>JAVMKO010000010.1:3984688-6729688 GCA_032164245.1 Sternotherus odoratus | reverse complement strand
AGGACTTTGCGCTTGTCCTTGTTAACCTCCGATTCCTTTTGGCCCAATCCTCCAATTTGTCTAGGTCACTCTGGACTCTATGGCAACCCTCCAGCGTATCTACTTCTCCCCCTAGCTAGGTGTCATCTGCACACTTGATGATGAGATGGATTACACCCTCAGCACCATCCATGTTGGGGGAGGGGGGGGGGTGATGGGGAGGGACCTCTCCATTGTGCAAGGTGGGAGAAAGGTAAAGCTTGTAGATTTTAGAAGAGATTTTTTTGTCTAGAATCTTTAAAAACAACTCCTCCCTCCCCCTTAAATATTAAGCCGAATATAACCATGCATATGATTTGTTGTTTCAGACTTTGGAAACAATGGACACAGGGAAACCTTTTCTTCATGCCTTCTTCATTGACTTGGAAGGCTGTATAAAGACACTTCGGTATTATGCTGGGTGGGCTGATAAAATCCAAGGCAGAACTATCCCAGTGGGTAAGTTGAACCATTCCCTGTTCACATTTTAAAAGCTCCTTCAGTCTGTGATATCAAGTACCTGGAGACAGAACCAGTTTAGAGAGTTTCCTTTCTGAAAACACCATCCCTCCCTTCCTCCCACCCCACAAATGACTTTATGCCTTTTCCCTTATGGAAAAGCCTTAGCGTTTAACAGAAGATTAGATAACTCCCTGAGAGTTTTGGAACTGCCCTCTAGACGTTTATGAGAATTCTAGCCCTGGGTATAGTGCATCCAGTTTCACTGAAACTCAAGATTTCACTGTCGCTGAGAGTGCATTGGAAATCAAAGTTCAAAGGAGATTTTTGAGTACCTTCTTTGTTGTTGGTTAAATTAGGTTTATTGGAGGGAGGCCAGATCTGCTAGCTCAGATCTGTTGGTAATCAAAGTACGTAGGGTGACCAGATGTCCTGATTTCATAGGGACAGTCCTGATTTTGGGGGTCTTTCTTGTATAGGCTCCTATGACCCATCCACCCCCTTGGGCTGATTTTTTGCATTTGCTGCCTGCAGGGCCGGCGACGGGGGGTACTATGGGTACAGCTGTACCGAGCCCCCCGACTTTAGGGGGCCCCCGGTACACCGCTGTACCCGTGGTGTCCCCCCTTGTCGCCGGACCTGGAGAGCGGGGAAGGGGTGGGGAGGCGGCGCGGCTCTCCCCCGGACAAGCGCGCCTGGCCCCAGCAGGAGCAGAGTGCCCGGCCGGCGGCAGCAGGGCTGTCCGGGGGGGGGGGGGAGAAAGGGCGGCTCACGCCGCTCTTGCTGCCGCCAGCTGTCAGCTGGCGGGGGGGGGGGGGGCAGCGCCGGGTGGGCTGGGGGGGGCCAGATGGGCTGGGGGGGCCCCCAAACTATCGGAGTAGGGGGCCCCCAAATTTCTGTCGCCAGCCCTGGCTGCCTGGTCACCCTAAAAGAACGTGACAGGCGTTCAGTTCCTGGGGCTTTGGTCAAGCTCTAGTTTGTAGGGGTATTTTAAAAAGCGCTGCAAGTGTTTAGAAATTAAATGCCTCTGCCAGGCGATGCAATTCTGTGCATCATTACACCCACGCCAGTGGATTGAGAGTGAGTAACTGAGGGAAGAATCTAGCCACTCATGCGTGAGCACAGGTGTGGCCTTGGGAAATGACAGGTGGTTTACTTAAGATAACAAGGGTGTTTTCAGGAAGTCCGTGAACGGCTAATTGAAAGTCAGCGGCCTGCTCCTTTCCTTTGCCCTAGTGATAGCCGGTGGCCTGTGAAGAAAAGAGCATCCCAGATAAAGGCTAAATACTGTCTCCTTCTGGTAGCTCTGAAGGACTGCACTGGCTACCTTTTTCCTGCTTCCCCTCCCCCAGCCAGCATTGACTTAAGGGTAGTCCAAGCCTGTGGCAAATCAGATATTTCTGTTACCCGAGCTTCGTTTAATTTGCAGATCTGCTCTCTAATTCCAAAGTGCATAACAGCTAGAGGCCCCCAAAATAGAGCTTCGTAAAAAGCAAAATTTCTAATGGGCAAATGATTTTATTAGATCTTCTGACAGGAAATTTCAACCCTAAAATATTTTTTGTTTCTATTATCCGAAACAAAATGTTGGCTTCTAATTGAATCAAAACAAAACTTGGTTTTTGAATCCAATTGAACTACTTTTGTTGTTGGTGGTTGTTGTTTGTTTAAACATTTCTTGTGGGAATTTTTCACAAGACTTTATTTCCCAGGGAAAAATTCAAACAAACCTGCTTTTTCCCCAACCAAAACTAAAAATCATCAAAGCGTTGTTAATCCATTTTCTTCTTCACTGAAATGAAGAATTACACTTGCTCCTGCTGCTCAGACACATGTAAGGGAGGAACTGACTCAGTGGAACTGATGTGATGAAAGTTAATGGATTTTGAAAGGTTCTACCAGTCTCAGAGTAGCAGCACATGGCCCTCTGTATATAGCAGAAGATCTGAATTGTTCTGTGATAGATGCTTCCTATCCAATAATTTTCATCCTTTGGAAGAGCACCTTGCCTGGGTGTGGGACTGAATGCGTGACTCCACAATCTTCTCAGATTATCTTCGCCTCATTTAATTAGTTTATATTCATTCTGTCTCACCAGTCTGTTTTATATGATCATTTAATATTGTTTCCACTAGTCAATCCCACACAAGTGCAGTACATGTAGGTATGTGGTAATATTGGCTTTGCTACCTTACACGTTTTGGTTTTGGTTTTGCAGATGAAAATGTGGTCTGTTTCACCAGGCATGAACCGATGGGTGTCTGTGGGGCTATAACTCCAGTAAGTATAAGACTAGCTAATGTTTTTAGCCAAGAGGTGCTCCTACCTTGGAGGTTCCCTCTACTTACAAAATTATATATGCATGCCCCCCCCATGGCATTACAGCCATTGCCCTCTGTCGCGGGGCAAGTGCGCCCTGTCCCCTTTTGGGGCAGGGTAATTACTTCCACACAGTCGTGTCCTTACGACCACCCTTTGTCTTGGGGTAGGGTGGACTAATGGCAAAAGTCAATATGGCTGGGTGCTCTCTCAAGGTTGTGTAGCCCAATGGCCAGAGTCATGGTGAGGGCCCCTTCCCACAGGGCTGTGGGAGCCAATGGCCCAAGTCACTAATGCTTCACGGTTTGATGACCACTAGGCGATATACCCCATTGAGAGTCAGTGTGGCCACCTGGCTTGGGCAAGGTGGTATGGCCTAGCGGCAAGAATCAGTAGAGCCGCCTTCTCTCATGGCTGCGTGGCCTAATAGCCAGAGACAGTAAGGTCTCCCTCATTCGGGGCCACATGGCCTGAGTCAGTACAACTTCCCCTTCTGTGGGGCTACGTGACCTAGTGGCCTGTCGGGAGTGGGCCACCACCCCAGGGTGGGTGGCGGCCTGGTAGGGGGACCTGGGATTTCCCTGCTTCACTAGGTCCCAGCTCAGGTTCCTGTCAGGGGCAAATATGCCTGCCACCAGGTCAGCAGGGAATCTGTCCAAAATACACTGACTCCACTCAGCAACAGAACTAGTCTCCTTGAGCTACTTCCTACCCAGTTCCTGATGCTGTGGTCCCGACGTCGTTATGGTCTCTGGGCTCCTCTGTCAGTGTGTCTCCCAACAACTCTGCCACTCATTGGGCATCTTCCGGAGTCTCAGCTCCCCTGGCTTCCACTCTCTGGGGCTTCTGCGATTCCTGGGCTGGAGCTCAAAGTAGGCATCCTCTTTCGTTGGTGGTCAGCCCTGAATGATCTGATCTGCTCCCTTTTATACCTAGTCTCCAGCTGGAGCATGCCCAGCAGGGCCGTGGGGGTGTGGCCTCCTTGGGCCAGAGAGTGGAGTTACCCCACACTGGTACTGTGAGGGTTAAGTGTGTCCCATCACACCCTGCTAGATGAGGAAGCTGGACTGGACGGCATTCCCTTTGGAGCCCGTTGATGTTATTTCTTGACTCATCAGAAGGAATTAGCCTATGGCGTTCTGAATGGCTCTTTGGCGTAGTTGACTGGGTCTCGAGATCAAGTGTCCATCTCCCATATGGCACTTACACAAGAGTCGCCAGTGACCAATCCATGATCATCTGCTATTCTTGCCTCTTGATCCTTTTCTTATTGAGTGGTTGCAAGCTAGTTGTCCTGACCATTACGGTTGCTGACTGACTCTGAGGCATGGTGGTTTTTCTTCATTTTTAAATGGTGTCATTTATTCATTTGTGTCCTTGTTCCCATAGTTCAGTTTTATAGCTGATCAATACCATTTTTCTTTTCCTGGTGGGTTTGTTTCCGATGCTGAGAAATTCTGGCTAGTACTTGGAATTCCTCAGGTCTTCAGCAAGTGGTATTTGCTTTATTTAAATAGGCAACCAGACTTTACAGCTGTAGAGGAGCCATAATGGTTGTAAAGTGTTTTGAACATCTGTTATAGAAGCAAAGAGTAGTTAGTGTGTGAGCAACTTTGCTGTGAGAGTTTGTTGGGGAAGGTCAGAGTTGTGGAGGGTGAGTCAGTCTATACCAGAGACTCAAACAACTCGGTGTTTCTGCTGGGACGCTGGAGACTTTAAGTCTCATCCAGTTTGCATTAATGTCAATGGTGGAAGTTTTTGCTACTAACCTCAGTGGGACCAGTGTTGGGTCCCTTATGACTGACTTCAACTCCAAGATCTAGGTCGGAATGGACTGTTTATTTTTACATGAGAGGGGTGGCGGCAGACAGAATGGGAGATGGCAGATATGGGTGACCTATAGATGAAAATTTGGCTTGGGGATGAAAGATCTCTGTCTGTCCTCTCTTTTACAGAGCCTCAGTGGCTAAAGTAACCGAGCATTGTCCTTTTGTGAATGAGTTGCATTTGAGTGACTTGAGTCCAATGAAGTTGAAACCCTCAAGCACTTTGCGTTAGGGGCATAAGACTGAAAAGGCCCTCTTGATCATCAAATCCGCAGCCAACCCCATCCTATCTTCCTGTTCATACTCTGAGCAAGCTCCATCTTGCATTGATCACTGATTTAAATGCCTCTTTTTCTATCTTCTAGACCATCCCTGACAGGTGTTTATCTAACCTGCTCTTAAAAATCTCCAATGATGGAGATTTCACAACCTCCCTAGGTAATTTATTCCAGTGCTTAACCACCCTGACAGTTAGAAGTTTTTCCTAATGTCCAATCTAAATGACCTTTGCTGCAATTTAAACCCATTCCTCCTTGTCCTATCCTCAGAGGTTAAGAAGAACAATTTTTCTCCTTCTTCCTCATAACAATATTTTATGTACTTGAAAACTGTTATGTCCCCCCTCAGTCTTTTCTTGTCCAGACTAAACATACCCAGTTTTGTGGTGTTTGTTTTTTTTCAGTCTCCCCTCGTAGGTCATTTTTGTTGCTCTTTTTCTGGACTTTCTTCAATTTGTCCACATCTTTCCTGAAATGTGGACATAAGGCTGCAGTTGAGGCTTAAGAGTAAGTGCTTAATGTAGGGTGATCAAATTAAGTAATAATTGCTTTATAATAAACTAACCACAAAAGAACAAACCCACTGAAGTTATTTGGAAATTTTTAATGTGTAACCATGAGGTTAACCTCATTAACGTACTGGGAACATTGGGAAACGTATTGCTGCAAATAGCTATGCCAGCAAATCAGAACTCCAGTTATGGTTTCCTGGACAGCCATCCATGGACATGGGACTGGGATTCAATCCGTTATGGTCCTCTGGCATGTAGATGTGTGGGAGGTCGTCTGAGGTATAAAATAAGGTGTAAATCCAACTTTTAGTTGGGACATCGGAGTGATAAAGTAGGTGGAAGCCCAGAGGGGCATCTCCATTTTGGAGTTTCTCGAGCTACATTTCTTTCCAGCTTCATGTCTAATGGCCACCATAAGCTGTAAGTATGTACAATGCAGGAAACCATGGCCCTTTTATGTATATTGATTTTTCTATTTGACTGGCCTAAGTACAGCTCATAAAGTCTGTGTGCTTCACCAATCTCCAACTCAGTAACACTTCTTCTTCCATAGCTGTCTAAGAGAACCTGTCATTCGTGACTGGTGCAATTTGCACTCTAAACTTTTTTCAAAGGCGATACCTGTGGAACTCATCCAGGCGCTAGACCGTGTCATGAGTCCTTTGTAATGGTGGATATCGTCCTAGTCATTTTATTTTCTCTGTAGCCAACAGATGTCACTGAACACAAAGGGCAATACTCCACAGAGGTCAATGGGAAGCTGACTGGCACTAATTTGATCAATTTTATACTGTCTTTCAGTGGAATTTTCCATTGCTCATGCTGGTTTGGAAGATGGCACCAGCACTGTGCTGTGGAAACACACTGATTATTAAACCAGCTGAACAGACGCCCCTCACTTCCCTCTACATTGGCTCCTTAGTCAAGGAGGTAAGAAACCTTAGCAGCATGTTCGAGGAGTTTCTGTAAGTTATTGATTCTCATAGGCAGCAGGTCCAATTCGAAAGGCAGCTGTTGCCACTGTTGGCTCCCAAAGATGTTGCTGCCAGCGCCGTTCAATGCCAGACCTAGAAACAACTTCCTCTTGCTTTCAAACTTTTATCTCTTGATCTCTGGGCACGCACGTCCTAATTCACCACGATGCTTATGCAAGTGTCCAGTGTTAAGCATGCAAGTAGTTCCAGTAATGTCAATGGGATCAGGCTAGCCACATGGATGTAGAAAAACTGGAAAGAGTCCAGCAGAGGGCAACAAAAATGATGAGGGGGCTGGAGAACATGACTTACAAGGAGAGGCTGAGGGAACTGGGATTGTTTAATCTGCAGAAGAGAAGAATTGGGGGGGGGGGAGGGGTTTGATAGCTGCTTTCAACTACCTGAAACAGGGTCCAGAGAGAATGGATGTAGACCAGGGGTCGGCAACCTTTCAAAAATGGCATGCCGAGTCTTCATTTATTCACTCTAATTTAAGGCTTCGCGTGTCAGTAATACATTTTTCACGTTTTTTAGAAGGGCTCTCTAAGTCTATAATCGGGCGTGGGGGACCTAGGCACGCATGCCACAGCACACTGCTGCCAGCCGAGGTCCCAGCTGCCGGCCCCACTCAACCCACTGTTGGACTGGGTGAAAGAAACCCCAGGCCGGCAGCACCACTGCTCTGGGGTCCCAGCCACCAGCCCCGCTCAGCCCGCCGCTGGGCTGGGGTTCTGTCAGCAGGCTCCTGCCATCCAGGGTCTTGGCTTCTGGTCCCTCTCAGCCCGCTGCTGGCTTTGGGTTTTCTTCACCCAGGGCTGGTAGCCAAGACCTCGGCTGGCTGCAGCATGCCATTAAAAAACTGGCTTGTGTGCCACCTTTTGGCACACGTGCCATAGGTTGCCGACCCCTAATCTAGACTGTTCTCAGTGGTAGCTGATGACAGAACAAGGAGCAACCGTCTCAAGTTGCAGTGGGGGAAGTTTAGGTTGGATATTAGGAAAAACTTTTTCACTAGTGAAGCATTGGAATGGGTTACCTAGGGAGGTGGTGGATTTGCCTTCCTTAGAGGTTTTTAAGGCCAGGCTTGACAAAGCCCTGGGTGGGATGATTTCGTTGGGGATTGGTCCTGCTTTGAGCAGGGGGTTGGACTAGATACCTCCTGAGATCCCTTCCAACCCTGATATTCTATACTTAAAATTGGGCACCTGTTTAAGTATCTTGCTCAAGACGGTGCCTAAATCCCCAGGTTCATCGTGTTTTTTTCTCTTTTCTGATATGTTTGAGATTGCTTGGGGCTAAATTCTGCCACCCTCAGTTATGTTAGCAGAATTGTCACGTAAATTGTGGGACTGATCACAAAGCGTAATACTACCCTGCATGAGTACAGGTGGCAGAATTTGGCCCTTAGACTATGGGACCCGATCCTGCAGCTGCTTCATGCACAGAAATTGCACCACATTGTTGTGACTGTTTTATTTTGATTGATTTCCGAAAGCGTGCCTGGAGCTTAACATATCTAGTCCCCATATCGAGCATAGGGCTTGTGACCCAGGGCCCTGATCCTACATGGCAAATAATGCAGGTGCAACCGTGTGCCCATCCAGTTCTTGTTGTCGATGGTAAATTCCCCATATAAGAGCATAGTTGACATGTATATCCCAGTTCTTAGTCCAAGAAAATTGGAGTGCTGAGAGGAAATCTGAATGGTTCTTCTTGCCCTGTTTCTATAGGATAATCTCCAATTTTGTTTCAGGTGGGCTTTCCTCCCGGTGTGGTAAACATAGTGCCAGGGTACGGTCCCACAGCCGGGGCTGCCATTTCTGCCCATCAGAACATCGACAAAATTGCTTTCACTGGATCCACAGAGGTAGAGGATCACTTTCTGCTTAAACTTGCCTTTAGCCTTTACTAAATTACCAGCTACTGTTTTTCATCATGTACAGTATTTCCCTGGTAGAAGTGCTATCTGGAGAAGCTTGGACCACTGTAACTTCAGTGATACTCAGTTCTTTGGGGGCGGGGGGAAAAGAAATCTGCTTGATGGAATTTTTTTCAGAGGCTTTTGGCTGCTCCCGCTGTAGTCAATGGCCACTGACTTCTATCGAAGCAGTTAGGCCAACATTTTAATGCTTTTGGAAATCTCTCAAAAAATGTAATCTTATTCTTGCCAGATTTCTGAAAGGTCCATCATGAATGGTGCCTATTCTACAAACAAGGTGGTCTGCTGGAGAGGTCATTAGCCTCATAATGATTTAAAAATCACATCGTCTGAAATGTCCAATTGGCGAATGCCAGGTTATCAGCATTGGCCAGCAAGACACTGTAACTACAAAACAAAGTTTAATATGAATAACAATTCTGCTATTTTAATCACACACGAGCTGCTGAGTCTTTTAAAAAATGTAACCCAGTGTTCTATCCACGCTGGGCCAAATCCTGATCCCATTGAAGTCCAAGTCAATGACCAAATTCCTTATGAAAGGGACTAAGAGTTTTCCCTCTGATAGTAAACATGGTATAGCACACACACCTTCAACCCAATGTTTTCTTCTCCCTTTAAATTTAGGTAGATAAAATGAAAATGTTAAGAGTGAGAATCCTTTTTTGGCTGTATGCGCATGATAGAGACATATGCCTGCTTCGATCAGGGAAAATTACCCCTCCAAGTGCCGGCTTAGGGTTAGCAGTGTGGGGGAAGGGAGGGGTATGTGCCTGATCAACACTGTGTTGGTCTGTCTTGCTCTTTTTGTTGTCTGTTCGTACCCAAGCAAATAATTGACAATGAACGTATACACTGAATTCCACTTTCAGTGGTGCTTTGAGACATTCACTACTAAAACCTGAGTGCTCGAATAGCCGGCTGAAAGAGAATACACAAGGGTGGTGAATGCTGCTGAATCAAAATTTGCCTACCAGTTTGAACAGGGTTTTTTTCACTACTTGCTTAGATCCTTTGCCCCTGTAATAGTATTGCCCCCCCCCCCAAAAAAAATCTCTAGCAATATGTTTGCAGAATGTGTACATCTTCATCTGCCACATGACAAAGGGCAGCATCCAATGAAGGAAGGTGCTTTATGCCAAGGATCTACGTGTGTTGGCTATTCAACCGGGCCATGTGTTGGACTTGTTTTGTTTGGTTTTCATTTTAATTTAATTTAATTTAATTTAATTTTCCTTTGAGTACTTGCATCCTACTTGAGCATTCTTCCAACTTTCATTTTGACATTCACCGCATGCTGTTTATAATTTGCATAATTATGATCAATTCCACTGAGCTTCCTCTCCAATGCCAGAGGTGTGTCTCTTTTGAAAGGTTAAAGACATGCTGAAGGCCAAATGCTTTGTGTTTAACACCGCCATCTAGTGGCTTGTCGTATATATGTGCATTCCCATTGGTTATCCCAAAGGAGACACTGCATGGAGCATCCTTGTTCCTTGTGAAGATTGTAGTATAAATATGGGATTGGCAGCATGCTCATGTTGAGTATTGCCCTTTATTTGATACTCTATATAATTAGACAATATATGTAAAATACATAGAATATTCTTAGCCTACAAAGATAATTATTTCTATAATCAAAATCAGGCGCTCCCTGTTCTAAAATCCTATAAACTTTCTTGTTTTTGTAACAAATAGTCTGGTCTATTATGGACCCGCTGTTTATTAAAAAAACAAACAGATCTGTCATTGCCAGAAAGAGGATATCCAATGCATTATCTTAAGGCTCGGGCTGAAATCTTGGCTCCATCCAAGTCAGTGGAAGGTTTTCCATCCACTTCACTGGAGTCAGGATTTTACGCTTGGTCTTTTATCTGAGTTGTGGGTGGGCGTTTAAAAAATGAAGTGCTCTGGTACAGTAATAAGGGCTCTATTGAGTACATTAGGTAGGTAGATATTTCTAATCCAGCTTCACTTTCTGGTTCATGCACATTACAGTAAACCCTCGATTTAACGGACCTCGATTTAATGGACTTCTGATGCAACGGGCAAAATTTCTGAGCAAGTCTGATGCATCTGAAATCCATTTCTCGCAGGCTGGCTGCTGGCTCCTGGCTGCCGCCCGGGTCACAGCAGCAGGCGGGCTGGCTGCCAGCTCCTGCCCGGCTCCCGGCTGCGGGCGGGCTGCCGTCTCCCGCCCGAGTCCCGCCAGCAGACGGGCTCCTGGCTCCCACCTGAGTCCCGCCAGCAGACGGGCTCCTGGCTCCCACCTGAGTCCCGCAAGCGGGCGGGCGGGCTGGCTGCCGGGTCCCGCCTGCGGGCGGGCTGGCTGCCGGGTCCCGCCTGCGGGCGGGCTGGCTGCCGGGTCCCGCCTGCGGGCGGGCTGGCTGCCGGGTCCCGCCTGCGGGCGGGCTGGCTGCCGGGTCCCGCCTGCGGGCGGGCTGGCTGCCGGGTCCCGCCTGCGGGCGGGCTGGCTGCCGGGTCCCGCCCGAGTCCCGTAAGCGGGCTGGCTGGCTGACGATTCCCGGCTGCCGCCCGGGTCCCAGCAACAGGCGGGCTGCTGCTCCGACAGCTCTTTTTTTTTTTTTTTTAATTAAATAACGGACTTTTTGATTTAACGGACACCCCCTCGCCCGAATTAGTCCGTTAAATGGAGGTTTTACTGTAGTGTCATGATTTGGGTGCAAATACTTCAAGTGAATGTTTAAATCAAAATGAACATGGAACGGTGGAGAATGAAAACATTTTTAAAACCATGTTTTAGGTTAACATAAATGCATAACAATTTTGATTTTCAATTACCTGACAGTCTCCTTCTAGCTTCCTACTTTTCAGCAAGTTCAATTTATTCCTATTCAAGCAATTACCATATAATAATGTCTTTCTTACCCTGTTAGCTTTATAGCAAGTTATGTTAATTTTCAGCAGACGACCATTTTCTGTGTCTATCTTGAGGGCTAGCCGGGTAAGCTAACGGGAGAATTCTGCACTGCTAATTGGAAAGATCCGGTTCACTTCTGGCTTGGGAATCTTGCTCAGGTTATAAAAGTAGCAGATGAAACTTGAGTGTCGCAATGAAATCTTCAGCAGATTGAGACTTTTGTTGTTGTTGTTGTTTTGTTTTGTTTTGTTTTTTACTGTTCTGATTCAACAAGATCTGAGTGTTTCTCCCAGGCACAAATCCGAGTACAGAGTTGAGAGACCATACCATTAACATACCATAGATTCAAGGAGCACAGTCTCTTTAGCGGAACAAAGAGCAGGCTAAGGAGTAACTTGGTCATAGTTTATAAATGCATGTTTGGGGAACAAACATTTGATAATGGCCTCTTCAGTCAAGCAGGCAAAGGTAAAACAACATCCAACGGCTGGAATTTGAGCCTAGACTGATTCAGACAGCAAATAAGGCCTTTATTTTTAACGGCCAGGGTAGCTCACCATTGGAACAACCTACCAATTCTCCATCACTGGAAATTCTTCAGTCAAGATAAGATGAGCTGTAGTTCAAACACAAATTGTTTGGGGGGGCAGTTCTGTGTTATGCAGAGGGAAAGACTAGATCTCAGTGGTTGATTTGAAATAATCTTGTCAGAAAATACTAGGAGAATTCAAATGAAAAATTTTATTTTTTTGTTCAAAAAAATCCCAGAATTTTTTTCCTTTTTTTTTTTTTTTTGAACTAACCCTAATTATACAACTATAGTAAATTCTTAAGGCAATTCATTCTGTAGCCAAAAAGTAAAACCTGTCATATGGTAGAGGATATCCTGATAACTGGAGACCGAATCTCTCAGTGCAAAACTCACCTCCTTAAGTGTGGAGCCATGACTGATACCTTCATAATAAATGGTAGGTTGTCACCTGATTGTATTTTTATAAGAACAGGAGTCCATTAGCAATACTTCCTTCATTGTCCAATTAGGGGCCTGATCCTGTAGCCCTTACTCTGTCCAAAAAATGACTTCTTGCATAAATAAGAACTGCTTGCATAGGTAAGAACTATATAATACCAGGCCCCTACATTTCAGTGTTATCTAAGACCAATTATAAATATTTGTGGTTTTAAATTGCAAGGTCCACCTTGTAGAAGCAGGTGGTGAGAACTAGAAAATTCAGAGTTTGGAAATCTGGAAGAATTATTTTACAATTCCAGGAATTTCACAGCCTGTCCTGCTCTTGTTAACCTCCTGCATTTTATGACACTGTGAATGAAGTAGTTTGTTTTTTGGGGGGGGGAATAAACCTTTGCCCTGTGAATCCTAATGCCATAGGTTGGAAAACTGATCAAGGAAGCGGCCTCGAAAAGTAACCTCAAACGGGTGACACTGGAGCTTGGAGGGAAGAACCCCTGCATCGTGTGTGCAGATGCTGACTGTAAGTATTTGTCACATTGCGATGCAATTGCTTTCTAGTCTCAGAGGCCCACACAGCACCGCTGGTGACTCCCATGTAACCTCACCGGGCTCCAGCAGAGGACACAGCACGGTCCAACTTGCCACAAGGCCTGGCCAAGACTCCTTTGCTAGCGGGTGTGCTACGCCACTCCCTGCACCAGCCAGGTTCTTGTGGGTTCATGTGAACAGGAGCGGACTGTTCCAAATGTGCCTTCCCTTGGGGGTGACCCACTGGGAAGAGCCCCGCCGGCTGAGGCTGCAGAGGTGGTGTATTGTATCCGGGACTCCTGCTCAGCTGGTCACGCAATTTTCTCAGCCAGCCCTCCTGAGCTGACCCATTCTAGTCTCCCTGACAGGAGAGAAGCTGCAGCTGCTTTCTGTAATGGCCGCATCCTTCCCATAACACTGCCCATCACGGGGGATAAGGACTAAATTCTGCCATCCTTAATGGGTCTACTCTTGGGGAGTAAGGTCCCACTCCGGGTGAGTCAAGGTGACAGAACTAGGCCGTTAGCTGAGACGTGCACAACCAGAGACTGTACCGGGAGGGAGGGAGGATGGTGGTGCAGACAAATCAGAAGATTTGGTCACGTCCTGAGGCTCACAGGGAGCTTTCTTGATCGTTTTATAGGCCTCCTTGAAGTGAGTTTTTTGAGGAAGCATTGAGAGGGGGAACTGGTAACGAGGGAGTCTCACCGAGTCTCGTTAATTCCTGGGTTAAGTCAGTCGAACGCCTCACTCTGGTGATCTTTCCATTCCAGTGGACTTGGCGGTCGAATGCGCCCATCAAGGAGTTTTCTTTAATCAAGGCCAGTGCTGCACCGCTGCCTCTCGAGTGTTTGTGGCGGAGCAGATCTACCAGGAATTTGTCAAGCGCAGCGTGGAGTACGCCAAGAAACGACTCATTGGAGACCCATTCGATGCCAAAACTGAACAAGGGCCTCAGGTAATGCTGTGCTGGAACAGTTTTCTGTTTTCCTGGGGCGAAGTTTGTTCATGTGGGAGCTGAAGTCCTGATCCAGCGACTAATACTTCATTTATTTGTTTCTTCTCTCTGTTCTAAACATCAATTAATCATGATGGCTGACATGACAGCTCTTTCCATACACGACCTGAAAGCTTGATGATAAAGAAATTTGCACGAGTGGGCTGCCCTTTTGCATAGTAATGTAAAACCTATTACAGCACCGGGAGTATTTTGTGCAGGCAGAGTGTGGTAGCTGCAGATATAAAATAGTGATGCTACCTCATTGCAGGAGGGGCAATCCGTAGAAAGTGGAGAACAAAACCCTATTGCATATAGAGGGGTTTAAGCAGAGTCAGTCAGCGTGGCATCGTCCTGCCTTCTACGATCTGCCTTGCCAATGTTTCGGGCTTTTACACCTCTTCTTATCCCTTCTAAGGAAGCCATAAAGATCCCCAATTGAGGGCAATGTTTCCTCTTCTCCTACGTCAACCAGTTAGTAATAAAACATAACAAATTATGCTAGAACTTGTGCTCCGCCAGAGGTAAATGAGAAAACGCCACTCCAAAAAGTTTCAGGGCTTGTTCTAACTCTGGAATCCATCATTTTCAATTGGTTCTGACTTTTCCCAACACAGACTTGAAAGGCGTAGGCCAACGCCATGTTAGCCCTGTATGAAATAGGCAGGTTCCACTTACCGTTGGAGTTCTGAAATCGATGGGGGCCCAGCTCCGCCCGCCATTTTGACTGTGCGTAATGACTTCCTTGTGCAAGTCCTGGCTTTGAAATCACTGGACTGCTTGTGAATAAATTGCATGATGTCAAGAATAAGAGAGGTAGCCGTGTTAGTCTGGAATAGCAGAGGTAGAGGCCTGTGTCACTTTAAAGACTAACTATAAAGTATTGAAGCATAAGCTTTCGTGGGCTAATACCCACTTCGTCAGATGCAAGCAGTGGAAGTGTCCAGGGGCAGGTATAGAAAAGTAAGCAAGAACCAGGTAGGAGGTAACCAGGTTAGTCCAATTAGGCTGAACCAGCTTGTTATCTCAAATCAGGGAGGGTGGGTTATTCTTCTAGCAGCTGAATAGGGGGTGTGAACTTGGAGAGAGAAGTTTGTTTTTGTAATTAGCAAGCCATTCATAATCCCTATTCAGTCCTGTATTGATTATGTCAAATTTGCAAATGAATTGCAGCTCTGCAGTTTCTCTTTGCAGTCTGGTCTTGAAGTTTTTTTGCTGCAGTATGGTGACTTTTAAATCTGTAATTGTGTGTCCAGGCAGATTGAAGTGTTCTCCTACAGGCTTTTGTATATTGCCATTCCTGATATCTGATTTGTGTCCATTTATCTTTAAGGATATACAAAATATTGTAGTCCTAATTGGACTAACCTTGTTACCTCCTACCTGGTTCTTGCCTACTTTTCTATACCTGCCCCTGGACACGTCCACTGCTTGCATCCGACGAAGTGGGTATTAGCCCATGAAAGCTTATGCTTCAAAACTTTAAGGTGCCACAGGACTCTTTGTTACCTCTGTGAATAAATTGTGACTCAAGATGAATAAGGATGGCCGAATGGGGCCCTTGATAACAGTTTATGCAGTAATTAAAGAATCCTACCTAATGGCTAGTACGATGAGGCCAAATTCTGATAACTTTGCCTAGGCCTGGTCTACAGCTAAAATTTTAGATCAACATAGCTACATTGCTCAGCGGTGTGAAAAATGCATATGCCAGAGTGGTGTAGATGCAGTTAGGTCAATGGAAGAATGCTTCTGTCAACCTGCCTACTGCCATCTGGGGGGAGAGATTACCTACAGCAATTGGGTAAAAACAAAACAAAACAAAGAAAACCCTTCCAGTCCTATAGGAAGCATCTACACTACAGCCGCACAGCTACAGTGCTGTAGTGTTGGCGTGGCCTTACATTGAGCAACACCTTCCTTTGCAAACAGTCCTATCTGAAACCTGTGGAATTACTTGCAGAGTAAGGACCGGTCCTCAGTTAATCCACCTCCCGAGAGGTGGTAGCTAGGTTGATGGGAGTTCTGTCAACCTTGTGCTGTCTACACTAGGTCAGTTTAACAATGTTGCTAAGGGGTGTTGATTTTTCACACCCCTGCGCTGAGTGATGTAGTTATAGTGGCCTAATTTCCTTCAGTGAGAGTGAGGGTACCTCGGACTGAACGCTCCTAAGGACAGGTTGTCTTTTTATTCTGTGTCTGTATGGCAACCTAGCACCACAGGGTTCTGGGCCATAAGTAGGTGCTATGGTAATACAGATGACAAAGTGGCTAGTAGTGAAGTTGGGGTGCTCACTGGCTCCATACAACATGACCACGTGTCCTATTTCTCCTGTTCTCCCTGACCTGATGCATATGACCTTTCCCGCTCTCCTGCATGCCAACCATCTAAACACGAGGAGACCCAAGATAGGGAATGGAGCGTGAGCAGCTGTTTTCACAGCTTTCATGAGGTTCCCAGTGCAACACAAACCGTTTCCTCTGTCTGTCTGCACGTAATCCGAATAGCTGCTTCTCTGGAGTCTGGCTTTTGGACAGGGTGCGTTCCAGGTTGGCAGCGGGGAAACATGGGCATTTTGGAACAAATGGTTCAAATCTGAAGGCGGGCGGGGCGGGGGCGGGGGGAAGAAACCTTCAAAACCATTTAAAATATCAAAAACCAGTAAAAGTAGTTACCAAAACGACAGGGTTAGAGCCTCCGTGAACCATGGTAACCATTGAAACTACACTTACACTGTCTGGCCCACTGTGTCTGAATCAGATTCTCCTCTTTCTTACACCCATGTAACTCTAGGAGTTACTCCACTTGTAGTCGGTAAAGATATCCCTGGATTACACCAGGATAATGAGATTCAAACTGCTCTGGGTTGGTTTTTTAAATCTGCAAAATATTTTTCCAGAAAAAAAAAATCCCTGTCCCCAGTCAAGGATATTTTTTTGGTGCTGCTCTGAGATTATAGATGCAGCTGGTACAAATCGACATAGCTATACTGAAGTCATTGGAGCAATGCAGAGTGACAGCAGCTGGAAACCTGGCCCCTGTTGTAGATGTTTTTAAAAAACACAGTCTAGAGACATTGGGTGAATAGCTCCTTAGGTCTGTCTCCACTGTCAGAGCTGAAGCGGGCAGATTCCATTGCGTTCTCCTGTGTGGGGAAGATCAAGGCGTAGAGAGCACATATTAGATTTATGTCTGCTAATCACTTGCAACACAGCATAATATATCAGAACATTTCACAATCTTTAATTGATTTCTCCTCACAACGCTCCGGGGAGGTAGGGCAGTACTAACAGTGCCATTGTACAGAAGGGTTAAGTGAGGCATAGAGACTAAGTGACTTGCCCAGGAGCACATGGGAAGTCTGTGGCAGACTAGGGAACTGAACTTGAGTCTCCCAGGGTCTACATTACCACCCTAATCACTGGACCATCCTTCCTCCCCTTGATAAAGTAGTGATCAGCGATAAGAGTCTTGCAAGTTCTAGTTGAAATGAAAAGCATCAGCAGTCCTACCCTTTTGTGTCACTTTTGGAAACAGATTGTTGGGATTTCTGCCCCCCCTCCCTCCGCCCCAAGTGTATTTCTTCATCTAACAGGCTTTTGCTTTACAAGAAGTTACAGCTGTATAAATATTCTTGTTTTTTGGTTGACCTAGATGGGTCTTGACCAAGGACAGGTCAGCATGGAAGGCACTCTGATACTTTCAAATTATTCACGTGGCAACCAGGCAAATAAACAATATGCAAACTGCCTGCCAGCTCTTGTAGGTGGCACCCTGTGATAGCAGCAATTTCTCCAGGCAGTACTGTGCATTCTTGAAAGATTGTTTTCCATCCCCTGCTTTGCCCTACCCTATGTGTTGCATGTGAGTGCAGCATGGATACTTTGTATTTGTTTTGTGTTTACATTGCAGAGGCAAATTTTGCATGCCCTCAGCAACACCTACATTATGTTGTGTTCTTCCTTCTGTACCTGGCTTCCCAAATATCTCCTTGTTCCCCCAGGGCTCTGATGTTTGTTTTTGGGTAAATTCCGATTGGAAGCATGAGGTCAGAATTAATTAGGGCCAACTGTCGCTGGTGGATAATCTAGGGGTTGTATAACTGCTTTGGGCTGGGTCTTGCAAACCCTGACTCATGCATCCTGATGCATGTCTCTACTGAAGTCAAAACAGGACTTTCCTCTGACTAGAGGCCAAATTACTAATGAAAGTTTGTAGTGAGGGAGAGAGTGACAGTTCACTCCTGGATCCTTTTGATGTGCTATTAAAAACTATTTCCAGAAGGTATAGCTGTAGTACTGCCCACCTGAGGGCTGTGCTATGCTTAGATCTTTATTGGTTTTACAAGGTTGGGGACTAACAGTGTCCTAGGGCTGTCTGCTCCTACCAATGTGGAAAGAGGATGACAGAGGACCAGGAATTGTTGCAACACTGTTATGGGTTTGTCTGTCCCATGGGGGGGGAGGGGGGTTTGCAGGTCATGTAGACATACCTAAACTAGCTTTAATCTTGCTAGCTCGGGTGCCATTAGCAGTGTAGCCACGGCAACTCTGTGAGTGAGTTCCAGGTAGGCTTGTCCAGCCCATACTGAAGTGCATTCTGCCACAGCTTCGCTCCTACTGCTACCTGAGCTGGCTAGACTACCGCTGCCTTGGGTATGTCTACATGAGTTTGTGAGTTGCAATCGTGTCCCATGATTGTGATTTAGGCCAGTGGTTACAACCGGGGGTACTGCACCCCTAGTGTAGGCAGAAGTCTTCCAGGGGGTGCATCAACTCCTCCTCTAGATATTTTGCCTAGTTTTACAACAGGCTACATAAAAAGCACGAGTGAAGTCCAGGACAACCTAAAATTTCCTACAGACAAGACTTGGCTTATACTGCTCTAAGAACAATGTTTATATTCCAATTTGGTTTATTTTATAATTATCAGCAATGTTTCAGTAACAGTGTGCTGTGGTACTTCCTTGTATTTTTATGTCTGAGTTTTGTAAGCCGATAGTTTTTTAAGTGAGGCAAAACTTGGGGGTGGGATCGGGACGCAAAACCAATCAGACTTATTAAAGGGGTACAGTAGTCCAGGAAAGACTGAGAACTACTGGTGTACACATACCCTTAGTCTTCAAAAGGCTTGTCTACGTTTGAGTGTTAATTCACATTAAGGGAGGGGTTGATTTTTAAGTGAATAGCTATTCTGGAATAAGTCCAGGTTTAGGCAAGCTCTATTAATCGTGCTTTTCGAAATGTAGCTGAATCCTAAGTGAACCTCAGTGACACAATTGAACAATGTGCTGCAATCGTTTAACCGTTGTCCAATAATATAGCTGCAATTGAACCAAGTCTTTGGAATTACAGTGACCACAACAGAACTGCTGTTCCATGACATGCCTTTTGTATCGGACAGATTGACCAAGAACAGTTTGATAAAATTTTGGAGCTGATAGAAAGCGGGAAGAAAGAAGGTGCCAAGCTGGAGTGCGGGGGGTTAGCCATCGGAGACAGAGGTCTGTTCATAAAACCCACCGTGTTTTCAGAGGTTACTGACAACATGCGAATCGCCAAAGAAGAGGTACAGTACTCATGGGCAGGTTTAGCTGTCGGGTCACACAAAGCAGCCATGCTGCAGTATTTTAACTGTGCTTTTCCTTCATTATTTTCAGCCATGATCTTTAGTAGATGTCAAGCAAAATAAACTACTGAAAATTGTGGAATTTATTAAGTGGACAGCGCATCTCAAAAAGCTGTGTAGTGCAGAAATGAATTTCTTACACATTGGTAATAGGGGCATTTACAAAATAATCTGACCAATAACCGGAAGTGGAAGTTTAATAGGAGGAGAAAGAGGAGGGGATACTGTCAAAGTTGTTAGAGCCAAAGTGTAATCGCCTGTTTTTTCTTTTATCTGTTTGCATAATTCATACAATTCCTGGGGGTCCCCCACCCCAATAAAACACATGCTTTGTTGCCCTTTTTCAAAATAAGTGCCAGCAGCACAGTGCTCATGAGCGCACTACACTAACATATCTGTGTATGAACTTCAGTTGTAAGCGTTCTGGCCCCTGTTCAGGAAAGCGCCTCTAATCAGGAAAGCTTCTTAATCCCCCATTAGAGTCATTGGCATTTAAGCACATGTTTAAATTTCAGCAAATGCTTCATTGTGGTGCTGAATCCGGGTTTCATGTAGTAGCTATGAACGTTGTTACTGAAAATGAAACCATTTTTAATGGAAGGGCATTGACAGTATTTTTCTGACTTGCAAATTCAGTAAATTGCAATAATTCAGGCATATATTTACTAGTTACAGAAATTCCTCACCTGGCTCTCCCTCTCCATGATCAGAAAATTCTTGGACCATCTAAATGTACAGTTACCTATTATACCTAGCTGGCTAGGTAGGATACCATATGCTGTTTTGTGCCCCCTACTGGATGGAATCAGAACTGCTCTCTGCATATGCCAGGGTTTATGCTGCCAAAGTTGGAAGAGATTCGCCTTTGGCTCCAGGGATATGACCCCTGTGCTTTTGGGCATGATGATCTAAGGGTGCGTCTTCACTACTTGCCGGATCGGCGGGTAGTGATCGATCTATTGGGGATCGATTTATCGCATCTAGTGTAGTCATGATAAATCAATCCCCGAGCGCGCTCCCCGTCAACTCCAGTACTCCACCTCCGTGAGAGAGGGAAATGGAGTCGATGGGGGAGCAGCAGTGGTCGACTCACCGCCACGAGGACACCCAGATAAGTCGGCCTAAGATACTTTGACTTCAGCTGCGCTATTCATGAAGTTCTGTATTTTAGGTCAACACCCTGCCTCCCCCCACCCCCCCCTCCCCCACTGTAGACCAGGTTTTAATTCTAACTCCACTGTTGCTATGAATCCCTGAGTAGCTGTAGTGCCTCCCAGTGAAACCCTGATGTTGGAACTCATGGACAAGGTAGAATAGTCCAATAACATACAAAGAGAAACTTGGTGAGCCCAATAGTTGCAGATATAAACGCTACTCTTCTCTTGGTGATATCCTTGTCTGTGCTGGCTCAGTCATCCTAGTGTCAAAATACTGGGAAAACCAGACTTGTAAGTCAGACTCTCTGGCTTCAGCAAGCTGAAACAAGCGGCATGTGATTAGACCCCCGAGTCCCTTTGAAACAGTATTAACTAAAGTATTTCCATTGGGGAATAGAATGGGAATAAAGTAGCTGCCAAGGTCCTGTTGACACTGGTGTCTGATAGTTTAGCCTAGACCTCTTTATGGGGTCACTTATTGTATACTCCTGGGAAAGAAAGTGTCATCCTGATGTGTCAGATATGCCATGCAGTCTCTGAGGAACCTGGAAGAACCTCAGTCAGCCTGGGCACGAGTGTCCTAAAATAGAGAAGAATAAGAGTTGAACAGACAATCCCATGACGAACCTCTTTGAGTTAATTCCAGGTCCCAAACTCATGATTCATGGGGCTTCTCCAGTTTCATGTCCTGTTACTTTGCTACCAAAAGTCCATTAAGAACATGGACCTAAAAAGGCCGGAATTTTCAACAATTTATTTGGAGTCCACCTTTTCGTGAAACAATTGATTAAGCTCTTGAAAGGGGTGTCCCTGTGGAAAGCGACATGTGGGAACATTCCTCCATTTCATCAGTGGAGTACCGGCCTGCGTCTCATGTGATCATCCGCACATAGACGTGTCCTGGCATTGCTTCTGTATTGTTCTTTGTATGAAACTTCAGCCCACTTGTACAAACCTACTGTTCTGAGGACTATTCTGTGGCTGCAGGTTGCCCCTCATCCATACACAAGCCAGGTTATGCACCTGCAGAGCTAGGGCATGCAGAAGTGGTGGGCGGCCACTTGTGTGTGTGCAAGATCAGCTGCATGTATCAGCAAAGGTGTAGAAAACCAGAGGCTGTAGAAAGCCTGGGTGAAAATGTCTGTAAATGTTACACATTTCAACTACAGACCGTGCCTGTTGAGCCCACAGAGAGAGTTCTGAATGGAGAAAGAATGAACCGGTTTAAACCTATCCAGAACTAACTCTTGCCCAGCTTAGCCAGATAACTTTTGCTCAAGTAGATTACAAGACGCCATAATGCGAAGGAAAATCTTTAATCTTCTGACTTTGCATAGGTCTATTACTGTAGCACTTCAGTTCACACTGAGCTTAAACCAGATCCCGCTGGCTGTCAATGGGGAGTTTTGTCATTGGCTTCCACAAGAGCAGGTCTATCATACCGAGCGAAAACATTCAAAACCCCAAACCTGAATGCATCTTTATAACTTTTCTAAGTTTAATTTTCAGAACGTTCACTGTTCTTTGCAGAGTAATGCCTGTTTAATCGCTTTCAGATTTTTGGACCAGTGCAGTCGATAATGAAGTTCAAAAGTATAGAAGAGGTCATAAAAAGAGCAAATAACACTGAATATGGACTCACAGCAGCAGTGTTCACAAAGAATCTGGACAGAGCTCTGACATTAGCATCTGCGCTGGAGTCTGGAACAGTCTGGTAAATGTGTTTTCTGCGTATGGGATTGCGGAACACCGAGTTAGTTTACAATGTTTCTGAGCCCTGGTGACTAGCAGCACTCACCCTGAGCTCCCTTCCTCTTGAAATGTTGCCCTAAGAAGCAATAGCCATTGCTCAAAATGAGAGAGAGAGTAAAATGTATTTTAGGGAAACTGAACTGTTTTAGTTCCTCCGTGTTTTAAATGTAATCGCTCATATGGAAAACCTCAACAGCATATGTGCTGCCTTATCGAATAACATGGTGATGCTTCTGAGAAGCTTTTATTCAAGAAAAAAACCACTACTACTATTTGGATGCTGTTGATTATGTAGTTATTGATCTCTGACTATGTAACAAATCGGTCTGGACAGTAGATGGCACCATGTCACCATTTAAAGAGGCAAGTTGGTATTTTGTGTACAAAGCTCCTTCTTTCCTATTAGGACATGTCACAGGCTGTCATATAGTTAAAGAAACGGACTGAAATCCTGGCCCCACTGAAGTCCATCTGTTTCAGTCTGGTGCCTGATAGTGTTGATTTTTAAAAAAAATATTTTTTCTGTTTAGAAACATTACTTTGTATTTATTCAAGATTTTCAGACTCTGCCTCTGTAAGGATATTTTCTTGAAAATAGTCTTTTTCCTTCTGAAGAAGGCATCCAGCACACGTCTTCGTGTGACGCTACAGTCCTGTCCTGTTGCAACAGGCCAAATCCTGCTCACCTTGTTCAGGTGCTGTAGTCAAGGGATCAGGATTTGAATCCTTGTAATCCATACCACAACTAGTATAGGAGGAGTAGGACCTTCGAGGAGCTAGTGTAACATACACTCGCCAGTGGGTCTCACTAGCAATTTCTACTCTTGCCACAACACAACTGTATTCCTACACCTACCACTATGGGTTGACCCTGTATGTACTTTGGATGGTCGCAAAGCAGCTGAGGCAGGCATGTCTAAAAAAATGTATATAACCCATTTCTTTGTCTAAAGTATGTTTTAAAATGAGACTCTTAAAGTGTCTATGCTAGTTTCAGACATTTACGTACGTGTTAACTGGTCCTGGCTGGAAAATTGGACGGGGGGGAGGAGACCGATCTTTGTGGAGAATGATGGTTTCTCAAATATTCTGTTTCCTGCTATAATAAAATCAAACTCTGTGGCTGAAATGACTAAAGTCTAGTCAATAAAACACGTAGTGAAGTATATAACAGGAAGAGAGATGTTTGTCAGGCAACTCATGAATATTAATAAACATGAATATATTTCCTCCACCTTCCAACTGTTAAATTTGATAAAAAATTATGTTTGACCATAGGATCAACTGCTACAATGCCCTTTATGCACAGGCTCCTTTTGGTGGCTTTAAGATGTCAGGAAATGGCAGAGAACTGTAAGTGGTTTTTATGTTTTTGTTTTTTGTGTTTTGTTTTTTTTAACACCGTTCTGTTTCCCTCTTTTGTGTAGAAATTTAAATGCAATACTATGAGGGTGATGACTTAGTAAGGATTTCACCAAGCTTCCTCTAAACCGTTGGGGCTGGATTGCATTGCTCTTACATCTCTATGTAGTCATTTATACCAGTGTAACATATCATAAAGTTCGAGACCAGAAGGGACCACCAAATCAGTCTGACCGCCTGTACATAGACTACCAACCCCCGCACATTAAACCCAGCAACTGAAACAAATGAGACCAAAGTATTACAGCCCACAGGAGACTAGATGGTTACGTGCTATGGGGACAGAATAGAGAGACTGGACTGTTATGCGCCCGAGGCCTCTGCAAGGGCAGGGAAATGATCGAGTGAGGGTAAGAGGGTGTAAAAACGTCCATTGTGATTTGTTTGTGTGAATAGTGCCATTAGAATCCCCCTCGCCCAGTGTGCGGGTCGGGCACAGCACTCTGTGCCACCCTTACTTCTGTGCTGCCTTCAGAGCTGGAGCAGGGGCTGGTGGATGGGCGCCTAGCTCTGAAGGCAGCGCCCCATCTGCAGCGGCATAGAAGTAAGGGCGGCAATACCCTACCATGCCATCCTTCCTTCTGTGCTGCTACTGGCTGCAGCTCTGGCTTGGGACCTGGACTCCCAGACAGCAGCCCCCACGCTCCAGTCACCCAGCTCTGAAAGCAACACTGTCCCCGGCAGCAGCACAGAAGTAAGGGGAGCATTTCCACAACCCCCTCCTACAATAACCTTGCAAACCCCCCCCCCCCCAAACAACTTCTTTTTGGGTCAAGGCCCCTACAATTACAAATTAGAAATTTCAGAATTGAATAGCTATATTCATGAAATTTCCGATTTTTAAAATCCCATGACCATGAAATGGAACCAAATGGACCGTGAATTTGGTAGGGGCCCTAAATAAGACCCAGTGGGTCAGCTCTCCAGCTGGTAGAAGTCAGCAGAGTGCCATTGGCTTTGATGGACCTATACAGGGCCGGCGACAGGGGGGTACAACGGTTACAGCTGTACCGGGCCCCGGACTTCAGGGGGGGCCCCTGAAGTCTGGGGCCGGTACAGCTGTAACCGTTGTTGCCGGGGCTGTGAGCGAGGCGCGCTCACCAGACCCCTCCCCCGGCACCCAGCAGCCAGCCCCGCCCCCCTTTGCTTCTCCCGGCCGGCCACGCGGCCGCAGCACATGCCGGGGTAGGTAGGAGCACATGCCGCTGGAGGTAGGAGACCGGGGGGCGGGGGGGGGAGGGCGCGGGAGATTGTCGGGGCGGGGGGGGGGCCCCGCGGGAGGCAGGAGACCGGCGTGGGGGGGGGGGGCCGCGGGAGGCAGGAGACCGGCGGGGGGCACAGGAGGCAGGAGACCGGCGGGGGGGGGCCGCGGGAGATGGGCGGGGGGGCCCTCGGGAGGCAGGAGATCGGCCTGGGAGGGGGGCGCAGGAGTTCGGCCTGGGGGGGGGCGCTGGAGATCGGCCTGGGGGGGGGGGCCCCGCGGGAGATCGGCCTGGGGGGGGGGCCCCGCGGGAGATCGGCCTGGGGGGGGGGGGGCCGCGGGAGATCGGCCTGGGGGGGGGGGGCCCGCGGGAGATCGGCCTGGGGGGGGGGCGCCCGCGGGAGATCGGCCTGGGGGGGGGGCGCCCGCGGGAGATCGGCCTGGGGGGGGGGCCCCCGCGGGAGATCGGCCTGGGGGGGGGGCCCCCGCGGGAGATCGGCCTGGGGGGGGGGGCCCCCGCGGGAGATCGGCCTGGGGGGGGGGGCCCCCGCGGGAGATCGGCCTGGGGGGGGGGGGGCCGCGGGAGATCGGCCTGGGGGGGGGGCCCCCGCGGGAGATCGGCCTGGGGGGGGGGGCCCGCGGGAGATCGGCCTGGGGGGGGGCCGCGGGAGGCTGGAGACCGGCGGGGGGGGGCGCGGGAGATCGGCGGGGCGGGGGGGGGGCGCGGGAGGCAGGAGACCGGCGGGGGGGGGGCGCTGGAAATCGGCTGGGGGAGGGCTGCGGGAGGCAGGAGACCGGCGGGGGGGGGGGGGGTGGAGGCAGGAGACCGGCCGGGGGGGCCGCAGGAGACCGGCCGGGGGGGCCGCAGGGTACCGGCTGGGGGGGGGGCCGCGGGAAGTAGGAGACCGGCAAGGGGGGGCCCTCTGGTGGCGGGAGATCGGGCGGGGGGGGGCGCGCGGGAGATCGGGCGGGGGGGGGCACGGGAGAGGGGGGGGAGCGCAGGCGGCGGGAGATCGGCCGGGGCGGGGGGGCCGTGGGCGGCGGGAGATCGGCCGGGGCGGGGGGGCCGTGGGCGGCGGGAGATCGGCCGGGGCGGGGCCCGTACGGTCTGCCGTACGGGGCCCCAAAATTCCTGTCGCCGGCCCTGGACCTATACTGATTTTAAAGCAACGGATGTGGGCCTGCATAGCTTATATAAAACATTGATATTCTTAAATAAGAAAGCAGCTATCCTGCATGAAAATGTAGCACGATTAATATTGCAAATGCAAGTGCTGTAACTGCTTTATTTTATTCTTTCAGGGGTGAATACGCTCTGGCAGAATATACTGAGGTGAAAACCGTCACTATTAAACTATCCCAGAAGAATCACTGAGAGAGCCGGAGACCTAAAAATTCTGACACTCTGAATGTGACACGCAGACATGTGGGACAAGTTCAAAACCTGGGGAAATGGATAGAGGGAAGAAAACAGCACTTCTTCTTCTTTTCAAAGAGAACTTTTTTTTTACTTTGAATCTACTGGAATTTAGCTTTTGGAGACCGAATTGAATTGACCTATTAGCTGTTCATTCTGTGCCTTCACATGCTGTATGCTGCATTCAGTGGACTAATCCTTGGCTTTATATCCGTCTCTTACCAGTGACCAAACTTCTGGGTACACAGTGTTTTACAGAAAGTTTTTTTTGTTTTTATCATACGGTGGCTTTAGGGTGACCAGATGTCCCGATTTTATAGGGATAGTCCCGGTTTTGGGCCTTTTTCTTGTATAGGCTCCTATTACCCCACCCTAATTTTTCACACTTGCTGTCTGGTCACCCTATGTGGATTTGAAGGCAAAATCCCCCCCAATGCTATATTAGAGAGACCCAAGGCATCACTAGCATGGAATGTTGAAAGACCTGTGGACTTTAGCTGTTATAAACCAACATCGCTCCATTGACTTTAGTGGCATTGCTGCTGATATAAGCCAGTATAACAGCACTGAAATCACAGGAGTTCTATTGGGGTGAAGAGGAGAATTGAGCCCTCTGGGGTGGGGGAGTTTGTTTTGTGGAAGGTTATGTAGAGCACTTTTATCTGAGAGTTGTCTTGGTCTCTCTAATACACACGCGCACACATCTTCAATCAGGGTGTCAGCGTAGCCTCACTGATGTCATTAGGGGTTGCCAGTTTCATCCTGCATATTTAGACTTGAGGGCAAGGGGAACTTTTGTACCCCATGTATTGTGATACTCTACACGTACTGGAAACAAGTCATTGACTCACTAACCTGTCTGGCTTCAGAAGAGTTCATATGGTGTACGATAAATCTTCACTAAGGCACTTTTCACAAGAGGATTTTTGCACTGCATCTACAGTAATGACGCCAGCGCTCCTGCCAGACTTGTAGTAGGGCACGCACACGGCAGAAAACATCCATGGGATAGAAACCCAAACGGAAACCTTCCAAACGAAACAAAAGGATGGAGAGACAGCAAGACTCCCTTCTCTGCCATCTTTATTATCCCAACATGTGAATCTCATTTTGTTCAGCTGGACCTGTTCTTTATGTTGAGCGGGATTAGTAAACTCCCCTAAACCTCTGTTTCCCCCCAGCCCCAGACAAATGTGATTTAACATAGATTTCTGAAAATACGCTATGAGAAAGAAATTGCTCCCAAGCCAGGACTGTTAAAAAGTTTCAACTGTCTTCATTCCATGGGTTAAATCACCTAGGGTCTATGCTGGAGGAAGCCATTGTCCAACCTGTGGGTGAGCCCATCAGTCTGCAGGCAATCAGACCCCAAACTGGGCAGCACTGGCTGGGGAGGGCAATTTGGGGGGAGGTTGGAAGATGCTCTGATTCCACAGCTAGTTCCAGCAAGGCTCTGTGTAGAATCCTGACCCAAGATCAAAGCTGAGGGAAGGTAGGTGATGAGCAAATACCCCACTCAGGCATCATGGGAGCAAATTGGCCTGTGGTGCATAACTCCTTTGTGTCATACCTAGCACTCCTAAGGCGGCAAATGCTGTTGACTTTGCTGGAATGCTCATAAGGGAGTTGTCAAAGGGAGTTGTTTGGGTGGTTAAAGCAGCAGTAGACAACAAGCCCCAGAAATTAGAGTTTAAAGTGGAAATCCAGTGTGGGGGGCAAACTGCAATGCTAGAGCATAACCCAGTAACTTTCTTCTACCAGAGAGGCTGCTCCTGGATAAGTGAGAATTATTACCATGTTGATAGGTGAGGAGGTATGAAAAATTTTGTGTGGGGCTGAACTCACTGAATCTTGAAAGAAATGAGGCTTTTGTGCGCCTTAATCTCTGATCACTCATAAATAACATGCCACTGACAGCTGTAACACAACTGGGTGGGGGGGGGGGCGGGGGTTACTCTCACATGGATGTAGGAGATGGGACTTCCACAGATACATCTCCCCACCTAAATGCAAAAGAAATCCCATGAAAGTCCAAATGGGAAAACTGTACATATATTTCTATTTTTGTAGTACATTTAGCGAGATCTCATCTGTCTTATTAGACAAGCATTTTACTATTGCCAAGTTACGTTTTCTAGAACTACAAGCAAATGACCTGGAGACAAGGTAAATAGTAACATGAAGCTGGAATAACAATAATAACCAATATAGCTTTCTGTATATTTTTTGTTTGTTTGATAAACATCTTGGGGGAATGAAAACATGACAACATCTAAAATGTACAATCTTTTTTAGCATTTGGTTTTTATATATATAATATTTTCATCTCTGTTTTCCTCTCAAGTTAAACGAATGACTTAGTAATGTATTCTCTTACTGTATAAATCAGGGTTTGATTTTACACACTGAATTTTCTAAATTATATATCAAGTAACATTAGCCACTAACATAAAATGACCCGTTAGAGGATTTATATTCTTTCATTGCACAGTAATACTTTTCATATGAAATACTACTTAATTTTTTAAAAATATATTTATAAATTAGAGTACAGTTAATCTAATGTATTTTTATAGCTGAAGGTACATGGAAATGGTATATGTGTTTAAACCTCATGTATATATTTAGAATATGGGTATCTTTTTGTAATATTAGCTTTTCAATTCTTAATAAAAATGTTTAACTTTTTGTGGTAAGATTTGAATAAATGTTACAGGTGCAATCTTGTCCACTAAAGGGTGTGGAGAAAAATCCTGCTGACTTTGCTCAAATGAATAAATATGTGGCTTCCTGCTGTTGACAGAACAAACTTTGAAAATCTACAACCAGATTGTGATACCTCTACTCACACTGAATAGTACCTGACATCATGAGTTGTCATTGAACTCAGTGAGAATATTCAGAGTAAAGATCTCCTGGGTGTAAGAATATCATACTCTAGCACCAATGAATAACTTTAAAACAAAAGTAATTGAATACTATTACATATTTAAAGCTCTGTGCTTTTAAAAAGAAAATTAGCGTGGTGTAATTACACCCCCTATGGATTACTTTGAAATCTTCTCTGAATAAATAAATTTATAGATTTGTCTCTATTGGATTATTTAGGTTTTAATCTGGGGCCTTGCCATCCACCAGAAGTGTCTGTTAATCTAAACACCTGTCTGATCGCAGACACTCTGTTCTTAGATCCCCTTTACCTGGGTAGGATCTGTAAGGCCTCTATCAGAAGAGGTCGTGGGGCTTGTCTACACTGGTACTTTACAACACTGCAACTTTCTCGCTCAGTGGGGTGAAAAAAATGGTAACTATGCCCCTGGTGGAGGTGGTATTTTTAGAGTGCTGGGAGCTTATAATTACACAAGCCATGTTAAAGCGCTGCCAGTGTAGACAAGACCTAAGTAATTTGCCACACCTAGGCACAACAGGGCAGCCAAGGATCCAATGGGAGCATTAAATTAAAATGTCCCTTGTTTTTGTGGATTCAAGTCGATCCTGGTACTGTGTGTGGGGTTTTTTTCCCCCCTCCTTTCAGAGGGGCAGACTTCTTGCTTCCCTACTTTTCAGGGGGACTATGGCCTGATTCATGTCTCTAGTGGCTGTTTGGTAGGCTGACCATACGTCCCATTTTGAACGGGACAGTCCCGTTTTTTAACCGTCCCGTCTTTTTGTCCAAAATATCAATTTTGTCCCGTTTTGGGGGCAGGACTCCTAAAACGTGGACTCGTAAAACAGGACCCATAAAACGTGGACTCGTAAAACGTCCCCCCTCCCTCCCCCCTGCGCCGCCGGCGCACTCAGCCCCCGGCTGCAGCTCCGGACAGCTCCGATCTGCCACCTCCTCCAGCCCGCCGCCCGCTGCCACCGCCTCCTCTCTATTCCTCCTTCCCTCCCTTCTCTCTATCCCCCTTCTCCATCCCTCCCTTCCTCCCTGCTCTCTCCCTCCGTCCGCTGCCTCCTCTCACTCCCTCCATCCCTTCTCTCTTCATAAAACCTGGCCGGCAGCCCCCCCCGCCGGCACGCTCGGCCCTCGGCTGCGGCTCCGGACAGCTCCGATCTGCCGCCTCCTCCAGCCCGCTGCCCGCTGCCGCCGCCTCCTTCTATTTCTCCTTCCCTCCATCCCTCTCTTCTCTCCACCCCCCTTCTCCATCCCTCCCTTCCTCCCTGCTCTCTCCCTCCGTCCATTCTTTGTATTCTTTTGATTGTATTCTAGTGCTAGCCACGATTCTAGAAAATACAACATTCTAAATGAAAAGTCACTTAAAAACCAAACAGAAGTGGTTTGACTTTGTCAGAAATCTCCTCCCCCCCCCCCGCCCCGCCCCGCCCCGCATCTTCCTCTGAAGTGACATTGACCCACTTTCAGGAAGTGTTTCCATTTTGATGGATCCATACATCCTGAAGTGGTTCCAGAGAGCCAGGTGCTGAGCCCAGTCATCCTGCCTCGTGGCAGCCTGGCAGAACTCCAGTGAAGCTACTCTGGGTTCACACAGTTGCAGGATGCCTCCTCTCGCTCCCTCCATCCCTTCTCTCTATCCCCTTCTCCATCCCTCCATCCCTTCCTTCCTCCCTTCTCTCTATCCCTCCATCCCTCTTCCTTCTCTCCATCCCTCCCTTCCTCCCTTCTCTCTCCCTCCGCCCACTGCCTCCTCTTCCATCTCCCTTCTCTCCATCCCTCCTTCTCGCTGTCCCTTGCCTCCTCCATCCCCCCTGCTCCCTACCCCCATCTCTTCTCTCATCCATCCATCCTCTCCCTTCTCACCTTCATGCCTTCTCTCCCTCCGTCCCCTCCATCCTCTTCATCCCTCATCCCCCCCTTCTCTTTCTCCCTCCATCCTCTTCATCCCCCATCCCTGTTCTGCTTATTCCTCCATCCATCCCCCCGACCCCCCTCTTCCTCCCCCCGCCCAGTGCTGGGGGGCCCAGGTGGGGCCATGCCCCCCCCCCCCCACACACCCTGTCCCGTTTTTGCTATCCCAATGTCCCGTTTTTGTCTAAAGGAAATATGGTCAGCCTACTGTTTGGTGAGAGATGCCATAGAAAAGTAAAAAGAATCTCTTTTCTGTAACTGATAAATTGCAGTGGCTTACAAGTCACTGTGCTGCTGGCAGATGACTGAATTGTTGGGCAAGTTAAAGGGAAACTATACTGGGGGAGAGGAATACAGCCAAAGAGTCTGCAGTGTTTTCTACTGCTTTATATCAACACAGGGCTTTTTCTGCTTCATCCCAGTCTCTCTCCCGCAGTTTTTATTTGGGCAAAACCCATTGTCTCTAATGGACAGTTTACTGGATTAAGGTACTGTAAGAGTGGGCCCCACTACATCTCATTTTTGCTTTACCTTTTCTTAAAGGGACAATATCAAACAGTTTAGGCTAAAATTGTAGGGCCGGACCTGTATATGGAACAGGGACAATGGATTGGAAGGGCTTTGTTTTATCAGGCAGCTACTAGCTACAAGATTATAGGGAAAAATAAAGGCCTCAGCTCCCAAGCAGGAACTAGGGATAGCACTGTGGTAGCAATGGTAGAGGGAGCTGGTGCCATTACTTGGCCTTTCATCTGAGACTTGATTCTGGACAGTGAGACTCTTGCATGTGGATCTTGGGTAGCAGGCTAGGTACTCTGGCTGTTACCCAACGCACTTACACAAGACCTACGTGTCTGGCAACATTTCTAAGCCCTGTGTGTGGTGATGCAAGGATGAAAATGTTTGGACAGGACTAGAGAGAAGTTGTGGAAAGAAACACAAAGGAGAGGGGAAGAAGCAGAGAACACCACGTAAGGAATGAGGAGAGCTGGTCCAGAAACCAGCCCAAATGTTCACAAAAATCAAAATTCCAAATTTTGTAAACTTCTGGACAGCTCCAGAATGCTGGGGTTAGGGAGATAAAGAGGAAATGAGCACTGAACACAACTCTAACAAAGATATGCTCCTCTGCTGTGGGCAGGTGAGACACTTGTGTGATGCCAGAAAGGGAAAGACCCAACCGTTACAAAATCAAGAGAGATGCCAGCTGCATTCTAAAAAAAGGTGTTGTGCAATAAGTTTATTAACAATACATTGCAAGGAAGTATAGTCCCCAGTAAACAGCACAGGACTGGTATATTCCTTTAAATTGCAGAAGATGTGGCTGGATATATACCTGTGGATGTAGCTGTAAATGCATTTTCACCCTCGGTCATAGGCTGAGCCCACAGGTTAAGCAGATATCAGGTAAATATTTCAAGTGGCAGGCGAACATTCAGAACAATTGACCAGTTACAACATGTGAGTTTGGATCCAGGGTTTTGGGCCCATCTCATGTCGGTATGATAGAGACAAGGTGAGTTAGGTAGTATCTTTTATTGGACCAGCTTCTATTGGTGAGGGAGACAAGCTTTCAAGCTAACTGTTGATGCAATGCCATTTAATGGGCCCTGTTGACTTCCTGAGTCTGTCTAATACTCTGTGAGCCTGCTCATTGCTTTAATTCACATAAAAGGTTTTGTTTGCAAAGCCACATTTTAACACCTGGTGAAATGTACTGCACTGCTGTCCTCAGGGATCGCAAGGTTCACCTGAATGGCTGGGAGTGAGCACCCTGCTTTCCAAAGAGGCTAGAGGCTTCCTAGGTGCCTAGCAAAATAATGGATTAGATCCAAAACAGAAGAGAGTTTACATTGTACCTAATGACTTTAAATCTGTTCTACTCCATGACTCATTTGGTCACGTAGATGTTAAATAGCCTGGCAATTTCTATTAAGGTCACATCCTGCAAAGCCTTATTCAGTGAAGTCTGGACTCTGCGTAAGTAAAAGAAGGATCTGGCCCATTTTCTGGCTATCTAGTCCTCCCAGATCCAACAGTTTTGGAGTTAGATTCCTCCCTCTGAGGTAAGACATGTTCTGCTGTCATCAGAGGAGAGCAATTGTGGCTGACAACAAGACAGCTGATTATCCATAAAAATACAGTGCACAGCTTTTTTCACTGCAGTGCTTTTCTGAAAGGCTTGAGGCTGTTCATATTAGTGGTTAGAATGTGGTTAATCTGCTATGTAATTTATATCCTAACCAATACAGATTCATAGCATAGGATAAATCATATGCCAGTAATGGACCCATTATCTATTAGACATAGGTCCGGGGTTCTCCGTGGGGATTGGGACTCCTCAGAGGTTTGCGAGGTTATTACATAGGGGATCGCGGGCTGGCAGCCTCAACCCCAAACCCAGCTTTGCCTTTGGTGTTAAATATATTAAAAAGTGTTTTAAATTAATAAAAGAGGGGGTCTCGCTCAAAGGTTTGCTGTATGAAAGGGGTCACCGGTACAAAAGTTTGAGAACCACTGACAATTTTTCAGTAATAGTGAGCTGTGAAACTTTTGTATTTTTATGTCTGATTTTGTAAGCAAGTAATTTTTAAGTGAGGTGAAACTTGAGGTACGCAAGACAAATCAGACTCCTGGAAGAAGTCTGGAAAGGTCGAGAGCCACCACTCTACATCACCCCCTTATGTCTCCACCCCCCTTCCCACTGCCTAACACACTCCAGTTTAATAAACTCCAGCTGCCTGTGTAAACCGGCTCCTCCTCACATCCTTCCCACATCCTTTGCCTAGCCCTCCTCCTTCCTCCAGCTCTCCTCTAGCTTTCACACATGCACTCCCCTTTCTCCTCACTCCTCCTTTTACATTCACCCCTTCCTTCAAACACTTTTACACCTCTCCTCACACTCACTCCCTTCTCCTCACCCACTCCCCTCATACTTCCCTTTCTCCTCACCTCTCCCCTCACAATCGCCCACCCACAAACACTCCTTTTCTCCACACCCCTCCCCTCACACTCCCCCTTCTCCTCACTCACTCCCTTCACTCACCTCCCACACTCCCCTTTCTCCTCACCCATTCCCCTCACCTCCCACACTCCCCTTTCTCCTCACCCCTCCCACTCCCCCTACACACTCCCACATACTGGGAATGTAACACTCCCCTTTCCCCTCCCCCCCCGCACACTCCCCCTACACACTCCTGTCTCCTCCCCATTCCCTCCTCCCACATTCCCCTTTCTCCCCCCACGCTCACCCCCCCACACACACTGGGAGTGTAACACTCCCCTTTCTCCTCCCCCACTCTGCTCACACTCACCCTCCCCACACACTGGGAGTGTAACACTCCCCTTTCTCCCCCCCTACCCCCCACACACTGGGAGTGTAACACTCCCCTTTCTCCCCCCCCCACACACACTGGGAGTGTAACACTCCCCTTTCTCCCCCCCTACCCCCCCACACACTGGGAATGTAACACTCCCCTTTCTCCCCCCCTACCCCCCCACACTGGGAGTGTAACACTCCCCTTTCTCCCCCCCCACACACACTGGGAGTGTAACACTCCCCTTTCTCCCCCCCTACCCCCCCACACACTGGGAATGTAACACTCCCCTTTCTCCCCCCCTACCCCCCCACACTGGGAGTGTAACACTCCCCTTTCTTCTCCTCCCCCACTCCGCTCACACTCACCCCCCCCACACACACACTAGGAGTGTAACTCTCCCCTTTCTCCCCCTCACACTCCCCCCCCCACACTGGCAGTGTAACACTCCCCTTTCTCCCCCTCACACTCCCCCCCCCCCACTGGCAGTGTCACACTCCCCTTTCTCCACCTCACACTCCTCCCCCCACACACACTGGGAGTGTAACACTCCCCTTTCTCCCCCTCACACTCCCCCCCCCACACACACACACTGGGAGTGTCACACTCCCCTTTCTCCCCCTCACACTCCCCCCCCCCACACACACACACTGGCAGTGTAACACTCCCCTTTCTCCCCCTCACCCCCCCCCACTGGCAGTGTCACACGCCCCTTTCTCCCCCTCACACTCCCCCCCACACACACACACTGGCAGTGTCACACTCCCCCCCCCCCCCACTGGGAGTGTCACACTCCCCTTTCTCCTCCCCCCTTCTCAGGGATTGAGGAAGTGCTGGCTGCCCCGGCAGGCTGCGCCCCGCCCCGGCTCCCCGCTCTCCCCCGTCCCGAGCAGCGAGCGCCCCACAGCCCCGCACCCCGGAGCGGCGCCCCCCCCAGGAGGTAGGGCGGCTTAGCGGGGTCCCCGCGTGGCTCCCCTGTGCAGCCCTAGGGCTGCGCGGACCGACTCGGCAGGGCCCCCCCGTCCCAGGGCTGCTACCTCCTCCCCCCTGCAGCAGGAGGGGACAGCCGGGGGCTCCCTGGTGCTACCCAGGCAAGTCCGCCCCACCATAGTATCTGACACCCCCCGGAATGCCCCTCCCCCGGCTGGGCACTGGGGTGGCAAACACCCCCCATCCCCCCCCTTTCTTACAGGAGCCCTCAAGCTGGGTGCATGGGAAGGGGACACACTGGGGGTCACCCTAACTGAAGGAAGTGATGGTGCCCTAGAGAAGAGGGGGGTGTCCCCAGCCTCTTTGAAGGGGCACAGCGCCACACGGGGCACCCGCCGCTCCGTACCTTTGCCAGGCCTATGTCGCCCCTAAATAACAGCTGAATATTCAGAGCTGAGGTTTGAGGCTCCTGCTAGGGTGAGCAGACAGCAAGTGTGAAAAATCAGGAGAGGGGGGATGGAGTAATAGGAGCCTCTATAAGAAAGAAGACCCCCCAAATCGGGACTGTCCCTATAAAATCGAGACATCTGGTCACCCCATGCTGCTTGGCGCTATGGTGGGTGTGTGGATGACTGATATTGCCGCTGTTCTTTTGTAATCAACAGTGGAAGAGATCCTGTTGGGATAACCACTTTTCTTACCTTCATTACGCAGAATTAGAGCTAGTTGAATATCTTTCGCTGATATTGGGGGTGGGGGTGGGTTTCGATGAAAAGTGGCTTTTTGACAAAGGGTTAATTTTCATGACCAAACATTTTTGTTTGAACATTTTCAGGTTTTTGATGAAAAACAAACGTTGGATTTTTATTTTTTTTAAATAAAAAAAGTTGAAGAAAAGCTTTTGCTTTTGCCAAAATATATTTTTGGGGGGATATGTGGGAGGAACAAATCATTTCTTCACCCGCTGTCATCAGAATTTTAAAGATCTAATTTATTTTTGACCATTTATGCTGGTAACATTTTTTGCATTTCACCTGCTCTGGAAGGGGAAACTATACTAGTTGGTTTCGCCTTTTGTTTATTCTGTATGTGTTCATATAGAATAATAAAGATAGGCAACATTACATGGAGCACAACAAGTCCAGATCCCTTTCTCTTACAGTCTGAGGCCCCAAGCTTCCAGACATTTAAGCACATGGTTAATTTTACTCATGTAAAAGCTCACATTGATATCATTGGGACTACTTATGTAAGTAAAGTTAAATACATGAGTATGTGATTACAAGCTCCAGGGCCTGTCTCAGTCTGGTACTCAGGAGAAATTAAAAGGTGAGAAGAGGTTCATGAAAAGAAAACATTTCTATAGATGTGGATTGTTTGGGGTCTTTTTTAATAGAACCTAAATTTGGGATCCATAAAGGAAACATTTGGGTTAAATAAGTCATAAGCAGGAAGCTGTTGTCCTTTCCTGAAAGCTGGTGGTAGAAGGGAAATAGCCTATATTAGCTTTAAGGGAAAACTTCCTTTTATACAATAACCATACAACAGCCATCAGGAAGCACTCTGGGACTCCATAATAGAAACACTTCACTTTTATAGTGCAGAGTATTCATTATTATTATTATTATTTGATTACTTTCCACTTATATAGACCTCTCAGCTGGTAATTTCAGAGTGTTTCATAAATAGTAATTAATCAAATATTACTATATGTCTGGAGGGAGATAAATAATATAACCACTTTGCAGATTTGGAAACTGATGCACACAGGATTTACGTGATTTGCTTATGGTCACACAGCATACCTGTGTCAGAGGGGGAAACAGAACCCAGGAGTCCTTGTTCTGACCACTCCCTCTCTCTGCTGCGATGATCAGTAGAATAATGTACAAATACATTGTCACTTATCCCAAAACTTGAGGTAGATTCCCAATTTTGACATGTCACTTGCAGAGCCCTTAGAAAAGTCCTCCACAGATGACTTAAGTTGAAAGATGCAGTGCAATGTTATGGTATTGTGATAACTAATTTAGTCACATGGGATATTAGGAAAAAGGTGGCAATCCAGTGGAGAATGTAACAGGTACAAAGGGTTAGCCTTGACTACAAACTCTCTTCTGGTTCCAACTTCTGTTATTTTTTGTATGTTTCAAACATTCTTTATCTAAATAAGCACAGGGTACTTTATTTTTCATTCGGTCTGCTTTTATTACATGTGATGAGCAAAATTAGTGGCTGCCAGCAAGTCATTGCAGGGCACTAGACTAGATGAGTTCTCGAGGTCCCTTCCAGTCCTGTGATTCTATAGAAATAATTGGATTCTTTTTTTTCTGCACAGAGCTTCTGGGGATCCAAGACAGCTGAGGATACTTTGGCTTCCTATAAAGACCAACGATGGACTGCTGTTTAGCAAAGATTTTGCCCTAACAAAATGCCAAGAACCACATTCTCTTCTCATTGCATTGGTAGGTATTCAAGGTATTAATAACTCTTCTGAGTGTGACTCCATCCTGACATGAGCCCACAGTCGGTTTGTATCCATGACTGCTTCAATCCACCTTCATGCTGCACAATATTACCTGTTGTGACTCCCTCTGACACTATCCCTGGCCTTGAATGTGGCATAACTTTGTTTTCAAAGGCAGTGGTTTGAGCAAAGGACGCAATATGCTTTTGCAGTCTGATCTTGACTTCGTGAGTAATCTTGGACAAGTCACTGCACTTCTATGTGGCTCAACATACTTACCTACCAAATGAGTCTGATACATTCACAGGGGTATTGTGAGACTTAAAGAAAGTTTATGAAGTGCTTTAAAATCTTTGGATGAAAAAGGCTGTGAATGCAAAATATTTTATACCAGTTTAGTTAAAAAAATTGGCAATAATAACTTCAACCTGTCTCTAAAAGTAGTCATTTGTCTGCTAGTGAATCTTGAAAGAGAAGCTGGGCAGATGCTGCATGCAATCTAAATCTGCATTAAAATGTATTGCTCCCTGCTCCTAGTCCTGCTGAGAGGAATCTCGCAGAAACTACAGAATCTTCTGTAACACCAGCCTGTCTAATGGTCAATAGTCTATTATACATGCCAGGGCAAAAACTATGTTAATGGAGTTAAAAGTTGAGTGTTTGTATCAGTAATTTAAGGGTAAAAAGCATTATAGTGTTCTCCAAACCAACCATGACAAATTCAGGAAATATGTAAAAAAAAATAATCAAAGGTGTTAAGGTATGGAAATGCATACGTGAAGCATCCAAACAACCTTAGCTCAGCCTTGTATTGAGACCATGCAATAATAATATAATTATGGGGAAGGCATTTTATAGTCTCAGATTAAATGAAACTGATTATTAAAAACACATTTTGCCCTCCAATCCCTGTCGTCCCGCTAGTGTCACTATAGGGGAGAGTGAAGGAGTGTAGAATGGATTAGGAGTTCCTGAAATCATGAATGGGGTGATTTTCAAATATCTAATGGGCACTAAGTTCAGAAAACAAAAATTGCTACTCAGTAAAGAACTCCCGTTCCCCTGAAATTGTGCACATGTGTGCCATTAATTGTACTGCAAAGAAATGCCACATGAGTCTGAATGTGTACTGGAAAGGGCTACTGAATTAGTCTCTGCTCTGCAGAAGGAGGACACCTTCATGCTTGATGTAACTCAGTGGAGTTATGATCAAGATGAATTCGAGCTGCGATCAGAGGAGGATTTACCGTGAAACAAAGAGTGCGGTGGCACAGAGCCCCCCCATGACAGGTGTCCCCCCCAAAAAAATGCAGAAGGAATCTCATCTGACAACTTGCCCCCGAGCTCCTGACGGCGGCACAGCAGGGCTCAGACAGGCAGGCTGCCTGCATTCTGTGGCCAGTGGTCCCACACTGCTCCCGGAAGCTGACCGAGTGTGTGGGTGAAGTTGAGGAGAAAGTGTGGGGGTCAGTGTGAGGGGAGTGGGTGAGTAGAAAGGAGAGTGTGGGGGTGACTGTGAGGGAGTGTGGGGTCCTGCACCAGTTGAGAACTGACATGGTATAGCAGAGCTCAGCCGTGCCCCTTACCTGGTCCAGTGTTACCCCATGCATTGGGAAAAGGGGCAGAGGTGCAGGGACTGGCTGCAGTATACGTGCATCAGCAGAGTGCAGTTCTACCACAGAGAAACACTTTGCTGGGCACTGCCCTTTTCACCCACCTCAGTGGCACACAAGAGACATAACCCATGTAGTGAATCTGGCCCCGCTATCTGTCTACAGGTTTATAATCCTGGGTCAGCCACAGCATAGATCATTAGAATTATATGATCACTGCAATCGGATCTGTAAAATGGTCAAATCAGACATGTGCATGGTAAGCAAACATCCCATCTTAGCCCATAACGACTGGCTAGTGGAATTTACCTTATCTAATTCCAAAGCACGTCAATCACATTGTTATTGGCTCAAGAGGTACTCCCACAAGCTGTAACAGAATTTACGGGCAACCAAGGAGAACTCCAAAATGCATTTCCTAGCTTTGAAAGCATCAAAAAATGCCATTCAATATGACCTTCAAACATAAGAATGGCCATACTGGGTCTGACCAAAGGTCCATCACCTGTCTACTGACAGTGGCCAATGCCACCGATCCACATAGCCTTAGGGCAAGCAAGAGCTGGAGTGGACATTTGGTCCTTGTTGTCAGATGAGCTCCACTAGTGGGGATCACTAGAAATTTCATTTGTCTATGTGAACATAAAATAGGACCAGACTCAAACATCTGCATAGAAACAAGTCACCTGCCATTCACAGATTTTGTAACTCAATGCCAGCTTGACTTAAAGTCCCGTGAAATGAAGGACTAATGTAAGGAAGCTGAATGTAGATCAGCTGAAGGATGAGTGTCTTTTGTACTGCCCTAGCTCTTAAGCCCCAGTTCAACAAACCAGCTCTAGTTAGTAGAGCACTGAAGCATCTGATTAGGTCTCATTGATTTTAATAATCAGAGAGGTAGCCATGTTAGTCTGGAATAGCAGAGATAACAAAGAGTCCTGTGGCACCTTAAAGACTAACTAAAGTATTATAGCATAAACTTTTGTGGGCTAATACCCACTTCGTCGGATGCCTGAAGTGGAAGTATACAGGGGCAGGAATAGATTTTATTGGCACTTAAGCACATACTTAATGTTAAGCACATGCTTAAGTGGTTTGCTGAATTTCATACCTTTGTCGGCATGCAGCAGACATGAAAGAAATGGAGTAAAATCAGATCTTTTCAATGATGCTCTGTTACATTAGTGAATTAATTTGCATACTGAAAGTGAAAGCAGAAAATAAGGGAACAAAGTATGCTAGTTGTGTGCATACTGTAAATGCCACAGCAGTCTTAGGCAGACAACTTTTAAAAAGAGAGAAACTTTCAGCGACTCAACCTTAAACAGGTAAGAATTTCAAAATTCCCTGGGAGAGTGAGACAATCAATGCACTGGTGATTGCTAACTTTGCAGGGTGGTTAAAAGAAACGAACATTTAGTAGCTCTCAGAAATCGAATATGGCTCCTTGGGTATGTTCCTGCAAAATGTTGTTTATTTTGTAATGAAATCCTTGTGCATTACAGGTCTAGATACAATGTTTGTCCTCTTCATTTCCCCTTGTATTCTTTCCTTCCATAGAGGATTTTCCCCTTTTTGGTAACTAGATTAGGATTTGCTGGGGGGTAATATGGAGTGTCTCAAATGCACTCTTACTGGAATCCACAATTTCTGCTTAGATTTTGACTTCTTTTGTGACTAAAGATGGTTCTGAAGTGGAATTTCTTTAGGAATTTTCAAGAATTCCCTGCAGCAGGGATACACCACTTCAGTGCTCAGCCTTTACACTAGTCCAATGAGAGTCTGAGACTGGATCTGCAGTCCTTATCCAAAATATCCCAGCTCTGATTTGTAGTCTCTTTAGTAGTTTTGGCTGAGAGAAATTGAGACTAGCCCCCTTTTTTAGTGTGGAGGTATTGTCAGGCTATTTTGTTGATTCACACTATGGATAGCTAAAGTATTATATAATCAATTGTATTTACAGTAGCATGAAATGAATGCACTTTTGCAAGGTAATGTCTAGAGAAGCATGTTTTGTACATGCAGAGGAATAAACATCTTGCAATTCCTGCGCTAGGACGATTTATGGTTTTTGCTTTTTTTTTTCTCTTTAAAGTAGGGCAGATGGTGTTTCTTCATGACTCTGACAACGGGCGATGACTCTCCATTCCTGCACCTGGAGAGAGGTCGTTTGACTTGGACAACACTATTTAATTTTAAATGCTGAAGAAAGTTGGCTTATTGAAACTTCACAACTACAGCCCAGAATGTACTGGTGCGTGGGAACTGAGGAATCCGCTGTTAGCAGAGAGTGCAACATGGAGCCCCAAAATGGTAAATGGAACAGGTTTTTTCTTTACTATTTGGAGCAGCAGTAAATATTTAGGCTTTGCTTTTTGAAGGTGCCCAAGGGACTTAGGTGCACAGCCCCCATTGGAAGTCAATGAGATTTAAACTCCTAATCCCCTTACATTGATTTGAAAATCCAACACTGTATCTTCAAGAATCTACAAAATGTAACCATTAATTTTACTGGAAGAAGAAGAATGACATGTATCTATTAATAAAGAAGGAACAGCATTCCTTACAAGTGGAACTAGTCGATATTTCTATCACATACCATTGATTCACTAATGTTATAAGGGTCATAATTTTTAGCACATGAATACAAATGTGCTGCCAGCTATTGATGCAGTATGTGCTCAGGGTACCAAAGCTTTTAAAATCAGAGCATCATTCCTAAGGCAGAACAGATCCTGCTCCTATTGTGCTATAAGCTTTAATTCAGCAACTACTGACGATTTGAGGTTAAAAATCCATAGCCTGGATTAGAAGGTTTGTGTTGATATAATAATATTTTGAATCCATAGGTAGACATCCTTCTTTAAAAGGGGATGTACATTTCAGGTTAGTTTCTGTTGGTGTGATAATTTCTTCATCAAATATTAATATTGCCAAAATTGTCAATCACAGGACAATAATGTTAATTTTCTCCAAGTCAAAAAGAGTTATATCTCAGCAACAAGAACTGATCTTTGGCTTATTATATTAGAGTGTTTTCGCCCATAATAAACAATTCATAAGGAGGCAGTCTTTGCGTTAGAAGTGTGGGATGAAGGTGTTTTTGACGCTGGTAGTGAGTAAGCAAAGCTCAGAAGAGGCTAATGTTTTAGCAACCTTATTTTGGATTTTATCAGCAACTATGAAGCAATGCCTGATATTTTATTCAGAGGCCTTTTTACCTTTATCAAAGACATTTCGCACCAGTGTCACACGGAGCTCCAGGAACTCTTTCCTTTCCCCGTATGTATTATGGTTATTTTGTGGTGGCTTTTTTCCCCTATATTTAAAGCTTTCTCTTTGTACAGTGATCAGGAACTCTTGGGAATAACGATTCAATCTGGTATATTCCTTAAACTGTTAATTGTATGTCTAAAAACTCTTTCTGGAAATCTGAATTCATTTCTGTTGGCATACTAAATTATAAACCACAAGAAGAATTTTAATCTGCTGTAATGATTAGCAGACTTTAATGGATCACAAGCAGTTTTAGCCTGTAATGCTGATTTGACAGATTTTTCCTCAGTGTTTCAAAGAAAAGGTAAATAATGAGGTGGAAGGGGGAAAAAAGCTATAAACTGTTTTTCTGTTTAATAACAGCTGGCTTTCTTCATGGAAATTCTTATATTGCTTTGTTGTATAAAATGTGCAGTACGTAACCAGTAACATGTAGTGTACAAAGCATACCAGTATAAACACTATACATCGAATTTTGTCTGATAGAAATTGTGTGTGATAGGGAAGATTGGCCGTGTGGTGTTGAGGTTAGGTTTTTAATCATGTAGTACTTCAAAAAGTTTGCTCCCTGTGTGTAAGCGGTGTGTGTTTAAACTTATTTTGGTTCAGGATTGCTTACTTTCTTCCAAGGATGAATGATGTCAGATAGTCAGTCCATTCCTTGGATTAGATGGTCCTTGTTCACCATTTGGATTTACTTACCTAACTTGAATGCTGGAATGTAGTGAGTCATTAAACCTTCACATGTGAATATATTGTTTTCATGCAGATGGGGTCGGCTGCTTTTATTGTGCAGGAACCACTGGGAATAATAATAGGCCATAGCATCTCATCTGTAAATATCAGGGATTCCAGTAACTCTCTAGGAGACCCTAGAGGTATTTCTTGTATTCATATCACCTTGTGCTAGGATCCAGTCAGTTCTCACAAGCTGAGCAGGGCAGGTCTGGTCAGTATATGAATGTGTGGCTTCTAACACACAGTGAAATGGTGTTTGTTAACTGGCTACTGCATCCAGGAGGGTCTTGGAGGTCGTGTGCTGCTGGAAGCTCCTTCCCTCAGATGAGAAACAACCGCTGTGTTCTGTTCACTTACCAGCCTTACAATCCTAGGCCACTTTTCATGAAAGCGGAGCATCAGGGCAGATGCTCAGCTGGAATATATTGCCCTAGCTACGTTGATTTCAGTGGGGCAGTAACAGGTTACACCAGCTGAGCGTCTCCCCCTTTCTGTCTGTCTAAGTTCCCCCTGCAGTTTCAACTTCAAACATTATTCCTACCTAATGTGTATGCTAGTTTTGTGTCCAGCTAAACTTCTGCTGTACTCCAGCTGTGAGGTAGCTGCATTCCAGTGGTATATGAAGTGCTCCCTATATAGCCTTTGCTGCCTCACAGGGATGTTGCTAAGCTTAATTAATCATGGGTTCCTTTAATAATCATGGGTTCCTTAATTAAACATGGGTTCCTCAGCTGGAAGACACTATAGAAGTGAAGAGTAATATTTATTGTTTTTTCATCTGGGTAAATAATTCACCCACCCCCATCTGCTTCCCTTTCCTATTACACATTAATATCATGCTTATTAAAATGAAGCATTGTGACCCCTATGGGGCGAGTGTAGAGATATGGGGGATATTCCTGCCTGTTGTGAAGCAAAAGATCTTTATCCTTATTGAAAAGTTCTGGAGAATTTAATGGTGATGAAACCCAATGGGATTTTGCAGCAATTCAATAGGGTTCTGAAGAAGTTACTCTACAAATTATATAAATAGAATGAGTTCCTTTCTAGAGTGTTTTGTGTGTGTGTGTGTGTGTAAACTTTATAGAATTTTGTAGCAGGGATATAAAATCTCTATTAAATTCCATGGGGTGGTTCAAGAAAGCTACAGAAAAGTAATCACTGTTGATTGAATTTATTAGGGCTCTCCTTTGAAAATACTTAGTGACACCTCTGTTGGTGAAGCCTGTCTAGGTGCAATGATAAATGTGGTCCTGAGCCCCACAGTGGGCAGGATAGCTCTGTGTGATGGTTTCTAAGCGGAGTTGGGCGCCACTACAGAAACATCGAGAGAGTCTCTTCCTTGGTTTCAGTAATGATTAATATTAAAGAAAGGATAATGATCACTATTATAATACTATTTATTTCCATAGCAACTTTACAGCAATTAACTAATTAAACCCTTGCAACCCTCACTGAGACAAGTCTATACAGTAAAAGAATCATGCTGCCCACCATTGGAATTCGTCCTCTGTCCAACAGCACAGAGACATTGCATCACGCTATAGGATAGGAGCTGAAGAAAAAAGAAGATACATTTGCCCTGCAGATTTAGGTGGCCAGAGTGTAATTCTGTGAGTTGGAATTTAGAACGGACCGTAGGTTTAATGCCCTTATGTCTCTTGAAAAATGCCAGAAGATCTTTGAGCACATGTGGCCCAATCCATCCTTCTTATTTCACCTGAAAGATAGCAGCCCTGTCATTACAGAGGCTCTTGGAACCATGTTAGGGCATTAAATTTACACTGAAAAGTTGGGTGAAATGTGCACACCCCTGAGTGACGTAGTTAATCTGACCTAACCCCTGGTGCAATTCTTCCATCAACCTAGCTACTGCCTCTTGGGGAGGCGGATTAACCAGTGTGATGGGAGAACCAGTCCTGTCACTATAGTGAGTGTCTACACTGAAGAGCTGTGGTAGTGCTGCTGCATTTTAAGTGTAGACACAACCTGACTCAGATGAAAATGAGCTGCCTGTGCATCAATGTTCCCTCTAATTTTTGACAGGCCATGTGCGCAAAAAATGTCTTCTACGCAAATTTTTGTCCTGTGCAAATTTTGTTGTGCATGGTGTTTCACTGTATGCGCAGGGGTTAGGATCTGTGTGTGTGTGTGTGTGTGTGTGTGTGTGTGCACACACAACTTAGAGGGAACAGTGCTGTGCATCACCAACACCACTTCCTGCATCATGGAAAAGTCTTTCCTGTAGGTCTCCCATTCAAGTCATGACCCACGCTTACCTTGATTCGCTTGTAAGATCTCACAAGATCATTTTAATTGGCTTCCTCATGAAGCAGTTAACTCTGCAAAGCAATTTCTTGTAGAAAATTTCACAAGCTGTTAGATAGTAACTACTTTTGGTTACTTAGTAGCAGCATAAGCCATATTTGAACTGCTATCCTTGAAGAAAAGGCCCCCTTCTCCATCTCTGCTGTATTTACATTGAGGGTCAGATTTACAAATGTGGAAGAGAGACTAGGGTGTCATAAGGAGCCTTTGGCTCAGCCCCATTCCTAGTGGGTAGGTGCCCACATCACTACCAGCCCCCTCACTAATAGCCGGTGAGAGGCGGGAGCTGTCCTCTCACACTGAAGTACACTGATGGGGGGTGGGGAGGGGAGAAGGGGGAGTGAGGAAGGGGGGGGGAGGGCTGAGAGGCAGAGTTTACACTATTCCTGTCCATGCTGTTTATTTTTTGTGTGTATGCAAACTTAAACCACTAGGCCTGTTAGTCTGGCACCAACTTTAAATCAGTTTAGAAAATAAAAGTCTACAGCAGCAACTAGTGGCTGCCTCCTAGCAATAAAAATAGCCGAAGTTCTCATAACACTGGGCGTTAACATATATGATGCCTCCAGATTAGATCTTTGTTTTTATGTCTGGAAAAATTCTTCCTGGTTGACTGTGTTTCCTTTAATGTCAAAGGCCGGGACTTGCACTTATTACTGTGAATGTTTTATTTTTTTTGTTTATAAATCTTTACTGTTGACTGATAGAGGAGGAATGATGGAGGAGGTGGGGGCAGAAACAGGCTGTAAAGTTCCATTAACAGTAGCTGATCTAAATGTTCTCAGTGTAACATTTTGCAAGGATGAGTTATGCCAGAAAAAAGGTGTCATGGGTATAGCACAGGACTAGGGCTCAGGGCATTGGCATTCTATACCCAGCCATGTCATGGTACATTGAATAGCCTTCAGCAAAAGACTCACAGTTTCTCTCAGCTTTCCTATCTGGATGACAGGGTAATGACAGTAACCTGCCTCTGCTCCTCAGGGTGGTGTTGTGAGGATGAACTGGACGCACTTGGGGTGGGCAATGCACTCTAGAAGCCCTGTGTGTGGTGTTAGTTTGAAGTTTATGAAATAGAAATGAGAATAAATGAATCTTGAACTTTTTTTCTTCCTGCTTCTGAATCTGAGGTCTTTTGGGGGCAAACAGTGAATCAAAATTAATCCTACAGGCAAAAAACAAAAAAACCCAACCCCCAAGTAACTACACGAGCTGGACTTACTGTGCATACCCTCCAGAAACAGAAGTAGGAAACAGCAAGCAGAAATAGGAAGTGCCCTTACACAGCAGTAACCAGGTTTTATTTTTAACCCTCCTGAAATGTAGGCTGCATACAGAAGTGATGAGATTTGATGGAGGCCCAAAAGCTAACAGAAATTCAGCCTTTGTTTAGAATGCATTGAGATTGCTTGTGCCACATAAAGCTGCGGTGTAATACCAAGGCAGCACATAGCATGTTCACAATTATCTTTACCAAGATTTTCAAAAGTGACTAGTGATTTTGGTGCCGTAGTTCTCTGACACCTTGAAGGGGGCTGATTTTCAGAGGGCAGATGCTCATCATATTCTTAAAAAACAGGCCCCTTCAAGGCGTCTTGAGAGGGATGCCTAAAAATGATGGAGGCATCCAAAATGAATCTCTTTTGAACATCTTCGCCTTTGTGAGTATGATACAGTTGTGATTGCTCATTGACTTAGCCTAGTTGGTGCTGTACACTTACAGAGGCACATGTTTATACAACAGTGAGCAAAGCACATACATACACACACACACACACACACACACACACACACAAAAATCTATTAGCGTTTGATTGGCTCTGCATCTCTTGAAACTGTCCCACAGCAAGGAGGAGAGACTACAACAGGGAATCAGGAACACATCCAAAAAACTGGGGAAGCCAGCAGCCTCCCCTAAAGCAGGAAGCCAGGGACAATGAAGGGAAGGGGATTTGACTAGGGCCAGACACAGGAGCTAGTGGGAACTAGACCTGCACATATTGCTCAAATAAGGAGGCATAAATGAATCAACAACTCATGGAATATATAATACAACAGATCATGCAAGCGAGGGAAGTGTTTCTGACCCAGATACCGAAGACAAGCTGATAAAGATGATAGAAATTTAGTAAGATGAACAGACCAGGTGAGAGTCTCCTTCCAAATCATAACCTAGATGTTACAAAGGATCCAGTTTACAGAAGCCAGATGCTTTCAGGACCAAACTGAGTCTAAATTATGCTGGCTCAAAATTTATTTCAGTGACTATAAAACACATAATGATGATTCCTAGCACAAATCCCACCAGCACATGCATGAACTAGAAGAAAAACCATTCATTGTCTATATGAAATTTTAGTTTGTACTGACTTAGCTACTGCTTTTTGTGTATGCTGTTGTAAAATTAGACAAATATCTAGATGTGTTGATGTACCTCCTGGAAGACCTTTGCATACCCCCAGGGATATATGTACACCTGGTTGAGAACCACTGGACTAGATCACCTCTCAAGGTCCCTATATTTCCAGAAGCATAGTCAACTGGGCAGACAGTATAATCCTAAAAAAAGTTCTTGTACTGTTTGGGGAAAGTGTGATCTTTATTTGGGTAAGAAGAAACAAGACTTTCTATTTAAATCCTTAGTTTTTAATATAATATGCAACCAATACGTAGGAGTTCAAGCAGCCTAACAGAAGTAATGGTAACAATATAAGGGAGGCAACTGGAAAATCTGTTGCAAACAGGACTTTTATATAAATGGATCTTATCTGCTCTAGCGGGTATGTAAAATAGTTGGGGGGGTGGGGGTTCAGTCTGGTGAAAAACAAAATCACTGTCCTTAGTTACATTATGAAAATACTAATTGCATGCCAGGTGAGCACATCCAACACTTAACAATCACAGCGATCATTTTGCCAATAGTGTTGTATATACATTGACACTTGCAAAAGGAATTGTGCTGGATAGTTATTTTTCATAATGTCAAAAAGACATTGAAGTTTATAGGAGCCTTTACGTTAACTTCAACAGGCATTTGGTCAAACTCTCAGTGATGGTCAGAGCCATTTAGTTAGATTGTTTTCTTTTAAGGCAAACTTCACTAAAGATGCTGCCAGTGTTTTGCTCTTCAGGATACAGCCAGCCCAGAGGAAATGTTTGCAGTGCAGAATGGGGTGGGATTTTTATTCCATCCAGTTCTAAGTTTTCTATAATAGTTTGATTTTATATTTATATTTCGATATGGTTTTAATCTGTACTTCATTCCATCTCAAAGGTGGTTGGCTGATCTGCATACTAGGGAAGTGCATTTAGGCCTGAGCCACTAAGCCGATCACCCTTCTTATAGCCAGGAGGATTACCATCGGTACATGGAACGTGAGGACCATGTACGAGTCAGGAAAGATGGCGCAGGTTGGGTTGCTGTAACGAGACCCTCACAGGCAGACCATGCAATCCATGGGAGTCATACACATGTGTGTAAGAGGTTAGATTGTGTCCATTAGCAATTCCCACCCTTTCTCACTGCCTCTTTGTGGTTTCATTAGTAATGCTGACCTACTGCTGCTGTCTAGGGTTTGGTTCCTGCTGCAGAATGAAAAATAAGGAGAAGCTTCCTTCCACTTGGCAGTACCACGGAAATTCTTTCAATATGACGCATTTCCAAAAATTTGCTATAGACTGGCACATATTATTAGTACCTTTCATCCAGTGCTTTTGTAATGGTTGAATTTCCCTGTCTGCCTGTGTGTTCCCATTAGCAGTAACATAGCCACCTATATACATAAAGGGAAAATTCTGTTCTCCAAGGAGTTTAAAGGGCTTGGTTTCGAAGGTGCTTAGCTGGCACAAGCGAAAGAGCTTTTGCAGTGGTTAGTCTGGAACTTTGGGTATCTTCTTTGCCACAAACTTCCCATGTGACCTTGATAAGTCACTTAGTGTCTCTGTGCCTCAGTTTTTCATCTGTAAAATGGGGATAATCGCATTTCCTCCCTCATAGCGATGTTTAAGGAGACTGTTAACAGAGGACCTCATGAAGACTTGTACTGAAATTGTACTTAAACTCCACCCTCCCCTTCATTTTCCCTGCCTTCTTTTTTGTATTGTAGACAATAAATGGCTTGCAGTGTTACAGGACATAATCTCAGAACTCATTGGGAAAAGCTCATTTTCAAACTGTCCATTATCCCTTGCTGCATACAGTTGCAAGTTCTGGTAAAATAATGAAGCAGGGCAGAGAGTCAAACTTAGAGAAACGAGAAGTCTGGATAAATTTAGCTCAAATATTCTTGGTATGTTTGTGGTTCCTGTGGAATTTACACCGCTTCATGCTTTAATGATCGTATTATCGTTTAGAAAAACTGGCATCACTGACTGGGCAAAACTTTACAATTAAGACTCTTTAAAATTGTTTTAAATGATTCACGTGGTTTTCTTGTTTGGGTGTTACTGATTTTTTGCCCCCCTTCTTGGGGAAGGAGTGTTTGACTACAGATTATTACTTAATTGAAAGGCCACAAAGCTGGGTTTGCAAGGCTTAGAACTGATACACACTTCGGTGTGATTATCTACCTTACATTAAAAATCTGTCTAGAGAGTAAGAGTCAAAGGGAATGCTAATAATCACTTCAGACAAGAACTCCCTCCAAATCTGTCTCTCTCACATCAAAGATGTTCGAAAGCTTTTGGGAAAGCTTTTATTTTTGCATCAAACAGAATTTTTTAAAACACTAATGGACAGGATCCCTTTTCATATCTCAATTATAGCTCCATATTGTTCACTAAAGTGTAGCTCTCTGTATTCAGCTCATCGCCGTGGGCGTGATTTTCCATTGCTTTGCATCTTGAGTACTCTTCCTCACCTGGGCAAAGTGGGAATAAAATGCTATCGCATCTGAAGTCTCCTCTGTCTTTACAGCGATGGTAGCAGTTTGCACCCCCTTTGCACTCATTGGACCAGAGCCTCAGGCGCACTGGATTTGTGTTTAGCACACATTAGTGAGAAGATGGATATAAAGTGGCTTTCCTGTTTTGGTGCAATTTAGATCAGCTTCTAGGTTGCTCTGAGTTGCATTTGGCTTGTAAAGGTCTCTTAAGGCTCTCAGCTCATTCAGCCCCTTGCCCCCTTCAAATTATACCAGTTGATCACTACGTTACACTATTCGTATACTCCATGGGTGACATCCTGACCCCATCGAAGTCCGTGACAAAACTCACATTGATTTTACTGGGGCCAGGGTTTTACTCCATATATTTTTCAAGAACAAGGTATATGTATTTCCAGCTAAATACACATAGTAGAAGTTGGTTTGCTCAGTGGTAACGCCTCTCTCCTAAGAAGAGAAAACTTGTGTTTACTTTGAAAACAAATAATGGTGCTCCCCACTCCTCCTTCCTTTTTGTCAGCACAAGCATCTCTGGTACCTAGGCTTTACCACAGATTAAGGGAGACATTTTTGGTGGGAACCACTTGTTGAAATTTTGGCAGCACATCACTGCAGAGATTGACTCAGGACCAATGCTGCTTATCTTGGATATTGCTTGTGGATGTTTGTCACTCTTTCCACACTTTCCAGTCCATTCAAAGCACAGCTGCTACGATAAACTTCCTTCCATGTTGTTCTTTCCATACCCACCTCTCTGAGGATCTGATCCAGCTTCCACTGAAGTTAGCGTGACCAGATATCCCGATTTGATAGGGGCGGTCCTGATTTTGGGTGTTTTTCTTATATGGATTCCTATTACTTTCCACCTCCTGTCTCTATTTTTCACATTTGGTCACCCTAATTGAAGTCCATGGAAAAATTCTCATGGTGGGGCAGGGTCGTGGGGGGAAGAGGCCATGCAGGAGCAGGGCCTCAGGGGAAGGGGTGGTGTAAGGTCAGGGGCTTGGGGAAAAGAGGTGGCGTAAGAGCGGGGCCTTGGGAGAAGGGGTGGCATGAGGATGGGAGCTCCAGGGGAAGAGGCGTCATGGGGGCAGGGCCTCAGGGGGGAGGGGCAGTCAAGGGGTAGGGGCCAAAGTTCAGGCTCTGGTGGTCACCCAACTTTTAGGGACCTTCTGCCACTCCTGCCCTGTGCTCCCCCCGTGCCCACCACAACCAACCATCGTCTGATCCTCCCACAAGCTCTTAACCTTGTCTTCTGCTCTACTCCTGACACATGGAAGGAGCATCCTCTCCAGACTAGCGCATAAAGCCACTAACCCCTCTTCAAATTCCATCTCCAGTCTTGCTTCTGTTGTGATCCCTATCGTCAATGGGTAAGAGTTATGTAAAGGGAAAGCAGGGATTAGTGCAAGAGTTGAACCATCTATCGCCCTAATTCAGGAAAGCAATTAAATATGTGCTTAAGTCTGACGGAAGTCAGTGGGACCTACTCACATGCTTAAAGCTGGGCTTAAGTGCTTTCCTGAATTGGGGTCATCAACATCCTATGGAACCCCCATGTACTTAGCGTTGTGATGTCTTCCCCCTTTCTTCATATTGTTTGTAACATTCACTGGTGTCTTGTCTTAAATTAAGCCGTGATTCAGGAAAGTGTTTCAGTATGTGCTTAAAGTTAAGCATGTGCTTAAGTGCTTTCCTGAATAAGGATGCTTTTCTGGATCCAGGCCTCAAATTGTGAGCTGTTTGGGGTAAGGATTGTGTCATCATATGTGTTTGAACATTGGCTAGCAGAGGGTGGCCCTGTACCCAGTTCACTGTTGGTATTGCTGTAGCAGCTAATACAAAATCATTAGTGCTGCTTGGAAAATAGGAAACACATTTTTGAGAATAATATTTAAAGTAATGAAAACCTTTTTTTAGGTGTTTTTTTCCAATTAAAAACTGAATACTGGAAAATTTACCAGGGTGGGAGCTCGAGAGAAGATTGCTGTGGGACAACTGGAAAAAAAATTGAAAGAAAGTAAAATTGGCTATGAAATTTTAATTGTGAAAAATGGACATATTTCATTTTTTTAAAATCAGTTGAAAATTTTGACCAGCTCTAGATATACTAATCAATTCCCTCCCTTGGTCTGGATTTCATGGATTGTACTTTGTTCAGTTCATTTCTTCTTTTTGTCACTTCCTACTGGAGGCCCAGGAGCTGTGCTTTAATATTCTCTCTTTGTTTGCCATAATCAATATTTGGAAAAGCAGCATGAAGGGAATCAAAGAGAGAATTTGTGTTCTCTGGTAATTGTACTTATGCCTGTTCCAGTTAAAAATATATATCTGGTAAAGAAAAAGAATAGTAGAGGTGGCTTATATCGATAAACATGTTTGTGAAGGATACAAACTGTAGGACTGGGATGAAATCACTGAAACCGTGCCGCAGAAATAGAACTTTTATTTAACAGCTGAGTCATTTTAGTTTTTCTATACAATAACCACATCTCCGGCCATTTTAGGATTCTGTTCCCTAGGGCACCTCACCTGTGATCTGGAGGGGCTATATCTGTGGGCAGGAAGTCAGCGCTTTCTGGCCTAGAGTGCTGATACCCAGCCTGCTGGTTATGATGATGGTTTCATGAGTCTGACCCCTGCCTACTAAAAAATGAATTGTGACCATGAGAATTTTGAAAGCTCTTAGGTAATGGGGAACGAATTTGTTAAAAAGCATTAAAATGAATGGGCCTGATCCTGCACTCAGTCAAAAAGCAAAGTCACCTCTGTGACTGATTAGCCCAGTTAATTGTTCTTGTGCCCCTCGCACAGTCTCTGTTTGCTTCTCGGCAAACCAGCCAGCATCCCACCAGCACAAATGCATCCAACTAAACTTGTCACTCGGTTTCAGCTTCACCTCTTCCTCTTCAGCACTTGGGCAGGCAGGAAGGGCAAACAGGAACCAAGGGACTTTCTGACAGATAAGCATTCTGTATTTATTATCTGAGGACAGCAGGGTAAGCTAGCTAATGCCTGTTAGTGTTCCTAACTCAGTCACCCTGAGTCCCATTGAGAAAGAGAAAGGGACAGGTGTAAGTTTGCTGTCATTCACTTAGTTTGCCTGCCCAGCACGTAGGATCTATGTTACGTGTTAACTCTCTGAGTAAAGGACAATGTTTATAACTAGAGTGGAGGGAGCTGGGATTGGGATGTGGAGAAATGTGCATTAGAATGTCTGAGTGTATTGTGAGCTGAGATTTCACATAGGATTTGTCAAACCAGATGATAGTTTTGGTCCCTATTTAAACCTTTCTTTGTAGCCCAGACGTACAAAATACCACCCTGCACTTGAATAATTAGCCCAGTCGTCCTCAAGTTTTTATACTGGTGACCCTTTTCACACAGGTAGCCTCTGAATATACCCCCCCTTATAAATTAAAATCACTTTTTAATATATCTACCACCATTATATATGCTGGAAGCAAAGCAGAGTTTGTGGTGGAGGCTGACAACTCATGACCCCCCATGTAATAATCTTGCGACCCCCTGAGGGGTCCCACCCCCCCAGTTTAAGAACCCCTGAACTAGCCAATGGTTCAATGCTATACATAAGGCAAATATTCCTTCTTGATGACCACAGGGGAGAAGTTACACCTTTAAGTGTGAAATTTAAATGCCCACATTCCCTTACCATTCGTAGCTACACATATAGCTAATAGACATGAACTTATCCAGCTCTGTTTAATGTGATTTAACTTCCTATAACACAGGATGCAGGTTGATGCTGATGTTTTGATGTACTGAAGTGTATTTCTTTGTATTAGCTCTAAACTTGCCGCCCTTTCATGGGATTAAGTGGCCCCTTGAACTTGTGTTATGCTCCAGCATAAAAGGAATAACTGGCCCATTTTCACTCAGACTCCCAGAATAAAGTAATTCATTTCCATAATTCAAGGTAGCTGGCAGATATACACCCAAATGCAGATGATTCATTACAAAAAATATCCTATAAATGTAGAACTGAAGCTGCAGCTTTCTAGGCCTGCTAAGTGTTTGTAATTTACGTCTGGGGGTAACTTTTCAAGGGAATTAAACGCCAAATCATTTCCCTTCCCAGAGTCCATTTTTTTCACGTTCTGATTTTCATTTACAATTTTAACAAATGATTTCACTTCCAGATTAAGAGCGTTTTGCTTCTGATCATTTCCAATGACTTTTATTATTGTGCTGCACCGTGCATCACTGTAATTACCGCTTGTCAAGGTTTGTCTTATAAAGTCCTTTTAATTCAGTGACAAACACTTTATGTGGGCCAAAATTTGACACAAGATACTGGCACTCAAGCAATTTAAAAATAGTACTAAATTAAACAACAGCAGCAAAAGACCCCTTTGATGTCTGATTTTTCTCTGAAGTCAGCCTGACACTGTTCCTCCAGATTTCATCTTTGGCCCTCTCTAATTACATAGTTACCGGCTCTATTTTTAGGGTAATTGGGCATTGATTAACATTTATATTCTCTGTGTTGTGGACGACGCCCAGTTTTACATCCTCTTTTCCACTGGCCTACCCAGGGGCGCTCAGTGTAGAACAATTGCTGCAATTAGTTTAAATAATGGATGTTTGATTAAACTGAGCTGCTAAATCCTCAGAGTCACCACCAAAGAGATTTCCTCTTTGCTTGGAGGAGTGAGGTGATGTTGCTTGCATGGAGCATGAGAAGCTTTTGAGCGATCATCGCCTGTGTTGCCAGTCATTGCATCACACTAGTCACAGAGAGAGATCACTTGACTATCTGGAGATTTGCCCAGTTCTGTCACTTTGGCTCTTCAACAGACCATTTTGTTACCTCCTGGATGGAGCTAGTGTAACCCTCTCTGATGGGTCTCTCAGCAGGGACGTTGTAATGGTTCTGATTGATTCAAAATGTTCCCACTGGGATTATAGATCAGACAGATGGGACGTTGTATATTTCATCTAAATCATAAGAACCACATACAGTAGATTGTAAACTCCTCAGAGCAGGAACCATGGGATTGTACAGCACCTTGCACAACAGAGCCCAATCTTGAGTAATGGGGCTGTGTGGAAACAGGGAATTGGAGCCTGGGGAGAAGGAACAGTCTCCCTCCAAAGACCACCGCGAGGTAGTAGAGCCACTCTGTGACTATTCTTCCTAATCCCCACGTGCATGGTGAGTGGCTGGTGGAACTGCAGCATTGTCACTTCACTGTCCTCACTCCTTTCTGGAGGTGGAGTGAGCTCCCTTGCACAGGGGGTGGGGCGGATGGTCCTGCCACAACTGGGGCTTGCTGTGGTGAGTGGGGGAAGGACGTGTGGTTTGACCATGCAAATTTACTAAAGAAAATAAAGAACTTGCCCCAAAGTAGTTTGTCATCATGGAGGGAAATCTTCTTCCCCCTCTCTCCCTTGTTTAATCTGGAGAGTAACAATCCAGTCACCTGTGCATGGTTGGGGCACTATCTACCTTCTCTCCTAGTTTGATTTTGTTCACAGGGACAGAGGTATCTCATTCAGTGTCTCCCTTTCCTTCTGCAAACCCAGCATATTTAACGCCGATTTCGGGGTTGTTGGGGGTGCTCTGTTCTATAAATTGGGAGCAAAGACACAGGCAAGGGATTTGTGAAATCTGTTCTCAGACTCTTTAGAAAGTAGAGCTCCAGTTACCTCGTCTGGGGTGAATCAAGGAGTAAAGTACTACTTCAAATGAATGTGTCATGGTGGCAGAACCTGGGCCCTAATGATTGTGAAGTACTCTCTAAAGGAGACTGATCCAAAGCCAATGGGAGTCTTTCCAATGACTGCAGTGCAAAAGAATTGTTAGTATTATTAATTTAAAACTTTTCATAGAAACAGGAAATCAATGGGAGTGTGGGTTTGTTACAGAAGGTGCAGGAGACATGCTAGGACTCGCATGGCCTGGAGTTTGTTTCAGAGTTTCACAAATACTTGTTAAAATGTCTTTTGGATTATTATTGTAAAATTTCAACATCTGTGCCGGGTTGGGTGATTTATTTATTTTCAGTCTGAACTATTTTGCACATTTTAAGCAAGGCCAGTCCCCACCACTTTTCCTTTTTTTCATTTGCTCTGTGACAGTGTTCAAGAGTCAAAATGGCAAAAGATTAATCTGATAAACCTCAGCACTAGCCATCTGGTGCTGCTGAGGAATTAATGTCTGAGGTCACCCTGGAGCCGTTATCTCACCACCCACCCACCCATCCCCACCCTCTGAATCCTCTCTTAAGAACCAGAGGGTTGAATTTCACTGTAATAGGACATGGAGATGAAAATTACCATCAAGGCTAAAATGCGGTAGTCACTCAGACAAAGAGACATCTCTCCAGCCAAGAGACGATACATCTAGTGGCTGCAGTAAGGACTGTCTGGAAGCTGTTTCTGCTGATGCAGAGTTTAGATGGTTAACAGTTCAAGGAATTAATAGCTTAATGGACCATCACTGAATAGATTGATACTTTATGGGAGATGTTCTTAAAATAATGATATTTGGTTTGCTCCAATCCTTGGAATCGCTTTCCTAAAGTATGACAAGGTGAGTAGCAGTTTTAAAGCGAGGGTAATGGGGGTTTTGTTTTTAAATTCTTTATTGAAACAGAATAATTCCCCGCTCCCATTTTATCTTCTCTCAAACATCTCATTTGTGTCCTGTCTGTTTTACGGTAAATGAAATATCCTGATATGAAAGCATTTGTGTCTATTGAGTCCAAAGATCTTTTGCCTAATCTGTTATAGGGAGTTGTGGCCTTTTAAAACTTTATATTGTGACTTCTCGAAGACAGGCACTGCTCATATATTCTGGTGAGTAGATAATTTGGAATGTAAAGAGACCCATACGATACTGCACAGTCTACCCTTTACTGTGCTATCATTCACTGACATATTGATAATTTGCAGTGGAGTTTACCCACAAACAATCACTTTTTTTAATTGAAACAACACTGTCAATTTAGAAATGGTATATTTAAACCAACAGTTTCTTTGTTCAGGTTACCAACAAGGCCTTAGAGTTAATAAAACTGCACATAATTATAAAATCCCCATATATTTTTCATTATTAATGATGTTTGTTTACTTTTTATTGCATTTCTCTTAGTTTGGAGAATGCTGTCAATTTCACTTCCAGGTTGTTAGTGCCATAATATTTAGGTTGCAAATAGAACCGGAGTCATGTTTGTTTGTAAACAACAGTTTCCTTGCATACTTTTAAAAAAGAAGATGAGATATATTTCTACTGCTCTTAGGTTTAGTAAAAGTCTAATACTGAATAACCTAATTGAGTTGGTGGTGACCCCTTAAATAATGTTGATATCAAAAGTGTGAAACATCTCCTACATTAGTTCCTTTAATATGAAGTCTAAAGTGGGTTCAACTGTGAAAGGAAGAAGCACTATTAAAAGTCAGTGATTGCCTACAACTTTTCCCTTTTAAAACAATGCTTGGTTCGCTTACTGTCCTCACTGGAACAAACAGAACCTGGGGCTTCAGAGGTCTCAAATATGGCAGGTACCGGAGATGGGGGAATGAATAGGCAAGAGAAAGCCCATGGGCCTTATTTTGTTTGATTCTGATGGCCTCTTACAATATTATCAAGAATTTCTTGGGTGTATTTATAGTAATGTAGTTCACTAGTTCCTATATGTTATCTTATATTAATTTAGACCCCTATTCAGCAAAGGACTTAAGCACATGCTTAATGTTAATTCCCTGCTTAGAGCTAAATACTGGAATATTCAGCACCTTGAATGATTGAACCCTTATGGGCATTTTCAGAGTAATTTGTCTTCAGCAGTTGGCCACACAGTACATTCTTTCAATAATTTTACACATGTGAGTTGCCCATTCATTGAGACCCCTCACAGGTGTTGACGTTATTCACATGTGTAACAGTTTGCAGGATTAAAGCCTTAGACAAAACTTAATTTACCCTTGATTTCAGTGGGGAGTTCTGCTTAAAAAATGGATGATACAGTATATGGCAAAATTAACATATTTTAGCAAAGAATTTTCTCAGCAACAAATGCAGGTATTAAAAGTAGTTCAGTTATAAACCTTCTAGAAATAAAAGCATCTTTGATCAATAAAAGGTAATTATTCTTTTCCTTTAATACTTAATATAAATTAAGCAAATAAATATACTTCTTACCCATTATTTCCTATCTTTTAAATAATGATATTAATATTCTTACAATTGCTTTAAAAAAACCAGTGCAAAACTTACAACAAAAGTAGATACATGATTTCTCAAGCTGCCATTAGTAAATAGGATGACCAAATAGCAAGTGTGAAAAATCGGGACGGAGGTTGTGGGGTAATAGGAGCCCATATAAGAAAAAAACCCAGAGATCGGGACTGTCCCTATAAAATCGGGACATCTGGTCACCCTATAATCAGGTAATTAATGTTACTCAGTCAGACCCACTGGTATGAAACAGATGACATTTTTTCTTTTGCGACCCCAAGAATGAATTAATTAGGTTCCATTCTCACTTAAATCTGTGGAACCTCATTAACTTCAATCTGGTCACATGGAGATAATCGACTTTGAGGGAAGAATTTTTCTCGCCCTGTGACACCTCAATTTTGCTCTTTCTGGTTGAAAGTTAGTTAAGTTGCAAGCTTTTCATGCTTCTAATGATAGCTCTGGGTCTCAGGCTTTTGAGGAGCGAGATCAGTTTCCTTAAGCAGAATGTGATCTTAGAAAGACATTTTGATGACAGTTACACAACTGAGTTAAGTAATGTGCAATATCAACTTTTTGCCCTTGTTATGATGTTTAAACGTAAATACATTCATTTGAAAGTCTAGAAGTTAGCTAGGTTCAGTGAAGCAAGCTTCTTAGCATATGTGCAACATTCCTCAGGTGGCACGTAACCAGGAGTCATCATTGAATTTGGTCCGTTGTTTGGATCTTTAGCTTCCCTGGCCCGGGCCAGGTACCGATGGGGAGTGCGATATGCACGCTGAAGTTCATATCTCTCAGTGAAGCAGTTATGAGCCCTATCTTTCCCACACATTATGAATATTCATCTGAAACATTAATTGGTTAGTTCTTGGTTATACCTTAGGTGCTGAACTCACTGGGGTAGAGACCCATTTTTCTTTAAACTTCCCTAGCTAGTGAAGTACCATCTTATCACCATTTGAACTAGTGTCTTATAATGAATTATCTGCATTGATCACCTTCCACATCCATTAAATGAAAGAAAGCAAAGAAATAAATGCTTTAAATAGACAATTTTAAAAGTAACTTATTTTATAAAAGCACAGAAAAATATAGGTATTCTGATCAGTCAGCTATGGTGTGCAGTGATTTTTAAATGATCGGGGCAGGAGATTAGTAAATGTTAAATGTTCTTCTATATATTCAGCAAAATCCCTACAAATTGGAGGTGAAAATTGAATACAGTCAAAACGTTGTCCCTATTGCGTGAATTCAGAGTTGCTGCTCGTTCCACTTTCATTTAATATCATGTTCATTTGGGTTGAATTCTTGCTGTTTGCCCTTCACACATTTTGCAGCTCCTGAGAAGGATGACTGTTGCCTGCATATTTTAATGGCATGAATCTCTGGAGCCGTCTCAGATGTCTCAGTGACTTGAGCTTGATTTAAATAATTAATGAGCAACGTTAGTCAGAATGTATTGGTAATTCAAACTGCATTATCCAAGGGTATGTACTGACAACTATAGATTGATCCAAACTTATTCCAGCCTGCATTACACTACAATTCACAAAGATCTCTTTGTTAACTCATGCAATATACCCAGGCACACAACTAGTGTGACCAGATAGCAAGTGTGAAAAATCAGGATGAGGTGGGAGTGATTGCTTATGCAAGATAAAGCACCAAATATTGGGACTGTCCCTATAAAAGCAAGACATCTGATTACTCTGCGCACAACTGATCTGCTGGTGGCATTGAAGGGTTCTTTGAGACCGATTTAAAAGGAATCATAATGCTGATTTAGTAGGAAAAACTTATCTAAGTACTAACAGATTTCTTTTCACTGGTGAGAAGCACCCCTAATTTTCTTCCCTTATAATTATGTCTCATTCTTTTAGGCTTTTCATAATTTCATTTTTAATGGAGTCAGCTGCTGCTGTCGGCAGTTGTTGTTGGTGTAACATTTATAGGCCTCTACCAAAGTCAGGGCCCCTTTGTGCTAGGCAGTGTGCAAACACATGGTTCAAGACACTCCCTAGCCCAAAGGGCATGCACCCTGAATAGACAAAACAGAGAAAGGACGAGGAAGGAAACCGAGGCACCGAGAAGTGAAATGACTTGCCCAAGGTCACCAGGTGAATGACTGAGCCAGGAACATAACCCAGCCCTGCTGACATCGCGGCCGGTGCCCTTCCTGCTTGGCCCTGCTGCCCCTTGGGCACTTTTGAGTCATGATTGTTTTAGATATAAGCTTATTTGGGATTTGTTTGTTTAGGAGCTGAAAAAGCAGCCTTGCAAACTCGTGGCCCCATAATGCACTCCCCATCAAGACCAGCTTTATGGCTGCTTCTTAATGAAGGCCTCTCTCTGCCAGTCCTGACAGCTCATGCACCTTTGAAAGGGAAGAGTTAATCCCTGTGTGACCTTGGGCATCTTGGTTGATCTCTCTGTGCTTCATTTTTCCCACCCAGAAAACGGAAGATAATGATTTTTCCTCCCCTCATATGGGTGTTACGAGGCTTAATTAATTAATTACAAAGAGTGTGTGAGTCCCTCTGATGGGAGGTGCCACAGAATGACAGTGGCTTATTATTTAGTGTGACTATACTGATGGTGAAAGAAGACTTTAGTGTGATATAAGAAGTAGGTCTAAATAATAATTCAGAGCTGACTCGCTGCCCGTAGGGACCACTCAGTTCCTCAGAACTACTCCAGATGGCAACCTTGCCTAAGTACTTGCTCAGCCGGTATTGTTCTGCTAACAAACTCCAGCAGAATTTTATGCACCTCCCTTTGGAAAGCCCCTCTAGCAGAGATTAAGGAAGTCATTGCCCTTTTCAGTTTCATGTCCTCATTGGAAAGTTGTCTCACCACCGGTTTTTAGGATGTTCTTTTGTTGTTGGTGGGTTTTTTTCCCCACTGTATGCACAAAATAATCCACAGCAAATGTATTGCTGCTGCTGCTTCTCTGTGTGCTTTGACATTGCAACAGTGTATGAGTAATAAGCCAATGCTGCTTCCTTTCTTTTCTTGCCTTCTTTTAACCCAGGTACTGTGGAGATGGGTGGCAAACAGTCCACAGCTGGCGATGGCTCCGCAGGTCACTCTCCTGTGATAGGAAGCATTCAGGCCGCTTACAAAAGTGGAGACACCAGTAAGGCCCAAGAGCTGATTAAACTCTCCTGTGAGGAGCACATATTACAAGTGGAAAAGGTAGAGTATGTGATCTCTGTCATCAGGCCTCATCGGAAAAGAAACCTACCAACTCTGGGGTTGGATCTGAGTTGTTTCCCATGCAAAAGGCCCATTCACTTTTATCTTACAATATTACCCAGAGACCCACAAAAGATTGGAGCCATATTGCGCTGGGCACCATATAAGCACAAAGTAAGAGGCAGACCTGCCTTAAACTTTCTAACTAGACAAAAGAGCCAATGGTTTGGAGAGAAAACAGACACAGGTAGATGAATTATCCTGTCCAAGGTCACATAGCAAGTCAGTGGAGAGCAGGTGAAATCCTGGGTCCAGTAAAGTCAGTGACAAAAGTCCCGTTGACTTTGACGGGGTCAGGATTTCACCGCAGGTTTCTGTCTCCCAGTCCTCTGCCCTGGCCACTGGCTCTTATTGCAGTTTTGCCTGGGTGAGGACTGAGTAAGCCCTGCAAGATTTAGCTCTTCACTTCTAGATGCTATTTCAACATGATCTGCTTGGTTGCAGGGAAGGGAAAAATAACTCTTGCACCCTCATTTCAGAAACTGTCAATTAACATTCGTTCTTCACTGACTGTTTAAAGCGATTGGTTTTACTCAGAAAAATGACTTCGTAAAAATGGTTTGGGGAGGAAGGGGGCGGGTTTCCATATTGTGTCACGATTCCAGAAGAACCGGCCACTCATGACAAAATACGTGATAGATTGTGGGGTAAATGGTGTAGTAATCTGTATTAGCCCAAGAGACGCTGGTGCTTTGAGTTTTGTTTTTGTCCCATTTCTGTTTGAATGTCATTGGAGATGATAAAGGGGCTGTCGCAGCCGCTTGAACAAAGCTATTGGCTTCTTTCACGCCAAGAATAGCATGACTTTTACTTTGCCTACCCTGCTAATGGTCGCTGGCTCTTTTAGCTTTGACAGGAGAGGCTCATGCGTTTAGATCCAGTGGTTCCAGCTTCCGTTCCCAGCAATGACCTCTCCAAAGGCAGTGCCTAACGCCAGCAACAGAGCAGGCACTAGTCAGGGTGCTATTTGGAACTCTGAGCTCAGCAGGAGCTAGTCCCTCTAGCCGCTGAATGCGAAGTTAATTTATTTGGCGGCTTTTCGGCGGACGTACAAGGGTCCGCCGCGCCGAGGGAGAAACGAAAAAGGGGTCGCGGTTCTCAATAGTTTGAGAACTCCTGCTCTAGATGTTCTGGGAGGTGGGGTTCCTTCAGGTGAAGGTTGAGGTTTCGTATGAGGTAACTCAAAGGAAATGTACAATGTGTCTGGCTGCCCTGAGCCTCTTCCAGAGTCTACATCATGGACCTTCATTATCTCCGGAAGATACAGAGTTGTTTTAAAATAGAATGAAAACTTGCATTCTGTGGTTACACAAAAAATGCAAAATCTTATCTGCTCAGTGTAGTCGACTGTTCCACTACAGAAAACAGATGGAGTCAGTGAGGTAATTTAGAAAGGCATTTACAGAAAAGAGAATTTGTCAGCCAAGAGATTGGTTTTCCCAAAATCCAGAGCATGTGTAATACAGTAATATAAAGTCCCGAGTCTATATTCAGGCCCAGATTTGGGAGGTCTGTATTCAAGCCCAGATTTGACTATATACTTCCTCTGTGACCCTGGTCTCTTAATCTCTGTCTATCTCAATTTCTCATTTGTAAAATGGAGATGATAATTCCCAGGGTGTTGTGATGATAAATTCATTAGTGTTTGTGAATAGCGTTCATATGCCACAGTGATGGGGGACATTTAATTACGTAGCTAGAATGTCCCTGTCATCACAGTCTATCTACTTTATAGTCCTCAGAAAAAGATGACAGAAGGAGAGATTACCTTACTTTATTATGTTGTGTTTTCTCCACTAGTGCCAGCTTTTGAGTGTTGCATCCGCATATGGCGATCTACGTGCAGTGAGGTATTTACTCAAGGAAGCGTTGGTGGGGTTACCGACGGAACCCAGTGATGATAATCCGGCTGTGGTGGCGGCATATTTTGGACACGAGGACGTTGTGAAGGAATTATTGGATTCTGTGCTTGGTAAGGTTTTTTTGTCTCACTGTTCTCTACCTCCCCGCACCTACTTTTGCAACAGCCTCGTGGGATTGCACAGTTGTGTCGTAGATTCAAACCAGCGCTATCTTTTTTTTTCCTGCCTTTTCCGGGAAGGGAAAGTGGGTGGCAGGACCTGATGTCCCTTGTGCCTTGAGACTTCCCTTCTGGGGAAAAAACATTCCATGTTTGCTGACTGGAAATCGGACAAGAAGCCTTTTTTTTTTTTTGGCAATTAATTCCCATCAGTCATCACAGCTGGGTTATGTGAACAGAGAACCGGGTTTTTTTCAGAAAGCACAATCCCACTTAAAAAAGTGTTCTGGCACGCTGCAGTGATACAGTTCAGATGGGCCGTAAGCCAGTGCCTGTTGAGTGAGCATTGCTTTGAGCTCATAGACAGCATCACATTTTGTTCTCTTTTGCCGTTGGCTTTTTCAGCTTTGCTTTTTGGGAGGGGTGTTTGTTATGTTAAACATGTTATTTATTTTAATGATGTGAAGTTCCTGCTGATGGAAAAGGCTAAAGCTCCAAACCCCAGTGTAAGATCAGATGCCGTGTTCTGGTGCAGCCCTACAAGGTGGCACCTACAACACTCTAGGCATCAGGGCAGTCCATTTTAAACACCTGGTCCTTCCTTCATGAGAGCTAATGGGTATTTTTGCCATTGATTTCAGTGGAAGCAGGATGAACCTGTTAAAAGACAGGTAGATGAGCTTTTAATTTTTAAAAATACATTGAGAAAGCGGAATAGCAATAGAAAATTTTCCATCTCTATTAAAAACAGTCTGGGGGCCGAGTTTAAATATCCCCCGGGCAGGTTTGCAATGCAGACATTGCATTATTGTGCTGGGTCGTTGGAACAGAAAATCACACTGGCCAGACCATTTTTATGACCCATACTGAGAAGAGGAAAAGGGAGGAAGCAAGCCACATGAAACAGTCAAAATTAAATTCGATTTAAAAAAAATCCTTTGTCTCAGCCATCAATGATGGTTTTAGTAAAACAGGAAATTTAGATCAGTTTGAAGCTGACCAAGTTCCTGTAGACTCTGAAGCTAACTAATAAGAACACTGCAACAATTTATTTTACACAGGTATTTTTCTGAGTTATAAGCACCATAACCTTCAGTAGATTTTTATGCAGGATCCCCCACTGATTGGCATGAGAATATCATGCTTGGCTCAGCACCAGGGCATGATGATAATAAATGGCCTATATATCCCGTGCCAGAAGTCCTACTCTGGCAGATTTGCTACAGTGACTCTCATAGGGAAGGGATGCCCCAGTTAAGATGTTCAAGTCCTTAACTTACTGTTGAACTGGCGCCTGGCTTTCAGGATATGAGATTTGGCGGTGTTATGGAGTTGCTAAGGGTGAGGCGGGTGAGGTAACTGAGAAACTGTGAAGAGGTTGCGTGTAAATTCAAGCATGTAGACTTTGCATGGCTCCAGCTCGTGCCTGCTGTGAATGTTTTATGCAGAATGTTACTTGGTAACATAAATGGAAACTGACGGTTAGTTTTTACATATTCAACGTAAGTCTGGGAAGGTTTTGAGGAATGGCTGGGGTGTATGCTGAGAGACCACGTCAGGAAGCCATTTGATCATGATAGGCAAAAGTCAGGCATATCTCTGCACAGAGCCTAAGGAAAAGCTCTATCTTGGGGAATGGAAACCAACCCTCATGCAGAGGGTGGGTCAGATCTGCTGCCTCTGGACTTTATCATCCTGCTGGGATTTATGGACCCTCGATCCACCTAATTGCAGCCTGCAGACCAGCTGCCAAACCCTCTTCTGCACTGGCCTGTGAAGAGCTGGGACAGAGTTTAGCACTGCCAGGGGTGTGTGGTGTCTCCCTGCTCTGCCACGTATCCCCATGGCGGGTCTGCTGCATGGGAACCCTCAGTGCTGCTGGGTGAATGTCGTGAGAACTACCCCTCGGCTTGATGGGAAATGAAGAACAAAACAGACAGCACGTAGCATCCACTTCAGTCAAGAAAAGAGAGTGTATCTGGTCAGGTTAGCATCCTCTAAAGGATGCTGTAACAGCATAGTCGCCTGCCTGGCCATCTGGGGTCTCTTCCTGTACGTCCTGCCTTTTAAGTTGTTCATGATCAATTATCTCGCAGCAAATAAAGCCAATGTCTTATTGTTCTGACAGGTCCCAGTAATATCCAGAGACTCCTGAACTGGATGCTGGCCATCTCCTGCCAGCAGGGACACTTGGCAATAGTTAAATTCTTAATCCTCACCTACAACGCTGACCCCGGAAGCTGCGCAGTAAGGAGGGATGAGTTTCCAATTCTTACGAGATTACCACTGTATGCAGCTATAAAGACAGGTACGTAATGGCACATTCCACAGCTGTGTCCCCTTTTCGATGATAATTTTGTCTAAAGAATGGGCCAAGTTCTGCTCCTTCTCACACTGGTGTCAGTGTGGATTGACTTATCTCGAGTTAGTATGGATTGACACCATTGTCAATTTGGCCCAGAGCCTTTGGTCAAATTTAGGGCAGAGCCCTGGAAAATGGAGTAAACTCAAACCATGGGAGACTCAGAACTTCCTCCAGATGGTAATTCTTATAATAAATTCTCTGTTTCAATTTTCTAGTTAGTAAAAAAAAAAAAAGCAAGAACCTCTTAAACAAACATATTAGTCAGGTAAATTCGTTGACATTTAGATCTGATTTGGAATAAATATCATGTATATTAAAACACATCAGTGCATACAGCTTTACAAGATGCTAAATTGAAGCAGCAGCCAAACAAATACACTTACATTTGTTCAATGTTTTGAAGGTTTAACTGTAGCAAGAAGCGTAGTTAGAGGAAACAGGCTTATTTGGTTTAGTTCCTTTTTTATACACCCAAGCTGAATTGTTTTTAAAAGGGTTACCGTAGTTCCATGGCCTTTATAATGAACAGCTCCTTGTGGCTTCGTCCTTTTGAAAACAAGAATACACATAGTCTGTCTTTCCTTTAAAGGGAATGAAGATATAGCCGTGTTTTTACTTCAGAACGGAGCTTGTTTTTGTTCTTACATCCTAATGGACAGTCCTGATTCTAGCAAGCACCTTCTGAGGAAATATTTCATAGAAACAACCTTCCTACCTGGTAGCACTCCAGCAAAAACAGTAAGTAGCCATTTATCTGTCTTCTGCAAAGGTGATATAAGAAAGCATCATACTAATAATTGATGCTTATCTTTGCATATTCTGCAATGGGTATTTTTTCTTCTCACCTGAGAGATGGTTTGCTATCATATACAGAGCAACCTGACATTATATCTGCTACAAAGTGGCTTACAAGTCAATAATGAAGTATAAGCCATAAATAATTGGGCTCATTAAACAATATCTTTTTACATGCCGGAATATATATATAGTAATTTCCACTTGGTAATTTTAATGTTATGCATGATCGATGATGGTGCTTGGGAAAGGAAAGGTTGGTTTTGTAGTACAGGTACTGATTGGGACTCAAAAAACCTGCATTCAATTCCTTGCTCTGTCACCGACTGCCTGTGTGACCGTGAGCAATTTCTGTGCACCTCAGTGCCCAGGGTCAGTGCCGATATTTGCCCAGCACTTAGCACAATGGAGCCTCAATTCTGGCTTTATAGATATGAAATACTAATAAATAAAGGAGATCTAGTGTTGTACACTTCTCCCTTCTCCATGTGATTGCCAGAGCTCCCTCTCACTGCTCGAGATAAAGCTGTGCAAGACAGGAACTTCAAGCCACACATGTTAATTCTGTTTTACCCGCTTGCCCTTTGATTTACCGAATCTCTTAATTTAATCAGGAGCGCTAAATTCTGCCTTACTCACGCCTTGTCTACACTTAAAAAGTCATATCGGCATAGCTACATCAGTCAGCGATATGAAAAACCCACACTCCTTAGCTATGCCAGCAAAGCCTCCAGTATAGGTGCAGTTTTGTTGATGGAAGAGGGGTTCTATCAGTATAGCTAATTCTCATCTCGGGACGTGATGTTCCGTCACTGAAAGAAAAATTCCTTCTGTCAGTTTGGGCTGTGTCTATACTACAGAGCTATGCTGCTATAACTAGGCCAGCATAGGTTCCATAATGTAGACATGGTCTCAGTTTTATATGGCCCGGTGAGGAGACTGACTCAGGGCTTGTTTTAGTTTGCTCAGTGAAAGGAACCGCACTGTACATTCTTCTTCATGTTTTCAAACCCACTTGTTAGAACCTACTATTAGGTATAAAGCAATGGGGTTGGGATATTCAAGGGAAGTTAGGGACACAAATCATAGACACTGACTCCCATAAGTTCCTTAGAAACTCCCAGCTGTGATTTTTATTTATATTCATTCTGTGTCTGTGCAGCCTTTACTAAAAGACCCAAGAGCTATGAAATATAGAAAACCTCTATGGACCAAATTATCAGTGGAGTGTTGGGGAGGACTTCATGTATGTGTGTATAACCTTGCACTGGCAGGTAACAGGACACCAATTTGTGTACACAAATCGAGTTTATTTTGCAAATTCTGTCAGTTGCATGCACAGGTGATAGTGAGCAAAAAAACCAACAACTCTTTGTGGAAGTGCATGCACCTAAAAATTGCACGTGCACACACACAGACCATATTGAAAAAATATTGTTCTATGCATACAAATATTGTACTACAAATGCATTATTGACAGTCCATTGGAAGTCTCGTAAAGTCATGCAGAATTCATCCTTGGCTTTTTCTTAACCTCATTAGCCTGTACACTGGCCCAATTTATACTTGTCTGCAATCAGAATGGAATGATATAAAGTGAGTAAAAGCTCCAGTAAAGCTGTTTTTTTAACAGATGACACCAAATCACTTGTCACCAAAACAGTGATAGTTTCCCAGACTGCAGGTTTGCACAGGATGCAGCCTACTGCGTAGCAATAAATTGTCCTGTGCAAACCACTCAAGTTTAGGCTCCCAGCCAAGCTGTCACTTTAACTCTGTGATTATATGCTACTAGCTTCACAGGAGGCTGATGCTTGTAAATTTAGGGGTTGAATTATGTAATGTGAGAAAAGAGGCTAGATGTCATATGTCACAAGAACAGCAGGTGAGCTTCTGTAGGGTTAAGAGCATTTTACTACAGTCTGGAGCTAGCAAAATCGTTTTTTATATGAGACTCCCCAGGGAGTAGGTGGAAGAAAGTGGGGATGAGGCTAAAGTTATTTCTTAGCTTTTGATGACAGATGAATGAAAGGAGATTAATTAAGCCAAGGAGTGCCAGAATAGCAGCTGAGACAACTAAGTAATAGACTCACGCTTGTGCAAAAGAGATGCTTTCCAACTGAATAGATATTCCCTTTGAATACATTGTAGAATACAAGTCTGAAGTGCAGTACAGGGATTTGTTTTCCTTGTGAACATCCTGACAATGTTTAACTTAGGCCCCGTTATAAATGGCTTAATACTTTGCTGCTGTTACACTGAGACTGAAGAAGAGAGGAGTTTTGAATGATGAATTGATTAGCAGAAACTTAGCCCTGTTTCTCATGGTTGCTGTTTATTTTTGTATGTTGAATATTTTAGGTTTTCTGTTTGAACTAGCTTTGATATATTGGCCAAAATTCACACCTAGTGTAAAGCCCCTGACCTCAGAGGACTCCTGCCAGGCTTGAAATTGGCCTGATGTTTTTGCGAAGTTCGGGTCTTCGAATAACTGGAATGGCACAGTTCAAGAAAACGTTTACATGTGTGCTTAATGTTGATTGTGTGCTTAAGTGCTTTCCTGACTAGGAATGGTTTGCTGAATCCGGGCTGGGACGAATATACCTCCAATGCCTAGTTTGAAGGAGGAGGAAAGTAAACATTATCTTCTTCTTTCCTCTAATTAAAGCAAGGACTAGACAATAGCAACCACTAAGGCAATAGATAATTTGGCATCAGATCCCGTAGTATCCTGTGGGAATTAGAGGCATACACTAACTCTCTCCCTTTGGGTGAGGCAGACCAGGTGGTGATATTTTTAGCCTCAGGCCAGGGCAAAAAAAAAAAGGGGATTACTCCATCTTTGCTTTCCGTGGGTGGAAAACATCCCAGTTAGGTGTTCAACAGGGGTGCAGGCTCTTTGCACAACAGTGAATTTCACCTAGTATGCATAGGACAGCCTGTTTACATCTACTGAACCTCTCAGACATCCGCAATGCTGTCCAGAGCACTACTTGCTTTCACTTCATCATGCTACAGAGGGAGAAAGATGAGGGGCTATTTCTCACTTTTCTTAAGCCTGTTTCTCTTTTTTCCTAATATAAAAATACACCCACCCATTGCCACAATAAAAAGAAGAAACGCTCCCTTTATATAGGAACAGATTGCAATCACCAACATAGCCACTGCATTAAAGTGTAGGTTTAGCAGGGCACAGATTCCAGAAATTCAGATGAATGTAGTCTGTACACACACACACACACACACACACACACACACACACACACACACACACACACACACATATATATAATATAAAACTTTCCAGCTGCAATTACAAATAGGAAAAGAGCAAAAGAAACTGTTGCCGCTTTCCTAATGAACCCTTTTGCCAAGTGAGTATGTGAGAGGGAATCTTCTCTCACTTTACCACACACAGGGCTGATTGCTGCTATCAGTTGCTCCATCACATTGCTGATACAGAAATCTTCATTGGCTATGCTCCGGAGTCACTCTGGTATTGGATCGATAATCCTCACATTGTCCCTTCCATGGCAAGAGTGGCAGTCTATTAGATCAAGTCCAGCCAGTTAAAGAAAGTGGACGACACAGCATTTTGGTTCATGTACAAGAGCTTATCAGACAGCCTAGGTTTCTGGTAAATAATATTTGCTTGTTAGTAATTAGTAAATCAGCATCACTGCACCCAGCAGAAGAATTTTAACTAGGAAAGAAACTTAGAAAGCAATTTAGCTAGGAAGGACTTTTATACTTCTGCAGAATCAAGTAGCCAGCCCCTTGCCAAGATGTAAAGGAAATTGCAGAATAGGACAAACAGCAAAATTCCAGACAATTATCCTACACCTCCCTTTGATTGTGGATGCATAGTATAACCAAAGTCTTCCATTTAGAAGCAGCAGGCTGCTCATGACTAGTTTGTTAGTTTTCAAGACTGGGAAGGGGTCAGATGATTGAAAAATGCTTACCATGGTAGGAAGAAAGTAGTCTGTAGGAGCCTTCTTTGGTGCTATTGAAACCAGTAAGTCGTTCACGGGCAGGCTGTATATAGAGACTGTTAGGACTTGAGAACATGGGGCGCACCATGTGGAGCCAATAACAGAATGGCCCCAATGCAATGCCACTCTACACTTGTTTATTCTAATCCCTGGCATTCTGAGCGTTTGACATTCACGGAGACTGGCTTATGTGCGAAGCTAGGGAAGATAATTAAGTGCTAGCTAGGAAAGAAAGCTCCTTTCTTGATGGCATTGCAGCCAAGTTTTGTTTCAACTTATTATGATGTAACCATGAAATCCAAGGCCAGATTCATCCCTGCTGTAATCCCATTGGCTTTAACATGTTTACACGGAGGATACATTTGGCTCACTATGCTTAAGCTGGACAGCAAGGTTTGACTCATGCCTCTGGCTTCCAGGGATCATATGTGAGAACGTTGTGAGTCCAAATTCCAAAATCAGAAGGACAAGTCAATGCAAAAAGCTTAATGCCAAGATTTTCAAGATGTCTATGGGAATTTGGGTCTTCATCCTTTAGGTGGCTTTGGAAGTCAGCCGGAGTTCTACAGTGATAACCTCAGGATTATGACTCTGCATTTTCTTTGTAAATGATGCACAGAAGCATGGTAATTCCATCTATTATTATTTGTTATGCTTATGGTAGTACCTACGGCCCGACAGAGAATGAGTCCTATTGTGCTAGGCCCTGTACAAACATCGACACAGTCTTCCCCTAGTTCTTTACAATCTAAAGAGACAGGATAGACAAAGGGCGGAGGAAGGGGACAGAACACAGAAGCAGCGTGAACAATGTGATGGCGGCAAAGGTCGCGTCAGCGCCATGATTTGTTGCTTTTGATGTTTGCGTTGGCTCAGTGGCGTTGTGTTAGAAGGGGATTAGCTCAATGGAGAGACAGAGAGAGGGAGGGGCTGGAGCAAACAGCGAATCAGCACAGCAGGGAGAATGTTCAGAGTGAGGTCCGTAGAAAATAGTCTGACAACACCATCAAGTGTCCATCAGCCGCTGCTTGAACAGCTTTCTGCAGCTGCTGTGCATGTGTCAGTCTCCAGCTGGTTTCTCTCGGTCTTTTCTTTCCAAAAAGCCACGTGGCTGAGGAGAAGGGGCTACCACATGGGCCCTAGTGCCTCCAAAGGGTGGAAGGCTCTCCTGTACAGTTCTAGGGCTGGAATGATTCCAGATGGGCCCCATTTGACTCCTTCCTCTCCCCTGCTTGAGCTGTGCTTATGTATTTCTCCTCCCAACACACCTGTGAAATAGCAACGTGCTGCTCTTTATCCCCATTTTTCAGATAGGCAAATGAGGCAAGGAGCCTAGCCCAAGGCCACGCAAGTTGTCTGCAGTAGAGCAGGGACGAATCTAGGTCTCTGGGGTCCCTGTTCACAATCTTAGCTAAGCCATCCAATTGTAAGTTCCCCTCGCTGATAATAGACTTATTTCTAGTCTGAATTTATCTAGCTTCAGCTTCCAGCCTTCGGATCTCTCTGTGCTTTTGTCTGCTAGATTAAAGAACCCTCTACTATTAAAAATCTTCTCCCCAGGAAGGCACTAACAGATTGTGATCAAGTCCCCTTTTAACATTGTCTGAGGCCAGGTTACACTAGAAACTTTTACCAAGATAGTAATGTTGGCTAGGGGTGTTATTTTTTGATTGATTTGCAGATTTTCCATGCTGGCAAATAGCCTTTGGGTAGAGGCAGTTATAGGGCTGGTCTTCACTAAGGGACGGGGGGGAGGGTTTCTACTGCAGATACGCAACTTCAGCTACGTGAATCACGTAGCTGAAGTTTACATATCTGCAGCTGACTTACCTGCCGTCCTCATGGCGGCGGCAGTCAGCGGCGCGCTCCCCCGTTGACTCCAGCTTGCGCCTCCCAGCAAGCTGGAGTTCCGGAGTTGATGGGAGAGCCGCGGGTGATCGATTTCTCGCATCTTCACAAGACGCGAGAAGTCGATCGCCAAAAGATCGATCGCTACCCGCCGATCCGGCGGGTAGTGAAGACCAGCCCATAGTGGCATAAAATCAGTATAAGCTATACCGGTATAAGCTTCACAAGACGCGAGAAGTCGATCGCCAAAAGATCGATCGCTACCCGCCGATCCGGCGGGTAGTGAAGACCAGCCCATAGTGGCATAAAATCAGTATAAGCTATACCGACCCAAGCACTTTTTGCTGGTATAAGTTGTGTCTACACTAGGAGGTTTTGCTGATATAGCTAACCTGGCAACCCTTCTAGTGTAGACCTAACCTTAGGCTTCTTGAATCCCACACCTTTGAATCTTTCTCCCACCTTTTTCTTGTGAAGGGGCAATCTGGGTAATGACCGGAAAGAAATTCTGCTAACTTATCTGCCCATTTTCTCTCCTCATATGGAAGAGGTTTTCCCATGTTGGGGATGATTTAGCTAAAGTTTTATTAACTCCCACATACCTGTTGCGCCAGCTCTAATTGGCAGCGTCCTTCTGATTGTATTCTGGAAGGAGGGCAGTGGATGTACTATGCCCTCTTTATGCCATAACTCAATAGTGTGCCCACTGATTTTTGTCTAATGCTGTAAATAAATTTGCCCTTAGGCTGACACCAACTTCAGCTGGATGTAAATGTTTACAGCTGACATATAAAATGTAGCCACTGGAGTTTGTAATGAACAGACCCATCAAATAGACAGAGACGCTGTGATAAAACTGCATTCGCTTGGTGTCATTGTAAAAGCTCTGAAATGTACTTTGCACAGAGTGCTCTGGGGTCACCATTGTAATTTGATTTCTCAGTGCAGACTGGTGAAGCCTGTATCAGATGCCATGGCCACGCAGCTGGGTGATGTGTGTGGCCTTGGGCATGTCCCTCGCCCTCTGTGCCTCATTCTCCCCATAAAGGGGATAACGATAATTTCCTTCTTACTTCGCAGGGAGGGCCTGAGGTTTCATTAATGGATGTTTGTTACGTGTTTTTATGTCTAAAGGACCATATGTATCCTATATAGTGTTACTGTGTTTTGTTAGACTGCACAATTATTTATAATAATTCCACTTTCCTCTGCATCTTCACCACTTGCTCTTCTTTATCTGGAATTCTGTACACCAAATAAGCATTTGGGATCAACCTGGAAACCACCCTTTGTATTTCCTTTTAATTTAAAATAAAATGTAAAAATAAATCACGGGGCTATAAATTCAGAATTTAAAAGGAAACGAAACCAGCTTATCCGTGGCTTGCTGCCTCCTGGTGGTGTATACATGAATCACTCCATTAAGCCCAGTTTTTAGGGTTTAGCATTAGGGTGGGGAACCTTTTTTCTCCAATGGGCCACTGTCCCGCATAAAAAAATTAATCGCGGGCCACTCACCCGTCATGGGGGACATGGAGGCTTAGGGCTTCCTGCTGCAGCGGGGCAAACCAGTGCTCATAGCTCCAGCGCTGTGGGCCTGATGAAATTTACCAACGGGCCTGATCTGGCCCACAGGCCATAGGTTCCCCACCCTTGATACAGTATCCGAAGCTGCTCTTGGGATAAACTTTTCAAAAGCACCTAAATCTCATTTTCAAATATTACTTAGGCACTTTGCAGCCTACGTCTCCATGCAAATTAATTGCACTCAGGCTTCCAAGTCACTGAGGCACTTTTGAAAGCACTGCCCATGATATTTTTTTCAATGCCGAGATGATCATTAGGTGGTCACATTTTCCCATTTCCAAAGTGTTCACGTCAGTTCGGGCTTCCACTTTGTTTTAGCCTTTAACAACTTTCAGATTCTCTTTGAACAAAGGATACCATGTTCTTTTTGTCCTGTTCTCACAGGCCTCTCTGCTGTTACTGCCCAAATTGTGTCTCACAATAAATGATGCTATTTTGCCAATTTATTTCTAACTTCATGAGCAAAGGTCCCCTGTTCACAAATTCTCTTTCCAATAGGGTAGCTCTCATTCTTCCCCTGGTCCGGACATTCCTTTGTAAAAAAAACTTCTTGAAACGGCTCAAAGCTGGTGTTGTTCCAAGGTTTGATAACAAAAACGATCCGTGTGAAAATATTATGTATTCTAGCAAACTGCTCACCAGCAATCACTCTTATTCTACTGCTACTAATCTCCTATGGGAACTCCCTCTTAGGGCTGGTCCAGCCTGGACAGTTTTGAACTGATGTTGCTAGACCAGGGTCGCTGCAGTAGTACAGACCTCTCGTGTACGTGTGATTTGCACTACTGTAATTTACCGTGGTTTGACCACACTGGTGCATGACATTTTTTACTCATTATCTACTCTGTAGGCTTGCACTGACTCCTTTCCACAAGCTCAGGCAGCACTCCTTGAGTGCTTCACACTCTCTGCCCCACATCTCCAGGTGTGGGTGCAATCCTGCACCCGCCTCACACGCACAACTTCAAACTGTAACAAAGAGTCCTGTGGCACCTTAAAGACGAACTAAAGTATTAAAGCATAAGCTTTCGTGGGCTAATACCCACTACGTCGGATGCAAGCAGCTTGCATTCGACGAAGTGGATATTAGCCCATGAAAGCTTATGCTTCAATACTTTAGTCTTTAAGGTGCCGCAGGACTCTTTGTTATCGCTGCTATTCCAGACTAACACGGCTACCTCTCTGATTCTTAACTTCAAACTGGTCCTTGTAAGAGTGTCACTTGGAGGAAATCCTGCCTGTACATCCAGAGGTGCAAGGATCCCCCGGTGAAGGACCCAGTATAGCTTCAAGACACAAAAGAGGAAAGAGGTGGAGAAGCTGGGATTTAAGAAGGACTTGCAGTTTGTATTCATATCTAGGTTCTCAGGCTGTGTCCACCACTGTGGCATCTGAGTGCGTCCTGGTTGGCACAGAGCTCAGCTCCCTGCATAGTACAGTATAGGGTGCGGCAGGGTTTGAGGATCTACCCTTCCTCCTACAGAGAAGAGTGTGTAGGTTTCATGGAAGACCACTTCACCCTCAGCGGAGCAGCTCTGTAGCTCTTCCACTGCTTAGGTTGGGCACTGGGTCTTTGGATGAAGCCCACCGAACAGCTTCATGATCGGGGCCTCTGACATCAGAGCACTATTTTATAGCAGAGTCATCTGAGTTCCTAGAAGCTAGTTGCATGGAAAGTGAAGCACTTCCAGCTCACTTGATGCTTTGGCAGAATCGTAACAGGCCCTGGCTTATTACCATAAGACGAGCTCATATTAAAGTTGCTTTTTGTTCTTTCTTTGGCATACAGGCACTGTCTGTGAGTTGGTCAAATCTCAAGCTGCCTTGGGTGGATCTGGACTGGCTGATTGATATCTCATGTCAAATAACTGAGCTTGATTTGTCTGCCAACTGCCTGGCCTCCCTCCCATCCGTGATTCCATGGGGACTGATAAACCTCAGGAAACTGAACCTATCTGACAACCAGCTGACCGAACTGCCCAGCGTCCAGTCATCCGATGAAATTATATGCACAAGGTGTGTGTGCTGCATCCTTAAGGATAGCAAGTGCAAAGAGCTGTCTGTTGTGCATGTGTGACAGACTGAAACCTGAAGAGAACAAATGAACCTGTGCCCCTTGGGGAGATGAAGAGCTTCTTGGGGTTTTATCTTTTCACTACGAAGGCTCAGTTCTGCTCCATACTTTAGGATACATTTATTTCCAAGTTAATTATCAGAAGGGTTATGTTTTAAAGTGTGGCTTTTGTCATGGCTTGTGAGAACGTATCATATCTTTGCCCAAGTGGAGCTAAAAATGTGATAAAATATATGTTTTTATACAACACTAATCATTGCTCATGCTTTTATTTATGCTTTGTTGGATGTTTTTCCACACTTGCAGGTTACTTGAGGTGGATGTGTCCATCAACCGGCTCTATATTCTCCCTTCTGGATTCCTACATCTCACAAAACTTCAAAAACTCATCGCTAGCAAAAATTATCTGGAAAAGTTATTTGATGAAGAAAGTGGTATGTTAGCTCCAGTGATCAGTGTCACCCTTACAGTTTCCACTCCCAGGCCTGATCTTGCAAGGGGAACCCAAGCTTCCTTTGACCCCCCCCCCCCCCAAGCCATCCCAGCCAATGGTGGTAGTGAGGATGCTTAGTGCAGCTATAGGGTCTTCGTCCAAAGCACACTGAAGTCAATAGTCTTTCTGCTGACGGAACTGGGCTTTGGCTCAAGTACTGAGCACCATGCAAGATTAGGCCCGGAGTGTCAGCTCTTCACTAAGTTTGTGGTGTTTTCTATTTCCTAGCAACTAATTGGATTGGATTAAGGAAACTGCAAGAACTTGATGTCTCTGACAACAGATTGGTGGAGCTCCCCACGCTGTTCCTTTACTGCTTCAAATCCCTAAACATCCTCAATGTTTCCAGAAACATCCTGAAGGTGTTTCCAGACCCCTGGGCCTGCCCCTTGGTAGGTCAAACTGTTCTGCTGGGAGCAAAGGGCTGAGGGAAGCTTTCCACTCAGAGGACAGTGCAAAGAAATGGGATGTGATACATTAAGACTCTGTCCAGCTTCTTAAACTGAAAAGCTGGTCTCCCAGTGCAGTGGTGATACCAGGGTGATTTTATCTTTTGGATTTTCAGGGTGGGGTTTTGGAGATCCATTGCAGTTCACTTTGTTCATGTGGATATTCTCAGTAGGGCCAATGGTATCACTGCCATGGATAAAGCAAACAGCTTGGACCCTGCTTATATGACCGAAGGATGTATTGGGTGATGTTACAAAATCCACAGCCTTCCTTAAGATTAACTTTAAACAAGCAAGTGGATAGATTATGAGACATCAATACCCTCATGTCATTGTGTAATTCAGGAGGAGATAAATGTCAGTGTTTCATGGATAGTGGTACAAAATAATGAGTTCAAGAATGTATTTTGTTGGTTAAATGTATATTTATGGGGGGAAGAGTGACAGTCTTCAAAATAACAATTAAAATGCATATACTTAAAAATGGATTTGCCTATCAGTTAAGTGTATGCTTTTACAGTTTATTGGGGATTGCTTAGAATTAGACTTGCAGGAATGGGTTCTTAGACCTACATGTCTATAATTCCTTGTTGTGCAGTAGTTACACTTAAAAAAAACCTAGGAAGGCTGCATGAATCAAATGTATTAATGTATGAAACATGGGACAGTTGATCAGCATGTTTCTTTAAAGATGTATGTGTCTGAGAATTTGTTATTGTCTCAGTATTTGTTTTTCATGCTTCCAGAAATGTTGTAAAGCATCAAGAAATTCACTGGAGTCCCTCCCGGACGCATTCACTGTTTTCTGGAAAAATCACCTCAGAGAAGTGGATTTTTCTGAGAACTCACTAAATGAAGTTCCACAAGGACTTTTCCAACTTGAAGTAAGTGTAAAATCCTCATAGAGCTTTTCCAGCAGAACCCATTCAGGACCGGAACACAAACTGCAGTGTGTATGCAATACTGAACAAGGGATTAGAGCTCTTTGTATGTTCAGTAAGATGATGTCCCTTTGCTCCCGGTGCAGAGCTGTTGTATGGAGTTACCATGCAATATTAAATAGCTGCCCCGTTTTCCCCAAAGGTGTACTTTAGCCATGTCCCAAATGATCCTCGAGTTTTGTTTGTAACATGCTAGGATTCCTTTGAGAGCAGTTCTGGTGTCTGCAACTATGTCTTTAGGACTGCAATTAGTTTTTTAACCAACCTCCATTTGGGAGTTGCAAGTCAGAGTTAGAAGTCCAATGTATTTAATTGCGCCCACAGATAATTATGAGTGAAAAGAGAAGGTCAGTTTATTAATCTGGCCCAGAAAGTGCTATATAAGTAGGAAGTATTATTGTTTATTGGATCCACATTAGTGCTGTGTGAAACACTTGCTTTGAAACCTGGTAGCATATGAAACAGACCTGGGTTAAGGTGAGCTGCCAACTCGAAGTGCAGACCACGTTCATTGAAAGGTTCATTGTGTTTGACAAACCTTTCATGCAAATGTAGGGCCTCTTCAGCTAACAGGACATATTTATGATTTTGCTCCAAACTTGTTCAGAATACGTGGATTCAACATGAAACAAGGCAGAACTCAGTGGTTTCATCTGAGTTTCCATTTCAGATTGTGAAGCATGGGGGGCATAGTCTTGTGCAGATTGAAATGAAGGAAAACGTTTGTGAAAGTGCCGAGATTTTCACCACTGTACCCAGCATGGAAAATTGAGTAGTGACAGAATATGTCCATATCTGTCTAGGTCACTTGGACACCAAGGGAGCAGTTGTAGCAGGAAAAGCATCTGATAGGAAGATGTAAGATAAACCACTAAGAGAAGCCAGTCCTGATTTCACTTGAAATCCCCATAAAGTTAGTGGGAGAACCATGCCACTGCAAATAATTCTGCATCTCCCTCCCCAGTCCCACTCAGCCTGCCTGTTCCCAATGGAATGCCCACAGGGGAAAGGAGGAGCGTGCTAGAGAGATGCCGCTGGCTTTCTCCCATTAATAGGAACAGAGAAGATCATTGTCTTTCTAAATTATTATTTGCACAAGGCTACAAGTGACCTCTGCATGTGTGAGTTGCCTTTTCATAACATATCTTTTTAAATGGTTTCTGCCCATCATTTCCTCTATCCTGGCATGTCTCCCGAAGGGTGAAATCTCTGCGGTATTGGCTTTAACATCGCTTTTACTTTACTTTAACATCACTTTTACTTTACTTTAACATCACTTTTTTTCTCTGAAGATAGTAAAAATACAAATGGGAGGGATTCAGTCGACACAGCAAATGCTGGACACTAGATGGTGCTCCAGGGTCACATATCATCCTCCTCTGTAGTTTTTGTGTATGGAAAGCTGGATTTGTGCTTGATGTGATAGCTCCCAGAGCAGCATGTCTAAGTGGAGTTGGATAAATTCTCCATTGGGCTGTTTAATTTAGAAGCTGGCATACTTTTGGCAGGCACTTGGGCAATCTAGGTAGCTCCAGATCACATCTCTGTTTCTTTCGTCCTAATCAGAGAACATTAAAAAGGGCCAACTCACCCAAGTTACCCAGAGCTAGACTGTGATGTGATTACCTGCCTGCCTAAGGGAATAGGAGGAAATAAGAACAGAAAACCTTCATCTTGGGTGTGGGTGCATTGGAGCAAATGGCACTACTTACCCACTTGCACCCTCTCTAGGTTTAGGTAGGTGGTGAGGGGTGGAAAATGGGCAGAACTTCGGTGCCACCCTGCATGCTCACTGGCCAGCAGTAAATTACTATCCCAAGCCCCTGGAGCAAGGAAGAAGTGTATCTCAGAGGAGCGTCTCTGGCATAATGCTGCTGCTGGAATGTTGTAGTTCACCACTCACCCGTTGCTCAGTGCTGGGCTTAAAGTCAGGATCTAGGCCATGGTAAAGTATATGATTTAGATATGTCATTGTTCAGATGTGGCAGGAGAAGAGGAAGCTAAACCAGCTCACATTCTATGATTCCTTGTGCAGCACCGATGTTCCTACACAAGAGGACAGCTAGAGTCCTTCTCAGCTTTGCTGAAGAGTCCATTACCCTTTTCCAGAGAAGCTGGTACTTTTACAAGTCATGACTCTCTTCTCTAGTCAGTCACTCTTGGAGAAAGATCCAGAACTTTTCTCTGAGGGGCATATGCAAAACAGTCCTGTCATGTTTTCCAGATCCCTAACCAGTTGACTCACGCATCCCCTGCCATAATTAAGTGACAGTAGCTTTTTCCACCCTGTTTTAAACTATATGCCAGTTCCCCTATTGTGTGTTGTGGCAGAAAAGAGAAGGAAGTTACCTGCTATAGTCCATTTCTCGCTCCTGACAGCACCCCATCCCCCTAAAATGTTGCCATTGGACAGTCATGATTCTGGAAACCTGTGGTGATACCTGCAGGGAACTTGGCACAAAGTGTTGGAGACAGATTCTTCTTGTCAAACAGAGGCTGATTCCAAATGTGCAATGATTTTGACAAAATGTGGGGGTGAGGTAGGAGAAAGGCTGTATAGTTAATTTGTTTATACTTCTCTGGAAGTCTCTGGTGTCGTTCAATTCCAGCATTTAAATTGACTCAGCGTGTTTCTTCACCCATTCCCTTCCAATGGCTTCCTCTAATACATCACAGTTATCTATCATTGTTACTTTTCTAGCATTATGTCAAAGCTTTGGTGTGCCCCTCTACTGTCCCTGTGCATGTTACACATTAAATACAGACCTACTCACCTGATGATAGGCTGTTACCCTGGTCCCACTCAGATCTCTTATTCTTCTACTTGACCACATCACAGAGAAACAGTCTCACTTTATGAGACAGTGTTCTTGTGGCATGATTAAGTATTTGCCACACCACGTCAGCACAACCTGTTAAGTGGTCTGCACCATTTTCACTAAACCTTAATGGCATATGGAACATAAATGGTGTCTAAAATACCTAGGGCCAAATTCTCTGCTGGCATAACTCCATTGACTTTAGATATATTACACTAACTTCAGTGGAGTTATTCTAGAAAGAATTTGGCATTTCAAGTTTAAAATTCTGCTTATTTCAGATCACATCAGGGGATGTATTGACTAGTACTTGATTGTCAGCCAAAAACTTTTTTTCTGTGGAAAATTGGATCTTTGACAAAATGAATATTTTCATGGAAAACATTGACTTGCTAAAAAGCCAAAATCGTTGTGGCCAAAAATCCCAAAAATTTCTATTTTAGGCCAAAATATTTTTCAATGAAAAGTTGAAATTTCTCATGAGGGAACACCTCATCCCCAATTTTCCATCTAATTCTGACATATTTCAAATACAATTTTCTTGTCCAGCTTTTAAAACCACTTTATAGTGCCTTTGGGTATTGTCCTGTTGCCTTATTACTTTGAGAACATCTCTTCAATGAAAATCTACTCTTGTTTTATTAAAGGGACACCATCAAATGGTTTTAGCTTCAAATTTATTTGTAAAGCAAGGTAGGGAAATTGGGAGGTTTACAAAATTTGTCATAGATCATTTTTTTGCAAATTAAATTTGTAGGCGGGAGGTTGTTTTTAAACTCTGTGGTATTTGGAATTTTACCATATCTCCATGATGCTACTTAATGCATGAAAACAAGCAAATGAAACTGATCCAACTAGCTTCTTCTACAATCTGAGTACAAGTAAAGAGTAAACCAATAGTAAAAATGGTGAAAAGAAATGTAAAGCTACTTTTAATAATATAAACCACATGTGACAAATATATATGCAGATTCTACTATATAGGTAGCACACATTTTACATTTTGGATTTATACAAGAGAATATATAGTCTGAACTATGAATTAGTCAGAGAGGGCCCACTCCTATCTTAATCCACACACATATGCAACATCTATGACAAACATATGGCATAGTATCCCTATGAAACATATCTCTTATCGACATGGGGCTGTTTCATTAACACCAAAGCTGGCGTTTCGCATTTATAGTTGAATCTTTCAGCAAAGAGACCAGTTATTGTGTTGGGCTAAAAGTTGCATTGCTTTGTACAAGGAGATACAGTAACTGTGTGTATTGGAGAGAGATAAGGAAGAGATTGTTTATATACTAAAAGCTAGTCTCTTGATTAAATATTAAGTGCTTTCTTAGTTTTCCTGTTATTTAAGCAGCTGTACTTACCAAACCTCTTTCTGCTTGTTTAATGGATTGCTTCTTGTAAGTGCTGTCTATTCCTCTTTCAGGCACTGGTGTCACTGAAACTGTTGGGAAATCAGTTAGTTTCGTTGCCATCTCAGGATAAGTGGACTTGCAGGCAACTTAAATCACTGGATCTTTCTAAGAATCAGTTTGGGAAGTAAGTGTTCCTTTTAGTTTGTGTTAGAGCAAAAAATTAAACTAAAGATTAAAAATTAATAACAAAACCCATAGATGTGGTAGCAAAAATTTAAACTAAAGATTAAAAATTAATAACAAATCCCTCCGATGTGGTAGAAAGTGTTGATGCTTTTACAGACTCACTGGATTAATTCCCTGTATAGCATATAGTTATCTGCACTGCATGGACCGCACCTTCTTTTACATCACCAAAGTGTCTTGTACACCTGTGGCATTGAAGAAATATTACTCATAGTTTCTTTGGATACAGCAGATGACATTATTTCATGAGTGAATAATTATTAGTGGTAATTAAATGTACGGTAGAACATGATTCACTCTGAGTGGTTTATCAATGCAAGTTCTTATTTGTGGGGAGCATATCTTAACCATAAGCATTTTGTCTGGACTTAAACTTTCGTATTTCTGTTGAGAGTACGTGTTTTGAAAAATGTTAATAATCTTTGGGGTTTTTATTTATAATTAAAATGTAACAGGCTATTAGCCCATAGCCAGGCTAGTGACTTTGGCTATTTAGAAAAGAAAATAAAAATTAGGAGTGATATTTTTTCCATTTAGAAAACATTATAAGGATGTTTGATATGCAGACTTGCGGGTCTGTTCCCTTCCCCAATAGTGGATGTAAGTGCATCAAGCTTCCATATACGTCCTTTGGGTGCATGCCCAGCAGCATTGCTAGATTTGCCCTGTCAATAGTCGGCATGGTCAATGTCAATAAACAAGGATGAATAAATGTTTTAGAAATGTCTCAGTCCATCTCCACGGTAGCATTCATGAGTCACATGTCAGAGGAGTGCTAGCTGTAATAGGAAAAGGCTGTTCTCCAGAGTCTCTTATGCAGCTTGTTCGGTTTGCTATTTGACAATCTCCTAAATCTTGATACCAGTAAAGAGAACACAAAGTCAAATGTGCATTTCCCAAATGGAATCAACATAATGCCCCAGAGCTAGGCTAATACGCTGAATGACAGAGATGAGTCTGAACCAAAAACCTTGGGTCCAGACAATTCTGAGTTTTGGTGGCTTTCAGAACTGCCCCTAAACTGTCTAGTATCAGAGGGGTAACTGGGTTAGTCTGGATCTGCAAAAGCAACAGAGTCTTATAGCACCTTATAGACTAACAGATTTTAGGGATCATGAGCTTTCATGGGCTAAGACCCACAGCTCAGACCTCTCTTCCACATACGTGGGAATGGGAACCAGCAAAGGCTGTCCTCTGACATGATGAAGCCTTGCAGAGTCCAAATGCTACAAGGCAGTGAGCTCCCACAGGTTGGGCCCATGACAGTATGAGTTCATGTGAACGTCCCCCAGCGTGGCGTTGTCTTTCTCAAGCATCACTCTGTGCGTTTTGTTTCATCTGCAGGAGTGAGGAAGGGTTTAAAACCAAGCGGATTTCCTTTTTTACTACAAGAAGCAGAGTGCGTGCAGGCACGGAGGCAGGTATGGTATGTGGTGACGACCTATCCTGGGAAGGAGAGGATCGATTGTGCCAAGTGAATTCCAAGGGTAGAGGCATCCTCTTAGAGTCTGGCAGATGAGTGGTCAGTGTAAGCACAGCTGCCGTTCTTAGTGCAGTGACGTAAATAAGATGGGAAATGCTTTTAATGTACAAATTACTGTAAAACTGATCTATCCCCTCTGCACAAATGGGTAAAACCTGCTTCTCTCACTCGACTACCAGTCCCCCTCTTTGTGTCCAAATTACTGAAGTGCTTGAGAAGCTAGTCACTCTAGCTAGTGTGCCCTTTGGGCCACTGGGATGGGGAAACGAACCAATAATTAGATGATCCCAAGGGCAATACAACTATGTGGCTAGACTTGAAAGCTAGGTTTAGCCCTGTGCCTCTTTGATGATTGCCAAAGGTCTGGCAGGAGATTTCCTGTGAAATCCCATAAAGATCAAAAGACCATTTGAAGATATCCACACGGATCCCTAATCTCCATGGGATTAATTTGCTTTTCTTTTTGTTTTTTTGTTTTTATTTTAGGTCACTCAGATCTTTTATGTGCTGCATTCTCCCTCAGGCGTACCTTCCTGACAATGCATTTTACAGTGTCTCCGGGGAATTGTACAGAACTGAATAAAATTTAGGTTTTGTGGTAACAGTTTACATTGCCCTGGACATCCTGATGAGGATAGTCCACTAGACATATAGTCTCACCTCACTGCACTATGAATGAATCCCTCTATTTCCCCCCTTCCTTCATGGGTCATGGACAGAGCAGAAGCATTACCCTCAAAACATGAGGGTAATGACCCTTGAAAATGACCCTTAAATTACCCTTGAAAATCTGCATTAAGACAAAGACTGTAATAAAAATCTCATGCTTCAGGGCTTTATCTGGTTGGCTACAGGGGTCAGGAAGGAGTTTTTCCCCTAGAGCACCATTGGCCAAATATATTCTGGGAGTAGTTTTGCCTTCCTCTGAAGCATCAGGGATTGGCCACAGCTGGAGACAGGACACCTGACAGATGGATCTGAGGCCGCAGAGATGCCTGGCTTCTGGGTCTTGCTCACATGCTCAGGGTCAAACTGATCTCTAGATTTGGGGTCTGGAGGGAATTCCCCCCCCCCCCCGGTCAGATTTGCCAGGATCTTGAGGGTTTTTTGCTTTTCTCTGCTGAGATCATCCAGGCCTCACCCAATCAATAGCCAGCCATTGCAGGGGTCTCAGGCATGGGTAAACATAATCCCAACTATACATATAAAATAATGGGGTCTAAATTAGCTGTTATCACTCATGAAAGTGATCTTGGAGTCATTATGGATAGTTCTCTGAAAACATCCGCTCAGTGTGCAGCGGTAGTCAAAAAAGCTAACAGAGGTTGGGAATCATTAAGAGATAGATAATAAGATACACAGGAGGTCAGACTGGAGAATCCAATGGTTCTTTCTGGCCTTAAATTCTATGGAACCATGAAACTTGCAAAATTTCCTCTCGGTGGAGGTAGGAGCTGCTGTCCAGCAAGTAATGTGTGTGGTCATATGAAGAAAAGAAATCTCTGTTGTGAGTAAGATTTTCTGTAACTAGTTGCAAATGAAAAGAGAAATAGCAGGATTTACCTAGAAAGACAAATGCTGTGACATCAATCCCGAGTGAAGAACATGTGGGAATATGGCCCTGAACCTTTGTTCTCAAGAGTTGTCAGCATCAGGGGCGTCATATCCTCTCTGTAAAGCTACTACAACAGCTGGGGGATGGGGTGGGGGTGAATGGAGGACTAACCCCAGGGATGCATTGAACCAAAGATCTGTCCTGGTCTTACTACCAATCCCACCCCCGACAAATCCTCCTGCTGTTCCAGTTAATGCCCATCTTCTGTGCCTACTGTTGTGGAGTAATGCGAAAAGAAGAGGTGAGAAGGAGAGAGAGATGGAGGCACTTGTGTCAGGTCAGGGAGCCAGGGGATAAGAGAGGAGTATTTGTCAGTCTGGGCTAGGGGATGTTGATCCAGCAATCAGCTGCAAATGGGGAAGGGCCTCAGCAAAAGGGACTGGGTGTGCGTTGTGTTGAAATAAGAACCATGAATGTTATAGCAAGAAGATGCCAGATTCGGAGGGGCAGATCTTCAGCCCCGCCGTAGCTCCTGTGTGCTGCTCTGGCCATGCAAAGAGACGTAAAGTCAGTTTAACCTGCTACCTGGGGATTCCTTCTGCAGTGAGAATCCCCAAGCAATGCAGAGTCAGCCCAGTCTTCATAACAACTCCTTCCCCTCCCCCCCGAAAAGGGGGTGGGGCCTAGTGAAAGGGGTGGGGTCTGAGCACCACAGTGCTCTGACATTCCCTAGCTAGAATGTCCCCTTTGATACGTGGGTCTCTGGGTGCAACTAAACTTGGGCCAGGGGCCAAACCAGCTCCCTGGCTGGCGCCAGGATTGGACAGCCACAAAGATGAAGTAAAATCACCTTTGTCTCCCAGTTTCTCCTCCTGTCCCAAGTGCAGCTTGGTGAGACCAGAGGACGTGACCAGGGGTTTAAAGGACATTTAGAGAAGACAGGAGTCAGACCGGATCAGTTTCGTATAAAAAGCTCCCTATATTTAATATAATTTTACCAAGTAAACTGTTTACTTATGTCTAGGAAATTATTTACAGAGGATGATTTAAGGATACTCAGTACACTAGGTTGATAAAACTCAGAATAAATTTCTTGCATATGCATGTGGTTGCATTTGTGTAGTTTACCCATCCAAAAATATTTTTAGGATGGGAATTATTTTAACAGAAAATCCAGACCCAAGCCAGAAAAGTCATACATAATTCATGAATAAATAATTACAATTCATAAACACCTCGAGCCTGCTTCTAAAACAGCACACTCTTTTCTATCAGGGTTAGGAAATGAATTGGGAGCATTGCTGCTGTTTTTGGTAGTTACTCTTGTGTGTCCACGATGGACTGAATCGGGCTGTCTGTAGCTAGATTAGTTCCATTCCTCCACACACTGAAGAGGAGCAATAAACACTAAAAAGATTAAATTCATAATGAGCCAAAAAATGAGTGAACTGAACCCAGGAGTTTTTGAGGAGCGTCCATCCTCAAATTTAAAGATCTTAATTTTTCTTGTGATTCATTTTACTGATGCTTTCCTCAATTTTATTTTCACTGTGGCAATGCACAGTTGATGATCACTGCCCACATCTGCCCACTGTAGTCACTGGCAGATCCCACTGCCCCCTAGCTCCCCCTCTGGGCAGGGTTAATGGCATAAATTGACCTGATTCTCTGCTCACCCTCAACTCTTGTTGAGTTACTCACATGTAGTTATCAGACAGTGTTGTGGCCAAGTTATCAGACAGTATTGTGCTCCTGTGAACGTGCAGGGAACAAACTTCCCAGTGCTTGTGCTCCTCACGTGAAAGCTACGGGGCTGGATTAGGCAGGAATGTCGCTGCTCCGACTGTGCTGCCTCTCAGAGGAGACGCCGTCCAACCCCCAGGGAACACATGATGCTCCACCAAAAAAAGAAAAATTCAATCTTCTCCTAGACACATTCCCATCAGTGACTGTCATTTTGTGTGCCTCAGTGCTCCACAGGTAGAAGGTGTATCTTCACTGCTGGGGATTTGCACCTCCACACAAGGGCAAAATCCAACAACGCTGTGATTGTAAAAGCCATGATCTGGGCCTGGATACTTTATTACCATTGGTTCTGTTGCTGGTCACTTGCTTTGCATGTTGCTTCATGGTAACTAATTCAGTTACCTAATGACCTCACTGAAATATTAAGACCATTAATATTAAATTAATTAAGACCATTAAATATTAAGGGTTATTGGTCTAGGAGCCTGGTGGCATATTAGGTTTGTTTTCATCTCAGCGTTTATTTTCTCTCCTGTTGTTTCAGGTCCCTTCTTGGAGTTTCCGGCATTCCTGAGCGACTCTCTGGAAGTCCTTTATTTAAATGGCAATCAGCTAGACACTGTCCCACAATCCATTTGCCTCCTGAAAGGTCTAACAGAGCTTTATTTAGGGAAGTAAGTACATGCCAGGAAAAGCCCCATTATTACTCTGCTGCTTTGATGACCAACCTTCTCTCTTAGGTTACATCTACACTAGAAGCTGGGGATATGATTTCCAGCTCCATTAGATAGATTCATGCTAGCTCTCATTGAGGCTACAAATACTAGTGTAGATGTGGTAACTCTGGCAGCAGCGAGCAGCAGCACGGGTTAGCCGTCCCCAAGTACACCCTCCCCCAGACCCTGTGGGTACATACTCAGCTTTGCCAGTGTTTGCCGCTGCCCATGCTACTGCATCGACACTACTATTTTTAATGCACCAGTTTGATGAAAGCTAGCGCAATTATGTCTGCTTGAGCCCAATCTCCAAATGTAGAGTCGAGGGGATGAGCACGTATAAAGTCAAAGGGAGTTGAAGGCACTCAGCACCTCATAGGATTGGGCCCATAGAGTTGTATAATTAGGTTGGAGATTTTAACCTTTAAACGCCAGAGTAAGAACAGTGGTTCTAAAGGGCCGAGCAGAGAACTGGATGCTGCTGACCTGAACACTAATCCTGACTCTCCACTGTCTCCTTTTGTTGCCTTGAGCCTTAATTGTTCTGCCCAAGATTCCTCATCTACAAACTGGACATGGTAATACTTCCCTGCCTCACAGGAGTGCTGTGAGGGTTAATTAAATTTTACATAGCGACTAATCGAACCATCTACTAGCTGGTTCCCTCCGAAGTTTCCCTCAGGATAGCTGGCACTTGTCCATCTCGGCAGTTTTATCTGGTAAAGCAAATGATTAGAGAGAGATCTTGGGGCCGAAACAATCTCAACCTATTCTCAGACTTTAAATTGTACAAAGCACTTTGAAGATGGAAATCGCTATGGAAGTGCTGAGCATTCTTATGAAAATGTTAATGGAAGAGAAGGGCAGATCTTTGTGAAGACAAGAATTGTGTAATATGAGAGTCCATAACAGTAGCTACGTACTTGCAAAGCCCAATTGTTGGTAGTTTTATTTATTTTCCAACAGTAATCCTGGTATCCGAGAGCTCCCTCCAGAACTTGGACAGCTGACTAATCTTTGGCAGCTGGATATTGAGGAACTAAATATCAGCAACATTCCCGCAGAAATCATAAAAGAGGGTAAGTCTGTATTCTACCGATATTTTAATAAATTCATTCTTTGAACAGGTCATCCGAATCACTTTTTTAAAATCATCTTGAACAGGAAAGAACTGTATCGGCATCGGGAACGTTAAAGGGAATTGCACAGGGAACTTCCAGCACATTGCAAAGTCAACCCCAGGTCAAATAGGTCCAGGCCCTTCTTTGGCCATGGATGCTACCACACACACAGTGTTTCCCAGTCTCTGCAGTGGAAGGGGAGGGGACACGGGGAGAGGTCCCAGCATCTCCGAGAGGAGAAGAGGAGAGGTGGGAAGAGATCTGGGCTGGTTCTGATTTCTTCACTGGCAGGGGAGAGACTGAGAGATCCCAGTTGATCTCCCTCACCCAGGCCAGTCCTTGGAGATGGGGAAAAATGGGGGCTGCATCTCTTCCTGGGGGTTTGGCTCCCAAGACACCCTGGATCTGGCTCCTCATTTCCCTGAACTCTGTGAACCATCTCCTAGTGCAGCCTCTTCCATCTCTTCTGGTTCCAGGCCCCCACCTTGGGAAAAGTCTGGTTGCGCCACTGTTCAGCCCTCAGTGCGAAACGCCAGCTGTTGGTTCCATATACAAAAGATTTTTACGTCAGAAGAATGACCTGTAAATGCAGCCTCTTGTTGGCAATATATTAAGTCAGAGACCTTTTGTGGTGAATTTGATAGGATTGCAAATAGTTTATAATACTTTGACAGCCTTTCTCAAATATTTTGCAGTAATGGCCCCAAACACTGCAGAGTAATATTATCGTGTAAGCTGTCATGTTTTGGATCAATTATAACAGCATCATTTTTTTAATTTTTTTTTTAAAAACTCTATTTTTTCTTAAATAAGGTGCTGTGGTCTGAACCTAGTTTTAAGTACAAACATGAAAGTATAAGAATGTACTGAGTATTTGCCAATGCTGTATTAGTGCTTTATGTTTCTGTTGAGCTTTTGAAGAGTGAAAACGAAAGTTGTTTTTTTCTTTACACTGACTCACTGTAGCCTCTTGCTGTGTTGACCTTTTGGTCTGTCCATTAGGAATTTCGTTCCCTTTGTTTATTCTCCGAGCCCTTTCGATCACCAGAGAAACTGCAGTGAAAATACTTATACTACCGGCATCCCCTCTGCACTAGATTTTAAATGGCCCTGCGGCACATTTTCACATTGCTAACCACAGGATATGTCCACCCTGTTTTCCAATAGGCCCTAAAACAATATTAGCATACTTGCGGGCACAGCTGCGCAAAGCAGAGAAATGCAAGCTGATGAAGATGATTATTGTCGGTCCTCCGCGGCAGGGGAAGTCAACACTTATCGAGATCTTGCAGACAGGGAAAGTGCCGCAGATGATGCACAGTGATGCCACCATACGGACAACAAAATGGGAGCTTCAGAAACCAGCTGGACTTAAAGCCAAGGTGAATAATGGTCAGAGATACTTTGCTAGGAGAGAATGGCTTGGAGCAGGAAGGATCATTATCCCTAAACCAGACCTTGTAGATGGTGTTAATTTACTCTTGTGATTCACCACTCGCTTTGGCAGCCTGCTTCACTGTCCAGTTGTTTACATGCCTACACCGTAGTTAGAATGTTTTTCTTAGTACAGGGCAAAGCTCTTTCTTCTGGTTCGCTCTTTGCTTCGTGGTCTCTGCTCTCTTTCAAACATCCTTTATTCCGTGCTTCATTTGTAATGAATGACATGGCAGGGCTCAAGCAATTTTTTTTTTTCATTCATAACTGATCCAGCAAGCCTGGAGGTCCCAGGGCTATGACCTGCCCGCCTAGAGGTGCCGAGGCTCAGCTCTGGCAAGTCCTGGAACAAATTAAACACTGCCTGTGTTTATCATGAGTCATTTCTCACATCTTCCCTTTCTATTAAACATGCCTAGTTCTGACAACCCTTCATCCTTTTATTCTGGGCATTAAATCCCAGATCCACAAAGGTATGTGGGTTCCTAACTCCCCTTGAAATCAAGTGCATCTAAAGTGAGTCCTCCAACCGCCTTTGATTTCAATGGGCATTAGGAACTTAACTCATGTAGGCACTTTTGAAAATCCCTTTCGGTGCCTGTCTGCATCTTAGGTAGCTAGTTACTTTTGAAAATCTGACTCAAGGAACTGATTGAAATCAATGCCCCTAGTTGCCAGCTTCCAAGTGGAAAATAAGGAAATGAGTGGTCATAGACAAGATACAACTTTCCTAGGTAATGCACTGAAAACGAATGTACACTCTTGAGCAGAGAGAGCATGAAACCAAATATTGGCTTATAACCAGTGACTGTAGCACCACTTTCCGGACTGCAGCAGAACAACTGTGTTCAAATCTTCAGCTGGCCAAGAGCTTTTTTTCCCCTAAATTGTTTCAAGACACTGAGCCCTCCCCATTTTTGGCAAACCTTATGCCATTTTTTAAATAGATGCTTAGTATATGAAAGATGAAGTCAAGCTCTGTGAGGCAAGCTCCTGTGGAGAAAAGAGGACTGTTTAAAAAGAAAATTTCCAATAGAAAACAGATGCTGCAAAACATTTTTTAGATTGGTGGAAAAGGGAAAGACATTTCTGCCAGTCCTTATGATAAAACCCTATCGTGTTCAATTGGGATGAGACCAGTACAATCCTATAGAAACATAACAGAATTTACTGTACAATCCTAGGGAATTTAATGGAGAATGATATTTTATGGGCCAATCGAACTAATTTATAGAATTATAAAGCAGGGATTCTATAGGATTCAAATCAGCTATTAGAAATGTGAACATTTTCTATTTGGTCCCATGGAACTTTTCCTTAAGGCTAGGGTGTTTCTTCTCCATTCTTTCTAAGTTGGGTGCAGTGAGTCACAGCCCAGTGAAAGAACATGGAGATGTTGGTATGTTGAATAGAGAGCCCTGGAGACACCATTCAGTTAACCAAGCTATCTCCTGCAGAATGCAGCCTGCAGACAACACTTCACTGATCAGGAAAATCCAGTTTGAAGTCGTAAGCCTCTAAAGTGGAATTTAATATTCAAAGTTATTAGCTGATCTGCAAAGGTCTAGAATCCTATAAACAATGGCCCAAGGGTCTGGTTCGTACCTCACTTACAATGGTGTAACTCTGTTATCTTGAGTGGAATTATTCCTGATTTTACACCAATATGAGGTCAGTATCAGACCACGTGTAGCCATAAGACTCTGCCCTTACTAACACTGAATTCCACCACAGGACAGTTGAAATGAGCCTTCTCTTTCAGTTGCACAACAGGGGGCGGGGATAAAGGGCTTTTTTCCGGCTCCTGCACCCCGGGCAGGCGGAGGGGCCCGGGCTCCCTGGCCGGCTCTGGCTTCTGCCTTGGACTGGGTTTCAGGGGGAAGAGGAGCAGCAGATGTGGGACACAAGTATGGAAACAGTTCTTATTCCTGAGTCAGTAAATGACATGGCTCAGAATCAAGTCTTTTGTTTGTGCTGGAAGATTAGCTGGAGATTTACCAGTATCAACGGTGCCACTATAGTCTTAGCAACAAGGGATTAGTTCTGATTTCCCGTGTGGAAGTGGCAGCCACATTTAATAATTGCTTGTTGATTTTGATTTCCTTGAGGCACAATTGCAATATCAATACCGTTCTAATGGTATACATTATGCAGACACCCAGGCCTCGGTTTAGATTTCAGCTCTTATTGCCCCACGATTTACTGTAGCTGTTTTATTTCCCCACTTCTCTTTGTCTAAGTAGATTGATTCAGTGGAATTCAATGTCTGGGATATCGGGGGCCCAGCGAGCATGTCTACAGTCAATCAGTGTTTCTTCACGGACAAAGCATTGTATGTAGTTGTATGGAACTTGGCACTAGGGGAAGAGGCTGTTGCAAACCTTCAGTTCTGGTTGCTGAACATTGAGGTAAGAATCCACTTTGGGTTGTGGGATTTTTTAGTTAGTATTTCTGCCCATCAACAGGGATGCTTTATGTTCATTTAGAACCTCTTGTATAAGCTCATCTATCGGTGAATTTTATGTTGTTCTTGGGATATGAATTGCCATTGTACCATAGATAGGTCACTCCATTTAATGGTTTAAATTAATCATCTATGCACATCAGAGAATGAAACAAAAGCTGGTTTGTAAATTCAGACTAAGACAAAGCTGCAAATACTCATTAGTGCCTAGTCACAGTTTGGTTTGAGGGGATTTCTAAGCAGTTTCTGTCTTGTGCTGATTAGTCACACTTATTCTGTTCTTCTGGCCCAGAGATGTTCTGTTTTAACATTTTTTTTAGTTCCGATATGTAGCTCTCCCGTTCTCTCTCTGTCTGAATTCCATTCCAGTACATAAAAATCTGAGCCACAAGGCTGAGATTCAGTGTTCAGTGGTGTTTGAATCTGGAGATTGAGTTAATACCGTAACAGAGAGTATGATTACACTGGAACCATGGGGTGTGACTATAGCTTGTGTAGACATTTCCAAGTTAGCTTTAATTGAGCTCGTTCAGGTACCAGAGCAGTAAACTGTTGTGGCACGTATATAATTACCCAGAATTCCAGCGGCCTTGTCATGCCTGTGCTGAAGAATGTACTGTTGCATGGTACCAGAGCTAGCTAGAGTAAAGGCAGCTCTGGTATTTCTGGTATGACAGCAGATACCTATAATTATAGTGTGGACGTACCGTGAGCTAGCAACACAGTTTGGTTCTAGAACTGAATTTCCCCCAAGTTCAAAGTTGTTTGGATCCAGGGGTTTGGTTCAGACTCTTCTCCACGTAAGTCTAAGCGATCCCATTGAGTCTGGTGAAATGTAGTCCTTGACATCCGATCACTTGTCAGTTCCATACATTATGTAGTGTGGATATAAATCAGGATCCATGTATTTTCCTTTCAGGCCAAAGCCCCAAATTCTGTCGTGTTAGTGGTAGGAACACACCTTGACCTAATCGAAACTAAATTTCGCGTTGAGAGGATAGCAACTCTTAGAGCATATGTCCTGGCTCTTTGTCGCTCTCCTTCTGGATCAAGAGCAACCGGCTTTCCAGATATCACATTCAAGCACTTACAGTAAGTACAATATCCCTTATATCCCTGTGTCTCAACCAGTGAGTTATACTTTATGGCCCCTAAATGTAAGTAGCTTTTGTAAATTTTTTGTTTCCTTGGCAACAAAATAGATCTAAAAACTCATTAGCTTTGTATTTCATCTGTATTTTGGATTTTTTCTGGTATAATTAGAGAGCGAAGTATGGCATGCTATAGTGGTCTTAACATGGGCCTAAGAGGCAGGAACTGAGTTCTAATCATAGCTGTGACCTTGGGCAAATCACTTACACTGCCTTCATTGCCTCTCATTTTCCCTCTAAGTAAAATAAGGATAAAGTTTATTTACTAACCCACAGGGGAGTTGTATCCATTGAGTGATTAATGTTGCAAACACTTTAAAGATACAGATGGCAACTGTTCTATAAGATCTACGCATTATTACTGCTAATTAGCAACATATTGATGGGGTTTGTACTATTTGCAAGCTAAATGCCGTTATAACTTTACAACACTATTGTTACATATTAGTTGCATTCTCTTAGCAACTAGGATTCCTGGTCAGGGATCTGGACACCATTGTGCTAGGTACTGTACAAACCCAGAACAAAAAGCTGGTCCCTGCCCCAAAGAGCTTACAGTCTACATCATTTTTTATTTTAGAAGGACCAAAGAGTCTGCAACTGCTCATTATATAATCAGGTCCTGGAGTTCAACCCAGCTCTCTCATGTCTGCCTGGTGTGAGAGGGCACTTGGGGAACACAGAATCCTTGGGCTGGGAAACTGAGTAGATGACTTACATTTCCCAGCATCCAAGCAGTGTGTGATTGCTGAGCATTGTCCTGAGACAGCAGCAACTTGTCCCTGACCCCTAACACCTGGAAATTCCTGATGTCTCCGGTGAGAACAGCTGAGTAGGCCCAGAAGCTGGGAAATGGAGTATGCAGCTGCAGCAGCCGCTCACACTCTGCACACACTGTCAGGGTGAAGATCACTGCCATGACATTCTGCATCAGTAAACAGACATGACACTGAGCTTCCCAGCCTCTAGTATCCTTCCCAACATCAGGAAAACCACCTGAGGCTTGTTGTATGGCCTAGCTCCCACCCACGCAGTGTTCACACTCACAATCAGAGAGGCTCCTTTTATCAGCGTGCAATAGGCATTGTATTTCTCGCTGCACTAAAACGAGGTCCGGGACACACACCTGTGCGTCCAGCTTTTACCTGGGCCTACCCTGCGTACAGTGCTGGCTGCACCAGCAGCATATGACTGAATGTAATGATGGTACCCCGGTGCTGCACTTTACTGGGGTACCATCATTTCCGACTCGCTCTCATTACAGCCACTCTCTTGCCACCGTAAAGCAGCCCGCCCAGACCTCTCTCTAAAGGAAACTCCCTTCGCCCTGACCCCGGACTCTAATTAATATTCTTGCTCAAACGCTCCCCAGCACAGTCTGCTCTCAGCTCCTGTCAGCCTCCCGACTTCTGTCCAACTTTCCTCATTCATTTCCTCTCAGCTGGAGACACTCTGGCCACTTCCTGCCTCCTACCCCCACCTCCACCTCAAACAATTTCATTCATTCACCATCATTCACCTGGAGCTGGCAGGAACGCAGCTCCCCTGCGCACTACTCGGGGACAGCCAGTGTAGTTGCAGAATGCCTTTGTGCTGGTGAGAGAAAAGCACTCTTATCGGCCATTCATTCAGCTCCCGGCTGAGTGAGCGCATGCTTCCCCCAGCCCCCTGCCCCTCACCGTTCAATGACCAGGGTTTAAAATACAGGGTTTTCCTTTAAAACCAATTTCTTCCCCTTCCCATGTGTGGAATCGGTAAGAAAGAGTCTTTATGGGGAGAAGCAGAAGAGGAGTGCTCCTGTGCAGCAACAAGGAGGCCAGGAATAGCATGGAGACAGGCATTTCCTAGCTGTAAGGGAGATGGAGAAGGCCAGCTTGTAGGGCCGCAGCATAAAGGGGGCCCCGCAACCTGCATTTAGCGTAGGACTCAGGGAAGGGGAGCCACCATTCTACCTCCCTTAATCTTAGGCTGGCCGAACCAGTTGGACAAGAACGGTCATCTATGGACTGCCGGCATCTCATACTCCCGGCTCATCCCAGAGCATTGCCTATGCAGGGGGAGGAGAGTGGATGGTGGAGAGCTAGGTACATTGGCTTTGTGCCCCCGTGGCATTCCCCTGAGGGAGGGAGCTCTGTGTCCCCGAACAATGCACAGCTGGCCCTGGGAGGGCCAGGATCTGGACCAATGTGTCTTTTCCTCACACCTCTTGGTATTTTTTCCCAAAGCCAAGGGCCCTCACTGAGAGCACCCTGCCCCCATCCCACCCCATTTATTCCGGCACCGGTCATTAGAAATTCCCAAATAACAGATAAAGAAATAGTGACATTAAGTGTACATAGTCTACACTGCAACTAAACACCTGCAGCTGGCCCGTGTCAGCTGACTTGCACTTGGGCTGTGGGGCTGTGAAATTGCTGGGTAGACGTTCAGGTTTGGGCTGAAGCTCCGGCTCTGGGATCCTCCCTCTCTCAGTGTCCCAGAGCTTGGACTCCAGCCCAAACTCAAACATCTAGACATCAATTTTTCAGGCCCATCGCCTGAGCCCAGGTCAGCTGGCATGGGCCAGTTACAGTGTAGACAGGCCCTAAAGGAAGAATCATAACCCTCATTAACATCTCACAGTCCTTCCCCCTTGTTTTCGTTTGCAGCGAGCTATCGTGTAAGACCCTAGAAGGCCTTGATGGGCTCCGCCAGCTGATATTTCAAGTCACTTGCAGCATGAAGGACGTTGGCAGTTCTATTTGCTCGCAGAAGCTTGCTGCGAGATTGGTGAGGGTTTATTTTTTCTAACGAGAATCGTAGCGAACCTGGGTTATTTTTTCTTTTATGTTTGGTTTTTGGTGATACATTAAATGCATTTCCTATAGCCATCAGCAGCTATAAACCAACACCAAAACAAGCAAACATGAATAGTGCAAGTTGTTTGATTTTGGAAAACAAACAAATTCATAAGCTTGCTTCTCAGACATGGCTTTGAACCCACCTGCTAAGTAGTGTGACTGTTGTTTGGAATTGGTTGTGCTATTTTTCTGATGTGACTTACAGGTACCAAGAAGTTACCTTAGTCTTCAAGAAGCCATCCTAGCAGAACAACAGAAAAGGAGTCAAAATGATGATGTGCAGTATCTAACAGACAAACAAATAGAGCAAATCGTAGAGCAAACTCCTGGAAATGATATCAAAGACTATGAGGACTTGCAAGCTGGTATGTCTCAGGAGCCCAGTAATTGCTTGGAAGTTAATTGTTCATTGGGATTTACAAATATTATGAGAATGAAAGTAGCTGCTGTTCAGATCGTTACTGTAAAAGATTCTGGGTCTGTGCAGGTCTCTATTCAGGTGATTGGTAACAATCGTGGGTAATGGAATCAGTGCCTCCAGAGTTCTAAAATCTAGTCACATTCCACCTACTGTCATTTAACAGGGCATCCCTCTCCAAGTGACAATCATTGTGCTGTCAGCCTAGAATATGCCGTATGTTGGGCTAGTTTAAAGTACCATCTCTGTCTGCCCAAAACATTGACATATTTTATTAAAACTGTCTTGAGTTTCAAGTATGAGGGACCAGTGCTGCAATCCTCACCCAAGCAGTACTCCCACCAGCGGGAACTCTACATCTGTGAAAACAGCAGGATCAGGGTGTGAGTTGAGGCAGGGACAGAGACCCGAAGAAGAGTTCGGTGTAGCCTGAAAGCATGTATCTTGCAGACAATAAAGATGTATTTGCAGCTGTGTTGTAAGAATTGAGATCTAGTTAGCTGTAGCCTCTGCATGTAAATATGCTGGTTGTTGACTTCACACTGGTATTTTTCTGGTCTATTCCTTGTCTGGATGAAATGATCAAGGCTTTCTTCTAATCTGCTGTCTGTAGTATGGTTTCATAACACTGGTATCTTGCTCTTCTTTTTTTACAGCCATCAGTTTCCTTATAGAAACTGGAACGTTGCTACATTTCCCAGACACCAGCCATGGACTGAGAAACCTCTATTTCCTTGATCCAGTCTGGTTATCAGAATGTCTTCAGAGAATATTTAATATTAAGAGCTCAAAGTCTGTTGCGAAGAATGGATTGATCAAAGCAGAGGATTTCAGGATGTTGTTAGTTGGGACAGGGTTTACTGAACAAACAGAAGAACAGTATTTCCAGTTCCTGGCCAAGTTTGAAATTGCACTACCAGTAGCCAATAGCAGGTATGTTGGTCATGATTAAGCCTAAGATTTTGTCATGGTTATTTTTAGTAAAAGCCACAGACGTGTCACGGGCAATGAACAAAAATTCACAGAAGCTGTGACCTGTCTGTGACTCTTGCTGCTGTAGCTCTGTGTTTTCCCCCACCGCTGCCGTGGTGGCTTTGGAGCTGTGGGGTTTCCCCCGTCACCCGTCACTGAGGAGGACCCCCGTGAGGAGGCTGTTGCTGGAACCCTGCCGGGGCCCTGCTGGCTTCCAGCTCCAGACCCCTCACCTCAGAGACTGAAGCAGAAAATGTCAGGGAGGTCTGTGAGATTCCGTGACCTCGGTGACATAAACATAGTCTTAGTAATGATCACTGGTGATGGCTAAGCCAAGGGGAGAGCAAATGGTTATTCAGGTAGCGAATATTAGCCAGCCAAGTCTCTGGAGAAGCTTTTATAGCTGTTTGCAGAATTGTTGTAGCCTCGTGGGTCTCAGGATGTGAGAGAGACAAGGCAGGTGACATAATATCCTTCTATTAAACCAACTTCTGTTAATGGAAGGAACAAGTTTTTGAGCAACACAGATCTGAAGAAAAGCTCTGTGTAGACCTGAAAGTTTGCACCATCCACCAACAGAAGTTGTTTCGAAAAGAGATATTGCTTCACCCAACTTGCCTCACTCCAGTTAGCTGTCATAATGGAGATAGTCTCCCTATCAGAAAGTATCGGACTATGTCAACTAACTAGTAGCCGATAGCAAAGATAAAGGGTATGGCCACACTCTCACAGGTGCTGACTTTTATTTTTCTGGGTGGGTGCTCCACCCCGCTCTGTCCTGAGGCCCCACCCCCACTCTACCTCGTCTTCCAAGGCCCCGCCCAAGCCCCGCCTCTTCCCACCCCTGCTCTGCCCTCTCCCCTGAGATCCCCGCCTCTCCCTCCAGTCACTGCTCTCCATCCTCCCCTGTGTCCCTCCCGCTAGCCTCCAAACAACTGATCACCTGCCCCACCAAACAGCTGTGACTGGTAGGAGCCGAGCACCTTCTGGTTTTTTTTCCAGTGGGTGCTTGAGCTCGAGAGTACCCATAGAGTCAGCACTTGTGTCCACACTGGTACTGGCAGGGTAATTTCCAGCACAGATAGACATACCTGTGCTGGCCTGGATTGAGCTAGCGCACTAAAAATTGTAGTGTCGCTGTACCAGCGTGGGCAGCCAGATAGGCTAGTCACCCTGGGTACAATCCCATCTGAAACTCTAGGTATGTATTCATGGCACTAGCAGCAGCAGCTACGCTGGTATTTTTAGCGTGCGAACTCGATCAATGCACGTATGTCTGCCCAAGCTGGAAATTACACCTCCTGCTCTTGTGTAGACAAGCTCAGATTCCACCACTGCCTGACCGGAAATACGGACCATCTCGTTCAAACAGATGATCCATGCTCCGGAGTAAGGCAGAAAACCTTTAGGTTCCCACTAGTATTGTGCTGGGGACAAATTGCTCTCAAACATGGGTGATCACGTCAACCCTGAGAACAAGAGTTAAATATCTAATCTCCAGTTCAGTGAGCACGAGAAAGCACATCTTAAGTGACAAGGTTTATTTCTTATGATAAAACTCATCATTAGATATTCCTCCATGTTGCACTTAGAATTTGACATGGGGACCATGTTCCCTTAAATGTCATTGAATCCCTTTCCCCATTCCCTTCTCCTTCCCACTATTTTTCTTTCTGTTTGTCGATTGTCTGTTGAATTAATAGTTCAGTCGTAACCATCTTGCCTTTTCGGTATACCATTTGCACGTCATTTCCTAGATCTGCCGCTATAGCACGGCTTGATCATTCGAAATCCCTCAGGAATTCTTAATGCTGCTACAAGTGCTGCATTCTCAGCACTGTCATTATGACTGTCAGTTACCCAGTCCCGGTTGCCAACAAATTTTCTCAAGCTTAACACAGATAAAGCAATAATGTTTCTGCTTAATCCTAAATGCCTTCCTGATTCCTTGTCCTTATCTGCTGTTTTTCTCAAAGGCAATTACATTGTCCCTGGCTCAGTAGTAAGGAAATGGGTTGTTATTTTATACTTTAACCAATCTATTTGAAGCCATCTAAGCTTCCTGGTTACAATACGCCTTCCCACCATTGATGGAGTATTGCTACAGCAGGTTACATTAATTTTTGTGCCTGGCAGTTATTTGTGATTGGGCTCTTGCAATTATTGTCTAGATTGCCTGATAGGGCTTCCCACACCCTGCAATTGGCAGAGAAAGCAGCTGCCAGTTTACAGACTGAGAAGGGAGGACAGGGATACGTTTCACATATTTTCAAGATTTACATTGGCTGCTGCTCAAACGTCGTGCTGAATCTCAGTTTGTATTATAAACCATTCTATGGTTTTGGTCCAGCGGAGATCATTGGCCTTCATATTTCTTACATTCCTAGACACGTTTTTAGATATGCTGAGGCAAATTTATTGGCTGTCACAAGGTGTGTCCACTAGTTTTATGGATCAAGAGCTTTTAGTTTGATACGCTCTGCATCTCTGGAATGGTATGTAGCTCAGCCTTGCCTTGGTTGTTAAATTAAGGCTGAAAGTCTTACCTTTCTGTTTTCAGTTTACAAAGGGAAAGGTTACTGTTTTAAATTCCAAAGGCATTTTTTGTAGCATGATTAATTTTGTCTTATAAAATGTTAACATACATTATATGTACAATATACAAAAATATGTCCTTAAGATAGTCTGTTGTCTGGTGATGCATGTCTTTCTGAATTGATAATTCTAATACTGACCTTCACAGGATGCTATAGGTTTAACTACAGTAAGAGGGATTATGATCTAGTGGCTAGAGCGTGGGACTTTGACCCAGGATTACCTTGTTGTTGTCTCGCCTCTGCCACTGACACCTTGCTACCTTGGTTAAATCCTTTTGCCTCAGTTTACTTGTCCAGGGTATAATGCTGTAGATTAGGGGGTCTGTATAAGTGCAATGTATTTATTAATTTAATTTAGATAATTTATGTATTTGTTTATTTATTAGGCCCCCTGGAGTTATATTTTTAGAAAAAGCTTCTCAAACAGATTTTCCCTATGACGCCATAATTTTGCTTCCACATTCAAAGAATAAAAAGAACTTGCACAAAAATGCACAAATGATAGAATTTAGCCAGCTGCTTAGCTACTTGATGGTGACTACAAATCGGATATTTTGGTGTCTAAATCTTGGCATTCATATGCATAGTTTTGCTGCATACAGTTGACTGTGAGGGTAAAAGCCCAGGCTGGGCTGAGAGCCCTTTAAATTAAATGTGTGGCCATTTATGTATTTGTTGTAGTAGTATGTATCTGGTTTGAAAAGTAATATTAGTAGTAGGCATCAAAAGCCATAAGCCCATTTTAAAGGAGTGTTTCACACATTTTACTTCTTTGAGGACCCATGCTAGAGCAGTCATTGAAAACTGTAATTCACCTAAATAATAACTTGTGCATGAATTTCTCTTGCAGATCAACAACTTCTCATTTTGCTTTTCAAAAGAGGAGTGTTCTCCTACCATATCTTAGCTTCTCAAGTACCGTGCAATAGGACAAATCGATATTCTTTGCTTAACCACACATTTACAATAGCTTTATGGAAACCAGAAGCTTTCTGTTCTGCTGTGACTCTAATATCGGTCTAACCCTCAAAAACAACCCAGCCCTTTTCTGTGGCTTTCATGGCACGGAGTAGCTGGGTTTCGGTCATAACTGACCAGCTGAGAATTTCCCCAGAGAAAGGTTCTCTCGACTAGCAGACCTGGCTGCTGTACCAGCTGCTCGCCTCCCCTATCTCAGCATTGAGAGAGAAAAGGAGTTTGTCCAGGGCATGTAGGGGATAGGACAGAACTGTACTGAGCCAATCTTCAGATGCATTACAGTCCTTCAGGGACGATACAGTACGGGGGGCGGGGGTGTGTGTAAACTATACGAACCCGTAGGCTGCCCCAATGAATGGGTGGAGAGTAGGATGACCAGATGTCCTGATTTTATAGGGATAGCCCTGATATTTGGGGCTTTTTCTTATATAGATGCCAATTACCCCCCACCCCCGTCCTGATTTTTCACACTTACTATCTGGTTACCCTAGTGGGGAGGGGCAACACAGCCTGACCCTTGCATTTCAGGAGTTGTAACTGTTGACTCTCTGATACTTCTCATCTGTGCAGAGTGAAGCTCAGCTGTAGTAAACAACTGTCCGTAGGTTTTTATATTCAAAGATTCCTACAGGATTAGAGCTGTAATTCTCTGCTATCAGGACAACATCGTCATGTGTGAATAAGTCCAAACGTCACTTCAGAATTGAATGGAAACCAAATACCATTCCAGTGACTATATCATATTTGTATGCAGATAATTTTTGCAAATGTTCTCCCCTTCTAATTGATTTTATCCTTTCCACTAGGCCTTACTGGGTTGTGTGCAATCCTTGTTCTTCACTTGCTGATTTCTGTACCATACATTAAGTACAGTCCTCAAAGCAGCACCTCTGTGCCCCTTCTTCATATGTTGCTGTGATATCACAAAGCTTTTTATATGCAGTAGTCTGTAGGGTGACCAGATGTCCTGATAAAATCGGGACTGTCCCAATATTTAACCCTCTGTCCCACATCCCAATCGATGTATGATTGGGACGCCAATTGTCCCAATATTCAGATAAGGAGGCAGTGAGCTTCCCACTCCTTGCTTCCTTTTCCTCCCCCAGTGTGCCGGGTCCCCGCTCCTCCCCCACTCTTCCCCTCTCCCAGCGCTTCCTGCTGCCTAACAGCTGATTGGTAAGGTTTGGACTCTCTGGGAGGGAGTGGGAGGAGCAGCGACGCAGAGGCAAGGTAGGGGCGGGGATTTAGGGGAAGGGGGTAGAATGGGGGTGGGACGAGGGTGGTGCAGGGGCAGGCGAGCACCCACCCAGCAAAGGGGAAGTTGACGCCGTGGGTGAGTGGTGGGGGGTTGAAACAGAGAGTGGCGGGTGGGGAGGGTCAAGAGGCGAGTGTTGAGTGGGGGACTGAGGAGGGACACAGCAAGCCAGTGGTGGGCTGGAGGATGAGGAAGGGTGGAGTGGTGAGGGGATTGAGGTGGGGGGCCAGGACCTGGGGCAGAACCTCAGAGGAGGGGGGGTGGACTGAGGGTGGGGCTGACAGCACTCCAATGCGTCCCAATATTTCAGTGTTGTGATCTGGTCACCCTAGTAGGCTGTGCTATTAAAATGCTCTGTGGAGGCGGAAACTGAGTTATTCCACAGTACAAGGTATTTGCTGTTGTCAAGCCGTCACTGAAGATTTGAATTGTCCCATTTGATTTGTTTCAGCTACCTCCTACCTCATCTCCTCCCAGCCAAACCAGCACTAGATATCCATGGCTTATGCCACCAGTCCACAAACACTGTCCAAAGAGTGTTCAAGATGAGTTTTGTCCCAGTTGGCTTTTGGCAAAGGTTCATAGCTCGGATGTTAATTAGTCTAGCAGACATGGATCTCCAGGTAGGTTACTCTGTTCACAAAATAGAAAGTGAAAACAATAAAAGATGCCATTTAATAAAAACATAAATACCTCTGGGCATTCATTCATAAATACTCTTTGACCACATTCTGCTTGCTTTACTCATGTGAGAAATCTCCTTGACTTCAATAGCACTGTTCACGGGAGTAAGGTGAGCAGGAAATGTCCTACTGAAATTTGATTCCATTTTTATACAATTAAGCATTGTGTAGAGTGAATATAGCCCAAAGTTTATTTCCCGGTCATAAAACTAACGTTTGCATGGTTGGTTAAAGCTATTAATGTCGTTGCTGGAGGTGGCACAAGTTAATGCTGCAGCATCTCTCCAGTGATAACCTGGAAGCTACACTGGAAATCATTATAATTACCCATTAACTCTACCTTGCCCCCTCTTAAAACTTCCCACTTACCTTGTATCAGCTCTGTCAATACTGTAGGACACCTAAAGACAGAGTTAGTCGTATTTGGAGATGCTCCAATTCCAAGGCTTATCAAAATGTTAGGAATGTCCTTTTTTTTTTACAGGTTATTTTTTTAACAGTGAAAAAATCTCTCATAGCAGCATTTCTGATTATATCCGATTGGGCAGGAAGTAAATCTTAAGCATCTCACTCCTGCCCGTATCCAGTACCCACTGACATCAATGGGCAGGATCCCATTGACTTAACCGGGCATCGGATCAAGCCCCAGATGGGTAGGCCTCTGAGTAATGATCAGGTTGAATTCTCAACATGCTATTTTTAAACAGCATAGTGAAAAGTCATTTTCCACCTATTGAAACAGCTTCCCAAATATTGACACAGGTGGATTTACTAGCTCAGTGCACTGGAGGCAGATAATTGTTTGCTCACCCAATAAATGGGTTTATTCTTATTTGTATTTGCAAATATAAAATCCATTTAATTATGTGCACAAGGGCAGTGGAAGGAACCATGCTCACTGGCTTGAGGCCATTCCGCTATACGTGATCTGGAATTCTTGTGTTGCTGCTGACATAGTCGTCACTTTATTTATTTTAATCCCCTCACAAGCTGTTTTACAAGTCACGGGCACTTTAATTACAAAAGTAAAATATCCAGGATGGCCAGAGAAAGAAGGGTCGGCTCTGTTTGCTTGATTAAGGGGAATCCCCATGTGAAACATCTGGGTGTTGAATTATTGTGTCCCGCTACTCCTTTCAGCTGTTTGAGAACAAGAAGAACACCAAGAGCAGGAACAAAAATTTGACCATCTACAGCTTTACAGGCACTCAAAGAAACCGCTGCAGCACGTTCCGAGTCAAAAGAACTCATACAGTCTACTGGCAGGAAGGTCTGTTTGTCACCTTTGATGGAGGCTACCTCAGGTAATCTGTGCTTGCAGCTACAAATATAAAGACCTCCAAAAATATAAAGTAACGTTTGAAGCAGAACTGTTTGCCTGTGGAAAATATTTCATTTTCACATGCAAACAAGTGTTTGGATGAACAGATCTCTGCACATTGCTCTTTAAACTCTCTGCTATATGGCTGTAATTCACACTCGCACAGAGGGCTTTTTCTTTTCTGTGCTACTTAAGCCCCATGGCTTTGCTTGCAAAAGGGGGCATTTGAGATGTGGTGGGGCTAGGCCACTGCAAAGCCTTCCATTGGGCGAAGCAAAACAACTGCATTTATTCCTACAAAGATGCTGTGGCCAGGAGTCTGGGTATTGGGGGTGTGAACACTGTTCCACCCACAATGATAGATTAGCAGCCATGAAGTTTTGTCCTACAGCCTCTTCCTCCTTACCTTAGGTACCCTCATTACTGTAGAATCTGAGCACCTCACGATCTTAGTGAATTTCTCCTCACAGCAGCCCTTGCAAATAGGGAAGTGCTGTTCCTATTTTACAGATGGGGAACTGAGACACAGAAAGGCTAATGCCCAGATCCTCAAAAGGACTTAGGTGCGTAACTCCTATGAAATGTATGGGAGTTAGGTACCTAAATATCTTTGAGAATGTGGGCTGAGTGACTCTCCTAAGGTCACACAGGAGATCTGTGGGACTTGAACCCAGGTCTCCCAAGTTCTCGGTTAATACCTAATCTCTGGACCATCCTTCCTCTCTCTTGGGTTTGGCGGATGTGTACCATCTACCTATCCATACTAAATTCTCACACAAAGCCCATTTACTCAGGCTTTGTTGGGGCAGAAGGATGTTCAGCTCTTTGCATAAAATTACCCAGTTTGCACAGGTGCCCATTTCTGTGCACAAATATCCAGGGCTGTACGCAAAAGCATATATCCACATATTTTGCAAGCATGTTTTTGAAGCTCCTTTGAATATATGGTCCTTAGAGCTTTAGTATTGGTATTCAAGACTCTTAACCCTTCAGCACTTTATTGCTTCCAGTATAATCTCCACCAGCCTCTCTTCACTCAGACTAAAACCTTTGCCATTTGCACTTTGTAAGCATGCAGCTTTTGCTTATTTCTGTGCAAGAATGCTCTCTCCAAAGACATTTGCATGATAGATTCAGTTTGGGGATCATATTTATATGTAATTGAAGACACTTTCCTTTTAAGTACTTGTTAATTACTTGTGGTTTTGTGGCTCTGCTTATCAATGATTTTGCTAAAGAAAAGCTGTTAACATTCATGCTTTACAAATGGCGTCTTTGGGTGTTTCATGCTCTCCATGACTCAGTGTGGAGTCTTCTGATGTGAACTGGAAAAAGAAAAAAAGTGGTGGAATTAAAATCATTTGCCAATCGGAGGCGAGAGATTTTTCAGCAATGGCTTTCATCACAGATCATGTCAACTCCTTGATAGATCAATGGTTTCCAGGTAAGAAGAACAACTGCAGCATTCCGTACATTGTTACATCTCAACACTCTTTGGGGGGAAATGATTCCTTGATGGTGCTGTCAGTGTGCACAATGGTATGCAATAGATGAAGAGTGCTCAAAACACTTCAGTCTAGGTCCCCTGCTCCATGGATTTTACAATCTAGAGGCAACAGCAGATTCAGTGCAATATAATACAAATCTTCACTGACACCGGGTGGTGTGAGCATGATCCAGAGCGCTCCATCCCTCAAAATCCTAAAAGCAAACACACATTAGATGTTATGGTGCAAACAGGGTCCAAACCCACTCATGCAGAAGTCAGTGACCACATCCTCCATTGAATTTAGTGGACGCAGTGTCCATACCATAGGTGTGCGCACAGGGTGTGCCCAGGCACACCCTAATGTCTGAACAAAAGTGGCTTTCAATGCAGAGTGCGGCGCCTTTAGAATAAATAAATAAAATTCCCCGGGTGCACACGCTAAGGAAGTGTGCTGCACACGCCTATGGTCCATACTGCTTAAGTAAGTTAAATCAGTGTGTCTGAGCCCTTTCTGCTAGTTTTATACTAGTGTCACTCTATTGACTTTAATGGAGTTACTCCTGATTTACTCCATAAGGGAAATCAGAATCAGGCCCACTGTTTCCCCAAGTGATGTTTGTAATCCACAAATAGATTTTGATGGAAAAAAAAATATGCTGTATTCCAGGTCACTGCATGCTTCTTTAGAGATAAGTGTTGCATGTATCGATCTGAGATCTTCATCAGAAAATACAGCTGTGAGCTGTCCTATAGCAACTCTGCTTTTCTATTTTATCTGAGGTCATTCTGAAAAGGGAAAAAAAAAACTTTCCCTTGAGTTTGGATTGGGATTTTTTTTAATCATTGAAGACTGAGCAGCGCCATGATCCCAAACAAGCATATTCGGACATGGAGTGATGATTAGCAATATAGCTACAAGTGGCGGATGCCAAATAATGGGCCTTTTGCGTAAAAAGACAGACCAATAGTCCATTCACCAAGACTCATTGACCCATTTCTAAAACTTACAATGCACATGTCTAGTGTCCCTGTCCTGTGCCTCTAGTTGTCTAAGGAGGAATTCTTATCATTCCTTTTCAGCCTGTACAGAACTCTATATACTAAAATTTCCCCCTGACATACTGTTTAAATAGGAATAGATAATAGTATAGCAAATGAAACAATGAATTCACATTCCTGTGGCTCTTTTGGATAATGTTGATTGCTAATTTGGCTCCTGAACCACAGAGGTCTGAGTATCACTGCCCCAGATTGTGGCTGGTCACAACCCTCTTCTAACTCACAGGTTCAGAACCCCTGCTATGACGTAAAACTTACAATAGATTCTGTCAAACGAAAGACCACTTTGCCCCACGACTCCCGGGTGCTGTGTCTCTGATTCCTTCTCTACTTGATTCTGGCTAACGCAGTGTCAGAAAGTGGAAGGAGCTCTGCCAGTTTTTTCTCCCTCTCTGTTTTAAAGGCGCAGACATACTTCTTGTGCCTTTCTATTCACTGCCATGGACTTCATCTTTCTGAAGTGCAGCTAACTAAAGCCATGGAGAATTGCTTCCTAAGAAGGCTTTTCCTATCCATGAACTTTAAAATTTCTATTGTGCTGAAAATGTATTACCTGCATGCCCTGCGTGTTACTGATTCCTGATACCTAAATGAAAAACTGCCCGGCCTCTTGAGTTATCTCAACAATCTCTCGGAGTGTGTATCTATCTAACTGTCCTTGCGGCCTTTGTCTATTTGGCAAATAGCTACTTTTTATCACAGTTGATAAACTGGAGGAGCCACTATCACCAGTTTTGAAAGCGTGGGAGTCAAGTGTGGGATTACATGAGACTCACATGGGACTTCTCGAGCACTGATTTCATGCGGACATTTGAATGTCTTGGACATTGCTGTTCAATATCACTTTTTTAATAATTATTTTTAGCACTGACGGCCACAGAGAGTGATGGGACTTTGCTAATGGAACAGTATGTCCCATGCCACATCTGTGCAACTTCTAGGACACAGGAGAATGAGCCGCCTGATAAGCCAGAAGATGAGCAGTATTTTAACATGGAGGATTGTGTTCTGACTGCTATAGAAGTGGACTATATCACGTGTCCCAATCATCCTAACATCCCCGTTCCTCTACAAGAGTTGGTCCCAGAGCTCTTCATGACAGATTTTCCTGCCAGGTAATGTTACTTGACAGTCATTGATTGGACTTCAAAATTTCTATGAATAATTCAGTTTACATTTCTTCTAGTTCACTTCCACTGGAGGTCCATATTGACCCTTGTTGTGGAGACAAATTCAAATTCATCTACCCATGACTCCGAGCCATGGCATTGTATCCTAGCCTATAGCTGCCTGCATAGTCATTACATTTGCTTACACTGTCAGTATCTGACTCTGCCTTGTAAAGTCTCCTGAGATTCCTGTGGTACGATGTGAAAGTCACTTTTTTAAAAGTGACCCTGTTCTCTACTGCCCCTGGTATCCTATTCTGGCTGGGGTTGGTGCATTGTGTCTCTTTCAGGAGATTTTTAATAGTGCACTAACAATATAGAGTGCTGCAAAGTGCCTGTCCAAATCTGCATTTGAACATCCATATGACTTGGGGATGTTTTGATTTGGGGATTAGCCACAGTGTTCTGACTTGGATTTGTTCAGACCGAGGGTTTTAATTTGGAAGCCAGGAGTGGGTTACTGAAATAAGTTAACTTCAACCTCTAGCCCTTACATGGCCTATATACAATGAATTTCTTCAGACCCTTCCCAGTGAACAATTACAAACATCCCTTTGTGGTGACACTTGCTCAGGTCGCAGTTTGAGATGATATAGGCTTGCAGCGTCAGCAGCAGATTCAAGGGCTTTGGCTGTGAATCAGAGACTTTTCCTGCTCTGCAGGAAGCCCTGTACTCTATAGCAGGCTGTGCTGCCCCAGACAGAAACTTTAAACCACTTAACTACTTTTCTAGGAGGATTGAATCCTGTACCCTGTAATTGGTTTGGATAGCACAGTTTCCTTCCTTGAGAAAATTAAAGCACTTTTGCTGTCGAAAGCATATTTGACCCAGCAGAAAGTGGGCATCAAATCAAATCTGCTCTAGGAAGTGATGATATTTCCTGAAGTTTATACAGAGACCAAAATCCTAGACCTTGCTCCCCTAAAAGCTATTCTAGGTTACTTTTCCCATTACTTCAGGAAAACTTTAATCCTCTGAGTAATGGAGCCTATTTCCACAGTGACTAATGTATTTTACAAACCTAATAATGAATGAGGCTGGGAGAACTGGTGCTTTAAAAAAGAAAAGAAAAGAAACACTGGCACAGTTTCCCCCCCTCATGTCCTTAAGTGAATCTGAATGATTTGGTAAAGGCCTTTATCTCCTTCATATATGTCCTGTGGTTTCTGGTTTATTGCTGCTTGCCAATTCCTCTGCTGTTTCTACCCAACCACCCGTCTAAATCTTTACCCTTTTCCTCACCCACTCTGAACCAAACCCTAATTCCTACTCACTCCCTGTGTTAGGGCATTGAAGGCAGGAAAGAAAATCTCCCAAAAGATTAGTGGGAAGGCAAGTTTCTCTCCCAAGTTTGTCAGGGAGGTCACTAGGAGACTGTGGAGTTGGATCAAAAGGTTTTGCAGGTCCAAGTGAGGGACTAGAGGGAGCATTCCATATGAGGGATGATTTTCATCTCTGTCTGCCTGTCTGACAGACCTTTCCTTTTAACTCAAAGGCCATTTCAAGTTGCACACTAAGAAAAGGAGGGCTTGCCATAACCTACTACAAGGTCAGTAGAATGGCTGAAGCAACCCATTTCCTTTTGAGGCCCTCTCAGTAAGGAAAGAATTTAGGTTTCCACATGCGGTGAGATGAAGTGTTTGTTTTTCTGGATGTTGCCAGTACAGGAGCTGGGTTCCTGATTCATTCATGAGAACCCATTTCATTGACACTGTGGTTGAGACACTCTGACCTCTGAGGTGAAAGGAGAACATGAGAGATTGTTGAGGACTGTCAACCTATGAAGAAAGTTAGAAGGCCTTTTTGTGTCCAGTCTGGCATACATGATCCTGGATGTTTTCATCAAGGCTACTATATGCTTTATAAGGGAGGCGGGGGGAAGGAAGAGTCACAAGCTAGGAACAGATTTGAGGGAAAAGTATACATTTTTATTCCTGTGCTTAGATTAAATCGATAAGAGTTTCATATAACTAAGACTCTATCTTTTGCATTGCACCTATTGTGTAACATTTGCTTTTGGGTCAAGCAGCTCAGTTTTGGGTAGAAGTCAACACACATACTTAAAGCAAATTGAGCCGGAGCCATGAAGTTTCACCTGGATTTGATGTGAAACCTCTAACCAGCCCTTGAAATGTTTGCACTGATTCTTTGGATGAAACTGGGCTGAATTTTGCCTTTTCATTGAGCCTGTGAGCAGCCGTCATTCACCTGCCTGGTCCCAGTGCAAACATTTTGCATGGCTCTGATGATAAGTATGTGTGATGTGTATAAGACGGACACAAAGTGGGATCCGGAGGCTAAAGAATCCATTCTTACCAATTACAATATCAAATGTCTGGGGGTCCTTCATAAGGGCATCTGGACACTTAGACAGCAATCCTGTGTCCTTTACGGCCCATGCTGTCTGTATGACTCAGCTCTTTCTACTGGGCATGGTGCAGAGCTCTGAGGGCTCTAACCAGCTGCTGTCTGAGCTCCCAGTATTTCCGCTGAGTCATGTGTGCCCATCAAATAAATCATTTTTACAGCCGGCGTTCCTTTCTCCAGGTAGTTTTAATGGGTCATTCTGGATCAACTTGCCAACACTGCGGCAGGTGGGCCCTCATCAGGGGTGTCATTTGTTAGCGTTTTATTTGACTAATACAACAAGGCAAATGGAAATGTTTGATGTCAGAGTGGCTGTAAAAACTGTCTTGGGAAGGGTGGGAAAATGATGAATTGCAGCCTGGTAACAGCACGCTGGTTAGAATAATCAGATTTCAGAGCACGGTCCAGTCCTGCTGGAAGGCGAAGGAAGTAAAAACCTATTAAACTGGCCATACATTGTCCATATCAGCTAGATTTACATCATCAGCCTAGAAACAGAGCTTGGCACCTTGATGCCTGTCAGAATCCTGTTGGTTTCCGATGAGATATGTTCGGCTCAGCAACAGCCCATTTTGCAGGTTTGATCACATCACTCTTCTTGTGAGAAAAATGAGCAATATGTCTGGGCATGCAAAATATCTAAGGACAACAAAGTGATTTTTGCAGTCTCGTCAGCTCAGTGGAAACCTTTTACTGAGATGAAAATCTTTTATAAAGTGTGAAAAAAAATCAGATTAACTGCACAAATTAAAGTTCCTTTAAACATTAATACTTTTTTTTTTTTTGCAGACTATTTCTGGAAAATAGTAAACTAGAATACAGTGAAAATGAAAACAATATTCTTGGCCAGGGTGGAAGTGGAACCATTATATATCAGGCAAAATACCAAGGAAAACCAGTGGCAGTGAAGAGATATCAGATTAAGAAATGCAAGAGTTCTCCTAATTCGGCTACAGGTACAGTGCACACAATGTGTTGGGGGAGGGTGGTGTTTTTAAATCTGCTCTGTCCGCAGTCAGTTTACGAGTTGTGATTGAATCGTCTTCAGTCTGCTAAGGGCTGGCAGCACCTATTTAAATACAGCTTCCCAACATACAGCAAAACTTGTAAGAGAAGGAAGATTTACTCAGAAGGAAGATTGATGAATTTAAAAAAAGCCTTTTTGGGTACATCAGGAAAAAACAACAACAACCCTGTAGCAGCAAATCTCAGAGCTCGGGTCAGTTGACTTGGAGTCACGGGGCTTTCTTTACCAGCTAAGAATAGCAGCATAGATGTTCCTGCTTGGGCCAGAGCCTGGTGACAAGACAGCAAGTGTGAAAAATTGGGACAGAGGGTGGGAGGTAATAGGAGCCTACATAAGAAAAAGAGCAAAAATTGGGTTTGTCCCAATAAAATTGGGACATTTGGTCACCCTAGTACAGCACCTAGTACTCAGCTTAATTGGGATCTTTACCATAATACATATACTACTATTACTAACTTAGTCATCATACCTTCTAAAAGCCAGGCCTTCTCTGAGGTGCTCCCTTCCCTGGGACTGATAGCGAGTCCTGAAAGTTAAACACAGGAAAGGTCAGTTAGATCCTCCAGTTAATCCCATGGGGACTAGTACAGTGAGTCTACCAGTACTTTGACCGGTTTAGTTTTAGATCACACATCATGGGGCTTCCATCATTGCCCTTGTGAGGCTGTTCCACAGCCTCGGAGACTGGAAGAGAGCACCTCACTGTGCTCGCGTCTGGCTGTAAAGGGGAAGCACACAGTGCCTCTGTGAGCTATTGAAGAGCACAGCTACTGCACCAATGGCACGCGCCCTTTGGAAAGACCAGCGCTAACAGCAAGGCTAGCCAGGACCGTCCTCTGCTTTCCCTTAGCACGAGGACTGCTATTGTGCATAGCTCCTGTGCTGGGTTTGAGGTCAGAAGGGGCAAGTCTCTTGCCCTTGAAGTTTTACGTAATAGTAACATGTTGCTTGTGTATTGCCGACTCCCTGCTCTGAAGAGGAGAGGGAAGGATTTTCAAAAGCATTTACATTATGGAAGAACACAAGACCCATCGACTTTCCATGGGTCTTACATGCCTAAGTCAAAAAATCTCACCCCAGTTGCTTCCTAATGTAACTCCCACTGACAGTAGCACTAATGCCTATTAGCAGCTCATGCTAAGGAGGGGATGACCCAAAACACCATAATCAGAATAAGCAAGGACATTGTTTGCTTCCTACAGTAGTTTTCTCAGCTATTAGAATCCTATAAACAATTTTAGCTTTCAAGAACACCTCTAACGCCGCATTGCTTGGTTCACCTATTGCAATGCCGTGTGCTGAAGTGAAAAGAGTTCTGTGTGTTTTGCTAGATACCATGCTGAAGCACTTGCGAGCTATGGACGCCATGAAGAACTTCTCAGAGTTTCGTCAGGAAGCCAGCATGCTCCACTCCTTGCAACACCCCTGCATCGTTTCCTTGATTGGGATTAGCATCCATCCTCTCTGCTTTGCCTTAGAGTTGGCCCCCTTGGGCAGCCTCACGACTGTGTTATCTGGAAAGTCCAAAGGTAACAGCCCTGAACCTGCTCCCTGAAAATAATGAAATCCCTGTGTCCCAGCGTGAGCAAATGGCCTGAAGCTGAAACTGTTTTTTTGAGCAGTAGAAGGAAATAATGTTTTTTCCAAGTTCGGTGGGCAGTGATGGAATTTCTCTCAAGTTGAGACTTTGGGGGGTCTCATGAAAACTGCCAATCAGGCTGAGTTTTTCAAAACTATGTAAGACATTTGTATGTCCAGTTCCCCTTAAAATTAATGGGGATTGGGTTTCCAAATCTCATTTTAATTCTGCATGTGCAATTTCCCCGCCCCCTGCAAATCAGATATTTAGAGATCCAAATGCTATCCTATGTACCTGCTGTTAAATTAATGGCATAAAATCCAAAACTGGGATGAGGCCTCTTTAATAACTTGGCCCTGTCTACATATCAGCACTTTGTCTAGTTTCAACCCAACGTAAATTTTATGGGACCATTATGAACCACTGAAATTAAGGGGTTAAAAAAACCTGACAGAGTTCTGCCTAAAGTAACATGAATGGTGCCACTTCAGATCATCCCATTCAGAGTGACATTTTAACAGGTAGATTGTTTACACTAGGTCAGATTAAAGTGACAAGAACTGTCATTCTCATGAAAGTTTGCTGTACTCAACACAGTGTTTTTCCTTTATAACAGGGGCTTCCTTTGTGCCACTGGGGCACATGCTGACCCAGAAAATAGCATATCAGATTGCAACAGGCCTTGCCTACCTGCATAAAAAGAACATCATATTCTGTGACCTAAAATCAGACAATATTTTAGTGTGGTCCCTGGACATTAAAGAGCATGTCAACATCAAACTGTCTGACTACGGGATTTCTCGGCAATCATTCCACGAAGGAGCTCTTGGCGTGGAAGGCACTCCTGGATACCAAGCCCCAGAGATTAGGCCTCGAATAGTCTATGATGAAAAGGTAACTAAGAAGTTTCTATTGAAGTGGCACAATTCTCCTGTATAATCCAGTAAAAAAGATGCTGCCTAAAGTTGTGCTCCTGAATAATATTTAGGCACCTACGTAAATAGCTTGATTTTCAGAGGTGCCCAGCAACAACTTCCCTTCAGTGGGAGTTGTGGGTACTCAGCACCTCTGAAAAATCAGACATTTATTTAGGTGCCTAACTATAGATTTAGGAATAGTAACTTGAGACACCCACTTCTGTAGAGACCCGATTTAATGGAATCACTGATGAAGAAACTAAGTGTGTCATTGTTGTGTTAAATGTCCGCAAGATATGAACAAAGCACATGCAAACTGGACTCCTTATTCATAACACTGATTGCAGCTAGATTGGAAATGCCTGTATGTGCCATTAAAGATTCCCTGCTGGGAACAAAGTGATTTGGATTGTTCATTTAAATCCATTTGTTCTTTCTAGAGGAAATTAACCACGTGCATAGGAGCCAACCTAAGGACTATGAAACATTTAAGACACAGGGGTGCATTTCACCTTCCATGCATATGCTGAATGTGCTGCTGATCTTATTTAATTACCTCCTAATGCTTACTCATGTATTTGGTTTCCATCGCTGCTGTCAATGTTATCCCATATTCTAGCAATACAATAAAACTCCCTTCCAAAGAAATAGCCATCTGGGGGCAGCTTTGTGCTTAACTGTGTGATATTTGCCTTAGGTGGACATGTTCTCCTATGGAATGGTCCTATATGAGCTATTGTCTGGACAGCGGCCTGTGCTCGGACAACATCAGCTTCAGATTGCGAAGAAGCTGTCTAAAGGAATCCGTCCCATTCTGGGGCAGCCGGGAGAAGTGCAGTTCCACCGGATGCAGACGCTCATGATGGAATGTTGGGACACTAAGCCAGAAAAGGTACAAGAGGGGCCTGACAATTGGTGCTTTTTGACAGTTTATCTACTGCTTGTTACCAGGGCAACCCCCCCTCTACATGCCAAAGGCTAGATCCTCAATGGTATCAATGGGCACTGCTCCGCTGACATCAGTCGAGCTCCACCCTTTACACTTGCTAGTGAGTGGGCCCTAAACTTCCACTGACTTCAGTTTGGGTTTCATGAATGGAGCAACTGTATGTTTACCCTTAAGGTGAAATCATGGTCCACTGAAGTCGATGGTAAAACTCGCATTGACTTCAGTGTGGCAAGATTCCACCCTTAATTACTAAAAACCACTGATGTGTCGTGCTGTGAATGCAGCCATAAGGAATTCTGGAGCTTTGGAAAAAAGGCACCACGGAGACATTATAAAGGGCGATTACACTGTACTACATCTTGCTTTAATCATTTTGCATTTTTGGAGTCACAGTCCTTCACGTAAGGGCCGATCAGAACTTTGATTTACAAACACTTATACTCTGTGATGAGTGTGGCTCTTGTCCCTAAATTTTCATAGATAAAATCCTAATGAGAGAGGGAGGCAAGGAAGAGGGGAAGAAGGAGAGAGACCGGCCTTGAGTCTTGTAATTTATGCTGGATTTACAAAATTCATACATAGAGCAACTGTGGAACAGGATTTTGAAAGAAATTTAAGGGATTTGGGTGCAGTTTTGGGCACCTGACTCCCTTAGGAACTTTTGAGATTCCCCAGCCTATGTAATAAATAGTCATTATTAAGAATGTATTGTTCATTCTTGACTTGCATAAGAATCTCTGCTGTGTACACACCATTCGGTGTATGTAATTTTTTTTTTCCTCAGCGTCCATTGGCCATTTCTGTTGTAGGACAGATGAAAGATCCTACGTTTGCTACGTTCATGTACCTGCTGTGTTGTGGGAAACAGTCTTCCTTCTTCTCTTCCCAAGGTCAAGAATACACTGTGGTGTTCTGGGATGGGAAGGAAGACAACAGGTAGAGTGCTTGTTTTTATCCTTTCTGATTCTTCCTTGCTTTCACTATTTGTCATTCATGGCATTTGGTTGGTTGCTTAAGGCTTAAGACATACATTATTATTTCTGCCCCGACTGGATAACTAAATCATTTTTGAAAGGAGAGTAACAAGTTACACACATCTCATATACATTTCAGAACATATAAATACTTGTGCTAAAATAGTTGCAACTTCTGGGATTCATATACCCATTTTTGAATACCCAGGGTTTGTTCAAATACCCATAAACAATGTGACCCCATGAATCATAGTGAAACAAACATAGTGCTTTTATTCACAAAAATATTCATTAATTTTAATAAAATATTTTACCATCTCAAGGGCCTTCATCCTTTCTTGATGTGTCACTTCTCTTTCATTTAGCCAGTAAAATAATCAGAGTACATTTAGCAAACAGTTAATAGCAGAAAGAGCTTTTAAGTGTCTGAATTTTTCTCCCTTTATGATGTACTTTCCTCTCCCCAAAAAAAGAGTAAGAGAATTTTATACATCTGCAGGATGATGGGTAGCGAAGGAGCTGACAGCATGCATGACCTGGCCAAAAACACTAGGTGATCTAATTGTACAGTGCAAACACATTAATTGCAAATACCGTAAAACCTCCATTTAACGGACTAATTCGGGCGAGGGGGTGTCCGTTAAATCAAAAAGTCCGTTATTTAATTAAAAAAACAAACCCGAGCTGTCGGCGCAGCAGCCCGCCCGCCACAGGGTCGGGGTGGCAGCTCCGCAGCCCACCCGCTGCCGGGACCGGGGCGGCAGCCGGGAGCCAGCAGACGGCCGCCAGGGAAGGGGACCGGGGCCGCAGCAGGGAGGAGTCGCGGTCTGATATGGATCAGAAATTTTGTCCGTTGCATCCGAAGTCCGTTAAATCGAGGTCCGTTAAATCGAGGTTTTACTGTACTTGCTAATGCTGGTTTACTATTGGCACCGTTGCTATAACAAATTACCTTTGCTCCTTTCAGAAACTACACAGTAGTAAATACAGAGAAAGGTCTCATAGAAGTGGAGAGAATGAGCTGCCCAGGAATGAAGTTATGCTGCCAGTTAAAAGTTCAGAGTGCACTATGGACCGCCACAGAGGTAAAGGTTATCCAGAATGTGAGCTCTCTTCTTGCTGATTGTGGGCCCCTCATTACCCCACTGGAGAAATCTTTATTCGTGTGTGTTATTAAAAAAAAAAAAAGGTATTTGCTTAATAAATTAGTAATGTAAAGCTCAGAGAATCAGCAGGATAATGGATGTCTCAAATGGGCAGTCAAATTTTACATCTGCTTTCTCACTGGTATATTGTTTCCACCTGTTATTTAGCTAGTGTCTAGCGCCTACTGGTCCCAAGACCATGTTCTGCTATTCTAAATGAACATGGAAACGACAGCTGTCCAACCTAAAACTATCCCAGGTTATAGCACATCAGCACTGAGCAATTCTATGTGGTAAAGAATCCTATCTGTAAGTGATAAGGGGAAGGGGTGGAAGAAAACACATTGGGGCTGGGGATTTAAAAAGAGGCTGAAGGGAGTTGGGAGTCCATGGGAAATGGAGGTCTGATTCTCCTATGCACTTTAAAATCCCTGCCTAAGAAGATAAGACCAAGATAGCACAGTAGATTTCTCTCTCTAGATCTCTATCTACTTCTCAGAACTATGTTGAGTGTAACCAGACTCTGACACAAAACAAAAATGTTCTTGCAAAAGCTGTTGAACCATTACAAACGAATTCCTAAAAGTCCGTGCTTCACAAATGGAAAAAGGGCTAAATGAATTGGGTGAATTATTTATAATAGGTAATTCAGTCAGCTCTAATTGCATTTGTATGGACACTGGAGCAGAGTGGAAATTGGAATTTACAAATTCTGCAGGTAATTCTGATATTTTGACATTTTATTTATCCTGAATCAGGTTTAAAAAAAAAAGAAGTAGTAAAAATATAGGCATTTTTTCACAGAAAGAAAAGCTCAGAAAAAAATAAATTTAGTATAGTAGGGTGGGGGCATGAAGCATATGAACTACAACTCCCATAAGGCAATGCAACACCATAAGGCAATGCAGTTTTATGTGAACAGACTCAAAATGAAATACTTTAGTTTGGTTCAGCAAACTAACCAAAACAGCATATGTAATTTTGATTTTCTGGCAGAAAATTCCCTAACAGTGCTAGCAGATGTGAACTATTTGTGGAGTCAATCACATTTTCACCTGATTGCAGATTTGGTAAAAATCTGCAGCCTGTACTACCAGATAGTGTTTGGTATCACACTGTGTTAAGAGGAATTCAAGGTAACCTCTCATACCAGTATGGATCACAGAAGTCAAAACAATCGTCAGAGAGAGGACTTTTAAGATAAAAGCTGGCCAAAAAAGAACTACATTAAATCCAAAGTGGAGATTATTGACCTCCAGAAATACAAATTGAACAGTTGTATAGGGAACAAATTTGAGACTATGTGTTAATGTGAAAAGCAGCTAAGTTAAATTATTACTGAATTAAACATAATTTCCTCTGCTCTTGTTCATTTGCAGGACCAGAAGATTTATGTATATGGCTTACAAGGCATGTGTCCTTTAAATACTCCACAAAAGGGATTAGACACTCCAGCTACCGTGAGCTGCTTCTTAGCAGTGCCTGTTGTAAAAAAGGTAAAGAGGAATGTTTCTCACAGTTGGAAAAGGGTATCAGTGCAACTAAAGGTTCTGCTTATGGAACCAGGAGCCCAAGATAATGTTGCTTTTCACTATCCTCTACATAACTAAAGGACATTGCTGTGAACTCCTCTACACTAGAACTTTCCGGCAGAGGAAAAAGAGCAGTTTGCAGGTTTCTGTGTCCAAGCCATGGAGAGCAGAGGCCTGAAAGTGATATGGAGAGAACCTGAGGCAGGAGGCTTAGAAATGGCATTTCAGAACTTGGTGGGGAAGTAGTCAAAATACACCTGCTTCTTTACATTGTTAAGCTTTCCAGCTGCATTTCCACCTCATCATTAGAAAAAATGTAGTGTTAGTGAGTAGAGGGAAAGTGACTGAGTGATTAGGATAAATATTGGTTAATTCCTAATGTAGGACTTGAGTATTTCTTTTAAGTGTGTATTTATTGGACAGTCTACATCAGCGGTTCTCAAACTTGTTGAGACCGCGACCCCTTTTTCTGCTCCGGCAGCGCAGAGCAACCCCTCCATGTCCGCCGAAAAGCCGCCAAATTCAATACTTCCACATTCGGTGGCTAAAAGCAGCCGAATGCGGAAATACAGGCGTGGACCCGGCTGAGCCCCGGCCCCAGTCCCGGCCGCGGGCGGACTCCCGGCTGAGCCCCGGCCCCAGTCCCGGCCGCGGGCGGACTCCCGACTGAGCCCCAGCCCCAGTCCCCACCGCGGGTGGGCTCCCGGCTGCGCCCCGGCCCCAGTCCCGGCCGCGGGCGGGCTCCCAGCTGCGCCTCGGCCCCAGTCCTGGCCGTGGGCGGGCTCCTGGCTACGCCCCGGCCCCAGTGGCGGGCGGGCTGCCGGCTGCAACCCCGGTCCCTGTCCCTGCAACCCCGGTCCCAGTTTGAGAAACCCTGGTCTACACGCATGCAGTATATACATGCATATGTATCACCTATGCTTTAGCAATAGCCCTTTTTTCTTAGGTTAGGAATTTGCATAAAACAAAAAGGTAGGCGAGGATATTATCTCCCCCGGTAGTAACAGCGAGAGACATTATGTGGTGTATAGCTAGTAGTCTTATTTTTGGAGACATTTAAAGTCCTTTCATAAACAGGCTCTTAAGAGAAATGCGGCAATGTGGCATTATTGGCTACTGCAGTCAAGTTTTAGGATATATATATATATATATATATATATATATAAATATTTTCTAATTGGTTAGATTATCCTCAGTTTTACCTGTAACAATCTAGCGTGAAAAAGTCACATTATTCTCCATTTATTTTCAATATTTCTAATTATCTAAAAGCTTATTCACAGGCCAACATGCTACGTCTAGTAACTGCACAGAACAATTTTCACAGTGGTAATGAAGTTGTGGGGGGTTATTTTATACCAGGTGCCCATTCTGTGTTGTTGTGCATTTCTGATTCAGTGGCTCAGACAGCTGTATAGTCAGTGAGATGTGTCCCTCAGCAGAGGGTGAGCACTTCTTACATCCCACTTCGCCCTACAGGTCAATGGGATTTACACAGTGTACAGACCTGTGCTGCCACAGGATTGAATTCCTCCTGGGAAGCTGCTTCTGTTGACTTTTTCTGGCACCCAAAGCTACAGAACTTTCCCTCCCCGATGTCACACCTGACTTATCTTTTTTCTGCTACCTTGTAGTTTGTCCAGAGAAGTAGCATGTACCTTTCATTTTGAGACTTTCAGCTGTCACACTGATTACAACCTTATGGGATTTCTAGTGGGTCTTAGTTCTCCTGGATTATCTTTCCAGACTGTGATATGACTAGTGAACGTAATAAATAATTCCAAGCCCTACAATAATATTGAATCTAAACAACTCTCCCTCCCCCATCCTCCCACTAAATCAATGTCCTTTCACCAGAATTCCTTATAGGACATTTTTTCCTCCTTTCTGTGGACACTTATCTGCGTATAACCAGGCCAATCACCAGGAGGGAGGGTAGGCAAGGTCTGCAAGAAGCTAAACGGTTTACAGGAGTTAACTGTTTTGCTGAACGAGTCACATAAGGCCTGTCGTATTAAACTGTTGAGCTTGCTATATGGAATGAGCCTCTCAAGAGAAAAGAATCTCGCACTAAGACCGATGGGAACATCGGCCTTTTCCAAGCACAAGAGCCAGCTAGCTGATGAAACCTGAAGTAACATGCAGGCAGATCACTAGCCTGGGATTTTGCTCATCAGGGAAATACTTTTGACTGGCTACATTTGGGAAGACAGATCAAAAAGAATAGTTTTCCCATGCTTCTTTTCTCATCCAAAGGAAACATCATAGACATTTGAAAGACGCAGAGTGAAGCCCTGAAAATAAACTCTCCGCCTCAAACCTCCTCCCCACCCCAAAAAAAAACAACCCCAGAGGAATTGAAAGTGTAATTTTTCTGGTTAATTTTTGATGACCAGATAACAGTAAAATCCTCCAGACCTCCAAAAAGCAACTTCCTTTTCAATCTGTTTCCAATATTTTCACAAAGGAATAGAGAGGTTGGAAAGTGTGTTGGGACCGGCCTTCATAAGGAGCCTAGAACACATAAAAACAAAAGCTGCATTTAAAGGCTGGAGCTTGCCAAAGTCCCCTGTGCCAGAAGGGTCAGCCAGGGAAATGGGAGGGGGGAGTGAAAGTCTGTGTTGTTTGAGGGCTTCGTTTACCTGGTATCCAATGAACCCAGTCGGCTTTAAGCCTTACACTACTGTAGTTATGAGGACAGAATGTCTTGGCGCAGGCTCATCCTCTGTGCGGTACAGTATGGCCCTCACCTCCATTGAGAGGCCATTCTCACTGGCACAGCTGGACTTTTGGCAGGCCAGAAGCCAATGCAGTTTTGTTTCTGTGTTTTCGTTGGCTCTCCTCTCCTCTAAAATGTCGAAAGCAAATTCCGAGAAAGTTACTTAACATGGATGGAGGCTGCCGTGCTGCTTGGGTTTGGTCACTTTTTTAATGTCGTGATTTGAAGACGTCTACCTTAGGTCCACCCCTTCCCTTGAGAGCATCCATGAAGTGTAGAGCCCTTGTGAGCATGTGGCTTTCGTAGCACTTACATGTTAAGTGGCTAGCACTCTTACCTCAGGACATGCAGTGACAAATGTGGGTTCCAGCCCCTTTGTGGGGCAGGAATTCTCACGCTCTGCTTTCAAAGTGCTGGGGGCAACCTCAGTGCCTGAATAAAACAGGTTCTAATGTCCAAGGCTTGAGTTATGCTGTGGCTGAGCATAAAATGGCGGCTGAATTTGCCTCCACAGTGGTTGTATTAACATAGGCTCAGTGTTTTGTAATATTCCTTGGGATGTATTGGGCCCGATCCCCAGCTAGTATAGTTGGTGCAGCTGTGTTGACTTCGGTGGAGTTATGCTGAATTATCCACATTGAGAAGCTAGCCCACTGAGTCTGAAAGCTACCTTGTTCTGTTCTGTTGTAGCTGACACGAACCCAGGAGATCAAATAGACTTCTATGATGCTAAGCCAAAAGAAATACATCACTTACTAGCCAGACTGTCTTCTCCCAAGGCACTTAGTTGAGGAGGTGTTTAAAATATCTAATAGTGACTCAAAGCTGGGGACGGGGGCAGAAGGAGTGAAAAGTCAGAGAATAGCTTTCACTCTCCAGCTAAATCCTGCTAAAATGCGGCTAGTAGAACTGACTGAAAATTTCCCATCAAAACTCTTTAATGTAAAATGGCCTTCTGTGATGTCATGTTTAAGACACCCAGAACTATGTCATCCCTCTGTCTTAGCAAGAGTGAGAGCTTTGCTATTGCTAAGATGTGTCAGTCCCTTATGCACCAGCCCGTCTGCCTTGCAGCAAAATCTTCAAGACTCTGCCAGTCTAAACTTGGCCTTGCAGGTAACAATCAGTGAACCTCAGTACCCCACAGATATCCCACTGCAGCGTCCCCTCGCTCTCACTGAACGCTCTTAGAAATTTCTATGTTCGCTGCCTCCAAACAGACAAAGCACACATCAGCCTGTCGGGTTAGCTGAAGACTCACACTTCACTTTAATATACAGCACTGAGATGGTTTTGTAACAAAACAAGAATAAGTTTGTTAACAAAGAACAGAGATATGGGTGACACTAAACAAGGGGAAAAGAGACAGCAAGTTACAGTCTTTGCCTAAGTAGTTTTCTTACTCACATAAATACTCACATAAAGTTACCAGCATCTCCAGCCTGCGAGACCAGGGGATCCAACTTTCAGGAGGTTGCTGTTTCCAGTGTCCCCAATGTCTAACCGCTGTCTCCCGGGTTTCCACTGTTGTTGGGATGACCAGGCCAAGGACAAGTTCTGACAGGCTGTAACGTTCTCTCTTGCTGGCTGTTCTGTTATGCTTTGAGCATTCCACCAAGGAGCAATGTTGCAGAATAGCAATCTGTGCCATGCACCATTTGACACCTGACTTTGGCTGCCACACCAAGGAGACCCTCTAGCTGTGTGTTGAGAATGACTGTGGTGCAGAATATTATGGTTTGGCTCTGATGAAATCCACGCAGTCTGCGACTTGCTCACTGTGCTGTAAGTTGCCACAGCCAGTGTGTGTTCTTTAATCATGAGCACTTCCACCTTCTCCATCGTGCTTGTCAGCCTGTCAGCTTGTTCTCTGAAGTGCTGGCTGATGTCTCCACGTGTCTACAGCATAGTCTGGGACCCCAGACCTGCAGCCTTCATATGGGTTCTTCCTCTGGATGCATCCTGCTCTCAGGTTAGCCCCTTCCAGTGGTGCAGTTTGCATGGCATTGGGTTGAGGATCGATAATTCCATTTTCTCATTTGTCAGAATGGCTCCCCAGGCACACACACCACTCTGCTTTATTCCTAGTTCGAACTAATCTGGATTTGAACCGTTGAGGTTCCAGGTACCCGCTGGCTGTCTCAGAGTATATCACAGCCTGAGTTTGTGGGTGGGCTGCATGGCCCATCTTTCCTCCTGTACCTGTAAGGTGATGGGGGATGGATTGGGCTGGGTAGAAGGAGCGGGGGGATTGTGTGTTTAGGTTTTTTTAGGTTGTGATGTTGTTGCGGGGTATTTTAATTTTCTTTTGGGGGTAACAGATCGGTCTGTTCTGATATTGTTAGGGCTCCCACAATGTTGGATGGGGAGCGCTCTTATTAAAAACCAGTAAACGTCTACATGGAGAAACAAATCTCTCTCTCTCTCCCACAGAACTCTTACCTGGTGCTGGCTGGACTTTCAGATGGACTTGTAGCTGTTTTTTCAGTGGCACGCGGCATCCCAGAAGACAGCTGCTCCTATTTGTGCTCACACACTGCGAATAGGTCCAAGTTCAACATCTCGGACAGCGACCCCCGGCAGAACCCCTACCCCGTGAAAGCCATGGAAATAACAAACAGCGGGGCTGAGGTCTGGTACAGCAATGGCCCTGGCATTCTCATCATAGACTGTCTGGCCATAGATATAAACAGGAGGCTGGAGCCCTACAACCCTCCGTCTGTGATCACATCTATGGCCTGTAACTCGGAGTACCATGGGGAGGAAGTCATTTGGTGCCTGGATGATAAAACGAACTACTTGGTGATGTACCATACTGCAACCTATCAGCTCTGTGCACGGTACTTCTGTGGTGACTGCAGTCCTTTAAGAGACATGTTTACAATCCAGCAGCCTACCGCAGGGATCCCCGCTACAACAGCTATACACAGGACGGTGCTTGAGAGTAACTCTCTAGCTGATATGAGCATTATCTACAGCCCGGAGCTGGGCACACAAATATTAAACCATCAGGACTCCCTCACAGACTATTGCTCCGTGTCTTCTTACTCATCCTCCCCTTCTAACAGAATAACTAGATCCTTCTCCAGTCTGCCAAGCTCTCCTGCAAGCTCCTCCAGCACCCCTTTCTCCGTGGATTGCGAGGAGTCCGACAAGTTTCACGAACTGATCCCTTCCCCAGACAGATCTGAAAATGATGCTGCACCAACAGATGAGAACGCATCGCATCTCCAAGCTGTAAAGATTCTTCCAGTAAAAGACCTCATCTGGATCCCTAGGTAAATCACTCCTTAAAGCCCGTACATAGCAAACCAGATCCGACTCCAAACGGCGCACGAGTCAGTTTGGGTTTAAGAAAGCTCTCAAGGACTTGGGTTTTGTATTGAATTGTAATTTCACATTAGACTTACCCAGGGTGGTGACCAGCAATAAGATGCAGCCAAAAAACTCTGTAACTATCTCAGAATTTCAAGTTAGAAGCCAACGTTTCTACACCTTTTGTCTGGTATCTAGTGTTTCCCCTTTGGCAAATTTGGTATCTTGCAGGATTGTTTCCATTAGGACAAGAAATCCTGATACAAATCAGGTGTATTCTTGGTGCCATCTTGTTTATTTACCCCAAAAAAATGTATTTAAAATCATGTTTCCATTGGAGTAGAAACAAACATCAGCAGGCAGTTTTCTTGCCCAGAAATTCCCAAGCCTGCCACTCCTATGAACCCTCTGCCCAAGAAGCTGTCCCTTTGCCTCCTCTCAGGGTCATGTTTGCCATGGATTTTTCTGCTTCTAATGGTATGTCTACACTGCAATGTAAGTCTAGGGTTAGTGGAATTGGAGTCAGTGAACCCTGTGTTAGGAAACCCAGAGCTTCAGTTTCTACGCTGATTGTCAACTCTAGGTTAAGAATTTTCTAACCTGGAGCTCCAGCATCCACCCCGCGGTGTGCAGACCTGAGTCCGACCAGCCAGATCCCAGACTTCCGCACTCCCTTCCAGCATGTGGCCACTCTAGCCCTTTGTTCATGGTGGGGAAACTCGACTATCCAGAGGACAAAAAAAGTCAGCCCATAGGATTGTGGGATACTTTAGTGGATTCTCAGAGCATGAGTCCAGTAGGGCTGTGTCCACACTGGAAAGCAGTGGGGTTTGTATCCTGGGTCCCAGTTTGACACAGACTTGGATCCTCCACACTTGAGTCTGAGCCCTGAGTTAGCATAATATGTGTGTAGAGAGAAGGGGATTAAACTTGAGCCTGAGTTCAGCCCTCCTGGGCTTATATTGCCGTGTAGATGTATCCTAACCTGAAGACACCCTGCTACCAAACTCCCTGCATTTGCAGCCAGGGAAACCTCAATCCACCTGCCTTAGTGCTGCTCTGTTGCTCTGAGTGGGCAGTTGTCGGCAATTGTTTTTGCTATATAAGGAACTTAATTACTCTTCCTTTTCTGCATTATTTCCACGCTGGGAGTTGAATCTAGGCCCCCCTGGGTGAAAACCAGGAATCCTAAGCACAAGACCATATGGACTTCCTGAAAGAGAGTTTTTGGCACACCCATTGTCTATAACAAGTTCTGTGAGCCCCTCTGGATCTCAGACCTACCTCCCTACTGAAGAGCTACCGTACATGTGCTTTCCCTGGCTGTCCGTGGCCCATGTTGTTGAGCAGGATTGTCTCACTTTCGTCTGTAGGAGAGGTGGCGACATCATAGTTATCGGTCTGGAGAAGGAATGCGGCACGCAGCGCGGCAGAGTCATCGCCGTACTGAAGGCCGGAGAATTGGCTCCCCATGGGTGAGATTGAATTAGAGTCTGTATCTCATGATCACAAAGGATTCCATCAGGGGAAATGTGCAATCAGTGTCAGAGTGCAAGACCTGCAATTCTCTAATTGGCCCCTCTCCCTTCGGGGCATTTTAGTGAGGATTCAAGCTCCCAGGTGGAGAAGTCACTGGGATTAGGCTCCAGTTACACAGACAGGCCCCAAGTGCAAGCACCCCTGAGGCTGGAATGGCCCTGGATGGGTAGAGCAGAGCATGATGTGACTGTGACCCTCCTGCTCCTTAGACTGGGACAAGCAGGAGAAGTTGGGGAGAGATCTTCTCCCGCGTGCCAGATCAATCCAAGTTGGCTTCTCCGGGTAATGGCCATGATCTAACCCAGGAACATCACAGCAAGTTGCATGCCCAGATCTCTAACTAGCTGCCTTGTTTCCCAGGCTGAGTCAGTGTTAAGAGAGCACCTCTCATTTTCAAAACGTGATGTTGCAATAACTCTTGGCCCAATCCTGCCAGGTGCTGACTTCCCTGGGCTTTGCAGGCACCCAGCACCTGGCAGGAGGTCCTCAGTGCTTGGCAGACTCAGTCCCTGCGTTAAGAACAAGAAGTGTATTTACTACAGAGCGCAGTGCTTGTCTGTGGCTTCATTCACTCAGAGCAGGTTGAAGTTCTGGCTCTAAATAAGCACCTTTGTACCAGCCGTAGCTCCTGGCACTCTGTGGGAAACCGTTATGGACATTAATTTAAAATGCTTCATGTAGCAACTGAGCTTCCAAGTAAATAAATAACCATGGTATAGTGTTGGGTTGTTTTTTGCTGACCATTTAAACACCAATACGTGATTGTGCTATTCACGGCAACACAAAGCAAATGGAAGTTAAGCTGTGCTGTGTGTTATGAATGGCCATTTATTAATAAACAGCACAAGTAACATGAAATCAAAGCCTTCCTTTCATTCACTTCCATTGTTAGTTTGTGTCTTGTCATGTTAGGTATAATGCTTTGTCCCTTTTATTACCTGAATAAGCCCATTTAGCTAAGTGGACTCGTTTCAGAGTTTCACCTTATTTTAAAAAAAAACAGGAAAGAAAAGGATGGGGAGCAGAAGATCATATGAAATGCCCATTGCTAGACTGTCCATTTTACAGTATTACAGCCGTGCTGATTCAGGCACAAAATCCATCAACTCATCCTCTATCAGACGTATGAAAATGATGAAAAAGCCAATAATCTTGCATTCCCAGTGGCAACAAATGACTTCCTCTGGGGTGGAGATGTCTGCAGGGCTGCAGTATCACTCAGATGGAGCCAGATACTGTACTGTGCCTCTGAGGAGGGGAGGGGAGGGGAGGGAGGGAGGGGAGGTAAAGGTGACTTCCTTGGGGGCTACTCTGATTTATGACAGCTGGGAAATACCAAACTCTCTAGCTACTCCTGTCATTCCTGTTTCCCCTTCCCCTGGGTTGGGGCAGTTCCCTTTCCTCTACCCCAGGACTCCTTTATAGAGTGGCATCGGTCCATTATCTGGATCTTACTAAATGCATAATGGGGCAAATTCTGCCACCTTTCCCCCCCATTGACTAGTCCCACACTTTGTGAGCAGCCCCACTGGAATCCATGGGAAGAAGGTCTATCGAATCTGGCCTTACATTCGTGCACAGTACTGGTGTAATCAAACGAGCCCTGTAGAACTATGTCGGTGGGTTGGGGGGGTTGGGGGTTTTATAGGGAGAGGTCAGGGTTGGTACAATGTAACTAGGAGTTACACTGCTTTATGTTTTCCCGTGTTAAATATCTCCAGCTCTCTTAGAAAAGCAGATTCATTGACTAAGAAACCCTAAGCAGCCCACACTTCTCACTTTTGCTGGGCTGCCTGTTTTCTAGAAGAGCTGCACTCTTGTTTCACGCTCCATTCCCCAACCCTCTTCTTGATTCCCCAGGGCGCTGGTCGAAGCTGCTATCGTAGCAAGGGACACTGTGGTGTGCTGCTTTGAGAACCAAAACATGGAATGGTGCCTTGCTGTCTGGAGGAGCTGGGGCGCCCGAGAGTTTGACATTTTCTACCAGTCCTATGAAGAGCTGGGAAGGCTTGAAACCTGCCAGCGAAAAAGAAGGTAGTGCTTGTCGAATTTAAAATCAAGCATCCAGGAAGGACAGACTACAGGGAACAGAGACTGACATCCTTCAGCATTGCAGCCTGGGCACCTTTGTATCCGTAGAGCAGGGCTTTGGGGTTGTTTTTTTCACATTTGCTGCTAAGGAACACTGCAGGGCTCTTGCAGAAGCTATCTCCTCTGCAGTGCATTTGCCAGAGATGCAGAAGACCAACCCAGATGCCTTTCTGTTTGTTCCCTCCTTTCTTTTCAGCAGTGGATAGAGATGTACTAAGTCCAGAAAGTGGGCGATCTCTCAACAATATTGCCCTAATGTGTACTAACCTCCCTAACCCTTCACCCATTTCCATTCATTTCTCTCTTTAGAGCTGCCTTTCTTCCATTGTAACCTCCCTCACAACCCCTGCACATCTGGGCAGCTGCTGCTTAGGTCCTCATCCAAAAGAGCTTTATTAACTACAAAGATACCCATCTCTCTGAGGCCAGGTCTTCAGTGGGCGGGGGGGTTTCAACCTAAGATACGCAACTTCAACGAATAGCGTAGCTGAAGTCGGCATATCTGAGGTCGAATTACCTGACCGTTGACACGGTGGCAAGTTGACCGCTGTCGCTCCCTCATCAACTCCGCTTCCACCTCTTACGGAGGTGGAGTACAGGAGTCGAAGGGGAGTGCGCTCGGGGAATCGATTTATTGTGTCTACACTAGATGCGATAAATCGATCCCTGATTGATCGATCACTACCCTCCAATCCAGCAGGTAGTGTAGACGTACCCTCAGAGATATTGTGATACAGAGTTACTGTGAAAGACCCAAAGATGATAATCTGCCATTGCATACTGCACAATCTCAGTACATTAATGAGCTATTTAATTGCACTGCTGCAAAGTAAATTGTACATAGAGTCCAATGCAAAGCAAAACATGTCAGCACTTCAGATGATTTGCCAGTTAAGAGAAGGGAGTAATTTAATCAGCAGAATTTGGAAATGGTCCTTGTCCCTCTGTTACTTTTCTCTGTAAATACATTTGGAAGTAAGCTCAGCTTACTGGTATATAAAAGCGCCTGTTTTATTTTAGATAGAGTTGCTTATATAGTTTATTTTTCACATCACTAAGGTCACACTGGACCCTAGAAAGCGTTGTACCCGGTGTACACACAATCACGTTATCATAGCATGTACAGAAGAGTGTAAAAAGTGTAGCAACTCCCGATGAGTGAATGTGTACTGTGTATTGAACTGTTTTTATACTGAGAAACGTATACCAAGTTTGAAGGCAAGGCTGCTTGATGTAGAATTGGCGGTTAAATGTCAGATTTACACTTTTACTGCAGGCTGTTAAAATAACCATCAGAAGCAAAACGTATCTCAAAATAAACAGACTCCTCCAGGAATCACATTGCATCAGTGTCACCATTTACTGGCAGCTGGTGACTGCATCAGCCACGGGATGTTTGCACAGCTCCATGATCAGTCCAAGAGTTGCTGAATCTGATTAAAATGCAGCCTTTCTCTCTCCCCCACTAGATAGCTGAATGGCGCCGAGAGGACAGGGGTCCCTCCCCCTTGGCCTCTCCAGCACTGCTAACGAGAGTATCACATAAGAAAGATATTTTAAATCACATCAGGGTTAAAGATACAATCCGCCTAGAAACCAATTAGGAATGGTGCAAGGGACTATGGGTTTTTAAAAAACTATGTTTGGGAAGGACCAAAAGCAGCCCCATCGATGTGAAAGACATGATCACATCCGCTGTGCTACTGTAGGACACAAACCAGCCTCTCTCCCTGCTGCAGGAATGTATAGAAGGGTTGCAGATGCCTCAAACCAAAAAGCTGCTCTCAAATTAGATTAATCCATCACAGAGAATAAAACCCAGGGTATTTTAATTCTATCAATTACCAAGACAGCCTAAATAAGGAAATACACAGGAACCATTTTCCAAATGAGTGAATGCCCTGTCAGACCACTCAATACAGGAATAAGCTACAACCATGTCGCTGTTTTAAAAGGTCAGTCAGTCACTACAAGGAAAAAATGTGAATCAAGGAAGATTTAAGAGACACATATGTAGGGTTCGAAGGGAAGAAACTATCCTTCAGGTATGTAGGAATACAGGTTCATGATGGCAGTGTTAATGCTATTAAAAATGTGAGCATTTCTGTGTTTGCATACACTGCCATGCAAAATCCTGCCTGTTTCACCCTCACCCCAAGTTTATCGACAGTATTGCCTATACATAGAAGAATGATATCCCTGCATAGTCCTGAATACATCACATTCATGTTTAATCAAATCAAAATAGACCTGGGCTACCTTTTCAACACTGTTGTTTGAGAAGTGTCTTCTTAGGGCTGAAACTTCTCCTCAGCTTACCTGACAGACACATTAGAACATAAGAATGGCCGTACGGGGGTCAGACCACTTGTCCATCCAGCCCAGTATCCTGGCTACTGACTGTGGCCAATGCCAGGTGCCCCAGAGTGAATGAACCTAACAGGTAATGATCAAGTGATCTCTCTCCTGCCATCCATCACCTCTGACAAAAAGAGGCTAGGGACACCATTCCTTACCCAATCTGGCTAATAGCTATTAATAGACGTAACCTCCATGAATGTATCCAGTTCTTTTTTAAACCCTGTTAGAGTCCTAGCCTCCACAACCTCCTCAGGCAAGGAGTTCCACAGGTTGAGTGTGCACTGTGTGAAGAAGAACTTCCTTTTATTTGTTTTAAACCTGCTGCCCATTAATATCATTTAGTGGCCTCTAGTTCTTATATTATGGGAACAAGTAAATAACATTTCCTTATTCACTTTCTCCACACCACCCATGATTTTATATACTTCTATCATATCCCCCCTTAGTCTCCTCTTTTCCAAGCTGAAAACTCCTAGTTTCTTTAATTTCTCCTCTTAAGGGGCTCGTTCCAAACCCCTTATCATTTAAGGTGCCATTCTCTGAACCTTTTCTAATGCCAGTATATCCTTTTTGAGATGAGACCACCACATCTGTATGCAGTATTCAAGATGTGGACACACCATAGATTTAGATAAGGGCAATAAGTTATTCTCTGTCTTAGTCTCTAGCCCTTTTGTAATGAGTCCTAACAGCCTGTTTGCTTTTTTGACTGCCGTTGCACACTGTGTGGATGTCTTCAGACATTACTAGCCTCGTTCGTATCATTAGCTATTTCAGTGGCAAAGAAAAGTGTAACAGCTCCTCTATTTCAGCCATGCAAAGGCCTTAGCAAATTGCCCACTTAGTTCCACGTCCAGTGCGGGTCCCATGAAGACTGAGCACGTAGCTAGCTGCAGCCAAGGGTACACAACTTGTTCCTGCAGCTTAAATCCATTTCCTGGTATGTAGTTTGGCGTGCACAAAGCAGGCCTGGATTTTTAATAGCTTAACATTTAATCAGATGGCTTTTATCTAACATTTTTTTAAAAAGCCATCTGCTTCTAGATGTATTCCTCTGTTTAAAGCATAAGACTAGGCCATCCCTTAAGGAGTGTAAAAATGGTATTGTTTTGCTAAGCAATGGCTGCATTACACCCTATCACAGTACAAGCAGACGTTTTTTATTCGCTCATTAGGGCCCTGATCCTTTGAGTCTTGACTAAGTAAGGACGGCCTGGTTATTATCTATTATTAGGCTTGGGCCCCCAGTGAGGAGAAAATGGGTTGGAAATCCCCTATTCGTTAATATGCAATTTTAGTTGCCTTTCATGTGATCCCTTTGTAGCATTCATTAATAAAGAGAGCAAAGCTCTAGAGCAGAGGTTCTCAAACAGTGGTCCACGAGCTCCATTCAGGTGGTCGGCGGATAGTTCCCTCTAAGGTGTACGACGGACCACCCACCTAATTAGTGGTGCCGCACAGGCCTGGCTCCTCTAATTGGATCCTGGAGAAGAGACACACGTAAGGTGAGGTGGTGGCCCTGGGGAGAACAGGGGATCAGAAGAGGGGATGGGAGGACTTTGGGACGTGCAGGGCTGCGGCGGCCAATGAAAGAGGCGACTTTCCCTAGCTCCAGAGCTGCAGCTGCCGGAAGAGACAGCCCTCCTTCTCAGCCTCAGCTCTGTGGCGGGGGACAGAGACACCCCTCCTTCCTGGCCCCAGCTCGGGGGCTGCCACAGCAGGGGAGAGAGAGCACATCCATCGCACTAGAAAGGTAAAGACTACAGATACTAAAATATGAGTTGTATGCTTTTATTTGTAGAACCAAAAAAGATTAATTATTAAGATTTTTTTTTAGCGAGCGCTTTTATCCAAACTGTTTCACAGTCGTTAGTTAATGGTACAAACAACATTTGGAAAGATCATTAAATGGTCCGCCGAGACCCTCGGCAATTTTCCAGTTTGCAAACCGCTGCTCTAGAATAGCCAAAGGTGATTAAGAAAACACTGCAGAACGACAAGGTGTAAATGCCAGCGAACGGAACAGGTGAGGCAGATCAAATCCCCGGGTCTTTGCCAAACGTGGCCCGCAGGCACTGACATTCAAGGAAGAGATGCTAAAGAAGGGCAAGTTCAATTATTACGTAATGAACCCACCACAATTAGAGCGAGAACATCTCTTCAATAATGGAGCTGTGCGTCTGCCCTCGCCCTGTGCTGGCTGCATGTAGGACTGATATCTCTCCGCGGCTTTGCTCATTAGCTCCCAGGGTCAGGCGGCAGCTCTGAGTTACTGGTGTAAAAAAAATAATCTAGGCCCAAGTCCCCCCCCCCCCCGCGCGCTCAGGTTGCTTTGCTCTGTGCTGTCTGCACAAGCGACCTTATAACTGGTGACCAACGACTCCTCATCCCATAGAGCCATAAGAACAGTGTGTACCCCGCCCTGACGTAGGGAGCGTGACCAGGGAGTGGTCACGGTTTCCCTGCGCCCCATTAATCTCCATTCCTTGGCAAGTGCGTGCACTGGAGCCGTCCTCGGACTACTCTACAGTCAGGGGATCGGCTTGGTGGCCAGCTGGCTGAGGAGGGGAACAGAGAGGTGACGGCAATGGTGTGACATTAATTTACAGCAGCTGAGGATCTGGTTCAAACTTTCTACTGCATTAAGATCTCGCCCGGGGCTTGCATATCTAGTGGGAGGGAAGCAGCTGCTTTGCTTGTTAACGAGGGGCTTGTCTCACTTGAAAGTCAGTTTGGCTGAAGGGAGGGTGTGAGTTTCAAGGGCAATAGCTGGGCCTGAATAACGCCCACTACAGGTAAGCGCTTCGTCTGTTTTTGGCTGCCAGCATTAGCGTCAATGCCCGGCAAAGGTGGCTGTTTTTGTTAACCATGAATGAGTTTACATCTCTCGCTACTGCAACTTTGCCCCTGTTATCAGCAAGCGGGAGAAAATATCTAGCTCCGGGCATGGCTACTCTATGGAGAGTCAGTCCCGGCGTAGCTAGGCGACCAAGGCTATGCTGCCATTATCCAGTACTTTAGATGCGGCCTACGCTGACAGATGAGGTTTGGTCATCAGTGTGTGACAACGCCAGGTGGAAGCATTCATCCATTGCCATAGCTGCATCTACACCCTTACGTGGCCATTGCTGCGGCACTCAGGGGAGTGTGTTTCACACTGTGCTGACATAGCTACACTGACCTAACTTTTAAGTGGAGACCAGGCCTTGGGTTTGAATGAGGTTTGGGTGTTTTCCCCAATCTGGGCAATAGAGGGCGCTCAAGCTTCAAGGAGGTTCAGACAATAGGAGGATTCTGTTTTGTTCCAGACTAAATAAATCCAGAATGCAAAATAAACCCCACTCAGGCCTGCCCTGTAGCCCCCGCACCTGCAGCTAGCACCAGTGTGTCGAGGAAGGTATTGCACAGTCTACAAGGGGAGAGCTGCTTCCCTGCTGCTCTTTCCTCAATGTCTGGACAGCACATTGATTTGTGTAAATCAACTTTTCCCTACCTCTCCCTCAGCTCCTGTACAGTCCTGCCTGCTTCTTAAGGCACTCATTGTTCGTTACCATACCTAGCTAATCCTTGGCCCCACCACTTTCAGCTTGGCAGCTGGGTTCTTGCCATTTGATTAAATTTTCAAGTCTAACAAAGCCAACCGGGGGTTAGACGTCTGGCCGTCCCCGGTATGAGCAGATTCTATCTACACACACACACACAAACAGAGGCCCATATTTGCTGCCTCATTAGCTGAGTCACAAAGCTAGAGGAGCATTTCCTCCCCACAGAGAAATTGGGGTGAAATTCACCCCTGCACCAAGGATCTGCCCAATTTCTACACCCCATTTACACTCTAGTTTGAGGACTTAGAAGGCTGCCTGGGTCTAGGTGTGTGTGTGGGGGGGGTGTCTTTGCACGGGGGTGGGGGGTGAATTTCTCTGTAAAAGAAGTGTGCAAATGAGCTATTAAGAGCTCTCAGAGCCGCTCCCGCGCATGGTCAGGGACTCCAGTCGGAGAAGGAGCTTTGTGCTTAGTGAGCTTTTTTTCTTTCAGGGTCAGGGCACAAACTTGCACAGACACTGCGCTCAGTAATCTGATCCGTACAGTATTCGCCATGATACCGCAGTTGGTGAGCGCTGCAGAAGTCATCACCATTCATCATCGCTCACTGGCAACTGCCAGGAAGCTCGCAGTACAGCCAGCACCTGAGTGAAACGAAAAGCCCAATTGAAAGTCACCACCAAGCGCCGACACTGGCGTAGGGCATGGCCTCAATTCTGTGGCCATACTAATCCAAACGCTCTCTGCCCAGCACACATCAAAGATGTGACACACCAACCACAAAGCCAAGAAAATCCACAGCTCCAGTTACTTCAGTGGCCTGGGGCCAGCTGAGACGTGGCAGGCGCCCCTTTAATAATCCGCCTCAGCTCGACTCCTCGCTCTATGGTTTACGCCCCTCTGCCGGGCCAGGGACCACCTCTGTGCCCCAGGGTGTGGCCCTGCCGCTGTAGCTGAAGCGGGGTGCGGGGAGAGAACGGCTCTGGGGGCTGAGGCAGGCCGGCAGGGGCTCCTCTGGCTGCCGGGGCGGGGGGGGGGGGGGAGGAGATATGCTCAGGGCGCTGGTCAATGGGGGCCTCAGGCAGAAGGGGGGAGGGGACTATCCTCCCCAAAGGGGCTGGGGGACCATCCCCCCCTCCTCACCCATGCGATTGGTGCTGCAGCACCCCCGGCTTGAAGTGGATTCCATTATATCCACGGGTTATAGGTTGGTTCAATGGTTCTCAGCCACCCCCATTATAAAAATTGTTCCAGTCCCCCTGCAATGGCGGCGGGGGGGGGGGGGGGAATCAAACCTCCCAGCGCCTGGGAGCAAGGGGCTTGTTAGACCGAGCTGCCACGGCCCAGGCCTGACAGGCACACAGATTTGCGCCAATTGGTGCCATTGACAGCGACTCCTGTTTTAAAGGGGAGAGGTCGAGTGTCCATGCGGCTAATAAACCTTTTCAGATGGGGCCAGCCAGCCCATGCTGGGGCCAGCCTGATGACCAATTGGGACTGTTACTAGAGCGAGAGGTGCCTAAATTAGAGGGGATCCGCACTAGAAATGAACAGATGGGACTGAGGGGGCCTTAGCAGCAGGGAAGCAGAAGCACAGATCAGCGCGGGGGGGCGGGGGAGAAGAAGCTTCCGGAAAGCTAGCACTGAGACTGTGGAGCTGACAGTAGCGCTCCCAACACCTCATTTATTTACTCTCTGCTGCAAAGGGCATGCCCGGCTTTCTGTCAAGCCAAGAAGACACACCGTCCCCAAAGCGAGAGCTGGTGGAGATGCCAGTGCAAACCCCATTGGTTTGTATCCTGGAGCATCAGCTTGCAAAAGGTTGAAGCAAGAGGTTTATTTAATTCATGTATATTTATTCACTGATTTACCCAGCCCCGGGAGTGTTTCTTTGGCAGCTGTTTAGCCCTAAGAGGCCTGTTTCTGAGTTGGTTTGCACAGTTTTGTGCTGGGATTAGCTCCGTTGACTTGAGCGGAGTTTCTCTGGATTTACCCCAGGTATGACCAAGTTCAGAATCTGGCTCTATGTTGTCAAATGCGCCTTTAGTTTCTACTACATCAGCTGCCTCCTTGACTATGTGATGAACAAGCTACAGTGTTTGGTTACAATAAAGGGCCTAAATTCAGCCTATTCTTGCAGAATTATTGGCAGATGACACGGAACAGCAGAAATATTTAGGTTTCCCCAGTCTGTTCACCAACTGCATCTCACTCATATTTCTGCATTCTGGTGATTAAAGTCTGTGCTGCCTTTTCCATCGTCCAGTAATCCAATGATTTAGCGTCATTACTTTGGCTTTCACGTTGATAGGCAGGAATACTGCTCCCGGGATTATGCTATGAGTGTTTTACTGGTCATATCGTAATCCACCCAGTCTATTAAGAAAGAAGAGAAAGGGTAATTTAACCATACAGTTAAAACCTCCATTTGACGGACTAATTCGGGCAAGGGGGTGTCTGTTAAATCAAAAAGTCCGTTATTTAATAATAAAAAACACCACGAGCTGTCGGAGCAGGAGCCCGCCCGCCACAGGGTCGGGGCGGCAGCTCCGCAGCCTGCCTGCTGCCGGGACCCGGGCGGCAGCCGAGAGCCTGCAGCCAGTCCGCCTGCTGGCGGGAATCGGGCAGGAGCCGGAAACCGGCAGCCCGCCCGCTGGTGGGACTCAGGTGGGAGCCAGCAGCCCGCCCGCAGGCGGGAGCCAGGGGGGAGCCGACAGCCAGCCCGCCCGCTGGCGGGACCCGGGCGGCAGCCGGGAGCCAGCCCCCAAGAAATGGATTTCGGCTGCATCAGACTTGCTCAGAAATTTTGTCCGTTGCATCCGAAGTCCGTTAAATCGAGGTCCGTTAAATCGAGGGTTTACTGTATTAAGAGTTTCTCCAATCCCAGCCAGGCAAATTTATCTACACAGAACATTGCTCCTTATCACCTGCTGTCCACGTAACATTTATATTGACCTAGCTACGTTGCTCCCTGTGTGAAAAAGTCACACCCTTAAGCACCAAAGTTAAACTGACCTAATGCGCAGTGTAGATGGGGGCTAGGTCAATGGAAGAATTCTGCTGTGGAGCAACTTCCTGACACTTGGAGAGGTGGATCAACAACAGCGATGGGAAACCTGAAGTGTCTACACTCTGGCGCTACCGCTCGCTGTGCCATTACAGAGGCAGTAGGACCGACCTGCCCTAATATTCTCACTGAACGACTCCGCCATGCAGGGTCTTGCTTCCTGTTTACATGGCCCTCCTCCTCCTGGCATGCAAGCATCTCGTATGCATTTATCCAAACACCCCCGCAGACAGGAAAATATCTTCATCACCAGGGAACTGAGCCTCAGGATCGATGAAGGGGCTGGCCTAAAAATCACACAGCCCTGGCCATGCTGGGACTGGATCCAGGTTCAGCGCCCCAGCCTGTCTCTGTTACTGATATAGCCACTCACTCTGGTTACAACACAGAGCGATACACAGGGCCTTCCTTCAAAATTCAAACAAAGCTGTTCAGCCAACATGGCTTTATCTTCCCATCTCAGGGAGGTTCCAACCAGCTTCCTCATCTTCTCTCCCACTCATGCCAGACCCTCGTTCCGTGATGATGCTTTCTACATGGCTCTCCTTTGACGCCACAGGTTTTCCTGCAGCTGCAACTTGGCACTGGCCGCTTCCCACCAGCTCTGAAATGTGCAGTTTGGCACATTGAATCATGCTTGAATCAGCTCATTAGTTCACTCCTGGGAGTCCCCCACCGCTGATCCTTGCTGTGGCTCTTTCTTTGTGTGTCTATGAGTTGCAGATGTTTTAACAAGAGCTTTTGGTTACAGAGTTAATAGGCTCGCGCTAGCATCAAGGGGACCTAATGAAAACCAAAACAGTTCCGTGAATTTTTTTGGTGACAGCAAGAGGCCCTTTTGTGCTCCGTTCTGGAGGCTGCATACTAACATTGCAATGTGCATGGGAAAGTCACGGAGTGGACAGAATTATGCATACAGATAGGGTGTCCTGGGGGAGCACTGTTGGCTCTGTGCTAGATGGTAACAAATGGAAAACCCAGACTCACGGGCTAACACTTGCGCTGTGCTGGGTGAAAGGACTTCTGCCTGCTGCCTTGCCAGAGGTGCACTGCACGAGGGGAGATGGGAAATCAAGGTCTCCTCCTGGCTAACAATGCAGCTCAAAGTGAAAGACCCCTGTATGTAGTCAGGAAGCTTAGGATTATCCTGGGGACCTTGTCAGCACCCCCTTTTCTCAATAGAGGTTCTGAAAAACCAGGCCAGATGCAAATGGATACAACTACATGGCCAACAGTGGAGCGGTGCCAGTCTGCACTAGCAGAGGATCCGGCTGGGGCACATGTACTAATCTGAATAAGGGCTTTCCAGCAATCGGGCCCTTAGTGAGCCTCGGCCTGTCTGGAAGCTATTCCTACACACCTGAATCATTCGCTGATTATGTGCTATTATTTTCTTTGCAAGAGATGGCTTGTACTCGAAAGCCCATTGTTATTTCTCACAGGCCAAGCAGGGTTGGAACAGAAAAATCTTCCCTAGGAAAGCTCCCTCCACATCCAGTGCTCATTCAGATGATTGATTTCGCACTAATGCCTGAAAAAATGGGATTTTGTTCTAAAGCCCGATGCCCTAACAGAAACAAGAACTGCATTCAGTGCGAACATGTGCGGCCTTCACACAGTAATGAGCGCTGCTCCCTGCCTGTCTTCAAATCCTCCTTTAGGGGATTATCCATTATCCATTGGTGTTCTGGGGATACCAGGCAACCCCAACTCAGCTCAGAGCCCTGTTGCATGGGGTGATGTCCATAAGAAGCAACAGGCTCTTTCCCCAAAGAGCTTATAATCTAAACAGACTTGGGAGAGGAGAGAGAAAGGAAGGGACTTGACCAGTGGTCGAGACAGAACCAAAACCCAGATCCCCTACTTGGAGGGCACAAGGAAAGGTTAAGCACACTTCACCGTGTCTCCAGAAAACATGAGCATTTGTAGCACGCAAAGGGTTAATAGCAGATTCCTCTCCCTCTGTGGGTGTCCTGGCTGGTTTGAATGAAGAAGAATTCTCTCCAGGGTATTTCTAATATGCCCTTCCACCTCCATGTCACCGCACCGAACAAGCCAGGCTGGAACAAACATTGCCCTCGCTCTGTGGCACTGGGTTCAGCTGTTTCTACATTCAGGGGGTGTTTCATTGCTTGGGTGACATTCCTGGGAAAGACAACTAATGGGAAATGCGTGTCCTACACCCGTCCCTCTGCATGGCGTCACACTTGGCATCAGCCTGACCTCCTCCGGCAAAGGCATTCCATACCCAGCGCCCGCTGCTGGGAACAGGCTGCCTCCAGCTACTGAGTGGCTCCATCTGGGTCTCCCCAGCTCGGTCACGCCTGTGAAATGTAGACGTGCAGGAGGGTCACGGAGGGCGAGACCCTCAGGCTTGGAGCCAGGTCCCAGGCTGATAAGGGTTTTGTACAGTAGGATCAAGACTGAATTCTGTACCCAAGTGAATGGGGAGCCAGTGGAGTTTGTGAAGCAGCGGCACGGGACGTGTAGCTTGATGCTCCACAGACTTAAGTCAGCGGAAAGCAGGCGGAGTTATAGCAGCCTGTCCGGGAGGAGCTGAAAGCGTGGACTTCAGGGGAGGTCCTCATCTGACAAGAATGGGCACAGTCTTCCCAGCCACTCAGAGGTGAGAAATAGCATCTCTCTGTGTGTCTGTCTGCAGTGCCCATGGGACGGGAAATCTCTTAGGCACCACTAGGACACTCTGAGTTGACGCCTTCAAGCTCTGGTGAGGTCAGCACATCTGCAAGCTCTTCTGAGTGTTTCCCAATTTCCTACTTACATCACATGGGCTGAGCTTCAGCCAGCTGCCGGCTTCTTCCAACTGCTGGGGAGAAAACAGAAGCGGCGTCAGGAGAAGAGATGGGCAGTTGGGTACCACCTGCATATTGGTGGCACATGAGTCTGTGGCCTCTCACCACTTCTCTGACCAGCCTTGAATCATTATGGAGGAATGAGGGAACCAGCTGAGCCTTGTGGGAATCTGTACAGTAGAGCGCTAGGTGATGGGGAGCAGCTGGACAAGCCTCGGGGCGCTGTTCTTCAGGCACAAACCAATTCAGCTGAGCACTGCCCGGTTTATTCCTGCAGTCTGCCGTGTGTGAATGGTGTCACAGGCCAGAGAGACAGGTCGAGGCCGCACTACCCTGGTTTGCTTCATATCCAAGGCCACCCATCAGCACCATTTCTGTGCCATGCGCTGGGCTGAGACCAGCCTGCGAGGGAGGCTGGCAGAAGGGCTTTGCTGCTGCAGCTTGGATGCCACGACTTCTCCAGTGACTTTGCCAAGAGAAGGGAGGCTGGAAAGCAGGCAGCAGTTAGGGAGATGACTGGAGGCTGCTGGACTTTTCAGGCTGCTGGGTAATTTTCTCTCTAGTTGCTCTTCCCCAGAATGCACTGCTCGGGAGTGGCAGGGGGAGTCAGTCTCACGGGCGGAGAGTTTGAATGTCCTTGGCCCAAGGATTTCCTCAGAATGCTGCGAGAGGCCCCGGTGCCACTTCTACCCATTTCATCCACTGGCCCAATGGGATGTAGTTGACAGGGTGTGGCTGGAATGCAGCTGGGCTTTGGCTGTTTCCAGCTGCTGGGATGGCCCTTTGGGCTCACCGTAATCCCACCCCACTGTCGTTAGGTCCTATCGGAGCTGCGGGAGCCCTCGCCGCGGAGAAGGCCACACAAACCAGTCAGTGCTTTAATACAACGTGGCCCCCAGAGATAGTGCCTGTGACTGCGAGAGCTGTCACAGCTGCTCCGTGAAGACGTTTGTCCGACCTAGGTCGTGTGAAAAGTCCCTAGAAACAAGAATCCCTCCACTGCCTTGGGCAGATCATTCCCCAGGCTAATGCAGCGTCGGGGGGGGGGGGGGGGGTGTTGCACTGATGTTCAGTCTCAATTTTGCATCTCTCCCCGTCACTCCTAGTAATACCCCCTCATCGGTCATGACACACAAGTCCTCTCCCTCCCCAGGGCCAAGTTCTGAGATGGCTGAGCAGCCGTGGCTCCCTTAACCCACGCTTCATCCTCGAGGATGGATTCGCGTCCAAAAACAGCTGCTGCAGGCTCTTGGACCCAGATCCCTAGAGGTATTCCGCTGCTACCTCCTAGTGAATCGAGGGCAGTTCGGCACCTAAATAACCTTGAGAATCTGAGTCTCGGGGTCAGTGGCGTGACTCCAGTTTTACCCGGTATCCCGGAGATCACAGCCTGGCCCTGCAGCTTTATGGGTCATTCAGGTTAATAAAATAAATGTGTTAGTGATTGGGTGGGTCACACAACCTCATTGCCTCAGTTTCCCCACACCTATAAAACAAGGAACTGCTACTTATAGGTAACAAGTAGTTTATTTCTTATCCTTCCTATTTAGTCTGGGCTGCTGAGTGCATGTTCCAGTGGGAATGACGCGAGTAGCTTTGCTTGGGACGAGTCCCTGTTACGTAATTGCTTAATGTTGCCATGCTTCTAGCCCCGCTCCTTGGAGCTGGCATGTTTGCCCAGGAATAGAGTGCAATATTTCAATGGCACAGGAATGTGTGCTAATGGAAATTCAGTTCCGCCTGTGCTAAGGACTGTAATGAGGTTTTATTGTAACAGGCTGTTCCTTCTGAGACGCAGGCTTCTCTGTTTAGAGGGGGCACTATTTTGGCAGCATGGGAATTCTGCACAAAAGACAAGACGACATACCCGGGGGGGATTCGATTCAAGACGAGCGGTCATTAGAAAACCACTCCTTGGACCTTGTGGCTAGAGGACCCAGAGTTAAACAGCTGCAGGGGCCCCTTTGGTTTAACCCCCCAGTTTAACATCCCAGAAGACTTAAGTTCAGAGCAAAGGTGGGAAAGCAGAAAGGCCTAGTAGTAACGAGGAAATGGAGGCTGCCTTCCAAGAGAGACATTTGGAAACAGGTAGGGAGGTGCAGGAGGCAGCCAATTGGGGTGTTCATAGGCACTGCCACCTCCAATAGGCTTTAGGGCTTGGATTAGAGGACTGGCTGGTTTGCACTTCATGCAAAACAAACCAGCGTGGTGAAGGGTGCTCGGGGCAGGTTCAGACTGCGGGAGACACCAGGAGGGCTCACTCCAGGAGTAACTCCACTCAAGCCGGTGGGAACGAGCCCAGTGTAACACTGGTATGAGAACAGACTCAGGCCCTAGGTAAGTAATGTGGCGGCGCACAGGTGAGTGTTTCCCAGTGCTAGTAGTGAGCCCCCCATGTGTTCTTCATCCCCCCCACACTATTGTTCCTGTTTCAAAATCTGGGCTGCTGTTACTAAAAGGTTAATTACCCCTTGCTCACTAGACAAGCAACATCACATCCTGTGGTTAAAGCAGGGGGCTGGGAGCCTGGCCTCCACCGTTCTGTTCCTGGCACAGCCACTGACGCAGTGCCTGACCTTAGACAAGCCACACCACTGCTCTGTGCCTCGGTTTCCCCCGTAGATTGAGGCGCACGCTGATCTACTTCAGAGGGATGACGAGGCGTCACGATCAATGAACTGTGACTATAGCTGTAAAGGAAATCCTGTGCCTACAGTGAAGGAGAAAAAGACCTGGAGAACATTTCCATGAGAAAGACTCGCCACCCACAGCTCCCTTAGCAATAAACCCATTCTTATTAAAAGCCCCGGCACACAATAGGGCCTTTTCATTGCAAACCTGTGCAATTTGCAGTTGTTTTAGACTGCATCCCTGTCACCTTTGGAAACAAGCTCCTAGTTTATTTAAGTCCCCTGGCCCTGCCACCCACAATCACTTGCATTGACATTTTGATGAGGATCCCTATTTATTTAACAAGTAGTGCAATGTATATTTTTCTATAGTGTCTTTCATTCAGTGCACCAAAGGACAGCAGACTAGAGCCCTTGCCGTTTGCAGAGCTGGGGCCCCTTGCTCTCCGACTGCACACCTAGGCCAACCTTAAAAGCGTTCGAATGGGCTTTGGCGCTGGGAATCAGCCAGTTTCTCCCGTCCGACAACATTATGCGGATGTGATGGCATCCTGCTAGTGGTGCGGCTTTAATGTCCCACTCCCCTTCCACTCCTCCTGGTGACCGTTATCATTCTTGATCGCAGGCTAAGTCCATGTATGTACCGTTGTGCTGTGTGAATTTGTTCTTCCGGCATCAGGACAGCACAGTGCAGCCATCAGACCTGTTGTGAAGTGTAAGGAGAACGGGGCTAACCCCAGGCCTGCCTCGTTGCTATAATTAAAAGGAATCTCTGTTTAATCCCTTCTCTAGCTTTCATTAGATAACAGTTCCCAGTCAGGGTGGCGCAGAGCTGTATCAAGAGAGAGAACAGGGGGAGGGGGCGGTGTAGGAGGGTGCTGTCTGGGATTGTGTTTAAATTGCTTTTCTGACATAATCACATGTGCTGCGCATATGGTACACGAGCCAAGCGGAAGACTCCCTGCGCCCCTTGGGCAGCTGTCAGCAGATTTTGGTGTCACCTAACTAAGGCTCCGACTTTTTACAGAATTGCTCTGCAGCAACTAGACCCTTCAGGGAAAGTCCCATAGACGTTAAGAGGGATAAACCGATACGATTTCTACAGGCACTTAAAAAGGCTTTATAGAAGAAAATAAGCCTGTAGACTTGAATAGAAAATGACAAACTTTCACACACACAAAAAAATCTATAGAATTTTGTAGGCCAGTTCTAAAGCAGGGATAGAATTCCGTATTCAGTTCTATAGAACAGCTGGTGGGAAACCCCTATGGAAAAATCATTTCCCATTAAATACTGTAGGACTTTGACTATATTGTTCTGCTCTATAGGAAAGTCAAGTAGTGTTCCTGGAACTAACCTTTGCTGGCAAAATGTTACTGGACTCTCCGGCACTGCTCAAAAGGCAGCTGCTCACAATTCTTACTACTTTGTTATTTATACAGCACAATAGACGTGTGTAGTGCTTCAGCTATAGGCATCGTGCATTTCCGGGGTTGGTTGATCATTAGGGAGAGAAAATATCAAGTCTTATTTTAAGCATTTTGGTTAGCGGATTGATTTACGTATTCACAGGTGCACAAAATTATGGGTTTAAGCTTTTTTGTTTTTTGTTTTTATCAATTTACATTTTCACAGTGTGTCCGGGGTCCTCAGGGGGAACCAGCTGTGGTCATTTGATTAGGGTGAACGGCAAAGAACGGGGCAGACAAACCCCATAAAGCTGGTGGATATTCCAATACCGAGATTCACCCGGCCAGCATAAAACTGCTTCTTTATTACCTCACTGGTTATTCAGAAGTCAACAACACAGTTCCCTTACTAGGCTTACAGTGATCCAGCCTCGGGCCTTCATCCAGGTACCCATGTCAAATATGAGGAAAATTTCTGTAAATCTTATTTCATCTTATAAAGGAAAAGGTTCTACCAATCCCAAAGGATCGGCCACATTACCCCCCAATGTTTCAGATCTTACCCAAATACATGCTACAGCCAATTCTTATTAACTCAACTAAAATATATTAAAAAACAAAAGAGAGAGAGTATGGTTAAAAGATCAATATACAGACGGGCATGTGTTCAATTCATTTCGGTGCAGAGATGGTTTCAGAGTGGTAGCCATCTTTGAAAGCTTATGCCCAAATAAATTTGTTAGTTTCTAAGCTGTCACAAGTACTCCTTATTCTTATAGCAGGGATGGTGAGCTTTGTGGTTGCAAAGAGTTCTTTCAGGAACAGCTCATAGTTACTAGTCCAATGGCCAAATATCACATTCAGGGCGCATCAGCATAACTGGGACCTCAATCTTGCGACTCAAACTTCCCCTGAGGAAGCTTAAACAGATCTGACATGACAGAAGCAGACCCCACAGATCTTTTATATAATTTAATGTCCTCTTTGCCAAGCAGGGATTTCCTCAGGGAACAAAAGGTAATTAGGATGTCTTTGAAGGAGGTCCATCACCAGTATATAGCTATACAAATTAACAAATTCATTTGCATTTTCCTCCACCCTTCAAAGTACCTTTCAAAGAGATGAATCATAAGATATCCCGTGTTTACAATTCATTTAAATGATTCAGAATACAGCAAAGAGGGGACTGCTGATTATATTGTCCACCCTACTCATACATATGTAAATACACAAAACCACAAACATGATCTCCCCACATGTCTTTTGAGGGTTCTTTATTTTGCAGGTTGTTTAACCCTTTCTAGCCATGCGTCTCACACACATGAGATGCAAGAAATTATTGGGGGGGGGGGTGTCAGACAATAATTATTTAATAACCAGAGGAGACACTGAGATTCAAAAAGTTTAAAACTTTATAACCATTAATATACAAACGGTCAACATCATATGTCAAAATCTACAACATAAGCATCCTAAAATCTAACGCTAATTGTTTCTCAAGCGGCATTTTTCATATTTTGCCTATCCATAAATTTCAATCACCGTCAATGGAAATATTTTCCCTTCAGCTTGTGAGCATTCAGTGAAATCAATGTTTACTGCTAGCTATCAATAGAAAGCGAATCCTTCTGAGCCTCTTTAGCAAAAAGGGACCACCAAGCCCCTGTCCCAAAGAGTCTGTAATCACAGTCAAGTGATGGTTTTACAGTGTTTTTGATCATTCCTTTACGGGCATAAGTAAGTAAGTTAGAACCCTGAATTACTTAGGAACGGGATCATCTTGCATTAGGGGCAACCTAGCAGGTGCTGTGCGATTGACCCGGCTCCCACATTCTGCTCTGCTACAGCACATCAGCCTAGCCAGCTGCAAAAACAGATGTTTGGTTCCTGGGGCTCCGCACAGCAGAGACCGTTCATAATGCTGACACGGGCTGAGAGCCAGCCAGGGACTGAGAGGACACCATGGAATCTGTTTGACCTTGGCACACGCCGGTCTTGGATGAACAGGCTGCGCTAGCCCATTTCCACCGGCAAAGCTCCCTGTTGTGGCCCTGGAACAGAATCACAATGTGCTGAGATAACAGAAAGGGCGGGCCAGACCCACCACACTAGACAACCTGTGCTCAGCAGCAGCCAGGGACAACGTGGCCTTAAACTTGACTCTGTGCTGGCCAGGACCCTGGCATCCAAGAGAACAGCTTGAGGGCTGCTCAGAATTACACTGGCAGCCAACGGCGCCTCAGGAGTCCAGAGACCAGCTAGATGCAGAGGTGTCCCAGATCAGACCCGCTTTCCCTCCCGCCATCATCGCCGGACGTATGGCCCGGTGGATGGGTGAGTTAGGACCAGGGTTCTCAACCAGGGGTATGAGTAGACTGGGGGTACGCAGAGGTCTTCCAGGGGGCACAGCAACTCATCTAGACAGCTGCCTAGTTTCACAACGGGCGACATAAAAAGCACTCGCAAAGTCAGCACAAACAAAAAAAACGTGATACTGCTCTAGCCACTATCCGCTGAAATATACGTGCACTAGTTCTCTAGTTTATAATTCTAGGGTAAAAATGGGAACGTCAGCAAGGTGTCAGTAATAGTGCGCTGCGGCCCTTTTATGTCTGATTTCGTAAGCAAGTAGTTTTAAAGTGAGGTGAAACTTGCGGAACACAGAAGACAAATCAGACTCCTGGAAGGGGGGTCCAGCAGTGTGGAAAGATTGAGAGCCATTAGGAGCTGCAACAGAGACAGTGCCATCCCAGCATTCCCCTGGGCAGACGAAGAGCCTCAAGAGACCAGCTCCATTGTGAGTCTAAGGCTGCTTCCTGTCTCTAGATCAGCACAGCGTGGCCTGAGCAGCCTGGAGAATCAGGCCCAGGGCATTTAGTCAGGGGCTTGGGGGTCCACCCAAGCTGCAAAATTCTGTGCTTTTGCTACAGGGCATGATCTGAGAATGGCCCTGTAGTAAAAGCACAGAACTTTGCATCTTGGGTGGAGGGGAAATCACCCAACTGCTCTGGTGCCCCACCCTCCCCATTCGTAAAACAAAGGTAACAAGAGGCCCCTGCCTCCCAGGGCTTGTCTCAGATTCTTCTGTGGAATGATGCCTTCATAGCTGAGTGGCCGGAGAGCAGCGGGCTGCTGGCTGGGCACCCAGCTCTGAAGGCAGCGCCTCCACCAGCATCAGTAAGGATGCCAATACCATAACCCCCCCTATAATAGCCTTGCAATGTCCCACCAGGAGTCATTTTTGGATTGGGACCCCCACGGTTACAACATGTGAAATTTCAGATTGAAATGTCTGAAACTGTAATAAATATTGAAGATTTTAAAAGTCCCATGACTGTGAAATTTACCAAAATGGAGCTTGGCTTTGGCAGGGCCCGACCCATGACGGTAACTTTCTAACTTCAGGCCCTCACACAGGAAAAACAAAACTCATCTATGGTTCGGGGTGGATCTTTTGACCAGTGGAATCAATGGCGAATGACCTTGGCTGTCCCCCAAAATGCCTGGCGGGGGAATACATCTTTTTCCCAAGGGAATTATTCTGCAAATGCACATTAGAGGATTGTTATTGTGTTTCTAACTCGTCTAATGGGCGTTTCATGAAATGACTCTTTCATCGAGCTTTTATTGCCATCCTTGATTTGCGGGAGCCGTCGATTGCTCTGGCCAGGTGCGCGGCCGGCACAAACAAAGGCCTTGTGATTCAGGATGCCTGGCTCGAGCCAGCTGGATGTCAGATTATTTTCAGCGTAAGGTGAGGGATAATTCGACGACGGACCTGGCAGACGAGCCCTTCAATTCTGACACGTTGGAAACATCAAACAGCCCCTAAGATTGGTCAGTGGTGCAGCAGACAACTGGAAATGACCTACTCCCCCTGATTTAGCCAACCTCAGGACTGTGCTGTAATGAAGCGGTTCTCTAGAGCCGTGGATTCACTTGAATAGGAAATGGCAATGATCATCTTGATGCCCCGGTTATCCAGTTTGGCAGAAACATGAGACACAGGGCTCAGATTCGAAAACCCACCACCTCGGCCCAAACTTGGGAATTGCAGGCACAAATGTCAGAATTTAGACACCTACTTCACAGCACTCAGGATCAGGAAACAGTTCGGTAGCAGCGACACACTAACCTTTGCCTCCTCCCTTAACTGTACCCATTAATTGTGGGTGCAAAAATTAGAGGGTGGGTTGATTCTCCTTTAAAAATAATCCGCTCACTCCGTTCCTTTCCTCTCTCCAGCCAGCCCTTAACCACAAGCCCTTTTCTGTTTATTTTATGTGTTGACTTCTCTGCCTTGTAAAAATACAAAGGAGCAGAAGAATGCCGGTCTCAGACTCAGCTTTGAACATGGAAACTCCCAGCGGTTCGTTTGGCGGGTGCAATCTTTTGCGGTACTTGGGGGCAGGTTCTGCCCTCCAAGGCACCTGCCCGATCTCACTGGTAGAGCCAAAAACCTAGCTGAAGTACAGCCCAGGCAATGTATTGGACCCATACATTGTACACCCATTGTTGGCACTATATATACACGATATAATACAGCTGCCCCATTACAAGTGTGCTGATCGGAGGGTGCTGGGAACCTCTCTTCTTAAAGTTCTCCTGGCCCAGTAGGCAACTTTCTGCACTCCTCCCAGGGAGATTAGCACCAGTGACCATGCTTCCTCCCTGAGAGGGGTTCTAGCCTAGTTCATGATAAAAATCTCCCCCCCCCCCCCGGTTCAGGGGGAATCCTGCTTTTCTTTCAAAAATTAATCCAAAATTGGGGTGTTTTTAAATTAATCAGAACCAGGCCGGGCTTTTCATTCCCGTGCTCAGGTTTCATGCGGCGTTATAACAAGGAAACCATCGCAACCCAGAAAACGTCTCAGATGAGAGACACAAGCCAAACCGTCCTCTCCACCTTCGCCCCCGGTCAGAGCTGTGGACTCTGTTGCTAAAGACAGCTTCGTAGGTGCTGCGCAAGCCAATGCAGCGAAGCTCTGTGACTTTGTCCGAGTTTCCTTCTCCATCTTAAAGCTGAGTCTGCAGTATTCACTGGGGGGGGGGGGGAGAGGTTCCACTAAATCTACAGGTTTTACATCTGTGCTGGAATGTTTTTCTGCACCAGTCACGGCAATGGCAGAAAACACAGCACATCCGCTTCGACAGTCCATCTACTGATCCTGCTCAGAGGTGCAGAATTTTTTTCCTAGCCTAGACTAAGCTTCGCTGTGTCTTAATCTAAAAAGTTGATGGGGAAATTTGATCCCTCTTACTAGGGCTAATAATGAGCGCTCATCTCCGAAGCAGCATTGCTCATGAAGGGCATGAGTGGAGGTAAGGATGAAAATGGCATGGGCTTGCTATTGACATAGCTGGCAGATCTCGGACAGGACATCCTTCCTGCTCTGCTCAGCCCCATGTGGTCTGGGGGTTTTAAAATAAAAGAGGCTTAATATGTGTGTTTGTTGAGACAGACCGGGATGTCTGTGGGACAACCACCAACCCCGTCATCCATTTTTACTTCACACAGATCTACCAGCCAGGTTCTGTGTCCAATCAAGACCAAGCTTCATTTGGGATCAGTCCAGCGCCAGAGCCGGCTCCAGGATAAAGTTCTAGGACTGCTGAATCCTAATCTTTGGGGGTATCTGAATGACTTCATGCTATAGGTCTGATTTTGTTATGAAAAGTGCCAGTCCCCCTCAGACAGCAAGGATGAAAAATCAGGACAGAGAGTGGGGGATAATAGGAGCTTATATAAGAAAATGACCCCAAAATCGTGACTGTCCCTATAAAATCGGGACATCTGGTGACCCTACATTGCGGGTGCGTTTTAAACACTTACCTTAGCCTACGCCTATGAAAAGCCATTAAAGGGAGCTGGAGCAGTCCTGCCCTCTAAATTTTTTGTGCCTTTGCAGAAAATTTGATTTGCAACATATTTTCACTCTGACAGCCAGTGGCTGTAAAACTGCGAGTCTCCAACTTTTAATTGCTAATAATTTTCCTTTTAGGAGTGCTGACTTTGAACTCGCTGCGAAGACAAAGGCTCCTTTGTAAACTCAGTATCAGAAATGGGACTGGGGAGAATAGCAACTCCAATTATATTTTGTAACCTTTCAGCATGATTAGAAAATAAAAACGGCTTTATTTCCAGAACCCTTAATGGGCCAATTTTTTCTGTGGCATGTTCCTTAGGACAGTATAAAAAGAGCTCACGTTTGGCAGGATGCCAGTCAAACCGCTTCAGTCATTGTGGTATGGGGCCTGTGCCAGCACAAACTGGTAATACATCAGTCTTCTGCTCTCTGACAGAGCTGAGACCAGCTCCTAATGTAACATGGCAGTAATATTTTTTTCCATTTAAGTCTAACTTCTACTGCATGCAAGGGAAGAAATTACTCCCTCAGCCACAGCTGGAAAGACAATGTTTGCGTCTGGCTCTCTTCCCCCATCCCCCACCAATTTGTATCTTAAATACGTTCGGAGTCGAATGATCCTCGTGACTTCCTGGTTCAGCCCCACTCCCTCACAGGACAGTGGACATCTGCCATCCCGATTGATTGACAAGCTCAAGGCTTTGGAAAGCAAATCCGCTTCCTGCCTTTATGGGAAATCCCGAGCCAGATCCATGCTTTCCTTCAGTCTTGACGGAACAGTTCACCATTTCCGAAGGAACACGGAACAAAAAATATCAAACCATCCACCAACTTGTTTCTTGTCTAAAGGGCAAGAGTTTGATTAAACAAAGAAAGGTCTTTACCCTTTGATAGGACATGCCATATGGAAATCTCAAGGCACTTCACCAATATTAAACCTACAACACTGCCTTTTTCCCCTGTCCCTACACAGACTCTTAAGGGACAATTATGATAATCTAGTCTGACCTCCTGCACAATGCAGGCCACAATCTCTCCCACAGATCCCTAAATGGCACCCCCAATGATTGAACTCACAACCCTAGGCTTAGCAGGCCAAGGCTCTCAAACCACTGAGCTATCTCTCCCACCTACCTCTGTCTAGGGACATGTGTATACTAGAGTTCAGGGTTGTTGTTTTTTCACCTCCAGTCAACCGATTACCAATTACCTCAACTTTGTTTGTAAAGGCAAATCTGGCCATGCCACACGCATTCCTGTGGCGTGATTTCAAGAATGAACCACAACCATTATCCTGGAATAAACAACAGCATCCACACTAGCCTATCCAACTGTGCTAGGAGCCAACGGGCGCAGCTGGTTGCCTGCTGGGTTATAATTGCAGGCAGTTGATTAGGGGAGAATCTCAGGTTTTATTAAAAAAAATTCAAAGTAAATTTCTAGCCCTCTTGGCTGGGGGAAAAAAGCTTGGAAGTGTGATTCACATGCACTTGAAAAGCTCAAAAGCTAGAAGACAAACAAAAAGCCCAAACTCATTCCTTGGTACAAATCTCATGGCTTTTCAGCCAATCACGTGATCCGGGGAGTCTGATTCATGATTTTTGAACCTCTGGGGTTGGCACCGCTGCCTTTGTTACTAGCAAATTGTTAGGTTACCAAAACAGAAAGAACAAACATTTCACTGGTTTTTTCCCATGTATGGGGTTTATTTTTTGCCTTTTAATCAGCTTGGATGATGACGCCAGCTTGGACACTTCCTCTTTTGTTTAGCACGGATTTCCCTTTCTGGTTCTCCAGCCCTTTTGTGGCACGGTTGTCACTTGGACCCAAAACACAGCAAGAGGAAGTTAATTCACACTAAAAAGGTTTTCCTTGCCATTCTTATAGGGTTTGGTAAATCGGAAGAGTCCATGACATTAGAAGTATGTTGCAATATCTGAGGGGAGGAATCGATCACCTTCAGCAGTACAATTTTAGAGCATCAAACATGATCACCATCATGAGCAAACACGTGTTTTGAGCGTATAGCACTAGAACATGTCTATGGACCCCACGCACCACAGCAATGCAGATAATAATGAGAAGGGTAACTGCCCCGTATCTGAAGTTCAAAACTGAGGACAGAAATTGGCCCTTTTTGAGCGACATCATGGTCTACTGAACTGGGAGTCTTACTATCTATTCCTGGTTCCACCACTGACCTCGGCCACATCAGTTCACCTCTCTGTGCCTTGGGGTGGGGTTGAAGGCAGTTTCTTTGAGTCCTGCGCTTGGGTGGTGCCATGTGTACCAACCACGGTGCCAAATGGGGTTGTTTGTCCTGAGATGTCTCTAGATGCCCACTGCCCATCAGTAGTGACATCTCCCTCCCTCTGCTGCAGACATACCAAGCTGCAAGGTCTCCTTACTCCCAGGCCTTGGCACTATTTTGTCCCCCTCTTTTTAGCCTTGCTGCCAGGAGATTTACATTTTCTCCTTTTTTAAGGCATCAAAGTCTCTGACGCAACTATTTAGTTTTTGCTCAATGGAGGCGGACCTGAAGAAGTCGCCAGAATACCCTGAGATTGAGGCTGATGTATGGGAGAGAGTTGGACCCTGAAGTAGTGGTAGGACTTAGTCCTTATGGAATCCTCCCTAACTTCAGTTTGTTCTCCCTCAGCTTCCTGGATCTGCTCATGAAGCCAGAGCAGACAGTACACGTCGATGGGACATAGCATGGGACTCTCCAGTTCTGTGGAAGCAGCTGGAAATCCCATCAATGAGGGGGGAAAGACCCATGACATCTAGCAGCAGAATCTGAACATGAGAGAAGCCTCACTGGGTCAGACCAAAGGTCCATCTAGCCCAGTATCCTGTCTGCCGCCAGCAGCCCATGCCAGGTGGCCCAGAGGGAATGAACAAAACAGGTGATCACCAATTGATCCATCCCGTCACCCATTCCCAGCTTCTGCCCACCCGGATTAACAGCCATTGGTGGACTGATCCTCCAGGAATGCATCTAGTTCATCTTGAAGCACAGGCACAATAACAAAGAAAGGCAGGAAGAGGAGGAGACTTTGTACCTTTGTAGGTGGCTTATCTCAGAGGCTCGCCAAACATTTGGTGAATAGTGATGGGTGCAGTAGGGAAGGAGGATGGTAGAATGGAGGCACAGAGCAGTTAAGCAACTTGCCAAGACCAACCCAGTGAGCCAGTGGCAGAGTAGGGGACAGACTCCAGGTCTCCTGACTCCCAATCCTGCATTTCAACCACTGGGTAATGCTGCCTGTGAAAATGACTCTAAGGGAGTGCGTAATTTGTAGCATAGGATTCAAATCTTGATGGCCGGCAATCTTACCACAACGTGCTTCGACTCTCGTAGGTCTCTGGCTCCGTACTTGGATGGGGAATCTGCAAGATATAGGAAGGATGGCTGGCGAGACTTTACATGGCACTAAATCAAGAATGAGCAAATGCTTCAGTCTGCCATCAGGGGGCGCTGTGCTGCTGGAGATACATGGAGGAGATGCAAAAAGCAGGGCAGTGGTCATTATATCCTTGTGCATCGTTCCCATCACACCTCCAGGGGCTAGTGCTGCATCCCCGCCAAATTCCAGCGGAGGTGATTCCACCCCGCCATCCTAACTCCTCTGTCCCTTGCTATTTCAGTGGGATATGATATTTCTTAGTTCCTGTCAATTTGTTGCCACGTTTCACACCAGAGGTGGTTGCATTTCAGTAGTGGGATTCCTCTCTCTCTCAGCCACCACGCAGATGTGTTGAGAGTCTTTATGGAGATGGGAAGGATACTACTGTAACTCAGCTGCTTGTGACTCCCAACCGGGCTTCCTGAGTGACCTTCGTCGTGCCACTTAACCTCCGTGCCTCGGTTTCCCCATTGCTATCGTGAGGCTAACAACACTAGTGGCTTAGCTCATTCATTTTTGCAGGGTGCTTTGAGAGCCTCAGATGAAGGATGCTGTACGTTTGACTATTAGCTAGTTGATGTGGCGTGCCCGGACCTCCTGGTGAAAGGCGATACTGTATAGAGGCACAGAGTGTCATTCCTATGGGGCATTAAGATAAAAAGCCAGGAGAGGCCACCCAAGGGGAGGTACAAAGACAAAGCATCTTACCGAGCTCAGATATAAAGGCAAGAACCGCTGCCTACCGCTCCCACCCACTGTGGGACCCACGTCCCCGCTGATCAGCTTATCGGCCTGCTGAACTCATGCCAACGGCACTGCTAATGCCATCTTAAGGGAGAGTCGGCCTGCGGGAGTCCAGCTGGCTACTATGCTCCTGGCTAAGTCTGGATAAGCAGCACAGCCGTCTGGCTTCCTTTGCATTTATTTATACCCACTCACTTGGCTTGCCGGGCTGATGTCATTGGGACGGCCTAACACTGCCTGATTATTTAGCTAATAAGAGGTAGAAGTGGCTGGTTTGCTCTCAGTAAAGTCTGACAGGAAGCTACTCACTGAAAACACAAAGCTCTACAGCCTTCCCAGAAAGCCGCTTTCCCCCCTCCCCTCCCTTCCCCCAATCTGCTTAAAGACCCATGACAGCTCTTTGTTGACCGAGCTTTGTTTCTCCATCTGGATCCAAGCAGAGCAGATAGTGAACAGGAAAGCCTCTGGTAATCACAACAACACAGGGGATTGTGAGGGTGCCTTTAGCTGCTGAAAAGAGCCATCGTTACTTCTCTCCATTTCCAGGGCAAATCTCCTTCCCTGGGATGTAATAAATCGGAAAGGGGAGGGGCAAAGAGGAAACCGAGTTTTCTTTAGAACCTTTCTGCTTTCACCTCCTCCATCACTGTGTGTCTCGCAGGACAATGGTACCACTGTTGTATTAGGTTCGCCTGGGATAGGTTGGATGCGGGCGTATGAAGGAGTTTAGGTACTGCCTGGTCTCGATTAACAGGCCCAAACAAGCGGCAGATTTATTTTCACTCCTGTTCAAAGGTTGAAAACTCCATAATTCATATAGTTTTCAAAAGAAACCGATCGGAAGGATCCAGTAATGGCTATCTGTGAACTACGTTGTATTTAGTTATGCGCTGGCTTTTGTCGCCTAATTTGCATTACATTCACCACCCCTCCTGCGAGTGGTTCCAAGTTACCCCTCCACTCAGGGCACCACAAGGAATTACATTTGACTAACAAAAATGAGACGGAGGATTATAATCAAACTATTCACAGCCGTGTTGCTAAGGGGTCTTTCCCCCTAGTGGAAGATTCGGAGTCTCTTTGTCCAACATATTGTTAGAGTCTTTGGGCTTGTCCTCACTTGGGGGGAGGATCGAGGGCAGATACGCAACTTCAGCTACGTGAATCACGTAGCTGAAGTTTGCATATCTGCTGCCGACTTACCGCCCGTCCTCACGGCAGCGGCAGGCGGCGGCGCACTCCCCCGTCGACTCCAGCTTGCGCCTCCGAGCAAGCTGGAGTTCTGGAGTCGACGGGGGAGCCGCGGGCAATCGATTTATCGGGTCTTAACAAGACGCGATAAATCGACCGCCAGAAGATTGATCCCAGACCAGCCTAGTGAAGACGAGCCCTTTGGGACAGATATCAGGCTCCTTCCAAGTTCCAAGTGAACCTTCTAAACTGGGATCCTACACCCCAAGATCCAGACTTGAATGTTGCAGCTGGCCCCAGTTTTATAATGGTTTCAAACCGGATACAAATCCAAAAACGTTGGGGATGTTCGTGTACAAATTTGAATCCAAATTTTTCAACGTGTGCCACCTTTCCTATCATTTTCTTCCAGTCTGTGGTTGCCAGTGGACTGTAGTCTGTGTTTGTCTGCTCTGTTCTCTGTAGTTTCTCAAGGTGCCATGTGGAGGGGTATTGTATGCTTGTTACAGATAACATAACCTTCAGGGATAGTAGGCCTGGGAGGAGACAGTGCAAAGTCATCCAGAAAGCATTATACATTCTCACATTCTCTGTCCTTCGACAGAGGGAAAATAGCTTCTGTGCTGATTGAAAGTACACACAAGAAAAGCCTTCTCCTCCAAGCCATGCATTGCAAATGAGCTTCCTAGGAAGTCTCAATTTAGAAGCAATCACGTCTACCTTGCTCAGTCATTTGTATTCTTAAGCCATTACTGTCTGCAGGAGGGGGACACCAGTTCCCAGGCAGGCAGCTCTTTCTCCACTAGGTTTTCCTTTTTTGTCAAGAAAGCGGAATAAATGCAAAGTAGCAAATGCAAAACGCCTGCGCTGCTAATCACCAGAGGGGAGAGCAGGAGAAGGAAGGCCTGACAGACTGTGTGAGAGGATATCCTGGCTCCAGGGACTAACCAATATTCAGACCACAAGCCACCCCAACTCAAAGTGGCCCCCTGCCAGAACAACAGATGCAAAACCCATAGGCATCCCTCCACTGTTGCACTGATCAACACCCCCCACGACACAGCATTCCACATCTCTGGGTCTTCCATGTGCCTATCCCAACTTGGGATGTGCCTCAGACAATAACTACGCTCTGGAATGAACTCGCACAGGAAAATGCTAAAAGAGAAAACCACCCCAGCACTCTCTCTCTGACCTATCACTCCTCCTCCTCCAAGGAAACCCAGGAGATGAGCCTGCAAGCTTCAATTCCTAACTTTGCTAGACACTAAAAACCATGGTCTTATTACAAGGGTGTGAACCGGCCACTTCACCTCAAATGGTCCCTTAGTTTAGCATCTGTAGTTAACAATGTTCTCTGTCTGTTGACCTTGTTCTGGATTTAGCCGTGACACCGAGTTCCTTTCCCAGAGCTGAAGAACATGTTGCTCAAAAGCTTGTTTCTCTCGCCAGCAGAAGTTGGTCCAATAAAAACGATTACCTCACCCACCTTGTCACTCCAATATTAGGAAAGTCAGCAATGCCATCCTCACTTGACCCCTTTGCTACCAGGTGTGTGAACAGAGGGTCCTTTGACACGCCCTCTCAGCTCTCATACCCAGGAGAAAAAGTTCATCTAAAGAGCAAGCCTTGGCAGTGCATTCCTTGACTTTCCTGCTTGGTGCTACGGCTTAAAAAATCAAATTCAAAACTGGTTTGGTTTGGTTTGGTTTCCGTTTCAAAAAAAGCTTGTTCACGGAGAGCGCATTTGAGCGTGGAGTGGAGGGAACAGTGCCAGGCCTTGCATACGTCCGTGTAATACATTAACTCACCCAGCTCTGGGTCCACCGTGCACGCCGTTTTTCCCTGGATCTGTTCTGAAGTCTTGTGAGCAGCAGTCAGTAATGGCGGAGGTCATGCACCACTCCACACAAGCAACGGGGCACCATGTGGGCAGACTCATTGGGCGTCCTTGTCCACACACACCAGTCAGAGCCTTAGGGCTTGTCTTCACTTGAGCCGGCAGGGATCGATCTTTTGGTGATTGATTTATCGCGTCTCGTTAAGACACGATAAATCGATCACCAGCGGCTCCCCCGTCGACTCCAGAAGTACAGCTCCTCAAGAGGCGCAAGCTGGAGTCGACGGGGGACCGCGCCGCCAACCGCCACCACCGTGAGGATGGGAGGTAAGTTGGCTGTAGAGACGTCGATTTCAGCTATGTTATTGACGTAGCTGAAATTGCGTATCTACAGTCAATTTCCCCCCCTAGTGGAGACCAGCCCTTTGATCGCAGCATGTCCGGCCAGGTGATCTCTCAATCTTGCTGGAGCTAAACAAAGGCTAGTGTGAATTAACCCTGGCTAACACGACCTGTGGCTAAACAGAGGTCCTCTGGCAGAGTGTACCACAGGCCTGTTTCACATGTTAAAGCCACTTCCATTTAGAGAGAGAACTCAATTCTCCTTTCATTTATTTCCTGTATTTCTCTCTCCTACTTCTTTATGAATAGGGATAATTTGAAAGCAGGCTTTAGCGGCAGCTTTCTTCAGCCTCCATCTGTTCTTCCTGCTTCTGCTCCTGAAATGAAACAATCACTCTCTGTGATACTCCAACTGGCTTGTCGGGATGGGAAAGGAGTAGCGCAGGACTAGAGCGTCTCATGGGGAAGAGAAAGTGAGTGGTTAAGAAATGAGGGGCCAGTTTCCTAGTAACTAATGAAGGAAGAGGGCAGAGGCCGCACAGGAGAGGTAGGAAGAATAATTCCTGCACTGGAAATGGGTTCAAAGTTTTCATAAGTCAGCCGCCTAAGCTAGAGCCAGAGAGGGAGCAGGGTCTAGTGGGTAGTGCACTAGGAGATCTGGGTTCTATTTCCGCTCTGATGAGCGAAATTGAACGTCACTTTCCCTTCCTTCTCCCATTTACTTCGATTTCAAGCACCAGCATCCAGTACAATAGACTCTCTAATTTGGCTGGACCTGTAGACACGGCTGTAATAATACATCATCATCGTAATCTGGCACTTGTGCAAGGTAGAATGTTGTTTAATTAAATCTCTCCCTCATTCTTCCCAGCACTCCTTTCCCTCGCATGCATCTCTCTATTCACTGCTAAATATCCACGTGTCTCAAGTGATGGTTTTAACGAAAGTTCTGTCTGCCTGTCTCGTGCAGAAGGTCAGTCTGAAGAAAACTGCATTTATGTTTTCCCTTCTCCATATGCAATTAATAGAAAACCATATTCAGCTGCTCAGCGGAAACCGTTTGGGAACACAAGGGGTCACACATAGCAAATAGGAGTGCATGAGGAGCAGCTACTGTTTATGACTCCAAGCGATACAGCCCACTCTGTTGACTGAGCCAGTGCAGAGAGGAGAAGAAAGGCCAGCACAATTTCATGGCGGCTTGAAACTCACTGAAAGCCTGCTCCGAAAGGTCAGATTGCAGATCCTCCAGCAGACAAACCAGCTGCCAAATGCTCCTGACCTGCAAAAGTTTATTTTAAATCCAAACATTTCCCCCATGCGCTGTGGTGCAGTCAGTTAGCAGCGTGATGGAATCTGCAGACACTGGACAGGGAGAAGGCAGCACATAGCCTGCAGAAAAGACGAACTTTCTGCTCCTTCCCCCAACTGGAACACTGCACATTTTGATACAGATCATTGCTGACTCAATGGAAACAACAAATAATTAGCCAGCCGCTGGACCACCCTGGCTTGGACTTTATCCCATGAGAAAAAGCAACTCTACTGTGAGCTAAATGCCAATAAAAGACACTAAAGGGTGATTCAATCTCTTTGTTGAGCCATCCCGTAGCTTCCTCGCTAAAGCTACCACAGAAATGCCAGTCAAGATGGCAATATCTGAAGTCACTGTAGACCTGAGCTAAAAAGTTCCATGTCACAGTTCACATCCCTGGTGCTTTGGAGATATTCCCTACCAGCCAAAGTATTTTGAAATACATTTTCTGACCTAAGCCAAATGGATAGAATGATACTTAAGCTCCTCCAGAGGGGTTCTCATTACACTCTCTGAAAGTGGAAGACAAAGGAGGGTGAATCTTCATTTTACAAGAGAGGAACGTAAGATGTGGAGACACAACAACATGATTTGCCTAAAGTCACATAGGAAGTCAGTGGTAGGTCTCCATCCCCCCCATTCCAATGCAGGGTCACTATATTAGGAACAAACAAGGGTTCTGAAAAACCAGGAAGTGTCAAATGCATGTCGATGATAAAAAAAAGATAGCATAGCCTTGAGCCATTAAACCAAGAATATTTCGCACAACCCTAAGTCATGAGTGTTGTAACAAAAACCAAACCACATGCAGGAAAAAACCCAACCCCAAACAGCGTAATGAGTTATTGTATCTTTGTATTTGGCACCGATGCAACCGCTGTTGTAATAGTCCAGTTCTGGTATCCAAAATTCAAGAAGGATGTTGATCAACTGCAGTGGGTTCAGAGAAGAGCCCTGCAACTAGTTAAAGGCTTAAAAACCCTGCTTTAGAGAGAGAAGCTAAATAGATTGGTCTCTTTGAGTCCAACAAAGAGAAGGTTGAAGGAAGACTTGATCACTGTCTGTAAGGAACCAATATTTAATAATGGGCTCTTCGATCTAGCAGAGAAAGGTCTAACATGATCCAAAGTTGAAGCTAGACATACAGTCTGGAAATAAAGTGCAATTTTTTATCAGTGCGAGTAATTAACCATTGGAACAATTTACAAAGGGTCATGGTGGATTCTCCTTCACTGACAATTTGTAAATCCAGACTGGGTGTTTTTTCTAGAAGATCTGCTTTAGAAATTACCTTGATGAAGTTCTACGGCCTGTGTGATCCTGGCTGTTCTTTTCCACAAATCCTCAAAACTCAGCCTTTAAACCCAAACTGGAACTTGGTGGACCCTGAACCATCCTGCACCTTTGAAATCAATAGGCGTTTCCCCCTTTTCCACTGACTTTTGGGAACAGGATCAGGCCATGTAAGACCATTATACCTGGAACTCATCGGTTAAGATGACATTAAGGGTGCACTAAAAGTTATGGGAAATTAGACTGGGTCTACTGAAGTTAACGATAAAACTCTTATTGGCTTCAGCAGGAATAGGCCCAATGCTAAGTGCTTAAAAAACAAATCAAAGGACATATTTCTGATTTGCATTCTACTATCAAAGAGACAAAGGAAATTAACTTGAACTTTTAAAGACTAACTTTAAAGGACAGGAAATTCGGATTTTAGGTTGCCAGGCTGTCCTTAGCTCACCCCGCCAGAAGTACACGTAGATATTTCAACAAATATGGTCTTGCAGGCTGCAATGGAAACCCCACGTCTTAGGTAAAAGCAGAGGGGAGGGGGAAGGGACAGCCGGGAGGTTGAATCTGAGCATTCAACTCACATCTGAATTTTCATTGATTTCTGTTGGTTTAAAGTGAAGCATTCAACCTAATTCTTTTATTTTAAACACTAAGATGTTTTCTCTCATCAAGGAGGATTTCTAGTCCTGGGCAGACTTCACTTCTGCTTCACTCCTCATTTTTAACAAACCTTCATGAAAATTAAAAAGAATTCCATAAAGAAAATCAGCAGACAGCTGATTTTAACAATATGTTCACAAAGGAAAATTCAGACTGGCTTTAATAAATCTGCTGGCTCCCCTCTCCCTCCCAACTCGCATGCTTAATGGCTGATGTCTCCTGGAAAATAGCCAAGTGCATTTAGAAACTATTCCACTTGTAAAATTTCACATAATTCCTGCCTACGACAAACCATTTTCAATGTTTTATTTCCCTCTTTTTTTTATTTCATTTATTTTTTGGATTAGTACCGACGACATTTACATGATGAGCCGATCCAGAACTTTATTGCTCGGTGTTTCACAATAGGTTCTGCTGGTTTTTAAATTCATATAAAGTCATAATCTACTGCACTGTGACCTTAAACAAGGAATTGCTTTCACGGCTGAAGCAGGAAGGGATGAAGTCCTGATTAGGCTCCGTTTTCAGGAGACTGTCTCCTTTGTTATACAAAACCACTTGTGTCCTTTGTAACCTTTCAGGCAGGTGCTGTCAGGAGCAAAAAGAGCTGGGTCCAATTTCCTAGAGGTTCCTTCTGAAAACTTAAAATGCCACAATCCAGACACCTGGGAAAAATATATATATTCCCTCCCTCCCCCCCGTGATAGACAAGACTTCCCCACTCACAAGCACTGAGTCCAGGGCTTTAAAACAAATAACTACTGGGGGAGAGAAGAGGACAACAAGGATTTCCACTGGTGTCCCTCAAGCAGGCTGCTCCCTACAGCTACAGCCCCAAGCAATCTCAGTGCCACTTCCTCTCAGCTTGCACCTCAAAGGTGCCTTCAGCTCTACTCCATCCAGCCCTCAAAGCCATCTTCTGTCTGGAAGACTCCTCTGTGCTGAGCCTTCAGCAAGGGTTATGCAATAATATAAGGCCACTAGCAGCTTCACTCTCTGCTGGCGCCTGTTTCGTCCAGGCACCACTATCCAACTCTGCCAGCCCATCGTCATGGTCAGGGTGACCCCCCCACACACACACACACTAACTGTGCCTGCGATGAAGCTCTCTTGTCCTTTTATTTCCCAACAAGGACAACAGCATTTATTGCCCCCAAATGCAAAACTTAATGGTGTTCTAACCCATGTGACCCGAACAGTCACATAACTGCAATGCAAAAGACACCTGGCCCATCCAGGCATCTCGCCCTGCTGGCCAATAGATCGCTTCCTCTCCCTCTGGAGCCTGTGGTCGAACTGAAGCTGTCAAGCAGCTGTGGCCTCTTTTCTCTATTCACCAGCAGGTGTCAATAGCCAGCTCCCTACTCTCTAGAGAGCTTGCAGATACATCAGGTTCAACGTTCAATTGCAATTAATAGGAACCTTTCTAAGCAAAAAAAAACCCGGAGAAACCCTTTTAGCTGCCATTGGGACAGATTAGATTAGATGGATTTTTTTTAAGGTATGGCAGGCTACCAAAACGGTTACGTATTTTGCTAAAAAATATAGTACCGCATTTTCATTAGAGCACAGGGCCAGCTTTTGTGATATGTTCAGGACTGAGCAGTGCCCTCATGCAAATTGTCAGATTCTTATCCCTGTAGGCAACCCCCAGCCTCTAAACGGATGAGCTCACAGGCTCAGGACCGTGAATTTCAGCAGTCCTACTTGTAGAGGGGCATTTCCTCTGAATCAGACTCTGATCTCAGCTAGACCAGAGTCAATCTGGAGTAACTCTGACTTGAGTGGAGCTCTTCTGGATTTACACCAGTAGAATGGAAATCAGAATCTGGGCCATAGGAAACATCCCTCCACAGCAAAACCAGTTAAGGCCCCTAGCCCTGCTCTGTTGGGATGCCGGGGTTTGCCTGCAGAGATCAGCGAGCAGTCTCAGGTTTATTATTGTTACAGCAAATTGTTTCTGAACAGAACTGAAACCGTGAAGCATCCATGAATCTTTTAGAAAATAATCACCATGGTTTTGTAAGCTATGTTTTATTTGTGTGAGAGAGAGAGAGTAGGAATTAAAGGCTCGTGGTTGTACATATAAATTGTCAAGCAATTTCGGGAATTATGGCAATTACCTACTTTTAAAAGTTGTGGCCTTCTCTGAGTCTGTCCATTTCCTTTCCCTCCAGGAACACAATGGAGACCATCAGTTCCAGTGTGTGAGAGTTAGTGAAGAGTTTTACCCTATTACCCAGCTGAAGATAATTAAACCTTGATGTACAATGCTGCTCCTGAAACTACAAGCAGTGAAGTGCTGGAGTCCTTCTACAGGAAGTCAGCCACTCTAATCTGAAAGGGTTACAAGAAAACCATCATGGCCAGAGTATCAAATCTTTCCCTGTCCTGGTTCTGTTGAGCTGGGTTCTGCTCTCGAGAACACAGGTGAAATACTAGGGTGTTGCCAATAAATTCAGGAGAATGACTCCTGTACACTGGGAGCAGGATTGAATCCATAATTCTGACAGTTCCTTCTGCGCTGTTGGCTGATGTGGCTCAGTCATTTGCATTTTGTTTAAACCAGATGAGCTGCAAACAGGTTTTGTTTTAAGGAAGTGAACTGCTGGCAAGCCATCTGAGAACCAAAATTTAACAAAACAGCAGGAGAAGAACTGAACTCTGCCTTTCTCCAGTCGTAGCATTTCTTTTCTGTATGCTGCACACAGATGTGCAAATGAATCATAGAAGATTAGAGTTGGAAGAGACTTCAGGAGGTCCTCTAGTCCAACCCCAACTAAAACATCCCAGCCAGGCCTCCATCAAGCTGGGCCTTAAAAACCTCTAAGAAGGGAGATTCCACCACCTCCCTAGGTAACCCATTCCAGGGCTTCACCACCCTCCTAGTGAAAAAGTTTTCCCTAATACCCAACATAGACCTCTGCCACTGCAACATTAGAGCATTACTTCTTGTTCTGTCATCTGGTCTTACTGGGAATAGCCTCACCCCATCCCCTCTGAATTCCTCTTCAGGTAGCTGAAGGTTGTTATCAAATCCCCCCCCTCACTCTTTTCTGCAGACTAAATAAGCCCAGTTCCCTCAGCCTCTCCTCGTGTCATGTGCCCCAACCCCCTAATCATTTTTGTTGTCCTCCACTGGACCCTTTCTGTAGTGGGAGACCCAAAACTGGACACAATACTCCAGTGGAGTAACTCTAGTTCTTTTAGCTTTCTTAAACCCATGTAGATCTTGTAGTTTATTAACCATAAAGTCCTATATCTTATCAGGCGCATGAGGCTTGAAATATAGGAATAGTTTCAAAACTTGAGAAGACAGTAATGATCTCTCACTACAACGTAACCTGTACAGTTGGTCAACATTTCCCTGAGCTTTGTCTCTCTTGCTACACGTCTAGTGGATCATCAAATGGCAGGAATTACATTAACATGCTTTAGGGGCTTGTCCTCACTGCGGGGGGGGATCGACGGCAGATACGCAACTTCAGCTACGTGAATCACGTAGCCGAAGTTTGCGTATCTGCCGCCGACTTACCGCCCGTCCCCACGGCGGTGGCAGTCGGTGGCGCGCTCCCCCGTCGACTCCGGCTTGCGCCTCCCGGCAAGCTGGACTTCCGGAGTCGACAGGGGAGCCACGGGTGATCGATCCCGGATCAGCCTAGTGAAGACAAGCCCTAAGAAGGGACACAGCGATTCTTTTCATGGACTTTCTCAGATGATTCAGAAGCTTGGCTAGAATACAAATAAAAAAGGCCACTCATTATTTCTCTGCTAATACCACCCATTTAAAACCACAATGTATCATGAAAGTTTAGCAGAACATTCAATTGCGCTCTGCTGCTAGAAGAGATATAAACCATATGTTTTACAGACGAGGATTTACTAGGAGAGCTAATAATGATTCCAACTTGTATATAAGGTCTTGATACGTACATCTGTGCACTCTAGCTTCACTGGCATGGAGCGAGTTTATGGTAAAGTGTTCACAGAGCAGCTTTCTGCTCCTGAAATGTATACACAGGAAAGAACTCCCAGAAGCCTGCAGGAAGTGACCAAAATGATTTCGGCTTTCCTTCAAGATCAAAGACAAATGCAGGAAACTAGGGAAAGTGAAGCTTTCATGGGCCCCCCTCTTCTCACCTGAGATGTCATGAAGCCCCTAAATTTGCCTCTTTATGACCTGAGAGGTCCAACAGTAAGACACTGCCAGAGATCTGCTTTTGAGAACAGCCAAGGAAGAGTCTAGCTATTTCACTGTCTGTATCAGTGACTACCCTTGGGAGAATCGCAAGGGCCAGATTTTCATAAACCGGACCTTCAGGCGTGCAAAAGGAACCCACACGCGGTTTAGGCATCTGATGAGAGTAACTCCACCTGCAAAAGCAGGTACTGCCGTGCGTGTGGGGCACCAGTCTCAGGTCACAAGCAGCTCCTCTTGTTCCCCTTGTGACTAGTCACCCGACCTGCTTTGCTGCACAACACTATCACAACGCCATTGCCAGAGGCTCCCAGCTGAAGGTTTGGGGGATGGCCATTGTTCTGGGTAAAATAATACAGAGCTAAGAGAAACCTGGGGAAGAAACTGTACCGATTAGTAGTCACGAGAGCTAGCTTGGTTCTATAAAAGGTGGTAGACAAATGAGTTGATATTTGGCTTTCCATCACTTCAAAAGACTTTGCGAGAGGCCCTTTGCATCTATAGAGTATAAGGCAGTGGTTCTCAGACTTTTTCTATTGGTGACCCCTTTCGGACACCAGGTCTCTAAGCGCGTCCCCCCTTAGGGGGTGGGGGCGGGGCACGGGCAAGGGTGCCAGCAGCCCCCCAGAGCAGAGGCTGGGCTTGAGGGTGGGGGGGGGAGGGTGCCAGCAGCCCCCGGGGCAGGGGCTGAGCTAGGAGGGGTATGTGGGTGTAGGGGTGTCAGCCCCCCCCCCGGGCAGGGGCTGAGCTGGAGGGGGTGTAGGTGTAGGGGTGTCAGCCCCCCGGGGCAGGAGCTGGGCTCAGGGGAGGGTGCCAGCAACCCCCCGGGACAGGGCCCGGGGTGCCTCCAGCAGTCCACCACGGCAGGGCCTGGGACTCGGGTCGCTGCCGGCAGCCTGCCGCAGCAGGGGCTGGGTCCAGGGCTCTGGGCGCCGCTGGCAGCCCGCCGCTCCATGAGCTGGGTCTGGGGTCCGGCCCGCCGCAGCAGGGGCCAAAGCCAGAGCACCGTCAGCAGCCCGCCGCGGCAGGGGCTCGCGACCCCCACATAATCAGGTCGCGACCCCTCGAGGGGTCCCAACCCCCACTTTGAGAACCAATGGTCTAAGGGATGGCAGGGCAGAAGGTGGAGAAAGGTAATGCAAGGCACACTGGAGCGCAGCTCATAAGGGAGTTCCACGAGGAGAGGCATCGAAATACTGTGGAAATCACCACGGCAGGCGCAGAGGAGCCCGGGGCTCGCTTTGCTGTCATAAGACCCTCTGATCTCATTATTTGCAATGCAGCCAGTCACAAGTTCAGGCCTCGTGGCTGAACCATCAATGCCCAGCTTGTTTGCTATTTTTAGGGTGAAAACTAAGAGACGACTTCTCTTCCAGTTGGAGGTTTGGGTCTGCTGATCACCGAGACAGAAAAGTTAGGCAACTGCTTCCCTCTGTGTGTCCTATAACATAGCCAGTCCTACCTGCTCTGATGCGTCTAGGCAGGGCGTATGGCTCAGTGGGATAAGTACCAGTGGGGTGGAATAGCTAGCAAAGCCTACCCTAAAACAGCACACTCCCGTCCCGGCAGAGCCCACTCAGCCCTGGACCCTTCTAGGGCAAATCGATCCCACAGTTTTAGGGTCTTTCAAACAAGACTTTAAACCTGGAGGCTCTCCCATAAGAATAGGTTTTTGAACTGGAGCTCCGGAAAGCAGAAACATCCCCGCCTGTCCATGCCTTCCGCACCAGTCACTGCTGCCTTCCACCCTCAGAAGTGGCTGCGTTTCAATCCCCTGCCTCTGCAGGGGTCCACACTTATTTTGTAAAATGCGTTGGGATCATCCAGGATATTTTATAGATCAATAAAAACACATTCTACCTGCTGCGGCATCTGTAAGGGCCTGGTCACGGATACTGGATTAAAGAGCAGCGTGGGGACAGAGGAAACCCAGCAGAGCTCACAGCCCTTCCTTCTTCTTCACTAACGTTGCGTAAAGCCCAGATTTACACGAGTCAGCGGTGAACAGGAAAGGGGTCAGAGTTTCAGAGAAGGACCCTAAAATTCTTGGATGGATGCAAAGGCACAGAGTCATTTTCATCTACGGCTGAAAACCACTAGATAAGAGCCAGACATTATATGTTCTTTGGTTCAAGTTATAAACGGGACTCTTTGTTCATTGTAGAAATGTTATCAAGAAGGAATCAGGCTGAAGAGCATGAGACCCGGGGAGATGTAATAAATCAGGCATTGAGTGCTGTACTCTGGCTAGGAGCACAGGGCTGATCGGACTTGGGGCAGATAAAGTGCAGCGTTGTTTTTCCTCTCTCAGGACAGAGGTGTGGCTAGAAATGTCCGTCTCCACCAATGTGCAGTAAGGGAAGTCTGGCCTGCCTGCAGTAGTAAAAGCCGACATACTCAGAGGAGTGAGAACAGTGTTACAGGAGAATGAAGCTGAGAAGTTCTGTTCATTCCCTCTGGGACACCTGGAATTGGCCACTTTTGGAAGACAGGATACTGAGCTAGATGGACCTTTGGTCTAGCCCAGTATGGCCATTTGTCTGATTGACTGGTGCAAATGGACTTCACTGAAGCTATGGTAGGTCACACCCTTGGAAGATCTGCTGCATCATGTTTACAGTGCCACAGAAGGAATGTGTGGAAACGAAGACGTTAGCAGTGGTGTATAACTGCTAACCTCAATTACCGAACCCCTTTTTTGATCCTCAAGCTTCTGGTTCTCTTCAGGCATTAGATCTGGTTCTCTGGCTCATTAGAAAGCACTTGAATGTTATTAGGGAAGGGCCAAGGATCCAATCCTGCAGTGTGCTGAGTGCTCTCAGCTCCTGTTTGCTTTAGTGGGAGCAGAAGGTGCTTGGCACCCATCACAAGGCACTGAGCACCTCACAGGATTGGCCCCAATGGCAAACCATACAGCTGATATTTGTATCTACTCCCAAGTCCTCTTAGCTAGTCATCTGCCAAGAACGGGAAGATTTTCATGTCCGGCATCACAAAGCACATTCAGAGGATTATATAACTCCCCCGGCCCCCCCAAAAATCAGAAACTGAAATAATCTCTTGGCTCAAAGTGCAACACGGGCATCTGCTCAGGCTAGACAAATGAAGGGCAAGGTTTGGAAAACTAGCCGATCCTGGAAGCTCAGTGGAGATTTCACAGCTCTAAATCTTCTGAAGAATGACTTAGCTAGACGCAGGGCTTTGCGATCTTGTGGCAAGCAGGGGTTAGGCAGTTGAGCCAGCTATTCGCCCCCCAAATCTCAATGGATATCGGCCTTCCAACCCTGCAAAGACCTAGGGCGGAACAACCCTGCTGAGCCGTGCTTTGCTGTCGGAAAGCGAGGGGGTGGCTCTCCAACTTTGTGAAAGGGCCTTGGAAGTCATCTGGGGAAGCCCAGTTCAAAGGTTCCAACCTTCCCTCGGGCCATCCGGTATATTCGTCATTTGTACCAAGCGGAAGGGCCGGCACAGGTAGTGCCTCGGCAACAGCTGGTGGGTCACGGGGCTTCATCCCTCATTCAGTCCAGATGACACCGCCGAGAGGCTCTGAATCCTACCTCGCTCTTGATATTGGCTCTGTGGTGTTCTTTAACCAGTCTTGATTAAGGACTGATCTTGTTCTCCCGTTGCAAGTCCCTCTCCTCCCCCGCTCACTGTGTGAGAACGAAAATAAAACACAACCCACAGGCTCCAGACAGCCCAGCGAGGCTACAGGGCCCCATCATCCAGAGAACCATAAAGGGGCACTTTATAGCGGAACAGTTTCGGAGTGGAACATTAAGGTACAATGTAGAGTATCATTCGGCTGCACAGCTTCAAAGCCCTTTCCCTCTCCCTACCCCTCCTCCTTTAGGGATGCCCCGTATGAAAAATATTAGACGTCGAAGGCTCCTTTATATTTTTTAGTTCTTCTTGACAATTGGTTCCTTGACAATCTCTTCAGAGTCAGGCTTTTTGCCTCCAGCAGTGGAAAAACAACAATGGCTGGGAAGCCATTAGTGCGCGATGATTAGCTACACTCCTGAGTAGTGATGGTGATTCACAGCTATTACCCACAGGCTAGAGCAGGGGGTTCTCAAATGGGGGAGTCGTGACCCCACAGGGGGTCACAAGGTTATTACATGGGGGTCGCGAGCTGTCAGCCTCCACCCCAAACCCCACTTTGCCTCCAGAGTTTATAATAGTGTTTAATATAAAACAAATGTGGTTTTAATTTATCTGGGGGGGAGGTACTGAGAGGCTTGCTGTGTGAAAGGGGTCACCAGTACAAACGTTTGAGAACCACTAGGCTAGAGGGTGTCTAAAGAGCTCCTGATACGGGGTCACAGATTTAAAAGCTAAGGGCCCAATTGTGCTTTCGCTCAAACCGCTGAGCTCCATGAAGCTACACACCCGTGTCGAGTGAGATTAGTTATCACACAGTTCATCTCCAGGCTCTTGTCACTCTGGATTTTAGCAAGGGCAGAGATTCACGGAGCGATTTCCAGGTTGTAACACTATTAACCACTTCCGAATTATCTCCTGCTTCCGAATAAAATATTCTCTGAAGACGGGTTATTCCAGCCTCTAGCAACCCAGGTTGCCATGGAGATAAATCACACTGATGAGCTCCCCCTAGTGCGAGTTTATCCACATCATCAGAAGTGCTCCGCAAGCTATGGTGCAAGGAAGGCCTATGACTAGAAGGGCCCAGAAGGTGCCTGGGCAGGACACGGTTGCTGGTTCAGAGGGCTGGCCGAGTCCACTGCTCTGGATATTGTCCGTTTCCTGTGACATCCCTGTTAGCAGGTACTAGTCCCAATGTACTCTGCAAACACAGGGGGGAAAGTTCAAATTCACCCCCGGCTGCCGGAGGTTGGGCCTTATGAAAAACAAATGAAGAAATTAAGTTCCAACCTTCCCATTGCTCTTTTTCATTTCAGCCTCAGGGCGATACTGCCCACACACTAAATACCCAGGGAACCTACCCCCACACCCCTCATATCCACGAGAACCCACTTAATTCCCAACACCAGCTCACAAGATGAGGGTGTCTTGGGCAGACCCTGGCGGACTATTACCATCTTGACTCCAAGATACTGGCCGGGTGTACTATGAACACATAGGGGGTGGGGCAGGTTTATTACCCAGTGAAAATGGATCATTTTTGGTAAAAACGCTAAAGTTTTCCAAAAATCTTGATGGTTTCGGTTTGAAAATAGCCACCTTGTCGAGCTCTTTGTTCGCACACAGCTTCTGGGTCCTGGGGAGAAAGCGGCAGTTCTAGGCAATCGAAGAGGTATGGGCCATGTCCGGAGGGGCAGCCGAAAAGAAGAGTGAAAATAGGTTTTTCCCTTTCCAGAAATAACATAAAGCTTCAAATAAAATAAAAACCAAAGGCTCCCACTGGCCATGCCTGCAGGACGCGGTACCCAGGGAAAAGCACGTGTAACAGGGCACTTCTCTTCCCAGCACCCTTTGCTCTGCAATGGGGAGACCGATGACCAGTCAACACAGTGCAGGTGACCCGAGGGAAGCAATGGGACCCCATCAATGGGGCCATTTAAAATGGGATTGACTTATCTGAAGATAATGGGCCAGATTCTGATTGGAGTAGCTCAGAACAGCTGGAGTGCAGAGTGACTGATCACACTACCCCCTTGTCTCGGACAGCCCCCACCCCTCGTTCCCAGCAGGGAGGTGGTATAATCAGCCATATCTCGCTTGGAGAGCTCTCCTATGCTGGGAGAATCCAGCTGCTTTCTGGGCCCGTTACACTGCTCCGGCAGCAGGAAGGGGTCGGGAGCCACCACCTTGCATTGAGCAGCCATAGGCTAGAAGGGAGAAAGGAAAGGGAATGGAAAGGCCCATGGGTGGGAGTCGGTCATTGTTATCACATCACGAGAGGCAGTCTCCCAGGTTCGCTCTGGCTGTAGGGTCTCTTTGCATGTGGGCAACCAGGGACCATTTCTGGGGTGTTGAGTTTTGTCTTTCGTGGTGATTTCTCTAAGCATCTAACTCCCCAGCCCCATAACATTCTGGCTACCTCCGGGGTCCTATCCTGCAGTCCTTCCTCAGGCGAAACGCCACTCAATCTCAAAGGATCTTTTGTCTACGTAAGAGCTGCTCGGATCAGGCTGGTGCTTTGAGGCAGATTCAGGAGAAGCCAGAGCGACTCAGTCTCTAAATAAACCACATCATGGAAAAACCTAATTTTTTTCAATGGAAACTTGTCTATCGCCCATGAGCGAGAGCAGTGGAGTTGGCATCGGCCCACGCCTCTGGAGAATCTCCATGCTCTTTGCAGGGGAACGCCGAGTTACAGAGTTACCCTTTTGGATTCACAGAAGGGGCGTTGAAAAATCATGCTTCCAATTTGACGTTGGACTCGAGGACCAAACCCTTCCTTGGGCAATTCGATGTACAGCTGTGTGCGTTCCCATGCCTGGACACGGCCAGACAGAGACCAGCTCCGGCACAGGTCTGAGAAAGAAAAGAAACTGGGAAGGGACGCATAGGCTGAAGTACCTTTGCTTTGAGAGTGAGGGCACAGCATAGGGGAACGCTGTGAGCAAAGTCCTGGGGAATGCCCGGTCCAGATGTCAGGATTTCAGGGGTAGACTAAGCGTGTTAATCACATTGAGGTACCAAGTCATTACAATGTGCTTAGCTGGGCAGCACATCTGGGGACATGGAATTTAATAAGAACTAACAGCTGCTTAATGCAGGCCAATTGACAGCTCTGGTCTGAAAGTCGGTTTGCGCAGTGAATAAGGCTGGCTTGTTCCAAGGACATTCCAAAAATCTATCCATCCAGGTGCACATATCAATACCTGCACCCAAGTCCCTCTCCTCACAGCCTGCCCTGTCTTAGCCCACCCCCCACGCATCACAACTTGGGCACTGCAAAGAAAAACCCGGGAGGTGTTGTACAGATCATCTCGCATCCCTCTTGAAATGCAGCCTACTCTGGGGTGAGACACGTCTGCTGTTTAACGGTGCACAGAAACAGCACACACCAGCGGGAACGTGGAGTGAAGAACATCCTCACCAACAGAGGTCGAAGGGAGTATTTGAAGCAATAGCTGAGGGGGAATTTAGCCAGTATATGGGGGGGGGGGCGAACATCGCCCTTTTTTGGTGTTAAAAGCAGCCTGGGCTTTATGATGCCCCACAGTGGCCAGATTTTTGTTTTATGCAACTTGAGAGCTGCTACCTCCACCAATGAAGGGGCCTTGGTCCGTCATGCTGAAGCACTGGTTCAGGGCTGCCTCGGGGTGGGGGCAGGGGGAAGAGCACAAACTACAGAGCAACGGCCATTACTCTGCAGTGACAACAGGTCAGCCAGCCATGATTTAAGAGCCTTGGCAATCAACAAACCAGAACAGGGAACGTCTGGAACGGTCCAGCTGGGACTAGGGCCGGGGAGCCATCCCCATATCTAAACAAATGAATGTTTTCTCCGTTCGTGCCAAGGGAATTTGGATCCTCCGTCCATAATCTTGCAAGGGAAGCAGGGTCATTTTAGATCTATAAACAATTCCGCCTCCTGAGCTTTGTCCGCGGCCATCGAGAACGTCCATCCCATTTGGAAAGGCTCACAGAGCTCGGATACAAAACCCTGACATCACCGCACATTATTCCACTAATGCCTCACTAGCAGCTTGTCACTGTTAATGTTATTGCGGCTGACAGGGGTGAGATTGGTCACCAGTGATGTCTGATCTGCTGAGCGAGAACGGGAGTGTTATTTCGCTAGACCCGTTGCCCTGAGCGGAGCGTGTCAGAGCTACTGGTTCTCCAGTATAGGGTGGCCAGACAGCAAGTGTGAAAAATCGGGACAGGGCTGGGGGTAATAGGAACCGATCTAGGAAAAAGACCCAAAAATCGGGACCGTACCTATAAAATCAGTACATCTGGTCACCCTACTCCAATCCCATCTACTTATTTCACCATTACATCCAGTGCCTGTGGTACTCTGCCCAACGGCTGCAGAAGGCCGTTAAATTGGTTTGATAGGCTTCTTCCTCAAGGTCTCCCGCCCTAAACAACCCCCAAGCAGACAATGGAGCAAAGGACTTATCAAGAGAATTTGCAAAGAGATGGAACAATGTGCAGACCAGCCGGCCTTTGCTCAGACTCAAGTTTGGACATGTGTACATGGTCCTCCTGAGAGGGCACATCCAAGAAAATTACATGCACGCAGGAGCGAGCACACGCTTCCTCTGTGTCACACATGCACACTCTACTTCTCAAGCTAAAGCCCATTAAAGGTTAAAGGCAAGTTAAAGGTCAGTATCTCCAGCTTTGGAATTTGACTTTCTGGGATACAAATGCAGAGGCCAGGGCAAAGGACACTCCTCTCCCCCCAGGTCTGTTCAAGGTCCCCTGGCATGTTCAGTGAGGAGCAGATGGCTGCCTGACCCTCGCCTTGTGCGCTCCACCCCAGAGGTGACTGCATTTTAGCCCAGTCCCCAAATCTTGACTGATCACAATCTTTACTCACATAAGCAGTCCCTTGGCAGAGGCAGCACCAGCACTAGAACATGTCCTGGGGGTCTGAAGGAAACAGCAACAATTAGCTGGACTCAAGTCACTTCAAATGAAGTGGAATTCTCTGAGCTGTTAAATAAACAGTGAAGTAGCCAAGGAGAAGGGGCTGTGATCACTCAGAGCATAAACCTCATGAGTGGCTTCAGCTTAACCATCACCAAGTCGTCCTTATCTCCACCCACGCCTATCAGCTTGTCTCCGCATTAACGTCAGTCGAATTTCCATTACAGCTGGGAAAGGAAACAGCCTTCTTCCTGGAGTAGATATTGATGAATGACTAAAAGAAGCCCCAGATAATTGATTTAAAGGAAGAAGCGGATTCAGATTGAAAAGTTTAAGCATCTGAGTTATATTTTCCCCAGCTTTTGCTGCTTATAATGGAATTCACTGAATCTTTTCCCAATTAATTCCTCTTTCCAATTAATTCCTACATCCTCCAGACCCTAACCAGCTCAAGGTATGTTTCATCCCCACAGGAGATAGTAAATATAGATTTAAAGAACCCGGTTACCTCTCCAGATTTCTGGTATTCTTTTTATTTTGGATCTTACACAACATAATTCTGCTTTGCGAGGAAGGCAAAGGGCGGAGAACAACAAATCGAAGACCTTGATTCAGCAACCACTAAAGCACTGATTCAGCAAGCAAAAACTTCTGTTGGTCTGCGAGACAAGTTTTCACGCCACACATAGTTTCCAGACCTGACAAAGAGCTCTGCGTGGCTTGAAGGCTTGTCTCTCTCACCAACAGAAGTTGGTCCCAGAACAGATATTACCTCACCCACCTTGTCTCTCGACGCTCTTCTCCAGCGCTTTTCATCAGTAGATCTCAAATCGCTGCACAAAGGAGGTCAGCATCATTATCCCTCTTTTACAGAGAGGGAAACTGAGGCACGGGGATGTGACACGACTTCCCCAAGATCACCCAGCAGGCCAATGCCAGAGCTGGGAATAGATCTCGTGAGTCCCAGACCGATGTTCTAGTCACAGCACCACATTACCTCCCTGATAAATAATACCTCCATTATTACGATCCCTCCCGACTGGATGCTACTGCCTGCAGCAGATGTGTGATTATTTACCTGTGGAAGGCTGGCTCTCCTCCTCTGCGTCCCCTGCTTACGGCACCCGGGTCCTACGGTGATTCGCCTTTTCTCACGACTCAGCTCTCCGGCCAGGTCACATTCAGTCCCACGCCTTCCAGGGTAACAAAGTCCAACTAAGCCCAGAGTCCGCTCCCTCTGTCACGTCTGCCGCCCTGGATTCGGGGCCCAGTGGTCCATACACTCTTGTCTCGGGGCTTGGCCATAGTCTGTATTCCTGCCTCAGGGGCTTCACGCCACCTCACGAGTGGCTAGGAGGTGAACCCAGGCCTGCCCTTTATGTTGTGTTCCAGGCCTGACAATCAAGGCTCACTCCACCAAATTCCTCACTGCCACCTCCTTGGACTTCTTCCTGCCATCCAGGCCTCTCCCGCCGCTTCGCTGGGTTCATCCTTCTTGCAGGGATCCCCCTGGAATCCCCCAGCAAAACCCCAAAGTGAAAACCCACTTCTGCCCGCCTCAGGCCTGACCGTTCCTCCCTTTAACACTCCCCCGGCTCCGTTCCTCCCTGGGAGCCCAGATCCTGCTCTCATACCCAGCTCCTCACCACCCAAGCGTGCTCCACCCCCGGGTGGGGCTGCCACCTCTGAGCTGCAAGAAACCTGGACGGGTAGGATGAACCTGAGCCCTTCTAACTGGACACTGGGCTGCCACCTCAAAAACAGGACCATCCTGTAAAACCCGGACAAGGGGCAGCCTTACCCCGGGGGCTGTTCTGTGTCCCCCCTGGCCTCTAGCCAGACTTTGCTATTCAGGCTGACTCCCAGGGCCAACTCTCCCCCTGGCCTTCCCTCCTTGATTTCCCCGGTCTCTCTATTCTCTAGCGCTTCCCTCTCTGTTCACAGGCCCCTACTGCTCAGACATCCTTTCTTTAAAATCACCATGCAGCTCCTTCCCCAGCAGAGCTGCATCCTTAACTAGGCCTGGCCCACACCCCAGGGGCAGACCTATAGGTTAATTGGCCTCAGACTCTCATTAACCCTTTTGTTGCCTGGGGAGCATATCCCATCACACTAACCCTTTGCATAAGGAGCCCTGATATTTGATCTGTTCACCAGTATGTCCCACCAGCTAGGAAATAGCCGTCTGGACTGTGGGTCATTCTCTGCCATCAGCTTGTGTTCTCCCTGGCCCATAGAAAACCTTAAAGCTCAACCAGCCATCTAGGGGAAAGTAAAACCACACATGACTTGCCAGTATAGTCAGGACAAATCTGACCTGTCATTTCAACACCAGGAGCTGTATTCATCTCCAATTCCCAGCTGGGGGGAGCGCCCATCGCAAAAGATTCATGATGGGGCAAGCAGAACTTGCTAGAGAAAAAGGGAACTACATCAGTGACTTACAAAATAATAATAAACTTTTCTTTCCCCTTACCCCCGTAACTGGAAAGTTTACACATTTTAAATTATTTGCATTTTGAAATATCTGAAGACGGCCAATCACTGGTCAAAACATGGAAGGGGGAGGAAAAATTCTCCAAATTTTTGTTTAATTTCAAATTTTTGCCAAACTTTTGAACAAGCTTTGTCAGCTTCATGTGGCAGGGTGGGGTTCAGGGCTTTAGCGTGGGTACATCTATCCCTTGGAGCAATGAATGTGCCCAAACGCTCCTAAGGACAACATACCCTTGACGACTCTCCATAAAACAAAGCCATTGACTCAGTGAATTATACAGTGCATGCTCCCGAGGGCACGGGGAAAGGCCAACTGGCTCCCATTTTATGTTAATTGAACTCCAGGAGGGAGTTTCTAGTCCAAGCGAATGATACCAAATTAAAGGTTTTAGAGAGAAAATCCAGGGCTTTTCAATTTCCATCCGTGAAAGGAGACACCGGTGCTATGTAAGAAATATTTCTCGCCAGCTAGAGTAGGTCCTGGCACCCCGCTTAAAATGCATTTGGCTTTTAAAGTGTAAGAAAAAGCCAATTTGAAGCTCCCGTCGCAGAGGGCACAGAGGCAATGCGGGAAAGATGGATGGAGTCATTTACTAAGCACACACTTGCCAGTCTTGCGCGGCTCTCCACCGTCAAACGCCTGCGGGAAAGAAAAACCTCCTGTGACGGGTTAAGGAAGAATGATCTATGCCCTTCTGCTCCTGCCAACTGCTGAGGCAGTCAGCAGCTCCCAGATCCTGGGAGATGAATACAATCCACAGTGTGTGATAAGACACAGATCAGCCTCTTTACAAGTTACTGCCCTCGAGTTTACTTAAGAAAAGAGGGCAAAGGAAGGTAAGCAGCACAAGCCAGAAGGTAAAATGTTGCCTGTGTCCCAGAGAGAGGGGCACTCCGCCTCCTCCTTACCCAATAATGTTGCAGCAGCCACAGGAGAAAAGACAGACATATGTTTGGTATCCAGAGCCAAGCCTCTGACTGGCAAATAGAGCGAGGCGCCTTCCAGGCCCCTATTTGTCACTCAGCACGGAGGAGAAAGGCTGCAGCCGAACGACAAAGCCTTTCTCCGCGAGCGGTCCAGATTCCCTTACAGCACTGAGGAGGGAAACTCTCGAATGCAGAGAAGGCGAGAGTAAGGGCAGGTGTAATAGGGTGGGGACCCTGAAAGAACAGGTTTAACTCCTCTTCTCTCTGCATCTCAGCCTAACACTGCTGAAGCAAAGGCCAGAGATTTGGCTTTTCAGGAAGCCTAACGCAGCGTCAAACCTCAGGGCTGCTGCATGTGAAACCCTGAATGTAGCAGCTAATAACAGTTCCCAGTCAGCGTCAAAGAGAGACAGCTGTACAATTCCTTTGTTCAGACATTTCATACACAAACAAGAAACGGGGTGGCAGCTTTTAACAGAGCGGGTAACTGATCATTGGCACAACTTACCAGAGGCTGGGGGAGATGGCCCATGGCTGGACATTTTGAAATCAAGAGGGGATGTCTTTCGGGTTCAAAAGGAATTCATTCCGGAAAGTTCTCCGGTCTGTGTTCTCCAGGAGGCCAGAATAGATGATTCCAATGGTTCCTTCTGGCCTGAGACTGTAGGAATGAAACACTGTTAACAATAAGGGGAAACCCCCTGTATAACTTTGAAATAGGAGTTATTAGGTAGCAAATCTACCAGTTCTTATATAGACTTCCCCACTTAGTTGCTGTTATATATATTCAAATGCAGGAGAACATTTAAATTTCTATACATTAGGACCAGGGGCCAGGGCACTGGAACGGGGGGGAGGGGGGGTCACAGGGCCATGGCCCGATCACTTTTTGCTGCTGTAAGGGCGAGCAATGGGAGAGGGAGCAGGGGACAGGTCCTTGGGAGAAAGGGGGCAGTGGTGTCTCCCCTCCCCCACACTTTTAGGGAGCTCGTCACTCCTAATTAGGACACACATTCCCCTCTGGGTTTTTTTCAGAGAGGAACCACATGCAGCGTGTGTCACCCGGACTCTTCAGAGCTTCCCAAGAACGTCAGCGTCTCAGTCTTTCCCAAACTCCGCACAGTCTTATCGGCTGGGATCCTTACAGCCAGCAGCATTCCCGATCTCAGGTTAGCTGTAGCTGGCTTTCCCCAGCGACCGGGGTGATAGGACTCTGTAGCCTTTATCCACAGTGGTGCAGGTACTGAGAGCGAGCCTGCACAGTGGACATGTCTGTTGGCCCCGTGTCAAACAGCTGCTAACTCGTGTGGTTATCATCTTTCCCTTTCTGTGCTGCAATTGGCTCAGGTCTTGAACAGTGACCATGTGTGGTCAGGCTGCCTCCCCTAAATGAAAATCGTAGACTATCAGGGTTGGAAGGGACCTCTGGAGGTCATCTAGTCCCCCTGCTCAGAGCTCAGAGCAGGCCCAATCCCCAACTAAATCATCCCAGCCAGGGCTTTGTCAAGCCTGACTTTAAAAACCTCTAAGGAAGGAGATTCTATCACCTCCCTAGGTAACCATTCCAATGCTTCACCACCCTCCTAGTGAAAAGGTTTTTCCTAATATCCAATCTAAACCTCCCCCACTGCAACTTGAGACCATTACTCCTTGTTCGGTCATCTGCTGCCATGAGAACAGTCTAGGCTCAATCCTCTCTGACCCCCCTTTCAGGTAGTTGAAAGCAGCTATCAAAGCCCCCCCTCATTCTTCCCTTCTGCAGACTAAACAATCCCAGTTCTCTCAGCCTCTCTCACAAATCATGTGCTCCAGCCCCCTAATCATTTTTGTTGCCCTCTGCTGGACTCTTTATGATTTTTCCACGTCCTTCTTGTAGTGTGGGGCCCAAAACTGGACACAGTACTCCAGATGAGGCCTCACCAATGTCGACTAGAGGGGAACAATCACGTTCCTCGATCTGCTGGAAATGCTCCTACTTATACAGCCCAAAATGCTGTTAGCTTTCTTGGCAACAAGGGCACACTGTTGAGTCGTATCCAGCTTCTCATCCACAGTAACCCCTAGGTCCTTTTCTGCAGAACTGCTGCCTAGCCGTTCGGTCCCTACTCTGTAGCAGTACATGGGATTCTTCCATCTTAAGTGCAGGACTCTCCACTTGAACCTAGGGTGACCAGATGTCCCAATTTTATAGGGACAGTCCCCATTTTGGGGTCTTTTTCTTATATAGGCTCCTATTACCCCTCTACCACCTGTCCCGATTTTTCACATTCGCTGCCTGGTCACCCTAGTTGAACCTCATTTGATTTCTTTTGGCTAAATCCTCTAATTTATCTAGATCTCTCTATATCCTATCCCTACCCTCCAGGCTCACATAATCACGCTCTGAGGCCCGGAAATCAAGCACAAATCACTCTCCCAAAAGGCCTGGCTGTGATGTAAGCAGATTCCACACAGCCCCTTGGCATTACCCACTGACAGGGCTCGTCGGAGCCATGGCTAAGGTCCACAAATGACCTCTGGGCCACATGGCACGTACCAAGTCAGGCCCAGGCGGGGAAAGGTGTGGTAGGCATGATGCCTATGGCAGAGTGAACAGGAGGCTGCTGTGCCCATGAGAGCATTGCCAGCTCCCACAATCTCATCCTGAGTCTCGCAATCTTTGGTACTTTTCTTCCGTCCCCAGCACGAGACCCTCTGCTTTCATTTCAAACAAATAAAACGAAATGTTAGTACGTTTCTAGCCCTCCCTGGTTGCAGAGATAAGCTTGGACATGGGAACCTTAAAAGGTTCAAACGCCAGCAGGCAAATCCGCTCCACATTAAAACAAAACCACCCCGCACAGTCACAATTTTAGACCAATCTCACAATTTTGGGCAGCCTGAGTCATTTTCGAATGCTTGGGGTTGGCGACACTGTAGAGTCGTACAGGGCGTACCTTTGGTGTGTGAGTGGCTCATGGGAGGGTTTTTTCATGCTTCTGACTTGTATGTTACTGCTTGCACTGTGCTATCCTGCTGGAGTACTTTGGAAACCCAGGATTCCCCCAGCCCCTACAGTTCAGTTACGTGTTTATTGAACACAGATGTCATTTCTCTAATCCTCCTCCAGATGCTTCAGTTATTATTGGTCCAAATAACGCATTTCCTGATGAATTTTTCCAAAATGATCTCTTGAAATGGTCCAACTTTGGGGCATGAATTTACTCATCCATGCACTGGAATAATTTATGGGTGTCTTCCCAAGAACTGCTGTTCCACGTATCCGGTGTTTCATCTTCTGCCGTTCAATCCCATCTTTTCAGGCAATTGTTTGACTTTATGGCACTTACAGAGAATTGGCCAATCTCTTGAGTAACATCTGTAGGCAGAGCCAATGGGGCTGGCACCACAGTGAGTAATGAATAGGCTGTCTTCTTGTCAGGTAGGTTTGATATATTCTTGGATTATGAAAGGCTGGCCAATTCAATGTCTGTCCTCCCGCTGGTCCTTCATCAATTGCCTGAATTCGTCAGCCAGGGTCCTATTCAAAACAACTGGAGAATCATCATAAATGCTTTTGTACTGAGCAACGTGGATGCAAGTTCCATTGTAGGACTATGTGTACTCCATGCAGGGAATTTGGGTTCATGCCTAATGGGCTGGCTGGTGTCCACGCTTACAGTGTTGCACCATAAACGGCAACCATGGCATTTGGGGAGTTCATCTTCACCAGACTGTGTTAAACGGAGGGTCCTGCTCCGGACAGAGCAATGGTCAGACCTGGTATTTCCAGGGTGCCAGGCTTTGGAGTCTGGCATGAGAAAGCAGATCTCCTGGATGTCTAGAAACTTTTCTATTTGGAGAAAAGCCAGCAACCGCCACAAGGTGGAGGATGGTGAACACCGGCGAACGCTCCACTGAAGTCAATATGGAACGAAGTGAATTCACACGCCAGCCGTGGGTCTGTCCCAGAGGCCGATACCCTACCCTAGGAGAAAAGTGGACGGATCACCGCAGGCAACAGCACAAGCTTCTGCCAGGCTAAGAGGAGCTTTCAGCTGGGTGCATGTTTCCCGCTCCTTTGAAAACCATTATGGCATCTCCTCCTAGACTTGAGAGTCAGAAGGCCCTGGTACAAGCCCATAAACCAGCAGGCTGAGTGAGCGAGGCCCATAGCTGGCAGCTTCTTCTTATTAATATTTGTATAATTACAGTGCCTGGGAGCTGCAGACACGGAGCAGGATCCTGTTGCACTGTGTTCAGTAGCACGTGGAACTTATCTCCTGGTTTGTGGCATAGCTCCTGGACGCGGTGTATGTTGGGAGATTTCACAAGGCCCTCGGTACAGTGGGGGACAGCTGTAGGAGGACAAGTTCAACCATTTTAGATAGTTTGTGTCCGTACCGGCGTTAAACCAGATCAGGCTGAAGCCATACCAAGCCCTGCTGAAAGCAAGTCTCCTTTGGCTGGTCTGACAAACCGTTTGCAGAACGTTCAGAATGTTGTTTGGTGAGGTGGAAGGTGTGTGTGGGGGGGGGGGGAGTTGCTATGCGGAGGTTACAGCTTGTTTGTAGCCTGTTCCAGGTTTCTAGTGTGGACGTGGCTTCAGGCACTTGCCCCAGGTGCCTACACTGGTTTGGGGGGAACGTTTCCGACACACAATGTTGCTTAACTTGCCCAACTCCTGTCTGCCCTGCACCAGGTGGAAGAACTTGAGAAGCCTGAGGTGAAAGGACTGCGGGCAGAAGGGGAGGATATCTACCGACTGCTCTGAGTGCTGACCGAGAGAACTTCCCTTACCTGGATGCCAGTCTGTGCCCTACTACCCCGCGGTGACACAGCCTGTAAACTGTTTGGGACAGGGACTGTGGGTTTGCTCTGTGCTGCATCTATGCTTTTGCCAGTGAATGATGGCGAGATTGGAATTTGGCAGGAGGAAAGAGGAGATTATGGGATGGAATAGAGGGAACCGTGGGAATTTTACAAAAGTGGCCCAGAAAAGAAAAGATGATGGGCCAGAACAGAGGGAATTATGGCCTGCAGTTGCCCTCCCCGGCCCCCCCGACATTCTTCCCCAAACCCCCAACTTTTCATGCGTCTCTGTGCTCCACTTTTTGCGGGATATATAATAATCACATAGAATGTTCTAGATGCTGACAACTTTTCTCCCAGCCCCGCCTGCCCCCCGAATTTTTCTGATATCATTGCCCTGAAATGCAGCCAAGTGTGAATGGACACGAAAATCATAGCAGTGCTGACAGAAATTTACGAGTAAAACCTTCTGGTGTAGCCTATGCCAGGCCTAGGTCAGCCGTGTATCTAAAAAAAAACTTCTGTCACCAAAAGGACTCCTCTCCTTCCTTGTCACAACACCTGCTCACTCTGCAGCATTCCCAGAGTCCGTCCGTCCTTAGTGGGTCTCCACCATGCCTTCAATCACTCTGGGTTACAGCAGCCTAAGAGAAAGGAAGTTGTCCTAGGTTCTTTACCACGCAGGATGTATCCATCCAGTCAAAAAGACATGGCAAAGGGCACAATGGATGCATTCTACCCCATCTTGCTCCCAATTCATTGTTTTATTCCAGAGGTAAACACAAAGGAAATGATTCCGTTTTCCCCTGGCCGGTCCTCGCCAGCTGGGAAGTTTTACGTTTATAACCAGATACCTGCCTGGGCCGGGAGGACAGGGCCATCTGAAAGAAACTCTCCATGGTGTGTTTTATTAATACGGAACGTGAGCTTACATTAACAATGAGGAGTGTCCGGAGCGTGGCTGGAAGGGGCGTGGTGGGAAAAGCAGAAGGCAAAAGACGGACAGCAACAGTGCGTCCAGTTCAAGCTGCAGCGCTGGACTTTTCAGATGTGAGTGAACAGCGAATAATCAGCCGCAAAACCAGTCACACGTTCTCTACCAATGGGCGATGGATCGGGAACCAACAGGCGAAGAATTCCAAGGCTCACTTGGGAGAGGCAGGATCATCTTAGTGTACACTCAGGGCTGGATTGGACCCTACACACCAGCCTGGAGAAGGGGAAGCACATATCTGCCCTGCCCCCACAGCTTGTGATTACACTTTTCCTCCTGACTCCTGGAGGGTGGGGTTGCAAGGAACACAGACAGTCTGTGCAGGGTTTGTCCCCCCTGGGCTGTTGCCCACCTGAGGCCGCCGGCGCTGGCTGTGTAAGAAATCAGCAAGGGCCAGCCAGTGTCTGCTCGAGGTTACAGCTGCCTGGCTCCCCTGGTGCCGTGTCGTGTTCTCAGAATAAATCCGGATGCTGCTGCAGACTGTGGGTGTTACTTTGTTCCACAGCTGAGGTGGGAAATAACCAGTGCCGGCCTTTAGCTGGTCCCTCCGACTTCCCCCACTGCACCAGCTCACTTGTGCAAGCCCACGGGCTGGGGCCGAGCCAAGGTTCTGCCTACGAGGGAGGATGTGGACACGGATCACTTGCCAGTCAGCAGCTGCTTCCCCTTCATCCCCCTCTGCGGGTGCGCTGCTGAGTTCACGCGTGAGTGCCCTTAGAGGGTAGATTTACACAGGAACACTCGTTCTTTTGGGTCACCAGTGACAGACAGACAGCTATCAAGGCTGAAAGCAGAGCTATGGAGAAAGCAGCTACGCTTGCCAGAGGGCAAATCTCCATAACCACCCCTGACACATTTTTACCCTAAATAAAAGGAAACCCCTATTCACCTGGCACAGGCTATCCACTGACATTTCATAGTCACTTCGGGGAATGTCCCTTCTTTGAAACAATGGGATGCTGCTGACTGACTGGATTTGAACTCCTGCCTGCTCTGTAGCTGCAAAATCCCACCTGTTGCATAACCAGTAGTGCTGGAGGAGACCGAAGAGTGAGCAGCGTTTATAAAGGCAGCTACCGCAGCAATGCTCCAACTTTGGAAGTCTGCGTCCGTGCCAACAGTAAGAGAATAACTGCCTGAAGGTGGCTCTTGGGGGATACCTCTATGCCAGGTATGAAAGACAAGGCTACACTGGAAGATATGTGGGGGTCCGGTTCCCAGAAATAGGGAGGGTCCATGAAGGTTTTTCTGAATTAATTCTTTTCCCATTCTCTCACCTCCTCCCTTAAAAGCAGGGTGAGAAGTCAAAACTAGGAAAGCAAACAGGTTTTATCTTATCCCCTATCACAGTGAGTTTGCTTTGGAAGTTTGTTTTACCATTGCATTACTCATATAGTTTAGACTGGGCTCTTTGAATGAGCCTTTCCACATAAAAGTCAATAGAACTAAAAGCAAAGACGCCTCAGTGTCGGTTCATTACAGCCAGCCTCCGTGTCCTTCTTTGTGGTAAGAGGTCTTCATACCATTTTGTTTCCAGAGCCAGAAATCTTGGAGTCATCCTTGACCCCAGCCTTTCTCCTCTCCTACATCTTCCTTTCATCACCTCTGGACCGTTGCCACGGTGAGTGTATCCGTTCCTTGAACTTTCTTCTGCTTAAATACTGAGTCATGCATTCATCCTTTGCCATCTGTTTCCCTCTTTCACAAGCCTTCTCTATCTGATCTCAGTGCGCCTGGGATTCCAAGACAGCAGCCAACACCACCTCACAGTCCGAAACAACCCCGGCCTCCACAGCCCTCTAGAAAACCAGGGTAATATGATCATCCTTGGCTGTGAAAGTGAACCATGGGATTTGTTCCTCTGTCTTCCATCAGGCTTAGCCCCTGCTGCCATTCCAGTCTCATACTTGTGCTGTCCCAACTGAGCCAGCCCCTCGCCCTTTTGAAGACACTCATGGTGAAGTCCTCTCTCTATTAAAGTCAATGGAAAAACTCCTGGCTCCACTGAAGTCGGTGGGATTTCTCCCTAACTTGCAAACTCTTTGTAGTTTCATCCTCACACTTTCTTTTTTGCACGTTAGTCCATGATTCCCAGGGAAGTCAAACGTGCACGGATGCACTACTATACAGTTCGTTGTATCACTGGCTATACAATTCGTTGTGCCACTTTAGTTGTATCTAAATTCAGGGACCACTGTTTTCCGAGACACTTTAGAGCAGCACGCTGCAGCTTTTGGAGCGGCTTCTGAGCCATCAAAACAGAGATGTAATTAAAGCATGAGACATGCAGCCAACACAGTGTTGTTATTTTCTGACGTCAATTCCGTTTTTTCCCATCCACTCAAATGTGACCCAGATTTTTGAACTGGAAACATAGCTCTTCTGTAGAAGTTGCAGTAAGGAAGATAATTGTTGCAGCTGGGAAGGGGAGATTTAGGGCTTTTGTCATGTGGGAAAGCATCTGAGGTGATCAGGGAACGAGGGATAAACACAGTAAAGTGCCCTAAAAGACAGACGTCATAAAGCTCCTCATAGACCATTGACCTTGCTATAGGCCTAATCCTGCAAATCTTCATTTACGAGAATAAGATTTGCAGAACCGGGCCTAGGAATGTCACAAGGTCAGTTTTTAGGACACCACACTGGGGGCTACGTTACATTTATGGATGTGGAAGAATAATAGTTTGCCATAGAACTGTGCAGAAACAAAGGCATAGCTCTAAAAGCAAGCCAAGCCAAGCCAAAAATACCAAAGGTGAGCTGATAGATTTGGCTCCTGAATCAGGTTGATCCACAGCTGGGCCACACAGATGCCTATTAAGCTCCTGCAGGCACAGTAAAATAGAACAGCCCACCTTTCACCGAGTAGTTCTTGTTCAAAATGAATGGGGAAAAAAAAATCAAATCTGCATTTGCCCCAGAGAATGCAATAAGCTACTGACAGATTCATAGAACTCCTTGTATAGATCGTGGTGAGTATGCAGCAATTGCACAAAGTTAAATTCATGGATTTATAAGAGTTTAAGTCCAGAAGAGACATTTAGATTATCTGGTCGGCCCTCCTGGATATCACAGACCAGAGAATTTCACTCTGTTCCCATGTACTGCGCCCAATCACTTGTGTTTGGCTAAAGCATCTTCACGAAAGGCATCCAGTCTTGATCAGAAGACATCAAGAGATGGAGAATCTACTACTTCCGTTGGAAGTTTGCCCCAGTGGTTAAGCTCTGTGTGGCTCAAAAGGGTGCTTCCTTCGCCAACAGAAGTTGGTCCAATAAAAGACATTACCTCACCCACCTTGTCTTTCTAAAAAAGTGTGTTTAATTTCTAATTTGAATTTGTCTGGCTTTAGCTTCCAGTCACTTGTTCTTGTTCTGCCTCTCTCTGCTAGCATAGACAGCTCTCTAGTACTTGGTATTTTTTCCCCATGAAGGTACTTATACAGCGTAGTCAAGTTGCCTCTTGATCTTCTAGTGCAGAGGTTATTGGCCAATCAAAAATCAATGGTGACATGGTGAACAGATAACCCGCTACACAGGATGCCATGTTGGAAACCAATAGGACGTGCTAAATGAAATAGCCCAACAGACTGGTGCAATCCTGTAGGTAACAACTCTCTCTAGATCTCATAAAAACTGGGCCTCATCCCTCTTTGAGCACACACCACTCCCCCAGGGGCTCCCCCACAGCAAGGGGTATTTATTTTTTGTATTACTCAGAAGCCTTAACTTAAGGGCCCCATTGTAACAGAGGCCTCACAGACAACTGGTGAGACAGTCTCTGCCACAAAGAGCTCTGTGTAGATAAAGGGAGGGAAAGGGAAACCGAGGCACGGGGGTGACTTGCCAAGGTCAGTGGCAGACCTGGAGACAGAACCCACAGGGTACTTTTTAGAAAAATCTCGGGGCCAGATTCTGCCACCCTCGCTCCCCCATGTGGCACTGCTGAAATCCAGAGGCTGAAGTGGGTCTTAGGGTATCAAGATGTTTGTTTAAAACAAATCCGACTGAGAAAAATATAATGAGCAATAACCACAAGGCCCAATTACTGCTCCTGTAAAAAGGGAGCACAAGAAAGAACATTAAGGAGCTGCAATTGCTATGAGCAAAACTGCTAATCTGGTCCTGAAATGCAGTCGTCAATTTTTAATATCTGGGAAAGATTTTTTTCCAAACAGCTCCGGAGAAGTTGGCTGTGCAAGTGGAATATTTTTCACGAGCATTCATGAAAAAAACCCAACTTAGACCTTTAACAAAAACTTCAGACTAGGCAGATTTGGTTTTAGTGGCATTTTCTTGCTCGTCTTGCTTTAAGGAACCCTGTCCAGATCCAGAGAGCATAGTTAGGGAACACAGCAAGTTAACATTTTCAGGTTATAAAAACCCTCTGTGCATACAAATGCCAGACTCATGACTTGGGCCTTGATCTTGCAAAGACTTATGCAGACCCTTAATTTTAAGCATGCAAAATAGTCACAGTGAGTTCAATGGACCGCTCACATGCTTAAAGTTAACAAGCCCATGTGTTTTCAGGAGATGCCTCAGACAAAATTTTGAACATGTTTGCATAGTAGGATGACCAGATAGCAAGTGTGAAAAATCGGGACAGGCGCTCATGTAATGCAAAGCCCCAAATATTGGGGCTGTCCCTATAAAATTGGGACATCTGGTCACCCTATTGCATAGGTATATGTGACACCACAGGGTGAAAGGCAGGAAACAAAATGGGCGAGAAATTCTGCCATCCATGTGAGTGGATGGAAAGCATTATTTTGGTAGCATTTATACCCACTCTTCACGTGTGATTATAAAAGTATAGACTAAGCATAAGGGGTGAAACAAAAACTTAATACTACCCAACGGAGTGGCACTTTTGCCTTCAACTTTACTGGGGCCAGAATTCCACTCAAAGTGCATAAGGACGTCAGAATTTAACCCACACTGTGCACTGCATAAGAAACTGAGTATTTTCCTAGACTGCACCTGTGACGATGTATCCCACAAGGCTTTATGGGGGTGTGTGCCTGTGAATATGTGTATGATGTTACGGGAATATGGTTTTGCAAAAAAGTTATATCTCTGGGAAGGTAATGATCCACTGGATCTGTTCATCCTGTTTGTATGAATATTGACTATGTGCTTGGTTGGTTGTATGTGGACTTTGGAAAGCAGCTGAACAGCTCTCTGAGCAAAACTATTCTCAGTTAAGCCCAATTGAGAACTAATCAAGCAAACAATGAAGTTTGTAGACGCCCGTCCACACCCGATCTGCCTGAGGAATGCAGCCTGGCTGGTGGTGAGAGGAGTCTGGTTTGGGCCTGCAACTGAGCCATGTGCTCTGAGAGCCCATGTGGACTCTGCATAGGAAGGAGGAGGGGCTCTCCACCCAGAAGAGGAAGCCTATATAAACCTGGGAGAGACCTCTCCATTTTGTTCTCAGCTGGTTCAAGCAACAGCCCTCCATCTCCCAAGGATTCCTGGAAGAAACTGGAACAGAGGACTGTGACTGCAAGGGGAAGGGAGGGGGCGAGTGAGCGCTGGACCCAGGCTAACAGGGAGTTTAGCCTGAAAGAAGGAATTCAGAGGGTGAGGTTTTTTACTGTAATAGTGTTAGATTTGCATGTTCTGTTTATTTTGTTTGGTAATTCACTTTATTCTGTCTGTTACTACTTTAAACCACTTAAATCCTATTTCCTATCTTTATTAAAATCACTTTTTACTTATTAATTAACCTGGAGTACGTGTTGGTACCTGGGGCGGGGGGGGGGGGGGGGGCGGCAAACAGCGGTGCATATCTCTCTATCATTGTTATAGAGGGCGAACAATCTATGAGTTTGCCCTGTATAAGCTTTATACAGGGCAAAACAAATTTTATTCAGGGTTTAACCCCATTGGGAGTTGAGCATCTGAGTGCCAGAGGTAAGGATACCTCCTGCCTGTTTCCAGGAAGGCCCACAGCTGTTAGGGGACGTGGCTCAGACCTGGCAGGGTACTGAGGTCCTAAGCTGTTTGGGCAGGAAAACTGAGGCAGGAGTAGCCTTGGCACATCAGGGGGCAGCTCCTAAGGGGTTTCTGTGATCTCAACCCATCACAGTGGCGTAGTCGAGCAGTGACTGTGCACAGCTGATTGCTTTGAGATACTGGTAGTGATTTTAAGTGGTGGCTGGAGAACAGACAAAGTGGTTACTGGTTTGTTATTTTCTGTTTGCTTATTTCGGGCAAAGGAAATAGGGACAGAAAGGGAAGCAAATAACTAAGTGTCACGATCAGTAAAAGCTAGAACTGCAATTTGCCCAGAAAGGCTGAACACTGGGTATTGCAGAGGTCTCTGTTAAGTAAGAAGCCCCATAGCTGAGTGCAGCCCAGTTTCAGTGAACTGCAGAGGGGGTGTAGCCCAGTGCAAGAAAGCAGGAAAATGTCTACCAGCGAAGCAGCTGTTAAACTTGAGCTGGCGAGATGAGAGAGAAAAAGAACATCAAAGGCTGATGGAGAGAGAGGAAGCGGCCCATAAAAGAGAGGAAGCTGCTCATAAAAGGGCTATGGAAGCCCAGATTGAGGCACAGAAGCATGAGCTGGCTGTTTTGGAGCTGAGGAGACGAAGCTCTCCAGCTGCTGGCTCCACTTCCCCAAAAATCCACAAATGGGAGCGACTATGCCCACAGTATGATGAGTACAGCGATATTGCAGAATATTTCATCACCTTTGAGAGACTCTGCATTCTCCATGCAATCCCTGAAGATCAAAAGATGACCACTTTGATAGCCAAATTGACTGGCAGAGCTCTGGACACATTCAATAAGATGCCTATTGAGGATGCTACAAACTATGGTAAATTTAAGGACCTGGTTTTGAAACAGTTTCAGGTTACACCTGAAACGTACAGGGTTAAATTCAGGAGTCTGAAAAGGGGATCTGGACTGAGTAATGTGGCTTATGCAAATGAAATGAGAAATCTGGTAGATAAGTGGGTGAAGGCAAAAGGCATTACAAGTTTTGAAGGAATGTGTGATCTGGTTACTTGGGAACACTGCCTGAATATGTGCAGTGATGATGTGAAACAGTATTTGTGGGACAAAAAGGTAAATGAAGTGGGTGAATTAGCTGGGTATGCAGACTCTTATGAGCAAGCACAAGCTGCAATTAGACACAATCCACTGGCAGAAGGGTATAGGGTTGGGGAAAAGCAGAATCACCGTTTTACCCCTGGGAAAAAGGAGGCTGGGTGTTCACCTCCCCGTTCCCCTGGTACTTGTCCCAAATTTCCTGTGCAAGCAGAGGAGCCTAAAAGGTGCTACCATTGTAAGTCCACTGAGCACCTGAGGAATAAGTGTCCCTTGCTGAGCGAAAACAGGCAGACAGTGGCACCTGAAGCTGCTCCTTCTCAGAACCTGCCTGCTGCCTTTTTTCACACAGGATTTGTAAAGGTTGCTTCTACCAACCAAGCAGTGAGCACATGCATTCGGTTAAATTGAATGGGAAACTAATCTCAGGTTTGAGAGATACAGGTGCTGAGATTTCTGTGGTCAGGAGGGACCTGATCCAAGAGGATTTGTTACCAGGCCAGGTAGCAGAACTGGAACTGGTGGGGGGGCTACAGAGTCCTTGCACCTTTGGCTAAAGTTCACATGCAAACTGAAAATTTGCAGGCTGAGCTGACTGTTGCCACAGTGGCACACAATGTTGCACCATTTCTGCTGGGGAATGATTTCTTTAATGTGGCAGAATCTGTCCCAGGACTGGTTAGCAGTGAGCAGGAATCTTGTGCTAACAACCCTGGGGGGGGGGGGGGTGTAAAGTCACAGAAACTGCTGAGGGAACAGGGGGGTGTTTCCTACATTCCTTTGGAGCAGTGAAGAATGCTGCTGTGGGGGCAGGGAAGGTTGTGGCCAGGTCCCGTAGCCCCAGGGCTCAAGGCAAGAGTCAGAGGGAGGGGCTGGATGAAGCCAGCTTCTGTCCTGTAGTCATCTCCCCGGGGGAGGGGGATGTACCACCTGGTAGCAGGGAGGCAACCCTAGCTGCTGACTGCCTGGAAGTTGCAGGTCAGCAGGGGGAAGGGCTCAGCACCATGTTCAGGACCATCACAGAACTGGTATTTATTTCTACAATAATGTTGACTTAAAAATAAGCTCTATGCTGATCAAAACAGACACTGATGGGCTTCGCTGCAATCGTTTTAGACGTGATTTGACAACAACAGAGTGGATTTGCCCCTTGCTGCAGACTAGATTGCAACTGAGCTTTTCTCTTCCTATCCTGAGCTCCTGAAGGCTTCTTTGGGGGCATCTTTTATTTCCTATGGAGAAAAACAGATTTTTGCTCTCCCTAATGCTATGTTTCATAGTCTTAGAAAGTCAAACATTGTGCGTTAAGCACGGCAAAAGAAGTAACGGTATTTCTTTTATACTATTGCACAGGTAGGGAGCTCAATAGATATCTCTGATACCTCATTAAATGTCCTTTATTAGTTGCTACTTACACGCAAGTCTTAAAATGCAAGTACACTTTCACAATTACACAACAAAACAAGGTTTACAATAGTTTTCACTTCATTCGTATATCTCACTGACTGAGTGGCAACACCTCTCCCCTTATAGACTCCCAAGTGCCTGGCTGACACCATTCGAGAAGGTTCCCGGAAAATGTAGTTCTCAGAAAGCCTACAAGGTTCCAAGAGATCCTACAAAGATCCAGAACATTCTAAGACAGTTAGTGCAAAATGAATCCACATATGGAATTCTTGAAGCATTTTACTTCAAACATTGTATTTCCCCTTTTGTTGCGAACAACAAAAACAGCACCTTGAGCCTGGTGTACCCCAAGCCCAACACCCCAGGGGGTCACCTGCCCTTAAATCCGGGTTTGATAGCAAGTATACTTTTGCCTCAAAAGATACCCCTCATATAACAAGTAACCACTTCAGTCTCTCAGAACGATCAGAGCAGTGTTTTAGAGCCAGGAGGAAAAAAAATAATCAGGGTTTGTTTATAGAAAAGCTATCTTCCATACCTTCCACAGCCAGGGCGGCTCCAGCGTTTTTTGCCGCCCCAAGCGGTGAAGAAAAAAAAGAAAACCCCAAGTTGTGCCGCTTAAGAGCTGCCGCTGCCACAAGAGGACAGAAGGACCTGCCGCCGAAGAAAAAGATGCGCCACCCCAATAACGGACGGAGTTCTGCCCCCCCCTAATTTTGGCCACGCTGGGCACTTGCTTCCTTCCTGTGGCACCTTAAAGACTAGGTGCCACAGGACTCTTTGTTACCTCTGCTATTCCAGACTAACACGGCTACCTCTCTGATTCTTGACTTCCTATTTACTTTTTCCACACCATTCATGATTTTATAGATCTCTATCATATCCCCTCTTAGTTGTCTGTTTTCAAAGCTGAACAGTCCCAGTCTTGTTACTCTCTCGTCTCTCCTCAGATGGAAGCTGTTCCATACCCTTAATCATTTGTTGGCCTTCTCTCTACGTTTTCCATTTCTAATGTATCTCTTTTTGAAAAGCACTGACCAGAACCGCACACTATTAGAAAAGTGGATTTGTATACCGGCATTATGATATATTCTGTCTTATTCTCTATCGCTTTTCTAACGCTTCCTAACATGGTTAGCCTTTTTGACTGCTGCTATACATCGAGAGGATGTTTTCAGAGAACTAGCCACAATGACTCCAAGATCTTTCTTGAGTGGTAACAGCTAATTTAGACCCCATCATTTTGTATGTGTAATAGGGATTATGTTTTCCATTGTGCATTATTGTGCATTCATCAACACTGAATTTCATTGCCCAGTCACCCAATTTCATTGCCATTTTGTTGCCCAGTCACCCAATTTTGTGAGACCCTTTGTAACTCTTCGCAGTCTGCTTTGGACATAACTATATTGAGTAGAATCATTGATTCATAGAAGATTGGGGACAGGAAGAGACCTCAGGAGGTCATCTAGTCCAACCCCGTGCCCAAAGTAGGACCTACGCCAACTAAATCAGTAGTTTTGTACCATCTGCAGTTTTTGCCACCTCACCGTTTACCTTTTTCCAGTTCATTTATGAATATATTGATCAGCACTGGTCCCCATACAGATCTCTAGGGGACCCTGCTATTTACCTCTTTCCGCTCTGAAAACTGACCATTTATTCTATCCCATGTTTTCTGTCTTTTAACCAGTTCAGATCTATGAGAGGCCTTTTCCTTTTATCCCGTGACTGCTTAGTTTGGTGAAGGACCTTTTCAAAGGTTTTCTGAAAGTCCCAGTACGTTGGATAACCCTCGTCCATGTTTGTTGATCTCTACAAAGAACTCTAATAGATTGGCAAGGCATCATTTCCCTTTACAAAAGCCAAGTTGACTCTTTCCCAACAAATCGTGTTCATCTAGGTGTCTGATAATTCTGTACTTTACTACAGTTTCAGCCAATTTCCCTGGTACTGAAGTTAGGCTTAGTGACCTGTAATTGCTGGGATTGACTCTGAAGCCTTTTTTATTTTATTTTTAAATGTACATTAGCTGTCCTCCACTTACCTGGTGCAGAGGCTGATTTAAGCAATAGGTTACACACCAGTTAAATCTGCAATTTCATATTTGAGTTTTCAGAACTCTTGGGTGATTCCAATCTGGTTCTAGTGACTTATTAATGTTTATTACTTTGTTCCAAACCCACCTCTACTGACACCACTTCAATCTGTGATAGTTCTTCAGATTTGTCACCTAAAAAGAATGGCTCCGGTGTGGGAATCTCCCTCTCATCCTCTGCAGTGAGGACTGAGGGAAAGAATTCATTTAGTGTCTCCGCAATGGCCTTGTCTTCCTTGAGTGCTCTATCACCCAGTGGCTCCACTGATTGTTTGGCAAATTCTCTGCTTCTGATGTTGTTAATTATTTGTTGCTTCTAGTTTGTCTTTTGCTCTTCACATTCTTTTACTGTTAAACTTGGCTTACCAAAGTTTATACTTGCTTGTATTTTCCTCTGTAGGATTTGACTTCCAATTTTTAAAGGCTTCCTTTCCCCCCCTCTTTTACTGTGTTTAGCAAAAGTGGCATTTTTTTGGTCCCCCCTCCTTTTTAAAATTTAATTTGAGCCTCTATTATATGGTTTTTAAAAAGTTCTCATGCAGCTTCTATGCATTTCTTGTGACCGTTTTAATTTTCGTTTAACTAGCGTCTTCATTTTGGTGTAGTTCCCCTTTCTGAAGTTAAATGTTACTGTGGTGGGCTTCTTTAATATTTTATGCCCCCCTCAAAGATGTCAAATTTAATTATATTATGGTTGCTATTACTGAGCAGCTCAGCTATATTCACTTCTTGGACCACATCCTGTTCAATTTAGGACTAAATCAAGAATTGCCTCTCCCCTCGTGGGTTCCAGGACTAGCTGTTCCAAGAAGCAGTTATTAATAGAGTGTAGAAACTTTCTCTGCATTCTGTCCTGAGGTGACGCATACCCTGTTAGTACAGGGACAGTAGAAATCCCCGATTAATAATTATTATTGAGTTTTCTATTTTTATACTCAATTTCTGATCGACTATCACCTCTAGATCCTTTTCAGCAGTACTACCACATAGTCAAGTATTCCTCATTTTATAGGGCATCTGATTTAGCCTTCCTAAGTGTAGTGCTTTGCACTTGTCTTTATTGAATTTCAGGTTGTTGATTTCCAACCAATTCCGCAATTTGTTAAGATGGTTTTGAACCCTAATCCTTTTTTCCCAAAGTGCCCATCCCATCTTGAGGTTATCCACAAATTTTTTAGGGATATTCTCCACGCCATTATCTAAGTTATGAATGAAAATATTGACTAGTAATGAACCCAAAGACTTATCCTGCAAGCCCCCAATAGACACATCCTACCAGTCTGATATTGATAACTACTCCTTAAGCACATTCTTGGAACCAGTTGTGCACCCACCTTATAGTAATTTCATCTAGACCACATTTCCCTAGTATTCTTATGAGAATATCAGTGGGACCATGTCAAAAGCCATACTAAAAAACAAAATATATCTACTGCTTGTCTACCCAGGCTAGGAGGCTCGCTCTAGCTGCAATGTAGACATACCCTGAGGTGTCTCTAGTGCGACCACCCCAGGCCCTGAAACATCAGTCACCCAAAGTCACTAGACACTTCTGGAAACATTGGCCTTGGTACCTTGTATTTAAAGAATACAAAATAGTGCCTCCTATCCCAGATACCAAAATCAATATTTTCAGAAGCAGTCACAGATTTCATCTGGTCACCCCGAGACATGTCAGGCCTAATTTCAGAAGGGTGGAAAACCCACAGCTCATATTGAAACTAACAGAAACAGTGGGTGCTCAGTACTTTTAAAAATCAGTAGCCACTTTACATAGTCACATGACTCCAGGAGTTGGGGGTTTAAGAAAAACACCAACTATTACGAGATTTCTGATAGAAATGGAAGAGGTAGCAGTGAACAGGTGCTCAGCATATCTGAAAAATGGGTCTTAATTTTTATCATGCACAGAATATACAAAATATTACAGAGTTATTCAGCCTGGTAATTGTCTGCATTTGTGGTAATTGTGTGCATTTGGTTTACGATTATGGGTAGCTTCAGACATCTTGATTAGCAGCTGAAGCAGTATAAATCTTCTCCTCACAAGGCAGACTTCAAAGATCTCCATTAACAAATCTCATAACTGTAAACAGCAGTAATAGTGGGTGAAACACCTTTTTTCAAGGGCTACTGCATCTGAAATTTGACACAGATGGCAAGAACTTGTGGTACTTTATTGTTTGGCTCATTTCACTCCCAATTTTTTGCTATAATACTTACCCTAAACTCTGCCTGCTATGTAAGATGAGGACTGAGGCAGACAACATGATGAGATAGGATTGCAAATAAAAATCTTTATTGCATCTTAGGACCAAGTCTTTCAACACTTTCCATGCATTGAATCCATTATAAGTATCTACATCCTTGGGGCTGTCACCAAAAAAATAACGACAGTTGTAAGACACCGAATCTAGACTAGTTGCAAATGCAATTCACATTCCATGAACGTGTAACCACTGATTATTTTCCTATTGGAATATTCAAGCAGTTACTCCATAAAGACCCCTTAAAACTTGGTAAATCAAATCTAAGTACTGATTTTCATTCTCTTTTACTATCCTTTACCTCCCAAAGACTAGGTCTTTATATTACTGAAATGGAACTAGGGGAAAGCGGTTTTCAAAACATATTTTTCACTGGCTTTATTTTTAACTTCTGAGCCCAATATATGATTTGCTTCAACAGCAATTTCCATCAGTGTTCTAAGTCTGAATGCAGAAGAGTTCCCCCTCCTTTTGTTCACTTTAAGGCACTTTATTTGTATGTTTATTTAACCTTTCCCAGGTGATAACTCAGAGGGTCATATTGTTTCTACTCAACATTTTCTCTCCCCAGTTTATCTTAGAGCATCAAAACAATTCCCAAGGTTATTTAAGTCACTCAGTAAAAATTTAAAAGGAATTTGGAATAAAAAATACTTTCAAAAGAAATCTTTGGAGATCACAGTTTACTGTAAGTAAGATGTACACTACCTTAGTGAGAAAAAGCAATACATTCCTAATAGATATATAAATAAATGACTAACAGATATTCAAGAAAAGGGCAAGAACCTAAAACAATGGATATTAAATAAATTAAAGGTCTATCAGATACAGAAAACAAAAGAAACTAGTAATCAAAGAATGTAACAATTGTTCCCACCAGCATCTTGTAACTGATTGTACAAAATGAATGCAATCAGATGCAAGTTTCCAATGTTTTCATTAGGGATTTACAATTTTTAGTTTTGTACCTTGTTTTGCAGTGAGAAATTATCATTTTTCCCCTCCCTCCCTTATTACAATTTTGCATTTCACCATCATGCAGTCTCTGTTCTAGACAGGAGAACAATTTAGAATACACAGAATCCACCATGGAATTTTTAATGTTAGATCCACATATGGACCAAATGTCAGACAAAACTTACATATGGACTAAACTGATACAAGGTTGTGCTTCTTTCCCACACCCCCCTTCAAAAAGTTGCTCGGCCACAATAAGCAAAAATACAATTTTGGTTGAAGTAATCAACCAATTGAAATACTCCTGAAATTAATAACCCAACTATTGCCACACTGTTTTTCTTTGTTCTAACACAATTTGAACATTATGGCTATTTAAAGAGAGTAGAATCGGTGTAATGTAACAGTCACAACACAACAGTTTGGTACAGTATTTTGCCATTTTGCTTGAATGTTCAGGTTCCAATTTAGAATCCTAGCAAAGAAGACAGCGATGGGAAAAGGTTTAAAAAAAGATAGGTCCTTTGTTCATATGGAAACCTTATTTCAAGTCATCAGAATTATGCAGATTTGTCAGATAATACTCAGCCAAAATTTTTGTTCAAAGGCAAATATCAATCACAGATTTGCTCCAAAAAAAAGCTCATTCTCAAAAGAGTTCTTGGTAAGAAAACATGATTTCTAAAATATATCCTTGTGTGGTCTTTAAAAACGAACTATCAAAACATTTTCCAAAAATAAATTAGATAATTAAAAAAAAGTCTTCTCCAGCATAGCTGGACATTAGGCTGTCCTCACCGAGCCATTAGTATTGCTGCTTTTCCCAAAGCTAGGGTCATTTTTTTCCAGCCACAGTTCAGCCAACTGTTGTGTGGACCCATAAGTTGAAGCTTTGGACCCCAAGCACATTTTGTATTGTTTCGGATCAAGATTGGGGTCACAAAAGACTGGATGATGTACGTGAACAACTCCGATTTCTTGGCTTCGGAAAGTCTTTAAGCCAGCTTGAATGACTTTGTTAAAAAGGTCCACATCCTCAAGGCCCCAGCCTTGAATAGAGACATCAAAGCCACCTGCTCTAAGGAGGTCACCTTTGTAAATACAAGTGATGCCAAAGCCATAGTTCCTCCAGAAACCTGTTTTCTGGGTGAAGGCAAAATGATTGTCACTGGGAACTTTTCCACTATAAACTATCTTTGGATCATACTGACTAAAGATGACTGGAAAATATATTTGTTGGCCCAAAATTGTATTGGCTCTACATCGCTGGAGAAACTCTGTGGTAAACACTAGGTCAACATCACAGAAGAAGAGCAAAGACTCATTTTTAAACTGAGAAGATCCAACTTCAAGAGCAAGAGCTCTTGAGAACTCCCCAGACACTGGCAAGATCTGCATATCAGCCTTGGGGTACTTAATACGGTAATCTCTCATCAATTCAACTTGCTTTGCCTTATCAGGGTTTGAGTCAGAATTGAAAAGCAGGACGACCAGCTTGACGTTCTGACTGGGAATGAGGCAAGTCTTCTCAAAATTCCCCATGAACCTAGCAAACATATCAAAGCGTCCAGACAGAGGAATCAAGATGTTGATCTTCTTATCTTTGGGCTCCTTCCGCTCTGCTTTTGATCCAGTGAGCTGGAATGGGACAAACATCTTCAGTGAATTGGAGAGGAAAGATAAGGATCCGGAATCTTGGTTAATTTTGCTGGCCAGCTCTTTGGCATCTATCTCTTCATGCTCCATAAATTGGATCTTGCTGAATGTTTGTTGTAGGTAGGCATGCCTTCTGACAGGCACGGTCATCTTCTTTCCCTTGTGTTTTTTGTATAGAAGCAATAAGTCAAGAACATACTCTGCTCCATACATAGGATTAACTCTGCGATAGCCATATTGTATCTCCTTGAAATCAATGATCCGCCCTCTTGTCTTAGCATTTGCATTAATCATTTCCATGACCTGCATAACAATGTCATCCAATGCTTCATGCTGAGAGGAGTCCATCCCTCTCCGAGGGGGTTGTCCATCAGCTGCAGAATAGAGATACTTTCCCGTAAGGAACTCCCATTCCAAGACCTCCTCTCGCTGGCGTGGCTGGAACCTCATAAAAGACGGTGGTATCCCCAGCTGAAGGTCATCTTTGTGTATTTCTGCATTGCTGTATTTGCTCATCAGGACAATTTCTCTGTGCAGCTGTATAGTCCGGTAACGCAATTCTGCGATTTTGCGACTCAGCATGTAACTATGAAGTCTATACTGGTATGGTGGGTTCTTGTTGGGATGCAGTGTTATAGCTCGGTGTATCTTGCTATTTCTAAGGTCTTTGATGTAGCCTTTTTTGTTCTGCTCATAATTTTCATAAAACAGCTGCTGCATCTAAAAAGAGAAACATTAAGTTACTATTTTTGCAACATTAAGATGTTAGCAGTAGTGTATTTGTGACAATTACTCCACATAGCCGAACTGTGTGAAAATGCCTCCTTGCTTATATGACTGAAGTCTTTCTGAATAAGCTGTTCTCCGTTTTAGGCACAGGTTGTAGGGATACCAGCTACTGCTCAAAGGAATTACCGTATTTTTCGCCCTATAAGACGCACTTTTTCTTCCCCAAAACGGGGGGGAAAAAGTTGGTGCGTCTTATAGGGCGAATGCAAAAAAAAAAAAAAAAAAGCGCCTCGCTCTCCCGTCCCCGCCGCGCGGGCGGGCTGCCGGGAGAGTCCCGGTTCCCCCCTCCCCGCCGCGGGCGCGCTCCCGGCAGCCCGCCCGCGCGGCGGGGACGGGAGAGCGAGTCGGCGCTTTTTTTTTTTTTTTTTTTTTTGGTCCGGCGGGGAGGGGGGAACCCCGGCAGCCCGCCCACGGCGGGGAGGGGGGAACCTCGGCAGCCCGCCCGCGCGGCGGGGACGGGAGAGCGAGGCGCTTTTTTTTTTCTTTTTTTTTTTCCCCCGGATTTTTTATTTAAAAATGAGGGGGCGTCTTATAGGACGGAGCATCCTATAAGACGAAAAATACGGTAAGAGGGCTATTTATTGTAAACTGGTGAAAGAAACATCTACAAAGGATTGGGATTATGATGTCCTACTCTAGAAATATTAACTGTGTACTAAGTAGATCATAAACTCATTTTAGTCTAAGAGCGCAACATGAGATGAAATATGTCAAAGTGTGTTTTTATTCTCTACATTATAAAATGAATAGCTTTTTTTGGGGGGGGGGTTAAAATGGCATATGGAAAGGCAAGGACACTGTATTCAGAATAAGTATGTTTTCATTATCATGTCCTTTTAAACTTTTTGTTTACAGCCAAATTCTTTTAAAGAAAAATAGAGTTAAACTTGTAGAATACTACTAAACTGAAAATTTTTACCAAAGATGTTAAGTACTAGGTTTAATTTCTGCATTAGTAAACATGAGGGCACCACATTACACATATCAAGATTCAGTCTCTATGGTAGGGAGTGATGTGATCCACATTTTTTTTTAAAAAAAAATAAGTGTCTCAAAATACAGAGTTTAAATCATAACGGGTGCTTTCAAAAAGTACCAACAGCAGTTTCAAAGTAAAGTAAAACATAAGGTACATATACAGAAGAACATAAGCATTCTTAAAATGGGAATCGCTCTATTTCAAACCAATGAGGGGGCAGGTTGAGACTAATCTACACTGAGAAGTTACATCTGCATAGCTGTGTCTCTCTGGGGAGTGAAAATCCATAGTTAAGCTGATCTAACCCCCAGTGTATATAGTGCTAGTTGAGGGAAGAATTCTTCCGTCAACCTAGCAAGCACTTCTCGGGTAGGCGGATTAACTACAGCGATGGGAGAAACCCCGTTACGGAAGTGTTTACACTGAAGCGCCACAGCGGTGCAGCTGTAGCCGTTCAACCGTACACACAGCCTGAGATATTTTAAGACAGATGAGTCTAAATGTCAAATCTAAGCATGCAAGCCCATTCAAGCCTAATCAAGCCCATTCAAGCAGTGTGCTAAATGCAAATTACAAAATAAGAAAAAGAAATAACGGAATGAAGTCTCCATCTAAAGATGCTAAACGAAAGGCAGTTAAAGCTGTCACCATCCTTCTGTGATCCTGTTGTGTTCATGTACGGGAGCTAGAAGTCCCATCGCATGGATCTCTACTTGCTGTTTGTCCTAAATTCAGCCCATTGTTGTGCAGGAGTATTAAGAGATGCATGAAGATTACTTGCATTACTACCCCTTATCATTTCCCCCCTGACCACGCTGCAGTAATCACCATTTCTTTCCCATTTCTTTGTCCTTCAAGACACTTGTTCTTTCCTATTCTATCTTCCCCACGTCAAGTCATTCTTCCATCTTGTCAATGTAATGTAAGCCCGTTGGAACAGAATCTTTTACTAGGTGTATGTATATTGCCCAGCACAAAGAGGACCTGAACTTGATTAGGGCCTCTAGGGCAGGCTATAAAAACGGGTCAACTGACAAGAAGTACAGTAAAACCTCCATTTAACGGACTAATTTGGGCGAGGGGGTGTCCATTAAATCAAAAAGTCAGTTATTTAATAATTAAAAAAAAAAAAGAGCTGTTGGAGCAGCAGCCCGCCCGCCACAGGTCGGGGCGGCAGCTCTGCAGCCCGCCCGCTGCTGGGACCCGGACAGCAGCCGGGAGCCATCAGCCAGCCTGCCTGCTGGCGGGACTTGGGCGGGAGCCGGGAGCCAGCAGTCCGCCCGCTGACGGGACTCGGGAGGGAGCCGGGAGCCGGCAGCCAACCCTTCCGCTGCCGTGACCCGGGCGGCAGCTGGGAGCCAGCAGCCAGCCCGCCTGCGGCTGGGACCCCGGCAGTAGCCGGGAGCCGGCAGCTAGCCCGCCCGCAGCTGGGACCCCGGCAGCAGCCGGGAGCCGGCAGCCAGCCCGCCCGGCTCCCGGGACCAGCCAGCCCGCCCGCTGCCTGGACGCGGGCGGCAGCTGGGAGCCGGCAGCCAGCCCACCCACTGCCTGGACCCGGGTGGGAGCCGGCAGCCAGCCCGCCTGCTGCCGTGACCCAGGCGGCAGCCGGGAGCCGGCAACCAGCCCGCCAGAAATGGATCAGGAATGCATCAGACTTGCTCAGAAATTTTGTCCGTTGCATCCGAAGTCCGTTAAATCGAGGGTTTACTGTACATACCTTTTGGAGTATTTATGATAGAAACTCTCCCAATTATAGAAGTAGAGCGTTACTGGGGTGGAACTCAGTCCGACTGAAACTCAGAGTAGGAGCTGTAAGAGTTAAACGGACTTAGGCCTTCAAAAAAAACAGCTTTGAAGCATGGGTCCCATCCTGCTCTGCCTCCCTTTTCAATTATGTGCATATTGTTTCTGTTACTAATAATGGGTTACTGTAGCATATTTTGAATCTTGCAGTTTCTGTTAAGAGCTCTAGGATCCCCGTGACCCCATGTCACACCCACTTAGAATCAATCTTGTAAGCACACTGTTTATTACAATGGAGAATTGATATAGCATGAACAAAAACATTGCAGGAGCACAGAGTTAGAGCATGTGCTTTAATTTTAAGCGGTCTCCACCAGGCATGTCTTTTATAGTACTATATATAGCACTAGATGCAATACCACATATAGTACCTATCTGTGTATTTCAACTGTATGAATACAAGGGAAGGCACAGATTTCTATAGGACTTTGAAAACAAGATATATGTATTTTATACTAAGAATCAGAGAGGTAGCCATGTTAGTCTAAAATTCTCTCTCTCCTTTAGGAAAACAGATTTGAAAAGAAAAAAAAGTCAACTTGACTGGTGCTTCAAGTTTCAACTCAATGCACTTTAAACAGAAAACATTAAATTTGCACCCAGCCCTTCTGAAGTGGAAATTCTAACAAACCATTCACTGCAGTTGAGGTACCAGGCAGTGCTAGAATGCAGATATACAACTAATTAGAAGGCACCAAAGCCTCCAGAAAGCTTGTATATAAACATGTTTTTCAGAAGAACAGTTTGCAAGGATGATATTGTAATTTCTTTTCCTATAAAATTTCACGTCTCTTCCCTCCCAGACAAGCCACTCCCCATGTGCTTCATAAGCAAAAGTATGTCCTCACTGCCTCTTTAACACTGTGAGCCTGAATCTCTACTCATGGACGTTGATGGCAAAGCTCCCATTGACTTCAACGGTAAAGGAAAAGAAAGAAAAGGACTACCTGAATCAGTTATATAGTTACAGCCCTCCCATATCCTCTTCACCCTTGGGCTGACTCGATTAAAGAAAAAATCACCACATTTTAGCCTACACCAATAACAAGGGCAACCGTGGTTAGCAATCACAGCTGGAGTAACTGCCATATCCATGCAGAATGGGGGAAAACTGACTTAGCAGCAGCACTGCTGAGAAGTCCTGGGAGTTGTAATGGATCACGGCCTCAACATAAGCCAGCAAATGCAATTGTAGTTGCATTAACAGAGGCATAGCAGGCAAATCATGGGAGGTTTTAGTACCACTCTTCTCAATTCTGGTTAGGCCTCAGCTGGAGTACGGTATCCATGTATAGAAAGGATGTAGAGGTGAGTGACAAAGACGATCGAAGGAATGGAATTCAAACCATATGAACAAAAGACTGTTTAGTTTGGAAGAGAGGAGAGTAAGAGGGGATATGTATTTCAGATAATCGAAAGGCTGCCATAAAAAAGATGGAGAAAAGTTGTTCTCTTTTGCCACAAAGGGCAATGTATTCAAAGTGTCGCCTAGCAGATTTAGATTAAATGTCACAAGAAAAACTTCCTAACTATAAGAACAGTAGGACTATGGAACAGACTTGCCTGGGGAGGTCACAGAAGCTTCTTCACTGGCGGTTTTCAAAAGGAGGCTGGGTAGTCATCTGTCTTGAATGCTTTTTAAACCCAACAAATCCTGCATCTTGGCAGGGGGCTAGACTAGATGCAGTCCCTTCTAATCCTATGATTCTATGTCAGGGGACACAATCCATGCTTGTAACCAATTACGCCATACCAGCTAGTTATACATTTGTTTAAAAGGTTGGCATATGCAAGGACCCCGATCTGAAAGCATTTGATCATGCCACCAAAAGGATTGCAGCCATGTTTGCTATTTGCACATTTCATGGTTTGAGGATTTGGGAACACTAAACAGATCTGACTTTTGTTTTTTAACCTAGTGACCATCAAAACGTGTAGACAGAAATCCAGAAGAAAAAATATGACCATCTTGCTATCATTTCAATCTGTGGAATGTACAGTTCTCTACAGGACATTACGTGCAAAATTTTGCATGACAATTTGGTTATTAGATCCTTGCTAGTAAAACATGTATGCAAACTCCTCATTTGGAGCACACTACTCTAAGTATTTTTTTTAAAGAACCTTTCATGGTTATCTGTTTTGGTGATTATATTCTAAGCATACTTTACTCTGATGCAGAGTACTGGAAATACAGGGATACAAAAAGGAGCTACTCTTTATTAACCAGTATTTACTCTAGACCTGTTGAAGCTTTAAAACAACCTAATGTTCTCCAATACGTTAGAGATGGAATGTTTAAACTGTGGTACAGCTGTTGTGGGCACTATGGGCTTGGAGCCAAAAGACTTACTGAAAGAGTGTTATGTTGAGCATTTTAAATGAAGAAGTCTTTTGCAGACCAAAAAAAGAGAGTGTATTGGAGAAAATGGACTTAAAAAATAAGGCAAATATATACAGAAACTGGCTTGCAGTCACAGAATGGCCCCATAGGACATGCTCTCACAGCTCCAGATTGTACTGCTGCAGCCCAGAAACGACAGCTCCCCAAATGTCATGTTCTGGACAGCTGATGTTGTATGGCACATTTACGAATACCCAAGATGCACTTTAAATACAAAACCTAATTAAAACCTAGGATAATAGCTAATGTTGCATAGCTCGGGGAAGTCTTTTCGACAGCAAGTGAGCATCTGATCTCGGGAGCAGGTGAGGGGCACTCTTCCACAAGAGGAAAGAAAGTGCTTAAGATGACCACACAGAGGCCTTGTCTACAGTTTTGTTGCTTTAACTACACCAGCATAAAGCAGCAACCTCCTCCCTGCACAGTGTAGGCGCAGTCAGATGGGTACAAAAGTGCTCCTATTAGGATAGGTTATTCCAGGTCAGCGTCGTGAAATAAGCTATCCTGATATAAAGCACGTTATGCCAGTACAATTGCATCTACATTAATGGTTTTACCACCGTAACTATGTCAGGGGGAAAAAACAAAACAAAAAACAAACCTTTGCACAGTTCTGCTGGTAAAATGTTTAGTGCTTAGACCAGATCATAGGATAAAGAAAAGACTTATCATTGTGGTTCGTGCAATTTTTTTTTTTGCAGGGGGGAGGGGGAAGTATGCAGGAGATTCAAGTAACAGATCTTTGAACATGAAGGGCCACTGAGGATTCTTCAGAATGACTCTTTATACAGGTTTTTCCATTTTACATTTGACTGTGTCACATGCAGCCCCCACAGCTGTTGCTGAGGTGCTCAAAGATATGCCGTACAATGGATGTCGCTGTGTTTAGGGGAAAAGGATGAACCGTGATTTCTTACGCACTGGACTCTCACCCTTTAAACACATAACCTCTCCATTTGCCACAACAAGAAGAGGTACAGAAAGTGTTGTATATAGTGCTAGATGTTCCTTTAAACTTCTGAACTGACCAATACAACATTCAGGCCCCATTTCAGCCACGCTATTAAGCATGTGCTCAGCCCATTCTTTTTAACTTAAGCATATGTCTAACTATCATTGACTCTAATGAGGTTTGCTTTAAATAAAGGGAAACATATTGGTTGGACAAATCGCAAATGTGATATCTAACGCAGTTTTGGAAAAGAACATTAAGGGTGCTTCAAAATCGTTTTAGGCTCAGAACCTCTGTATTAAATAATTCTAAGCCTGTTCTTCAGAAAGAATGAGCTGTGCCTGGCCAAATAATCTTCTTTTTAAAGTGCTGCTGGTTTCATTTAAGCATCTAGATCTGCTAAGGCTCTCTCAGGGTCTTCCTTTCAACAGTGCTGTGTGTATTGCTGACCTCTAGGAAGCTACTGCTCCCCCGCTCTACAGAGTGTTTTAAAAAGGCAAGCCAAACATCTTGGACAACTTTAAAGTACAGCAAATCCAAGGTCACTGAATTCCCAAGGAATGTCAAGTCCAGCTGTAAATTACAAGAGTGACTGCGTTTGAGTTTAATCTTTAATTTACAATAGTTTACAACGCAACTACTTCATTAAGCAACCGACCTTTTTGCTCCATCTCAATAAGCGCAGAAGCTTAAAAATGCATCCCGAATTTTCCCTTTTCCAGTTTCTCCAAACCAATTAATTTCTAATGGATTATACTCTCCAAATTTCCATCCCTTTTTCCTTTCTACTACCCAACATAGTCACTTGTCCAAACAGCAGTTCTCCCTCCTGCCTCCTATGTTAGAGTGATATGTCTGCTGATGGATGCTCTAGTATCATGGAATTAGCACTATGAACAGACCACAGTACAAAGGAGTTTAAAGAAAGAAGATCATAATTTAAGATCTCCTGGTTATGAAGTGGAGGAAAGAAATGGAAAAGAAACCTTTTTGTTTTGTTTTGCAATGACCTTTTCCTGTGATCCAGACAAGGGAATTAGTCAGTTCACTGCAGTTGGAAAGTGAATGGTGCTCTCAACCACGTCCACAAATTCAGTATTGGGAAATAGACTGGGACCCTTAGTGGGAAAAAAGACAAGACAAGAGCCTTCACAAGCATCTCTCAGGAGGAGATTATTGCTTGGATTGTTTAAATCATGTCCTCCCATTTGGAACATATAACATACTAGCCCCACGGCTGCCATCACTCCAATTCTATAAAGCCTCAGTGCTGCTTTTTTGCAGTTATTTTATTTTTAAAAGCAAAACACAGAACCTCCTCTGCAAGTATTTTGTATCATTAAAAAAAAAATTAAAAAACAAAACAAAAACCCACACACCCTTAAAACTGGCTTTTTGAAGAGATTAGATTTGGTTATGCAAAGCTCACAAGGTTTGGCTGTAATTTAGGATTCTGCTTCCAAAAGGATTCTTGCTGGCTTAATAGGAACAAAAGCAAGAAGTGTGCCAATAAATGCTATTAAATGTTCTACCCTACAGCTACTAAAGAAGTGCAGCATCATAGCAGTCGATGACTAATTTATATCACATTCGCTTGAGAAAGTGTTCAAAATTCAGTTGGAGCAGTTCCAGATTAGAAGTCCAGTGGAAATGCACTGTTTTGTATGTGGGTCTGTCTCACTTGAGCTCAGACATTGACCTGTGGGAAAAGTGATTCAGCTTTCCTTCACAAATCGAGGAGCGGCTGCTTTAACTGATCCAGACAAAATAGGAATGAAGTCGTAACACTTCTGATTTGTTCATTTAAGGGCAGACGCGGGGACTGTACCAAATATTGCGTGTGTCAGATTTTATTGTTCCTCTTAGGGCTGGTCTACACCAGTGGTCTTCAAAGTGGGGTGCGCGAGACTCCTGCGCCGCCGTCGATCCTGACTGGGAGAATGCTGAATTCGCCGTTTATTTTTGTCCCGCTGAAATGCTGCCACATTTTTTTCAGCAGCCTATGAGCATAAATTAGCCCTCCCTGCCCAGTCAATCTTGTTTTTTTAGTGGGTACTGCTAAGAAGGGCGATAAAGCCTATTCTGGCACTGGATTGTGTGAGGTGTCCACTACACCATGAACTAAGCCCCCACAACTAATTTCACAAGGAGAACAGTGAGAGAGGACAGCCTTCTGTAGTAGCACAGAGTTGTTTCAAAGTGTGCATTTCAAGGGTACGTGTGATTCTGGCCAGAAGCACTGTTTTATAATTGCACAGAATAGCAAAAAAGAGGCCACAAATTCTTGTGCTATGTGGAAAAACCACATACAGTACTTACTTACTTCATTAGAATCTTACTAGATAGCATTGGTTCTAGCACACTACAGTTTTGAAAGCCTATATAGTAATGAGCACTGCGTGCTACACAGTTACTGCAGATACAAATTTTCAGTTAGATGCTATGACTGTGAAAGCATTTTTTTTTTCAGGCATGTCATTACTACACCAGACTGAAGGGAGGACAGATTCTCCATTTTCTAATAACCTCTACCATACCTTAAGACTAGGCTGACCATATTTCCTTTAGACAAAAACGGGACATTGGGATGGCAAAAACGGGACGGGGGGGGGGGGGGCATGGCCCCACCTGGGCCCCCCAGCGCTGGGCGGGGGGAGGAAGAGAGGGGTCGGGAGGATGGATGGAGGAATAAGCAGAACAGGGATGGGGGATGAAGAGGATGGAGGGAGAGAGAGAAGGGGGGATAAGGGATGAAGAGGATGGAGGGGACGGAGGGAGAGAAGGCACGAAGGTGAGAAGGGAGAGGATGGATGGATGAGAGAAGAGATGGGGGTAGGGAGCAGGGGGGATGGAGGAGGCAAGGGACAGCGAGAAGGAGGGATGGAGAGAAGGGAGATGGAAGAGGAGGCAGTGGACGGAGGGAGAGAGAGAAGGGAGGAAGGGAGGGATGGAGAAGGGGGATGGAGAGAAGGAAGAGAGGGATGGAGGGATAGAGAGAAGGGAGGAAGGAAGGGATGGAGGGATGGAGAAGGGGATAGAGAGAAGGGATGGAGGAAGCGAGAGGAGGCATCCTGCAACTGTGTGAACCCAGAGTAGCTTCACTGGAGTTCTGCCAGGCTGCCACGAGGCAGGATGACTGGGCTCAGCACCTGGCTCTCTGGAACCACTTCAGGATGTATGGATCCATCAAAATGGAAACACTTCCTGAAAGTGGGTCAATGTCACTTCAGAGTAAGATGCGGGGCGGGGCGGGGCGGGGCGGAGATTTCTGACAAAGTCAAACCACTTCTGTTTGGTTTTTAAGTGACTTTTCATTTAGAACGTTGTATTTTGTAGAATCGTGGCTAGCACTAGAATACAATCAAAAGAATACAAAGAATGGACGGAGGGAGAGAGCAGGGAGGAAGGGAGGGATGGAGAAGGGGGGTGGAGAGAAGAGAGGGATGGAGGGAAGGAGAAATAGAGAGGAGGAGGCGGCAGCGGGCGGCGGGCTGGAGGAGGCGGCAGATCGGAGCTGTCCGGAGCTGCAGCCGGGGGCCGAGCGCGCCGGCGGGGGCGGCGGGGGGGGGGGGGAACGGGACGTTTTATGACTCCATGTTTTATGGGTCCTGTTTCATGAGTCCTGCCCCCAAAACGGGACAAAATTGATATTTTGGACAAAAAGACGGGACGGTTAAAAAACATTAAAAAAACGGGATTGTCCCGTTCAAAACGGAACGTATGGTCAGCCTACTTAAGACTGACCAATAGTAGCTGAATCTGAATGCAATAAGCTACCCTTTTCTCTTATCATTGTAAGCCATGTGTTTCCCATTTATATAGTGTGGAAGTTTTATGTGGCTATACAAAACCTTAAAATGGCACAGCCTGTTCCCCAAAGAACTTGGACTCTCACAGATGATGCATGTAGTGGGTAGGTCACAGAAGGATATGGCTACTTTATCAATGAGATCAGTAGAGGAATGCTGCCTAATAGGGTCATCATTCTTTAAGTAATTTGACTTTCTTGACATTTATCATCAAAAGACTGCATAAGACTGGTATGAAGAGCTCTAGCCATAAAATTCACCTATAATTGTAAATGGTGTTTCTGAAGTGTAAAAAATTGTAATTTTAAGATGTTATATTTAGGTCCCTTTTTAGGAAAGATAGAAGTATGTATAGATTACTAAGGCCAGGTCTACACTACCCGACAAATCGGTGGGTAGCGATCAATCCCCGAGCGCTCTCCTGTCGACTCCGAAATTTCACCGCCGTCAGAGGTGCAGGCGGAGTCAATGGGGGAGAGGCAGCAGTCGACTCAGCGCTGTGAAGACGCCCTCATAAGTCGACCCTAAATAAGTCAACTTCAGCTATGCTATTCAAGCAGCTAAAGTTGTGTATCTCAGGTCAATTTCCCTTCTCCCTCTCCCCCCCAGTGTAGACCAGGGCTAAGCAAATAAAGAGACTCATTTTAATAGATTTACAGAAGTTACAAATCCAGGAGGTGCACACCAGCAAAATGAAGGGACTTAAAAAGCAGTGTGTGTTTCGTTGTGTGTACATAGGTACAAAGAGAAAACACAAGTCGGAACCCATGCCATTCCTCCCAAATTTTGCACGTTTATAGCTTTAAGAGAGCCTGTGTCTTCCTACACAGCCATGATTTTTGTCATTCCATGGGCGAAACAATTTTCTAATTACTGAAATAAGCTGTCAGACAGACTGGCATTCCTCCCCCCCCCCCCCCCCCGCAGTATCCAAGTTAGCCCATTAGTTCAAATATGGTTAGAGATTTCACATGGAGTTGCTGACTAACTGTATATGGGCTGAGGTTTGCTCTGGAGGTTTGCTCTCTGGCATAGTTTGGACAAGTAACAAATAACATGAGTCTGCGGCACTACGCAAGAGAGAGTATGTTGCAATACATGCAGTGTGTCAACTGGGGGGGGGGGGAGGCTCACCTCCACACTGGTGTTTTTAATCTATGCAGATATATGCTGCCGACAATATAGCTTCGGCACTAAAATTTTCAATGCTGCTTTTAAAACTTTATAATCCTTTAAGCAAAAGCAGGAAGTGTGGGTACCAATAGCTCCTATTACACTGGATGAACACACATTAGCTACTATTAAAAGAGTGAAACACACTGCCTCAACTTTGGCAATCAAATCCTTCACAAAATTTGTCCATCAAGCAAGGCATGGATTTTAATTCTCTTGAATATTTATGCTGCTTGCATGTGAATAGCTTTCTGATTTCTCCCCATGGTTTCTCTCTCACGCCGCTTCTATACTGGAGAACAGTTCAGGTTCTTGCAACCCGCTTCTGTTAATGGGACTTCAGAACTCAGCCACCTTTTCAGAAGTCTGATTTTTCAACTTCCTGTTGCTGTTACATCAGCTGCTTTTAATGCATTCATTTGTAGCTACAGTACCCAAAAGCAAATTTTGAAGTACATATGGCCTTTATCCTGGGGTTCTGAATGCACAGCCAATACAGTGCTTTCCCCTTCTTTTGAAGGGACAAGGCCCCTCTAGAACTGCAGAAAGAGAAACGTGGACTTGCAGAGTGAAATGTGAAAAATCCTGGCTTTCCCTGCCCCCTTTTCTACTACTGTGAGAGGTGGAAGGCAAGACAAGTTACTTCTTGCGCATCTCACACACAGGTCTGGCAGATCCGCATGAGTCACAATACCGGTAATTTAGGTCGGGGGTTGGCAAACTACGGCCTGCGGGGAGATTCCTAACCCGTCCCTGAGCTCCTGACTAGGAAGGCTCCCCCCCGCCCCTCCCCTGCTGTTCCCCTAACCCCAGCAGCCTCAGCATGCCGCACAGGCAGCGCCCTGGCCCGCTGTTCCTGGGCAGCGCTGCAGTGGCATGGCTGGCTCCAGCGGCACTGCCTGCTCCTGGGGGGCAGCGTGTCTGGCTTCGGCAGGCCGTGCAGTTGCCGGACACACTGCTTTGAGCGGCATAGTGAGGGGGCTGGGCCGGGGGGGAGGGTGGATAAGATGCAGGAGGTTCCAGGAGGGCAGTCAGGGGATGGGGAGTTGGATAGGGCATGGGAGTCCCACGGATCTGTCAGGGGGGAAGGGGTCAGGGCAATCAGGGGACGGGGGGTTAGGTAGGGGGTGGGGTCCTGGCGGGGTGGTTAGGGGGCAAGGGGTCTCTGGAGGGGGGGCAGGGGACAAGGAGCAGGGGAGTTTGGATGGGTTGATGGTTCTGAGGGGGGCACTCAGGGGTCAGGAAGTGGGAATGGGTTGGATGGAGGCAGGGGCCAGGCTGTTTGGGGAGGCACAGCCTTCCCTACCCGGCCCTCCGTAAAATTTTGCAACCCGGATGTGGCCCTTGGGCCAAAAGTTTGCCCATGCCTGCTTTTTGGGAGGGGGGCGGGGAGAGGGTTGTCGCTGCTGAGTCCAAGGGAGCAAGGAAGAAAGAAGAGGGGAGGAGTCAGCAACTGGAAGGTGGGATGAAGCTCTTGTCAACAGAAGGCAGGTTCCTGTCAGTGTGAGTGTTTTACCTAAGAACGGCCAGACTGGGTCAGACCAAAGGTCCATCTAGCCCAGCATCCTGTCTTCCCACAGTGGCCAATGCCAGGTGCTTCTGAGGGAATGAACAGAACAGGGAATCATCAAGTGATTCATCCCCCCCTCGCCCATTCCCAGCTTCTGGCAAACAGAGGCCAGGGACACCATCCCGGCTAATAGCCATTGATAACCTATCCTTTGCTGTCAGTTTACTGCAATATTCAGTCCTCTCCAGGGCCAGCTCTGACTTTTTGCTGCCCCAAGTGGGAGAAAAAAAGCGGGGGGGGGGGGGGAGAGGGGGGGCGCGTGGAATGTGCCACCCAAAAATTGGCTGGAATGCCGCCCCTTAACATGTGCCGCCCCAAACGCATGCTTCCATGGCTGGTGCCTGGAGCCGGCTCCGGTCCTCTCATTACACCCATTATTTTGGTCAATTAAATCTTTTGAAGCATATACAAAAGCATCTAGGAAGACATTTTCATAAGGTTTATACTGCCCCTCTCATTATACCCTGCGTCTTGTGGAGCATCTATAATTTTTTGTTGTCTTAGCATGGTTGGAAATAGCGGCAGCAAATTTGCTTCGAGTCGTCGCAAACTGGAACAAAATAAAATAAAATCCAGCAGGCACCCAAAACACGTGCTAGAAACTAGTCTCTTCGGCTGACCTCTGCGGTCTGATGTGTTGCTAGAGGAATTTGCCTTTGCCTTTTAGAAAATAACTTACCCAAGGGATGTTTGTTTTGGGAAGACAGATCTGTGCATGCCCCAGAACTGTTTTGATCCATGTGGGTGAATAAATTACGGTGCCACTCTGAATAAACTTTTGATTTACGCAACACAGACTTCCCACTCTCACGCACTTTGTAATAAATATTCTTCAGCATCATCATGCATAGTGATCGCAATCCCACACAGTAATCCATCCAGAGTGCCACCTTTTGCCTGGCAAAGGGTCTAATAATAGAAGATATTCTAATACCAACCAAAGCAATCACCTTAGGCCTGATTTACACTACAAAGTTAGGTTGATGTAAACCACCTTGCTCGGACCTAGTTGTGCTTGCATCTAAATACAAGCCTGCCTCCCACGGATGCAAGTGCCCTGTCATGGCAATGCTAGAATACCACCTCCCCGAATGGCACTGAGCCATAGTCAGCCTATGCACTTTGAGTGTGGACAGCAGGTGACCTACTTTGATTGTAACTTTCCTCCAGCAGCCTCCCCCAATGTCCCACACTGACCGCTCTGGTCACAATTGTGAACTGCGCTGCCCAGGAGTCCTGGACACCAGAAGCCGACACCCTCTTTAAAAAGTCCACGTATTTTTGAAATGCCATTTCCGGATTGCCCAGCCTGGCGAGCCCACCTAGCAGCAATCCCTTGTTGTGGGCAAGGTGCATGCTACAGACACTCTCCTGCCTGGAGTAGACAGGAGGTATCGGATCACCTGGGTCTGTGGAGAGAGAGAGGCTGGGTAAGCACAGCTGTGGAGCAGTTGTATAAATGGCAAAGTCTTTTTACACTGGCAGGTCCCCTGGTGAAGACCTGGTCTTAACCCATAGAAATCGTAAGTATGAGGGAAGAAAAAGGGGATAAAAATGTGCTAACTGCTTCTTCCCACAACACACATACCAAAGCATGACTAGGGCAGGAAGATTCTCTTTCTCCACTGGTGTTGCAAAGCAACACACACACACACACACATATGGCGCTGTGTATACTAAAAACGCTCCAGACAAATAGCATTTGGTGTTGTGTAAAGAAAAAAAGATGGGATCCATTATGTAAACCTTCAAATGTAGCTTGGGGGCTCTTATGCCTAACAGCCTGTTTAGTATTAGCATTATCCAAAAAGAACTGGAAAAATGTATTACAGGATATTAAATATATATCAGGATATTAAAGTAGTCTTTACTAAATCGTTAGCAGGCACCACCACGATATAGTCAGACCACAAAGCTTAATGAAGCCTAGGAAATAAGCATCAAAAATAATCTGAAGTACATTAAATGAATCATATACAAACTCCACTAAATCCATGAACTCAAAAAGGATACTACTTTGCCTTGCTTATAATGGATGAGGAATCAAATGCACATACATTATTCACATATGATAGCATGACACACAATTAATTGTCTTTTGGTAGTTTTCAAGTATGGCTTCTATTTGGAGGGTGGGATTTTAAAATCCTAGGAATTCCTAAATATGGCATAGCAGGATTTTGCAGCAGGAATTAATGACACACTTCTAAAACCAAGAGGCTGAGAAGTTGACCAACCCATTTAAAAACCCTATCATCTTGATCAGTTAATACAAATAGTGATCAGCTGGGTGACCCACTCAAACAGACAGTGTATTGAGGTTTCTGGTTTATCATCTCAGCATCTGAGGTATGTTTTCCTCACTGTACTGCTGCTCTCCCTCAGATGACTAGAAAATGGAAGCAAGATTCAGAATATCTGAATGTGAAGTACATCATGCGACTATTGTATTTGTACTGTGAAGATTATATATAAAGCGAGAACATTCCCTTCATGATGTCTCAACCTCATGAGACAATTCCTGAGGAGATTTTTTTGTGTAGCAGAACTGCTAACCTACAGTGCACCATTGGGTTACTACATACAGTGGATTAAAAAAAAAAAAAATCCTGGAAATATAGGGATCTTGAGAGGTCATCTAGTCCAACACCCTGCACTGAGACCAGACCAAGTAACATCTAAACCGGGGAGGGCAAATATTTTGGCCCGAGGGCCACATCGGGGTTCAAAATTATATGGAGGGCCAGGTAGGGAAGGTTTTGCCTCCCCAAACAGCCTGGCCCCGCCCCCTATCTAACCCCCACCTACTTCCCACCCCGACTACCCCCTTCAAAATCTCTGACCCATCCAACTCCCTCCTATGTCTTTACTGAGTTTCATTTTACTGTTTAGCGCAAATTTCGTGCATGTCTCCATGGAGCAGTGAGCCACAAAATAGTGCCAGCCCCAGCTTTCTGCCCATGAAACCCTAGAGTACGAGATGGTAACCCAGCCTTCTTGAATCATTTGTTTGTGGAGTTCTCTGTTGAGAGACTTAAGAAAAGGTGCCAGTGTGGTATAGCCCCCGGTGCACCACGAATCAGAACAAGACTACTCTGCTCACTCCATATGAACTCTACCTTCAAAATCGGTGTAAAAAAAATACTGGGAAGGTAAACAAAGTGATCTTTACCCACCACATAACTTCCACTTGAGACCCATTGAAAGAGCTTGGTAACAGCCATATCTTGAGGGGCCAGCTATTTAACAAAATAGTCCATTCTGCTGGCTTTCATTTTTGTTGTAAGGAAAGTAACTAGACTAGCAGAGGCCACTGTTATAAGTTGGTATATGGCGGTGGAAATTGTGCAGTGAAAGGTCATTGATAAAATAGGATTTAAAAGGCAGTCAAAAACGTAACTAACTGCAGGGGACAATAGTGTAATTCTAGAAGGTTGCAACTTTCACATTCTGGACCGTGTGTTTCTTTGCAAGAAAGAAAAAAAAAAAAGACATATTGGTGGCTTAGCAACAGCAGCAATACTGTAATATGAACTGGTATTTTAAAGAAGATAGGACTCCTGCCCCCAAGGAGTTTACATTCAGACAAGTAGTATATGAAGAGCAAAGATTTTCTCTTGTGTTAACTGGAACAGGTCCACTGGCTTCAAAGGAGCTGCACCAGTTACACCAGCAAAGGACTTGAGCCAAAGTTCTTATACTAAGGACCAGAGAATGTGAAATCCACTGCATTGGGGAGATAGCCAGGTCTGTATTACAAGTGGGAAATGGAGATGTAAAGAAAGAGGAACAAAAATATTGTACTGATGTAATGGTCAAGGTTATAACAGCATGAATCTTTGGTCATAACCATGAAGGGAGAATACATCTGTAAATCTCAGTGGCAAATTAAAGAATGTAATTTTTCTTTCCCCGGACACTCTATATTAGAGTTTACATCATGCTAAATTGAAAATTTAAGTTCTGTTTTTCATTATGAAAAAGAAGCATGGAAAGATCAGAGTCAACTGTCCGTAAAATGAATTTTTAATCCAAGTCATATATAACCTGCACCAAAGTAAGTAGTCAGAACATAAGAGTTTAAATACCCCGAGGAAAAACCACAGCTCTGGAGTACATTTAAAAAAATATTTCCATTTTCCTAGGTACTATATCAGGTTTTTGGCCAGACATTTTAGATTGCACTGTACTAAAAATACAGTTCTACTTTGCAACAGATAAAAATTTTAGAAGCATGATGAAATGCAGCAATTAATTAGAATGTGCCATTGAGCTATTTTATTACATTATCTAATGCCTTTAAGGAGTAGATTAGCTCACAGTGCAAATATTCTGGTTTCTCAGTGTTAAGGCACACTGCTAGACACACAACTATGTTTAAATATCGGTGGTTCTAGTAAAGTTCTGGCATGGTTTCCCTCACCAGGAGGAACGAGGATTACTGTCCACAAACAATGTGAAAACAATGTTACAGAACCATGCTAGAGACTATTTGTGGGGATAGTTTATAGCACAATTCTCAGGGGAAGTGATCCCTGGTTATACTGGTTACAAAAGTCAGACAAAAGCCTAACAGCTGGCTTTGGACAAGATGGTAATCAGCACTGTTCTCACTGTGAACAGGGCCTTAATATGCTGGAGAACAAAAGTATAAGAGTTGGAGTAGATGGTGTCCTGAATTTATAGCAATTTCAGTGTTGGGAGGTGGGGAGAGGAAAAGACAGCTAACTCATTCCAGAGTGGCTGGCCATGAAAATTAATGCAATAATTTGTTAATACAACTAAATTATCTGGAAAAAAAATCACAGCGCAGAGATATAGGAGATGCTCACGGAAAACCACTTTGACAGAGGCTAGAAATATTGAATTCATTGATGAATTAAAGCATGGCTTGCAAAAATTTTTTTATAACAAAAGGGTTGTCTTACATCTGGTCCAATGAAAGAGATATACACTGCAGTTATACAGATTACCTGGGAAGACACTGATTTATAATGGCTGCAGTTTTATTTTCCTTCTGCTCTGCCTAGATAACTCAGCATAAAAAATGTCTTGACTTTTTTGTGGTAATTTTGTTGCTCAGAACTCTTTCCCCCCTCCCGCCCCGGGGAAAACAAGAAATGGAAATGGCTAAGGAATAGAAACTTTAGGAGTGTTTATGCCTGTCAGAGCAACATCCAGGAGTTGCTGTTTGCTTAGTAATTAACACTTTCCTCAATAAACTTCTGTTTCCTTTGTAAAAACAGCCTCAAAAAGAATTCAGCAAGGAGGGTTTTTTTTAAAAAAGAGATAGATTAGACTTCTAGGGAATTTTAGACACATGCAAAAAATGCCACAGTGCAGGATACAAAAAATAAACAGTGGTCTCAAGAGAGGGAAAAATAAAGGACAAATGTGAAGGTTTTAAGTTAAGAGCCTATACCTGGCATACTGGTTGTTTCTGTCTAAAGAGAAATTGCACTTTACTGCTCTATAAAACTCTATAAACTACACTTAATTCTGAAGGTTCCCTTCAAAAAGCAGTTTAAATGCAAGTTTACTCTCAATCTACACTAGAAGAGATGAGTTTTGCATTCATTATCTCTAAAGTCTTATTTTTCTTAAGAAACTTTGAATGTAGAGAGCTTTAAAAACTAGTCAAGGAAACTACCTCAGAATATGAGGTGTTGATTGTAAGATGGATCCTCATTACTGGGCAGAGTAATATTTATTCTGAGACGTACACTATGAATTAAACATTTATATCACCTAATAAAAAGTACAGAACCTCCTTTTGGCAGCTGCACAAATTCTGGTTTTGACAGCACTCCCAACATACTATGCTTTCTTTGACTGCAAACAGTTTCTCTTTCGGTTTTAAGAGATTGAAGCATTTAAAAACGAAAGAGCTAGAATGCCAAAAATGCATGCTTTAGTGCATCAACTCTAGGATATGTAACAGCAGGAAGGAAGTAAATCGCACAAGATGCTCTCTTAGCTAAATATACAGAGAGTTACAGGGCAATAATTAACAAACAAACAAAGACATAGAAACCTCTTAATGAAAGATGTGAATGTCTTTTGGAAAGATTGGGGGTAAATAACCTTTCACTTCCAAATCAGTGGTTCAGATCAGGACCAGGCTAATAACTTCTGGAGTCTTGTTGCCATTTGAGAACTGATTACCAGCAGCTTTCTTGTCCAAGATGTTGGCCAACATTCCCCCTCTTAAAATACTAGAGCAGGTTCTAGCGCCAAGGCTGTTCAAGCTATTGATGACAGCACACTGGTTGTTCTGCCTGCTTACGCATTTAAAAATGATTAGCATTTACCTTATTTGAAGAGTGTGCTGGCAGAGCTCTAACACAAAACCCAAGTTTTATTCTATTTTAGAGACCGAGAGGATCCCAAGTTAGAGCAGTATTGCTGTATGGAGCTGTTTGCTTGGATCAGCATGAGAAACATACCACTCTTTCCACCTCAGAGCATGTTTTGAGGGTGAATTTAGCCTTTGCTACCCAAGGGGTGTGATTATGGATGACAAATTAACTGATCCAAGAACTCTACCAACTTGAACTGAACAGGATCTTCTGATGGTGGTATATTCACAAGGTATATTTAGACAGATCAACATTACTTTAGTGCCTAGTGTGCAAAAGAATTCTCACGGTGTATATTGGCTACACAGCCATGTTTTATGCTGCAGCAAGGAGCAACGGATGGTAATGTTCTGTAGTAAACTCAGGCCACATCTATAGTGCTGAGCTACAGCACGAGGTGAAGATGCTCTAGGCTGAAGGGAAACAGCCCTCCTGTCGGCATAAAAGCCCATCTCCATGAATGGCAGAAGCCATGTTGGCAGGAGTAGTTCTGCCAACATAGCACGGACACCAAGTGCTTATGTTAGCGTAACTTATTTCGCTTGGGGTGGTTTATTCACACTCCTGAGCGATAGAAGCTATGCGACATAGACATGGCCTCAGTGCAGGATGCTAGACAAGATGACTTCCCAAGGTCTTTTCCAGCCCTACATTTCGAGGATTCTAAGGTGCCCACAGATTTCATTTCATTTTAAAGTGGATTTTTGCACTGGTATAGCCTACTCAGTTTCCTTAATGGAGGTGGCCTGGTTTGAAAATGCATGGGGAAGAATGTTAGGATATATCTCCAGAAGGAATAAGGTGCTGGAGGAGTAGAACCGGGGACACAGCTCTCTATCTGTTCGGATAAGGTGTTTGGGGCATTGAAATGGAGATTAGCGAGAGGCTGGCCACCTCCAAAGAAGGATCCAGGAATTCTGCTCAGGGATTTGCCCTGGTGAGTTGGCCCCTATTGGAAGCAGCATTCAGATAAGGTGCCAGATGAAGGCAAGAAATGGGGACCGGACCATAACCCTTGTACGTTTCTGGCTTTTTGATACAACAAACTAACAAGAGACCTGAAGTTCTACCTTTCCTCTAGTAGCAGAGACTGAGCTTATACACTATGGCCTGGACTGTTACAGGCGTGGTTGAAAGCCTGAAGCAAGTGCAAACAGGCTAGGAACTTCTGAATGCAGGAGATAATTTGTGCCTAGTCCATGCTGGAGACAAATGGAACTGGATTATTTCGCCAGGTATGTAGCTACATGACACCAGCCGATTTAGGTTATTTTTTTTCCAGTGTTCGTTTTTGGTGGAAATACAGCAAGTAACCCTAAGCGCGAAGTGGAAACGCAACAGAAAGTTTCAGGCTTCTCCAACTAAGAGCGTGAAATGCACAAATACAAGTTATGTAATAGAACTGATTTTAACTGTTATTGACATTCATCCTGGTTAGCATCCAGAAAGAGACAGCTCTCTAGACAACACTGTTTCTTCCTGCAAGAAGATTTGCAAGAAGATGGTTTCTGTACACAATGCATCAGCTGTAATGAGATCTGAGGAAAGCTCACCCCAGAGTGAAAGGAGCCTAAATAAATGAAAAGCAGCCGGTTCTGAATGGGGGAAGGCTTGCTATGGGATTGGTCAACTTTTTAAAAAAGAAGTATATACATGACACATGTATGAAGCCTTGCATCACAGTTAAAGTGCCAGAATCAGACAAACATATTTACAGGATTTACAAAAGCATCACTGACCTAGAACAGTTTAAATAAGCTTTCCATTTCTGTGATTTAATGGCTCTAAATTTAGTGAAGATGAAAAGCAGTTATGTAAGTTAAGTGAATCCATATCCAGGATCCTCAGGGCTTCCAGGACTAAGATGGGTGTGACCAGAAGGCACATCTAAGCATGGTAGTGCAGCATAAATTAAAAGGCTTTAAAAAAAAAATTACCCTCAATAAGATTAATTAATGCTACATTAATTATACCCTTTCCCATCATACTTGCTTACATGAGCATGGGTATAATGCCACAAAGGTACTCCACCCATGCAAAAATAAGGGCCCAGACTTAAGGTGTGGACTTTAAAAATACACTTGTCTATTCCTTTTCAACTCAATTTACTAAAAACACAAGATATAAAAAGCTATGCAGCCTTTTGTTCTGTGATGTATTTCTATTACTGGCAAAGCAATTAGGATTGAGGTTTTCTTATTTTATCTTTGTTCTTTTAAAAAAAAGTAATCAAAATGGCAATAGTATAACATATCCTTTGAGGTTTCCTGCACCCCCCCAAAAAAAGATATACTGCTGCTATTCCCATCTCTAATTCATCCCTTTTGCTTACTATGCTGTGGATAAGACATCAGATCGCAACCAGTAATTTACTCCGCCTCCTACTCACCAAAAATTACTGTTCTATCCACTGGTGAGTCACAGACCAAGAAAGTAACATACAAACTTGTACCAGAATAACCATCTATTCAAGTAGACGTCTGGCAATTATATTTTTCCTTTATTACAACATGAAAGTGAGCTGTTGGGATTCTGTACAGACTTGCTGTTAAACTGCTGGAAAACGCACACATTTCCAACACAGGTTTCTAGACTGGTTAGTTGGAAGAACGCTTTAAAACCAAAAAAGGAACATTGGAGTATCAAGAAACTTCTGGGTTATATAATATGCTAGCTGAACTGTACTTGATAGAAGAGATGCTTCCATATGCAAGAAAAATACATTTCATGAGGCAGGTATAGAACTGTCAGTTTATCTAGGTTGGTTTTTAAAAAAATACAAATGGAAAAAGCCCATTCACTTTGTGCATAAAAAGGCTTTTGAAATCACTCAGGGCTATCTATAGGTATAATCTTGCACATGTTGCCTCTCAAGCAGGGTTTTATACCATCCACCTAAATATATGCATGTCCTAGGGACTGACAGATTTAGGTTTATATCATTTTTCCCTAATGACTGGAAAAATCCTCATTTATTAATGATGCTAACAGACTGTCCAAGCCTGCTTGACTTTAAACTTAGTTTAGGGTGAGACGAGTTTGAAAACCCCCACATCGCTGGTTTATCTTTTAGTGCAGGATTGTGAAATCCAGCACTCTGTCTGGAAGATTAATCCTTCATAAGGAAAGGCTCAACTTTATTCCTGACAGCGAATTTGAGAAGCAAGTCATTTCAAACATTAAACCATGCCCAGAACTTCTCCAGCCAACATATGCAAGAGAACAAGCTAATCTGTGTCCATGGAAGAACACTGAAATTAATGGAGATGGCTTCAATTTATATGGCTTTTGTGCCTTTCCTTCATCAGTGGAAAGGTCAAACAAATTAAGAAGGATTTGTAATTTGGACAGCCATTCCAAGTTGGCTCTCTAGTAGTTGCAACACAAGGGAATAATTTAAAAACATCCATCAGCTCAGATTTCCTTCCGTTCAAGTGCTAGTTTCTGTTAATGTTGTGACAATCTGTACTGTACGTAGCTACATCTGCTGATGGATTGGTATATTTTCTCTTCTCAAATACTTCCTCTCCTAAAAGTGGGCCTCGCTTGCTGCAGCGATCAGTTCTGGAGATGTGACCACACACACAGTATTCTATACACAAAGAACAGTGAAATACCCAAGCAAGAGCTACAAAGAAACACAACAGATCCTACTATACAAATAGTACGTAGCAGATCCCAGAGATATCCAAGGGGAAAGGAATTTATAAAATGATGTGCAGGTATTTTTAGGATTTCAGCTCTCTGCCTGTTCATAAAATGTTTTTGTTTTGTTTTTTTGGGGAGAAGGGGGGAGGCATGTTCTCCTTGCAAGCTGTTTAACCACAGTAAAAAAGGAGGAAAAACTAATGGTACGGTATATCTGCAAGATGGTGGTGATTACATACGGAAGACATCCTGAAGATAAGATCAATGTATTGACAGCGCTGAGAGAAGTTAAGACACCTCAGTTGGTTTTCTTTTAGTTTATTGGGGGAAAGGTCTCATACTTCCCCCCCCCAAGAACATTTGCCACCCTTTTAGAATGATTGCGTGGTTTAAAAAAAAAAAAAACACCCAAAACTATTGTTCAATTTAATGTTAAAAAGTTGAGTAACTTGAACATTTTAGGATCCATAAATGGAACAAAAAACAGTTACACCCATGTGAAGCTTTCACTTAGGAAGAATTAATATGACTGGTGGCTTTGAATGGGTTGCCAACTAACTACAGTACTAAACGTAAAAATAAAATAAAAAAATAAATACTGACCTCTCCCATTGAAATCATCCCCGTTTCTAGCTTTTGTTGGGTGACTGTCAAGAAGGAAATTTTTCATCACCTTTGTCTAGACTGTTCACCTGATATTTTTTTTTTTTAGTGGGTGTGGAAGATTTATTTACTCTGTTAAAAAAGCCAAGATTTAACTTTCTGGCGCACAAGCCTATAAAAGCAACATGTGCTGAAACAATGAATTTGACACTCGAGTTCTAGGTTTTGTTCTAAGTCTCCATATCATCAAGGCTGTAGAAATTTCCTGCTATCCTACTTCAGTGATCTACCAATTTACATTATGTATTCAGCAATGCACTTCCACATTCTCCTTTTAGATAGTGAGGCATGGGAATAATTATTTACATAATACTGTTGCGACTGACTGGTGCTCAGAAGATGGATGAAACTAGAATAATTTTTTTCACCGAGACATCCTGCACCTAACTGGCTTCAGGCTAAAGATCAGTCTAGACTCTAGAAGAATATTTAATTTTGCATATGATTATTTTACACTGCACAAGTTTATGCCACAACACCAGAATTCCTAGCCTAGGGCAATGGACTAAGAATTACAGATTTTATTATCAGCAGAGTGAACACTGCTCCTTTTTAATGTCTTAAGGACAAGTAGCAGTCAATGAACTACGAAACAGATGACAAAGTTAGATACTGCTCAGGGGTTGAACTGTGCCCCCAAAACATGAGTGAAATAATTTTAAGTGCAGTATAATGCACATCCTCACACCAATGGGTATCGTTTTTGTGGTCTCCCAGTCAAAGTATGTGGTAGGGTGGGAAAAACCCTTTACAAACAGGGCTTTGGGGCCCACATAGGGTCTAATCCAGAAAGGTGATGCTGAGGGAAAGTGCACACTTAAAATGCCAACACTTCAGCCAAGATGCTACTACGCCAGTGGGAAAGATTCTCTCATCAGTGCAGATAGTCCACCTCTGCAAGAGATGGTAGCGATGTGGACAGGAGAAGCCCTCCTGTCCACATAGCATGATCTACGCTGGGAGGTACGTCAGTATAACTGTGTTGCTCCGGATTTGGTTTTTTCACATGCCTGCAAGACAGTTATACCAATCTAAAGTTTATAGAGGAGACTTGGTCTCACTGTTAACAATTTCCATTTTATTAGATTAGCTCATGATATTACAGTCCTATGCGTGGAGGCCCTGCTTTACCAAGATCACTTGTGCCAATTCATAGACAGATGTCCGCATCGCACCTTTTCTTATAAATAGCCAATATTACAGGGATGCTGGCAGACCAGGTGCCTGCTCCTTCCAAGGCCCCCAGGTCTCACTGAAGGCTGACAAATGCATATCTGGAAACCGGTCTGGCTCACCTGTGTGTTCGCATTGTTAAAATAGATCTTAAATTGATAAGAATGAGTTTAAACTTGATGAAATATTTGCAGGATGCTGCATGTATTGATCTCACTTAACATCTGTAGCCCATGGATAAAGTTATATTGAGCCTTTGCACTGTAAACTTGAACAGCAAAGCAGCATTAATCAGTGTAAAGCACTGGTCCTGCACACAAGAAGGTCCAATAAAACCAAACAAGCCATTGTGAAACATCAAAGGCCAAAGACTTTGTTGATTGCCTCCCACCCACACACTCCCAGGAAGAGGAGACGGAGCCCATACTTGTTCCATCAATTTGAACTCTGGTGGAAGGGAATAAAAATGCCTGACCAGAAGGAACTGTATACCTATGCTGCTTGGAATTCAGACACAGCTGTATTTCGAACATAAGCAAGGGCTCTCCAAGCTGCATAGTTTGGGTTAGGCCTAAAAGACACAGCGCTTGCATACAGATGCTATGACCACCTTTTGAAAGATAAGTAACTTATTGGTGTGTGTATGTTTACCTGCTTAACCATGTAAATAACCCATTTATTTTTCTTAGTTAATAAATCTGTAGTTAGTTTATTACAAGATTGGGTACAAAAGCATTGTCTTTGGTTAGAGAGCTAAGGTACAATTGACCTGCGGTAAGTGACTGGTCTTTTGGGACTGGAAGTAACCTGAATATAGTTGCAATCTTTTGTGTAAGGGACCATCTATCAGAAAGGAAAGCTTGCCTTAGACTGGAGAACCCAAGGGGACTGTGTAACTCCATGTTAAGGTCGGAGGAGTTCACGCCTGATACTGGTGGTGGAATCTAAGTATAGAACTCACAACCCATTTGGGGTTTGTACCGTGTTCCTTAATAGTCAGTCCCGAGACTGGCACTCATGGCCATGAGCCACCCTGGACAGCTTGACAATTACCGTACAGTGCTGATACACTAGCAAAGAGGTTGACAGACTAAATAGATTGTTACCCATTTAACATTTGCTTTCCCTCATCAGCAATTCATTTCTCACTTCTCTATAGCAAAGGAACTTCTCTCAGCATCCTGTTTTTTCGTTCTTAATGCCCTGCCCTCCTGGGGAAGGGGGAGGAAGGATTTTAAACATGAACCTGATCAACCAACCACCCTCCTTTATTACATTATCTCCATTTAAAAGCCATCAAAATTGATTAAAGAAAACCAGGAGAGGAGATATCCAAGTATACCAGCGTTTAAAATCTGGCTTCCTAATCTTGAAAAGAGTAAGCAACCCCAAAGCAAAGAGAGCAGTATACATGGGACCCCAGCTTCTGCGGCGTGATACTTGCCAATGCCCTGTATGTTACGGTCCTATTATACCCCCCTGTGACAGGGCAGGGGTAAAACCCCCTAGAATGCCCTGTCTCTAAGTTAAAACCCTGCTTGCAGGCAGGAGGCTGAGGAGAGGGGCTGGCCCTGGCCACTGGAAGGCACAGCTGAAAGCCCTAGCGAGGGCTAACACACAGAGCTCAGCTGGATTGAAGGGCTACAGCTGCGGCCAGAGGCAGGAGGGGTTATAAAAACTCTGACTCAGTCAGTGGGGGGGGGGGGGGAGGGGGGAAGGTTCTGGCAGGGAGAGGAAGGGTAGTGCTGTCTGCAGGCTGTGGGAAGGGTACCTGAGAGTGCCTAGAGACCTGAGGCCCAAGATTGTGGGGCCACTATTAGGGGATTGTGGGGATCACTGGTTGTGTCACTGAAGCCATAAGAAGCTGCACTGTAAATAAAGGACACTTGGGTGGCGCACTAAAAGCAGTGTCAAGACCTTTATTAAGAGCCAAGAGACCCACACACACACACACACACACTTTGAGACTGTGGATGCCATCCCTCCTATTCTGCCCCATTGGTCCCGTTTCTTAGCTATTTGCCAGAGTAGAGCAGTGAGCAACAACAACTCAACGTGCCTGTATCTACTGTCAAATGCAAACCCTCAAAGCAAACCACGGCTGGTGAGTCTAACTTTAGTCTTTCCAGACTGAACAACAGCTCGAGCATAATGGATTTGTACCCTAAGTAAACAAGATTCTACACATACTGTACAATCTCTTTGGCCGACATTATCTGAAGAAAATGTAAATGCATCATGTACAATTAAAGAATACAGATCATATTTTTTTCTTTAAAAAGAATAAAGACATTTGAGTAAGTTTCCTTTCCTCCCTTTAGAATACTGAAATTTCAATGCTAAATTCTACGGTGTATAATATTTTATATAGGTTATGAAAACCCTTACAAATTAAGAAGACTCATATAAAACTGAAGCCCTTAAGTGCAGTTATTCTAAACTTGCTAATCAAGTGTTTGATTAAAAACAATTATGACAACAGTTCTCTGCAGTGTTTCCAATACTTCACGTTATTGCTCAAAATTAGTCATTTTCCCCTCTTTTTGTCTCCTTCAAAAGGAAAGCAAGCAGCTGTTCCAGCCAACAGCTCCTGGATTTCCCTCAGTGTGAGTCAGTGGTCTGATGCATGCTTTTTTCAGTCTGGCTGCCATCCTGTAGACATAAGGGAGTAGGACCGTGGTAATTTCTAAGCTACAGTATTTTGCACAAACTCTAAAAATTAACCTCACAGGCCACGACACTAAGAAAGTTACACCAAAAAAAACTTTGCCCTTCCATTATTTTCCTAACAGAATTGACTGACAGACCTAACCAATAAAGGCAGGTCTTCCAAATACCTGCAGTACTGAATTAAACCTCAAAAGGCCTGTTTGTTCCCCTGCTTAGCATGGATTGTGCCTGCTTGGGTGGTGCTTGTAGCCCTGCTCTTCTCCTGGGGTGGCTCCCGTCGAGGTTCTCTCCCTTGGCCCTGAGATGGCTGTGGTTTAAACCGCTTACAGAATGGACCCAGGGATGTACAGTCCTAGAAGGTACCTACAGGGTAATGCAGGGACCTTTCAGCCCATGCAGCTTGCAGTCAGTCTGCTCTTCAAACACAGCCTGGCCATCCAAGGGGAGGTCCTGCATCAACTGCTGAGCCTTAGTTGCCAGGCGGCCCGCTGCATGGAGATGTCCGAGGCCATGGTGCAAGCTGCAGAGTCTGCCGCGTCTGAAACTGACCGGAGGACTGCCCTGGCCACAGCAGTGCCCTCCTCGAGGATCACTCATAATTCCTTCCTGGACCCACTCGGAAGCAAAACCCTGAACTGCCACATGCTGTAATTGTAGTGGCCCAGGAAGGCTTGGTGTCTGGCCACTCTCAGTTGAAGGCTGGAAGGCGAGTATGTTTTTCGCCCAAACAGACTCAGTCTCCTAGTCTTTATTTTTGGGCGCGGGCCTGGGCATGGGCCAGGAACAGATGGACACTCATGGGGATCTGAAGAAACAAGACCTCCTTACACAGAGGGCTGGAGGGGATAGAACTTGGGTAAGACTCATGTGTGGGCACACCTTTTCTTGTTTCCATTTTTTTTTGTGTTACGGTTTGTTCCTACTGTTAAGATTGAACAATACTTTGGTTTGAGAAGTCACTGTATTAACCACTAGTCACAAGATCCTGAAGGACAGACCTGTTGGTATTGATGAGGAAGCAGTCAATACACAGTGTACCATAGCCTAGAACCCAGTCCAAGACTGGGAGAATCACACTTGCTATCCCACAAAAGGTAAAAGCATGAGGTCTGACAGCAGAGAGGGTGTACTCTGAGATTAGAAAGGGATCCGAGTCGCAGCTAGCCCTGTAACTATGTAGCTATGCGCTACTATAAGAAGATATAGCTTCACATTATCTCTCATCATACACTTGTCCAACACCAGGATTTAGATGCTGAAATGTCTCCTTTCATTGCCTGAATGCCTTCTACTAATTTATGGCCTCTTATAGGAACAGCTGTTTAAGAGGTCTGTAAGTGAAAAATGCCCACCCAGACCTTCAAAGCAGAATGTTAGATCAAGAACTAACCCTTCAAGTTACTTTGAAAAGTTTTGTTACCCTGATTGTCTTTAAAGAAAAGAAAGTCCCCACAGTTCATCATATTTATGTCAGACTTCTAATATTGCCTTCTTAGTAAAACTTCAAGAGTAGTGCACTATTAGCATAATAATAATAATAATTTTTTTAGTTTATTCTGTACAATACCCACTTCCTGATAATCAGTTAAATTTAATCACATGATGGATTTTACATACAGAACATGTATACAACTTTTCTATTGATGAGAATAGACTTAAGTGTTCATATCTTGGCTAAGTGTCTGATGACTGAGGTGGGCGCATTAGGCTACAAATAGAACTGAAGTGTTAAAGCACTAAGAATGAGAGGCATTTGGGTTGGCACAAATAACTCAGTAATGAGATGATGTTAAGAAAAGAACATTTAGGCTGAATATTGTATCAGGAAGCCAGGTTTGAAAGCTTTTTACTTAATATGATAGATTTTAAGCGCATATGGATAGCATATATAATCCCAAGAATTTTTAACATGCTATCCAATCTGCAGCCTAGAGCCCTGAATCTCAGATATTTCAACAAGCAGCCAATTTCTGTCCTTGGACACACGTTCAGTTTTCTTTTCAGTCAATAGAAAATGCATGTGCATATGCATAAGCTGTAGGCAACATCGAACTCTTAATTTCATAGAAGTACTATATTTACTGACCTTTGGAATAACTATTTTAAAATGTTTAGTGCATTCACCAGGTAACATATGAATATGGGCCACAGTTTAAGGTAAGCCTCACTAACTGTTCCCTGTGTAAAAGCAGCCCCTATTTACATACATGGAGGTAGTATATCAAAATGTTAGTGATAGTCTCACTAAGGAATTCATGACCTAATGTTTGTACATAAATCCCACTGATTTCACTGAGACCGTACATGGGCATATATGGACCACCTGCAGAGATGCCTTTGGAGGTCTGTCTGGTCTCATAGCTAGTAACTAAAGTAAAAGTCTGAAGTTCAAATGCAGAACAGAAGACAGGCATGGTAGACTAGCAACTGTAACTAAATATACTTTGAACAAAGAATGTACAAGAAGATAGCTACATGACGGCAATTCATAATAATAATGCCATTGTAACAATTATAGTTTTCAGACTAAGGGATAGAGGAAGGCAACGGACAGTGTATCCTCCTATAATGATCTTCTCAAATCAATTCTTAAATAGCCTTAAGACTGTCTTTAAGGGGTGTTTATGTATTTTGAATACCTTGTTCTCTTTCATTGAGAGTTAATACACACTTTTCATATCAGCAAATCTCTTCAAACTAGCAAAAAAAAATATAATGAATGAAACTTAAGACTGTACTCCTTAAACCTGTTGGATCCGGTCATGCATCACTCCATATAGGTCCCTGGAGAACCAGCATTTCAGAGTTCTAAACAATTTTAGATTAGTGTTTTGTGTGGGGAGATCCCAGTTCCTGATCACAAAGGGGTTAAAACCATTAGCTGCTGGGACTAAAGTAAACTTTTTTTAAAAAAAGAGTGCATAACATCAAGATTGACAATATAGGATGTTAAGAGATCACTGTTCCAGAATGTTCAGAAAATTTGAATTTGCATTTATTTAATTTATAGTTCTAAATTTACCAAAATTAGAACAACAAAAAATCAGGCAACTTGTACCAGAAATGTAACAGGAAAGGGAAAACTGAACGACCACAATCCTCACTCTCCTTCCAATAAAAGCTCCCTCTGTCAAAGCCTAGACATCTCTTTTGCAGCGTTTTGTAAACTTATGCCAGCAACTCCACGTAGCCACTCAACCACAGAATTTTATTCTGCTATACCCACATAGCACAAGGGATCATTCTTCCTTTGTCTTCAGCTCAAAATCCCCACTGCAATATTGGCAAGCACTGATTTTAGGGGGGCCTCGCGGGGCTGCACTGCTTTCCCCTCCCCATCTCAGTGGGGCCTTCTTGGCATGAGCCTTCAGCTTTAATCAAACAGATTAGAGAGAGGTTCGAAGGTCGCGAGGAGAAAAAAAAGCAAGGTGTTAAGTTTAATAACTACCAAGAAAGACCTTCATGCTGTTTCCATAGGAATTAATCCTTATATTAATATTTAAAAGCATGCTTGGGGAGAATTCTGAAAAACAACTCTGCACTGTGAGTGACTAGTCAAGAACTGTTTATAATGAAAGATGAACAGTGTAAAGGACTGAGAACCCCAATTTCACTCACTCATTTCCTAGGGTATCATTTGTAAGCCCTGTTGAAGAGATCTTGTCAGGTTGGTACAATGGGTCCCAAAATTGACTCACTGTCTTAGCGACCCATTTTTTTAAAAAAAGTGTCTGGGATGAGTCCATTTAATTGTTTACACGTCTCCAGTATGTTAATGCATTCTACACTTCACCCTGCAAAGACACAAGCAAGGCCAACAGAGAATCCCAAAGCAATCGACACAAGTGACCAGGGGATAATGAGATGGTAACAAAAGGCAGCTGGTTTCCAGATTCTAAAAGGTTCTTCTGAATGAGAAAAGTTTCACATGGTCTTTGCATCCCTAAACTGGGAAAGCATTAAGCAAAAATTTAAAATGGTGTTTTAATTTTTTTTAGTAAAATCAGAAATGCTCAGGAGCCATTGCTTCATGGTGAGTCTAAATGCTACCTTCTAAACAGAAGTGGGTTAAACCTCAAACAACCGCAGAAACTGAAGTTTGAAGAGAGACCGTTCTTTCTGTAGCAAGGATGATGAAACATAGCTGAACGTTCATGTAGAGAGATCTCTATACGACTATTTTGAGGTAAGTCACATATGAGCCTATATATTTAGTAAATTAGTTATTCTGATACACTATTCCTATTTTTAAACCAATATGCAAATGATTTTGCTCAGACCATTCCTAGGTTAACCTGAACTATTTTCCTGCTATGTGAAATTCTAAAAAATGGGAAGTGGTAATCCACCAATTTATTTAAAAAACCCATACAAAATATACTGCCATCATATTTATTTATTTTTTTTAAACAAGATTATAGTTCCCTCTAAAATCTGTTCTCCAAAAAGAGTTTTCAGCCTTCCAACAACACTCTGTACAGGAACCCAATAGCTTCAACCCTTGTTCTAGGGCCATTCTACATTAAAAAAGTATTTTTGTCTAGTGCATTATTTCCAAGCCAATTTCCAACTTGTCGCAATTCCTCTTCTGCATCTGACATCGCAAAGATGATTGAAAGTGTTATGAGACACGGGCCCCCATATCGGCAAATGATGCAGCGCTTCTGCTCCCCTTACAAAAGGGCCTGAATGCCTGGAAACCTTAAGTAGCAAACTGGCTGGGATATTCAAAGGCATCTAATTCCCTTTAACTTTCAATGGACATTGGGTGCCTAAACCATGTAGACACCTTTGGACTTGTCTACATGGGGGGAAAACCCACTAGTTATTCTATACTAACTTCCCATGTGGACAGTCTTCACTGTACACTGAGAATGCCTTTGTATGCATTAATACGCTTTGGAAGCACCTGAAGGTGTTCTTAGTGCATAGTAAGTGTGTCCACACAGGGAGTTAGTGTGGAGTTACTAAGGCACTTTAAATTCATAGCCTAGCTTACTGCACACTAACTTCCCTGGGTAGACAAAACCCTTAAACCCCCCAGCCCTGGTCTTCCTGTTTGGATGTTTATAACTGGACAGTACTTGTACAGGGACAGAAATTTTTTTAAACTGATCTGGATATAAAGGCAATTAAATTACTGTCCAGGGTGAATACGTATAAAAGAATGCTATGGAATGTTTTGGCATGGGCGGGGGCAGTGAGGAAGGGGGAGAAACCTGCTGCTAGTGTTTAAAACCTTTTGTCCCACTAAGTATGCTAGAGCCGCGGTCGCCAACCGGTGGTCCGTGGACCACTGGTGGTCCGCGAGAAAATTTCGGTGGTCCACGGCGCCGGGCTCCCTCACGGCCGCCCCTCCGGGCAGGCAAGAGACTGCGGGCGCCTGTCCCGCCCCGTCCCCGGCGGCCAGCAACCACCGGCTCGCTCCTGCCTCCCATCTCGCGCCGCGCTGCTCGAGCTGGGGGGGCGGGGGGGGGGGCGCCGTGCCGTGCCACTCAAGCCGGGGGGGGGGGGACGCGCCGGGCCGCTCGAGCCGGGGGGGGGGGGGCGCCGGGCCACGCTGCTCGAGGCGGGTGGGGTCACGCCGGGTCGCGCCGCTCGAGCCGGGGGGGGGGGGGGGCCACGACGCTCAAACCAGGGGGGGCGCTCGAGCCGGGGGGGGGGCGCGCCAGGCCGCTCGAGCCGGGGGGGGGGGGCGCGCCGGGCCGCGCTGCTCGAGCTGGGGGGGGGCGTGCCAGGCTGCGCCGCTCGAGCTGGGGGGGGGGGGAGGCATGCCGGGCCGCGCTGCTTGAGCCTGGGGTGGGGCGCGCCGGGCCGCACCGCTCAAGCCTGGGGGGCGCGCGGGGCCGCGCTGCTTGAGCTGGGGCGGGGGCGCGCCAGGCCGCGCCGCTCGAGACGGGGGAGGGGGCCCGCGCCGCGCCGCTCAAGCCGGGGGGGGGGGCGCACCGCGCCGCTCGAGCCGGGGGGGGGGCGCACCGCTCGAGCCGGGGGGGGGCTGAGGTGTTAGTGGTCTGCGGGATTCAAAATTTTTACTTTAGTGGTCCGTGAGGACCGAAAGGTTGGCGACCACTGTGCTAGAGACAGAAGAATATAGTTCGTGATAGAAAAATTAGACCTCTTCATAGCATTTTCCTTCTCAGCAGAGAGATGTCACTAACAGAACCAATAGGAATCCCAATAAGGTTTGATATGAAGGATATGACTTCTGCCCATTTTAGAAACTATTAACTTTGCCACTTCCTCAGAACCCTTATATTCACTTCTCCATGACAAAGTTTACAATTTTGAAACCCAGCATCTCAAAAACAAAAATCCCCAAACTCTTTTAAAGTGAAAAGTATTTACTGCACTAGAGGAATAACACAAAATAGAGAAAGGCACCTAAGCAATCTTGCATTAACATGACACCAGCACCAGATGATTAGTGATCCCTGAAAGTCACTGACATCAGCAAGACTGAGGACAACAACCAGTGGGGGAGGCCAAGACTCTCAGAGCCAGTCTACGGTTTCTGAACCACATTAGTATCAGTCCTGTTTTCTGGGTATTTGTGTAATGTACAGTGTTGGAAATGGTCTCAGCACCCAATACTAGGAGATGCCGGTGGCACTGCCCTCTTGAAAAACCTACTTTGCTTAGATGCCTACGGGTGACGGAAGGTCTGTTTGGGAGCTGGATGTTTCAAAAGGAGTGGTTGAGCATTTTTGAAAACCTGGCTCTAACACACACAACTGGCACAGAGTGGTTATGCCTCAGCTGGTTCAAGGTCTGTGGAGGGGTTCCCCCATGCTACCGCAATCAGAAAAAGATGGTTTTTAAAGGTCAGAATTACTAGATTAAACATCGTTCCCATAAAAGGCAAGAAAAACTTTTAAAAATGCATATGCACAAAGCAGAGCCATCACCATGTTTCACATCTGTCTTGAATTTGGTCACCTACATGGAAGCTACTCCATGCAATCTGCTAGGTGCTAAGCATCTCTGCACTTGGTCACCTAACTTCAAGGATATATTTTTTGAAGATCTTGGATCAAGTTTTCAAGAGTATTTAGGTGACTTTTGGGTCTCAATGGGGCATAGGAGCCTAAAGCATTTCTGAAAATTTCACATCTCTATTTGCATTCAGGCCAAGCAGGTTAGAAGAGTCTACCTGAACTGCTTCAATAGCCTACATAGATTCAGAAGTGTTATCAATTTGGCAAAGATTGATTATTAATACAGCGTGGCCATAAATAGAAAACCAATAAGAGGTAAAACATACATGCAACAACAGCAAGAAATCAGAGTCTCCTTGGGTTATCACTTGCTCCTTCTCGTTACAGAGCAGTTGGCTTATCTTATGGAAGGGAACAAATTAAAAGCGGTTTTGGAAAAAAGTGTTTTGCCACCATGACTGACAAAATTTAGTTCCAAAAAATCGTAATTGGACAAAATACGAATGGCCTCACAACCCAAAAAGGCTTGGCTTATTCTGTGGTTTTTTCAAAAGTTGTGATAAAGAATGTGATGTGTCAGAGAACAGTAAGAAGCCAGTGAGTAGGAGCGTAGCAGTTTGACATTATCTACTTGTTTGGGGAGGGGTGAGGAAGGTGACGCCACATACATAGTGACACCTCAGCACAGCACTCCTCATGACTTACAGGTCAAGACAATGTAATGCTGGCTGGGGCTGTTCAAAGCTCCCCATGCAGCCACAAATGCACCGCGGTTAGGAATAGCAGAAAGAACCTTAATACTCCATCTCTGAGCAGACGTTGTTAGTACTCTGCTGATCACACACAAGCTTCTATGCTATCCAATGGGATCAGCACAGGCACCAGAGCTGGAGAAGAGGAGAAGGTTGCCAGCAAGGAGTTTTCTGTGAAAGTTCTCAGCTCTAGAATTCAACTGTAGCCCTAATCTGTTAGCCTTTAGACACGCTGCCAGGGCCATCTCTCCCCCACCCCGATCCCCAATATTTAGGGAAAGGTTTTATTAAAATATCTGCTCTAGATGGATTATTAGGTCTGTTGGCAGGAGACAGTTATTAGAGCAGGGTGCATTACAAAGTATGAAAGTTAAACTATTGTAGCATTACATTAAGAGTTGCTACCAAAGCCCACAGTTCACGGTTTCCAAAAGCAGTAACATGTTTCTAACAGTGAATAAACTATGTGGTGTCTTCTATCTGTTAACAGAAGATTAAGTCTTCTAGATGGTTCTGAAAAAAAAATGTTAAAATACCTTTGAACAATTACACACAAGTGCAGTAAAAAGCTCTGCAAGTCAATCATTTTAATATACATGAGTAAATATAAACCCACATAAAATGCCTATATAAAACAAAGGCAGATATAAAATAAATATTCAATGTTACCTCTTTCATCAACTCCCTCACCCCAAAATTGTGTAATCCCAGTCATTATTGAGCATGTGTTTGAGTTCATGCGTGCCCAAGTCTGAGGTTATTAATGTGTTGGAATGCCATCCACCACTCAATGAGACAGCCTTCATGCCAACGTTGGAAGTGTAAGAATAAATGCAGGCTGCTTCCCTTTTATTCTTTGAAGCCTTCAAAAAGAGAAAACTTCACTTCTCTGATTTGTAGTTAGTTATTTTAAAGGGGAAGTGAGAGAGACTGGAAGCTTGCCAAGCTATACGTGACATGTAGGAGCATGCAAATATAAAAATATACTAAAAAACCGTATGAAAATGGAAAAATGAATGCACAAAAAGTTACTTTGAAATTAAATGTTAAGCATCTGACTTCAATACAGTGTATGTTTCAACTTGGAATTTCCTTGCTTCTGAGCTTCCCTTCCGTTCTGCATCCAGGGATTGCGGGGTATGAGATCAGTTTGCTACGTTGCATAGACTGACTGCATGTAATGAAATACCTTAGAACCACAGGGTGTGTTCAAGGCAACGTGGAAGCCTCAGCTGGCTTTTTATTGATTTTTTCTGAATATGCAATTTTGGGTACATTTACAATACTTTAAAAGGACAGGAATGAAAGATCATTGCAGCGTATGTACTATTGTGATCCATGCAGTACCAAGAACAGCTGGTTGCCACTGTGCTGTGGCAAGCATATTACCAGGCAGAGATATTTCACCAACTACTAGCAGAATGGCTCAAGATCAGAGCCAGCAAGTATACATTTATGCAGAGCATAAGACTGGTGCTGCAATCCTAAATGTCAATACACAGTCAACCCAGGCAAGAGATTCTCAACCGTGTTTACATAGCTGTGATCATTTTTTCCTGACATTCCATTTGGCAGGACACAAGGGGAAGATATTTGGCCTTCCCATGCACCCCTTCTCTCCTCCCAAGTTTGGGCCAGGAAAAGCAGTGGTGGGGATTGGAGAAAAGAAAGCAACTTGGGAAGCTTTTCCTGCACATGCCCTGTCTGAGGCCTCTCTTCTATGCATCTGATGAAGTGGGCTATAGCCCACGAAAGCTTATGCTGAAATAAACTGGTTAGTCTCTAAGGTGCTACAAGTATTCCGCGCTTTCTTTACAGATACAGACGAACACGGCTGCTACTCTTGAACCTGTCTCTTCTGGTGTGTGTTGGTGGGGTGGCTCTGGAAGAATACAAGCATTCCTTCCCCTCCTTCGGGCACATGACAGATGTGACGCCGGGGCCCGTAAGAGCCTGGACCAAATCCCTTTAGAGGCTAAAAGTCACAGGCCCTCCTGGAGTTAAAGGCTTTTCTTGTAAAGGTGCTGCTCTCCTGGGACCTGTCTCAGAGGAGAGACTGGGGATGGGTGGATCAAGCAGCAGGATAATAGAAAAGGACATCAACTGCCTGACTAGTAATTAGTTCTTCTGCTTATCAGCTGACGGAGGAACACCTGCTACAAACCAGAGCCCAACGCTAAGGAAAACACCACAAGATTCCACCCATCCTTCTGGCCTCGCTCCCATGCAGTTTCCAGTAGAGGGATTGATCTCGCCAGGCAGCTATATCAGCTTTCAACTCTACAGCCGGGAAAATTCACTCCCTCAGGCTGCAGTTGGAGTGATCTCAAGACTTGTTTGAGAACATACATCCTCCTTATGCATTAAAAAAAGATATTGGTTACGCAGCGCCGCTTGTTGTGTGCCCCATCCCAGGTGAGGCATCTTATGAGACTATTATTCCATCCATAAAACAAGTCTAATAACCAACTCTAGGCATTAATCTCTGAAGGTGAATGCTATCTGACCAAAGGTAAACACAATATGGATAGTTTTGACCTCACTGGAATCCTGCCAGCTCCTGGTGGCATGTTGTACATTGATGCCGTTCAGACCTAGGGTGACCAGATGTCCCGATTTTATAGGGACAGTTCTGATTTTTGGGTCTTTTCCTTATATACGCTCCTATTACCTCCCACCCCATCCCGATTTTTCATACTTGCTGTCTGGTCACCCTATTCATACCTCCTCTGAAAAGGTGCAATATCATTCATATTCCAGCTAAGGATGCTGAAAACGGATACCAAAGACAATCTTTACTGGGACTCATTATTGTCAGGCACTTGGAGGGGCCCAGAAAAGTGATGTAATCCTGAGAGTGCTCCCCAGAACTGAAAACAAAACTATTTTTGAAATGGCATTTTTTAAAGAAATACATGAATCCAAAGTCTGGGAAGAGAGAATTTGTTATTATTTGACCTGGAACCTTGAATTTATTACGAGAATACTGAAAAGGACTCTGGGGTTTAGAATTCAACTGAAATCTTAACCTATGCTCCATAATAAGTGGTTAACTCAAATGTGTTTAAAACAGATGTCTCAGCTACCTTTGGGCTGTAACTTAGGAACACATACCCTGAAAAGAAGTCTGTTCTACCACCCAGTCATGTGCCTTCTAAGCGAACTGAATAATTTTTTTAAAAAAGAATTTATACTAAAAATAATCCTGAGTGTGAATTTAAATTAACATCTATAGCATATTTGTTAGCAGTGCTACGTGGAGAGAAAAGTTAAAATACAGGGGTGGAAAGCCAATTTCAGGTTTTAGTTCAGACTCGGACAGGGTCAGAGACTTTCTGTATGATTCCCTAACCCCTCTGCCTCAGTCTACCCCTTAAAATGAGGATAATAGACTACTTCACTACCGTGCAGGGAGAAAGAGAGGCACAGTTCACTGAGGTTTGTAAAGAGCTTGGAGTTCTTTGGATGAAAGCCATGAGAAATGCATGAACAGGTTTCCCAGACTATGACATTAGATGGAAACACTAGTCAGGATGCATAATGACCTGCTCCTACAATCCTAACCACTGAGATTTCAAGAACAAGCTACATCTTTCGTACTGAACCTCAGATACTTTTTGACATGGCCTATGTTACAAAAATTCAACGTTTGTAATTCACCAAAAGCAAAGTTCCACAGAGGGAAGCTTTAGTAAAGAACAAGCTTGGGCTTTTTTTAAAGCTATAACCACCATGTTGTTCAACTACAGTTAGAGAACATGGCGTTAAGAGCATCTGTAATCCCACTTGCACCTCAGCCCCTACAGTGACACCAGTGCAGAATTACACAAACACGAGCTTAACGTAGGCGCACTCTGTAAACTGAGGTTACGTGTGAAGCCTTATGTCAAGGTAACACCAGCTCCTTTAAAAACAGAATTAACACCAATTTACTTGTACAAAGGTACACCAACATCATGCACTTACAAATACTTCAGGTAGCCAGAAAGATACTTTTAAAGTTATTTCCTGAAGTACATCTACACTAGCACTTTTGTCATTAAAAAAATGTCACTCATGGGTGTGAAAAACACACCCCGCTGAACAAGAAATATTTATGGAATGAGCAGCATGTTAGCACAGCTTCATTGTGAACAATTACACTAAGTCTTACAAAGTGTTCCTTAATGCTATTGACATTTGCTTCATGACATGATCTCTCATACTCCAGTTTCGTCCTAACCTTTCATATAGGAATTTACTGGATTTCACTGAATGCTTGCTTTTTAAGAGGGAAAAACCAGTTGTCCACTGCATAGTTCTAACTAGTCATTAGTAAAAGCCAATTTCCCTTTCAGGTTTTTTAAATTCAGAACGTATTCAATAGTACTAATTCTCAGGATAAAAGCCCATTTTTGCATGAAAAAAGCACTTCTTAAGTGAACATTGTTTAAACAAGCAAACAAACAAAAAAAATCAATAAATAAAATCTAGACAGAGAAAACAGGTAATCTTAGAATTATTTGGAAGTCCACACATGTCAAGAGTCTGACATGTAAAATGGTATATGCCCTTTTGTCGGCTGTCCAGGCTTGTTTTAATCCTCTGACTGCAAAAACGTTCCATTTTTCAACCAAAGAACTCAGACTTTCACCAAAGTTCTAGTAGCCCGGGGCAGATGATCACCCATAAAAGCACGGAAGTCAAACTCCATCTCAGTTGAGATAATCAGCTGAACAATTATTTTCCAGGGTGTCATCACATTCAAGTGAAAACACGTTTATCTCTGTGCTCTGGAGATGCAGAAAAGGAGAGCACCATTCGCTGAACTGTTCCAGTAAATACCAGAGAGGAGCTACAATTCTAGAGGGAAAGTAGGTAAACAAAGAGGAATTTCTTAATTTATTTTTAAAACGCAGGCAGTCAGTGGGGCCCCTGGACGATAGAGATACAAAAGGAGCACTTAAAGACGATAAAGTCATTGTGGAGAAATTAAATGAATTCTTTGCTTCAGTCTTCACGGCTGAGGACTTTAGGGAGAGTCCCAAACCTGAGCTGTCATTTGTAGGTGACAAATTTGAGGAACTGTCACAGATAGAAGTGTCATGAGAGGAGGTTTTGGAACTAATTGATAAACCTAACTGTAACAAGTCACTGGGACCAGATGGCATTCACCCAAGAGTTCTGAAAGAACTCAAACGTGAAATTGCAGAACTATTAACTATGGTTTGCAACCTGTCCTTTAAATCAGCATCTGTCCTCAGTGACTGGAAGATAGCTAGTGTAACGCCAATACTTAAAAAGGGCTCTGAAGGTCATCCTAGCAATTACAGACCGGTAAGTTTAACGTCCATACCAGACAAATTAGTTGAAACAATAGTAAAGAATAAAATGGTCAGGCACATAGAAGAACATAAATTGCTGGGAGAAAGTCAACATGGTTTCTGTAAAGGGAAATCATGTCTTACTAATCTTTTAGAGCTCTTTGAAGGGATCAAAAAAATATGTGGACAAGCGGAATCCAGTGGACAAAGTGTAATCAGATTTCCAGAAAGTCTTTGACAAGGTCCCTCCCCAAAGGCTCTTGCGTAAATTAAGTTGTCATGGGATAAGAGGAAAGATCCTCTCACGGATTGAGAACTGGTTAAAAGACAGGGAACAAAGGGTAGGAATAAATGGTAAATTTTCCGAATGGAGAGGGGTAACTAGTGGTAGCGACAAAGAGTCCTGTGGTACCTTAAAAACTAACAAAAGTATTGAAGCATAATCTTCCGTGGGCTAATACCCACTTCGTCAGATGCATGCAAGATAGTTAAGACCAAAGCAGACTGTGAAGAACTTCAAAAAGGTCTCACAAAACTAAACGATTGGGCAACAAAATCGCAAATGAAATTTAATGTGGATAAATGTAAAGTAATGCACATTGGGAAAAATAACCCCAACTATACATACAATATGATGGGAGTTAATTTACCCAAAACTAATCAGGAAAAAGATCTTGGAGTCATCATCGATAGATCTCTAAAGACATCCACGCAGTGGGCAGCAGCAGTCAAAAAAAGCAAAGAGGATGTTAGGAATCATTAAAAAAGGGACAGAAAATAAGATGGAGAATATCTTACTATCCTTATATAAATCCATAGTCTGCTCACATCTTGAATACTGCGTACAGATGTGGTCTCCTCACTTCAAAAAGGATATACTAGCATTAGAAAAGTTTCAGAGAAGGGCAACTAAAATGATTAGGGGTTTGGAACAGGTCCCAGATGAGAAGAGATTAAAGAGGAGTTTTCACCTTGGAAAAAAGGAGACTAAGGGGGCATATGATAGAGGTATGAGTGGTGTGGAGAAAGTGAATAAGGAAAAGTTATTTACTTGTTCCCATAATATAAGAACTAGGGGCCATCAAATGAAATTAATGGGAAGCAGGTTTAAAACAAATAAAATGAAGTTCTTCTTCACACAGCGCACAGTCAATCTGTAGGACTCTTTGCCTGAGGAGGTTGTGAAGGCTAGGACTATAACAAGGTTTAAAAGAGAACTGGATAAATTCATGGAGGTTAAGTCCATTAATGGCTATTAGCCAGGATAGGTAAGGAATGGTGTCCAAACAGATCAAAACTGTACCTATTGCTACTCTGAGATGGACAGCTGTCCATTTTATTCAAAGCAGTTTACAGTTCTAGATAGAGATAAGATCAGAGCTCAGAAAAGCACCACACGTTCTGCAAAGTGACATGCCATTACTACAGAAATGTTAGACCCCAAATAATAGAAAAGAAATTCACTCTCACTTATGTTGAAGCCACATTTTGGCAGGGGAGACGTAACTTATTTATTAAGAATTCTTCCTAGGACTGTAGTCATTATTCCAGCTCTCAGGTTCCCTATCATTTGAGAAACTCTTCTCAAACAGATGCATCTAGAGAGTTACCTTATCTTTCCACTCATCTTGATCAAACAAAAGCTGGCCTGTAAATTCAAGAGATCCTTCAGTAAGCAGCCTGTTTACCCATCATTTATGCATAAGCCACCAGCTTTTTTCAATTTTGTTATACTTCCCTTCATCATTTCCTATTTCTTAACACCATCTGTTTGTCCACTCCTCTCATATCTCTTGACGGACCACAGTTTTCTCATATATACAGCACAGTTTTGCATACAAAAATCAACTCATAATAAAAGAGAGGCTTCCAGTAGGGAAGAACAAAATAGATGAGTAAAGCCTTAATAATGAGAAGTCCAACATTATCAGTTCTGTGAAGACTGTTCGAAAATTTCTGTAATATTTTTATGAAAAAAGTTTGACTCAGTTTCCCCACTCATATTTTACTGTTACCTATTGGGTGTAAAGGGGTTAATTTCTTTGTTGGGAAAGGAAACTGGCAAGAGTCCAGTAGGCAGGTCTGGGCTGGAATGAACAATTATCAACAACTGTCAACATATAAATGGGAAAAGCCAAGGGAAAGAGAATATGCAGAAGTAGTCTGACTGCAACTGGAAACAAAGGGTTGAGGTGTGAACACATGAACATAAGAACTCTGCTGACTAAGCAAAGGGGAGAGAGAGATGAAATTCTGGAGGCTCTGGACCAGAGGAGCAGATAATACTGCCAACATGGACTCTCACAAGCTTTATTTTTCCATTCTAACCCAAGCATTCTTAAACACAGTCTTCCAGGTAACCAATAAGTGCGGACTTGTTTTGAAAAGACTGTCCTGTTTTGCTACAAAACAATGGCTGTTGCGTTGCTTCCCAGAAAGGTGAAGTCTCTAACAGAAACGGAAACTCTTTTGAACTCACTGGAACGGTCATGGCAAGAAACAAGGGTACTGAAATCAGTGTGCTAATCTTGGGCTAATGGAGGCACGTGGCCTAGCACTAAAAGGGGTACCCTCCTAGAGAGGCTGTCTAAAAGTCAGAGGCAAAGCATGCCCCTCTAGATCAGTGACAACCCCTTACATATTCTCCTAAACATCTCTAGCAACACTAGAAAAAGCAGACATGTTTCTGTCTCTCCTCCCCATCCACTGTCACTTTGCCTAGCCCCAAGCCAACTTCTTTAAGAAAGGATATTAAGCCATTAGACTACAAAAAGCTCTTGGCTCAGCATGATACTCAGACACTACCTTACTGCGGCACTGCCCTTTGGAGACTAGTATAAAGCAAGGGAAATTGAAGGAGAGGGGAAAAATGCCAAAAACATTGAAACAAAGAGTTTTAATTAAAAGCAGCTCTGCTCTGCCATCAACTGAAAGTTGAACTTCACACAAGATTTAACATCTCAGCCTGAAAAAGGAAAGTCTCCTTGAAGAGAATTAAGGTTCCCAGGACACAACCTAAAAGGAGAAAAGTGTGAAACAAATATATTAATGAAGGCTATTGGACAGCACACACACAGATGGCTGCTGTGGGCTTATGTAGCCAAGTAGAACATTGCTGATAATGTTTGCCAGAGCCCAGTAAGTAAATGGCGAAATTCTCAGGATCCAATGATTTGGCAGTGACCTCAGCATTACTTAAGAAAGGAAAGTCATGCTGTCGGATCCCTCTAGGCAATCTTCCTTCAGCCCCCAAACAAAACCCATTATATACCTTTGACATTTTAAGTGCCAATATTTAAGATTTATGTAACAATAATTCTGAGCTGCAAAGTGCTCAAATACTCATTCAGATTCAGTTTGGAAGAGGTAAGCTTTTTGTGCACCATTTTCTTATGCTAATAGAAAAGGCAATAAACTACTCTTTTCAAGAAGCCTCCCTAAGTACAGGGAAATGCTTTTAAGATAGCAAACCATTCAGAAATAACCCTCCCTAGAAACAATATGGGCTGTCATTGAAAAAAGTTTGATCATCATATTAATTCTTCTTCTGATTAAATACTGACCTGAAGGAAGTAATGACCCAGAGGTTTGAATTTTAATATATTAAAGAAGAGGGTAGAAGGCAGTGGGAAATTAAATTAACAGACGGAACCACATGGGTGGAAGTAAGAAGTGGTAAAAGGGATGCATATAAAAATGAAAGTCAGATCAGTATATGAAGCACAAGAAGAGAAGCAAAGCAATTTGCCCAGACCAGAAAAAGGCACAAGACATTTAGAGTATGTCCAGACTACAATGCAAGGCCAGGCTCAACCCTAACCTCCTTTATGTCTATATATTCACACACACACATTAACCCAGGTCTCAGACCCAGGGTCTGAGCCCAAGTGGAGCTGGGACCCAGGGTTCAAGTCCCACTGCTTTCCAGCGGAATGGTCTCAGAGCATGAGCACACTATAGAGTCCACCAGAAGTAGCCCACAATCCCACAGGCTGAATTTCTTTGTCTTCTGGACAGCCAAGTTTTCTCACACTGCATCATGAACAAAGGGCTGGAGTAACCATATCTTAAGAGGGTGCCAAGAAGTCTGGGATATGGACAGCTAGACTTGGGCCGGAGTAATGCAGTGTAGATGCTGGAATCCCAGGTTGGGACCTAGGGTTCAATTGCTAGCTTGGAGTAATAAGTGTAGATGCTTCAGGGTTTGCTCACTTGAGTTCTACTAACCCTGGACATACATTGCAGCATAGAATTTTCAGAGGGAAGAGTAAAAATCCCAGACATAAAAGCCTGAGTGGGAAGGGATGGTGGGGGAAGAATTAGTGAAGCAAGGCTACAGGATATGAATGAAAGTTTGCAAGAACAAGACTAGGGAGACAAAAAACATTTGCAACATGAAACCTCGGAGTTCACAGGAAGAGGGTTTTTATAAATCCCTCTGGAGACGGAAAGCTCTATAGAAAGGCTGATACGTGAAAAGAAGGAAACTGGAGATAATGATAGGTGGTAAAAGTATTCACCTCCATTTTCTATAAAAAGGAAAAATTAGTAGAGTCAAAACAAAAAGGTTCATGAGAAGAGTTAAGACATATTTCAACTGAGTTCATCCACGTAACTCATTGGGACCAGATGATATGTATATCCAGAGTTCACAAAAAGACTCTCAAACGCTGTGGACAATTTGTTGAACATAGGGAATGTACCAAAGGACAGAAGGAGAAGTGATGTACAAAGGTAGGAAGTGTGATCCAGGAAACAAAACAATTTAAATGTCAGTCCATCATACAGTACTGCAATAAAAAAAGGTCTACTATTCTAGATATGCTTAGAGTAGCATCACTGATAGCTACAGGGAAGCAATACCACATACATACACAGCCACTACTTCAGCCCTGCAAATAATTTTGATCTTCACGTCTGTTACAACCCAGACAACTAGGGGAAGATTTTTATGAAGGCAACAAAAATTATCAAAGTGTTGAGAAAAAAAAAAGGAGGGATGGAGGAAAGATTAAGGTAATCTTTTATGTACAGTTTAGAAAAGAGACAGAATATACTGTAACTGTTTACAACTATTTTAAACAGCAATCTACAAGAGAGGAATGGTCCACAGATGTACTAAGGAGGAACAGCCTGAATCTAAACAAGGAAAAATTTTGGTTAGGACATTAGGAAAAAATATTTCTTATGTGGGTAATGGAATGAGTTACTCAAAGAGGCATCTGAAGTATATAAAAATAGGTTAGATAAAATACTTAAGGGAATAGTGAAGAGGAGAATCTTGTATTCTCATTTTGGATTGCAAACTGAAGATTACCCATTTTGGCTGAGGCAAATTTTACACTTTCCTGTCATTAAAAAAAAAAAAAAAGTCACATTAGGCTACTTGTCCCTTTTCTAGGGATGCTTTTGGAGTTACCCATTTTCTTGGGGTTTGTTCATTTACTGTACAGCTTTTTCCTTTTACAGGTCAAGTTTCAGACCAGTAATCTTGCCATAAACACTTCATTCAATAGCACAGCATTTTGTGATTTATGAATGTCATCTGAATACTTTACGTGGATCTGGATTTAACACGAGAATATTCATGCACGTACAGTGCATAAAATATTGTACCAGGCTTTTCATAAAGATTATATAGATACCAACATTGGTTAACTGGTACAGAGTACCAGAATCAGACTGGTTTCCCTTTAGAGATGCCTCCTTTATAACAAGAAAGAAGTATTTTAAACCTATTATGCTCAAAATATCTTTTGTTAATATTTGTATTAGCACTTCTGAATGGGAACTACATAAATAATGTAAGCTATCAGTGGAGTGCAGTAGTCAAACAGTAGAAGTTACTCAACCACTAATGCCAAAGCAGGCAGACAAAAGAATTAAGAGATTTGAAAACTGTACCCAATTTAACCATCAAACAAGCCTTTTCAAAATTACAGGTCCATGTTCAGGTAAGAGACCCGGCACTGGCATGAGACAGGTGACATTCTTGGGTGACTCTTCTGCATCCATGAACATCAGCAGAGATAAAAGCATCCGGTTTCTACAATGGAAAGTACTTCTTCAAGTTACTACTACCTAGCAGACTTTTGAAATGTTATTGTATATGTATTAGTGTTTTTCTATACCTTCCCCATATGGCACTTTCCCTGCTGCTAAACGTATCACATCCGCAATTTATCATTCCCCCTTGTCCACCTCTCCTGCACTCTGGCTATTACATTTAAACATACCGATATACCAGACAGCTATTGGATACCTCTACCCCTGGTGGGAAGGGTGTAAAACCAAGCCATAAGTGTTCTTTCCATCTGTTCCAAATGTGGAGTTTTCCCCTCAAAGTTCCCGCTGTCCAAGGCGCAGGGTAAGAATGAACAATTTGCTACGAGTAACAGATTTTACATATATCAAAACTGAAGGATTTTAGGTTTACCAGTAGGTCTAATTTTGCTACCTGAGTGAAAAGTCATATATAGATCTAAAAGAAACATAACTCAGTGATCGGATTAATAAACCACATTGCTTAGTTAAAATACCATCTTTTTCTAATGCTGAAATACCTCACTGAATGCCATTTGCAACTTTAAAATGGAGAGTGTTCCCCTACCCCTGGACAAAAAAGTGTGGACAGTAAACATTCTATGTGGGGAAATGCTCGACCACTGTGGTTCAACTTACTATGTAAGGCATTTTTAGGCAGTCATTAGATAAAATTTGTCTATAACATTCACTGTATTGTAGCAGCAATCTTCGAAGATCATATTCAATGGTGATTTGATTCCATGCAGTTATTAGTTCTTTACACAGATGCCTCAGTACTTCCTGCACAAGGGCAGACGCGATCCATGCCACTGGCAGAAAGTTGGCTTAGTCAGTCCTTCTGTTTAGAGACACCCTGGGTTGTATACTTTTTCAATACCACCTTGCCACCCGGCCCTGCAGGAAGTGCAGGTCACACCTGAGATAAAGGAGCATGGTCAGAGAAGTGTAGTGATGCCTGGTGCTCAGCTTCTTTGGCACTGGGGAATGGCTGGACTCCCCTAACTGTGCAAAACAGTTCTCTACCCCAGCTGGGTATCTGGCCTATAGTGTGGAATTAGTCAAGAACCCTTTAGAACTCATCATTGTTCAAATTCACCCTCGCCGCAGAAGTCCAGCAACAGGGTAATAACACCGGATATATCCAAATAGAGGCACGTATGCTTTGCACCTCCCTGTGCCCGGAAAGTGAATTTCACCCAACGTGTGGCGTTCAAGACCATCGGAAAGATACTCCTGGTTATCACTTGGTGCCTGTTTAAAGCATGATGGTGCACCACAGTTTGGCATTAACATTGGGGTACCTTAACTGAGGTAGCTCCTGTAAGCAAAGAACACCTGTTTGTATTTTTCCTTTTAAATGAGCACTCTGTCCCAAAAACATGACAAATGACTGCACCGGAACCTGAATCCCTTCACGAATGCACTGACTGGGTGCAGAACAAGTCTCCTCAGATCACCCCTACTCAGTCCTGGGGTCACTCTTCTTGCCAATTCAATCTCTTTCATAAGTTGGTCCAATAAAAGATATTACCTCACCCACCTTGCCTCTCAATACCCTGGGACCAACATGGCTACATACTTTCTGTAAGCACGTTTAGCTTTTTAAATCCCCCCCCCCCCCTTGGTCAATTGTGAGGTTAATATCTTTTTAAAAATTAGAAGTCATAACAGCAGTAACCTAATTCTGTTCAGGTTTCCATCTGAGATGGAAGGGCTAAAACATGAACATGATGCTGCCCTGCAAGATATACAGGGTGCTATTTGCTTGTTCTTCCATGTTTTCTTTTCCATTACTCAAAGCAACAAAGAATAGTCTGCCTTATGTGCCTTATATAGATTTCTTCTCAAAGGACGACTCATTTCCTCCACTCAGTTGTATTTTTTTAAAATCTGTCTCACTTCCTGTCTCTTTCCTTTTTGGGTGGCTGAATGTCTGATCTGCCAGATTTTTGGAACAGTTTTACTCACTAGCTTCTCAAATTTCTTGGGAGCTACATTTTGCCTAGACAAGGTGAAGTTTTCTTTTTATTCTCTCTGGCAAGAAATATTCAGTGATTAATTTAATTGCTAATTTGACTTCTAAGCAGAGACAGGATTGCAAAACAAAGTGAATTAATCACTCCTGTTTCATAGAGGGGGTTTGCAAGTGTACACATCACGGTAAAGATCTCAGAATAATGCCCTGTTACTGAAAACCAAGATACATATAGGCGAACACTCCTGTTCTTAGTATTTTTCAGTTGCTGGTTTTTATTGTTTCATGATTGTTTAAAGAGCAGATGCCCTTTCTGCTCCCAGGACATGAAGAGAATAAGTTCTCGAAGACTGCAGAATTTCTTCTTCAGACTCTAGCCTGCACTTTTTAGAGTTCAAATGATACCTAGGTGTGCACATATACTTGCTTGCATGCACACAAGTAGATCCTGCTATCTGGCCCTAATGATGCTTATGGACAGCTTATGATGGAAAGAGAACTGCACCTATGCAAAAGTCAGATATCTCAAGTTCTAGACTGTGCTGCTTCCTTTTCTACTCCCATGAAATCAGGCACTTGGGCGAATATTATTGTATGTCAAGGCTGTAGTCCAGAACTCTTCTCTTTAGTGGCGGCAGGGTAAGGTGTACAGCAGCTGGAACAACTAGACAATACTCCCACTGTGCCATTTCTCACATTATGCGTCCAGCTGTACCAACACTCATGGGCCACGCTGATCAGTGGTAGGTCCATTATTCATTCACCTCATAAAAAGTATCATTTTTCACAGTTTCCTTATATTAAAAAGTTTTACCCCTAAATTCTTCCATTGCTCCTTCTATAGCACCTTATGCCACAGCGGATCTGAATTAAGTTTTCACAATCACTTATGTAATCAGAAATAAATTCTGGTATAAAAGGGTACCAGCCCTTTAGAGGTGCCAACTTTCTAGTTGCACAAAACCAAATATCCTCGCCCCCCCCCCCACTCTTCCCCGAGGCCCTGCCCCCAGCTCACTACAGCTCCCCTCCCTTGGTGACTTGCTCTTCCCCACCCTCACTCACATTCACCAGGCTGGGGCAGGGGTGCAGTACGGGATGAGGGTTTGGGAGAAGTCTCCGGGCTGGGGCAGGGAGTTGGGATGTGGGAGGGGGGGTGAAGGCTCTGGGTTGGGGATGAGGGGTTTGGGGTGTAGGAGGGGGCTCCAGGCTGGAGCGTGGGGCCAAGGGATTGGGAGTGCAGAAGGGGGCTGTGGGTGGAGGCAGAGGGTGGGGGAGGAGGTGCTAGCTCTAGGGTGGGGCAAGGGATGAGAGGTTCAGGATGTGGGAGGGGGCTCTGGACTGGGACAGGGTGCAGGCTCTGTGCTAGGCCCAGGGGTGAGGGGTTTGGGGTGCAGGAGGGAGCTCCGGATTTATGGGGAGGCCCTCAGGTTTACTTCAGGCAGCTCCCAGTCACTGGCACAGTGGGGAAGAGGGAGTGAGAGGGGGCCGCTAAGGCAGCCTTCCTGCCTGTCCTGGCACTGCATGTGCCCTGGAATCAGCCCGAGGGTCCAGACCCTAGGTGGGAGGTCCAGGAGGCTCCACACACCGCTCTCACATGCGGGCACTGCCCCCGTCACTCTCCCCCCCCCCCCCCAGCTCCCATTAGCTGGAGTCCAACCAATGGGCAAGTGGAGCCGGTGCTCGGGGCAGTACGTGGAACCCCATGGGACCCCCGCCTAGGAGCCGGACCTGCTGGTCACTTCTGGGGCACACCACAGTGTGGTACAGGTAGGTACGAGCTTGCCTTATACCACAGCACTGGTCTTTTAATGGCCCCATCGGCGGTGCTGACCGGAGCCACCAGGGTCCCTTCTCGACTGGGTGTTCCGGTCAAAAACCGGAAACCTGGTCACCCTCCCCCGCCCCTCCTAAAATTGGTGTATAAATGTTTTATCAGTATGAATTTAGGATGGTCACATTGCACAGTAGTAGCAGAGCTAAAAATGAGCTATTTAGGTGATCCCAAATGAGGCCTGATAAAGGTCCAGAGCCTCCACCTCTCTAAACAAATGGAGGTATGCTGCCTTGCACCAGCTGATCCTCTGACCTGAAGTCTTCATAGGACATCATCCTGTACCTTGTGTGTATACCTTATGCTACAGGAACACTTCAAGGGATGTTGGAGAGAGATTTAATTTTTTTTAAAAAATTGGAATTTTCTCTGTCCATCTGCCAGCAAAGCCTTAGTTACCAGGAGTCCAACTGTGTAGTGTAGGGCTTGGAGGAGTCATAAAAACTTCTAAAAGAGGTCTAAAATAGCTATTCTGTACATAAAACTGGCCTGACTTTAAAGCCCAATTTCTTGGGGCCTTTGAAGGCTAGAATCAAGGAATGTCTAGACAGCTGGGAATCCTCCCTTTTGCAGTGGGGAAAAAGCCCTTTTCTAGCTCTTCAGCACTTAAAACCCACCACAACTTTAGAGTCTGGTTATCTATCTATCTATATATATATATAAAAGTCAAATGGTGTATGCGTGCATGCATGTACGTTCCCTTACTTCTTCCACACCGTTTCAGCTAGAGACTTGAAATTTGGTACAGTTATAGGCTTTAGGGTTCTAAGCAGGGTAAGAATAAAAAAAAATTCAAATCTCACCTCTGACACCCCCTAGGGGTGAAATTCTTTAAAGCCCATTAACATCAGCTGAGCAGCAGGTTAACACCTGCTGTTCTCTGTGACATAGTTATGATGTAATAATACCCCCCTCCAACGCCCCCCCCCACTCGCTCAGCTCTCTCCCCCCTCCCCACCACTCCAACAGCCCCCCCACTTGCTCAGCTCTCTCCCCCCTCCCCACCACTCCAACAGCCCCCCCACTCGCTCAGCTCTCTCCCTCCTCCAAGGGATCCCGCACTCGCTCAGCTCTCTCCCCCCTCCAACGGACCTGAGCAATGCCGGGTATTTCTGCTAGTATGTATATAAAACCGGTTACTGGTAGCAAATGGATCTTGTGTAGCCTGTGCCTTGGACAGTGGGGGCTTTGAGGGGAAAACTCCACATTTGGGACAGATGCAGGAAGCTTCTCTGATCAGTTGATTTTACACCCTCCCTCACCCCTTTCTCCTCCCAAACAGGTAAAAAACCCACCTCCAACAACTGGCTGTTTAACATTCCAATACTACCAAAGTGCAGGTTGGGTGGGCCTCGGGGAGTAATAATCTGCAGCTTGTGATAAGTTTATCACCTGCATAACACCAGAACCTGTACAGTATGTAGAAACGCACTGACACACATGGTGTAGGATTTTAATGGTACACACAATAGCATTTCAAAGGCTATTCAGTGGTTGTAACTTTAAGAAATACTTTACATGGCAGAAACTCGATGCTTTTCTCTCTGCTGCTATTCATAAGACTCACCTAAGCATGTTGTTTCCCCAGTAGGTTACAAGGTACAACAAAACTCTCTCATGCTAGCGCTGTATCGCTCAGCTGAAAGTTCAGGGGTCTCCCCTAGAAAGCCTTTATTAGCAAGCTTAGCATTAAACCCTTCCAAGCAACGCTCAAAGGTCAATTTTCTCCAGCTAAAGACGGCAGCAGTTCTGCACAGTAACAAATCTATTACTGTAATGTATCACCCACCACAGACTAACAGACATGATAAAGTGTGTGTTAGTGAGGGATTCTGCAGCAGGCTCAGACAAAGATTGCTTTGTCTCACATTTCCTAGAAAATTGGCTAGCTAAAAAATCACATCCCAAGCTGTATCCGTTTACAGCTACAGGACAGCCTGAACCGTCCACTGTTTTAGCTGGATTATATTAACAATTTGCCCCTGTGGTATTCAGCTGTCTGCCTGACCTTTGATAAAGCAAGATACATGTGGCCATCAGTTATGTATTCAATTTGAGTAGGTCTATGTTAAATCTCTTGTTTATTTATTACTGTTAGCTTGATGGATTGTAAACCGCTTCTTCCAAAGGGCCTAGACATGGGTCTGTGCAGGGTAGTTATTAATATGAGCTTATTGTAGATCGGTGAAGTCATCTGAAAAGTTGTGAAGTCACTAGTATTGCACAGACAGAAATAAAATTTAGATTAGCTCCAACTGTCTAACCTGTCTTACTCCAAGAGTCAGTGGCATGAGTTATTTTTCCCCCTTCCTTGCTCTCATGCAACACTGCTGCAGTTGGTAACCGTTCCCCAGCTGAAAAGGTAAAATGACCACGAGCAAGACATCTCCTACAAAGCCATCTCTACTCTGGAACTCTTCCTTCACTGGTCTGCAGAAGCCAGTTTGTTGAGCTTCAGGGCACACTGTAAAGCCCCGTTATTCTCCACCTGCAGAACTGTGGACTGGGCTAGAGGCGCTCAGGTTTGTGAAGTGCAAGAATCTCCCCCTAGTGTTTTCTGTACAAGGTGGGATCTAACAGATGACCAGCATGTACCTAAAAAAAACACCCTAAAACATACTGATCAGTTGCATCATTTTTTCACAACCAGCACAGGCAGCAGTGGCCCTTCCTATTCCCTGGTTCTCAACCAGGAGTCTGGGATCCCCTGAAGGGCCACAAGCCAGTTTCAGGGGGGCCACCAAGCAGGGCTGGCATTGGACTTGCTGGGGTTAAGGGCAGAAAGCCAAAGCCCCACTGAATGGGGCTGAAACCAGGGCTCTAACCCCCATCACCCAGGGCTCTGTACCCCATCACCCAGGGCTGAAGCCACAGCCCGAGTTATTTAGCTGCGCAGGGCCTCTTGTAGTGTGGGGAACTGGAGCCCCAGGCAAGTGTCCTGCTTGCTACCCCCATCACTGGGCCCAACTTTTATATGCAGTAAAACAGTTGTTGTGGCACAGGTAGGCTGTGGAGTTTCTATAGCACTTTGGGGAGATGATGCTCTTCTCCTCCTAACCTAATCTCTGCTGGAAAAACTTACTAATTGTAGCGGAGCACTAGTGAATAGAGGGCTTGGGAGACAGTGGGGATGGCTTACTGTGATATCAGAAGACCCTGCTAGAAGCACATACTAAGGACATGGCCATAAAAACACTCAAATCAGGATGACACTAGCATCTTACCCAGTTACTGTAATACAGTTTTCTTAACTTCTCCATCCTTTGTTCCAACAGCAACAGAGACACCCATCCATTGACAGATGACTGCAAACCTCATTGCCAAGACTAGAACTGAGTCATTTTCCTCATGTGCCAACCATGCAGTTGCTTATTCCAACAAACTAAAATAGTGCTTAGTCGTTTGACTCTTTCCTCCTGCTTTCCTGAACTGCTTTTCAAGGAAAAGCACCTATTAACTTCTCATTGCAAGGGGATTTAAAAAAAAAAAAAAAAAAATTCACTGAAAGTTGCTGATCTAAGCTGCTCTGTACAGAACTGTGGGCTAGTGCCCCATGATCGGCATGAAGAGAAACTCGGCTGAGTTACTCCTTCAATACAAATACATTTGTTTCATTACAATACAAGGTTTGCAATAGGTCAGGAGTGTTTCTTGTGCACATGTGCTTTTAAGATACAATTGGATCTTGCTTACCCATTTGAATTATTACAAGGAATTTTGTTTGTTTTAAAAAGAGAAAGTAAGTGGTGTATATTGAAACTAAGGTGATGCATGTTTTCAAAGCCTTTTCTTCTGAGGGACAAAACTTTGTCAACTTGGATATCGCAAGTGGTAGAAAACTTTTTCATTCTTAAAGTCACTAACTAGCATCCTTTTGTTATGCGGTTTACATGCACTTCTAGTACTGCGGGAAACTGAGGCAGTTTAAGATTATTATTTTTTTTGCACTTGCTTGCCCAAACACAGTTATTCATTATTTGAATTAAAATAGTCCCCAGAGACTCAAGGCAGGAATAGGGATCCCTTTTGCCGAGTGCTATGCAACACACACATCTAAAAGATAGCTGTTTGGAGCAGGAGACTTACAATAAAAATAAGGATGAGGGAGAGAAGAGGAATGGTGTTGTGCACAAATAAGAGGGGGCGGGGGGAAAGGGAAGAGAGAGAAAATGTAAGATTATCAGTGACGGGGACACAAGGCTGTAAATATTGGCAAATTCATAATATACGGGCAGAATACTTTTTTTTCTTACATATAAAAAGGTGAGCAAGCAAGATTTCAATGACTCATTAACAAGTCATGTGCATTGCTATAACTAGTTTTAAATTCAACCTTATAATTACAGCTTCTTTCTACTTTCCTGAATGCTTAGCATGCCGTGATAAACTGTAAATCCCCATTACTAGGTCTAGGTTTACTTAAAATCTTCCAGCCTGTTAACCCTCTCATGGCAGTGCCTTGCTTCAATGCACTGTGAAAACCTGCATTAGCAACAGTGAAACCTACCAATGGATTATGACCCAGTGTACCATAGTAGTCCATGAAGGCAGGGGCCCCTCAATAGATGTTGTCATCCTGTTATCCACAGCATGGATCCAACTCCCTCCCACCAATTTGATTTTGAGTCTTGTCTTTTTGGTGCAGGACAGAGCTTTGTGGCAGTGCCTAGACTGCTGACTTTAAAAGAGCATGCTTTATCAGCAGGCATTCTTCCAGACCTGGGGGAGAAAGAGGTAGAGTTGATCCAGGTGTAGAAAGGTTAGTGGATTCCTGTAGATGCTTTGTAGATTAGATCTGTGACATGCCAGGGAAACATCTGGTAGCGTGCACATTTCTTAGCTGGCACTCGGGAATATCTTCTAGAGTAGACTAACTCATTTATGCAAGTTAGTTAACTCTAAAAAACCGGACTAATTTCCCAACACATATCCCCGACCTTACAATACATTTCTTTCCCTATTTCCCTTCTGCCTGAGCTTCAGCTCCCAATATTAAGAGACTGCCTGCAACTCCTATCCGGATGACAAATATCCGTTCTGCACCTTCTTATAATTGTGGCCTCTAGCAAAGGCTGATAGTTGAAATGGCTGTAAAAGAGCCACCCAATTCTTCCTTTCAGCAAAAAAACCCTGGTCACCTGAAACAGCAGTTGTGCAGGAAGAAGGCAGATCCTCCAATAGCCTAGGAATCACCTGCTTGGGATGGCACGCAGCAGAGGGAGGCATTCCAGCCATTCTTAGGGAGGCACACTCCGCTTCTTGGGGAGGCAAAAAGGGTAAAGCCGGCCCTTATTGCTGAATGCTTGCTGGTCAGCTAACTACAGCAGAAAATCAGCTGCTCTAGTGAATTTGCTACTGCAAACACGACTGAAGGTTTCACCCTTAGAAAGTTCCCAGGAGGTTTGGTTCTATAGCAACTCTAGTCCCATCTCTATTTAGCACAATATTTTTTGGCCTCTATTCCACTACTTGTGTTAGTTAACAGTTCCTTAAATTTCATCCTTGCCCCTCTCCCTCTACTGACAAGATGCTGGTTCTTCCCTCTCATGTCACAAGTTTGTTCATTGGAGCTGTTGAGATACTTTTTTGATTTGACAGATAACCGTGCTTAGACTATAGACCAAGTTTGCCATGATATCCTACCATTAACTGTGTCAAGGAACCAACTTGCAACTAGCTGTCTAGACCCTAAATCATAGGGATGCCAACAGATCAAGACTGCATCTGCACACATTCTTGTTTTACTTCTATTTCATTTCTTTCATCTACATCGACTTTAATGGGAGCAAAGTCAGGCCTGCACATTCTGTTACATGGCTGAGATATCAGTTTTCTGGCCAAAGGTTAATTCCGACAGAACATGTAGTTTCCTGGAGCCAGAGGAAAAACACAGAGTCTGCTCAAGCTTCTCTTAGTGTCAGTCCGGACTATGGAATTTTAATTGAAGTAACTTGAAGACACTGTCATTTGAGTATATGAGGAGGAGGCAGTACCTTCTGTACTCTAATTCTTGCTCTGACCGAGCCTCCCTTTGTGCCCTTGGGCTAGTCACTTAAACCCCTTTGCAAGAGGAAGATCACTGTAATTATCACAGAGGTGCAGTGAGGAAAAAGGTGTCTGCAAAATACTTTGCTGCTGAAACACTTCATAAAATTCCAGACACAGGATTACAACTCCTCTCAAAGTACAAATGAATCATTTTCCCCAATTTTCTTGGCGGTCAGGATTAAAACTAGACTCATTCAAGCTTACTTGAACAACCTAAAAGTTTTAGGCCACCTAAAAGTAAGCTGAAAAGTATTTCCTCACCCTCTTGTGAAAGAGGCCCACTATATGCCTAAAGTCTGATCAGTAGAGCTATCTGAATGATCTTCAGTGAGTTAAAGAGGCTTAATAAAAGCTGGTAAGATGTTTGGTCTCCCTATACTTGAAAAATATTTCTACAGGAGAAAAGAGCAAAGATCACCCAAATAGACCAAGACAGAGCCCCACACAGTCCCTGTGCATAGTGCAGCATTACAGAACTGTAGTGTGCACGGAGGATATAGCACCCTTCAGGGATACAACTACAGCAATCATAATGGAACGTACAATGCATTGATCACAAAATAAAATGGAGCGGTAGGTCTCAAGTAAACTGTATTTTCTGCCTATAAAACATTCACCCTATGATCCACTGAACATCGTATGAAAATCTGCACGGTGCACTGCTAACAGAAGTGAAGGAAACCCTGGTCTCCAAGAACCCACCCAGCACATACATACTTCAAAAGAAGAGACACCATTTTGGAAACCTGACAAAGAATTGTCAGCGAATGTAGTTTTTCTGCCAGTGTGGACAAGTTTGTGTATTTTAGAAAGTTCCTGTTGGCCCCAACCCCAAATGCTGCTCTCCTCCAATGCCCCCCCCCCCAGCCTCCTTCTGCCTCCCTATCCCACTACTTGTCCCCCTATCCCACTTACCATGTCCCCCTTTACTGTTCTAAGCTTTTGTACATAGATATGTATCCATTCTAAGGGATCTAAACAGCATAGAATATCATGGCTAGAAGCCCCTACTCAAAGCAGGACCAATTTTCAATATAAATATCAATTTTTAAAAACTGGATTTAGCCAGAAAGGGGAGGGGAATGTGCTAATGGAGAGCAGAGTACCTCTTCCTTCTACTTGTCCCACCCCAACTGTGCCAATGTATTACAGGATATCACTGCCTCAGAGTTTGCATCTCAAAAGACGGCCAGTGCTAATAGTCTGGGGTACCAAAAGCAGATTTATGACTGAGCAGGTGCAAAAAGAACCCTTATGCTAACTGAAGAGGAACAAGACATTCTGTGACCTTGAGCGCCTAGTGGGGTAAACACATATTTATATAGAACATTAATTCCAGAACTAGTTCTCCTTTTTTCTGCACCAAAAGCTCCAGCTCTATTCCCTGTTTCATATTACTTCTTGCTCAAAAAGAGTTCACTTTTAGAGCACCCTGCTTTGTTACATTCTGGCCTCCGTGGCAAGATCGGGACCTCTGGTTGTAAGCTCGTTGGGGCAGGAATTTGTTTTCCTACATATCCTTAAAATGCCTAAGCAAGCAAATATGGAGAAGTAATGTATACACATACCAATGGTTCTCAACCAGGGGTACACATACCCCTAGGGCAGAGATGGGCAAACTACAGCCCACAGGATGGTCCTGCCCAGCTCTTAAGCTCCTGGCTGGGGAGGCTCACTCCCCTGCTGTCCCTCCTTCCTCCTGCAGCCTCAGCTCGCCATGCCGCCAGCACTCTGGGCAGCGAGCTCCTGCTGGGCACCATGACTGTGAGAGGTGCCGGGTTGCTCCGGTGCTCTCACTGTGCGGCTGGCTTCAGCTGGGTTGCCTGGCTGCCAGTCCTGGTGCTCTGAGCAGCATGGTAAGAGGACAGGGAGGTTAGATGAGGGCAGAAGGTCAGGGAACAAAGGGTAGTTAGATAGGTGTAGAAGTCTGGAGGTGGGGGGGCCTATCGGGGGTAGGGTTGTGGAAAGGGGGTGTTGGATAGCAGGTGGGGTCTTGGAGGTGGTTAAGGGCACAGAGTCCCGGGAGGGGGTACTCAGGGGAAAAGGAGCAGATGGGGTTGCATGGGTAGGAAGTTCTAAGGGGGGGCAGTCAGGGACAGGAAATGGGAGTGGGTGGATAGGGGGCACAGCCTTCCCTACCCAGCCCTTCATACCGTTTCAGAATCCCAATCTGGCCCTTAGGCCAAAAAGTTTGGGTATCCCTAGGGCAGGGGTGAGCAGAGGGGGTACATCAGCTCATCTAGATATCTGCCTAGTTGTATAACAGGCTACATAAAAAGCCAGTACAAACTGTAATTTCATACAATGACTTGTTTATACTGCTCTATATACACTACTAGCGAAAATACCCGGCGTTGCACGGGTCAGTCGGAGGTGGGGAGGGGGCAGACAGCTGAGCGAGTGCGGGGTCCGTTGGATGGGGGCAGAGAGCAAACCTCACCCCCCCACCCAAACCCGACACCCCCACGTCTCCCCCCTACCGACCCCAACACCCCCACCTCACTTACCCTCTGACCAAACCAGACACCCCCACCTCACTTACCCTCCGACCAAACCCAACTCGGGTCCGTCGGAGGTGGGCAGGGGGCAGAGAGCTGAGGGATTCCGGGGTCCCGTCGGAGGTGGGGAGGGGGCACAGAGCTGAGGGATTCCGGGGTCCCGTCGGAGGGGGGAGGGGCAGAGAGCTGAGCGAGTGCGGTGTCTGTTGGAGGGGGTATTATGACATCATAACTATGTCACAGAGAACAGCAGCTGCCTAGCTGATGTGATTGGCCTTTAAAGAATTTCACCCCTGGGGGGCGTCAGAGGTGAGAATTGAAAAATTTTCAACCCTTACGACCATCAGGACCCCAAGACCTCTAACTGTACCAAATTTCAAGTCTCTCGCTCAAACAGTGCGGAAGGAGTAAGCATACATACATACACCATTTGACTTTTATATATATAGATACACACACTGAAATGGAAGTACAATATTTATATTCAAATTGATTTCATAATTCTATGGTAAAAATGAGAAAAGCAAGCAATGTTTCAGTAATGGTGTGCTGAGACACTTTTGTATTTTCGTGTCTGATTTTCTAAGCGAGTAGTTTAAGTGAGGTGAAACTTGAGGATACACAAGACAAATCAGACTCCTGGAAGGGGTACAGTAGTCTGGCAAGGTTGAGAGCCACCACATCATACCAAGACAGACAATGTTGCTGCAGTATCTGACGTGCACTATGTATCCAGAGGAGGCTTAAAGCAGTTCAGTGGAGGCAAACTAACACTCTCCTTCCTTCCCCAAAAATACAGTGGTGAAATAACCTGCCAAAACATTTAGTTTTAATTCAAATAAAGGGAGTTACTGCCAAGTAATTTAACCCACTGAAGGCCTATAAGGGCTGGTACCTTCATTAGCACGAACTTATTCTTGGAGCAGTGTTCAAACCAGTCATACTGATTTACAGTTATGTATATGAAAACTTGTCCATTATTATTCATGAAGCAATTTGTTCAGCCTTTTAGAACAGATGCTGAGACCAACTTCAAGTGTCAGTGGAGGCATACTGGGATGGAGAGAAGTATCCATTTGCCATATATTCTAGGTATTTCTGAAGGTATAAGGGAAAAGCTACTCCAATTAGTCCAAATTTGCACAGTTGTGAGTCTCCCCACCCTTCTTACTGCAGTGGAGAAAGACAATTCACTTCAAACTTCAGAAGTTTGTTACTAGGACATTTATCCTCTTCCTAAATTATTTAATAGGAAAAAGTTAGCCATCAAGCTTCAAAATGTCTAATGAAGATCTCCAACCTATTTGTTAAATACCAGCTGTGTTCTCTGCAGATACGTGAAGACTATCCCTTTCCCTGACAACTTCACAGACTAAAGGCTTGTCTACACATAGAAATAAATCTGGAATAAAGCAGTGATTCCTAATTAATGCCATGTGTGGATGAGATTATCCTTATTCCAAATTAATTCAATCCACTTATTCCAATTCTGAATAAAACACTCAGTGTGGAATACAAGCATCCATCATGGAGTTAGTTGGGAATGGTTAATCTACAATAGCTCCCCATGTAGCAAAGCCCTCAGACCCCAATTCTACAGTCAAATAGGATCTGGCATGGCTGAACAAACCTTTGCTAGCAGATAAAAATGCTGGAGTGGGGCCTAAATAGGCTAGTGGAATGTCCTCTTCAATTCCAATAAAAAACACAAAACACAGAACACAAACAACCTTAAAAGTGAGTAGATCTCCTCTGATGCACTTAAAGAAGTCATTTGCATCATCAATATATTTGAATTTAAGCTAACTTTGGCTATTTTTTGTTTAATGAAATTTAAACAAAGATGACAACCATCTGTAACATGATTTGCCAATTTCCTATTAGTGAAAATGAAAACTAGAGTCAAGTTTGTATCATTATTATTGTATGCAAAGTTGCTCAAACATATATGAAGGTAATTCTTGACAGTTTGTTTCAAGTGGTAATTCAAGCAGAAACCCAATTTAAAGCAAGAAATAAAGTAGAACTAAGCTTTAAGTGCAAAAGGACCAGTGAATCCTCTTCCAGATGAAATTAAACAGCAAGGCTTCCAAGAGTTCCTAATAGTACTTGCGGAGCAGTTGGGGACACTTAAAGGTCATGGCCTCCCAGTTACGCAAGAACAAAATGCTTACCTTTTAGACAATTTGGATTTCTGGCAAGATTTTAAGAGGACTCCAGCTGATAACCATGAAAGTTCACACCATCAGGAGTCCAGATAAGCTTTTAAATACAGGAAATTAGTGCTAAGTGTTTAAAGCCTTTTAAGACTCAATTAAGGATATGTGGCAGCTCAGTAGACTAGAATCAAGCTCCATTTTCCAAATCAGAGGGCTTCAGCCCTAGTGGATGTCTATTCCACAGTGACCTTTAAAAGGAAGCTGTTGAAGTAGAAGATTTGTTTTTTTAAGAGACCTAACAATTCTTTTCAGTATTTTTCCTCTTTTCTTCTCAGGATCAGGAATACTAGTTGGCCAGGGAGATCCTGCTGTATCAAAATATAACTGACCGTTTACTAAAGCCTTTGTGTATATACTAGCATACCATGACCAGCCAAGAGAGCTGCTTAGAAACAGCTGTTTTAATGATACATCGGGATGGAGATATCTACTGTATATAATTTTGCCATGCTAACTTCCCAACAGCATTAATGCTAGCCCTGGAAACAGATTAGTGCTACTGGCTTTTACAAGGTTGGTTGTTTTGGAGTACCCAGGATTACAGGTATAGTCTAGCCCATGTCTAGCACTAGTCTAGACAAACCCGGTACACTGTTGGTGCTTATTAACTAGTAATGTAAGACATATTTTTAAAGATTGAGGGACTGAAAGCAGGTCCCCCCCTTCACATTTTTTTTTTAAAAAGGTCGATGGTCAACTGAAAAAGCAACCCTGAAAGATTATTACTGTAAATGCCACCTAAGATTCTAGTGGTAATCTCTCTCTATAGTTTAACTGCTTTGTGCATTTGACAAGTTTACCTACACACTGAAGCAGTGAAATTGACTATACAGTGAGAAAAGCCCATAAAAAAAATAGCATCTCATTGTTTTGTGAGTGCTATTGCCAACCCATGAAGATTGACAAGACCAAAGGAATCCTTAAGGCAGGTGTAGTATCCAAATTTTTTTTTAAAGCAGACTAGATTTCAAATTGATTGTGGATATACTACCAAGTCAATCGAGACTAAGAATTTGTTTTCACCCAGATTTTCATACTTAGTCCTAGCAAACGCGGGGGATGCATGCAGGGGACAGTGGGAGGGAAAAAGAGTAGGAATTCATTTTGCATAAAGCCAGAATAGCTTTCACAAAGTTCAGACAAGGGGAACCACATATTTCCCCCCTCTCCAATCATTTCTCAAGTCTTCACACAACTTCTCTCCATAAGACATGTCTGAATTAAGAATCTGTGATGTGGGGCCAGTCTATTAAAGTTTTTTATCCAGTGATGCAATAAAGCTTTTGCCGACTATACTCAAGACAATGAATAATCTTAACAGCTCCCCAATTCACACTACATTGATCCTAATTCATGAAAAAATGGCTGAATTTCAGAAGACAAAGAAGATTTAAGGTACTTTTATTTTTATGCATTGCATCAGGAGAGATTACATTTCATTGTTCAATTTTTATAACCATCTTAGACATTACTATAGGTCATCTAAGAGCAGATTCCTCTGTATTCTCATGAAAATTGGGTCAAACCCCAACAAAACAAAATCGACATTACATACAAGTAAAATACAAGTGCACACTGACAATTGCCTCCACCCACTCCCAACAACAAGCCCAGGAGTCAAAACAAAGTATTTGTGCTAAAAATGCATAAACATAAAATGGAGCTGTCTCCGGTGTCTTTGGGTTCAAACAGCAAAGCAATCAAAATACTTCACAAACCTCAAAATTCTGCTTTAAGGCTTTGCTGATCTGCAACCGCAGAAGTTACTAAGAAAAGGCGTATATGACTTTTCAGTCAGATTTAGCTTTTTTAAAGTAACTTAGATGATGCAGAAGATAGGATGTGGATCGTGGGTTATTACCCCCCATTCCAAATGCTGAAGCCCTCCTCCACACTGTGGCATTCCTGCATCTATGTTGAAGCTTCCTCAGCTTTGACCTCCCTGCTTCCCCCGTCACCAATCTGCCGAAAGTGCTGTTATTAGAGTTATGATGCTCTGCTCACATCCTTCTACCTCCTCCAAGATCTTAACAGGTTCCCTATCGCCTGCCACATCAAGGTCAAGTTTTTTGCATTCATTTCCAAGGCCTCGCGCAATTCTGCCCCTGCAGACATATGGTCACCACCTATTCTTTTCCTTTGTCTCTCCTGCATGTACTCGTTTCTACTCAGCCACACACACAATGTTTGAAATCCATTCTTCAGCTCCTGTACACTAAATGGAATTGATCTTAAAAAGACAAAGCAGACTTCCATGAAGTCTTTCAATGACAGTCCCATCCAAGGTACAGTTTAAAAATCGGCACTACTTCAAGGTTCTCTCCAAGCTAATCATGGCATACATAGACAGGGCCGGCGACAGGGGGGTACTACGGGTACAGCTGTGTACTGGGCCCCGGACTTAAGGGGGTCCACCTTAAGTCCGGGGCCCGGTACACAGCTGTACCCGTAGTCGTCCCCCCTTGTCGCCGGGCCTGTCAGAGGAGTGATCGGAGAGCGAGCGCCGCTCCGCGGGGGCCAGCGAGCAGGGCTGGGGAGACCCGGAACTGGGAGCCAATGGCAGCCCAGTGGGGGGGGAGGCGGGAAAGCCATGGAGTGCCGAGCCCACCGGAGCTGGGAGTGACGCTGCAGCCGCCGCTGGCGCGGGCGAGACACCTGCAGGCCGGCCACCGGGGAGCGCACGGGGCGGGGGGCGCGGCGGGACCCAGCGGGCGACCCACGTAGGCCCGGGCGGGGCAGGGTGCGGGTGGCGGGAGACCGGCCAGGGGGGGGGGGGGGGGCACAAACGATCAGAGTACGGGGCCCCAAAATTTCTGTCGCCGGCCCTGCATACAGATGGTCTGCATCAGATTCAGATTCTAGCCATCTTGAGCATGGGTACACATGGCACCACATTCACCGATGGCATCACCCGGCTATCCAGGTTTGCTAAGGACAAGTTTATTTTAAAAGTAGTACATTGCCTGAGGTCAGGATGGACTGCATGTCAGAGACACACTGATGTAAAGCAATACTGAAGGCCTGATTTCCAGAAGTACAGTACTGACCTCAATTGGAGTCATGGACACCGTATGGCGGAAAAATGTTGGAGATGACAAATTCAAAAACTGACAGGATGTTAATTGGTCCTCAAGGTTAACAAGACCTATACTGTATCCTGCTTCTCAAAGGCCTTCACAACTCTATTTTAATATACATTAGACTGAACTGGCGCAAGTACAGAGTATTCCAATAAAATCATCTCATCAGGGTTCTGATGCTGCATCATTAGAATCAACAAGAGCTCTGCCCTTGAAGTTAACATAGCATAGGATCAAGCTCCAAGTGGGCCTCATGAAGCTAGTCAGTACTGCCAGTCTCCAATACCATTTTGACACAGTGAAAGAAGTTTCCTTCTCAAGAGAAACTTACAGAACTGGAGATTAGTCACATGCTAACACTTGTATATTTATGTCCTGACCTAAAGCCACTACTTTCCGTTTCCCTCTCTAACCATCACAGGATTTCTCTGACTTCTGGCCACTTTACAGCCCCAAAACACTCTTCTTCCCCCCTCACCCCTGCAATGGAGAGCCTTATATACAGGAATGGAAGGTTTGGGGGTGCCTACATCCCTATCTGATGCAATGCAAATGTTTTAGAATGAAACTCTGTTCTAGTTAGCTGCATTTCAGAGAAGCTATTATTCTTGTTCACATCTGGCTGAAAAAAGGTCAGACAAATACTAATGCAAGTCTCTCCTCTCTTCTTCCAAAGACTTCCTTTCCACTAAGGCAGTGTTTCCCAAACTTACAACATTCGTGTACCCCTTTTGAGACATTTGTCTTACGGGCGTACCCCTTCTCCGGTAAAGATAATTTTGATAACTGAAAGCGTTATACTAGTTATAATGTAAACCTGTGTGCATTTCTATTGTACAAGTGTATACCATTCTTATATATTACATTTTAATGAATTATTTTCTGCTGCTAAAAAAAAAAAATCCTATGATAAAGTAAAATAAAAAATTCTGCTGCGTACGCCTCGAAACCCTTTCGCGTACCACCAGGGGTACATGTACCACACTTTGGGAAACACTGCACTAAGGATTCCTAATTGGACCTATGTGAATCTGGCTATGAGACAAACTGCTTTTTCTCAACCCACAACAACACACAATTATATACAACCTACCTCACATATGTAAAGACGTTTTGAAAATGTGTTTTCTATTTTGATGCTTTAGGATGTGGAAAGCACTCTCCCCCTCTCCTCAATACTGCTAGGTAAACTAGGAAGGAAGTGCTCGGGTGAGGTTCTTATTCTGCACCAATCACCGTGGTACGAGGAAAGAAAAGCGTTTGACACTAAGAGAGGGCAAAATGGCACACACCGTTTGTATGACAGCTGAGGAAAGTTGGATACATATCCCGCAGCTTTGCCAATTACCAGAGTTATGAATAAACTTGAATAAAAAAAGTGATCAGGATTCCTATGAACAGGAATAGAACTCTTTACATATACAGTAAAACCCCGATTTAACGGACCCCGATTTAACGGACTTCGGATGCAACAGACAAAATTTATGAGCAAGTCTGATGCATCCCAAATCCGTTTTTCGTGGGCTGGCTGCCAGCTCCCGGCTGCCGCCCGGGTCACAGCAGCGGGCGGGCTGGCTGCCAGCTCCCGCCCGGATCCAAGCAGCGGGAGGGCTGGCTGCCGGCTCCCGGCTGCCGCCTGGGTCACAGCAGCGGTAGGGCTGGTTGGCAGGCGGGCTCGCTGCCGGCTCCTGGCTGCCGCCCGGGTCACAGCAGCAGGAGGGCTGGCTGGCGGGCTGGCTGCCAGCTCCCGCCCGGGTCCCGGGAGGGCTTGCTGCCGGCTGCTGGGTCCCGCCCGAGTCCCGCCAGCGGGCGGGCTGGATGACGGCTCCCGGCAGCCGGGACCCGAGCGGGCTGGGTGACTGCTCCCGGCTGCCGCCCGGGTCCCAGCAGTGGGCGGGCTGCGGAGCTGCCGGTCCGACCCTGTGGCAGTCGGGCTGCTGCTCCGACAGCTCGTTTTTAAATTATTAAATAACGGACTTTCATTTAACGGACACCCCCTCGCCCGAATTAGTCTGTTAAATGGAGGTTTCACTGTATTAGTCTTTTTATAGCAAGAGCAACTAAAAAAATAATGCATCACCTGCTACTGAAAGATTATCTTATGGAAGAGATGTTGCTAAAGAAAATACAAGGCTCAAAATGAAACTCAGAATAGAAAAGTTGACTTTTTTTTTTAAAATGAAGGCACCGCAATAGCCTTGCATCAGAACGGAAGCCAGTTTTCTTCAGCATGAGCAACTGAAAGAGTGCAACATTATGCTAGTGTCAGGTTGTGAAAGAGAGACCTTATAAGTTAGGTCCTGTCTGTTCTCTGTGGATATACGATATTCCATGGCCCTGTTAGTCCTTGGTATAATCTATCCCGTCCCCCTGCTGTCATAATGTGTTATGCCCTAATTGTTGAGTGGTTACTCCCATTGACCCTAGGAGGTGGCTGCATTTCAGTTATTTGTTAAGCACAAATGACAGGTTCAGCACTCTAATCCAGGGGTCCTCAAACTACGGCCCGCGGGCCACATGCAGCCCGCGGAGCGCATTTACCCGGCCCGCCGGGTGTTTTTGCCTCAGGACATCCATGTGTTCCGAAAGAAGGATGCCTCTGTGAAGTCCCTGCGGCCCGCGTTTACTTTAAAAACGCGGGGACCGCCGGGAGCAGGCGCACGCAGCGACGTCACTGACGTCCCTGGGCGGCGGCGGGTCCTGCGAGCCCCAGGCGGGTGCGGCCGTGCGGCTGGGCTGCGCCGCGGTCTTCTGGGGAGACACGGTGGCCTCAGGTACCCACGGGAGCCGGGGAGGGGGAGATGCACCCGCAGTGCGCCCCGCCCCGCCACACACCTCCGGGCTGGGGGCACACGCGGGGCCGGGCTGGGGTGAGCAGCCCCGCAAAACAACCCTCCTGTCACTGGAAGCGGCCGGGGCGGGTGCCCGGGAGCGCCGGGCGGGCGAAGTGAGACCCGCTGCCGCGCCCCGCTCGCCGCGGGACCCCAGGGGGGGCGGGAGGCAGGAGATCGGCGGGGGGGGGGGGGCGCGGGAGGCAGGAGACCGGCCGGGGGCGTGGGAGGTAGGAGACCGGCGGGGGGGGGGGGGGGGGCACTGGAGATCGGCCGGGGGGGGGGGCCCTCGGGTGGCGGGAGATCAGCCGGGGGGGGGGGGGGCGCCGCGGGAGACCGGCCGGGGGGGGGGGGGGCGCGGGAGGTAGGAGACTGGGGGGGGGCCCCTCGGGCGGCGGGAGACGGGGGGGGGGGGGGGGAAGACTATAGTCCGGCCCTCCAATGGTCTGAGGGACCGTGAACTGGCCCCGTTTAAAAAGTTTGAGGACCCCTGCTCTAATCACATACACAAAAAAGGAACACAATCACTGATAAAGAGATCTTGCAACCTCAGACAAGATAAAACCCAGAGAAGCGAACAACAGATCATGCTATTTCACATCTCATCTCCCGCCCCTTCCTGCCTCTCCCCCTCCCCCCCAAGCATTCAGGCCAACAAAGTTTATTCACAACTTGTCTTGTGAGTTTACATGAGACTTGTAATGAAGAAGGTAGCTTAGTGGAGCACACTTCATGTTCACTTCATGAGTGAGAGGCAGCAAAGAAGTCAGTACCAAATGTAAGAACAAAACAAGGTGAGTTTCGAGGCTGATATTTTAGATCAAGCAGAAGGTACCGGAGGAACAAGAGGATCCAAGACCAGACATGTAGGCTGGAACAGAGCTTCAATGGAGCAGTAGAGGGGTGTGTAATGAATGGTCAGGACAGAAGAGGATGGTTTTGATGGCCATGATATGGCTGGAGTTAAAAGAGAAAGGGAGGTATAAAGGAGGCTGGAGAAGAAGAGGTGGTTGCAATTATCAACCTGCATGTGACCCCCATGGTGTAAATAAGGGTACTAGCAATTGGAGGAGGAGGGGAGATACAGGGCCTAGCAGAGCTTCTCCCAGCAATGTTCCACAAATGTATGGCAAAGTACTGGCATGAGCAAGTATTTACCAGAAGCCCCTGCTGACATCAATAAAATTACTCACATGAATAGGGACGTGAAAATTTGGGCCATTAAAGCATTTTGGAACTCTTCTAAATGAAGTCATGAAGAAGGAACTTTTTTTTTTTTTTTTTTAAAAGCAATTAAGATCTAATTTGCTATGCCCTGCAAGAATTGTAAAGAGGAAACTAATTCAAGGTATCCTAAAGAATGCAATACTAACACCCTCGGAAAGCAGGGGATGGAATAACTGTTCCTTCCAAAGTCTTGCAATATAATGCATTGCATTTTAGTCAGTGATCTCTCGCTTGACACTCATGAATACACTTAAAACATGGAAAATGTTGCTTAAACACTAACCTTTCCTAATACAGCTGGTTAAGACAGCTGCATTTCTTAACAGAGCCATTGTTTTATTTTACATAACATTCCCTAGACACATTTAATCCCGTTGTCTGGGCATTGAGGGAATCAGCTCAAAGACCAAATTATGAAAGTTTTTAAATTAAAAAGCCCTCAATGAAATGAAAATGCAGCTACTCCCTAAAGCAATAATGTGCTTTCATCATTAAAACAGCTACACAGCCATTCCTCCCTCTCAGGGAACACTAAACCTTACATTCTCGCTCACTCTGCAAGGGTAAATTTGTAAAGAGTTTGTGCTCCCCTCATCCTCTCCCCCACTAATTTTAGATAATCCACCTCATCAGAGAGAAGATAACATTCTGAATAGCTTAAAATACTCAAGCATTTTGCTTTTCCTCAGCGTTATTAGCAATCTAGTTCTGCTACATGCCACTCGCTTTTTTGTTTTGTTTTTTACCTCCTTAAAGCTCCACAAATGATTCAAAATTTCAGGCCAAAATCTTGATCCTACTGAAATCAATGGCTGTTTTGCTATTCATTTCAATGGGACCAGGATTTGAGCACTGAATAGTTTCAAGTGCTACTTGACGTAGTCATTTTTTACATGGAATGTTGTTACAATAGTCTAGTCTAGGCCCAATAACTATTTTAAATAGGACAACTAAGAAAAAAGTGGTTTGATCCTTTTCTCTGTAAAGCACCTAACACACTAGTAAATCATTTTAGGTCTAGAAGTACAGACGTGACAGCACCACTGCTGTTATAGAACTCATCATTGCTTGCGTTCAGATTTCATTTTTTATATATAAAAAAAACCAACATCTACACATGCCAAGATGAATGCAGTTGAAAAACTCTCTCCATCTCAAGGACCTGATCCAATGCCCATTGACTCCAATTGGACCCACAAAGCACAAAAGGGTAGTTTCTCAGGAGAAGCAGTGAGTACCGTATATTTCGGCATATAAGACGCCTTTTTAACCCCCAAAAATAGCCTCAAAATTAGGGGGGGCATCTTATACGCGGAATATATTAAACTCACCGGGCAGCTGGAGCTGGGGCGGCTGCAGGTGGCCCGGCGGGCGGGGCGGGGCGGCGCTTCCCCCCCGAGCCCACCCGCATGTGTTGGGGCCGGCGGGGAACGGGAGCAGCTCGGGCCCCGGGGCCCCTGGGAGCGCCCGCCCGCGCGGTGGGGACGGGAGAGCGGCGCGCTCCCAGCAGCCCGCCCGCGCGGCGGGGACGGGAGAGCGAGGCGCTTTTTGTGTGTGGTGGTGGGGTTTTGTGTGTGTCCGTGTGTGTGTGTGTCCGTGTGTGTGTGTCCGTGTCCGTGTGTCCGTGTGTGTGTGTGTCCGTGTGTGTGTGTGTCCGGCTTTTTTATTTAAAAACTCGGGGGCGTCTTATACGCCGGAGCGTCCTATATGGCGAAAAATACGGTAACACTTTCAAAAATTTAAACCATCTTGCTGCCAAAATGAAATCAAGTCAGTTAAAGGTAACAGAGTCCTGTGGCACCTTAAAGACTAACTAAAGTATTAAAGCATAAGCTTTCGTGGGCTAATACCCACTTTGTCAGATGCAAGCAGTGGAAGTGTCCAGGGGCAGGTATGGATAAGTAGGCAAGAACCAGGTAGGAGGTAACAAGGTTAGTCCAATCAGGCTGAACCAGCTTGTTATCTCAAATCAGGGAGGGTGAGGTATTCTTCTAGCAGCTGAACTGAAGGTGTGAACTCAGAGAGGAGGATCTTGAATGGCTTGCGAATTACAAAAACAGCTTCTCCTATAGCTATTTACCTCATCCTCCCTGATTTGAGATAACAAGCTGGTTCAGCCTGATTGGACTAACCTTGTTACCTCCTACCTGGTTCTGGCCTACTTATCTATACCTGCCCCTGGACACTTCCACTGCTTGAATCCGATGAAGTGGGTATTAGCCCACGAAAGCTTATGCTTCAATACTTTAGTTAGTCTTTAAGGTGCCACAGGACTCTTACCTCTGCTATTCCAGACTAACACGGCTACCTCTCCGATTCTTGAAGTCAGTTAAAGTAAATAATAGGTTCAGGTATTCTCTCTGACACAAGTCCCTCTGTCAGCTTCTGTGGTTTTACAATTTTCTTCTTTTAAAACTCTCCCCTTTGCTATGTTAGAGCTCACAGTTAGGGGAAAAAAAACCTATACAGAGAGCTGGCAGGCACATAAAGAGTAAGCCTTTGGAACAAAAATATGAGTGAAAAGCAATTTTCCTCTGACTTTTTATCAGTAGTAATCTTCAGTATTCTTTCCAATACTAGCAGAAATGTGATTAAGTTAGTATCCCTTTAAAGAGAACTGAACTCATGTTTGGCCACATATTTAGATTCTCTAGGGACAGGCTTTTACAGAACTCCAGATTAACAGAAGTGATTCCACTGTACTTTTTTTAAAAAAATCCCATTGTAAGCAGTTGAACAGGATTATTCTTTTGCAATGTTCACAACCAAACTTTGAAGCCTAGAGAACTGCATGGATCAGAATTGTCCATGAGGATAACAAAGTGAAAGTAATAAATAGCACAGTAAAGAGCAGGTGGTGGGTTTTTTGAGATCTTTAAGCTGCAATCAGATCTCCCTGGGCAGATTTCAGTGGTGGTCAGTACAGTATAGGTGTTTGTGTCTGAGGGGGGGGGGGCGCGGCGCTGAGGGGGAAGTGCAGGGATAAACCCCTCTGAAGACCACTCTCCACCCACAAAGTCCAACAGCAGGAATCAGCAAATATCCAACAAGTAACAATCATACCAGAGCTGCAGATACTTTCTTGGAGGTAGTTTCCGGTTTAATTATCTGAAGTCTTAGTACTGTATGCAGTGTGACAATATTAAATGTGAGAGAGATTAAACACTAGTTTGGCAATAGGTATACATACATTGGGTGAAAGACTAAGAGAGATGCATGTAATTATTTTACAACACCAGTCTATAGGCCTTGTGCGCTCCAACTGCCTGGTGAGCAGTCGGTAATTAAACCATTAGTTTTCAATACTGATCTCACAGACACGTTGGCTAAGCACAAACTAGAAACCAAGAACTCCCACTCACGGCTCTGACAATCAGCAAGTCACTCAGCGACCTCATTTCAGAGGTGATGAGCACCTGCAGCTCCCTATTATCTTCATACAAGCTTGTGAGTGCTGAGCTCCATTTAACAAAATAAAATAAAAAAAAGCCAACCACCACTTTGAGTTAGTTTTTCCCCTCAAGTTTCTATTTGTAAAATGGGGGTGATGAATATTCTTCCTTCACAGCAGAGGGATGGTAAAACTATGAGACATTCAGCTTACATATGTCACATCTCTACTGAAAAACTTAAAAATAAAAATAAAAAAAGTAACAAATTAACATCTGAGAGCTGTGTACCGGAAAGGTTAGAGAAGTTACAAGGTGCTCCCCAGTTTGGTTCATTTGAGAGACGTTTTTCTCAATGCAGTCACATTGCCATTGGAGTGGGGGTTTCACATGATGACAGGAAGGAGAAAAACTATTTTAAAGAGAGATGGGACAATTGTATTGTAAAGCCAGAAAAAGGCCGGGGAGCTCTGGGACAGGTGCAATATCTAAAACTACTTTAACCAATTTAAAATTTATATTATACACAATTAGATGCCAGGTAGGCCATATCCCATTTGCTGGTGTTTGGGACACACTATTATCCTGTATAAAACATCATCACACCTTCTGCCCCCACCTGCCTCATTTCTTGTGTTCGTCTTCTTACCTCATAAGACCAGACACACTGCACTCCTGCAAATCTCCGTACACATCTTCCCACTTCCACGTCCTCATGAGTGGTGTACATCTCTTGCAAGCACTCTCCAATGTGAGGCACCATTCTGCGCAGGACCTCCCGGCTCATGATCACTCCAGGTCCTCCCATGCAGAAGTTCTCGCCAGGTTCCAAGGCCAGTTTCCCCATCTCTTCAGTGGTGCCAAGTCCAGTCTGTCCAAGGAAGAGGGGTTCACTGCTGTTCAAACTCCTAAGGAAGTTCTCCAGTCTGTCCCCCTTAATGTAAACATCATCATCTGCTCTCATAAACCATTCGTAATTGTCCAAGTAGTGGTCATGCATGTACTTGAGCATCATAAAGGATTTCTTCTGGGGTGGGTAGGAGTCATCCACGCCTTGTAGTGGCACTATCGGGATTGGAACAGAGGTGTCCGAACCCTCACTGGAGAAGAATTCGACTTTGCCAGGAATGGTTTTGGACCAGGTTCTAGAATGAAAATACCAAGTTAAGTTTACAGGCAGAGCACATCACAGTACAAGTCAAACCACAGAGGAAAAAGTGATTCAGAAGGACCATTTGTTTTAAGAATTTCCTCTTTTTTAATACTCTTGAAAAGCTGACTTCCAGTCATAAAAGCAATGGTCACGACAGCGGTTCTGAAATGGTGGGTTGCAACTCCAAAATGGGTTGCTATCCTGTTTTAGTAGGGTCACCAGGGCTGGCGCTAGATTCAGGGGGGCTCATGGCTGAAGCCCTAGGCAGCGGGGCTTAGGCTACGGCCCTGCTGCCTGGGACTGAAGCCCTCAGGCGCACGCGTGTGTGTGAGAGAGATGTAGTTATTTCTGTTGTGAATGCTGAGTGCCCTTTGAAGTACCATCCAAGTCCTTACAAAAGGACTATATAATTGTAAAGTATAAATGCAGATGCAGAGGGAAGATGATGATACTGTTTAAACCACAAGGTTTTTGCAAAATTTAGGAAAAATCAGTTTTTTTTAATTACTAAGAATGTATTTTCAAGTTCGTGCAGGTGACAGAATCTACACAAAATTAGCTTCAAACTGTTAAAAGCTTCCCTGCATATTTTTCAGTCCCTACTTCCGTCCACTGGTGATTATGTTAATCTATAGTTTCAGAGGTACAGAGTGAACAGATGACAATTTTTGCATCAACATATGAAAAGTCTGTACCCCACAGAAGGAAAGACTCTAGGAGAGATGGGTAGAGTAGTGGCATTTTCCTCCCAGGAACTAGCAGATGGAATAGGTAGGCTCTGATGGAGGAAGAGATCTTTCTTCCATGCATCAACCCAATGTGCAGAGGAAGAAACAGGAAAGGTCACCTCAAACTCATCTGCCCCCTACCAGCTGGAGGCTATGGAAAAGCAGCCCCAAAGAATGAGGCATGAATAACAGAACAGTAGAATCCTAACAGATGGATTTCTCTTCTTACCACGGCATTACCCCTCTCAGCCACATTTTGTATCAGTCTCTGAAGAATGGGAATGCAGATTTTTTTAAGCCCTACTCAAAGCTCAGATATTAAGTGTTCCATGATACCACAAGCTCAGCATCTAGTTCAGAAACACAGCAAAAGAACCCAAAACAAAAAGGAAGAGAAAGGACAATTGAAATGAAGGGTTAAAAATGTAACAGCCACCACTGCTGTCAACCCAAGGGTTTGAACCTAGGACCCCACAGAGCTAAAACCATGAGATACTACCACTTCAGCTAAAGAATTTAGGAATAGGATTTTCAAACAGGCCAAAGCCACTTAAAATGGCTTTCACTGAAACTAGCACTCCTAAGTCACTTAAGACATTTATGAATCTACTACTTCTGATGTGGATCAGCTCCCAGAATATGACAGACCCATACTCCTCTGAAGAGGTTAGGAAAGCAGTGAGGTTTAAAAAGGGGGTAGGTATTTGTGGACAAGAAATGGCAAGCGGTTCCAAGCATAAAGAGTATGTCTCATGAGACATAAGAGCTAGGAGAAGAACTATGATCAGCAATATAGGCAGGGCCTATGGAATATCAGCCACTGATATAGCCAGGAGCCCTTATTCGTGTTGAGTTGTGTAAAGACATAGCATTGGTGTTAAGCCTTCACCAGCAACCTCTAGCAACGCTGCTTAGCACATATGAACAGGGGCTGCTGGCCTCTTCACGCTACTTTGGAGGACTCCTCTTTACACCTCTTTTGAGTCACAATCAAGCAAAGATTCTCTAGAGACATTTTAAGTTACGCAGCTATTAAACATTTTACATCCTTGCTCTTAAAAACTTATGAAGTTTAGATCACTGGGTACTGTTCAATGCAATTGCTACTCAGAGAGAGGAAAAAGTATTCTGTGTAGGAAGACATGGAAAAGTTTTAATCAGTAACTGGACAGTTGTTCTTTGTATAGGAGTTACTTTCTAGTTATATTTGGCAACTTTGTTCAGAACATAATCTGCATTCAAAATCTGCCATGAAAACATTCTTGAGGTGTGAAAAAGAAAAGTGTTCCTTAAATGTATCACTGTTATTTATACCAGGTGCTTCCAACCACAATTTTGCAGATTAAAAATAGAGGGATCCTTTAAACGATCCGAAATCTATAGCTTTAGACACTAAGAGACCTCATTTAAAATATTCAAGTAAATTAAACAAGAAGTTCCATTTAGAAATTAAAAAGGTATTTTAAATTTTCATTTAAAGAAAACTAACTGGGTAGTCGGCGTTCAACAATTACGTCTGCTCAACCCAGAAATTTTAATTTAAAAAAGTCACGATCATTTAAAAGGGTACTCTTACTGAAGTCTGGATTTATTAGTGTCTAGTACATTTTAGAAAATTTAACATCCAGTTGAAGTCAAAGGAAAGAATCCCAATGACTTCAGTCAGAGCTAAATCAGATCTTTAGGGTAGGTCTCTACACAGCAAAGAAAAATCTGTAGCTGGTACATGCAAGGGGGACACTGGCTGCTTCATTGCCATGTTGGCTTCCAGGCTTGGAGCTGGAGTCTGAGCTCTGGGAGCCTCCCACCTTGCAGGGTTCTAGATTTCAGAAGTCTACACAGCAAGGAAATAGCCTCGCATCCCAAGCACCATGAGCCCGAGTCGGCTGGCATGAGCCAGCCATGGGTTTTTATTTCCCGTGTAGATGTAACCATAGTCATCAATGAAGTGAAGGGGAGAAAGTCAGCTAGTTTTAAGCAAACACCCACATCTTAAGTTTTCAGTAACTAGTGAGAATCTCTTTGTTAATTCTTTGGTAGACACATTTAGATTGATCTTCTCCTTTGTAAGTAAAAAGAAAGCAGACCATATATAGTTTTTTCTATGTTAATATCTGGTGGTTTATGAGTGAAATATCCCAGCATAATTTTAAAATTTAAAAACCAAGTGAAGAAGCCTTTTGACCAATATTAGTCAAAAAGCACAAACAAATTTAAATGCAACTAGAATTGTGGAACAAAAGCTGTTGGGAATCACAATTATCAAAAGCATCCATTGTTATCTGTTCCCAATGCTACTTTTATACTGAGCCAAGCCACTTTCCAGATTCATTTAATAAAGTGGCAAGATGAGGTCCTTATAACTCCTTCAGATTATTGTCTTTTTCCTTTAAGGAAGCCAATGATTTTCCAACTCGCTCCCTACACCATGACAAGTCAGCAATCTCTAATTATGATAAACTATGGACAGTGCAGGATGTTCTCTGTACTTTATAGCTCCTAGCTAATGATCCTCCAGGCTCCAGATGTTTTAGAAGAATACTCAGCTATGTAAAGCAATGCTATGTCAGTTATTTCCCAGGTTTGTAGGTGCTCTCAGCCCTCCCAGTTCAAGTTCCACCAGATCAACACTTATGTGAGTCCTGTTAGGGAATAGCTCCTTGTCACTTGAGATGGAACAGCTGCGCACATCAGTAAAACTAACAGATTGGGTTTTTAAGTGTTCAAACTGCAGAATATCCCTTGGCCCAAAGCCAGTTGTCCTAGATAATATTTTTGGTGGAACTACAGTTGGAGTATACCTTAATCATTTCCTAAAGTAATGTGATTTCTAAGATAAGGAGTAAGTCATCTTAACTCAAGGTTGTGGCTTCCAGCACACATCTGGACTTTGGCACAGGTGATTTGTAGAAGCTCACTTAAGGCCTTTTGAATACAAAAGTCAGTTATCAGAGGCCAAAACATCTGAAGAACATCAACGCCAGTGGCTTCTTACTGTCAGAATTAATGGCAGATGACATTTGATGTGCATCATTTATTGTCTCATGCATCCACTTATTCAGAAAGTATAGTAACAGAAAAATTTAAGTCCAGGAAACGTGTTTATTACATCGAACCTGAACTTATATGATCAGCCATATCTGACAATTGAAAGATTTCTCCATCAAAAGACAAAAAAAATAAAGCTACTTTAAGCCTCTTAGCTTTAAGTCGTTGAAGAGCCAACTTGTAAAGTGTAAAACCAAACTTAACAAGTTCATAGCTGCTATTCCAATTCAGTCTAGATTTTTCTTTCTTTTGCTTGATCTTCAGCTATAGGTGGTGTCCTAACTCAGACTACTTCAGTCACAGGGCTTTGTTCTCTTTCCCCTCCCATGGACTGGACAGTATTTACTCTCATGAGCAGTCCCATTTGCTTTACTTGTACTGTTCACATAAGCAAGAACTATTTATTAAAAGGTTTGCAGAACTAGGCCTGAAACTTGGTAATAAAACCCAAAAACACTGATATTTACAGAGGCCCACACTCTGCTTACTCCTCTCCAATTCCCCAGTCGGACTCCTTTGCTTAAGGAAATGTGGTCACAACACTTCTACAGCCAGGTAGCCAAAACTGGCATTACCAGGATTATCAATCATCTGTATTGCAGTAGTCCCTACAGGCCTCAGTCAAGTATACAATAGACACTGTACAAAGATATAGATATAGCAGATATAGTGGCTACTGAACATCAGTACTCAAAAAACCACATAACAGAACTGCTCTGTTACAGCCCAACCCTCTCTTATAGGTAGAATCTTTATATATGAACAGGAATACTGCAGGAGTCGAAATTTGAAGGATAACGCCCACACAGTTTTGGATTTGGGGGGGGGGGGGGGGAGGGAGGGGAAGAAGTGTTGAAGATGTGCATGACATTACGAAATACTAGTTCAGACAGCATACAAGACACACACATCTGATAATCCAGAAACATGAAACACCAACGTCATAATTTAAACAAAAAAAGTTGAGCAATCTTCCTTTTAGAAAGAAGACACTTAATATACTGCATTAAGGCTAGCGGTCATAACGTTATTACTTTAGGAGTCATGAACCTTTTCTTCACACGCATATAGCCAATTGTGTGCAAGTCACATGATTAGTACAGCTGGTCAGGTACAAAGGTTCTCTATAGACAGCTAATAAAAAAAGATAATCAAATCACTGTAAACCAAGTGCATACAATCTTTTGCGGCACAAACTAAGGCGTATACAGGAACAAGTTAGGGCTATAAAGTGAGCAACTACTATAACCAGGAATTAAATAAATACTTCCTAAAAAGCAATCATTCATACTGTTCTAGTGTTGTTAGCAATAATGTATGCACTTAGCAGTAAGGACTTGACATGCACTAGATCTGGAATTTTTCCTCATCTTCAGTTTTCAAAACAAATTCTTGCTTCATTATCTCCAGCGAAGACCCATAAAAAGCACAATAATTTAGACTATTAATTACACAGACTGATGTCCAAAATCAAAGAGGATTAAAGAAAAAAAGTATTCCATTTTTGCCCGACTGGGCTGGGAACTTCCCTCGCAGGAGACCAAGGAAGCCATTTACAGTTTTGAGAAACACTCACATTGTATTATGCCAAAGAAAACAATTTGTAAATGTCTCAGCAAGATAATGAAGCTGGGAAAGTGATTTCTTGAATACATCATGGAGCATTGAATTAAGACTAGTTTTGAGCAACTCCTTCTAAATGATGGGCTAGTTCTCTCCAATGAGTTCTTTCTTAGAAGCAAGACTCAGCTTCAGCTTGACTCAGCTATGAATGTCTTACTGAGAAAGCAGCATTGGTAGCAGATGTGGGTCTGGTACTAAGTATCTGTGGTGTCACTGGTGTAAGAGGTAACAGAGTCCTGTGGCACCTTAAAGATTAATTAAAGTATTGAAGCATAAGCTTTTGTGGGCTAATACCCACTTTGTTGGATTGCATCCGACGAAGTGGGTATTAGCCCACGAAAGCTTATGCTTCAATACTTTAGTTAGTCTTTAAAGGTGCCACAGGACTGTTACCTCTGCTATTCCAGACTAACACAGCTACCTCTCGGATACTGGTGTAAGAGGGGTTTTTTTTTTTTTTTTTTTTTAAAAAGGCTATTTTTAAAATTTAAAAGATATTTATGCTAATCCACTTCAGCACTGAAGAATTTTACATCCACTAGTATCGACAGGGTTATTTACATCATAAAAGTGCAAACCATTAGCTTGAACACCACATACACTTCTGTCTCCCTTCTTACTAGAAAAGATATCTAGGTGTTTATATCTTGATAGGAAATGTCTTTTAAAGCTACCAGCCATGCTGTCCTGCAGAAAGTTGCCAGAGAGTCTGAATGGTCTGCCATACTCCTTAAAGACTCCCTTTCCAAAGCTAGGAAAAGCTAATTCCTCTTTTCCAGAAGGGTTGAGTTCAGCCTCCAATTCTGCACCTACAAGTACATGTGGGTGCAATTTATAGCATCTGGGTAAATGCACAAGTGTGCCTGATTTACATACAATTGGTCCCCCAATCAATTTTAGGGGGGAAAGCCAGTCCCCAGGTCTCCTCCTCATCTCAGAAGTATAACCAGTGGTTGCTCCCAAAATATATTTATTCTGTAGAGTACATTGCAGATATTTGGGTCACTGTAATACCCTTATATGTGACCAGACCATAAAAAACTTGTTTACAACGATATTTTCTTTCACATTCCAATTATTTTCATTAATACATATAGCTGGATTCATGTAACAATCTGAACTTGAAGCAAATGACATTTTCCCCAAACATAAGAAGTGTATACTCCATCGCCCACCACAGTATCTAACTAGTTCCAGTGGTTCTCAAACTTTTTGTAGTGGTGACCCCTTTCCCACACCAGGCCTCTAAGCGTGACCCCCCCCCCCTTGGGGTCAGGCGGAGGGGGGGGGCGAAGACGTGCCTGCAACCCACTGCGGCAGGGGCTGGGATGGGGGTGGGGGGGTTTCCCAGCAGCTCCCCAAGGCCAGTGAGGGGGGGGGGTTCCAGCAGCCCCACGGAGGCGCCAGCAGCCCACTGCGGCAGGGGCCGGGGGCGCCCGCGGAAGCCCACCCCAGCAGGAGCCGGGGCCAAGTCGGGCACGTGGCAGTGCCGGCAGCCCGCCGCAGCAGGAGCCGGGGCCCGAACCGGGCTCACGGGGCCGCCAGCAGCTCGCCGGGGCAGGAGCTGGGACTTGTTTCTTTTAAATGCACTGTAGGGTGAAAAATGCTTTTAGGCTCTTCAGAATGGTAACAGCTCTCAGATCTTGTTCATTCGGTGACTGCTGAATTTAAAATCTCAATGAAGACACCAATTTTGGGTGGACTGCCCATTTCCCCTTCCAGGCTGCACATTATCTTGCTGACTGAAGGGTTTCTCCTCCCCCCTCCCCCTCCACATTTACCCAATGTCTGTCAGTGTGCATTTCCCCACGCATTATCCTATGGATCTAGTTCTGCAAGCCTGGCCCACATAGGCAGCAGCACTACTGAAGTCAACGATATTACCTGCATGGCTACTACCCAGTGTAATGGATACAGATTCAGATCCTATATTAACTAAAACTTGTACATGCCAACATCTCTTCGAACATCTTCCACAGGTCTCTTGTGACTGTCTCCCTCTCTAAAATTCCCAACCCAACCAGGTTTGAGCTAGCAGAGCTACTATGCTGAAGAGCCCAACTAGCCAATTCCTTAGGTTAAATATCCCATTCCACTTCAATACATTTTATGGCATTATAATCAGATGCTCCCATTTCTGCTAACACTGAAAAAGCACTTTTATTTACTCAGTTTCACTAGCTTATTGATCAAACAGGCCAAATATTTTAAATACACAAAATACAGGAATTTGTTAAAGATACATCTGCATAAAATATTAAAAGCTATAATCTATCCAAATTAGGTTGCTAGGTCTTAAATACTTCAGATCTCTTGCAGAAGCATATCTTGGGGCAGGACATCCGAAGATCTACCTTTAGCTTAAGGTTGAAGCACCACGCACATTTTCTGCGGGACACATCAGCAGATGACAGCACTCTCTAGAACCACAGGTACTACTCTTGCCAAAGGGATGACTGCTCCAATAGAGATTGGTGATGAAATCTGTACTATGTTCCAGCTATTGTTTGTGTTCAGTAGCACATAGAGTCCCCTTTATTGATCAGGCTACATTGTTATACCTAGCTCAAAGAGGATTCATGCCCTGAAAAACTTAATCTAATAGAGAACACTGCAAATTAAAATGTTTAAGAGATCTCCTTCCCTGTGTTATGAAGAACATCAAACAATCTAGGTTTTACCATTTATGCTTTCTACTTACTTTGTCCATGTTCTCAACCTTGAGGTCACTTTTAGCATGGCTAGATGAGCGTAGAGATGATCTGCAAACCTTTTTTCTATGGGGTCTTTGTATGGAAAAGATTCAGAAGACCACACCTACACAATGCTACAAATTGGGTTTAAACATGCCTGTAGCAAACTTTTTAAAAAAATAAATTTCAATAAACACATTTCTACCAATATTAAAATGTTGAAAGCTACAGTATGTTAGGCCTCATTTAAACGGTAAGTTCAGGTTACAGTTACCAGATAGTGTCCCTTAAACCAAGACACAAAGGATGTGTCTAGTGGAAGCATTCGTCAAGTTTCAACATGAGGAGATTACAGTACTGTCAGAATGACCTTTACATTTTGAATTCAACACAGAGGTTTAAGTTCACTGACACACACACATGAATGTTCAGATCTCTCTAGCATTGTTCTTCATGTTACTCACTTCTCCCTCATATGGGTAATCAGGCTATTTTCAAATGAGCCATGGTTTAAGAAGAGCTTCCAATCTCAAACTTGGTTTTTTGCTAAAAACTTCTGTGACCGAGATTTTAACAACTGTTAGAGTTCAGTACAAATGTGTTAGCGGAGCATATCCTAATGAAGAATAAGGGATGCCAGTGAAGAGTGCAATTGAATAGACTCAAGTATTGGCATACTTGTGGAGGTCTAATCAGTTATCAGACTGATCATTGTCAGAGTAGGTGGTTTAATTCTGATGCAAGAGCATTTCCTTCTTTTAAACGGTCAACTTGATGCAACTAGTCAAACAAGCCAGAATAAAAAAAAACCTTAAGGTGAAAACTCTATAATATAAACTCAAACTTACATTTGCAAGAGTAGCCCTCAATTGTGTTCAGGGGTTCTCTCTCAAACAAGAGAGAGTTAATTCCTAAAATTTAAAGGGGTAAAACCTGCAGGGAAGAGGGGGAGGAGATCTCTGATTTTGCCTGCTACTGTTGCAAGTAGCAACAACAATGGCTACAACTGAAAGATTTGTATTTTTTCAGTTTTCTTTGGTCCATTTGACACTACTTTGGGAACAAGTGAAACTGCCTAGAAACACACAGCGCCTTTGTCGATTTCTCCTGCTGTTTGTGTGGGTCTGCCAGACACCACCAGGGGAGAGGAAAGCTATTTAAATAATAGGAAAATGTGATTGTAAGAACCACAGAAGATTAACGTGGAGACTCGGGGAGCAGAGGTGTAGTACCTGAAGCGACTTTTAACTAGCATTTTGAGGCTTAATAGGTATCAAGGCAGAGCAATGTGCAAGTCAGACACTGGTAATAAGAGCAGATCTCTTCCTATGTAGTGAGAAACCCAGCAGCAGTTCAGGATATATATTTCAAGATTTCCTCCAGGTTGATCTATATAGAGGCAATTTTTATAAACTCCACTGATGTTGATAATATGCACAAGAGTCACCCACAGGCATGTAATGTCATTACGAAAAACACCTTCAAATACACAGCAAGTCAAGATTGCTGAAGAGACTCTGGATACTTATAGATCCCATCTGTCAGAATACAAAGCAGCTGGTTAGCAGCAAGACCCAAGAATCTGTGCAGTAAGGTAGAGATGTCCAGGGGGGAAGAATAAAAAAGTCTCCCCCTGGCCCTGCAAGGCTAGTGACTTTATCCATTTAACAGATGGGAAGCTGCACATACAAAGGAACCCAGACAAGGGAGAGGAATATAAAGCACATTCCCCCCTCAGAGACAGTCTCCTCTCTGCAAACCCCGGCCTATAGGGACTTTATCCAATTAACAGATGTAGGTTAACATGCAAAGAAAATCCCCATACATATTTCCCTCCCCCTGTACCCTCCCCTACTCCAGTGACTATCTTCTTCACTGATGAGGAGATATACATGTCAAAGAGGTCACAGGGAAGGGGAGGGCTGCTCTATGCCTAGAACAGCATAAGAATAGGGACAGACAGAACAAGGGCAGCGTGCCCCAAGCATGTGTGGAAGGATATGAGAACATAGAACAGAAGGGGGCCTGGGAGACAGAAGGAAAGACCCTCCCTACCCCACACACTGCTGGGGGAGGAGATAGACAATGAGGGGGTGCACAAAGGAGGACCCTAGCCCATGCACTACTGGAGGTGAAGGACAGAAAAAGGTTCCATGGGGGGGATCCTGCCCCATGCACTGCTGGAGGAAGAGGACGGAAAGGGGGTGCACAGGGGGAAGGAGGACAGAGCCAAGGGGGAGATGCTGTGATAGAGGAAAAGGACACCGTGGGGGTGCACAAGCGAGGCCACTACCCCTGCTGCAGGGGGAGGACAGAGAAGGAATGCAAGGGGGGGGGAGCCTGCCCCATACAATACTAGGGGGGCCCAAGGCAGGGGTGCAGCCCTCACCTGTAGGCAGCCACCGCCCGGCTCTGCAGGTATTTCTGGGCGGTCATGACGCCCACGAAGAGGAAGTTGCTGGCCGGCGGGATGTCGTCCTGGCGCTCCGCGGGGTCCTGGGGCCAGAGCAGCGCCCCCCGGGAGTCCCTGTGCAGCAGCCCCCCGGCCTGCTGCAGCCGGCAGCCCTCCGGGCTCGGCTTCCGCCGGGGTCCCGCTTTCTTCGGCTCCGAGGCGCGGGGCAGGATGAGTCTCGACGCCAGGATGAAGCCCAGGATGAGTCCTAGCAACACGCTGAGCCAGGAGCGGCGGCTTCTGCCAGCCATTCCCCACGCGCGGCCCGACCCCCCGCTGGCCCCCCAAAATACCCCGCGCCCCGCGCCCGCTCCACGGAGCGCCCACAGCCCGGCCCCGGAGCGTCCCCGCAGACCGGCACCCCGGCGGCAGGGCCCCGCCCCCCACGGCCCCGCCCCCGGCACCCCACGGCCCCGCCCCCGGCACCCCACGGCCCCGAACCCCCACAGCCTAGGCTGCCCCGCCCCCACTCCCCGCCTCCAGCCGCCGCCCCCGAGGGTCGCTCTCCCCGCCGCCTACTCCCCCAACCCCCCCTGCGCCCCAACTGCCAGCCAGGCCCGGCCCCCGCGCCGCGCCCCCCGCCCCGCCACCGGCGCCTCCCCCCGTCCCGGCGCCCCCGGACTCCGCGCCGCCCTCCCTCGCAGCCCGCCCTAGCCGGCCAGCCCGGGCCCCCCCGGGGCGGGGAAGCGCAGCCCCCGCCTGAGGGCGGCAGCCATGGGACCCTCCTCCCCCCCTCGCCCTGGCCCCGGCCCCGGCCCGGCCGCCGCTAGCGCTGCCCGGCCGCCCGCTGGCCCGGCCCGGCCCTGCCCGTGGTGCTGGTGCAGCCGCCGCGGCGCGTCCCCCGGCTCAGCTCGCCATGGCGCGGGGGGGAGGGGCGCGGGGAGGAGGCGCGCGGCCCCTGCCCAGCCCGCCCGCCGCCGCTTTTGGCCCCGCTCGCCTGCCGTCCCCCCGTCCCCATTGGCTCGCGGGCGGGGCTGCGCTCTGCGCGCGGCTGCCGGAGAGGGGCGACCGGGCCGGGGCAGGGGCCGGGGGCAGTGGGGGGATAAGAGGGGGGAGGGGGCACCAAGAAGGGGATGATGGGAGGGGCGAGAAGGGAAAAGCCTATGGGGGAGGGGGAAGAGGGGGTGACAGAGGGAATGGGGGAGGGGGAAGAGGGGTGGCGGGGAGGGAATGGGGGAGGGGGAAGAGGGGGTGACAGAGGGAATGGGGGAGGGGGATGAGGGGTGACGGAGAGGGAATGGGGGAGGGGGATGAGGGGTGACGGGGAGGGAATGGGGGAGGGGGAAGAGGGGTGGCGGGGAGGGAATGGGGGAGGGGGATGAGGGGTGACGGGGAGGGAATGGGGGAGGGGGATGAGGGGTGACGGGGAGGGAATGGGGGAGGGGGATGAGGGGTGACGGAGAGGGAATGGGGGAGGGGGATGAGGGGTGGCGGGGAGGGGGATGAGGGGTGACGGGGAGGGAATGGGGGAGGGGGAAGAGGGGGTGACAGAGGGAATGGGGGAGGGGGAAGAGGGGTGGCGGGGAGGGAATGGGGGAGGGGGAAGAGGGGGTGACAGAGGGAATGGGGGAGGGGGAAGAGGGGTGGCGGGGAGGGAATGGGGGAGGGGGATGAGGGGTGACGGGGAGGGAATGGGGGAGGGGGATGAGGGGTGACGGGGAGGGAATGGGGGAGGGGGATGAGGGGTGACGGAGAGGGAATGGGGGAGGGGGATGAGGGGTGGCGGGGAGGGGGATGAGGGGTGACGGGGAGGGAATGGGGGAGGGGGATGAGGGGTGACGGGGAGGGAATGGGGGAGGGGGATGAGGGGTGACGGGGAGGGAATGGGGGAGGGGGATGAGGGGTGACGGGGAGGGAATGGGGGAGGGGGAAGAGGGGGTGACAGAGGGAATGGGGGAGGGGGAAGAGGGGTGGCGGGGAGGGAATGGGGGAGGGGGATGAGGGGTGACGGGGAGGGAATGGGGGAGGGGGATGAGGGGTGACGGAGAGGGAATGGGGGAGGGGGATGAGGGGTGGCGGGGAGGGGGATGAGGGGTGACGGGGAGGGAATGGGGGAGGGGGATGAGGGGTGGCGGGGAGGGAATGGGGGAGGGGGAAGAGGGGGTGACTGAGAGGGAATGGGGAGGGGGAAGAGGGGGTGACGGAGAGGGAATGGGGGAGGGGGAAGAGGGGGTGACGGAGAGGGAATGGGGGAGGGGGAAGAGGGGGTGACGGAGAGGGAATGGGGGAGGGGGATGAGGGGTGGCGGGGAGGGAATGGGGAGGGGGATGAGGGGTGGCGGGGAGGGAATGGGGGAGGGGGATGAGGGTGACGGAGAGGGAATGGGGGAGGGGGAAGAGGGGGTGACTGAGAGGGAATGGGGGAGGGGGAAGAGGGGGTGACGGAGAGGGAATGGGGGAGGGGGATGAGGGGTGGCAGGGAGGGAATGGGGGAGGGGGATGAGGGGTGGCAGGGAGGGGAGGGGGAAACCTGAAAGAGGGTGATGAGGGAGGGACGAGGAGGGAAAAGCCTAAGGGGGAGGGGAGAACCAGAAAGGGGGTGAGGGGTGAGGAGGAAAGGGGTACTGAAGGGGTGACAGGAAAAGGGACTGGGCAGGGGAGGGGGAAGTGGGTGAGAGAACAGGGGATAGAGGAAGGGGGAAGAGCATAGGGGCAGAGAGGGTCATGTGGGTGAAGGAAAGACAGGAGAGGGCTGGGAAAAGAGTGAATCTGGTCTGGGCATGAAAAAAAGAAAGAAAAATTCCAGTCCGCTCATGAGGGGGGAGTTGGAATGAGAGAGAAGGGGTCATAAAAACAGGGTGGGTGTATTTGTCCCAGATCCCCTGATGGTGTTCTGCCAAGGGAGACAGTTAAACCATTCTTCTGGCTCATCAGATTGTCTGTGTCCTGGGGCAATGCAAGTTTTGTGGATTCCTAGGATCTTACAAATCAGAAAAATATTTGGATTCAGCATTCCTTGCTTTGTGTTTAGGGACTGCAAATCTAGCTCCGAACTGGTTGCCTCCAAAGCCTTTTGCTTTTAATTGGATTAACTAGTCCATAGGTAGTGACAGACATTGATTATCACACTCTGTAGGTTGCCAAAGGCCCAAACAGATCAACAGTAAAATTTTTATTAAAGCTAATGTTCAACATGAAAACATACACAGATTGAGAGGTTAGGTACTGGACATCTGGGGTCAGGCTGGAGTTATGGGCGATTGTAGGTAGTAGGTACAGGTTTTACAGGGCACATGCATATCACATATCCAGCATAGCTCCAGATTGGGGTGTGGGAGTTTTTAAAGTGTCAGTCTATAGGTGTGTTCGGGTACACCACCCATGGGGTGTAGTGAAGGTCCGAGTCAGTGGTGGTTCAGGCAATAAGTACATGGGTGGGCGCGTCCCTCTGTTGGTCAGGGAAGGGGGGGTGGGTTGTTTCCCTGGTCGTCGGTCTCGGCTACACGACCTGGTACTGGTGATGTCCCGTGATGTGTTCCATTGCACTAGCACTCACAAGGCTAGAGCTGAACTGGAGCTGGTTCGGCTCCACTGGCTTTAGCACCAGTGCGGATGCCTAGTACAGTGGTTCCTAAACATTTGACTAAGGTGACCCATTAGCTACATTTTGTCTTTTTTTGCAACCCACCATTACATTCATGCATCCTCCATGCAGGTGCTGCAACCCTAATCCCAGCTCAATTCAGAGGGGAAGCCCCAGTGTGAGTAGGGTTGCGGAGCAAGCCTGCCCCACATCTCCTGCAGTGGCAGCTTCTGTCCCAAGGGGCTGGGCCCAGCTTCCTCTTCCAGGCATTGGGTCACAGCACTATTTGGGTTTGACCCAAACATGGCAGAAGTATATGTTGTGGCAACCCCTCTAGAAACTTCCTGCAACCCACTGGTGGGTCAGGACCTACTGGTTGGGAAAAGGTAACAAAGAGTCCTGTGGCACCTTAAAGTCCTGTGGCTAGAAGAATACCCTACCCTCCCTGATTTGAGATAACAAGCTGGTTCAGCCTGATTGGACTAACCTTGTTACCTCCTACCTGGTTCTTGCCTACTTATCCATACCTGCCCCTGGACACTTCCACTGCTTGCATCCGACAAAGTGGGTATTAGCCTACGAAAGCTTATGCTTCAAAACTTTATAGTTAGTCTTTAAGGTGCCACAGGACTCTACCTCTGCTATTCCAGACTAACACGGCTACCTCTCTGATTCTTGGTTGGGAAAAACGGACCTAATGGAGACACACTTCCTTCATTTTTTCCACCATACTGTTTAAACCCATTGGACCCATTTCTTTATTAGATCTGCAATGGATGCTAACACTGGTACAGAGGAACCCATGTAAATTGTTTGGTAAAATTCCCTAGTATAGACGAAACCTTAGCCAGGCTTTTCTGTGCCTGAACTTTCCTGCACTCTGTCTCCATTTAACTCATAAAAGTCTTTTTAGCCTGGGTTAGCTTGCTGTGACCCCAAGATGCCCTGCAGCTGTAAAGACATGGCATGGCATTAATACAGCATTTCCTTTTGCTGGAACATATCTGGTGCGGCCCATTGATCCTGTCCTTATCGCTGTGTGGTTTCTGCCATTTTCCAATACAATTTGACATCTTTAAATGCCAGGCTGTCCCATGACTATTTTTAAAATGTATGTTATGGTGCCAACCACAATGTGGTAGGTGCTTTCCGAACACGTAGCGAGATTAGTGCCTGCGCCAAAGAGTTCACAATCCAGAGACACAAGAACTGTGTGTAAGGGGGGGAAGCCAATCAGGAGCAAGAAAAGAAAAAAAAAAAGATTGTATTTATTCATTAATTTTTTTTACCCTCATCTGGCCCTTTTCCTTGTCCTTATTAAGATCAAAAATTGTTAATGTGAGGGGACACTAGTAAGCTTTTATCCTAACCAACATCGAAGAAAAAATGTGCATAACTTAAGGAGAAAGGAGAGAGAGGAAAGAAAATCAGACATATGACAGCCTATTATCAAATGAGAACTGACTGTTATAACAAGGATACAAATACCAAACAATAGTGTGAAGGCATGTCTTAGACAAAGTATATGATGTGCTTTAACAGTACTTGTATGCCTTGTCACTATAACATTATTGGGAGTCATCAGATAGGCAGTGCTAGATTTACAATGGCACCAGTGACTCCATGGAGCTGGGCCCATGCTTATTCCAACTGGGTTACAAGTCGAGGGGCAAAAGACAGGAGAAAGTGAGGGAAGAAAGAAAAAAAAATTACAGGAATGAGAGGAAGGAGAGAACTGCAGGCTGATATCAAAAGAAAGGGAAAGTAGTTGACGAAAAGAGAGAAAACAACAAGGAGTACTTGTGGCCCTGTAGAGACTAACAAATTTATTTGGGCATAAGTAAAATTTGTTAGTCTCTAAGGTGCCAGAAGTATTCCTTGTTTTTGCTGATACAGACTAACACGGCTACCACTCTGAAACCTGAGGAAAAGAGAGAATGTGAGAAGCATCTGGAGAGGAAAGCCAGCCAGGGGGCAGGAAAAAAGTATGTGAGATTATGCATTCTACGTTAGCATGCAGGCCAATGAAAGACAATGGGATACAAGTCTGGCACAGGAACGATAGGAAGGAGGGTTTATATAGGGCCTGATCGAGAACCCATTGAAGTCCGATGGAATCGCTCCATTGACTTCAATGGGCACTGGATCAGACCCATATAGAGCAAGCAGACAATTCCCCAGCAGCTTTACAAGTTTGAAGCAAGGGGTGGGTTGGCAGTTTCTCCTTAGAAAGAGGTTGAACTTTTCCTTTTTTTATGTTTTGCCCTCCCAAATGCTGTGCAAGACTTCCCTTTTCTTGCAGAAGAGAAACTTTTCCATCCCAGACAGATCAAGAGAAAACTGTTCAAGTGAAAGAATGACCCCCTTCTAGATAGAGTGAAAGCATTGCTTACTATTACACTCTCAGTTCCTAAGAAGAGCTTCTTCTAGAGTCTCTTCTCGCAACACACATGGAATGTGACCCAACATGTACTACTGACGGCCCTCTCTAGTGAAATAATGTGACCACACTGCTTATGCCGATGAAATCCTTTAATCTCCTGTGGCATCACTTCTTTCCAAATGGTTAAAAAACAAGTGAATCCCTTTTTATTACATTTTGCAGTATTTGACATTATTTCTAGTGGAGGATTATCACTTGCAAGAGGTCAGGATACATTCTTACCCATTTTGGCCTGAAAAGGGGATCAGAAACCTCGATTTCTGACGTTATAAAAGGTCTAGCAGAGCATTAGAAAGGCCTCGCTCCAAACTGTGCCAGTCAAAATAAGAGAAATTTCTGAGCATTTATTCAATGGTTCTTCAAATAATGTCATTGAAGCCAGGTGGTTTGGAGGGTGGGGTGCAGTATTGCTTTTTGCCAGTGTAAAAACCACGTCATCAAATCCTAACACACATGGCAAAGTCCTTTGAGAGAAACTTTAGAACACTGGCTTAAAATTAACTCAAAGGGAGGGACCACTCCTTGCAAAATAAGTGAGGTGTGGCCGGGCTTGTCGATGTCTAATGGAAGGAACAGGAACACTCTAACCAGGCTTCAAATCAGCATTAAAAAAAAAATCTCCTGATTCATGGGAAAGCCAGCAGGCTTTGGAGTCACAAGAATCTTCAGACAGGAAAAGGCAGCTAGCACCGTTAAAAGGCAACGAAAGACTGCAGGAGCTGACACCTTGTCAACTGGCTTCTCATAAAGGAAAAAAAAACCCTCATAAAACTCTTTGACTTTACAAGGGATGTAGAGAGGATGAAGTTCATAAAACGGCAGGAGAAGAGGAATACAGGGATTAAAACAAGTAGAGTTTGATTTATGTTTATCCCACCCTTTCTTATGTCAGATAGGGCAGTGGTTCTCAACCAGGGACGTGTCCCCGTAGGGGTACACTAAGGTCTTCCAGGGTGGACATCAACTCACCTAAATATTTACCTAGTTTTACAACAGTTGACATAAAAAACACTAGCAAAATCAGTACAAACTAAAATTTCATACAGACAAAACGAGAACGTCAGCAATGTTTCAGTAATAGTGAGCTGGGACACTTTTGTATTTTTATGTCTGGTTTTGTAAGCAAGTAGTTTCTAAGTGAGGTGAAACCTGGGTTACATGAGACAAATCAGGCTCCTGGAAGGGTACAATAGTCTGGAAAGGATCAGAATCACTGAGCTAGGCATTCTTGGCTAGATTTTATTGGGGGGGGGGGGGCTTGCTGTATACACAAGAAAATAAACCCAACGCCTATTTTGAATCAGAGCGTGACAATTCCATTGCTGGTCTCTGCAGAGGTGAGCTTTGCTCTCATGGTTTATGACATTACCAAAGCCCCCAATGGAATTGAAGCCCTATAATTCACAACAGAGAGGACATGCCAAGTGGCCCAGGACAGACAGGAATGACATCTAATAACAGGAAGGATTCAGATTTGAAATTCACATTATTTATTCCATGTCACTCACATAACTAGGAGCAGAGGCTGATGTGTGAGAATATTAGCCACACCCTACTAGACAAAATGCTAAATCTTTTAGCTGTCGATGAAACTAAGGTTCAGATCCCAACAGGGCTGAGCATGGCCTTCCATCCTTCAAGACAGATACCATGCCGTTCACTGTGCACAGGCCTCTCAGATTACAGGTTACAACAACCCTGCATAAGGCAATATGTCAGACTAACTCCAGTTTAGTCCTTCCTGCCACCACACTATACTGCACCCAGACCACGATAGTTTGGTTTACACTGACAATTACTTGGCACTGGAAGGGAATGGGTCATGCTGCATAATCGCACCCAAATAAACATTAGTTTATCATTTGCATATTAGATTAGTTGCCATTATACTTTTTAAAAAAGCACATTACATGTTTACTATATAGTTATTTAAACCCACAACTACAGCTATACACACACTTTTTCCTTCCACTCTGCATGTGGATTTTGTGAAGCCCTTGTAAAGAAAACTTAGATAACCCTCCAAGATTTGCAAGAAGGACATGTGCTTGCTCCTTCAACTTACTGCTACTAATCTAGAGCATTCAGAATATGACACAACATCAGCATGTATGTACACAAGTAGAAAATTGAGCACTTGTTAGGACAAAACACACAATTTAGATCCACATCTAGTTGTCAAGCTGCAGGTCAACATTAGCCTGAATGATAATGAGGCTCTGTATATATTTTATGTACATGGATAAAGCAAAGAGATTTCATTCTTTTGGGATAAGTGGAGTTTGTGTGACAGCCATAGGGAGAGTGTATCTGCTCTATGATTGACAGAGAAAAGCTGACTTGTTTGGCACACATTATTTGCTGGTAATTTTGCTCTCTTTGCTTATCCTGTGCATTATACATTCTTTACTATTTTAAAAATGATAAATATAAAGACTAGAGTTGTTTTTAACTGCTCTAGGAACCTAATTGTTACCGTTGGTAACCAGTGTCCAAACCAATTCTTTCAAACTCTCCAGAAAGGGGAAAACGAGCACTCTTCACATATGAAGGTAACAGAGTCATGTTAGAAAAATCTAGTTGGGCAGCTAGTAATACTTGTCTGCATCCCAATATTTCCAGCACTGCTGTGTTTTCCCGGGTGGTGGAGAAACCCTGCTGCTCCCTCCAGACTTCCAACACTCACTGCTCTTCTCCTCAGCCTTCCCCAGTCCTGACACGGACCAACCCCAATTTCTCCACTCATTTGAATCACAGGGATGATACATGTTAGGCCCGGGGCTTATTTGTCAGCCTGTCAACCCGTTTGATTAGCGACTGTGCCACTACTCTCCAGAAACCTGGAACAATGCTGTCCTCCTATGGTCTAACATAGTAATGCAGCAATAGGCACCATGGGTTTCCTGCGGGAAAAGAAGAGACGGCTGCTGCATTTTTGTGTGTGTGTGTGTGTGTGTGATCATTACAACAATTCAGATCTTGCTTCACAATAGGAAACTTTGTTGTATGCATTTTACTACCCTTCCTTCAGCACAGACTCATTTGACTTTTGGAAGTGTCTAGAAAATATATATTTTAGAAGTGACAGCTGAGGACACTGCCTGGGGTGTCTTATACCTACACAGTAAGGCAAACAGTGGTTGTATGTATGGCTGGTTAAACACAAAAGCCATTACTGCTGTGCTGGGCTTATAGGAGAAGATATTTATAGCAGCAAGATGCTCAGGTCCCAGCTTTTAATGAAGGTTTTGATATTATTCTTGGGCTGTTTTATTAGCAGCAGTGCTTCCCACGGACAACACCCTCTAGTTTCCATACGTACCTTGGGGGTAATCACTAAAAACAGGAAGCACATTTACAACATGACCTCTCAAAGAGCAAGTTCCTGGTTTTCCCTCCAGTCCCTTTTAAAAAGGAAAACAGAAAATTCTCAGAATTTGCCCTCAAAACATTTCCCTCCACCCCCCCCCCCAACACTAAGTATTTCAGTTTTGCCATAAAATGTCAACAGCCAATGGGCATCTGCTCTGCACCTGCCCTCAGGTAGAATGGTGATGAGTGAGACCACTAAAGAGGGGACTGTCGTGAAAGGGGAAGCAATGGAGGTGAAGCAGACTTAGCTTGAGGTAGCTGATAGCAAACTGTACTTTTTAATCCTTTCCTTCATACCTACCCCTTGGACAGTCTGTCTCAGAAGGATTTGCTGTCTCAGAAACAAAGCTTTGGAACATCACAAGCCAGCAAAACATTTCCACTGTCAACATAACCTCAGAGAAGCCTTTTGGCTGCAGCTGTAATACACATTGTAAAAACCATTACAATGTCACTATTGGGTTTACAATGGTATTTCCCAACATAGGCAGCAGGCTCTCCCGTAGGGGAATCCCAGACTAGTTAGGCTTTGCTGCAGGGTAGAGAATAGGAGCACACAGCTTTGACCCAAGGTTTGAGTCACCTTCCCAGGCCAAGTGTAGCTCTTACAGCTACAGGAAGCGGCTGGGGGCTTCCTGAAAACCACCCACCATCAGTGGGTGTTGCAGCAGTAGCCCCCAATGCATCCAGCCACACAAGGAACTCCCGCACACGGGGCAACATGCACAGGCAGCCACCATGCGCCCCGGCTGCTTTTTTGCTCTGGTAGAGCTCAGCTGAGCCTCCTGGAGCTCCCAACGAGGCCTCAATCCACGTCATGTACCCTTCAGTTAGTGGTCACCACAAGACAACAAACAGGGAGGGAAAACAGAGGCGGAAGTTCAAAATGCACAGGAGAAGAGAGCATGGATGGAGCGAGGCTTGGTGAAAGGGATCAGAAAAGGGGCTGCCTAGCTGTCAATCCATCATGGCCGGTGCTTGCAGGAAGAGGTTAGGAACCAGAGGTTTAAACCCACCCATAGGTCGCCACTGAAAGTGAATTGAGCAGGGCCATATTCTAGACAAGTGGGCCCTGATCTTCAAAGGTATTGACATCAATCAGAGTTAGGCACCTCCCACCCTTGGAAGATCTGGGCCTTGATCGTATCATAAAATGGGGATTCTCGAGTGGGATGTGTGGTGGGGGGGTTGAGTTTGGGACAGCTGAGTTCTCTAGTTGGAAGCTTGCACTGCCCCACCCACAGAAGTGGAGGTGGGCTAGGTCACACCAAGCTAGCAACACGGTACAGTGAAACCTCGATTTAACGGACTAATTCGGGCGAGGGGGTGTCCGTTAAAGCCGAAAGTCCGTTATTTAATAATTTTTTAAAATCATTAAATAACAGGACTTTTGGCTTTAACGGACACCCCCTCACCCGAATTAGTCCCTTATATAGAGGTTTTACTGATCATGGGCGGGAGCTGTCAACCCCCCCCCCCCCCGCCCGGCTTCCCGGCAGCCCCCAATAATGGATTTCGGATGCATCGGGAAATTTTGTCCGTTGCATCCGAAGTCCATTAAATAGGGGCCCGTTAAATCGGGGTTTACTGTACTTTCCATTGCATGTCATGCTCCCAAAGCTAAGCTTTTCTTCTACAGAAAGTCAAGTCCCCAGCTCATTCGGTTGCAAACAAGCTCTTTTTGCACCTGAAAATAGCAGCATTTCCGGGAGTGCTTATCAGTGATCCGTTCACCACTAACAGTGCTGAATGTGGTATGGGAAGATAAGGACAAACTGCTTGCATCCCACGAGGTGGGTATTAGCCCACGAAAGCTTATGCTTCAATACTTTAGTTAGTCTTTAAGGTGCCACAGGACTCTTTGTCACTTCTGCACACAGCAATGCCTCAGCTAAACTGGCTGCGGAAAAGGAGTTAATTCCTAACTTAGACAAAGCCAATATCTTCACCATTCAGTGAGATGCCTTCTGATGGGGGGACCGACTGGTTAAGCAGCAGTTCTGCAGAAAAGGAGCTGGAGATTACTGTGGATGAGACGCTGATATGAGTCAGGACTGCGCCCTTGTTGCCAAGGTGGCTAACTGCATATTGGGCTGCATTGGTAGGAACACTGCCAGCAGATTGAGGGAAGTGATCATTCCCCTCTATTCGGCACTGGGGAGGCCACATCTGGAGTACTGTGTCCGGTTTTGGGACCCCCACTACGGAAAGGAGGTGGACAAATTGGAGAGAGTCCAATGGAGGGCAACAAAAATGATCAGGGGGCTGGGGCACATGACTTATGAGGAGAGGCTGAGGGAACTGGGCTTATTTAGTCTGCAGAAGAGAAGACTGAGGGGGGATTTGACAGCAGCCTTCAGCTACCTGAAGGGGGGGTTCAAAAGAGGATGGGGCGAGGCTGTTAGTGGTGGCCGATGATAGAACAAGAAGCAATGGTCTCAAGTTGCAACGGGGGAGGTTTTGGTTGGATATTAGGAAAAACTATTTCACTAGGAGGGTGGTGAAGCACTGGAATGGGTTCCCTAGGGAGGTGGTGGAATCTCCATCCTTAGAGATTTTTAAGGCCCGGCTTGACAAAGCCCTGGCTGGGATGATTTAGTTGGGGTTGGTCCTGCTTTGAGCAGGGGGTTGGACTAGAACCTCCTGAGGTCCCTTCCAACCCTGATAGTCTATGATTCTACGATGCCATCATGTGCAGCCAGCTTGAACCAACCAAGGTGGGCAACGCCTCGTTGATCTCCAGGGGGTGTTGACTAAAAAGCCTGGCGATGATTTAAAAGTCCACACTGTTAAGCTTTTCATTGCTAATAAAACATGCTGGGACGTAGAGGGACTATTGTATCAGGTGAAATCCCCCTGCGTAGGACACGTCTACACTGCAGCTGAGAGCGAGCGTCCCAGACTGGGTAAGCAGACTCACATTAGCAGGGCTTGAGCAGTGTGGACACTGCAGCTCTGACTCAAGACTCATGCTAGTCGCCTGAGCTCAGATCTGGGGGGTCGCCTGGGCTTGAGAGCCCGACCCACAGCTCAGGCCACACTGCTCTTCTAAGGGCTTTGCTTGAGCCTAGCTAGCCTGAGTCTTTCTATCCACACTGGGAGGCTCACTTCCTGCTGCAGTGTAGACATAAACCTGGTGCTGGGCTTCTATGGGTATGTACTACTAATTGGGTCCCACTTAAACCATGCTTAGGCCTTGCGCAGATCTTCTGTACAGGGGAAGATTTCTGCACAACCCCCCCATGAGCAATATTTTGAGATCACGAGCGCATCCAACTTAGCTTTCAGTGGAACTTATCAGAGTACTTTCCCCCTCCTTCTGTCCCCTGGCAAGCCCCTTCAATGAGCGCCAGCTAGCGCTAGAAGTTCTCTTCCTAAGAAGAGGAGTACGTCGGGTGAGTATCACAAAAAATGGGCTAATGCTAAAATCGACTAGACCCTAGACTAACCTACCAAGAGAAGCACTGAAAGAACTTCAAAATTAGACTGGACAAAACATGGCAGAACTTGTTTTACTGCGAGAGGTAGGCTACTTATGTGGAGGGCTGGCTGGAAAACAAGAATCCAGTTACGCAAAATTTGTTTTGATGTTTCTGCATTTCATTGTTATAACGTGGAATGAAACCAAGACCTTTCAGATAGTTCTGCAAAGAACCCCTCAGCAAACCAGCCCTGGGTGAGAAAGCAGCCAATGGCCTGGGGCTTGCTCCAGATGGGAAGTGGGCAAACCGAGTTCAAGTTCCTGGCATATCAGAGACTTGATTCTGGGTCTTGCCATCATGCCCTAATGGCTTGGCTGTCATGGAATGGGGGTCTTTGTCCTGTTTTGTCCAGCAATTCCATTCTGGGTCTGAGAAACCTTCCCAATGAAAGTTTAGTGAAAACTGATATCTTTCAAGTCTAGCTATATTTCTAAGGCACCTAACACCTTGGAAAGAGATTTGCAAAGGCACAAACTTAACTCCTTTATGCCTTTGAAATTCTACCCCAAGAGTGTCTTATACTTAGAGGTTTAAACAGTATTTGTGTTAACTAGAAACTCTGTATTGTTCTAGCAAAACAAGTGTCAGTTTTAATGTTGTACAGCATAATCTCTCCCAGAGAAATAGCTCCAGTAAACGCACAACAGTGCAATTACAACAGTCATTAAGCAAGAAGCTTTTAAGCCAGAGAACACTAGTGTGTTTGCTGAAGCCAGTAAGTTTAGGGAATGATCCTGTATCGTTGCAGGTTGTTGGAATTTTGACGTTGTCTTAAATAGGAGCATGGCACTCCAGGGTTGTGTTAGAACCCTATTTTCACTCGCTTGTAGTTCTGGCTAATTCTCCCTCTGGGCTAAAACTTTCCACATTTGCTTTTGGTCCAGAACTGATCTGCTTTTTAGATGACTGAGGGAAAAAGCTTCCAGCTGTTGGAGTAATTGCAAGCCAAAAACAAAAACAAATATGGGGCAGGGAGGGAGTAGGATTTTTAACTCACTCGCTTTTAACTCAAAAAGAGACAGATTCAAGAGCACTTCAATTTGGCATGTTTCACAGACCTGAGGATTAAGGTGGTTTTTGTTTGTTTGTTTTTTGGTTTGGTTGGTTGGTTGTTTTTTTAAAGTTACCAGCAACTAAATAAACTCACTCCATGCTCAGTGGAGATCTCTGAATTTGCTAAAGAAGGAACAAAAATTGACATTACTAGTAGGGGGGGGCAGAACGTTTATAGTTTGTCAGAATAGTGGGTCACCCCTGAAAACTGCTTGTGAATTTGACCGGGCAAAAGTTTCTCAAGGCCAGCTCCAGAAAAGAGAGAGGGAGAGAGTACTTTCCCCCGTCTAACTCATGGTGAGGGCATTTGCTGGGATGTAGGAAAACCAGGCTTGAATCCCCACTCTGAAGCGGGGACTTGAGCTCAGCTTTCCTGTGAGCATCTTAACCGCTGGCCTAAGGGGTATTCTAGGGTGGGCTACTCAGGCACTCCGGTTCAAGCGGCTCCATTTTGTATAATACATAAATAGCCACTGGGCCAGTGTGAGCTCCCCTTGAGCGTGGCGATTAAGGCACTTGGCTGGAAGGTGGGAGACATGGAAGCCAGTCTTCTCTGCCCAATCCAAAGCAATCATTCACCCAGCTCCAATGATCAGGGAGCTCAGGGAAATGCACGTTCCTACTACCTGCCCCAAACGGGGTCCTGACACACAGAGGGAGCCGTGCACGGCTAATAAAGATCCATTTAACTCAGGAACGATCTTTTAATTAAAAAAAACTACCTTTAAACAAAACTAATCAGGAATCAGGGAACAAGGCGAGGGCAAAGGAAGCCTCCCCGCTGGTTCTGCCTCTGTAGAATCTTTGTCATTTGTGGCATTTTGCACTTTTCATTCAAAATTCAATGTCACTTTCTACGGTGAAGATCAGACCCCAGTGCAATCATGTGCTGCTGCTCAGTAAAACCAGCCCTAGGGAAAACTCACTCACACTCAGCTACAGGGCTCTGAAGACAACCCCGCCCCCCGCCCCCCATTCACTCCCATGACGGGTGAGCTTCAAAATCTACTAATGGAGTTTTTCCTGGCCTCCCATTTTCCTTTGCTTTATTCAAAAATGAAAAACCCCAAGCAGTGAAAGGCCTCACGCTACAGGACATATCACCCACATCCTCAGGGATGGTTGAGGGTATGTCTAAATGCCCAGAGGCCAGGAAACGACAAGATGGTTTCGATAGTATATTAACAGCCTTCGCATTGCACATTCTGTAAGTATTTAGATGTATCCCTTATAACCTAAAATCAAAACTACCGAGGTTATGGGAGCAGACTAACATTGGGAGAGTTTTCACTCTTCCAGTTCCTGACTTGGGACTTTAAAGCTCATAAGATGAAATGAAACTTTGCTGGAATGTTGCATTTATGGTCACTGATTGAAAGTTGGGCCCGTAAGATGTAGGGGCTCGTCGTTATAAAGGTTTGGGAACTCACAGCATAGAATATCCATACAAATTAATAAGCAGAAATAGCAGTGAAGGCTCTCCAAGTGTGTGTTCAGAAGCACCATTTGGCAAGGGGCGTTCAGCTAGTTTAGTGAAACAGGGCACTGTACGTCCTAGCTCAAAATAAAGAGAAGCGTGGCCATTTGCCACAGGCCTTTGATGGGAACTTCTCATGCTTGATCTTGCAAGAGCCACAAAAGACTAGCCAAAGCCACTCAAGTTCTCTGACAAAGTACTGAAGAGGGTGGGACGCTTATAAATAAGCTGCCTTTAGATCAACATAATGTCCGCCCACACCACTGAATATAGGCCAAAAGAGCCTATTCACTTCCTGTTTAGAGCATGTAGAATTGACAAAGGCTGGAGTTAAACTCATGTGCAAACTGTAGACTCTTTTCAGCACAAATGTTCCGGAACCTTCACACCACACAGACTGACGGCGGGGTACCGATCAGGCTTCTGTATCCAGCTGAGCTATTCGGCATGAAAGACAGCTAGGCCATCAGCCCATGCTGGAAGATTTCTGCAGTGCCTCTGGTGGAGAGGAGCAAGATGGTCCACAGTAAATTACTCTAGTGGCCTCCAGATGAAGGACCTGATCCTTCCTGGGTACCCACTAGCTGCAGGTTCCCACCCGTGTCATCAGCACAGGGGTCACTGCGAATGGCTCCCACAGCAGGGTCTGAGCGATAGAAGTCAGACATTGTTGTTCTTCTCTTGGAAGATCTTTTAGTTTTCAAGTTAGCCAGCCCAAGACGTTTCCCCCCCCCCCAAAAAGCCAGAGATCATGGACGCCAGCCTGGAAAGAGCTACTGACCGTCTCCAACCATTTGAAAGCACACGGCCCTGGCCATTTGTTTTTCAGCATAAGCTCTCCAATTGCAATGGCTGGTCAGTTGCTGAGGATCTGTTTTATCCCATTTTCCATCATTTGTAAGTTTCTGAAGCTTTTAGTTTTTAGCCCATTTTCTCCAATTTGGTCTCAGCCTGAAGGCGATTTATGTATTAGGAAATGGACATTTGGCATTGAAATAGCCCCAATGAAAATTAAAAGGGTTTAAAAAAAATCAATGAGGGACGCCATCAAAATGTGATGCATTAATGCAGGATTAGTAGTCCAAAAATGGAACCACACAATTCAGGAGGTATCTTGCTTTAGACACATTTATTGAACTAGAACAGGTACCGCCTATGTAAAAAGATGCTGTAAAAACCACAGCATTGCAAACACTAAGTTTACAGTTGATTTCCCAGGGGATTCGATATTTACAGTGTTGTGTTTTACAAAGCTGTTGAAATAAAAAAGAGAGAGCAAGAAACCCCCATCTACTGCTTAGTATCAGTGATCCTCACTGGTTTGTTACCATTTATAAGGACAACGTCATTCAGTGCAGCTTGTCACAGAGACTCACCTATAATCAATGGAATTCTGAACCAAACCCAGGACATTTGGGCCCTTGGAGCCAGGCTCTAAGTCACCCGCTTTAGCATTTAGTAGCCAGCAGAAATGTTAAGTCAGACTTTTTGAAGTGCCCCCAGGAATGGAAAGATCATACTGGCAAGCCCTATTCTTACAAGTCTCTGTCACCCATATCCCTGTGTGCTCCCCACTAAAATAGTAGGTTTTTGGATTTCACCCAGGTTTTTTGAAACTCCAGTTCTACTGGAGTTGTAGGTGCCCACTGAGACTTTTGTAAAATTAAGATTTACCTATTCTGGTGATAGTACTTTGGTCTCTTCTAGCACCTGCTGGCCAAAGATCTCAAAGCAGTTTATGAACATTAATGAATTAAGTCCCCTCCATGAGGAAGGTATACTTTACAGATGGGCAAACTGAGGCACAGATCGTTAAGGAACTTGCCTCAGGTCACACAGGCAGTCTGCTGAACAGCCAGTCATAGAGGCCAAACTTCACAACTGAGTCACATGCTTTAGCCATAGACCTTGCTTCTTCTCTAGATAAAGCGAAAGACACTGTTAATTGACATTCTATTCCCTATATAATCTTCAGTCTGTTAAAAAAGGATAAACCATTTTCCTGTGGGATAGTGTGTCCGGGTTTTTAGTTGTCAGATTCAAATCTATGTCATGTCCATTTGTTTCTAAGTCTACTCCTGTACTAAACCAAGTCTCAAGAGAGTCACTGTGACATACAAGCTGCAGGCAGTTGAATAGTGGGCCAGATTAGGCCTGCTAGTGTCGTTAGACACTAGCAAGGTTAGCCTCATCCACCTGAAGACGGGCCACCTCTACGACCTGGTCTCCACGCACAGGTTCCACCGCCTTCTCCAGACAAAGGATTATAACCTGCAATGACAGAGGAGGGATAGTGAAAACATGGACAATTGAGAGGTGGAGGGAAACCCCAGTCTAGGGGGGAATTATTTTGTAACACAATTTAACAGTCCATGTCATCACCAGCTGAAGTCTGGTGATTTTAAGAGGTTACATATCAGAGTACAGCATTCAGATTTTACAGGACGTGCCCACTCCAACAGAGAAATTAAGTGGCAGAAGACACACAGGGCTTCCAAAATGCACAAGTGAGATGTATACCGTATTTTTCGCCCTATAAGACGCACTTTTTCTTCCCCAAAACGGGGGGGAAAAAGTTGGTGCGCCTTATAGGGCGAATGTCTTATAGGGCAAAAAAAAAAAAAAAAAGCGCCTCGCTCTCCCGTCCCCGCCGCGCGGGCGGGCTGCCGAGGTTCCCCCCTCCCCACCGCGGGCGGGCTGCCGGGAGCGTCCCGGTTCCCCCCTCCCCGCCGCGGGCGGGCTGCCGGGAGCGTCCCGGTTCCCCCCTCCCCGCCGCGGGCGGGCTGCCGGGAGCGTTCCCGGCAGCCCGCCCGCGGCGGGGAGGGGGGAACCGGGACGCTCCCGGCAGCCCGCCCGCGGCGGGGAGGGGGGAACCTCGGCAGCCCGCCCGCGCGGCGGGGAGGGGGGAACCTCGGCAGCCCGCCCGCACGGCGGGGACGGGAGAGCGAGGCGCTTTTTTTTTTTTTTGTCCGGCTTTTTTATTAAAAAACGAGGGGGCGTCTTATAGGCCGGAGCGTCCTATAAGACGAAAAATACGGTAGTTTGCAGTTAACACACTATACACAACAAAATCTGCATCGCAGACACAACACTGCTCGTTCATTATTGCAGAGCATTAAGGTCCGTTTTTTCGCCACGAGGTTAAACTCTGTCACCTCTTTAAAGTCAACTTTTGAGAAGTGGCCTTGCTACTGGTGCTAGAGAAGTGCACACCTCTCGTCCCCATCGGTATGACATTTTCGTTTTTATACTGTATTTACTTTTCCCAGTTCAAAGATAAACCAGACACAGACACGGATATTTAGTTGGATCTCCTAATGTGATCAATATCACATTCCGTTACCTTTTACAAGGGTTCACTTGCAAATTTCTCGTCTAATTATTTTGTCCATACCCGATCAGCAGACAGATTACTACTCTCTGTTATACTGACTGGGCAGTTTTCAATATCACCTATTCCATTCAAACCTCCCCTACTTTCCCCATCATCACAGAAGTTATCTTGTTCACTGGACAACTAAAAGTTCTGTTTTCAACATTTTATCCAGCAACTAGAACAGCCTGCAGGATTCTTCAACAGACCCTTGTTTACCTCATGGACAGCATACAGCCATCTCATTCCGTAATCCGTAAGCATGGATTTTGCCTGGGATGAATCTAGGACAGGTGGCAGTAAAGGGAAATGACTGAAGATGCCAACTGATGTTAGGAAATTTCTTCGCTTAGCTGTGGCCCATTCTTTGCTATTCTCTCATTTCTTGTTCAGAACAGTTTTAATGCTTGGCATTCCGTGGTAACAGACCACTAGAGTATGCTGATGATAAACAACATACAACGTGTTTGGCACTGATGGCTAGTGTCAATCTCACATTTCAAGTAGGATTTTCAACTCAACCATAAAATGAACTACTGACTAAACATATTGAAGTTACAATAGCTGCACAAAGAACCTTGTTAAAACTTATTCACTGCTGTCCTCTCAAAGTATATTCCTTTTGCTTTGGTACATTCATTGGTATTGCCATTAGTGATTGTCCAGATGATTCTAATAATTAGAATATTGGTCCCAAATAAGGCTTTATTAGGGGAAGCAGGTGCTGTGTATAAAGGAGGGGGGTGGGGAAAGAGACTGGCTGGGTGGCTTTTATCTATAGTTGTGCTATCATGGCTCAATCCCTGTGGCATCTGAGCAGTCAGGCAAATGAAATGCTGTATGAAATTAAAATTACACTTACGTTTGCGTAAAATAAAACAAAACACAGAAGAGAAGTATCTAAAAAAACAGTGCAAGGAGATACACACACACACACACAGACCAGACCGCACGCCGTGGCTCCTTTCATTTACCCTAATCAAAAGAAGCTACCAAAAAAAGTAGTTAATAAGAATCGATATTTTCTGAGATCCAGAGACAATGTCTCTGAGTCACGCTAAAAGAGTTTTCTCAAGGGGCCGCAATACTGTCAGGTTTCCCCACAGCAGAAACGTATGAAAGGCCCAGAGATTTTTCTCCTTAACATACAGCAGAACGGGGCTACAAAAGAAGAACGGACTTCAGTGCTCAAATATAAGACTCCTCCAACAAGACATGTTCTGTATCGAGAATCGAAGTTTCCCTCGGGCTCAACAAAAAGAGACAAATCACCCATGTATAAAAGAACCATCTAGATAGCCAAATAAGTATTTCATTGTCCATAACTGACAGACACCCAGGTTTCATACTTACCACCTCCTCGCAAAGGCTTTTTGTTCGGTTTAGGCTTCGGGACCGTTGACGAGGCAGAAGCAGCAGATTCTATTTCTTGCTGTTCAGACAAATGAAAATAATTTAGAGCTGGTCAACCTGTAGTTTTCAGCTAGTTATCTAAGGGAACGTCTTCACTACCCGCCAGATCGGCAGGTAGTGATCGATCTTTTAGCAATCGATTTCTCGAGTCTCCTTAAGACGCAAGCTGGAGTCGACGGGGGAGCGCGCCGCCGCCTGCTGCCTCCATGAGGATGGCAGGGAAGTCAGCTGAAGATACGCAAACTTCAGCTACGTGAAGACCAGCCCTAAGATATTTGCTGAAACATGTGTTGTTTAAGAAGAGTAAAGTTACCTGGTTTAGTTTCAGATTTCTTTTGTAGCTTTTTCCTTCTTGCATGCTTTCCCAAATGGCTATCTTTTGACTTCTCTTCTCTTCTTCAAGCTGGGGGGGGGGGGGGGGGGGGAGAATTTGTAACACTGTTTGACTGTATAATTAAGTGGAACAATCCCCCAAAAGCCAATAGCTAAAGTGCTTCCATTTTAGCATAGAAAAAAAATTATAAACCAAACACTGAAAGAAAATTGATACAATTCCTACTTTTCCATGCCTTACCTAAACTAGTAATATCCCAGTTTTTCCAATACCACACTGCACAGGGATGGGAAAGAATAGGACTTTAAAACATAGCTGGACCTCTTTTCCATGTGCTAGGACAATTTGAAATAATAAAATGAAATGCTACGTAAAGAGTGAACTAGATTTTGGAATATGTATATATAAAGAAAAGGTCATCTCAAAAGCAAACCTTTACAAAACATGGATATGAAGGCATTTAAAATAGCAGAGGCTTTTGGTGGAAGAAAATGTATTGCAAAAAGTATAAGCATCCTTTCGCATACACAAAAACCGGGTTTGCATGCACAATCACAGTCATTGCCTCTAAACCTGACTTTTTAAAGAATCAGGCCTATAGACTTCTCTCTCATTGTATGTTTTAGGAGAAAAAAGCGTTAACTAGGTCATTTATTTCAGGAAGAAGAACAAACAGTGGAAACAGTCCAGCATGAATGAATTTCCGGCAGATTAGCAAGATCTATTCATTTTGACTGATCAAGGTCATCAAAGCTTCAACTCAACCAAGCACTTCGGCATTTGGGCTTAAGACAACTGTTCTCCTTATGCCAAAAGTCTTTGAAGTAATAGAAATGGAATACATCAGTCTTTCCCATTTGACCCTTAAGCCTTGGGTAAACTTCTAAGTCTTCTGTTCCAAACAGAATATGGAAGAAATCCAGGAGTCACAGATCTTCTACAATTTGGTCAGATATAAACCTACTCCGTACCAAAAAACCCACAACAACTGGACTGCGAATTAAGAAGTGAAATAAATGTCCCTCCTGGCCCTCACATTACCTGTCTCTGTTTTTCTTTGTATTTTTCAGCTTGTTCATTCAACTCCTTTTGCATCCTGAAGCGAGCTGCTGCCAGAGCTTCCTGCTGTCTCACCACCACATCCGGTTCTAGGAGATCATGGAAAAAAGTTGGCAAAACCACCATCTTCAAAGAATCTTGCTACAGAAATGTAACCACACAGCATTACAGCTGCTCTGGAAGAAACTGCAGCTGAAGCTTACTTTCTACCTAATCTTCTCCAGTCACTTACATGCTGATCAAACTGCCGGTCAGATTTTTTTTGGAATGATCATTAACCCATTAGAGTTAACCCACCCATCGACAATTTAAAGTTGCCATTCTAGTGTTTGAAACTGGTTGGTAAGAATTATTTCAGCACTACTTGCCCATACTGCTGCAGGGAATCCACTTTCATCTACACACAGAACTTTTTTGGTTAGGAATCATTAACAAACCAGCTCAAGACGCCCTCCCATTCCTTCTCCAGTTGCTCCTACTTGTCACATCACAACAATAAAGTCGCAGAGCCAACATGCTCTATCAACAGAGACATGATTTATAAAGATATTACAGGTTTAAGATTAGCAGCCGTGTTAGTCTGTATCCGTAAATAAGACGAGGAAGACTTATTAGCCCACTTCTATAGCCCACGAAAGCTTATGCTGAAATAAACTGGTTAGTCTCTAAGGTGCTACAAAGTCTTCCTTGTCTTATTTAAAGATATTATACACCCTCCTCTCCAAGGAGAAAGCAGACAGCCTGAGACAGGCCACCTATTGTATCCACCTCTCTCCCTGCTGCCTTTTGTAAGTGTCACAGGGGAAAAGGCAGACTTCTGTCCCCCCTTCTCCTCCAAAAAAACCCTCAGATATTTTACTCAGCATTTTCTACTTATGAAACTTCCCTGTGTTAACATTTTATATGCACGAGCTGTATATCGATATGTATTAAATGATGAATAAATAATTGTTTGGATAGAAAAGTTTCAGCAGCAGTTGGGTAAGATACTGGATTTTTTGCATGTCAATCTTTTTCCTGTGACTTAGTATTTCCATTGCAGCCTGCGACAGTGGAATACAATTTTTAGAAAAGAGATTGCTGTGTAGCACAGTGTCATCGAGTTATCCTTACGAAAGAAAGCCAGCATGCAAAGGGAAGGCACTAGGTGGTTTATTAGGCTCTGTGCCACCAGCGTGCCAGCCTGAGTCAGTGCCAGACAATTATTCTTTACAGAGCACCATAACTGTACCTCATGCTTTACAGCAGCATGAATCCAACTGAAATAAAGCCTGGACTGTGTATAATTTACAACCTAGAGCAGAGTGGGCAAACTACAGGACCATCCTGCCTGGCCCCTATGCTCCAGGCCAGGGAGGCTAGCCCTGGCCGCTCCCCTGCAGCCTCAGTGTGCCATGCCACCGCTCTTGCTGGGCAGCACAGCTGGCTGCGGCCGGGCTGCGAGTTCCTGCTGCTCTGAGCAGCATGGTAAGGGGATGGGGAGCGGGGGAGTTGGATAAGGGGCAGGGAGTCCTGGGGGGAAATCAGGAAGGAGGAGGGGGGTTGGATAGTGGGTGGGGTTCTGGGGGGCACTGGTCCTGAGGGAAGCAGGAACTCGGAAGGGGCAGATAGGGGATGGGGGCTAGGCTGTTTGGGGAGGCACAGCCTTCCCTACCTGGCTCTCCATACAGTTTTGCAACCCCGATGTGGCCCTCGGGCCAAAAGGTTTGCCCACTCCTGACCTAGAAGCACAATTTCTAAAGCTAAGATAGAATACCCAGAACACACAGCCACACACAAATATTACCTCTGAAGTGGGTAGTGCTAAGGGATAATATAAGGAGGAGGCAAATACTAATCAGGAGGGTTTGCAAAGCACATCAAACACCTTGCAGTTTCTGTGGCAATTCTATAAGGTGCTCAACATCTGAGGTGATGAACCCTGAAGTATTTGGGCACCACAGTATCATACAAGTCACTACACAGAATGTCTCGCTTTCAAGATCATAGTCAAGACCCACTATCCCCAAACCCTATGCTATCCTGCAGCACCTCGCCTCAGTGTTGCCTTTATTTCCCCCTTCTCCTTTCAGGCCACCCTCCATCTTTAGCAAAGTCTTCCCAGTCTTCAAAGTCAGACCTTTTGCTAAACCTTCCTCCACTGAGCTCCTCACCTGTGAGGGCTCTGCACCTTGGATGCCTGAAAAGTTGCCTTGGGTATCATGTCTGTGTTAGTTCATAAGACCTTTACAGCAGGAACATTGTCACATATTGGTGCTCTGCCCATGTCTGATGTTCTACCAATAACCGTGACTTTGGGAATCCTTCCGAGATATTACGCTAAAGGACTCATGATACAGGATCTAAACAGCGGAAGGCTCGCAGGGCAAGCGAATGTGCCACCCCAGAGCCAACGGAGATTTACAAACCAAGAGGCGTCCCAGGTGCATTGGGTCGGTTCCTCCGCTGGGCTCTCGTCTTCTCAGCCAACTTCTGAACAAGGAGGTAGAGCGCCACGCAGCCGAAGAGGATGTACCAGCCGTAGGTGGCCAGCACCAAGCCCACTGGGGAAAGGGGAGATGGACGCGTCAAGCCCGAGGTGTCGAGGCTGGGAAGAGGATCCGAGGGCCGGGGGTGTTCATCCCCACACCCGCTTATGGGACCTGTCGCCCCTCACCACTCCCATGGGCCATGGCAGGCTGTACGCTGGGGGGCAGTCCCGGGGGGGGGGGCAGCCCTCAGCGTTAGCACTTGCCTCAGAGCCCCTCCCCCGTCCCCATCGACCCCAGCGCCCCCCTCCCGATCGACCCCAGCCCTAGAGCCCCTCCCCCTCCCGATGGACCCCAGCGCCCCTCCCCCCTCCCGATCGACCCCAGCCCTAGAGCCCCTCCCCCCTCCCGATCGACCCTCCCCCAGCGCCCCTCCCCCTCCCGATCGACCCCAGCGCCCCTTCCCCCTCCCGATCGACCCCAGCGCCCCTCCCCCCCGATCGAGCCGACCCCAGCGCCCCTCTCCCCTCCCGATCGACCCCACCCCAGTCCCCCTCCCCCGTCCCGATCGACCCCAGGCCCCGGCCTCTCACCCGACTGCTGCAGGGCCTGGACCGCCTCCTGCTCCGCCACGGGCCTCCCGGGACCCGGCGCCTCCCCGCCCAGATCCATCCCGGCGGACGCGGCCTCCCCTCCCCGCGAGCCGGATTCACTGGGCCAGCGCGGCGGATCGCCACATCCGGGACAGGCCACGCCCCCTCCCCCCGCCCAGTAGGGGACACGTAGCCAGGGGCCTGGAGAGGATCCTCCAATCAGAAAACAGCGCTGCTGCTGCTGACGGCCAATCGCAATGCAGGAAAGATCAGGGGGCGGTGGTTAGTAAAGAGGGGAGGCAGAGACCAATCAAAAGACGACGGGTCGAAGCTGCGGCCAAACAACCGATAGGGGAGAGGCCAAAACTTAAACCAATCAGAAGGGGGGATACGAAGACGTTCAGACCAATGATAAGAAAGCAGGAAGCGGACCTAGGGTATCTCAGACCAATCAAAGCTAAGAAGTCACTGAGGCGCTGGGATTTGTCACTCCTGAGGTTCCCTGGACTGCCCTAGGCTCCTCCCCTGGATTCCAGCTGCCCCTGCAATGAGTGATGGGTGCAGCTGCCCCAGAGGTTGCAGGGGGTGGAGGCCCCCACAGGTCCCAAGACCGTCTCCAAGCCCTGTCCAAATCCTGTATCCAGTGGTCATTTCATAGATGGGAGACAGTTTCACAGTACCAAGTTGCATGAGTGGGGATGAGGAGGAGGACTGCTGAATTAAGGAACCAATGACCTAATTGGATCTTTGGAGAACACAAAACTAAGGTCTTGGCCCTAGTTAACAGATGCATAACCTTTGTGGTTAGATTTCAGAATGGTAGCCCTGTTAGTCTCTAAGGTGCCACAAGGACTGATACAGACTAACAAATGTATTTGGGCATAAACTTTCGTGGGCTAAAACGCAAATGCTAATCCAAGGTTTTAGCCCTTGAAAGCTTATGCCAAAATACATTTGTTAGTCTCTAAGGTGCCACAAAGATTCCTCAATTTTTTTATTTTTTTTTTAGAAACGGAATAAGGGTTAGCCAATTGACTAAATTCAAATTTCAGTAATTACATTTTAGCTAACCAAATATAGACCAGAGAGTTTATTTATATCCTTTCCTCACAGTTGTGAATAGCACTGTCAATGTTTATATTCATATTTTAATAACTGACAGTTTAAATCGTGAAGATTTCACCAGTAACTAAATATCAAGGGTGAGTTAAAAAAAAGGCAACTGGGGAAAGAGAATGCATCTTGGAAAACGTCAGGAAGAGGAGGATATTAAATCCATTTTACGACCACAGAGAATAAATTGTCACAATAACGCCTTTAGAGAAAGAAAATGGTGTTTTATTGGACTTCATGTACAATATAAAATTTACAATGAACATTTCAAACACACCACTAGTACTTCTAAAAAGCTGCAAGCTAACAAAAATCCTTTTTGGAAGGGGGTAATGTTATTAACTTAACACTATGTCAACATGGCAATGTATTCATAGACAATGATACAATACTACATATTCTTCAGATCATCTGAAGATACTATTTAAGATCCATTGGGAATTGTGTCTTCTTCCATCTCCTCTTCAACTTCTTCTGTGGGTCCTACAAAATAGATACAGAGCTTTTTATAACCTGTTAAGACTTTACAGACATTAATCTCTTATACCCTATCTGAAAAGTGGGGATAATTATTTGAAAATTCTCACATTCACCTACAGTTTTTGGTTCAATTTTATTGCAGTTTTGAGTTATGCCCATGATAACATCTGACCATGTCACTGCCTCGTCTGATATGCAGTTTGCTTTATTCCCACTGAGAAAGTCCCCATAGTCTGTCTTCCACTCTCTAACAAGGTCAGATTACCTGGTATCGTTATGGTCAGCAAACTTACTCATAAAATTAAGCTTCTGTATTTGATCTTGTCAAATTTTGCCCAAATGATTTTGGTCATATTCAACTATACTTCACAAGTGTTACATTTAAAAGGATTTTGCTTGGATTAAGATTCCTGCATCCTTTCATTGAGTCTAAAAGTTCATCTTTCCTGATTTATGCAGCATGAAAAATCCTTGTTACATCCTTTTAACTGTTTGGAAATAGAATCAGACTGATTGAGGACACCAATTCTTTTTTAACCATCTCCAACTACATAACCCATCCACTTTAACCCACTGATTGAGATCACATCAAATTCCAGACAAAGTTTTAAAAAGTTATGCTTTTGATTCATGCTGTTTATACTACTCACTCTGACAAAACAGAAAAGTAACAAAAGTATATGATTACCTGTTTTTCGTTCTCTGCCAGGTATCTGACCAGACTGCAACAAACCCTTGAGTCTCTCCACTTCAGCCAAAGTTGTAGCATTTGCTATGGCATTCTAGAAGGGAAGACCAACAAGCTGATCAATACTCATTCAACATGTTAACAAACTGCTGCAATTCATATAAAGAACATTTGCTTCAAGAACAGTCAACTAAAATTGTACTGTAGAGAGTTACAGTATGTTGGCCTACTCTGTGGTCAAATCTAAACTCAGAACAAGATGTCACTAAGATCAAGAAAGGGACACAAAGAAGGAAGTCCAATAAAATATCAGATTTCTGCAGCAAGAAACCCAAAACATAAGAAGGGACAGCATGTAAGTGATCAGAACACATTTTTTCTCTGTTACTTTGGAGAGTTATCAGTAATCAGTTACCCATAAGGGGCACCTAACACCACTAAATTCTTGGTAACGGGCAGTTTCCCTACTTCAGTTTTCCCTGTACATCGTGTCCTAAAAATGTTACCTTAATTGCTTCAACATCTCCTGTGGAAGGCCCAGCTTTCTTTTTGTCAGTTGGCAAACCAGCACCTGGATTGAAACTTGAAAAAAATAATAAAGGGACATTATTAACATCCCTATGAATGACATCTGCTTCTCTAACTTCCAGAGTTAAAACTTTGGAAGTATTGCATTCAATCAAGTGTAGTATCTTATCTTTGTTAACAAACTGATATAATGAAGAACTGCCTCCTTCAGAAACACCAGCAGGTCAGCTTCCCCACCTCCCACCCTTTTATCTGCTCATGAAGAGAAACAGGCCTTCTGCATTAAGAAGATTATGCATTGGATTTAAGCCATTAACTTGGATGTTGCTGAACAGTTAAGTTCTGGTGCATAGACTGTAATGAGAAGTCCCCTTTAAAAAAACAGGTTTCTGAGCAATGGTATTCACCACCATCCAAGACTAGGATGTTTGGAGCCAGCATATCTGGTGATGCACTACCAGAGATGTTAAGATATCCTGTTAACAGGATGTCTTAACAATTTATTCTCTACTGCTGCACAGGGAAACCCAGGTGGTGTTTCTGAAGGCAAATGCCAGTTTAGATTGGTTCTCTTTATCTTACGTTTTTGTTCTCTTGGCAATATCCTTTGCAAGCTGTGCACCCCGTTTGCCCTTGAACATTTTCTCTGCCTCCTGACGCTCCTACAGCGATACCACACACACAAAGTTAATTTCAATAGGAACATCATATGCATTTTGCATAGCTTCTTTCCTTGAAAACAAATAGGCTGAAGACTTCTTGGATCAGTGAAGGTTGGTGTCTCAACATTAGAGTTAGCACCTTGACAAGAAGTTAAAAGGCTTAAACTCTGAGTCTCAGAGACTTCCCAGAGGAAGTTCTTCCCCACCCTTTTTGTCCTCAGATGGACTGGAGGTTTGTGTTAAGATTTCCTATTTCTTTCACTAAAGATCTGCTGCTCAGAACACTAAAAAGGACAGAGAAGATCCAAACTGTACTAAAACACTGGTAGTTTAAATTACTGGATTAAGCTATTGAAACAGTGAACTGGTGAAGTAAAAGTTACCCCAAAGTATGTATTTCATTAGACACCAGTACTGACGTAAATGTAGCTTACAAACATTGGTGAGTCGGGGGAGGGCCCAAATTGCACCACCATTAAATTTTCAATCAAATAAAATAGGAACAAATGTCTCACTCAATGATCCTAACTACACAGAGGCTAGGAAAAATGCCACTTACTTTTAGTTTCACTTTCTGGAAATCCAGCACTCTGATTTGTGGGACTTTGTGGATTATATACAATCTGTAGTGCTTCTTATTTGTTACAGGGTTCCTTAAAATACTATGAAGTAAAGAAAGATTTTAAAAGAAATTCTGAATACAAGAGACTGCTTCTTTTAAAGACGTTGCACACTAAACTTTAAGACTGCACACTAAATAAATGCAGTAACAACACTGCTCTTGATCTCTATGAAAAAGAATGAAAGTTTGTTCTTAGAGTCTAGTTTACCAGCTTGGTGAATTTAACTATAGAAAATTTTATCACAACAGGTCAAACACTTCTGAAAATGAAGACAAACAACTGTAATTGTTCACCATATTTCTAGAATAAACAAATATCTGAACTTTTCCTTCCCTCCCTCTGGCTCATGATCTCTTATTGATCTCCTGGCTGGATGCAATTCCCTCTGCTCAACAGTATGTGATTTAGATTTAATCCAGAGTATTTTGCAACAAAAGATCTCAATCTAATTCTGAGGTCAAATATACAATAGAGATGGTTGCATGCTTACACAGCACTTAATGTAAACATATTGACCAATTCCTATTTACTTTGACAGACTTGGTGGCAACTGAAGAATTTCACCCATTAAAAATGGTGCATTTTTTGTAGCCTAATGGGCATTTTGTTTATTGATTCGTTATTTAAAACATGTGCCTGGTACAATGGAAAAAACAGCCATTTCAAAGGAAAGAACTAAGGTAATAGTAATAGTAAACATAAGATAATACGAAAGACTTTTTAAAAGCATGTATAGCTGTACATTAAAAAGATCTGTTCATACACGTTAAGATTACATACCTCAAGTAAGTCAGTGATTTAATTGTTGCCAAAGGATCAAGTTCACCCTGAATAATGGGAACATAATAAGTAATCTTAAAACAGACTATAAGAGGGTTCAAAAAAGAACTAGATAAGTTAATGGAGGAGCTATTAGCGAGGATGGGGAGGGATGTGTCCCTAAGCCTGTTTGCCAAAAGCTGGGAGTGGGTCACAGGGGATGGATCACTTCATGATTACTTGTTCTGTTTATTCCCTTTGAAGTCCCTGGCATTGGCCATTGTGGGAAGACAGGATACTGGGCTGGATGGACCTTTGGTCTGACCCAGTATGGCCATTCTTATGTTCTAACTTAACAGGAGTCCAAACCTTGTAATGGAAGATTATTAGTCTCCAGTGTATCCAAGCACTCATATAAATAGCAGGCAAGTAAAAATGGTTGGTAGTATGGGGTTACTGTAAAGGATATCGGACTATAAAAAAGGATAAAGATCATGTTCATTTCAAACTATTTTTTTTAAAGTTGACCAAACGAAATAATGTAATTTATTAAAATATCTGTTCATCTTTTATGAAAAGATGGGGTGGGGGATAATAGGAGCCTATATAAGACCGACCCAAAAATCGGGACTGTCCCTATAAAATTGGGACATCTGGTAACCCTACTCCCCTCACCCACTTCAGTTGAAAAGAAGCTGACAATCTACTAGGATGCCCAATGGGATTGAGAAACCTACAACATGTGATGCTGTACCTGCCCCATGGAGACATTTGAAACCCTTCCCATAGCACCCTGCAGCCAGCTATTACAGTGCACTGCTCTTTGTATGGATGCAAGAGCTGCTAGTGTTGATGCACTCTGCCAACACAAAGAACACATTGGGGACATGCAACAGCAGTTTTAATGAAAGCGCTTTAATTAAAGTGCCATAACTTTTACCAACAAAACCTTGTAGCATAGGCAAGGCCTAACCATGCCATCAAGGACTGCAAATTGGCCTCAAGTCCAATACCAAGGACTAAAATCTGTCTTTATTTATGCCTGTGCAATGCTAATGGAGCTGCACAGGCATAATAGTCAAGGACAAAATTTAATCTTAAGAGGATATATAATAAAGCTGTTAGCATTCACAAGCATGTAATGCAAACACAGAAATTAGGAAAAAATATTGCATATGATTCCTAAATGGCTATAATACAACCATGATCAAAAAACCCACAGTTTTACATTGAGTGTTTCAGGTTTTTTTAATTCACAAGACTTTATTTCTTTCACTCTGTTTAGACCTGGAGCTGTTGAATGTCAAAGCAATGAAGTGATCCTTGTGAAAGCGTCCTATTCTCCTTTAAAGTTCCATGCCCATTTTACATCATAAGAGTGTAAAAGAGGCACGAGCCTAGTCAAATTGGAAAATTAAAGAAAAGCCTGACCTTTTTGTAATAAAATAGCACAATATCCAACTTCAAAATTCTAATGATGGCCACAGTCCCATTAACAATCCCGCACACATTTAACTTTTATGCATGTGAATGTTCCTGTGTTATACCTTTCCTAGAAAAGCCTTCTATCAGAAACATCTTATGCATCACTGCATGTCAAAAATATTCTCTTAAGAATCTATAATTAATACATGAAAGGCAAATAAAGCTGTTTGAATTATGCACATATTTGTATATGTTGTTACATGGCTTTGTTCAAACTGGTTTGATCTATTTTTTTTTAAATTAAGTAACTTACCAGCTCCACAATGCTATTATTGGTAAGAATGATCTCTTGGAGGTTGGGTAAGGCCTGTTCAAGTCCCTCACCGATCCGACTAAAATTAATATTTTAAAAAAAATAATCAAAATCTGATTTAGGTTGGTAATACATTTTAATAATTAAAAACATGCACACACATTTTAACCTTTAGATGCAATACATGTACAAAGGATCACTTGGTTTTGGAATCACTCACCCTGTTTCAAGTGAAGACTTTGGATCTAAATTACTTCTGATCACATTTATTTTGTGCCCCACTTACCAATGCCCCAAACTTCCTGAGCACAATTAACATTTTTCACTAGTCTGAGCACAGGAATGGTAAACAAAAGCTACTGAGTATCTGTGGCTTTGAGCAAATAAAAAACTCCATGCCTTAGTTTTCCTGCCCATAAAATGAGGATAATATTTATTAACTTGACCCAGGAGTTATGAGGATCACCACATGTAAAGTGCACTGATAATGAAGCAGGCTACGATGCTGCTCTATATTGCATTCCTCCATTAAAATAATAACTGGCCATTTGTAAATTGTACCACTGCAACAATACAAAGAAAGGCCAATGGTGGAAGCTGGCTGCACCCCAGGACTCCTTCCACAAACATCCCAAATCTATCCCAGGACCCCTTGCTACTGCAGCACAGACCCATACCATATCCTGTTGTTATTCATCAGTAACGTTTTCAGCCTTTTCAGCAGAGGGAACCCGTCCAACTTGCGGATCTCATTGTCAGAGAAATCGATGGCATCAAACTGGTCCAAGGTGGCACCCAGGTTCTCAATGACGGGGATTTTGTACCCTGGGGGGAAAGCATCAGTCCAGGGTTAGATGAGGCCAGGGGGTTAAAGCAGCAGGTTCGACAAGGAATGCAGGACACCCAGGCTGGAAATCACAAATAACATCACTGCCCTCTCCCCCACAACCACCTTCCCCTCCCCCACGCGCCCCAGTACAACCCCCTCCCCCACAACCACCTTCCCCTCCCCCACGCGCCCCAGTACAGCCCCCTCCCCCACGCGCCCCAGTACAGCCCCCTCCCCCACGCGCCCCAGTACAGCCCCCTCCCCCGCAACAACCTTCCCCTCCCCCACGTTCCCCAGTACAACCCCTCCCCCACGTTCCCCAGTACAACCCCCTCCCCCACCACAACCTTCCCCTCCCCCACGCTCCCCAGTACAACCCCCTCCCCCACCACAACCTTCCCCTCCCCCACGTTCCCCAGTACAACCCCCTCCTCCACCACAACCTTCCCCTCCCCCACGCTCCCCAGTACAACCCCCTCCTCCACCACAACCTTCCCCTCCCCCACGCTCCCCAGTACAACCCCCTCCCCCACAACAACCTTCCCCTCCCCCACACTCCGCAGTACAACCCCCTCCCCCACAACAACCTTCCCCTCCCCCACACTCCGCAGTACAACCCCCTCCCCCACAACAACCTTCCCCTCCCCCACGCGCCCCAGTACAGCCCCCTCCCCCACAACAACCTTCCCCTCCCCCACACTCCGCAGTACAACCCTCCCCGGCCGGGCCTCACCGCGCAGGTCCAGCTCCCGGTCCCGCACGGCGTTCGTGTACTGGGCCGCCTGCTCGATGAGCTCCGCCGTGAGCTTCACCATCCTGCCGCGCGCCGCACGCACCGCGCCCGAGTCCCGCCGGGCCTAAAGCGTCGCGCGGCGCCGCGCAGGACAGAGCCCGCGCACGCCGAGCGCCGAGCCCCCGAGCCGCCAGGCCCAGGCCGAGCGCCGAGCCCCCGAGCGCCCGCTCCTACGCCCCGCCTCCCAACGCCATAGCAACCGAGGCGGCTTCCCCCGCCCGTCGCCAAGGAGTCACGAGCCCCCCCTGGACACAGCTGCCCCCCCTCGCGAGACCCCCATAGGGGCAGCTCCTCCTATAGACCCCACTCCCTCTCCTCCCACGGGGACAAGGGAGCTCCCTCATATACTCTATAGGGGCAGCTCCTCCTATAGACCCCACTCCCTCTCCTCCCACGGGGACAAGGGAGCTCCCTCATATACTCTATAGGGGCAGCTCCTCCTATAGACCCCACTCCCTCTCCTCCCACAGGGACAAGGGAGCTCCCTCATATACTCTATAGGGGCAGCTCCTCCTATAGACCCCACACCCTCTCCTCCCACGGGGACAAGGGAGCTCCCTCATATACTCTATAGGGGCAGCTCCTCCTATAGACCCCACTCCCTCTCCTCCCACGGGGACAAGGGAGCTCCCTCATATACTCTATAGGGGCAGCTCCTCCTATAGACCCCATGCCCTCTCCTCCCACGGGGACAAGGGAGCTCCCTCATATACTCTATAGGGGCAGCTCCTCCTATAGACCCCACTCCCTCTCCTCCCACGGGGACAAGGGAGCTCCCTCATATACTCTATAGGGGCAGCTCCTCCTATAGACCCCACGCCCTCTCCTCCCACGGGGACAAGGGAGCTCCCTCATATACTCTATAGGGGCAGCTCCTCCTATAGACCCCACGCCCTCTCCTCCCACGGGGACAAGGGAGCTCCCTCATATACTCTATAGGGGCAGGTCCCCCTCCTCCACCTATAGGGATAGGGGCTGCCCCCCACCACCACCACTATAGGGAGTGGGGTCGCTCCTCTTCCTTTCCCCCTAGACCCCATAGGGACAGGTGCAAGGTGCTGTAACTATTAACAATAGGGCTAAGGAGGGGTAAACTCAGACTAGAATTTCAAGACACACAATGCTAAAGAAAACCCTGAAACCATCTTGGGCTGTGTCCTGTTGCTGGGGCGGGGTGAACGCACTGGCTGTGGGTAAATTGCAGAAGCGGGGCTGAGAACGTCTGGGTGCTACCCCCGCCTCTCCTACAGGCTTTGCTGTGTGAACTTGGCTAAGTTATGGGCAGTCAAATTTTCAACAGTGGCCACTGGGACTGCATGCCTTAGTTCTCAGGTGTCCAGCCTGAGAAAGTGTGGGCCTAGTTAGCAGAGGGGTTGAGCATCGGCAGCACTCGTTGACTTCAGCAGAGGTCGTAGGGACTCAGTCCTTTGGAAAATTGCCCTGAAATGCAGGAGACAGAGCTTTCTTGAGAGCCAGCGCAAGATTACCGAATGAACTCTTCCAGGAACTAAAGACCATCACAGACTTCACCATGTACATTTCTTTGACCTGCCTTCTGTAACATCAACATAGAGCAAGACCTGTATATAATACATAAGAATCCAAAAAAGAAACAACCCACTGCATACACTTCTCCCCCTGGGGATGTTGAGAGAACAAACAGGACATATAGTCATGGTGTCCAATGCACTAGTGGATAGGTGATGATCTGGTATAAGAACTTATACAAAATAAGTCCAAGGTATCTTGAGTTCTACAAAATTGAGACAGAAATTCAATGACTACTTTTGAAAAGTTTGGCCTTCTCGGGCTTCAGTTTCTTAGCTACAAGAAAGGACTGGGAAGAACATTACCTTACACAGGGGTAATGTATTTTGGAACTGTATTTCGAAAAGCAGTGATGTAGAAAAGGACCATCATGGTGAAGTACCACCTGATCATGAACTAGCACTGTGAAGTGGTGGTTAAACAAGCAAATGTGATCCCTGGATGTATAATCAGGGGAATATAGCATAGAATCGGGATTATTATTGTTATTACCACTGCCTGTTGCATACCGGAACATTATGGGAATAGTGTTCTGATGTCCACACTTTAAAATGGAAAAAACAAATTGGATAGGGTTCTGAGAACAGCTACAAGAATGAGTCAAGTTCTGGAAAACATGCCTTATAGTGAGAACCCAAACAAGTTCTGTCTATTTAGTCTAGCAATCTAAAACTTAGGAAGTTACTTGATTATGAGTTATAAGTACCTACATAGGGAAAAGCTTTCAGACAGCACACAGCTCTTCAGTCTAGCAGACAAAGGCTCAACGAGATTGAATGTTAGAAGCTGAATATCAGCTAATTCAGGCTAGAAATAAGGTACACATTTTGGTTAATTAATCACTGGAATAATTTACCTAGGGATGTGGTCAATTCTCTGTCACTTGAAGTCTTTAAATTAAAATTGGAAATCTATCTAAAATGAAAAAGGTGACAATCTCTGGCCATATTAGGCAGTTCAGATCATAAGGCTTTTGGCCTTAAAAATGTGTGAATTTTTGAGACAAAGTACTGCACTATTTTTTTCAAACCACATTGAGTTTCTTATACAAAAGTGCTTTCAAAATGCAAAAAAAGTATATGGGAAGTCCCCCCCTTGACACGTGATCTTGATGGGATTAAATGAGGCCATGAGTCTCTGACTAGCACTGTATACGCTAAGAGAAGGAGATGACAGTTTGAATCCTGGAGTTTTCAGTTGCAAAAATATTATTTTGTCAAGCTGACTTTCCACAGAGCCCCACCTGGTGGTGCACTAGCATCAGACATTAGGTGAGGAGCCATATGTGTTGCCAGACTAGGGTGGTGGGGTGACCCAGGAGTGCCTGCAGGTGAGGATTAGACCATAGAGTGCTGGGCTGCTTAACACTTTGTATTACCCCACTTTTGAAAGTAAAGTAAAGAAGGGTGAGAGAACTTCCTCTGTACAAATGCCTGGTGGCATCCTGGCTAGAAAGGCTGCTTTCCTTTGGACACAGCTGGATCTGAACAGATTCCACACCTTTCCCCCAGCATGAATGTACGTGAACCATCAGTTCAGCAATTGTCCCCACCACCTCCAATTACACAGCACCATAAACACTTTCCTGCTCTGGCTTTTGCTAAGGTTACCTTGGCTTTTCTACCATCAACTGCTGTCTCCAGCCTTGATTGCGGAGTTGGAAATATGCTGCCGGCAGCACTGGGACATGCTCCCTGTGTCCAAGCTGCAATGAACTTTTCAACAGTCACCCCTTTGTTAAAGGCACCTGACCGTTTATTCATTTCCTTCCACTTTTATGTGGGGAACCCACCAACATTTGCTTTTTAATGAAAGTTGACACATGATTAGCTCATTGGCTGTTCGCCTGGCTTCAAGGTTCTGGAAACATTTAACCAAGTTGTAAATGGGGCCACACAGCTTTGGTGCAGTGATGGGGCAGGTTCTTTTCTGGGCCCAAATCTGGATCCTGGTGGCCCGCAGTGGGATGGATACCAAAGGGCAAGTCCCCTCACAGAGAACACCCCACACAGCTTCATCATGTTTATAGATTCATGGGGTGAAATCCTTTGCTTCATTAAAGTCAATGGCAAAATTCGATTGATGTTTAAGGCCAGAAGGGTCCCTTGTGATCGTCTTGTCTACTCTTCTGCATAAACACAGGCCACTGAATTTCACCGAGGGAAAATAAACAGAGGGAGATCCAGTTTAAATACCTCTGCTAGTCTCACCTGGGCAGTAAGTCAAGTAATTGCCACCTGCTAGGTTAAAACCACCACCTTGTTTCCACCCGGAAGCACCAACTGTGGGTGCAAATTGTGTAGAACTGCAGGCACAACTTGGAGCCTGAGCACTTGTGCCCTTTCCTGCCTGACAAAGGTGCAAATATTCAAGCTTTGCACCTGCAAACAAAGAAGCCAGACCATCACCAGGTCAAAAATTGGATCCGCACCATCATAGTAAGGCTGTACTGAGCCTGGGAGTCCATTTTGAGTTGTCCTACCAACACCATGATATAGGTCCCATCTTCTGGAGTTAGATTGTGACAGCAGGGCTTGTTGGTTTAGTACTCTGGATGCAGTGAGAGGATAAGGCTTTTGCTTTCATTTACTTCAAAGCCTGCAGCCTTGTGCTGCAATCCCAACAGAGCTCACCAAATAAGCAGGGCTGTCCCAGTTAGTGCCTGGATGGGGAACTAAAGAGCAGCCAGGTGCTGCAGAAAGTAGTGGTGGACATTTATCTCAGAACCAATATTGAAACAATGCCCCAGCCTGGCCCTAGAGGGCAGCATACTGCTGGAGCATACATCTTGAAGCGTAAAAGCCAGGTCCTGAGACCTTTTCTTAGGCGGAGGGGTCTTCACCTCTAGGTCCTGACCAAATTCCAGCTTGGGGGACTTTGTGACACCTACCTATATTTCCCCAAAGATGTTCTTCACTTTCTGCCGTGACAATCCTGTCCCATTGCTGTGTGTTGCTAGCTGCCATGCTATGTGTGGTTTGTATGCAGGTTTGCAAAGCAGTTTGGGAGCCTTCAGGATGGAAGGTGCTATGCGCAAATTATCATTAGTAAGTACCTGGGTTTTTTGCATGATCTGAGCTTCCTCCAAAGGTACAAGTCATTGGTACTAGTTAAGGAGAATGGGGTGTGCCCCTCTGCAGAAGAAATGCATCTCCAGCAGTAAATACATAGTTACTCCCCAGCAAAAAATCTCAGACAACTGACTTTTATGTCCAACAAAATAAAAAAAAGACTTCACAGAAACATCACACACTTGATCTAACCCAGGCCTGAATGACAAGATAAATCCATTGACTTTGGCATCTTGGAAAGAGTACAGACTCACTTTTCAGTGGATGTAAACAATTTATTAAATTTAATGGTCAGTTCATAAAAGCTTCATCTTCATGTGGTTGTTGATCCATTCAGTTTTATGAACAATGACATTTGGTCATCCCCTGTTCACCTAGCTGAGGTTTTATTGGACAGGCCCAGACAGGGTGAAAATAATTTGATTTTTTTTTTAAAAAAAGGATTCTTTCTGCTTCATAAAGAACTGATAAAGCTTTTACTGTGAATTTCACTGGCAGGAGGTTTAACTTGTTAAAACCATTAACAATAAAAATCAGAACATCCAACATAAGAAGCATTGTCTACATATATCTGATGAAAACAACTTTGCAAAGGCTGGCAACAGAATTCCCAGAGAAGGGGAAACACATGAATAAGACACAAACGATTCCCCACTTCCCATAAAAATAACAACAATAATAATTAATAATCTATGGAGAAATACAGTATAAGTTATCACAAAAAAAATCTCAGGACAACATAGCCAAATAAACTTTAAACAATTATACAAACACCACATGACATTCTGTTTGGAGACACAGTGAAGAGATTCTGATTGGTTTTAGAGAACTGAGCTGGATAGGGAAGGCGTTTCCTGTCCCCATCATCAACATCGGGATTTCTGAGAGACCCATCAAAGTGTTTGCATTAAAGCCCCATCTCTATGACAAGTGCTGGAGGGTAGAAATACAGGAAACCCATCTCATTTAGCTAGGAGAGGAAGAACTTAACCTGTTTCAGTGATCAGAACAGAGTTAATCAACAACATAATCACAATTTCAGAGGAGAAAGGGATTGAGTAAATAAGACTCCCGAGCCATGTGGATGGACCCTTATGTCTGGTCAGCCTCCTACTAAATCAGTGGGGCTCTGTGTGGGGACATGGGTCTGTTCTCATGCAACAGCTGGCAGGTTGAAGCCCCAGTGGACGCTATGGGCTAAATTCAGACATGGCGCTAGCAGGTGCACTGGATTGTCCCTCTTACACTTACTCTGAATATGGGCCTCAAACCTCCCGTTAGTGTCAAATTTATGGCCAGACAGAGTTAACAACAGAAGCCGAGTAACCTGAATACTTTGCTTTAGAGCTTTTACCTAGCAGACTATTCCATTCAGATTACCCAGTTCATCATTTTACATATGTAAAGAACAGAAAAATACTATTTTTTATTGTAACATGGATTTTTATCAGCCATAAACTAGCATAAAAGACCAGAACATGTTTAACCATTAATAAGTTCTTCTCCGCAGAGACACAGAAATCCAGGAATGGTTGAAGCAGAAGAATTTTGACTAAGAAACAAGGTCAGGTGTCTGGATCACACATCAGTCCCCATTCATGAGAAGTATTTGAGAATATTAATATTGCCATTTGTTTTGTATCTGTGGGGTCCGAATTACCACGAATACGATCCTACCTAGATTGAATGCTATTCATTATGTTGCTCTAGAAATAAACTGACAGAGATATTAAAGCTATCAAACTGATCATAAAATCTCAGAGTTGGAAGGGACCTCAGGAGATCATCTAGTCTAACCCCCTCCTCAAAGGGGGACCAATCCCATTTTTGCCCCATATCCCTAAATGGCCCCCTCAAGGATTGAACTCACAAGATTGGGGTTAGCAGGCTAATGCTCAAACCACCAAGCTATCCCTCCCCCCTCTGATGTTAGGCAGCACCATGTAAACTCTCCCAAAGTTGAAAAAATAAACTTTTGTCCCCAAGGTTCGGCAGACTGGACTTGCGGGCTGGTGGAATTCCTGGATGCAGCTACTGAACTTTATCCAGCCACGAGACATGTCTGACAGCATAACTGTACAAACAGCTTCATTTCACAGAGCTTCTTTGATTTCACAATCTCACAGAGAGTCTTGAAAGCTGAGGGGTCGTGTTCAGGAACAGGAGCATCTGAGAAAAGAAAGAGATTAACATTTTAAATAAGCAACCTCTCACAGGTAACGGGCAAGGCAATTTGTTCCAGTGGTTGAGGAGAGAGAATTGAAAAGAAGTCACTTTTTAGGGGTATCGCCAACCGGTTTGTAATGAAAGAATTGAGACACTTGGCAATGAGCGGGTGAATTAGTTCAAGGATAAAATATAATGAAATGCAAATGCGTATGTATACTTGAGCAATAAACAAACACTTATCAGCCTTGCTGGGTAACCTGTGTTTCTATTGCAATCCCTGTGTAGATACCATGATGGGAGAAATCATAGTGCTGTTTCGGGTCAGGAATTCTAGAACTTGATTTAATTCAAGTAGGTCAATTATATGTTCCATAAATATGAAATCCCGCATCCAACATTCTCCCTGTTTCTGTTGAGAGGACAGAATGAAGAAGCAGGAGCATTTTGTGGACTAGAGCCGGGGATTCTTGGGAACGTAGATAATTGGGAAAGGTGCAGGTGAAAGATTTTTCCTCATGTCCCTATACATTTCTCTCATCTGTTCTCTGGTTTGATTCCAAGACCAGTTCCACCTGAATTCTAGGAAGCTCTTTATTATTATTATTATTATCTGATGGTATCCTAGGCACCTTGCAGACCTATGGAATGAGGAGGGTCCAGATCCTCTAAGATATTTAAATGCCTAACATCCAATGAAGTCAATAGAGTCTAAATGTGGCTGAGGATTTGGGCCCAGGTCCCTGTACAGAGAGTACAGTCTATGGGCTCAATCTTCACCTGCACCAAGGTGCGTGGAACAGGGGAGGCAAATGTATCTCTAAGCTGCCTTCCAGCATCCTGGGGCCAGTGTAAGTTAGTGCAACCACAGGGATGCTCTAACTAACGCTAGCTGGAATAGTCCCCATGGGCTGTTCAATGGCTCTGAATAACCAGAGTACAGCATGCGCTGGCCATGCCCTGACAGGCTGCATTTATAGAGAAGGGGGACGAGGTGAGGGATGTAGAGCTAATTCTAATGACTTTATAGCAGGGGTGGCCCCTCCTGCCCAGTCCCCGAGCTCCCGGCTGGGGAAGCTCCCTGTGGCCCCTCCCCCGCTTTCTCCCCTCCCCGGCAGTCATAGCTCCTGTCGGTGGCGGCACTGCACGCTCCATGCTCCTGCTGGGCAGCGTGTCTAGCTCCCACAGGCCGCATGGAGCCAGACATGCTGCGTGGCGTGGTAAGGAAGTTGGGGGGGTTGGATAAGGGGTGGGGGGTCTTGGGGAACGGTCAGCAGGGACAGGGGGTGGTTGGATAGGGTGGAGGTTCTGAGGGGGGCGGTTAGGGGACAGGGAAGGTTGTATAGGGCATAGGAGTCCCAGGGGTCTCTCGGGGGGGGGGGGGCAGGGGTGTGAATAGGAGTTCGGGCAGATGGGACAGGAAGCAGAGGGAACAGGTAGGGGATGGGGTTCTGAGGGGGCGGTCAAGAGACAAGGAGTAGAGAGGGTTGGATGGGTTGGAGGTACTGAGGGGAGGCAGATGGGGGCAGGGCCAGGCTGTTTGCAGAAGCACAGCCTTCCCTACCCGGCCCTCCATACAATTTTGGAATCCTGATGTAGCCCTCAGACCAAAAAAATTTTACCCACCCCTGCTTTATAGCATTAGGGGAACCCCCGCTGAGAGAGGACTCCCCAGCTGCCCCCTAAGACACATCTGTGCTAGTGGGGTATCAGCCTGGGGTCGAAATTACGTTTACCCTCTCGTTCCGTATCGTCCATGCAGGTTACATTTGTGACACAGGCGCCGACGTGCAGATTGAAACCTTCCTTACACTTCACACAGTTATCCCTGGAGCCTTCACAGGCCGAGCAGTTGTCATCACACCTGACAAAGAGACAAGGGCACCCATATTTTCTCTCAGCACCACAACCATTTGCGTACAGACCTGACAGAACATGGGGCAAACTCAGCCTCGGGGGACCGAAGAGAATGGATTTGAACCCACTTCCATCTAGACTGAACCAGCCCCTTTCTCTCTGGAAAACTTGAACCAGGAGGCGCTGAACTTCTCACTAGACTGGTGCTAGGACACGGGAGTCTTTCACCCCCATTTCCCATTTGTTTCTGGTCAGTAGTGATTAATAAGTTGCCATGCTCTGATGACTAGGGGATCTGGGGCTGGGGTGTGGGTCCCAGCTATTTCCCTCCTCCTTCACCTTTGCCTTAACCATAAAATGAAAACAAAGCTATTTTTAATATTCACAGACAAAAACCATTACACTGGAGAACACACATCAGGAATTTATGGGTTAGAAACCTCACAGGAATGTTGTAATTACCCCAAGCCCAGGACATTCAGAGGTAAAGCTTAAAAGAAACCCAGCCACATTAAAGTATAGAAATGCAGTTAAGGCTCCTAACTGAGCTTAACTCTGCCCTGTAGAGATGCCATGATCAGTAATGCTTGTTTCAGAGGACAATGGTCACATCCCCAGGGTTTCTATATTAACAGTGTTAACAAAGTCCTGTGGCACCTTAAAGACTAACTATAAAGTTTTGAAGCATGAGCTTTCGTGGGCTATCCGACAAAGTGGGTATTAGCCCACGAAAGCTCATGCTTCAAAACTTTATAGTTAGTCTTTAAGGTGCCACAGGACTTTGTTAACTCTGCTATTCCAGACTAACACGGCTACCACCCTGATTCTTGACATATATTAACAATATGTACTCTCCAGTTTCACATCGGTTTTTGTCTGGGAATAAATAAGTGTGTCACTTGATTTACTCTGTTTTTGGAGGAAGAAAGGCAGCTTGGATCAACTACAGAGATTCAAGTGCTAAAGCGGAAGCAGAAAAAAAAGAAGCAAGATCAGACTTTTCTCTTGTCTAATGGAGGCACAATTTAGATGTGCCGATGAAACCTCCCAAAAGGATGAAACCCGCCAACTGGGTTTGATACTGCCTGGAGAAATTAGAATATTTGGTCCCACTATTAAATAGTAACGTTTATTCCTTACATACAGTTAGTTTATGTTCAATATACCTTCAGGCACCAGTCCTCGTTTTCTGAATACCCGAGTTTCCCTTTCCAAAGGGCACTGTAGAAGTACGAGTTTTCACCCCAGCCATAAAGCGTTTAATATCTGCCTTGAAGGAGAGCACAGCTACCCATGGCAGTGTAAAGGGTGCCTATGAGCCCCAGGGTTGGTGTGGGTTTAGAACCTAGGGTCTCCTGGTCTTGAGGCAAGACTATCTATGGGCATTTGTTTTTTGCATGATTGGAGCCGCTAAGATCCCCAATCATTGGCCAGGAACTCACTGTGCCAGGCGCTGAACAAATAGAACAATCCGACGGTCCCCAAGGAGTTTGCTTTCTAAGAATGCTCCGCGCTGACACTTTTTTCATTAGCCACCCATGTGAAAAATCAGCTCCAGTGAAGAATTTCCGAAAGGTCAGGGCTTGTTTGACCATTTTAGTCAGTCCAGCAAACAGCAGCCAGCCAGTCATTTTCAGGATTTTTATCTTGGTTTCCTGTGACCCACGCTATCAGCAGCCCCACTCCAATTGCCAGTGCATCCAGTCCGCTCTTAAGAATTGCTCCCGGTGCTTTTCCTCACACTAACTTCCAAGGGAAAGATCTCAAGAGGACCCCATACCTGGTGCAGACTTTATAAGGTAGACCAGGCACTGGCTCAGGGTAGAACCCCTGGCTGCAAGTGGGGACACATCGCCACTCGTGCAGGTGGAAATCTTTGGCACATTGTATGCATGCCTCTTTGCCTGGCCCTAGGGAGAACAAGGGAGACGTGAAATATTAGAGTCTGCTGCAAAGACAATCACCGCATTGTGTTACAGTGACTGTATCGAACTGGGAGCCAGGACACACAGGTCTGGAGGAACAGCTCGGGACCCCGTGCAGAAGAGGAACGTACCGACACACGTCTGGCAGCTCGCGTGGCACCTCTCACATTTCTGGGTCTCTTTGCTGAAATACGTGCCCGGCTGGCATTCTGGGAGACAGCCTGCTCCTAACGGGCTGTTGGAAAAGCGGGGGAAAGTTTTACCGAAACATACAAATACTCCCCCAAACCCTAGTGATTTGGCCATCGAGAGGTTTAATACAAGCCTCCATGTAAGGACTGGGTACCCTGGAGCCCAACCCTCTCCTCCACTGAGGCAGATCTGTACCACCTTCCCCAAAGCAAAGTGACCCCAGAAGATCCAGTCTCCATAGGGTCTGCTCTGGGTAAGGGAATCCGTATGTGGCACAGAGCCATTGTAGTTGCTTCAACACCAGCCCCATGGGTGCATGACCAGTGTTTTCCTGCACCCCTATCTGTAATAGGCTCTCCTGGGGCAGCTTTCAGGCTACTTATGCCAACAGATTGGCTTGCTGTAGAGCGGCCAGGATCAGAGGAGCACAACTGTGGCTTATAGCTCAAAGCCCCCCCGTACACCCCAACTTGCATTCCATGACTGCAGCCAAGCACTGGGCCCAGGAAGCCAGATTTTCTGCGCTGGCCAAGATCTGCTCAGCACAGCAGAGAAGAGGGGTTGGTTTTCTGGTTCTATGCCTGGCCCCAGAGGCTGCTCTAAACTACGCCAGCTGACCCAAGGGACTGTCCGTCAACTGTCCCGTCAAGTCTTGTTCACAGATACCAAGTGCAGGCCCCAGTCACATCTTGCCCCAGGGATCCAAATTGATGGATTGGAGCATTAAGAATTGATTTATGGCCCTTCCTAGGACATCACCCTAAACACACAAGAAGAAAGTGAAGATTATTTTAATCTGTACTTCCTTGGGCTCTTCTGCCCCCCCCCCCCCTCCCAAATATGGCATTATTGGGGGCAGTGTGATTTAGCAGATAGCCCAATAGACTGAGGATCAGAAAGGATTTCTAACCCAGCTTGGCCACTGACCTGTCGCATGACCCTGGGCAAATCCCTACCCTTTGTTTGTCTTCTCGTCTAAATTTTAGACTGAACGCTGTTCAGGGCAGAGCCTGCCTCTCACTACGTGTTTGTGTACAGGGCCTAGCACAATGGGGCGCTGATCTCGAGGTGCTGCTGTAATACACGAATGCACAAAACAAGAATGAAATTTAAAGACACATGCAATACACCTGCACAGCACCACTACCGGCTGTCTTCTCTCCCAGCAGGACCGAAGGCATCTGGAACTGAGCCAGCACTTCAAAAGACATTCAAGTCCTTTTAGGGACCCCTCCTCCCCAATAAAACCTGCTGCGGGATCGTTAATAAAATGTTCAAGAGGAAAGGGAGGTTTAAAAAAAATCCAAGCACATGGGCAGTCAGCCCAACTCTTCCGAAGGCCGGTCAGACAGAATGCGGTTAGATCTTTGCAAGGCAGAGAGAGCCTATCAAGGGTTTCTCTCTTGTAGAGGGTGTTTCTATGTCATGGATGCCTGGTTTTTGAGGAATTAAGCTGTTTTTTATTCACTTAATGGCTCATGAGGAAACTGCCAGTTCTTTGGGGTAGGAGCTGTTTTCTTGTTCTGTGTCCGGACAGCACCCAGTGCGGTGGGGTCTAGGTCTGTGACTGTGTGGTACAGCAATACAAAAAACATCATTATTTTCTCAATCCTGCTTGATTCTGAAGACGAGCAGGAATTCCTTTGGATTCATGCAGTCTAAACCCGGAGGGCTACATCGGGACTCCCAGCTCCTCACTGTGCGGAGCAGATACATGCCCGAGCAGTCCCAGGGCGCTGGCTGCTCACGCACGAGAGTATGGGGCTCACAACTGGGCCTCACACTTTGCAAGGTATCTTCCAAGGATAAAGTGCCACAAGCCGTGCAGTTGCTCTCAGCCAAGCAGAGCAGGGGCCTAACTACAGGAAGGATGGATTGGATGGTGTTGCAGCATCCGCAGTTACTACAGCTAGAACAGATTAAATCTAAACTTTAGCACACTAGGATTTGGTGGCCGTTTTATGGATCCCACAGGTACTGCGTCTGAAATAGCACCGGTGCAGATGATCTGAGTTCAGATCTTGCGAGCCACGTTCACAATACACCAAAGACCAGCCCTTACTCTGTGATTACTCCTATTGGAACCAACAGGGCTGTGTGTGCAGTACGGTGTTACTCCATGGGAATAAGGGTGGTAGAATCTGGGACTTCGCTTTTAATGTGCCTGGTGTATAAAGTGTGTTTTTAATCAGAGATGGGCCCAAGCCCAGAAATTCAGGCCCAGACTCAAAATCCAAGGAGTTCTGATCCGGACAGGGCCCATCTGTAGTTTAACACAAAGCCCTCCAGACAAAAGGCTTTGCTACACTCGCAAACCAGATGTGATTGACAGTTCAGTCATGCTGGATCTCACCCCCCCTGGATCTCTCTCTAGGTTTCAGAAATGAGCAGAAACAGAAAGTTCTTATTGGAGACACTTCTGCCGGGCCATTAGTGCATTAATGTGACAGAGAGGATTTGGATTCCCAGTTTAAAAGGATAGTGGACAATAAAAGGTAGCTTTGTATGGCTTACACCTGACAACCACTTCCCCATTTCTGAGGGAAATGCAGAAACTTTCGGCACTAGCGATTTTCACTTCAGTGCTGTTAAAAAAGTCCCTCCAATCCAAGTCCAGCCTGTTGACTGAATCAGACAGCTACACCGGAGCGAGCTGAGAACTAAACTCATGACAGTGGCCACCCGGGCTCAGCACTTCCAGTTTCAAACACGGAGACAAAACATTCCCGTTTTACTGTTATGGGGTAGAATTTTTGAGCATGGGACTTGGGCTTCCTCAGACGCTTCTGAAAAGGAGACCTCACCTTCGCCCTCAATCCCCAGTAGCACTGAACTCCCACCCAGCACAGCTGGGGGTAAGAAGAGACAAAGGTGGCTCTAAATTGCCTTCCAACCTGCCCTCGTTGTAGGGCTGCGCCCAGTGCAAATTAGCACCAAAGGAGCCATTTTGATTGAATACCTGGGGGGGGGGGGCAGTATGTGTTTTTCCAGGAGTTGAGACTCTGGCTTGCCATGCATAAGGAGCGCTAGTTATGCCATTATAACCCCCCTCCCCCTCACCTCCCTGGTGACACTGACTCCGGTCTAAGCGTGACTTTTTGCAGGTTAGCTTATACCACTTAGGAAGGGTTTAAACCACCAAAATTAAACAAACAAACAAACAAGTCAAGTCCCTCATATTGGAATAAGAGTGCCCACATGAGTTTTTGGTACTGGTGTAACTAGATCTGTATAACTAGACTGGCACTGCTATATTGGTATAACTGGTAAAACTTTCCTGTTGAAATAAGGCCTAAATAAGGGACGTCTGTGTTTGTAGTATGCATTTTAAATGCACCCAAAAGAGATATTTATAGGATCAACCCAATAACTCCTGTCACTAGGTCAACAGCCCTTGTCTTGAAAAATTGGCTGCATGGGACGTGCCAAACTGGGGAAGGTTCTGAAGGAGCTCCCCAGGGCTCATGTGGAAACCGTACGTTGTATAATATTCAATGTAAATATTTCCAGTTGCTCTTTTTTTCCTTTTAGATGTCCCCCCACCCACATCCTCACCCCCACCCCATAAACAAGCCCAGCAAAGGGAATTTAAATCAGACAGCACTAGGGATGAGAATGAGCCAGCGAGAGCCAGAAACGAGGTGGCAGACACAGAAGCCCCCATGCTGTAAGGAGCTGAGCACCATCAGCTTCCAGAGATTTCCATGCTGGGACAGAGTGCTTGGCAGCTGGCCGGGGTAGGCCCGTCTATAAACAACAGGCCTGTCTCCGACTCCCAGGGACCTTAACAGGGGCTGGCCTAGGTGTAACACGAGCATGATACAGTCGGACCCCGCAACACCGCGACGATCGGGATCCAAAAATACCCGATCGCGGTAAATGTGGGGTCGCGATATTGCGGGGTCACACGACATCAAAGTACCGCGCGCTGCCGCCATCGGGAGCCACGCGTGCCCCGCGCTATTGTCAGGTCTACATGATATGGCTCAGCTATGGAAACACCACCCCCGCTAGCCAACAACCCCCCCCGAAAAGCAGTGTCAGCAAAAACCCCAGTGCAGATGCAGCTTTGCTGAGAGCAGAATGCTTCTGTCGACATAGCTAATGTCATCTGGGCTGGCGGTGTTACTACGCGTCTAACACTAGGGGACTCCACCGGTATAGCTATACTAGCATAAGTGCCCGGCGTTGCTCGGGTCAGTCGGAGGTGGGGAGGGGGCAGACAGTTGACACCCCCTGACCAACCCCAACACCCACCCTTCACCCACCCTGACACCTTCCCACCCCCCCGACCAACCCCAACACCCCCCGGCTCACTTACCCCCCGACCAAACCCGACAACCCCACCTGACCCCCCAAAACAAACCCAACACCCCCACCTCACCCCCTGAGCAAACCCGACACCCCCACCTCACCCTCCGACCGAACAGTGTATTTAATAATCTGTGTGCTACACAGTGCACCGTGAGCCGGGGGGGGGGTGTCGGGTTTGGTCGGGGGGTCAGGTGGGGGTGTTGGGTTTGCTTGGGGGGGTCAGGTGGGGTTGTCGGGTTTGGTCGGGGGGTAAGTGAGCCGGGGGGGTGTCGGGTTTGGTCTGGGGGGGTGGGAAGGTGTCGTGGTGCGTGAGGGGTGAGGTGTGGGTGTTGGGGTTGGTCAGGGGGTGTTGCGGTTGGTGGGGGGGTGAGGTGGGGGTGTCGGGTTTGCTTGGGGGGGTGAGGTGGGAGTGTCGGGCTCGGTCAGGGGGTAAGTGAGCCGGGGGGTGTCAGGTTTGGTCTGGGGGTGTTGTGATTGGTGTGGGGGGGTGAGGTGGGGGTGTCAGGTTCGGTCGGGGGGTAAGTGAGCCAGGGGGTGTCGGGTTTGGTCTGGGGGGGTGGGAAGGTGTTGGGGTGGGTGAGGGGTGAGGGGTGGGTGTTGGGGTTGGTCAGGGGGTGTTGCGGTTGGTGGGGGGGTGAGGTGGCGGTGTCGGGTTTGGTCGGGGGGTAAGTGAGCCGGGGGGGGGGGGTGTCGGGTTTGGTCTGGGCACCCACCCCAACACCTTCCCCCCCCCCCAGACCAACCCCGACACCCCCCCGGCTCACTTACCCCCCGACCAAACCCGACACCCCCACCTCACCCCCCCAAGCAAACCCAACACCCCCACCTCACCCCCCACCAACCGCAACACCCCCTGACCAACCCCAACACCCCCACCTCACCCCCCGACCGAACCCGACACCCCCACCTCACTTACCGTCCCACCAAACCCAACTCAGATCCGTCGCAGGGGGGGAGGGGGCCCAGAGCCGAGGGATTCCGGGGACCTTCGCAGGTGGGGGGGGGGCACAGAGCTGATGGAGTCCGGGGTTGAGGTGGGAGGGGCAGAGAACTGAGGGCTCTCCGGGGTTCCGTTGGGAGGGGGGAGGGGCAGAGAACTGAGGGCTCTCCGGGGTTCCGTTGGGAGGGGGGAGGGGCAGAGAACTGAGGGATCTCCGGGGTTCCGTTGGGAGGGGGGAGGGGCAGAGAACTGAGGGATCTCCAGGGTTCCGTTGGGAGGGGGGAGGGGCAGAGAACTGAGGAATCTCCGGGGTTCCGTTGGGAGGGGGGAGGGGCAGAGAACTGAGGGATCTCCGGGGTTCCGTTGGAGGAGGGAGGGGTGAGCTGAGCGAGTGAGGTGTCTGTTGGAGGGGGGTATTATGACATCATCACCACCTAACCGCCCAGCCGATGTGATTGGCCCTGAAAGACTTTCACCCCTGGGGGGCGTCAGAGGTGAGATCCGAAAATTTTTCGACCCTTACCAGCATCTAGACCCCAAGACCCCTCACTGTACCAAATTTCAAGTCTCTGGCTCAAACGGTGCGGGAGGAGTTCGCAGTCATACGTACATACATACATACACACATACATACACCACTTGACTTTTATATATATAGAAGATTGCAAAGCATCTTCATAGTGTAGACAACGCCAAAAGATACAAGTCAAAATGGTGGTCAGCTAACAATCGGGGGCTGACTCTCCTCTCACTTAGACTGACTCCACTGACTGTCATGGATTTACTCCCAGATTTACCCCAGTCTAAGGATCATTGATCAAAAGCCCATTTAATTAACGGGAGGCTTTATATTGACTTCTGTGGGCTTTGGATCAACCCTAAATAATGGAGAATGAGACTTAACCAGTGACAATAATAAACTAATAATAATTCTTAGCAGTGCCATCTGAGGCCCACTTGATGCTATCTATACGTTCAATATGGCGCTTCTAAACCACAGTGATGAATGCTGTAGATAAATTGATGGAATTTACATAGTGCTTTTCAGCTACAAGATGAGTGATGTTATAGAATGACTGCTCCCTCCTCTGAATTTCCTGGCTTTTGGCAATTTGGATCACAGTCTTAGTGTTACTGAAATTATTTATTAAATACCTATTTATTAAATTCCACTTTTTTCCCCAGTGTGCAAATTTCACCTCAGTTTCTTGAGTTTAATCTAGAGATAAACATTTTGAAAGTTAATTTTACCTGAATCCATCCTTGCACAGAATACGTTTATCTGGATCACTAAGACATTTTCTACAGCTTTGATGACATTCAAGACAGAGTTTTTGACCTTTTAGAAACAAGAAACAAAGAAAGTTGGTGCAAGTAAAATCTGCCCAGAGAGATGCAAGCAGCAGTCTAACCACAATGCACAAGAAAGATCTTATGAACTGAAAAGTCCTGCACTTCAGCAGCTATTTTCTGCCAGCAGCTTACAGAGGTAGAATCACATTTTCGTCATATACTTGAGCCCTTTCAACTAAAGGGACATACAGATGGGTGGTGTTCAGACTATGTGGATAACTCACAGGGACACACACACGGTAAATACTTACTTGATTAAGCCAACGTGGCTAGGTGTCTTATGATGTTTCTGATTCAGAATATTCTACTTCTCATGGATATCAAATTATCCCCAGACATTTCAATAGGCCAGAGGCTGCACAAATTTGTGTGGGCTCTTACACATGCTATGGTCTTGATCCAACTCTCATTAAAGTCAATGGAAGCCTTTAATGGGAGCTGCATTGGGCTCTATATTGTCCAAATCCTTACTCAGACAAAGCTCGCATTGACTTCAATGGGATGTTTTGTGTGGACGGGGCCCTCATGGATATATTAAGTACAGACTGATGTCGATCCACCATGCGAGTAAAGTGAAGGAGCATTTCTATTCTTTCTCACAGCTGAACATACTAAAACGTGGTTACTCATTACAGACACAACGGAACAAAAGGGAGTACTGGGAGGAAGGGAGGGGAGAGGAATGACATTCAAGCTGTTAGACTCACAAATGTGACCTTTAATATTATGGGGGAATAGCATTTACAATGGGATATTGGGAAATGTCACTTGTTTTAAATTTCCCTCTTTTCTCTGTTCAATGGTTTGCATCGGTTATCTCCTTTCTTTCTCTGCCCCCTCCTTGGCAAGTGATCCAAAGCAAACCACCTTAGCGAGACAGGAGGAATAGTATTTAAAAATCATAATAATAATGCCTACTGAACTACAACCATGGTAATTAATAGTTACCTTTCTATACTTGAGGTTTCCACCTTTGAAATCATGCCTAAGGGTGGAATTTTCCAAAGGTATCTCATGGTACGTCTCTACTACCCGCCGCATCGGCGGGTAGTGTTCGATGCATTGGGGATTGATTTATCGCATCTCATCTAGACGCGATAAATCGATCTCCAAACACGCTCCCCGTTGACTCTGGAATTCCAGCTCCGCAAAAGGAGTAAGCGGAATTGATGGGGGAGCCGCCACAATCGACTTGCCGTCGTGAGGACGGCCAGATAAGTCGAACTAAGATACTTCGACTGAAGTTGTGTCTCTTAGTTTGAACACCCTCCTAGTCTAGCCCAGGCCCCAAAGTGAGTTAGACCAGATCTTAATCGCTTGCTCTACAGTTAGGTCAACACAAGGCAACTTATGTCAATTTAACTATGGAAGTATCTACACTTAAATTTTGCTCCCATTAATGTAACTGCCCCACTACACTGACTTAACTCCACCTCCACAAGCCTCTTAGAGTCAAGGTCGGTGTAGTTAGAACAACGCAGTGTCAGTGCAGACACTGTGCTGCTTATGTGGACTATTACTAGTTTTCAGAAGCCTTCCCATAATGCCCCACACTGACAGTACAATCGATACAACCATTCCTGATGAGGACATTCATCGCTGACACAAGAAGCAACGTGCAGCCACGCGCAAGCGATGTAATTACTGCGGCGGCTGTATGCCCACGTATGTTAGAGGACCTTAATTCTGTAGTGTAGACAAGGCTAACTCTCATTGACTTTCAATGGGAGTTAGGTGCTTAAATCATTTAACCTTCTACCCTAAGCACGGAGCTGGGAGAATTCCTGAGTTCCAATCCAGACTCAGCCTCTGATTGGCTGTGTGGCCAGAACTGTTTGTTAACAGGGCCTCAGGTTTGGGGGGCTGAACTCTGAGAGATAGCTTCTGCTGCTGAATCCCTCTGAGCTGGAGCTGTGCAAATCTACTCTACTGGAGTTGTGCAAATCAGATCCTAAATGTCTTGAGTCAGGCACCCCAAAATGAAAACAATAGTGGGCACATTTGAAAGTTATGACTGACTTTGGCATCCTAGTTTTGCCGATTATAATATTGTTCTACCTCCCAAATACACTGTAAGGGTCAAGCTAGCTCATACTTCTAAAACATAGGGAGTTTATCACCCTGGGCCTATTCATGAGGGTGATCAGTCCAATTTTTGAAGAGGCACTATGCATTTTTCTTGCACCGTCTCACGCTACTGTAGCATTCTGGCTCTCACCACTAGTAGCCGCGAGAGTGCCAGGTGTAACTTGACTGCAGTCGAGATCTGCCTGTTAGGTGGTGATTCAAAGGCTCGTCACATGAAGGCTCCACCCTGACATTTTAGATTTCTTAAATTCTTCCATTCGTGTTCATCTGGGGAAACCCCCCCCCAACCCTCACATTCTCATGCTCCATTCACATCCTTACTTTCATCTGCGTAAAACCCCACTGGACATAACATCACACATGCACGTGTTTCCTGGTGGTGATAGAAACCGCGTCGGCAAGATGTACACTGGTTCCGGCCCCTTCCCGTGCAGGTTTCGCACCCTTTCTGGCATTTTCGGCATCTCCTACTTGCGTTGTCCCCAAAATACCCTGAAGGGCACGAGCTCACACACACCCTGGAGAAGAATTAAACAAACCAGACATATAATCAATGTCCCGAGGGCTCCCTTCTGCCAGATGCATCCAGTGAAATCAACAAGAGTGGAGGGCACTCAACGCCTCACTGGATTGGCCCAACAACTGCACACGATAAAGACTTTGCACCATAAGGCAAAAAGGCATGGTGATGAATCCAAAGACTAGACAGTGAGCAAGAGGCTAAACTTTCTATTCTACATAGGTTCTTATGATGCCTTCATCGCCATGGTATCCGAGTGTCTTCCAGGAGTGCATTAAGCTATGTGACTAATATCAACCACCTGTAGTTCATCATTCTCAACTCAGCTTCTCTTTCCTCCCGCACAAGTGCCCAGGGTAAGGTTTAGGAATAAACTCTTTAGGAGATGGAGGTAGAAGAAAGCATCTGGTACTACAGTCTCATTGCTTCCTTATGTTCTTCTGTCTGTCTGTACCCCCCTGTGGTCCCTTATCTTATACTTAGTTTGGCATGTCTTTGGGGCATGGATCATCTTTTGGTTCTTTGTACAGTACCTAGCACAATGGATCCCCAGTCTGTGACTGGGGCTCCTAGGTATTAAAGCAATATAAAATATATTAGGACTACGCTGAATCTCGGGTTAAAGGAGACTTTTGTTGCTCCTTTCTTTGACCTTGAGGAAATCCCTTGCTAACTGCACCTACATTCTTGTTTCTGCTGAATCATTCCACCAAATTTACAGGTGTTTGGAATAAATTACTGTTAAACACTGTCATAGTGTGGTCTTTGGAATTGGATATTCAGGTGGGGTTGCTTTGTAAACTAGAAGTTGCAAATGACCAAGTCTGAACTGACAGTATGCAATCATCTCATGTGAGATACAAATCAATCTAAGAGACGATTTAGGTGGTAGGACTTCTAGGCATTGTGGCGGTATGATGTGGGCTGGCTTTCATGGATTATACCACCAAGTATAAATTAAAGATGCACATTTAGATATCTGAAAAGCAAAAGAGTGTGGATCCCGGTTCCCAAAAGGTACAGTATTTTCAGCTCATGAAGTCTGGTGTTTAGCAGTGCAAGCGCTCGGTTCTCATATGGTATTTAGTGTAAAGAAATGCTGCTTTTGCAATTAACTCCCACGCTTGCCTGTCAGACCTTCAGTGGGATGGCGACTGTACATCAGTCATCCCACCAGACAGCTCCCCTCACCAGTATTTTTATTTGCAGGATTACTAGATCATGTCAGCCTTCAAAACAATCTACTCCTATGTATTCCTTATTATCAAAGTGTAAACTGAATTTCTGTGGTTGGGAACGGTCTTTAAAACCGCTCCCATAAATAGCATGGGATTCAAAGGTTTCTACAGTTTCCCTAATGTTAATGCACACTGACTTGATAACTAGTTCTATGGGCAAAAATTTCAAAAGAGCCAACGTGATTTAGAAGCCTACATCCCACCTTCAGAGCCCAAGTCTCATGGGAAATCAATGGAATTTAGCACCTACATGCCTCTTGAAAATGAAGACTTCTAGGTCCTTTTGAAAATTACACGCTGTATCTTCTTTATGCCATCCATGTCCCAATTTAAAGTAGAAATCCCAGTGCTCTCCCTCTCTCTACATACTTTTCCACATGAATACTAGTGCTTATGAAAGGTACTAGATCTGCATCCCGAGGGAATGAAATCCTCCACTGACCCGTAAGACGGGCATGGCACACAAAGGAAGAGACAGAGCTAAGAGCAGGTCATTCAAGCACGCACCCAAAGGATTTCAGAATAATTAAATATAGCATGCCACATAAGCCCCCAAACACCAGTCAGATGGAAACAACTTTCAGTAACTACCAATCTGAGCCACATTGGAACTGGTAACCTTTAATGAGTTAATTTTCTAAAGCACTCATCACCACAAGATCTGAGGAGCATCAAAACATTAATAATGCCCTAGAAGGAGGGAAGTACCATTATCTTCCTTTTATGGGGGGGCTTGGAGAGATTGAGTGACTTACCCAAGGTCACCCATGGCATAAGCAGGAAGAGGAGCCAGGTCTGCTGAGCCCTGGGGCGCTGCCGTAACCCCAAGACCATCCTCCCTCCCTACTACAGGCAACTGGTTCGTCTGTCTATTAACAGATCTCAACCAGGCTTCTCTTTCTGATGATATTTTATTAAACTAGAGCATTCATCAGACCCGAACATGTGAACAAAACAACGGCCTAGTGGTTAAAGCACTGAACGAGGATGCAGCCAACCAAGGTTCAGGTTCCAGCTTTACTACAAACTCCCTGTAAGACCTTGAGCAAGTGACCTCACCTCTGTGCCTTATTTCCCGTCTGTAAAATGGGACCAATAATGCTCCTGCACTTCCATCCTTTGTCTGTTTAGAGGACGAGCTATTTGGAAGGGTCTGTCTCGTATTAGTAGCACATTCAGCTCCTAGCACAAAGGGGCCACTGCGGTAAAGCAAATAAATCATAACATCATTACCTGCCAGTTTGAACACTCCCGAGACTGTAATGGATGCAATTCAAGCACTGATCTGCATGAGGACCATCGCAGCCTTTGTTGCCACATTCAGGATGACAGGGACCTTAAAGAGAGAGAGAGAGAGAGAGAGAGAGAGAGAGAGAGAGAGAGAGAGAGAGAGAGAAAAGAGAGAGATATTTCTGCTGAAAGAATAGGCTCAAGCTCTTCCAAGCACACCCTACAAGTGTTTCTGTCTCGTCCCCATGGGTGTAAATGTAGAAGGTGTTGATTAAAACTATACTGATGTGGGCTAGCTCAGGAGAAAGATCAAACAAACAAACAAAAAGTCTTGCCCACGTCCCCCAAATCGACGCTGACACCAGCCTCACTTGTATTTCCTCCTCCTTTCCAGGTCCAGCTGTATTTTGTGGGTGGCAGGGTCCTGTTCGGTTTCTGTGGAATGTTTTTCTGAAGGGTTTGGAACCAACCCCGTCTCCGTGTGCAAGGAAATGGCAGATCTCTCTCATTCCCCTGACATCTGCACGACCAATTTGCGGTGGGGCGATGAACGGTGTCATGTTTCAACTTTTAATTTTGTTCCTGTGCACAGTCCCCCTTGTAGCCCCCGATTTTTTACCGTCGGTGTGTGGGCTGGTGGGTATGTCCAGGCTGCTCAGCTCTCTACGGCCCAGGGCAGCCCATCCCACCCCACTTTGTGCACCACCGCAGCACCAACAGCTTATCCAGCCTAACTCTAGCGCCCTTCCTCCCAGAAACAGGCTTGTTTTAGATGCTCAGAGAGCTCCCCCTCCCCCTTTCACACCAACCACCAGGTTAACTTCCCCAACCTTCAACACAAAACGTTGCAAGCGCAGCCCCATGACAAGACGGTCGCCAGTCCTGAGATGCCATCCCCCTAGTCAAAGCATTTTTGTTTTGGTGGTTGGGTTTTTTACTGGTGTTTAGCTTCTTTTCCAGCTTGTTCCAAAAAAAAGTAAATGATTTGCACACTAGTCTACTATGTTGTTTTCCCTGTGGTCTTATAAACTGTGGTGAGGTGCAATGCAAATGTCTAGATCTACACCGGCAGGTACTCATTTTTGTAGGGAAGCAATATTCCGCTGCAAATAAAACAGAGCAAGGGGTTGCAGCGGTCTTACCTGTGTATTCTTCCTCCTCTTCCACCACCTCCATCTGACTCTGGAAAACTGCTGCTTTAGAGGGCTCCATTTTGGATGTTGACATCTCAAGCATCCTTGGTTGGGAGTGATGGGAACTGATTGTGTTGTAAGGGTGTTCAGCTGTTCCATATAAAATGAGACTCCATTCCTTTAACTTCCCTGCAATAGATGCAACAGTCACCACAGACTAACATTTCACCTTTCCATAGCACCGTCCACTTCTCAGAGCCCCTTACAAACAAGGATCAGTAAGTCTTCAGACTGCTGCTGTGAGGTGGGCATAAATTCACCCATTTCACAGCTGGTGAAACCAAGGCATACAGAAGTAAAACAATTAGTCTAGGGACATATGGGAATGCAGTAGTGGGAACTTGGACCAAAACCCAGGAATTCTGACTCCCAGCAGAACTGCCAGGAAATGTCACATTTCTAAAATTTTGTAAGGTATAATAGTAGCCAAGAAAGCACAAGCAAGATCATTCAATACAAATCTTTACTAGACCACAGAGCTTCTCGACTAAATTAAGGTAGCAGTTCAAGGCAGCCATGACATTTTTAATGTGTTAACTCCTGTGTGATAAACTGCAGTTTCACTAGTTGCTTAATAGCTGAACTATGGAGAAAGCCATTAACTCTAGAAGCTATAATTGGAGATAAGGAGACTTATTTTTGTCAATGTCTCCAAACACTAAGATTAGCTTTAGAGCTGTTTCCACAGTATTCTAAACAGAGGCCAGCACTGTTCCGCTTCCCGCAGCCCCCACTGGACCGGAACGGTGAACTGGGGCCAGTGGGAGTCGCGGTCAGTGAACTGGCAAGTAAACAAACCGGCAGGGCCTGCTAAGGGTGCTTACCCTGTGTTCCAAGGTTGCCGATCCCTGACCTAGACCATCCCCAACAGGTATTTTTCTAACCTGTTCTTAAAAACTTCCAGAGACGAGGATTCCGCAACCTCCCAAGATAAGCACTAGAGCAGGTCAACTATCCTGATAGTTAGAAAATGTTTCCCCACTATCCAACTTAATTGTTCCTTGCTGCAAACAAAGGCGATTACTTCTTGTCCTACCTTTGGTGGATGAGTGCAACTGATCACCCGATTTAGGGATAGACGCAGCTACCTAATTTTATGCGCCTACATTTGAAACTGTGCTCAGTAACATCCTTTGTATTGCAACATTTTCCTTAAGAATCATGGCAAAGCTACGCCAGACAAACCCAGCTCAAAGCATAACTGTAGCTGTTCCAGGTAAGCACAAACTTTTGCATCAAGTACAACACGGTCAGTGAATTAGCCTGATAACTGCACTCTAAGCATCATACCACATCAGTAGCTCAGACGTGACTGGCAACAATCCAGAAAGACAACAGTGCGTGCTCACCTCGCCTCTCTGGGTTGCGCATGTGGGATGGCGTGTCATGGATCTTCAGACTCCATTCCCCTTCTGCCTTCTCCCCCCAGCAGTGGACAGTCATGAATTCCCAGTTTTTAAATCCTTCGTTAGAGATATCAAACACTCTGTGATGGAAGAGTAGCGTCAGTGCATTACTCAAGACAGTTAAAGAGGGAGCACTGGGAGGGACTAAGAGATATGCACTCTAATGGCTTGTCACCCCTGTGCCGACTACCAGGGAGCAAATTGCAGAGTGCACAGATGGTGTTACGCTCTAACTGCTCCGTGTGGACACTGCTAACATGAACTAAAAGGTACCTAGTAACCTTAGTGCTGTAACTTAGTGCTGTTTGAAAGAGGACTACAGTAACATGAACTAGATGCCTTTTAGTTTCTGTCAGAAGCCTGCACATGGGGCAGATGGAGTGCAACCATTTGGTGCACTCTGCAATTCACACCTCTGTAGTCTACACTATGGCACAGTGTAGACCTAGCCTAAGACTTCAGAGGTTCTCAAAGCTTTTCAATCGAATGGGCTGCATCTTAACAGCGAGATTGTCTTGTGTGCAACACCCATCCCATTGGGAATGGCACAGGCCACCTCCCCTCCCAGCCGGACCCATGTAACATCCCTGTGGCAACTGCAACACTGGCTGCCATGGGGAAGTAACATCAGGAAAGTATTTCACATCTTTGCAGCCATCTTGTCATGCAATTTAGCAGTTAGAATCAAACAGGAGAGCCAACACGAAGAGACCAGCCAACAGCTTGAGAACCATCCTTCTAATCTCATGATTTACAATAAAAATTAACACCAAAGGGCAGAACACAGCATTGTAAAAATAATCTACCCAGGGACTCTGTTGGTAAAATAGCACCTGGTTACAGAATGAAATTAAGAACCAAGTTTGGAACGTCTATTTTTTGGGTAAACATCCACCACTGGGTCCACTTCCGATTCAGGGTATTTACAGCAAGGCCTTGATCACTGTACATGATCAGGCAGCTTCTAGATACTATATAGGCCCTGATCCTGCACCAAGAGCCATGAGGACGCACCCCGCACGTACATATGGCGCCCGACTGAGGTCATTCCCAAGCTCACTGTTGGAACTATATTAATAACCATTCTGCAGATGCGGTGCAGAGTGCTCTACACAGACAGCATAGAGCTGAGTTTCAATGCAGCAGCTCGCTCAGCGTGAATGTGGCCAGAGCATCACATTGGAATCAAGTTCATAGTGTATTTATCAAAACCTTAAAGAGCAAGTATTCATCATGCCAGAACCTCAGCCCTGGTAAGCCCTTAGTCATCTCCTATCTCCCACAAAGGGTGTTCCCAGGCAAAGGGAGTGTGGCCCATAGCTCTAAACCACAGCAGAGACTCCAGATGGTAAACAATCTGTCACAGAACTGGAGGGGAAGCAAAATACTCCGATGAACGTTCCCTTTCTCAGCCTGGCCCATCTGATTATACAAGACATAGTTGACAAAAACACCACTCAAAGGGCCTGCATAACAAAATGTATCTTGCTCGCTGCACAAGTTGTCTTCAATTTAATTAGGAGACTACTCCATAGCATGCAATAAAGTCTAGTAACCACAGTACTGTTTAATCATTGCTGAGAAGTGGGGAGGCACTGCCGATTGTGTGAAGCCACTTCTCCTGACTACCTCACGTCTCAGCTGCATATCCTCCAGTAACATATTCCAACTGTAAATTGAACTACAGGTTCCAGGGATGAGGAGACAGGGGACACTACAGTGGACTAGGAAAGCAGAGTTTCTAATGAAGGAGTCAGTGGCCAGATGGCAGTCTGGGATTCTTTTAATGTTTACAAACACGCCAAAATTCTCAAGATGATGAAGTTCATCCACACTTACAGCAGGGGGACCAGAATTTGGAAGGCCAAAACTATTACTCAGTTTAGGAATAGAATTGCCACCAATTTCCCCACTTTACCTTCATCCCCACCAGTGAGATTTCTGGAACAGCCATGATCTTGTAAAGTAAAATTCTGTGAAGCAGTTTATCGCTTGCTTTGATTCCACAGGGAATCAAAACTACAGGGGTTTTGTTTGGGTTTATTTCCATACATTAAAGAGTTTCGTACTAGAACATTTCTTTTGGCAAATAGTAAGTTTGCCAAAAAAATGCATTTGCAGTTTTGTGAATTTGGGTCAAATTTGGCAAATGGTTTTTTGGGGAAAAATGGGAAATGTTGAAACACTTAATGAAATCAGAGAAAAGTAGGGCTGAAAGGGACCTCAAGAAGTCCTCAAATCCAGCCCCCTACACTAAGGCAGGACCAAGAAAACTAGACCATCCCTGTTCTTAAAAACCTCCAATAATGGGGATTCCACAAATTCCTTTGAAAGCCTGTTCCGGAGCTTAACCACCCTTATAGCTAGAAAGTTTTTCCTAATATCCCTTACTGTAGATAAATCCATTACTTCTTGTCCTGCCTTCAGCAGACATAGAAAACAATTGATCACCATCCCTTTATAACGGCCTTTAACATATCTGAAGTTTCCCCTTCAGTCTTCTTTTCTCAAAACTCTCTCATAGGTCAGGTTTTCTAAGTCTATCATCATTTTTGTTGCTCTTCTTTGGACTCTCTTTACTTTGTCTACATCATTCCTAAAGTGTGGGACTGGGAACTGGACACAGCACTCCACATGAGGCCTCACCAGTACCAAGTAGGGACAGTTACTTTCCATGTTCTACATACGACACTTCTGCTAATGCACCCAGAATGACAATAGCCTTTTTCGCTACTGCATTGCGCTTTTGGCTTATATTCAATTTGTGGTCCATTTGACCCCCCAGGTCCTTTTCAGCGGGACTACCACCTAGCCAGTTATTCCCTGTTTTGTAGCAACGTGGCTAATTTTTTTTTCTTCCAAGGGGTCATACTTTGCACTTGTCTTTACTGAATTTCATCTGATTGATTCCAGACCATTTCTCCATTTTGTCATGGTCATTCTCATCTTGTTCTCCAAAGTAATTGAGACCCCCTCTCAGGGTGGGGTCCCCAGAAAATGTTTTAAGCACACTCTCCACACCATTATCCACATCATTAATAGAAATGCTGAATAATACTAGACCCAGAACAAACCCCTGTGGGACCCCACCAGATACGTCCTCCCAGTTTGACAGCAAACCATTGACAGCTACTCTCTGACTACCGCCTTTCAAACAGGTATGCGCCCATCTTACAGTAATTTCATCGAGACCACATTTGCCTATTTGACGTATGAGATTAACATGTGGGACTGTGCCAAAAGCTGTACTAAAATCAAGACCGATCATGACTAAACTTCCCCATATCCACCAGGCCAGTAACTCTGTCATAGAAGGAAATGAGGTTGCTTTGGCAAGACTTGTTTCTGACAACTCCACATTGCTATTGCTTATTACCCGGTTATCTTCTAGGTGCTCGCCATCAGGTGCAGTGTTTTCCGGGTATTGACGTGAGTCTGACTGGTCTATAACTCCCCAGATCTTTTGTTTCCCTTTTTAAAGATGGACACCAGGCCTCATTCTGACATTTGCGGAATGAACCGTTGCCGCGCTTTGTTTCAAAGTCACAGTTCATTAAAAGCCTTCCCCTGAATTCCCCTTCTGGCCTGATGTTTCCCAGGTGACTTCTGGGCAGATTCACCATGTCCCAGTCAAGCATATACATTTTTGGTGCCAGAGGGGGGATCAAGAGGGAAAAATCACCCCTTCTTTTAAAGTGACAGTGCAAAAAGTGATGGTAGCCAGTCCCAGGCTAACCTGGCCCTACACCTGCTGCTGCAATAGAATGGCCATATAGATTTGGCCGTTCTAACCTTCTTGCCAAGAGCTGAGACTCGGTCCCTGAAGGAGAAGTTAAATTAATCTGCAGGTCCCCGCGTCGAGGGTGCTCAATGCTGACGCGCACAATGACGTGCTCCAGGTACACCACGCGCTGGTCATAGTGGTTGGCACAGGCGTTGGTCACGGTGGTTGTGTGCACCGTCTGGTCAGCATGGATGTCCCTAGAGGAGAAGCAAGGACAGTTAGCAACGGAAAGGACAGCAACGGGCTATCACTGGGGGAAACTCAGCTACACAACGAATAGAACAACGGCCACCCAGATGGAATCTGCTGGCTGTCATTGATTCGGCCCTGCTGCATTTTACGAGGCCAGTTCTTGCTGATGCTTCTCCTCCAAGAAGTGCCCCCACAGGCAGTGCTCTGGGGAGGTCTATGAGCAGGAAAGTAATCGACAGCCCTGCAAACAGCCGTGGCAGTGCTGGAGAAGTCTCCCAGGGTCAATTCCAGGAGCAAATAGCAAGTGGATGGAATCCTCCCCCCCCGCCCCACTCCACCTCTGCCAGAGCACATGGGGATCCCCGAAGAAGTGGGCTCTTCAGTGCAAAAAAGGGTTCATGGCCCCTGCAGAGGCTCCCCAGCTCCTGCCTCCCAGACAGCAGAAGTGAAGGAGTCACACTGCAGCAGGGTCTCCTGGGTCCAGACGCAAAGGGAGCAGGATTTGACCCCTACACAGTGCTGGGAGATCATGGAACAATCTTTAAAGTACTCCACTGGAGTTCCTTCCTTGGATCGAACTTTTCTGGCTACTCTGTAGAAGACCGAGTGGAATCTACAGCACTAACTCATTCCATAACAAATGCCCTGGAGCTGCGGATCACACAAGAACAGCAGTCCCACAACTGCCCTGAAACCCCCTGCTCTCCAAACCTACCCCGGCTGGTTCAATGTTTGCTCAAATCAGTTGCTGGATCCCTTACAACCGAGATTTTCAAATGTGAGCGACCACATTCTTAACTACACAAACAATCACCATCCACCAAAGGATTAATTCCCGGTGACCTTCTTAGCCGTCTTATTAACATACAATTTATTAGAGGGAGCAGTTTCTCTATTATTCCTCAGGTTTCCTCTGGGGATACTGCCAAGCATATGCTTTGGATTCTCGCCGGGGTTACATAACGTGCCTTTATTTTGCCTTAGCCATAAAAAATAATCTAAATCATTATAAATAGTGATGTAACTCCCTGGGAGGGGTTGTCAGTATTTGAAAACATTATTTGCATGCACCAGGAACAGACTTCAAGATGCTCCTCTCTCACTGATTTCCTTCAAAAATTCGTAGTCTTGGCTGGTTTAGTGGCTGTCAGCTGGTCCTTCTGGTCCAAAGTGACAGTAACATGGACATTTTAAATGGTATTTTACACTGAGAGGCTCTATGTGGAGCCATGGTTCTTAGTTGTATTACTGTAGTGCCTAGTCATGGACCAACACCAGGGCTAGATGCTGTACAAACACAGAACAAAAAGACAATCTCTGCCTGAAAGAATTTCCCACCTAAGTATAAGACAAGAATTGAGACAAGGGCCTGGGTTAGCTATTTGGAACATCCCAGCTTTTCTCCAGTCACTCCTTACATCACCCAGCACACCAGAGCCCTCGAGCTTTGCATCCAACTCGAAACTGAATTGGATGGCAGACAGATGATTCGTGAAATCTGTTGCTGTGCAGATGTCTGACACTTAGGAGTTCAGGTTCTACAACACCCAGGTGAAACAGAACCAACCCCACAGCATCTGGGGAAAAGTTCTGCAATGACGTGCAGCCCACGGCAGTTCCACATTATGTTGTGCCTGACTAGCTAGAAACTGTTTCTATACAAGATCAGAAAAAAAGCATTTAGCCAGACTAATTTCCAGTCATCTTCAGGGTTCAGAAGAAGTTTATTGGAGTTAGTAATCAGAAACACTGACACACCAAGGGTCAAAACATCTTACTCCTTCTAGACGGACTTCACAAATTACTTACTGCAGCATGAAAACGGCCTAAAGATCTAGCAAGCCAGGTCTTTGGGGGACATCGCCAGCAAGAGAAAGGCTGTGTTTAAACCTCAGGATCTGAATTCAGTTACACCTGACTTCAGATAGGTAACACGCACGACACTCCCACCAGCTATTAAGACACAGTACCTGATTCATCACCAGGTCACTACAGTATTTACTCTGGTGATACTTTACTCCATGTGTGTGCGCGTGGGCACAACAGATATTTATATCACGCACACACACACTTTCCTCTGTGGGTGGGTGGATAGGTGGATGGAAACTGCCTCATATTATGTTGCCAACTCTCATGAGTTTGTCATGAGTCTCGTGATAATTATGGTTTTACTTAAAGCCCCTGCTCCTGGAGTCAAGTGGGTATGTGATGATTTCAACCTTTATTCTTAAAGAAAAAGTAAGTTTCTAGCCCTCGTGTATGTGGAGAAAGCTTCAAAAATGTGACCCCAGTACACCATACAGGCTCAAAAAGAAGAAAGCAAATGAAAAGAGCAGCAAATCTATTATTTGTACATAATGTCCTTATTTTAAAACCAATTGCATGACTTTTGGTGAGCCCGACTCATGAGTTTTGAACATTTGGGATTGGCAATACACCCTTCATAGACACTTTCAATGAGGTCGAGCCTCCTGAAAAACTAGAGCCAAGCCAGGCTAACCCACTCTCTGTAGCTTTGTCTTGTTTGCCCATCTCTTTCCACATACTCATGCTAAACCAGGAACCAGAGGGGCTGCTTAATGAAACAAGACTCTGGGAACATTTCCTTCCCTTGCCAACCTCAACTGCGTTCCCCCAGGTCATGTCTGGAAATCACGACAAACTTGTTTTGTTTACTCATTGTTTCCTATTATTTCACAACAAACAGTAACAAATTGATGCTATCTGCATTACAGTACATTGTCCTACCCATCACACCAATCTGCTGAAGTGCTCAGAAGTAACCATACGATTTTGAACCGTCTTCAAAGCCCTAAGAGTTATGGATCACAAGCTTTTTATTAATTATTAATTCGCAGGATTATTATTGGGACCACATTTCTCCTTGGATTGAAAGGAGGGTCTGTATCAGATCAATTGTTTTATGAACGTCTTTGGCTAGAAATTCATAACTGCTGTGCAGTCTCTGCTCCAGTAAAATCATGCTCTTTTAATTAGCAAATCACTTGTGCTGGAAATGAGGGGGTGTCTTGCTAGTAATTCTGATTCTTTAAGAGTCAGATCGACTAATCTGGTCTGACATTATTCTGACCATGGTTGTTTCAATTCCCACAATGGGAAACACATTTACGGGCCAGTTTCCATTTAGGCTCAAACTTCAATGCCTGGGCTGGTAGAGATCTCCTGCACCAGAGAAGAGAAGGAATTTCTCCATAAAGGGCCTGATCCCCATTGAATGGGAGTTTCTCTATTGATTTCAACAGACTTTGGATCAGGTCTAAAGAAAGGGGAGACAGGTCTACAAAAGACCCATAATTGCACCTGAATAGCCATGAACTGGCCTCGAAGACTGTAGAACACAGAACGAGCCTGCCTTTGACTTTGAAGTCTTTCCACTGTTTGCAGCAAACTCTGAATTAGTGAACACCAGGAAAGTCAGCCCAGATGCCTTCTGGAACACATGCCTTTGTGTAGCACAAGTTGTTGGGTTCAGTACAGGAGTCACCAGATGAAATTCTATGCTCTGTGTTATGCAGGAGGTCAGACTAGATCAGGGGTGGGCAAACTACAGCCCGTCAGCCACATCTGGCCTGCGGAACCATGCTGCCCAGCTCCTGAGCTCCCGGCCAGGGACGCTACCCCCGGCCTCTCCCCCAGCCAAGTTGCCGCACAGGCAGCATTCTGGGGACGGGGTTGTGCGTTCTTGCAGGGCAGCGCGGCAGCGTGTCTGGCTCTGGCCGGGCCACGCAGATGCCAGGCACACTGATCTGAGCAGCACGGTAAGGGGGCTGGAGGTGGGGTTTTCAGAAAAACACCAACTATCACAAGACTCATGATAAATCTATGAGAGTTGACCACGATGAATACTTCAAACGCCACGCAGAGAGCAGGTGACACCCACATCAAAACAGAGCTCAAACCCAGCTGCAAGGGTATAGTTACTCACCCCTCTACATGCACACACGATAGGCCATTCGTCCAGCATGTGTGCAAAGGGGCATGGAACAGCATACTCTTCAAAATGGCTTCCCCCGGGCAGCGTGACCTTGCCCACACAATGCATGAGAGATCCAGCCAACAGGGGCATGGTCCTGCCACAGAATCTAATTTACCTCACTGCATGGTGCTTGGATAGCAGAGCACATTAACAGGCAAGTAATAGTAACTGTAACAGAAAGTGATTATTTATGATGGAGGTTACACATTGTCTTCCCAAGCTAGAATCTTTATGCCACATAGTCCTGGTGCTGGGAGACGTATACAAGTGAACACTCACCTGGGTGTCCTATCCGAGCTTCCAATGCAGACATGCTGGGTGGGTGCTTTTTTCCACTTCTTAGCTTCCATTACAAGCGCTTCTGCATTAACCAGCCCATATCCATATAGATGGCTAACTGAAAAGACAGAAGGCTCAGAAATCTACTTGCTTAAAGAGATTAACAGTTTAAAAGTCACGTATGGGGGGAGGGGGAAATGTTTAACTTTGGCTCCTGATTTCTCAGAGGGGAAAAAATACTAAACATTCAAAAAAATGAACCAAATTTCACCTTTTCCTGTGGCAGACTCTACTGGCTTAGGGAAACTCATTAGACTCACCTCACCACCTGCAAGGCGCCGTCAAACTTTCTGTGGTACTCCTCACTGTCTACCCAGCTCAAAAGATACAGGAGGAAGCCGTGTGTTGTCTTTTTCATTGTGGGCACTGGGGGACTGGTACTACAGGTTTTCCCAGGATATTGTTCCACCAGAGGTGACAGATGTATCTAGTGGTGGAGGTCACTACAAAATCCATCCAGGTATTTATAAAGTACCTGTCACTGTGGTAGCCAGGTATCTCAGACACAGTCATGAAAGTCTATCTATCCCCACAACACCCCTGGGAAGTAGGGAAATGCCAATAACCCCAGGCACAAGGAAATTTAGCAACCTGCTGCAAGTTACACCCCTAAGCTGTGGCAGATCCATGAATCAAATTCAGGCAGACACCTTTCCCGCTCAACCATCCTTCCAAATGGTCTCTCTTCAATAGATCTACAGTACAACAGGTAATATGGGCCTCAGCAGAGTTTTCTTTTCATCTTGGCTTTCAGCTGTGATGCTCTATCTGATCAGGCAAAAGCTGTCAGGCATCAAGTCTTTGGGCTGAGATGGCACGATGGTTTACTGAGGACTATTCATTCTCCAAACTCTGTATTTTCACTTTATTTCACAGCCCTCAGCTCACACACCAGGCGGCAGATGCTCAAGTTGCACAGCCAGGAGTACCCCTTGATAAACAAGCTTTTGCAAAGATGATCAAACTGCAGATTATCCACTCACATAGACAATTGTCCAGCCATCCAGTGGTGAGAACAGTAAAGGCAGCTGCTCAAAATGGCGGAGGAAGCCTTCAATGCAGACACTCTTGGGAATACTGATTTGTGCTGGTACTTGTGAGGTGTGTTTAGTGGGAACATTCTTGCAATTAGAAACTTCTGTATTCAGACATTTGCAAAGGTACCATAAAGGCCAGGAGGTTCTCAGTGCGCTTCAGTGGGTTCCAACTATTTTCATTTATTTAGACTGTGGAAGCTCTCAGTGGTGCCAGTCAGATTCAGGGCCTGTGGTGAAAGGTGCTGAACAAGCTGTCAGGAGATTACACTCTTAAGGCCTGGGCTACACTGGGGGGGCGGGGTTCGAACTAAGATACGCAACTTCAGCTATGCTATTCGTGTAGCTGAAGTACCTTAGTTCGACTTACCTGACTGTCCTCACAGCGGCGAGTCGACTGATGCGGCTCCCCATCGACTCCATTTACTCCTCCTGCGGAGCTGGAGTTCCAGAGTCAACGGGGAGCATGTTCGGGAATCAGTTTATCGCATCTAGACGAGATGTGATAACTCGATTCCTGATACATCGAACACCACCCGCTGATTTCACGGGTAGTAAAGACTTTCATTCTGTGCAAATTCTGCTTTTCTGCAGTGAAGCAGAAGTCCCCCAGGACTACCTTTTGCAGCAAATTTTGCTCAATCCAGTCCACAGACACATAGTTTTCCTCACCTTTGCGTCCTGCTCCATTTGTTTTCCAGTCATTTGCTTTCAGATGTAGCGGCCTGGATGTTTTAACAAGCAGATGCTGAACATCTCTCCAGGTCAGCGAGGGGCTAAAATAAGAACGACGTAAAGCAACAAAAAATTACAGGGAAGCCTTCAGTGTGCCAGTGTAATAACTTTCAATCAGCTGAACATTGTCACGCCATTCAGATTTGACTGTTCTGTAGTGCAAGCCCCTGGCTGCATGGAGGAAAATGCAGCAGCTACATCTCACCTTTGCTGGTAAACGAAAAGACAGAGTCATCCAATGATGGATGTAAGAGGGGTTTCTTCCCATTTAAATTAAAATACAAGGCAACTTGGTTATTTAAATGTTAACATTATCTGCAGAGATTTAAATAAACTTTTGTTTCCTCCCTCTCCTCCCACCCCAGACTGGAATGGGTATTGAAAATTATCCAAGTTCTAGAAAAGCTGAAATGGGATCAGGATAAGCAGAGCTAAATACTGGAGCTAGATGGAATGGGTAATATAATGGCCAACCACATTTGCAGTGATTCATTCCAGACTAAATGTATTGAAATCTCATGCTTCAGAACATAAATTGATTGCCACATGGAGGTCAGGAAGGAATTCTGCAGTGCAGAACAGTGTACATTTTGGGTATGGTTTCCCGCATCTTCCTCCAAAATGAGAGGCATTGGTCACTGCTCAAAACAGTTTACTTGACCAGAAGGGCCAACAGTCTGAGTTGCTACAGCAAACTTTACATTCCTGTAAATAACACGTCCCGTGGGAAATAAACGGAGCTTCTCATTTAAGGTAACAATCAAAGTAGGCCATAAAAGTGAGACTTAGATGGTATTTCAGCATTTTGCTGACCCTGTGAATTGGGGTGAATCTCACTCACTGTGCTCACTGTCCAACTCTTTAGAAGAATCACTACTCAGATACTTTGTGAACCCCTTTCATGCTTTTCTCATTCAGATGCTACTTAAGCATCTTGAGCTTTGATTTATAATTCTATCCACAGCTTTTAACAAAAGAAATTCAATTTATTTTTTTCTTGTAACGATGGACCGTCTGAGTGCTTGCATCTCTTATGCGCCATTCTCTGGTACTTAATGCTGCATTTTATTCATCAGCAAAGCCATTCAGAAATTACACTGAACTCCGCGTTTATTTGTAATGAAAAAGGCATCTCCTAAAATGGGCTCATCTGACAGGGGTTCCTCAATTTAAAATGAAGCCAAAACATCTTAAAGCGCGGGGTTAGGGGAATGAGGACAAAAGTTGTCAGCGATGCCAGCGTTTTAGTGCCTTCCATGAACTGCATCACATCAACAGAAGAAATTATTTGTCTCTAGGACTGTGGACTCCCAGCTGCCTACGATATATAAATGGCTGCAGGAGCTGGGATCCCAGCAGGAACGTCAGCAGCTTGGGTAGTTTTTTTTCTGAAGTTGTATCAAACGCATCAAATACTCTTGTCATATGAAAGAGAAAAACAATCACTTGAGTCACGTATAGACGCCAAAGCTGCATTTAGAGGGAGAGTGACACCTTTTAAAATGCTAGTGTAACCCCCACACCTCCTGGGTGTGGTGTTCTGTCCCATCTAGTGGCACTGAGACCAACTAGAGAATAATGAGTCTGCTACAGCGGTAGCTAACAGCCATGTGGCTTTTAGCTCAGTCAAGGCTCATGCACTAAGCGCCAGAGGTCCCAGTTTCAATCCAGACGACCGGGGTCGGTCGGTGTTACTCTAAGTTTTGAGTGTGTTCTGCTTGGGCTTCATCCCGAAACACTGAATTCAATCAGCGCTTTGCCCCAGGCACCAATGGGAGCAGGAGCAGGCCCTTTAACTGCACAGTCTGAGACCTGATCAACACTGGGGGGCAACCTAATATACGCAACTTCAGCTATGTGAATAGCGTAGCTGAAGTCGATGTATCTTAGGTTGACTTACCTGGACATCCTCATGGTGCTGAGTTGACTGCTGCCACTCCGCCATCGACTCTGCTTCCTCCTCTTGCGGAGGTGGAGTTCCGGAGTTGACAGGGAGAGCACTCGGGGGTCAATTTATCGTGTCTACACTAGACGCAATAAATCGATCCCCAATAGATTGATCACTACCCACCGATGCGGCAGGTAGTGTGGACGTACTCTCAGAGAATTGATCTGGTAATGCCCCTGTATGTAGCAGCTGCATGAAAAGTACCTCATATTCTCCCTGGAAGTGTAGCTAGTGCAGAATGAGGCTATTTCTCATTGGGAGCACATTACTCCTGATCTGCACTGAATACTGCTGAACTCTCAGGTCTTTATCTGCATCTACACACCCTTCACTCTCCTTTCTGCTCATGTGACACAGTAGAATTAGGGCTTGTCTTCACTACGGCAGGGAAGGATCGATCTTTTGGCGATTGATTTATCACGTCTCATCAAGACGCAAAAAATCGATCACCAGCGGCACTCATGTCAACTCCGAAACTCCAGCTCGCCAAAAGGCACAAGCTGGAGTCAACGGGGGACTGCACCACTGCCCGCCACCTCCGTGAGGATGGTGGGTAAGTTGGCTGTAGAGACGCCGATTTCAGCTATGTTATTAACAATCCCCCCCACCCCCCCAGTGAAGACCAGCCCTTGTATTAGACACTGTCTAAAAAGGGAGGTTTGGTGGCAGGGCACACTCAGTGAGGGGGGGGGGGTCTCAGGATGACGCTCTCCCGCTCTGGTCTACTACAACCTGGGGTTTATGATCTATGGGTTACATCACGGAGTTTATCTGTGTATAGCGGGGGCGGGGGGAAGAGTGAAAGAGATTTAAATGGAAAGGAGGGGCTGAGGTTTGGGGAGAGATTTCAGTTTTCCAACCACAGCTCTTTAAAAATGTAGAGTCAGTCAATGTTTTGCACGAAAAAACTTTTCTTTTTGGTGGTTGAAAAGTGACCTTCCCCCACCCTGAAAAATAAAATGTTTTATGAAACACTGACAACATAACAGAAATGTTCCATTTCACATGAAACTTTCTGCACCATTTTTAACCACAACATTTTTAACCACAATCATTTTAGAGATAGTTATCAAAAAGTATTCTCTTCACTGAAAACTGTGTTGTCATAGTGAAAGCCAGGGGGTTGGTAAAAGAAATGTGCTAAGAACTAATTCAGTAAAAATGTTGTTTAAAAATACTGCAGGAAAATTTCATGCAAAATAGAAAATGGACCCACATAAAACCTAGCAAAATGGAAACAATTTTGCAATTTATCGTGAAATCATTTCCTCATTCCAGTCAGCTCTAGTGAAAAGCCTGAAACTTTTCTCTGACTTTGATTACATAAACATTCAATACAGAAAGTCGCCAACAAGGAAGGCAAGAGTTAACTTACTTTGCTTCTAAAGCCAAAGCGATGATGCCTGTGACGATGGGTGCAGACACTGAGGTCCCGGTATGACCTTCTGTGCAGCCGTGTCTTAAATCTGTGGTAACCTAATGACAAAATTATTGCAGCTAATCATTGTGCTATGAGCAGATTTCTATACAGTATGATCACAAAACAGTTCAAGGTTCTTGTCACAGACAGAAGACAGCATGCAACTATCAGGGCTTAAGGATCAGAGTTTAAGATGCAGCTGAATAGACACTGCCTGAAAAGTCACAACCTTGATAAGCCACAGAGAAAGTACACGGTTGGTGGGAACAGGATCCATTATAAGGGGCAGTAATCAGGGACTGGATCCCTGTTGTGCACGATGCTGTACAAATTCATAATAAAAAGATAGTCACTGCCCTGAAGAGCTAACAATCTAAGAAGTGGAAGTACAAGCTAACTTCCTTAGTCTTGCCATGAGTGCCGGGGACTGGACGAGGTGACCTCTTGACTCTAACCCTGAGGTGATAAACAGTATAATAAGCAGAGGTAACAAAGAGTCCTGTGGCACCTTAAAGACTAACTATAAAGTTTTGAAGCATAAGCTTTCGTGGGCTAATACCCACTTCGTCGGATGCAACCCATCCTGGACAATAATCCCTCACTTTCACAGGCCTTGGGAGGAAGGCCAGTCCTGGCACACAGACAACCCGCCAACCGTAAGCAGATTCTCACCAGCAACAGCACACCGCGCCATAACAACTCCAACTCAGGAACCAATCCATGCAACAAACCTCGATGCCAACTCTGCCCACATATCTACACAAGCAACACCATCACAGGACCTAACCAGATCAGCCACACCATCACTGGTCCATTCACCTGCACATCAACCAATGTCATATATGCCATCATGTGCCAGCAATGTCCCTCTGCTGTGTACATTGGCCAAACTGGACAGTCCCTACGAAAAAGGATAAATGGACACAAATCAGATATCAGGAATGGCAATATACAAAAACATGTAGGAGAACACTTCAACCTGCCTGGACACACAATTACAGATTTAAAAGTCACCATACTGCAGCAAAAAAACTTCAAGACCAGACTGCAAAGAGAAACTGCAGAGCTGCAATTCATTTGCAAGTTTGATACAATCAGTCTAGGATTGAACAAGGATCTTGAATGGCTTGCTAATTACAAAAACAGCTTCTCCTCTCTCCGAGTTCACACCTCCAATTCAGCTACTAGAAGAATACCCCACCCTCCCTGATTTGAGTTAACAAGCTGGTTCAGCCTGATTGGACTAACCTTGTTACCTCCTACCTGGTTCTTGCCTATACTTATCTATACCTCCCCCTGGACACTTCCACTGCTTGCATCTGACGAAGTGGGTATTAGCCCACGAAAGCTTATGCTTCAAAACTTTACAGTTAGTCTTTAAGGTGCCACAGGACTCTTTGTTACCTCTGCTATTCCAGACTAACACGGCTACCTCTCTGATTCTTAGTATAATAAGCAGCAGCCACAGCTCAGTAACTGCCTACTCACTGTGGAGTTTTTTGTAGGTGTCACGCCAAAGGAGGGTTGGAAGGAACACCGCGATATTGTCTGGGGGTATATACAGGGAGTTCTTCTGGGAGAGTGAGGGAGCACGAGAGAAAGCATGAAAAATGCTTGCTAGAAAATCTGACAAAATGAAAGCTCCAATTCAGGAAAGCACTTAGACTTTAAGCAGGTGCACAAGTCCCATTGATATCAATATGCACAGGACATTTAAGATATGCACAGGGCCCTGGACAGATGATAAACAAATGTGTTTTAGACATTCCCAGCCTGTTTTTCTTTAGCTACTTCGCAGTACAATGACATTGTAATCTGGGGCAGGAGGAAAACTGTTTTGTCAAGGATCATGAATTTGGAGAAAGCTGCCTGTGGCAAATGAGTATCCGTGCTGCCCGGTGCCATGTAGTGTGGAGGGACATGGTCATCAGTGTTACTGCAATAACAGGGGTGGGGGGATAGCTCAGTGGTTTGAGCATTGGCCTGCTAAACCCAGGGTTGTGAGTTCAATCCTTGAGGGGGCCATTTAGTAGGGATCTGGGGCAAAAAATCTGTCAGGGGACAGTACTCAATCCTGCTAGTGTAGGCAGGCGGATCCTGCTAGTGTAGGCAGGGGACTGGACTCGATGACCTTCAAGGTCTTTCCAGTTCTAGGAGATTGGTATATCTCCATTTTTTTTTTATTTTTTTTTTAATAGACCCAACGTTTCCTTTTCAGCCACCACTGAGCATCAGGGAAATAATAGCTCACTTTGACTGCTGGCCAGAGCTACAGGGCAGGCAAATCTTCATGTTTTACTATCACCAGTGGAGAGGATACTGAGTCTCACCACCAGCACTTACAAATACCATCTGAACTATGGTGCTTGCATCCGACGAAGTGGGTATTAGCCACGAAATACTTTAGTTAGTCTTTAAGGTGCCACAGGACTCTGTTACCTCTGCTATTCCAGACTAACACGGCTACCTCTCTGATTCTTGACATCTGAACTATCTAGCCCATAGAGAAGCTGCTACTTGCAAACATTCTGTTAGCAGCACCTTTACTTTTAGGCCAGAAGATTCAAGTCCCACATCAGGGCTTGAGCGAACAGCGTCATATGTCCCTCGAAGAGAGCTGCATTGTTAGATGGGCTGTTCTTCAGATGAGATGTTAAATCAAGACCTGTTCGCCCACTGTTAAAAATCCCATAATTTTAAAGCCAATCTCGTGATTTTTGGAACCTGTCTCATCAACGATGTGACTGCCCAGGTGAAAGCTAAAGCAAAAAATACCTCTGGTGTCCTGGCCAACATTCCCACTTTTCACAGAGCAGTCCCAGTGTCTCAACCTGTTTGACAATAGAAAGTAAAACTTGCTGCATTGCCCAGCAGTATCTAACTGCCTGCTTTGAAAAGCATGCGGAGATACCAGAAGTATGAAAGGTGGCAAATGTGGATATCAGTTTATTTTTCGGAAGAAATGTGTGTCAAATTTCCAAAGTTGTTGCTCTCTATAGTAATCATATTTGCAAACTGTTGCAGTCATTTTTTTCTGCAGGAGTATCATTAAGGTTAATGGTAACAAAGAGTCCTGTGGCACCTTAAAGGCTAACTAAAGTACTGAAGCATAAGCTTTCGTGGGCCAATACCCACTTCATCAGATGCAAACTATTAAGGTTAATGGGAAGGGTGTGACTAGAACTCTGTACAACACTTTTTTGATGTTCTGTGTCTAGCGTGCCTTTCAATGGAGCCACCTCTTCTGAACACTTAAGGATAGTTTATACTAGTGGTCTTCAAATCCTCAACCCAGTTCACTAGCTCATTAGCTTGGCAGGGTGATGAGCAGAACAGGTCAAAAACTGGAAATCCTGATATACCTACATTTGTTTTCATTCCAGATCTGGAGGAAAAAGTTGAAATACTGGAATTAAAAAAGTTCTGAAAAAATTCTATTTGGAAACTGCAAAACATTTTATTTTGGCATTTCCCCATCAAAATGAAACACTTCAATATTCCTAAATTGAAAAGTTTCATTTCAGTTTGTTGGACTGACCTGAAACGAAATATTTCAAGTCAGTTCAGCATTAAACTGCCTCTCTCTGTGGTGCCTCATGGTAGTTTTAGTTCAAGGACATGATGCCTTTTTTCCTGAGGTCTGGGCTCCCCGGTCAGACTACACCCATGATGCATCAGGCAGCTCAAATCAGAAGAGAGACTGCATTGCATTGGAGATATAGTCCAATCTGAGACCCTGGCCCATAGGAGAGAATGGAAGCATCAGGCACCCAAACTACAACTCCCATAAGGCAACCCAGCACCATAAAACTATGCAGCTTCAACAAATATTTTGTCTTGATTTTCCTAATGGACCAAAGTGAAATTTGCCCCACAGAACATTTTTTTTTTTTGGGCAGAAACTGCAGTGTTCATTAAAAAATCATTTTGATGGAAGATTCAAGACTAGCTCTAGTGATTAGAGGGGATAACAGTTAATATTGGAATTGCCTGCGTTTTGGGTTATGCACAGAGAGGATTATAGCCCAGTATCTTGCTATTAAGAGACTATATACGTTTTTTTGATGGGCAAACTTGAAAGGCTGTGAAAAAATATCCAAGCTGGCTGTTCACAGAACAGTCCATTGAAACTCAGTAATGGTTTTCCACTATTTCTCTGAGGAAACATGATGATGATGTTATCAAGGGAAGACACTGAACAGGAAGGAGGATATGGTTGGTTTTAATTCAATGGGGTTGTTGCCAAATGTATTCATCAGTGCTAAGAGCCCTTTTTCACACATTAGTGTGACTAATCGAGAAAAAATACAAGTCAATACTTACAGAGCCTAAGCAACTTCACTGAACACAAGTCTTGTACACTGCATTGTAAATCATGTTCCAGCATGCACTGGTTCAGCCAGTTGCTGTTTTGAATTACAACGTTAATATGCCAGTGTTACTATCCTGCTTCTCACAACCAGAGATCTCAAAAGCATGTCTTAGCAGAGCATGATCTAACAGAAGAGGAACAATATAATAATTGATCACCTGAACAAACAAGTAAAGGGTGATGCCAAAGCTGTGCTACTGAACCCTTCTGCCTGACTTTCCCTGTTGGTTTTGCAGAGCATAAATTCCGCTTATGTAAAAATAAGTTCACACATAAATTTATACAGACCCATTTCCTAGCAGAAAACAATGCAAATCAAGAGATGTGGATTTGCAACTAACAAAACTAGGCCTTTCACATCTACCAAAATAATACAGGGCTTTCTGTTTAAATAGCATGGCCATTTTAATTTCACAGTGTTTACATCACGTACTTTAGTAAGACTTTAAAAACCATGTTTCAGATTGAAAATGATCTCTTCACTCCAGACACGTGAAAACGTTTTGTTTTAAGCCAGCATTAAATTCCTGCTAATGGTGCACCGACATTACAGCACACCCCATTTCCTTGTAATAATTACAAGTAGTAGCTAAGGGGAAGGAATTCTATCCAAATTTTTCCTGTGGGGTAATGAAGTTTTGCGGGTGGAGGGGGGAGTAGTGAGGGAGGAAATAAAATAGCTCTTAAGTGTTTAGACCTGCTGACAAATCTGTGCACATGCATTTCCTTAAACTTCTAGAACTCTATTGTGATACAGATCTGGCCCGGTTTCCTGTAGGACCTGAGCACCGCACAATCTTTAATTTGAGGTAGGGCAGTGCTGTTATTTCCTCTTTACAGATAAGGAAGTGGGGCCCAAGGAGACTAAGTTGCCTCGCCATGTATTGCAGAGCAAGGACTTGAACACAACCCTCCCAAGTCTTAGGCAAGTGGCCTAACCATTAGCCTATTTCAGGCTAAAATGATAGATACTCAGATCTTCAACTAGAAGAATCCTAAGCTTTCATTTCAGAGGGAAGTAAAGGACACTAGTAGCATATTCCTATACTTTTGGAAGCTTGGAACATTTTATTGCTTTTCAATTAGATTAAAAATTAACATCAATGGAGTTCACTGGTGTAAATCCAGAGAAAATGAGAGCAGAATCTGGTCCCACAATTACAAAATTAAGGCCCTAACTCTGCTAACGAACAAGAACATGCTCAACTTTAAGAAGCCCCACTGACTCCAGAGCTAAGTACAGGCCTGAATGTTTGCAGGATCAGGTACAAAGTATATAGAAAAAAAATCTAAACCAAAACCGAATGTAAATCCAAAAGGGAAAGTCTACTGAAATAAGGACTTCTGCAGTACTTACTTGGCCAGCACACCTTTCATCTCACAGGATCCCACAGTGCTTTGTAAACTAGAACCACTTCATCCACCACAGAAATGCAGTCACCTCTGGGGTGAAACACAGCAACAGCACCACAACATTGCCAGCGGTTTTTAAGAGAAGTGCGAATAACTTAACAATAATTTTGCCCCTTCTGCAAGATAGTCCATCTAAACTACAGGGGAAATGGCAGGTAGGTAGAATTCAATTAACCATCTTGGAGCCGGGTATACAACTTACAATTTTTTGTTCATAAAATGCCCCGCTGCTGTAGGTTGTGGCGAGAGTAGACGCGCATTCCTCTAGATACCACGGCTTGAGCCCACTGTCCGTGCTACTGCTGATGGAGATGGTGTAGATGCTGTTGGTGTAGCCATCACAAGAGCAGTAATCACCTTCTCTGCCACCATTTCCTGAGGCCCAGACGAAAATGGAGCCCAAACCCTTACGACCCTAAACATTCAAACAAAAACAGCTATAAGGAAACACGCCATCCCGAAGAAAAAACCTCAAACACCATCTCAGAGCTGAACCCACAACCAGCCCGGATCCCCTCCCCCACCTCCGTGATCAAACAATCCTTTATATTAAAAAAAATGAACCATTCTAAAAAGGAACCCCACTGTACTCAGTGAATATTTACACCGGTTGTTTTCAAAGTGATTGGCGTTCTTAAAGGCAGTAACTCTCCAAAAGGGTGGCAAAGCAGAGAAGCCTTGGAGGAAGGGGCTTTATGGACTTCTGCAAAATGATCAAAGGGCAAACGTAGTGGAGTTCCAAGGCTCTCCTCCCCCAGCCAGGCTGAAAAATGGAGGACCAGGCAGACGCCTGCCACAGCGGTGCTTTCGGGCAACTGGCATCGCCAGCAATAGGGCTGAAAAAGCTGTAGGCCAGCTGCAGCGATTTCCTTCACACATCGGGGCAAAGGAAAGACCGGCTCGGACTCCCCTGCGGGGTACACATGCAACTCCAGAGGTCTGCGGGATGAATCAAAAGGGGAACTTGTGAAGAATCAGGGAGGCTCCATTCTCTTTAGTTCATTTCTTTGGGGGGTGGGGGAGGGGGACTGAAAGGGAGGAAAGGTTCCTGAAGTGTATCTTGCAGGCTAACAGAGCCATCTTGTTATACAGTAGTACTGGGAGAGGGATAGCTCAGTGGTTTAAGCATTGGCCTGCTAAACCCAGGGTTGTGAGTTCAATCCTTGAGGGGGTCATTTAGGGATTTGGGGCAAGAAAATCTGTCAGGGGACAGTACTCGATCCTGCTAGTGTAGGCAGGGGACTGGACTTGATGACCTTCAAGGTCTTTCCAGTTCTAGGAGATTGGTATATCTCCATTTTTATTTTTTTTTACCCTGTCCTCCAGAGTTAGCTTACGGCCTACATTGAGCAAAGCAGTCACGGTCAGCTCGCTTGGCCAGAGGCTGAATTCAGTCCAGATTTTAATTCTGCTGGGTGAGAAAGTGGGATTGGAGGGCCCAAAGAGATACGTGCTCTCTGAGTCCGAGGCCTCGCCTGAGCCAAAGGAAATTGTGAGAGGAAAAGAAGAAATTCAGTAGCGAGGGCTCCATCAGACCACTCAAAACTCTAAACAGGAAAAGGCTCCTTCCTCAGCCAATGGTGAAAATCCACGAGCCTCTTGCTTAAGAAGAGGGGAGTGATGTGATAGAGGAGGAAATTTGTCTAAGCTTCCTTTAGGCCAGGTTTAGATAGCAATGCCATATCTAGATCACATTCGGCTCTCATTTGCCCCAGTGCTAATCAGGGATGACGTCAATGGCATGAGGGTAGTGGGGGAAAAAAAGAGCAAGAGCGGTGATTTGACACTAAAAAGCAACAATCTCCCCGCCCAACAGAAGAACAGTTTCCAAGGATCAGAGAGAGTGTGAGGTGCAATAACAATGGTGAACAAAGCTGGTGCAGCACCATCACTGAGCACATTTCAGCTCAGACATGGACATGGCTGGGAAGTGTGTTAAACATTAGCAGAGCTGGAGTTCTCTCATGTTACCAGCTCCATCAGCGGGCAGGCTTTGCACGGACACTACGCTGGGGTACGTAAGCCCTTGACTTGTCCTCTTAGGGATGTCAGGTAAATCATGCTAGTGAGTGATCCAGGTGTATTTTTGGCAATACCTGCAGGGAAGGGCAGCCTTTCATACTGACCCATCAGTAGTTAAGGGCTCTCTGCCAGAGGATAAAGAGAATGTCAGTGAAGCTCCAGAAATGGGTAGAAAAGCTAGAGCCATTCCCAACACTGCTATTGGAAACCCATAATGTTAGTTGATTGGCATACCCGGACTCACACACTGCGTAGACTTTAGTGCCTTTTAAAACAAGCTGTGCCTTCTTCTGAAATGGGTACTTTACTTTTCTATCCCGCTTTCCACAACTAAAACACTTAAGGGAGACTGTATTAAGCCCCCTTAACTTGACAGACAGTCAAACCACAAACAGCAACGAAAGGGCTAGCTAGAGGAACAGTCACAGGGATGGTACCCAACTGTCTTGGGTTCTCCCCTTATCAGGGAAGAGAGTTGGCATGTGTCCGGGAGATATTTTGGAACTAACCCAGGCAGGTCTCTGCCTACATATTGCAGAGAAATCCTTTTCTGCTTCTCCCTCCCCATCACAAGACAGCAGGCTTCCTAGCCGAATCAGCGCCAAGAGTGTGTTTTGTTCTGAGACTTCAAGGCAGAGGGATGGTTTATTACCCGTCTTGCTCGACTGCTGGGCTGATCATCTCTTTGTTGACCCTGCCTCCGGATACAAAGGGTAAATTGGGTTGCGTTCCTCACTGTGTTTAGGTTTTCATTATCTTGCCTGCCTCACAGCCACAGAAGGAGGTTGCTTCCATAGGAAAGATTAACAGAGTTGTCTGGAGGTCAGCAGGGAAAAGTACAACTTGATAGCCAAATTGTTCTGCTGTCTTCTACCAATAGACAAGTCTATCTAGATACGAAGTGTATTGAACTGTTGGTCAGCCACTACTGGTACCTCAACGTGCACTTTCTAGCATGGATTTAAAGTCTCTCTAGGGTTTTCTGGATCTATTAAAACTTGACCTCCTACTTCAGGTTTTTGGCAGAGTGTACAATGCAGTCAGCTCTGTCTCCACAAGCCCTGGCAGGAGTTCCATGAAGAAATAGGACTGGTCTACAGTAGTGTCGGGGGGAAAATCGGCCGAAGATACACAACTTCAGCTATGTGAATAACGTAGCTGAAGTCGGCGTATCTTCGGCCGACTTACCTGACCCCCTCATGGCGGCGGCAGGCGGCGGCGCGCTCCCCCGTCGACTCCAGCTTGCACCTCGTGGCAAGCTGGAGTTCCGGAGTTGACGGGGGTGCTGCTGGTGATCAATTTATCGCGTCTTAATGAGATGTAATAAATCGATCGCCAAAAGATTGATTGCTACCCGCCAGAAAAGACGTACCCATAGATGTGCTCTGTATGTTTGGTAGTGCAACATTTTGTAACCGGACCCTCTTAAAAACTGGATTTAGCAAAAAGGCGATATGAGGTGATCGTCTATTAAAAGACAAGATCCATCAATCTACAAGCAGAAAAACGCTGGACATCTCAGGGTAAAGTCTAAGATTTTCTTAAGCCTTGTTCAGATGACCTAGAAATCAGTCATCAGTTGTGAAAGGTACACAAAGGGGAGATTTATCATTGATTTTGTAGTTGATAAGGATGCCAGGAACTGACATTTTTTCTCGTGTCCTTTGTGAATTTCAGTGCCAGAGCTAGAACTGCGTAAGTCAGTCCAAACGTTGATCATGATTTCCAAAGCATGGGCCTCCTAACTAGAACTGCGTGAAACTTTTTGAATGCAGTCAGCAACCCCAAAACATTTTGCGAATGTGTGTTGGTTTCACCAAATTGTATTTAAAAAAATAAATAAATCAAAGCAAGTCAAAAATTTTGTTTCCACATTTTTTAAATGAAACATTTCAATTTTTTGATTCAATTTTTTTTCCTGTTTAGAAACTTCCTCCAAGTTTATTTTAAAACCCCAGAGAAAAATCTCTCAAATTGAAACAAAAGCATTGCATTTTGACAGACACCAATTTTCATTTTTAACTTTTCAATTTGCAAAAATATTTCAATTTGGGGGGGAAATTATTTTGGGTTGAGCCCAATTTTTCAGAATTATCAGCAAACCAAAAGAATTCATTATTCTCAGAGTTCTATGCCTCACGTCTGTTTCACACTGCACATCAGAATATGCTGAGAATAGTTGGTACAGTCAGATTTTTGGTCTTCTGTACATAGGACCAAATTCTGTCCTGAGTTAAACCTCATGCAATAATGACTAACTGGGCCACACAGGATGGAAGCTAGCCCTTAAAGTCTAATGGGGTTATATTAAGTCAGCAACGGGCATGCAATTAGTTTCATTCTGCCTGAGGAATAATGGAAAACTCACCTCTTCTCCCTAGCGTTAACTGGGAGGAGGGGAGAGGAGACAACAGAAGCCAAGAAATGCGCCTCTCACTAGCTCTGAAACACCTAACTGCAGACACTTCTGCAAGCAAACTTAAAACACCCTCAATCTCTGTACGAAACCACTGCTAAACCAACGGTGTGCTGGCAACTATTGATTGGGTTTCATAGCGCAATAAGGATCAGATCCAAAACCCACTGAAACCAATGAAAGTTTTTCCATTGGCTTCAATGGGTTTTGTCCAAGACGCCAACTGAGCCGAAATGGGCCGGTGTTAACGTGCACTAGGGAACTTTAAGTGTGTGCCAGCAGGGCCCACATGGGCCATTAGTGCCCAACACACTAACGCAGATTAGAATTTACACCTCTCCAGTGTGGACAGTGCACCGGGTAGACAAGCCCTCAGGAGATTTTCAATTTGAAGTAGCTGGTGTTGGATTCTTCCTGTTCTCATGACCCAGTTTGATGTGGTTTTGATACCAGCAGGCCTGCCTTCCCTTTTGAATGAGGCCAGTTAGAGCACAGGCCAAACATTCCCCCATTAGCTCAGAAATTAATAAGGTGTGGCTGAGAGAGCATGCAACAAGCAGCTGAATTACGCGGGCGCAGTCCCATCACTGAGAGATAACGGCTGCATTCATATTTCTATTAAAATTCAATTGTAAAGATTTACAACGCCGCTGCAGCTGTGTGCTTGGGCTAAAGGTTACAACTAAGCAGCCGATTAAGGGCTTGCTTCAGTGATTTAAAGATAGGCGTAGCCATTAGAATTTCTGCATGTAAGGGGAAAAATCATTTCCTGCTCTCAGATGCTTTGAGGCACTTGGAATTGGTTGTGACTACAAGATACAAGACCTGGATTGCCCACGAGGGGTCCCAAGACAGTTTTCATCCTGCTCAGCTAGAAGCAAGAGAGGGGCGGGGAGTACTGCCCCTGGGAAATCCCCTTTCTTCTGCTGGCTTCCCTGCTGCTTTGAAGGTCAGGGCCATGAGATGGGCCATGCTCCCAGCCATCTCCCACTAGACAGCGACAGAGAAAACCCAGGCAACGGCAGCACAGCTTTTGCAGGAACGGTGTGATGCACGGGAAAGCAAAGGAGCCAACAAAAAGGCAGGTTTGAGAGGCCTGCGGGGTTGAGAAGCCTCCTCCAGCAGCCCCCCAAATCACTGGTTCCTATGTTTTAAGACCACTGCAGTCATCTAGCCTGGCCCCCTGAATGTCAAGCCAGAGAATCCCACCCAGTGATTTCTGCAACTAGCCCATAAGTTCTGGTTGAGCTACAAAGACATCCAGACTTGAGCTAGTGATGAAGTGGCCACCCCTCCCACTCAGTAAGTTATTCTAGTGGTTAATTCCTCTCCCTGTTATTTCCAGCCTCAAATTTGTTTCACATCCCCTGAAGGGACAATCTGTGGGGAGCTCACAGGGGGATCTCAGATCTCCCCCTCTCTGAGGGTGTCTCTGCTCAAATTTGGACCAGAAACGTCTGTAAGGGTCTAACCATGTCTCCTCCAGTGAGCTGAAGGCTTTTGATGTAAATAAAAGCAGCAAGCGCTGTTATTTGGAAAATGCTTGTTGAAAACGTTTCCTGACCATTGGCAGGGCATCCCGATCAACTGTGCAGCCTGCTGTATTGCACATCTTCTATATGGAGAGAAAAAAAAGTCGAAAGGGCAGCGCGTTTCCCCAATTCCGTGCATTTACATTGAAGAATTCGCATACCCTTCAATGAATCCCTCTGCAGACTCACTGCCCCAAACAGGAAATTAACATTGTCTGGGGCACATTCAGAGCCTTTTCTGCAAATGTCCTCGTTTTAGTAATGATACTTTGCAATTTTGGGGTGAATGTGGTGCATAATTGCAATGAGATTTACAAAGCTAGGGAGCCGTTCTCCCGATTGTACGGCTGGGAAGCCCAAGGCCGAGAGAGATGACAAAATCTGTTCTGGGTCACAGAGTGACTCAGCAACACGGCTGGCCTCACTGACCTATACGCTAAACACTGGAAGCTGCAGCTTCCGTTTCTGTAGGTCCCTGATACATATGGCATTAAAAGGTTATTTGAAGACAGAACTTTGGTCCTTCAGCTTTGTGTGTCTCCATTTTGATGAGCTTACAGTCTCTCACCAGGAGAGTTCAGCCCTGGTTAAGGAGAGCTTTCCTGAGTGAACATTGCTTCAGTTCCGTCATGTTTCAATTTAGGTTTTGAAATGCCTATTTCTTGGGCTCGAGGTCACGCTGGGTGCATTGTTACAAGGGATAAAATAAACACTGCGATGCCAAACGTAGTATTCCACGCCCTAGAGATGCCGGCTGTCTGTTCCACTATGTCTAATTCCTCACACCGCTGAGGAATTGGCCAGCAGGCTAGGCTACTTTATCATGACAACCCAGTCACGAGGGTTTGTGCCAAAATGGGACATTCCCCACATTTCACTTCTCAAAAAGCTTCAAGTTGTTAAAAGAAAAATGAGGAGAATATGCCAAAGTAAGCCCCAGCCTGTCCTCAAAGTCCCAGGCGATTTCTCAAGACCAGGTTTAGACAACTGCAACTGAAGATTCCCCAGGGAACCTCTTTTCCTCCACACAGACTGAAGGGAACAAACAGCTGGCTTCAGTATTTCAAAAAATAGTGACAAGTATGACTAGTCCCATCCAAAACATCCCTGCCACTTCCCACCCCTTCCTCTCCAGTGGACAGGACCAGAAAAGGCACAAGCCTTGCATAAAGAATCATTTTCACCCACCATGGAGTGGGTGAAGAGGGGTAGATTTCTGAAGGGTACCAAGAAAGGTCTTTTGCCCTGTGGAGCTGACGGTCATCAAAAAAGCTGCAATAGTGCCTCCTGGAGAAACTCGGCATGGAAGGAGCTGGTTTTTCACACAGCACCCTGCCAGAAGATGGGGGTTTACCTATCAAAGTAGGCTGTACTCCACAAACCTCACCTGTGAAGGCTCTGCCTATAATTCTGCTCTCATTCTCTTACTCCTCACTCTTTGACCTTGTGTATGACCCACACTGGATTATAAACTCCTCAGAGCAGGATCTGGGTCTGCCTGTGGGTTTCTGCTCCTACAGGATAAATCATAATGTCCTTTACATTTCTGAAGACTGGGGAGGTGCCTGCACCCAAACCAAAGGCCAGGATACATCACTCCTTCAAACTACTGCTACGATGAGTGGTAGCATCCCAGAAAAGGGAAACCATCCCTGTGGCCAGTTCAAATCAAGAAGGCCACTCAGTGCAGAGCTTTTGAAGAAGCTCTCAGACGTCAGGCTGTATCAGCAAGGGGAGACAGAATAAGGAAATAGAATGACGTTGCTTTCTTCTACTTCTCATATCCTTCCACCACAATCATCCCTTTTTCCCAGTGTTGGGCACATGTTATGGCCTGGTCTGTGGCCCTTGAATTATCTTCCATGATGTATGGTTCCTCCAGGAGCCAGCAGGCCATGGTTTGTATGTCACTGCAGTCACATGTCGGGTTAGTGGAGTAGCCCCACTTCCACATCCTGACTTTTGATTTCCCAGCTCCTTTTCGGAGGGGATTTAAACATCTCCAAGTCAACCCCTAACACTGTGTAGACCAACCTTATGACCCGACCTTAAACTGTGAATTGACTTTGGGCCAGGTCAGCTCCAGGGAGAGGCAGCAGAACATTCCAGAAAAGGGTCAAGAGAGAGTGATTAGTCTCTAGGGAGGGAGTATTTGTACAAGCAGAATGGAGGCAGAGAGGGACAGCTGGAAGCTCCAGTTTACACTCTCTCATAACACGAATGCCAGAGGTCACTCACTGAAATTAAATGGCAACGAATTTAAGACAGAAAAAGGGAAATACTTTATGCAATGTGGAAATAACCTATCACACTTACTGAGACAGGATATTAGGAGCTTGGTGAGACTAAAATAAGAATGAGATCATCACATGAACAGCAGTTACACTAGCCTGGACAGTATTACAGAGATGAACAATCCTCATGCTTCAGGGTATGTGCAGATTACTAGGTGGGGTCAGACAGTAACTTTCCCTCCTGCTTCACTGGTGCACAGAATTCAGTGCCCTGGAACAAACCTGCATGCCCAAAGCCCAGTGCCACTTCCAAGGCGGAGGGGAGGGAGATGGGAAGCGAAGTGTGCACCTCTCCTACCAGAGCAGAAATATTGAGCACCAGGCAAACAGCAGGAGCAGGCTTGGAAACAATGAGTCCTCTCTGTTCCCTATTGGCTCGCAGGGCTGGCTGTCAGCTAAAATGCCACATTGGGAGATAAAGTGAGGGGGGGGGGAAGTGAGTGTGGGGGAGCAGCGGACTCTCCTCGGTGCTACAACAAAGAGAAAAAAAACCCAGCCCCCAGGAGACTAAATCTAATTAATCATAAAAAATGAGCTTCCTTCAAATACTTTTGATTTATTAACCCAACGTAGCTTCCAGTCCAGGATTTCAAATTAGACCCAAGTCTGCTATGAGCTCTGGGATCTATCTGTTCTCTCAGGGATCTCCCTGACATAGGGGAGGGCTGGTTTAGGTTGGTGTTGACCAGTGCCCTGGGAGAAGCCTTTTATTTTATTTTTAATGCCAGACATGTGCCTAGGTGGTCTGTGCTTAGTATATTTCACAGAGCCTCCCACGGAGCTTTCCATGCTTTGCTGCATGGGGAGTGGGGTTAGAATCACTCCTGTTTATTTGTTATCAAGCCATATGAGCCCATGTCAAGAACTTGAATGCCTCCCTCATTTGCAGATCAGGGTGGGGGAGGGAAAGGGCAAAAGGGTCTGCCCGTCAGGATCTTGCAGCTAACTGCCATTTCTAGGGGTTGCACATTTCTGATGCTGGAAATAGTGTTCTGAAGTCACTTGGGCCTTTTCTACACTAGGAAAAATTGGTTAGGAGTCACCCCCAGTGCAGCTCTCTCTGTGGGAGCCCCAGTGTCAGATGTGGTCTAGATCAGGCATGGACATTTTCACCACGCTCTCAAGATGATTCACTCAATCTTAACGGTCTTTTCTTTGTTTAACCTTCTACACCCTGCCCACACTAGTCTCAGCCCCAACACACACACACACACACTTCATATAGAGCAAAGCGGGAGTGGGTGGGGTGGGGAACAGTATCTCCAATGCACTCGATTATCCACACCTTTTTAATGCCATACTCAAAAGCCTGTTTGGCCAATTCGCCAGGTCCATCAACTGTCTTCCCATCATCATCTGGCCCCCAGCTTGCGCTGTAAATGTCAATGTAATCGGGTCTGATGCCAAGCGACTTTGCTTCAACAACATCTGTTACATCTCCATCTAACATACGAACGCCTAAAAGCACAAAAACATGAGACATTAGGGCTGAATGGCTTTTATGAAAGTGCAAGGATTGCAATCAAAGGCCTTTGTCAGAGGCTGCCGAGAACTGAAAGGCTCGTAATGTCTTGAAGAGCCGAAAACAATGCCAGTGCGGGTACCCTAATGAGCTCCACTGCGTGAAGTTCTTAGGCTATTTTGGAAACCTTTCCCCCGTCTCACTTTTCTCTCTGTGTTGCTGATTTGATGGAAAGGAATTAAAAGGAAACGTCATTTGGAGCGCTCTGGGCACGAGCAGGATTCAGACAGCGGCATTTCCCCAGTGTCCCGCTCTCTAGAAGTCGGAGCACTCACAAAGTCACACTAGTACAGTCCCACGTACGCTGGAGAGAATAGGCCTTTAACATTCTTTTAGTCATAACATTTCTCTGCTAAAACCTTTCCCCCTCCTTAGAATTACAGTTAATCAAATCATTCATTCTGACGCCTGGGAGACATTCATGAGCCTGTTTCCTGAATACTCACCAGAAAAGCCCCAGCTGAGAATGCAATAGGAATGTGTGTGATGTTAGTTGGTGCACTTTTATCTACCAATAGTTACACCAGGTCCCAAAAGGACACAGTGTGCCAGCTTTTGGCCAGGGACAAGCTAACTTCTTCCCAAAAGAAAAGGGCAGAAAGCATTTGCTAAAAAGTAAATGAGACAATGTCTAGGGCAGAGAAATCACTTATGCTAGCCTACTGCTCAGTGACTGGTATGAGGGACTGTCTGGGAGACTGGCAGGCTCCACAGTAAACTTAAAAGGATGGGCACCCTTGGAAACTTTTGAAGGCCCAGTATGAGATCTCCAAAGCCGACTAGGGATTCAGATACACACAGGTAGAGCTGGACGTTTCTAGATACAGTGTTTTAGGTTGGAGAACACGGATTTGTTGACATGGAAATTTTTTTGCAGAAACATGAGAGTTTTAATGAAACTTTTGTCAGGATGGCTTCTCAGATTCAGGATGAAATTTCTAGTCAAAGAGAGGAGACAACAGATAGCCAGTAGCCCAATGATGGGATATGAATGACCCAGGTCCAAGGTCTTGCTCTGCTCTGGACTGTACTATTGGCGTTCTTGGGTGGGTGGAGGACTCTCTCTTTCATGAACAATTTCAAAAGGTCTCCGTTTCGTACCAATGTGAAATCCACACAAATTCCTGCTGCCTCGCAATGTTTCATGACCTAGAATTCTTGTCTCCCAGCCAGCCACACACGCAGCTGGGATCTCTCTCTCTAAACTCCTCTGTCAACCCATGTTCATATCTCCTGGAAAAGAGGGTGAGAATTTTATTTGTAACTGAATCAAGATTCATCAGTCCCTTGAAATCAAGATGAAAGAGTGGGGAAAATCCAAACACAATATCCAAAACGCAGTAGGACAAGCAGACCACTGGCAGTCTAAGCTCACAGCAGTTCCACCAGCCATCTGCAAAGTGGCCCACGAGATATGGGGAGGGAGCTAAACCTGACCAGCAGAAATGAACCTTCTAAAGCTTGACATCAAGATGCTCTAACTGCCACGCTGAAGAGAAGGAAAAGTGGCACATTTCACTTCAGCTCTATCATCATTTTTCTTGATGCCTTCCTCACACCGATACATAAGGGACCGAGGTTTTGGAACAGTGAATCACCGTGACTGTGAGGACTAATTCAATTAGAGAAGTGACAAAGCTAGGAGGGCTTATTGGGTGAAGCCGTTTTCCCAGCCATGTTGAAGCATTCCCATCAATCTCAAGAGAGGATGCTTGTCTGCATCTTGTCTGTCCACAGCCCGAGGCAACTTGATGGCAAATGCCCAATGGGAACACAGAACCAAAAAAGAGGAATGGAGCCCACTTAAGAAGTCGTGGCAACTGTACAACGTTGTCACTGAATCACTGACATTAAAGGCCCATGAGACCGGGCCCCATTTCACTGGGAATCTTCAAACCAGGAAGTGGTAGTAGGCCAAGAATTCAGTTTAGCGGGAAACCAAAGAGATTCCATGAAACAAATTCAGCCCTGGTGTAAGGACATTGGGATCCTCTAATTCTGACCCCATTTTGTGTCAAGACTTACGTTTTGAACTCCTTACATTAGGTTTTGATAATAAAGCAGCCCCAAGGAGGGACATTATTGAGGCAAAAGAGACTGGCAGAGAGTCTTTGGGGTACCTGAGAGGAAAACTGGGGCAGGGCTCTCCGAGCCCCCCATGGTAAGAGGGGGCCCTCAGAAGGCAACCGCCCTGGTGCACATCAACAGAGTGGACAAAAACACCTCAGAGACGTTTGTTTCCTTGATGCTCAGTCAGTCTAGTTTAGTAACTCTGTTAAGCGGCCTCATGTCTGAAAGGTAGCACCGGATCATTTTAGTGCCTACTGGAGCCAGCCAACCAGACGCCTGTTTATAAAAATGCACTTCCCTTTCCACATTTATTTTTCTTCAACCAAACAAATGCAGGCAGATTTAATTACGGCTGCAGCTGTGCTCTGGACCACAAGCAATTCAAATATATTTTTTCTAACACCGTCTGCTGCCAGCAGGGAACAAACTTCAAAATACAAAGCAAAGGCACAAAGACATTTATCAAAAGCTTCCTTTCTTTGTAAAGGGAACTAACGAAACTGAAGAGAACACTAAACAGTAACCCCTGTGCAGGGCTATATTTTATAGGAGCATTTTAAATTTCCTAAATAGCATGGGCAAGTGACAAGGAATTGGGGGTTTTTCGCATGTGCTACAGAGGTGCTTATTATCCAGACAGAACAAGGTTTTTTCGTTAGCTGTTCACTATTGCACCTTAATCTATCCTGGATTGATAAATGTGAGGGAAAATAGCGTTATTACATTGCTGTTATTTTATCTTGCACATTATTCATTTTTAAGAGAAAACCTGTTGCAGCACCAGAATTCAAAGCACTAAACTGTTCATGCAGTGGGAGAAAAAGCTGGTTTTCAATCTCCAGGCCTGACCCTGCAAAGAGCCAAGCGTTATCAACTCCAGTGAAGTCAGGAATTGGGGGTGCCTGGCACCTTGCAGAATTGGGATCCCACCTCAGCTCGTGAATGGACGACTCTTCTTCAGAACGACGTGTCCAGCAATACACGTAAGAGGAGAAGAGTTGGAGTAAGCAGCAGCTTTGGGACAATGTATGCCATTCGCTGGCGTACATGCAGAAGGTCAGGCAGAGACGCTCCTCACATCCACATCCCGTCTGCCTTGCCTTTTGGCTCAGATCTTGTCATTTAATATCTGACAAGTCCTGCAAGGGGTGAAGGCGAAGCTAAATTCCAAGCCTGACGGGGATACTCTGCCCACCTGGCGTGTCTATGAACCAATGAAGGATTTGCCTTTAGTGAGTCTGCAGCGAAAAGCTGGGCACGTGAGGGGGACTGGGACAAAGGAGATCTGAAGTGAATTCTTGTCTCCGATCCTGTGTGACTTGAAGTGAGTCAATCTCTCTGGGCTTCAGTCCCCCGTCGGAAATGGGGCTAATAATACTTGAACGCCTCAGAGAGGTGCTGAGACGTTTGCGAGGCACAACAACAACGGTACTGTCCATACCTACATGGGTGGCCTTGAAAATAAGCTGTCTAAATTCTCCCTTTGCTTTGTTCCCCTTAAAGAGGTGGCCAGTTGTGCACTTGTATAGAGGGAAATATCCCCTCAGTCTCATCCCATATAACAGATTCAATACAGCCAGCAATCAAACCCACATTTATATAATTCTGCAGCAGGATCTATAGGTTATAGGGTGTGGAAGACAGAAACCAAAGTTAAATAAAAGGCAGGAGGGAGGGGGAAAGAAATCAGCTATTTCCCACAGAGTGAGCAATAAAAGTTTCAGAATGCGGGCTGTAAAGAGGAGAAGGAAAAAGAGAAGGTATGCCAGGATCACTGTTTATTTATTGAGCAGTAACGTATTTTGCCTACAGCAAATAAACGGCAATGCGAAAGCAATGAACAGCAAGTAAAATGAGATTGTAGCTTTTTGAGCGTGACAAATTGGCCTCCCTGACAAGTTTTCCTCATTAATCGCGAGTTTATTTTAAGTAATCCGTCTAGAATCACTTTGGCTAAAGCGACAGCACATTCTGTTCCACAGTCGGTAACTCTACAGGGTTCGGTTTCAAAAAATTGACCAAAACCTACAACTTTAAGCTGTCAGTTTTATGGTCTTGGCTTACAAAGCATTCCTGGTCTCCGCAACACGGGCGCCGATGGAAGTGCTCATTAAAGAAGTCCAATTCAAAAGGGGCGATGCATTTTTTATAAAGCTGACAAGTAATTCCTGCTTCCATGGTTATTAAGGAGGGTGCCTTTGAAATATACCATGTGCATTTTAGGGCCCGATCCAGTAGGAGGCAGGGTACCTTTAACTCCAGTGCAGTCAATGGAAAGGCCTGGCTTGCTTCCACCAAGCAATTAGCATCCTCAGTTTGCTACAGCCTTGATTTATACTGATGGCATTAGTGTCTTTCAGTGCTGCCTGCTTCACAGAACAGGGGATTGTCACGAGGGCCTTTAACCCGTACGGCGTGACAGTGATGTGCCACACTTTCACAGTGAGAAAACATTTCCAAACGGGGTCTGCATTCATTCCCCGGCAGTGGGATCACAGAGAAATCAGATGTGCCGGGTGCATGTGCACACGCGTGAACACCCATGCAGAGAACTAGGCAGACACGCTAATGTTAAAAAGAGAGACTCCCATTCTAGGGGGGTCTAGTGGTTGGTTTACTGGACGCACTCTCTCATGGAATCATGGAAACGGGACTCAACTCTGCCCATCAAAAGCCAAACACGGACCACAGAATCTCAGGGTTGGAAGGGACCTCAGGAGGTCATCTAGTCCAACCCCCTGCTCAAAGCAGGGCTAATCCCCAACTGTAGACAGACCAATACGGTCTCTGTCAACAAGGTTTCTTCTTCACCAGTGATTTCCCTTATGCTAAGCTGATGTCACAGGGGACAATGAAAAATCCCAGCGCAGGGGTCAGCCCAGGCCCAGAACACTCGGGGTGCAGCCTCAGGTAGTCGCCCAAACAGCACCCCAGCAGCGTTTTCCCTGAGCCCCACTGTCAACTCAGTTATACTGACATACACGTGCTGCTGCCGGGGTCGCTTCTTTTGCTAGGGGGCCTGGTATAACCACCGGAGAAGCTGTGTCCGCACTAGGGGTTTGCTGTTCTAGCCGTTCCAGGGATCACCACACCAGAAAACCTTTTCGAGTGTAGACCTGGCCTAAGTCACCCCGTATTGACACCCCCTGCCTTGTCAAGTTTCATAACCACATTGGTATCAATGCATCCTGGGAATGCACTGACTGCTATCCCATACTGCCTCAGCTCTTGCTGCTGGCACAGTACCTTGTGGGTATTTTTCGAGATTTGCCTTTCCCCATGCAGCCCCCAAGAATTTATTACACAGATGCTAGCGGCTTCTGCCCTTCTGGGGCATTGAGAGTCAATCCAGATGGATCTGGATGACCCAGATGGACACCTGCTGAGCTGTTGTGACCTCTGCCTCGGCGGGTTTTATGCCAGACCCCTCAGGGAGCTGGAGGCAGAGATGCTGGCAGGAGACAAGACAGGCCAAGGGGGAGCCTCAGAATGAGGTGAATTACCTGAAGAGGCTTCATTCCTTTCTCCATATCTGAGCTGGCCCTTTAAATAGGGCTCAGAGCCCCACCTCCGCTACCCCCAGTGCTCCGGCGACGGGGACCCAGGTCGCTGGACTGGACTGTTCAAACACTGGGCCAGCCGTTTTACCCACAGTGCACATAGGCAGGCCGGCCTGACAGCTAGAACCCCTGGAGATACTCTACCCAACACGCTGGGCCTTCGGGAGAGTAGAACACAGTGCGTCGAAAAACAGACGCAGGAGTACCTCGTCCAGCCCAGGCGGTGAGTGAGACGAAGGCAAGAGAAACTCTGATCAACACGGGGCAGTGGCGGAGGCGGGATCCTAATGCAAACCAGGCGAATAGTTCAAATCCCCAGCTGCCGGAAAGGGGGGAGGGGGGGACAGAAAGGGCCTGAACCCTGGGTGCTTGGACCCCCCTGCAGCAAGAGACACCATCTCTGAAAATGACCAGCCTCCTCATCGACAGCAACCCCAGCAATGGTTTCCCCCATGTGCTCCCCCACCCCCAGGTTCTAACGAGCAACAGGCACGTCTCCACACACCAGTAGGGGGAAGGGGCAAAGAAGCAGAAGTGAAGAGCAGTTTCCTTTAAGGGAGATTTGAAAAGGGGACACCTGTGGTGGACAAGGTGAACCGGACCTAGCTCACGTGGTCTCCTGCTGACTTAGGCTTCTCTGCAATCCAGGACCACAGATGTCCCAACACCACTTCGGCCCTGTTGCACAGTGGGCCAAAGGTAACTGCTCATGCGGCCTTCATCTAAAGAGACAGGTGAGGCGGGCACAAGAGGGAAAGAGAAAGGATCCAGAATGAGGGTGTAGAGCAGGGGTGAGCAAACTATGGCCCATGGGCCGGATTCAGCCTGCCAGTCATTTTAATCCGACCCTCGAGCTCCCACTGGGGAGCGGGGTCTGGGGCTTGTTCCGCTCGGGTGCTCCAGCCAGGGAGCAGGGTCAGGGGCTCCTCCACATGTCTCCAAAAAGCAGCGGCATGGCCCCCCCCCTCCAGCTCCTATTCGCAGGGACAGCCCGGGGGCTCCGCTCCACATGTTCCCCCTGCCCTCACACCCCCCCCTTCCCCAGCCCAGAGCCTCCCCCCCCCCCCCGCACCCTGACCTCATTTCTGGCCCCACCCCAGAGCCTGCACCCCCAGCCAGAGCCCTCACCCCAGCCCCCATTTTGTGAGCGTTCATGGCCTGCCATACACAGTTTCTCTACCCAGATGTGGCCCTTGGGCCAAAGGGTTCGCTCATCCTGGTGTAGAGAACAGGAAAGAATGGAGGACAATGGGGCAAATAGGAAGGAAAGGGGGTAGGAAAGTCAGGAGAGGGAAAGAAACCCAACAGGAATAAAGGAGCTGGTTCCCCTCTTGCTACTCGCATCCTACTCTACGTTTCCTCTGGAAGCATCCCAAAAATCCTCTCCCAGCCAGCACAGCCCCAGTCCCATGTTCCCAGCAAGCTCAGCTCAGCCATCCTTCTGGGAGGCAGCATTTCCACTCGGTCCCTGAGAAAGTGCTGCCGCCTGCTATCAGCGTTGCCAACTCCTAAACAGCTGGAAGATGAGAGCCTTCCCAGCATTGCACTCACCTGCCAATCTGCGGCCAGGCCTCTCCCTGGCGTGCAGTCCCAGCAGCTGAGTGGAGAGGCAGCGCCATGGGATTGCACAGCTGTGAAAAACCGCATCCAGTCCCCTGCACCGCAAGTTGTACTTACATCATGGAAAGTGGCAAGCAGTTTGCACGCCGGAGCCCCTGAGAACGGTATTTTCTAATAGCCTTGCCAGTAAAATCTATTGCTACCAATGCAAATTACAAAGAGCCCAGAGACTGAACCATGCAGCGAGACAGACTCCGCTATTCTGAGGCCTGGATTTCCAGGATTTAGATGTAAGAAGCAGTGAAAACATTGCCAGGAATTTTCAGACAGACATTCAAGGGTCTCACTTGATTGAATATTCCCAAAAAGTCTAGGCAAGCTTTGTTTGTTCCATTTAGGACAGGTTCCATGAAAGACACACTGCTCTAGAATTCACCCATTGGCTCAATTTTAGATTTAAAATATGGGGGGGGGGGGGGAATCAAGGAGGATCATACAGGGAAAAAGCAAGCAGCTGCTCCTGCAAACTTCAGAACTGGTCCTTTATCGAACGAAGACCTAACCCTGTTCTTTTGACTTCCCCTGTCAGTTCCAGTTGTAAGGGAAAGACCCAAGCAACCATGGTTCCCAGAATAGCCCCTCTGAATGATTACAAGTGGAGAATTAATCTCTGACGTGAATATTGAGCTCAACTGCAGAGTTGCAGCTTCCCTAATTGAAGCTGGCGTGGCGGACTACCAGTGAGAAGGGGCCACAGGTATAGCTGGCTGTAGGACAACAATTCTGTTTGGAAGCAACTTGTGAAGGTTTGACATTTGTTTTTGTTCCACGCTGGAATAAACCCAAAACCTTTGGAAAGTTTCTGGGGACAGAGACATGTCCTAGTGCCCACTTTTGGATTGGGGTGTGTGCTCCCATTCAGCCTACGGACTAGGGCACCGCCTGGAATGGAGCCAACCCAGGTTCAAATCCTTGCTCTGTCTGATCCAGACCGGACTTTTTCATCCCCGATCAGGTAGGGCAGGCATTTGACCTGGGTCTCTCACTGCTAGGCCAGTGCTCTAATCGGTAGGCTACAGAGTGCAAGGAAAACAACCAAACCCCCCCTCCCCCCGAACCCCTTCCCAATGAAACCGACACATCTTGGGGAAGGGGTTCCAGCCAGCTGTAGCCACCTGGGATTTGTACTAACTGAGGACCTACAAGATGCAGACGGCACATTGTTAGCAATGGCCTCAAGAGCTAAAATTAGCAGGTCCCCAACCTCTTCACGAAAATACAGCTTCACTGTTTGGGTGGGGGTGGGGTGCCTCTTTAGGGTCATTCTCAATCAAAGACAATAACGATTTAAGGCTTTAGCACAGGGGTAGGCAAACTTTCTGGCCAGAGGGCCACATCGGGGTTGAAAAATTGTATGGAGGGCTGGGTAGGGAAGACTGTGCCTCCCCAAACAGCCTGGCCCCCACTCTCTATCTGGCCCCCCTCCCACTTCCTACCCCCTCAGAGCCCTCAACCCATCCACCCACCCCCCTTTCCTTGTCCCCTGACCACACCCTCCAGAGACATCCCCACCTTAACTGTCCCGCCAGGATCCCACCTACCCAACCCCCCTTGCTCCCTGTTGCCTGACTGCCCCAACCCCTATCCACCACCCCCACCCCCTGACAAACCCCCGGGACTCCCATGCCCCATCCAACCCCCCCCATTCTCCCGGACCATCCCCTCCACCCCTATCCACCACCCCAGGACCCTACCCCCATCTAGCCCACTCTGCTCCCTGTCCCTTGAGTGCCCCCAGGAGCCCCCATCCTTTATCCAAGCCTCGGCCCCCTTACCATGCTGCTCAGAGCAGCGTGTCTGGCTCCACGTGGCAGCCTTCCTGGCCAAGGGGCCGGGTGGGACGGTCCCGCGGGCTGGATGTGGCCTGTGGGCCATAGTTTGCCCACCCCTGCTTTAGCAGATCCAGACCAGATCACTGCTCCAGAGCTTCACTAGCCCCCTGTCAATCACTGGTCAAGAAATCACAACCCACCAGTCCAGACAGGCAGAACTATAGGTACAGGAAATAAAGGTGTCTAGGTAGCAAACCATACACTATGCGAAAGCCATAGCTTAGCTCCAGCCTTACCTCCTATTCTTGCATTATACGCGATGCCCACTATACAATTAGAGTTGTTTGCTTGAGCTGCAACTTGTCCAGCACACCGGGTGCCATGTCTGAAAAGAGAATTTACAGTCAGGATACGTTTCCATGTAAATAATTGACAGCACAGCCAAACACAGAGGTGGACCAAGCACGTGGATGTATCGTACGGGACACCCAATATCATGACGCCATCGCCAACAGCCACATTGCTGCTTACGCTATTTGCGAGGTTATAGCCCATCATTTCTCCCACTCTCATTCTACAGTGATGTCACAAAGCTCTATCTGCACCATCCCGATCCCTTGGGTGAGCTCATAAACCCAGGCTTAAGACTTCTGCAGCAGAAGAAACTGACTTGCGAGCGCAGAAGCATTTTATTCAACAACACAATAACGGCCAAGGGAGTAGAGGAAATTAGTGGCCAAGTAAATTGCTTTTCTGTATTCATGTTTTCTTTTCAAACGTGCCGCCATGTGGAGTCCCACTTTCATTTCGGTTCAGAAAGTGTGACAAGTTCGGACATCTAATCCACTACATTGGAAACGCGGTTAGGGGCTTGGCATCATTAAGGGAATTCACAGATGGCGACCCTTAAAGAGAGTTTTTGGTTAGTCCTTTTAGACTAAAGGATACATTTCCAATCAGCTGTTCAAGGATTCCACCACACGACTCCTGTTAGCAGAAGTCACATGAACGTTAAACCCCTGAGCATCAGGTTGAATATTCACCCCTCTCTCTGTTCACAAATTGGCCTTTAGAAGATTCCCCTGTAGGAGGCCCATTGTGCATAGGGTGGAGAATAGACTCATTCGTCTTACATGGCCGAGCAGTTCATTTTATAAAGACATTTTGGGACACTGGGCATGAAGAGTCTATTGGCGTTGCATTTGTTTGATAGAAAGTTACTTGGCAACTGGTGTTCACCACACGAAGAGAGCTATGCTGTATGATCGCAGATGTGTATACACCACTATTAGGAGGACAGAAACTCAATGGAGCCAGACACGCTGCTCTGAGCAGCATGGTAAGGGGGCCGAGGCTTGACCAGGAGAGAGACACCATTGATCTGTTTGTGACAGACTTTGTTGTCAGCCAGAGTGGAACTGGAGAAGGGCGGATTGAAGGGACCAGGGAGAAGAACAGCACAAGCCCCAGAAGGGGGTATGTGGGGTTCCCTTCGTCAGAAAGGAAAGGTCAGCTAGGAGGCCACAGGAGACTATGTGCCAGATGAAATAAGCTAGACCCCACTCAAGTAATTCTACTTTTAAATATTCACAGGCTACTAAAATGATTTACTAAGTGTCACCATTGGGTACCGTTCATCGGGTATGTATTGGACAGTAGCGCACATATTGGTTTAATGGCTGAAGCACAGGACTGGGAGTCAGGAACTCCGGAGTTCTAATCCTCGCTCTGAGAAGTACCTTTGCAGGAGTCACCCTCTCTCACCTCACTTTCCCCAGCTATGAAATCCCAATACTACTAATACTTTCTGTACTATTAACCCACCCTTCTGGGAGGAAGCAGCTATAAAAATCAGGTGTTTAAATGTCTGTGAAATGCTTGGGAAGTACCACACAACTTAAGGCGTAGGTGCATTATAACGAAGGCAACATACTTATTCTCGTTGCTGGCGTCATAGCGTGGACTTGGATCACAATCATTGTCATTGACATCATAGCTCGCCTGAGGATCCTAAAAACATTTCACATTTGTTAGTGAGAGTGACTAATTAGAGCACAGACCAGACCTAAAGCCCTTCGAGAACCACTGAATGAACACAACAGGCGGGACAGGAAGAGATCACCCAAGCACGTGCCAGCAAGACACGGCTCCACTTGGAATTTACATTTAATAAGCAACCATAACATTAACTCGGGAAGACTTTGCTGCTTTGGAGGGGAGATGCAATGTTACTGGAGCTGCACGCCTTCCTGGGATCGGATAGACAGACACCTCATCCTTCAGCGGTAGTTCACGCATAACCGGGAGGCCAGGCTCCTTTATTGCAGAGCGCCCTCCCCCTAAGGTTATAATCTTTGTCTCACCACCGACAAGAAAGTGGTTCAATATTTTCTGCTTTTCCAATTACGCCCTTCTGGGAGGCTATAAAGTGTTCACTCTACAAATAAAATGAAATGCTTAAATGAAAAGCCTGGGAGCCAGGTAAGATGCTACATTAGCACGAATCGAGCACTCCAGGGGCCGGGGTTGGGGAGATGGCCCATGCAATCACCTGGCACTTCTCATTTAATTCTCAAGTATTTGCTTAAGACTAACAAAAGCTATTGGCATCCATTATTAAATCCAGCATACTTCTCAGGCTGGGAACCGGAGCTTGCAAGCCCAGTTGAGAAACAGCTTAAAAGGGGTCACTGAAATTTACAAGGGACTTCTTTTTGCTTCATGTGTAATTGCTTGTGAGCCAATGGGACCATGCCTGTGTGTTTGCTGGGTGTGGGCCCTTCCTTATATTAACTTATTTAAAAGTGTTTAGAAAGCGCCTGTCCGGGTTCTTTTACAGCTGTTCAAAACAAATTACATGAAGAATTAATCTCTTGAAAATTAGGAGCTTTGTACTGCGGGCTAAATCCTGCGCCCCCCCCCCCCATTTCTCACACAGGAGTTTGCCTGATAGGGAATGAGAAAAACAGAGTAAGAACCCAGGATCTGACACTAAAATCATTAACTCTTAGGGCACACCTATAACGAAGACATTTCAAACCTATTAAAGCAGCAAAAAAGGAGGATCCTGGGCACAGAAGACTCAGATGGTCAGAAATGGTCCCTGTCAGTATCTTGGGGCCCTGTAGGAATACGACACTGTGTGCTGTTTGATCTATTAGAACATTGTCAACAGTTGCAGGAGAAACATCAGCCAGCGAACTCTTGCCTTGATAGGTAAAAAATGTTTCAGTTCCTGTATATAACAGAGAGAGGCATTCCATTCACACACCTGCATCATCCAAATACTGAGCTAGCAGTGAGTCAGCAGGGACTGGCATGTCAGGGTCTTCACCATAAAATGAGGATCTGGTGAGAACCAGGAGAATTGTACGAATTGTACGAAGTTCATTGCCTCTATCCAGTATGTGTCATCATCAGACTAGAGAGACATGTGATACAGTCCTTGTTGCCAAGATGGAATGTGATCCAAAGCCCACCAGGTTCCTAGTGAGGATTTGGGTGCTGGGCTATCAGGATCTTTCAGTTAAAAAGTCAGCCTGACTCAGGTACTAGACTTCCCAGGGCCAGGAAAGATTAGCTATGGAAAGTCTTGCTTGATCTGCTTTCAAACTCTGGCTGAGCAAAGCCATTTACATCATCTTTGTCTTTGGCCACAGGATGACTGATTTTACTCTACAGGAGACTGAGGAAGGTTTAAAAATATCCCACCGCCATCTTCTAGTCAGCTGGCTAATCCCCAGTGGGCATGGAGTTTTCAAACGTTTGTTTCAAATCTGAAGCTTTGCTTTTTTTCCCAATCTTTAGGAGTATTCTGTTGATGGCGGATCTTAAATTATGTTTTTATTTGTAAAGTTCTTCAGAAACAAATTCACTGGGAGGGGGGGGAGGCTCTGCTCCCATTTTCCTTGAAGAACAATCGTATTTTCCCCATCATATTTTCAATTTGACTTGCCAGTCTAAAAGGTTAGAGAAGCAACAAACAGGTTTTTTTTACTTACATAGTTTTGTACGAGATCGGGATGACTTGTCTCTATGCCATCATCAAGAATAGTCACCACCACATTTTTGCCAGTATAGCCTCTTTGCCAGGCTGCTGGAATATTCATTTCTGACCTGCAGTGACTGTTTTTATCTCCACAGTGCTGAGGGTAGAAATAGCAAAGGGCAAATTATAAAACAGATCCATCCCAATGTGCCAATAAGTTCAAAGCATCAGCCAATTCAGCTGAAGAATGATACTGACAACACATTTACATTTTACAGTTTACCAAGCTATTTGTAAGGTTGTTTTAAATTTACACACTAGATCAAGAAATCCCCAAACAAGTTAATGAGGGGAACTGAAATCTTAATATTCTCTGATTCTTCCACTTCAGGGATTGATCTTCAACTTCATATGAATATTAAAGTAGCAGTTCTATCCAACACCTTTATTTATAATGACTTTCCCTGCCAATCCACAATAAAATGATGTTACTGCATACAGGTAGTTTCAACCCTTTTATGCTTAGAATTTTATACCTGTGATAAAATGATCATGATGAAAGTCAGCTAATTACTACAAACAATAATACTCGGGTCTTCTATAGCACTTTCCATCAGCAGATCTCAAAGTACTTTACAAAGGAGGTCAGTATCATCCTCCCCATGTTACAGATGGGGAAAGTGAGGCACGGGGCGGGAAACAACTTGCCTACTGTCACCCAGCAGGTCAATGGCAGGGCCAGGAAGAGAACCCAGGTCACCTGAGTCCCAGTCCAATGCTCAAAACACAAGGCCACATTGCCTCTAAAACAACGTTCTTCTGCATCCTGGGATATATTAATATAGCTACAAAGCACGGACACAAACACAGAAGTCAATGGGCTACACTGCCAACGAGGTTAAGAAAAGAGTAATGAAACTTTCAATGTTTTTTAAAAAGTAACTTCACTGTAAAATAATTCTACCATGGAAAAGTACCTGGCTAGCAAAAAGAAGACTACTCACCATATACCACATTTTAGACCACATTGGGTCATTGAAGTGAATCCAATGAGGGTTACTTTGAACATGTCTCTTAACTCGTCGTTTCACTTCCTGTTGCTGCAGCCACTTCACCTACAGAGATTTTAAATTATTATTGAATATGCAAATAAAGATGTAACAAAAACATTGGCCACTCAAATGTTGCCTATATAGAGTACAAATGAAAAATCCCAAGCAGAGGCCTTTAACATTATATTCCTGAGTCATTTCTAACCAGTCAGTGGATGGTTTGCCTCATCGTGAAAAAACCTAGAGCAAATTTAGATTTTGCATAGAGTTATGTTCTATTCACAAAAGAAAATGAACTAAATCTGAAATGGAAGAAGTCAAATATACCTCATCTTCTTCGGAGGCTGCTTTATCACATTTGCAGAGGCAACAAAGACTAATGGGCTGGTACTTGCATTGTTTTCATGTATCTGTATCCCATTATAATGTAATAGCAAACATTTACATTGTGTATATCCCTGTAACCAACTAACCCATCAAAGGAAGAAGAAGCCTTGTAGAATGCAAATGAAGAACTCAAACAGAAAAAAGAGCTCATTTCAAAGCAAGAGGTCTGTGTGTCCATGATTGGAGATCAAGGACTAACGGCATTTCTCACTCTCCATTATCAAAGGAAAAAAGCCACTGAGGTAATGACAGTGTCAGCTTGTCATCTGGCTTGGGAGCAACCTAAATATGATGCGAGTTTGGATGCAAGTAACCATTTTATCTCCCGTCAACAGCAAAACTCTCATGGACTTCAGTGGAACTGGAATTTTGTCCTCTGTTCTTTAAAATGGATGTGAGGCCACCTGGCAGCTGGGCCTACAATGGACCAGAATAATCTTCAGTCTCCTTGTCGCCAGGTTTATTTACGGGTTGCAGGACTGGAATATATGGTCCTAAAGGACTTAACACTGTCCAACATTAATCAGTTTTAAACAAGGATTGGGGTTTGGTATACAGAGATCTCAACCTGCTTTGTACCATGGCAAACATACCATTAAGAATCCTTTTAACCTTATAATAAAAATACAGAAAAAGGAAAAACAGTTCAAGTATTTGAAATATCAAGTAAGGCTTTCATATGAACAACATTCCTTATTCCTCCCCCCTCCCCCCACAACTCTTGAGTTAAAGGGAACTTGTTTGACTGTCTTTTAGGTGGTATCAAAAATAGTAATACCTGTCCTACTGGGGAAAAACAGAAATAGTTAGCGGAGATGGGTTGGAGCTGTTAATTCTGTTCCCATTTCTTAAAAGACCAAACAAGACAAAGGCATGAGAGCCGAGTGAAGAGAACAGCAAAGGTAGAAAACGTAGCTTCTGACTCTGGTGTGGACCTTCACTTGCCACCTCACTGCTGGGAAAACAGGCCCACAGCACAATCTTACTAACCACTCTAAGACCTGGCCTCCTTGCAGATTGAGGCCACCCGGGCTGATCTCAAGGTAAGTTCTTAAGGTTATCCAAGTGGATGTTTTGTCCACCACTGGTGACTGTACTATGCCACCAAAGCTTTTCGTGACCACATGATCACTGACCGTGTAGCAGCATTCCTCGGTAAAGGTACTTTCAAATGCTTTGGTCTTCCATCCTGATAATCCATCTGTACCAATAAAGCCACCAAACCCAAACCACAGCTGATGGACAGGTTCAACTACTAATATCTTCATTGCTAATTATGTCCTGTCTCTTAATATGGGGCGGTGACAAAGACAAGAAGTGGCAGATGCCACAGACCCAAACCATTCACAATCATGCTAAAAGAGGAACAGGTTTTCTACATTAAACATTCAGATGGTATGTATAAATATTTTAATAAATATTAATTTAGCCACTTAAGGTTGTTGTTTTTGTTTTGTTCTGTTTTTTTACAAAATCTGCATGTGGGATGCACATTCTCTGCACTGCAAAAAACAAAAACAACATGAATGGATATTCAGTGTTTAACACGCTGTTCCAGGACAAACCAGATGGCCATTACATGTTTTCATCGTAAACCAGAGGGGGGAAAATAAAGTGTTATTGCTTTTTACATGGTGTATGCCTGCAGGCATCTAGACCTGGGCTGCTCTCCTCCTCGGCTGCTGTATTTCCATTTTAAATAGGTCTTATTATTGAAGTTTCAGTCTCCAAATACTCATTGTGTTTGCCCACAGATGACAGCACTAATCTGTTGGTGTGTATGAGACAGCCTCCCTCCCTTGCATTACAAGTGTTGCCCGTCCCCATCTATTTAGTGTCCACGCTGACAGGCCAAGTCCAGCTCTTCCATACACAAGCCAAGGCCAGGAATGAGAAGCCCTACATCTTTCAAATCAGGGGTTCCTCCAAATGATCTCCTAGACCTACGGCAATGGGGATGGTGTTGAAGTGTCCTCCTTCAAGTGTCCTTAGAGAGTCTACACTAACCCAGATGTGCTGTTTGTAGCACCTGGGCAACGCCCATAAGGCTAAAGAAGGCAAAGGGCAAAGTTATTAAACTCTCAAGCTTTTGGAATGGTTTTAGACTTAAACTTGATGATCGTGCATCAAACCATATTTTGGCCCGGTCATAAAGCTGGGCGCTTCAGAACATTTTCCTCAATTAAAAAAAAAGTCCTTAAGAAATGCTTTAGAAGTGGCCACCAACACAACATGTTTCTTATTCCATCAACTCAAATTGTTCTGTGCTTTTCATTTGCCAACACTCTGAGCAGATAAAAGTGGACTGAACATTGATTTATTAAGGGTTAATGGTCAGACTGACCACCACAAAGAACTGCACTTGCTAAAGGCAGATTCTTTAGCTACCCATTGAGGTGGAAGCCTTCACCAAGTGAATACGATCCAGTTATTTAAACAGAGCGACTTTGCAGACCAAAATTAATTTGATTTTTACATCCAGTGGCCTATATAAATCCCAGATTAAAATTCAACTGAAGACAGACAAGTTTGCTTGGAGATGGCCAGTACTAGGAATTAAAACAAAAGACTTAAAATCAATTTAAAAGCTCCAGTCCCTTAAATTATACAGCTATAACTTTCCTTGAATTAATCTCATCTTAGGGAACCCTGAGTCCCAAAAGAAAGACAGGGCACCTTTGGAACTGTGTGTGCACAAGAGAAAGCACACATGGAATGAGGTATCTTTAATTTATCACTCAGGGAAGGTTAGCTTGGGTGAGAATTTCCCTAAAGTGTTTAAAAAAAAGGGCGGGGGGGGAGAAAATGCAGCCAAAATCCAAAATGGAGAGTAGATAAGAGTCGGGTACCGCAGCAAGAAGAGAACTGAAGTATTAGCCTTCAAGACAGATGGCCATCGGAGTGCACAGCACACAGACCTTATGTTCAAGTCTGGGCTCACTATGAAAGGCCTGATTTACAGCGGATGGGTGCTCAGTGCTTTGTGTAAAATCAGGCCCCTTTAAAGGGCTGGGCGCTCAAAAAGTAAGGTTCCAAAATCACTAGTCACCTTTGAAAATCTTGGCCCATTTCTCGATTCTGTTTCAGGGCACAGAGCTGCCCTACACTACAGCTCTGGTTCCATCAGGTGGACTTGGTTGCAATGCAATTCCACTTTGTAATACAGATGGATGCATCCAAGGGTTTCCCATGGCGAGAATCCTGTCTACACTAACAAGGAAAGGCCAGCAGCGACATGAAGGGGTTAGGAAGATCTTTTTCCTTTACAGCTCTGTTGGGCGGGCAGGTAAGTCAGCCACAGACCTTCTCTCTGGGGAGACATCTAGACCAGTGGTTCTCAGACTGAGTCGGGACCCCAGGATGGGTCACGACCCCATTTTAACAGGGTCACCAGGGCTAGCTTAGATCTGCAGGGTCCCAGGACCAAAGACAAAGCCTGAAGGCTTCAGCCCTGGGTGGCGAGGCTCAGGTTACAGGCCCCCTGCGGTTACAGGCCCCCTGCTAGGGTCTGAAGCCAAAACTCAACAAGGGTGTGTTTATGGAAGGAAAGTCCCATCTACAGCGGGACACATTGCTTAATTGGCTGTCAGCAACAGATGCCTCTGAACTAATACTGAACACACAAACTGCTGGTATGGATGGGACAAAGCCAGTGTTCAGTGTTAGTCAATAGATTGCAGTAATGGGCTAATTTCCTGCTGTAGCAGAGGCCTAGAAAGCTCTGACCAACTCTTTAGCTTGGCTGCTTCAGGCCTGGTCTTCGCTGTAAATAAAAAATGGTGATTTAGCTCAAGTCAGGTAACTCGGTACAATCCTAGCAGTGGGAAGGCAGATTGTAGTTCTCACATGAGTAAAAGCCTTTATCTTGAGTGACCTAACTTGAGTTCAGAACTCCCCATTTTCCTGACATGACAACAAGGCCTCAGGCAGACACACGATCTCCATTAGTGCTTAGCCAATAAGAGTGGGGAAGGCCAGACCCAGAACCGCCCTCAAGAAACATATTTAGGCGGAGAGATTTCATTGAAGAAAGCCATCGCCCCAGGTAGTTACTTTGGTGAGGGAATCCCCACCTTTCCTCCGCGTCATTTGTAACGATGATGAGAGGATTTCGAATTCCAACAACCATGAAGTCATTTTTATCCAATAGCGTCTACACTAGCACCTTCCCTTCAAACTCCGCCCCAAAGGTAGCAGTGATGGGAATACAATCGGAGACCAGCTGCTAGTCTATGCCAGCCCTCTGACTGCGCTGACTAAAGGGAGCTGCAAGAGTGACAGCGCAACATGGGGGAGGGGAGCATGGTTTAGTGAGAAAACGGAACAGGACATCAAGGAGACCAGAGCTCTGCTCCTGACCTTCACTCAGCTATTCCCGCTTTCCCTCCTACTCTTTTTTGTCTTAAGATTGGGGCAGGGACTGTCTCCTACTATGCCACAGCAAAGTGCCTAATACAACAGAGCCCCAGCACCAGCAGGGACCCGAAATGCTGCTGTCAACAAAACAGCTGAGTGGAAGACAGAAAACAGATAAAGCATCTGCAGATGACTGAACTCTTTAGTTCTTTAGGACTTGTGTTTGTTTCCATCTTGGCTATTCCATTCAAGCTGTCACAATTTTTTGTTTGTTTCCATATGCCTTGCAGTAATACAACTTCATAATATTTACCATTTTAGGATTACTAATTATGCACCATTCAAATTGTGAATGCACTTCCAAATGATTTGCAAAAGGATGGGAGAGGAAAAAACCCACCAAATTGATGGATCTTGAATTCAAAGTAATAACAAATGCCTGTAAACCTACGCTAATTTAACTGACTATTAATCAGTAGAGCTAGGTAAAGTAAATATTAATAGACTAAAAGCTAATTGATTTGGTTTGTACTAAACTAGGCTAATTTAGAAGGGAGGTATTTCAATTGCAGATCTGAATTCATAATATGTTAAGATGCCTGTATACATCCCCCAGGGCTATAAAGTTTAATTAGAACACTTGGAAACAATCAGTCAATTGTATCTTATTCCTAGCAATAGTTGAAATGTTCAGATTGTTTATTTTTCCTTTCTGTTGGCAACACTATTTGTGACAGTCTATGTTTGAATGTTACCTATAGTGTGTTGGAGGTTATGTTTATATATTTAACCATAAACCCCTTTTAATAGCAGTTTAACTAGTAATAGGGGGTCCCTCATGCAGGTCTTATAAGGAAATAACAACCAACAGTGTAATTTTTTTGTCCTGAGTCAATAGGAACGTCTTAATAATAATAATGTAAAACTTTGTCCATTGATATCTTTCACCTGAGAGTCTCAAAGAGTTTTACATAACTTAATGAAGCCTTTCAGTGTGCTAATGAAGGTCAGCTTTTATCTCTTTTACATATGTATAAAGTGAGGCACAGAGAGGTTAAGTGACTTGCCCAAGGCCATAGAGCAAATCAAATCAGTGGCACAGCTGGGAAAAGAGCCCAAGAGTCCCAGTTCTCTCTCCATACAACACGAAACAATAATCCCTCCCATACCTCACCTACCTGGCCTAAAAAGTAGCATCTCACCACCAGCAGGCAATGCAGGCTTTGCGACAGATACTCAGCTTTTACAGGAAGGCCTAGTACATCAGAGATACCGGTCTTTCTATAAAGATATACACCTCGATAACTGCTTCTACTTCTAATACTGAAAGACAATCCATCTTACTAAGATGAGGCTCAGTGCATGTATACAAATTAATTAAGTAAATAAGATGCATCAAGTGTACACATTTAACAGGTTTTCCACTCTAAATGCAAGAGTAAAAATGGGCCATTGACCCCAATCTGTCCTACCTCAGGCCAGATATTTCATCAGTTTATATGGGCATAGCTCCCTTGAAGTAAAAGGAGTTGTCCCTTTTTAGTCTAGATGAGAATCTGTCACTCTGTCTGGGATAAACCTGCTTAGCTTCAGTCCCAGAGGGCCTGCTCCAAAACCCATTGAAGTCACTAGCGAAACTCCCACTGACATCAATGCACTTGGATTAGGACCAGAGTGATAACTCTTGCTTTTCACACTGGGTTTTGCCTGATGTCAGGTTTAAAAAACAAAAACAAAACCACAACACAACCCATACCATTAAGCACCAACTGGGACCTGCCATTGCTCCCTTTAGCTTAATTGAAATAGAATACACTCTCTAGGACATTGGTTCTCAAAGTGGGGGTCGGGACCCCTCGGAGGGTCACGAGCCAGTTCTGTGGGGGTCACAAGCCCCTGCTGCCAGCAGCTGGCCCCGAACAATGCCACTGCCGCGGGCTGCTGGCATCCAGCCCCTGCTGCTGCAGGCAGCCCATGCCCCTGCCGCGGCGGGCTCCTGGCGGCCCCGTGAGCTCGGTCTGAGCCCCGGCCCCTGCAGAGGTGGGCTTCCGGCGCCCCCGTGAGCCCAGCCCCTGCCATGGTGGGCTGCCTGCATCTTCGTGGGGCTGCTGGAACCCCCCCTCACTGGTCTCGGGGGGCTGCTGGAACGCCCCCATCCCAGCCCCTGCCGCAGTGGGCTGCAGGCACGCCCCTCCCCCCCTCCTGACCCCAAGGGGGGGGGGTCGTGCTTAGAGGCCCGGTGTGGGAAAGGGGTCACCACTACAAAAAGTTTGAGAACCACTGCTCTAGGAGCAGTCTTTTCATTCTGTGCTCAGTGCTGGAGCCCAGTGACACAACGTTCCCACAAACTTATGTCACCCCCAGTACATACAGTAATCTTTGCTGGAGTATTAGATTTTATTTTTTTTTAAGAATGGCATTAGATGTCTATTAAGAGCAACCATGTTTATTTCAGTGTTTAATACAAAATTTCAAAAAAAAACCCCACCATGAATTCTCTTTCAATTTCTGCGCAGACGAATGCAAGGTTTATAAAAGTAAGAGAAAAGAATAGCATCAGGAAGTAAAAAATGTAACATTCCAACTACCGGTACACCCCATGCACTGCCATAGATTTCATTTGTTCAAGAAAAAAATTCAGAACACTGACTTCTGGTAATTCAACTGTGATAAAAATCTCTTAGGCTGCTCTAGAACAGAGTAACGTAAGCTTGTATCAAAGATTTCATGCATAGCAACCATTAAGACAGCAAATGTTATGACAACTAAGTCAGCACCCAAGGCATCCAATGCAATTTCTGTATTGGAAAGTTTCCTTAACCGTTTTTACATTATTTTCCTTAAGGCAGATGTTAATATTTAGTCACTTGTAAGTATTTTCAATCACTGATAAACATACCCTGCTGATCCAATGATTCACCAATTACAGAGCATGTGGTATCAAGGATAACATGCTGGACTTACAATACATCTGTAATCACGCTCAATTGTATGCTGCAAATAAAGAAACCAGGCTCTTTAAGACAAACCCTTCAAATACAAGCTTCACATCAGAGCATACCAAAGATCTTTATCATCGAGCACCAAATAGTCACAAGGCCACTCATTGCGCTATATACACCCTCGTACAGTTATATTTAACTAGAATGAGAAATATATGACACAGCGTTTAGGTCTGGTGGCAAAACTCCCCCATGTCCTCAGTGGAATCAGGCATTTATAGAATGCTGCTTTTGTTTGCGTGGATAGTGGAGGGACTGAAGAGCAAAGAGATGGATACAAAGAGGGTGATCGTTGAGCGGGAAGAGCATTTGCAATGTATTTAGCATGGAGCAAAGACCGAGCACAAGGATCGTTTGGCACAAGTTCATGTTACTTCCACAAGTTTCTTACAGCACCAAATACCAATCTGTACAGTGCGTCCTCCAGGCTGCAGGGCATGTGCCTTTGAACCCCTCCTGATTCAGAGAACATAGTCACACAATGCTCTGGCAGGATGTCCAGGGGCTAAAGGTTCTTTCATAAGAGTATCTGAAGTTTTTCCATCATAAAAATCCCTACAAGGACATACTGCAGAGAGTAGCCATTTGTATGGACACACACCCAACTGACCTAAGAAATATACAGACACGGGTTTACATGACGTCGCATGCTCCAGCAGGTGGATAGGAAAGGGTGGAAAGAGGGGCACAGACAAGAGATGATACGTCTGGGTACTGATGGATTTGGGGTCGTACCATCTCCACCATTTGGTTTTAGACACCTTACTCCAAGCCAGACCAGGTCTCTATACACAAACAGTACACACTCAAGGGCCCGGACTTGGGATATTTTCTGGGGGGAGGGAAAGGAGCCATAGGGCATCTTTACCTCTCTGCAGCAGCCTGCCCAACAAGGGACTCCCTATGACAATACCAACAGTCCGTGCTGCTGGTTTCAGTGTTCCCTCCTGCTTGGGGCCTTGTCCACTGCCTCCCCCCCACACCTATGGGGTGAGAAGGGGAGGAGAAGGAAAGGAGGATGTAGGAGTCTTTGTCCATGGCAGTGTGGCCAATCAGGATCATACCTTGGGATCCATCCGGAGGAAGTTGTGCTGGCCTCGACTGGTGAGCGTCGAGCGCTTTATTGTCCTGCTGTGGTGAAAGTGGTAATAGTTCTCCAAGTTCCCAATCTGGGAAAAGAAAAGGGAAAAAAAGCAACATGCACAGTGAGTCAGGGAAGGAGAAATCTTCCCCCCACGCATTGCTGGAGAGGCTCAGCTTGTCTCCTGACCTCCCAAATCCAACAATCCCTGGCAGCCGGAGGGGCTGATTCGCAGACTTCCCCCACCTAGCAGCAAAGAAAACCGTGTCACCTGACAGACTCTCTACAGAACTATGAAGCAACTGAGCCCGCTCCTGCTCCCACTGCGGTCTCGGGCCCTTGAGGAAGCCACGCTGTCACTTTGCCATTGGTTTCTGTGGCAGCAGCATCGGGTCTGTAATTAAGGATCCCGGGAGCTCAGAAATGGCAGTAACTCTAGCATGTCTTTAAAGAAAAGAAAAAAGAACACACCCGACTCTCCCCAGGAAAGAATGGCAGAGGACACAACAAAGCAAAGCAAAGAGAGGAGAGCACTGCACCAGAGCCATTAATACTGCATCAGCCATCTATCCACCTAGCAAAAGAACAGTTCACCCCTTTCTGACTTGACTAGAGAGCTACCAGCGGTCAGCAGGGAAGCCACTATGTTGTGCAAAGGAGAGTACAGGAGTTCCTGTGAAGCAAGGGACCAGCTGCCATTGCAGGAATGAGCCTTCAAAGGCAGCTGTTACGCCAAAGCCAGAAAAGCTTGTCAAACTCTCCAGGGAGCCACAGCACCTATTGTGGTGATAAGGGAAAAGCTCACTCAGGAGCGCATCACAGTGACTGCAAATGCCATGCAATAGCCTGCTGCTTTGGAGTTTCTTCAAGCAGGCTAAGTGCTGGGGAATGGAGCCAATCCTGGGGCGGTGGACAGAGCCTACCAGAACAACGTGCCCACTCCCTCAGAGATGGCAGGAGGCAGAGAATCCAGCCTTGAAGTGCTGACGGAGGAGAGAGAGGAGCCTGGGTTGTAAACAGCCTGTTCGCCCAAGTCAGCTGACAGCCCGGGGTGATTTTAATGGTAGGGTGGACATACCCCTCCTGGCCAATGCATTTTGAGTCTACACTAAGAGGGTGCCAGCAAACCCTTTCTAGTTTCAACCTGGCCTAAGTGAGCCGATCTTTAAACAATAACATTAACTACCGTCCCTTCCATGGGTGTAGGGAGGATTAGTTAATTTCACTTTTAACATGAGAAGGCCCACAGATGCCACCTGTTCGCCATAGCTCTAGTTCGATTTTAAAAATGCACAAGAGACGCTACCTTGCTGATCAGCCAATCTAATCCACTTGATCCAGAATGGACAGAGAGAGGGGCGAGCACAAGGGGTGGGGGAAGCAGGGACACATCCTTCCCCCCCAGTAATTGGAGGGGGCACAGAAATCTTCTGGCCCCAGGGCTACGGGAAGAGACTGAGCTCCTCTGGCAGAGAAGCTGCAGTGGGAGCGGAGAGCTCCTCGGGCCCCGGGGTAGGGGAGGCACCCGCCCCCCAACTTTCCTACCAGAGGTCTCCTCCCAATGCATGCCCAGACAGAGGTCTTAGATGCAGCTGGATCTCCTCCTCCATCACTCACCCCGCCCTCTTCTCTGCCTCCACCAATTAGCAGCTGAGATGATACGGAGTGACAATCCTCCTGAACAATAGTGGTGCGGCACTGATCAGAGCCTCTGGGGTTGGGATAGGCCAGGAAGGGATTGGTCGAGGGGCAGCACAGGGTCCCCGGTGGTGGGAGCAAGGCTACCCTGCAGCGGGGGCGGATAGAGGGGGGAGCACAGGGTTCCCGGTAGGGCCCCCCCAAGGGGAGAGCAAGCTCCTGCTCTGGGGGGGAGCACAGAACATGCCCCCCGCAAAAGGGGTCACATTTTTATTCCTGCGCAGGCCCCTGCACAGAGAAGTCCAAGACGGTCCAAAGTGATCCAAGAGGGTTGGCAATGCCCGTACATTGGAGGTCTTTCCGCAGGAGAATTTAAATTAGTCCCAGATGCACCCTCAGAACAAAACGTCACCCCCATGCAGCTAGGCTGCTTTCTTCTCAGTAAGTTGAAGTCCTCAGCCCTTCTCAACCCCTGCAGTAAGAACCTCCACTAAATGGTGAGCGTTGCTTCTAGTCGCTCAGCAACGGGTCTTCGGTTAAATGCAAACACTAAACTGGATTCTGATTTCACCCTCCCGCCCTTTAAGAATCAAGAGCATCTTCAGTTAGGTCAATGGTGCTACACTAGAGTGGAACAGGAGTGAGTCAGATCAGAATAGAGCCCAAATTACTTTCACTAACAGGTAATTAGCATCATCTTTTAAAAATGCCTTCTCCTGGGCTGCAAAACAGAAACCGTGAGGTAAAAAGGAGTTCAGGAGCTGTGGAGCATTCCTATCAGAGGAGCTTTGCCTTATCGAGGTCCTCAGCAGGATTTTTCGGTCTGTGAGGAGCCTCTGTCCTGCAGTCACGTGATGTGGGACTCACCGTGTGTTCTTAGGACTGGCCGCTGTAAAGTTTGCTAAAACAGTCACTCTAATGAGAGGTAAACTTAATTTTTGCTAAACCTGGCGACTCTAGTCTGGGGAAGCACAGGATATAAATAAGCAGAGAAACCAAGGCTATGTTTAGCCAGCAGTCGAGGGCTGCAGCAATTTTTTTTAAGTCCAAAAAGGATTTATACAATATGTTACATTAAAACTCCTACTACTTAATAAATACAGCCAGGGCAGGGAAATCAATCAGCGGACAAAGCCATGTGGCTGAATTATGAATTCAGCTAACTCACCCTGTCCAGGCTATGTTGGCCTACATGACTCTATGGCTGAGTTGACCACCCTTCCCCCAAGGTATCTGTTTTCCTTACTAGAAACTTCTTCCTTAGCACTTCCATCAGCTTGTGCTTCTGTTGGATTTGCGTTCGTTGGTCAATTCAACATTAGTCTTGGCCCCCTCCATCTACTCCCTATAACTGGGCTGCTCTAGATTTAATGCAGGCTATTTGCCCGGTCAGTTTAACATTTCAAGACATCTGGAATGTCGCTTTCCCTCTCAGAATTTCGTTTCCCCACCCTCACCCTCTCCATACCACCCCCTCCAATATTTGGACTCAGTCTTTTCATCTTCTTCCTGAAGTTATTTGCACAAGTGGGATAGGCTGGGCTCCTCTGTTCACCCTTTGACACAATGAGGATACATTTCGGACAGGGTCCTGTGAGGGATCATTTGAAAACTCGATCTGCTAAACGTTATTGTCCTGGTCAAACGTGTGGTAACATTGTATGTAACGTTATAAGATCCTATTGAATGGATTCCTAAGTTTAGAAAGGCAGGCATAGACCAGTTCCTCAGAAACAAAAGGCCAACAGGTGCCGTAGCCGCATGTCAGCATAATCAACTAGGCGGTCATCTGGGTAAGAGGCCATTCTTTGGTGGCAATAAGGGCGTAAGCGAGAAATTTAATTTACACATTGGCAAAGACACATCTGGAGGTTCCCATCCCATCGGCGTCCTATCACCTGAACCCCAGTGGGAAGGGACCTTCAAGGAGGGAGAAAGGTGTAAGAATAGAGAATAAACCCCACAAGTCACCTCACACCCCTCATCTGTATTCATGGGAGCAGCCACAGCTTTGAAAGGCCAAGGAAGCATCATTGAACTGGGGGGAGGGGCCTGGCTGAAGGACCCTGCCAGACTGCTGTAAGTCTGTGGTGAGGAAAAACTTTTACTTCAAGTGCCCTCAACTCATTAAGCTGGCATGAGTTTGAATTTTACTTTTTATTTCTCTGTAACCAGTTCTGACTTTTATGCCTCATCACTTAAAAACTTCCTCTCTGTTGTTAATAAACATGTTTAATCTAACAAGTGTGTTTGGATGGAGCGTTTGGTACTGTATTCTATGGTGATAACACGGATAGGATCACTTGATGATTACCTGTTCTGTTCATTCCCTCTGGGGCACCTGGCATTGGCCAGTCAGAAGACAGGATACTGGGCTAGATGGTCTGACCCAGTATGGCCATTCTTATGTCCTTATAGTCAAAGACAGGAAGTCACGATAGGTTCCACTGAGCTTTCTGCAGAATAGTCTATTAGCAAGACAACACTTTTAGGTCCATCAGCCCCCCAGGGTACACTGTCAAAATAGAGCGATCGTCCCACCACGCCAGCATCAACTGACCTCACCACAAGGGAGTGAAGATCTTTATACTCCCACCCAGAGAAGTGGTGTTAGATGAATCAACTGTGAAAACTGCAAGGCCAAACCCCAGAAGAGATGTGCTGGTCCGGAGAAGAACTTTTAGAGGAAGCGTGTTGACCAGCTCTGTTATCAGAGGGAGTCGAGGACACCAGTGAAGGAAGGACATTCCTACCATAGCTTTACAGATGTAAAAACAAAAAGAGGCTTCTATTCTATCCCATTTCTGGAGGTTTGGCCAGTATCACTGTAGGCATATTTCTAGTAGGCACGTAATACACCACAGACCCTGATCACAGCAGGGGTTTGCTGAAGTTCCAGAACATTGCTGTCAAGAGGGTATATATGTCTGGCACAAGAGTCTTACTTTGCAGGTGGTCTTTGCCATCCTTTGCTGTTCAGTTTCTCTCAAGGGAATACTGCTCACTCTAATCTAGTGCTCTGGTTTATGCATACAAGTAATTAAAAACTTCCTTTGTTCCATATACACAAGGCTAGATGGACAGAGAGAGAGTGAACAGGTTCCCCTGAACTAGCGAGGCAAATGATTATAGTTATTTACATATTGATCATACCCAATACAGTGATATTTTGTCAGTTTCTCTTTCAAAGGTGTTTAATATTTAATTAGATTTGCTCTGTCTTTTATTGTATGCTGGAGTTTTTTATTTACTTGTCTTGACTGCCATTAGTACAATTGTTATCACTGGTTTCCCCTCAACTTGGTTTAACACCCTTTCCCCCTCGGTGTGCTTTTTTTAACATCTCCGATTCGCAGAGCGGTTATTTGCTGCCATCTGTGTTTGCCTCTGCAGCTGGCTTTTAATATCCATTTTCTACAATTTTTCAAGAAGCTAAGTATCAGGCCTGAACATCCCCCAACTTTAGAACAGTTTGAATTGGACCTTTGCATTTCAAAATCATCTCAACCGAAAACAGAGATGTCCTAGCCCGGAGGCTTGATCGGCATTTTGCTTTATTATTGCAGTATCTTCCCCACTATTTTATTTTTCTGGTTTTATCATGTTTGTGTTGTTCTAATCTCTAACCCCTCCGGCACTTATTTTAATAGAATCAGAATCTATAAACAAGCATCATTTTAGGAGGAATGTAAGCACTTCACCACACTCTAAGGGGCATATATTTTTCTGTTAACACATCGGGGACAATATATGTAAAACTGCTATAATCCACAAACAAAAACTGAACCATGTAGCTGTAGCTTGTATTGAAGTATGACAAACTCATTCTCTAGTGGACCGAAACAGAAGCACTCAATGGAGATTGCTAAACTCTCCTGGACTGCCTGGAAAGCTAAAACAGCAGGTGCAAAAAAAGCATCCTAGATCTTACCTTCAACCTTGTTGCAGTTAAGGGGGTGTTTCTGAAGAATTAGCTCTACAAGAGCTCTGTGATAGGTCATGTGAATTACCCAGAAGAACATTTTCAACCCACTGCACAAGGAACTAGACCTACAGGAGTTCTGATAAGAGGAGGAAGTTTTTTCCATGCAAGGGATGCTATATTGGGATATAGTCTCTGGGCCATGTCTTGGTCTGAAGTGTGGTTGCAAAGCATCCAAGGGGCTGTCAGAAGACACATGCTGATGGAGCTCGGTTCTGTCTTAATTATTGTGCCTAGGAAAAGGAGGTGAGATGGGTCAGTAGTAAGGGAGGACATCAGTATCAAGTGTTGGCTTTTTGAGGATCACATAGACAATTGCATATCTCAGGGAGATTAACAGACTTGCTTCTTTGAACAGAGATCTCAGTTAGCAGTAGACACAGCTGTTTTGTTGATTTTCACCATATGGGAGGGCATAGATTGGATTTATAAGCAATGGCTCCAGGAAACAAAGGGCTACTAGTACTTCAGCATGCATTACAAGGCCACACACCATCAGGGGTGGTGGAATGGATAAAGCCATTCACCCCAAATTTGAGTCATTGACTCACTGAGTTCTCCCATGCAAGGCTGATCGTTTCTGCAAAGTAAGATAAAAACTCTTTGCAAAGGTCAGCAATTGGATCTACTGTCTAGTTTGATTAGCCTTTTCACCAAGTTGAATAGCTCTGTTGGACATGAGTTAGCAGTCTAGGTAGAAGCGCAGAAGGTTCTCTCTGGTAGAATATTCTTGTAAGAAGACTTCATACTGTTAGTTGCTGTATTGAGAGAGGGGTTTGAGCCACTGGTGTTCATGTCATCTGCCTATATACTTCATTTGAAACCACAGCGATCTCCCCGCTTGAGTCAGCAGGAAAGGACAACTTGGGACCAAGGCATTGAAAACTGTGGTCATTAGATGGATGTGTTAATATAAAAAATGCAGATGTTTTTGTGACTGAAACAGCTTTGTCACTTCCTTTCCGTGAAGGGGCACAAGGAAGGCCAGCTGGTAAGAAGACGACCAGGAGGCAGGAACCTCTGTAGCACAAAGGTAAGGGGACATCAAATGAAATTATAGAGGTGGCCAATTAAAAATAGATTAAATGGAAATACTCTTGCTGTGCAACATGTAACTAGTCTGTGGAACTCAACGCCACAGGATGTCATTGAGGCCATGAACTTAGCAGGATTCAAAAAGAAATTGGACATTAATTATGTTAACTCAGGGTATTCTTGATATCCATATAAACACCAACAAAAAATTTGGAAGGGATATTAAACTTCATGCTTCACGGCTTAAGCCAGTCTAACTATTAACACCCAGAACAAGACTTAATTGGGTGGTAGATTCCGACACCCCCCCCCCCCCAATCCCACTGAGTGGATGGGTCCAGAGAGGACTGGTGTGGAACCCACGGTAGCCATGCAGGCAAGGAATTTGGTATTTTCTATATAAATGTCAGTCATCAAGAACCATGAGCCTGGGAGATCCCAGCGCTGTGCTGGGCAGCAGATCCTATTTGTTCCTGTATGAACCCTACAGAGAATTTGTTTGGAAATCTGCAGAACACTCAGAGTCCTAGCTTCCTTTTGTCCATAGCCTCACAGACCATCAATGCATGTTGGTTTCTGGGATGAGGAGTCTTCAAAATCTGAGGTTGGAGAGGAACATGACCTCTATCCTACTGTTCCTTGCCATGTTCTGGGATCTTTCTTTCCTTGTGGTGTACTGAGTAGCCTACTGGAAGGAGCTCAGCTACAACTGGGTTGCTGGCAGTGTTAAACTAGATCTCGGTGATGCAGACTAGGTTGGGTAGTTCATCCAAAAAATCAGAACATGGATGGTGCAGATTTTGTTGAATGTTGACCTTGCATCCTTCCGGAACAGATAGAAATCATTGACTTCTGCTGGCCTGGTTGTTGGCATTTTGTATGAGGCCGCTGACAGACTGCTCTCAAGTGTCACATTGTGGGTCTGTTCCTATGGCAGGGGTCGCTGGGCAGAGGAGAGACGTGGGGCAGTCGTGTGTCCTCCCCTTTAGATTGTGTCCCCCTTCCCCAGTATGGGGAAGGCTCAAGTCACCTATGGAAGGTGTTTGCATGGCATTGAAATGATAGATCGTTGGGGGGCGGGGGGATAAGGAGCATAGGGAACCGTGTCATGCACTTTAGAAACAGGAAATATTTGGCAAAATGGCTCAACTTTCAGGTGTTGTGTCCATCATAAAACCTTAGGCAACAGAAGTCCTTTACTGCACCAAACCTAGTGAAGTCACACGCTGCTTGGATGGGGAACTCTGTAAATGAATATACATAACACAAGGTTTTCTAAACCAAAGCTAGATTAAGAAATTCTAGTAACCCGCAAATGAGATTCATGAGAGAGTATTTTAGCATGGGTCATAACAGAAATGAAATGATTTGGCATGTCCTGATTTTGTATGAACAGTCCCAATATTCAATGCTTTGTCTTAGATAGGTGCCTATTACTCCTCACCCCCATCCCAATTTTTCACACTTGATTTCTGGTCACCCTGTAGCACAAAAACCATCGGTCCATCTAAAATCCTTAACCTGCTGCAAGGGTCTAGTGAGCCTACAAGGATTGCTGAAGGTTGGGCTTTGGAAAGTTAGTTAGTAGAGCTGTGTAAAGAAAAATAATTGTGTTTCATGAAGGATTTAGAGGTTTCAAAAATTGGTTTAATTCCAGTTAGGAACAGAAACCCAACATTTCGAAATTCTCAAGTAAACAGAACCAAGCCCTGATACCAGGGCAGTCCGCTGGGCTGGCTGCCTCAGAACGATGGACCTTGGAAGCCCTGGGGTCCCCAGCAGCTCATCGGGGGAGGGGGGGGGAGGAGGAGGGAGAGGAAACTGGCAGGAATCCAGGCAGGTTTCCATCGGAACGCTGCCTGAGTTGTGCCAGAACTTTGATGAAACTGAACCATCTCGGTGGAATATTTTGATTGTTGTAGAATCAGCAGATTCTGAGGAAACGTTGGAATGTTTCTGACCAGCTCAATTAGTTCTGCTTGAGACATAGTAGCCCCTTCAACACCTACATGGACACCCTGATGAAGTTATATTCCTCACCAAAAAAATCAGGTAACTGTTAATCAGTACATTTATCCAAGGTCTGGAAGTAAAGATAGAGCAGAGGTGAAAGTAAGGGGGTACGGCCCGGTACTGTGTATCGGTAAACGGTAGCTGCCGGTACTGGCCCATACCGCTAACTTTAACGTCACTGTCCCTTCTGCATCCCCAACTGGCAGCCCTGTTTGGTCCCTTTACAAAAGGATGTTGAAAAATTGGAGAGGGTCTAGAGCAGAGCCACAAAGGTAATGTGAGGGAGGGAGAAAGTGCTTTACGGTGAGAAACTTCTAGATCCCAATCCGTTTAGCAGAGCTTATCAGAAGATTGGGAGGTGACTTGATTGCAGGGCACAATTACCTGCCCGGGAAGATAATAAGGGCTCTTCGGTTTAGTGAAGAAAAGCAGCGTAAGAGCCAAGATCTGACATTTAAATTTAAAGCCAGACAAATGCAAATTCGAAATATGGCACAAATGTTCACCACACTCCCAAGGGAAGTGATGGAGTCTCCATCTCTGGAGGTCTTCAGATGGAGACTGGATACCTTCTTAGAAGACATGCTTTACTCAGACACAAGGTATTGCTCGATTCAGAGGTAACCGGGTAAAATTCTATGGCCTGTGTTATATAGGAGGTCAGATTAGATGATCAAATGATTTCATTTAATGTGCTTTACCATAATTGTATAATCCATACAGGTACAGATGTACTTACAACCTAGATAGGGAAGGAAACTAAATCCCAGTAATTTAACTATTTATCTTAAACAGTAAAAAAAGAAAAAAGGTAATGCTCTTGTGGGTTGAGAAACTCAGCAGTCTGGAGTCTAGGAATTTGCTCATTCAATGAGGAGGGGTTGGTATAGCCCCGGGGTGACCAACCTGTGTCTCCAGAGCCACATGCAGCTCTTCAGATTCAGTTAATATGCGGCTCCTTGCAGGGGTTCTCAAACCTCCTAAGGTCGAGTTGTGGCCCCGGGGTGTGTCCGCTGAATTGCCGCCGAATTGCCGCTGAATTCTGGGTTCAGTGGCATTTTGGCGGCCACACAGCGCTTCTCTGTGTGTGCCCACCAAAATGCTGCTGAAAGCAGAAGTGTTCCACTCGGCGGCTTTTCAGCGGACACACTCCAGCATTCGGTGCATTCGGCAGCATTTGTGCGGATGCTACGGGAGCTCACGACTCCCCGGAAATCACCCCGAGACGTCCTGGGGGGTCGCGACCCCCAGTTTGAAAACCGCTGTTGTATAGGCACCGACTCCGGGGCTGGGGCCACAGGTGCCAACTTTCCAATGTGCCAGGGGGAGGGGAGGGTGCTCACTGCTCAACCCCTGGCTCTACCCCCACTCCACCTCTTCCTGCCCCCTCCCCTGAGCCCGCTGTGCCCTCACTCCTCCCTGCAAGATCCTCCTGCACACCAAGAAACACTGATTGGGAGGTGCAGCGAGGGAGGGGGAGGCGCTAATGGGAAGGGCTGTTGGTGGGTGGGAGGGGCTGGGAGTGGGGGTGAGGGGAGCGGATGTGGGGCTGCTGACATATTACTCTGGCTCTTTGGCAATGTACATTGTTAATTCTGGCTCCTTCTCAGGGTCAGGCTGGCCGCCCTGGGATAGCCATTTTAAAAAAAGAGTATCCGAAAGTATCATAAATGCAGTATCTTCAAAAGGGTCTCGGTCACAAGAACATTAACTCAGAATGAGACAAGGAAACTACAGTCTACATAATCATAATCTATAGCAAACTGAAGCAGAGACCAACCAATACTAAAAACGCCGACACCTCATTAGCATCAAAGGACAATCAGAGTTGCCACAATGCAGGGAGCTATAAAGCCCATCTCCGTGGTACGCAAAGAGAGAAAATATTGCATCTCTCGAGGTTGTCGTACATAGGTTGCCAAATTGTCATGGAAATTTATCAACCTCAGTGCAAAAATTGACTTTACTGTTAGCATGATGACATTTTACTTGCTCATTTTAAAAATAAATAAAGTCCCTCACCTCCTCCTAAGAATGTTCTACAGTTGCTCTAATCTAGGTAGAAGGTTATTCTAGGATAATGTATGTACCTCAGGAGCTCTGTTCCCAAAGCCTGGGAATGCTGTGTCTGGCCATATAGATCACTAGAATCTCACAGGAATTTCAGGAGTGTTCATTTTTTCCCCCTAAGCAAGTTTACTACTTCCCACGGCTATCGATCTTGATTTTTCTGACATCATATTTCTGCCAAGGACGCGGTTCCATCAGCATGGGAGGTGCTCATTTAAGCATGGGGTCGATTTTAATTTTCTGAATTGATTAGCAATTTGGAACTGTGGCAGAAGTGTGGATGGAGTTTTTAATGTTTATTTCGAGCCAACCTGGGTTGGTACTTGAAGAAAAATGTGAAGCACAGTTTCATGCTAATGGAGGTAAATGAAACCCTGATGTAAAAGTCTCAGGTCACTGCTGCCCGGCTCAGCTTGTTTATGTCTGCAGTAAGTAAGTCCGAAACAATGAGGAAGTGTTTCTTTCCTTGCCATGCCATCATTATTACAGTAAGGATATTGACGGCTTGGTTTCCATGGAAACATGTGTCTGCCAGTTCCATCCTATGAAGTGTGAACAGTTAGAAGCTGAAGGAGTTACATTCATCCCCGTTTTAGTGAAACTGGATTAAGGACTTTACGCATCCTGCCAGGTCTGCAAATTATTCCAGGAGATATGGATGGTGTTAGAATCCAAGATTGTTATAAAAAGCCCTTCCTAAGACAAACCGACGACGAATAGTGATTTCTGAAGTTACAATGAACTAACATTCCTTAGAAGTGAAAGCCAAGTACAGCAGTCTTTAGAGGCTTGGCTTCGTAGATCACATTCTCCTTAAAAGCCCGGTCAGTGGTATTTTTAAGTTTTCCCTCTCCTAGACAGAATTTAACAACTGATTCTGACCGCATCCAGGACAGAATTTGGAGTAATTAACATTATTACACTGGGGTAAATGAGAGATGCTTGATTAAGCTCTCTCCATTTGGTCATATTTCTGTGCACTGGAAGCTCTTTCCTTATTACCCACTGCCATATGGCTTGCACTCAGTCTTTTCCCACGCCCCTAGTCAGCATGCTGCTCATCCCAGGTCATGCCTCATTCATCTGACACTGTCCTGCCCATTTCTTCTCCCCACCCCCATCTGCCCTGCTTTTACCACCCCACCTAAAGGTCCCGGTTTACCCCATGCTCCCAGTGAGCAGCATTTCATGAGTAGCCCCACTGACTGCAGGAGGACAGACCATTTGCAGAGCAAGGTACTAGCACAGCATGGTAAAGGTGGCAGAACAGGGCTCTTTTTATGTAAATGTTATTGCATTCTGTAATCTGAATTAATAAGTGGCAGTATCATAGCCAATGAGGTTAATCCGAGGCGTGATTATTGCTAGTTGAAAACTTTTACTATATAGAGTCGGAGGAAGGGGTAATAAACTAGAACCAACCAGACTGAGCCTATCCTGAACAAGCCAAACTCCGGGACTTTCTCACATCTCACTCTCCAGCACCATTTCTCCCCTTTTGCCCGTCTACTGTCAAATAATTTAATCCCAGGCATGCTACTTGCTACATAAGGCATGATCCGGAAATCAATGGGGCTTTTCATAGGAGTAAGCACTATTGCTGGTCTTTCCACAATTGGACCCCAATTGGGAACTCTTTGGGTCAGAGACTATCTGCACTTTGCACACATACAAGGTTGCAGAAACAAAAACGACCCAGGGGAGAAGTGTTCTTAGAGGCATTTGAATCCCCCCGGCTTTATTACAAAACGAAGGTAAAATATGGCCACCCAAAACTTCATTCCAGTTGTGTGGGGAGCTATTATTGTAACTGCCGTCATTTAAAAACAAATTCAAAAGCACTTATAGCATTAAGATATTTCCACAGTGTTGGCTCTGGGCCAGGCTCCTTTTTGGGGCTTCAAACCAAGTAGTCAGCACAGCAGGCAAAACAGAGAACGTTTAGAAAATCTAGTACGCACATATGTCCCAAAAGTAAATCCACAACAACTAGCTATGCTCTATAGCCAAAACAAAACAATCCTGTCTCTAAACCAGGGGTGGGCAAAACTACAGCCCGCGGGCCACATCCGGCCCCTGGGACCGTCCTGTCCAGCCCACCTGAGCTCCCAGCTGGGGAGGCTCCCGCACTTTCCCCCCTCTCCTAGAGTCTCAGTGTGCCACACTGCTGGTGCCAGCACTCTCGCCCGCCATTCCTGGGCCTGAGCTCCTGCCACTTTGAGCGGCATGGTAAGAGGGCAGGGCTGTGAGCTCCGGAAGGCCACCTGGCCTCCAGACAGGCTGCTCTGAGTGGCATGGTAAGAGGGTGGAGCCAGTGGCTACAGAGATTGGATAAGGGGCAGGGAGTTCTGGGGGCAGGGGACAGTGAGTGATTGAATGTGGTGGAGGTTCTGGGGAGGCAGTCAGGGGATGAGGAACAGGGGGGTTGGGCAGGCATGGGAATTCCAGGGGTCTGTCAGGAGGTGGGGGGTAGATAGGGATCAGGGGAAAGGGAGCAGGGGGAGTTGGGTAGGGGGTGGGATCCTGGGGGGGGCAGTTAGGAAGGGGGGCTCAGGAGGGGGTGGTCAGGGGACAAGCAGCAGGGGGGCTTAGATAGAGGTTGGGGTCCCAGAGGGGTGGTTAGGGTGGGAGGGTTTGGGAGGGGGCGGTCAGGGGACAAAGAGCGGGGGGGTTGGTGGTTCTAGGGGGCAGTCGGGGGCAGGAAGTGGGTGGGGGTCAGATCGGGGTGGGACCAGGCTGTTTGGGGAGCACAGCCTTCCCTACCCAACCCCCCATACAATTTTGCAACCCTGATGTGGCCCTCGGGCCAAAAGGTTTGCCCATCCCTGCCCTAAACAATGCCTGTTTGTGCCATCCACCGTGTACTGGAAGAGCAAATGTATCCCCCTCAAGAGGTGGCAATCTAGCTTCTCTCTCTCTCATACCCTGTGGTAGAAGAGTTCCAACATGGCTGCTCCAGGGTAGCAGTTAATCCATCCTTGAAGCTCTGCTCCAAGGCACCAACCGAATCCTGCTACTGTAGGTCAGGGCCAAGGAGTGTCACAGGAGTTACGAATGAGCAGGTGTTCGGATGGTTATTTTAAGTTTCTCTTTAATTTAAATGATTTGTTTCATTTAAAACAAAAATCAAATTAGGGTTCCAGATCCATCTAGGAACATCCCTTTCCATGCAGAATTTCACACTGTTATGACCTGAAAGGTTTTCCCCCTAAACTGCTACATACCGATTGCTAAGACTGTCACGTCCCATTCATTTGCAGGAAGAGACAGTAGTTATGAGAACTACATTGGAAGGATTTGGTCATTTCAGATGTCTAAACGACAATGATGACAATGTTTCCCGCAGTATCTGGCTCTCTAGAAAGGTTCATCTGTATTTTAGACAGACAGAGAAGCACCTGAGGTCTAATTACACCTCCATGAACAGATGAGCAACCAGCAAGTTCATGGAAGTCTGGACTTCACAGAATAAGGCCATAGGAAGTTGGGTTTGCCCATTTTTGGCGTTGATTGAATGATGGTATAAACTAAGTCCTGCCTGATCTGGGAACAAGCAGCATAAAAGAAAAAAACCTCACCCATATCTCAAAACGCCAAATAAGTCGCGCTGCCAGCCATGCACACTGGATATCCCTGCATCACATTGTCCGCTCTCTTCATTCTGTAAACAGTCTTATGTGAAGCATGACTCACAGGGTAAATTTGTACTGCAGGGATTGGCAACCTTTGGCATACGGCCCATAAGGAAAATCCACTGGCAGACGGGAACGGTTTGTTTATCTGCAGGTCTGGCCAATCGCAGCTCCCACTGGCCGCGGTTCGTCGTTCTCGGCCAATGGGGGCTGCGGGAAGGGTGGCCAGCATATCATTCGGCCCACGCCGCTTCCCACAGCCCTATTGGCCTAGGATGTCAAACCACGGCCAGTGGGAGCTGCGATCAGCCGAACCTGCAGACCTCGCAGGCAGACAAACTGTCCCAGCCTGACAGCGGATTTCCCCGACAGGCCGCGTGCCAAAGATTGCCGATCCCTATTGTACTGCATGAGGGCTCCTTCTGTTAAACAAGAGTGAAGATAATCTGAAAATTAGTTTTTAGCATCCCAAATTAGTCATCTGAAATGCTGATTGTCTAGATAAGAGCCTTTCCCCTGCTAGGAATGCAATCACTAAGGGCTGGTCTTCACTACGGGGAGGGGGGGGGGAAATCGACTGCAGATATGAACTGAATCACGTAGCTGAAGTTTGTGTATCTGCAGCCGACTTACCGCTCGTCCTCAGGGCAGCGGCGGGCGGCGGCGCGCTCCCCCGTCGACTCCAGCTTGCGCCTCCCGGCAAGCTGGAGTTCCGGAGTCAACGGGGGCGCCGCGAGCGATCGATTTCTTATGAAGACGCAAGAAATCGATCGCCAGAAGATCGATGGCTACCCGCCGATTCGGCGGGTAGTGAAGACATACCCTAAGAAAAGAAGTGTAGCATTGCCTTGTGGGATGAGACAGACAGGATCAGGTTTGGTGCCCTCTTAACCTTTAGAGCGTCCCTTTAACCATGGAAATGCAGGAGGAAATCCTGGCTCCATCCAAGTCGATGGCAGAACTCTTTGACTTCCAGTGGCCCAGGTTTCAACTCCAGAGTTCATCACGAACTCCAGGTGAGAATCAAAACTTGGATAGATCCATTCTCCATCCTCATGCCGAAACCTCAACCAATGCAAGGCTAAACTGAGACCCCCTCCTTAATGTAGTCCCCCGAGTCTATTTGTATGCTGCACACTTTTATGTAAGGTTACTTTTTATTGGCACTCTAATACTGCATGTTACTAAGGGTACATCTACACTACCTGCCGGATTGGCAGGTAGTGATTGATCTATCAAGGATCAATTTATTGCGTCTAGTGTAGACACAATAAATCAATTCCCAAGTGCTCTCCCCATCGACTCCCGAACTCCACCTCCGCAAGGGGCAGAAGCGGAGTCGACAGGGGAACGGCAGCGGTCTACTCACCACTGTGTGGACGCCCAGGTAAGTCACCCTAAGATATGTTGAGTTCAGCTACACTATTGACATAGCTGAAGTTGCGTATCTTAGTTCGACTCTCCACCCATGCCCAGTGTAGCCCAGACCCAAGAAAATGTTGTCATCAAGATGAGCTCAGTATGAAGATCTGCATTGCTTGGAAAGTTGGACACAGGCGAACAATATGCATTTTAAAACAGCCAAATGTAGAGTCACACATCTAGGAACAACGAATGTACCTCATACTTCTGGGGACTAAGCAGTGACTTTGAGGGGGATTGGGCTCATGCTGAATAATCAGCTGAACATGGGCTCTGAATGCAATGCTGTGGCCAGATGGGCTAACATGAGCCTTGAATATATAAAGAGGGCACTATCAAATAGGAGGTTACATTGCCTCTCTATTTGGCACTGGTGCAACTGCCGCTGGAATCCTGTGTCCAGTTCTAGTGGCCACAAGTCAAGAAGAGTGTTGAAAAATTGGAGAGGGTTCAGAGAAGAGCCATGAGAATGATTGAAGATTGGAAAACCTGCCTTAAAGTAAAAGAACCATGGAGCTGAACCGGCTTCATTTATCAAAGGTTGAGGAGTGACTTGATCACAGTCCGAGTACCTACATGGGGAACAGAAATTTGACTGCAGAGGGCTCTTCAATCTGGCTTATAACAGTAGAAGACCTATAGCTGGGACTTCAAGCTAGACAAATTAGGAGAAATAAAGGGCAAAACTTTTAACAGTGAAGGGAATTAACTAATGAAACATTGTACCTGGGTCATTGTGGTTTCTCCCTCACTGACAATTATTAAATCAAGCTCTAGTTCAAACAGAAATTAATTCAGGAAGTCCAACGGCGTGTGTTCTACAGAAGGGACAGACTAGATGATCACAGTGATCCCTTCTGGCTTTATAATCTATGCATCTGGATCATTTAGGTATTGGTTACCTCGTCTGCATGATATTTCAGCCTATAAACACGGGCTATAGGCCATACGCAGGAGCTGTAGGATTTAGGCAGAGCCTTTGGGGCAAAACAAAAGCACCACAGATCTCAGATGAAGACACTGCAGGAATCTCGATCTGGTAGTTTGTGTTTATACTTCACTGTTAGTTATTTAATGATACTGAAAATGGGACATGTTGAATTGGATTATAATTATAGTGCTGTTCAGGAGATACTTTAAAAACCCAAACACATTGCATTGCCACTTGGACAGAGATGCACTGAACTGGGAACACATTGAACAGGTCACCAATCAAAGAAAGCACTAAACTCAGGATGAAGCCCCGAGGAACACTTTTCACATGCAGACCGTTTAAAGAAGATTTACGAAGTTTTGAGAGAAAAAGTTTTGTGAGGAAAATAAAATGTAAGCGACAAAAGTGCTTCGAGGGACTTACGGCAAACGTCGATAACGTTCTGCTAGATTTTAGATAACTACAGCCAGCCAAGTCAAAAGCTTGTTAAATCCACAAATATAAGTTCAAGTGATCAAAATTACTTTTACAGAACAGCAAACATTACCAGTATTAAGATAGGAGTTAGAATGCAAAAAAACCCAAACTTTTTTAGATTAAGTAGCACCATACTTTACTGGTTTCTGCATGGATAATGACACAACTACATTTAAATACTCCATGGCACTATGGTCTGAATTGCAAAAGGAGTTTATCTGTAACTTGATTTGATCCTTTATAGCTATAGTTTGCATACATTCTTTAACCACCTCTTTTCCCTTTTTAATCTCACCAGCAGACTGCATTACAATCTCAGTCACTCACTGTGTGTACTACAAACCTCAGACCGAATTTCCCTTCTCCACCCCATCCATTCCTAATTGCAAGGGGGCTTTGTCTATTTTGGATTTAGCCATCTCTCCTAAACCCTAAAGCCCTTCAATATTTACCTGCAAAAAATAACATGGGTGGTGGTTGCTCTAGTCCCCTTGATTATTTACAATCGTTTTTCCCCTCACAAGAATATGTGCTCAGATATTCTGTTCTGTACTTGAAATGTACAAGTCCCATCTGGAGAAGGGCTGGGCGTTTTCCATAGATTTGCTAGGCACTCTATTAATTTCAGTCCTACTGCTACTACACCAAGCAACCAGTATTAGGGGGAAAACCTACTCGGGAACGCATTTCAGAGTTGCTACCAGAAGTATGAAAAAAGTTAGGTCAAGCCATTACAAAACGTTAACCCAGTTGAATCAAACTTCAGGTTCTCCCCTAAACTGTAAAGTAGTCCCCTGTCTAGTCGAGAACTTCCCCGCTGTTCCCAAACCACAACACAATCATTCTAGTTCAAGCCTGAAGTGGGCATGAAAAATACACGCGGCTTCACAAACCTGTTTAAATTGATAAGGGCACGTTTGGCGCTGCAAAAAGTTAAATATTGATTCCTTTCCACTTTGCTGCTTCCCCCGGCTGTAGCGAACTCATTGCCCATTCTGTACATTTGTTTTCAAGTCTCAACTAGCGCCCATTTTTAACCATTCACGTTACACACAGCCAGGCGTTGCTGGATATTAATTCTGGGAACACGCTCCAGCCGCCAGCCTGCCAAGAGGAAAAGGCTCCCAGCCGCCCTGAACTTGGGCACCACCGCTTACAACAGAGGATCCGCTGATCCGCAGAGGTGGTGGGAGCAACACCAGAGAGGGACAGGGGTCAGCAGGGCCTGATCCTGCCCCCTCCCCCCAGAAATCAATGACACCGCTTCAGTGGGGCAGGATCGGACTTGACGCGTCCAGCCTGATGGGAACCTTCGGCCCCAGCTCTCGCCCCCGGACTTTTAAACTTCCAGGTGCCCGCTGGGGACGAAGCCTTTGCCAGCAGCGAGAGCGGGGGCCGGCCGGCCTCACGTCCCAAGGACGCCGCTTGTTTAACCCCCCCGCAGCCTTGCAACAGCGTCCCTGCCCGGGGACCGGCCGGGCTCCCCAACCCCCGCGCTCTGCGCTCTCCACCCGTTCCCAGGGCGCACGGCGCCGCGCGGAAAGTTGGAAGCGCTGCGCGCTCGGGCGCAGCCAGCGACCGGCTCTGGGGCAGCCGGGGCCGGGGCCCGCGGGCAGGGCAAAGGGGCCGAGCCGCGCCCGGCCGCCGGGGACAAGCCGCCCCCCCCCCAAGTTGGCAGCAAAGGGGGCGCCGGGCGCTTACCTGCCCCAGGTTCACGTAGCCGTAGGCGGAGGCCAGGCGCGCTGCCTCGCCCGGCCCGCCCAGCACCTGCACGGCCCAGTGGTTGGTGTAGACCGGCCGGGAGGGCGCAGCCAGGCAGGGCAGGGCGAGGAGCAGCAGCCAAGCGGCGGAGGGGCGCATGGCGGGGCGGCGAGCGGCGGCCCCGGCTCCGGCCGGCGCGCTGCGGGGAGACGCTCCGGCTCGCCCGGCAGCTGGTGCCGTTCCGTGGCTGGGCGGTGGGGGGAGCTTTGGCTTTTAAAGCGGCCTCGGCGGGGGGTGGCTGCTGCGGGGAGGGGGCGGGGGCTGCTCTGCCCGCCTGGGGACGGGAGCTGGGCTCTGCCCGCGCGGGGCAACCGGCCCCCGGGGCAGGGAGCTGCCCCCCCCCCCGGGGCTGAGTTACCTGCCTGCCCGGGGAGTGACCTCCCCCCACCCCCCATAGCTGAGATCCTGGAGGGGGGATGTTGGGGGACAACCCGCCCTCCCCCCAGCTCTGACCTGAATCACCCCTTGGGCCCCGGGCCGCAGGGTCATAACTCACCCGGCCCTGCTGGGGCAGGTGGCCGGGTCCTTGGGAGGAAACAGGCTGATCCTTGCTCCCCAAGCCCCATCTCCTGCTGTCCCCATCCCCTCCAAGGACCATCTCACCCGCTGGGCTTCAACCTTTTTCTCATTTGCAGACCCATCCCCAAAATTTCCAATGGAGGCGCGGACCCCTTTGGAAATCTTACATCTAGTCTGTGCCCCCCATCCCCATGGGTCCACCGACCACAACAGGAAACCACAGATACAGTCTAACCTCCTTGTATGGTCCAGGCCAGAGAACTTCCCCAAAATAACTCCTAGAGCAGATCCTTTAGGAGGTTGGGTAGGGGGTGGGGACCCAGTTAGAGTTGGGGGGTCTTGGGAGGGGGCAGTCAGGGGACAAGGAGCAGGAGGTGTTAGATAGGGGGTGGGGCTCAAGGGGGTGGTTGGGGCGGGAGCAGGGGGGTCTCTGGAGGGGACAAGGAGCAGGGGGGTTGGGCGGGTTGGGAGTTCTGAGGGAGGCAGTCAAGGGGGTGGGGAAGTGGGTGGGAGTTGGATAGAGGGTGGGGCCAGGCTGTTTGGAGACGCACACACACAATTTTGCAACCCCGATGTGGCCCTCAGGCCAAAAAGTTTGCCCACCCCTGGTTTAGCACAAGGGAGGTCTGAAGCCCTGTAGGCCTTTCAGGTGCTACCGTCATAGAAATAGTAATAAATCAAGGGGGTGGCTGAAAAACTTTGGCCCTTGCTGGATAAGGGGTAAGAAACAACAGCTGGGCAGAGTGAGGGAGGTAGAAAAGACAACAGACAGTGCAGGGAAAGACAAACCTGCCCTTGGGAGAGCATTATTGACAAGGGCTTGGGATGATTTATTTGCTGTTTCATAAGGGTTTTTTAATTGGCTGTGTGTTGTTTTAAAAGTAATAAAGGGCCAGTGAGCTCCAGGGTAAAGATTAGTGATGGGAAGGGGATTTGGAGCAGAGATCTGAAGTAGGGAGAGACAGGGCGGTTAGAGCATGCGGAAATAAAGGGGATACTCTAGGTAGTCCCTTCATTTGCCCCCTTTAATTCCTGCCAAAGGATACCAGAAAACGTGTCTGTAATTTTTGTAAGTAGTCAGTTTTTTTCTGTATTAGGGAGAAGAAGGCCATATTAATGGAAATATTTTTTCACACAACGCACAGTCAACCTGTGGAACTCCTTGCCAGAGGATGTTGTGAAGGCCAAGACTATAACAGGCTGGCTGTTCTTATGCCTATAAAAAGACCTGGCTCCAGCCCAGTGGCTGAAAGAGGAGGAATAGAAGAGGCTAGGATCAAAGGGAAATGGAAGAGTTGTCTTGCATGTAAGTGGCAAATTAGGGCTGTCCTTGTGTACAAATTGAGTGGACTGAGCCATTAAGGACTGATTGCGTTTTGATTAGTAAATACTTACCTTACAATCTGAATTCTTCCTTCCACTCCCCCCACAATATGTTTGAATGACATTTTGTATATACACACAAACACATGCCTATTTATGGGGTGGGGTGAACCAGCATTTGATCTTGTTTCCCCTTAGCTGGACTGATAACCCGACCTGCTGTCTCTTCAGTTTATTTGGGATACCACAGGTTGTCCTAGATGGGTTGTCATGGCAAATGAGGTTCCGAGGTAGATGTTTTCTGGTGGCTCTGGACTATAAAACCAGCAGCTGGCGATTCCGGCAGAACAGACTCCCACAAGGAACGGCGCTGGCACCAACTGTAAAGTATTCACCAATGACCTCCTGAACATCTGCAGATGGTTCATGTATGGCAATGATAGGTGCCTGGCCTCAAGGGACCATGACTTCCAAAATACGGAAGAGATTCTGAATAGTAAGATGGCTGCCATAGGTGACCATTGCAAGAAACGGGGATTGCAACCAAGTACATCCAAGACTGGGTCAACATGCTTCCACTTACATGGTGCTCGGAGCCAGCTGGAGTTTAACATATTTTTGAATGGTTTAAGATTAGCAGCCGTGTTAGTCTGTATCTGTAAATAGCACCTTAGAGCCTAACCTGTTTATTTCGGCATAAGCTTTCGTGGGCTATAGCGGTTGGCACAAGAGCCAAAGTCAAAGTCAGTCAGGGTCAGCCTAGATCACACACTCACATTCACCAACGTAGCTCAAAAGAGCAAGAGTAGAAACTGTTTCCTGAACAAATTGTAAGGTTCACCTGGGGGCACAATGTGCAAACGCTGCATCATTCGGGGCTCACGCTCTGCTACTCAGCTGGCGAATACCGTGGCCCAGTTTGGACAAAGGCCAATAGACACAGCTTAGTCATATCACGATAATTATCACAGGAAGCCAACAAAATGTGTATGGTTACCTGTCCCGGCCCATATTCCTCCATCGAACATCTGGACTCAGAATGCAGCCAACAAACTGATCACCAAGATACAGCAAATGCCACACATGATGCTGTTCAGGGCTATCTGGGATGCACCCTGCCACTAACTGAAGAGCAACAATCTTATCTGAACATAGTGAACAGTGTTGCCCACTGACTAATCCAGCAAGCCCAGAGGTGCCGGGGTCAGCCCTGGAACAATTTACACACTGCTCAAAGACCAGTTAGCTGTGCTTTTTGTTTCTAAACCCAGTCTTGCTTGTCTTGCACACAAGCCAGCACTAGATAGGCTTACCATAGCAAAAAATACAAATACAAAAATCCCCCCAAATTTTTATAAATTTCCTTCTTCCTTTTCTGGGGAAAAGACAGTAAAACATTGTTGCCAGAAAGTTATATAATGATATAACTAGGTCAATCTAGGATGGGATTTTCAAAGCCATGTAGGAGTTTTGGATTCATTCATCTTAATGGGAATCTGGTATCCAAATCCCTTAGGCAGCTTTGAATGTTTTCAACCCTAGCACGTGTCTTGGAGAGCACACACCAAACGCCATTACAGTAAAACCTCCATTTAACGGACTAATTCGGGCGAGGGGGTGTCCGTTAAATCAAAAAGACCGTTATTTAATAAAAAAAAAAACGAGCTGTCGGAGCAGCAGCCCGCCCATTGCTGGGACCCGGGCAGCAGCCGGGAACCGTCAGCCAGCCCGCCCGCTTGCGGGACTCGGGCGGGAGCCGGCAGCCCGCCCGCAGGCGGGAGCCAGGCGGGAACCGGCAGCCAGCCCGCCCGCAGACGGGACCCGGCAGCCAGCCAGCCCGCCTGCTGGCGGGACTCGGGCGGGAGACAGCAGCCCACCCGCAGCCGGGAGCCGGCAGCCAGCCCGCCCGCTGCCTGGACCCGGGCGGCAGCCGGGAGCCGGCAGTCAGCCCGCCTGCTGCTGTGACCTGGGCGGCAGCCGGGAGCTGGCAGCCAGCCCACGAGAATTTGCTCAGAAATTTTGTCCGTTGCATCAGAAGTCCGTTAAATCGAGGTCCGTTAAATCGAGGGTTTACTGTATTACTTTTGGGTCTATAATGCAATAGACGTGACTGGAACCTTCCAGCGAGAATGAGGACACATTCCCTGCCCCAAAGAAATCACCCAAAGAAGGTGTCTATGACATGATGCAAGGAGCAATGAAGTTTCCTTCTTCTTGAGGGTAGGAGGAAAGGGTGAACATAGGCAAGTCAGCCCTGAATACGCAATAAATCTGATCTCTGAAGGGAGAGGACAAAGGTCCTCATGCCAATCTCGTCACAACGTACATTACGTCCGACCAGTCAGTGGTGAGTCAATCCACACACAATGCTAGTTAATAGGAAAGCTGTATGAGGTCAGCGGTAAGATTCAATCACGGTGTCAATTTATGGAGAGCCAGTTCTAGGAAACGCCTACAAACACTGGGCCAAATGTATTCCTGGTGTAACCTCACCGAAGGGTTAGCTGGAATGAATCTGGCCCTTTAGCAGTAAGCAATTCCAATCAATGGTGTCAGACTGATAAAAGCAGAAACACTAACAGCACGCCAGGCTGATCCAATTAGAAGTCTATGAGAAATTGTGATTCACCGGGACTTAGGAGCTGAGTTCAGCATAGCTGAATGCCTTGCTCTGTTGGAATGCCGAAAGAAGAGCCATTTCTGTACATGCTGTAATTATGCCTCTGTGGTAGATCCCTCTTGGATGGGAGGGTGAGTGGTTCTGTAGACATAGAAACAGACAGGCCCATGGCTGCGACTGACTTGCCTGGGAGGAGAGAGAGAATGCCTGGGGACGGTTTGCCAAGAGAGAAGGGCTCCTTAATTATGAAGATCTGTGGACACGGGACATTGGGGTGTCTAGTAGTTAGAGCAAGGGACGGGGAGGCAAACACTGTGCCGTGCCTCAGTTTACCCACCAGCAGAATGCATACACTACTGGCCCAGGAAGTGTATGACGTCCAGGAAGAAGCACCTGGAGTCCTTGGCTGAGAGGTGCTTAGTGCAATTGGCTACTCACAAAACAGCCCCTTTCCAGTTGTGATTGCCCTCTTGTGGCAGTGGAAGGGAGCCTGTCCAGCCCCCCTCCACAAAGTGACAGTGCTCGCTGCTAGTTGCCCTGGGGTGCTTTTCCCTTAAAGGGAAGTCAGGTGATACTTTGACACTCTGTGGCCTAAATCCAATGGGATTTAAAGTAGCACAGCATTGGCCCAGGCCTCCAGGGATTAAACCAAATCACTTTCTTCCAGGCACGTGTTCAGGTGCCCACAAGCTCAGCCATTACCTAAGAACACACTTTTGAAATAGAACATAAATCCTGAGGCGTTTAAAATGGAATATGTTATGCTGGCACGGGTGAGACGACAATTTACTAACCCATGCGAAGGAGCGAGTTTAATGACTCAGTCTGCCGGCTGTAAATTATCAGCCATTGTCTCACTGGTGGAAATAAATACTCTTGTCAATCACGGTGTGTTTCTCTCATACGGAGCGCTAGGCAAGCAGGTATAGCACAAACACCGGTATTATCATAATGAATAATAATGCTCTCCACTTCTACGGCATCTTCCAGCAGACGATCGCCGAGTTTTGTAGCAATGTTAATGAATTAAGCCTCATCCCGCTCTCTGGGAGGTAGGAATGAGATGTTCATTACCGGTCTGTTTCGCCTTTTCCTACAACCCAAGGGGGAATAATACATAGCTGCTAAATAATTAATCCTTACAACATCCCTGTGAGTACATGGAAATCAGTGGGGCAAATTCATCCCTGGTGTAATTTCACTCTCACCACTGTTCTACAGATGGAGAAAGGGAGACGCAGAGAATGAAGCTCAGAGTCATTCAGAGCCAGGAGTTGCTGGCTCCCAATTTTGTGCTTAGGCCATTAGCCCCTACTGGTTTCTAAACATTTTAATAATATTTATAGATGCAAAGCTAGAAGGAACCAAGGTATCCATCTGGTCCAATCTCTTGTATGACACAGGCCATAGGCCATTACTAAGGCTTTGTCTACACTACACAGCTTTCAGCGACATGCCGTGCAGTGTAGCCGCTGTTTGCCGGCTCTCCTGCCGACAAAAAATTTCCACCCCCAACGAGCGGGGTTAGAAGCAATTCAATTGCCAGTGTAGACATAGCCTCAATTCCTGCTTGAACTAGTTCCCCTCTATTAGAAAAACCACCAATCTTGATTTAGAAATGGCCAGTGATGGAGAATCTATCACACCCCTTGGTAAACTGTACCCTGCTTCATAATTTTCAAGGTTAAAATTTGTGCCTCATCTCTAGTCTAAATTTATCACACTTCAGCTTCCAGCCATTGCTCTTGTTATACCTTTGTCTGCTAGACTGAAGAGTCCTCTATTATCAACTTCCCTCCACCCCAGTGTAGGTACTTATAGATTGATCAAGTCACCCCTTAACCTTCTCTTTGATAAGTTAAATAGATTGAGCTCCTCAAGGCTTCTGCTAGCAGGCAGGTTTTCCAGCCCTTCACTCTCGTGTCTCTTCTCTGAACCCTCTTCGATTTTTCAGCCTCCTTCTTGCACAGATGCTGGTGCTGGGGATGCTGGCTTGAAGTGGTTCCCATCATACACAGGGTGCACAGTTTGGTTCAATGGCTCTCTGGCCTTCCACGATACAAACTGTTCCCGCACCTCTGCCTTCTTGAATTGTGGACACCAGAACCCAGGCTTCCAGCAGTGGTCGCACCCATACGAACCACAGAGGTGAAATAACCTCCCTGCTCCTACCTGATAGTCCTGTTTATACATCCAAGGATCACATGAGCCGGAGAGGGAACATTTCTTTGGTGAAAGGGAGCTGATAGTGATGTTCAGGAACAGAGATTCACCTGCACAGGATCTGTCCCTTTTATTGAACATGCAAAATCTATGACAAGTGTCTTTGTGAGAGGATACTGTCTACAAGGGGCAGTGGAAACCATCAGACTCATTGGAATAAGGACCTGCACCTCGGCAGTATTACAGACCGTTGGGTTTTGCATCATGCCATAAACAAGCAACGAGGGGGGGGGGATACATCCCTCCCCTTGTAGTTAAAATGAGTTAGCGCCTAGATCTATTGTTCCTTGGATGGTGCTACCTTGTGAATAGCACAGTCTCAGTCTGATGATGGATTTCAATAATACCTCATCACAGTGACCTGTTGCACCACTGATATATTGCACCAACACAACATCAGGGTGCTGTTATTTTCTTGATGCCTTTGTGGAATGGATTGGCTGAGCGAGAGCCTCTGATGATGTATTGCGCAAGGGATGGTTGTTTTGTCCTAGGAGCAGAATGTAATCATCACTGGCTAGGAGCCAGCTTGCACACTGCACGTAAGAGATGAATATAAATGCTCAGATGGGCCGAGCTCTTATTGAAGTCAATGGGAGTCTTGCCTGAAGTAAGGTTTGCAGGACTAGCAACTCGATACAATTTAGTGGCAGAGGGCCAGAGAGGTGTTGAACTCTCCCTCCAAGCAGTGGAAGCTGGTGCTTCTCAGTTTAAGTCCATGACGTAGGATACCCTGTTGGCATCTCTGGTTTGTTTCAACTCATGGTCCTCAAAAGAACCCCTGCAAAAATCACCAAGTGTTGACGGATTAGAGAGGGGGCCAAACCAAAATGCCATGTCCCATGGATTGGCGCTTCGCAGCTGGCCTGTTGTGGTGTTTTAGATGCTGCTTGGAACTCTTAGGACTGGGGGACTGTAGGACAGGAAGCAGGAAGGAGGGGGGAGGAGTTGAGCCAAGCCTGAGTTAGAGCTACAGAGGGGTGCAGCAGCAGTTCTGTAAAGAGGTTTCACTGTTGTTAAATAAAGTCTGTTAAAGTTTGTTAGTACCTTGCCTGCTTGATACGACACCTGTGATGCGCTGAATCCAAAGCCTGGATGTGAATACCCCCAAACTCCTGGAGACTGTTCTGGGTTTTGTGACTGAGGCCCATCTCTTCGTAAGAGAGCGTCTACACCAGTGGTTCTCAAACTTTTTCTATTGGTGACCCCTTTCGGACACCAGGCCTCTAAGCGTGACCCCCTTAGGGGTCGGGGCATGGGCTGGGCTGGGGAGGGGGATGCCAGAAGCCCCCCCCCCCGGGGCAGAGGCTGGTCTCGAGGGGGGGTGCCAGCAACCCCCCGGGGCAGGGGCTGAGCTGGGGTTTGTGTGGGTGTACGGGTGCCAGCCCCCGGGACAGGGGGCAGGCTCAGGGGAGGCTGCCAGCAACACCCCCCCCCCCCGGGGACAGGGGATAGGGCCCGGGGTGCCGCCGGCATCCCGCCGCGGCAGGGCCTGGGGCTCAGGTCACTGCCGGCAGGGGTCGGGGCCGGCTGCTGGCAGCAGGGGCTCACGACCCCCACATAATTGGGTCGCGACCCCTGAAGGGGTCCCAACCCCCACTTTGAGAACCAATGGTCTACTACACACACAGGGTGCGATAGCAGCTCGCGGCCAGCGCCCCAAGTTAGTGTTAATCTATCTAGCGCAGGTACCAATAGCAGCAAAACTGGCAGCACGGTCTTTTACTTGGGTGGATAGCGCATCGCTGAGTACCGGAGTTAGCTAGATTAAAGCTACCTCGGGTCTGCCTACCCACGGTGCAGTCACACTGCCGACTGCAATGTAGATATACTTTAAATTGTTCATACCATGCCATTAAAAGCACCACTGCCCCTCTAAATGGGAGACAGTCAAGTCACAGTTATCCTCAGGAATGAGGGGGACCCACCAGCAAGACCCTCCTCGCCTAGAACAACTTCTTGGAATTTAAGGAGAGAACCACCATGAGGCTAATCTGGCCTTTGGCCACCCTCATTCTTAATGAAACCCCCAGGGTAAATCTATGGGCCACATTCTTCTCTCATTTACTCTAGTGTTAATCTGGAGTCACACCATTGACTTCAAAGGCATTCTTAGGAATTTACACTAGGGTAACTGAGAACTGCATCTGACCATGTGTCACTATCATTATTTTACCTTAGAGTCTAGACCATTTAATGAGATTTGGGAAATTCTAGAATATAACAGGTTATTATTTAAATTACATTTTTTTGCCCAAATTTAAGAACAGCAAAGAATAAACTGAAAGGCCTCAGATTTTAACAAAGAGGGGTGAAAAAAGATCCATTCATTTGGCTGCAAGAAAAACATGCGTTTTGTGATCAACTGCACCAGGCAAACACTCATATTCTTGACTGAAAACTGGGGGCCAGATTCTGATCTCCAACTATTTGGAGTTACTCTGGATTTACATCAGTGTAAATGAGATCAGAATCTGGCCTAAGTATTTTTTAATGCTCATTTCTATTCTTTCTGGACCAGATCCATCCCCCCGATGCAGGCCCAAGACACAATAATGAAATGAACAATTATCATGGCAACAACTTCACTTTAACTCCCCGTCTATGAAGGATTCAAAGCTGTAGACATACTGCATGATGCAAGCGGCTCAATAAAATTGGAGATTAAATGGCTGGAGGGTAAACAGAAGCCACTTCAAATATACCATCAAAAAAGGAAACACTAAAGGAGCAGAGTTCAAAGCCCCGGTGAGTCCAGATTTAAAGATGCTGTAAGGCTGTGAAAAAGCCCACATGCAATATTTGTCTGCTAAATATGTTTAAAATGCCATCAGAAAAATAATATTTAACAAGAACATGTGCTATTAAGCTTAATATCTGTTGATCAGTTCAAAATATATTTAGTATCTTAGTTTTGTTGGTAGGATAAAGCTTGACATTATGAAACAAAATGTGATTTATACAAAACAAAGTATTTGAAAACTGATCCTTTCTGGAAAATATTTTTGACAAGCCAGAAAGAAAGACTGTGAGAAAAGCAATTATGATACAAATAAAGCACAGCCACCTGCTGGCTTTTGTACAAATAATTCCATTCCCTCCCTCTTATTCAGGACAAAGTTCCTAGCTCAGAACAGCATTTCAGACCATAACAGGTAAGCAAAATTTAGAATAAATGTAACATACCCCCTTAGGCGCAAAGAATGATCCAATTGCAGGATTGGGACCAATATGTTTAAGGGGAAACCTTAGACCGTTAGAGTTGAAATCAGTATTCCAAAACATATTGCAAAGTCAGGAAACCGCCTACAAAATGAGGGAAAAAATGTTTTTCCTCCATTAATGTTTGTTGCCTTTTGCACCTTATTTAAAACTAATTGTTAAAGACACCTGCAAAAGAAATGGAAGAGGAGGGATCATACTTTCTTTCTTTAAGGGTTTGTGTATGAGGAGGGGAGCAGAGGTAGGTGGAAAATGGCTTTCCCATCCTGGGAAAACTTTCAAAACCTGTTCCAGGCCTGAATCAGGAGGAAAAGTTGTAACTTCAAAATTTTAGAAAAGCAATCATTGGAAAAAAAACGTTGGTCAGGCCAATTGAAACATTTTGTTTCGATTCAGTGTTGACCTTTTCAAGGTTTTAACATTTTATTTACTATAACATTTCAAACTGAAAAGTTCCCTTGAACCACAAAACAGAACTTGTTGAAAAAAATGTTGAAATGGGATATTTCAATAATTTTAAAACCTTTTTCTAAAAAAGGGGGGGGGGGTAAAGAGGAAATTTGTTTACAGCCACCCCTTTCCCATCACAAGTTTAGTTTCAACCGATCAGCATTTTTTGGTGAGAAAACATTTTGTCGAAAAAAAATCCCTGATCGATTCTCAAAGGGTGGGATTCTTGCTGGTTTTTACATTACTGTTCAGGTCTTGTCTGCCACAAGCCAGATTTCCCCCAAAATAATTGTAAGTTATGCTCCTCAGTCCATATTTAGGCACCTAAAGTAGACTGATTTTCGGAAATGAGCACCCACGATGGTCAAGGAACTGAAAATCAGGCTTCTTGGTTAGGTGCCTTAGTATGGATCTAGGCTCCAATCCAAGTGATAGTGCAGGAGCAGACAACTGTACCCCCGTTATGGCCTATTAATGTTGGGAACATTACACTGGTGGAGATGAGAGGAGAATTAGGTCCTCTGACCCCAACCACTGCACACCAATGTCTGTCTCTTCTCTGGGGGATCTGTCCATTCTTTATCTTCCTCCCCATTGCACATGCAAGCAGCAGTTTCCGTGAAGCAAGGCTGAAGACCTTTTCATTTAGATTGTACAGTCCAGACGTCAGTGATGTGACTGTATGAAAGCATACAGAAAGAAACAGCCCGCCCTGAAAGAGGAAGGTAAAAGGCCGGGCCAAGCTGGGATAATAAATCATTTAAAATCCATACAAAGCTGCTTTGGTGTTTGGGTATCAGTTTCTTTTCCCTGCGCAGTCTGGATTCCCTGCCCTACGTAGGGGAAAGTGAGACCCTGCAAATGTACCTTTGCTAGCTCAAGTTCAACAAGTTAAACAAATACAAGCTGGCTTGTAAATACACAGCCCTGCAATGCCTGCAGTTAGGCAAATACAAACAGATCCAAAAGGGAACTTCTTGTTTTTTCATACAAACGCGCGATGCCGCCTGCGGCTCTGGTGCCGGTAAGACGTTTTGAAGCAAATGGGAAACTCTTGAAAGCCATTCTGGGCTGGCTCCTGGTTGTCTTGGTCACTCCAGTGTAAATGGAATTGAACGTCACCGGGTGCAGATTTCTGGTGGACAGGGCACTCTCTTCGCTGTGGCGGATGTCGTCTGCTCTTGGCTCCATTCGATCTTTGTTGCCCTCAGCGCTGCCACGGGAGCCAGGCTTTGGTTTACTTGTGCGTGCCTGCCTCCCATGCAGAACTGCTCCAAGGGTCAATGCTGCTGCAGTCGTGGGGATTTGGACACTGAATTCTGCCTCTTAAGGCAAGATTCCCCAAAACTTGGAGTCCATGCTCCCGGGTCAGAGGGGTCATCCCCGAGGAGCAAAGGTCAAGTTCCTTTTGATGGAACGGGTGCATCAAGTCCAAGTAACTAAACCAACTGCATGGAGGCTTGAGGTTCCCCATTGCCTGGCATCTTGTGTGGTCATTGACACCTGGGCCAGGTAGATACAAAAGCTACCCTGGACTACTTCCTATCTCCCAGGGTTTGGTACCTCTGTAAACCACAGGTCCTCTGGCTTCTTGGGGTACACCGTGAAAGGCAGTCCCGGCAACTCCTCTTCAGCCCAGCCTCCTCCAGAGACAGGGTACTGCAGAGCGCAAGTTCCACTCTTGGGTGTCGCAGCGGAGTGGAGGTGTCCGTCTCCTTCCCTGGTGCCTGCTCAACTGAGCTGCTAAGACCCTCATACTTCCTGTCCCACCCTGGTACTTCTGGCAAGGGGAGTGGGCAGGTTTGGCTCACCCACCAAGGGGAATGTAGTGGTCCCTCACCCTCCAGTCCAGGGGAGGCCATTCTGCCTCACTACACTGTCCCACAAGGGACACTTGAGAAGTATATTTAAAGAATCTGAAGCAATTGTCAGGATCTGGCCCTATGTACGCAGTGAACAGGGAGATTCAGAGGGACATGAATTCACCGACTCAGAAAATGGAAAGCAGTGTCCACAACTCTGAAAAATAACCATTAATGGCCAAAAACTCTTGCAGAACCAAAGCCAATAATCTTCTGATTCGACTCCCTATTCATTTACGAACAGTACACGAAGACAATGAAAAAGGATGCTTGTTTGATCCCCTTTTGATTGCTTCCCTTCTGTAGCGCTATAAATCTGGAAGAAAAGTCAATAGTTTTACATTTCTATTCGTGCCTCTCAAACAACTTCTTTTATTTGGGTATTTTGTTAGATATTAACCATTCCGGCACAAAACTTTAATTTTTGGTCAGAATTCAATTTAGTAATAAAAACATAGCTCGTGTACCCAGGGCATCCATGGATCTCCACATGCTTTCCACAGATTAGTAAATAACGCTATTCCCCATTTTGGGGAAATGGAGGCAGAGAGCGGTTAACGGCGACATTTTCAAACTGGGATGCTAAAGTAGGATAAGCAAGTTGGGAAAAGGTGGTAAGAGAGCCAGTTTTACACTCTCATAACACATGCAACGCCAGCTCATCTATGGCATGGCAAGTTATGATATTATTATTATTATTCCTTGTTCTCTGCATTATGATAGTTCCTAGAGGCCTCAACCAAGAGCAGGACCCTATTGTGCTGGGTACGGTACAAAAAAATATAATGTGAGGCTGTCCCTGCCCCAAGATCTTACAATCTAAATAGACTCAAGGGTGGGATGGGAAAGACAGGTCCTCTGAGTCCTTGCTGAGTGACCTGTCCACAGGATGATGCTATCTATTAAGCTGCTGCAACATTTCAGAGACTGTGGTTATTTTCACCACCCCTATTTCTGCTGCAGCAAGGATCAAGAAGGAGTACATTTGCAACCCCCTACGTTTGCTACGGTTTATAAAAGTCCTTCCAGAGGTGGTCAATATCAAGTTACAGTAGGGCCACTTTTAGGTCTATGCACTAAGCGTCCTTAAAAGAATGAAAACGTCCGTGAGTTGTGTCTGACGACGTTTGATTCAGACTCCTGACCCCAGTTATCCTTCCCAGACAGCGGTTTGATAACCACTCGGCCCACATGAAAGGAGACTCAGGATAAATATTTAGAGATCCTGCCAGGTTGTGCAGGGAGGGGGCGAGACAGTTGTGGAGTGAGCCAGTTTCAACCCAGCAATGTTCACAGGTTGAGAAGAGTTAAGATAAGCCCCAGGAGAAAATAGATGCTGTTAATAGGACTGCTGAGGCCTTTAGAAGCAGTCAGTTTTGCACCTGCATCTATTGGTGGTCTTTTAATATTTAAGTATTAATTTATTAGGGTTTGGGGGGGAAGAAGGGTAGGGTGGAAATGTCTTGCTTGATCCAGAAATTTCGTCCAGTTCTGTCTTTTTTTGAATTGCACCCAGCAGCTGGCAGACTCAGGTGAAGTTGGCTGAGTGGCAAAGTTACAAGTGAAGGAAGGATGGTCATGTGGCCATGGGACTGAGCTGGACTTGGACTCAGGGATTCGATTCCCAATTTGCCATGGACTGATTGCATAACTGGGTCAAGTCACAGAGGGTGCGATGTTCATAAGTGACATTGATGGGACTTTAGGTCACCTTTGGAAATGACACTTAAGGCTTCTAAGTCACCTGGGTACATGTAGACTGCAGGCATGATTGCAGCTGGAGCTCGTTTTAATCTAGCTAGCTCAGGGCCTAGAACAGTGGAGTTCCAGGAATCCGGGAGCGTTTGTACAGCCCACATCAAAGTGCATGTTGCTGTGGCTTCATGGCTCCGAGCTGGCAGCACAGACATACCCTTAGGCACTTTTAAAGCACCACAGACTCAAATTTTCATTCATGACCATTGAGTTCAGGTTGCTCGGGTCTGGGTCACTCAACTTAAGACCCTTGGGGGCCGATTTCTCAAGGAGGTTGATTGCCTGCAGCTCCCCTTGGCTTCAGTTGGTGCTGTCGGCCCTCAGCGTTCCCGAAAAGGAGGCCTGTAACAGGTTGGGGACTCACCACTTTGCGCCTCCTGCTGGACAGTCTGGGAATTAGCTCAGTTCTCGGTGGAGCGCCCTCCTCTGGTGGTGTCCTGTCCGTCTCTTCCCCTCCATTGTCCTCTGTTAGCGTCTGGACTCGCGCTGCTTCTCGCGTGCATTGTCCTCTTCAGGGCACTGCCCTCCGGCAGTACCCCCAATTCCACACCTACCCCCTTCAGGGGGGGGGGTTCAGTAGTCCCTCAGCTGTCTAGCTGCGGTGGCCAGCCACCCCAAGTCAAACCCCTTCTGGCAGGGGTCAGGTGCAGTCTATAGAGGCCGCTCCCGCAGCCAGGTGCAGTCTAAGAGGAGAAGGGGGGGACCCAGGCCCGCCCTCTACTCTGGATCCCAGCCCAGGGACCCTTTGGCAGCAGCCATCCTGCCCTTCTTCTCTCCTCCAGTCTCCTGTACTCTCTCCCTGGGCCACTTCTCCTGCGGCCCCTCGGCACCGGATGGCCCCTCTCTCAGGGCCGGAAGCCTGGCAGGTAACCAGGGCAGAGTTCCCTTCTGCTTCCCCCACCCCCCGTGGGGCCTGCCCAGCACTGTTCTGTCCCTGGTGTTGCAGCTCCTCTCCCAGGAACCAGACCTTCCCCCTTGAAGGTCCAGGAGAGACTGACTGCCCCTCTCCTGGGCAGTCTTCTTATAGTGCCTAGCCGATCCCTGATTGGCTGGCTACAAGCTTGGCCCTGATTGGCCCGCAGTAGGCCCTTTTCTTATTGGCAGCCTGTGCAGCCTCTCTGGCCTACTCTTGCCCACTCTGACCGGGGAGTGGGGCAGCAGCCCCACTACAAGGCCAGAGGTATCTCCAGAGAGGTACTCAACAACTGGGGCACCAGCACGCAATGCCCACTCTTGAAAACTTCAGCCTTAATGGCGCCGTGTCTCAGTTTCCCAGCTGGGGATAACAGTCCAGATCCACAAAAGATATTTAGGCACCCAAGTCTCGGTTTTAGGTTCCAACAGGACCCACAAACCTCCATGTGGCTGCCAGCTAACCCTGTAGGTGCCTAAACTCACTCTGTGCCTAAAATTTCAGGGTAAAAGTTTCTGCCTCTGGGCATGGGCACTGAGGCCTCCCCCTAAGCAACCTGGGCACCTATTTCCTGCCTAAGGCCTGATGCAATGCACATACCAGGGGAAGATGCGCATTTGCCTCCCTGTCCTGTCCCCGCCCTGGCAAGCAAAGACATTTCAGATGTCTGAAGAATGCATGCTTAGAATTCCCTTGGACTCTAGGAGCCATTAGTTATGCCTGGCTTAAGGTTTAAGACAGACCCTCCTGCCTGATGTACAAACGGTAATGGATGCTGTTTTAGCACTGATCTTCCATATTGTATCATAGTTACTGTGACCGGAATCCAAGGGGGAAAGTGAGCCGGTACAGGTTGGTACGGCGTACCGATAAGAAGTGGCTGTCGGTACCGGCTTGTATGCAGCGGACGTTAAAGTGACCATGCCAGCAGCTGTCCAGGGCTTTTTAAATTGCCACTGGAGCCCTGGATGGTACAGGCCAGGCAGCACAGATGGGCTGGCTTGGAGGCTGACCTCCCTTCCAGCCCCGCCCCTTCCACCTGAGGCCCCACCCTTCTACGGGCCTGAAACCGGACATCTGTGTTACTTTCACCCCTGCCGGAATCCCAGGGCGGCCAGCTGAGGTCACTCAATTAGGGTAAACTGCAAAGAATGGGGCAGACAATGATCAAAGCTGATGGATATTCCAATACTTGGATTTACCAAGCCAGCATAAAACAGCTTCTTTATTACCTCCCTGGTTATTCAGAAGTCAACAACACAGTTCCCTTAGAGTAACCCAGTCTCAGACCTCCACCTAGGCACCCAAGTCAGATATGAGGAGGATTAATGAAAATCTTATTCAGCATACAAAAAAGGTTCTACCAATCCAAAGGATCAGACACCTTACCTCCCAGGTTAATGAATATCCCAGCTCTTACCCAGATACACACTGACAATCAATTCTTATGAACTAAACTAACATTTATTAAAATAGAAAAGAGAGAGCGTATAGATTAAAAGATCAATATACATACAGACAAGCACAATCTTGAACTTCAGATTCATAGCAGAGATGGAGAGTGTTGTAGTTGCAAACAGTTCTTTTAGAATTTAGTCCATAGGTTATAGTCTAATAGCCAATATCATATTCAAGGTGTTCCAGTTTAGGACTGGGATCTCAATCCTACAACTCAAACTTCCCCGGATGAAGCTTAAGCAGATCTGAGATAAAAAAGGATTGGGACCCAAACATCTTTATACAATTTCAGGCCTTCTTTGACAGGTTGGAGTCCCTCAGCGAACAATGGACACTCATTTCCTTAGCATTGCCCGGTAATTATTCACACCACTTAACATAAGGCAATTGCCTGTTTTTCCACCATTTGCAGATGATTTGCTATCCACTTCAAAGAGAGATGAATTCAGTGATAGCCTATGTTTATACTTTAATTAAATGTTAAGATGTTTTTTTGATCTTTGAAGTAACAGAATACCACACAGCCAGGGACTGTTTGATTACATTGTTGATTTCTACCAATATATGTGTAAATACACAAAAACACAAACATTATCTCCCCATATGTTTTTAAGGGTTGAATTTGAGCCATTTATTCTGTAAGATGCTTAACCCTCTCTGGGCATGCGTCACAGTTACTGTAACAAACATACCACAATGGGTTCAGGACAGCTGTTGAACCTTAACACTGAACTTGTGTGCTTTGGAAAATTATTTTTGCGTTTTGTTTGAACACTTTTCTTTTTCTGGCTTGATAAGCTGACATCTCAAAGGACATTGTTGGAACTTGCAAGGAAGGAGAATACCAGCTTCCTCTCTCTTGTCAATTGCTGCAATTCTCCTTTGTGGTTATTTTCAATGCTGCATTGGCCAGGCACTTGTGTAACGAAGAATGCTGTATTGTCAGAATGCCTCTCTTCAGCTAGAGCCAGACAAGTTCAAGGTAACGTGAACATACAAAGGGAGATGAGATGGGGGAGGGATGCAAATATGAAAACATCAATGGTTTCCAAATAAAATGCCAACAGCCAATGGAAAGTGCAACAAACATCCTTGCTGCGACTGTCACTCATGCAACTTAAAAACTGGCATTGCAATGAAGAGTTGCACAGTATTTCCTACGAAAGGCTCGGAGGGCATCCTTGAAAGTTCTCCCTGCATAATGCATTTGCTGTTTCCAGAAAAATAAAGTTTGCTGCAGCCCACCTGTCTCCAAAAGCAACTATTTATGGATGTAAAACACTCCTTGTTTAGGGCAGCTTCAGGAGAACAAATGTTGCTGTTAGAATCTGCACTAACAGCAAAGCAATTGGCAAGCTTTCTGGGATCTGAGGTTTGTGTATTTGCTTGAACTTCTTTAATTGCTGTAAAAAGCTTTGGGGAAAAAAAATGCTGTATCTATAAGTTTCAGCTAAAAAGCCCATTTAAGAACCAGGGAGAGAACTAGTCTAAGATATTCACTACACAAACTCAGTCTTACATCAGGAGCTTCCAATTAGATGCAGAAACATATACGAATTTTTAGATTTTTATTTTTTTATTTTTTGGTACTGGCTATTAAAACCCACTTTTGAATCCCCTGTTTTAGGAGAGTCTGGGTTTTGGCAGCTGTAGCGCATGTGTAAGTGTATCTAAGGGTGCTACGGGACAGAATTGAACAAACGGATTTTTCAATTTTTCCTCCTAAGCTAAGGATGTTTTTGACCCACTTGAGGTAAGAAATATCCTAATTAAATCCTGGAGCGCAACTGGAGCATAAACTCCAGTAATGTATTGTTTGTAATATGGTAGCAACAACAGGATTCAACTGAGAAACAGACTTCATTGGTGCTGTACAGGCCTCTCCCCCCAAAGAGCTTCCATTGTAAATAGACAAAACAGACAAAAGATGGGAGAAAGGAAGTGTCGCTAGCAGAGTTGGGTTGAAAACTGGTTACATGACAATTTCTTCGATTTTGAAAAAAAAAATTCCTGCCTGAATCAGGAGAAAACATCAACATCTTGAAATTTTTGCAAACTGAAAATCTGGAGGCGGAGGGAGGGTGTGTGTGAATTGGATCAGGTCAGTCAAAACATGGATGAAGTGGGTCTTAACCCACGCAAGCTCATGATCCCTAAAATCTGTTAGTCTATAAGGTGCTACAAGACTCTTTGTCGCTTTTGCAGATCCAGACTAACACAGCTACACCGCTGATACTAGGGGCTCTCTCCAGCCATTGGCACCCTTCCCGGGAATGCCAAGGCCAGGGACTGGGCTATTATGATCATTATTTTATCTGTATTGCTGGAGTGCCTTGGCCGCCCAGTCCCGGACTAGGACCTCCATGTGCTAGGCGCGGTACAAACCCAGAACAGATGACAGAAGGGAACCGATGACTAGCACTAGGCCTTGTCATTCTCCAGGCTGAGCAGGCTCCTCCCAGGAAAGTCACAGGGCAGCAGCAGTGACTTTTGAAGGGGAGGAGGCGCAATTTCGCAGCACTGTTTGCCTCGGTCATCCTATTTCCCAGGGGACAATCGCTGCACGCCCCTCCCTCCTGGCCTGGGAAGAAATGGGGAGTTTGTCCAAGGAGAGGCCCAGCATGAAACGGAAAGTGTGGCACAGGTTAGGAGTAAGCCGCAGAGGGAACACAGCACGGCCCAGCAATCCCCTGCATGGGGCTGGCGTTATCAGTGCTGGGCTGCTTGCCAGAGCCTTGGAACCACACCAGCATGGCACAGGAGTTTAATCTGCAACAGAGGCAGGGCCGGTTTTATTGAGTGAGCCACGGGAGTGTGTACACACACACACACACACACACACACACACACACACACGCCTGTGCTCTGAGCACTTGCAAGGGAAGCAACAAGGAGAGGACTGGCATCACTGTGACCTGATGCCTGGCTTTGTCTCGGAGGGGTCTGCACTCATTGTGGGAAGCAGGGGAGAGCCCACACTAGATCACTGGAGCAGGCTGATGAAGGTGCGTTCACAGAAGCTCCTTCTGCCGGGGGTCCTGCGAACAGTCACTGAAAGGAGACATCACCCAGGCCTTTCGGGGCTCTCACACCGGAAGAGATTTGGCTGCATGGCGATTTGGCGGCCAGAAAGTTGGCTAACAGGTTGAGTGGAGTTGCAGCACTGGTAGATAAGAAACACTATTACCTCAAGGGTGTGTACTCCCTGTTCAAGCACTTAAACAGGGCAGGCGGGGAGGGTGGGGCAGCTTGGCCTGTCTCAAACAACCCAGAGAGCTGGGAAAGTGCCTTAGGCCCTCATTTTCCATCCCAGGGCCTGAGGGGCTGGGAGGGAGCAGCCGTGAAGAGGAATGAGCCGCGAGCTGCTTGTTAGAACCATTTCTCCTCAGACTGTGGCTCAGAGGAAGGGCCAGGTGTTGTTTGCAGGGTGGGTGGAGCTGTGTGGAGCCCAGGATGAGGGTGTGCTAGGTCGATGGTAGAATTCGTCTAAGGAGTGCTGTCTACATCAGGGATTAGGTCAGCTTCACTGGCACCCAGGGGGGGAAGGGGGGAGGATTTTTCACATTCTTGAGCAATGCAGCTGGGTCATCTTAACTTTTCAGGGTAGGGCTGGCCGAGGTGGCAATTGCGGGGGGCAAGGAAAAGGCTAATGGGTGGGTGTCACAGAGGTGCAGGGCTCTGCGTGGAAGTGCACTGCCCGGGAGCAAGATGGGCAGGAGGCCGAGAGGGGAACTATCAAGGAACAAAGCTGCAAAATTAAACCGATTCCCAAACACCCCAAATGAGCTGAAAGCATGATGTAAAACCCTACATCCCGCTGTTCTAGAATGCATGCAGTCATCCCTATCCGCTCCATAGCCATGCAGCTCAGATCCCTGTGCTCCAGGGACCACCCCTGGTCTTCTGGACCCAGAGCCAGCAAGAAACCAGTGCTAGCAGAACACCAGCGGGCTGGTCTTCATTGACCCCACAAATCTAGCTGCCAGCTGGCTCTACAATTCTTTTACGTCACGCCCCCTGCCTTTATTATTAATTTGTGTTACTGTAGCCCCAGGCAAACCACAGTGTGCCAAGCGCCATGCAAACAGAACAAAAAGGCCGTCCCCCAAGTCAGGAGGGTGCCTTTGGACTGGTCCCCATTGGGTGCTGTCATGCATTGATACTGGCTCCATTTCTTTCACCCCTGCTTTAACATTTAGTGGAGTGGATGCCTGTAGGATCACATGAAGGGAAGAATAGACAGGATCCAATCACAGACCATCTTCGGTTAATCAACAGGAGCCAGGAGCTTCTGTGCTTTGTAATGTAATTGGGGTCTGGCACATGGAGCTAGCCAGACAATAGTGCTTGTTAGATTTCACTTTCCAGCAGGGAAATGAAACACTTTGATCCAGAGGGCAGCTTTTAAAACAGGCTCTTCTGCTGATGTGTATTACAGAGCGTGTGGATTCCGACGAAGTGTCTAGCACTCAAGCTGATGAGCTCCCTACCTTCTTCTTATTGTTGTTTCTAACACAGCAGCTAATGGGTGGGGGGCTTTAGCAAGGCGCTACTCAGACACATAGTAATTGCTTCTGCCCCACATAGTTAAAAACTAAGACAGGCAGAACAAGGGGGGGGGGGGAATGAAAGAGATATGGACAGCTGAAGTGACTAGTCCAAGGTCACACAGGACGGGACTAGAACCTTGATCTTTGGACTGTTCCAAGCCAGAGAGAATCTTGGCTCCCACTGTCTGTCTAAAGATCAGAGCCAGCAGTGGGGATATTTCAGCGGAGTTTAGCACCCCGAGTGAGCACTGGTTTTGTTCAGCCAGGGGTGGGGGCTGAGAAAGAGAAATCCCTTCCCCCAGTAATGCAGCTGCTTCTGGCCAAGGACCAGCCATCGTTAACAGCTATCAAACAGCTTAGGATGGGCAGTGAAGAAGAAGATTACCTCCAACTAAAACTACCAGCGAACAGTAGCTTGGTCTCACACTGTAAGTTACAGACCGAGCACACAAGGTCACGTTCCTCTTCCTCTGGGGTAGCAGGGGAGACTCAGCTTTGCACATTATTCAGTTCCGCGTCTGTATCTGGGCAAAGCCGAAAAGAGAAGCTGCATTCCCACAGCTCTGCAAAATCCTTGAACTTTCCCTTTGAATCCTGAGTGGAGCCTCTGGAACATTCAGATGGGAAACCAGATCAGGGTTAACTACAAGCTGGCTCATTTGCAGCCCTTGACTCCTTATGGGCCCAGGCTAAAAAAGAAGGGAATAAAATAAGCACATGGAAAGAGACAAAAAAGAAAAACAGGAAGGGAAAATATAAGCAAGAATGTCGGTGGCGATACGTTGCCTTCAGAGACCCAATAGTCTGCACTTCTTTGTTTCTAACCCTTGAGACGGTATCAAGAATGCAGGAAATTGCATATTTTAATGACATTTAAAAAAAAATGAAACTGCAATGGAATTAAAAAGCAGAGAGATAAGGTTTGTCTTCATATCTAGACTTACCTCTCTCACTCATCAAGGGTTGTTGGCACCTCTACACTACCAAACTGATCCTATTTAAGCGCAGATATTAATATACAATTGATCCAAGTCCACATTCAGGCTGACTGGGTTCCTAAAAGAATCAGATAAGCTCATGGAAGATGGGTAATAGTCACTGGGGCACCTAAGACCTAACCCCATGGTCACCGGGGCACCTAAGACATAACCCCATGGTCACTGGGGCACCTAAGACATAACCCCATGGTCACCGGGGCACCTAAGACATAACCCCATGGTCACCGGGGCACCTAAGACATAACCCCATGGTCACCGGGGCACCTAAGACATAACCCCATGGTCACCGGGGCACCTAAGACATAACCCCATGGTCACTGGGGCACCTAAGACATAACCCCATGGTCACTGGGGCACCTAAGACATAACCCCATGGTCACTGGGGCACCTAAGACATAACCCCATGGTCACCGGGGCACCTAAGACCTAACCCCATGGTCACTGGGGCACCTAAGACATAACCCCATGGTCACCGGGGCACCTAAGACATAACCCCATGGTCACTGGGGCACCTAAGACATAACCCCATGGTCACCGGGGCACCTAAGACATAACCCCATGGTCACTGGGGCACCTAAGACATAACCCCATGGTCACCGGGGCACCTAAGACATAACCCCATGGTCACTGGGGCATCTAAGACCTAACCCCATGGTCACTGGGGCACCTAAGACATAACCCCATGCTCTGGGTGTGTCTAAACCCCCATCTGCCAGAAGCTGGGACTGGATGACAGGAGATGGATCACTCCAATGCCCGCGTTCTGGTCATTCCTTCAGAAGTACCTGGAGTTGGCCGCTGTCGGAAGACAGGATACTGTGCTGGATGGACCATGGCTCTGACCCAATATGGCCGCTCTTACATTAATTTCCTTAAGGATATTTTTTTAAAAGTTGCCTATGTTCATTGACACAGGCTCAGCTCCACCAGGGTTCGTTATCTTGGGACCCTTCCAGAGACCGCTCAGCAGTTGTACTTGGCACCTTGTTGACTGTGGCTACCCTGGGCAGGGTTCCACAGCACGACAGCAGGAGGTGGTGCCCTCTCCACACTAGAGTTGTGCTGACAATGCCAGCGGAGCTCGGCCAGCGTTAGCAGGAGTGGGACAGACACGGAAAACAGGCAGACTCTGGGAGAGCAGCTTTGGAGGCATGAGGTACTATGTTGCCATGAGGGAGACAGCAAGCCAGCTCTGACCATCTTGGATGCAGATCTCATTGGATGTCAATGCCCAGCCGGAATTGTTTTCATAGGGGAACCTTATGTTCGGTCATAGGAGCTTTCTTCCCCAGAGTCTCAATCCAGCAGTGATTCCTCCACTTCAGAGGCCAGGGTTGTAGTCTCAACACTAGCACAGGAAGACTTGGGAACTTAATATCATCCACGGTTCCTCTGAACTTGAAAAGGAACATTCAATCCCAAGCTCCAATGTGCATGTTGCAATTACTAGTAACGCCTGCACCATTGCAAGGAAAATGGCCCTTTGGCATTTGGGTCTTGTTAACCACAACAAAGGGATTGCACCTCTGGAGAATTCCAGCATTACCGCTATCAGGGGAACAAGTCAATTGGCCTTGATCACTATGTTGCTAGCTTGAGTCTTTCTTCTTGTGGGGAAAGAAAGCTTGGAACAAGCAGTCAGAGATCTTCAATCTGAGTTCCCAGGAGACCTGCTGATCCACACCCCTGGCTCCAGCAAGTGTTTTCTGATGACAGTTTCTTTTACTGAGATTTAACTGTGCAGTTTGGGATTAAGACGAGAGAGAAAAACCAATCCAAATAAGTCCCAGGCATAAGCAACACAATAAGGAAAATACACCAGTTGTTCTTTAGAATTCAGAAAGGGTCTAGTCCGGGGCCTGGTGTCTACACTAGAAAATTAGGTTAGTTTAACTATATTGGTTGGGGTGTGAAAAATTCACACCCTTGGGCCATGTAGTTAAGCCAACCTAAATCCCTGTGAAAACTGCACTCGGTTGACAAAAGAATTCTTCATTCAATCTAGCTATCGCCTGTAAGGGAGGTGGATTAATTATGCCAAGAGGAGAACACCTCCCATCAGCATCAACAGCGTCTACATTCAAGTTTAAGCCCCAGGTGATGAGGACAAGGTTTGCAAAATGTCACTCAGCTGAAACCATTTCTGCCAGCCCCTACATCTCTGCAGGAGAGAATTAAATAGATGCCCACATGACTTAGAAAAGAGAAACTGGAAACTAATGTGCAAAGTTTACAGCCCCAAACAAATCTGTTGCTGCATCATAACCCCTGACTACAAACCTTTATAACAGGCTGCAGCTAGAGGCCAATTCTCAGCCGTGTTCCGTCCCCTTGAGGCTGTTCCAAAAGTGGCCAGACCTATGCCAGCCCCCTTTACTGCAGGGGCATTCTACCAGCAGCATAGGGTCCTGTAGCGGCTCCAAGCCGCCCTCAGTGTACCTGCTCAGATGGGGGCAGATGGCAGGAGTGGGCATGGCTGGAATGCTTTGATTGGGCCAGCAGGGTGGACGAGAGAGGGCTGTATGAAATCATCATACGTTACAGCAGCCTTATGCTGGGAGCCGCGGTGTCCCCCCATACAGCATTGTGAGACACCATAAAGACACCGTTGTCCCTCTCAGCTGAGCTGCACTTGCGAGAATCTGACCCACAGCATCACAACACAAGGCCCGTCATGGTTCCGGCAGTGCTATTAATTCAAACAGAGCTGTCGCCTGCTCCTTCCTATTGTTCGTGACGATGACTCCTTTCGCAGACAGTAGTGTCACTGCATGGGTGTGTACTAAGTAAAGATGCTGCAGGGACCATCTTTCTGTGCTGTTTGTACAGCACCTAGTGCAGTGGGATCCTGGCTCGTAGGCCCCATGGCAATACAAAATCAAATAGACAAGAGAATGGGATTCTCTCTCTCTCTCAGTCTCTCAATGGCAAAACTGTCATTGAATGCACTGCAAGCGGGATCGCGATTAAAAACGTGTTAAGCACAAGAATCCATCCCACCCAAAACTTCCCCCTCCCCCAAAATTTCCCTTTTGCAAAGCATGTTTTTAAAGGACAAAACCTTTCTCTGTGCTTTGGGGCTGACAGGTTTGCAACCCACAGGACAGAAAAGGGATCTGATTAGTACAGAATCAGAGAGGTAGCCGTGTTAGTCTGGAATAGCAGAGGTAACAAAGTCCTGTGGCACCTTAAAGACTAACTATAAAGTTTTGAAGCATAAGCTTTTGTGGGCTAATACCCACTTCGTCGGATGCAAGCAGTCTTGCATCCGACGAAGTGGGTATTAGCCCACGAAAGCTTATGCTTCAAAACTTTATAGTTAGTCTTTAAGGTGCCACAGGACTTTGTTACCTCTGATTAGTACAGTTAGTATAATCTTTATTTAAAAGAATAAACTCAGTAAAACACCTACATTGTTTGCTTTAAGCCCAAGCAGTTTAATCAACTACTTTGCTGTGGAGTTTAAAAAATAATAATAATAAAACAAAACCCCAAAGCCTTTTTATTCCATGAGCAGTTTTGTCTGGAGATTTGAAGACACAGAGCGCCACCAGGTGGTTCCAGAGTTTAATGCAGCTGGGGGTTTTATTTATTTAACGTCCCGCCTGCTTTAGGATGCAGCTAGGCACCAAATCAATCTGGGCCTGTTTACAATGATGTGTTTTCAGAGTAACCCTCTGGAGGCTGATGGAGATCGTCCACATTGACACCTGCAACAACGAAGGTAGAATTTGGCCCCGGTGTTTCTGTGCTGCAAACTTAGCTCGGGCATCAACTGAGAGAGTCACTGAGAGCTGGACCCAGTGTGCATATGTGTGGATGCTCGTGCACTAGGCACGAGGCTGGTTCCAAATGCTGCCCCCAGTTCCACAGGCCAGTGGAAAGGAGGTGCACTGCCCCTTCCGGCTCCTGTGAGGACACCTGGGTGGGGGAAGTGGGGAGTGAACAGTCCCTGCGCTCCCCACACTCTGGGGGCTACAACTATGGGTGGCCCCCTGAGCAGCCCCACAAAGCTCAGAGGCCTCTTGTGTGGCTGAACCGGGGCAGCCCAACTGCCTGGCCCAAAGACACATCCTTGTGACGGAACAAACCAATAAACTCTGTCAGGGGCAGGTATCATCCGCCGGCTAGGTCCTTCCACCAAGGAACTGGGTCTCCTGAAAGCACTGCCACTGCTCACAGCCACCCTGCTACCCGGCAGGGGTATGGAGCTCTCCAGACCCAACCTCTGAGCCTGCAGGCTGAGGACAGAGCTGGCTAGCAACAAGCTATTGCTCTGTCCAGCCAGCTAGGGCGACCAGATGTCCCCATTTTATTGGGACAGCCCTGATATTTGGGGCTTTTTCTTATATAGCTGCCTATTACCCCCCCACCCTCTGTCACGATTTTTCACACTTGCTCTCCGGTCACCCTTGTGCACACGCACAGGATGCACGATCAGCTCACAGATCCTTGGCGAGGTGGCTCCATGGTGCCCCGACTCCCAGCTCCAGAGTCCATGGCACATGCTAGCCCTTTCCCGCCAAACTTGGCCACTCCAGCTGCACCCTCTTCCTGTCCCTGGGCCACCTGCCAGCTCTGAGTGAGACGTGGCATTTCTGAAGAGAAACACGGTAGCAAATACCTCCCCGGCACAGAGCGATGCCTAGCACATCGGAGAAGAGCCCATACCAGAGAGCAAAGGGGCCCAGGCTAATGAATTCAGCTGGGCTGGGACAAAGCCTCCAGAATGGCCATAACGTCGGGTAACAGACCCGAGCTGAAGTCTTCCCCATGTCCAAGAGTGCCTGGAATTCAGCGGGGAGACTGGAAGAGCAGATCGGCCCTTCCTCCGTCCACCCTGCGTAATGGATACGCCCGGCCCATATGCTCAGTGCAGAGACGTGCCAAGAGAAACAGCCTGGACTGATTGGGATCAGCTTCGCCTGCATGCCACCCAGGAGAAAACAGCCAGACCCTTTCCAGCGGTGCAGCCAGAAAGGCGTTTTAGACTCCGCTCACTAATGAATGCAAGTGGCAGCTGGCTCTCTAGACAATTTGAACCCTCCACACTTAGTGTTTACATAACAAAGCCAACTCGAGGGGCTCCATCTTCCACTCCAACTTAGCTGAGGAAGGTAGGGGGACCAGACAGCAAATGTGAAAAATCAGGACGGGCGGGGGGAGTAACAGGAGCCTATATAAGAAAAAGACCCAAAAGTCGGGACTGTACCTTTAAAATCGGGACATCTGGTCACCCGAGAGGAAGGAGAGGAGATAAAAGCAGCTTTCTAGGGATGCCTGGGGGTGGTTTGTCTCCTAGCATCAATCAGGGCTTGTCTATAATACATCCGGCAATGAAAACCCCCAAAGGGTTGTTTGGGCCGTCAGGGATCTCTGGAGTTATTCTATAATTATTTGGGGGATGTTCTGTGCCCTGTTACAGGAGGTCAGACTAGATGATCACAACAGACCTTTCTGGCCTTGGAATCTATGGGTCCAGCAACTCTGTAACCGCACATTGTCCTGTCCGTACCGCAGGGGCTGCTTCTGATCTCAGATGGAAGTCAGGAAGAACTCACGTGTAATCAATGGCGTTCCACCAGTGTAAGCAGCTGAGAATCAGGCCTTGGCGACAATTGCTGGTGGTTTTGCAAGAATGGCATTCTCACCGTCATAGGCCCGTCCCAAACCTGCAGAGCTGTATGCTCCGAAGCTGGGGAAATGTGAATCCGGATTTGAATGGCGCAGTCACTCTCCCACTAAGGCAAAGCTCCCAGTTCCAGTTACCCCCAGGCTTTGGAGAGGCTCAGATCTGCACCTTGTGGCCACGGCCTCTCAGATTTTGGGGCTTCCTGTTTTGCAACCTGCAGCTGTGACAGCTCTGGTCTGAATCTATCGTCCCTTCTCACTTCTGCTGGAATGCTGTGCTGCTTCCCCTGCTAAGAACATACCTGTTCCTCTCTCGTTCCCTTTGGTTTTTACCGCATTCAGCTCTGTGGGTGGATTAACCACAAATGGGAAGGGGAACATCTAACACTGAAGGGTGGGAGCAGCCAATGAGCGATATTGAAGGTTGCTTCATCTGGCCTTTACCTCAATAGCTAGGCCTACCTCTTTCTATTCCCAGCTGAGATGCTGGAGGCAGGCAGGGAAGAGGCGGGGCAGCCACATTGGTCCTTTTGATGTGTTCTGGGGACTTTGGAAGATAATTAAAGGCCCAAGTGAGTCCAACCTCTTCTGCATTAATGGCTGTCAGCGATGGCCAGAAACACGAGCTATTGTCACCCAGCCAGATCTCTCACATGCTGGGATAATAATAATTGCTGCAGAAAAAGAATACAGGAAATCAGCTTTTCCCACGCCAGTCTTCCTCATACCAGAGTTATTTCCTCAAAACTCCCTCCCAGAGCCACAGGTCCTCTCAGTGTAGAGAATAAATGCCAAAGGAGCCCAGATGCGAACACCGATCAACCGTCTGACGAGCTCCTCTCGCTGAATGACTGAAATCTAACGCCATACAGCAATGATGAAACAAACCCCTATTCAGTTAATTAAAACACGAGCAAAACACTGTAGCAGAGCCATGATTCATGCTGCTGGACAGAAACTCAGCAGGAATCCCGAGTTCTGCAGAAAATAACCTCTCCGGGGTTTCTGATTTATTTACAGCTATTTTTTTCTCCCAGGTGCAACCAAAATAAAACAGACTTCAGCTGCACTCCCTTCATACAGCTTCACAGGTGTCCCTAGCCTGGGTCCCAGCCAGCCATTCCCCCCGGTACACGCCACAAGATTCTAGGGCTCTGTACCTAATACGACTCAGGTGTACTGGAGGAACCTCGCATGCACCTAGGAGTCCTGGTTCTTCCCCCCACCTCAGGGGGCAACCCAGAAAACATGGGCCTGTACCATTTCAGATTTAACCCCTAAGTCTTTACGCTAACAGCTGCCTCGGCAGGGCTTTGCCCAGGGGATAACTGGAGCTGTGTACATCACAGTTAAGGGGTTTCCCCCCACCTCACACAGGGCATCAAAGACTCTGTCCATCCCATTACACATACAGCACATCACTTATAATACGGTCAGGTGTCTAATGTTTCAGCAACACCTAGTGGATGATTCATCTGCATGGGTCTATTCAATAGACCCATGTGTTTAGCTTGACTCCTCCCATCTACATTTAAGTGACACTACACAGAGCATGTTTGACTGATCAGTGTAGACAAGGACAAGCCATGTTCAGCATGAGTATTGGCTAATGGTGCCGAAGCCCTGGTCCCAAGAGGGTATTGCTGGCCACGTGTGACAGATGGAGAGACACAGAGGGAGGAAGTAACTTGCCCAACCCTACCCAAGGATGCCATGATTTGGGGCATGACTGGATAAATGAAGCAAGACAAATTTATACTAGAAATAAGATGTGAATGTTTAACAGCCCGGCTGATGAGCCATTAGAACAATGTAGCCCTGGATGTGACAGACTTACTGTCACTTGGAGTCCTTTGGGCTATGTCTACACGTGCATTTCAATGACAAAACTTGCCTTTCAGTGATGCTCACCCCTCCCCGAAAGACAAAAGTTTTGCTAATGCCAAGTGCCAGTATGAACGATGCTTTGTCGGCAGGAGTGCTCTCCTGCTGTTAACCCCGCTCGTTGGGGGTGGAAGTTTTTTGTCGGCAGAAGAGCCGACAAACAGCAGCTACGCTGTGTAACTTTTGGTGGCATGCTATGAGCTGTGTAGTGTAGACATAGCCTCGGTCAAAACGAGATGTCTTTCTAAGTGATTTGCTACAGCTCAAACAGATATTTTGGGCTGGAGACAGGAATTACTCGGTGCAAGTCTCTGGTCTGTGTTATGCAGGAGGACAGATGAGCAAAACAGTCCCTTCTGGCCTTAAAAAAACAATCAAAACCTATGACTCTATGGTTGCAGTTTGAGTTCCATCAGCCATCACTCACTTCTGTCATTTAAAATGCTCCCAAACATGTGTTTCCATGAAGTGGTCAGTTTGTCTAGGATGATCCAAGTAAACACTTTTCTCATATAGAAAGAGTGTAGAGAGTGAGCAGTCAGAAGGTTTGCTTTTCCCCTGGAGGTATTTAGGAGCTCAGACATTATTTTTTGTTTAGTTGAGGGAGATTTCAGACCTAAAGCTATTTCACTGACCTCACATCTGGTTTACCACAATGCCCAGGGGTCCAATACAATGTCAATTGAAATCTTAGACATGCATGAATGGCTGTGGTCTAACTGGCATCTTATCATGCCCCCATTCAGTGTTACATAAGAACGGCCACACTAGGTCAGACCAAAGCTCCATCCAGCCCAGTATCTTGTCTTCCAACAGTGGCCAATGCCAGGTGCCCCAGAGGGAATGAACAGAACAGGTAATAACCAAGTCATCCATCCCCTGTTGTCCAATACCAGCTTCTGGCAAACAGAGGCTAGGGACACCATCCCTGCCCATCCTGGCTAATAGCCATTGATGGACCTATCCTCCATGGATGTATCTAGTTCTTTTTTAACCCTGTTGTAGTCTTGGCCTTCACAACATCCTCTGGCAAGGAGTTCCACTGGTTGACTGCGTTGTGTGAAAAAATACTTCCTTTTGTTTGTTTTAAACCTGCTGCCTATTAATTTCATTTGGTGGCCCCTAGTTCTTGTGTTATGAGAAGGAGCAAATAACACTGCCTTATTTACTGTTTCCACACCAGTCATGATTTTATAGACCTCTAGCATATCTTCCATAAGATGTCTCTTTTCAAAGCGGAAAAGTCCCAGTCTTTTTAATCTCTCCTCATGTGGCAGCCCTTCCATACCCCTTATCATTTTTGTTGCCCTTTTCCAAGTCCAATATATCTTTTTTGAGATAGGGTGACCACATCTGCACGCAGTATTCTAGATGTGGGCGTACTGTGGATTTATATAGAGGCAATATGACATTTTCTGTCTTATTATCTATCCCTTTCTTAAGTGGAAGATTAAATGAGGAGTTACACCCAGAATAAACCTCAGCCTGTTGAGCCATGATAATGTTAAGTGTCTCGCCGCAGGAGTTGTAATCTTTCTCCAGACATCACCACAGACCAATAAATGTCAGTGAAAGATTTTTATTTCAGTGGACTATTCAGAGCTGCTGCGTTGTTCATTTACGGGTCCCGTATAAGCTACACTCCATGTGGGGTTACACTTGGGAAGAGAACTACATAAGGGACACAGTGAAACTGAGCTAACTCCTGAACCCTGCAGTTTGGAAGACGCACATTCAGATCCGATTTAGGTCACAAGCAAGAGCTGGATTTCAGTCTCCTTCTAGGCCTTGGGGACTTTTATCAGTATGACCAAACTCTCATCCACTCTGGTTCTCTGTCTCTCAGACACACCCACAACACGTGATCTCTTCCCTCCCAGGTAGCTTAGCCACACTGCAAGGTTGCTTAGCACACCTGCTCTCTCCGATTCCAGGGAGGTCCACAAGCCTTGCTACTTGAGCAGCATTGCATGCAATGATCTGCCAGACCAAGTGCAATAGATAAGGGAAAGACATTGGCTGTCTAAGGGCAGTTGCAGCTTTTGCTGGATGCTCCCTTGGCATCAATGCTGAGAAGGCACATGAACAGTGTATTTAAGTTTGCAGGCAAAGCAGCCAGTGTTGTTGGCTTCTTATATCCCTGTAGTTCCCCAAAAGGCTCTGCACAGATATATAGGGAATTAAGTCCCTGCTCCAGAGAGCTCACCTCTAATTATTGTCTGCAAATTATTAATTTATTAATTAATATTATTATTATTGCCTACAAAGCAATGCTTGGGAGAATCACAAACAGCATACCTACATGCCGGTGAAGGGAAGTGACGACGCAAAAGTTAAATGCAAACTCATTGAGTGACTGTACATGTAAATTTCTTATAGGTTCTGGATCACTCAGCTAGGAAATTGATGACAATTGTTTAGATTTAATCAGAGTGTTTCCCTTATCAGTGGCTGGAGTTATAAGGTTGGGCATCAAACTGCTCTCAGTTGCTGATACAGAAGCTGAGCTCATTCCCCTAACATTGCACATACTGTATTGCACACAGGATGCATGCTACATATAGTAGCCTGCAGTGGAACTCATGTGCACTGCCTGTTGAAATGCTGTAAAATGATTCACTTGATTGGGACTGCAAAGGACTATCAGAAGGCAAATACAGGACACTTACTTGACTGAAACGTTTGTGTCACAGCTCCAAGCAGTGGGAAATTATTGTAAACGGGACAGACTACAGATATCACAGCCATTCAGGTGAGGAAAAGAACATAAGAACGTCCCTACTGGGTCAGACCAATAATCCATTTAGCTCAATAGCCTGTCTTTGGACAGTGGCCAATGCGAGGTGCTTCAGGGGGAAGCTTAGAAAATAGCCTAAAATATACAGAGTACTATTGGTTGCATGGACAAGACCCCTGCAAAACCTGGTTGGGTTATTTTAATGAATTAAAGCGGCAAGTTTGTTTGCTGTTTCATGGATCATTATTTATGCAGGTGTACACTGAGAAAATCAGTGGGGATTTCTAAGGAGAAATATGAATCCAGAAAGTTTAGCAAGTTTTAGCTAAATGTTTATTCATCAGAACATTTAAAAATACATGTGTGTGTCTTTATTTGCTATTTGTTTCTCTCCTGTTTAAGAAGTTTAAGTCATCCAATCAAGGAGCAACAACAATACCATGTGACCAAACACACACCAAATAAGGAACAGAGAGGCTGACAACAGTGTGTGAACAATCCACAGACCCAAGATTTCAGAATGGGAGCTGTGTTAGTCTGTGTCAGCAAAAAAATCTGATGAAGTGGGTTTTAGCCCATGGAAGTTTATGCCCAAATAAATGTATTAGTCTCTAAGGCGCCACAAGGACTTCTCGTTGTTTAGCCAGAAGATTACTGATGACGAACAAATCCATCAGAGCCACTAACTAGTCAAGGGATTAAAATCACCATGAATATTGATTGCAGCCATCTCTGGATATGTCTACACTGCAATCGGAGGTGTGATTTCCGCTCCCTGCAGCATGCCTGTCTCTCCCACGCAGCTCTCGCCTGCCCCTTGTCCTCCAGTCTGTACCGTCAGCCAGCTCTGACTCACCAGGCCTCTCTCTCCCCTCACCTCTTTTAAGCCCAATTGTGGAGGCAGGAGGGGAACTAATGGATCACAGGCACACTGGCCTCTGCTCCCTCTGAAAGGCCAGTGCCGCCCTGTGACGGGGGACTAAAGTAACTTTAAGACCCTGGTGTGCCGTCCCAGTCCTGGGCTGATCCATGGGGAGCCTGTCCACATGACAGCAACCTCCCCGGCCTGCCACGTGACCCAGAGCACTGCCTGCATATTCAGCACAGTCCCGGCATAGTATTACTCCCACTGAGCAGGGTGGCGGTTGTGGGTGCTCGGCACTGCAGGATATGGGGCCTTTCTGCTGGCCCGTGTAGGTCGTACACCGCGGGCGGGTCCTTGTGCTTTGTCTGAGCCTGGTCTGGGGACAGGCGTATCGCCCTGGAGACTGATGTGTGTTCCACCGCAGAGCAGGTACGGGACGTGCGGCAGCCCAGCCAGCTGCCTAATACGGCCCTGCCCGTAGGCCGCAATCCCTGACCTGGAAACAGCAGGTGGTCTAAGGATGAGAGGGTGGTTCCTGGGGGCTTCTCTTCAGGGACTGCTAGCGCCGGCTGGAATGGGCACATGACTAGTAGGAAACTGACTGAGGTCACCTGCTCATTTCACATGAAAGGGAAGTGTTGCCTGGTTCTTGCCAAGCCAGGCAGGAAGTGGGCTGGTGGCCTAGAGCCGTGAAAGGCCCCTATCCCATTACCTGAGCCCTAGAAGTTCATCCCAGCAGGCTCATAATGCCAACTGTCCCCCGAAGGAGAAGGAGTCCAAGTGTCACACACATCCCCTCTGATGTCCTGGGGCTGTGCTTGGGGCCATCCCTAAACATTTTGGTGCCCTCCGCAGCCCCCATGTGGGGGGTTGGTGTCCCCAGGCCTCTTGGGGGGGGGGGCGAGCTGGCCCAAGGGCTCCGCAAGGGGACAGGAGCAGGCTTGCAGGGAAGAAGGGAATCCGCCCCCCCGGCACTCACCGGCAGTGCGGAGTGGGCTGGGGCCAGGTGGCTCCATTTCCCGCTGCCCAGCGGGTACAGGGAGGCCCGACTCCTGCTGCAGTCTCCCAGGACATTGCTCAGGGAAAGGGGTGGAGTGGGGGTGGGGTTGGGGCAGAGCAGGAGAAGAGGCAGAGCAGGGGCAGGGATAGCTTTCCTGGGCGGTTTAGCCGGCCCAGAGATCGGGCTGGCTGCTGGAGCAGCACACAGCTGCACAGGGCACCAGGCAATTTGGAGAGATTTGGTACTCGAAATTGCCCGGCGCCAGCTGCGTATTTTGCATCTGGGTAAGGACGGCCCTGGCTGTGCTTGCCCAGTAGGCAGACCTGAAGCTGCAAGGGACACTGAAAATGGAACAGCGCAGCCCGGGGCTCGGAGGCAGCAGCTGCAGAGAGGCCGCGGCCGGCCCAGGAGCGGGGGCGCCGGGGGATCAGAGCCTGCCCAGGCCCGGCGGAGGATGTGAGCGGAGCCGGGCCCGGGCCTGCCACAGCCGGAGCCGAGGTAAGGGGGAGCCAGGCCCGGTTCGCACCTGGCGCTGCCGGCCGGGGCAGAGGGGTCCCGGGGCGGACTGGAGAGCTCCCGATCAGCCCCGCCCGAGACCCTGCGGCAGCGGCGGTGCCGGGCTCTGGTCCCTGGCTGGCCCCCCCGGCCGGGGAAGTGTCCCTCTCTCCCGAGACCGGCCCAGCCGTGCCTTGCGCCCCGGCTGGGAACCAGGCTCCTTGAACCCCCCGCAGCGTCCCCAGCCCCTGGTCCCCAGGCCCGGCTCAGCCTCTCCAGGGTCTCCCCGTGGGGTAGTTCTCCAGACCCGGCTGCGCTCGGCCCCAGAGAGCTGTGGGCATTAGGGCACCACGTTCATCTCCATCCCCTTCCCCGGAGCGATCGGAGAGCGAGCGCCGCTCCACGGGGGCCAGCGAGCGGGGCTGGGGAGACCCGAGGCCGGGAGTCAATGGCAGCCCAGCGGGGGGAGGCGGGGCAGCCGCGAGTGCCGAGCCCACCGGAGCCGGGAGCGACGCTGCGGCCGCCACTGGCGTGGGCGAGACACCTGCGGGCCGGCCGCCGGGGAGCGTGCGGGGCGGGGGGCGCGGCGGGAGCCGGAGAGACTCGTAGATGGGGGGAGGCTGGGCGGGGGTAAAGGAAGATCACCCCCAACAGCAGGGTGGGCCAGGAAGGGATGGGTGGGGTGGGGAGGGGAGGAGGTTAGGCTGGGGGAGGAGATTAGGTTGGGTGGGCCGGGTCAGGCAGGGGGGGAAGGAGAATAGGCGAGGCGGGGGGGGGGGAGGGGCACAAACGATCAGAGTAGGGGGCCCCAAAATTTCTGTCGCCGGCCCTGTCTTTGAGCATAGCAAGGACTGCACCGCAGGCCGCATTGTGTTTTTAAAATGGTCTGTCCTTCTTCAGCTCAGTCCACAGCGCATGTGACTTCTCGAGAACACACTCTGAGCGGATACAAACCTAAGAATGAGACAAAGGGCCTGATCTGGTATTGACTCTCTCTCTCTCTCTCTCTCCCCGGCACCTGGGAGCCCTACTGGCTTAGGTGGGGTTGCAGAAAATCAACACAGAATGTGACCCAAGGCTTATAATTATAGCATGTGTTAACCTTTTTTGCATAAGGCAGCGCGCATGCAGCAGAGGAAACAGGAAACAAAAGCTGAATGTAGAGCCACCTCCAGTATTAGATTATGTAAATGGTGTGGTAAATATCCCTGCAGCGTGCAAAGGGTTAATCTCAAGATGCCTCCAGCAAATGGGCACTAGCTGGTGCAGTGCTTTCCTCTGTGACTTGCTCGGAGTCAGGAAATGAGGACACTGTGTACCAGGCAGATTGCTTCAGGGCTTTCGTTTGCTCACGCAGAGTTGAGACCAGTCACCAGAGCAGATACAGAAGAGTACCAAGGGTGCAAGATTGACGTAGATAGCAGCCCTCTGCAAATGCTCAGCCCCTGGCTGGACTGGCCCTGTGCCGTGTTGCCAATGATTGTGTCAGGGGAAAATTAATGGCGCGTCTCTCCCCCTTACCGTACACTCCGGATAGTAGTGGCGGCAAGGAGCTCACAAGCTGTCAGAGACCATTGAAGAAACACACAAGTTAACTTTGATCAAAGGGGAAACTGAGGCACCCTCCTCTCGGTCCAGAAAGGGGGTTGGCAGCAGCTCCGTTTATTATCAGTACTAAGCAGCCTTTTATAGAGTATATTCAAAGGGGAATGGGTGGATGGAGGGAAAAGACTTACTTGAAGCATGCGCATTAGCAAACCCTGACATCAGTCCTAGGTCAGTGCCCTCTTGAGGCACCTGATGTGGGGACTTTGAGAAAGCTTCCATGATGCCAACAAGCTTATGAATACGAGTCTATTCCCTAGTGAAGTTGTTACATACATATAGATACAATCTGGCGATATAACACATTAGCTCATCTCGTGAGGCCTACAGCCCGTGATTGTCTAGGCAAGGTCACATTCTCGGTATAGATAACAATACAGAAACAACTTGTTGTGCAGCACTATTACACTGAATGTCGAAAGCCTAAAGCGAATGCTGTGCCACTCTTGGGGGTTTAACTATGTGATTGCTGGTGAGGAAGAATACATGGGGAGAAGGAGCAAGGGAAACTGAGTCTGCCCTAACAATTGTGATTTACTCCTGAGTTTCATGACATTTGGTATTTTTTCTTAAAGTCCCAGTTCCCGGAGTCCTGTGATTATGTGAGGCTCTCAGCATTTCATTTAATTAGCACTGACTATTGCAGAGAAAAGCTTGAAAATGTGACCCTAAGTGCACCCTATGGACTCAGAAACAATATGGCAGAGAAAAAGAATTCACAAGTTTTTTTCAAATCTTGTGATATTTAAGCCAATCTCATGATTTGCTGGGCCCTGACCCAAGATTTTTGACTGGGGACACCACCCAATCAGATGAATAAGTCTAGGTGAAGATTTTTTGTAAGTTTTAAAATATTTTGAGCACTCAATGTGGGTCTCAGATCCATGTTGCAGGTAGAGCTGTTTTTCATCACAATATTTTCTTTTAGTTGTTAGAAATCACATGCAATACTTTTTAAAAAAAATCTGCAGATAGAATGGGCAAACAAGGTAAATCCTTCACATGAAAGAGTTTATTTTTTAGCACTTATTATAAATCCATCCTTAATCCACTTTATTCTAACCTACTTCTTGAGTCACTACTTAAATCAGACCAACTGTAATTAGTGTAAATCTTTAAATCTTTTAAAGTCTCATAATTGAAAATTACCCTCCTAGCTAGGTCTAAAAGCAATGTAAAGGTGTCATATATTTTTAGTCAAGTTTGAAAGAGTGATTGGATTTCTGGACGGTGTCCCTCGCTTCTGTTTGCCAGAAGCATGGAATGGGCGATGGGATGGATCGCTTAGTTATTACCTGTTCTGTTCATTCTCTCTGGGGCACCTGGCATTGGCCACTGTCGGAAGACAGGATACTGGGCTGGATGGACCTTTGGTCTGACCCTGTATGGCCATTCTTATGTTCTCATATGTTCTTATGAAGGAGCTCTAGAAATGACGAGTAATGTTATAAACAAGACAGCCCTTGAGCATTGTGGTTTATGAAAGCACAGCTCTAGAAATGGGAATGGTTATGGGACAAGTTCAACCCACTGACTTTAAGTTGTATCCATTATAGGCCCCGATTCAGCAAAGCACTTAAGCATGTGTTTAAGGAAGGCCCATTGCAAACCAGTGCTTTGCTGAATCCAGGCCTAAACCAGGGCTGAATTTAACCCAGTATTTTCAGCGATGTCCTTGACAAACTAATGAGACTGTTCAAAAGGCACGCCCAGGATTATGTCCAGACAGATCATGAATGGAGAAGAGATATACAGACAATTGGATAGATAACTCAATCTATTCTAGGGGGGGTTGAATTTCCATTATTCAATTAGGTTAATAAGACTAGGAAAGTACATCTTGTTCGTAAGCTTTTATATGGCATTCTGGGATGGATAGTTTCATTTGCATTTGGTAGAGGACACAGAAGCATTATGGAAATATTACCCAGCTAGAGGCCACAATTTCTGAGCATTTCAATATCTAACAGCCAGCCAATAGGTCTCCTACTGGAACAGAAAGAGCAGGCCAGCTGAGTGTATAATGGATCAAATTTGGGAGCATTTTAAAAATGCTAAAATGTTTAGAGGCTGATCGTTTCTATCAAGCAGCGATATAGTCGTTGCTACTCCCAGGGAAAGAAAAGCATAAAGCAGACAACAGATTCCCAAAGATATGAGAGATTGTGGAAGCGTTTCCACCATCTGCCCCATGGTCCCTTCTAAATCTCTCCACCAAAAACTCCTCACCATGACTGACCACTGCCACCTTCATCTTCACGTTAATTCCTTTTAGTATGTAACTGCGTGACTGTATAATGCACAAAGAGCATTGATCAGTTCAGATGGCCCAGTTTAGATTAAGGGTAACAGTGAGCAATTAAAGTCTCCATGAGTCAGAGAGAGACTTAAATAGGTGATTTATTCTGTGAACGAGAACACAATTGAATAGCTGCCCCGTAAAAGGGAGTCGCTCCATTTAGAGACACAGATTCACAAACCAGAATGACATCTCCTTTCCGTTAACTGGCTACATCCACAAGATCACTTTAAAGCCCTGGCGGATGTGGTTCTTTGGATGGACGAAGCAATACAAAATAATGGCAACATGGGTTGCGTGATGAGACCTCGGGGACATACTCAGGAATTGCTTGGGATATGCTCAGATGCCATGGTGATGGGCCTCCATATAAAAAAGTATATAGAAAGGTAGCAGGGTGTTACTCCAAAGAGTCAGAGTTCTCACAATTTATGCAGTGGTCTGGCAGAAGTTAATTGCATATCAAAAATAGTAACAAAGCTGAAGGCCATCATCTCTTACCAAGCGGCAGAGGAAGCGGATATGTGAAGCTGCATTCACACAGGGGCCAGAATTAGTTTGCCTCTCCTGGGAGGGTAGCACCGGGGTGGAAGTTCAGCCAGCACTCCGGCTATATTGTAACAGCCAAGGGTAACCGCACAGGTAGAGCTCAGGGTAACACTGTGGGGCGGACTCACAAGGGACCTGTTTGACTTGTGGAGGGCCAGGGTGTCAGCCAGTAATTCCACTCCCAATTGTTCATGTTTAAAGTCAGGTGCATTCATTTTCCTCAAGTCTCTGTTTCCAGGAACTCGATACTTTGAGCGGTTAGGGTGTCCCAGGGGAGGGGGTGTGGATCAGAAATCACATCCGTGGTTTTCACATTCCATCAGTTCCACTGGCCCTGACTTTGGGCTGCATCCAGGCTGTGATCAGCATAGCTCAGGAAGAGCAACAATTCCACCCTCATGCTCCTCTGATCTTGCAGCCAGCAGAGGATCAAGCCATTCCCCAGCACAAGTGAGAGCAGCATTAGGGCTGCTCTATCCTTTGTCCAGCTGACTAAGGCAGCCAGCAATCTTTGGGGTGACGGGACCCAGCGGTTGTTCCCCTTTTCCCACAGCCATGCTCCCTGCCTGACGACCAAGCGGGTGTTGTAGGAGTCATACAGCAGCTCTGTGCCACCTGGGGATTCATCTAAGAAGGGGATGCCCCTCACCTACGGGGTAAGCCAGCTTTAGGGCTGATTTAGGTGAAGACAAGGATCTGGCTGTTAACCTCGGCGGTGACGCTGGAGCGAGATCAGAATCAAGCCCTATATGGGTGTGTCTCTCACTCCCTCCCCTGCCTCTTGTTCTGGCTTCCCCAAGTTACGCATTTCTGCTGCGTGAAGCCTTGTGGGATTTCAGACTTTGGCTCTCATGATCGATCACCTTTACCAAGGACAGCCATTGAAATGTATGCAAAAATACTTCTCATCCTACGACTGTGCTTTCAAAGTCCAACCTGGAAGATGGTCAACAGCAGCATGTGCCTGGCTGGATTTCCATTTAGCTAGCTCAGTGCTTATGCACTATGGTAAGTAACCAAGAGCAGGTTTATTACGTCCAGGATGCATTACAACCCGAGAGGAGGAAGGTTTTTGCACAGTAAGTGAAACCAGACACTGGTATTGATAAGCCATTCAGGGGCAGATTGTACCTGGTTCTCGAGTTTCCACAGTTGTTAAATCCCGGCAGGCTGATTTCTGTTATAATGTATTTACCCAGGACTGCTCAGCTCAGATGCGCCATCTAGTTTTCAGCCATATCCTGGGGTTTCTTCCAATCCATACTTACCAGCTGCATGCAGGAAACAGACTCGTTCAGGGTCAACGGAACGGCTGAGCCTGGACTTGAACCATGAATCTTTTTGGTCCCCAGTCCGGTGTCAAAGCCACCGGAGCACAGGAAAGACAAAAGTTGGCCTTGTGGTTAAGCAGCTGGACGGGGACTCAGGAGAACCGGAATCTGTTCCCAGCTCTGTCCTAGACTCCCTCTGTCACCTTAGGCAGGTCTGTTCATCTCCCCGTGCCTCAGTTTCCCTATCTAAAACAGAGATAATAATACTCTCTTGACTATTTCTAGTGTAAGCAATTTGCAGCAGGGACCATCTCACACTATATACAACATACAGCACCTAACACGATGAGGGCTGGGCTGGGATCTTTACGCACTGCTGTAATATAAATAGCGGAGAGCAGTGGGCCCAGCTGAAATCTACAACAAAACTCCCATTGACTTCAATCGGAGCAGGATTAGGCCATTGTCTCGTATACTCTTCCCTAGGATTATGCTTGGTGCAGGCTAACAAGATTTCCAGTCGTTGGTGAAGAATATGACACTTGGCCTCTCGGGAGGGGGAAGGGATGTAGTTACCCTACCCAGATTACATGGTCTTTGCTGTTCTAGAGACTGCTGTTGTTTCAAGACCCAATTCTGCAGGTGCTGAGGGCTCCCAACTTCCAGTGCCAAGAGCAGGATTTGAGGGTACCCGTCTCCTAGCCAGGAGCAGGCTCAGTTGTCATTTGGCAAGTGTGGATTAGCCCAGTGACGGGGTCTGACGGTCGTAGATGTCATTCATGTGCCTGGCCTGTGCATGACTTGGAGAGGATAAGAATCCATCAGGAACGCCAGAGCTCACTGAAGGTCCAGATTCTCAAAGGTCGTTCAGCACCTTAGAAATCAATGGGAGTTAGAGGATCTGGGCCTAACTGGCCTACCGTGCACCTCTCCTTTTAAACCTGTTTATTGTTAGCCTTTTCATCTCCCCAAGTCCCAGAAACCAGTCCCTTTCCCCAGTCGTTTGCGAGCATCTTCCTGTATGTGAGCTTCAAGTCCTAATTCCTCTTTTCTCTTTGTGCATTGAATCTGTTTAAAGCCTGTGGGGAAAACCCAGTGGGGATAACTCTGCTGCCGCCGGATTTCTGCACAGCAAGTTGCTCCCAGTGGCTCAGGGAGGCCCAGGACTGAGATCTGCCTTTCCAAACCACCACCACCAAGGTTGCACTTACCAAAAGGTCCAACATGTGCACAGGATACGTGTTAGAGGACGCAGAGATAGAATCTGCAGCACTGGGGGGTGGATTTTACATCCCTGAGCTGCTCCAGCATGTTCATATTAGGAGCCCAACCATCTCTGCTGGAAGGGGGATGGCTGCTTGCCATACTCCTATCAGTCAGCTGGGGTGTCCAGTCCTTGTAGCACGTGAGAAACAATCACAGTCAGATCTTTAGAGCTGAGACACTCAGGCTTTTGCCCTTTTTTCCCCCTCCTCCTCTCCCGTGCAGACTGGCCCAGGAGGGTCATTTTGCTGAATATGTTAAGTGAGATCTGACGTCATGCTCAAAAGTTCTGTGATTCTTGGCCAAGCTGTTGGCAATAGGAATGCAACTGTATCTTAAGGGCTAGTCCCTGCTCTCTCTACCCATGTTAACACAGAGCGGCTCCACTGAAGTCTATAGAGTTTCTCCAGATTTGCAGTGACTCAGAGTGACTCCAGATTTACAGATTTACAATGACTCCAGATTTACAATGACCCAGAGGCTGCAGTGATCAATGTCCTAGCCCACTGGGACTCAAGGCTACCTATAACAGAGCAGGGCAGTAATGAAATGACATATTACTCCATGGTAATATAACTATCCTGTGGAGTCGGCTGCCGCAAGTCATCCAAGTCAAATCATGGATAATTTCACGACCACTGCCAGCACTTGGAACTCTAAAATAATGAGGGTAAACACGTCCCACGATTGAGGGTGTGAACTGGTCATTCCAGGGGACCAGGAAGGAAATTTATTTGCTCACACGCTGCTTCGTATGACCGGCTCTGTATATTATGGGGCAGGTGTATTAGTTTCTTCTGTGACATTAAGCACTTTCCTGGTGAAGGATGCCAGACTAGACAGACCAATGACCTATTCTGGCAAGGGCTACTCTACGCGGCTGTGCAGTCAGACTGGAAAGTAGAGTCTCATGTACTTTTGCCCACCCATGGGTTTGTCCACCCGTGTTTATTTAATCATTAAAGGTTTAATTCATCCTCGGTGTCATTCTACTGACTCCAGTAGAGATATGCTAGAATGAATTCAGCCCTACCCACGTTAAACCAGCATGCTACGTAAATAAGATGACATGCCACACGTGGGAACTCGGGACTATTTAAAAACAGGGTGTTTTACATGATGTGAGTGGGTAACAGAGAGGGGTTCAGCATCAGGGCCCATCTATCACCCTTCCCACGGCCTGACCAAAGAGCAGGACTCTCATTTCCCTGAGTGGGGCTGTAAGCGGGCCTCTGACCGCCCTCTTCAAAACACAGGCAGGAGACTGCTTTTTGGCTTCACCAGTGTCTTTTATTTGTTCACACAGTGCAAAAACCCCACCACCTATATACAGCTTTCTATATAAGTAGAGCTCAGGCTCAACCCTCAGCTTGGCTGGCCCCAGGAATAGCTAGCCCTTGCAGGCTTTCAGCCTCAGATAGCTTCCTCAGCAGCTACTTGGTGCCCTGCACCTTCTGTCTCCGTCTCCGTCTCCGTCTCCGTCTCCGTCTCCTCCTTCTCTACCTCTTCCCCCTGGCTTCCTCCCTAGCAGGCCTTATATCCTCTGGAGGCTGCCAGGTGGAGCACATTAAGCCCTCTGCAGCCCAGGGTTACCCCCAGGTGGCTGATTAGCCTGTTGCTGGGCTTGGAGGGAGCAGGGGCTGGCTGCCTGCTACAGGGGCCCTTTGACTTTCACACTGGACCACTTTTAACGTGGCAGTGAAGACAAGCCCTTAGACAGTCCTGGCCCCAAATAGTTCAAGGAATCCAAGATGGCTGCCATTATTATTTATACGACGGTAGTCCCTAGAGGCCACAAACACATTCCTTGCCTTGAAGAGCTTACACAAGACAGAGGAAGAGTGAGAAATGAGTCACCTCAGCTCTCCCAGCGGGTCAGTCGCTGAACTGGAAATAAAACCAAGGTCTCCTGGCAGCCAGGCAAGTGTTCAGTGCAGTATAGGCCACTGGCTCAACTCGGTCGCGCCTCCCTGGCACATGCAGTCAGGCCAGCCAGCTTCAACTTAAAACACCAGGGCAATAAAATGTGGTGGAACCTTCCCAGGAACTTCACCCCTGCAAAATACATTGAAGCTCTTAGGCCTAGCAAGCTCATGATAGAGCTTCATACAAATCAAACTGTATCCACAGGCCTGCACAGTGGCAAAGCACCCTCATTTCTCCTGCATGCCATGTAGCCTCCCACCATGATATCACCTGACCATCCTTGTAGTGTGGAGACCACGTTCCTCCATGTCGATAGTAGTGTTTAAGGGTCACATTGCACACCCTCTGCTTCATTTTACCATTGCTACTTTCAGCTTCCTGCGCTGTTATTTTCAGCGCCTTGTTAAGAAGGGGTTGAACAAATATATTTCAAAAGCCTACTCGTACCTCTAAAATTAAACATCTGAGACCAAGAGCTGGGACGTTGGATTGCACACACTGTAGATTGAGAAAAATTAACCACAAACTCTGCATTGTCAAATTGCAACACACTCACTTCCTTTGCTAATTTTTGGAGGCTGCATTTCCGAAACCGAATACTGGTAGTAATGTTCACGGCCAAGGACATGCTTTGAGTAGCTCGTGTAAAAGTGTTTTTGGTGCAGAAAGGCCTTTCTTGTGAATGTTCTTTCTTCTCTGAAGCCCAGCGCAAAACTTCTGGCATGCTTTGGATTGTACACAGGAGCAGTTTTCAAACACTCCACTTGTTTGGGGGTGGGGCTAGTCAAAGAGACCTCACTACTTCTTGTAGTCACTTCCCCATGAAGTTTGGTTAACTCCTTCATTGCTCTGAGTACTGGGAAACCCCTTCCACTGCAGACATTTGGGGATTATTTATTTATTAATAATAAACTGGACAAACTGGAGAAATAGTCTGAAAGAAACAGCATGAAATTCATTAGGGACAAATGCAAAGTACTCCACTTAGGAAGGAAAAATCACGTGCCTACATACAAAATGGAAAATGACTGTCTAGGAAGGAGTACTGTGGAAACGGATCTAGGGGGTCCTAGTGGATCACAAACTAAATATGAGTCAACAGTGTAACACCATTACAAAAAAACTAAACATCATTCTGGGATGTATCATCAGGAGTATTGTAAGTAAGGCATGAGAAGTAATTCTCCTATTCTACTCTGTGCTGATAAGGCCTCAACTGGAGTATTGTATCTAGTTCTGGGCACCACATTTAGAAAGATGTGGACAAATTGGAAAAAGTTCCAGAGGAGAGCAACAAAAATGAGGAAAGGTCTAGAAAACATGACCTATGAGGAAAGATTGAAAAAAACCTGTTTTGTTTAGTTTGGAGAAGAGAAGACTGAGAGGGGACATGATAACGATTTTCAGTACATAAAAGGTTGCTACGAGGAGGGAGAAAAATTGTTCTCCTTAACCTGTGAGGTAAGACAAGAAGCAATGGGCTTAAATTGCAGCAAGGATGTTTAGGCTGGACATTAGGAAAAGCTTCCTAACTGTCAGGGTGGTTAAGCACTGGAATAAATTACCTAGGGAGGTTGTGAAATCTCTGTCATTGGAAGTTTTTAAGAGCACTTGTCAGGGATGGGCTAGATAATACATAGTCCTGCCATGAATGCAGGGGACTGGACTAGGTGACCTCCTGAGGTCCCTTCCGGTTCTATGATTCTATCATTTTTAACAGACCCTGTATATGAAACCTGAAATGCAGAATACTGGCTTTGGAACATGCTCATGTTCCTCAGCACACCTGCCACTTCACTGGCATCCAGGTTGCCTGGGTTTCTGATGAAGTGATCACAAAACCTGCTCTATGTAAAGAGTAGGAGAGAGAGAGAGAGAGAGAGAGAGTTCTACACCATGAATGGAAAAGTGCATACCTATAGTAATGCTCACACAGCACTTTTCATCCATAGGTCTCAAAGCACTTTCCCAAAAGCAAGTAAATATCCGTATCCCATTTTACCCATGGGGAAACTCAGAAGCAGAGAGATGAAGTGACTTGTCCAAGCCCACGCCGCAGGTCGGGGCAATGCTGACAACAGAGCCCAGGTCTCCTGACTCCCAGCCCAACTTTCTGGCCTGCTGGATCTCAATAATTTCCCGGCATTTTCCAAACATTTAGAGATGGTACTTTAAAGTTCATACATGAATATAGACATAATCACACCACACTCACTTAGGCAAAGTTGGGCCTTGGGGTATGTGTGTGGAAGTTGAACAATGTCAACATGGCAATGGAGCGGCTGAACCTTAGCACATACGTGCATTTTTTCAACCATCCTAGGTCCCAGTCCTCCTGCCATCGAAGTCCATGGTGAGACCTCCACTGATTAGCCTCAGTTGAGCACAGATCTCCCTCTCTCCACAAAGACCTGCCCTATAGTCCTTATGGAAATGGGAGCTGGAGCCCAGTGATCTACCCACACACCTAACTGTGCTGGAGAAAAGGGTGTTTCTATATAACTGTACCCCATTTATGTCCCTTTTTCTAGGAGCTCAAGCCTGGGCAGGATCCTCAAATCACCAGCAATTCTTGCTACTATGGCTGTGAGGCACCTACCCCCGAGCCCAGGCCTTGTGAATGTAAACCCAAGAACAGTGGATTTTCCACAGCCATGCAAGAAGTCACACTAGTTTCCCCTCTAGCTTCATAATGGCAGCTAGTGAGCAGAATAAGGCGGGGCGGGGGGGGGGGAGACTTTGCATTGAGCACCTTTGAATTGAGGCACTTAAAACATTTCACTCACCGGTATGTTTGCAAATTAATACTCAACACCTCCGGGGCTTTGTCTTCACTCTTGAAAGAGAAGTGTTTTTAGCATGGGACAGGGATTGTGTTAGCCTCCCACTGGAAAACTCTTGTGGAGATAAGGCATTGTAGTTTTACTGGGAGGTGAACTAGGTGAGGTCAGTCATAGGCAGGGGTATAGTACTGACCAGGCCTAGGTACTTTGTAGTAAAAACTACAGGTGTGTTGTCTCCACCAGGGTTTTACAGTGAGAGGATTATCACACAGTAGTTATGTCTCTGAAAAAAGCCCACTTTATAGCAGTGAAGATACAGCCTGCGAGGTAGGTAAGTACCATACCCTTTTACGTGATGTTGTGAAACAGATTAAAAGTCCCTTCTACATATTTGCCTTGTCCCCTCAATCAGGGGGAGCAGCTTTTGTTCTTCCTCTCCAAGTGTTCCTACCATGTGCATCTTCCAAACTGACACCCAACCTTCTTCTTGTTCTCCTTCAGCATCTCAATCTACCTTCTTCTCAGGGTCTCATCCTATGACTCGTTCACTTGAGGTGATGACTATATTTTTGCACATCTTCTTTAGGCCTGGGCAGAGGGGGAGGTTAGTTCGCTCCCCTTCCGCCCGAGGTCTGGCCTCTCCCCTTTCCCTTCTGTCCCTCCCCCACTGGAGCCCAGAGCTCCACCACAGCCACTGGAGCCCCCCACCCAAGGCCAGCGAGATGTAGTGCACGGCTGGAGAGGTGAGCTTTGCATTTGGAGCAGCCGGCATTGTTAAGGATGCAGCTGAAAGCCACACAAAGTCCGGAGATGTAAAAATGACAGCCCCAGCGGCAGCACGCAGCTCTGACACATTCCACATCCTGTGTGTTTTCTGGTGTACACACGGCTTGACCAACAGCCGTGCCTTTGAACAGAAGATCAGGAACAGAAAATAGAACCTTCCCCCTACGGTCATGTAGCTGAGTTAGGGCTACTGCTAAGCCCTATTGGTTTCAATAGGAGGCTTATGCGAGCCTCATGCAAGCTGTCCCTCCAGCAGCCTGTCAGACTCGTCACAGTGGCTGCGCTGTTCGCAAGGGGCTGGGATCTCAGCGGCCTAGTCTGGTGCTGGCTGAGGTCAATGGAAAGGTTCCCATTGAGTTCACCGGGCACTGGATCAGGTCCCAAGCCTGGGCTTTTCAAAGCAGCTGGACACCCTACTTCCTTAGGCTCCACTGGAAATCCCATCTCGGCTTTGAAAGTCTTGGACGTCCACAAAGCCTGTTCGAATGGGGCTTTATCTTTAATTTCACACTCCTGAATTAAGAACTGGTGCCAAGTTTCAGATTTCTGGTGGGCTTGCTCCAGCCCTGGCCAGAAAACCTTGGGTAGAACATGGTGTACCACAGCGGGAATGTGGTTCTGCCTGGCCACAGGGTGTTTGCCCAGACTTTAAAACAAAATCGCATTTAGACGAGAGCCCAAATGTAACCCACCGGTGAGAGAGTTGCAAGCCCCCCTCTGTGCTGACCTGCAGCGGACAGGAGTCTGTTACAGCCCACCTAAAGTGTGTTGGCTCTTTAGCTCAAACAACGGGTGCTTTGGCTTTCAGCTCTGGGATCCCTGGTGTGTTGGCCAAGACAGTCGCTATCACCCATAGATCAAAAATTTCAGCTCAAAGCTGCCCAGGAAATGATGAGTCTGGGAAAAGGAAACTTGCTTCGCACCCTTACGCACAGGGTGAACGCTGGGCCTCACTGCTAGAACAAGCCATGCCGGTGTCTGTCTGGAGATGTACTTTGAATGTGAAATTACACCTTTGTGATTTTGCTCCCAGATTAACCAGCCTAATGCAAGCTCAATGGTACAGACACCAAAAAGCTACACCAGCTTCTACGGAGCCCGGAGTGCACGTCCCCACCCCCACCTCTATCTGAATGGGGTTCTTTCCCAGACATTTCCCTCTGGTGCGGCTCCATCAGTGAGAGAAGCACTGGAACAGATCGATGTGCTGCCAGTGTTTTAGCCAATGTGTTTCCTAGACCTTCTCCAAGCATGGTGCATGGTGGTTAAAATGCCAATGGCTGGTGTTCACTAGCGCTCCCTGTTGCAGATGAAGCCCTCTGACCCTGGGAAAATGTCCCATAGACAAGGACTTTGAGGACTTACATATGATGTGGGACCCAGCCTGCGCTCCCAGGCAATGCCCTGCTCAGAAACAAGGGCTCTACAGTGCTTAGCTTATGTGGGACTAAGGGCACTCCCCCCCCCCCACCTCATACACGGACAGGGGCTGAAGTGATAAAGGTTTTAGGGGAGAGAGAACTACAGCAGAGTGCGGAAATACAGGAGAGTCCGAGGAAAAACAAACCCCGGTGCAGAGGAAGGATATGGAGGGAGGGCGTGTTGACTTCCAAAGACAGACAAACGAAATCCAAACAACATTTTACATTTAAAACAACAACGGCTGAGACACCGCCTGATAGAAGCCAGGAAATGCTGAACTGAGTCTGACACAGCAGGCTAGCTCCTGCTCCTGCTGATGACAATAGGAGCAGGACTGCTCCCCGCTCTCCCCCGCCCCGAATGGTGTTCTTCTGGATCATAGCCCTGCTCAGGAGAACAAAAAAGCATTTTAGATGATGCCCCATTCCCAGTTCCTGGTAAAATGCTTCCATGCCACCTGAAGTTGTGCTTTAACTCCTCTAGCACTGAGCTTTTAAATATATGTGGAGGGGCAGGCCGGCCGGTGAGTGAGTGGTGCCCTTTGGTGTGTGGAAATATGAGAGGAACTGGAGAAAGAGAGTTAAGTTTCAGAGAGGATCTAGTTTTGTGTGACCGCAGGAGCTCATGTGCGCAAGCTGGTGGCCAGGCTGGCAGAGGTAACAAAGTCCTGTGGCACCTTAAAGACTAACTATAAAGTTTTGAAGCATAAGCTTTCGTGGGCTAATACCCACTTCGTCGGATGCAAGCAGTGGCAGTTTCTCAGAATATAAAACCAGACTCCATTCATGCTCAGTAAAGATCTCTCTCCCACAACTCTGCTTGCCTGCTGCATCACTTCTTCCCAGTGGAACCCCGTGCACTTGCTTGTTACGTCACAAACTAAATATATTGGTAAAATCTCCAGGGGTGGCTGGTACTCTCCAGCCTGTGATCTCTGATCAGCCTATCACTAGGGTGTCATGTCTTGTGAAAACACCAATAATGTTGGCAGACACGTGCTCAGTCTCTGATTTCACAGGCTGCCTAATGAAATATGACAGGGGCAGCAGCAATCCTGGTGTATAATCAGACAGGACCTTCTACTACAAGGGCGTATATGTGGTGTCCCCCCTGTTTTACAGAGGGGGAACTTGAAGCAGGGCACTTGAATTATTTATGATCACGGTGCCTCTGGCCGTCAGAAACAATAGTAATGTTTCTTGGCACACGGTTCTGTACACTCGCCACTGGAACACTCCATCACAAAGTTAAGGGTTCAGTGATCTTCATAATTTAAAAAAGTATTTCCATGACCTGACATTTTAGGGACTTTTGCAGATCAATGTGTGTAGCGGAGGAATCATCTTCAGGGCTACACTGAGGCCATTGCCTCGTTTTAGCTTAGAGATGAGGTTGAATCAGGAAAATTCCTTTTGAAATCAGAGTCTACAAGGAACAACAACTACAGTACTTGAATTTGGTTATGGTGATGCTGACCTGCACCTCAGTCACTGAGTGACCGAATAAATGAAGATGGAATCGCAAGGAAGTATTAAAAAAATAGAAAAGAGAATAACTCAGAGTATTGATTTAGGGCAAAATGTTGATTTAACCCCTTTTATTACTTACAGGGTTCCCAGTGTATTAGGCTAAATGGCAGTATAAAATATTGGTTGCATCAATTTAAATTTGCATCAGTTTAGCCAGAACATTTATGGACCACACCTAAGTACCGATTACCATATAAAGCAGTGGTTCTCAACTAGGGGTGAGAACCAGGGTTCTTACCCTGGGTGTATACAGAGATTTTCCAGGGGTCCATCAACTCATCTAGATATTTGCTTAGTTTTACAACAGGGTACATAAAAAGCACTAGTGAAGTCAGTACAAACTAAAAGTTCATACAGACAATGGACTTGTTTATACTGCTCTATGGACTATACACTGAAATGTATGTACAATATTTATATTCCAATCGATTTGTTTTACAATTCTGTGGTAAAAATGAGAACGTCAGCAATGTTTCAGTAACAGTGAGCTGTGACGCTTTTGTATTTTTATGTCTGATTTTGTAAGCAAGTAATTTTTAAGTGAAGTGAAACCTGGGGCAAGCAAGACAAATCCTGAAAGGGGCGTGGTAGTCTGGAAAGGTTGAGAGCCACTGATATAGATTATTCAGTCTCCACATATCTCTGGTGCCCATTGGAATCAATAAGATTCCTGCATTTATAAAAGCAAGAAAGGCTCCATTTCTTAAACAATTACATGCTGTGGGTCAAACTCGCCTCCAGTTTACACGGATGCAACACTCCTGACTTCACTGGGGTTGCACTGACGTAACTGAGAGCAGAATTTGCCCCCCGTGCAAAAAGGCTGGTGTGAAGAGGAAGAGAGTTAGGTTTCTCAGTGATGCCTCTGAGAACAGAAACATACCTGGTGTAATAGTCTCCCTGTTTCAGAGTCATATGAGACAAGCTAGCTGGGTAGTGTTGTTCGTGCCACATTATGCTTTAACTGAGGATTTTCTTCTTGCAGTACCAACCAGAATTGCATTCCAATGGCACTATACCGGGGAACATTGCAAAATGGCTCCCGCCTTTTTCTAGAGGATGGAGAACGCACAGTTGCACAATAAGAAGCAAACTGCATGTACCCGCTATTCAGACCTAAACTATATACCTGCTGCACCCTCTACCCCACTTCATCCTCTGCTCCCTCCCTGCAGGTTTAGACCCTGTCAATCACACATTTGCTTCTCAACATCCCATAAGCCTTTTGAGAGACTGTCCTCTCCTGGTTCTCTACCTCTCTCAACACTGCCTTTCCTCTTGTGACTTACCCCTCTCCATCCAAACTGGCATCTCAGACCATCTTTCCAACCCTCCTCCCTTATCTCTGTTAACTTAGGGTTGTAAGTTGCCCAGAACAGGGCCCAGGCTCTCCCCTATGCTCAGTGGGCCAACACAAGGTAGGAGCTATGACAATCGAGATGGTGGGCATGGGGGAGAAGGTGACTAGGTCTTCCTCAGAGGAGAGCTAAATGTCATTGATGCAGGTGAGCTGTGTTATGCAGGAGGTCAGACTAGGCTCTTCTGCCATTAAAGTTTAGGGATCTATGAAAAAAGGGGACCCTGCTCTGCAGATGATACAAATATAAACCCGGGGGTTACTTGCCCAAGATGAAACACTGAGCCTATGGAAGAGCTGGTAACTGGCTGCACATCTCCTGAATTCCAGCCAAGTATCTCAACCACAACCTTCCTCTTTCCCTGCCAGCAGCTCACCGGATGCCCCTAATTTATATAAAATGGATCCGCTTGTAACCCTGTCCTCTTTCACATCTAGGCTGCTCACATGAAGATGGAGCTTTCTGTGACCAATCTCATCTCTGCAGCTCTGTGGATGGTGCAGACTATAACCGCTGTGTTGCAGAACGGGGCAGTATCTGGCCCATGTTGTGGATTATCTGACACAAGCAGAGTAGTATAGTCAGAAGGATAAACTGATCAGAAACCGCTGCTGTAGATTTCTGGAAGTGCTCCCAGTTCCATACTCATGTTCCTATGACCCGTGTTACCTATGAGTATTGAGTAATATAGAGAGCCATCTCCTTAATTAACATGCACTATTTAAACCCTTGTGTGAGATGTCAGAGGCATCCCATGGGGCAGGCGTTGTACATGAATTCTCACTACGTTCCACTTTCATTCATTCACACCTCGGGACTTGTGTCTTGTGGCCACTCACGTGCCCGTCTGCAAGGGACTGACTCCTACCCGCCAAGTGCGCGTTGAAGGTAATGGGAGGGGAGAGTGCTCAGCACCACACAAGCCTGGACCTTTACTAGGCACAGAATACACTCTGTATGCTAAGGCACAGAAGGGGTTAAATCAGCACAGGCCAATTTCCCTTGCAAACTAACTTCCTTGGTTTTGTGACTCACCTTCCTCCCCAGCACAGACTCATTAGCTCCCTTGTCACTGCATTTCGGTTTCTAGAAGAAACATTTACACCATTTTTATCAATGACTAGGACAATAGTCTGGAAATGTAAAGGGCAGAGAGCACTTCCCTTCCCGGTCCACAACTCTGGCATAGGAGCTCCATGGGGCCTCCGGCTGTTGCAGGGACTAATTCAATATCTGGATCAGCCTTTGAAGACAGAGGGTGCTATGTATTATTACTTTCACACACCCTCTGAGCATTTTTGCAAACTAGGATCCACAGGAGCCTAAGCACAGTTGTGACCAAATATACCTGGATCCTCTCATCCACGTCTTTGTACCATATGCTTGGGACAGTCTCCATCTTCATTTGACTCTCCCGTCAAATCCTCCTGCAAACTACTGTTCTTCCAAGAAGTCTATACAAAATGGCCATTGCTAGATTTCTACCATCACCTCCAGCGCCTATGGATGTCCCATGTGCTGTCTCCTCTGCTTAGTCTGGGTCTGTCTGCAAACGCCTTGGGGCGGTGGCTTTGGATGTTTGCACCACTGGTGCTGCTCCATAAATAATAATATAGCATTTTCAGCATATAGTACCACACACAAGGAAAAGAGACCAACTGTTTAAAGGGTCTATATGGGCCTGTTTTGAAATGCTCAGTCCCTATTGTCAAATACCAGTACCTCTGGGCTTTGCACTCAGGCTAAGGAGCATTAAAAGGGTATTAATAGGGGTTTTCCTACCATATGGAGAGATTTGTGGCTTAGTGGTCTGAGTATAGATGGGATTCAGGATCTCCTCACCTTTGACCTGGCTCTGACACTAACTCCCTCTGTCACTCTGCACACCATGCTTCATAGTCGTCTGTTTTTGTCTTTGCAGCTATCTTCTCAAGATGATCATGGAAAGTGAGGGTGAGGTCATGTTTCACTCTGGGGCATCATCATGTGGCACATTTTTTACCACAGAAAGCTACGTTCAGTGTGTTTTTGGCACTCCTATTATCCAGATGAAATGCATTTACTATTGTTTTCCCAGGGTTTGGTTTGAGCCTCCATTTCGGGAAGTATAGTTCCATAATTCAGAGGTCCTCCATTAATACTTACTCAATGTCATGGAAGTTTGGTGCTTGGGTTGTCATGGCAAGATCATCGGCACATCCAAATGTAAGTGATTTACTTGGAGGCATGTGACTTATGTAAATAATAAAAAGAGTTGGCCGGAGTACAGAAGGTAGCCCGTTGATGCTGATTCACCCATAGGTGTCTGTTACTCAGCATGGTCCAAAGCAAGCAAAGTGTTCAGTAGCAAGGTATAATTCTTGTAAGTTTCAGCGTCAGGTTCTTAATCTGTACAGAGTCATAGGCTGATGACAGGTCAACAAATACTACACCAGAGTTTAGTTTTTTTTCTGATAGCCAACCTCAGTGTGAGTTGTGAGTGCCAGAATTTGGTCACAACTACATTTTGGCCAGAAGCCTACCTGTTCAACAGGGATAAGTGGCCCATTCTTTTGAGGATGATATGCTCAAGAAGTTGGAGAAATCAGCGTATAGCTGCCCGCTTCATTGATGGGCTTCCCAGGTTTTGGAATGGCAATTACCACTGCTGCAAAGATAAAAACAAGAGCCAACACCATTCAGAAACTCGCAGGCACAACCTGGGGTGCATTGGCATCAGTGTTGTGAACATCTGCACTGGAACTTGTAGAGTCGGTGGATGAATACTGCACACCGGTATGGAGCAGATGCAGCCAGACGCGACTTGTTGACACACCCAGCATCTCCTAGCATCACCCCACTGGACTACACACTTTGATACAAAACATTTTAGTAGCCAATTCTTTGGAGTGGGGGAGGGATGTCTCCTACTCACGCTGTTTGCCCTGGGGTCAGGAATGGCCATGCCGGGTTACACCTCATTTTGCAAAGATGGCAGGGATCCTTTTTCCAGGTCCTCTGCTGCCAGGCACTGTGAGGCCAATCAGGTGGGGCTGGAGACGAGACAAGGAGGGTGGAGATCCCATCACTCAGTCTGGGATGATTTCGTTGGGGGTTGGTCCTGCTTTGAGCAGGGGCGTGGACTAGAGACCTCCTGAGGTCCCTTCCCACCCTGAGAGTCTGTGATAAGTATTGTGGGCACTGTGGTAGCCCCTAGGAGAGGCAGTCGGGGACCGGGACCCCTTTGGGGCAGGCGCACTAGTCCCCACCCAGCCCCGGGTCTCTGCCCCAGAGAGCCTCCAAGCAGAGGGGAAGGCCGGGGGCAGCTGGCGGGAGCCTTGGGGAGAGAGGCGCAAAGGGGACCCGCCCCGCTGCTCCCGGGGGGCAGCCCCAGCCCTGGCGGGAGGCCGGCCGCGCGGCAGGGGAAGGAGGCGGGTGGGGCGCAGCGGGCTGGAGGCGGCGGTGGCTGGGCGCGCAAGGGGGGGGGGGTTTCCCGGCACCCCGCCTGCTCCTCCTCCTCCTCCCGCGCTCCCGCTGCCGGAGCGGGCGGCTCCAGCCCCCGGAAACCCGGCTGGCGGCGGAGTTGTTGCGAAGCGGCGCGAGGAGGAGCAGGAGGGAGCCGGGGCCAGGCGGGCTGCACGTCCCGCTCCCCGGGCAGGCGGATCCGCAGCCCCGCCGGGGGGGGGGGGGGAGTGACGCCCCCGGCCCGGCATGGTTGAGCGCCCGGCTCCGGCGCCTGCACCAGCCGGGGGGGAGAGCCCGTGACTCGCGGCGAGGAGGGGAGGCGAGCGGGCTCCGGCCATGGAAGAGGAGGTGAGTAACTTGGGGGGGGGCGCCCCCACATCCCCCCACTTTCCAGAGCGGGGAGCCCCGAAGAGGAGCAGCCCCTGGGGGAGGAGAGGGCAGGAATCCCCCGGGAAGAAGCCCCCCAGGCTCCTGAGTTTTCAGCCTCGCTCATGTGTTGCAATCGGCGCTGGACAAACTCGGGAGCCTTTTTTGTGCGGCTCTGCCCCGGCCCCGGGGGGTTTCCCCGGGGGACGCGCAGCCCAGAGCTTTGCCCGTCTCCCCAAACCAGAGCCGGAGCGCCGGCTGGGGAGGGGAAAGTCTGCTCCGCGTCCGCCCCCGGGCTGGCGGGGGACAGGGAACAGGGGAGAACAGAGGCAGCTCTGACCAGGGCCTGGCCTGGAGACTTTTTTCTTCTTCGTTTCTGGTATGCGATGGCATTTGGCCCGGAAAGCGGAGGGTGAGAAGACTGGTGGGGATGGATGCTGGGCTGGTAATAAGGGAGGAAAGAGAACTCCCTTCTGCTTCGGGGAGAGCCGCTCCCCCACTGCAGGGAACCCCTGGCCCAAACACCCACCTTGGAGTGCCCTGGAGCTCCTGGGTGGCACTGGGAGTTGTTGTCCCTTTCTGCCCGCTGGGGTTATCTAAAGTACCCCCAAAGCTCCCGGCCGAATGCAAACGTGGAAGGGTTTGTTTGAAACCTAAACAGGAAAACACATGGGGCACCGGGCTTCGGAACCGCCCAGCAGCTGGGTGCCAGTTCTCACATGGAACAGACGCGGAGAATGGCCGCCCAACATGAACAAGCAGAACCCCTAAGGTCTGGCGCAGTGTCTGCTGTATCAGTAGCGTGGCAGGTGCCAGGCACGCTGTGGCGAGGGCGGCGTAAATGGCTGCATGGATAAATCATATAAAGGTCTCTGTCCTGCTGACTTTTGGCTTCCCCGTGAATAGGTTACAGAAGAGCAGTAACTCAGTGGATACAGTTTTCCCTCTGGATTTGAAATAAGAACATTCTTCCTGGGTCAGACCAGTGGTCCCTCTAGCCCAGTATCCTGTCCGAGGCCAATGTCAAATGCATCAGAGGGAATGAACAGAACAAGGCAAATTATCGTGTGATCCATCCTCTGTTGACCTATCCCAGCTTCTTGCAGTCAGAGGCAGAGCACAGGGTTGTATCCCTGTTCATCTTGACTAATAGCCATTGATGAACCTATCCTCCAGGAACTTATCTCATTTTCCCCCAAACCCAGTTATACTTTTGGCCTTCACAACACACCCTGGCAACAGGTTCCCCGGGCTGACTGTGCATTGTGTGAAGCAGTACTTCCTTATGTTTGTTTTAAACCTGATGCCTATTCATTTCATTTGGTGCCCCCTGGTCCTTGTGTTATGTAAAGGTGTGAATAACACTTCCTCATTCACTTTGTTGGATCCCCTTTTAATCTTCTCTTTTCTACGCTGCACTGTTCCAGTCTTTTTCATTTGTCCTCATATGGAAGCTGTTCCATACCCCTAATTATTTTTGTGGCCCTTCTCTGTACTTTTTCTGATTCTTATTTTTGAGATGGGGTGACCAGGATTTCATGCAGTATTCAAAGGGTGGGCATACCATGGATCTATTCAGCAACATTTGTATTTTCTATCTTATTATGTGTCCCTTTCCTTATGGTTCCTAATATTTGGTTAGCTTTTTTGACTGATGCTGCACACTGAACAGATGTTTTCAGAGGACTTTCCAGGATGACTCCAAGATCTTTTCCTTGAGTGGTAACAGCTAAATTAGACCCCATCATTTTGTACCTAGAGTTGGGATTATGTTTTCCAACATGCGTTACTTTGCACTTATCGACATAAAATTTCATCTTCCATTTTCTTGCCAGTCATCCAGTTTAATGAGATCCCTTTGTAACTCTTTGCAATCAGCTGTGAACTTCACTATCTTGAGTTATTTAAATGGTTTAAGTTGATTGGATAAAACTGGTCTATCCCTATTTTTGTACTTTCTAAGTAAGGGTGATGAAACCCAGACATTTAAAATGAAACCCTTTATTTATGCCATCATACTTGGTACCCATCACCATAACGTGTGAGCCTCTGCCAGGTTAATAGCTAGAATGCCTTGTGGGTTTCATGAGGGTGTCAACTCTTCTCCCATATAGGGCTATGGGAGGTTCTGCTTGGGAAGGGATTAAATTTGGGAAAATGAGCATGGCAATTGTCTCTTTCCATGTACCATCGGTGTTGGTGCACCTTTGGCCCATTGCACAGTAATCCGTCTCTACCAGGATTTATTCTTTCACTACGAGCTTGCAAGCAACTTAAACAAATGTCATTCCTTTTCTCACATTAGCTGGCCACAGCATTATTTCCTCCTCCTTTCCCCAAATGAGAGTCTGCTGCCCTTATATGGGCAAAACTCCCATTGCTAACGGGAATAGGAGTTCATCCTGCTTGAGGACTTCAGAAGTAGGATACAGCACATGTGATGTGAAGCCTTCAAGTTATGCCTGCCTCCCCTCGCCCCCCTTCATTTCAGGCTCCAAAACTGTGTGGCAAGGCCCAGGGTTTCTGAAAACTGGCAATAAGACAGTTGGGAGACTGCAGTGCAGCCCAAGTTGGTAGCGACTGAAAGTTGTTATTATCCACTGGCCTACATGAAATGAATCCACATCACAAAAGCCACCTTCCAGCTGGCAACCTTCTTCACTGTTTTGGAACTTGGATACTGAACCAGACCGAGAGGTGGTCACCCCGTTCAGGAGCGAGGCATATTGGCATGGTGCTGGGAGGACAGCTTTCACTCCGGCTGCCAAGGCTGCCCCTTCTGTGTACTGATGACTTAAGTTTGCAGTTCCACTTGCTCTGCACTTTTAACTAAAGTTAAATTAACACTTCACAGGCCACTTTTTCAAAGACCGCCTCAAATTCTGCACCCACCGGGAATTCCAAATGCAGTTTCATGAGCATGATCAACTATAGGTGGCAAAGGTTGGTGTTTATTGACTAGTTACCGGATTTGCCACTACAGTTTTGACAGGAAGCTAACTTAGAACACTTTGGGCTGCAGTATTGCATGTGCAAGATCCGAGGCCAAGTTGAGGGCCCCTGGGGAAAAAAATAGTTTTACCAGATGGCACAAGGGTAGTGGTCCTCAATCAGGGTACGCAGAGGTCTGACAGCAATTCATCTAGATATTTCCCTAGTTTTACAAGAAGCTACATAAAAAGCACTAATACAGTCAGGGCAAACTAAAATTTCATACAATGACTTGTTTATACTGCTCTGTCTACTATACACTGAAATGGAAGTACAGTATTTCTATTCCAATTGATTTATAATTCTATGGTAAAAAGGAGAAAGTAAGCTATGTTTCAATAACAGTGAGCTGTGACATTTTTGTATTTTTATGTCTGATTATGTAAGCAAGTAGTTTTTAATGAGGTGAAACGTGTGGGTACTCAAGACAAATCAGACTCCTGGAAGGGGGACAGTCGTCTGGAAAGGCTGAGAGCCTCTGCAGTAGGATATTCATCAAAAGTAGAGGAAGTATTTCTTATTACAGGTGTACTTTTGATTAGTCATAGTTATTTACAGTTGCTGTCTAACTGCTTTAAATTAGGTTAGTGAAACTGAGCAAGGAACTTCAATACCTTATGTATACCGTATTTTTCGCCATATAGGACGCTCCGTCCTATAAGACGCCCCCAAGTTTTTAAATGAAAAAGCCGGACACAAAAAAAAAAAAAAAAAAAAAAACAAACCACCACCACACACAAAAAGCGCCTCGCTCTCCCGTCAGCCCGCCGCGCGGGCGGGCTGCCGGGAGCGTCCCGGTTCCCCCCTCCCCGCCGCGGGCGGGCTGCCGGGAGTGTCCCGGTTCCCCCCTCCCCGCCGCGGGCGGGCTGCCGGGAGCGTCCCGGTTCCCCCCTCCCCGCCGCAGGCGGGCTGCGCTCCCGGCAGCCCGCCCGCGGCGGGGAGGGGGGAACCGGGGCGCACATTCGCCCTATAAGACGCACCAACTTTTTCCCCCCCGTTTTGGGGAAGAAAAAGTGCGTCTTATAGGGCGAAAAATACGGTAGTTAGTTCATAAACCACCATAGTGATTAAACTTTTTTTGCTCACAAGAAATGAAACTTGTGGTTTCGTGAGCCTGAAAATACTGGGAGAGGAGGCTGGGGGGAGGTTAGATTTGGTTGCTTAAGTATTTAAAAAATAAAAAGCCTCTGAAGTTTTATGTCCTTGCTAAGATTTGTAATCGTAAGTGTGTTCAAGTTGCACACGTGAAACTCATGTTTCATTGGTAAAGTGGCCATAATGGAAATTGCAGTCGTGAAATACTGAGCATATGTTCAGTTCTTGGTGTTGATTCTCTTGACTTAGTGACAGAACAGCCAGATTTTTCTCTTACATCATCAAATCTTGACAGACGTCAAAGGAGTTACTCCCGATTTACACCAGTGTCAGAGGCGTACCGTACCCAGCATAGAAAAGACACAAAGTATTTAGTGCCTTCAACAGATAAATACCAACATAAACATGAAGTGACACAGTAGTCAGTCATGCCCAGTGATAGCAAGATTCCTTTGCTCTGAAATTTTTGTAACTGTATTTTGCTGCAATTAATCTCTTCGCCTTATGCGCCTATGTGAACCACATACCAGGTCCGGCTCCACTGGGACATGCGGACAGAGAGTGGGAGGTTGTGATGCCAGAAACCAGACGCCAGCCTCCAGGTGGATGGCTCCTGCAAAGCCCCTGAGTCATGCACAGATTCTGGAAGTTCTGCACAGTTTTGAGGCGGAACCATACGTAGCTCATGCTGTGGTATGGACCAGACTTGTGCCCCTGAGCGATTGGAAGGGAGGCTCCACAAAGGGATCCTTCTCCCTCTTTTTCCCTCCTTATGGATTCCAGCATAGAGGGGTCAGTCTAACCCTAAAGATGAAGTCCTGAAATGATAAAGGAGCACAGTGAATATCACTGAGCCTGATCGGTTAAAGAACGAGCGGATCCATAGGGAGTGCACGGGACCAGGACTGGTCCTAAATATAAGCCATGAAAGAGTACGGACTCAAGGCTACGGTTCTTACAGCACCACTTGGACTCCAACATAACGTTGCACATTCGCCTCTTACAGTATAAGCTTGATCATGAAAATGAACTAAAACATGAGTGGTAACGGGGCCGGTAGGTTTCTAGGAGAATAAATTAACAGCTTATGTTTTTACATCGGACATTTTTTATTTAAAACCACAGAAACAACAGGAACGGGGGAGTTTTCACTCTGCAGCGGTAAGTCAGAGGTCTGTCACGTACATCCCTGGATGTGTTTCCTGACAGCATTTCTGCCATCTGATGGGTTAAGTGGGGCTCATGCCTGTTTTAATATTCCCTTGCAAAAAAACTCTTAGAACTCTGAGATTTCTGTAAAATTAAGCCCTTGGGGGCTGACAGATTCTCCTCCCAGTGTAAATCCAGAGCGGCTCCAGTGAACCCAGCAGAATTACACCAGTGTAAAACTGCTGTAAGTGAGATTGGAATCAGGCTTCAAGGACCTATGAATGACATCAAAAGGCGGCTCATTCAGGAAACCAGCATGTCTATATTTGTGCAGTAGCTGATGTTTGCTGAAGTGGCAGATCACAACAGAAGACAAACTTCCTGGCAACCTAAAACGTTAGGTAAAATAAATGAACGAGAATTACAATGCGACCTCATTTTCATGAAAAGCTTTGCATGTACTGCCATCCTGTATTGCGGCATTTTCAATTGCTATTTAGTGTGACCAAGTGACCCAACTATCACAGGTAAATCTCTCTATAAATACATGCCAAGATACACTATTTCTTAGTATTGGCCTGCTCCAAAGCCCATTAAAATTAATAGGAGCTGTTCCATTGACTTCAATAGGCACTGGAATAAGGCACCTATTGTCTCTAGTGTCACTTTCTCCTCCTCTCTCTAGTGGCATGGCTGCCTTCCCTGCAGTTTCAGTTCAGACAAATGGCAGCTGCAGTCCAGGGGTGTGTTTATTCTGAGTCGGATGCATGGAAGCAGATTTGTTACCAAGGCTCATATCATCTGACAGTGAACCTCGTACTATGTTTTTGGAACACCTCCTTCTACGCTAGCTCTGTCTGTAATCAGGTCTGGCCATGGGACTATCTGGTTTCGATCTCCGTCACTGCACAGTTCATTTCCTCATTTGGGGAAAAAATAAAAAGTAAAACCATGACCAAGTTACTTTGATAAACTTCTTTCCTACAAGAAGAGTTGCACTTTGTAACTAACCAGGACCGTATTGGGATGGGTTGGGAGTCTGCCTTCATATTGCATGCTAATTTAGCATTGCTAAGAAGAGCGCAAAGCTTCCATGATTTATCTTAGACAGAACAAGCCTCTTGTCTCAACAGAGTTTGGAGGCAACTCAGCCTGTGTTTAAGGTGTCGTTCTCCTGAAATACACTGGAGAATTCTGGGTCGGCCTCCGGTTGGTTTGCTGAAGCACTGTTTTCAGGGGAGTTGGCTCAGCTGAAGGTGCAGTAAGGGATTCCAAATCTCTGCCTGTTCCTGCAGAAGAGACTCATAAAAGGGTCAGTGCTCCAACAGCAGCACAGATGAAACAGCGAGGAGTGCTGGGAAAGGATGGATTCTGTTTGTGCAGAAGCCTCATCTTCCATTGCAGTAGCTATTCAAGAGCCTGTCCTGAAGCTTGAAAAGAGTGTTTTGTATTTAAGGGGGCTTTGCTGACCACAGACTCTCCCTCCTGGGTTTCTCTCTTCCACCTGAAAAGATTATTGGCACCAGATACATTTCAGTTTATTTTTCAAATCATGAGAGTAATTCATCCCCCCCATTGTAAGTGGATCTGGAAAACGATGGCGCTTAAGAATGAAAAACTTGCATTCCTTGTGATTCTCCTTCACGTGCTGCCTGCCCACAGTTACAGCACCTGCAGCGAGCCCATGGCTGTGGGACCTGTTTCCTCCCCCAAATCCTGAGATTTTTGGAGACAATCCAGAGACCCTCAAAAATGCCACTTATCACAAACCTGAGATTACGCAGGAATAGTTCTAGGTGGGGTCCACTGCTGTGACCTGTCTATGAACTCTTAGGACAAGTGACTGGGTTCTAAACCCACTGTCCTGATTCACAGTGGGGAGTATCAGGCGTAACTTATCTCTGGTGAATGGAAGGAAGCACTCGTATGTGGGAGATGAGAATCGGGCCCTGTAGCTGTGGAGCAGAGCAGGTCTATGTCTGATAAATCCATGCAGCCAGCAGTTGTCTGGGAGCCGCCCGCACATGTACACAGTTGCGTCTGCTTGCCTAAGTAGTGTCTCATAATGATGGAAACTAAGACCAGCCTGGGGAATAAGCGGAAAGCGTATATTAATGTAGCAGCAGCAGGGACTAGAGAATGGAAACTGATTAGCCCACCGGTGTTTCATTAAATGCCAAGGCACAGAAACAAAGAGGGCTGCACAGCCGACATTTGGACATTGATTTTGCTCTTCTACAATCTCTGCTCCTTTGCACGTACCGACAACCCCCTTCTTCCCACAATGCCAGGACTCAGACTGGCAAGGAGGTTCCCCTAGCGCCAGCTTCCCTAAGGCAGTGTATTCCACTGAGGACTGGTGCAGGGACAGTGCCAGGATGATAGCTAGTCTTCCTCCATGATGCCAGGGATGATAGCTGGCCATCCTCCCTTTCCCTCTATGGGTCAGGGGAGAGGAGGGTGCCCTCAGGATGAGGCAGGCTCTAGCATCTGCTCCAGAAGTGAATGGGAGGTTTGGAAAAGGTGGCTGTGGAGAAGCAAGGATTGGCGGTTAGCTGAAGATGGGGTGGGGGAGGGGGACACAGCAAACTTTGCTTGCAACAGCTATAAATGGCCCAAATAAAAGGAACTGTTGCTTTAAACTTCCTTCTTTTCCTGCTAGTCCTTTCCACTCTAGTTAAAAATCAGCACGCTGCAGAAGTTAGTCAGTGTACTGGGGCTGAGCCGGTGTGAGGAACAATCCAGCGCAGAGAGCTAAGTCCTTGTTCCTGGTGCCCTCGCGTCACACGGTGCAATTCAGCCTAGCACTGTTAATCTGCAAGTCTCAGATTGCCGTACCCAGCATTACAGAGGGGCCCGGAATTCTACATTTTACCACAGTGCAGCCCACAGCTGTAGGGCAGAAATGACCACGCTTCCGGGAGAAAAACTGGGCCTGGAGAAACTGCCTAAGAGTGGCTCTGGGCTGGATCCTGGGAGTTGCAACATTGACTACAGTGGGAGCAGGAGTAAGCCCTGGAGATTTTCCGGGTTTCCTGCAGTGGGTTAGGAGTTGAACTCCAGCCAACACCACCTTGAGATGTGGGTGATGTTTTTCAAATGCTGTGCCGCAGGGAGCGGTGGTCGTGGGGCTTTTAAAAGGGGCCCAGGAGAGCAGCGGTAAGGAAAGCCCCAGCAGTGCAGCTACACCATGGGGCTGAAAGTGCGGAGAGTGTCCCAGGGGGCTAACAAGGGGTGTGGCGGCCAGATTGTGAACCCTGGTAAGAGACGCACGTGGGAAAGAGGACCTGCCAAACTCAAAGAAAGGGATTGTAAGAGCACAGGTGGGCCCTACGTCCTGCCAGTGGCCTCAGGGCGAGGGATGGGGGATCCAGCACCTCTCCTCAGCGGGCCCTTTGCAATACATAGCTACTGCTGCCTAGGTCTGGAAAGTGCAACTGACAGGAATCTTCGTTCCTTTCCTTTTTGTGGTGTCTTTGCAGGGTGTGAAAGAAGAGGTCACGGAGAAACCGAAACGTGCTCCGACCACAGACAAAGCTGGCTGGATTAAGAAAAGCAGCGGAGGGCTTTTGGGATTATGGAAAGATCGTTACATCCTGTTATGTAAAACGCAGCTCCTGGTGTATGAAGATGAGGTACGGTTTGCTCAGGCTTTCCTGAATAAGGGCCCTGTCCTGCATGGTGCGATGTGGGATCAGGCCCTTAGTCGACACTGGATGTTTGTCCTTCACCCTCCCCTCCAGTTCACTTAGTCCCATTCAGTTTCTCACGAAAAATCCTGGAAGGTTAAATGCAACAGAGTGGAGACAGCTGGTGCATCTTAGAGTATATTCTATAATCTATAGTATAAATATTTTCACCCATAACAAGAAACTGGCAATGCTACTGCCAAATTTGGAAAAAAAAGAGGTTCTGTAAGAAACGGAGCAGATTATCATTTTGGGAGCAGCGGGAAGGAGAGTGGGACATTTACTTTTTTGCTGTTTAAATTATAAAACTGAATTGCAACAGGCTGACTTGCCACCTGCTATTCAAGTGAATGACACAGCCTTGCAGCTGTTTGGCAGCCTTCAAATGTCTGGCCTGCAATGTTTCAAGCTCTTCAGGGTTTCATTTACCCATTCATGGGTGTGGAGTGTGTTTGTGAGCATTTTCAATGCTCCTTAAATGCAGCCACAAGGCAGATTTTATTTGGCTTTTCCCATCTATTTGATCAAAAGCAGGACTAAATTGCACTGGAGTTGGACCTGTTTCTTCAACCTTACTCCTGGGAGCCCTTCTACGCACTTCACTGGGATTACTTGCATGCGAAAAGTCAGAGGGCCAGACGCTAGTTTAATACTCTTTTCAGTGAGAGGAAAATGTAATCTTCCTCACATCTGCATTCAATGAGGATTATAGGGCCCAATCCAGGATTCCAATGAGACTGCATGCATAAGTAAAGATTTCCAGGATCAGGCCCCATGATTTCAGTGGGATTCCCTGTGTGAGCAAGATTTTGTGGGATCAGACCCAGAAGTGTAAGAAAATTGTAATGCAAAGCACGTAAATAAAGTGTGTGTGTTCTGTGTCCGGGCCACCAGAATGGGGAAATATTTCACCAGTTGAATTATTGTGATGATTTGAGGAAGAGCAATCTTTAAAAATACTTTTGGTTCTCTTCCCCCACCCCCAAATGTTCTACCTGATGGAGGAGGTTTGACACAAATCAGTCAAGTCAAATGACACGGGTGCGCTCCCCGGCAATCGCCAATGCCCTTTTGAGGCCATTTGTTCTGAACAGAGTTGGCCGGAAAATGGAAATCCCCTTGTGCAAAAAATTACACATTTTTTTCAAAGATTGTTCATCCCAAACTGAGGGACATAGTCAAAAATATGAGATTATTCCTGGGACAGGATTTCCTGAAAAACACTCATTTTGAGAGAATTGCCAGCAGCCTTCCATGAGAGCAGCTGTGGAGCCACCATTTTAACTGGGGAGCCTGATGGAAAAATCAAAACTTGTTCAGCAAAATTAAAATTTTCCCATGCGAAAGGGGCATTTTCCACCAGAAATCCATCCTGATGGGAAATTTCCAACTAGCTCTGAAACTGCCAGCACCATGAAGTGCTTTTATGAGCATTTAAATAAGGAGTCAAAATAAAATGTTTAACAGCAGCCAGAAAATTAGGCACAAGTTTATTAGCTTGCGTGTAGGGGGAGTAACTAGGCCTACGGCTGTCTGGCAAGAAATGGGACCAATTCTGAAAAGTGCTGAGCCTCTCCTGAGAGCTGCCAAGTACCCCGGGATGCTGTAGACTCCAGCTGAAGTTTCAGGTGCTCAGAACCACACAGTTTCGGGACTATAAAGAAGATATAGGCTTCTAAAAGGGGACACCTTTGAAAACTAGATATAATGAGGTTTTTATCTTCACAGAAAGAAATGAGGCATTTTAAAGTAAGATTAATTTCCACAGACTTCAGAGGAAGGACAACCCCCATTCATTTCAATAGGTGTTTTATTTTCTCAACAAGGAAAAGGACATTTATAACAACCAGGCACAATATTTTCTGATATATATTGGTTGTGGTAATAAATTGCTTCTGTAACATTGGTTAGATGGCTCGTCCCGCTATTGGAAATACAGTGTCATGGTAATATCTATAGGCTATTAAAGTGGCATATATTGAAGATGTGTATCTTAGGAGTGGAAATTCTATGAAGTTACATAGTAGTGTAATAAAACAGCATATGCTTGGGCAGATTTGCTGCCAGGGTACTGAAGGAAATGGCTGTTTTTAGTGAGGCACTTCTAAAAAGGTCCCTATCCCTGTAATATGTGAGCAACTCACACTTAATGTCTTTGCCTCCGCAGCAACCCAGCAAGGCAGGGAAGTGATATTCTCTCCATTTTACAGAGAGAGAACCGAGTCCCAGAGAAATGAAAGTAATTTGCTCAAGGTCACACAAGAAGTCTGTGGCAGAGGGGGAACAGAACCTGCATATTCTGCATCCTTGTGTCCAACCTGAACCCCAGGGCCACCCTTCATCCCTTTCCAGTATCTCATTGCAGGCCTAAAGAGGACTACAGCTTCCCTTGCTCTTTTGAGAATCAAATAGTTTTAAATGGAATTGCTTGCGCTTTTGAAAGGTTGGGGTTAATAGCCCTAGGAAGTGAAGGCCTCTCCTTACATGCCGGCCAGGTATAGTCTGCACAACATGATAGTGCATGATTCCTTCCTAATGTGTCCCAAGCCTGGCCTGAAGGGGTGAGATGGGAGGTCAGCTTCAAAAGCCCCTCTGCTGAGACTCCAGCCATGGGTAGGGTTTTAGGATAGGCACGTGTGTCTATGAAGCAATGGATCAGGCCCCATCAGCTCTCTGGACTTCAACCAGTGACCAAGAGGCAAAAGGCACATCCTTTTACCAGCCTCCCAACCCTTCATGAATCGGTGTCATTAGAGGACCAGGTTTTCTAATGCTGGACCCTAACGGTTGCTTCACTTGTAGGTCCAAATGCCACACTTGTTTTTCTGATTGCACAAGTGTGCAAACTGTACATGGAAACATTCGTGCATACAAAGTCTGTGCATACACAAGTGGAGGCAAAGAGCTGAAAAATTAGCATAAGACTAGCACAAATACTGTGCATAAGACTAGCACAAATACTGTGCATAAGACTAGCACAAATACTGTGTTAGCATCATTTGTGGTTATCTTTTCTAATTTGTTTTAGATTGAGATTTGGAAGTTAGGATGTGTCAGTCCCCTTTGAAACATGTTATCCTCTCTCAGCCAGGCTTTAAGGTTGTTTTAAAGGGTAGCTGTCTACCCATGGCAAACTGTAATTGACTATCATATTACACTGAGCAGATGGTTGGTGAAAATCTCTGATACCTTGATACCTTTAATATGCATCAAATTTCCTTCAGTTGATGCGGTATGAAGTTAGGTGTATTTCCCAGATCCTAACCTCCACATGAACTGAGACTGTGCTACCTGAGATACAATTATAGTATGTATGGTTCACGCATAATAGTAACTTTGGCTGCACACATTCCCATATTAACACATACATGTATGTGGCACTCACATTCTCAGGGAGCTGCTAAGATACTACAATGGTAAACATGATATAAAAGCATATATAGAATAGGATAGAGTTGTTATGAAATTATGATTCTGCCTGTCTTCAAGAGAAATGTATATCCTGGCCAGAATGAAAATGAAACTCAGAGAATTACAAAGGATATCTGAAGAACAAAGACTCCTTTTCAGAAGGAGGTTAAACATAAAAGTTGATGCAGGCCCAGTACAAATTAGACAGTATCACTCACTCTTGAAATTACCTCTGATCCTTTTCTGTGCAAAGTAACAGAACTAATTTTAAAAGTTGGTTAGTTACGTTATTAAATGTATCAAGGAACATAATCTAGAGTGTAATGAACAGGACTGTAGGTCAGGGCATCTGGATTCTCTCTCTGGTTCTGCAATAGACACCTGTGTGACCTTGGTCAAGTGCTTACCATCTCTGCCTGCATTTCCTCCATTTGTAAAGTGGAGATAATGCATTCCCTACTTCAAGGCTTCATTAATTACTTGGAAATCCTCAGAAACAGAAATTATTATTACAGTAAACCCTCGATTTAACGGACCCCGATTTAACAGACTTCGGATGCAACGGACAAAATTTCCGATGCATCCGAAATCCGTTATTGGGGGCTGCCGGCTCCCGCCCCGGGGAGCCAGGCAGGAGCTGTCACTCCCCGCAGAGGTTGACAGCTCCCGCCCGGCTCCCCGCAGCGGGGAGCCCGGTGGGCGAGTTGACAGCTCCCCCTCCCACCCGGGTCCCCGCAGCGGGGAGCCGGGCGGGGGGGGGGGTTTGACAGTTGCGGGCGGGCTGACAGTTCCCGCCCGGCCCCCCACTGCGGGGAGCCGGGTGGGCGAGTTGACAGCTCCCGCCGGGCTCCCCGCAACGGGGAGCCGGATGGGGGGGGTTTGACAGCTCCCGCCCGGCCCCCCACTGCGGGGAGCCGGGCGGGCGAGTTGACAGCTCCCGCTGGGCTCCCCGCAGCGGGGAGCCCGGCGGGAGCTGTCAACCCCCCCACACACACACACACCCGGCTCCCCGCAGCGGGGAGCCGGGCGGGGGGGGTGGTTGACAGTTCCCGCCCGGCTCTCCGCTGCGGGGAGCCGGGCGGGGGGGGGGGGGGGTTTGACAGTTCCCGCCGGGCTCCCCGCTGCGGGGAGCCAGGCGGGCGAGTTGACAGCTCCCGCCCATCCGGCTCCCCGCTGCGGGGAGCCGGGCGGGGGGGGGGGGGTTGACAGGTGCGGGCGGGCTGACAGTTCCCGTCCGGCTCCCCACTGCGGTGATAAAAGTAAAACGGTGATAAAAGTAAAACCTCGATATAACGGACTAATTCGGGCGAGGGGGGTGTCCATTGTCAGCCGAAAGTCCATTATTTAATAATTTAAAAAAATTATTAAATAACGGACTTTCGGCTTTAACGGACACCCCCTCGCCCGAATTAGTCCGTTATATCGAGGTTTCACTGTACCACCAATCTAAACGTATAGTCAGAGAATAGCCACAAATAGTACATTTGGGGCTGGTCAAAATTTTTCAGTCAAAACTTTTTAAAATGGAAAAATGGCATTTTCAGCTTCATGAAAATTTTTATGCAAAGTGACAACTTTCATAGAAAATACTTTATGTTGGAAAATCATAAAACTACCGCCCCCCAACACACAATTTTAATTTTTTATAGTTTGGGCAGTTTTCAGTCAAATATTCTTGACTGCCAAACACAACAAAATTTCAGTTTTGGGTTTTTCAACAAACATTCAAAATTTTGTGTGTGAGGGGGACCTTCACTCTTTCGCCCAGCTGTACCCACATGATTTTTACACATACAGTGCTTTGAATACATGTATTAACGTGTTAAAAGGTGTCCTAGTGTGAATAACTTTCTGACTGAGACCCCAATCCAGCAAAGCACTTAAAGTTACAGGTGTGCTTAAGCAGTCAGAAGACTACTACCTGAGTAATCAACGAGTTTATTTTCATGCTTCAAGTTACACACCTGCTTAATTGCTTTCTTGCATCAGGGTTTTAAGTGTCTTATTAATGGCCCTAACCTCAGCCAGTGCAAAAGTGATTTTAAAACCATCCTTCTAACACATGTCAAGCAAAAGGAGGACTGAATAAAATTCACTGTCCCGCTGTCACCTCTCAACAGTTATAGCTGAACAGTATTTAAAATGTCATGGGATACCCCAAACAGCTGTGCTACAATATAAAGGTAATCCCTTGATTGCAGATTAAGGCAGCTGCTGAATTAAATCTTTGTATTTTAGCATGACAGAAAATGATGTTTGTAACTCCCCTGTGATACGAGAGAAAACCAGAACCCAAGCGGGTGTGGGACAGACTGACGAGCAGGTCTCCAGAACTCAGAGGTGGCCTTAAAGTTATAGAAACTTGCTGGCCAATCCTGAGAGGTGCTGAGCATGTATCGCTGCCACTCAGCACATCCCAGAGTCAGACCCGTCAATTCTTTATTTTTGCTGTGGACATTAGATAGGTAGGATCTCCTGGTGACCTGACCCAGCCCCTTGCCAATGTGAACTGTCACATTTACACATAAAAGCCACATTAAGACACAGTTCAAGCCTAGAATCTTCCTTGGCCTCTTATATAGGGTTTCCTTCTTCATATTGGTCCAGGCCAGCCTTTTCTCCCCCTCACTAGAGGGGGTAATTTACTTGGGATATTCCAAATTCTGAAATCCCCTCTTCCCCATGGGGGCATGGCCTAGAAATCAGGCCTGTGCCCTAGGACATGGCCTGTACTCAGAGATGCAGTCCTCTGTGTCCCCCATCAGTACCACGCTGGAGGCGAACGTGACGCCACTTATTCCTAGCTGTGCCAAAGCTCCAACTCCTCTCCCCAGGGAAATAGTGAAGGTTAAACGCTGCAGTGACCGGCATATTTCCAGAGCTTCGGGGGGTGGGGGATGTGATGTCCATTGTAGAGTCTCTGGTCCCTTACCTGCCATGCCTTCCGCTCCCCCAAAACCATCCGAGCCACCAACTATTCTTAGACAGGAGAAGAGCTTATCTGGGATCTGGTACCTGTCAAACCTCTAGGCAGGAAAGAAGGGATGGAGGGCTGGGAGGGATGACATGGCCCTTAGAAACATGCTGGGAGCACAGCTGCTGGCACGGAGTAGAGCCGGGCCTATTGCCAACAGGCGTTTTGAGTGAACCTCCCCACAAAGCTCTGCCAATCCCCCTTGGTCCTCACCCACAACAGACCTGCCCAGAGAGGCGACTAGCTGGGTGGCAATTTTATGATGTGGGCAACTCTCTTCTAACAACCAAGCTGAGATCACCCAGCATCTAGGCACGTGATTTTGACCCCACTCTCCTCTGTCATTTGCTGGCTTACAGGGGTTGTTAAAATGTTCTATTTCCATCCCTTACACAGGGGCAAGGAAAGGCAGCTTGAGCCCTGTGTCAGAACGCACGCCATCTCCATACAGGGCTTGAGCCAGGGCTTCATTTGTGCCAGGGCTGAGTCCTGGCACCTCTAGGGGTGGCAGTGCAAAGCCCCAGCTCCCCTGGGCTTGCTGCATCCGTTATGAATGTACAAAAACTTGCTTGAGCCCTGGCACCGATTTCATTACAAATTGAGCACGGACTTGATCCTGCATTTTTTGGAGTGAGTCGGTTTCAGTGTGAGCAGGAGCAGGTTTGTGCTGCAAGCCAGACGCCGACGCAAATGCTTCCAGGTCTCCTCTCACCCTCTCTGTTTGAAATGGAAATACATGCTACTTGAATTACAAAAAATCCAGACCTAAGTTAGGTCCCGACGCCTTGGCGTTGTTCGCACTCTGTTCTGCCGCTGGGGCCTCCTCTGCAAATATAATGCAATGACACAGCCGGAGCTGGCCCCCGTGACTTCAATGTCAGATGGTAGACCAAGGAAATTCCCCTCAGCTCACTTCCTTGTGACTTCCCTGCTGCTAACTGTTCAGTAACTTCCTGGCTCGGACCTCCTGCCCACAGCCTACGCTCCCCTCCTCTGCACTATTTCCCTGAGGTTTGTTAATCAGCTAGAGGCAGGGCTGAGCCACATAGCTTGGAGCTGAGTCCGAACCTCACAATTTGGGGGTGCTCAGAGCTGGAGTTTTTAGCGTGTGACAGAGACAGGCCTGACTACGATGTCTGGATTTGGATCCCCACCTTCCCTAAAGTTCCTGGGAGTTGAAGGCCAAGTCCCAGTCAGCCCATGACTTAGCGGAACACCCCTTGCTCCCATCTCAGACACTTCTGCATTGCTTCTTCCCTCTCTCCTCCTGTGAATGTCCTGAGGCGCTGCCTGCAGGGGCTGCTCTCCTCCACTTCTGCAGCTTCAGGGTTTGCTACACTAAAGTGAGAGATTAATATGTATGAACACTGAGCTGATCGTGAACTCTTCCAGGCAGGGTCCCACCCCCCAGCTCTGTTTGTACAGCATCTAGCGCAGTGGGGCCCAAATGAGATGGGCACCTCTGTGATATAAACCAATAATAATCTCCCCTGTGTGTTACACTCTGTTCCCTACCAAATGGACCAGTTGAAAACGCTGCTGTGTCTGTGTAACTACACTGAACCAGGACAAGGTGTGCATGACATTTTAGCTGTGTCAGTAGGAAGAATGGGCCGATTCTGATTGAAATCATCATGGACTGAAGTGGAGTTACTCCAGGGATGGTTAGGCCCCAACGAGGCACTGGCATCGGTAGTGCTGCTTTCTTTGTAAGAAAATGATTCTGTTTTGACAGATCAAACTTGCAGACCAGAAAAATGTGCTTAAACCACCTATGGCCGTCACTGACCTTGTTCTTATTGAGGGGAAAAGGTGACCCAAGCCCACAGTACAACAGATCCTGGAGATCTGGATTCTTGTCCCTCTTCTGCCAGCCTCCCTGTGTGATCCTGAATAGTCACGGTCTGTGCCTCAGTTTCCTCATGTGTAAAACAGGGATAACATTTACCTAATACACTGGAGGATTGTGAGACAAAGTTAAGGCTTGTAAAGCACTTTGAAATTGTGATCGAAAGCATTATAGAAGTGCAAAGTTTTGTCAGTTCTGCTCAGAGCAACAAGTCATGCAAGTGAACAACCACCTCTACTGAATGACATACAGCCTTTGGAACAGTGGATCTTCTTCCATGAGGCGTTTGCCTGATTTGTGGAGGCTTGCTGCCTGCATAACTATAATTGCACGTGGATTGTTTTAAAGGAGAAAGAGCATTGGGGAGACGTAAAGGTGGGATGAAAATGCAGATGATGTTGGTATGCATTTGATTTAGAGGTATCATGTTACAGATAAAGGTTTTCTTTCCCCTTTCTCTTCCCGCTCTGCAGGAGGAACAGAAATGCTTAGAAACGGTTGAACTGGAGAGCTATGAGAAGTGCCAGGATTTGCGTGCTCTCTTGAAAAGGAAAAACCGTTTCATTTTAATTCGATCCCCGGGTAAGAAGGTAGGATTATCCTTCTCTTCCCCTTAAACTCCACTGCCTACTGACGTATCTCTGTATCTGTGCTAGACATCTAAGGACACTGTGTAGCAGGGCGGCGACTCACCCCTGCTGCGCCTCCTGCTGGTCCATCCGGGGATTAGCTCACCAGCATCCGGAGCGCCCTCTGCAGGCCGATGTCCCACTTGCTGCTCTGGCCCAGAGTCCCTCCCCGGACTCCGGTGCCCTCTTACAGAGGGTGCTGCACCCCTGCAGTACCCCCTCAGGTCTTCGGGTCTCCCCTCCCTGGGGAACCCCCACCCTCTAGCCCCACCTTGCCTCAGTCTAGGCAACTGCCAGTCACCATTTGCCCCCGTTCACTGAGGCAGACTGCAGTATCATTGCCACTCATCACTGGCAAGGGGGGTTTGGCCTGCTGCTTCTACCTCTAGAGCCATGGGCTGCCCCCTGCAATCCCAGTACCCTTTGTTGGGGCCTTCCCCTAGGCCCTGCAGCCTGGGGGTTTCCAGGCTAGAGCTTCCCCAGCTCCTCCTGCCTTGCCCCAGCCCTGCTTCCCTCTAGGTACCTCCTCAAGCTCCTAGCAGCCAGGCCTGTCCACCAGACAGAGGAGACTCTCTGTTCTCTGAGCAAACTGAGCCCTTTTTATCTCAGCCAGCTGGGCCCTCCCAGCCACAACCCTTTCTTGGGCTGTTGTAAGCCCTTTTTTTCAGGAGTGGGGAAGGCGCCCCACTACACACCAGAATTCCCATTCTGTTTTTGAAGTGATTTCCAGTAAAGAACTGGCTAATATGGGTATCTCTCATCCCCGCCCTGCCCGGTCCTCCATCTAGGCCCCGCTGTGTTTCATAGATCCTAGATTGCTAACAAACAAGGGCGATTCTCCCTTTAATGGAATAAGGACTTGTGCTTTGGGAGTGGGAGGCTCTGAGGTTCATCCCCAATGCAGCAGGGATGTTTTGAGCAGCAAAGGAACAACCATCAAGTGGCTGTGAATTCTTTAGAAGAGGTGGGGAGGATGGGATGCCCTGTTCTTCTCATGGGGCAAGAGGGAGGAGGAGTTCTGTCTTCACGGCTACTTTCCCTCAGGAGAAGTGTATCCTCATGAATTTTTCAGCTTTAGAGAGTTGTGTCCTTCTGTCGCAGATACTGTTTCATCAGCGGAGAATGAAAAAACCTGCTTCTTTTTGCACCCATCTGTTCCCCCCTGGGTCCTGCTTTAGGACAGCACTTAAGTTAAACATGTACTCGAGTCCCATTGCAGTCAGTGAACATTTTATGGGAAAGAGTATGACTGAGGGACTAGAGCACTGGACAGTGACCTGGGTTCTATGCCTACCTCTGACCTGCTGTGTGACTTTGGGCATGTCGTGTCAACTCCCTGTGCCTCAGTTTCCCCTTGTGTAAAATAGGAATAATGATACTGATCTCCTTGGAGAGCTAGTTTTATTTTAGGAAATCCCCCAAACTCTAGCACCTGGGATTCCTGTGTCATCATCTGGTTCCACCTAAAATCAGTGCAGGAGTCAGAATGCCTTTATAAATGTATTATAGCACTGAGCCTCAGAGTCAAACTCTGCTTGCCTCGCTCACCCACACTGCCTCGCGGCTTTCAACACAAGACTGTTCTGAGCCAGAAGAGCAGGACTGTGCTCCTAGTTTTGACAGTCATGTGTCAAACAACCCAGCTAGCCATTTTGTCCCTAAGGCTTGATTCAACAGAATTCTCTGAACCCCACAGTGTGTTTATTTGAGTTACGAATAGTGATTGTTTTACAGCACTGCTCGCGACAGGTTTTGTTTGGGGGTTTACCATAATTCCGTAGTTACAGGCTGCATAGACAGACATCTTTATGGGATAAAACTTTACAATCATAGAAATGTTGGGCTGGAAGGGACCTTCGGACACCATCAAGTCCAGCCCCCTGTGCTAAGGCAGGACCAAGTACACCTAGACCATCCCTGACACGTGTTTGTCCAAACTGTTCTTTAAAACCTCCTGTGGTGGGAATTCCACAACCTCCCTTGAAAACCTACCCAGAATTTAGCTATCCTTAGAGTTAGGAAAAACTTTCTAATAGCTAACCTAAATCTCCCTTGCCGGAGATTAAGCCCATTACTTTGTGATCCTGCCTTCAGTGGACATGGGGAACGTGTCACTGCATTATGATGCATCCTCCTAGGTCAGATCTGACAGGCAGAGGGATTGATCAAAACAAATTCATTTCTACAAGGATTTCTGCAGCCAAAAATGTCAGCATCTCAGCTCTGCATATTTTACCTGAATGAGGACTATTCAGTCACTGTAGGGTTTTTTGCACACACTCAGGTTTCTGTTTGTATTTATAACATAATAGATAATGCTTTCTGGGCTATACAGCCGAGTATTACAATAGTACTGAGAAGTCTCAACAGAGCTCAGGGCATAATTGTGCTAACCATTGTACAAACACGTAGAGACAGGCCCTTCCGCTAAGAGCCCGCACCCCGACCAGACCAACGAGGAGAAAGGAAGTAACATCATATGCATTTTGCAGATGGGAAATGGAGATAGAGAGTGAGTGACTCGCTCAAGATCACATAGGAACTCTGTGGCAGAGCTGTCCACACCAGAGCTGTCACCACAAAACCAGCCTTCCTCACTTATTCGTGGGGTTTCTTGCAACAGGACTAAAAGTGAATAACAATTTAATCTAATATTTTAGGTCCTATGAGCCTAACCGCACAAGGCGCTGTGCCCAGCCTGTTAAGTGCCGAACACCCATAGCTCCAGTTGCTGGATCCCAATAGATAGTTTTGGCCATTCATTTTTAAGCCAAAATCCCAGCTGCAGTCAATGGAGATAAGTCTCCTTAGAAATGACAGGAACCTAGTGTACGTTGCTTAGCTAGTAAAGGATCAAGTCCTGCTCAGCTTACTCATGCAAGGAGTGGCATGCGTTTCAGCGGCATTACGCACGGGCATAAGGGCACAAGATATGACTCCGGGGATTTCATATCTTACCATAAGGGCCATGATTTCACTCCCCCAATCCACCACTGAAGGTTAACTTCACCTTTTCAAAGAACTGGCCTCATGACAGCCCCCCTCCCCCTCCCCCCCCGCCCACCATTCCACTGCCCTGTATATCAGGCCCCTCGTTAAAAAAAATTAGCAGCTTTTATTCTAACAGTTGCACATATACACTACAAATACAAAACAAATATGCATATAATCACTGCAGATGTGACATCACATAAAGCAGCACTTATGCCTGGAGTTCTCAAACTGGGGTTCAGGACCCCTTGGGGTCATGAGGTTATTAAATGGGGAATGAGGTCGCGAACTGTCAGCCTCTACCCCAAACCCTGCTTTGCCTCTAGCATTTACAATGGGGTTAAACAGACCACTTGTTAATAACGCCATTTTGATACATGAAAAGTTCACTGTCTGTAGCGGTTTTTTCCCCTTTGGCTGTGAGCCTAAGGAGGGTGTTGACACACAATGTCCTTTCACAGATGTTAGAGCAGGCTTTCTTGAGCAGGCCAATGTACACAACTGGCGTCTTGCTGTTTTGAAATTGCAGCTGTGGCGATATTTATCAACGAAACATTTTCCATTTGGGAGCCTTGCTGCCATCCACTGTATATGCAGCAATTGGAAATCACACCCCTCATTATCTGAATCTGCCTTTTCTTGCCACCTTTGCTGATCGTGGTCTAAATGAGTTTTAAAAGTTTGCTGAGGTGCTGAGTTTATGGGAGTTGTAGGCTCTTGGCCCCACTGAGAAGAACAACAACAGGGCATTTTTATTTAGATGTATAAATATGGGGTTTTGTGCTGAAGTATTGGGACTCATAATTGCAAATCTCGGTCGTATCTGCAAAGAGCAAATATGGGAGTACAGTAAACCCTCGATTTAACGGACCTCGATTTAACGGACTTCGGATGCAACGGACAAAATTTCTGAGCAAGCTGATGCATTCCTGATCCATTTCTGGCTCCCGGCTGAGTCCCGCCAGCAGGCGGGCTGGCTGACGGTTCCCCACTGCCGCCCGGGTCCCAGCAGCCGGGACCCGGGCGGGCTGGCTGACAGGTCCCGGCTGCCGCCCAGGTCCCAGCAGCCGGGACCCGGGCGGGCTGGCTGCCGGCTCCCAGATGCTGCCCGGGTCCAGGCAGCGGGTGGGCTGAAGAGGTGCCGCCCCGACCCTGTGGCGGTCGGGCTGCTGCTCCGACAGCTCTTTTTTTTATTATTATTAAATAACGGACTTTTTCATTTAACGGACACCCCCTTGCCCGAATTAGTCCGTTAAATGGAGGTTTCACTGTACTACCCGAGATGTTCAATTCCCTGTACAGACCATCCATAGTGTGCTATGGTGCAGAAGATGCTGTAAACATCTATCATGGATCTAGGATATCAGGAAGTATCTATCAATTAAAAAAATCTATGTGTTTTATCATGGTTTTAGAGACACACTTACAGTACCTGCCAGTTGCCTTGCTAGAGCTAGCCTCTTACAAAAATCTCTCAGGGTTTATTTGCCCTAGTCTCTAGGATGGAGGCTGTGTTATTCTGGAAGAATGTTTGAGCATAGACATTTTCTTGCAGCCCTTAATCTTGTTGTCTTGCTCTGTTGTTGGTTTACCTACTCACACAGAACTGAAACTAAGTATAATAAAAGAGAAGTGGGTACAGCACTTGAGCCCGGGGAAAGAAAGGTGGAAGCATGAGAAGAATTTGTTCTGTTTAGAAATCTTCAAATGAGTCAATCCACCCTCATCAATTAAATTAAGCAAATCATTCAGAACTGAGTCTCTAACTCAGGACAATAACCTTGGAAATCTCTGGGCCAAATTTATTGGTGTAAAGTTTAGCTGGTGCAAGTCACTCAGAAAGGGAAGCTGCAAGGCAGTAACTTTCATTCAGTGGTTGTTAACGCCTGCACCGCAGGGGAGAGGGGATGAGGAGTGAGGGGTGTTGCAAGAAAAGGAACTAGCAAAGACTCATTTCAGGTGATGTCACTCCTTTCCCAACACAGCTAGGCTCCAATGCAGCCCAGGCCTAAATGGGTGGAAATTCCCAGTGACTTTACTGAACTCAACTCCAGTTCACCTCAAGGGGGACTGTGTACCTGTGTATGCCAGGAGCTGAATTTGGAGCCCACCACAAGTTACAAGACGTTGCCACTTACATCTGATTTCTGATGGACTTGCACCAGTATATGCATCCTACCCGAGTTTGACACCAATATGCTCTTCATCCAGCAGCTGAGAAATACAATAATCCCCTCATGAACCATCCATTCTGATTCCACTTCTCACCAGAAGACAATCTGACAGGGACCAGGACTCATGGCAGAAACAGGGAGGGAGAGGATTTCTTGCAGGTCCTATGGACAAGGTGCATGTACCCTTCCCTCTCCTAAATGGAAAGCCAGGGAGGTGTGGTGAGGAGGCACTTTTAGTGCTTGCTGGATGTACTATGTGCGGAAGGAGACAAATGGGATCATATGGAGAGATGCCTCTTCATTTTCTGGCTGAGAATGAACCGTATGTTCTTTTATTCCATTGTAGCAAGTCAGTGATTCAGCATGAACAGGCTGGCCTGTGTCCTCCTCTGAGTTCAGTTATAGTAAATTGCATAGCCCTATTCATTGCTTGCAGTGGTCATTACTGCATCAGATTTAACCACAATGGCTTTCACTAGAACATCAGGACTTTGTTTATGTCATGACTCCGTCTCAGCTGAAATGGGAGAGCAAATTTATCATCCAGCTCATTGTCCTTTGGCTGTTCCTCTAGGCTGCTGAATTTTTCTACCTTCAAGAGTTTTGAGCAGAAGGTCAGGCCATGTGCTACAGATCCGTCATTATAAACCTACTCACGGACTGGTCTGTGTCTGCTCATTGTCTCTCCTGCACTTCTTTAATATTCAGATTGGGAATACCTATGCCAGAAAACATACAAAGAGCAGCAACTCTGTTTACCTTTTCTAGGTTCCACTTTAAATTCTGTGGTAACCCAAGCAAGACTAGTTTACAGACCCTTATAGAGGGGTCAGAATTGGGCTCTGAATCTTCCAGGATCACTCTTGTCTCTCCTCTTACCCTACTTTCAAAACATGCATTGCAGAGTGCTTCTCCACATCAAAAATGGCTGGCTGCAGCTTCTCGTTAAGTCCATTGGCAGCATATCTCTCCCTCGGTGAAGGGTACAACAGAGCTTAGACCCCAGACTCTTCAGATCCACAGTGAGAGCATTCTTAGCAAGGATTTTCATTAATAAAAGATGCCCAGGGCAGCCCATCCTCTTCTCTCTGCCTGTGATATCAGCCTTTAACTTCACTGATTTAAAACAGAGCTGTGTGGATCTCTGCTTCCCTGTACTACGAATGCTTAGGTATAGAGCCCGAAAGTGGTGACCATCTTCAGCATAAGGGGATAGAGGAGAGGGACGTAACTTGTGCGGGGACCATTAAGCCCACAGCGCCTGTGAAAATACTTAACACCTACACAGCACTGTGCCTGTTCAGCCAATAAATAACCTCCAGCCATTCTGAGTGGAAGGTAACTGTGTTATCCCCATTTTCTGATGGGGAAATAGAGTAAATTCCCTCCACCCAGCTGTTTGCATTAAGTAACCAAGGTTGTTCCATGTATTGAGACTTATGAAGTGGATGGAAGGCTAGTATAAGTGGCTAAAATTATGCCCTGGAAATACAGGTGCTTCCACAAGAAGGCCTATGACTTGAAGAGAAGACCAAGGGATTTATACAGTATGTTTACACATCTGTGCACCCCTGAATGTGCTGGTAGGAGGTGGGAAGAATAATTGAAAGTTCTTTTAAATACTCACCACTTTTATGCAAGGATCTGAAAATGTTTTACAGACACTGGGGTGAAATTCACTGCGTAGAGAGGGCCAGTCCAAGGACCAGACCTCATTCCACTCCCCAGAATAGGGCTCAGTTGGGACCAAGACCCTCATGCTGGTCTCTGGTCACCAGTTAATGAATTTAGCCTTCATCCCCTTGTGAATACCTGGGTTTTAAGGCCAAAAAGGACTAGTGTGATCATCTAATCTGCCCTCCCACATAACTGCCCTCCCTGAACAGGTCGATGGCAGATCCCTGTCTGGTCCAGTGTGCTACCCACAGAAGCACAAAGCTGGGTCTGTCACACGACGACACCTAGCACAGAGCACGACTTGCCAGTCTACGGCAGAGAACACAGGCCCCTCTCTCCCGTTCCGTACTGGAGCCTCATGAGCATCCTGTCACAATCTCTCAACCTACCTCGTTGCCATAGCTGCATGTCAGTGCCTATAACTGTAGGGCAGCATGAAAATTTTGCAACCCCGTTACATGCCAGAGGGACACCTCAGCTTCTCCTTAACGACGAACCGTGTCCGGAGCCTTTGCTCAGCCCTGCCACACAATCACAGGCTGACACCAACAGTTCGTCACACTCCACTCTCAGAGGCCATGGGGCTTTGTCAGGGACCCAGAAATGAGGCCTAGGAAGTGGCAATAGAGGAGGAAATTTGAAAGCCGGGGATCCTTTCCTTGAACAACATGTCCAGAGTTCTCTGTACTCCCGGTATAAGCTGCCAGGTCTTTGCCAGGCGGCTCAACAGCTGAGCTGTGCACAAGGAAATCTTTCTCACAGGCTTTTCTAATCGCTTAAGCGCAAAACTGTTTCCAAACAAAGAGGGTATTAAGCACACACAAAAAACAGGCCCTTTTGGGGCTAAACCAAAACCAGCCTGGCACTGCGTTTTGGAGACTTGCTCTCCATTAGGTTCCCTGGTTAGCGTGACCCTTTGGCCTCGTGGACAGGGAGTTGTCTGTAAAGATCAGGCCCTTGCCTCTTAGTTGAGCTATTCGGGAGCATCTCAGTCTCCTCTCTCCACGTTTTCCTCTGGTTCTTGTGTAGGAAGCAAGACATTCTAGGATGGATTAACTCCCTTTTTGCTATGCTGGGTCTCCTGCCAGTCACCTTCATGGCCTTGGTTAATGATTTGTAGACGTTTAAAGCGAGGGTTTGCGCGGGACTGAGGCGAATTAGAAACTAAAGCCAGTAACATCCCATCCCTCCTGACGACGGGCAGCTAGAGAGAGAAAGGATGATGACTGGTCAGGAGAGGGAAGGAGGAGGCCTGCCAGCCTTCCTGTGACGTTGAGCGTTTCGGCCCTGGTGATCTGCCTAGACAGAGGTTGACATCTGTGCAAGTGGTAAGTGCTCAGAATATCAACCCCCTTTTAGATGCCTCTGGAAGTAGAGGTGGAGTCGGTAGCCCAGCCTATTAAGGATGCCTGATGCTTCTTCCGAGTATAAGACTCTGTTTTCAGCTGTTTATAATTTGGCCAAACTTCGACGGTTTGGGCTCAAACTTTCCAGACCAATATCTGCTTTAGGCTGAGTTTTTCTGGAAAATTTCAGCCAACGCAGTTCTGCCATTTCCAAGAGTGAGGCTAAGGAAAAAGACAGGGGTTTGCCCTTGTTAAAATTCTGGTAACCTTTCCTTGCAGCCCCAGGCTGTGGAAGAGAGAGAGACTGAGGTCAGGGCACCTAAGTTCTGCTCCCAGCTTTGCTGTGTTAGACAAAGCCAATTAACCTCTCTGCCTCAGTTTCCCTCTCTGTATGCTTGAGGAAACTTATTTCATAAGCTAACAGATCCTTGTCAGGAAGCTTTTCCAGGTATGCAGCCTATATTTTTCCTCTCTTAATTTCACTCTATTGTTCCTAATAGAAGTAAAAGCCAGTGATGGAGAATGCCCATAAGGTCATTGCATTGTTGCCCCCCTGAGAAACTTGAGTAATTCCTCCAGAAATGTATAACTGTGTCGTCATTTTAGTTACATTCCAACCTCGGGATGCATAAGAGGATGTTACATTTGCCAGTGGCCAAGGACATTCTTTTGAACAAATGCATGGTTTCAGAACAGGCCTTGGGAGAATTTCCACGCCATTCACTTGTAGCTAGTGCCAAGAATTGTCTCAATCAGGTTCAGAGATAATGAGGAAAGAGATATTTATCATGCAGTGATCACAAACCACGGAACTTTCTGGCATGGACGTTATCAGGAGACAATCCCGTTAAGCACAGAGTTCTGGAACTCTGTTGCTTATTCGTTTACTAGAGAGATTACATCCCACTTACGATTTCCTTCTGGGAATGCTGCCTGGAGTTTGTCATGGCAGATCAGCAGGAATTCCTAGGACTGGTCAGAGCTGGTTGGGAAATTGGCTCCCCCACTGCAGAAAATTTTGATTAAAATGAAATAAATATATAGTTTTAATTGAAATTTTCCATGGAAAAGTTTGACTTTTCAGTGAAAAATCAAAAAATGAAATATCTAAATGCTGCCATGGTGCAGCATACAAGTTATAGTTTATGTGTCATGTGCACTCATTCTTCTCTATAGACTGGGCTCCTGGATCAAACTACATCTCCCATGATGCACCATAGGCTCTGCTGGTGGAGAGCAGAACAGTTGCATCATGGGAGTCCCTGCCCCGCCACACAGTCTGAAGGAATGGGTTCTGTGCTCAGGATCTCCTGCTCTTCTCCAGACTTCAGCACAGCCGCTGTCTGGCCACAACAGTGGATCACATCTGTATCTGGTACCACAGCCTCAGAGCTGCTGGGCCCCTGCTCTCTCAGGGTGAAAAGGGGAGAAATTATGGCAGGTGGATCCATGGGGCTCTGCCAGTTTATCATTCTGAACCCTCACTTCCTGCGACTCGGGTGAGCACTCCCCACCGCCCTGCAAGCCTCTCTGTGCTCTGCAGAGCCCAGCTGTGCCTACCCTGGGGAAAAGTCCCAGAATCCTGCCCCAGTCCTATGCAGCAGCAAAAACAGAGTTTGTTTCTCCCAGATTTCACACCGATCTCTGCCTGCAAGACGGGGAGGGGGGAGTTGGAGATACAGCATCTTATTGCACCTAACACCACAAGATGAACATGAGTAGCCCATTCGGGCAAGTCCTCCCACCCCCACAGTTCATCCATTCCCTAAGTAAACAGCCATCTGTTGCTCCAGGAACATTTCATCACTCTTTGCGGGAGGAAGAAATGCTCACTCGCTTTATTAATGTAATTGCTAGTTGCAAAAATAAAAACTATAGCAACAAACCACCCAGCATAACAAAGCTTTGTTGATTGCGACTGTGGAGTGAAACCATTGCCAAAGTGCAAAGGAATGTCTAGTTTAAACACAGGCTCAGCTGGAGATTGAGTTTAACACACTAATGATGTATCGGCCCTTCTCTGTCCTTGGCAAATAACGCTAAGATGAAAACATCTCTCATCTTTCAGGTCCACGATATCAAATTTCAGGGTCAGAACGCGGAAGAGAAAGAATCATGGATGAAAGCCCTGAATGAAGGGATCAACAGAGCCAAAAATAAAATACTTGATGAGGTAAGACAAATGGGTTTCAAGCTGTATGCATTTATGTGTCAGCCCTCATTCACTACTGTGAAGAGGGGCACTGAAACCCCCTGCCTCTCGCACCCCCAAGCTTCATGGGCATTCCAGGTTCAGATTGTGCACCTGGAGTCTAATACTACTGTTAGCAGGTTCAGATTGTAGCAACACTCTTCATCTAGTGGCCAGGTGACGCATTAGCCTTTCTCCCCCTTCCTTCCTTTGTTCCTGCCTCCTGAATACTAAGCAACAACAAAGGTTAAAGCAAAAAAGAAAAAAACTCTTGTGGCCAGATTCAGAGGTGGTGTAAGGAGCAGTGAGTTACGCCGCCTTACGCTGAGTTACACCGCTTACCAATGTGTAGCCAGGCTTAGTCACGGCGGCTTGAATTCCGGAGCCAGAACATGTAAGCAGTTCAAGTAGCAGTTGGTTCACACCTTCTCATGTCCTGCTGCTAGTTGCTTTTCTCCTCTCTTCTGGCCCTGTGCTAAGTGTGTTACACAGACTCCCTAAGACTCAGTGAGCCAAATTCAGAAGAGCTGCGTGTGGAGAGTGATTGGGGTATGTTAGGTTGTTAAAAGGGTTAGACTCTGATTTGGCATCACGTACATGCGGAGGGGCCCAGAAGATGTTGGTGTGACATCAAGTTACAGTCTCTCTAGACTCCCCCAGAATTTGCCCCTTGGAGTGGGATAACAATGCTGCATCTTTTCCTCTCTAACAACATACCCGTGAATGTGGAACATGTGCGTTTCAGCAGCATTTTATAGAAGTCTCTCTAGGATAACGTGTATCGAATCCACCACCCAGGAAGCTGGGCATTCCCCAGACGTGCCATTTGTTCCCTGCCTACACTGCAACGCTGGGACTCTCCAGGAGGAGAAAAGACGGGGGAGTAGAGGAAATTGTCTGACACAGTGGGGTTGGCCTGAGCTGCAAAAGCAACTAAGAGCCTGGTCCAGAGCCCATTGAAGTCAGTGGGAGATGTTCTAATGACTCCAGAGGGCTTTGGAGCAGGCCCTAAGTTAATCCACTGGAATCTCTGTCCAGCCCTGTTGAAGGAACTTGGACACTGGAGCTAATGCAGCTCAGAATTTGCCAAGCAGCTGCTCTGCCCCATGGAAGGACTTTCCTTCCTCTCAGCCCCGTGGCTCTCTGCAGCACACGGCCTGGTTACGGCACCTTTAAATCTGGACACGCGTGTAATCGGACACAGAGTCCACCAGCTTTTCATGCTGCCAGGAGAGACGTCTAGTGGAAAGTTACTACACGGGCTGTTAACACTGCCATCAGGCAACACGTTGCCAAGAGCTGCCTGAGGCTGTGCCGGAGAGGTTGCAAAGGAGCTGCCTCCTCCGCCCCCACGATTCTGAAACTACCCCCAAATTCAGCCATTCAGGCAAAGGAAGGACTAAAACCACATAGCGTAGGTAGGGTTTGACATGGAACTAACCTCAGTCCCTTACTGGGAGGGGCAGTATCTACTCTGCAGTAGTTCCGTAGTAGGAAGGAACTGCATAAGCTCCACCCAGCTAAGGACAAGCCACCATGAAGGGAATTGCTTGTGAAGAAATGAGTAGGGGGAACTTGGAGACAAAGAAACCAACAAGATCTGGTTAGTGAAAAATAGGCAGTCTTTAGGGAAGTGGAAACTAGAGTGCTGTGTACAAATCTCAGAGAAAGGAAAGGGATCAAAAACACCACGTGCCTTCATCACGCACACTTGCTGGGCTCCATCCTAGGCCTCTTCTTCAGGCAACAAAGCCAATGGGAAGTTGGCGTAAGGGGTAGAGAATCAGACTCCAATTGCACTGTGCCATTTGGATGAGAAAACATTTACATTTAAAAGATCCAGACTATTTTTATTCACTTGAGATAACTGGAGATGACCCAGAGAAGCACCTTGCTGGCTTCGCCAAATCACATTCAGTGTCACGTGTTTTTTAGGGCAGGCATTGCTCGTTCATCCTTCCCAATAAAAAGCAGCACTTGTAAGTAACTGGACCAACTGGGAGCAGCAGACAAGCCAAGGCTATATTATAAATCTGAGCAGCAGAAAACTCAGCATTCAAGCTCACTCTCATGTTACCGATATGCAGGCAGGAGAGGTGATGTCATGTAGTGTGATGCTGGGCAGGCTTGGCTGTAGCAACCTGCCTCTCTCTCCCTGGTTGCTGGGGGAGACCAGCGCTGGTGCTGCGCTCTCTTTCCGAAGTGGAGGTCTCTCTCTCTCTCCTCTGGCAATGACGGCAGGTGATGAACTCCGCACTCCCTCCACAGGGGATCGAAAAGTGAGCTCAGATGATCGCCCCCGCTCATGAGACTTGCGGGAGTGAAGTGCCGCTCGCTAACTGCTAACTGGGGGGATGCAAAGGAGACATCCGTGGCTCCCCATTCCTGAGATCAGCTCTGGGAGTCACTAGCCCCAGTGTAGTTTAGAGCAGCCTCAGAGAGGCTCTATCATCTTAGGACAATTATGCCAGCTAGAATCACTAGAGCGTGGTACGCTATGGCAACACCCCAGCATGCCCCCTTCACTAGGGAGGTGGAGGGGCAGGGGAGGCAGGAGTGGTAGGCATAGAGCCAGAATAAGTAAAGGGACTTAGCATTGACTCATTTTCCATGTGCGAGGCAATGAATTTTAAATCTGATTCCAGTAAGTAAACGTGTTAATTCAGCCACTGTTGCAATTAATCTAGGTCGCTGCTCACATCTTCTGTTCAGCTTCCTGGGCTCATTAAAGCTGTACAAAGAAAGATCTGTTAACAAGACCTGCTGATACAGTTCACAGTCAGGTCAGGATTATTAACGTGCCTCCACCTCTTAAATTAGTTTTACTACATCTCCCTGCCACGTTCCAAGCCCAGCCTGGGTGCAGGACAACAAAAGTCTCTTGTGCCCTCCTTTTCCTGCCCGGTAGGTACCTAGGGATTGGCAAACCTCAGAAAGTTGGCTGGACCACGTCAGATGCTCTCAGTTTCAGCTGTGGGGATGCAGAACTAGTGCAGCATCTTGTGGAGGAAGACGATTCCACTTGGCCACAGAGCCATTGTGAATGTGCATGTTGCAAACCAAGCAGAGAATCTGGAGCTAGCATCGCGTTCCAAGAGCCCCTACCTAAGGTTTTGAGTGCCACTCTGCCAGATCACAGCTGGGTTTGCTTTGAAGATACTAAATAGATATTGTGGCCACATCGAGCCCTGTTTTGTCGATGTGCAAGTTCACATTGCTGGCAGCCGGCGGTAAGGAATGGGGGACGGCGTTTACGTCTTCCCCCACCTTTTAGCTTTCCAAGAACAAAGCCTGCGGATTGTCTGCATATGTACTGCAGGGGCTGAGAGTGAAAGAGCCTGTTCTACAAACGTCTCCTCCAAAAAGAGTTGCATAACTTTCCTGATAAAAGAAGCTTTTGGCAACTCTTTCAGTGCTCAAGCATCTCATACCTATGGCTATAAATCAGAGTGCAGCATTGAGCTATAGTGTAAATGCTTCTGAAAGGGAGTGCAGGGTTTAAGGCGATATAAAAAACCACACCAAAAACAAACGTTAAAGGTTTGGTTTCAATAAGCCTAGAAATCTGGGATCTGGTTGTAACGGTGACATATTTAAAAGCCACCCTGGCTACCAAAGCACCCTTACCAGAAATGATGGGAGAAAAGACATTCTCATGCCTTCTCAATGAGATGGTTTTAGACATGCGTTGATAAGTCCATGACAGTCTCCTTTCCTCCTCCCATTTAAAGGTGAAGGTAGATCAGAGCCTTTCCCTGGAGCATGTGACTCGAGACAGAGTGAAAGGGGGTCATCGGCGCAGACCACCCACCAGGATTCATCTGAAAGAGGTAAGAATGCCCTCTGGGGTTGCATGCTGCAGGGTAGTGAAATCACCTGTGTGCAGTCTCCATCTGGTAAAAGTCCCAACCCAGAATCAGTGAGAACTATTTCTGGGTGTATCGTTCATGCTGATTACAAGCAAAACACAAGCTTCTATTTCTATCTGACCCCTTACAGGTAAAACCACTTTGTAACAGGATTAAGAGAAATCAAGTTTTTATCTGTGGGAAGGTGGATCGCAGCTGTTTAAGATTTTTGCATCCTTCAGATTGGTAGTTGCTGCAACATGGTGTGATATATTTTGTGAGCCTTTCTATAGTTTGTGAGCTGCTTCATTGTTCAGCACGTGCTATTATTGCTTAATTTAAAAAAAACAACCCGAAGCACTGAGAACAGGCTATGACTGTTTTTTCTAAGATAGTTTTATAGAGCAGCCTATTTTCTGTTCTCAGTAGCTTTTCTGTAGCTAGCATTTAAAACAAAAACACACACGGCTAATACATATTAGATTCCTGTTTCTGAGGGAGTTTCGACAGTGGAGAAGTACTGATATTTTAGAAGAGGATTAAACAAACAAATGGGTTTAAAGCTAAACCTCTTTCTGCAAATGTCGCAGTCTGCTGACTCTCACTTTCTGCGCAACTCTCAAGTGATCTTAGTACAGACAAAATGCTCCAGAGCTTTTTAGTCTCGCGCACAAAAATCCTGCAACAGCCACAAGAAAATCATTCTCGAGAGAAATGCTGCGCTGATATAGTATAGGAGTGTAGACTTGCCCTCAGTCACCTCACATCCACTTCTTTGACTTAAAGGATTTGTTAAGACTGGTTTTGAGGACAGGATAGTTCAGGGGATTGATAACAGGACACGGTCCAAATAAAGCTCTCTCATATTACATTTCTCAGGTCGCCAAGTCTACATCGGATGGAATCTTGAGGCTGGATCTGGATATAGTGGATAATGGCCCTCCAGACTTCACCTTGACTATGAGCGATAATGATAACGTCCCTCCTCCAAAGGAAACTCCAAAGCCACCTATGCCTCCTACAAAACCCAGTGTCTTGTCAGAGAAGCAGAGTGCGGATAACAGCGTTGCTGATCAAGAGCTTAAAAAGCCTCTGTTGCCTCCAGCTAAGAAGTTGAAGGAGAGTACGCCATCAGAGGACGATCTAAACGACGAGGATGAGGGGTCAGTCAGTCAAGGTGAGGAGGGTGAAGAACCCAAAGCCTCAGCAGGGGACAATGAAGAAAATCTCATGGAGGTCAGCAACAGCAGCACGGCAAAGCCTCCGATTCCTCCTCCTAAAATCTTATCGGACAAGCTGAAAGGGGTCAGTTGGGATGAACCAGCCCCTCACCCTCAAAGCACAGAAGGTTTAGAACCATCCAAGGGTGGCAGTAAAGAAAACCTTACAGAGGTGGTTACAACGGCTACTGTGAAACCTCCACTTCCTCCTAAGATCTTATCAGAAAAATTGACAGCAAATGTGGATTCTACCCCGAGCAGTTTAGAAGCAAAGAGTTCAGAAGGAGAGGAGCCCAGTGAATCCAACCCCCCCAAGGATGGAATAGAAGATGGGGAAGTGACAGAATCCACTCCCCAAAAAGTAGAGCATGAAGAAGGAAGTGAGAGAGTTGCTGCTGAGAAAGAGGAGCCGCAAACAATACAGGAACAAATAAAGACTTCCTTAGATACCAAAGCAAAGCAGGTTCCTAGTAAAGAGGTTCCTAGTAAAGAGAAAACTCTGTTACCACAGTCCGTAGCAAATTCCTCACCTCTCAGAACTCGCTGTGCATCTCTAGGAGAATTGCTGAATGAATCAAAAAATGCAGAAAAAGAACTTCTGGGTCCAGGCTTCCGCAAGGAGCCCCAATCCTGCCTAGCTAAAATGGAGGAGAAGGTGGCTTGCGAAAGGGAGAAGACAGAAAAACTTCTGCAAAAGGTTTTACGCAGAGAGTTAGAACAAGCACAGGAGGGGAATGGGCCCCCGGTGAATGCAGAGACATTACTCAACGAGGCAGTAGAACAGCTTCGGCAAGCGACACAAGTCCTACAAGAAATTAAAGGGTTAGGAGAACTGAATAAGGAATCGACGGAGAAACAGAAAGAAAAGCCGAAGGACCTAGTAACTCTTTATAGGAGAAGTGTTCCCTGAGATGTACTTAAGACGACACTTCTTTCTTACAATCAAGCTAAAAATTTGCTATTTACAACTTATACCATTGCTTGGCCAGTGTTAAATAAGGTTATGTTTTGCTCGGCACACACCATGCATTCAGAGCAGGGCATTTCAGTTATAATTTTCTTTTCGTTTGCTCTTTCTGCCATATTCCCATCCCTGATCACAATAGGAAGTTACAGGTTTAAGATTAGCAGCCGTGTTAGTCTGTATCCGTAAATAAAATGAGGAAGACTTTGTAGCACCTTAGAGACTAACCAGTTTATTTCAGCATAAGCTTTTGTGGGCTATAGGTCACTTCATCGGACGCAACAGGAAGTTAGCGGACACTGAACATCAGTTGCAAAAATTTGAACATTCTTTAAGGTCTTGATCCAAAACTCATTGACATCAGTGGAAAAAACACCAATTGGCTTTGGATCAGGCCCTCAAAAAAAACAACACAACCACACCGCACTGGTAATCAGGCTTGAGGTCAGTTTTCAAAGGAGAGCATGGATATTCCAGCAAAAAATTCAAGTATGCATGTATAAACTGGCACGTAAGACATGGAATTACCTGTCTGCATTAGCACCCAAGAGTTTTGCCAATGAAATCATTCCACTAGGAATCTGGCCGCAAATGTCCATAAATTTTGCTCAATTTTTTCACTTGCTCACAGGTTTTGACTACCTGGCCCAATCATATTCTGGTTAACAGTTTCGAAAAGGTACTCATTAAACACATCGGCAATTCAAAAATTGACTTAGAAATCTGCACAAAACTGGCAACTGGTGATGGTAAGTCATTGTTTTCAGCTCTAGACCAGACTTAAACACAACAATCCTTCCATGTTTTAAGCACTGTACAAGTATTAATTAATCCTTAACTACCATTGCCACACAAGTATTATTTTTCCTGTGGGGAAACAGGCAGGGATGTGAAGTGATTTGCCCCCAGAAGGAGTTCATTTCCGAGTCAGGGATAGAGTTTGTAACTCTGTGCTCATTTTCCTAGACAGTGCTGCTATGTTTGAAATACCTGCTCCTGGCTGAAGCAGCCCAAAATGTTCATTTTTAAGCAATCCATTGACCTGGTAACTAGAGTCTCCTATAGTTGTAGATGTAAATAGTCAGCTGTTGGCGGCTCATGGGAACGGCTGGCTGGTTGTTCCAAAAGTAGACTCCCCCCCGCTGTGTGTCGTGCAGCCTTGTCTTGGGAGGTTGACTGATGACACGTACGTCACGGCAACTGGTTTTAATGGAATGTCTACTCATATAATTTTAACAGGGAAATGCATTTTTCAGTTTAATTGTTGGTGGGTAGGCGGCTGAACTCCATTCACCAAAATGAAGAAGGCATTACTAAGTAAGGGCCCAGACTGGTTCCCATGGAAGGCACTGGCAAAATGCCCCGATTCTTGGTCCTCCTGTTAAAGGAAGTTGAATCTTCCTAAGCATCTAATGAGAGAAACATGATGGAATGGGAATAGTCATGGTGACAAAATGATTACAAAACTGTGTCTTGCATGACCCAGATTAAAAGCGTAGCACCCTTTTCACTCTCAGACAACGTGTGGATATGAACTGGGTCACCTATCTGCCAGTCCAAGTTTAGCGATGCTCATTTACTCAACCGAATCAGGTCATCACATGGCCCAGGTGCATCCTTTGTACCCTCCTTTCCGAGTTTTGCCCTAAAATATTCATTCTTAATGGAATCGCATCAACTCCCCAGAGATTCACCACTCCTCTTGGCTTTACCTAGGCTTGTGCAGTGGAGGAAGGATTGGATCTTCCTAAGATGATCTTATGGAGCTCCGGGGAATGCAGGTGGATATTGAATAGCTAAGGCCCAGCAGAATAGGAAGAATTTCTGAGCCAGAAGAGAGAGTTCAGTGTGGCCGTTCTCATTGCTAAAGTATCTACACTACCCAGTAGCTTGTGTTATCTGCCCCTGCCAAGCACTAAGCCAGGATCATGCTAAACACCTTCTTTATCTCAGGTTCCTTCTCCAGTAGCTCATTGAAGCTCCATGGTACCCCATGCTGCAAACATCTACCATAGCAGCAGCAAAGTAAAACTCAAACTACAGGTTTTTCCCCCTCCTTCCTAATTCAGCTGATGAGCACCCGTTGCCATGTCCAGCCCAGCCCTGACCTAAGGCATTTCAGGAACTGAAAAATGGGAACATCCCTGATGAGAGCTGAGGAGTCACTCAACCAGACACTTCCAAATCGAGTGATTAAAACAGCCTTGTTTTAAGCTGCCTCATTCTCAAGCCAGTCATAGGAGTTGTATTGAAAGTCTCTCATTATTCCATCACCCATGAAGTTTCTGCATAGCAGAATTTGCTTCAGTTTCAGGTGCCAAAACAGCCCTGCTTTTAGACACCGGATTTCCAAATATCTGCAGTTCAGAGCATAGTCCCCTTGATGCAGGCCAAGCATGGACTCTGATTCTGCGTAATTTACTGCTGTAGAGTCAATGTGAACTGAGGTATCTCGTTTTCTTATGAGATGTACTTGCGAGACAAGGGCTAACAATACAGACCTAGTCTATTCAGTGCCTACCAGCTTCTAACATGTATTTTTCTGCATGTGCACTTTTGTTTACCGAACACTGTGCGATGTGAACATGAGCTGTACAAACCCGGTGTGTACAGAATATCTTGGGACGTTGGCTTTCAGGGAGCAGGAGGCATTTGTGAGATACAATTGTATAACAAAAGGATAAAATGGCTGGCTGACGGAGATGTATACGTAATAGGGATGGGCCCAGACCAAAACCATGATCTGGCCATGGTCAACATTTGGATGCAGATTCAAATCCCAGTGCTGAAGTTGTCCCTTATCCTCATTAGGGCCAAACCAAACCCCTGGGTTTGAATCCCCTCGAACATTGGGGGAAAGTCTGAATCCAGCTCAGACTCATCTCTGATATACATGGACGCTTTCACTCTTACAAGTCATCGCAATGTGCCACCTATTAAATATCTACCTACTGCAGTGCTGACGAAGAGTCCCAGATCCCCCTATCTATCGCAGCAAGAATCTACAGGATGTGCTTATATTTACTGTATTTTTTAATCATACTGAATATTCTAATGTCTGACATTTTACTGAAACCCCCAATAGGAATCTTAACAGAAGACACTTAAATCTGTTAGGAGATGGGAGAGCTAAACCTTTTTACAAGCCAGAGAATACTCTACGCACTAATGTCACTTACCTTTATGTACTATGTCTTGTAAATAACTATAAATTAAGTGAACTCTCTTTTTAACACCCAGAGTCTCCATGGCTGAAAATGTTGCTTTAATTAAGGAAAAATAGCCTTTTGTATGGGGTTAGCAGTTTCGTTCTAAAGTGATTAGCCCACCTAGAATTTTGGGTCGGCTGGACTTTTATATATAAACAAAGCTTCATGGTTTGTCTAGAACATTTAATTCTGAGCTTTCACACATGCTATTCTTGTTCATGGCATAAGCCAATCTCTGTCTAATGAGGACAGCAAGTCATTCCATATCTGTCTTCTGGATTTCTTGCAGCTTCCTCTTAAACAGCAAGTACTAGCCATTGTCACAACCGGGTTGTGGAGTAAAAGACCCATTATGCTGATCTAATAGGACAGTTCCAGTCTTTATTTTACCTCCCACCAGTGAGCACTTAGCTTTACTTCACTCAAGATCCCCAACTGCACTAAGCTTGCTTTCTCGTGTCTGAAGACACTGGGTGTGTCGAGATGGAGCGTGACTCAATTTCAGAGTTGTACAAGGACTGCCAGAGCTGCATGGTTCTGACAGGAAGGAAGTGAATGCGCTAGTGAGCAGCAGCGAATGATTGTATCGGAAAGTCAGCTGTCATGGCTGGTGGAAAGGCAGAGCTGTCTTCTGCGTGTAACAGGCTTTGAGATTTGGCAATAAAACTCCTTTTTAAGCATACTCAGCTTCAGATCAGTTTGTTGGTACCGAGAAGGAAGAGCAGGCCTTGGGAGGAAGTATTAAGTCATTGCTCAGATAAGTTCTGTCACAGCCAAAGAGGGTTGCCAGTAAACTGGAAAAAAAATCAGTTATTCGTACAGCTCTAGTGAGAAGGGACCATTATGATCACCTAATCTGACTTCCTGCATAAAAACAGGCCCTAGGTTTCACCCAGTCATTCCCATATCAAGCCCAACAATTTGTGAAGGAACTGGGGCATCTCTTTCAGGAAGACATCCAAGCCCCCATTGATGGAGAATTTGCTACATTCCTGGCTGGTCCATTCCAATGGTTAATTACCCTCACAGTTAAAAATGTGCCTCATACTTTAAAACTGAGCCATAAACTACAAAGCTCTCCAATATTTCTCCTTTCAGTTCAAGGAAGAATTAGAGGTATTAATCAAAGGCACAAAATACGGCCACACTATTTCGAGGCAGAAGAACCCTGTTTCATTCTGCTATGCAAGCCCACAGATTTTGGAAAGCCAATTTTTAATTTGTTCCTGGAAACGTCGTCACGATATCCCCTAGTGCCTTACCTCATAGTTATGCAAACTGCATTATTCTTGTGACAACTGCTGATGTGGCATTGCTGACTGTTAATGATTTTGTGTTTGGCAAGAGCATCCCTGCACTTTGAGGAGCACATGAAGTATTTTTAAGCAGTCTGTTTCCCTCCCGCCCTCCTGCCCTTCCATAGTTATTGCCCAATTCTGCAAAATAGAGCTAGCCTAGGAAGGGTCTGCAGGATCAGCCCTTAACCCACCTGCTTTCAGCTTTATGGTTCTCTGTAGTTGTGCTAGCCTGTTTTGTTAGTGTTTAAAGGTCAAGGGTGGGAATTTTATATGGTTTCTATAAGATGTTGTCTGGGCCCCAGCAACCAGGCTACATGACTAATAACCCACCACCTCCCAACACACATCAGTTTTAAAATATTGAATCTGGTTTTTTCTCGCACGGGGAATTCAGAGGCCTGTGTTACCTCTGGAGCTGCAGGGTGATATATTACAGCTCAGAACATGTGGAGCAGCTCTCCACTAGAAATTCCCCATTCCCTATATCTCCTCCCTATCTCCTATACTTCCTGCTTCCTCTGCTCAGCCCACAGTCTCCCCTTTCCCACCTCGTCTCCTAGTCCTGACATCACCCCTTCTCTTCTGCTGTCCCCTGGGCTTGGAAAAGCCTCTTAATTAACATTCCCAAACTACCCATTCCTAAGCAGCATACAAGTGTCCTATGCCATCTTGTGTCTTTAGACTACAAGCTCTTTGAGGCAAGGACGCACAGACAGACACACACATGCTCAACTTTGTGTTGAGCCATGCTGATATAAATATCATTTTATTTGTGCACTGTCAGTTGTCCTCCTTCCTGATCATCTCATTTAGATTCAACGCTCTAGGACACCCACCCACACCCACCCAGAGGACAGCTAGGTTCACACATTGGATGGTGCCCCCAGCGTTTGGGGGCTCCAAAGGAAGATTAATTTTAAATGGTTTACTTAAAAACAAGGGCAAGTGAATCCAATTGACAGATGCTGGAAAACAGGAAGTTAAAACTCAGTCCCCACCTCTGACTCACATCGTTATCCACGGAATGATGCTGCGCTGTTATAGCATCTTCCCCATCAGGATCTCAAAGCACTTACTGGACATTCATTATTCACTGTGCTACCACAGTGCCCTGGAGTTCCAGTCATGGACAGGAACCCCATTGTGCTAGATGTTGTACAGGCCCAGAATTAAAACACAATCCTGCTCCCAAGAGATTACAGTCTAAGTCCAGAATTTAGTGTGATACCCCTGTGAGGGAGGGAGCTGTTATTACACAAAGGCCACAGCTGAAGAAACAGGCCCAGAGAGGCTACAGCCCAGATTCTCAAACATCCTACTTCTGGGTCTCTGCTTTTGGTTGCTCAATGGACATCTTGCCCCTGAATGTCAGATGCTGATGTTCATGTTTCCAGTTTATGTCAATCCAGAAATTGAGAGGGTTAAAATAAGTGGGAGTCCACTTTTGAAATGTAGTCCTTTAATGACTCTCTCACCCCCCCTATAGAAATCCCTGGGCAGTGGCAGGAACAGAACCCAGAGTTCCTGCCCTTGAATGGGTATAATCTGGTGGATTTAAAAGGCCACAGGTTTAGAGCATGTCTTTCTGGGACAAGGTGTCCAGTTAGGCAAGGACAGTGCAAGAGGAAGAACACTGGGTGAATACAAACGCTGCGTGATGGGGTTTATTGTTCAAACATGAGGGCGAAATAAGAAACTTGACATTCTTTTGGAGGCATTTTGTATTTTCCTTGTCTAACAGGACACCTTGTCCCAGAAGGACATGCCCTAAGCTTGCTGCCTTTTAAGTCCAATATTTTATACCCCCACATATATCACAATCTTCCAGCGACTCCACAGAAATGACAGCTCTTGTTTATTAGGGACTCTCGGAGGAAATAAAGCGGCCAGCTCCATTTTCAAGCCTCTGCTCTGTTAGCTGCAACAAGGAGTATATTTCTGAGGCATGGGTCTGGCTAGGATGGCCCCATTACCCTAGTATACGAGTTCCACAATATCCCTGCAACACCCCTGTGAGGCAGACAGCACTGTTATCCCCATTTTACAGATGGGAAACCGAGACCCAGAGAGGCTTTGTGACTTGTCCAAGTTTTCGTCTGCGTGCAAGTCTGAGAACAACAAGTTAACTTTTAAAAAGGCTCTGAATGCCGATTGTACTTTGTATGCAAGTTGCAGTGGCTGGATTGATAGGAGGGGCCGTATCCAAATTTCAGATCATAATATTCAAAGCAGTGCTTCAGCACCAGCCTCGGTAAGACCCTGATCCTGCGGTTGTAGCTGTGTGGGTTCAAAGTTCTCTCCCCAGGCAGATCTGATTGCAAGATCAGGGCCTCGGAGCAAAACTGATCCATGGGCAGAGGGCCAGTCAAAATGTGGAGTGAGCGGGATTTAAGCAGTCCAGACCTTGCGCTGGCTTCACGCTCACTGAGCATTTACTTCAAGGTTCATTTAACAGTTGTATGGGAGTTGAGATCCACCCTAAGCCGTGGGCACATTCATTTTGGTTGCAGACCACAGTGGCTACCCTCTGAGGGGGGTTTTAAAACGGCATCCGTCACTGCCCAGGGAAAGGAGTGCCATGTACTGCTCCAGGGGAGGAAAACAGTCACCCTGAGTTCAGAGAGTCTCAGAACAGGGCCCGTTTTCACATTTCTTTAGAAATACTTGTACAAAAAGGGGATTGTTTCCTTCTGGAAATTGGACTCATTTTGAATGACCGTATTTTCACTGCCAAAAATAATCACCATCCAGCAAATCACCATTTTTAGCACAAAAATAGGAGAGGAGTTTTTAGGAGTTTTGCATAACCCTGCTCAGCTCCATGCTACCTGTGACATTGACAAGCTGCAGAGAAGTCTTAGCCAGGTGGGACTTGGCCTTCTGGCTGGGCAGCCCCATAGGAGAAGAGAAGGAATTCTCAGACCTTCAGCCAGGACTCAGTGACCCTCCCATTCACTTCCACAGTGCACAAAGTCTCCTGAAAAGTTAGCAGCAAGCGCACAAGATGCAGCTATTTCCAACAGCATTATCCCGGAGTTCTCTTGGTGCCCAGGTATACCTCTTCCAGCAGCTCTCAAGTCTTGTATTGCCACTGCAGTCCCAATCCTGCAGTGACCTCCAGGTCCATGGACCCTATACCCATACAGAGACCAACCCCCCAGAAGGGCTCCACACGGGTTTGGGGGGGCTGAAAGCACAAGATCAGGGCCGCGGGCCTGGTCTCCACCTAAAACTTAGGCTGACCTATCTACATTGGTCCGGGCTGTGACAAATTTCATACCTTGTGCGGTGTGTGGCCAGGATTAAAGCCACTCAGAATTCTTCTGTTGGCGTAGGAACTGTCTCTTGAGGGGGGATTTACGACTGTTCTGGAAAAAAACCCTTCCATCACTGGAATAAAATGTCTATGGTACAGTGATGGGGCTGCAACAGTGTCACCGCAGTGCTTGTAGCACAGAGATACCCTCGGAGGGTTACTGCACGGAGACACTCAGGATGCTACTGGGCCTTCGTTTCTTTCTCCTCATTTGTCAGTTCAATGACTAGTAAGAAGGGGGGAGGGGGATAGCTGAGCAATCCACATGCTGGAGAGACAGTGTGGAATGGCATAGTACTGACTAGCCTGGCATAGCTAGAACACACTGGAAATAAGTGGCATGCTTCAGATTAGTAATAAAGAAGGCAGTTAAGCAAATAAGAGAACTCAGAGTTTTCCCTTTTAAGGATAACAACATTGTCACGATGAAAGCAACTCGCTCCGGCTGCCTGTCAAGCTCTTAGGATGCCAGCCCCGTCAGGGGCATCCTCACCATGTCAGGGGCGGTGGTGAAGTTGGGGGTCATATGTGCTAACAGCTGATGGGAGCAGGTCAGCCAATGCTCAGAGTGCTATGGGAGCTCTCTCTGCTTCAGCCACCCTTCCCTCTTCCAGTGCAGAGCAGCTTGGTGCACGTTCAGTTTATCATAACCTCCCAATTCTGGGCCAACCACCACCATCCTGTGCAGGGGAAAGTTACCCAGCGAAGAGAGAGCACAGCCGTGCAACTGGAAAACAAAATCAACTCAGCCTAGCCTTGGCCGCGGAGACCTCCGCTCAATGGGAAAGTTTCCACAGAGAAAGGAGCAGGTTGCTGGGTGGGGGCAGCTTTTAGCCCCGAGGTTTGAGGTTTCTGAATCAAAACAAGGTTTCCCCCTGGGCTGCTGGGCTGTGAAATATTTTCACATCTAACACTCACGTGGCCTCTGTGTTGTAAATCCTGCCTCTGCATTCAGGTTTTGGGGACCGCCGCCATGGAATAAAGAGCCTTCGCTTCACTTACGTTAGAGCAGTGGTTCTCAAACTTTTTGTAGTGGTGACCCCTTTCCCACACCGGGCTTCTAAGCATGACCCCCCCCCAGGGGTCAGGTGGGGGGGGGCGTGCCTACAGCCCACTGTGGCAGGGGCTGGGATGGGGGGGGGGGGTTCCAGCAGCCCCCCAGGGCAGGGGTCAGGATTGAGGGGAAGTTCCAGCAGCCCCCCCCCCCCGAGGCCAGTGAGGGCGGGGCACGGGCTGCCTGCAGCAGCAGGGGCCGGATGCCAGCAGCCCGCGGCAGCGGCATTGTTCGGAGCCGACTGCTGGCAGCAGGGGCTCCCGACCCCCACAGAACTGGCTTGCGACCCCCAGAGGGGTCCCGACCCCCACTTTGAGAACCAATGCGTTAGAGGATATTAGCACTGCTCCGCGCTCTGAGCAGGGAGCAGCATGCGCGCAGATGGTGACCGGTAGGATTCAGCGAGTCAGTTTGCTTTGGAGAAGCACCCCGCAAACCAGAAGCATATTTGAACTACTGAAGCCTGGGCGGCCATTTCCCCAGGCTATCAAAATTCAGTGTAGACATTCAGGTTCGGGCTGGAGTCTCCCCCTTGTGGGGCCTCAGAGCTGGAACTCAGCCCAAACGTCTACACTGCAATTTTATAGACCCACAGCCTGAGCCCAGCTAACCCCGGCCAGCCCTGGGTCTTTTATTGCAGTGTAGACAAGCCGACTTCCCTGGGGGTCACAGAGGAAGCCCGTGGCAAAGAGTTTGGAACTGAAACTAGATCTCCTGAGCTGCAGTCCAGCATTTCACCCTTCCCCAAAGGCACAAGGACACTGCAGTGCATGTGCTGCTGACTGGGGAGGGTAGGGGGGTGATGGGAATCTTGAACACTGCTCTTGGCAGGACTTCATTAAGTTGTATTACAGTAGCTTCAGGCTGTGCTAGCCGCTATACGGACATCATATAAAATACACTCCCTGCTCTGAAGAGGGACCTACCACCACCTTGGAAAAGCAGGAAATATTTCTTCTCATTGGACAGAGGATGCACTGATGCCCAGAGAAGTTTGTGGTCAGATTTTCAGGACTGCCAAACTGTAGCAAACCAGTGACCAGCGCTAGTGCTTTGCACCTCGGGAAATCAGGTCGCTGGGGACTTGGCCAAGGCCCCAGAAAGAGTCAGTGTATTGGCTGAGGACGCAACAGCTCCTGGCTCTCTGGCCTGTGCTCGCATCAATCAACCATAATTTACTGGAGCAACTGTGAAGTGACTGAAAGAGGCCCGTTAAGTTCATGCTTCATGGGCAGCTGTAAAGATTGAGCGTACATCCTCAGATCTTGGTTATAAAAAGAATTTCCTTTCTAATCCGTCTCTCTCCGAGGGGGTCAAGGGGAGAAGCTCCCAATTTCTCCTTAAACAGGAAAAGCCTGTTAGCTTTGATAAGTAGAAATACATCCCCTGGGACGGAGTAAGAGGCAGAGTTCAGAAAGGAAGAGGAATATGGCAGTGGACAGTGATGCACAGGTGTCTAAGGAGGCAGATTATGATCAAATAAAAAGGGAGAGTGCAGAAGCAATTAAAATGCACGAAGCAGCATGGCTGGAATCATGAAGTGTGTGTGTACCTGACTTCATTTATGGATGCTAGCATTGGAAAAATTGTGTGTGTGTGTGTGTATGTGTGAAATCTATAAATGATTATGTACACTACAAATACATTGCTGTGCATGCAGTGTAAACCCAGCCTTGGGGCCTGAGATCTGCAAGCCAGCCACGAAGAGAAAACCAGCATGTGTGGTAGAAACATTTGATAAACATATGACAACATCTGTCTTCTGTTTCCGGTGCTCTGTACAGAATTATCAGGCAGAAAATCTCTCGCTGCTTGGAGAATATTTTTTAACACACCGATCTGCTGAGACTTACTAAAACTTAATTCATCTCAGTTTACACAACAAAAGTCAGATCTAAACCAGAGTCAGGACAGCCTGTGTACTTTCTGGATTCAAGTGCTTTTTCCTTCATGAACTGAGCAAAGATCACACCCAAATAAATTCAAACCACCTGCGTTGGTGTAATTACTTTCCATTTGAACCTGATGTGCCAAAAACAAGTATCCCCACTGGATTTCTGCATCCCTTGAAGGGGTCATTTCTGCACCAACAGCCAAGGAGTTCAGCAGCAATTTTAAGAAAAGCCTGCTGGACAACAATAAAAACATGGATTGGCCTGAAATTGTGTACCAGCGGAGTTCCTTACAACCCACCCAATTCCAGCTGTTGTATGTTCCATCCCCCTTCTCTGAGCCCAAGACCATGGAATTGCTCATTAGCCCTGGAGCAGAACCATTTCTGTGTACTTGCACATGTCCAGGGCAACGACAGATACGATAGACTCTGAAAAAACAGAGCCAGAAATGAAACACTTCCAAGGTTGCACTCAGAAGGAGGCTTAACACAAGGTGTTGCTTCTCCACCTGTTCCCCCATTAAACTATCAATGGGCTAAAAGAGGATGATTTGCTAGAGCCCACGTGTCTTCACTCATCTTATTTAACTTAGTTTCAATTAAATGCTCCGATACAGATTACAAAATTGCACCCCTTCCTTATGTTTTACATGATGGAATTAACACAATCACCTCAAGGTCAGTGTAAACACCCTCCTATAGAACCGTTGTGGGAGCAGGGTCGTTCCTATTGGAGACCATGTGAAAATGCACGTTGCCTGACTGCAGCGGGAGCACGACTGGGCCCTCGGTTTTATGGTCTCGGTTCCCCTCTGCATTGAAGGAGCCACAAATGGCGTCTCTAGGACCTGTAGATCATGTCTGGGTTGTGTGGTTTACTGCCCAGTGGGCCTGCTTCGGAGGTTAACACCATGCTCTCATGAGAGACTATTTCAGGGCATGGTTTCATTTTTGCTGCTCGTTATGGTTTCAGAATAAGAAGTCTGCACAAGGGAGCAGCACGTGAGTTTTTCACCCAGGCAACTTGTTCAGAGCCCCTGACACACTGGCTACAAGCCGAGGCAGTCAGGAGAGCTGCTTACAGGAGCAAAGCAAGCAGGATACGCTGGGCTGCTCAGCAGACAGGACATTTCATAATCTGCACCAGTATTCTGGATTCCTGCCAAGCCAAGATTTCCTTGCTTTGGAAGAGCCTTCATACTCGCTGCAAGACCATCCATTTAGCTGCAATGGGTTTTCTGCTACGAGCCACCGTAAATTACAAGAGACCAAAAGAGATTAATTTGGTGTGAACGGACAGTTCTAGCGGGGAAGTACTGAGCTCTCTCTACTTTTCTATTACACACATGTTTAGACAACTTTATTTATGAGGAAGCCGCAGCTGTTCTTCTGTGGCGATCCCTTCTGCCCAGCATAGGGGGAGGAGCAATTACCACACACAGAGTAAACCTTTGTCAGCAGAGATCTAACTCCGCCTCCAATCCACCACCTTGTGCTTTGCAGCAACGCCATTTGTGGCTCCTTCAGTGCAGAGGGAAACTGAGACCATGAAACGGAGGACCCAGTCCTGCTCCGCTGAAGTCGAGGTGAATTTTCACACGGTCTCCAATAGGATCAGGCCCTATATGTGAAAGTAAAAGACAAAATCAAGTAGAGTACGGCGATTTCCTTTGGGCCTGGTCCCCCTGCCACCCTCTAGGCCACACTGGCTGGTGATCAGCCATTAATTCCCTGTTCTGTATGCCCATCACTGCAGTATCCAGGCTCCTCTAGGTGGAGAAGGACTGGCCACAGCTCATGCTGGGCGCCATCATGTGCTGACTAATCAAAGTAACCTCTCCATCCATAGGACCCGAGTATGCCACCCCCACAGGCTCTCACCATCTCAGAAGTACAATAGATTTCCTAGTGCGAAAAAGAATTTGCCGTTGCACCAGTGAACCATCTTCTGCAGTCGTCTGCCCCCAGCAGTGAGCTACGCTTGAGACTTTAGAGGAGAGTTCCGAAAAGCTGATTATACAATAGTCCATAGGGCAAGACGAGTCTATACTGACTTCTGTGGACATCAGCTAATGGCTCCAAGCTCGGGGCATGAGGATTATCCCCCCCAGATTTATTGGAGACACACCTGAGCCGCGGAGTTTGCTATTATTTGCATTACTGGTGCAAAGGTAACAGACAAAGGGGTGGGAGGGGAATCAGATTGCTCATCCAGGGGACTTGAACCCAGGTCTCTCTAGACCCACTGGCTCACGTTGTTTCTCAGTTTGAACTGCCAACGGAGTGTCTTCAAAGTTCCGCATTGTGCCAGAGGTTTTGGTCTAGGCTCAGCCCTACTGGTTATTGGTCATAACTGTTATTGTTCATTCTCGTTATTAAGCATGACCTATTAGCATGCATGGGTTAAGCTTTAGCTTTTCCTCAGGGCCTTCATTTACTTCTCCGTATTGTCCCTGGTCTTCCCCCTTTTTAAAGCCACTAGTCATCCCTAAGAGCCTCAGCAGACTTATTTCTGCCTGTCAGAGGAATGAGAGCACTGCTGAAATGCCTCTCTCCAAGCTACCCGGGCATAAGAGAGTCTGCAAAAACAAGCAACATGTTACTGAGTTACCAGCTTCAGCAAATGGACACTGATGAAGAACTAAATGGCACTGAGCTCGCTCAGAGGCTGGCTGTTTAATCCAGCCATCATACAGTCTCCGCTTAACTAAATATTTGACTTCAAAATTGGGTCTGAATTATTACTGGCACAGCTTTCAAGCTACCTGGGTCCCTTTAACAAGTTGTTATTCTGGGAGAGTCGGAGGTGAGAAGATGAATAAATTCTTTGAGGAGGTTCTGGATAAACTCCTGGGCTTTGAGCATGTGTTTGTAGAGTCCTGGTAGCTTTCCAGGTTTCTGAAGCCCCAGTATGACTGTTAGAGGCTAAAGGTTGATATTGTGGGTATTGCTGTGATGCCCTTCTGGGTTTTCCATTTTCCAACTACTCACCCAAACTCGTATCCCATCCTAACCCTGTAATTCTGACACACAATCAGCTTCTCTAGAACACATTCAGTTAGCCGTTTCAGACTCTGAGTGGAGTTACATCCAGCCTTCGGCATGTACAAACACCCAGTGAAGTCAATGGGAAGTCTGCACCATTCTGGCTTGATGTGGCCCAAAGTGATGGGCTTAGATTCTGAAAGTGCAGTGCCTGCGTAGTTCACCCACAGTAACCTCGCAGCTGTTGTACCTCAGGAATAGGTCCTGGACACAGCTGTATGCATTAGAATGTGTTGGCACAAGAAGATGGAACACCAATCACTGTAAACATTGTGTTGAGGATAATTCGGATAATTTCATGATTGTTGCATAGGTGTTGCCCCATCTACCTGTCAGGGCTCTTGGCTGGGGGTGCAGGGGCTGGGGTGGGGCTGCAGACGAGGGTTTGGGGTGCAGGAAGGGGTCCTGGGGGGGCTCAGCATTGGGCCAGAGGACTGGGGCATAGGCTTACCTCAGGCAGCTATTGGTCAGCTGTGCCGCGGGGGTGCTAAGGCACTGCCTGCCTGCCCGCCCTGGCACCGCGGACCATGCTGTGTCCCAGAAGCAGCCAGCAGCAGGTCCAGCTCCTAGGTGGAGGCGTGTAAGCGGCTCTGTGCAGCTCTCGCCCATGGGCACCGCCCCCCTCCCCCGGTTCCATTGGCCAGGAACTGGACAATGAGTGTGTGGAGTGAGTGCTCGGGGTGGGGGCAGTGCACAAAGTCCTGTGGCCCCCCTGCCTAGGAGCTGGACCTGTGGCTGGCCACTTCTGGAGCACAGCACAGTGTCGGAACAGGTAGGGACTGCCTTACCTAGGCAGCACCGCTGACAGGACTTTCAACAACCCAGTCGGTGGTGCTGACCAGAGCTGCCGCAACCCAGTGCCTTCCATTCCGGGAGCCAATTCTGTGTCACAACCCTCAGTTTGAAAACCATGGGGTTATCTGACAAGGTTGCCTGATGACCCGGGAGGTCCCTTCCACTCTTATGTTCTTAAATCACTTGCAGACCGTTTTTTAGACACAAGACAAAAAATAGCATCTGGCAGGATTGGCTAAAATTATCCCTCAAATAAGGAGAGGGCATGCAATGAGCCAGAGGACTAGACTGCTTTTTTGCATGCGGAATCAATACTGAACATCACATTCTGCATCACTTTCCACTTCATTATTCCATAGCAATGGCAGGAAAGGGAGAAATCCCCTTCAGGATCCGTCTTTTATTAAAGGGCATATTGATTGCTATGCAAGTCGCTGGTATTCGTAGTAAACCCTTCAAGACTCAGAAGAACTTCAGTGTCAGCAGAGAACTGTTAGATCTCCCTGCTCCCTAACATACCTCTGTTCAGTAATGTCAAAAGAAATGAACTTGCATTGTATTTTGCTGGCTTCAACTACTGTCCTGGAACATCAGGAGCCTGGAACAGACGCAAATTCTCACAGCGTCTGTGTGCTATTTTAGTCCCTCGGTTAGGGTTAAGCAGCAGACAAAGTGTGGGTGATCCGTTTTGACTGACTCAAGCTCCAGAATGCACTTCTGCAGAACCCTGCACCTTGGGTTACCACCTTTGAAATGAACCCCACCCCCAGCACCAGGCAATCCCAACACCCAACCACAAGGCAACTTCGCACCCCCCCCGCAACAGCCGCTTCTAGTATGTAGTCGAGAGAGAACATGTAGAGATAAGATTGCTAACACCGCACTCTCTCCTCACTCAAACCTCTCTCACCCCCCCCCCCCCCGCGCAGTGCCCTTGCACGGTGGTGGGCAGGCAGTGCTGTATTTGCAACAGTGTTGATCGGTTATCACTTAAACTGCGGATGTGGGAACACGGCAGCCTCTGTAGCCGGACCGACACCTTTAACATTAGTTATCCCAGTGTATGGTGATAATAATGCAAATCTTGAGACCCACGTAAAACAAAAACAACAAACTGGAAGATTAAATTGTTTTTCTGGCAACTGGCTTAGGCAGTCAAATACCAGCCAGATGGTTACCATACTTTCACGCAATGATCTCAAAGCATTCGTTCATGTTGGTTATGGCAAATGACTAGAGGTCCCAGCTGGCAGGGGTATCAGTGTGCCAGACACTGTGTATATGCATAGTCAGAGACCGTTCCCGCACTGAAGAATTTACAGCCTGAGGGCTTGTCTACACAGCCCCACCGTTTGGCCTACCAGGGTGTGAACAGAAGTGTGCACGAAAGTGCTGTGCTGTAACGCTCCTGTGTGGACGCCACAGGCATGACCTCAAAGGTTCCTAGTTCATGTTAAGGTCGTTCTCTTCAAACAGTATTACATTCATGTGAAATAACATGAGCCTTTCAGTTTCCATCTGCAGCATCCACACAGGGGAGTTCCAGCACAACACTTCCGTGCGCTCTTCCGTGCGCTCTGCTAGTCTGAACTGCGGGGCCATGTAGATATAGCCTAAGAAAACATTCTCTCCATTTTACAGATGAGGAGCTGTGGTGCAGAGAGATTAGGCGACTTGTCCAAGGTCACACAGGAAATCTGATTGAGCTGGCAATTGAACTCAGATCTCCTGCCTCCACTCATGTGCTTTAGCCACAAGAGTTCCTGAGTAGTAAAAATAGAACTGGGCTGCACTTGTGAAGTTCCAATCAGTCTCGGGGTGTTCTATCCAAGGGATCGCTACATCTCTCACTTGTGGCTCTAAGCACCAATCCTGATCCAGGGTAGCTCGAGTGAAGACCTTAAATCTTATACACAGACACTGAGATAAACATAAGGCATCAGTCCAGTGTGCAAGAGCCAGGAAATCTACATAGCAAATTTTTCTTTCAGTGGGAATCACACACCCCTTTCGTGTAGGGCATTTCAGGTCCTTTTTTAAAAAGTCGCATCCATTTTCTTCAGCCAGCATGTTGAAACCTCACATGGTTTCCCAGTGGTTTTCCAACACAGATAGACTGGTAAGCATTTAAGCATGGGACCAGGAATCTCCACACATCCTGCAAGCTCAGGATTCAGCCAGCGAGGGGGTCCTAGCCTAAACTGTGGCACCCAGAATTGGACACAGCCCTCCAGCTGAGGCATCACCAGTGCCAAGCAGGGCAGAACAATTACCTTCTGCGTCTTATGGATGACGCTCCTGTTAATACACCCCAGAATGATAATAATCACAACAACGTCACATTTGTGGGCTCATGCTCAATTTATGATCCATTAAAAAAACCCAGATTCTTTTCAGCAATACTACCACCAAGCTGGTTATTCCCCATTTTGTAGATAAGATTGCTAACACCGCACTCTCTCCTCACTCAAACCTCTCTCACGCCCCCATGCAGTGCCCTTGAATCACACCCCCGTTCACCAGTGCAAAATGATGGAACATGGAGGCTTAAAGGTTACAAGTTAATAACAAAAAACAGACACATTGAGAGAATAAGCTGTTGACAATACTGTATTTGAATAGCTTAGGAGGGGTTCTGATGCACTTCACAGAAATATAGGGGTGGCCCCTAAGGTGGTCCCTGATCCCTCCCTTCCCTCACAATGAGGCAGGACTAAGCAAATCTGGACCATCCCTGACAGGTGTCTGTCTAACCTGTTTATGACAATATCTGATATTGGGGATTCCACAGTTCCCTTTGAAGCCTGTTCTAGTGCTTAACTAATATCTAACCAAAATCTCCCTTGCTGCAAACTAAGCCAATTATTTCTTGTCCTTCCCTGGGTGGACATGAAGAACAATGTATCACTGTTCTTTTTATAACTGGATTTAACATGTTTGAAGACTGCTGTCATGTCCTCTCGCACCCCTTCCGTCTTCTCATCTCTGGACTAAACATTACTTTTTTCCCAACCTTTCCTCATAGGGTAGGTTTTCTAAGCCTTTGATCACTTTTGTTGCTCTCCTTTAGACTCTCTCCAATTTGTCCACAGCTTTCTTAGTGTGTGGTGCCCAAAACAGCGCACAGCACGCCTGCTGAGTTTTCACCGCTGCTGAATAGAGTGGGACAATGATTTCCCATGTCTTAAACACTCGTGGTTGTCATTCTGGGATGTACTGATGGACTTTTTTTACAACAGCCTCACGTAGCTGACTCATTCAATTTCTGATTCATGATAGACCACCAAATTAGGGACAGAAGCTGGAGGAGGCATTTCTAGAACAAACAACAGAAATATCCAAAACACACGCCCTGGTAGTAAAACGAGGGACTTAATCTACCCAGGCATCGGTTGGAGAAGTGATACGGCAACATGCAAAATGTTAGGATGCAGCTGCTCCATGCAGAGCAGGACAGGTGCATTCCAGTCATGACGCTTCATCTTTGCAAGGCCAGTCTCCCTGCCCCCAGTCGGAACTGCCTGAGGGCTGCTCTAACTTTGTCTGGCTGTAAACAGATGCCCCCATTTCCATGTTATGCTGGCAGCAGGGAGATGGTACAAGGATCACAATGTCAGTTCTATGTGAGAGGATCCCTCTTAAAGGGCCAGACTCTGCCAGTGGTACAGTGTGAACTGTAGAATCTGGTGTAGCTACTGGTAGCAGCCTGTACTAACAGCTATAGGTCATTAGAGGAGCTACAGATAAATAGCATGACTTCTCAAAATAGCATTGGCACCCTCATGTGGTCACCTGAGACACTGTATACACTCCCAGTCAGCCCATCTCAGAAGATGCCCAGAGAAAGCCACAGAAACTGATTAGACACCTAGAAAGTCTTCTCCTAAGAGGAGAGAATATAAGATTGTCTCCTCTCTAAAGAAACAGCTCCAAACAGGAAACATGATGTAGGTATCTAAAATACTGCCACGGCATAAAGAGAAGGTAAATCGGGTGCTCTTATTTCCAGTCTCTCATAATAAAACGAGACATTAAATTAAAAGGCAACAAAAAAGTATCATGTGGAACTCACTGCAACAAGATAATGAAGAAGTGAGCATAGCATGATTTTACAAAATTAGACATTTCTATGAATAAGATTATCCATATTATATCATACCAAATTCACTGTCCATTTTGGTTAATTTCACAGACATAGGATTTCAAAAATCATAAATTCATGATTTCAGCTCTTTACATCTGAGATTTCACAGTGCTGTAATTGTAGGGGTCCTGACTCAAAAAGGTGTTAGGGGGATAGCAAGGTTATTGCAAGGGGGGTTGCGGTACTGCTACCCTTTCTTCTGTGTTGCTGCTTTTGATGGCACCGTTTTTGGAGCTGGGCAGCTGGAGAGTGGTGGCTGCTGAATGAGATCCCAGCTCTGAAGGCAGAGCCACCATCGGAAGCAACTCAGAAGTAAGGAGGGCATGGTATGGTGTAGCCACCCTTCCTTCTGGGCTGCTGCCTGCAGAGCTGGGCCCTCAGTCAGCAACTGCCACTCCCCCATAAAATCTGTATAGTATAGGGTAAAAGCACACAAAATACCAGATTTCACGGGGGGGGGGGGGGGGGGGGAGTGGGGGAAGAGACCAGATTTCATGGTCCAGGACACGTTTTTCAGGGCCATGAATTTGGTTTGCTGCTTGTCACTAGCAAAGCATTGTGAGATACAGCCCAGACTAGAGAGTTAAGGGGGCACAGCGGTCCTGCGGTCCCAGGCTGCACCCCCGGGATCCCATCTACAGCTTCCTCACCCTGCCCCCAATCCTCTAGGGCAGTAACCCTGTCAGAGGAGGGCATTAGGTTGGTGTGAGATGATTTGTTCTTGAGAACTACATGGTGCTATTCCTTATAAAACTCTATTATCCTCTAGGTGCTTTCAAATTGATTATTTAATAACTTGTTCCAGCGCCTTGCCGGGTACCCACGTTAGGCCAACTGGTCTATAATTCCACAGGCCCTCACAGTTCCCTTTTTTTAAAGACAGGTGCTGTGTTTGCCCTTCTCCAGGCCTTTGGGACATCACCTGTCCTCCATCAGTTCTCAAAGATAATTGCTAACAGTCCTGGGATTGCTTCAGCTAGGTCCTTAAGTATCTTAGATGAATTTCACCAAGCCATGCCAACTTGTTACATATAAATTAGCTAAATATTCTTTAACCTGTTCTTTCCCCCTTGCTCTTAATATTAATTGTGTCGAGTATCACCACTGCCCTTTTTAGTGAAGACGGAAGCCAAACAGGCATGAAATGCCTCAGCCTTCTTGAAGTCATTAGCTCTCTTCCCCACTAGGTGGAGGATCTACACTTTGTCTTTCTTTTAATGTATTTATAGAACCTATTGTTGTTTTATCTCACAGAGCACCCCTGGGGAAGGGCTGTATGTTATTGCAAGCTCCTCAGGATTTCAGTCAAGTTTTAAAATGAAGTGTTGGAAAGTCACTGAACCCTACAGATATCCCCATGTCCTGGTATAAACACCCACGAGTGTCTGAGCAGGCCGTTCATTGGGACACTCACAGGAAAGCTCCATAGAGATGGAGAAAGAAATGATGCCCCCATCCTGCCCAGTCTCCCCTCACACATACACTATGGAGAGGTCTGCACTTGCTCTGGGGAGGAGAGGAGAAGGTCGCAGGGTGCCTGACCCTTCCCTCTACATGGATGGTCCATATGCAGCTCCCTGTGTTTTAATCTCTAGTTGGTGCAGTCCATGGCACCCCCCCACCCCTATTGCCCGTGATCATTAGGACTTGCTGAGTTGGACTGGGGGCTGCTCACAACAGGGACGCCAAGGGAAATCCACGTGTCTGGCGCTGAGCCTGGTGCAGGGCCTGAGAAGGGAGGCAACACGCGTCCCTGGTCCGCTGGAGTTGCACTGACTTACACCCTGGAAGCAACAGCCCCTAGTGGTCACTCAGGCAGCGAGGTCTGGTCACAGGAGAGACACACCCCAGTCATGATTCCTCCTGCCCCTATCCGGAGCCCAGTGGCATAGAACCAACTATGTCGGCTCAGCACCTGCAGGGACGCCCTCTGGGATATTTCCCAGCCTTACATCTGCTTTGCAGCTGCATTACTCCAGCTCACCAATCCAAAGCGACTCCAGCACAAGAGGGGATTCCCTACCTCTTAGAATATTAGGGTTGGAAGAGGCCTCTGGAGGTCATCTAGTCCAACCCCTGCTTAAAGCAGGACCAATCCCCAACTGAATCATCCCATACCTCCTCATCACTGCCATTGCACCACGCACACCAAAGCTCCCGTACAAAGGCCAACCATTAATACTGCTGAGTGGTGGCACACATCAGGGCCCTGCAAGTTGCCTTCGAATTGGAGAAGAAATTGGTGACGTGCAGCCTGGGTATTCTCTTAATACAAGATGTTGCATTTATACTATGGACACCAGTCCTGGAACAGGGGAGATCACAAACATCATGCAGGCAAACCTCTCTGTCAGAAACAATGCTCAGTTCCAGGGGTCAACCCCACCCCAAAAATCGACTTTAGAAAGAATATGGCAGAAAGCTCCCTTGGGGCTTGTCAGAGCTGCCACAAAGCCAAACAACACAGAACAGCAGCACAGCACTTCTCCAGAGACTACACACTGCTTGCAGACCAAGAAAAATAACCTGTGGGACCAGGGCCAACAGCACCATCTGATCACTCCTGCCACACTAATAGATGCCATTGGAGGCCCATTGAAAACTAAATCTACGAGGAAATTCAGCGTCAATATCTCATTCTGCTGTTCTGTGTCACATTAACAAGTTATTCTGCCATTTCTCCCATTTGATCAGCTATTCTGAGTGTTTCCTTTGCTGTAAAACCCATGTCTTTAAGACAAAATCAGGGAGAGTTTTAGCTAAATACTGCTTATATCCACCGGCAGCATTGTGTAAAGTGTAACACATTTCTGGTGTGTTTTTCTGGTATCACAAGAACGGGCAGTGGCTGCATAACATTGTTACAATGTGTTTCACATCAATACAATCTCACTTGTAAAGCATCACGCGCTAATGTCCCATGCCAATGATGATTTTATGCTTTGCTGAAGCAACAGTGATATCTTATCAACTTGATACATTACTCCAATACCAGGAACAGCATTTTCGGTAAGCTGGGCAGTACGCTGCCAATTGGATAGCAGGCATTCAAAGACAGGATGCTAAATTTACTCACGTTTGCCGAAGTCTTCACAGGGTGCAAAGGAGACTTCCATTGTGCTACAATCAATCTTGCAGATAAGACATAGTAATGAGGGCCCAATCCTGCACCCCCTTACCCATGTGATTAGTCCTTGCTCATACAAGTAGGACCATTGGGCCCCGATTCTCCTCTCACTCACCCCACTCCTTCCGGCTCTTTTCCCTTCTCTGATCTCAGCTCCGGTGCTGCCTGGCTCCATCCCATACCTGTTCATGTTAAAATAAAAGACAAAGTTAAAGACAAAACCAAATAGGGCCGGCAAGTGTAACAGGAGAAGTGAGCAGAACCCTTTGGGCTGGACAGCTTTCTCCCAGGGAAGTCACTGAGAGGTAGGCGCCCAAATACCCTAAAAAGTCTGTCTCCTTGTGACTAGTGAGCTTTCAAGAGCAGTGGTCACTTTTCCCTTGTCTTCTCTTTTCTTCCTTCCTGGATTCTCCCCACTCATCTTATTTCTAATCACATAAGCAATGTAAATGGGAGCATATGATCTTTGGGACTCAGACATAGGGGTGAAACCTGGCCCCAGTGAAGTCAACGGCAAGCTCCCATTGATTCCCTCGGGCCACCTGTCTTTCATCTCAGTTCTCTCAGTACCTCGGCTCTGTTGGATTTGGGTGGGTAACGGCAGATTACATTATGGGAGGAACCCATTTCTTACTGTTCCCCACCCTCCAAATATCCCCCCTCTGAACTCTCTGGGCAACACTGGGGCCTTCAGCAGTTGAGAGGAGCTCCTGACTGTTCAGCTTAGCCAGTCCTCCCTGCGGTTGCCTCCTAGCCTTGGGAAAACATGTGAAGCATTTCTGAGAGATAACGACATTCACCAGCATGGCCAGAATCTTATCTGCGGCAGTAGAATTCCACAGTATCACCACAGACATCACTGGGCACCCTTCCCCCCCATGCACAGTTCACCCTCTCCATTCTTCAGCAACCACAAAACCAACCAAGCAAACCACCCCGCCTGAAGCAGGTTATTCTCTATGTTAGGTCAGCCTGAAGGAAGCCATCCCCATCCCAAGCTGGCTAGCCCCAGGGCTTTCCTGTCCCGGCTTTTTCTCCACCTGCAGGGAGGCCCATCCGATCAGGGAGCACTAATGAAATGCACCAGACTCAGCAATGGGCTGGCTGTGTACTTCCATCCACCCCTCAGAGAAGCATAAGAACATAAGTGCTGCCATAGCAGGTCAAATCATGGTCCTTCTTATCCAGTATCTTGTCTCTGGCAGTGGCCAACACCAGGGAGTTGTACAGAACAGGGCAATTATCAGGAGATCCCCCCTTGTCTTCTTCTCCCAGCTTCTGGTAGTCAGAGGTCGAGGGTCACCACTGGCATGGTATGAGAAGGTGTAACAGAGCCTGGGTATCCTGTCACAGTCTCACACGATGGGGCTTATGATGATGCCTATTAAGGAACAAAATTACTCCAGGGAGATGTGAGCAGGCACAAGCCACTAGGCAGTTGGGGTTTTTTTTGCCTCTTCCAGACTGATGGTCTCCCGTGGGGGGGCAGGAAAGGGTGGGAGAAAGGCAGTGATCACCAACAACACAGGAGAATTGGCTGTGGGAGGCTGTTCTGTGCAGGGGAGACAAGGCAGAAATTGTAACTTAAACATTCAGATCACCTCTCACCATTTTATCTCATGGCTCACAATACTAATAATCCCTAACTCTTATCTGGCACTTTTAATCAGCAGATCTCAACGTGCTTTACAATGGAGGGCAGAGTCATTATCCCCATTTTACAGAGGGGGAAATTGAGGCATGGGGCTTCGATGTGACGTCCCCAAAGTCAATCAGCAGGCCAGTGGCAAAACTGGTAATAGAAGCCAGCTCTTCAGAGTTTAGAGCATTGCTCTATCTGCTAGGCCACACTTATTCCTTAAAGCCCCAGCTCTTGGAGTCAGGTGATTATGGGAGAGTCTCTGTTTGTTTTTTTAAAAAGTAAGTTTCTAGCCCTCAACATGACGACGGGACTGCAAAAGACTCAGAAACTGGATGGCAAATTTTAAAAATCCCCATTTTCAAAATAACATTTCAATTCTTAAGCCAATCTCATCAATTCTTTTGGTGGGGGAGGGGGCTGATACATGATTTTGAACGCTGGGGGCAGACAATGTTGAGTTCTGATCTGTAGCTTGTCTCAGCCTATCAGCCTGCCTTGTCTTTGTAGATTGCAGGGACCATGTTCTATTCTACAGCCCCTATCCTGAAAAGTTTTAGGTCTGTGTTCACTCCACACACTGAGGTTATGAAGTCAGTGGGTCTACTCCTAGCACATAGCTTTAAACACATGCATCGCTCTCTGGAGAATCAGAGCCAATGTTTGCCAAGCACCAAGCACATAGGATGCCAATGTTAGCGGAGGCCTTGAGGTGCTTCTAGAATATAATGATAAACCAGAGAAGAAATACAACAAACTACCCTTGCCTAACCATGATACATCTTAAATAAATTCCCTGAACTAGATGTTGTGAGCCACAATGGCACCACCAGGACAAAAAGTTCAAGCAAAACAAACTCTTCCTTCATCACTGAATGCAGCTACCTCTGTGATGGCAACTGATTAACAGTATACAGCAGCACAGTTCAACAGTTTAGGACAGGAAGTGAAGATTCCATATCTAGCGGAAACTGCCAAGGCAATTTAGAGAGGTAGGACGTAATCACCAGCTGTGACTTGCCCTGGACAGAGGTTAACAGCTTTGTTCTTCCAAGAAGTGCCCTGGATCGTTAATGACCTCCATCAGAAGAGTATTCCCTTAAAGAAAGGGGGATTCAGAGGTTACCTATTGAATCACCAGTACTTGCAGCACTACTGTTATTCCCTAGACTCTAGAGCCTAGAGGTCTCTTATCAAGTATCAACGGAGCTACCCTATATGGTCATTTGGCCCATCATTGACCTCTGAGATGATATGCAGCAAGAGCAACTGTACACAGCAATTCTAGGACCGAAAAGGGATTTTTCGAAATATTTGGTGAATCAAAAAGTCCAAAAAAATCATTTTGGGTCAAACGAAATCTTTCATTTCAACAAAATCAAAAGGTTCCATTGCGATTTCAACCATTTTAAAGAATGGTTTTAAATGGTGGAGTTTTAAATAAAATTAAAGACAACTATGAAACAAAAAGTTTCAAACTAAAACAATCAGAATGTTTTGTTTAGAAAAAGGCTAACCAAAACATTTTGGTTTTCTCTGATTTTTCTTCTTTTTGACAGAAACAATTTGGGGAAACTGAAACAAATTCACAATACGTTTCAGAGTCACCAAACCTACATTTTTTCACCAAAATAAAGTTTTGGACAAAAACACTCACCCAGTTCTAGTGCAGTGCTTAATTTGTAACAAAAGAAATGCTGGGACTCAAGTAATTAGGTGCAGGGCTCAAGCAATTTTTCTACATTCATATCTGACACAAGCCCAGAGGTGCCGGGGCTATGAACTGCCACGCCTAGAGGTCCTGGGACTCTGCCCTGGCACAGAGTAAGCACTGTTCTAGTTTCTAAGGCATTAAACTCAGAGCATGACTCAGGTCTTCAGGCAGGTACTGATGGAGTCCCTGATCTTGCAAACACTGATGTACACAGGTAATAAACCCGTTTAGTTCAGTGGGGTACTGGGCTCTGACCGCAGGCTCAGTGTGCTTGGCAGAATCCGCTTTTCATTTCTTTTATCGTTTCGACAGAAAATCCTGGTGTTTATTTTTAAGCTTTTTTGTTGGGTTACATTGTCAAAGCTGCAGGAAATGATGAGGGAGCTGTCCGGCAACAATTCTTTCCTGACAGTAGACGTTGAGATTTATAATCCTTCAAACACCGAATTGCCAACCTCCCACATCAAAACAGACAAAGCGCTTGTCTTCACGACCACGCTAAAGCGGTGCCGAGGTAGCCGGTTTGGTGAAGACGTGTTGTGTTGACAGGAGAGCACTCTTCCATCTAAGTAATTACTCCACCTCAAAGAGAGGCGGAAGTGGTGTTGGCAGGAGAGCGTCTCCCGCTGGCATATCGCCGTGTGGACACTGCTTTAAGTTGACGTAACTGCGGGTGTGTGGGTGTTTTTTTCACATCCCTGAGCAACATAACTTTACGCCGGTCGCGTAGACCAACCCATAGTTCACGTCCTTAAATCAAACGCCAGTAAGTTCCGGACACAGCAGTTTTCTGTCTGCACAATGCAATTATTATGGATGGAAATATTTTCCCTCCCGTTTTGGGTCCGGGGAAATCAGCCGTTCCTAGGGTGGCCAGACAGCAAGGGTGAAAATTTGGGACGGGGGGTGGGAGGGTAATTGGTTTCTATGTAAGAAAAGCCTCAAATATCGGGCCTGTCCCTATAAGATTGGGACTTCTGGTCACCCTAATGGTTACGCACATTGACCAGCCCAAAGCTAATCCTTCAGGCGGGCTGGGCACAGGGCGATGCTCTCCGGGGGGTGGCCCTTCCTCCTAGGCCACCCCCTTGGGGTCCCTTGGCTCCTGGAGGGTGGTGGAGAGTGACCCAGAGTGGGGCCCCTTCCCAGCCACCCCCCCCCCCCCCCAGTCACTGGAGCGAGGCCCGGCTGAGGGGGGGACTTGGGGGCGGGTCCGGCTGAGGAGGAGCCCTGGGCCCGGGGGCGGGCGGGAGAATGTCACCTGACACCATCTTAGCAACCGAGGCGCTGGCGCCGGCCCGGCCCCGCGCAGCAGCGAGCGGCGCGGCGGCCCCGGATCATGGCGGGGGCTTGAGGGCGAACGGGAGCCGGGCCGGGAGCCGAGCGATGCCGCGGCGCTGAGGAGCCCAGCCCGGGCGCTCCGGCGGCGGCAGCATGGAGGACGGGCTGGTGTCCGAGGAGGAGACCTGTGAGTGGGAGCCCCGGGGCTGCTCTGCCGGCGGGACGGGGACGGGTCCGTGGAGCGTACGGGCAGACACGCACATGCACACTCAGCAAGAGCACACACTCGTGTTCACACACCGACACACTCAGCAAGAGCACACACTGACACACTCAGCAAGAGCACACACTCGGGTTCACACACCGACACACTCAGCAAGAGCACACACCGACACACTCAGCAAGAGCACACACTCGGGTTCACACACCGACACTCAGCAAGAGCACACACTCGTGTTCACACACCGACACACTCAGCAAGAGCACACACTGACACACTCAGCAAGAGCACACACTCGTGTTCACACACCGACACTCAGCAAGAGCACACACCAACACCCTCAGCAAGAGCACACACTCGTGTTCACACACCAACACCCTCAGCAAGAGCACACACTCGTGTTCACACACCGACACCCTCAGCAAGAGCACACACTCGTGGTTTTTTTTTTGTTTTTAAATGGAGATATACCAATCTCCTCGAACTAGAAAGACCTTTCAGGTCATCGAGTCCAGTCCCCTGCCTACACTAGCAGGACCAAGTACTGTCCCCTGACAGATTTTTTGCCCCAGATCCCTAAATGGCCCCCTCAAGGATTGAACTCACAACCCTGGGTTTAGCAGGCCAATGCTCAAACCACTGAGCTATCCCTCCCCCCTCCTCACACACCGACCCTCAGCAAGAGCACACACTCGTGTTCACACACCGACACTCAGCAAGAGCACACACAGACACACTCAGCAAGAGCACACACGTGTTCACACACCAACACACTCAGCAAGAGCACACACAGACACACTCAGCAAGAGCACACACATGTTCACACACCGACACACTCAGCAAGAGCACACACCGACACTCAGCAAGAGCACACACTCATGTTCACACACCGACACACTCAGCAAGAGCACGCACTCGTGTTCACACACCGACACCCTCAGCAAGAGCACACACTCGTGTTCACACACCAACACTCAGCAAGAGCACACACAGACACACTCAGCAAGAGCACACACGTGTTCACACACCGACACACTCAGCAAGAGCACACACCGACACTCAGCAAGAGCACACACTCATGTTCACACACCGACACACTCAGCAAGAACACACAGATACAGACACACTGAGCGAGAGCACACACTTGTTCGCACACACACACACATTCAAGCTCACAGAGAGAAACACACTGACACAGGGCACACACTCAGCAAGCACACACAGATACAGAGACATGCACATTCAGTAAGAGCACACATTCATGTTCATTCACACCCAGACACTCAGCACATACACACTGTCACACTCAGCTAGGGTGACCAGATGTCCCCATTTTATAGGGACAGTCCTGATTTTGGGGTCTTTTTCTTATACAGGCTCCTATTACCCTCCACCCTCGTCCTGATTTTTTACACTTGCTGTCTGGTCTCCCTACACTCAGCAAGCCAACACAGATACAGAGAGACACACACTCAGCAAGAGCACACAATCATATTCGCTCACACTCAGCAAGCTCACACAAACACACTTGCACTTAGCAAGCTCAAACTCGTTCACAGCGATGCACTCAGCCAGCTCACACTCATTCACACACACTCAGCAAGATCACTCACAGACACTCAGCTGACGCACACATACACACAAATGAAATAAAATAAAATGGGGATGGGGGGGGGGGGGAGAAATCTGTCAGTATCAGGAAAGGCAAGTATTTTTAAAATTACCTTAAAATAAAATCCACTTTTAAGAGGATGGACTCTTTCTTCTACGCAAACTATTGTTAGTCTTTTAGGAGGGACTATGGAAATTACTTAAGAAACTTGCCCTTTGGGTTTCATTCATACATGAATGAACATGAAACTAAGAACAGGGATTGCTATGGGAGTGATACCATTTTTATTATTATGTTCCTGTTTGTCATTAGACTGTAGAAAATGGAACTTTAATTGTCATTATTTGTAAATCCACTATTGAGGGTTTTCTGTAGCGCCCATCATCCTAGTATTTGAATGTGTCCCAGGTAAGTCAGGTTTGCATGTTGAAGTCCCTACGGATTTAGGATGAGTTTTACAGCAAGAGTTTCTCTGCTGTTTCCACTTTGTTGCTCTTTCCGAATGGCTTTTCAAACAGTTCTGGACCAAATTCTGCCCTCAGTTATGTCAGCATAAATCTGCATTATTTCCTTTAGAGTCAAGGGTTTAGCTCTAGATTTGCTGTTCGCTGGGGTGATTTAGGGCAATTTGGCCCACTGGGTGAAATCAGGGATGTTATTTTTTTAATATTTTATTTGTACAGGAAGCGTTAGAAAAACGGGCTTATTTTTATGGGCTCTGTAGAGCACCCTGTAGAAACTGAGTGCTCCACGCAGTATAAATAAGGGTGGCACTCCAAGTTATTAGAGTAACATTCAGGGTATATGGCTGAAAGCCACAAATGATTAGGCCGGAAATTTGGAAGAAATGAAACTCAAATCTTTAATTCACTCCATTGGAGCAGGTGGGAATTGCATACGTCTTTTATATGGAGTTGGATTGGGTTTGAGATTATTCAGTACGGCAGGAGCGATTTGGACTGTAGTTTTAAATTTTTCTCATATTACTAACCTAATAGATGATTGAAACAGAATTTTAAGCATCTAATTTACTTTGCACAATTTCTTTGATTTCCTTACTTTTGCATTTCTCTCAGTTTGGCTACTGAAACGAAACTGGTCGGTTTCCATTTTTATTTATAGTCAGTGTCCGCTTTTGGAGCTTAGGTCTCCAGTAAAGCAGGTGATGGTCTGAACTAAAGAAACCTCTTAAAATTCCATTCATACACAGGGTTTGTAAAATCTGGACAGGGATCTTTTCTGTTTTTTATTTTCTGTAATGCATTATGCATGTCTGTGATGGTAGAATTAATACCAATCATCATCCTGTTTTCATCGCATACTAATTCATGATCCATCTAAGCAAAGCACGGAGTGATGGTAACACTGCAAGGCTAAAGCAACCGCAATAATTGATCTTTGTGTTCCAATGATTTAAATAAAACAAAGACCATTATTTTAACACATTTTTGCCACAAATTTCTTTTGCTGTTTTTCAAAATCTCGTGCCCAGTAAGCTTTCTGTAAGTGCACTGATGTTAAATTGTTCAGATTATTTCGAACATAGTTTGTGATAACAGAATTCATATTCCCGCGTTACTGAATTCCAAATGCTGTGGAGTCTAATCTCAAAAGTTGCTGTGTTTATAGCGAATCATTGGTCATTGCCCACGTGTGTGCAGTGATGAAAAATTCATTTGGGGTTGTGGTTTTAGTAATGTGGTCATTTTTTTCACTAAGAACAGGATTGAGGCTACTAACTTGTTTCATGTTACACTGTCAAAGGGTAATAAAGCCTACAGACCTAGGCTATGTTTGAATTAGGGGCTTAGGGCTCACTACCGTATTTTGAGCCAGGTGAATGAATGAATCAGTGGCTTTTTTTGGCAATTTTGACTTCATGAATTCATAAATATGAAGACACCTCCCTTGTGACTACATGAGGTGTCCCTAGCTCAACAGAGATGCATGGAATTTTCCCTGATACAGTAGACTCTTGATTATCCAGAATTGGGTTAACCAGGATGTGGATTAACCAGGATGTCAAAAAAAAAAGAAAAAAAAAAGCAGGTACCGCACAGGGCTGGCTCTGTTGACGCCCCAAGCACACACACAAAAATCTCCCATCAGAGCGCAGGGCAACCAGTGAACCAATGCCCCCTCTCCCTGGTGCAGGGTGGCTGGTGAACCAACACCACCCTCCCCATATTTCCTATGGATGGTGATTATCCAGGATTTTATTAACCAGGATTAATTTTTTCCCTATCATCCTGGATAATCGAGAGTCTACTGTATACAGAAATTAACATCTGCAGCAGGGCACTCTCTGTGTAATCATCAGCATTAACAATTCATGTAAACTACCCCTATCCTTCCAAGTAATGCTGGTATTGCCACTTTGGTGAAATGCCCATGTGCTGTGGAAACAACTGCTTCATTGACATAACTGATCTAACAGAGTAGGGGGTAATACACAATAATCCTCCTTTTACAAGGTTTCAAGCTAGTGCCCAAACTCCCCTTTTCTTCAGTGGGAACAGCGGGGCCATCCCCTGTAGATACTATTGTTCCACGTTCAGTTTTGGCTCTGTTGATGGAAAATCTTGGGAAGGCGTTTTGGGAGATGGGGGTAGGTGGAGGATCATGGAAAGAGAGCAATGAGCAAAAGGGAAGTTGAAATTATGTCTCTGCCACTCATGACGCCTGGCATATGGATTATTAGAATGTATGGCAAAGAATACACAGTTGATGCATAGTTGGTACTTAGATAGATACACACACCATATATATAGATGTATGCACACACACATTCTATATATATACGCACACAATCTATGATTGTGTGTGTAGCATGGCAGCGACTCACCCTGCAGCGCCTCCTGCTGGTCTGTCCAGGGAATTAGCTCACTCCAGCCTCTGGAGCGCCCTCTGCAGGCAGATGTCCCACTTGCTGCGGCCCAGTGTCCCTCCCTGGACCCTGGTGCCCTCTTCCCTGGGGTGCTGCACCCCTGCAGTACCCCCACAGTCTCATGGTCTCCCCTCTCCGGGGATCCACCACCCTCTATCCCCACCTTGCCTCAGTCTAGGCAATTGCCAGTCACCACTTACCCCTGTTCACTGTGGCAGACTGCAGTATCATTGCCACTCATAACCGGCAAGGAGGGTTGGCCTGCTGCTTCTACCTCTGTAGCCCTGGGCTGCCCCCTGCAGCCCCAGTACCCTTTGTTGGGCCGTCCCCTAGGCCCTGCAGCCTGGGGGTTTCCAAGCCAGAGCTCCCCCAGTGCCTCTTGCATTGCCCCAGCCCTACTTCACTCTAGGTACCTTGTCAAGCTCCCCAGCAGCCAGGCCTGTCTACCTCCATAGACAGAGGAGACTATGTTTCTGCACCAAACTGGGCCTTTTTTATCAGGGCCAGCCTGGCCCTAATTGACCCGGCCACAGCTGTGGCTGCTCTGCCCCAGCTGTTTTCACTTGCAGCCCTTTGCTGGGCTACCTTTCGCTAGCCACAGCCCCTTGCAGGACTGTTTTAACCCTTTTTCTTTAGGTGTGGGGCAGCCGCCCCACTACAGTGTGTATATATAATTGGCATGGGAACGTTTTTAAAGCTGAGGCTCCCTTGCAGTTGAGTTGTATTAGCATTCGCGGTGCACCCTCTGCTGACGTAAAACAGCTGTGAAGTCAGTAGAGCTACATCCATTTACAGCCACTGCGGATCTGGCCCAACATTTCTACCATTAGCCTTTAAAATCCCTAGCACTCATCCATGCAGCAGATTTGTCAGGTGGAAACAATCCATCCGGTTCCGCCATCTGCTCTGCTGTGCATCTCTTTGGTTTGATGGTCAGTTAAGCAAGATGGAGTGAGAGGGCAAGCTCGATCCCCCCCAAAAGCATAGTGCTGAAGATCATGCTGCTTCATAAAAAATGGGTTTTGTCCTGCCCCAAAATAAGCAAAACCAGAAAGCTGAATTGCTGAATTGATTTGCAACCAATTTCTGACACGTTTATAGCTGTTTAGCCGGTCGGGCACTGTCTCTCTCGCTCTCTCTCACATGGGACTTGGAAATCTCTCAAACTTTGCCCTCAAATGTTATCAGACACTGACTATGAGTTTGTAACACTGAAACTGGCTGGTTACTGTTTATTTCTTGTATTGCAGTAATGCCCAAAAGCTCCAATCAGTATCCGGACCCCACTAGTTAGGTGCTGTACAAATGTATCAGATGAATCTCCCCTGCCCCCAAAGTGTTTATAATCTAATGTAAGACAAGTTGATGAATAACTAGATGGGAAGGGACTGGGAGAATGAAGGTAACCCTGTTAATAACATACAGATATGCTGGCTAGAGATCTCTTGCTGTTTTGTTGCTATCGATTTCCCAGATTCCTGTTTTTATTGCATTCATTGCAAGATTGATCATAGCTTTCTATGAAAGGCAATACAGATATACTGAGCTATGTAGTCTATTACACATGTAATGGTGACATATGGTAGGTGACGAATCCAAATATTGTTTATCTGTAGTGTTTTGACAACATCTGTTCTCTTACCTTTGTTGCGTTTCTGTTACATCACAGACAGCTATCACCAACTGTTTAATGGATGCAATAAAAGCAGGAGTCCAAGAACTCTTATCCATCCACAGATATAGTGCTGTAAATGACAAGACAAAGAAACTTGCTGGTGTTAAGAGCCAGGGATGAGTTTCAGGTGGCGCCTGAACAAATATTGACTAGAATGAATCATAAATGACATTGGCCATCTGAATTTCTGACATTCCCAACAACTATGGAGTATGACTAGTTAGTTATGGGCAAGGTATAAATTACCGTAGATGTTTCTATTTCCAAATGTGATGCCCAATTTTTCAAAGCAGGTCATGCCTGAGAAGTCCTAGTACAGAGGTAATTCCATGACAGTCAGTAGGATCACCCAGGAGAGTAAGGATAATTTACCACTGCTTGCATCCGATGAAGTGGGTATTAGCCCACGAAAGCTTATGCTTCAAAACTTTATAGTTAGTCTTTAAGGTGCCACAGGACGTTGTTACCTCTGCTATTCCAGACTAACACGGCTACCTCTCTGATTCTTGACACTTCCTTGGGTGGATTTGACTGGGCAAATATTTACCTAGCACATCCTTCATCTTCCTTTTTTCTTCTTGCTGACATGCATGCCCTGAAGTCAGGGGAAATTAGGTGGAAAGACAGGGAAGGAAATGGTAACATCACACTAATTGTGATGGAAAATCTGTTAATTCAAAGTTAAACCAATTTGGAACAATGATCCAGGTCTGGAGATGGAACATGTGAAAACTTGAGCCCAGAACATGCTCCCCTGAGAAAATTCCATTGACAAGCCAATGTTAGGCAGGAAAATCTACAGCCTCTAGACCTGGTGTGTTCAGGGATTGGTCATCTGTGGATTGGGCAGGGGGATGGCTCTTCTAACCCCTGATGTACCCTGAGTTTCATGGGGAAATCCCAACAGATCAAGAGATCCTTGAGAACTGAGAGGCACAGACACCTTGAGCCCCATATCCACTGGGGCTTCTTCACTGGTCTCTGGTCTAACATCACTGTTCAGGGGGAAAGAGGTATAGAGTGGAAGCTGATGCTCATGGCTCTGTCCCATTCTGGCTCAGCCAGCTAGCAGGACTCAAACAGTGCAGAGTTCCTGGAAGGGGGCTTTTGAGGGGAGCTGGAAGAGAACTGGGGTGATGCATTCTTGCTTCTGTATGTGTGGGAAGGCAGGGAGCAGCATTGTACACACACACTGAAGTCTGGAGGGCTGGCACTTTAGCAGGCAGTGGAGGGGGTAGACACCTAGCCAGTGAATTATCCTTCCTAAAGCCCATTTATAATGAGTGAGTGAGATGCAGGAAACATTCAGCAGGAATGGTGATTAATTCTTGCTTCTGCTCAGCACCACCACTTACCAGACTTCCCGTCTTGTCTTTTCTCGTGCTTCAGTGCTTCATTCAGAAAAAGAATTCCACAATGCAGCAAAGCGGAACGACATAGCCAGGATGCACGAACTCATCAGGACAAGGGTTAACGTCAAAGCCAAAAACCATGTAGGTGCCTTTTGCTTTCTAGCTGCAGAGGGGAACCTCGGAGCTGCAGCCAGCACAAAGGGTTAGCATCCAAACTGTGTCTCCAACCATAAAAGAAACGTTACTCTCCTCATTAGTTGCTCCTCTGGGCAAAGCGTAAAAGCACCGACCTAGGGCCAAGTAATCAATGGTAGAGAACGTTCTTCAATGCACTGAAGTCCAGGGAGTTGCACCCTGAATTACAGTTGCTGCCCCAAAACGCAACTCCTCCTGGGTGAATGTGGCATTGCAGCATCTTTGCTTCAGTTTCCCTCCACTGTCCTTTGGCCTACTGCAGCCATAGCTGTGTTCTAGCTCTCTGGACACAGCACTTTGCAGAGAATGGCCCCATCCGGTGCCACAGAATCCTTCACCAAAGTCCAACAAATGTAAACAGAACCAAACCTTTAGCCTGTCTGGGCTTGGCTGACAGCCATCTTGTCACAGATGTGCCGCTGCTACTCTGTGCCGGCCGCCTGTCTAGCCACAGGCTTCTGTGCCTTGGTCAACCCCATGGGCTCAGGGGCTGGCACACTCCTCTTCTCACTCAAGGGTTCAGTCAGGCTACAGCTCCTCAGGTCCCCTGGCCCCAGGCAGGCTTCCGGCTCACCTGTGGCATAGCCTGTCTGCTCCTCTCAGCCTTCCTTCGGGCTGCTTCCCAGAGAGAGGAAACTTTCCACTCCACTTCGCTTCACATCTTGCTCTTCCCACTGCCAACTGGGCTCACCCAGTTTTTCATGGGGAGAAAAAAACCCAGTTCCCCTCTCCCCCAGCTGGGCTTTATCTCTAATTAGGCCTGGCCCATCCTCCTGGGTAATTGGCCTCTTGGGCCCATATTAATCCTGTCACAGCATGTATGGCGCAAACACCCCACGGCCTAAAAGGATTTGAAAGCTGTAAACCCTGCGGAATGAGCGGAGTTGATTAGGGTGATTCTGAGGGGATATAACTAAAAATTACGTCAAGTCTCAGGATGTTTACTAGTAGTGCTGGTCATTTCAGTCTCCCTGGGTGACAATGCACAGAGTATGTTGCAGCTACAAAGACAGGCTTTGATCCACACTGATCACGCACTCAGAACTCCCCCTGCACTGGTCAACAGAGCTGTGGAAATTTGGGTGCACAGGGAATTCAGACTTGGGGCCATACTTAAAGATTTGTTCCATTCATCCCTCTATCCAGGTGCTGCCATAGTGCTCCTGAGGGTAGAATCTGAGCACTTTGTTCTCTGGACAGAACCACTCCTTTCATGGGCACCTATTCCAGAGCAGGGCCTTGCATGAGAACCCATTGTACTCGCTCACTGGATGGGGCACTGCACGGACAAATGGATCCCTCCCAAATATTTACAGAAATGCTTTGGAAAATTATCTCTGAAGGCCACAGGGAGAGATTGTCCCTAACTCTGTTTCCCTTCAGAGAGATGTCATGCATTTACTATCAGTCCTACTTGCTTCCAACTCACTCTTGTGTTTAAAACAAAGACTTAGATTCCCCACAATATAGAGCTATATTGGCCCAAAGACCGTAGTGGCTCGATCTTACAGTCCTTGCATTGCAGTGGGAGCTTTGCCTCCATTTAGATTCCAGGGTCGGGCCCTGAACCTGCAAAAGCCAGGGTGTCCACTTGCCCGTCGTCCTCTGTTTCATTGCAGGACCATATGGTGCAAGATGCATTGTGGTGAGTGAATCATAGAATATCAGGGTTGGAAGGGATCTCAGGAGGTCATCTAGGCCAACCCCCGGCTCAAAGCGGGACCCACCCCAACTAAATCATCCCAGCCAGGGCTTTGTCAAGCCTGACCTTAAAAATCTCTAAGGAAGGAGATTCCACCCCTCCCCCCCCCCCAGGTAACCCATTCCAATGTTTCACCACCCTCCTAATGAAAAAGTTTTTCCTAATATCCAACCTAGACCTCCCCCTCTGTAACTTGAGACCATTATTCCTTGTTCTGTCATCTGGTACCACTGAGAACAGTCTAGATCCATCCTCTCTGGAACCCCTTTCAGGTAGTTGAAAGCAGCTATCAAATCCCCCCTCATTCTTCTCTTCTGTAGACTAAACAATCCCAGTTCCCTCAACCTTGCCTCATAAGTCATGTGCTCCAGGCCCCTAATCATTTTTGTTGCCCTCTGCTGGATTCTTTCCAATTTTTCCACATCCTTCTTATAGTGTGGGGCCCAAAACTGGACACTACTCCAGATGAGGCCTCACCAATGTCGAATAGAGGGAAATGATCATGTCCCTCAATCTGCTAGAAATGCCCCTACTTATATAGTCCAAAATGCTGTTAGCCTTCTTGGCAACAAGGGCACACTATTGACTCATATCCAGCTTCTTGTCCACTGTAACCCCTAGGTCCTTTTCTGCAGAACTGCTGCCTAGGCATTCGGTCCCTAGTCTGTAGCAGTGCATGGAATACTCACAGTGGGTGAAATCCTGGCCCCTTGGAGGCAATAGGGGTTTTGCCATTGACTCTGCTGCACTGGCGTTTCACCCTGTGCTTGTATCCACCTTACCTTTCCCTTTCCTCCTTTCCAGACAGACAGGACGGCTCTGCACTGGGCTGCTGGAGCCGGGAATGAGGAAGTTGTGCGGCTGCTGCTGGAGCACGAAGTCCCAATGGATGACAAAGACAGTGTATGAGTGTGACTCTCCTTTGCAGGTTGTCTGCAGAGGCTGGGGGAGGGATTTGTCCTAAATTTATCCTAGTGCTGGTAGAAGGCACGGGAACCACGGGCCTGGAGGCAGCACGGGCATCAGTCATGCAAGCTTCCATCTGACTGAGTCTCAAAGCACTAGGTGCGAGATGCTCATTCAGGGTCCATGAAATCCTTCACCTCTCTGCTGAGGCAGTGAACCAGGCTGCAAGGGAGGACCAGCTCAGTTGGTGGTTTGTGGGACTTGTCCGCTTGGTAGCAAATGGAGCCCAGCAAACCAAGCCAGCAGATGGGAACAACTTTCTGCCAGTGGGTATGAGATGCTGGCCTAGAGGCAAAAGGCTGCTTAGCGGTCACTGATGCAGGGCTGGGGTCCTGGTGATGAGACCAGGAGCTGGGTCAAGAAAATGGGGAAACACTGAAACGTTTATTCATTTGTTCATTCATTTATTTTTATTTATTTATCTCCATTCAAATTTCTTTGGACATGTTGAAGAACGACAACCTGCCGCATTGTTTGGGGGAGTGGGCGAGACAGGGAAGGGCTGTGGCAGGCAGGGTGAAAATGACTCTGTTTCCTTTGGCGCAGTTTGGAATGAACGCACTCCTCCTCTCTGCTTGGTTTGGCCATCTGCGCGTCCTTCAGATCCTCGTGAACGCCGGTGCCAAGATCAACTGTGTCAATAAGGTGAGGCAGCTTCCTCATGTGGCCTGACATCAGCTCTTGATTGCCAGTAGGTGACAGGAAGAGAGTGAGGCCAGGGGTAATTTCAAACTAGTCTCCCGGGTGTAATTACAGTGGGGGAAAGCTGGGAGTGCTGAGAAAGCAGGAACCAGGAAATAACCAGAAAACCTGACTGTCCTAAGCACCATGGGGCTGTCGACACTGAGGAAACTGTTGCAGGGGTTGCTTTTGAGTGTTCACACAGACGTGGTAGTTGTACCCGTACCAATGTCTTCTGAAGCATATGTCTCAATGCTGAGTGCCATTACTCCTCCTCTTACATGATTCCATTGCTGTCCGTAGGTGTTCAGACCTTATCGTTCGTCTTTGTAATAGTATAAGAAGACTATACCCATGGGCTTAATTTGAGCTCTAGCCCTTCCTCCCCGCTATGGGCAATAAACTCCTCCGGATCGCTCAGCAGTCAAATATGTGTAGCAAAGCCAGGGTAATATGACAGTCCATATTCTGTGCTGTATAACACAGCACAGGTGTAATATCGGGTGTAATATCACTCCTGCCACATTCTCCCACACCCAGACGCCTGCCATCTGTATGCATGACATTCCTGCTGAAGGAAGGTCACTTCCCAGAGGAGTGTTATCAGATGAATTCATGTTACGTTATGTCACAGTTATGATGTTTGCACACTCTGGCTGCTCTGGTAATGAGGGGTGACACGCAGGAGTGTCAGTAAGAGATTGATGGTTTAAGGTTATTTCCTCCCGTGACATGGCAGGGACAGCAGCCAGTGATTCCAGTAGCTGCCGTTCCCCCTGCGATATCTGACATTCGACTCCATCCTCTCTGTGGAGGATCTGGCCAGGAGAGTGGACTTTATAACCAGGAGGCAGGAAATTTGGGGGATTCAACCTAAATGAGCTGAAGTGGCCTTCCCAGTCTGGAGCTGTTCTAATCTCTGTCAGAACCTTTTGAAACCGGCATGTCTGTGTGTTGGGAACTTGTGTTTTTCATGAGAGATGTCCACAAGCCAGTACAACCAGCCTGCACAACAAGGAACACGAACCTTTTGCTAACAATGAAATCAGAAGACTTGAGCCATTTTTATGGTGACTGTACAAAACAGATAGAGATAGACAGTTTATTATTGTGATGGGGTGGCTTCTTTGTGGTGATTATACATTTTTTGCCTGGTCTGTGATAAACACATGCTGTAAACTCCATGACTGTGTAATGCAGGGAAAGGTTCGCACGGAAGAAATATTGCAACACTCACTACCACTATCCACTGCTTTGGTCCCTCTCATCAGCTACTGGTGTTCTGTACTAATTTCATAGAGGAGATACGGTATAATGGCTGGAGTGGGGGAGTAGCAGTCCAGGTTCTGTTCCTGACTGACTCAGTATATGGCTGGGTAAATTCCTTCGTCTCTTCGGTTCTAGGTTCATCTGTAAGATGTCTGTAATAATTTTTGCTGCAAAGCTGCATAGGGCTTTATCAGCTCAGGTTTATATGGCATTTTGAAAGCGTAAGATGGAAGGTGCTATAGAAACAGACAATACTACAGTGGAACTTCAGAGTTACAAACCACTGGACAACGGAGGTTGTTCGTAACTCTGAACAAAAGGTTATGGTCATTCTTTCAAAAGTTTACAACTGAACATTGGCCTAATACAGCTTTGAAGCTTTATTATGCAGAAGAAAAATGCTGCTTTTCCTTTATTTTTTTTTATTAGTTTATGTTTAACACCGCACTGTGCTGTATTTGCCCTCTTTCTTTTTTTGTCTCTGCTGCTGTCTGATTGCATACTTCTGTGTGTGTGGTTGACTGGTCAGTTCGTAACTCTGGTGTTCATAACTCTTAGATTCTACTAGCAATAAATTAATAAATAAATTAGCAGTAGATGTGTTTAAAAATCAACCTCAGTTGGGCTAGAGCAGCCATCTACAGCACAAGCTGACCTAGCTGCTAGGTGGGGCCAGATGGATTTTCTAATAGGAACAAGCTGTTAAAAAAATATCAAGCAATTCAGCTGCTGATTCAGTAAACCAGTCTGGTTTCCTCCCTCTGCAGAATGGCAGGAACCTGCTGCACTGTGCGGCTCAGAGAGGTCACACCAAGGTGATGGAGTTCATTATGGAGGACCTGGAGGACGTGCATGTGGATAAGACAGACAAGGTAGCAAGATGCTGGACCACTTTCACTTTCATAGGGCCTGATCTTGCTGCATTTTATGTTAATGGGAACATTCAATGCAGCAGGAGCAGGATCAAGTCCTCGGGGCCAGATTTTATGCTCAGATGAACACGGAGAGCAAATCTGGCTTGTGGCTTTAAGAACATAGCAGGGCCGACTCCTCGTTCACACCCAGATTCCTGATACCTTGACTCATGTTAAATAGCACCTCACTCTCACAATACTGTACTCTTATTCAAGTCAATGACACCACTCATGGAGTATGGTACTAGTCAACCCTAAGCAATGCGTAGCAAACAGGACACTTGGTGGTTACTGAGGAGACCAGGGATCTATGCCCAGATTTGCCACTGGTTTATTGGGTGACCCTCAGCAAGTCACTTCCCTCTCTGAGCCTCCGTTTCCTCATCTGTAAAATGAGGATAATGATACTGACCTCATTTGTGAAGTGCTTTGAGACCTATGGATGAAAAGTGCGATGTAGGAGCTGGGGATTATTAATATTAACGGTATCACGCTCCCACCTCTAGTGCTCAAGAATAGGTCTGCAGCAGGAGGTGAATCTTACATCCCACCTCAATGGTGATTTGACTCCGGCTCCAATCAATAGAGAATTCTACAGTTAAGGATCCTCAGCTAACGCCCTCTCTCCCCGGCTAATCCTTTGGAGTTTCAATCCAGCATCCATTAATTGAAGCCAGCTCCCCTAACATAGCAGATGCAGTGGGGCATGGGTAGTAGTTTCCTTTTCTTATTATTATATCTCCTGCGGGTCTTTTACTGATTGATTGCTGCCGATGTGTTCAAGTGGCAGGCCCTTCTTCAATCTGTTAATCAAGAAAGCACTTGCATTCAAAAGGCACAGCTCCAACGTGACATTCTGCCCTCCTGCATGGAGAACCCTCATGGACGTCTATAGCAACCCTTTCTTCCCTTACCACACAGTTCCTGCAATGATCCATTCACGTTGCCACTCAAAAACAGTGGGTTCAACATGCCATTTACCTTTAGCCAAAACCTTTCTTAAAATAAATGACTCCCCAGATAACTGATGCTACAGATCACTTTCCTTTTCTCTTTTTTAACCTGTAGCTTCCTTATGATAAATCTTTTAATTTCCCCTCTTCCTGTGAAAGAAATATTGAGATTAACTTGCCCTTTTTATTGTGCTGGATGAAACCAAAGTTCACCCAACTGTTCGTACAGTGGTTCAGATCAGCTTGTTTCTATAGGATCATCTCCAAATTTAAAACAACAAAACGTTTTGCTACTGGTGATTTATATTACCACCTTTAAGGTACAGCACTAATAACGGGGGGTGGAAATACAATCAGCCTGCCAGGATGTGAGTATTCACAGAAACATCATTTTGGGGCCTTTTGCAAAAATCATGGGGTTTGTGCTTTCCAGGTTTCCACATGTCTTCTTTCTTTCTTTTACCTAAAGATGGACAAGACGGCGTTTCATCTGGCAGCAGAGCACGGGAGGTTAGAAGTAGTGGAGTTCCTGATTGGGTCAGGCTGTAGTCACAGTGTTAAAGACAAGGTATGGAAAGCAGAAGCCATTGGACAGTTGCCAGAGAAATGTAACCAGGAATTAGATGGCTTAAGGGACTGTTAATGGGATACAGAGCTGGGTGGGCTGGCTGAAATCTAGCGCAAGTGGGTTGTGAGCATAAGCACATCAGCTGGTTGTACAGTGGTCTGCAGTTTCTGCACCAAGAAAATTTCCTTCCAGCCGTTTGCAGTCCAAGAACACCACTATAGTGGTGGTGTGGGGCAAGGAAAGGGGTGACACCCTTCCCTGAGCTTTCTGGGCCTCATAACCTTAAGGTACATTGTGATGAAGTTGCAACTTGATTCTACTAACAAAAGCCATCCCATTGGCTTGTCTGCAGGTAAATAGTAGGCCCCTAGCGGGGAGAAGGACACAGTGGGATTTCTATGTTTGGGCCCAGACTGAAAGGAACAACAGAAGAAAGGATCATCTGTTCAGTCATCTAGAGCAAAGAATGTCCATACTCCTATGATTTGCTGAACATTAGGGCACCCCTAGATGATGGTGATGGGAGATGTCTCAGTAACTAGACAGATAAAGGAGACAGAAGACATTTGCCCTATTCAGAGAAGGTCCACAAGACCAATGCGCCATTGCTCTGTCGTGTGAAATCTGAGACATTACTGACACTACAGTGATAACAAGATCCTATCACAATGGGGGACTGATACATGTTGTCCATAACGATAACAATTAACATCCCCTAGGATATACATTTGGGAATCTGGGAGAAGCATATTATTGTTACAAAGGAATGTTCAATGTATATTAAGAGTCCTAGATCTCCCTTTGAGGCACTAAAGCATCTTCATCAGTATTTGATTTTTTTTAATGATTAGTAGATAAGAGAATGGCTACGGGATTTGTGGTCAGACTAAATCACCCTAAATATAGCTTTGCAGAGAGTTGCTTTGTCTGAGCATTTGATCATGCAGTTTATTTACACACAAAGCAATGTTTATTTGCAGGAAAAGAACACAGCCCTACATTTAGCTGCTAAAAATGGGCACGGCCTAGTGCTGCAGAAGATTGTAGAAACTGGACTGGACCTAGAAGAAAAGAACATGGTGAGTGCAAAACAAACTAGACCAGAGCATCCCTTTCATCCTTAGAGGTGATCTCCCACACCAGGTGATTTAACCAACCCTACTGGCCAGGACTGATGGGGCTGTATCTAGAACAAGTTTATGTAGCTAGCTGGTTTTACTTAAAATGCACTGATCCAAAGTGCTGGGCATGTGTACGGAATATTGGTGAAAGACAAAATACCCGTTGGGGCCAACAGCCAAGATCAGAATCCCTCATTGTGACCCTTGTTTATCTTCTCATCCCTGCACATTCAGGATGCCTAAACAGCTAATGAATTTTGTTTTAAAATAAATCTTGTTGAAACAATGTTGACTTAGTCACTGAACAAATCACCCTTCTATCTGGGATTTTTCTCTCTATAGATGAACATCAAAATAGTCTGTGATTGGAACATAGTTAAGGCTTTCTGGGTTTTTGAGGCATATGCATTTCATTTTGGGTGTTTCTATTCTTAGCAATTTTTGATTTTTATGTAATGTCTAAAAATCAGGGGAGATTCAGGGCTTTCTCTTTGTACATACCGTAATATATAGTGTAATGAGTAATCTCTTTGTAATGTTCCCTAATGCAATAACATAGTACTGTTTCAAACAGTATTACATTAAAGCACGTTAGGGAATCTTTAGTAAACATCAACAGAGTCTACATGGACCAATTAATGTGCAACACATTAGCGTGCTTCAGAAATCATGTTCCCATAGTCCGCGTTACTGTTCAATGTAGACAAGCCCTTAGATACAAAGAAGCATTTCTGCTGTTTATTGCATAAACAAAAAAGAAATCAGTATTGGGGATATTTTGTCGGTTGAAACCTAAAATCAGAAGACCTGAACATAGTTAAAACCCCAGATAGCAAATACTGGCTCAGTAAAGTCCTTAGCAGGGCACACTACTAGTTAAGTTTACCAGGGTTCCTCTTATACCCCATTTAACACTCTCTTTGCAGAGTAAATAAGATTCTGGCAAGGTGACATTTGATAACCCTGGGATTTGATACTCCCTGGGAGAATTTTAATTTTATTATATTGTGTTCTTGTTGATGCACAAAAATATCTTTAAATCACATTAAGATTGTGACCTTAATTAATCAAAGCTAGTAAATTACAGGGTTAGGACTGGCATCCTTTTCAAACTCACTCTTGTGCGCCTAGGTAGAATTGCACACACACACACACACACACACACACAGCTGTGGCTTGTCCTTCCTTATGAAACAGAGAGTGACACTTGTTTTATTAGAGGCTCTCAAAGCTTGTTCTGCTGTGTTTCCAGGAAGGTCTGACCGCTCTGCACTTGGCTGCAGAGGGAGGCCACTCTGACTGTGTGAAACTCCTCTTGGAAGCGGGTTGTGACGTTAATGCCCAAACCCAGGTGAGCGGGAACGGTCTGAAGCTGATTCTGTCTCTGAGCACTTCATGTTTGTGCTGCCTGTAGCAACTGTGTGGCTGGCCCAGCCTTTCACATGCAGTCAGCAATGCACATGCAGGGCTAGTTTCCATTCACCTTCTTGGAATACTGCTTCGGTTAGTAAAATATCAGTGCAGAGGGGAAAAGCCATTTGCCAAAAAGCTAGGCCTCAAACACTTGCATGTGAGCTGCTTTGCCCAGAAGGTCCTGGCCCAGGCAGTTGCCATTTTGGTATTTTGTCTACACGTGCCCTGGAATTTGTAGTAAGGTCTCACTTTCAATCCCAGCTTTGGCGAGTCATTGGCTGCCTGTTATTCTGTCACCAAACACAGACTGACGTGTTCTCTTAGTGACCCCGCCTTGGAGATCATAGTAATCCCCCTTCTCAGGGGACAGTGCAGCTTCTTCAGTGCCAGGCCAAAAGGAGCAACCAAGCCATCTTTGTGTCATGGAAAGCCTGGCCCAGGGTGGGAGAATTGTTCACCACCAATTAAACTGAAGTTCCCTCCATAGGGATGGAATCAAATAGTGCTGTAGCATCAGGCTGAATGAACAGGTATCGTCTTCCCTTGGAAAACACGTACTGTCTGAGAGAAGAGGACAGAGAGAGATAAGAAAATTACAGGGGAAAAACACCACCCAGAGAAAGATCATTAGGGTTTTCTGAAGGATATGATGGGGGCAACTGGGAGATGGCAAAAATCATCTGAATTTGGTACCTTAGAGAAGATTCCCTCTAAATGGGTCAGTCCTGCATTCCTTGTACCTCCAAAACTCCTGATTTCAGGACATGGGCTATCAAGGCCCTTTAACCAAATAGTTGCATTCTCATGTGACAGTGGCTATGGCTTTGGTTGTAGAGCTAGCCAGTTGAAATCTAGCATCCTAATACTGTCGCATCCTTAACTGTGTGCACTGATTTCCTCCCTTGCTCCCCAGTGGAAGGAATGCAGGGAGAACCTTTGTTGTGGCCTCTTAAACAACTGGGGAAGCAGAATGAACAGAGGCCCCGCTGGAAATACGTCCTTTGGCTTGATAAAAGGTCCCGACTAATATCGGCTGTGTTGCTGTCTCTCTCAGAAAGCGATGACCTGCCTTCATTATGCAGCTCTCCACGGCTATGAAGACATGGCCCGGGTGCTTATTGAGGCAGGAATCTACAGAGATGCAGTTAATCATGTAAGTCATATCAAATGGCTTTAAGCATTGATGAACAGATAGAGCCAAATTCCAGCTTTCTTTCGGGTTGGCCAAAAAAATATGGGGCTCAATTCAACAGGGCAAAAGTAAGTATTGCTGTGAGCCCGTATTGTGGCTAATCACAGCACGCCATTCCTCTCCCTCACACAGCTTAGTACTGGCAGAAGCAGGATCATGTGTCTGGATGAGGGTGTAGGCAGCCCAGGTAGGATCTGTGTGCGGGGGAGAAGGTGTCCTCTGATCCTGGGCCCCTGCCTGAAATGCCCCTGGGCAGCTCAGCTGTGGAGTGCTTACCCTACGGAGGAGCCCTTCATGTCGGGGAGCCAGAATTGGATAAAAAGCTTCTGCTCCCTCAGGCCACCCTGAGTCTATGTGCACCTCTGTGTAGACTATCGCCAGCCATCGTCAAGAGAGCTGGGGCCAAGAAAGCAGAGTCCAATTGCTGGTTGGGTTTCATATGACAACAGTAGCCGCAAGCTTGTTCCCATTGAGTTGTTCCCATTGAGGGTGGAGGCTGCAGCAGGAAGTCTGCACAGCTGCTCAGATACCCACTGCCTACGCCTTGTGGGTATGAACCACTAGGCAGCTGCAGGCCTTGGGGGCTCTGATAGACCGGCCTGTGGTGATTGACTTTCCAGGTTTAACAAGATGGTGCTTTGCCCATCTCCCTTGGTGCTGACAAGTGAATGTTAGCAACCCATGGCCCCCACAGCCCGGATGTAGACCTGCCTCCTTACATTTCCCCCCTACAAGCAGATGTGTGAGCTAGAGACCCCAATGCCTTTCCCCCTCATATGCAAGTAATGCGCCTTCTCCCCGCAGCAAAATGCATCAGCTATGCACATTGCAGTGCTGCAGAACTTCCCAGCCATCGTTAAACTCCTCATCGACGCAGAGTGCAACCTGGACATCCCAGATAACGTAAGGCTGGGAACCCTCCCATCTCTGGGTCGTGAACCCCCTTAACGGAGCTTTTACATCAGCCAGTTCTGAGCAGGGCTGGGGGAAAGAACAACGCTTTTAAATGTGGGAAAAGTGGAAGTTCCTGAAACATAAAAATGGCGGAATAGTTCACGTTTCCAAGCCAATGCAAGGCCCGGACCCACAAGTGCTCTCTGTGCGTGGGATTCCTGTTGAGATCCTTGGATGATCGATACACAGAGCTGGCCGATTCAGCCCCTCCCCTCTGAGCTGTACACAAAGAGAGAGAATTTCAGCACAGAAGGCTATTTTGTGTCAGTTAAGAATGACTGAAAATGGGGGATAAGGATGGATTTGGTTGGCGCTCAGTCACAATTGTGGTCTCACTAATGACGAGTCTGTAACACAAAAAGATCAGTATAACCTAGCATTTGAGTTTCGTTATTATTCATTCTACTCTTGTAGTTATCTCAATACATGCTTGCTTCATGCCTGCATCAAGTTGCCACATTATTTTGTTTGGTTTCTTTTAAGTTTCCTGGGATTTTCCAGAAGTTCTTCAGTACGAAAGAAAAAATCCCTACACATAGACCTGCGGTCTTATGTGCCATAGAATTGAATGGCTGTTGGCTCTGGCTGCAGTTGGCCAAAATCTTTCGTTGCTGCTGTGGACAGAGCTTAGAGCAGATTCTCCATTTCCTGGGTATCTCTGTTTGATTCATAGGGTTTAAAAAATGTCCTTCCAATAGTCCCAAGGGTGCTTTGTAGAACACCACTAGTTCATCCATCTTCAGGCTGAAATATGTCCCATTGAGGACTTCCTGGTGCTGGTACCAGCCCAGGCTCTTAGTATTTCTGAATGGCGTTAGCGGTTCACTGTGGGCCCATTCCAGTTGATGGGAGAGTTTAAATTGATGTTGAATGGGCATGAGGGAGAGCAGAGAACATGCTCCTCTGTACACACTTAGCATTGTCTCCCAGTACTGTTATAAATGGCCATATTTCTTCCCATCATTCCTGGCCAGCACTTCCTCCCAGGTATTTCATCTTGCTTCTGCTTTCTTTTTACGCAGAGGCAGCAGACACCACTCCATCTCGCTGCAGAACACGGGAGACAAGACATAGCGGAGATGATTCTCATAGCAGGAGTTAACTTGAAGTTAATTGATAAGGTAAACATCCTTAGGGATGGGATAGATGCCTGGGGAACTGGAGGAAAGACATGTTTGGTTTGATCTCAGCCCATGAGTAAAACTGACAATGTTATTAACATACAAACATTTTCCAGGAATAAACAGTTAAAATAATGCTTTTTTGGGGGGTAGAGGATATTGAAATTTGAAGGGGACATGCATGATTCTTAGAAAAGTACAGGGTAGTTCACACTTTGCTATGCAAAGTTCTCAGAACCTACTCCTGCTATTGTCACATATTTTCCCTTATACTAACTAAACAATGTTATTCTGTGACAATCATAGATAACGGATTATAGTGCAAAGAAACATTTTAATGGGTAAAAATGTAAAAGATCCAGTGTGTGTAGATCTGGCATACCCAGCATTCAGTGCTCTGCTTGCTGGGGAGAAAAAAGAAACCCCAGAACTCCAATTAACTCAAAGAATTTTAAGAGCACCAGGTAAATTCTGTTCTTTGGTCGGAGAGTGTAGTTGGACATATTTGCATATGTAGGGGGAAGACTCAAGAGCATTCAGCCACAGGTTACAATCCGCTATAAAATTAAACAGCAGCATGTTTTATAAACAAAAAACAAATTCAGTGACATAGCTTTAGGTACTGAATCAATTTAAATATATGTTTGTTGCCACCATCTGACAGCTCTTGGAACTAGAGCAGTGACTTTGAACCTTTCCAGACTAGAGTACCCCTTTCAAAACAACTTGCTTACAAAATCAGACACAAAAATACAAAAGTGTCACAGCGAACCATTACTGAAACATGGCCGACTTTCTCATTTTTACAATAGAATCATAAAATAAGTCGATTGGAATATAAATAGTGTACTTAGATTTCAGTGTATAGATAGAGCACTATAAACAAGTCATATGAAATTTTAGTTTGTACCAACTTCACTAGTACTTTTTATGTAGCCTGTTGTAAAGTTACCTAATTTTACAAGGGGTCAGGGAGCAGGGGGGCTTAGATAGGGGGTGGGGTTCCAGGCAGGGGGGTTGTCAGGGGACAAGGAGCAAGGGGAGTTGGATGGGTCAGAGATTCTGAAGGGGGCAGTCGGGAGCAGGAAGGGGGTGGGGTTGGATAGGGGGCAGGGCCAGACTCTTTGGGGAGGCAGAGCCTTCCCTGCCTGGCCCTCCGTACAATTTTGTGACCCCAAAGTGGCCCTCGGGCCAAAAAGTTTGCCCACTCCTGGGCTAGAGCCTTCCCCCTGCACTTAGTGCTCAGTGATGCAGCAAGTGCCATTTTGAGACTCCCTCTATCACCCCCTGGAGGCACTAATCTTGCAATGCACCCAAATCCACCTTGCCTATATAAATGATTGGTAATCCCCTTAGTCTGGCTTGTGTAAATTCTGCTCCTATAATAACAGATCCAAAGAATTATGCTTTAACCTCTGAAGAGCTGCGGATAAAGTAATGACAGATCACATTTGTCTATCACCAGTAGTAATTGGGGTGTTTCAGCTCCCACATATGATGGAAGCTCCATAATCACTATAGGTCCACTGGTTGAGATGCTTGACATGGATTCAAGTCCCAGCTCAACCCCAGACTTCTTATGTAGCCTCTGAGACGTCACTTTAGTCTTTCTGGGCCTCAGTTTTCCCATCTGTAAACTGGGGATAATGAAATAATTCCTACCACAAAGGTACATTAAAGACTGGGAGATGCTCAAAGACTAAGGGGTGGGGGAGGGATGAGTCGGATTAGTCCCTAAAATAGACAAATGGTGAATATACATTTTGGGCTCAATTTTTTTTTTCCCCCTTCTTAATTTCAGCAAGGAAAAACATCCCTGGATGTCGCTGCCCGGGGCAACCATATCAACTTGGCGGACATGATTATCAAAGCGGATAGGTTTTACAAATGGGAGAAGGTAGGGAGCATTCACTGAGCCAAGCAGCCTTAAAAACCTCCTGCGTATGGAGACAATTCTCTGTGCTCACTGGTACAAGAGGAAGAAAAATGCAGAAGATCCCATGGCAAACAGCTGTTTGTTTTCACCGCCCACTTAAAAACAACAACAAAGCAGTGTACCAAAGCCATGGCTTATTAATATGGAAGTCCCTGCTGTTAAATATCCCAGACTGCATTGAGAGGGAGGGAGGCTGGATTTTCATAACTAATTAGCTACCAGAAGATCCAGATTGGTGCCTAGTGGGAGTTTATAAAGCACCTAAGCAGGTTACACGTCTAGCCCCCATTGAAAGTCAAAGGGAGTTAAACACAGTCACATCGCCAGTCAAGTGCCCCCTCTTGGCCACTCACCAGACTGCTGTGGGGGGATCCCCCCAGGGAATCCCTCACTGTTTTAAGCCTCTGGAATCTGAATAGATCCCATGCGCTGTTCCTATCTTGGGGGCCCTAGGCACGCTCTTGGGATCGTCTACCTAGCAGCCCTCTTAGGAGCTAAGACTTCGCAGTCCAACTGCTTCATCTTTGGAACCAATGCCAGCCCCCAACGTATGCTCCTCCCAAAACTCCTGCTGCGTGAGCATTCTGGCTCTAGTTTACTGCTTGCAGGAGCATGTGCTAGGTGTAGCAGATAACGTACAGACACTCTGCACAGGATCCTAACACATTACTGCTCTTTTTTTAATAGCACGAGACACACAATGTTCTAAAAAAATAAAATCACCCTCTCCATTTCCTCATCATACTTGCCTACGTCAGAGGTGGTTGAGAGCTTTCATTCATGTTACTGAGGCATGTTATTCAAGAGCGTCAGACAGAAGGCACTGTAGAAATGCAAATTGTGACCTACATGGGCTGCCGTAGCCAGGATGCCATTAATAAGATTTATTAACCCACCAAATTGGGCCAGGCTGAAACAGGACAGTTACTAAAACAGAAATGTGCTATGTCAGAATGAACTTATACTGCCCCAGTGGCAAGGATGTGGGATACTGAAAACTGGCCATTACAAACAAAAGCCTGGTCTGTCTATTGCTAGAAGAGCACATGGGTGTTTTAGTCCAGGAAATGTTACTAGGGATGATGCTACTGCTGGTGCTAACAATCCAGTGTTCGTTTCCTGTTGTCATCAGAACATCAGCAAGTGGAACATTACAGCCTAGAATCGGGGAATGCAGAGGGCATAGTTCAGCACAGCACTGCTAGCAGGAAAGTTCAATTTCTTTTTGGAAATGATGGGATTCATTGTTCAGGGGTGTGATGATTGGGGACTGTTCTCTCAACCTAAAAGTAGTGTGAAGCCTCGCACTGAAACTCCTATTTTAACGTCATAGGACAATCTCAACAGTGACTCCGACTCCTGGGTGGCAAATCACTTAACCTTTAAACAAGATCACAGGCTGGAAACGCAGCACATTCGCTCAGTGATGTGGAGACTAGCTACTAAATACCTCAAACCCAATGAATGGAAGAAGCTTGCCCATTTCTGGAAATTCACTGATGCACATATCAGAGCCATTGAGCAGCAGTGGGCAGGTATACATCAGATGGCGTCTCATTTATGCTGAGCATTTCCATCCCTTTCCTTTAATCTGTAGACTCTCGATTATCCAGGATGTGGATTAACCAGGATGTCAAAAAAATATATGAGTAACTCACAAGGCCGGCTCTGGCTTTGTTGCTGCCCCAAGCACACACAAAAAAGCCCCCACCAGGGCGCACGGCAGCCAGTGAACCAAAACCTTTCCCTCCGGTGCAGGGTGGCTCGTGAACCAACCCCCTCCCCTCCTCCCCATATTTCCTATGGTTGGTGATTATCCAGGATTTTATTAACCAGGATTAATTTTTCCCCTATCATCCTGGATAAGCACGAGTCTATATTGCTAGTAGATAATTCTTGAACCACATGCTAAGGACGTCACCTGGTTCAGATGGAGCAGCCACAAGATTGCATTTGAAATGCTTTAGAAAATCAATAGGAAAATGTGTACTCACCTGAAAATGGCTAGTAGAAAGGTCCACAGCTCCCACACAAGGGGTCTGCTGTTTAATTTCCATATCAGATTGCTTCAATTTAAAAAAGTGTGGCTGGGCAGAAAATAGGGCCAAATTTACCCTCACATCCATTCACTAAATTCCCCTTGAAGATAGTTCCACATGTATCAAATCAGAATTTGACACCATGCAGAGTGAAATATGGTTTCATCCATCTATCATTCTTACCAGGTACTAAAAGCTACAGGGAGCATGGCCACAGAATGTTGCTTATTTGGCTTCATGGTGTGATCATGGCAGGAGAAAATCCAATCAAAGGACTATATGAAGGCCTGGTGGGGATTTGTAGAAGAGACTTGGCAGGTAACAATCCATCACTTTCCTCTTCTTTTGAATAATACAAACTTAGCACCATTTGAATTAACCTTTTAATCCTTTTAGATTTAATTTTCATAATGTTGCATAATGTAAGTATGGCCAGTCCTTTTTCTAAATACCGTCTTAAGCTATTAACATCCTCAAACTCCTCTAACACTGAGGAAGTTTAGTCTCTTCCCTCCCCTCCCCCTTGTTTTATGGAGTACACACATTTACATATACTGCTGGGCCATGTCTCCTGCCACTTTGTACCTCCCATTCAGCAGAAGCATTTACTAGAGCAAAAATACCCAGACACGTAGAACCTCTAGAACCTCCTTTAAGTAACTAGGGTTAAAAGCCAGACTGAGTGGACACCCCTCAGAGTAAAATTTTTAAAAATATCAAGCTGCCACTCAGCACAAAGGTACAAGTGATATTTTTCATTCCACTTCCCCTGATGGGCGAGAGGAAAAACACCTCTTTGTTTTACAGAAAGCATTAGGAAAAAGGCAAATGCGGAATCCACTTCTCCAAGGAAGTGTACAGCAATGTAACAACGGATGAGGAAACAACTGCACGCTGCTGCCTCAGCTGACTTTTTCCTAGAACTACAGCGATTGAACGAGTCACCAAAATGTGGCCATAAAACTTAAGGGCTTTTTGTTATGACAAAAGACACTTCGGCTGTTGCCACTTGATCAGGTAAACTCCGGGATACATCAGCACGCACTAATAATTTTACATCGTTAGACAAGGATGGAGTTTATTTGCTGTTGCATAGATGCTGGGGACTATAATATAAGCTAGGTGAAAAGTCGCGTTTGCTATACTGTGACTACGTTTCAATCAGGATTTGGATATTTTCTTACTGTAATTTGTTTACATCTTTTTTGTATATATAATTTTTTTAATCATCTTTTATAAGTTAAAGGGGAGAACCTTTCTATTTAAAATGTGGCAAGATGTGTTTTTACATCTTCAGTTTTTGTCCTTGTCACCTGTGGTTTATTGGGGGAGGAATGCTCAATTGTTTAGCTGCTGGTATAGATACATTTGTTGGGGGGGGAGGGGATGGGGAAATGTGAACTGAACTGTATTAAAAAGGGATCAGATTTTGGATCCCAAAGCCTTGACAGTTTCCCATTAGCTGGTATTTGAAAGGCTACAGATTCCATAGTCCTGTGCAAGTAACAACCATTCACTTAGAAGCTGCCCTTTCCAAGGTTAAAGTCACACTATAGATTTGAGCCAGCTTCACACAAATACACAATTTAGGGAAATCAAAATACAGAGTCAGTACTTTTCCAATTCATTTTATCTAATGTAGATGAACCACTTCTAACTTTGTGCTCTAAAAGTGCACGACTCAAAAATGAGAGGGATTTGAAGAATCAGGTCCCCTCCTTGGCGCAAAAACATCTGCATATTCCCTAAAGTGAGAAACGTCAGCACATATGCTGTTATCACCACACAGGTAGCCTTGCCTTGAGTGCCAAGTATGTGATTGATTCGATTTCAGTACAGAAGAGATAGTCACCTGTTCTTTATACCAACCCTCAAAGAGCACACTTTTCTTAACAAACACTCACCAATTTGTCATGTGAAGTTTTTTTTTTTTTTTTTACAGTGTGTAAAGGGGGGGGGGGGAATCTGTTCTCCAATAAACCAGAAAATTTTTCCTGCAAGGTGATGGATGATTTTTCTTAGTTCAATCTGTTTTATAAAATGCTTTTTAAAATTCACATCCACATGTTGAAAACACTCTTATCCAACACAAATAATTTGGAATTCACTATGATTCAAGCTGTTCTACTGTTCAATAAACACCCTTAAAGCAAATCGAAGCAAAATTTAACATCCTTCAACAGACCTTTTCTGATGGTAGTTCTGCACTTTGATGCTATTTACATCCACCTGCAGTTGTGAAAGATCACCTTAAGCTACAGTAATTCTATTTAGCCAATTAAAAAAGCCACTTGTTGAAATTGAAGTTTTATTGAAAACCATTGTTACAGCTAGCAAGAAAGTTAAAAATTGTAATGCTTTATATTTCAGGTAGCAATAAAGTAACTAACTTGCAATACAACTTATGAAGCAAATAAGTGATGGCAATATTGGCACTTCAGATTTTTTTTTTTAATCCAAATATTCAACAAAATTATAAATGAGCTTTTAAGTACATAACCCGCATATGCAATATATACAGCTAAATAAAACTATAAAACAGAAATGGGATCCGTTTTTAAGAACGTAGTGGTGAAGACTTTGGTAGCAAAACGTAACTCAGTTCTGGAGTCTTCTCAAAGATACTTCCTTCCATTCAAAGAAACTTAAACCAAAAGTATCCTGTTACACTGCTGTAGATTACCATTCTCGGTTGCATTACACTGAATATCAACCCTGTTGGAGTTACACAGTGATAGGCGGCTAACATAAGAAAAGGCAGATTGGAAACAGCTGATTATATACAGGAAGACAACCAGATTGGTTCACCGCTTTAACTGATCGTGAGAAAGCTACTGCTGCTCCTGTTCACTGCTGCTGTGAAGCTTGATTTTCTGGACTTCCAGTTCTTCTGCACTAACCATAGAAGGATCAATGGCTGCATATCGCGTACCGTGGAACTGCAGTAAGTGTATCTGTTGGACATGAAAAGGAACTCTGAAGCAGTAATAGAGAATTATGGGTAAGGTACAAGGCAAGAGGAAAGCCGTACTGCCTCCTCTGCCAGTGAAATCCAGGAACCGGTCCCCATTCAGTCAAAGCATAGCATTAGTTCATATACCAAAATTTGCTCCACCTACACAGAACACAAGCGCTCAGTTGGAGTGCAGAGATATCAGGCATGTGAAAGCCAACCTCAAGCCCAGGACTAACAAGTGTGACCTGCTGTGTAACCCCAACCCTCTGCATCAGTTGGGTTGAGTGTCTGCCACTCCCAAAGGTTAGGGAACGGCAACAGCGGAGACTCTGCTGGGAAATTTCTAAACACATTGCTAAGAAAGGTTTGAATTTCAGAGGCTTACTTGGATATAGACATTGACTTCAGCGCTTCTGCAGAGGTAAGGGAAATTGCCTCCTGTTTTAAGGTGAGCTCTTCTGGCATTGGGGTACAATTTGTACATTTCTTCTTTCGCTTCAGTTGAAAGTGCACTCTGATCAAACACCTTGAAAACAATCACAGCGTCATTCTGAAGCCAATCAAGTTTTCTGTAGCTACTTAGCACAGCATACTAGAAGTGTGCTGCCCTTAGAATAATTTTAACAATCATCTCACTGCTTTCTAGCTTCTTTGTGGTGTCTGCTTTGCTTCACAGTGAAATCCATCTCCAAGAATAAAGCCCACGGTCTTACTGTACAAAATAAATTACACCCATCTTCTGATGCTTATTTGAAATGTGCGAGGCTTTGCCCTCCAATAATAAACATAGCAATCAGATTTGAACATAGCAGCCATGTTAGTTTGTATCCACAAAAGAACGAGGAGTACTTGTGGAACCTTAGAAGACTAACCAATTTATTTCAGCATAAGCTTTCGTGGGCTACAGCCCACTTCATTAGATGCATAGAATGGAAAATACAGTAGGAAGATGTATACACACACAGAGAGAACATGAAAAAGGCGGAAGTTGCCATACCAACTCTAAGAGGCTAGTTATTTAAGATGAGCTATTATCAGCGGGAGAAAAAAACACTTTTGTAGTGATAACCAGGATGGCCCATTTCAAACAGTTGACAAGAAGGTGTAAGTAACAGTAGGGGATACTTAACATGGGGAAATAAATTAATGACAACCCAGTGACTCCCAAGAGTTATTTCCTATATTCACATCTGCCTCAGTTATTACAGTCTGACCTTAACATGACACTGAAATTAATAGGAATGGAGAACAGTTGTCTCTAAGAGCAACTAAAATTGTATAGGCATGTCATAATCCAGAAAATTGAAGTCATCCTAGTTTATAGCACCTTGAGCTCAGATCGTACTCTGCAGGATACCCTAATGACATTTTACATTTAATTCATACTGATGCATAAGGAGTAGAAAGTAACATTGAAATATGAAAGTAGATCTTCCATGTTTTAGTATACAAAATTGATAAATGTATTAAAGTTGCTGGCATGGAATAGCCAGATCCTACCCAATCCAGCCAGGGGAAGCAATAGGCTAAGAGAACGAAAGAAAGAAGAAGAAAAAACAAACAAACAAAACAAACTTACGTCCATAATAGTTACAGGAATGTCTCGAATTTTATGAGGTTCCACATAGGAGTTCTGGCAGTTGAGGGTAAGTCTTGAAGCTAACTCACTCTGGCCCAGGCTTTCCAGCTTCAATAAATGGAAATAAAGACTGAATTCAGGTTCACTTGGGAAGACTTACGGTAACAGCTGAAGAAATGGGCACAACCCACATTTTGCTAAGGAGCGGGACCTAATTTGAGTGGCACTGCAACCCCAGGCACCAGGTTGCCACCACACATACTCGGATTTGGTCCATCGTTCGTGATGGGGGCACGGAGGAGGGTGGCCAGGCCAAATCTGAACTAATGATTTTGCATCCTGGCACATGGGGCCACAATGCCATTCATTTGTTCTGGCCACCCTTCATCATCTGGACTGGGAGGGGGGGGGGGGGAAGGGGGAACACCTCTTCTCCCCTCCCCCCCCCACCAGTCATTGCATGCCTGCAAAGAAATATCATGGCTACTGGTCATTTTTAAGAAGAGCCCTGATCACTACTTCCTTAAGAAGGGCCTAAGCTGCAGTTTTACATCCCTACAGTAACCCCTTCCGGGGATGAGAGGAGGACTTCAGAGCATCCTCCACCACATAATGGCAGAGACATCCTGTTGGGCCTCCAGTGTCCTGGGTGCTGCTGCTCTAAAGGATGGGACGCTTCCAGATACATTAGTGTTTTTCTCTTTAATGGATCTTAAACTTAACCCCAGCTAGGTAGGCAAGTAATACTGTTTGCCCAGCATCTTGAAAATATCAAGAGTCCCATAGGAATGGAGACAAACAAGATGCAGATCCTTAGCTGGTGTAAACTGTCATAGCTCCATTGAAGTCCATAGAGCTATACAAAGTAACACCAGCTCAGGGACTGCCACTTATCTTTTATATTAGGTAAGTAAAGATGGCAGCAATGTACCTACAGCACATACGTTCTTCTATCTCTAGAAGCAAGGTTAACCATGCCAAACCGTACCAGAATTAGACATCCAGGACTCACTCACCCTATCAACCATGAAATCAATTCCATCTGCCATTACAGGATCTACAGGACCAGAAGCAAAGTTTCCAAGAACAATTTTCTTCAGCATAAATGCAGGCATTAGCCAAAAGCTGAAATATGAACAAGAGACCACATGAATCTCTTCAACTTTAAAAACCTCTGAAAATAAAAAGGTTGTGTTTTCTGGTATGCATCTCTCCTCTCTTCCCCTCACCCCGCAAAAAACACTGGAGTTTCATTTCAAATCAAGTGGTTTGTGCAGGACTTTACTAGGCTAATCATTACATAAGCTTTTAAGGTAACAGATGGAGAACTGCGTGTATAGGAATATAATACACTGAAAGTTACTGACTTTATCCTGCGAGAGTGTATTTTAAATGTATTCTCCACCATGCGTTGGTTTCATGCGAGCTTCTCTGTATGTAGAGTGTAATATACCTGGCTAGGCAAAACAAAGATCTAGTCTTGACTCAGTCTTTCCCATATCGGATTGTATCAGTTATAAAAGTTTGAGACAAAAAACAAAGAAACGTCTCTTCAACGTTAAAATTCCAGTTTTCAAAATCCTGATTGTGAAAGTGTGCACCTTCCTTGCAACATGGCTTTTTAAAGTATTTTGCCACCTGTTTTTCCATTGCTTGCTCAGATTACCAGCAAGTCATTTGTTTTTGAAACAACATTTGTCTAAAATGCTGAAATTTTACTATAAAGATGCAATGTCAAATTTTTGACTAATCAATATTTCTCACCTGTTCGCAGTCCATGTCTGGTTAAAGATGGACGTGTCACTGAAAGCATTACACAGGATCAGAGACTGAACTCTGGGGGATTTGTGTGTGTACTCCGCAAATTTTTGAGCCAAAAAGCCTCCCAAAGAAGCTCCGAAAAGATGAACCTAATTTAAAACCAAATACAAGTACATGTTATGTAACTTATTTAAATCTATCCTGAATATCCATGCATAACATATTACAAAAGCATATTAAATATTACAGTGTTATTCCTTTCCTTGTATTCCAACATAAGCTGAAAACTTACTAGAAATAACGGACGTTCACAATTTTATTTTCATCCAAAAAAAAATTAAAAAAAAATCTAAAATTCCTCCCAAATGTTGTAATTTTAAAAAAGGATACTGAACTTTAAAGACCGAAAATAAAGACACAGGGAACATTTGTCTCAAAAATTCAAATCAAGACATTAGCATATTTATCATGCCAAAATCAATATGGTATGAAAACTTGCTTTAACCACTCAAGAGCTCTTTTAATTCAAGACTGACGATGTTGTGATACGTCCTTTACTACCATTACTTACTAAAAAACAATACTATCATAGCACCCATTGTGCCACATACTGTACTAACAGAATAAAGAGACTGCCTCTGCCCCAAAGACTGACGATGTTGTGATAGGTCATTAATAGGATTAACTTTGAAGTTTTAACTACAAAATTGAAATTAATTTAAAAAAAAAAATTGCATGTGTTTTTTTTTTAACAAGTCCTGAAAGTAGCGACTCATGAATCAAAGCAGGACAATTTTTGGATAGTGTTGGTGTCAATTGTGAATGTCTTGTTTTTAATTAGCTTGCATCATAGCATGGACATTTTCTGCACGTTAGTTCTTAATAAACTCTAGGCTTTTTTACCTAACATTTTTATAGTAACCCCACGTTATTTGTCAATCCCAGGGCACTAACTTTATCCAGTTGTAGGTGGTCTAGAAGTTTTCTGAATCCGTCACAGAACTCAAGGTGGTCCCAATACACTGGATACTGCAACTAGAGTAATAAAGGAAAAGTAAACTACAAATCAGTAATCCAATGAAGCAATTCTTTGAGCAGCTGCTCTTTCATAGCTCCAGAAACATGTTTTGGCTTTCTGCTTAAAAAAAATATTTAAAGCCTTACATATTAAAGCCTGGCCAAACAGATAAGGCATTCAACATGATTTTTGGGTGATGTGCAAAATTCTCATTCTGATGTACAATAGACTGATGTTGTTTCTAGGATTTCCATGCTATACAAAACCAGAAGAAATAAAATCATTAGCTAGTAAAGATGTAGCGAGTCACTTAAAGCTACACTGTTTGCATAAATAAGGCTTCTGCTAAAAAAATTCAGAATTCACAGCAACAACTAAGTCCTTCTAAAAAAATCTTGAGACTTAATATTTTCAGACATGCTAGCTCTGCCTGTGGGTAATCAGGTTGTATGCCTTTTCAGTAAACTTATCTTCTTAAAATAAAGGATGGCAACCCCTCATCCACTGTACAACTGGCTTGGGAACAGGAGGCAGAGCAAACAAAAAAATACAGATCACGGAACTAATTCACTAAGTATAAATCTAATCTACATTTTTGTATGTTCCTCGTATTCACTTTTGTGAATACAGGTTTGGTTTAGGCCCAGTTTTGCACGTTACATACCCCAGAATCTACCTTAGTATAGCCTTCCCTGGAGTGCTCTGCTTTCATGCCTCCAAAAATTATGAGCTAAACAGACTTAGAAGCTGACTTTTAGCAGATGCGTCTAAAACTCTGGTTTTATTTACTGTAATACAAGAGCAAACACACACTGAATTTTGATGTTGCATTGAGAATACTCACAGCAATAACTCTGTAACCCCATCCAGTCAGTGCCAAAATCTGCTGGAAAAACACATCTGCAGTTCCACTTACAGGTGGAAGAAATATGAGTGGGCACCTGATGATCTTAGGTCCTGCATCATATAGTGACCACACTTTACTGTCATCATCGTCTACTATGATCTGGAAGAAGAGAATTTATTGAAATTTGTAAAAGCTTGATACCAGATATCTCCCGTTCAGTTTCTCACAAACCTATGCTACAAGATTTTTCTTTCAAACAAGTTCAGCCTTTGCTTCCCTTCAGAATAACTTTTCACCCCTTGCCTGTCTAATAAATGTGATGTTCACACTGTCCACCTTCATACATCTGGTTGTGAAATAGGAAAGAAGCTGGTCAGACTATCTGATACAAGCTAGATTACTTTGTCTCTGAACAGTATGGTTTTAGTTAATAGAATAGTCAGTTTTATGGAAGTTTGTGATGTTCTGAACAACTGAAGTCCAGTGCAAGTGCCAGAAGTTATGTCAGCTTGCAGAAATTGTTTTATGTAGGAATCTTTTCCTTACCAATATACAAGTTACATAACCCCAGCTGAGCTAGTGTTCGGTTTGAGTTTACCACCTTCCTAAATCAGGCACTCTGGTCCTCTGTATCAGAGAGAGTATTTTAGGTATGAAAATTGGTATATAGGAATAAATCATAGGAACATCCGAATATTCTGTTTACAAACAGGACCGACTCTTAGAAGATACTATACCACAGGAGCACATGGTTGGCCAGGAGGAAAACTCCTTCTATGGTTTGACTAGCCCCCTGGGTGCCAAAGGCCTGATAATCTACACCGCCAAGAACATCTTCCTCGGATTAAGAAACAACATCAAAGTTCTGGATTGAAAGGACAGCACCCTGCAACCGACTCATTTTTCCTAGGCCCTGATATATGGAGGTAGATGGCCGTAGGCCAAGAACTTGCAAGTCTGGTGACTATTCAACATGACACTCTTAAATAGACCCAGAAAATTGTGACCACTAATTTGAAACAATGGAGGTCCGATTGTAAGACAGAGACACTGTACAGAGGATACCCCAAGTAGTACAAGCTGGAATGGGACAGAGGGAGCTGATTTACTGTCAAGAAGGAATTCACTAGAATGTTCAAGGGAGAGAAGTTGGAGAGGCAGAGTGGCACATGACCAAATGAAGCGGTGGATAGCTTGGACCCCGGTCACTACTGCTGCCCTTGCAGGTCTGAAGGTTTTTGGCATGTGTTTGGCTTGTCTTATGCTAGGAATTCAAGACCCAAGAATGAAAATCCTGCACAAATGGCATCCTTAAAGAATAAGAGTTTGAGAAGTCTCACACTCGCATTTTCAGGATTTGCTTTTCAGGCATACTGCTGTGTAGATTTAGGATTTTTTTTAAAGGTACAAAACTCACCAGTAGTACAGGACTATAGGCCAAATAAATTTGGTGACCATAAAAACCCCAGATAAAGCCTATGCAGTACAACAGATGCATGACCTCTGTTTATGTAACTGCGATCCATTTTAAATTTACAGTACAACTTATTCAACTGGTAGCACCAAAAGCTCTCTCATTGTCATAGCAACACAACCTCTCTCGATACGCCGGGAATGCCAGATAACAAATCTTAAAATCTGCTGGGCTAACGACAAATCTGTGGTTTACAAGGAACTCTGTACTTGAGGTTCTGGGAGCATGTGATTATCACATTATCAGTAGTTTTTGTAAAGTTTCCAAGAAATTTAGAAAGGACTTCGTGCCAGGACTTCTCAAAGCCCTGGAACTGCTAAGGAACTCATGTTTCTGCTTTTACATTAAAGTGAAAGAAAGTTCTTCTCTGCTTTGTAAGATTATTAATCGAATCCGATCATGGCCATTTGCGTCTACGTAACAAGAGCGTATCTTCATGATTTTCAAAATGAAACATACCTTACACTGAGAACTTCACTTGAGGATATTAGCAAGTGTTAAAGAAATGATTAAGACTCAATACAGGTGATGGGGAACTGAGGTCCAGAGAGATTAATTTAAATTACTTTCTCCAAAGCCAGACAATTAGCAGCACCCAGAATGTGGCAAGCACTTGTTCCATTTGAGAAAGAGCTACATAATATGTAGATTTACTGTGCTGTTTGGATCTGCAATAAATGTTGCACAGTTGAGTCACACTGATTAACAGCTGATTCAGACAGGTTATTGACCTTCTTCTGTTCTGTTATACCATACTTGACTGATTACTGAATTTACATTTTGGGTGAAATCTGGCTCCAGTGAAATAAATGGCAAAACTCACATTGACGTCAATAGAGCCAGAATTTCACCCTATGATGATGGTCTCAGAGCAGGATAATATTTTAGGGCTGGTCCTCACTCGCACGGCGTGGGATCGATCTTCTGGCGATAGATTTCTCGCGTCTGATGAGGACACGAGAAATCGATCGCTCGCGACTCCCCCGTCAACTGCGTAACTCCAGCTTGCCGGGAGGCGCAAGCTGGAGTCGACGGGGGAGCCGTCGTGGGGACGAGAGGCTGCAGATACGCAAACTTCAGCTACGTGATTCACGTAGCTGAAGTTGCGTATCTGCAGTCGATTCCCCCCCACACCTTCCCCCCAGTGGAGACAAGCCCTTAGATGGTAAGAAATACTGTTTTACAGATAGCCGGTGTGACTTTTTAAAGAGACTGAATACTCCACTCACACAGCACCTCCTACCTGAGCTCTCAAAGCACTTTATGAAGTTGAGTTAATTTATCCTCTGCATTATCCCCACCTCCAGCCCACTTTACACTCAGGAAACTGCGCTATATGCAGTTTAAATGACTTGCACAAAGTTTTGCAAGGGCTTCCTGGATGACACAAACAGCACAAGGGCTCCTGGCTCCAAACCCTGTCCTCTACCCACAAAGCCAACTTTCTTCCCCACCACACACATCTGCAAGTCACAACTTGTACCTATAAAGCACTTTTCTTTGCAACACTGTAGGCTAACTATGGGAATGACTTGTCACATTTTGGAAATGCAATTGCCAGTGGGGTGGCAGGCAGAAGCCATTCTGCACCAGAAGTACAAGTCGTTTTAAGGAGAGGAAGTGAAGAGCCATTTCTCCAGTTGGAACTGCAGGGTGAATTTTATGTAAGCAGACTAATTATCTGCAGCAGAATTTAGCCAGTACACCACAGTAAGTACTCAGCCCTTATCCCGTTGCACTCCTTGGTCGTTACTGATCACAAGTAGTAAGGGGTATAGCTATAAACATAGCATCACTCAAACTAGGATCAGAGGCAGAGTGAAAGACAGTCTTTAAAAACAGATTCAATTTTCAGTATCTCTCTAAGCCTCTTTCTAGAAGGAACAGGCTTCCATCTACTTATGACCTGAGCAGGAAGGGGGAGAAGTAGCAGTGACAACCCATGGCAGGTGCAGGAAAAACAATGAGAAATAGCCTAATATCTCCAAGCCTTTCACCCCCACAACTTCACAAAGAACATGTGGGAGCTCGCTGTGTTGACTTGGTGGCAGCCCAAAGCAGCAGCTAGGAGGGAAGTAGTAACTATGCTGTTTTCTTGCCAGCCCTGTTTTCCCTCCTGCTGCCTCAGGGAACCTTGCCTCCTCCATGCTGACTATATTGCTAACAATCACAGCCAGAGAGGGAAAGATCTTATTCCTAGAAACAATGCCCACAATGAACTATCATTAAAATTGAGCTGGCTTGTTTAGGTCTCACTCACTACCCGCATTCATCACAGTGGTATCTTTGACTCTGCCTACTGCAAATTAAAAAGTGACAGTTACTGTACTTTGAGGCTCAGATAAAAACTTCCTCATTGATTACCCTTCAATTTATGCATATTTTCATTTAATAAATTGATCATCAGCAAGTGGAGTTATATTTGCTCTAGAGTTTAGATGCAACGCAGTTCCCGTAGAAAGTGACACAGTATTCCATACTCACTGAATCTCATGGGTGTTCGTTTCATCTCATTAAATTCCCAGTATGATGATATGCAGGCTAATTTATGACCGCAGTACACCTATGCTACCTCTCAGTCTACAGATTAAGTGCAATTACATTGGTGCATACCCATTTTGGGCATAATTCAGAGGCAATGGGACTGAAGAGTCATTTGGCCTGCAGCACCATTACTACTTGTAATAATGCGTGACTGGAAAGAACCCATAGCTTGACTGTCAGAACTCAGGATGAATTTGTAAAGCCAACAGCACAAATATTTTCCTAATAGCAAATGAAATGAAATTGACATGGAAATAAGGGAGATAGAAGGAGCAGAGAATCCCACATGCCTTTCTTTTGAAAGCAAAGCAGTCTCTTCTCAGGGAGAACTGCACATGAAGATTTGGAACCAAGTATAACTGTATTTAAAAACAAAGACACCCACAGTAACGGTGGTTCAGATCCGTTGTCTCTACATAGTGAGATTTGTGAGCTGCAGCCCCTAGCATACTGGGCTGCAACACCCTTCGCAAAGCAGTGCTCCTTGGGAATCACACAAGCACTCTTTTGAAGCACTTACTAGCCAGAGCAGAGGTAATAAGAGGTCTGCACATCCCAAACACTTGCTCTGGCAAGCTGGGAAGGTGGCCGGATAGTGTGAATATGCGAAGATCTCAAATCCTCCCCCACCCAATTATCACAAATTATTTTTCTCACCTATGCAGCCCATGCATCTTTCCACTTGTGGGAATGAAGAAAGCAGATCAACCCCGAGGAAGGTGAGCTGAACCCCAAATCTACATGATGAGTCAAGACAGTAGCGCTGTGGAAGCATGTGAACTGACGGGTGTAGAGGGCAAAGCCAGTAGCAGCCCCAGCAACGAGGGTACATGGCAGCCCTCTTAGCTCCACATCCTTTTTCTAATCTCAGCTTCAAATGTATGTTGCCATGAGAAGGCACTGGTAGCCCCCAACAGGCACTGCTTTCCAGAAGGCTCCCAAAGCTCACGTGGCACCATGAATCCCACAAGAGGTAACAGACCACCTCCAGTGAGAGTTACGTGAATAGAAAAGTACTTGCCAGGTACTCAAGTACCATGGTGATAGGGGCCATGTCGATACCTAGCTCTGCCACCGTCAGTGATGATTTTCCATTACCCACAAAGGCCCACTGCTTCGGCAATTTCCACCCCTGCACAACATGACCCGTCAGAAATAAGATAGCCCTTCATAAAACAGCTGACTCAAGCTGTACATACCTTCTTAAGAGGAACTGTACTTCTGAACCAGTTATAGTCAGGAGAGACTTTAATCTCGCCCATGATGTTTAGATGAAATGGAGGTTGCGTAAACCTGAAACACAGACATGTGATGTTTCAGATCAAGAATGTATGTTTTACACTAATCCACTGCATAGAAGCCTCATTGTGTATACAAAGGATTCTTTCAGGATAAGTTTGTTTTTACCTCTTCTCAGTTGACTGTCCTCCCTCGTCAGTCTTCTAACTTGTGCCGAGTTTACTTATCCTCAGTTTTAATTATAACCACTTTGGGATATTCAGAAAATGAAGTTGCTTGATTGAATATTACTAACCCTCTAATTAGGAACTGATGGTGGCTTGTACAATAAGAACTTTTCAGAACAAAGCATTCCACTGGAGCAGCTCCTGAAAGAAAGATAGTATTGAAGGGTTTAAGATGTTTTTTAAAAGTTATATTTGAACATTCCTTTTAAGCAGGTTTATCAACTACTCAGAGGTAGCCTCTATTTGAATTTGCTAGTACTTCGTTCACAGTTCAGACAATGGACTGTATAAGCACTTATCTTCCATAGATCTACAGTCCATTTAATCAAGTATTAACACAGCACCTCTCATTTAAGTACAATTAACTTAAAAGCATCTTAAAACATGTTAAAATGCTCTCTTCAGATTATATGATACCTATTGTAAAGAACAGCCAAAACTTCAGGTCTTGTCCACATAGGGAAATTGACCAGAAAAACTATTGCAAAATAGTTTCCTGGGTGGGTAGTATTCCAGAATAATTACTTTATTCTGGAATAATTAGTGTGCTTCTAAAATGGGAGTATTATTCTGGAATAAAAGTGATTTTATTCTAGAACAGAGTATATACATGGAGCTATTCTAGAATAGCTATTCCAGTCAGTTTTCCCTGTAGATAAGTCTTAATAAGGTTGCCTATAACATTCAGAATGTTATATATTCTATATGGGATCCTACTTATTTGTAGTAATGAAACTTACATGGCTGACATGGGACCTACATTTCACTGCAACATTTATAGCACTAATAGATTAAGAACTTCCATTTGCACAGCAAATACCACATTTTTTTTAATTCATAGCTGTTTGCTAACAAATAAGGCAATTGGTGATTCTGCAACAGATTCTGGTCAATTTCCCTGAGGGTTAGTCTGTATGGTGTATAAAAGCTATTAAAAACTAATTCATTTTGCGACTGGACTAAAGAGAGTTAGTTACAATTCCTTTTCATGTCTTTAGAACTCAGATGTCCATTCTTCTGCTGTTTAATGAAATGTGAACTCTGAAGGAAGGGTGTATTTCCCCCTCACCCAACATGAAAGAAAAATGCACACCTCTTACCTACAGTTTTCAGTAATTTAGAAAGTCTTTCATTTTCATTATACAACAAATGTTTCCAGATTCAAAGATTTCCCATCCACCTGTGTTGGCTGTCATTTCAATTTTGGCTAAATTATTGTTTACAGCACATATTTTACCACTTGTGCTACTCTGGATGCACAAAAAAGGTGTAATGGAGGCCAAATGCCTCTTCCACCCAACAGACTGCAAAATGCAACAAGCTCAGATGTTACCGGAATGCGAAGGAAAGCTGTGCATTAGAAAAAGACGAGAGCAGTTCATTCTACTAATTTGCACCTGCCAAAAGTATGCCTTACCTTGTTCACATATAAAACAGATATGGGATGTGATGGTGGAATGATGCAGAGCAAAAATAGTAACAGCAAACAAAAAAGTACAATGAACGGAATCCTTTTGTACTACATTTATATTAGAGTAGCAGTCAGAAGCCCAAGGATCAGAGTCCCACAAAGCAAGGCCTTGTATGAACATGTAAGGAAATGATAAACAGAAAGCATTTGTTTAGATGCCCTTCATTTTAGCAGACTAAAGAATAATTTTGTTCACTACAAAAGGATTAGAAATCAATTCTATCTATAATCAGTTCTCCTATTTCCTCTTCTTCTGCCTATTGTTTTTGTGTCTCCAGTATTAGGTGATGGTAATAGGTGCCAATTACAACTATGGACACAGAGGTCTTCAAGCCATATCTTGTGTACAGACAGGATCTGTTCAAACTCTTCCCCATTACTCTCCCTGTCTTGTTAATGTATTAACAATGACCTGAAGGGGGTCCCCTCATTGGGCTGATAAAGCATATCAATCTCCATGCCCATTCAAACCTTAGGAGCACTACTGAGACTGCTAATAAAGATTCCAATCAATGCCATTTGTGGAAGGTTTTGCGCAGTGGACAGCTATCTACTAGCAACTGGACTGAGATCCTCAAACTCACATCATGTAAGCAAGCCATCCATCAAATGATAACTAGAGCCAACCACCACTACAAAACATTTCCCCTTAAATGTGCTCTGTTTTTAAAGTTTGCTGACTATGCCTGTAACCCTTTCATGTTTGTCTCTCAAGAGTGTTTGAGCAAATGAATTTCAGTGGTATGAAATTCACTTTCTGTGAACATTCAAAGCAACATATGCAAGTGTGCACAGAAACAAAATACTAAGTTCACACCTGTAAATATTTGTGCCACTAATGCTTGCATGCCTTTGAAGTCACAGAACAGAAACAATGCCATGAAATGTAGTTGGGAAATCAACTAATCAATACAACTCAGATGTAGTGAATATCAACAGCTCTCAGAATGGTTAATGATCAAGCCAGTGTAGTTTTTTTTTTTTTTTTAATTCAAATACACCAATACTTTTAAACAAATACACGTAGGAAAATGTTGCCTGTTGATGTACATCCCATAAGCAGGAATAGAGACTAGTATGTGTCTAAATTTTTTGCGACTCATTCACAACCCAGCTCTGGTAACTTTCGGTCACTGATAGTCTGAACTGCTTTTGAGCCTGTCACAGGAGAGGGAAAGCTACATATATTCTGTTAACACTGCTTGCATGTCTACTCCCCCAAGCTGCATTTGATCTGCAAGAAACAGACCCATAAGAACGGTTACTCAGCCCACCCATTAAAATGTTTGCTCTCCTGATGTTTCTTGCTGCATCGGCCATGCTATTTGTGCTCACAAAATCTGAATCAGTAAAATTGTGTGTCTGAAACAAACTGTGCTCATATTGGTAAAGGCAGTTCAGTCACAACAGCTACTGCAGCTTTAACTTAATAAAAAAATGGAAAGTGCCACCACAGGGAGTTAAAACGGCACCTTCTAGGATGTGAGATTACAAACCCCATCCCTCTCAGATTCCTGCCCCCCCTCTAGCACATGGAGCCAAGAGTCCTCCCCTCTTCTACTCCCCTCCCCCTCTGCTCCCCCATTCACTCCCCTCCCCCAGCAAAGGAGTCAAAAGAGTCCTCATCCCCCTCTACTCCCCTATTCGCTCCCTTCCCCCTCTGCGCCCCACCACTCTCCCCTCAGCACACGGGGCCCAAGAACCCTCACCCCCCTGTTCCCCCATTCACTGCCCTCCCCCTCTGCTCCCCTCCCCCAGCACACGGGGCCCAAGAACCCTCACCCCCCTGTTCCCCCATTCACTGCCCTCCCCCTCTGCTCCCCTCCCCTCAGCACACGGGGCCCAAGAACCCTCACCCCCCTGTTCCCCCATTCACTGCCCTCCCCCTCTGCTCCCCTCCCCCAGCACAGGGGGGCCAAGAGTCCCCTCCCTTTCTACCCCCCATTCGCTCCCCTCCCCCAGCACGGGGGGGGGGGAAGAGTCCTCATCCCCCTCTACTCCCCGTCACTCTCCGCTCAGCACTGGGGGGGGGGAACCTCACCCCCCTCTGCTCCCCTCCCCCAGCACGGGGGGGGAGGGGCAGAACCCTGTGGCACACCCCGGCACCTTGGCTTCTCCGCTCTCGGTGGGGCAGGAGAGCCGGGGGCGGGGGGGGTCTCTGTGCGGGGGGGGTCCCCGCGCGGACGAACCCCTCCCGCTCCTCACCTGCTCGTCCCGCGCGGCGCTGCGATGGGGGGTGTGGGGGGAGGGGGCGCCGCCGAGCCTGACTCCCGCCGCCTCCCACTGAGGAGCGGACCCAGAGCCCGCTTCCGGGTGCGCAGCCCGCCTCCGGGGGGGGGCGGGGGAGGAGGGAGCGCACGCGCAGACCACGTGCTCACACCGGCGCGCGTCCCCCGCGGCCGCCGGCGTCCATCGCTACCGAGGCGGAACAGGAGCGGCACGTGACCTGACGGCTCTGGCCAGGGCCTCGGGGCAGGGGGTCATGTGACCTATACAGGCGCAGAGGGTCACATGACTTGTGCTGCGCGTTACGTGACCCTTGACAGGCAACCCTGATGCCTGAGGGAGGCGCCTCCGCCCAGACGTGACTCCCTGGCTTCCCACGTGGCCTCTCTCACCCCAAAGAGACCCCATGAAAGGGGGCCTGTCCTCCATGAACCGGTGCTGCCAGCCCCAAGAGTTCAAAAATCACAACTCGGGCCCGCCCCGCCACTGATTAGACTGGCTTAAAAAGGGCCAGGTTTTAGAAAACGTTTTCTGGTTTGGGGATTTAGGGTGTGCTTAGGACAAGTTTTAAAGCTTTTCTCCACAGCTACAAGGGCTAGACACTTGCTTAATGGAAGTTGAGATTCTTACATAATAAACATGACTCCAAGAGCTGGGGCTTTAAGTAACCATGAAAATCACTGCAAGTCTGATAAAATATGAGAGTTGGACACAAGATGCATTAATACTCTGAGAGTGGGCAGTGATTTTGTAATCCTTACCAGGAAAGCCAAGGACCTGGGCGAAAAAACCCTTTGTTGAATTTCACAGAGCAAATGTACTTGCCGCTGTTGTGGTATAAAACCACCAAGTGGGTCTGACTTAAAGTATTGCTGTGTGTTAGAAGGCAAGCTGAAAGCGGTTGAAATGTATTTTAACAGCAAAAAAAACAATGCTGCAACAACAGGAAGTCCTGACACCACCCTATACCGAAAACCCACCGACCGCTTTGCCTACCTTCATGCCTCCAGCTTCCATTCTGGACACACTACACACTCCATTGTCTACAGCCAAGCACTGAGGTACAACGGCATTTGCTCCAACCCCTCAGACAGAGATCAACACCTACAAGATCTTCATCAAGCTTTCTTAAAACTGCAATACCCACATAAGGAAGTAAGGAAACGGAAAAACAGGGCCAGACATGTACCCAGAAGCCTGCTGCTGCAAGACAAATCCACGAAATAAACCAACAGACCACCACTGGCCATCGTCTACAGTTCTCAGTTAAAACCTCTCCAACACATCATCAGTGATCTACAACCCATCCTGGACAATGATCCCTCACTTTCACAGGCCTTGGGAGATAGGCCAGTCCTTGCCCACAGACAACCTGCCAACCTGAAGTAGATTCTCATCAGCAACAGCACACCACGCCTTAATAACTCTAACTCAGGAACCAATCCATGCAACAAACCTTGATGCCAACTCTGCCCACATATCTACACCAACAACACCATCACAGGACCTAACCAGATCAGCCACACCATCACTGGTTCATTCACCTGCACATCTACCAATATAATATATGCCATCATGTGCCAGCAATGCCCCTCTGCTACGTACATAGGCCAAACTGGACAATCCCTATGTAAAAGGATAAATGGAAACAAATCGGATATTAGGACGGCAATATACAAAATCCTGTAGGAGAACACTTCAACCTGCCTGGGCATACAATTTTAGACCTCAAGACAGCCATCCTGCAGCAAAAAAACTTCAAAACCAAACTTCAAAGAGAAACTGCTGAGGTCCAGTTCATCTGCAAATTCGACACCATTAGGTCTGAACTTAATATTAGCTGTGAATGGCTCACCAATTACAAAAGCAGTTTCTCCTCTCTGGGCGTTCACACCTCCAGATCACCTGCTGGAAGTGGGCTTCAGACACACACACACACCCCGATTGAATTTACCTTGCTTTCTTGCTTGTATATTTATGCCTGCCTCTGGAGATTTCCACAACATTCATCTGATGAAGTGGGTCTTAGTCCACGAAAGCTCATGATCCCTAAAATCTGTTAGTCTACTCTATAAGGTGCTACAGGCCTACTTTTCTATACCTGCCTCGGACACTTCCACTGCTTGCATCCGACAAAGTGGGTATTAGCCCACGAAAGCTTATGCTTCAAAACTTTATAGTTAGTCTTTAAGGTGCCACAGGACTTTGTTACCTCTGCTATTCCAGACTAACACGGCTACCTCTCTGATACAAGACTCTTTGTCACTGATGAAAGAGAGAGAGCCCAACATTTTGGAGGAAAGTAATTAAAGTTGACCTAAGAGACCAAGGGGGGGAAAGTAGGTTGCCCTTTCCTGCTTTATGCACATTTCCCATTGAACTCTGCCATGATTGAAAGGGCAACGTTTGGATCTTAATTTGTGAACTAGGAAAGCAAATTGCCAATAAAGGTTTTCCAAACCAATTTTTACTTTACAGTATTACTTTATTCTGGTTCCTGTGGGCCCCTCACCCATTACGCTTGTGGAGAAGGAATAACTGTGGACTGCTGCTGCCGCCTAGGGGAAAGAGAGAATATCATTATTGCTCAATACAATCTGTTGCAATTTATATCCCTGATTGTGCATTATGCACATGCTGACTTCACGTGTGAATAGTCTCATTGATTTTAACAGAACTTCGAATGCATACAGTATAATTAAAAATAAAGATATTAATGCCACAGAAGTCCAAGTTTAGCTAATTATCTTAAAATGCCTGGACAAGGTTTGGTATACATTTAGCAACAAACCTGAATGTATAATAGCACACATTCTTGAAGCCAACAGTACCTTCCCCCCAGACCTCCATGGTTTATGAGTTCAAGTCATTCCATTTCTATCGGTGCTCTTCAGTTGTTGAAGGCATTTTCCCTGTTACTCCTGTTCCAGGATTTTCACAAGGAGCTGGGTAGATGCAGCATTAGAAGCAAACATTGCATAAGACCTATCTGCCTGATGTCTGTCTGTAGGTAGTGCTGTTAAAGCTGTATTTCATAAGGCTCAAAATCCATCCAAAATTTTATCAGAGATTACAAAAAAGCAACCAGTGTTCATGCTGCGTACTGCAGTGTCCCCTCTATATCAGGGGCTCTCAACCTTTCTCTTTCTGAGGGCCCCCCTCCCAAATACTATAAAAATTACACAGTACCACCTGTGCCACAAAATCTGGAGGGTTTTGCATGTAAAAGCCAGGGCTGGTGTTAGGGTGTAGCAAGCACGGCAATTGCCTGGGGCCCCAAGCCACTGTGGTCCCTGTGAAGCTAAGTTGCTCAGACTTCAGCTTCAGCCCAGGGTGGCAGGGTTGGGGCCTCAGACTTCAGCCCCACACAGCAGGGCTTCGACTTTCTGCCCTGGACCCCACTGAGTCTAACACTGACCCTACTTGGTGGCCCCCTGAAACCTGCTCATGGCCTCCCAGGAAGCACCAGATCCCTGGTTGAGAACTGCTGCTCTATATAACTCTGCTATCAGGGATGGACATGTGGTTTGCAGGTGCCTAATTTAACACTCAAAGGGATCGGTAGTAAGATTCTTCTCCTGCCCTATTACTTGAGAGGAAAGTCAGGACCAACTCATTTCAGTTCATCCATATGGGGCCAGGATCACAAGCTCTGCAAGTATTGCCCAAATGCAAGAAGGAAACAGAACTCGCCCTACCCTCCCACACCATCTGTCAGAGGTAGGTACATTCTACCCAGGATAAGTCTATATTTGTACATGGTTTGGCCCATGTCTCTTTGTCATTTCTGTCCATTCCTGATCCGATTGCAGGTTGTCCAAGGCATGATGCTATGATTTATATCTCTTTCCTCAGAGTTGTACACAGTTTGGCCTCTTTTTTTTTAACGTAAAATCTTTGATCAGTTCTGATAATCTGAGGAAATATCTTTCTCAAATTCCTGTGTATTTTAAATATTGAAGTAAAATATAAACCTCTCCATTTCAATTTCTCTTGGGTCATATTATATTGTGTGGTCAATTCTTCCTGGGTTTTTATTTTGTGTCTCCAATTTGTACCTTCACTATTATGATTCTGTGTTTGGTAGAGTTTGCTTCAGCTTTGTACGTTTCACTGTGGTGTTGCAGGCTGGTAGTGTGGCAGTTCTGTGCAAGGATTTGTCACGGTGTTCTCAGTGTTGATTTAGTGACTTGAGCCATCATTCAGTTTGGATTTATTGTTGGAATTTTATTTGAGCTTCTAGTGCTTTGAGGGAAGTGAATGCTATTTCTGAGATGGCACCAGAAATTTCTATTGAATGGGGAGAACTGACCCAATTATTCTCTCCAGCCATTGTTGCAAGGACTGCTGTGTACATATAGTATTTATTTCCAGAATTATAGCTGTAGGTTTTCACTATGCTATGGAGATCAGTCTGCTGTGCCCCCTATGATCAGACACAACACTGCAGGTGACTTCTGCCTCAGTTTTCCCTCAGCCAGAGTATAAAGTCCACACAGATCTTTGTAGCATGAAAGAGCACCTTCTTCAAAGGATCTCATTTGTGTAACAGGAAAGGACAACATGAAAACATAAAAAGGCTACTGTCAGCTACTTTTCTGGCAACTCTCTACCTGTGGGTTAATCAGTCTCATATTTCGCTCCTCTAGTCCCAGAGCACTCTCAGGCCGAATTCCCTGCCTGGAACTTGGGCCTCTTCTGGGTGTTCAGCCAAATGCTAGTCTTCTCCGGCCAGTGCCTCACTCTTTGCTGAGCCAGTCCCGAGTAGCTCCCCAGGAGTTCCCACACCCAGTTTGTTCTCCTAGGCTACTTGGGTCCCTGACCTGCAAGCACATTTTATCTTGGCCTGTTCCTTTCTCCGTGAGCCTCTGCTCACCATTGGAATAGCTTTCTAACTAGCTTCCCTGAAGAGACTCTGCTCAGGAACAGGAAGATTTACACAGAACCCATAAGGCACCTCCGCTCTCTATTTTCTCTAATCTTTTGCACTTGTGGATCACTCCCTCCCTCAGCCTACTGCCCACTTATTGTCTCTACTTTTAAAAATACTGAATACAGCTATCACAGCATTATGATCATCCCAATTAAAGCATGTCATACTGTTTTCTTTATAACACGAACACAGTTCTTGCTCAACTGTTCAGTCCTAATGACTCCCCAAAAGTCTCTTCTGGTTACTCTTCAAGAACCTAACTCCTTCTATTCAGCTTCACTTCTTGCATTGCCAGTACATTCTGTAGACACTTTTGTCTTTTAAAAGAAGGGATAGTTGTTTGGGGAGGGAGAGGATTGGGAGTGGGGGTGGGTGGGGTGGAACAGGGATCTGTGCATTTCTAGACAACTTCAACGACAGCTAGCCTGGTAACAAACATCCAGGGGAGTGAAATGCAAAGGGATCTTTGTTTCAGCATGAGATTCAATCAGAAGGAAACCAGAGAAAGTGAATAAACTCTTTAGAGAAAGGAGAGGGGGAATGAAGAAACTTAAGAATATGGGGGGGGAAAGAAAAGGAAAGACAATAAACAGAAAAAAAGGAGATCGAGTGAAAGGCTGGGCAATTCGGTGCCGTGGAAATGGAGACCCTGCAAAAGCAGCGTTCCCCAGCTTAGTGAAAGGGAGAGCCCAGCCACTACAACTGAACTACAGTTCCCGGCATGCAACGCTCCAGCGAGGCTGCGGGTCGTCACTCCTCGCGCGCCGGCCTACGTGTTCCAAGATGCAGCGCGGGCCGGCCGGGGCCGCTTCGCTGGAGCTCGCGAGAGAGGGGCGCGCTGGTCGTGACGACACACAGGCGCCGAGCGTGGTGACGGTAGTTGGAGGAAGGGGGAGGGGCGGTGTTTACTGGTGCAAGGGGTGGGGGGGGAGGAGGCTGCGGGCCTGAGGCCTAGTGAGCGGGCGCGGGGCGCTGAGGCCGGGCGGGACCATGGCCGCCTGTAACACCTGCGCTGCTGCCGCGCGGCTGCTCGGCTCCTCGCTGCCCTCCGCGCACAGAGGTAATGACCCCGCCCGCCTCCCAGCCCCCCACTGCCCGGGGTCCTCTTGAGAGACGGGGCCGGGGCCCGACGCTCGCTCCCCGGAGACCGACCCCTGCCTCTCCCCGGAGACCGACCCCTGCCTCTCCCCGGAGACCGACCCCTGCCTCTCCCCGGAGACCGACCCCTGCCTGCCAACTCCCGCCGAGACTCTTCCCCCCCCGCAAGGCCCGGGCACGGAGCTTCTCCCGCCACAGTGAGCCCCCCTTCCCCGATCTGGATCCTCCCCCTGAGACACCCCCCCCCCCCCCGCCGGGGTCTCTGCGGGCTTCAACCCCAGCCGCACCCCCAGTCCCCCTCTGCCGGCGCTGCACCCGCCCCAGTCCAAGTCCTGCTCTCGGCGGGGGGCTGCTGTCCCTCATCTGCCCTGCCTGTGCCTCCTCCCCTCCTCCCCCCCCCGCCATCCTCTGTCAAATCAAGGACTGTTCAGTAGCTTCCAAGCGACGGGGCGATCGCCCCCAAAATAAGGGGTGTGGGTGGAGGGAGGCCCAAAGGAAGGGGGTGGCCTGCTTTAGCCAGAGTTATCGCTCTCTAGCCTGGGCTTCATGGCTCGACATTACCGATGTCAAGTTATGAACGGGATGGGAGGTATCGCAAGCTCAATGCTGGCGCTGGGGGCGGGTCTAAAATGAGGGGTCTAACTTGGTTTTTGTTTTTTTGTATAGCTCCAGTCGATGGCTCTTGTAAAGAGGGTAGTTTGGAGAAAGGGGATGGGGGGGGGGGGGATAGGAAGCATGCCTGTCATTGAACCATAGCGTGCCAAACATGCTTGTAGTAAGAGTTCAGGTATTGAAACATGTTTGTAGGATAGCTCCCTTGAAAAGGATTTGGCATAGAACCCATGTACAGGTGGTAAGAGACATTAATCTATTTGTGGCTTTGTTGTGGATCCATGCAGAAGAAATGTTGGGAATACTCTTATTAATTCCTGTCTAGATTTACAGGAAGAAATCACCTCCCTCAAGTCACCATGTGAAATATATATCTAGTTCTTACGCCAGTGGCATTCTAATCAGACTTTTATGTTGCTCAATCATTGTAGGGTCTTTAGTCAAGCAATAGTTTACTCTTTTACTTTTTTTTCTTCTTCTTCTTTTTTAAGTTCAAAAGGCCACTTGGTTAGTTCAGGCCTAAATGTATATTGAGTGGCTAGAAGAAAGTTTTACAAAACTAATATTAAAAGATATGTGTTCTGGAAACAACAAAAAAAGAGAGCAAATAGGTTTTGTTAGGATTTAAACAATTCTCATTCGTGATTAAATATAACGTAATGTTGATGAATAAACTTGTGACTGACTAGCAAGAACCTTCAAGTTTATTTTCATAGTTTAAACTAGAAATGCAAGAATTAAGCAACATAAATGATACTAGTGTAAGGTGATAGTAATGCAGATAAGGATTTTTAACCTGCTAGTGCCTTTTTAATGCCTGTGTAGTGGGCAGAGTGTTTTGTCAGACTCGTAACAATAGCTTAATGTGGTAGTTCAACAAGGGCTATTCCTTAATTGCAATGACCCATTCCAGCTGATTCCATATCTGCCAGTCCAGCATGACCTACATTGGCAGGTTCAAATCAATATTTTTAACTCTGAACTCCCTACCTTACATGAACCCTCTAAAAGCAAATACAGTTTTAAAGGTAAAAAGTTCTGGTCAGTATCTGGATCAAGTATTGTCTATAAACAGTGTATCCAGTGTTTTTCTTTGTTCAAAATATATAATATAAATTGAATCAATAGAGATAAATGAAAAGCTAGAAATTTCAGAGTAACAAAAATTTATTTTTGAGTCCAACTTCCTGTAAAAGCTGCAGAGGAGGCTATTCATATTTTGTCATACAATAATGCCTGCAACTCTTATCCAGTATCCTAGGTGCTTGTGGTTGGCACCTGTTGCAATCACTGATGGATCTAACCCTGAAAATGGTAAAAAGTTCAAGGATGGTTTGGTGGTTTGGGTGCTAGTTTGGGACTTGAATTCAATCTTCTGTGCAATCACAGACGACACATTTGGTGTCTGTGTTTCAGTTCCTCATCTTTAAAACGGGGTAACATAATTTCCCTACATTACTAGGATACTGAGGATAAATACATTAAAACATTGTGAGGCACTCAAATACTATAGAATAGTACTAAGAACTGAGGTTGTGGTATTGCACATTATATAGCTGCTGTCAAACAATAGCACTCGAGTAAAAGACTATTTTTCATGCCGTATACATATGGATTTAGTAAAACATACTCTTGTGTATCAACAAGATGTTTGATTTTGAATTTATTATTTTTTTAACCAATCACAAGTTACTTCAAAATACATTTTTGCTATTAAGGTGAAATAGGGGTTAGGAAATGTTGAATCCCTCAGTGTTTTGACTGGAATGTGGAGTGGAAATAAACCAGGTATTTGACTGGAATGTGGAGTATTCCTGGAAAATTGCACTGTATGATTACTTACATTTTATGGAAATGGATGCATTACATTTCTTCCTATTTTACTCTTTAGGTACATGTACAATCAACTTTCTCTAAAATAACCAATTTTGAAATTTGCAAGGTGGTTCTGTATCATGAAAAGACTTCTCCCCATCTAACTAACTCGTACTGATGATACCTAACTTTTCCTTCTTAATCTGCTTATACCCTCCTAAACTCAGCCTGGGTGAAAAGATACAGTAATCCTTGCATGGTGCCCTGAAATGCTCTGCCAACAACTTTCTCCCAACCTTTCCAGACTACTGTACCCCTTTCTGTGTGTAGTATATAGAGCAGTATAAAGAGGCATTTTCTGTGTGAAATTTTAGTTTGTTCTGACTTCGCTAGTGCTTTTTTGTAGCCTTCTGTAAAACTAGACAAATATCCAGATGAGTTGCTGTACTCCCTGGAAGACCTCTGCATACCCCTGGTTGAGAACCACTGAACTAGGATGTGTCAACTGCCATGGGTATCCTGGCTAATACCGCACAGTAAATAGTATCACAACCCAGCAGAATCTTTTTATAATTGATAGATATAGATATAGATTTAAAGTAATGTTTGTCAATGTTTGAATAGCAAAACATTTAACTATTAGTATTACCACTTAAATAGTGCTTTTCATCTTCAGTGTGTTTTAAAAATATTTACTGAAAGGACACCAACTTCAAATTCTGTATCTACTATTTTTGCAAGTAATCCCTAACATTACTGTAACTGAAAGATCTTTTTTTTTTCCAGTTTACTTTGTGCATTTGACAGCAGTTTGTGTATAGTTAGTTTCATTATTTCCCATCTGTTCAGTTTTCTCTCTTATTGCAGCAGGCAAGTGAGAGACATCTCCAATTGGTAGGGACTAAAGGTCAAGTACAAACACAACTATTTTAAACTATTTTTTCAAATATATATTTTGAGTAGAAAGTGTCCCTTTTAAAATGGTAGTGTCTTGCTAGTAAACAATTTTTTAAAAAAAATCTGCAAATCTGATTTGATTAAATATCACTGGTTGTGACTTTGCAGTAGCAGATGTTGGTAGGGTTTTTTCATTGACCATATGTGTGTCTGTGTAATACTCTTCCTTATTATTGTCTGTCCTTGTATTAAGTAATAAGGTGTCATTTTCAAAAACCTTCCTCTCTCAACTGACACCAAGAATTTAAGCTGAAAGTCCTAAATGATTTAATAAATAAAATGCTTAAGATGTAGTATTCTCATATTGAAATGTGTGCATTAAGGGAATAAAGTGTAATGTTGAAGGAAATTGATATCCAGTGAAAAACTCTGAAGGTCAAATATTGTATCCAAATTTCATGTCTTTCTTTGAACTTATTTTAGTCCAATTGTGATAAATTAAAGTATTAAAGGCATCATAAGTCTATCTTAGAAATTACTGGAAATCATTTGCTGTCTCACTGCAAACCAGTTCCACTCATCCTATCATCCATATCCTCTTAATTTGTGTGTCCCTGCTTTAGAAGGTTCTGGTGAAATGATAAACTTTCAGTGCATGAGATTTCTTCCCAGGATTCAATCTTCCTCCACCTATCCCAGTCCAAATAGAATAGAAAATAGGAGCTGACTCAATACTGCTATATCATTATTGTTAAGTAGCTTTTTCCTGCAGGTCAGCCCTTAGAATTCCCCTAACATTGTTTACTAGTTATGTGTAGTAGCTCCCTAACATGAAATCTAGATCTCAAGTGTATCATTGCTACTTGAATTTTGTACCATTAGCCCAATGGAGGATTTTTTTCATGTTGTGAATAAATCATTTAAAACAGTCAAAGTTAAAAATAGAATATCTAATTTAAAATTTGTGCACACTGTTTATAGAAGATAACCATGCTGCCAAACATAACAGTCCCCTTTCATTTTCCCCTTAATAATTTGTTTCTTCAAATCTGACCACCTGAAAATTCCTGGAAACTGACTTTTGGAAATGTTTACAAGTTAAGTGTCAAGGATTCTGATTCTGCCAAATGAAGACCAGTGTACTACACTGCTAAGACATTTACATGATGCATTTCATATGATTAGGAGACATTTCAAAGGTCATTTCATTATTATCTCTTATGCAGTTACCTCATTTCGTAATGCATGTTAAAGGTTGATCTTTTTTTCATCCTGATCGTGCTTTTCTGTAACTGTCACTAGAGTAATATAACTTCAATGACTTAAATGTTGCAGGGGACCTGAAATAATTTTGATTATCAATAAAATCTTTGATATGACAGATATTGAGGTGGGGACATGATGCTATTTTGGGTAACTGAAGTTTAGACATTGGGAGCTGAACTGTAGTACTGTTGATAGTTTGGCCATGCCCACGCTACAGGCTTCTGACAGCATGGCTTTGGTGGTCAGAGGAATGAGGAGGTCTGATCCATGGCAGATCTAGCTGTGCCAGATAAAGTCCTTAGTGTAAAATCTGCAAAACTGTGCTTCTGTTGTTATACCTTGTATAGGTTATTTTTATGGAGTGTTTTTTTGGGGGGCATGGGGTGGGGGTGAGGGACTGGAATAAGCTATATCAGCAAGAGTGCAGTTTTGCCAGTATAAGCTGTGTCCGTAGGAGGGGTGTTTTGCTGATATAAGATACTGGTATATCTACAACAGCAAAGCATTCCTAGTGTAGACATGGCCTTGATTAATCACTATACAGTTTAATCAAAATCAGGCCTGGGCTGGGATGCCATCAGGATTAAAAAGGAAAGCAATTTTTTTTGGTTAATGTACTTTTTCATTCAAACTAGAGTTCTTGACAAACTTACACTTTTGAAAATCATTAAATGACATTGTTGCTACTGCTAATGAGTTAGGTGAGAGAGTGTGTAATATATTAAGTGGTTACTTTTGTATTGTGATTACATTTTGGACACAAATCTAGAGGACTGATGTTAACTGAGTACAACTGACTACAATGCTAGTAGAAATCTTCACTACGCTATACTGGTGTAAAAATGGGATCTACAGTGTCATTTTTAATCTGTATTTTTTCGCATGGTAGTATATAATGTTTGGGGATGTGTATATGCAGTGAGGTATTTTGGGGATACGATTTAATTTTTTATTATTATATAATTCAAATGCCCATTGTAGGTGAACTGTCTGAATTAACTGTTAACTTAATTGAAAATATGGTCATCCCTTGTGAATACTTTAGAACAGGGGTCTCAAACATGCGGCCCGGGGGCCACTTGCGGCCCGCAAAGCCCTTCCCTGCGGCCCGCCAAGCTTCCTGGTGCCCCCCCTCCCCCCCGGTCCCCCCATAGCAGTTTGCAGGACGGAGGGGCCAGAAGTGGAGGCTTCTCTGCTGCCTGAATGGGCCGCGCGTGTTTCTAGCTCTGGACTTCCTATATTGCTCTTGCTTTGTTTGCCAAACAGCTGTTGGTGGTGCCTAGCGCTTTCCAGGAGGGAATGGGGAGCTGCATGCTCAGAGGAGGAGGTGGGGCAGGGGTGGGACCTCTTGGAAGGGGTGGAGTGGGGGCAGAGCCGGGGCAGCGAGGGCAGGGTGTGTGTCAGTGGTGCGGCCCTCGGGCCAGTGCACTAGTCCTCATGGAAGGGGTGGAGTGGGGGCAGAGCCGGGGCAGCGAGGGCAGGGTGTGTGTCAGTGGTGCGGCCCTCGGGCCAGTGCACTAGTCCTCATGGAAGGGGTGGAGTGGGGGCAGAGCCGGGGCAGCGAGGGTATGTGTGTGTGTCAGTGGTGCGGCCCTCGGGCCAGTGCACTAGTCCTCATGCGGCCCTCATGGTCATTTGAGTTTGAGACCCCTGCTTTAGAAGTAGTGTTTTGTTGACTTCCTTAAGTCAAAGGAAATTCAAGCTTGTATTCCTTCCTCTAACTGTAGCTCTTCTGCTTCAGAAGAAACTTTCAAATAAATCCTATTTTGAATTGTTCTGAAATGTTAGTGATTTTTTTGACCGAAAGGAAAGTAATATTTTCCTTCAAAGTCCTTTTCACTGCCGTATGATAAGGGCTCAGAAGATTTGGAAAAGGGGTTCTCAATACCCGATATATTGGCACTTCAGATGTCTTCTGATAAATGGTAAAATACTACCTAGAGTGGTAACTATCTATTATTAGTTTGCTTTATGGTGGAAGAGAGAACAAGATATAATAATGTGGCATATTTTCCCTGTTTTATGCAAAGAGTTTGTTTGAATTGTGGAGAGCAAGATGTGTGTCCCACAGACTTACAGGATTTGTTTCGTTTCCAGGTATTACTTGTGGTCGTACTTGTCTTGCTGTTTTAGGAAGATTTGGGACTTTTGAAACTCGGTCTCTGAGAAGGATTCCTTTTAGAAGCTTTTCAGAAACACCAGCATACTTTGCTTCGAAAGATGGCGCAAGCAAGGATGGTTCTGGCGATGGCAATAAGGTAGTTGCATACGCTATCTATTGCTTAAAGGAATCTTTTCACCACACTCCTTTCTGAAATTTTTACCTAATGTTACAAGTTACCCTTCAGATTACTGTAACTGAAAAGATTAGAGGAAAATATTTTCATTGTATGGTTTGTGTACTGTCAAATGCACAAATACTTTGTTTATCGTCACTTTCCCCTATTGTTTGGGTCTTTCAGACAGCAAAAAGTGAGATAAATATTTTTGAAATATTGTGAAATATGGTTATAAAACCACAAACATTTGCAGGAACTCAGAGAGAAGTAGTATCTGAAACTCTTAACACTTTTAAAAAAAACTGACTACATCTTATTTTGGTTTCTTTAAACCAAACATATTATGATTTTCTAGTTAGTTCTGTAATATGTTGCTAGGGAACTAAGAGCGCTTTGTGGAAAAGACTCATTTTAGTCTTATAATATGTTTAATTGCTACTTGTTTGTTATGAACTTACTTTTAATCTTTGTTTTACCCCATTCTTTCTCTTGTACCTGCAATTAATAAGCTGATTTTTCAGGTGTATGATTACCTGATGAGTTGTTCCTTAGTCAGCAAGTACAATTTTGGAAGGTGTATGGCAGAGCTTTCCAAACTTTTCATGTTGGTGACACACTTTTTAGACATGCATCATTTCGCGACACAGTAATTCAGTTTTACTAGCAAACCGGAGGTTAAACTAACCCGTTATAAGAGATACGGACACATACATAAATTGTAATAACGAAATGTATGGGGACACAACATATCTCATGAAAACCTTTCATTTATATTTTTAAAAATATGATTTGTAAGATACTCATAAATGACAATGTATGTTAACAGTATGTAAATATGTGCAAGAATTAAAAAAAGTTGAATAACACCAATAACTACTTACCATTTTAATGGGATGTATGAGGTTGATGGGATGAACACAGCTTTTCAATACTTGGTGGAATAAGAGGATTGGGGTGCGGGGGGTATAAGCTCTTGCTGGGGTGTGGGCTCTGGGGTAGGGCAGGGCTGGGGATGAGTTTGGGATGGGTGTAGGCAGGCTGTTCTGGGACTGGAGCCAGAGAGGAGGACTCCGCCCCTCCCCCCAGCCCTTTCCCTGCCCGCAGCAGCAAGCTCTGGGTCAACTTCCTCCTTTCCTGCCCCCACCCGTCAGCAGCAGCATACTCACTCACCCCAATCACAGGCAGCTGTTGCAGGAGGGCGCTAGGACCCTGCAGCAACGGAGGCAGCATGTTGCTGCACGGAACTGAAGAGAAGGGACGCTCTGCTCCTGGGGAGAAGGTGTAAGGGGGCAGCAAGGGGAGGCCGGGGGACCCTTGGGGGGGGGGCAGAGCCAGGTTGTGGGGCGGGGGGAGGCTCTCTGGGCTCTTCTCCTCCTTCCCCCTCCCGGCACTTGCATGCAAGGCCCACAGAGTCTCCGGCCGCGGTGCAGTCCTCCTTCCCCCGACTGTCTCTGCGGGGGGGAGGGAGGGGAGTGGGCTTTCTGCCCCCTCCCGCCCCCCTTCTGCTGGCCAAGCCTGCAGCAGCAGCTTGCTTTCCAGCAGCAGCAGCTTGCTTTCCAGCAGTTTTGACCAGGGAAGTGCTTTTAATTCCCGCAACACACCTACACACTGCTGCCGACACACTAATGTGCCGCGGCACACAGTTTGGAAAGCTCTGGTGTATGGGGTACTTCAGTAACTTTTCCTTACACTGATATTTCCTGGGATGTGAAGGACTAGCCATGGGGCATAGACAGATGAGTTAATTTTTCAGAGGCTTGTGTGTGTGTGTGTATGTGTGTGTGTATGTATATGTATAGATAAAGTCCATCTATAGCTGTTATGATTACAGAGAAAACCTTCAAAATGTAAAGAAGATGTAACCGCTGTAGTGTTGTCTAAATAAGTCTGCAGAGACCCTGAAACGATAGCTTTGAGATATGGACAACCCCATATTTCAGTGAGTGCAAACTAAGGTACTTCAAACATCAACCTTGTTAGCTATTTCATTGCTTATCAAAGAATGTAAAAAAATCGAGATAGAGAGGAGATATTTCTATCATTTCCCAAAATGTGGGATGTGCCTTAATAAACTAGTACTGAAAATTTAGAAATTGAGATGGATAGGCCTTTAATAACATGCATTGGGGTTTCAGGAGGGCACAACTAGTTTAATTTTACCAAATTGGGGCTCAGCTTTCAAAAGTTTGGGAAATAATGCCTTGGTGGTTAGAACCTAAAAGGGACTTGTGATTTTGGATGCCTTAATTTTTGAGTACTCATTTTCAGACACCTTGAAAGGGCCTGTTTTTGAGAGGATGGGTGTCCAGTACGTTCTGAAAAACAAGGTGTCTCAAACCTATTTCAGGTTGAGCATCCAAAATCATTAGTCACTTTTTAAAATGCAGACTTCTTCTGTCTCTTATGACATGGTGCTTCTTCTGGCTTGTTGATAGGAAATGTTAGCCCGATTTAAGCATGAAATTTTAAACTCGCTTACTATAGATGTTTGAAGTCTTTTTCAAGTACTGAAAATAGACTGTTTTAGCTGCCAATTTTAAACTTTTTTCATTATATACAATGGTATGTATAACAAAACAAATCTGAAATTAATTGTCTGGAACAACAATTGAAATATTATTTTATTGTTATTAGAAATCTGTCAGCGAGGGAGGCAGTAAAAAGTCAAGTTCTGGAAACTCGGGGAAAGGAGGAAACCAGCTGCGGTGTCCAAAGTGTGGTGACCTATGCACACATGTAGAGACCTTTGTGTGTAAGTGTTAACAGAGGATTATTGTGTTCTGATTTGTATGGATGATTCTTCATTTCTATAAAACTTTGAAATGATTGCTAAACTAAAATTTTGACCATTCTGTTCCAATAGCTAAGTTTTATTCTGAATACTGAGAATTTCAGATACTTATGCCATGCATATAAATGTCCAGCTTTGATGATGATAATCCAGAATGTCACTGACATTGTAAATCAGAAGTAACTGCATGAGTATAATCAGGAGCAGAATTTAGTCAACAGTATGCAGAGCAATATTGTGAACAATATGAGCTTATATTAACTTGCATTTTGTATCTTGGTGGAAGAGATGTTCATGTAGACAATATTACTTCAGCTCCTAACTTGCTTTCTGATGAGCATGTGCATGATTTTTGTTTATTTAACATTGAAATCTTTTTCTTAAGCAATAGGAAGAGTAGGATGAATTGCTGATTCACTAAGAGAATCACCATATTTTAGAGGAAATATTTGTTTGGGACCTTGTGGGCCAGAATAAGAGCCATAGTGTATTCAGAAGAGTAGTTGAGTTCATGGTGAATGGGGAAAAAAATCTTCTAACATCAAATGCCAGACCATGACTGATCAAAAAAAAAAGGCTGAAGTGTAGCTTTTGCCTTCCCTGGACACTTGGTATACTGTACAGCAAGAATGTTAATATATGACATTTAAAATATTTAGAATTAACTCTTTTAAACAGAAGATCAAAGAGGTTGTAGCATACCAGAGATGTTGAATGGAGGAACAGTGAGGAGAGGAATATAACTATAGGATTAAAAGTAGTCATACTTAAAGCACTGTGGACAGATAGGTTGAGTCAGTAGTCTAGAGCATCATGAATCCCATGCCTTAGGGTCTGTTAGAGTGAAGCATAATCTCTTGTTTACTTAGCAAGTGATAGAGGTCTCTAAAAATTGGGTTGTCAGAGCACAAGTATTCCTCAGCTTCTTTTGATGAGACTTAAAGATGAGATGTCATGAATAGGCAGGTCCGTGCCATTAAGGGTTGAAAACAAGGTCAATTTAAAGTCCCTGTAAATAGTGCAGGATAGGTGTAATATCACAAATACCTAAACTAAAAAGCAAATTTCTGATGCTTTGTGCTCAACAAGCTGCAAACAGATAAGCCTTGATAGGAAGATATTGCAGTAATCCAGAGTAATTTATGGTCCCAGAGACATGTCTTGGTGTTGCAAGATAGTCCCAAAATAGATAAAGGATCATCCTGATACAGGGACTGATTTTCAGAAATGTTAAGCTCCTGCAGCTTCTGTTGATTTCAGTTAAAAATGTATATACTGAGATTTTCTGCAAATCAGGCCCTAATTGCACAGCTAGAATAAACACTTCAGATTCTGTTCACCATATGGGACTTTCCACAGAAAGGGTGTAGATGAAAGTGAGGAAAAGATTCTTAATCTGACTCACCATCTTCAAAAGACACCCACTTGTAAAAAAAGATAGTAGGAAACTGAGTCTCAAAATTACTACCTCCACCTATGTTACCACCAAGACCAGGATTGGTGATGAGGTGGTTTATGTGCATCCAGCAGGAAACATCATCCAAGAACTGCTTCAGAGCAGAGATCAGATTTTTTGGGTTGATGGGCAAGAGAGAGAGACTTAGATATCATCAGTGTCACAAAGATACTTTAACCTGTGTTTAGAAACTCTCTTTCCATGAAGCTCATACTCTTCTAGTGTGGGAGATAAGCTTGGCTGATATATTTTCAATTTAAAAAGAAGACCAGAGCCAGACTGGAACCTAACCAGGATATCATGGGGCACATAAGACTAAAAACCAATTACCTTTTCTTAAATGGAGGATTGAGGCTGATGGAAGTTTGAGAGAACTCAAGCATCAAGATAGTGAGAGGATGGTCTCCTTTGGGCAGTTGGAGATATGGATATCCTCCTACTGTATGTTCCACTCTCTGCATCTGATGAAATGGGTTCTAGCCCATTAAATCTTATGTCCAAATAAATTTGTTAATCTCTAAGGTGCCACAAGTACTCCATATTATTTTTATGATCTTTAAGAAAATCAGTTGTTGCTATAATTTTTCAGATATTTCTTTAAGGCTTACATCAAAATTTCTTCCTGAATCCATTGGATTCCTTACATATTTTTTCAGTTCTCTTTCAGGCTGTTAATTTGAGTACATTTTTCCCCTAACACAATCTGTTTTTGTGTTACTCATTTTGCTTTTGGGGGTTTATTTGCACTATAGAATGCAGAATAGCTGTAGGGGGAATCAAGCTGTGTTCTAATCCTCCTTAAATTGTCAAAATTCCCATCCAAGTTCCATTCCCATTCCATTAATGGGTGATGGTATTCTATAAAACAGACTGTAACTTGATTTTCAGCTAAGCCTGTAATGCCACTAGTTTAAAAAGACAAAACAAACCTGTTGTTTTGACTTGTAAATCTTCAGGGTTTTAATTATATATTTACAAACTGAGGACAACACATTTATCCAGTATTGCCCACACACTTAAAAAATTAAACATCTAATTAACTCTGTACTCTTCTTGAGATGATTAACAGAATGCGAAAATGGAATTGTCAGAGCTTCTTGATTCATGAATCAAGTTGCAAAGAGCCACTGAGTGGTGGAGTGACAGCTTGACATTCCAGTGCAGCTTGTTTGTAATGTGCTGCTTCATCACTTATCACTGCAAACCTTGCACAATAGTTTCGTGATTCTCTGCTATTCCAACACGCGCCTCTTCTTTCCTGGGCTCTTTGGAGGTATTAAAGGGGTCTTGGTGGTGGTTACCCATTTGCTCAACACTCCTTGTACCTGGCATTATGTGTCAGGCTCTGTGAAGGGAAATTCTGTGATCAGTGCTTTCCTCAATGAGGTGAAAATCATTCCTGAGATGTGAAGTCAAAGCCTCCTGTATCTTTTGAGCCCGAGCATTGCTCCTTTAAGTACTCTTAAAAACAGGCATTGTCATCACCTCATTCTGCTGGGATGAACTCCTTGCCCTTTCCATCCTCCAGAGCAGGGATTTCCTGTCATGTTTAAACCTGTTAGGAAATTAGGCTTTCCTGCCTTTTTCCCCTTGACAGCATGCTCTCTTTGAGCAATTGCGGTGTAGTAACTATCTTCACCCCAGAGTGTAGATTCAAGCTTTTTAAAAAATAGTATTGCATCAAGTTTTTGCACAGATCATGTGGGCAATGCTCTTCTGTGGTGTGACTTGCACCTCACCACTATAAATACTGACTTGGGGAATATCTTTGTAGTGTGCAGCCTTCAGCATGCTATGGGAGCCAAGTCAACAGCTAAGTTTAATGTCTTTTTCACTGTCTGTTGTTGTATATAAACATTTGCGGACCTCATTATGCCAGTTAGGTTATTTGAAATTGGAACTATTGCACAGACATTTGTGTGTACTTATTAATATAATATTGCTGGTTCTGGAGATCTGCAGGGCTTCTTATACCTCCTCTGTTTTGGGGAAATTGCTAAAAAGTGTGACCTTCTGTGAAACTGGTGATGTAAAATGTTCTGCCAGTTGCCATTGGCACTATAGTTTTAGAATCTAAAATAAAAAGGTCTGAAGTTTATATTTACCGAGTGTGAGGCATCATCACAGCGTTCAGCAGCAAAAAAACCAAAACAACCCCCGCCCCCCACCTCCCAGTTTACTACGGGTTCTGGTTTCTTCCTATTTGAAAATAAGCATTGCTGTGGAAACTAAGTAATCTTATTTTCTTTATCACAGCCATGGGAGGGAGCATGGACTAGTATTCAGACCATGAAATTCCTAGTCAGAAGATCTTGGTGCTAATCACCTCAGAGAAAATGTGCTGCATTTTCCCTATCCATAACATGGGGGTAATAGCTACCTCAGAGAGGTATTGGGAGGCTTAATGTTTGTAAAGCACTTTGAGATCTTCCAATGAAAGCTGCTGTAAAAGTACAAACTATAATGCCTCACTTTTATTTTCCGTCTTCTCCCATGCTTATAAGGGAGTGTGGTGCTAATGTTGAGTGCCAGTATTATGTGAGGGAGGACAATGCTCCCATGGTACTAGTAGTCAACAAGGATGTCCAGGATGTTCTGAATTTATGCTAATGCACACACTCTCCCTGTGATATTGGCAATCGATAGTACTATCATAGGAGGGTTGCTTGCAAGTGAAAAGTGACCTTTGCTCTTCTCCACTTCCCTCCTCCCTTCCATGATATTAGCAGTTACCACTGGAGTGTTCCATCTCCTCTGGTCACTTTGCTTGAAGGACTAGGATTGAGAACAGAGGTTTCCACAGTGTAGCACTTTGATAATCTGTTAAAATTAACAGATTTGTATATTTTTAAATAAAAATCTCACTTCATTTGTGCAGCTACAGAATTTTGGAATGTATTTTATCTGTTGGATGAGTTTCTCCTAACATCTGCTCTATGGGAAGCATGAGCACAATGTAAAAGATTGGATTATGTTTCTGTTCTTTGAAATTATCTAACTGCCATTTTCTTTGCTTTTCTGAAACAGACAATAGCTTTAATAGTGCCAGTCCGCAAGTTGTTATAAAGTATTTCTGAATCTGATTCTTTGCCTTCCTTTGAAGTCTGAATTGCTGCTGTCCTAAAAATTGATTTCCAAAGGCAGCAAAATGTTTTTCTTAAGAAAATCTTTTGTTCTTGAGGGTTTTTTTATTGACTTCTTAATAGCGTTCTAGATATTTTTTTTTAGTTAATTTTTGAAGTGATAACCAAAATGTTGCTCACTGGACAGGGAAAGTCCTATTATATTTGACATTGTCCTCGGTTTTGCCTTTTCTTTTAAATGTAAATGCTTATATGTTTTAAATGTGTTAACTGAAAAATTGTCACTACTAATTGTATATTTGGATTGAAGCCATTCTACTTTAAATGGTATTTCAGTTTCTTTTAGTTATAAATTCTGTCCAAAATTGATTAGAAATTGGTTGACAGTAAGGAGAGTTCTTCTAGTCTGTGGTCTCATGGGAAATATCCAGACCTCAATGTCCACCTTCCACAATAGCTTGATTAATTCCATGTAGGGGAGCACACGTGAAGGGGGCAATATTACTTTTTCATCTTATGGGCCAGGCCCAGTGGTTGTTGCCCTTCTCTGTGACTTGTGTATCCCGTAGCGCTAGTCTGTTTAGTGCCTCCCCTGTGCAGACAGGATTATACAGCTCCCTGTATATTTTATGCTCCCTCCACATGTCTCAGGTAGCTTGAAAGGGGTTGCCACACTTGGATGACTTTCATCCTTAGAATACAGTTGTTACTGAGCAGAGCACCAAACTGGAAATAGCAATCTGCCGCCCTTTCCTAGGTCTGTCACTGTTTGATCTTGGACAAATTGCTTTGCCTCTCTGTATGAATTTCACCATCTGTTAAATGCTTTGGAAAGCTTTTGAGGTGAACATATGAAAAGTGCTGTGTAAATGCAGAGTATTTATTAATTTTGTCTCTTGATTTGATGTTATCCCAACTTAAAATATACCTTAGAGGCAGAGGAGGGAATTGACAGAAGATTTGTTACTACACGTGTTTAAGTTCTGTGCCACATGAAAGTAGAAAGCTGAATGAATGTTGTCTAAATAGTTTCTTACCGCTTCATTTTACTTTTTTCTTTTTTTTTTTAACAGCTTCCACCCGTTTTGTGAAATGTGAAAAATGTCACCATTTTTTTGTTGTGCTGTCAGAGGCAGACTCAAAGAAGAGCATCATTAAAGAGCCTGAATCAGCAGCAGAAGCTGTGAAATTGGCATTCCAACAAAAGCCACCTCCTCCACCAAAAAAAGTATGGTTCTTGATTTCACTACAGTTTACTTATCTGCATTATAGCATATTTGAATGTTTAATTTTTAAATCTGTATTAAAGTTGCAAGTTCAATTGGGACATAAATCCAAGAAATGATAAAAATTAGTTTTCCCAGATTTTAACATTTATTGCTTGTATTCTACAGGACATAGTGAAGTATTTTATTGAAGGAAAAATTGTTAGTTTCATAATCTTTGGTTGTATTTATGTATTGGATAGTTAATACTCAGTTCCATAACCTTTATTAATTTATATCACAGACCATGAAACCAAATTTAAAAATCAAGTTTGTTCAGATTAGTTAGTATAGCCTCCATTTATGGTCCATTCACTTTGTGCTCCAAAGCCTTGGAGTTCAGCTCCTTTTATGTATTAGAATTTCAGAATTTGATGTCTCTTAAACTCAGGTTTTGTTCAGTTTTAGATATCTGTAGTCTGTGTTAATTTTGTGCCTGTGGCACCCTGTAATGCTTTTATGGTGCATGGGTGGCTTAGAAATATAATTTTTTTATTTATTAAGTAAATTTTAATTTTCAGATTTACAACTACCTCGACAAATATGTTGTTGGTCAGTGTTTTGCCAAGAAGGTGCTTTCAGTCGCTGTGTACAATCATTACAAAAGAATATACAACAATATCCCAGCTAATCTGAGACAGCAAGCTGAAATTGAAAAGCAGACTTCTTTAACACCGAGAGGTTTGTACAATGTTTCATATTTTTCTGATAATGAAGTATATTGTTTCTGTGGACTTTTCTCCTGTACTCATGCAATATTGCCATATATGGTGCTATAATAAATGCAAGCAGCCATTGTGCATGTAAAAACTTCAGATGAATTTAGTTGTATGTGATACCTGCATGAAGAATATATTGTTGGCTCCTTAAAAAATTTCGTCAGATTGTGTAGACCTAAATGCTAGATGGAGGCAAATATTTTCAAAAATGTTTATTAATATTAATGCCTCCATTAATATATTTCAATAAAAGGTTTGCTTAGCTTTAAAGCTTCTGAAATGTTTGCAACTGCTTCTTTCTTGTATTGCAATCTTGGCAGTGCATGAGAACCAGCAAGCAAAGTGAATTGTCTTTGTTTGCCAAGCTGAGTGATGTGCAATAGTAAAGATGTAACATAAATGATGAAAAATAAATAACTTTTAACACTCGTTAATTGAAAGTAATTTTAAATTTTCCTATGTTCTGTGTTAAAACGATTTTTAGCTGCATTGTGTAGTTTTAATCCTTGACTAGATGTAAATTTTGTAACTATTATGGCATCATGGGTGTTTTCTAACTTATTTAAATATTTAGCATCTGTTGGTGGCACCCTTCCAGGTGAATCTGATATTACTTTATAAAGTGAGCCTATTAAAATTTTCTTTTTAATCTGCTTTACTACTTGAGCAACTGATCTGGTGTTCAGTTGCAAGCAACAACTAAGGGGGGGGGAGGGGTTAAGACAGACGTATTTTATTTAGTAGAACCTGATGAATAATTAACTACATATTTTTGCTCCTATGTCAACAGAAACTGTTGGTCAGTTTAATATTAAATATCCAACAAGTTCATATGAGGTTACTTGTTGGCAGTGCTTTAGCTGCACAATAGTAGTATCAGTTTACTTTATTTTTAGAAGTGAGATTAAGCTATGAGAACTGATTCAAGGCTCAGTTTGATTTATAAAGTGTGTCATTCTGACTTGAAAACTAAGATTTAGTATGTTAACTGCATTAAAAAATTATGCTTTAATAATCACACTGTCTGCATTTTACCTTAAACTGTTTCTGATTTCTCATTGTATTATTATTTATATATATTGCAGTTGTGACTAATGGTCTAAGCACAGACCATGCTAGGCACCATACAAACACAGAACAGAGACACTTCCTGCCCCAGAGAGATTAAAATTAACAATTATAATTGACAGTCTTTTCAAATATGTAGAATATTCTTATTTCAAAGTATTACAATGCTAGTTTAAGAATTTTTAAAAAATTCAGATTACATCTGGTATGGTTTTGTTACTAAGTGTCTTGTATTTTAAGATTTTGTTGTAGAAACAGCTAATTTATTGTTATCAAGAGGAAGGAAGCAGATAGTCAATTTTTGGTGACTAAGTAGTCCCAAATAGGGAGCTCTTAGATCTGATAAATAAAAGCTAACATGGGGATTTCTTGTTTACACCATGAAATGTATTCAGAAGAGGGCAAGAGGTGGAGCAAATATAATTTTTTTTTTATATTACTGTTTTCATCCTCTCTCTCTCAGAATTAGAAATAAGAAGACGGGAGGATGAGTACAGATTTACAAGTAAGTGAACTCTCCTCATGTCCTCCTCTGCAATATCTACCCTTAAAATTAACATCAGAACAGTGGTTTAGTGGTAGCTTGGTAGAAATTAAGGGCCAAATCCTACGTGCTTTTATTCAAACAAGTAGTCCATTGACTTCAAAGAGCATTTGGGACTGAGGAGAACAGGATTTGACCTTGTATATAATTCTACAGGAAAGGCAGGTAAAATGTTAACCCACAAGTTTCTAAATAAGTATTTGTACAAAGAATTAACCTTGATTAAAAAGAGTGAAAGTTTAGACTTGTTTGAGATATTTGCAGTGTATATTTTCTAGGAATTTCTATCTGATACCAACTGTCTAAGGCAAAGGGAAATGCCTCATGTCAACTTTTGTATAGTATTAATCATGCAATGTTATATTTGCTACAACATAGTTGTACTCTGAAAAGGTAACTGTCAAAATGGCATTGTGCTGTTCCATGTTTGTCTCATTGACACCTGGTCACATTTGCTCAGCTCACAAGTAAAGTATTTTTTCCTTCAAACTGGGTTCTTCTTACATCATGCGCCATCCATCATCTGTAATAAGGCTTCTGCAGACCAATTTAAAATACTGGTCAATTCCATTTTCTTTAAATTACGAAATTCTGCCTTGCAATTGGAACTAGTTAAAATTCTGCTGATGGATGAGAAGGAATAGGACCCAGTTCACACTCCCATCTTTCTGTTGGCACTGAAGTACTAACGAATAAAGAAATGTTAAAAAAATAAAGACTTTAATTTACAACTAAATATTCACAGGTTGGAGATCTGCTAGGAGTTATTTTTTATAGTCATGTTTTAGCATAGAACTGTACGTTGTTTTTGTGTATATTAGTAGTTTGCCAGTTTTATATAAGTTCTTATACTTTGCTGGCATTATGGTGTCTAAATGCCTTTTGTTTGTATATACATTTATGTATAGGAAAAAATACTTTGTAACTTGCTGTGTGTGCGGACTAGGAATTTTGTATACATTTGTTTAATATATTATAATGATTTAGATAAGCCACTATACAATTTGTTTGAAATATCTTTTCAAATATATAAAAATCTGCTTATGGAAACATCTGTGAATGCAGTTCGTCTTTTTTTGGTGTTTGTTGCAATCCTGTCTGTGAATTGCAGTACTTTCTTAGGTAGGATTACTGGCTCACAGAAAAAACCACTGAAAGATTACAAGAACCATCCGTTAAAATTATGTGCTCAACAGTAGTGTAAGATTCTGCCAGTTCAAGTTAAATCTGGTTCTCAAACAATGCTTTTATTGTTAATTTCAGAACTTCTGCAGATTGCTGGAATAAGTCCCCATGGTAATGCTTTAGGAGCATCAATGCAGCAACAAGTGAACCAGCAGATGCCTCAAGAGAAACGAGGAGGCGAAGTACTAGATTCAACCCATGACGACATAAAGCTTGAAAAAAGTAATATTTTGCTGCTTGGACCAACTGGGTCAGGTATGTAATTTAACACTTCCATAGATTTTGAGAACTTTGGGAACAGATAAGATAAAAATATTTTTATGATGTTACCAATTGAGTGAATAAAAACATGACCTAGAAACATAGAAATGGAAGGACTGGACTGGAAGGGACCTCGATAGGCCAGTCCCCTGAACTGAGGTGGGACTTAGTGTTGTCTAGACGCAGCTATAGTGACCTAACCCCCCCAATGCAGAACAGCACTAAAATTCTCCCATTGACCTAGCTACTGTCCCTGGCGGAGGTGGATTACCTATGTTGACAGGAGAACCCTTCCCCTCAGTTTAGGTGGTGTCTGCAGTGAAGTGCTACAACAGCACAGTTGCAATGGTGCAGCATTTTAAGTGTCCGCAAGTCCTTAGTGTGAGTAATAGACATGCATGTCAGTCACTCCATAGTGAACTGACTTCCTGCTCATTACCTTTTTGGTTCACTCATTTTAAGGCATCACTCTCTTTCGATTTTTAATTCACTCTAACACTAGAGGAAAAATAATGCCCATGTGCATGGCTGTAATTGAAAAAATCTTTTAAACAACAAAATAAAAAATAAAGCAGCAAAGATGGTCGTGTATCCACCTGTGCTCAGCATTGTTGGTAAGGGAGAAGGCGGCTATGCTACTGAATCTTCCTTCATTACCCAGTTTTCTCCCCTTAATCAGTCATTAAAAACCATGTTAAAAATATAACTCTCGTATAGCTAGAAAAATTTTTTTTTCATAAGTTTGCAGACTTCTCCTGGCAAGCTCAAGATGATGTGTCCTGGTTTTAGAAGCTAAAACAGTATCTTCCCCTGCCACAGCTGTTGTAGGGTCTAAAAAGGGGGGACGGGGGGGAATTCAGATTTTAAAATATGTCACTCAGAAGTCTGTATGCATGTATGTAAAAATACCAAGATATTATTGACTCAGCACTCTCCCAGTCACTGTGACTATGCCACTTACATTTCAGGCAAAAACCTGAATAAACAGATGGGTTTGCACCATGCTTCAAAAGTTAACAGATGAATGGGAGTAACTTAACATTTAATTTATACTGGCACACTATTGTTACAATATATAAACACACACACTTTTGCGTTAACTATAGTGTATGTGTCATAGCCAATCCTGAGCAAACTAATAGAATGTCGTTAAAATGTACACAACTTGGCAGAATCAAGAGATGACCGCATACATTGTTTGACAAAGCTAGCTTACCCAGAAAATATTGTTGAATGACTATATGAACATGTTGGCTTCAGTTTAGCTGTTTGATGATGAAGAATGCCGCACTAATGATGTTCATTGAGGAAAAAATGCTTGTGGTCTTGTATACTGCCACAGAAATAAATTATGAACATTACAGAACAAGTAGCATGGTTGTTTTGTGGGTTTTAATTTTTAGGTAAAACCCTGCTGGCTCAGACTCTAGCCAAATGCCTTGATGTACCTTTTGCTATCTGTGATTGTACTACCTTGACTCAAGCTGGCTATGTAGGTGAAGATATTGAATCTGTTATCGCAAAACTACTGCAAGATGCCAACTACAGTGTAGAAAAAGCTCAACAAGGTAAACTTGGACTATGTGTTTTCTGATGTTTGCCCACAAAATATACATGACCCAATTAAGTTCTACAAGTTGGTGCCAAGAATCATTTTAATAGTTTAGCATTCTTGGTACATATACTTGAGTTTTATTTGATTAATTAATAAGAATTTTCAAAACTTCATAGTAGTAAATTAATTTTTAAAATTAACAGGTATAACAAGTTATTCCTTTATTATCCAGCAAGTTGCTTATGTAACATGCAGCATTCTGTAACATTGCTATAGCAAATCTCTTCTATTTAAGATGTCACTTACAAATTTGTCTCTTACAAATACACCGGACCCTTGCTAAAACACAGGGTTCAGGATCCCCCATGTTATAGCGGGGACAGAGTTACCACGGATCTCAATTAAGGTAATTAAATTTGAGATCCATGGCCGCAACTGCGCTATACACGCATGTGGGTTATAGCGAGGATCTGGTGTAGCATCTTCCCTAAATATATTCTTTGTACTTTAGGAATTGTTTTTCTGGATGAAGTAGATAAGATTGGCAGTGTGCCAGGCATTCATCAGTTACGGGATGTAGGAGGAGAAGGCGTCCAACAAGTAAGTATGCAGTTATTTTTTCAGCCTTGTAAATTAAATTGTTGAAGTACATGAAGACCCTGATATTGTCATGTCATGTTACAGATATTGTATGTGTTTAGATTCATATTTAATTAAATTCTAAATTTTAATCAAAAGCCCCTTAACCCCCATTCTGCTCTCCACTTCCCCTATGCCCCAAAAACCTCTCGGTGGAATTGTTTTATTAGAAATCATCTTTATCTGCTTTCAAGGATCAAGCTACATAAACTAAAAAACACTACATGCTGTTTTTTTCACTTTCTCCAAAACCCTTCATCGCTGATGTCTCATGGAGAAATTTGAAAAATGTTTTTAGAAACAATTCTTCTCCTATGGGAAGTGGCATGTAGAAGATGAGCTATCTAGGTTTAGTTCCCATCTCTGCCGCTGGCTCTTGATGTGACCTTGGATAAAATTCTTAAGCACTTGAGACCTGTGGGCCAAGTCCTGCTTGTCATAATCAGGTGGTCAGTCTCATTGAATCCGGTTTGAGTAGGTTACAGGATTTCATGTGCATTCTGTTCTAAAGCTATAATGTGGATTCTTTATTTATTGCTTTTACGTCTCTGTTTTTACTTAGGGCTTGTTAAAATTACTAGAAGGCACAATAGTAAATGTTCCAGAAAAAAATTCCCGTAAGTTACGTGGAGAAACGGTGCAGGTTGATACAACAAATGTCCTCTTTGTAGCTTCTGGTGCCTTTAATGGTCTTGACAGAATCATCAGCAGGAGGAAAAATGAAAAGGTGAGAACACATTGTTTTAGAATAGCTCTTTATAGCTGTATTGAAACAATGTATAGTGGCTCTTTTGCTAATGATTTTGAGAGGGTTGTCTATATTTTTAGAACCTTCTAACTGCACCTAGAAGACTGAATTCTAGTGCTAAGTTAATTGTGAAGGTGTTGTAATGTCCCTTCAATTTTAAAAATGGGGTACCTATGGGAACCATTCCACTGGGGAACCATTCCACTGTATCCTACCATCACGTGTCCTTAAATATATGATCGACAGAGTCCTGTGGCACCTTAAAGACTAACAAAAGTATCGACGCATAAGCTTTTGTGAGTTAATACCCACTTCGTCGGATGCATGCTTCTGCAGATCCAGACTAACACGGCTACCTCTCTGATTCTTTAAATATATGATATGATTCGTAGAAAGTTTGAAGCAGAGAGCAAGCACTGGAAAAACACACACACTCTCCCTCTTTATATTTAATATTCTATTTAATCCCCTTATTTATTAGCAATTGGAGACCCACAACTTGGCTCTTTTTTTGGATGACATAATAAACCTACGTAGAGCTATATTATTGGGTCAATTTCCCATTTCCAGCAGATATCTATAAAGTTCTGACCCCAAGCTTTGTAGAGCTTTTTGGTGTAGTAGGGTGTAGAGAACAAAAACAATTACTTGTTATCAGAGGGTGCTCATATCACACAGCTACTTAGTACAAGGTATGTAATGTAATCAATTTTAATTTGTGGAAAGTATATAATTCATTCATGCCCTGCCAGTAGTCACTATATGTTAGTGTCTTCCTGAGAGAACTAAATGTTACAACAGGCTTCTGTTAATTCATACAACATTAAAATTAAAGCCCTTTATACATACATTCTTGAAACAGTTAATTTGTAATTAAAGCTGATTTGTCGTTTCAGTTTGTAGTGCTGTCATTGGTGTATTCTAATATGCATATGCAACCAAATTTACATAAAGCAAGCATGTAATAGTAGCTCTTTCATGAACATGCAAGTATTTATTTTGCAGTATCTTGGTTTTGGCACACCATCTAATTTGGGGAAAGGCAGAAGGGCTGCTGCAGCAGCTGACCTCGCTAACATAAGTGGGGAGTCCAATACACAGCAAGATATTGAAGAAAAAGATCGCTTGTTGCGGCACGTGGAAGCCAGAGATCTCATTGAATTTGGGATGATTCCAGAGTTTGTGGGACGTTTACCTGTGGTAGTTCCCCTGCATAGCCTGGATGAGAAGACACTTGTACGGATTCTTACTGAGCCACGAAATGCTGTAATTCCTCAATACCAGGCATTATTCAGCATGGACAAGGTTTGATTTCTTTTTTTGTGTTACTAATTAACTTCCTTTTGATATCCTTGCTATGGAATTCATGTTCAAGCTTTTTCAGTATAAAGATATACTGTCTGCTTTATGACTAAAGAAAATAAAATCATCGTTTTATCAAAGCATGGTAAGTAGTGGAAGTTGCATAAATCCCCATTCATTGGGAGAATCCGTATTCATTGCCTCAATGCCTGCATTAGTTGCCAGTACTTAGTAATTTAAAGAGATTAACAAGATCTTATTACATTTACTGGGCTTCTCTTCAGTAATCAAAAAATGATACGAGAAATTTGTACAAATGAATTCTTTATTTTCAGTATCTTAAGAGTAGTATATCAAATTTGGCCAACTGTGTATGTTGTAATTTCTTGTAAAATTGCTGAATTTTCAAAATATCTATCTTCAGTGTAGGAAAACATTGCCTGATCTCACTAAAGATATAATGGAATTACTAGCATTATTCCATTAGCTAGATATATTTATGTTCTATTTTGGAATTAGGTTTCAAAGCTATTTTGATTTGAGTAGTTTATGGTTTGGGGAAAGGTGTTTTTTCTAATCTGCCATGCCTCCATTTTTTGCTTCCTTGGAAATAAGCCTTTTAATCATAGTCTTCCCCTCAGAAATGTTAAAGTAGGAGATGCTTGAAATTTTTCTAGAAATTGCAAACATTCCAAGGCACACGCTGTATTTCACTGATCAGCTTGTCCTCATTGTAGCTTATTCCCTTCACTCCCCATCCTCACATTTGTTCGCTGTCCATTTAGATTGTAAACTCTTTGCAGGGCGTTGTCTTCATATGTGTCTCTCTAAAGCACTTAGTGTATTACTACTGTAGAAAAAATAATAATCTGGCCTTTTTCTAATAATGTGTATTATAATGTATTAATACATCATTCAAGAGCCTAATCTATACTAGAAAACTTTAAATTGATTGCTCCTGCAGCATCTGTAGAACACTGCTCACACACAAAGAAGCCTCCAATGTTCTTCCCACAGTTATTACACCAGATTCTTTCAGAAGATTTAATAACTAGTTACAACTTAATTGGTTCAGTCTGAACCAGCTTAGTGCCAGCGTGGATGAAGACAAGCTGAAACAGTTCAACTAGTCCTCCCACTACAGTCCAAGTGTGCACAAGTGGTCTTGCGAAATCTCCCTGAATGGGCAGAGGGCATTACAGTGGAAATATTTTAGGGCACCACTGGTGTGTGGTTGCAAGGGAAAACTTAAAAAGTAATTGTCTTAAAATTAAATGGCTTCTGGGGAAACATTTTAACTGGTTTGTACTTAAACTCATGCCATAAAAATGATTGTTACAAGTGTTCAGGGTCTGTAGTGTAGACAAGGAGAGAAGGGCCAGTAGTAAATACACCAGTACAGAATCTAAGCAAATGGCCTTCATAACCTATTATTCATCATTATTGCTTTGTGTTGAATGCATCCTAGTCTCTTGACACATTTACAGCTATGCAGCCATATTGAAGTGGTAGGAGAAAACAGTGTAATTTCAACTAAAAAGCAGGTACTTGAAGATTTTTATCTATAATACAAACTGAAAATTATCTGCAAACCATAATATTTTATTCCATTCATGGCCACTCAGCCCTCTAAATTAAGTGCAAATTTGTCCCATGTTTTTTTAATACACATTAGGATTAGTATTTATATAGCTGTGGTTTTCCTGTCGCCTTACTTGCGCAGTCCAAGGAACCAGTCCAAAAAAATATGAAAGGTGGGAGGTGCAAGAGCAGAAAATGACAAAATCATCAAAGAGCTTCTGTTAATATCTGTTCTGTGGTGAATAGATTGTTTGGGTAAAATTTCCAAATGATAAATTAGAAGTGCTACTTAATGAATTCGCTATTTATTAATATTTGTATTAGATTGTTTCAAAATGTACTGTTAAATGAAAGATGGGTAAACTGTGGATTTAGGAAAGTTACAAATGAAATATTTAACAAAGTTTTTAATGTATTCTTATGCATGCAGTGTGAATTGACTGTTACTGAGGATGCGTTGAAGGCTATAGCCAGACTGGCGCTAGACAGAAAGACTGGTGCAAGAGGTCTTCGATCAATAATGGTAAGCGTGCAGCCTTTTTTAGGGGTATTATCAGCCTCAGTAGGCGTAGATAATGTATTTTGAATGTAAATAAGTGTTGTTCCTGCCAAGACAATTTATGCTTTAAAAAAGAATCTCTAGATGGAATATTAAGAACTACAAAGTAAATTTCTTCCTAATGACAATAGCTAGTCAGATTTCTTCCGGTACGGTATCCACTATTATGAAGTGACTTTCAGAACTACTTTTTTGCAAAGCATTGTATACGTTCTTTTCTCTTTGCTCGTAGGAAAAGTTGTTGCTGGAGCCCATGTTCGAAGTACCAAATTCTGACATTGTATGTGTGGAGGTTGACAAAGAAGTTGTGGAAGGCAAAAAAGAACCAGGATACATTAGGTAACATAGGAATTGCAATTCCAAACCAGACTAATAGTCTACTCTAGACAGTTGGCCTAATACCTGTCAGTCAGCTGGTGCCCCATACAAATGTTTATTTTCAATAAAATAAAATTCCACACAATACCTGTTCCAAAAATAATATTCCGACATTGTGTATATCATACATAGTTGGTAGATATAGGGCACTTAATGCATTTTCTATATTAGTGATTTTGGATTTTTTTATTACTATTGTTACATATTAAAAATTAAAAATATAAAATTATTTTGTAACTTACATTTAAATGTATTACATTCTGCTTTTAATTCTTCCCTGTGTGTGTGTGTGTATGTGTAGAAACCGAACAAAAAGTGCATGATGAGTTAATTGTGAATATATCACTAAGGCTATTTAAGTATGTGGTGGTATATTTGTTGAAAAGAAAAAATTCTGTGTTCTGTGAGGTTTCCAGGACACTGGAATGTGCTCCCCCTTCCTAGTTTGGAAATTAGATCTATTTGATGTCTTAAGCACATCCTTCCCCAGAGTTCCACCCTTGTAGGTACGGTGGTTTTACAGGTAACCTGTTCAGGGACATGTGAGAAAAAAACAGACACACTCACAGGCTTTATAAAGGTTTCTAAACACAATTACTTTTTACTTGGTAGAGTGAGAGAGAGCTAGAAACCTGTATGCTGTCCCGTTTCAGTTTCCTCACCACTCTAGAGCATTCCCTGGGCTTAGGACAAAGTTTCTGAAGTGCCTAGTATTCTTCTGCACACGGTTTCTCAAAATCATGGAGTGTCTGTCTCTCTCCCTGTCCCCCTGTAAGGCAGCTAGTTTCCTCCCTCCTCAGCAGATCCAGCAGTAAAACAGGGCTCCCTGTTCCAAAGACATACCCCTCTCTCCAGTCCAATGCTTTGTCCAAAAGCCTGCTTTTGGTTCTATCTGTGATTCCTTTTTAAACCTCTGCCTTGTCACCCCTGCCTCTTTGTCTTGTTTGGTGATTTTCCACTCTCCCCTCCCTACAGAGAAGTTCAGGGAACTGTTCCTCTGTTCTAGCCAACAAGTTGTCCCCTGGGTTCCCAACTGAATAGACAACCCATTACGGTTTAACAGTTGAGTACCATCCCTGATCTAGCAGGTACATGGCATAGCACCTGCCAACTGGTGGCTGACTCACTACACCAACAATTCCTGAACTGTGAGATTTGAGGTTGTGCCATCAACATATAGGGCGTGGTGATCCCTAGTATGCAGAGAACGCCATTTTGCTTCACACACACAACCTTGCATGCATGGTCATGTGTGAGGTCATGCTCTTCAAAATGGCATCCTCCATGCTGTCTGGAGTCCCAGGAGGAAATATTTCACTAAAGTGGTGTCATGCCAGTAAAAAGTTTGGAAGCCTCTGCTGTACACATTAAAGCATTTCAGATCCTCAACCGGAAGTCATACATTGTATGTAGACACATTTCCCCACTCCCAAATAGGAGATAATACTTATTTGTAAAGTCAGTATTGAGGCTTAATTCTGAGGAACTCAACCTGCAGAGAGAGGGGATTGTTGAAGTGCGAAGTGTTATTTTCAGTAATACTTGCGTTAAGTATTAATTGGGAGCCTGCAGTGTTTATTGGAAAGTTAACGTTACCCTGTTGATTATTTCTGGTTATTTAATTTGTGATAAAGAATGTAAATAATTTTTCCTTTTCAAGCAAGTAAATAAGGTTTAATCAGTGAATTTACCTTCCCAAGAGACATTTGAAACCAGTATTTAAAGCAGCATACATGCCATATCCAACTTGAAATGATGCTTTATGAAATACTTGTCTGTCAGGAGCATGATAATCCTACCGGCATTCTCCTCTCAACTTGTAAAATATGTGATCAATTCTTTTTTAATTGTAGGGCTCCAACTAAAGATGCATCTGAAGAAGAGTATGACTCAGGAGTTGAAGAGGAAGGCTGGCCTCGTCAAGCAGATGCTGCAAACAATTAAATAGTGTCAATCTTCTCTTGCATATAGTGTGTTTGGTTATTTTTAAGATCATTATCTGGCATTACAGTCTGATATTGAAGGAGTTGGATCTATCCTGGATATGATACATGGTCAAAAAAGTTAAGATATTTTTAAAAAAATCAGATCATGTACTGTAACATCACATTGATTTATTCAGTGGACATTATTTGGACTTCAGTAGCATAATGTTCAAATATAAATTGTACATTTACATTTTGTTCAGTTTTTAAATAAATGTGCTTTAACAAACAAGTCTAGAAAGCAAAGAAAGGTGTTGCTTAAACAACGCAGGTGTCACAAATAGTTAAATTTTACAATAATGTTACTCTACAAATGGGAAAACACGTTTAATATAAAATAGAGGATAAGCCAACTTAATTTTGCATATATTTCACTCTCTGGGGTTAAGTTCAGTCACTGTAAATGCCAGTGTTAGATTTTTGTCCATTTGGAACCCAAATGGATGCTGGAGAGACGTTACATGTTGTCATGAAAAATTCCCTAGAAACTGGATTTTGAAAAAAAATCAGATGTGTTTTATGACTCTTTTTATGCAACTTTGCTAAAATGTAACACTAAATTATTACAATAATTGGCTGTGGGTACCAAATGTCCTATCATTATTTACTTACCATAGCATCACATGTACTTTTTAACAGATCCTTTAGAATACTGTGAAAGCAACTGGAACCAGAAGTCTGAATTTCTTTTGGAAGGAAACAATTTACAGGAAGTAGTAGACCATGTGGATTTAGACTTTAAATGTCCTAAAAATTTAAATATTAATGTTCTATATAGTACATTTTGTTTAAAATATTGGAACATATCATGCATCAGTTTTTCGATGCCAGATAATTGTCCACCTATCTTCTTATAAAGAGATGAAAGAAAGTAAAGTGAATGTATAGTATTTTTGATGTAATCAGTAAAACTGTTCACATGACAGTGCTTTTTTTTTTTTTAAGTTATACGCTTAAATGCTGGTGTTGCATCTAGTGTTTTTCGTCTCTTGGTTTTAGACTTTCAGCAAAGCAAAAAAAAAAAAAAAAAAAAAAGCCCTAACTTTGTTTTACACTCTCTAATTAACTTGATCCTTTTACAAATGTTTTCCTAAACACTAAGGGACTTGTATCTTTTTGATTATTTCAGAAATTAAAATCTATGCTGACAAATTCAATGTTTTGTCCTTCCTAGCAATATGTGGCTCTCAAGTAATGCAAAACTTTTGTTAAGTTTTGAATCAAGCTAGTTAATTTAATTAAAACACCCTTACTGTTTTTAGGCTAGGAATACAGTGAATGTTTTAGATTAGAATGTATACTGTTCTATTGGCTCACGTCTTCATTTCTTCACTAGTAGTTCTGAATTAACAGGGTTTAAGTCAGTTAGGTAATACATACATGCTTATGTACAATGAACACAATAAATATAGATTTAATCAGATGCAACAGAATTTCTGTTGAAATTTCTGTTTTTCTTCTAGTTAAACTACCCAGTAATGGTTCAGGAAAGGTTGTTCTGAGGGTTCAGAATACTTCCAGGGCTTGAAGGAACCATAGTTCATTTACTGTAGATTATAATATGGGTTTATCAGACTTCCAGTTTTGGTAACTTTGTTAACCTCATTTTCCTTTTTAATTAGATTAATTATTTTTTTAAATGACTGAGAAATGTTTTGGTGAAAATCATTAAACAACTTAATTTAATGTGCAATCGAGAAATGTGTTTAAACAAATGCGATATAACTACAATTTGTACTTCAAAAGCAGGTTTGTCATTTGAATAAAACAAAGCAAATATTAATGAATTACAGATTTCTGTAGCTGAAGCATGAGACTTAAGTAAAGGCACATAAAATGATTAAGCATTCTGGAAAATGTTTTGAGTTATTGTCAGGATCCACATTAAAAAGCTGAATTAAGTTATATATTTACATATTGAGCTTTCACAGTTGAATCCAGTTTCAGATTAAGTCAATTTTGAATCTGTGTAATAGAATAATGGTTCTTTGGGAATTATGCAAGCTAATCATGACTATTCATACTTAAAATTTAAAGGTACATATAACAAAAATACGATAAAAAAGCAAAGTAACTATAACTTGGGAATATGAAACCTGTTTAATATAAATTGCCTTTGGTTATCCACCTTATTGTCAGATAAATGCTTCTTCCACTAATTGTTTAATTAAAAAGTTACCTAATTTTAATAAATTCTTAAAGGCCATCCTCTTGCATCTTCATGCTCATCTGAAATCTTATTAGGGAGTGAGAGGTTTTAGAGCTGCCTTCTATATTGTCAGTGACAAACAGTACTTGCTGTACTAAATTTCTTGCTTTATTATCTCTTTGGATATTAGTGAGCCAAGGGAAATGTCTGACTTAAATGAAATGCGGAATGTCCAAAATAGAACTAAAAAGGCTAGAATGATGGTATAAATAAAGATCAATGCTCTTTTTTGGAAAAGGCACCAAACCAATGTTTGTGATTAAAAGAGGGAAAAAAAGTTTTACATGTGTCTACATCTCATTAAGAAAGTACATTCTATTCGCAATTGTGGCAGTTATCTGTGTCAATTCCTTGTACCTTGATGGAATGAGTCTCATAATGGACCCTACCAAAGATCTAGAAGAGGTTAGATTTGGCTTTTTGCAAAGCGTTTTACAAACTTGACTATTTGTTCATTACCTCTGGGGACACGTGTGTGAGGGAAAATTCTAGCCACCCACTGGTGGAGAAGACGTTCACAGACTTCAGAAACGTTTCAGAATAAAACCAGTTCTGCACTGTTGATAAAGAAACTGAAAATATTAAATTAGATCCTCACCTCACTGTTTCATTTAATATTGTCTGTCTGTGCAATCACAGCTTCACTGCTCCTGAAAACTGAGCTGGGGATGGGGTTTATGGGAATGGGGGAGTTATCCATACTCTGCAGCTGCAAGGATTTAGATTAGCAGGAGTGTGGCTGGGTCAGGCATACCTACAGCAGAACAGTCCTCCAACTGCTAGTTTGGCTAGAATGAACATATTGAAGCAGCTGGGTGTAGACTGGTGCACTATAACAAGTTTTTGATCACTTCTCTGGAGCAAACAAGGCCATACTCATAGCTAACCGTGTCAATGCATGTATTTTTCTGACTTGACTATATTAAGCAATGTGACTTGTAACAGTCAAATAATACAAAATGTGGATTTGTAATTACCTCTGTTGTGCATTAATTCTGCCCCTTCTGACATTCTCCTACTGTTGCCTGCCAAATCTGTGCACATGCAATAGCCTGATCCATTGCCCTTTGCTAGGTCATGGAAAGAGGATTTGCACTCAAGCAGCTAGCATTGCAAATGTATTGAGGCCAGCTGTGTAGCCTCACTTGACCACTGTGACTAGTTGGCTAGCTCCAAGATAGTGTCAATTAAGGCAATGCCACATCGAGCCCTATCAAATTCACCATCCCTTCTTGTCAGTTTCACAGCCATAGGAGGTCTGATTAAATGGTCCTTGATATGTTTTTTCACAGCAGTGAACTTAGGAGGGCCCTACATATACTGCAGGGCTGATTGAGTGAGGTGGTAGGCGCTTGACTGGTAGGAGTGAGCCCACAAGCTACAGAATCATTCTCTGCTCTTGTTGGCAATAACTGACCCCTTGTCTGCTTGAGTGACAATGTGAGGGGTAGGAGGGGGGCACGAAAACTTGTAATTTCAGTCAACTTGCTGTCGATCTCTTGGAGCAATGCAAGGTCTCTGTTCCCAGCATAGACCAGGAGCAGCTCTAGCAGTGAGGAAGGCAGAGGCTTTTGATGGGAATAGGCTTAAGGCATCCTGTACTGCAGCAGCAGGGGCTGTTAAGCACAGGGTCTAGTTTCGTGTGTGAGGGGATCGTGCCCATTCTACAGTTAGCTCTGCACGGTGGGATCCCTTCCCTCATGCTGCAGCACTAGCTGGGTGTTAGGAAGGGCTGGGCCATGGTTATAGAAATGACTTTGGTGTTGCAGCTGCTTTCTGCTGTCACGGGATAGACTGAGCAGAGGGGGAAAAGGTTGAGGGTTTTTCTTATACAGAAGCCTATTCTCCTCCCCCCCCCCCCCAATTTATCCAACTTGCTGTCTGGTCCCCCTAAGAGGGGTAACGTCACTGCTACCCATTCATAGCCCCTTCATACATATGTATAGGTTTCCTAATTATATATTCACAGCTCTTGCCCGACCTCCTCCCCGCCCCTGCATAGCACCGCGCCTCTCCCCGCCCCTTAAAGGCACGGCTCCGCTCAGACCCCGCCCCTTCATAAATATTCATGGTCTGGGCACAGGCGCCCTATATCCATATTCATAACCCTTCACCGACCGCGGCGGGCGAGCCCCAGGCCTGGCTCCTCCCCGCCGCAGGGGGCGCTGTGACCCGCCCGGCGCGGCGGGTTGGGGCTGACGCTGAGGGAGAGCCGGGCCCCTCAATGTCTCAGCCGCCGCCCTTCGCCGCCCGCTTTGCGGGGCCGGCGCCGCCGCCCCCCCAGTACCGCTGCTTCCCGCCGCCGCCGGGGGGGCTGTTCGCGCCTTCCCCCGCCGGGGGCCCCTTCCCGAGGGCCCAGCCCCCGCCGCCGCCCCCCTTCCTGCCGCCCCCCGAGCTGCCCCCCGCTCACCCCCTGCCCGCGGGGGGCGCCCCCTACTTCCCCGCCCCGGGGGCCGGCTGCGGCCCGGCTCCCCTCGGCCGGCAGGCGCCCCCGCGACTCCTCTACCCGGGCCCGCCGGCCTGGCCGCCGGGCCCGCCGCCGCCGTGGGGCGAGGAGGCGCGGGCGGCGGCCGAGGGGGAGGAGGAGGCCGCCGCGAGGCAGCGCGATGAGCTGTGGCTGGCCCAGTTCCTGGCCCACCGGCGGCCCCGGCCCCCCGGCTTCCCCCCGCCGCCGCCGGGCGCCCCCCGCCTCAGCCAGGCCCGGCAGCTGGCGGCGGGGGCCCTGCGGCCCGTGGCCCAGCTCGCCGGCCTGTGCCGCACCATGCGGCAGCGGGAGGCCGCCGGCGACGAGGCGGGCTGGGGCCGGGCCCACGGCCAGGCCCGCGCCCTGCTGAGCGAGCTGCGGGAGCAGCTGCGGCCCCTGCGGGAGCCCGGCTACCTGGGCGAGCTGCGGCGCAAGGCGGAGAAGGCGAGGAAGCGGCGGCTGCGCCTCCACAAGAGGAAGCAGGAGGCCGAGGCGGCCCGGGAGGAGGAGGTGGCCCGGGCGGCGGAAAGGGAGGCCAGGATCGACCAGTGGCGGGCCAAGTGCGTCCAGGAAGTGGAGGAGAAGAACCGGGTACTGCGCCCCCTCCCTGAGCGCCGAGGGGCGATGCTGGGGCGCTGAATAGCCTCCCCCGCTGTAGGCTGTACCCATGCCTGGGGCGGACATGGAGGGCTCGGGGGTGCGGAGAGCCCTTGAACCAGGCTGTAAGCCCTGCCTCTAGCCCTGCCTAGTTGTGTCGAGGTAACAGTCCTGTGGCACCTTAAAGACTCACTAAAGTATTGAAGCATAAGCTTTCGTGGGCTAATCCCCTGCATCCGACGAAGTGGGTATTAGCCCACGAAAGCTTATGCTTCAATATTGTAGTTAGGCTTGAAGGGCTGGTCTTCACTGGCACTGCCGGAGATCGATCTTCTGGCGATCGATTTATCGCATCTCGCTAAGATGCGACAAATCGATCGCCCGGAGCTCCTCCCCCCCCCTCGACTCCAGAACTCCAGCTCACCGGGTGGCGCAAGCTGGAGTCGACGGGGGAGCGCGCCGCCGCCTGCCGCCGCCGTGGGGATGAGCGGTAAGTCGGCGGCAGATACGCAAGCTTCAGCTACGTGATTCACGTAGCTGAAGTTGCGTATCTGCCGTCGATTTCCCCCCCCCCCCCTCCCCAGTGAGGACAAGCCCTAAGGTGCCACAGGACTCTTTGTTACCTCTGCTATTCCAGACTAACACGGCTACCTCTCTGATAGTTGTGTTGAGTTACTAGAATGGTACAATGCCTGCAGTGCAGGTTCCAAGATCTGACCCTATACATTTAACCTAGTGCTCTCTACTTACAAACTAGTACATCAACCCTGGGTGCCAAATCCGGAGAGCCAGACGCTTTTGAATGGCCCAGTAAATCTTTTTATTTACTTATTACCCTTATTGTTGTATTTATATCATTTTCTTTGGAATCTGGAGTTTGTTTACCAATAAATTTGGATCTTGACAGAAAATAAGTGATTATCCCATAGTGCATCCTACCATGTGCCCTGGATCCCAGTTTTGTTTAATCTACATACATCAGCTATCATTTTGATGTTTCGAGTACAGAATTTATTGTGGCTTATGAATTCACCAGCCTCTGATACCTCTGATTTGGCGATACTCTGCTACTCTCCAATTTTTCAGGCTTCTTTGCCGTTTTATTTCTTTCCATTAAAAATGACAGAGTAGGCAGGTGACTGACTGACTTCAGCTTCATCATTGGAATATTGTTTTGGATTTCACTTATTCTTCCCTTTATCCTATTTGCATTTTCTTTTTAATTCTTGCTCATAAATGTTATTTCATGTTTTCTCTGTACATTCTTCTGTTTACAGGAACGTGAGCTTAAAGCTGCAGCAGACAGTGTTTTATCTGAAGTAAGGAAAAAACAAGCAGACACAAAGAGAATGGTGGACATCCTGCGTGCTTTAGAAAAGCTTCGAAAACTGAGAAAAGAGGCAGCAGGAAGAAAAGGTAAATTATTGGCACTTTGTGAACTATGCAGAAATACAAGAAATAAAACATTTTTAGACAAATATTATCGTAGGGATTCAAATATGGCTAGCAAATGTTTTAATTTTGCAGAATTCCATAGGATTGAGAATTTTCCATCCTTGCATTAAGTAGCTCCTTTCTTCATGATTGCCCCTATTTCATTGTAAGGGATCAAAGGCTTACTCAGCATGAGTAAGGCTGGCAAAAGCTTGCCAGGTGTAATTATCTGTGTAATACAAACTCTCTACTAATAATGGGATTTGATAAGGGTGCCTTCCAAGCTCTAAAACTTCTGTAAGTTTAAGGAGAGCTCAGCTAGTCTAGGAGATGAATTGGTGCCCTCACTTTGTAAATAAAGGGTATGTCTGTGCTGCAGTTAAAAACCCACAGCTGGTGGTTGTTTAATTCTGGTGTCCGAGCACTGGGATCGTTCCACCTCACATAGTCCTAGAGCCTAGGCTCCCACCCAGGCCCCATAAGCCTTAGTCAGGTGACATGGGCCCGTGGTGGGTTTTGAATTGCAGTGTAGACAATACCCAAGTGGGCACTTGGGGGATTTATTTGCAGAGGTCCCCATAAGGCAACTTTGTGCTTAACATTACTGCTGTGAGTAGTCCTGTGATTTCAATTAAAATCCATGGATCAGTAGGACTTCTCACTATTCAAGATAAGTATGTGCGTAAGTGTTTGTAGGATTAGGGCCTTGGTCTTTTTTTGGTTTGGGGTCTTTTTCTTTCCTCAAATGGTACTTTATTGTTTGGATAAAAATGTTCTGCTCTCAGGATGTTTCAGCAGAATAGATATTTTTAAGAACAATAAGCTCTTGAAGGCCTGATTCCCAGGATCAACCCTTTAGTAGGTTTTCCAAAGGTATTTTAATAGGACTTTTCCAGTTGCACTAGTGTCTTTTTACTTGCTCCTGACTCTGTTGAATTAGTAACTTTGATAGGTTTCCTGCATTTATTCCAAATGCTTTATTTAACAGGTTCAGTTGGTGAGACTTTCTTAATGACTTGCTAATACAGTAAAAGCTGTGTTATCTGGCACTTTACCAACTGGAAAGCTCTATAAACCGGCATTTCAGGAGGGAGAGCGGGCTCTGGGAGGGAGTTTGGGTGTGGGAGGAGGCTCGGGGAAGGGGGTTGGGATGTGGGAGGGGTTTTGGGGTGCTGGATCTGTGTGGCGCTCACATCAGGCAGCTCCCCGCAAACAGCCACATGTCCCTGCTGCTCCTAGGTGGAACCGAGGCCACTTTCGGCCAGGCGGCTCTGTGGTGTCGCCCTGAGCCCTGGCTCCACAGCTCCTATTGGCTGGTGACCGCAGCCAATCGGAGCTGCAAGGGTGGCGCCTGCGAGCAAAGGCAGCACACTGTCACCTGGCCGGGAGTGGCCACATCTCCACCTAGGAGCATCAGGGACATGTCGCCACTGCGGGGAGCCGCCTGGATCCAGAGCCCTGACACCCCTCCTGCATCCCAACCTCCTGCCCCGAGCCTCCACACCCAAACTCCTTCCCTCTTAGTTAACCAGAATTTTTGACTTCCCAGTTCTCCCCATTCTCCCGACATGCCAGATAATGAAACTTTTACTGTAATAATAATACCACCTAACATGAAGTAATTATTCATTATTATTAACAGTCATCAATTATATTTATTTAAGCAGCATGTGCTGAGTGTACCCAATAACCAGGCTATCGGGAACATTTTGTAAATAAATAATAAACGATATGCATAGAGTACCTGGCTAGTAAGGATTCGGAAGATACTGCTCGAGCAAGTGTTATTCTTAGTTACCTTAAATTCCATTCTTATAGGGTAGTATCTCCGAAAGATTGTTGTATATCATGCAGAATACTACAGTTACACACATTTCTTTCCAAACTCCTCCTTGACACACATCATTTTATTGGAGGATAGTCATGAGGAAAATGGGTGACTCAGATATAAGTTCATTAGAGATTCTGCAAACTCCACTCTCCGTATGAAACTGAAATTAATGCCATTTCTGTGATTGTCATTGTCTGTCTAGGTGTTTGTCCTCCACCCTCAGCAGATGAAGACTTTGAACATCACATACAGAGGCTGAGGACACTGATCAGAAAACGCACTGAACTGTATGAAGCTGAAGAGAGAGCATTAAGAGTTATGTTAGAAGGAGAACAGGAAGAAGAGAGGAAAAGAGAAATGGAAAAGAAACAGAAGAAAGAAAGGGAAAAGCTTCTACAGCAAAAACGTGACATTGATTCCAAGTTATTTGGGGAGCCAGGTAAATTTCTGCATATCCTGGTTCAATATTGGGGAGGTTTTTTTAAAAAAACAAGTAAAGTTAAAATGCAAATAACTTTGCTTGGAAAAGCTGATATGTGCTGATGTTACACTGTGAAGAGCGGGATGCAAGATACACAAGATCATTCATTCCCTTTCGCTATTATATTTATAAAGTGTGATAAGAATTGAAAATTTACTTTATGTATGAGGAGTGTAGTCACAGCATCACAAACTATGATTTTACCAAACCTTACAAGTCAAGCAGGATTTGGCTGAATTTGGTATTTAAATGGAAGATGTCCCACGACATGTTGATGTGTTAGCATTGGTGATTGAGCATGTGTCATTATTTCTTTTAATACAGCCCCAATACCAGTGTGTTCCCAGGGAGGGAGTTTGCTAATGGAAGTATTATTGTCTTTTGTATGAGTGGAGAAAGTCCTAACCACTTGTAGTCATCAGAAGTCCTATAATACTTTTTGTAACAAGAATATATTAATTGGCAAATAACTAAACAATAATCACCGAGTGACAAGTGAAAGATAGCAGCTTTAGGGATCCTAACACTTTTTTTTATTGAAGGTCATATCTCGTTGAACACTTTTTTTCTTATGTATGTGTTTTAACAGATGAGTTTCCCCTTAATCATCTACTGCAACCCTTTAGACAGTATTATTTACAAGCTGAGCATTCTGTACCAGCCCTCATCCAGATAAGGTAAGAGCAAACATCTTTAGTTTATTGGTTGCAGTCAGTCTCAGAAATTTGTGAGGATAAAATTACAGCATCTGTTGTTTCATTGACCTCCAGAATATCAAGTTTATACCATGAATTCTCATCAGATCTCTTGGATTATAAAATTGGCAGCTCTGTTTGCCTGACTTAGCTTTCAGCTCCTATAAGTGTATTCCCACCCAAAACGTTTCATTAACATAATTATAGTTGCTGAAATATATTTCCTCACTACAACCTGAACATTAAAAAGCAAGCAAATAATAAATTAAGGAAACTTTCACTCCAAACACAATATTAATCTCAAAGCATTAGCCCACTACAATCAAAACATAATCACACCAACACACTCGTGCGCTGTAAAAAATTCATTTTCAAGTAAACAATATTACTGCTCTCTGCACACACAAAAACCTTGTGAATCTTCATGGAACACTTGATATGCTTGTACATGGGAGCAGAAAATTTTAAAATTAAGTTTTTACAAATTTTACATTTTATGAAGTTCATAGACTAGCAATATCAGAACTGCCATCAAAGCAGTCTAGAAATGAAGTGTCCGTGTCATCCTTCTGATGCTAAACTACTGTATAACTATGTACAATGGAGACAGAATGGTACAACTTTTAAAATGAAGGCAGCATGGTTACTAGGGTAAAGTGCATGATTTAAAAAAAATTGATGTCATTTAAAACATTTAAGTCAGGAACATGCTTTTGGCTCTTTAAATATGCTGTAGATTTCAGCGTAAAGTGTAGTGAATCTTCATTGCTAGAAACTTTCATGCTCATTTCATGTTGGTTTAAAAATGTATCCAAGTTTTTTGCTTTGATGAATGTAATTCAGAAATACACTTTATAATGAGTTTGTGTATCAAACAATATGAAAAAAAAAAACCCATGTATGTGAATGTATTTTATTAAGGTGTGTGAGATAGGAATTTGTTCTGTTCCAACTTCAGTGATAAGCTATCTAAATCTTTTTTTTCTATTAAAGGCATGAATGGGATCAGTACCTGGTACCAGCTGATCATCCTGAAGGAAGCTGCATCCCTCCAGGATGGGTCCTTCCTAGTCTCCCTACCAGTGACACCTGGGCCACCGCTGTTAGATAATTTAATAAAAAATCAGTCTGAAGTGGTAGGAATGTCACATGTAGGTAGGTCTCAAGGGGGGGAAAAAACGATATATGTGCTGTAAATATGTGTATATGTATTTATATATTTTCCTTGAAATTTACACCTCCGCTTCATTTTTTAATTGTAAAGCATGTGGCAAGATACTGGAGTTGGAATTTCCTGAAAAAAAGCGATAAGGGAAAAATGTTTTCAAATTCCAGGATCAACAGATAAATAGCCAAGTGTAAAGGATGGTGTAAGCCGTGTTTGTTGTTAATGTTGTGGTGCTTTTATGGGCCTTTTTTAACAAGTCTTTGGATTTCAGGGAATTTGTTTACAATTTAAGTGCTTTGTAAGTGGGTTGATACTTTAGCAGAGCATGTGTGTGCACTCAAAATGCTCACGTTGGACATCAGATTTAGCTGTTTCCCCATCACATAAGCTTTCTGTTCAGCAGTTATCTCTTTCTTCTCTCCTCTGGTTGTAGAGATAGTGAATGACAATTGCCAAAAGAGATGAATTTCCATGGAAAGCCAGTGTTGAAACATATTTCTATTCCAAAAGTAGTATCAGAGTCAGTTTACAGTCCCGATCTAATGTTTGACCCTGAAATTCAAGATTTCTTTTTAAAACAAACAAAAAATCAGCCAACACGTAATTCTAGAAGTATAGCTATTTCTAAGAGTCACTGTGGTCAACCTGAGTTCTAATCTTGACTCTACCCCTGGCTTGCTTTGTGGCCTTTGGCAGTCAATAAACTCTTTTTGTCTATTTAAGCAAACTGTAAAATAGGAATAATTTCCTACCTCACAAGGATTAATGCTGTATAGTGAGTTTAAAATGCTAAGTAATTTGTGTAAGGCTCAGTATTACTTATATTGATATGCCATTTAGCCATTATGCATCAAACACAGCTCACAAATTTAAGATTTTTCCTAAAAAGAAGTGTAAGCGCCACAGTCTTTCTTTCAGGCAGATTAGTAGCCAGCTTTGGGCATTGTACATGCAGTAATAATGCATGCAGCTTTAAAAATCTAGTTCTTTGATCATCTCCTGTTCAAAATCACAGTTATTTTTTGTTTAATGACGGGTTTAAAGTCTTGTTTTGAGTTTTAAGAATGAAAAGGTTTTTTTCCTCTGGATAGTCATGTATTGCACTGTATCCAAGAGACGCTTTGCTTATAAAACATGAACTTTATGTGCTACATCTCCTATAGACTAGATGCTAGAGCCTAATATTCATGGAATACCTGTTCCATTGACGTGGTACCGCGGTGTGGTGCTAATAGAAGTATCTTGACAATCCGTAATCGTACCATCAGCAGTGCTGTGGAGTTTTTTGTAAAATACAGTAAAAGTAATAAAGTATAAATTAAACAATCTGGTCAAGACTATATACAGTGGAGTCAGTGGGAATTTTAATTCGAATTTAATTCAAACACTATTGAAGTTCTAATTAATAAGTACTCTAAAGAGAATTAATGAATTATGCCACACCATTTTCAAATTATTTTGTAATTCCTAGGTGTTTGAACACATTGAGGATTATATTTTGATCTAAATGTATTCACAATTCCCATTAAATCTAAAGCAAGTGGAGAATTTCTCCATTGTATGGAAAAACGTTACACTTGAAGGAGTTTGCAATATCTAGATACAGAGGAGTGAGCTAAGAATGGCCATCCGTATTTATTCTGAATATCCTTGCTTTTATGGGTTTGTGACACTTCACATTAATTCTTTGGTATATTTATACTAATGTTTCTGTAACTATCTTTTAATTGCAATATTGAAATATTGACTGTCTTGAATGTAAAAGGACTAAAAGAGTGTAAATGTAATTTTCTCGGTTTGATGTTTCTGCTGTTTTACATATTAAAATGTTTTTGCGGATTTTAATTGTATGAACAGCAATCAAGTTTATGAAGACACCAAAACGGAAAAAAAAAATATTAATTCACTTGTAAGCGAGACCTTATTTCTCATATTTAGTAATATGTGGCCCTATATCAAGCATAACTTTCAGTCTCTTTCCATATTTTGTTAGTAAAAATTAGCAGTTACAAGCTGAACAAAACCCTTAAAATGTAAACTGGGGTTTAGACTTTTTAAATGCTTAATGGTAGTAGCAGTTTTTGGCATTTTGATCTGTTGAGTGCTAAAATTGGAACCGCCCAGTGGAATTGTTATGCTCAACTAGGTAGACTAGCCATGTGATTGTATATAGCTTAATAAATAAGCCTACTAGAAAAAATGTAATAAAAGCTGAAGTCTAATTTATTGTAATTGTTCTTGCTAGTTACTTGCTTTCTTTGTAAGTAGATACTGTTTGTAAAATATAATTTGCCAAAAATACAACTCTCATTTCGTAAGTACATTATTTTTTATTTTAAATATAAAATGCAAACTGTCATCATAAATACTTGTCCTCTGAGGGTGAAATTTTCTATGGTCCAGAGGACCAGCGCAAGCCTTTGCATCACTTCATCTCCACTGTATGGGGAGGGCTGCTGGCAAAGGAGCCATACAGGGAAACCTCCACAGCCCTTTTCCCTAAGCACTGCAGAAGATTCTGTTTTGCAGCTGTTTTCTGTACAGGCCAATATATAGGACAGTGATGGGGGTATGCAATGGGATTTGTGTTTATGCAGGTTTTAGTTCTACCTAGCAGATCTATGCAAGTGATTCGGAGTTGCAGTTGATATTTCAGCCAATAGGCTGCATCTTGGCCTCAAGATAAGGGAGTGGATTTAATCTTTCCAACTCACTTACATATCAGTTGAACAGAGAGTATCTACACAGACCCAGTATGATGAAATTCATTTCACGCTAAAACTGCATCATCAGCATATGGTTAAGAAATATAGTGGTGTATTCAACACCATTTATGTTGTGGCTTTACAAATAAATGTAAATGTTCATAATTTTTAACTGAAAAACTTGTGCCCAGCATTGAGATCTGTCAATATGAGTCCACTGAGAATTACTTACTGGAAAGGGTTAAAATGAGTGTGTGACTCTTTTTGCCAGAGAAAATGCAGAACTTGTTGCTTCCATGTGTATTACCTGTAAACATCATTTGATACAGGTTATCATAAAGTAATTAAAGGGAATGCCAGGGTTTCTGGTTTACAAAAGGGGGTGTGGGGGGAGACCTGCTCTTTTTGGCTTTGTGTTTTATAGGAAATCTTCAATACCCTAGAATTATATTTGCTCTAAAACTGGTTCTCAAACTTTTTTTTTCATGGACCACTTGAAAATTGCTGTATCTCGGCGGACCACTTAATGATCTTTCCAAAAGTTTGTACTGTGAGATAACTATTATAAAGCCCTTTGGATAAAAGCACTATATAAAAAAGAAATTAAGTTTTTTGTTCTACGAATAAAACTTGTATTTTAATATCTGTAGTCTTACCTTTCTAGTGCGATGGATGTGCCCTCTCTCCCCTGCTACAGCAGCCCCTGAGTTGGGGCTGTGAAGGAGGGTGGTCTCTCCCCCACCATAGCAGCCATAGAAGTGAGTCTGGGAAGGAGGTCCATTTGTCCTTGGCAGCCGCAACTCTGGAGCTGGGAAAAGTTGCCTCTTTCTCTGATTGCCGCAGCCCTGCACATCTCAAATCATCCCCTCTCCCCACCACCTCTTCTAACCCCAGTGCCCTGTCCCACCTACCCCCTATTCCCCCCAAGGCCACTACCTCACCTTACACGTGCGTCTTCTCCAGGGTCCACGCACCTAATTAGAGGAGCTACACTTGTGTGGCTCCACTAATTAGGTGGGTGGTCCTTCGTTCTCTTGTGTGCGGCCACCCAGGTGTGCACCTTCGAGGGAACTATCCACCGACCACCTGAATGGAGCTTGTGGACCATTGGTGGTCTGTGGACCACTGTTTGAGAACCTCTGCTCTAAACCAAAACTTCAGTTCTTCTTCGAGTGATTGCTCACATGCATTCCATTTAGGTTAGGTACGCGCAGCGTGCCTGGTTGCCGGGTAGATTTTCCCCTAGCTATAGCCTGGGTGAGCAGGGAGCCCCCTGGAGTGGCGCCCTTATAGCAGCCTATATATACCACTGCGACCCCAGGCACCATCTTAGTTCCTTCTTACCGCAGACGAGCTGGTTGCAGGAACAGTAGAGCTCTGTGTCCCACAGTCTCTCTATCTCCTAGCTTCTTTTTTCTCTTGTTATGTTAATAGTTGAATACTTAGTGTAAATAGTTCTGCCGTTAGCAGTCAGTTAGTTAATTATTTTCTTAGTGTAAATAGATAGTACGTGCAGGGGTTTCCCCTGCCTCCTGGGGCTTATGTCGCCTAAGGCCCCAGGCTTCAAAGCGTGTACGCAGTGTGGGAAGCCCATGCCCTTGGGCGATCCGCACACTCATTGTTTAAAGTGCCTCGGAGAGTCCCACGTCGCGGAGTCCTGCAGCATCTGCAGAACTTTTAAGCCCCGCACGAGGAAGGACAGGGAGACTCGTCTCCGGCAACTCCTCATGGAGGCAGCCCTGGCTCCGGACGCGGGGGAGACCTCGGGATCCGCTCCCAAGAAGGCACCAGCCAAGGCAAAGCCCCGGCACCGGTCAGACTCCCCCTCAAGGAAAAGAAAGAGGGACTCGCAGGCACCCGCCGCTCCAACACCGCGCCGTGACCACTTCGAGCAGCCGCCGCCGGTGATCGCGGCACCGATGGGCTCAGCCCGCTCGGAGGGGCAGCCCTCGGCACCGACACCGTCGACTCCGGTACCCGTGCAGGGCCCGTCGAGTCCGGTGCAAGTGGCCTCGCCACTTAGAGTGCCTCCACCGCAGCACCTTCCCTCGACCTCTGAGGCAATCGCTGCTGCCGGTCTGGAGCTGAGCCAGGTCCAATCGAGGGGCAGACCGCCCGTGATTGGGACCGAGATCGCGGCCAGGTGCCCGCAGGGGCCTGCGCACCGCTCGATCTCCCGGCACCGCTCGGGCTCCCGGCACCGCTCTGTATCGCGGCACCGGTCGCAGCCCCGGCACAGGACAGCGAGGAGGCCGTCTGAATCTCCCGAGGCGCTCTCCCATCGCTCCAGGTCTCAGCATCGGTCCGAGTCCTGGCGCCGATCGGAGTCCCGGTGCCCGCGCTCTGCTCGGCACCGGTCGTACTCTCGGCGCCGGTCACACTCTCGGCACCGGTCGGCTAGCAGGCATAGGGGGAGCCCGCGACGATCTCGCTCCCGGCGCCGTTCACTATCCCGGTGCAGATCGCCACCCCGACGCCGGTCGAGCCGCTACACCAGACCTTCCGTCAGCCGCTCCCGGTCCCGGTCCCGACGCAGATCACCGCCTCGGCACCGGCGAGACTCTCGGCACCGGTCCCACTCCCGGCACCGGGGCTCCCCTCGTCGATACCGGTCATATAGCCACTCTCCGCGCCGGTATCGCTCCTGTAGCCGCTCTTCTCATCGGCACCGGTCCTACAGCCGCTCCTCGCACCGGCACCGGACCCCGGAGACCTCGCCGCGACGGTACCGCTCTTCCAACGGCTCTCCTCCTAGGCATGGGTTTTCGGACCCCTCTCCTCGGCGGCACCGGTCGCCCAACAAATCACCGTCCCGGTACCGAGGCGGACCTCGTCTCAGCCCGGGGCCGGGCCCTTCGGGGCAGCGAGAGCCAGCCATGGAGCCTAAGGACTCTCTCACCCAACCCTCGCAGCCCGTCAGGGAAGATCAACCCTGGGCCCCCATCCAAGGTTCGGTGTCCCCAAGACCCGCCTCTGAACAGCAGTGGCCACCTTGGGAGCAATGGGCTTATGATCAGCCCCAGACCACGCAGTCAGACCCAGGGTTCCCTTTGAGATCAGGGAGCACCGATGACCCTCTGCCAGGACCATCTTCAATGGTTGGCCCCTCTGGTGCCTCTTTGGTGGCGGGCGACTTGGGTCCATACGCCTCCCCTGCCCGGGGGGATGCGGTGGCGGGCATGTCATCAGACAATCTACCCTCCTCTGACCTGGCCCTTTACCAAGGCCTTCTAAAAGCGGTGGCAACTAACATGTGCTTGCCAATGGAGGAGACTCCGACGGTTCAGGACCCTGTGACCACCATGTTGTCTAAAGGGGCCCCGTCGAAGGTAGCAGTACCGTTCATTAACACGATTAGACAGAACGCTGCTACGATCTGGAAGACCCCGGCCTCCATTCCCCCCACCGCTCGGGGAGTGGAGAGGAAATACTTCGTCCCTGCTAAGGGGTACGAATATCTCTACACCCATCCTCCTCCCTCTTCACTCGTCGTGGAATCGGTGAATGATAAGGAGCGACACGGGCAGGAAGCGCAGGCCCCTAAGACTAAAGAGGCAAGGCGCTTGGACCACTTCGGTCGCAAAGTCTATTCTTCAGGGGGCCTTATTCTAAGGGTAACCAACCACCAGGCCCTTCTAAGTCGTCATCACTTTGATACGACAGAGGCCCTAGCGAAGTTAGAGGCCGTGGTCCCGCCGGACAATAAGCCACAGTATAGGGCTTTGATCCGCCAAAGCAGGGACATCTCAAGATATGCCCTGCAGGCGGCCCTGGACTCGGCTGACGCAGCGGCAAGGGCCATGGCTTCAGGGATCGCCCTTCGTCGGGCGGCTTGGCTGCAGTCCACCACTTTGTCCCAGGCTATGCAGCTCAAAATCCAGGACCTCCCCTTTGAAGGGGACTCCCTTTTTTCCGGAGACACGGACACTCGTCTCCAGAACCTGAAGGACAAAGGGGTAACCATTAAATCCCTGGGAATGCAGGCACCGTCAGCGCAGAGGCGTCCCTTCTACCCCCCGCGACGGCAATTCTTCCCACCTGCCCGCCCACCTCGAGACTTCCAGCAAAGGAGACCGAGACCTTATCGCCGGCGCCCAGGCCCACGCCAAGGTGGGAGGCAGCAGGCCCCGAAGCCACCCCGCGGGCCTAGACAAAACTTTTAAAGGTGCGCCCGGGGGCAGAGCACCAGTTTCAGTTCCGGATCCTCCCTTCGGAGACCGTTTGTCCCACTTCCTCTGTGCTTGGTCGGACATCACCTCGGACCAGTGGGTCCTCCGCACGGTGGAGATGGGATACTCGCTCCAACTGTCCTCCACTCCTCCCGCCCATCCACCCTCCCCGTCCCTCTTCAGGGACCCCTCTCACGAGCAACTCCTTGTACAGGAGGTGAGGTCGCTCCTTGCACTGGGAGCCATCGAACCCGTACCGGAGGAGTTCAGAGGCAAGGGGTTCTACTCCCGCTACTTCCTGGTTCCCAAGGCGAAAGGGGGCCTCCGGCCCATCCTAGACCTGCGAGGACTCAATGCCCACATGTGCAAGTTCAAGTTCCGCATGGTCGCCTTAGGCACCATTATCCCCTCTCTGGATCCTGGAGACTGGTTCGCTGCCCTCGATATGAAGGACGCGTATTTCCATATAAGTATAAACCCATCGCACAGGCGCTACCTCCGCTTCCTGGTGGCAGGGGAACACTACCAGTTTGCTGTTCTACCCTTCGGCCTCTCCACTGCACCCAGGGTTTTCACCAAGTGCATGGCAGTGGTAGCAGCGTCCCTTCGGCGCAACGGGGTACAGCTATACCCGTACTTAGACGACTGGCTAATCCGAGGCACCTGCAAGGACCAAGTGCGCTCACACGTGCACCTGGTCATCAGGACGTTCGAACGTTTGGGAATCCTTCTCAACAGAGAAAAGTCTACAATGGAACCGACCCAGAGGATCGAGTTCATAGGGGCCTTTCTGGATTCCACTGTAGCACGAGCGTCCCTACCTCACACTCGTTTTCTAGCCATACAGTCGGCCATTCGGGGTCTGCGCGCCTGTCCCATGACCACGGCCAGAGCGTTCCTCAGCCTACTAGGCCACTTAGCCTCATGTACGCAGGTCACGCAACACGCCAGGCTGAGACTCCGTCCACTACAGTCGTGGCTAGCGTCGGCCTACAGACCTCGCAGAGACAATATAGACACTCTCCTCACTATCCCCAGAGACATACTATCCACTCTGGCTTGGTGGGAAGATCAGGACAATGTGTGTCGCGGTGTCCCCTTCCTCCCCCCCAGCCCGTCCCTCTCTCTGGTGACGGACGCTTCATCTCTGGGATGGGGGGCCCACCTCGGTCACCTCAGGACTCAGGGCCGTTGGTCGGAATCGGATCTCTGCCTTCACATCAACGTCAGGGAGCTGAGAGCCGTTCGCCTGGCTTGCCAGGCCTTTCGGAATACACTACAAGACCGATGTGTAGCGGTACTTACGGACAACACCACAGCCCAGTTCTACATAAACAAACAGGGCGGGGCCCGTTCCAACCCTCTATGTCAGGAGGCGCTTCTTCTCTGGGAATTTTGTATAGCCCACCGGATTCACCCTGTGGCCTCGTTCCTCCCGGGTGTTCAGAACACGCTGGCAGACCACCTCAGCAGGTCCTTTGCGACTCACGAGTGGTCCCTCAGACCGGACGTTATTCGACCGATCTTCCTAAGGTGGGGGTTTCCCCAGATCGATCTCTTTGCCTCCAGGCAGAACAGGAAGTGCCTCCAGTTCTGCTCCTTCCGAGGCAGCGCCAAAGGGTCCTTGACAGATGCCTTTCTCCTACCCTGGACGGGGCACCTGTTCTACGCGTTTCCTCCGATCCCGCTTCTACACAAGGTGATCCTGAAGATCAAACGGGACAAGGCCCACGTCATCCTCATAGCCCCAGCCTGGCCCAGGCAGTGTTGGTATGCGTCCCTCCTGCAGTTCTCCAGAGCCCCTCCCATCAGTCTCCCATTATGCCCAGACCTGATCTCTCAGGACCACGGTCGCCTCCTGCACCCGGACCTTCAGTCCCTCCATCTCACAGCATGGCTACTCCATGGCTGAGAGGCCCAGAGCTTTTATGCTCAGCTGAGGTACAGAACATCCTTCTGGGTAGCAGGAAGCCTGCCACTAGAAACACCTACATCGCAAAGTGGACCCGTTTCTCCACCTGGTGTGAGGGATTGGCCATCGTCCCGACTCAGGCTCCTATCCCTCGTATACTGGACTACCTCTTAGGCCTTAGAAACCAAGGCCTGTCTACTTCCACCATTCGAGTCCACTTGGCTGCGATCTCGGCTTTCCACCCTGGCCAGGCAAACCGCTCGGTATTTTCTGACCCTGTGGTGTATCGTTTTCTTAAGGGACTGGACAAATTGTACCCGACCGTGAAGCGCCCAATTCCACCTTGGGACTTAAACCTTGTGCTCTCACGCCTCACGTTACCCCCGTTCGAGCCCCTCGCCACGTGTTCCCTACTCTACCTCTCCTGGAAGGTGGCATTCTTAGTAGCTATCACCTCGGCTCGTAGAGTGTCAGAGATACGTGCACTGACCTCAGAGCCGCCCTACACCATCTTTCATAAGGACAAGGTGCAGCTACGTCCCCACCCGGCTTTCCTGCCTAAGGTGGTCTCACCCTTCCATATCAACCAAGACATTTGTCTCCCAGTCTTTTGTCCTAGACCGCATACCTCTGAAAAACAGCAGCAATTACACACGTTGGATGTTAGGAGGGCTCTTGCTTTTTATTTAGACAGGACAAAGCAATTCAGGAAAACGACCCAGCTGTTTGTAGCGGTTGCGGAAAGGATGAAGGGCCAGCCGATTTCAGCCCAACGACTCTCCTCCTGGATCACGTCGTGCATCCACACCTGTTATGAACTCGCGGGCAAACCGCTCGAGAGAGTAACAGCACACTCCACGAGAGCGCAGGCATCCTCTGCGGCCTTCCGGGAGGGAGTCCCTATTCAGGACATCTGCAGGGCGGCTACCTGGTCCTCCGTCCACACCTTTGCCGCACACTACGCCATAGTCCAGCAAACCAGGGACGATGCGGCGTTTGGGTCAGCGGTCTTACGATCAGCAATGGGTCAATCCGACCCCTCCTCCTAGGTATTGCTTGTAGTCACCTAAATGGAATGCATGTGAGCAATCACTCGAAGAAGAAAACAAGGTTACTTACCTGTAACTGTTGTTCTTCGAGATGTGTTGCTCACATCCATTCCAAACCCACCCTCCTTCCCCACTGTCGGATTAGCCGGCAAGAAGGAACTAAGATGGTGCCTGGGGTCGCAGTGGTATATATAGGCTGCTATAAGGGCGCCACTCCAGGGGGCTCCCTGCTCACCCAGGCTATAGCTAGGGGAAAATCTACCCGGCAACCAGGCACGCTGCGCGTACCTAACCTAAATGGAATGGATGTGAGCAACACATCTCGAAGAACAACAGTTACAGGTAAGTAACCTTGTTTTCTATAAAAACAGTGGCAGCAGCACCCTCAATTTATAAAACTTAACGCGTGACCGGAGGATGTTCAGCATAAGTAGTTAGGCTCCTTATTGTGTCAGAGGATATGGTGATGCAGGCCAACAGATTAGGCAGCTATAATCTAAAACTAGAAACGTGACACACCTGACTCTTTGTGCAAGCATTTAAAGAACTGAGCAGTGGATAAACAGCCAGTGTATGTAAAACAACACAAGTTTCTCTACTTCATGGGAGAAGCTGTATGATTTCTTTTTAAGGTATGCATAACTTTATACGTCTATCTTATTTATAACATACACATTTGAAAATGTCGGTTGATGTACTGTAGAGCAAAGTATACTCCAGTTATGTAGTTTTAATCCAGTTTATATAGTAAATATGCAGCATTGTCTATTATTTTTCCTTGTTACAATACTTTGATTTTCAAACAAAGGACGTGTTTTGATATTTAAGCCACCAGCTGAAGAGGAACTCTTAAAATATTATGCAGTTTAGCACCTATTATATGCAAGTTTGTGGTTTGATTCTAAAATAATCTGTCTTCAAATAAACACTAATCTGATTAAACCGAAGAACTCAGCAGAGTCTAGAAAGGCATTTTCCTGCTATCTTGTGCGGTTTAGAAAAATATAGTGGCTCAAAAGAAGGCTGATATCAATTTCCATGGCTCCTTTGCCTCCAATTCCATGTTTGGTCACAATACAATTTCAATTTTGTATGGCAGTAAGACATTCTGTCCACTCCTGTGCTGTGTCCTATTTTTTTAATTGACTTGATGTGTGTTAATTCATCTGTCAACCTGGATCCTCTAGTGTGAAACTGACTAGGAGGGATGTGAAGATATCACTGGATGAGTGAGTTCACAATGCTTGTTACAAGTGTATTTTGGTGTAAAACTAGTATTTACTGGTAACTCTGCTTTTATTTTTTTTTAGTCAGGCAGCCCTCCCTGTAATATTAAAAGTCGAATAATCAGTTATATATTTTATAGCATATCATAATGGTCCATTTGGCAGCATAATCCAAGCTGTGGACCTCTGAAAATATTTGTAGTGCTAACAGACCATTGGTGTGTCTACTAATCACTTCTTAGGTCTGATGTGTACACAGTTTTTGTACCAGTATAATTATTTTGATGGGGGGAGGGTGGTGATTTTTTAAAAATCAGAATAGTGGTACCAGTACAACTCCTGCTCTGGATACAGTTCTACCAGTATATTTTATTCTCCTTATATGGGAATGGCTATACTGGTATAAAGCACTCTTATATGGGTGTGACTGCATCCATACTAAGGGGATTGTACTGCTTTAACTATACCAGTATAGTTAAAGTGGATTAACTTTTTTGTGTAAACAAGCCTATGTTTTGGCAAATCCACTATAGCAAATATTTCAGACAGATGTCAGAGCATCAATTGTTATGTTTACGGTGGCTTTAAGGATTGCATTAACCCTCCTCATTTAATCCATAAAAGTGACTTTTAAAAACCTTTCTTTAGGAAAAGGTAACAAAATGCCCTTTTCCTCCATATACAAACCTGACTGCCAGTGACAATAATGGAAGTTGCACCTATTTTGAGAAAGACTCTGTTTATTATTTAATCCTACAGGAACATCCTTCTCTTCCTGCAGTAAGGTAATATTAACTACATAAGTGTGGATTCTTCAGTATATACAGTCCAGGTAACTGAGAACAACGCTTCACAATAATTTTGTTTTCCGATACAGTTTGGCTATGTTTTTCTGTGACACTTACGCAAGCTGTAGCTTATGCTGAACCTCTCTTACGTATGGAAGCAGATGGTCTATGCCTGTGTAGGATTCCAACTTGTCACACGTGAAATGTATTAATGAAAACACACGTGCAGCATAGCAAAGCAGGTTATTGTCCATCTGGCTACAGCGACAGCCCTGGATCCACATAATGTATTAACAATCCAAATAACTACCCTTCTGTAATGTTAATATAAACCGAACACGTTAATTAGGTCAGTTGCACTTAGGAATTGTGCATAGGAATGAATGTTGATATTTTAGTCGAGTAACAGCAGTATTTAAATTTGTTTCCTAATGAAGGGAAGTCTGGTTGTGAGTTGATTAGGTGCCTCTTCCTTGTTAGAGCCACATTGTTCACAGTGTTATATACGGTGCTACTATGTCCTCTGTATAAATTCTGCTTCTTTTTTGACTTATCGTCACTAATGAACATACCTTCCCTCTTTGAAAAAATGATGGGCAGAACAGTTTAGTGAAAATTGACATGATTCCAGCTACATTTTATTTCTTCAGATAGATTATAAGGAACTGCTGTGTAGGGATTAGAATCTAAAGTCTGTACTTTTTTTTTTTTTTAAGTCGTTAGATATTTTCCTTTTGCCTAACGTTAACATCTAGGGTAACCAGATGTCCCGATTTTATAGGGACAGTCCCAATTTTTGGGTCTTTTTCTTATATAGACTCCTATTACCACCCCACCCCATCCCACTTTTTCACATTTTCTATCTGGTCACCCCTATAGCTAACAAATTAGGGAATTGGAATTCTTCATCTGTCTGTGCAACAGAATCTTTATTTATCACTAAACTGAGTCATTCATAGCCTAAATCTATTGGCACGATTGTAGGAATACTTTCCATGCCTCTAAACCCAGTTCATCAGATTCCGCCCTTCTCTCCCTGCCCTTCCGACCCCCCAAAAATCTTTACCACAGTAAACATTATTTGATTTTTTAAAAAAGTTTATCTAGATAATATAATAGCAACATCCCTCTAACAAGAAGTGTGGTTGTATTTCAGCCCTCAGAATAGTAGAGTCTGGAAAACCCAAACGAAGGGCTTAGGAAAACGACTGATATGGCAGAGAGAGATTTTAAATCACGTAGAAATAAACTATGGGCTGATCCTCATTCTTCTGCATTTTTTAATTAAGAAACTCACAGGAATAATTGTGAGTGTGCTACATATGAGTTTGAAAGTGGGTGGGGAGGGGGTTCTTCCAATAAGGCATAGCTGGAGAAAGGGATGTGTGTATGCACAACAGTGATGTCAGCAATTCGCTCCCCTTTCCAGTAATCTCATCTGGATTTGTGTGCGATGGTTAAAATGCTCCAGTGCCAGCTCAGCAGTCACCTTCCACCAGTCCTTTAAACCCCAAGTGAGCCAGCCATATTGGGGGGAAGCCCTGGGGATTGTGCTGCTGAACTCTGACCTTGCTAGGGTTGCTGCTGGGTCATGTCAGCTGGGCTAGGAGGAAATCTATCTGTGCTTCCCCTCTACTGTTCTCTGGCCCCACTGGCCTACCATGGTTGAAACTGCCTATTCCTCCCTCTAACCCAGGGTCAACCTTAAACTGTATAAAGGGTGGTGAGCAATGGCTTCTTGAGATGTCATTTTAGCCTCCATCTCCAGAAGAACTGCCAGTTGGTCCCTTCCCTGTACTCCGCTTTCTGGTTGGGAGAAGGAATGGAAGGAAGAATAATGGGTGGATGGATGGATGATGTGAGGAGGTACTGAAAATATATGGAGAATTAAACTTGAATATAGTGACAGATGGAAATGGAGAATGAATGATGGTTTATCATGCTGCAAGTGAAGCCAGAATCAAGGTGACTTTTGGTGACTCTATTCCACATTGAACTATATACCACCTGTTCGTTATCATCACTGGAAAAATCATGGAGCAGGTCCTCAAGGAATCCATTCTGAATCACTTAAAGGAGAGGAAAGTGATCAGGAACAGTGTGGATTCACCAAGGGCAAGTCATTTCTTACTAACCTAATTGCCTTCTATGACAAGATAACTGGTTCTGTAGATCAGGGGAAAGCAGTGGATGTGTTATTCCTTGACTTTAGCAAAGCTTTAGATATGGTGTCTCTCAGTATTCTTGCCAGCAATTTAAAGAAGTATGGGCTGGATGATTGGACTATAAGGTGGATAGAAAGCTGGCTGGATCGTTGGGCTCAACGGGAAGTGATCAATGGCTCCATGTCTAGTTGGCAGCCGGTATCAAGTGGAGTGCCCCAAGGGTCAGTCCCGGGGCCAGTTTTGTTCAATATCTTTATCAATGATCTGGAGGATGGTGTGGACTGCACCCTCAGCAAGTTTGCCGATGACACTAAACTGGGAGGAGTGGTAGATACACTGGACGGTAGGGATAGGAAACAGAGGGACCTAGACAGATTAGAGGATTGGGCCAAAAGAAATCTGATGAGGTTCAACAAGGACAAGTGCAGAGTCCTGCACTTAGGACAGACGAATCCCATGCACTGCTACAGACTAGGGACCGAATGGCTAGGCAGAAGTTCTGCAGAAAAAGACCAAGGGGTTAAAGTGGACCAGAAGCTGGATATGAGTCAAGAGTGTGACCTTGTTCCAAGAAGGTGAACAGCATTTTGGGTTGTATAAGTAGGGGCATTGCCAGCAGATCGAGGGATGTGGTCATTCCCCTCTATTCAGCATTGGCGAGACCTCATCTGGAGTACTATGTCCAGTTTGGGGCCCATACAGCAAGAAGGATGTGGATAAATTAGAAAGAGTCCAGCGGAGGGCAACAAAAATGATTAGGGGGCTGGAGCACATGACTTACAAGGAGAGGCTGAGGGAACTGGGATTGTTTAGTCTGCAAAAGAGAAGAATGAGGGGGGATTTGATAGCTGCTTTCAACTACCGGAAAGGGGGTTCTAAAGAGGATGGATCCAGACTGTTCAGTGGTACCAGATGACAACAAGGAGTAATGGTCTCAAGTTGCAGAGGGGGAGGTCTAGGTTGGATATTAGGAAAAACTTTTTCACTAGGAGGGTGGTGAAATACTGGAATGGGTTACCTAGGACGATGGTGGACTCTCCTTCCTTAGAGGTTTTTAACGTCAGGCTTGACAAAGCCCTGGCTGGAATGATTTAGTTGGGGTTGGTCCTGCTTTGAGGGGGGTTGGACTAGATGATCTCCTGAGGTCCCTTCCAACCCTGATATTCTATGATTCATAGATACCAAAACAGAGCACTTGATCAGTGAATAGAATAGAGGACTGTTGGCTGGCAAAGATTTGGAAAGCCGTTTAAACTAACAAAACTGGAAGTTTACATATGCTGCAGAATGAGCTGCAGTTACAGGCTTCGCTGATTCTTTATAAGAACTTCTCTTGAGGTTAGGAATGTGGAGCCAAGAAGGTGTATTAGTTGGCTCCAGGTACATTCTGTATAGATGTGCACTTCAGTGGAACCCTAGAAAGTCTGTTTACAGAATGGAAATGGCACGTGGAAACAAAATCATCTCCCTTAATCATCCATGGCAAGAGCTTAGTTGTCAGTTCCTCAGAGAGCATAAGGTGTGTGGGAGTGGACAGACCTGATTCTGCACAAGAACAGCATGTCACTAATGTAGAGTTGAGCACTGACCATAAGTGGGTCATAGGACAGGCATGTCCACAAATGCAGCAGAATTACAGGGAATAAGATCTACAGTCTGAGCTCTGAGTGAAGTAATTGGGTTTACACAGTCAATATGAATCACATTTGGGTTCTGAAACAGTTTCTATCACCCAAAACCCGAACCCTGGAGATTTGGGCTAACCACAGAGCCCCTATTCAGTGTTCATCACAAATTCCTTCATTTAATAATAAAGTTTACCCCTTTATGAAAATATTTCTAGTATCTGACACCAAATACAGTTAAGATTTTCAGTGTTGTTCATAGTAGACACTGCTCTTCTACTTACCAGAATCGGCAGCATATAGTGCTTTTCACTTCTCTCTACACTATGTTCAAAAGCTACATTATTGTTATTTGCAGTCATTAAAATATATCTACTTTGCTTCTCCTTTCATGTCTTTTCAAGGATCAGGCAGGTGAAAATGCTATTAGCCTACCGTTTCACGTTAAATGTACTGAGACTTCTTTTTATTTACTCATTTCCTGTTAGATTGCAAAATACCAAGAGGCACTATGAGCTGTCTGGATGACGTACCTTTTAAAATGTCCAAGAGCTTTGAAGATGACTCTGCTGAAGGCACCAACTTAATCAGTTTAGCCGACTTGGATATTCCTGACTGCACCGAGATCCTAATGTGCACAATGGTAGGTTAGTTCCTGTTCTTAGAACCTTTTTAATTTTGATCCCGATATTAATATCCATGATATTAAGAGTAGCTCAGTATTTTTTCTCACTAAAAAGGGGGGGAAAATCCTTGAAATACTTCTTTCTTGGACCCGACACCTGTTTTTTGCAGTCTCATGCAAGGCCAAAGACTGGGCAGGGCAAAGCCCAGATCCTGCTTTGGCCTGTGCTCTAGGAGCCGAAAGGGAATTTTGGCCAGCCAAAACTACCCACACTGGATAGGACATACGCTGTAATGTGGTGTATTCTGACAGACTTAGAACTTGTTCACATTACAGTTGAACATTGCGTTAAAATGCACATATTGGTTGCTAGAACAGTTTTGTCAGTCATAGGAAACAGCTGTGGATTTCTCCCACTGGCTGGATTTCGTACTTTTTTATCACTATCATCTCTGTTGTTGTTATTCGAGAACCCACTAGCACAGATTTCTTAGGTTACAGCTGTTGCTAGCACAGTTTCGACCATAGGATGGATGGGATTTTAGTTGGAGTCCTCTGTAAAAAGAACGGCTTTGATTTCAAAGATGTTCCACAAGTGACCACCAGTAGGTGGAGTCATTGCACTTTATTCTTGGCAAGCCTATCTTAATCAGGACTCTTCATAATAGAGATTGATGCTGTTTACTCTTGCTTGGAGGAGCTGCAAAGTTTTAAAAACCACATCTCGCTTCTTTGCTAGTTCATTGTTGCTCAGCTCTGCTTCGCTCCCTCTTTTAAATATCTCAAAGATACTAAGAATAGTTGTTTGAAGGAGATTGCAGCATCTGTGCCTTCTGAAACGTGTGTCAAACAGGTAACTGCAGACGGATAGGTGTGCAGTCTCCTGGTTTGCATGTTTGTGTTTGCACAGGCATACCAGTTGCCCCCTTCTCTCAAATTCTGACCTTCATGTTTTGCTTTGGAAAAAAACAATGTTATTCTTCACTTGAATTTGATAAAAGCTGCAAGATTGGATCTAAAATCTTTCCTCCAAGTTTGATTTGTTTTTTTTAGCTCTAAGGAGTTGGTTTAAGTCCATCTTCAGTCATAACACTAGCAAGAACTAGACCTTATCGTATGTAAGTAGTAAAAACAGAACTAGTGGCCTGACTATGGGGTATATTTGTCTAGCAGCCCATAAGAGTTCTACTCTGGCAAGCTCCAGGGCATGATATAAGACTTATTTGCTCAATCAGGTCTTTAGACTTGCATCACAAATATATTTATGTTTTAAAACAAAGTATATGAAAATGGAAGCAGAAGAGGTACTAAGACAACACCCGCAGTCCACAGTTCTGTTTTTCCCCGTCCCCATTCCCATAGGTGATAAATACTTAAAACAAGGCATAAGACTTTGATTGTGAGCTCAACTCTGGAAGCTGGTTGGTTTCTAAGCATTACTCAAAGGCTAAAAAAAAACCCTCGAAGTTCCAGTGTGAATTTATTTGAGTTGGATGTAATTATTTCTGAGAGTGGGATACAGTTCTGTGTTCAGGATTACAGACATTGGGGCAGACTGTGTAGATTGGCAGAACTCCCTTGCCTGAGTTGGAGCTCTGATGATTTACACCAGCAGAGGATGTGACCCATCGTGTCCAGTCCTGCCCCCTTACTCTTGCAACTAGTTCTATTGCAAGAATTACTCTGGTGAGTAAGAGTGAAGGTTTGAACCCGTAAAAGTCTTTTAATTGACTCACATGAGGTTTAAAAAAAACACAAATACTGAATTATTCTGCTTATTGCTATTTTACAGCATGATTTCTCATTAGAAAGAAAGGTGCTTTACTGGATTGAAGCTGTTTCTGGGCAAGAAACTCCCTGCTATGAAGTTACTACTGATGTTGTGCCAACAGCTCCACCTTGCTGGCTACTTTTGGTCGATCCTAAAGAAAACGATGTCACCAATGAACAGAATGAAGAGACAACTGGTGGGAAAGCAAAGGATGGTGTGATGCTCACAACCTCTGTTCGGAGATGCGTAAGCCTAAGTGCTGCGGAGGTGAAATATGGCCTTCCCCCTCCCAGAGGTGCACCAGCTGAGGTGGATAGTGATGACTGGTACTCTGAAGAGAATGAGTATTCGGAGGGCGATGAATATTCCTCAACTACCAGTGAAGGAAGCGACAGAGAAGAAGAAAACCTTTTGGACAACAAATCTGTTGAAAGCGCCATGCCTCACCATTCCAAGGTTGACCAGTTTAGACCAAGGACTTCTCCAGGATTGTTAGATCCACCTTCTGAAAACTGCTGCCGCAAGCCAGTGATTGCAAATCTGATCAAGCAGAGAAGGTCCATGATTTTATTTAATAATATGAAGAATGAGTTGGAAGAAGCCAAAAGGAAGTTAGCTGCTTTAGTGCATCCTTTAAATAGAGCATCTGTTGAAAGGAAAGTGGCTCCAAGACCCTTTTCTCTCTACCAACGCTCTCGAAGTAGCAGAAATCTTAGATACGGACCTGCCTCTGATGTATCCTTGACGGGCACTTTAACCCCAACACCTCCACCTACCCCTGGCTGCAGTCCCAGGACACCTGCTGCTAGATCAATACCTCCCATAAGAAAGCATAAACCCACAGTTGCGGTAAGATAGTTTTTGATACTGTCTACCTTTGTCAATGCTACCTGTAGTCATCCCACAGCCCTATGTAAAATGGGGGGTGGGGGGGGGGGAAGAAGACAAAGCAACCCATATAGCAGTATTTCCCAAACTTAAAACCTGAGGAAATCATAAACATTTGGCCTTCATTATATCTGGAGGCTGAAAAAACTGAAAAAATTAATTGAGGAAAGTCTGAATAGTGGTTGGGGACAGGTTTTCACTAGAGCTGGTCTAAAATATTTTGTCGATTTTTTTTCTCCAATGAATAAAATGCCTTTGGGATGACATTTTTGGGAGAGAGTTTCCATGTTCATTAAAGAACTACAACCATTTTGATTATTGCCAAGTGCTAACGAAAAAACAGTTTTCAACAACTGAAAACTTTTTGGTTTTCTATGAAAACCTGAAAATGTAAACAATTTTTGTTTCTTTGACACTTTTTTGCAGGAAATAAAATACATTTCCCAACCATCTCTAGTTGTATCCCACACAGCTGCCTCCCCAGTTGCCTCTTTTGGCAGTTTCAGAAGGGATGCCATGGATTGAATGAACATGAAGACTAAACTGCTTTCTCACCTCTAAGATGCAGCTCAGGGTGGAAGTACTGCATTATAACTGTCTCTTTTGTCCCTGTTTTGTTTCAAGAAAGACTTCAGCTTTCACAGCTGCCAATTCTGGCACCTTTTACCTGCACAAAATTCACTTTTAAAAAGTCTAAATGGAATAGTTATGAAATAATTATGCACTAGTTCCATAGTTGCATTATAATGTCTGATCATGTCATCACAGAGTAAGTACCACAAAATGACAGAATGAATGTTGTAGTTTCTGTCATCTTAAATTTTCAAATTCTATCATAACTACTGGAGAGATGTCAGACTTTTGTTACTTAAAAGCAGTGACCAAATAAATGAAAGGCAACGTCAAGTTACATGTACTTGTGTGAGATTTAGAGAGGGTAATTATGGAGTGGTTACATGTCTATGCATACTCTCTAAACTAAACCATTGTTAAATTTAGTTACTTATCCATCATCTGAATCTATTCAGCTATCGTATGTCATACTGCATTCTGTAAGCCTCTAAACAGAATGAGCACTTCTCAGCATGAGATATTTTCTAGGAGCTCAGACGGCTTTGTCTCTCTCTCTCTCTTGCTTATGGTTTTGTATCTTTATACACACAAAACACACTTAAATAGGAGATTAAGTGCTTAGATGGTCACTTTTTTAAAGATTTGGCCATCTGACTGTCATCCTCATTGATATTATCATTACCTGCTTGGCCAACCAATGGCAAGTAAAGAACGTATTGGAGTTAGGAACAGAGAATTAGAAGCTGGATGTGATCAGTTTAGCATATCAGCATCCTTTGATCTGTATCTGAACCCATGCCTACACTTAATTAAATCTAATCTCATTTGAAGGGAGAGCTTGTGGACAAATTGTTGTAGCTGTCCCTGAGTAATAACTAGATTGGATTCTTCTATTTGTTTTTATTTTTAGAGTGCACAGCTTAAAGTTTTCCCAAATTTCCGGTCTGCAGACATTGTCATCTCGGTCTGTTCAGAGTTTCCCTGGAAACATCAATTCTGATCTCAGGTCATTTGAAGTAAACTTTAGAATACATTTGAACAGGATATATAACACACATTCACAGGCATGATAGCGAACGTGTGCCCCCCCCACCCGAACCAGAAGGGAATTGTTCCATTTATTGGAATTTTCCTCTGGTTGCCCAGTCTAATGAAATTATGTTAAATGACAAATGCTGAGATGATGATTTTGAACATCCACAATTACCTTCTTGTTCCAGAAGAGGAGAAAAAGGATTCTTTTAATAATTTCGCATAGTACAAAATGCTAGTATCTTGTAAATGAATGTGTCCTAATTAGCAAACATAAAGTCCTGTGTTTATTTTTCAGTCCCTCAGCCCCTATTCCTGCCTTCTGCCCCCTTCTGGGGCTCTGCGACATCCAAGTTCCCACAGAACTCATCCAGATTCAACAGCTGACCTCCTCTCGGCATTAAGCCAAGAGGAACGTGACCTTATTGAGCCAGTTATAGCCTTGGGTTATCCGATACGCAGAGCAATCCTCGCCCTCCAGAAGACTGGAAGTCAAAGTTTAGGTCAGGTTAGTGGAGCCAGTTGCTTTACTTAAATGGTATGGAAAATACTTCATAAAGGACAATCATGTAAGAAACTTCTTAGGGCAATATCATCTGGTGACTAGTCCAGTCTTAAGAGATGCCCGGTTCTGCTTTTGGGAAACGGTAGTAGTTTATCATAATAAGAACTGAAATAATTCTGGATTTTTTTTTTTTGCCTCAGATCTTCAATTTTTAAGTAATAAAATTGGCTTGCATTATGTTCAGCCACATTCCCACAGGCAACAATAGTTGTTTTACTGTTTTATAGTGTTCTATTTATTGTATAGAACCAAAACCCTGCATTGGTGACCTAAAGCTCAGTGTTATTTTGAAGTGCAGATTTCCTGTGTTCATGGTACAGAAACATTTTTGTTAATGGATTTTTTCGCCCTCAGTCATTGGATCAATATGATTTATCGCTGTGGCTCATCTAGTCAGAACTACAGTGTGTAATTCCCTCTGAGATTCCTGCTTTTTCACCAGAATTAAAGAATTTGTTTTAGAATTGTGATTAGTCACTGAATACGTACAAATAATGCCTTTGCATTATACTGAGTCATAAAATATTATAATTTATCACCAATGCATACATATCACTTACAGTTATCTTACTGGATGCCTCTCTACACTAACTAGTATCTGAGCACATGCCAATCTTTAATGTATTTATCCTCATAACATCCCTATGCGGCAGGAAAGTACTGTTATCCCATTTTACAGATCAGGAACTGAGGCCTAGAGAGAGACTAAGTGACTTGCTCCATGTCACACAGGAATTTTGTGGGAGAGCAGGGAATTGGACCTAGGTCTCCCAAGTGACCGGCTAACATGCTGTCCACTAGATCATCTTCCCAGACCAGTTCTGCCGTTATATGCAATCTGTTTCTATAATCCAGATTGCTGAATGTTTTTTAGTCTACTCACAAAGGCTTAAAACAAGCCAGGCACAGAGAAGTGGGCAAAGTGAAGCCTACATACCCTGTGTCATTAATGGAATCATGCAGTGTGCTCCCGACCATGGCTGCTGTCATCTTAGTTTTGCAGAACATGCCTATCTAACGTCTTGTGGGTGCATTAGTATTCTTGAAAACCAAATGCAAAACTTGTTGTTCCTAAATACATTCCTCCAGGGTAAGTTAGCTACATTCTTTCTCCAACTCCACAGGCAAAAAATTTAGTTTATATTGTACATTGAAGGTCGATAGGTCATAATATTTAAAAACCTGTTTTTGTTTACTTACTGATGGTTTTTTAAAATGCTGAAATCATCCTGTTTATGCTAGTTTTTCACAAGTTCCACACTGTGCTTACAGAAAATGTCAGACTCTCTGAATCATTTGCTTCTGCAGTGAACATTGTAAGCCAATGTCCCTGTTAATGGCCAAAGAAATATTGTCAACAGCACTGGCTTTTTAGGAAGGAAGGTCATGAGACAAATAAAAACAGCAAGTTGTTCACGTAAATGGCAAGCAAATAGAGGTTGTAATATTTGATTTGATAATACCAAGCAAATTTAGGTTCTGCTTTTTAATCCTCATTACCGCACCGTGCGAGAAATTAGTATTCGGCCAATTTTTTTTCTTAGCTTCAGAAAGCCTCCCCCCCCCCTTTTTTTTTGGTCATTTAGCAAATGTTATGATCTTTTAGTGAATCCCTCTAATGGCTTTGATGCTGTTAGTCTGGCGCAGAGCCATTCATTTTGATTTACTAGTAAAGACTTTGGAGATTATAAATAAAATTCTCCTCTTGCATCAACCAGACATAATTTCAGTGAAGTCTATGGAGTTGAACCCACTTACACCAAGTGGTGAATTTGGCCCTGGCTTTTTTTACCATTGTATATTTCATTTTTTGTTTGTCACATACGTTTTTGGCCAGTGAATGGCGTATGTGCTATTTATAAGATACCACTGGGAATTGTTCTGTCAGCACTCCAAGAACAACGAGGCAAGCCAAAAAGAACTGTTTACTTTCAGTAATGCCAGCAAACAGGCCTCCCTTGGGGCAGGGACATATTCTGCTCAGTATTCTGGAGCAGAACCCTAGAGGGCTGAAGTTTTGAACATCAAGAGTGACATTGTGAGCATGACCGGTTAGAGTTCAGCAGCACCTAGCACGTTAATGAGACAGTCTTTAAAACAAGCTTCAAAATATTTCCCCTCACATCAAGAAGAGTTCAGAGTTCTGGATTCCCCTGCGGGGGGGGGGGGGGGTTCCCTCCATTTGTTCATGTTTCCCACACCCAGAGAATGGGAAGATCTTTGATGATTATCTTCTGCAGGGAAGTGATGAAAGTCCTGCTGCCTGAGTCACTGAAAACTCCTAGGAACAAAACATTAGGCGATGAACTGAATGGAACAAGTTTGTGTTGACCCTTTCCCATCTCTTTTTTTTTAACTTTGTGATCCTCCCTCTACTCTGTATCTCAAAACTGGTACAAAAATACAGCTGACCTTAATGGAGACTGAAAGACAAAAGGTCTAGTTCCCTGAAGTGTGGCTGTAACATAGAGCTTTTGCCAGCTTGTGGGATAATTGTACAATGTGCAAAATTACTTGTATTCCAGGTGTTTCTTGTTACAATCCTAGTTTATTCTCCAATCCCAATTTCTATCTGAACCGTCCACCGTTAGCACCATTGAGCACCTAGGAATTTAGCCCGATGAAGGAAAAATACCCAATTTTTCACTTTTTTAAAAAAAGGAAGGGGCCAAATCCTTAGGTGATATAAATCAGTGTAGCTTATTCAAGCCACCCTGATTTACAGCAGCTGAAGATCTGGCCCACACTGAAGGCCCTGGTGACACCTCAATCATAAGAACAACCTCCAAGACTGAGCCTCCATGCAGGGCTTTGGCATGGTGAGCAGACAGACTCCTTCAAAGATTTCATATGCAGGCAGTAGAGGTTGATTGCTGCTCACCTTCTCTCCCCTCCCAGAGGTTATATTAACCCAGTTTCTTTCTTGCTGTCTCTCTGTTGTAGTTTCTCAGTTACCTTAGTGCCTGTGACAGGTTGCTGAAACAGGGCTACGAAGAGGGGCAGGTGGAAGAAGCCATGGAAATGTTCCAGTACTCTGAGAAGAAGGTCAGAAGCAGTTAGGTGCCTTCAGTGCAAAGAATCATGTGTCTTAGGCCTTGTATTAGAGGTGGGACTGAATCAACCCCCCCAGCACAACCTCCAGAACCCTTTTCCTTGTGGACTACCCCGAGCTGTTGAGGAATCCAGCTCCGCCTCACACAGGGAGTGCAGAATATTTGTCAATGGTCCATTATTGCCCCCACCCCTTGCAGTGGAAACACTACGGTTCCATATCCCCTGCACTGATGAACTCTATACTGCATGGGCACCAGCCTCTTCCGTGGCCCGTCTACTAGTTCCACAATGAGTTGCCCAGGCCCTATGCAGGCTCTCCCCGGTGTGCCTTCCTTTCCCCCAGAGGGCAGAGTCAAGGCACTGTAACTCTGTGGGTTGGCTTTTATGAAGCCACTTTTGGTCAAGGGTATTGGGAGGTGCCCCTAACAGTGTGAAAAGCTGGCACGGACGAGGATAAGCACTACCGAACTCCGGGTCTGGGCTGTTTGGCATAACCCCATTTTCACAACCTGCGGGATTGCACCTTTCGCTTCTGCTGACTTAGTTGCAGATGAGAGGCTGTGGAAAATACTGAGGCCAGTAAAGGTCTGGTGCAAGAATGATGGGTAATTTGGGGGGGGGGAAATAAAAATAAATCCCAACTCGTGCTCAGTATTTTATTTTCTGACTTGATGTATCTTTTTCATGTAACTATTTCATAATCGAGACTGAAATTCTATTACGTTATTTGATAATGGTAATATTGCCCCTCCCCCCCAAATTAGTAGTATTTCACTGTGCTGCTGGATAGGGGCCACTTTAGAACCAGAAGGACACCCTTTTGGAATTGGTGAAGTGAGTGACTGTTTGATCATAAACAGTATTGAAATAAAGAAACAATAATTGTTACCTGCCATTAAAAGCAAGCCCTTCTGTCTGTCTGTCCAGTCCATGGAGTGTGTTCAGAAACAGGACATTTTCTCTCTTTTAGAGAGTTGGGACTTTGGCTCAGGGTTTTCAAATTATTCTGTTCCCAGTTCTGCCTGGGCCGCCCCGCATGTATATGGAGCCTCATTGTCTTCCCTAGGGTCCTCCTATGCACAGGAATTCACCTGTATGGAGCAGCATTCGGAATCAGGACTTTACCATCCACATTCTGTGCCATTGATTCAACATTGTTCTTTAACTATAATTAATCCTGCTAGATCATCTAGATCGGTTGCATCTTTTCACACACTGCTGCTTCTGCTGAAACCTTACAATAAAATCTCCTTAAATCGATAATGATAAAATAACTTCTTTTCTGTTTCTTTCCCCCCACCCCACCGCAGGCAGCTGAATTCCTGCATCTTTTAGTGCAATTTAAGGATATGGGTTTCCAACAAGCTGAAATCAAAGAAGTTCTTCTGCTTTATGAGAATCACAGAGATAAGGCACTAGAAGAGCTGATGACACGAGCACAGTGACCAAATGTCTGGGAACAGTGACATCTTTCCATCTCTCGATTGACCACACCGTAGCCCCAGGTTCGTTAGTTTCATTCTAGCTGCAGGCTGTTAATTTAGTGAAAGACATTTCTGAGGGGCTACTGTCCTAAGCATTGAAGTTGCATCTCATTCTCTCCTCACTTTTTGTGAACATTCATTACAAATAGTTTTGTCATTGTACCATAACAGTGACTTTATATCAGACATTTTTCTCTGCACCCCCACGTTCCACATGCGCACCTTGACCGTCTCACTGTTTTGGATAAAATGAAATTGGATCTAAAGTCCCATGTGGCTTAAATTCTGCAAAAAGTAGGACGTGGCTTACGAGGCCTTTGAAAACATGACCTCCTCGGACACTCTGGGATCACATACAGTATAGTCTATTTTTAATAAAGTACAATATCAGCAAATATAGCCAGATGTGAGCTTTACAAAACACAGAAGAGGTTGGTTTTTTTTTAAATAAAAGCAGAACATTTCCCCAGAAAATTAGTTCCTGTTTTCTTGAGATGAGTCCACCTTGACTTGGTCCTGTCTGGAGTGTGTAACCAAATTCTAGAGTTCAGCCAAATAACATTGGCTTTCCATTTAAAAGGAGAAAGGTAAAATGAATACAATATTTAACTGAGTGCAAGAGAAGTTTGTCCAGTAAGATGAAAAATGGCTGATGCAAGACTTCTGTCTTGCATGTACAGGAATGTTCATGAAGTTTGGAAGAGAACTGAAGGAATGATTCTGCTGTGTGTCCAACTGAAGAAAGTGTGGGGAAGCAGCACAATTCCAGAAGGCGGGATGCAGTGGCTCAAATAATCAAGTATTGCAGTGTCTTCAAGATCTAGAAAATTTGGATGTAGGTTTTTTCCTGGCGTAACTGACATACAGAGAATGTAACTGATCCAGATCACCTCCTTGGATGTCTCTGCCCTTTGCATCATTAAAGGGAATATGTTGTCACATAGATGAACTCAGGCATTTGGTTTTCCTTTGAATTAGTAATTGCTTGTGAGTCAGGGATATTTTCTTTTTTTCTTAAATATCTTTGTCTCTTTCCCTATGAAAATGCCAGCTGGCATAATTTAGCAGGGACAGTCCTTAATTAGTTGCAAAATATTTACCATTTTCCAGTGTGTCCTTCCAAAAGCTCTCGTAGGCCAATCTATTTTAGCTGAGTTAAACAATCCATCCTTACGTTTCTCCCCCACGTTCCCATTTATAGCTTTAAATATCTTTGTTTGGGAAATGCCTCTCTGTTACTGTTTGATAGCCTACCATCCCCCTTAGGTGTCACAGCAGGGATGGAACGCTGGCTCTTGAAAGAGAGGGTGATCTCATGGTTAAGGCATTAGATGGGGACAAGGAGAGCTAGGGGGATCAGACAGCAAGCATGAAAAATCGCGACAGGGGATCAGGGGTAATAGAAACCTATATAAGAAAAAGATCCCAAAATCGGGACTGTCCCTATAAAATCAGGACATCTGGTCACCCTAAGGGGACCTGAGTTCAATTTTCAGCTCTGCTACAGGCTTTCTATTAGACCTGGTACAATCTCTTAATCCCAGTTATGAAAGGGAGGTCAACTTTTCCCGCTCTTGTTTTAAATACACTGTCGACTCTTTGGGGGCAAAGACTCTTTCTCTTTATGGCACGCCATGGACCAGGGACACTTCTCAGGAAGTCTTCATCGTCCCGTCTGTGGCTGTGTCACAGATCCTAATGAGTGCCCCTGCCTGGCCACACCTTCGGATTGCTGTGAGGATAATCCAAGCCGTAGTCCTCTGGCTCCCCTGAACAGAGCCCACCTACTGCCCCAACCTTGAGGTCCCTAGGCGCCATCTCAAGGCACCAACCTTCGATCTGGCACCCTGTAGTGGGGTGATCACCTGCTCCTGTTCAAAAGGGCTTAAACAGCCTGGGAGAAGCTGGGAAAGAGGTAAAGGAGAGCTGGGTCAGCTGAGTGCGTAGCTGACCACAGCTGTGGCCAATGTAATTAGGGCCCAGCTGGCCCTTATAAGAGGGCAGTGGGCTGGAGGCAAACAGTCCTTCTCTAGCCTTTGGAGAGGGAGGACCTGACTGCTGGAGCCAAGCAGGGTACCAAGAGTCGGGCAGGGCTGGGGCAAGGATAGAAGGGCTGTGGAGCTCTGACCTGGACACCCCCCAGGCTGCCTGGCCTAGTCTATGGCCAAATAGGTACTAGGGGTGCAGGGGGCAGCCCCAAGGGTAGGCGGAGACAGCAAGTCCAAACCCCCTTGCCGGTGATGAGTAGCAATTATACTGTAGTCCGCCCCAGTGAACGAGGGCAAGTGGTGACTGGCAGTTGCCTAGACTGAGGCAAGGTGGGGATAGGGGGTGGGGGTTCCCCAGGGAGGGGAAACCCTGAGATTAGTGGGGCACTGCAGGGATGCAGCACCCCAGTGGAAGAGGGCACCGGGGTCCAGGAGGGACACAGGGCCAGCACTGAGTGGGACATCGGCCTTCAGAGGGCGCTCTGGAGGCTGGTGAGCTGATTCCCCAAACGACCAGCAGGAGGCGCCAGCAGGGGTGAGTCACCGCATGTTTACATCCCCCCCCTCCAAGGGTTGTAACCTGCTGACCATCCACCTACCCCCTCTGGGCAAATCACTGGCCCTCCAGACTCCCTGGCCCTTAAACACACGCCTCTCCCAAAGTCCACCCAAAAGCTGAGAAATGTCTAGGTTCCAGGTGAGTTCTCTCAGCGGCTTGTAGTAGTTGTGATGCAGTCAACGCACACATTGCCCAGTCAAACATGGTTATGCTCTTAACGGATAAAGCACAGGAGAGTACAGATCATACAAACCCTCCTAAATACGGTGTTCCTCATGGGCTTAACCTTCCTTTGGAGTCTGTGGGAATCATCTGTCTTCCAGCAGGTAGGCAATGTCCTCCATCCCCATGCCCACCCTGCCTCTACAGCAGACTCCCTCACCTGCATCTGAGGCAAAATGGCTCTCTCCCCCAGTCTCTTCCAGTGAGTCCCTTTAGACTCCCTCACCTGCTTTATTTGTTCTCCTGGTAACTTTCCATTACTTCCAAGCCCTACTCCCTTCAGACAACCAGAGGAAGTATCTTCTCCCAGTGCCAGGGAACAAACCCCTTGTCCCGAGGTGTTCTGGTTTGAATAGACAATTGCAGCTCACTCACCGTTGTCTCTGGCCACCAGAAACATGACAGAATTCTGCTCATTCATGGTGGGGTCACACACAAGTAGGCTTCCCATGACATAATGTCATAAAATCACCCATCATTCAGAAGTGGTACAGACAGAACCCCCGGTTCACAGACTAGAAGGGAATCGCTTTGATTCCTCGGCTTTTTATGCCTCCCCTTTGTCTGTATATAACTGAAGAGAGCAATATGGCTGTCCTACTGGAGAGATGCTCAAGCTACCGATATATGTTGTAAGTACAAAGCAGTGAAGCAAACGGACAATCCTGAAACCTTTACTCATGTGAGCAGTCCCACTGAGATCAAAGGGACTACTCCAGTGAGTAACTTGAAATCTGCATATAACCACTTGGTCTCCAAATCAGAACACATACTTTTAAACAAATGAGTTTGCCCAGTAAGTTAGTTCTGTGTGTGACAGGAATTCTTCTTCCATATCTGTCACATACATACGGTACTTTTCCTTTCTTCACTTCCTTGCAGAAGTTTTTCACTTAGTTACAGGGACATTTATTTTTGAACACAGTCCTTATAAGGCAAGTCCATTCTACAGATAGAATTTTGCATCTCATTTATTGTTGCCAAGATGATGTCACTTTAGAAAAAAAAAAGTCTTGCAAAATGTTAAGATATGATTAAAGAAACAGTTTAAAATCTAACTTTGTCTTCAGAGAAGTACACATTGTTAAGATGTAAAGGAATAGATAATTGTTTGTTCCATTCCAGTGTATACAAAACATTCTGATTGCAGTATCTTTTGGGTAGGAAATAAACTTTGCAGATGGTTTTGTGCCCGCTTATTGTAGAAAGGATGATTGTGATTGAAAGTTTGTGTTGAGATTTTTTGGGGGGCAGGAGGAGCTAAACCTTGTGTAGCTGATTTTTTTTCCTACCTGATCTTTTTTGAACAATTCTCCTTTCAGCCTTGTACAGCTGGCAGTTCTGTGTACAGGTGGCTTATAAAGGCAATGGGTAGAAGACTCATCAGTTTTACTTTGTTGTGTGTTACTTTCACTTTAGCTTTGTGGGCAGGTTGATTTAATTAATGTATTTTGGCCTTGCAACACACACATCTTGCACACTGAATCCCAACACATTTTTCTTCTCTCAATGTTACAACACTAGGACACTGCATTTTAGTCGTGTGTATTTCAATAAATCTTAAAAGCTGTGGACAAAAGCAAATGAAGGGAAGAAAAGGTGTTCAAAGGGGATAGAAGTTATCTTGCTTGGCCTGTTTGAGGCTATGCTTATAAGGAATGGAAAATCCTGCTGAATTAAACTATCCTGGATGAGTTACATAAGCCTGTAATAGTTATTTTAATTACTCTAGCTTAAGGTGATTTTAAAACATAATACCCTATATGTACTGCTGTTAGTTTAGGAGACAATAGCGTTAAGTGTTAGAACTGACTTCAACTAAGCTAGGACATACGGTAACTTTGTCTTCGCTGAGTTTATACTAGCCAGTTTGCAAGTAATAATGGCAGGCGTCCAGTTGCAACAGTTTAATTCTTTACTGGAGTTTTAAATGCAAACAGATGTACAGCCTGCTTCTCGCGCGTTACATTTTTGTCAAATAATCCATGCAATTATAAAAAGGTTAATGAAGCAGAAGGACTGGAGGAGCACTCTGCTTTCTATCTTTGCCATACATGGTCTCATATCAAAAAGGCTTTCTATCGATCTTTAGGATCCTTGTACTAAGTAGCATCTCATTTCAAAATAAAGAGCAAAAATATCAAAATCAAAGCTGTTTGTGATTTGAATTGAAAGCAACTGACCCAATGAGGGGAAGGATGATGGGAGTCCAAAGATAAAATCATGTAAACAAAGTGTTTACTAAATTGAATGTCCTCTGCAAATTCACAAGTGGATACGAATATTTTAACCGCAGATACTTTACTCTCTGGAGAAGGGCTGACTCATTTTCAGAGCAACCAGCTATTTTCAGGACACCTGAGAGAGACATGCAGGGACGGACAAATTAAAAATGCCTTGATCTGAGCCTAAAGGCCTTGTGATCGCATAATTCCTACTACTTAATATGAAGCGGCCAATTAAGTGTTAGCAGGCCCTGGGATGTGTTACAAATTGTTACAAAATCAATACCTCTGTTGAGTCCCTGGCTTTTAGTGTTTAGCAGAGCTATGAATTAAAGTTCCTACACTTGCCTGTTGAAGGATAGAGCCCCTGAAATCCAACCGATCAAACCAGCACACAAATGGGGCAGCAACATAGTCCTTAATCATGATGACTACATCGATTAGGCCATTGGACAACTCTCTGACACCACCTACCATAAAGAACTCGAAGACCCCATAAAACAGTTTATGCAGAAATGTAAAGATACCATCAAATCCTTCCCCAAACACTTTCAAGACAATTTCTGCAACCTCTTCCCCCTTGAACTCACCCCAGGGACCTTCTACATGCTTCCCAAGAAACACAAACAAGGGAACTCAGGCAAACCGGTCATATCTGTCCACTGCACTCTTACTGAGGGACAGGTCTCATAGAAACTATCTTCTAACCATTCACCACACCAAGGATTAGCTTCTTCCAAGATACTACCGACTGCCTCCAGAAACACTGCAACATTAACAATCTCCCCAATCCTGATACCATGGGTGTCACCTCCCTATATACCATCATCCCTCACCACAGCAACAGCACTGACTGCCTCAAATACAATGCTAAGAAATCCACCCCAAACACCTCGCCAAACTCATCCATTTCGTCTTCACCCACAACAACTTCACATTTCACAACAAACACTTTTGTCCAAGCCATGGGAATAGTCAAGAGTATGAGGATGGTTCCCCAATTTGCCAACCTCTTCATGGACCACCTTGAGGAAAGCTTTCTGGAAAATACACCAAGAAACCAATAATCTTTAAGGTGCCACAGGACTCTGTTACCTATGATCAACTGAGTTACATTGACGATCTTGTCATCCTGTGGGCAGACAGCCTAAACTCCCTCATCGATTTCCATCACACCTTCAATAACCACCACCCATCCATCCAGCTCTCTCTAGCACACTCCCACACCAGCATCAGCTTCCTGGCCACCACAGTCAGCTTCAACAATGGAGCCCTACAAATGACTCTAAACAAGAAACCCAAGGATCATCACATTTACCTTCACAGATCCCACAACCACCACACATCCTGAGAAATCTGTTTTCTCCAGCTAGGCACACCGATACCACAAAATTTGCTCCAAAGAGAAAGTTTAGTGGACACACCTAAGCACCTTTGAAACCACCTTCTCTAAACCAGGACACTCCACCAGAGACATAGATCACGTTGTGGAAAGGGCCACCCAAATACCCAGGGAGAACCTGCTTCCATACAGGAAAAAGAAACCTCCCTGATCACATGCCTCTACTTGTCACGTACCACTCCAAACTAGAACGTCTCCTATAACATGGGTGAACCCTTTACACTTAACCATGTCTCCCATCTTATATTTAGCTTAGATGCTCCGGTGCCTTCCCCAGTCCCAAAGAAGAACTCTGTGAACCTTATAAGCTTATACCTTCTACCAACAGAAGTTGGACCAATACAAGAGATATATTCCTTCACCTACCTTGTCTCTCTAAAGAAATAGCATCTAGCTATATAATTATTGGCTCCACTGGTGTTTCCATTATAAACTTCTTTACCAAAGCCTTAAAATTTTGCTTCAGGGCAAAACATGGCACAGTTGGTATGGAGCCACATTGAGTACTTGGATAGAGGCAGTAAATGAAGTATTTTTGGCGTCTTTGTCTTGAACTGAACAAAAAGGCTTTTAAAATTTGCCCAGAACATGTCTGACCTGATCTGTCTGGACCAGGGAAATGTTTGGATTTCACAGTTCCCTTGCATTCCTGCAAAGAACTATGCTAACATTCTGAGGACGTAGGGTAACGGCTACAAACAAGATACTGCTCCAGACTTGTTCTGTGCATTGTGCAATGAGCGCTTGAGCCTGACTGGGACCTCGAATAGAAGTAGTAAAAATCATACACTAGAGATTCTCTTGCCACCTGCAATATTTGTGCCTTCCCATTTCAAAAGTCTTGCTTGTGACTGACTGTGTAACCTCTTTGTGGTTTGAAATGTTCACCCTGAAAGTGAGGTCTGGAAAGTTCCTTGTAGTGATGCGGTTGACTTTCTGACCGTGCCAGTAGGAAACGTTCACGCCTTTGGGGTAGATCTTGTTTCAAGGAGTCAAACTCTAAGCTAAATCATGAGGTGGAAACTTTTCTGCCAAGCAGTGCTGAGATGTCTATTTGTGTGTTTCTTAATTTTGGTAAAGTCACAGCCGGCGAGTACAAACTCATCAGTGGTATTGAATTTGGTTAGATCTGGCAGCTCATTCTGGACAGAGATCCAAATGACATGACCTAATGGTGAGTTAAGGCCCATGGAACACTTAAGCCCAGTTGAGTTAAGTGTGGCTAAGGTGGTCTACAGTCCTTGTGCGGCTGCAGAGGGGCGAATTTCACTGCTTACACAGAGCGCTCTTGGCTTCCATGGGACTACTTGTGCTGATGCGTCTTTATCAGGAGGGAAAGAGGCAGCAGCGGTGAGCAGCCCCACCCATTAATAAATAATAATAATGATCAAATGCTTGATAATGAACTCCTTGTTCAGAGAGGCAGGAGAAACAAGGATTGGACCCTTGTGGGTTTTCCGATGACATGGTGATGAGCACAGCGTAAAAGCCTAGGTGGGCAGACAGGTGTCCTGGGCAAGGAGAATGCAAAATTGCAGCACAGAGTAAAGTTAGAAGCAGAAAATAGTGGAAGGGAAAAAATAAATGTTCAGTGTAGGAGTCAAGGTAACCTCACTGAGACCCCGATGGAACCTGGAGTTCAGCCTAGGTGGCCCCTACGCCCACACACACAGCCTCACAAAGTCAGTGAGCTCTACCCAGAGGTCTGTCCACGTGCCACTCCTGGTATGATCGGTGTACTGTCCACAGTTCTGTCCCATGCATCAAATTCTCCATTCACGCAGCCTAATTCTGCCTTGAGATGCACCATTTGATTCATGTTGAAGCTGATCATCGACTTCAACTGCATTGGGTCTGTGTATTCAGTCGGGTTCTGTGAATGGAAAATGAGCTGCAGTATTTTATAATCCACAGCCTCCTTGCTGGATTCTACAGTGGAAACTATTTTAATGAAACTGGCAGCTGGGGAAAACCGAACTGGTGGCCTAGACCAATGGCAGGGGCAAGTGGAGATTGATGAACAAAAAAACCCCAATCTGGATAGAGAGAGATCTTTTCAAAACCGGGTTTCAGAGTGGTAGTCGTGTTAGTCTGTATCAGCAAAAACAAAGAGGAGTCCCTGTGGCACCTTAGAGACTAACAAATTTATTTGGGGATAAGCTTTTATAGGCTAAAACCCACTTCATCAGAAGCATAGAGTGAAAAATCCAGAAAGCAGTATAAATATTCCAGCACATGAAAAGATGGAAGTTGCCTTACCAAGTGGGGTGGGGTGGCAGTTCTAACTAGCAGCTAACGAGCACTCATGAAAAGTGCTGCTTTCTGGCTTTTTCACTCTATGCATCTGATGAAGTGGATTTTAGCTCACAAAAGCTTAGGCCTAAATACATTTGTTAGTCTCAGAGGTGCCACAAGGACTCCTCGTTGTTGTTTTTTTAAAAGCAGTAACTGTTATGACCCATATGGCTGCATATCTGAAAAAGCAGGGAACTTGGCAAGGGCAAGAAATCCAAGAATTTGAGGCCTGCCAGCTGGCATTCTTTTCTGTTCTGTTTAGATTCTGGAGGCATGGAGGGTTAGGAGTCTACTCAATTTGTGGAAAAATGGTTATGTAATATTTTGGCTCTTTATGTTGATCACCGCTTTATATGCGCTGATAGGCAGAGTCAATCCAGCCAACAGAGAGCTCTTCTAGCCATACTGTGTGCGTAAAGTTTGTAGAAATTAGAGAGGAGAGTTTACAGTTCTCTAAATACTTCAGATAAAAGGGTCTTAATTTGGTGTTATACAGTAATGATCTTCCCGGCTCTTAGCCTCCGAACCCAAGAAAGGAGGGAAGCAGAGGGGGAAATTAAATATCCAAGTGTGCAGTGACCTGCCTGATGAAATTGTGAGTACAGCATAAAAACTACATGTTTGGCTCATTGGATCTGGGAATAATGGACCTTTTGACAACACTGAATGTTTATGAGCTTGAGGGTGAACCCAGATTGCTCTTCTATTGATATTTTCTCCGTTCTTATACTTCCGGCAGCCTCTGCCTGTCTCAGTTTATAAGGTCCTAAGTATCCTCATTGGCTAACCCGTGGCTCTTAGAATCAATAGCATTGTATCTCTGTTGAAGTCCTTGGCTTAGCTAGCCCTGCAGCTTAGCTGGTGTCTTAGAGAAAAGGGAATAATCAGCCAGGGCAGTTTTGGACATTCTGGGGCTGATTGCCCAGAGGCAGCAACTCAACCAACCAACCCTGGCATGCCAGCGCCCAGGCTGTGGTCTGGCCAACCAGTTGGGGGTGTGTGCGTTCCCCAGCAGCCATGCGCCAGGAATGCCAGAAAGCAGCAACGGGGCCTCGAGCTCTGCAGGAGCCTCTTGACGCAATAGGAATGCAACTTGGGCCGGTGTTTCGAAGGGCCGAGCACACGAAATCCAGTCTCAGTCAATGGGAGCAGTGGGTTCTCAGGCCCGCTATTAACAATGAGAAGCGCCAGGGTAAATCCACCTCCGTGGCCCCGCTCCAATTACCGGAGAGAACCTGGAAGGTTTCTCGTCTTCCCTCTCCTTGTACAACTGAAACACGGATCTACCTTAGACTCAGCCAATCACCGTAGACATCCTTTGTCAGCCCTCCCTGATCCTTGTGACTCACCAGTTTGTCGTCAGTGGGACTGGGGACATCCTCCCATCAGGGCTGGCTCGAGGCACCAGTAAAGGAAGCACGTGTTTGGGGCTGCACATTTCAAGAGGCAGCCTTTTTTGGGGTTTTTTTTTTTTTTTTTTGCTTGGGCAGTTGCACTTTTGGTGCGGCAAAAAAGCTAGAGCCGGCCTTGCTTCCCAGGCTCGAAAGCGATTTCGGTGATTCCAGACGTATTTTCCCCTTCTTCGTGAAGTGCTTTTCATTTTTAAATAGTCTGATCATAGCGCTGAGGTGTGGGAAACTTCTTGGGGGAACTTTAAATCTGCCTGATTCAGGCTCTGTTATGCAAACAGGAAATGTTTATTTTCTTCTGTTTAAGAGGCTGTCAAAATTGAGGAGCAGGTCAGTGGGTAACCATCAAGACCGCTTATTTATGCCTTTTTCTGTATCTGTGGAAAGGGAAGGTATTGGGCACCATCTGGACTAATAGATTCGTTCCGGGATCTCAAAATAAGACATGTCAACAAGTTAATGTTCCCTAAACCTTGCAGGCAGCTTCTATGGTTCTCTAAGGCAGCAGTAAAACTTCCCCCGAGTCTCCCTCAAGTGAGGTAGCATCATGGCTAGAGGAGGGAACTGGGAGTTAGAAGATGTGACTCGACAATGCTGACTCGACAATGCTGAGCATCAATGAACTCTTTTGGCCTCAGTTTCCCCATCTGTAGAAAGGGGATCATGGTACTTACCCAGCTTTGTGCAGTATTTTGAAATCATTGACTGAAAACCATGGTGTGACTCCAAATACTTACTTTGTATACAAGGTACCATATGTGTCTGGTGGCCCCATACAACTGCCAAATCCCTGTTCTCTGTCCCCGTACCGATCCCAAGCCTGTGAAGCACTCTCTTTGGAATTGATGGGACTCTTTTTGGTTTGACTGTTTCTCTTCAGTTCCTACCTGTACTTTATCAACTCCTGTCTTCTATTTACTAGGATTTTATAGATTATCCCCTTTAAAAAGTCCTTCCCATGGGATGTGTCTGTCTGAACTGTTGGCTTTCCCCCAGCCCTTAGTTTAAAAACTCTTCTACGACCTTCTGAATTTTACATGCCAGCAATCTGGTTCCATTTTGGTTTAGGATGCATCCATCCTGCCTGTATAGGCTTCTCCTTTCCCTAAAGGTTCCCCAATTCCTAGTAAACTTAAATCTCTCCTCCAAACACTATTGTGTCATGCCCGCTTTGAGACCCTTAAGTTCTGCTTGTCTAACTGCATGTGGAAGCGGATGCATTTCAGAAAATGCTACTATGGAGGTCCTGGACTTTAATCTGTTACCTTGCAGCCTAAATGTGGCCCCAGGACCTCTCTCTCGGCACATCTTGTTTCATCCGGGGATGCATCAGTATTTCCATGACAGGGTCAGCAGTTTAGCTAGTCTCTGCTGGCCCCCCTTCGGACAGATGGACTCATCTCCTCCATGCTATTCTCTCTGGTCCATTTGCCAAAGTGCTGTTGAACTGCAAGAGCAAAGCCTGTAATGACTTGTGGTGAGAGACAATGAATCTGCTGATGCGTGGGAGACACCTTGATGAGGTTCAAGAGCTAACGCTTTCATTCTGGAGCTGCTGAAATGGCCACGCTTACAAATCGAAAGCCTGTCCAGTGAGCTGGGCCTTTCCAGATGGGAATCACTGCTCCGGCACTGGGAAAGGTGATTGAATTATGTTGTGATGGATATGAACGAATGAGCAATGACAAGCCAGGCAGGAGAAAACAAAACAGGAAACAAAGACATCCGTACCTGGGACTTCACAAGCAGCAAGACATCTGTGAGGAAAGCAGCTTTACGCCTATTCTACGGGGATTACATCTTGCTCCTTATAGTAGTTTCCCCCCATTTTAGCTCCATTTGCAGACTGGCACTACTGCATAAAATCCCGTGGGGCTAAAAGCTCTTCTCTGATTTGAAGCACAGTCACAACAGTGGCTACTGAACCACTCAAGTGGCTACCTTGTAGAGAAAAGGCTGCCTCTGAGAGCCAGGTTGGCTTTGGACTGGAAAATCAAAAAATGGGGAGAAAACACACTCTTGCTCCATAATGTGAGGAGAGGCAGCGGGGCCATTTATACCACACAGTGTTACACAGGTGCAGTGAATGAAGAATTGAGCCCAGAGCCTGACCTTTCTCTGCAACATTGGGGTAAGACCGGAGTAACTCTTTTCAAGTCCGTGGAATCCCCGCAGGGTAAGTACTTGTGCCCAGTGCAGGCCAGTGTGCAAGCCAAGGCCAGTTTAATTATAACCGAAGTCGCACCCAGACGCCCCAGCCATTGTAAAGGTGCTGTGGGATTAGATCCTCAGCTGGCGTAAATCACCATAGCACCATATGCCAGTTTACATCAGCTAAGGACTGGACCCATCCTTCCTATTCTGGTTCACTAGTGTGGGCCAATTGCAGCTCTCAGTCCCTGCTGTATAACCCCATTGATTTGTAGGGAGGGTGGAATGGGGAGCTGTATTTTGCTCCCTGTACTTTACACTAACACACCTGTAAAGTTACATGAGCCACTTCAGGATTTCTACCGGGACACACAACTCTTGACTTGCCTGTACTTCCACTGCGGAATCCACTGTCACTGTGAAACTGATCCACCCTGAGATACAGCTCCCAATATAGCCTTGGAGCGTGTCAAAGAAACCTGGGAGTCTGTCCCCCGTATCATGTTCTTACTGAGCTTGTGGCTATGAAACAGCAATATTCTCTGTCTGCCCACAGGGACATGTACCTTAGTGACCAGTCTCCCCGACAAGGAGGGGGCTGGATGTGGCCTTCTCAAGAGCAGATAAATCCTGCCCCCAAAGTGGAAGTGCCTCTGTGACCCCTCCAGCTAGTTTCCTCAGCTGGCTCAGGAGATGACAGGCCGGCTTAGGAATCTGCCCGGTGTCACTAGCAATCTTGCGAACAAGAGCAGGGAGCATTAAAGAACAGGATGTAAAGCACTGTGGGACGAGAAGGAAATATTTAACCCAGCACCCCCAGATATGTTCCCCGTGTCCCACATTCCCAGGGCTGCAGACTGGGCCAGGTTCATCCTTACTGTAACTCACCTAAGTCACTCCATTCATCTGAAGGAGTTTTCACCCATGGAAGCTTCTGCCCAAATAAATCTTTGTCTTTAAGGTGCCACCAGACTCCTTGTTGTTTTTGTGGACACAGACTAACAATGTATACTAAGTCCATGGTGTTACACCAGGGAGATATTTGACCCCTGGTTTTAATATTTCTCCCAGCAACACCATTCCAAAAGATGTCATGTGATCAGCCAGTCACCATTCCCAGCGTGCTCCATTGTCATTCACAGAAGTAAGCCTGAAGGCTCTTTATGGAGCCAATGCTGTTAAGCATATGAAGGACGGGCTAATAAGAGTGAGGAAGGCCCTAAGTATTCAAGAGAAATGCTCTAGAACAGTTCCAGCTCCGCATCTGGTACCAAAATCATGAGGTTCGGGTTCACATGGATAATTCCAGTTCAAGACTCACCCTACAAATGCTCTTACCAGACATGCACCGAACCAGAATCGTGACCCCGACTCCCCTTGCAATCCACAGAATCTGAATCCTCCAGACCCAATCCCTGACTCCCCCCCCCCCCCCCCCCCGGTTTTTGTTCGGAATCCCCACTGGAAGCAGCCCCAAATGCTACGAGATCAGCTGGTCTTGTGAGATTTCTACCCTCTGAGCCATAGTCCTACACTTACGGTTCCTAAGATGTAGGGAATGTCAGACTGGAAGCTAAACTTTAGCACTCAGCCTCCACCCAGTCCATGCTCTGCCTAAAGGTGCCAGACGCAACCTGCTGTGAGCCCACCTCTAACCGTTACTGGATTGTGTCACTTGGAATCCTACTGGAATCCATTCAGAACAGCATAATTGTCTCTTCCCTTCATCCCCCCAGTATAATTTCCCTACCCTCTCTACATCCACTGTCCTTTATAGAGACGTGAGGGACTTTCCGGGTACCTGATTCCAGTCCATGCTATCACTTTACATTGGAAACAGGTCCATGGATATATTCCCTAGGTATCTCAAGAGCAATGCAGGAAATACACTCCTAAGCACACGTTTGGCAGCTGGAGAAGCATTTCCCAGGCAGTATAAAAACCTGACTTATACACAGCATTACACGTTATTTCATTTAATTTCCATGAAACGATGACCCTTTTTAAACACAGGCCTACATTTAAAAAACCAATAACTTCCCTTTCATTCTACAAGATAATTGATCTTTTCCCCATCCGTACATAGAATAAATGGTTTTATAAACATTTGACAAATTCAGTCAATGCGAACTATTCCTAGCTTCATGGATCCCAATGTGCTTTCCAGAGGAGGGCAATATCATGATTCCCATTTTAAAGATGGGGAGACTGAGGCACACTGAGGGGAAGTGACATGGTAGAAGCTGTGAATCCAACCCAGGTCACCCAAGTTCTGGTCTGGTGTTCTATCCCTTAGGCCACACTGTCTAGTTTGCATTTCTGAAACGTCTTTCATCTGGAGGTCTCCAAGGGCCCTTCAAACTCCAGACGCATTAGGACAACCTCAGGTTAAATATAGGGTGAGTGTTACAGAGTCCTCAGCCCTTTGTAACCAGGAGCAGAGGGCAATCAGCAGGGTTAGCAGCCGATTTGCAGCTCCTCACACTGGCTTCTGCTACTTGGAAGGGTGAAGGTAGGAGGAGCTAGCAGCACTCAGTAGATCGGGACCGGAGTGATACTGCACAGCCTCCTGTTATACCTGGAATTCGGCTGAGCAGCTGGAGGCTTGGAAAGACCAGGAGAAAGCTGAGGATCTGATTTTTAAACACCTTTCAGTGGCTCTTGTATTGTAGAGCGCCCCCTTGTGGCAGGGACCGACTAAGTGGCAATGCTGTGGTCTCTCTTTGGGAACCTGAGAAGGAAGGTCTGTAGGGACCCGCTCCTTGGGAATCCAGCCATCTCCTTTTTGAACCTCCATGAAGCCTCTTCTATGGAGTAGAGGAGGGTCAGCATCCTGTTGACTGTATACACCGTATCCCCTCTGATCACTGCAGTGAAGAGAGCTCCTTTGCTGTTCACGTATTGGCCCGGTAGAGCCGTCCACTGCAGGCTGGTGAGGTTGAAGCAGTCTATCACACACCGCAGGAAGTCGTCCGAGGGCCCATTCCGCATGATGTAGAGATTATCTCTGTGGGCCACCATGCAGTGGCCGTAGCTCTGAGGCCTCTTTAAGGCCGAGATGGGAAGCCATTCGTCTTTCTGGATCTCGTACTCGTAAATGATCGTGGTGTCTAGTGGCTTCCACAAGCAGACGAATATCCGCCCCATGGCCTGGGCACAGGGCGCCCCTGCTGTTGGCTGGGGCAGATCGGCGACAAAAACCCAGGTGTTGGAGGACACGTTGTATTTCTCCACAGACTTTAGCAAGGTCTTGTCAAATTCTCCTCCGATGGCGTAAAGAGAATCTTCATGACCTGTCAGTGTGAGGTCATACCGGAGCTGCTGAGGGCTGGGGAACTCGCTCCAGCTGTTAGCATCTACGTCGTAGCAAAAACTGAGGTCCACAATTTGTTTGCTCGCGCCGCGGACTCCGCCCACTATATAGATCTTGTTATCCAGCGTTGCCATGCCGGCCAGGAACGTGCTGGCCGTCAGCGGCAAGCAGGAGAGCGTCTTCCACGTGTTCTCATCCTCATCCAGGTAGCAGATGGTTCGGGAAAGGTCCTGTAGAAACTCAAAGGTTGGTGTGTGGGCTCCCACTGCAACAAATGTGCTGGGCAGAAGGGAGTCCACGTAATCTAGCAGGTCAGCAGAAAGGCAGTCTAAGTACTCCTCTAAATCGGAATAGCCATCTCTAATGTACAGGGCAGCACTGTGGAAAAGATCCCGCAGGCCAAACATGGCAGCCGCTTGATAAAGGACAATGCAGTTATCGGAATTGATGGAATTAATCAGATACTTGGTCATCATCTTCACCTGGAGAAAAGCTGCACATTCGACCGCCTTGAGATTCTCCTCGCAGGTCAGCATGGGTCTCTCCCCTCCCAGGATCCGGAGCATGAGGAGAAATCCCACGGCGCTCAAGTCTCGGATCTGGATTTCGTCTTGCGTGCTCTCCTTCATGCCAGACTGGAAGAGCGCGCGGAAGTACTCACTGTGTTCCACCAGCAGAGCCTTGTCCGTGGCGAAAAACTCCTCCTCCACTTTGATACGCACTCTCCCCCGCAGGCATGTCTGCATAGTCTGATCCTGAGTCAGCCTTCTAATGCTGGGAACTTGAACGAGGGAAGCCGGCGGTGATGGCGTCTCAATGCCTGGGCAAGGCCACAATGGAACCCAAAGCCTTCCTTGGTGTGTCGGCCGCTTCCCAAGCAGAGTGCTGGTCCTATCTCTTCTGTGGTTGTTTGCTAGCTTTCTGAGCCTCCCCAGGAGCTAAGACGCTGCTAACTTGTAATATAAATACCTCCAGCTAAAGATAGCTTTGGCCCATGTGATCGGAGCTGCCAGCAATGAAAGCCATAGGCAGAGCCGGTCATTGGCATCCCTGGAGCTCTCTTTCCAGCTGGTACCAGCAGCATTGCTTCGAATGAAACACAGAGAACCCACTCCAGGGACCGGCAGCTCTTAATGACCTATCAGTGGGGGGAAGGAGAGATTATCAAATAAAGGTGGAACTTAACCGTACTGGACGGGTCCGAATCATCCCAGCTGTAACTTATGAAATCCCCTCGGGGGATGACGTGAGGTGGTCTCTCACGGCAGCAGGTTACCTAGGGAAGATGGTGGTGAAGGTTTCCAAAAGTGACTAGTGATTTTTTTGGTGTCTCAGTTTTTGTGTGTCCCTCTTGAAGCCACAGAGAGCCCTGGTTTTAGGAGGCTGGCCACTTAGTGCTTTCCAAATGCAATGCCCCTTTAAGGCATCCCAGAATCACAAGTCACTTCTGAAAAACTTGCCTGGGGTCTTCAGGAGCCCACAGGGAAACCTATAGTAAAGGCCCGGAGATGCTACTGAACTAGAAATAGTTATATAGTGAGGTGCTTCTAGTAATCATACTTTGAAATTTGCTGTGAGGATCTCAAAGTGCTTAACAAAAGACCAGATTTTGCTCTTGGGAGTGCAGTTGGCCATTTTTACTCCAGAATTAAACCAGTGTATTGGGGAGCAGAATTGGGGCTCACAGACTGAGCTTACCTCTTTGGGGGAGCGAGGTCCTCTATCAGGGAAACTGAGGCACACTGGTGTTAAGTGTTTGGCCCACCGTCTTAGGAGAGGCTCCCGAACTGTGGTCCACAGAGCAACTGCTGGTGTTCCTTGGAGAGCTGGCTAGTCACGAGGTAGCAGCTCCTCCTCCTAATTTCCAGATGTTAAAATGCCTTAAAAGTAGCTAAAAATACATGCGATGCTTCCCTGATGTGACCTTTTCCAGGTCAGCAATTGCTGCAGTTGCCACAAGTATATTAAGTGAATACAAATCGACGGGGAAGAGATCCGCCCAATTGTGAACGGATGAGGAGGTGCCCCTGAGAAAGTCTCTCTCTTAAGATGTGGTCCACAGGAGGAGAATGTCTGAGACGTCCCATTCTAGGAATTCCACTAGGCGCAGACAGACCGTGACATGACCTCGCTGTGGGGAGAGCCAGGCCCCAGTGCAGGAACGACCGGGGATAGTCTAATCCTGACGTTCATTCATTGCCTTTCATCCCACAGCTGTGGCTTTTTTGTGTGACCGGAAAGCGCATCCCCCTCCCCCCCTCATAAAAGTAAGTTTTATGGCTTCAATGAGATAACTACTTCTGTAAATCTCTGAGTCTTTCAGCCCAAATTGTGGGACTGTGCGTCTGCCAGCACCGCAGGCCTCACACGCCAAAGGGCGTTTGACAAGCAGTAGGGAGGGTTTATACAGGTTTTTATTTTACTTTTGCATATTGGGAGGGACGAGGCAAAAGCAGTGTGGGGTCTGTGAGGTGAATGGTCGGCCTGGGGGTCTGAAAGTGTCACGGACGTGGGCTCTGTTGATGAAAAACCACAGCATTCGGTTTTGCTATTACAGTTGCTCTTGGATTGACAGCTGGACTGTGTCCACTGTACAACCTCAGTGCCTCCTTCAAGGCATAGGCCAGCTAGCTGCTGCATTCAGGGACTTGAACAGACACAGGAGGAGGATTTCACATCTATGTGCCTGGCCATGGTTGCAGGGAGCCCTGCAAAGCTCCCTGGGGGGGGGGTGCGTTTCTATTTTTGACTCCCAGGAGTATCCAGGAGGTGGGATTCACAATGGAATCTGTCCTTAATGTAAGTGATTTACATGTTGGAGGGGAGCTTTGAAATCAAAGGAGGTTAACCTTAAAGGACCACCCCTACTTATTAGTGGGTTTATCCACATCTGTGCCGATTGCAGTATCCCAAAGCAGAAGCTAAAACAAACCCCAATTTGCCGGCTCAGTGAGTGGAAGAGCTAAGAAGAAGGTAGAGGTTTGAAGCCCAGCTTTGCCCTGGTACTGATGGGGGCTGGGTACTCCTAACATGCCTGTAAGTAGGCAGGGTACAGTCAGCATCCCTCTGCAACACTGCTTTCCAGGCTGCAAGGGTAACCCCCCACAGCTCCCCTGTCTCCACTGGGCTCTGCTGCCTTCCAATCCGCTCTAGCCAATGTGGAAGTGGGTCAATCCAAGCTCACAGTTTGGGAGAGGGGATCTGGAGCAGCACACAAACTCTGCGGTTGGACAGTGCGTGTCCAAGTGGCATCTCAAGCTAGCACAGACTAAGGAAGGAAGCCAGGAGCCGAGTGTATTAATCTCCCATTCAGTGGTACTGGTATGCATTGGGAGGCACTGCTCTACAGCTCCCCCAACAGGCCAGTTAGGAGCAGTTTCAGCGGAGCCGCTGAGGGTGGAGGCTGCCTGCTGCTTTCAAGACCTTTAGTTTTGCCCCCTCCCTCTCTTGGTGGGCGGCAGCCTGCAGTGGGGGGGGGGGGGGGGGGGCGTTGACCCCTGGGGATAGCCAGAGGTCAAGCAAGTGAGCTTGAAAAGGCCTCCTGCTGCGTGCAGGGGAGAGAGACAAAAATAGAATTTGGGAAAAGACCAGAGTTGTGCCTGTCGCGCAGTGGAGAGAGCAGAGGAAAATGACTGCAGGGCCCCGAGGATCGTCCCTCTGCTGAGACCTTCGGAGCCGCTCCTGGCCCAAGCCCGCGGGCGCGGTGGTACTTGGCTAGGGCTGCTGGATCGTTTCTCTAGCCTCCCGCCCCCCACACTCACTCCCATGTCGTTCTTCAGCCTTTCTCCCGAACAACAGCCCCTTGTTGTCAGCACCTGGCACTGCTCAGGCAGGTCGAGTTAGGCTGCTGCATCCGAAAAGGAATGTGATTTATTTGCAGTCCCCCAGCACCGCCACCCCAGTTCACCTGCGTTCAAGCCGGCGCTGAGTATTTATGTAATTATTCTATACCATTCTATTATTTATCACTATAGTTAGTATATATAACTATAGGTATAAATAAAAAAAAAATATAAATAAATGGAGATATACCAATCTCCTAGAACTGGAAAGACCTTGAAGGTCATCGAGTCCAGTCCCCTGCCTACACTAGCAGGATCCGCCTGCCTACACTAGCATGTTTTTTTTTAACAGATTTAAAATTTTTATTAAAGCTAATGTTCAACATGAAAACATACACAGATTGAGAGGTTAGGTACTGGACATCTGGGGTCAGGCTGGAGTTATGGGCGATTGTAGGTAGTAGGTACAGGTTTTACAGGGCACATGCATATCACATATCCAGCATAGCTCCAGATTGGGGTGTGGGAGTTTTTAAAGTGTCAGTCTATAGGTGTGTTCGGGTACACCACCCATGGGGTGTAGTGAAGGTCCGAGTCAGTGATGGTTCAGGCAATAAGTACATGGGTGGGTGTGTCCCTCTGTTTGTCAGGGAAGTGGGGGTGAGTTGTTTCCCTGGTCGTCGGTCTCGGCTACTCGACCTGGTACTGGCGATGTCCCGTGATGTGTTCCGTGTATATGTCTCTGGACCACCTGATGGTATCGGACACCATGAGCTGTCTCATGAGCCGGGCGTAGCGCCGACCGATGCCGCACGCTCTCAGTACCGGCTCGTTGCAGGGGTCCCATGCGCCCAGGGCTCCTACGATCAGGGCGTGGAGCTGCACCTCATAGCCCTGCGCTCTCAGGGTGTCAGCCAGCGGGGTGTACTTCAGCACCTTCCGAGCTCGGGCCTCGTGGAAGGCCGGTGACCGGTTTTCGAATGGCACCGTGACATCCACTATGAGGACCTTCTTCGTCTCTGTGTTGGTCACGACGATGTCGGGTCGCAGTCGGCTGTCTGTTCCGGGGATGGCGGAGTTGACGGAGATCTTCCCCAGGGACGGTGGGATGGCTTTCGCCAGTCGGTTCTGGACGGCATTGTGGCGGTGCTGCTAACTAACTATAAAGTTAGTGTATATAGTTAATATATAGTGTGTGTGTATATATATAGTATAGTATATATAACTAGAGTATATTTATATATACTGACTATAGTAACTATATATACTATTATAATTTTTTATATACACATGAATTACATGTGGCATTTTCTGTGGGTTATTTAATGGAATAATTTGCATATTTGCAAATAATTTGCATGGAGCCGTATGTTTCTGTACATGGTCAACATACTCTGCCCCAAGGAGTGGCGGGAGTAGGGCAGGGAACCGCGCAGAACTTGGCAGGTGGGGGTCAGCTGGGTGCTGGAGTGTGTCCGGGATGGAGACGCTGCTGGAGTGGAAAGACTGCTAGGGTAGACGGGGGAAGGGTGTGTCTGGTGCTAGCTGTGGGGGCTGGTCGCTGGGGTGGACTTGTGGGGCTGGGTCATTCCCACTGTGCAGAGAATAGAAGCCCCGTTCCACGAAGGACTCTGAGACTTGGCTTCGTTCTGAAGCAGAACGAAAATGGAACATGGCTAAATTCTCTGCGAAGCAAAATCCCCCGCCCCCCAACTTGTGTCATTTTGCTTGTCTTCTCTTTGGGATTGTCCTTTACGATAGGCCGGGATGGATCTCCCCCAGATTGCCCCGTTCCACACACTCCCCTGGTGCCGGGTGCTGTCAGAGAGGGGATACTGGGCTAGATGAACTGTTGGTTGGTCCCAGCAGGCCAGCTGTTCTGTCCTCATGGAGAAGGCAAAGCACAAACATTTTAAGTGAAAAAATCATTTCAAAGCAAAACAAATCGCAATGCTTGGTTATGTTTTGACACGGATAGAACTTTTTTTTCCTGCTTTTTCTTCCAAAGTGAAATTCCAGCAAAATGCACCCAGCTTCGTAAAGCATTTGGATTTCAGTGGCACTGGAATGTGGCTCCCTCTAAGTTATTCTGATCAGCTGTACCTGTCACCTCCTGCTTTCACCGCTGCTCTGGTCTGCTGGGAGCTGCGCCAGGAGCTGGGAGAGGAGATGTAGAAAGGCTGCCTTCACAGCTGGGAGGAGCAGATGCAACTTGACCCCATTCCTGCAGGACAGATCAGGAGTGAGAATGTATGACAGGGCCGCCAGATGTGTGGGTGCCATGCTTGGCAGCTCTGTAGCTGCTGCTTGCACCTCAAATCTGCTGGGGCCAAGGAATCATTATGTATGCAAGATGCCAGAGGGAAAAATGGGCAATTGTCTATGGAGGCGGTTGTTAGGGACAGGGACTCAGGAAATTCAGGTTCGGTTCCAGGCTCCACGCCATCTCAGCACATAGGTTGGAGCAAATCGGTCAAACCCTTTCGACAATCGGTCACCTCATTGCTCCATGCCTCAGTTTCCCCATTGGTGAAATGCCAAGGGTAATAGTTAACCGACCCTTTGAAAGTGCGTTGAGATCCTGGGTTGAAAGGAGCAGGGCCGGTGCAACGTATTGTGAGTTATTGGTTCATTGGCAAAGCTTTATAGCATCGCTGTGCTGGGCCTCCCGTTCTCTGTGTCTCTTGGTCGCCAAGATGGGTTACTGACCCCTCTGTTCAAAGTGAGAACGCTCACTTCACTGTGGGTCAGATGGACCATTCCTTAACCATTGTAATGACCATACATTTCGTGTGCTAGTAAACGGAGGTGATTTGAAAACCATGCTTCACAGTCAGCACAGGGATGCTGCCCCTACCCCAAGAGAAAACATCTGTAACCAAAAAGCTCTCAGTGGGTGGGCAGTCTGCAATGGCTGTGCCCAGGATGGGCCTGGATTGCCGGGGGTTGGGTGTCTGCCTACCAATCACAGTCTTGACCTAAGCCAGCACTGAAAAATTCCCTCTCACGGGACAAATAGGGGATGTGTCCCCCTCGAAGACACGGCCTCTCCCTCAGGTGGGAAGGGGGCCTGGAGAACGTGGTTGTCAAACTCCTGGACGGGCTCCAGCAGTGAAGCTCCTACCATGAGACAGGCGCAGCCCCAGACCCAGGGGGGATTAGCAGCCTCTGTAAAGATGTAAAACCAGGATGTTCTGTGTTCTGGTCCCCAAAACATGGGGCAGAGGAAAGGGTAGAAAAACCAACTCTGCCCCACTCAGCACACGTGATCTTGGCCATTCCTGGATGCCGTGTAGAGCCCCGCATGTGAAGCTAGGTGCTTCTGAGTAACACGGGATTAGAACCCACTGGATCCTTGCCAGAAGAGAGCTGGTGCATTCAAAATAACAGCTGCTTCATTTTCTCCCCAAACAGCTTCTATGTCTTGTTCAGGTTGCCATGGAAAAAGGCATAAAAGGGATCCATCAGACTGGTTAACAGCTGGAAAAGGAGCAGCTGCCAAAGGCTTCCTGTTACACTTTGAAAATCATGGCTATAAAACAATCTCAGACCAGAGGAAAGGGCGTGTGGGTCCCCCGGCCTCCCCGGCGCAGAGTACAAAACAGGGAAGAGGCTTCAGGATGAAAACTTCCAACGCTCTATAGCGTTTTACTCCGGAATACAATGCTGCCACCTGGATAAATCGAACCGTGCTGGGGAGCTGTCTGATCCGATGAGAGAGAGACAGGACTCCTGGGTTCTAACCCCAGTTCTGCCACTGTCACCTTGGGCAAGCCACTTAAACTCCTGAGTCTCTTTCATTTGCATAGAAGACAAGTGGCAGAGATGGCCCATAGGTAATAACCTCAGAGCAGGGACCTGCACAGCCTCCATGACACAGGCATGCTGGGATGGGTGCAGGTGTGGGTCAGAGATGGCCGGGGGTGTATCTGTCATGCTCTGTGTTCCAGCTATGCTGAGCTATAGGAAGCTGCTATAAGTTAAAGCAGACCCCAGGGTTGCTCTACCTTACACTGGAGCAAAGTCCTAGCTATGCCCAGAAACTGGGGGTGGGGCAGGGTGGAGTGCAAAGGTGGCTTGGAACTAGGGTGACCAGACAGCAAATGTGAAAAATCGGAACAGGGGGTAGAGGGTAATAGGAACCTATATAAGAAAAAGTCCCCAAAATCAGGACTGTTCCTATAAAATTGGGACATCTGGTCACCCTACTTGGAACTACCTTTACCCCCTGTTATGGGCTGAGAGATGCAGTTCAGAATCTGGTCTCAGGTCAAAGTCAGACCTGGTATAAATCACTTTTTGTCTTCAAAGCGACAATGACTTCCCTGGTATAGCGGGTAGCTGTGGGAGTTAAATCATGTTTATTAGCTGGTCTGAGAGTCTCAGGTGTGCTAAGTGCAAGTAGGGGAGGGGTGGTTTTTGTTTTCCTCTACACGGTTCATTGCCTTTCGGGCCCATGGTCTGAATGAGATGCTGCTGATTGTGTGCACCTGTTCCTGCAGCGAGACGGATCCTGAGCTCCAGCCAGGCCGAGCAGTGACTATTTACATAGATAGATTACATGAGAGAGTGAGGAAAGTGCTTTTCTATGGCCAAGATTATTTGGAACATTCCTTTGGAAAGATAAACCGGTGCCTGGCCAGAAGCACTAACGAGGGGAGCCGAGCAGCTGGACGGAACATTCCAGTGCAGCAGGTCAGGAATAAGAAAGGATGGAAGGAGCAGGGGGTGTCAGTTTCAATCACGCCGAAGAGACCCCAAGGTAAACTCTACGCGGAGGAGGCTGGACGTTCCAAACTGGCCTGACCGGCTTGCATGCTTTAATCTGTTAAAGGTTTACGGTAGTTAAATCAATAATTTATGGGGCATCTGGGCTTATTGCCTCTGCTGCACAAGAGCACAATTCAGTCCTTCTCGAAGTAGAACTGCTGGGAAGAGAACAAAAGGACTCCTCTGAAGTTGGCTTCCTGGGCTGGTGTCCTTCAACCTTCCCTTCAAAGGAAAAAAAAAAATCCCTCCCTCCAAAAAAGAAGTCAAATCTAAGCAATAGCAGGACTTTCTCGTATTACTCCAGCTTGGAACGTCCACATAGGCAGCAGAGCAAATGTTTGCTTCTTAGCAGCAAAAAACTTTGTTCTGAGTTAACTTCAGTTTGCCCAGGAGGCTTACGATGAAGCAAGGTCCATCTTGTTAATAGATTTGAGGCCAGAAGAGGAACCGTTCTGATAATCTCACCTGACTTCCTGCATAGCATGGCCCAGATAATTTCACTGAGAAATTTCTGTGACAAGTTCAACAAACTTGTGGCCGAACAAGAACTTGTCCTTGAGAAAGATGGCCGGTCTTGCTTTAAGCCCCCAAATGATGGAGGATTTCTCATGTAAGCAGAGTCAGGATGAGCTTTACCCTGACATCTGGTGGTGAGTTGTGGTGGATTGTCAAAAAGAACTTCAGGGGCTGATCTCATTTGCATAGGCACACCCACCCCACCTAAATGATCACTTTGGCTGCTGTGGGAGCCCCAGTTTCTCTGTTATTGGGGCAGGAAGAATAAAGTATTATTATCCTGATTATGTGAATAAAGGACAGTGGAACTGTACTTGGCCTTTTTTATGATGAAGGGACTCGCCATCAACTAAGTAGCACTCGCTAGGTAAGGGACATGGGTTCCAAAACCCAGTGAACTGAGAGAGGCTGGGGGCAGGTAGCTGTACTTGATTGTATGGGTGTATTTTGAGGGACTTGAATACCAAATGCACTTCTCTCTCCATTGTAACAGCAGAGCTACTTTTGATTCCCTAAGGAATCTGGTTATAGGTTGTAGAGCTGACTTCATTTTGGGCCAATGGTGTGCCAGCACTGAGACTCTCCTAATATTAGCTAAAATCACTGAGTACTGTGTAAAGTTGTAGTGCGGTCTGAAGATATATTGGTGAATGGCTAGCAGAGAGGAGCGGATCACAGGGTGGCTACTGGAAAGGAGCAGCTGGTGGAGAGGAATGGCTTGCGGTGAAGACTGCAGCAGAACCCCATGTGAGGTGCCCCTTTACCTCTCCCCCTCCCCCATTTCCACACAGGCAGGGGAGGGGGTAAAACTCTACAGATGGACTTTTGATCTCTGTGGCTGCACGCACCGGGGACAGATTTGGGGGTTGTGGGACTTTTGGGTTGCTGGACTCACGAACCAAAGGGAAAGGACATGGCCGAATTTGCTCTTGAAAGAACATGGGGAGAACTGAGATGAAAGCCAAGGATGCCCCAAATCGGTCAAGTCAAAGCACAAAGTGAAGTAAGGGTCAGAACAGCAGCACTGTAAAAATGTCCCCCGCTTTCTCAACAGCTCTGAGCCCCTTTAGCTTGGAGGGAGCAGCGAATCAAGACCCTCTGATTTTAGGGGTGAGGTTGGATGTGTTTTTCTCTTTGCTATTAGCCGGGCACCTCTTTGTGCTGTGGCCTCAGGTTCCAACATCTGATCATGCACCAACTTGCCCTGTGACTCCCCTAGGAGCATGTTTCCATTGTGGCATCCGATATGGAGAACAGAGAAGACGTTTTACCTCCATGGGCACCCACACCAGTGCCATGGACAGCAGAATGCAGGGCAGTGATTCCACGTAGCCAGGTTAGTTTTGTTTCCGGAGGGGCGTGAGATGCCAGGTGCAGGGCTGGGAACTGATCCTGAGAGGTGGTGAGGACCCACAGCTATGACTGCTGTGCTGACAGCCGTGGGGAAGATAGAGCCGTACAGCAAATCAAATACTATGGAAAGATCATGGGAAGAACAATAAATTATCTTCCACCCGCGTCGTTCCTCCTACCACAGTTAAAGTTGGGATGGTCCCGCCCCACATACTGCGTGCTCTTTACCAGAATAGACACAGGGTGTTTTAACTGACTCCCTTGCTGCGGTTTGGCATCTCGTGCCCTGATCGTATTTTGTGAGTCAGAAGCAATAGGAATGGGTTTTCCGGTGTGTCGCTCACATGTGCACATTCCATAAAGAACTGCACCGATTCCCACGGGGCAGAGTCCTCCACTGGTTTCAGTGCAGCTCTGCCGAGGTTTGTCCCGGGAGCCGGCTTTCAGTGAATTAAGACCCTTTGAGTCCTTTAAATAGTTGCTTGCGGTCGCGGTCTGTACGTACTGTGTGATTTCACCCAAGTGAGCTCACAGCTGGACGTTATCTTTAAAGTCACTTCCCTTTTTTTTTTTTTTTGGTATGATTAACCCAAATACCAGAACAGCTGGGATCCAGCGATACAAATCTGTGTTGTGCCAGGAAAGCGATTGGAATAACAGCGCTACCTGTATGTCGGTGGAGCGTAAAGGCCGGTCCTGCTTTCACTGACATCCATGGGAGTTTTGGCATTAATGTCAACATCAGATTATCCTATATAATAAAAGGCCAGAGGATGTTTGTCCGAAGCCGTCATGCGCAGTAGAGACGGCCCGGACAAACAGCATGCTGGGAGTTGTAGTTCGGCGGTACAAAATGGCCACCGCGCGTGCGCCGCCGCGAGCCGTAGAGACGGCCTAGACGAACAACATTAAGCACTTTGGTCCATGTACACGGGCTGTTACACTAGTCTGATATCAAAGGCCATTACCATACACTTACCAAACATTCCTAATAATAATCTATCATATTTATCCAGCCTGTATGTGTTCAGCTTCACAATCCTTCCATGGGATTTTATCCCTACATTTTATCCCTGATGAATGAAGAAAGAAAGAGAGGCAGTGAGTGGAGAATCAGCTTGGGCTAGTGGATAGAGGACTGGACGGGGAGTCAGGAGACCTAGGCTCTCTCCCATTGAGCAGCTGTGACACCTTGGAAAAATCACTTCATCTATCTCTGCCTCTATTTCCCCTGTGTCTCCCTTAGAATGATAGAATCAAAGGGACCTCAGGAGATCATCTAGTCCAACCCCCTGCTCAAAGCAGGGCCAATCCCTATTTTTGCCCCATATCCATAAATGGCCCCTGGGTTTAGCGGGCCAATGCTCAAACCACTGAGCTATCCCCCCTCCCCCCCCCCCGTCTCTTTAGATTGTAAACTCTTTGGGGCAGGGACAGCCCCAAGCACAGTGGGCCCCTGCTCACAAGTGGGGGTCACTAGGTGCCGCTGCAAATTTAGGGTGAGCAGACAGCAAGTGTGAAAAATCAGGAAGGGGATGGGGGGTAATAGGAGCCTGTATAAGAAAAAGACCCAAAAATCGGGACTGTCCCTATAAAATTGGGACGTCTGGTCACCCCAGCTGTAATACATACAGTTAGTCACCATTTAAAGGCGCTTCCCTGAGAGCACCCAGCAGCAGATGGGAATTTGGCATCTCCTGCCATGTGCTCTCCGGTGTGCATTAGGAAGAAAGTCATTTGGTTGGAAGCATCCTCCAGTGGGTCCCTTCATGGTGGCTTAATTTAAAGAGCGATCTAAAGAGTGAATCGGTCAGTTCCCCGGGGAATCCTAGGGATTTGGTTTGTAAGATGACTCGGGCGAGTTTGCAATATCTGCTGTTCTGGCAAAATAGCTATATAAAGACATGTACCATAAAGTGCTATTTTTGCAAACCCGGGTTGCCAGATCTGATATCCGCACAGTGGAGTCTAGCTCATGCTCGCAGGCGCACACGAGACAAAGGAAAACACCAGGTTGTTAGCGTCTAAAAGAATCACAGTTTCGGGATGTAAGCGAAACAAATTCCACCCTAGCACCTAAAGCCTTAATAACGGGAATTTTATGATGATCTTTGCAAGACCTTTTTGAATCATATAAATATTTACGTTGCTCTGCCCCATAAAGTTGTCCCCCCCCCCCCCCGGCTCCAGGAACGATTAGCCCGGCTCTCCCCTCAGCAGCATCTCTGACATGTCGTCTTTGCTTTTGTTGCCATGATTTATCTCTCCAAATACCTGGCAAGGGCTTGGGTTTGAAAAAACACTTAGCTCTGAACTGTGTTTAATTTTAAACGCGTGCAGCCCGTGGTTCCCGAAAGAGAAGGGCTTCTCATGTCTTCCCCTCGCTCCACCTGTAGCAAAGTGGTGGCAGGGAATAGACTGTGGCTAGCTAGGAATGAGGGCTGGGGAGCCTGGGGGTGCTAGGAGCTGTGTCCTTTACCCTGTAAGCTGCGCAAGGACCAAACACAACCTTTGTCTGTGCTCGCCCAGCACACAAGGACTAGAACAGGGAGAGCGCAGACCAAGGCTGCATTTGGTCCTTGCGCAGCTCACAGGGTAAACGACACAGCTTTAATAGAGTCACTAGAAGCACCATAGGGATGGGTTGATGGGCACTCCACACCTTCTTATAGGTGTTATATGCACTTCCCTACTGGTCTAGATTCAATCCCTTTGCACTGAGCTAGTGCAAACAGGTATAAACCAGTGGAGCCAGCTGGCTGGGCATTCCCCTAGGGCGAGGGCGTCCCTAGATCATCTTAGGGTGGGAATACATAACACTTATACCCCCATCCTCTGGTGTAAGGTCTGTGTTGCTCACAAGGCTAGGAGGAAGATGGCATGGCCAGAGTACTGCTACACTCTGGTAATCCCCGGTTTGCATACTAGCCAGCTGGGGTAGTTTAGAGCAGCGCTGAGGCTGCTCTAACCTACACTTGGGACTGGGCCAGCATAGGAGTGGGCCCATGATCAGGGAGCTGCAAACAGTGACCCCCTCAGCTGCACCTACCGTGAATTGGACACAGCGGAGTATCCAGGTCATTGGCCCTGTCTCTGAGCTGGTGTAGAAACCCAGCCCCTCCACGGCAAGGTGAACAGAGCCCTCAGACAGGAGGGCGCTCTGAAGAATGGCTGCAAGTTTTGGCTTTGTTGGCTACTGGCACAGCCACGGGGCTTGGGGCTCTCAGCACGAGTCAATTGTTACAAAAGTTTGGCAAAAACCATTCCACAGAAGCAATACCACACAAGGGAGGTGGCATTGCCTAATGGTTAGGGTAGAGCTCTGGGAGCGGGAATCTCTGTGTTTTGTTCCCGGCCCTGATAATGACTGGGTGAGCCACTTGCCCTCTTTGAACCTCAACATACCCCTCTCCGGGGTGTGTGTGAAGAGACTGCTGAGTCTACTACTGCTGCTTCGAGCAGCTTGGGGGGGTCGCCCATACCACGTTTGGGGGTGATCGAAGTGGAGGCATTTGGGGGCTTGTGTTAGTTTCATTGAAGCCAATGGACTAGTTGTGATGTAAAAGTCGAGTGAGATCAGAATCGGCTCCTTTGACCTCATGCTCGGCCTGGCACCTTTTCAGCAGGCTGCAAAATCGGCGTTGCTGCTCCGAATGCTTGCGGGCGAGCCTTTGAAAATGGACGGAATCGTCTGCGCGGCCAGGAAAGTGTCTGGGCCCGCATCGTGTTCATTAAGACATCCCGTGTGTCTGAGTCTGGCTCTGCAGCCCTTACTCATAGGAGCTCTCCTGGGCCAGACTGGGAGTTCCCTTTGGATCTACTCCTGATTTACGTTAGCGTGCGATCCGGGCCGGGCCCAAAGGAGGGGCTGTTTGTCTAACGGCTGCAGGATTAGGCCCTGCGTTAATTAGGCCTGGTGGCCTGGCTTTTCCAGCGCTTTACCGTGTTTATGTAAGGGCCTAGCTAACTGCGCCGTAAATTACAGGCAGTGCCAGTAATGGGGTGTAGTTAACGGACGGGTGTTTTGATAAGACTGTTTTATGTGAGCTGCTAGAAAAATGAGCCATTTTTGCCTGGGAGCTGCAGTAACGACCAGTTACCATATTTACTGAAATAGAGGTCAGTGTGGAACATGACTGCTTCTATGGCGGTCCCAGCATGACCTCTGGAGTCCCAGTACTGAGAAGGAGCTGACGGACACATCTAGCTGATAGCATCCTCAGAGCCTGTCTCCAAGGCACAGGTTGGACCGGTGTGATCAGGGACTATTTCAGGCAGGTTTAAAAATAACTCCCTTGTTTTCATGGCCGGCAATCAGAATAGTAACGCCATACCGATGTGGATTAAAAGAGAGCTGTTCATCCCAAGGGAGCCCAAAGCCATTTGCAAAGCGGGAGCCCAGTCCTGCATTCTCTCCCAGTGGACTCCCCCAGAGCCCTGGCTGAGCAAGGCCAGGTCTATATTTAGGGTTCCCAACTTGGTAATAATTAAAAAATTGGACATCTCAGTAGGGGTGCTGGAACCTCCCCTGCCCCGCCTCTTTCTCCGAGGCCCCTCCCCTCCCCCGGCCCCTTTTTCTGAGGTCACGCCCCTTTCTGAGGCCCCGCCCCTTCCCCGCCTCTTTCTCTGACCCTCCCTTGCCTCTTTCTCTGAGGCCCCACCCCTGCCCTGCCTCTTTCTCTGAGGCCCCATCCCAGTCCACTGCTCTTCCCTGGCTCCCCTCATTGCTCACTGCTTTTCCCCACCCACCCCTATACCTGGGTCACCTGGCCACGCTGTCTACATCACGGGAGCTATAGTGGGGTAGCTCTGGTGCCATAGCGAGGCTGCCATAACCCCAGAGTGTAGGCGCAGCCTACAGCAATGCAAGGGGTTTTCCCCTCACGGTAGATAATCTGCCTCCGCTCGAGACGGTAGCCAGCTCTCTTCCGCCACCGTAGCCGCGTCCACACCGCGGCAAGGTTGGCGGAGCTGCCGTGCTCAGGGGTGCAGATTGTTCAGACCCCTGAGGGCTGTCACTAGGGCGACCTGAGTTTTAGGTGTAGACCAGGCCTAAGGATTGCGTGAAGGATCCCAAGCAAGCTCACGTGTCTGTGTGATCCACATAGGCAGGGCTGGATCCTAATCTGGTATAAATCACCATAGCAACATTGACTTCAGTTTACACCTACTCTGATTTCCACAGCTCAGTTTGGTTAGCTTTTGTTTGATGGCTTGAGTTTATTATTGGGGGTTGGGGGGGGGGTTGCTTTGTTTTGCCCTTTGGTTGGCAGACACATTAGCCTCTTTAAATCCTGCTGGAGCAGGGCGCTTTGGAGATGACAGCAACAGCCAGTTGCTACAGTAACAGGCATTCTACAAATCTCTTCCAGCAAATGAATGACTGGAAGCAGTGAGACCTAGTGGTTAGGACTGGGGGCCAGGATGCCTGGGTTCTGTTCCTGACTCTGCTGGGAGTTGGTGGGGAGGGAACTCCATGGAGTTCAGGGAAGTCACTCTGGATTTTCACTGGCCTAAAGGAGAGCTGACTTGGCCCTTCTGTCTTCAGCTGCGTTTGATCACTTTCTGGAAAGAGTTGACCTCTGCTGACCTTCAACTAACTGTCACATGAAAAAATATACAAACAACAGCTGAGCTATTAAACTGGGCTAAGCGGATTCACTTCCCAAAGCATCCGATACAGCCGGGGCAATGCTACTGCTCACGTACTCTTTGTGTTATGGTCGCCCCTAGAGGTGCCACTCAGAGATCAGGACCCCTTTGTGCTAGACACGGGACCCACGAATAACGAAAACCTGGGTCCTGGCCCTCCCCTGCTCCAGTCTGGGTAAACCCCGTCCCATGCTGTTACTTGCTTATTTTCTTCGGATGCTCTGAGTTTATTTAGACAAGCACCCCAGTAATTACACAAGTCATGTCCTGCGGACCAAAGCAAAACCTCCCTGGCTGCTAAATTTCAGAAGGGATCTAAGGCCTGGTGGATAGCACACTGGGCTGCAACTCCGGACACCTCGGGTCTATCCCTAACTCAACCACAGATGTCCTGTGTGACCCTGGGCACCGTGATCTTGCCTGGAGTCTCTCTGTTTCTGGCCGAGAGATGACAAATACAGTCCGGCCCCAGACAGCACAGTGTGCAGGGGAGCTGACATGATCACAGATCCATAGGTATTTATTACAGAGCAACTGCACTTCCTTGGGTGGCGGCTGAAATAGTGGATAGGCTGGCGGGGAGCCGTGTGGTCTGAGGAGGGCTTGGAAAGAGGAGAGGGTGGGTTCCTAGGGAGGTTTTTCCTTCTCCTTTTAGCAGCTTCTCGCAGCCGCCCTGTATTAATAACGGAAGTCTGAGTATCACGGGTGCTGCCCGGAGGCTGTGCTGGGCAGGGCGATGCTGCAGTGCCCGGGGGGGGGCAGGACTGTAGCATCCTGGAGCCCCCAGGGGAACCACAAGCCGGTGTGTTTCTATCCCCCTTAACAATCAGCCTTGGAGGCCTTTGCGGCAGGTTTATTTGTTTGCTGTGAGGAAAGTCCCCCCATGCTGATGGGAAATTGTATCCAGCGGAGCCTGAAAGAGGCAGCAGCTTTCCTTACAAGGAGTTTGGCCGGGACTCAGCTGGCCAAAGTTGCAGGGAGCCTGAGCTCGCTTCCTCCCTGCCTCATTCATTCATGCGCGGGGCTGAGGGCTGGAGCCTGCAGCCGTGGGGACGGCGCAGACGCCGGGTTCCCAATGATTCACTCCACTCGGCGGTGCCTGGTGGCTGGCTCGTTCCTCGGGATTCGGTGCGTGGGTGCAGCCCTGGCCTTGTCGTGAGGAGGCGGGTGCATGCGTGTGAGCGTGTGTGTAGGGGGCAAACCATGCCTCTGTGGATATAAACAGCCCAGCAAACTCATCCTCTCCGTGTCCCTCATGAAAACCCAGCTCTGATCCCAAGGTGAGAGGACTAATTTCTCTCCTGTTTCTAATAGCGGGAGGGGAAGGGCACAGGGGGTAGAGGCCGGTTGCAGCCTGGTCTTTGCAAAGCAAGCATCCTTTTCCGTGCGTTGGTGGTGGGTTTGGTTGAGGCGGGGTGGGTGGGGGGAATTGCGAGGAAATACCCAGCAAAACGTAACCTGAAGGCTTTCCTGCACGGAGGCGGGTGTCGTGGGGAGGCTGCGCATTGCAGGGCTGCTGCTGCTTATTTAAAGGATGCAAAAGAAATGGCACTCAGGAGAACGAGCGATTTCTTTTGTGCTTCTTTCCCACGGCCCTGATTTCCTGAGCCCTGTTGCTGTTCGCTTCTTCGGGCTGGGAAGAAGTTAGCGGTGCCCTGCGAAGGAGGCTGGAAATTGGCAGGCTGTTGACTGCAGATGTTGACTGCAGAGAACTGGGAAGGGGGCAGTGAGAGAGAGGAGGAGGGGGTGCCTGTCTCCCCAATAACGTGTCTTCCCCATGCTCCTCGATCCCACTGGGGCTGGTGGAGAGGATAACACCCAGCCCTTGTGTAGCTCTGTCTTGCAAGCGGTAACCTGAACTCCTCCCCAGAGGGGGCCCAGTCTCCTCGTGATGCTCCCATGCTTTCTCCTCGCTCTTTTTGAAAGGCAAGAGAATGTCCTCAATGTTTGGCAAGCCACGGGCCGTCCACAGCACCACCGACCGTCACCTCCCCAGCCTGCTGCCTGAGTGCAACGTCGCGATCTTAGGATGCAGAGGATCCGGCAAATCAGGTAAGAAGGAAAGAGGCACCAAGAGAAAGAGAGAGAGAGAGAGCCCCAGGGTTGGGCTGAAAGGTCTTGGGGAAAAACATGTTCAACTCGTGTTCATTTTGGCCTAGTGGGTCGGGTACCGGACTGGGAATCAAGGGACCCTGGGTTCTATTACTGACCTGCTAGGTGACCCTGGGCAAGCTATTTCCCTTCCTTGTGCCTCAGTTTTCCAATCTGTAAAATGTGGATTTTGATCCTTTATGAAGCACTATGAGATCTATAGAACAGTGGTTTTCAAACTTTTTTTCCTGGGGACCAAGCTGAAGAAAAATTTTGAAGCCCATGACCCAACGGAGCTGGGGATGAGGGGGTTGGGCGGTGTGGGGGGGGCATCAGGGCTGGGGCAGAGGGGGGGGCCGGGAATGAGGGGTTCAGGGTGTGAGAGGAGGCTCTGATCAGGGGCAATGGGTTGGAGTGTGGGAGGGGGTCAGGGCTGGGGCAGAGGGTTGGAGTGCGGGGTTGAGGGTGGTGGTGGTGGGGCTGGGAATGAGGCATTCGGGGTATGGGAGGGGGCTCTGGACCAGGGGGAGGGGTGCAGGAGGGGGTCAGGGCTCTAGACTGGGGGTGCAGGCTCTGGGGTGTGGCCAGGGCTGAGGGGCTCGGAGTGCAGGATGGGGTTCCAGGTTTGGGGGGTTGAGGGCTGGGGCAGGGGATTGGTGCGCGGTGTTGGGGTGCAGATTTACCTCTGGAGGCTCCCGGTTAGCTGCACCCCAGAAGCAGACAGTCCGGCTCCTAAGCGGAGGCGCCCAAGCACCACCACCCCAGTTCCCATTGGCCAGTTGCCGGCCAATGGGAGTGCGGAGCCAGTGCTCGGGCGGGGGGGGGGGGGGAGGGTCAGCACGCAGAGCCCCATGGCCCTCCTGCCTTGGAGCCAGACCCGGTGCTGTCCACTTTGGGGGAAAGCCCGGCAGCACCGCCAACTAGCGACCCCGTAGTGGTTGTGACCCGCGGTTTGAAAACCGCTGCTCTGGAGGAAACGTGCTGTATAAGTTCTAGGCCTTGTTATTATTTCCTTGAAGCTCTGGGTGTAAAACAACCACGTGGATTAAAATTTTGCCCCACTGCTCCACCTGGTAATAAATGAGAATTTACCATGGAGACAAGGCAAGAAGAATATGGCTCCTGAAGAGGTTTGCCAGAAATCCTGGGGAAAGCTGGGTGAATCTGTAGTGGGAAATTGCTTCTCTCTGGAATGGCCTTTTTTTCATGTTGGCATTTAAGCAATTCTGACTCTAATGGAGTGAATAATAATTTTTGGTGCAATTTGAAATGAAACAGATATTTTCAGTGGGGGTTTCCCTGAAAATAATTCCCTTCTGTGTTTTGTTTTGGGTGACCCCCCCCCCCTTTTTAAATGACCCAATTTTCTAAACAAAACACCATTTTGAATCGAAAAGTCTAAATGAAATGTTTCAAAATGGTTAGAAAAGACCCGCTTCACCTTTTCCAGATTTTCTTTTACATTTTCTTTTTCAGTCAAAACTATTCTTTGAATTTGACCTGAATGTGGAAATAATTTCAGAAAAATAATTCAGAGAACTGCATTTTTTCCTCTACTTTGCTATTCACTGAAAATGTTTTGCTCTGTTCTAATTGTGATTAACATCTGATCCTCTCTGCCTTCCACCCAAACCCAAAGAATTGAAAAGATCTTAGACTTTCATCCATTTCTTTTGTTCTTTGAGTGAACTGATTTAAGCGACCTAATTTCTGCATCATCACAGTGCTCTGGGTGTGAATTTTGACACTCCTCTAGCTGCCGCTTCCTTGCTCAAATGTCTCTTGCATTCTTTGAGAAAAGTGTGGATAGAAGTGACTGCTCTTAACAGACTAGCCTGGTACTAAATTCAACCATAACAAGCAGCAAAATGAATCTACTCAATATCAGTCTGGATCCTGCTTACCTTACACAGACCCAGTGATCTTGATTATCATTTGTAGCACCATGGTGTGAGGCATGGTACAATCACATGCCAAGTGACAGTACCGGTCCAAACAGCTTACAATCTAAAAACCATTTTATGAGTGAAGCAGGGAATGGGAGTAAGGACTGCAGGATCAGTCTCAAGTGCCCAATGTATAATACATCTTTCTCCCTTCGTATATTATACAGACTATATGATACTAACCCTGTTATCTACCTTTATATGGTGTTCTGCCTCCAGTTGCAAAGTTGCAAAGTGCTCGCCAAAGGAGATAAGTAACATTCTCCTCACTCTACAGAAAATAATGCACAGAAAGGGGAAATGAGATGTCTAAGGTCACGCAGCAGAAACACACCAGGCTGGGACTAGAACTGAGGTCTCCGGAGCACCAGCTGATGTTCTATGTACTTGGTCACACTCTCTGCCCTTACGCATGGCAGCGTGGTAGAAAACGATGAGCAGTAGTTTGGGGATGGCTGTGTTACGCACAAGTGGTCAAGCGGTGAGAGAGTGATGAAGGTCCTCTCACAGGAACACCAGTAAACCCTTTGTATTACCCGCCCCACAGGTAATATGTAGACTACCGAGCCAGGAAAGTTAGTTGTGAGAGTTCTCAACAATTGGATCGGGTTTGTGCTTTGTGTAACTCCACCTCCATAAAGCCAGAGGCCTTTGTGCTGCAGGTCTCACCTTGCAGGTCATGGAGAGGGAGGAGAAGAACTGTAGCGAACACACCCGAGAACGCCCCAGGAGAGCTTTTCTGAGCTCCAGGATTGGGAACTGAGCTACCATCCCACTAGTGGTGGAAAGGTCCCATTTCCAGCCACGAGAGGTCAGCCCCTCGACCGCTTACTAGTGCAGACTGAGTACCGCCCGGCCTGTGCTGCACACAACGAGAAAGTTGTGAGCGGCACAGGAGTGCTGCGGAGAGGCTGCCGTTCAGCCCCAGTCAGCAGAGCGCTTAAGCACAGAACTCTCCACACTTGCTTAAGGGCTTGAGCCTCTTTGAAGTCAATGTTTCAGCTCCCGTTCCCGTCAGCATTGCAGGATCAGGCCTCAGGAGCTTTGCCAAATAGTGATGGGATTGAAGGCGAAACAGATGTGTAAGTGCATTGCCCAATCACACCTTTATTTCCTTGTCCCGGTTACGTGGCAGGGGTCAGTATCTGCAGACTCCAGTGGAAAATGGGTAGAGCCATTGGAGGGCGGCAGGGGAGGGAATTCCACATTTGAAGGAAGAAGGGGTAGGTTGATTTTAAAAAATAAACAGCCGGTGCCTGGTGGAAGGTTTGGAAGGGTAACACAAGGCCTGGCGGAGCTAGATTGGGAGGCAGAGTTCAGGGGAGCAATCAGAAGTGCATGATAACCACACTGATCACATGGAAAGCATGGCCACTCATCTGCCCTACCTTTCTGTTGTATCTAGTAAATAAACATGAGAAAAGCCATCCCATAATTTTTAGTTAATGCAAATGACTTTATTCTGCCCCAGCTTCCCCGTGGCTTTGCACACAGACTATATGGAGGGTCTGGGACTATGTCCGGGGACAACAAACGTTCAGCTCAGAAATGCCATATGATGCCGTGCTTTTCCTGGCAGTACCTACTGTGCATTTTCAACTCAGTCTGGTTCCAGCTGGCTGGGGCTAGGAGGGCCCAGGGAGATTATCTGGCCTGTGGTCAGTTGCAAGCTGTAATAGGTTAGGAGTGGTTTGGTTTGACACTTGGTGATAAGAGAAACTCTGGGCGAAATCTTTCTGTCGGTGGGGTCGCTGGAGGAAAGGAATCCTGGAGCTGGAATCTCAGCTGGTAGATGTTGCTACAGCGCCATTGACTGGTCTCCACCAGGCTCAGCTAGTTGGTGTCCGCGGTGGGATTAGAATGTAGAAGTTGTTGGTTCCCAGTCCTGTGCTCAGACCCCATCTCCGGGAAACTTCTATGGGAATTGTGTTAGTGAAATCTAATTGCTGATCCTTTGAAAGCGCACAAGAGTGAAACGAGTGTGTATAAATATACCGTGTAATAGTTTGTATCACGCCACGGATGGGAACTCTGGGACTAACTTTAGTGATGTTTTAATTTCATGAGCTGAACTAAACGGGCCCGTGGACTGGTTCTCAAGGGAGAGTTTGTCTGTTTCCCTTTGCATGGGGCTGCAAGAGCTACTTTTTACTGCTGTGAATCTGAGTTGCACAGACACGAACAAAACCGAGACTAAACAAACCTTGTTTCACCTTTTACAGCCCTGACTGTGAAGTTTCTCACCAAGAGGTTTATAAGTGAATATGATCCCAATTTGGGTAAGACATTTTCTTTGCAGTTATTTTTCCCTTGGTTGTCATCTGCATGCCATGTCCTGGAACACTTTTGTGCCTGTCCTATTATTGCTGTGATTTAAAGCCAAGCAGTTAGTTTCTGCAGCTTTCTTTAGCCAGCTGGTACCAAGCTGGCTTTCTACACTGGCAGATGGGAAAACATTCTTCCTTTATAAGTGGACAGTAATTCTTTCCTCGGTCTAGGTTTTCCATAAATATGGCATTTAAGGTGGGGCCAGAGAAGTACGGTACTTTGGTAATGACTTAACACTTGGGAAATATAAAACCACGAGAACTTAATTACACTGAAAAATGCTGATTGAAACCCACTTTTCTCAGATGTAAATCTCATTTTCCAGGCACTTTACATCGGTGTTTCCAAATGTCATCGCGAAGGGTGTGTGCTGATGAAAGTAGCTGCCTCTTTATTGTATTTCTAAGTGCTCGTGGAAATCATGGGAGTCACCAACTTTTATTTTCTATCTCAAAAAAAAAAATCTCCTCCATTTTTTCCAACCATTGGTATTTCACCATTCCTTGTTTGGCTGTGTGTTGCACTCCCGACTCTCTTATTAGCTCTTTGGTGTCAGTTCTCAGTTCAGCAGTGACTCTGAGCAGGTGTGGGGGGTAAATCTGCTTTAGACTCAGGGTAAACCAATAGACTAGACTCTCTTGTCATTGGCACCTATGTAAATCAGGAGTCAATGGGGTTATATTGATGAGAGAGCAGAATCTGCCCCACTGGTTGTGGGTTAGTGATGGGTGCCATGGGTTGTTCTCATTATGGGTCGAATTTTCAGCTGTTGTAACAGGCATGGCTCCGTTGGTGTCAGTGGAACTGCACTGATTCACACCAGTTCTGTAGTCTCCTCTGTTGTGTGTAGGTTGTTATATTGTGCTTATTGGAATAGTGTGTGAGTGTCTCCCCAGAGGGCATTCAGTCCCGTAACCAACATCAGACACACGTTGTTTGTTCTCTCATCCTCTCCCCGGAGGGAGAAATGTGGGCAGTGGAGTGGATCAGATTAGACTGGATCATGTCCTCCTTATTTGGTTAAGAGAAAAGGGATTATTCCTGTTCTCTGCTTGTCACTTCGCCACATGCAGCTCCTTTGCTACCAGTTTGCTCAGCCCCGTGCACATTCCAACTGGTATCTTGTTTTACGAGTCAAATAAATACACTCCTGCGTGGGACAGCCTGTCAAGGGAACAGGGCCAGGCTGAGAAAGGCCAGATGACAGAAATCACAGCTCTTGTCCCAGGAGGTTGGCTAGAAAGGAAAACTGAAGCTGTCATTACAGATAGCAGAGAGAGATAAATCTCTTCTGTGGTTATAGAGGTAGCACTGGATGACTAGTCCGATTAATAACTCGAAAGGACAAGATGATTTCAGAAATATTCCCTCTGTAGTCTTCCTCAGATAAACTCCCCAGTGAAGTCAGCAGCAGTGAAACCAGTGGGAATTTGGCCCTGACCTAGGACTGTAGGATTTTGCCCAGCATTTGAGAGCCTTTTTCTTATACAGTAAAACCTCGATTTAACGGACCTCGATTTAACGGACTTCGGATGCAACGGACAAAATTTCAGATCCATATCAGACCGCGACCCCTCCCGGCTGCCGCCCTGGTCCCCTTCGCAGGCGGCTGGCTGCTGGCTCCCGGCTGCCGCCCCGGTCCCAGCCGCTGGCGGGCTGGCTGCCGGCTCCCAGCTGCTGCCCAGATCCCGGCAGTGGGCGGTCTGGCTGCCAGCTCCCGGCTGCCGCCCGGGTCCCAGCAGCGGGTGGGCTGCGGAGCTGCCGCCCCGACCCTGTGGTGGGCGGGCTGCTGCTCCGACAGCTCGGTTTTTTGTTTTTATTAAATAACGGACTTTTTGATTTAACGGACACCCCCTCGCCCGAATTAGTCCATTAAATGGAGGTTTTACTGTACTCCTGTTCATCAGCGGGGCTACCAGGGATATCTTCCCCTTTTCCAAAGTGGTCTTTCACAAAGGGGTAAAATTCCCACCGCACGGCAGCACAAATGCAAATGTGCATATGCTGACGGGAGGGGATAGGCCAGCCTTTCGACAGGCATGTTCAGAAAAGGTTTGATCTGGTAAGAAAAGCACCATTAAAGTCCCTACATCCCCCGCAACCCTGAGGAAAGAATAAAGGTACTTCTGCCAGTGAGAACTTCTACAGAATCCTGGTTCCTACATGGGATTCCTCCACCTAAGGGAGAATGGGCACAAGTTGTCTTATTTTTGGTTCCCTCTCAATCTGCATCCAGATGTCTGTGAATCAGTTACAGAGGATAGCTGAAAAATGCATAGCTACCTGGAGTTCATTGTGGTGACATGGAAAGGCTTGTGTTCCAGAGGCACAGTGTTCGGCAGGAAGAAGGACTTGGACAGAGTTGTTGGAAAACTCATAAAAATCGATAGACAGGGAAAGACGGTTAGAGACAATAGCAAAGCAATGTAGTTATTGCCAGACTGGATCACACCATCTAGTCCCTACCCTGTCTTTGAAAGTGGCAACCACCACTGGTTTCAGAGGAAGGTTGCATGCACTTTGCAGTAGGCAGTGATGGCATAACCTTTCCGTAGGGAAAGTTTCCTCCTGACCCCCATTAGTTAGAGGTTGGGGATGCCCTGAAACATGAGGATTTATATTTTTCACATCATTTTTCCTTTATTATCTGCTGTGTATGAATAATCTTTTGAAATCTGGAAAGTGTATTCTATTTCCTCACCGGGCTGCTCATCCCCTATCACACACATACACATTGGCTTGTTATTGTAGAGTGGAGTCAATCATGAGTTTGGAATTATTAGAGAATTTGTTTTATGCTGTCTGCCCTTTCCTCTATTAAGAATGAGATGAACTTTGGAAACCAATATATGGAGGTGGGGAAGAATTAGGGCAAATTTTGCACCTGACGATCTTCCACAAACTTCACAAAGAACTGCCACCCAACACACTGCTCAACATTGCGCAAACAACACCAACACCTTCAATAGGATCAAGGGGCTTTCCCATCCTCCCAAATGCTGTCTGTCAATGTACGATCGGCGGCTAGTCTATTCTCGCACAATGGGCTCCTGTTCTCGAATGCCTAGGCACTCCGGGATAAAAATGATGACGATCGTCAATCATTCATAACAGTTGAAAATGTTCAAAAATGTTTCAGTTCCTGATCTGCCCTATCCATGTTTAAGAACCTCATCTGCAGCCCTCTGATATCCAGAGAAAGGCGCAGGTTGATTTAGGGTGACTAGACAGTAAGTGTGAAAAATTGGGACGGAGGTGGGGGGTAATAGGAGACAATATAAGACAAAGACCCCCAAATTGGAACTGTCCCTATAAAATCGGGACATCTGGTCACCCTAGGTTGGCTTGTGAACAGTCCCTAAGCGCCGGAGTGTAAATCCAAACCAGCTTGTTCATTTTAATGAGCTACACAAGAACAGAGCAAAATTTGGTGGCAGAGAGCCAGCCTAGAACAAACCTGGTAGTATTACAGGTGGAAATGGACACTCTCTGAACAAAACTGAGAGGAAATCTGGGGTCTGAATGATCATAAATTAGGAGTGTCATCCACTGGCCTCTGGGCAGTCCTGTGGGCTAGAAGCTGTGCTCGCTCCGAGCCCTCTTCACACGGGCAAAGGAGTTTGTGTCGGAACAAAAGTGTGTGATCCAAAGCCCCTCAGAGGCGATGGAAAGATTCCCATTGACTTCAGAGAGGTCAGGCCCTAAGAGAGGCAGCATAATTGCTTAAAGAACCACAGCTTCCTAACATATTTATTTTCTTTCCCCTGAAGGCCTGCTCAAAAGCCCGGAGAAATCAGTGGAAAGATTCCCAAGAGCTTTTGGATGTGGCCTGTAGTGTGTTCTCATTGCACCCTGCTCCATCTGAAATGGCAAATTAGCAATTTGGGGAACACGTTAACTTCAGTAGAAAAGTGATATCCCAGAAATAAGCAGCCGATGCCAAAGTCTGGAGATAACTCTATTTTGCACTGACTGCAATTAAATGTTCTGGGCATTTTTTTCCACTGAATCCCTGTTTGAGTAATTAACAACTATTTTTATGGGCCCAAATCCAGGACATCATAAAGAACTGCAAATGATTTATTGTGGCTGTTAGCCAAGAATGACTAAAGACCCAATAACTCAGCAACTTGTGTTCCTAAAAATCCTTCCCTTGGATCATGTTCGGGAATTCGTTTTTAAAGAAGGGGGGAGAGAGAGAAATCTTCCCATGTTTTGAAGCCTCTCAAAAATCTGACTGTAAATATCTAGCTGGAGCAATGGCTGAACATTCTTTATTGTCATAATTGTTATTTCACAAGTAATCTCTTCTTTCCCATTTCTCAAGAAAAAGGGAGCCACTGGAACATAAGTTAACAGACAAGAACACCATCATGCCTCCGGCTCCTGATTCTGCAAAGCTGCTTTTCTTACCAGATGAAACCTTTTCTGAACATACCTGTGTAAAGGCTGGTCTATCCCCTCCCCTGTCAGGAGATGCACATGTGCATTTGAGCCATAGGTCCATTGTGAAATATACACTCTTGATTTCCAGTTGTGTTGGTGTTTTTTACCTTTAATGATGGCCAAGAAAGAAAATGTATTGATGAGTTCTTGATTTGTGCTATTTGGATTTTTGGAGATTGTATGGTAGTACTTAGCACTGGTAATCGTCACAAGACTTTGGAGACATTGCTGTGTTACTCCAGTTTCACATTAGTGGAATCAAATGAAGAGAGAGAGAGAGAGAGAGTGAGAGTGAGTTTGTGTGTGTGTGTGTGGTCAGAATTGCTTGACTGTGTGTCAGATGCCCTCTATTGTTATCAGTTTGAGCATTGGCCTACTAAACCCAGGGTTGTGAGTTCAATCCTTGAGGGGCCAATTTAGGGATATGGGGCAAAACTTGGCTGATTTAATCGGAGATTGGTCCTGCTTTGAGCAGATAATCTCCTGAGGTCCCTTCCAACCCTGATATTCTGTGATACCTCTGCCTAGGAATGTATGGCTGCCAGCTAGCAGAAGTCTGAATGTTAGTTAGCAAGAGGCGCTAGAATGGGCAAACTCTCCTAGCTGACTCATTTAGAGGAGATTCTATAGTACTCTTCCCTTATTGCTCTTGCTCTTTCCTGATATTCGTTGCATGGAACAGTCTTGTCCTGGGCCATGAAATTTCCAGCCCTGGCGAACAGCAGCATGCAAACCTCTTTCCTTTGCTCTCATTTCTCAAAACCGAACTCATCCGGATAATTGAGATGTGAACTTGTAACCCAGGTGAAGTAAGATCAAAGTGCCTGCATTGAGCTGCAGCCCTCGTGCCAGAGATGTGTCATTCCTCTAATAAATGCGCCGCAGACGGAGGTCATCAAATGAATTTATAGCGGAATTCACTTACATAAAGCCCTTGCTGTTGCCAAGTAAGCAACACATTAATTCTGAAATGGCTTAAACTCTTTCCAGTTCCGGTCTAAACCATTTATGACGGGATTTATTTTGACGGCTGAAGTTTTCACAGCAAAACATGACCTACGTGCTGGTCTCCTACTGTAGACTTGTTTGTTAAGCCAGGTTCAGCAGATATGTCGAAATGTTTATGATTGAGGGGGAAACGATGGTTCTTGCCCAACCTAAAAAGGAGATTCAAATTTGGTTTAAGAGGGATGGCCACTTAGCAGAAGGATGCAGCTGAAGCAGGAGGTTGTTTGCACTTGACACAGTGCCCAGCCCAGTGAAATCAAGGGACTTTTTCAATTGACTTTGATAGAAGTTGGATCAAGCTCCAGATGTGGAGGAGCCGGTGAGTTCTATTGTGTCCAAAAGAGAATAGTGAAAACATACTAGTGGAATTCAGTGGAAAAAATAAACCTACCTTCAAATTGCCTCTCAATGGGCAGAGGCTGTCAAAAACACGAACAGAAGGTTGGGAATCCTTAAGAAAGGGATAGATAATGAGACAGAAAATATCATACTGCCTCTATATCAGGGGAGGGCAAATTTTTTGGCCCGAGGGCCACATCGCAGTTGCAAAATTGTACGGAGCGCTGGGTAGGGAAGGCTGTGCCTCACCAAAGAGCCTGGCCCCGTACCTCTCACTTCCTGCCCCATCCCCCTATCCAAATCCCCGTCTGCAGCCCCACCCCCTATCCAACCCCCCCACTCATTGTCCCCTGACTGCCTCCTCCTGAGACCCCCCCACCTTAACTGCCTCCCTCCCCTCCCCTGCTCCCTGTCCCCTGATTGGCCCAACCTCTATCCACTCCCCTGCTCCCTGACAGACCCCCCCCCCCCCCGGGACTCCCACACCCATCCACTCCACCCTGCTCCCTGGCTGCCCCGCAGGACTCCCTGCCCCTTATCCAACCCCCAGCGCCAGCCCTGGTCCCCTTACCATGCCGCTCAGCAGCATGTCTGGCAGTTGCGCAGAGCCAGGTGCGCTGTCCCTCAGGAGCGTGCAGCCCCGCCCCCCAGAGCGCTGCCTGTGCGGCTGCATAGCTCCAGGGGAGGGCGAGGTCAGGGGCTCCCTGTCTGGGAGCTCAGAGGCTGGGCAGGAGGGTCCCGCGGGCTGGGTGTGGCCTGCAGGCTGTAGTTTGCCCATCCTATATAATAAAAGGCTAGGGAAGTTTGTGTGAAGCCATCATGCGCAGTAGAGACGGCCTGGACGAACGGCATGCTGGGAGGTGTAGTTCGGCAGCACAACATGGCCGCCACGCGGGAAGCAGGGTCTGGATCAGGAGCTCGGGGAGCGTGGGCAGGAGGGTGGCTGGGCACAGGAGGCGCGGGCAGGGGGCTCTGGCCGGGCGGAGCATGGGAAGGGGGCGCTGGGCCGGCGGGGCGGAGGCGCCCGGGCACGGCACGGCCAGCTGTGCCCAGCAGAGAGCCGAGTGAGGGGGAGGAGGCAGAGAGCCGAGCGGGGGGAGGAGGCAGAGAGCTGAGCGAGTGGGGGGGGGGCGTTGGGGGGAGGGGGAGAGAGCTGAGCGAGTGGGGGGGCCACGAGCCGTTACTGTTGGCCCATGTACACGGGCTTTTACACCAGTCCTGCTATAAATAAATATATAAATCCGTGGTACGCCCACGTCTTGAATACCCAGTGCAGATCGGGTCACCTCATCTAAAAAAAATAAATATCGGATTTAGAAACTGTTCAGAAAAGGGCAACAAAATGATTAGGGGTATGGCATGGCTTCCGTAAGAGGAGAGAAGAATAAGACTGGGACTTTTCAGCTTGGAAAAGAGACGACTAAGGTGGGATGTGATAGAGGTCTATAAAATCATGACTGGGGTGGAGAAAGTAAATGAGGAGCTGTTATTTACTCCTTCTCATAACACAGGAACTAGGGGTCACCAAATGAAATTAATAAGCAGCAGGTTTAAAACAAATAAAAGGAAGTATTTCTTCACACAACGCACAGTCAACCTGTGGAACGCTATGCCAGAGGTTGTTGTGAAGGCCAAGACTATAACAGGGTTCAAAAAAGAACTAGATAAATTCAAGGATAGGTCCATCGATGGGTATTAGCCAGGACAGGGTCCCTAGCCTCTATTTTGCCAGAAACTGGGATGAGTGACAGGGAATAGATGGCTTTGATTACCTGTTCTGTTCATTCCCTCTGGGGCACCTGGCGTTGGCCACTGTTAGACAGGATACTGGGCTGGATGGACCATTGGTCTAACCCATTGTGGCTGTTCTTAAGAGAAGCCAACCATAGAATGCATGTACGTGTATGCAATGGCCCATAGGTACTGTACTGTGGTGATAGGAAGGTAGGTAGAAAGTCCTTGCGAGCTCTATGGATTTTGAAGTATAGCCTACGTTAGATCTTAAGGCTTGTTAAGAAGTGTACCAGGTGAGCTGAGGGCACTGATACCTGACTGGCATATGCACATGCAGGTTGGCCCGGGCTACATGGGTATGCATCCAACGTGACATGTGTTGGCTGTGGGTGCAAACGCAGATGTGGGTGTGAAAATACAGCCTTTATTGGATCTGGGAAAGAGGGCTCAGGACACCTGTGCAGCTGAAGTGGTGACTCAGCGGAGAGGTTTGTGCAGATACAAAGGAGACTGAGGGATGCCAGTGGTGCTGGCCACCAAAGGCCTCATTGGTGGGGCAGAGACAGGACTGCAGAGAGAGAATCTCACTGAAATTCCTTGGAGGCTGTTGTACCAGTCATGGGCTGGAGCCATGGCTATCCCCAAGGAGCTCACAGTGGAAGGCAGCAGCTGGGGGGTAGAGGCTTCAGAGAATAACATAGAAATCTCCCTATTGCATCCCCTTGATCTTGGGGCTGCTATATGCAGGCCTAGCCTCTCCGCACCAGGCTGGAGCAGCCTCTGGGTTGCACTAATTTTCACCAGCTCGTGGGGCTGAAACCAGTCAGGGACATCCAGACACATCCTCTTTCCTCTGGTCACAGCCCACATGGCAGCAGCAGGGAGGGCGTGCTGAAGGCCTGTGTCTGTGACTGGCTCTGAGCCACCAAAGGGTCCATTTTGAACTGGGATGACCCTCCTGGGGCCAGGTTCTATGGCCAGCATCCACCCGTGACTTTTATTTTTCCCCAGGGGTGCTCCGCCTCCACTCTGTCCTGAGGCCCTACCCCCACTTTGCCTCCTCCCCCGAGGCCTTGTGCTCACTCCACCTCCTCCAGGCCCCATTCCCCTCCCCTCCCCCAAAGCCCTGCCCTCGCTCTGCCTCTTCCCGCCCCTCCCCCAATGCCTCCACCTGACTGCTACTCGCTGCTCTCCGCCCTTCCCCAAGCACCTTCCCCAGCTGCCAAACAGCTGATGGGTGGTGCCAGGGCACAGATGTGGCTAGTGGGTACTGAGCACCCACTATTTTTTTCCCCATGAGTGCTGGAGCCCCCAAACCCCCTCAGAGTCGGCGCCCACTTCTCCACTTTCATTGGGTGAAAGATGTAAATAAAGGGGCTCAGCCTTCCTGGAGTGTGTGGCCCGCAATGTGAAAGGCTCCCCGCTCACCATCGGCTCCCCGCTCACCAGAGCTCCCCACCACCGGCTCCCCGCTCACCAGAGCTCCCCACCACCGGCTTCCCGCTCACCAGAGCTCCCCACCACCGACTCCCCGCTCCCCAGAGCTCCCCGCTCACCAGAGCTCCCCACCACTGGCTCCCCGCTCACCAGAGCTCCCCACCACCGGCTCCCCGCTCACCAGAGCTCCCCACCACCGGCTTCCCGCTCACCAGAGCTCCCCACCACCGGCTCCCCGCTCCCCAGAGCTCCCCGCTCACCAGAGCTCCCCACCACTGGCTTCCCGCTCACCAGAGCTCCCCATCACCGGCTTCCCGCTCACCAGAGCTCCCCACCACCGGCTTCCCGCTCACCAGAGCTCCCCACCACTGGCTTCCCGCTCACCAGAGCTCCCCATCACCGGCTTCCCGCTCACCAGAGCTCCCCACCACCGGCTCCCCGCTCACCAGAGCTCCCCACCACCGGCTCCCCGCTCACCAGAGCTCCCCACCACCGGCTCCCCGCTCCCCAGAGCTCCCCACCACCGGCTTCCCGCTCCCCAGAGCTCCCCGCTCCCCAGAGCTCCCCACCACCGGCTTCCCGCTCACCAGAGCTCCCCACCACCGGCTCCCCGCTCACCATCGGCTCCCCTCTCACCAGAGCTCCCCGCTCACCAGAGCTCCCCACCACCGGCTCCCCGCTCACCATCGGCTCCCCACTCACCAGAGCTCCCCGCTCACCAGAGCTCCCCACCACCGGCTCCCCGCTCACCATCGGCTCCCCTCTCACCAGAGCTCCCCGCTCACCAGAGCTCCCCACCACCGGCTCCCCGCTCACCATCGGCTCCCCACTCACCAGAGCTCCCCGCTCACCAGAGCTCCCCACCACAGGCTCCCCGCTCACCATCGGCTCCCCACTCACCAGAGCTCCCCGCTCACCAGAGCTCCCCACCACCGGCTCCCCGCTCACCATCGGCTCCCCACTCACCAGAGCTCCCCGCTCACCAGAGCTCCCCGCTCACCAGAGCTCCCCACCACCGGCTCCCCACTCACCATCGGCTCCCCGCTCACCAGAGCTCCCCGCTCACCAGAGCTCCCCACCACCGCCTCCCCGCTCACCATCGGCTCCCCACTCACCAGAGCTCCCCGCTCACCAGAGCTCCCCACCACCGGCTCCCCGCTCACCATCGGCTCCCCTCTCACCAGAGCTCCCCACCACTGGCTTCCCGCTCCCCAGAGCTCCCCGCTCCCCAGAGCTCCCCACCACCGGCTTCCCGCTCACCAGAGCTCCCCACCACCGGCTCCCCGCTCACCATCGGCTCCCCACTCACCAGAGCTGCCCGCTCACCAGAGCTCCCCACCACCGGCTCCCCGCTCACCATCGGCTCCCCTCTCACCAGAGCTCCCCGCTCACCAGAGCTCCCCACCACCGGCTCCCCGCTCACCATCGGCTCCCCACTCACCAGAGCTCCCCGCTCACCAGAGCTCCCCACCACCGACTCCTCGCTCACCATCGGCTCCCCACTCACCAGAGCTCCCCGCTCACCAGAGCTCCCCACCACCGGCTCCCCGCTCACCATCGGCTCCCCTCTCACCAGAGCTCCCCGCCACCGGCTTCCCGCTCACCAGGGCTCCCCACCACCGGCTCCCCGCTCACCAGAGCTCCCCGCTCACCAGAGCTCCCCACCATCGGCTCCCCTCTCACCAGAGCTCCCCGCCACCGGCTTCCCGCTCACCAGAGCTCCCCGCTCACCAGAGCTCCCCACCACCGGCTTCCCGCTCACCAGAGCTCCCCACCACCGGCTTCCCGCTCACCAGAGCTCGCCACTATCAGCTCCCCGCTCACCAGAGCTCGCCACTATCAGCTCCCCACTCGCCAGAGCTCCCCGCTCACCAGAGCTCCCCACCACCGGCTCCCCGCTCACCAGAGCTCCCCGCTCACCAGAGCTCCCCACCACCGGCTCCCCGCTCACCAGAGCTCCCCACCACCGGCTCCCCGCTCACCAGAGCTCCCCACCACCGGCTCCCTGCTCACCAGAGCTCCCCACCACCGGCTCCCTGCTCACCAGAGCTCGCCACTATCAGCTCCCCGCTCACCAGAGCTCGCCACTATCAGCTCCCCGCTCACCAGAGCTCCCCGCTCACCAGAGCTCCCCACCACCGGCTCCCCGCTCACCAGAGCTCCCCACCACCGGCTTCCCGCTCACCAGAGCACCCCGCTCACCAGAGCTCCCCACCACTGGCTTCCCGCTCACCAGAGCTCCCCACCACCGGCTTCCCGCTCACCAGAGCTCCCCACCACCGGCTTCCCGCTCACCAGAGCTCCCCACCACTGGCTTCCCACTCACCAGAGCTCCCCACCATCGGCTTCCCACTCACCAGAGCTCCCCACCACCGGCTTCCCGCTCACCAGAGCTCCCCGCTCACCAGAGCTCCCCACCACTGGCTTCCCGCTCACCAGAGCTCCCCACCACCGGCTTCCCGCTCACCAGAGCTCCCCACCACCGGCTTCCCGCTCACCAGAGCTCCCCACCACTGGCTCCCCGCTCACCAGAGCTCCCCACCACCGGCTCCCCGCTCACCAGAGCTCCCCACCACCGGCTTCCCGCTCACCAGAGCTCCCCGCTCACCAGAGCTCCCCACCACTGGCTTCCCGCTCACCAGAGCTCCCCACCACCGGCTTCCCGCTCGCCAGAGCTCCCCACCACCGGCTTCCCGCTCACCAGAGCTCCCCACCACTGGCTCCCCGCTCACCAGAGCTCCCCACCACCGGCTCCCCGCTCACCAGAGCTCCCCACCACCGGCTTCCCGCTCACCAGAGCACCCCGCTCACCAGAGCTCCCCACCACTGGCTTCCCGCTCACCAGAGCTCCCCACCACCGGCTTCCCGCTCACCAGAGCTCCCCACCACCGGCTTCCCGCTCACCAGAGCTCTCCACCACTGGCTTCCCGCTCACCAGAGCTCCCCACCATCGGCTTCCCACTCACCAGAGCTCCCCACCACCGGCTTCCCGCTCACCAGAGCTCCCCGCTCACCAGAGCTCCCCACCACTGGCTTCCCGCTCACCAGAGCTCCCCACCACCGGCTTCCCGCTCACCAGAGCTCCCCACCACCGGCTTCCCGCTCACCAGAGCTCCCCACCACTGGCTTCCCGCTCACCAGAGCTCCCCACCACCGGCTTCCCGCTCACCAGAGCTCCCCACCACCGGCTTCCCGCTCACCAGAGCTCCCCACCACCGGCTTCCCGCTCACCAGAGCTCCCCACCATCGGCTCCCCGCTCACCAGAGCTCCCCACCACCAGCTCCCCGCTCACCAGAGCTCCCCACCGTCGGCTCCCTGCTCACCAGAGCTCATCTGTATTTCAGAGGACACTTACGCATCAGAAGAAACTGTGGACCAGCAGCCAGTGCTGATGAAAGTGATGGACACAGCTGACCAGGTAATGACGAAGGAGGAATTCTCTGGGCCTCTAGAAAAATGGCAGGATCCTTCTCCCCGTGGCGCATCTAGCAGGGCTCTCAATAGACCAGGGCGGATGGGGAAACACTCTCTGCATGGGTTTGCTGTGAAGTCTCACCTTTCACCAGGGGTGAATTTGCCCTTGTGCGGAGGCCGGCCCAAGTCATATATCCAGAGGGCCTCAGCGCGTAGGCCCAGTTCTGGCCTGCTGACCAGGGGCCAATTTCAGTACAAATACAGTGCAAATTGCAGCAAATACATATTTGGGGCATCTGATCGCTTAGGCTTAAGTAACTTAGAGGGGAGTGCTGGTACTGCTGTGATCTGGGACGTTACGGAGATTTAATCTTCCCCCTCCGCTCAGAGATAGTCCTGTCTCTCAGGGGCCTCCTCCATGCTCCAGGCCTAGACCAGTGCCCACTGGAGTCAAAGATTTCCACTGCCTTCCGCAGGGCTTTGGAGCAGGGCCCCTGGAGTTTGCCAGTCCATCCCAGAAGGCCTTCCCACCGGCTCTCCCTGCCACAAACAGGATTTCTTTGTCACAAAGAAAACCCACCGATTAAACGAATCAGTGCAAAAGGCCGCCTGAAAGGCTAGTCTTCCTGGAAGCCTGCCTGAGCGAAAACCTGCCACTGCCTGCTTTTGATTGGTCTGATTTGGGGCAGCGTGAGCTGTTTTCATATCATTGATTCGTTGCACAAGGAACTTTTTCATGCCAAGCCAAGTCTGCTCTCAAACGGCCTTTTGAAATAGGCTTAGTTTGGAAACAATGTACAAAGCCCAAGACTAGCAAATGCCCCCAGACGGGCTCTGATAGTGGCCCCAGGGGCCTCTGATAATGCTGTCCTGTGTTACTCTGCTAGGACGTGCCGGTGAATTGCGAACGCTATCTCCACTGGGCCAATGCATTCATGGTCGTCTACAGCATTGACAACAAAAGGAGCTTTGAAGGCTGCCATCAGTACCTGGATATCATTTCCCTCCACGCGAAAGGCATTCAGCACGATTATCCCATCCTCCTGCTGGGAAATAAGCTGGATTTGGAGCAATACAGGTAACAATCTTGGATCGGTGCAATGCAGAGGGGTGATGTTGCTTAGCTCAGATGGTCCCGTGGAGATATGCTCTGGGCTGACGTTAGCCTTTCGTTTACTTCAAGTTGCCCCATTGCTAGCCCCGGAGTCCTCTCCTTATGCACAGAAGGGCAGCGGTAAAGCAAGGTAGCTGAGCTTGATCTGGAGGGGACAAGGGAGTTTGCGCTCCAGCCAGGCTTGTATGGCCATGCTGAGGAAAGGGGACAAGTTAGTTGCGATGATTCTGTGACGTGAACACCTGTTCACTGAGTGCTGGACTGACACCGGGAGATTCTTTTACACTGAGCCGCGGAGTGTTTCTCCTTCAGAACTGAACTCGCTTTTGGGTTGAAAACTGCTGCGAGGAGAATGTTTGGCTGAATCCCAAGCAGGGCCGGCCTACAACATTTTGGCACCTGAGGCAGGGTGTGCAATGTTACCCCCATTAATCTCCCCTCACTTGGGCCAAAACTTTGAAAGGTCTCTTGTGCCTTTCTTCCTCCAGCCCAGCACTCCACCATCTCTGTGCATCTCGAGCAGAGAGGATACATAGGCACCAGCAGCAGACACCATTTTCTACACTCTGGGTCTTTGTCATCAATGTCCCCCTCCTCCCCCCCGTCCCCTCCCCCCTGCCTGGCACCTGAGGTGGCCGCCTCAGTTCGCCTCCTGGTCAGGCCAGCCCCGATCCCAAGGATCAGATGCTGCTGTCCTCACTCATTAACTGTCTTCTTGAAGTCAGTGGGTCTTGCCGAGTGGCTCGGATGTTAACGTGCAGGGGATGCTCTGAAAGCATGACTGTGAGATTGTCATTTTGGATGATTTGCTCGGCAGAGAAAGGGGGACATGTAGTGGTATAGCTGAGGTAGGATTGGCAGCTAGGCAGAGAGATGTATGTTTATTCTGTTAAGGTGAATTGAAGGGAAGAACTCGTAGATGTGGGGGGGCTGAGAAGGGGGCAAGGTGCGGCTGCTCAGCCGTTGGGGCGTAACTCCTATGAGCTTCAGAATGTGCATCCTGCTAGCTATGCTCTAAAATGGCGGAAGGGTTCATTATTGTACAGTAGAGACCTTCTTAAATGGCAGATCTGTTTAAAACTGTGCCATTAACGTACATGAAACACCTTTATTGCATCCGAGGGCTTATTGGGATACTCTAGTTTATCTGACTGTGGGTGCGCGCTCACTCAGTCACTCGGTTATATTTATGGCAGGGCATTTGCTGTCTGACTCTTGGCTGTCATTGCTCTGTTGCTCTGCTCCCTCTGCCCTTCCTCGGCGGATGGCAGCCCGGGATGCGCCCATCGATCAGGTTCTGATTGCTCGGTGGTTCTGTAGCGCCAAGATGCACAATCCAATTCTGAATCTTTTGTTCATTTTTCCCTAGTCCCCAATTCCTGGCTGTAGATGTGGTGTGAGGACACCCCTTGCCTCCTGTTCTGAATCCCCCCATCCCGCCTCTCCCAGTGTCCACACTAGCTGGAAGGTGATTTGCTGCTTTTGAGGTTGCTGCTATTTTTAGCTGGGTTTTTTTAGGCTGCATTGTCACAATGCATTTGAACCTGCTCCAGCTCCTTGTGTTACATTATCTGACTCCCCCACCCTCTTTTCTCAGCGCTCTTTATCCCATGGTTCCCTCCACTGGGGGCGAAATGCTTTTGATGTGTTTGCCTGGCCTTGTGTGCTACTCTGGGCCAATACTTTAGGGCAGGGGTGGGCAAACGTTTCAGCCTGAGAGCCACATCTGAGGAGGGAAATTGTATGGCTGGCCATGAACGCTCATGAAATTGGGGGTTGGGGTGTGGGCTCCATCTGGGGGTGTGGGTTCTGGGGTGGGGCCAGAAATGAGAAGTTCAGGGTGCTAGAGGGGGCTCCGGGCTAGGGTTGGGGTGAGCGTGAGGGCTGCAGCTGGGGGTGTGGGCTCTGGGGTGGGGCTGGGGATGAGGGGTTGGGGGTGCAGGAGCGTGCTATGGGCTGGGACCGAGGGGTTCAGCGGGTGGGAGGGGGATCTGGGATGGGGCAGGGGATTGGGGCATGGGAGGGGGTCAGGGGTGCAGGCACTTGGTGACGCTTACCTCAAGCAGCTCCCAGAAGCAGCGGCACCCCCCCCCCCGGCTCCTATCGGGGGCTGGAGGAGCCAAGGCCATGGGCAACAGTAAATGAAGGCCTACAGTCAAATGCGAGAGGGTGATATTCTCAAATGGAGTTTCCATCTGTGTTCCGCGTCACCTTGGCGGGGTGTTTCTCTGTGGTCCATGGGCTATGGTCATGTATGCTTAGGGGCAGCTCTTCAGGCACACAATGAGTGTGCAAAACATGTCTCCAAGTGTGCACCCAGTGCTTAATTTGTCCCAGGGCTCAGCCCTGGCATTTCTGGGCTTAGCAGTTCAGAGCCCCAGCACCTCTGGGTTTGCCGTGTCCGTTATGAAAGTAAATATATTGCTTGAGCCCCGGCACCAATTTCATTAAAAATTAAACTCTGTGTGCACCTAATTTCTGCACATAATTAGTTCAAGCTGCACGTGCAAACGGAGTAACTGCACCCACAAATGCAACTGAGGAGATGATTGCTCATGCGGTTACCCAATTTCCATGCATGTTTATGGCTCCTGTATGGGCAAACGTGGCTGACGTGGTCTGTTCATTGAGGGCCATATTGTGCTATCCGTACTCCGGCTGAGTACTCTCTCACTACAAGTAGCCCCATTGATTTCACTGGGTCCTACTCAATGTGAAGAATGGGAGCAGAATGTGGCCCTGGTCCGCAGGTCCACGGGGAACTGGTACGGCTGATCACAACACAACTGCCACAGCCCTGGGGCAGGGAGTGAGAAGAAGCCCCTGGGGGAGGTTTAGGGTGGGTCCAATAGGATATAGCACCATCTTGCCAGGAACGGCAGCGTAACCGCCCTCTGTCCCGGCCCCAGGCTCTAACTGACACCAGTTGCCGTAGCCGCTTGTTGTCTGGCCAGCAGAGATTTGTACCCCAGCGTGACACCAGCTCCCTCCACAGGTCGCCTTGTCTGGGCGGCGTTCTCTGGGAAAGGTCCCCAGTGGGGGGAGGGTTGACGAGGGCCTGTTGACACATTCCCCGTGCAGCGGGGCCGTGCCCAAGTTCCCGGAACTACAGGGGACACGGCAAAGGTTCTAGTCACAATCTTGCAGTGGCTTCGGGGTGCCTGATTCTCCCTGCTCCCTGCAGGGTCTCACCTCGTTCCCCTCAAAGCTACAGCTTCCCTCCCAGGTCAATGCCATCAGCTCAGGACCTTGACGGCTCCCTGCTCTTGCCCCGGGTGCAACGTCTGATGTAACAACTGTGGCTCGGTGGGTTTCTGGGAGCTCCTTTTGACTTCCGGCTCTGAGTATGGCAGAGCTTGACCTGGGCAGTCCAGGCCTGCCTCTCCCTAAGTCTCCAGGGGTTCGAGAGAGCAGGTCAAAGTCTGGCTCCTGGGCAGGACAGCCAGGGCTTTATTATTCAAGGCTTGGGCCAGGTCCATCACTTGCTACGATCTTCACAGCAGTCAAGGTTGCTGGGGCAGACAGCAACCTCCTCAGGCTTGGGATCCAGCCAGCCCTGAGCCCATAGGTGTGGTTCAAGGTTCTCTCCCTTGTGCATCTGTGTGAGCAGGAGGGGAAGCTGAGATGGCCTCAGCCTTCTGTTCTGCAGGGGCCACCTGTTTTTTAACAAGAGTTCGGGTAATGACTCGGGTTTCTCCTTTGGTTTTTCCCTTCCCTGTTACACACATGATGTCAAGAATCAGAGAGGTGGCCGTGTTAGTCTGGAATAGCAGAGGTAACAAAGTCCTGTGGCACCTTAAAGACTAACTATAAAGTTTTGAAGCATAAGCTTTCGTGGGCTAATACCCACTTCGTCGGATGCAAGCAGTGGATATCCGACGAAGTGGGTATTAGCCCACGAAAGCTTATGCTTCAAAACTTTATAGTTAGTCTTTAAGGTGCCACAGGACTTTGTTACCTCTGCTGTTACACACAGAGAGTCTAGTGATTTTCTGGGAAGCGAGTTTGGGTTGGCAGGCAATGACCGATCGATTGTCCAGGGATAAGGAACAAGGTCGCAGTTGATTGCCCCCATGCCAGTGGGGTTGGGAGCTTTAGCAGAAAGATACAATCATGGCTTCCGTTCTGGCCATGTCGAAATACGTGGAGCTCTGATTTCATCCTCCTAGCTTCAGTCAGCGCCAGGAATTTCAGCGTGTCTGGCTCCTTTTGCCTGCTGAATGATTCCAGCGGCCATTGCCCCTGCGAGCCGCGCCGAAGAATTGTAGAGCGTGTGGGTTTCTATCGTATGATGCAGTAACACAGGCCAAAGCGCCAAACCAGCAAGAAAATCTGTTTCACCACTGCAACCCGCATGTCAGAAGAGACAGATGTATTCTGTCCCTGAGCTGCAGAACAGTTCAAGGCTGAGGTCTCAGACTTCTGCATTGCCTGACGTTTTCATGTTCAGATTTGCAAACTTGATCTCGTGTTAATGTAGACGTTTGGCATTTAATGTCTGTAGGGCTTGATCCTCTGTTGGAAGCCAATGGGAGCTTTGCCCTTCACTTTGGTGGGTTTTGGATTGGGGCCATAGTGAGTTCCTAATGAGTACATTCATGAGACTTTAATCATAGAATCATAGACTGGAAGGGACCTTGAGAGGTCATCTAGTCCAGTGCCCTGCACTCGTGGCAGGACTAATTATTATCTAGACCAGGGGTGGGCAAACGATGGCTCGCAGGCCATATCCGGCCCATGGGCTCATCCTGCCCAGCCCACCTGAGCTCCCAGCAGGGAAGGCTGCCGCCGGCCCCACCCCCGCCTTCCCCCCACCCCCAGAGCTTCAGCACGCCACTCGAGCAGTGCTCTGGGCCGGGGGACAGGCAGCATGTCTGGCTCCATGCAGCTGCCAGAGACGCTGTTGAGCGGTGTGGTAAGGGGGACAGAGCTGGGGGTTGCATAACATGCAGGGAGTCCCAGGGGGCAGTCTGGGAGCAGGCGGGGTTGGATGGGGTGTGGGAGAGTCGGGGGTCTGTCGAGGGCGGGGGAGTTGCGTCGGGAGGTCTCAGGAGGGAGTGGTCAGGGGACAAGGAGCAGGGGAGGTTAGATGGGTCGGGGATTCTGAGGGGTGGCAGTCAAGGGGCAGGAAGTGGGAGGGGACTGGATAGGGGGGCAGGGCCAGGCTGTTTGGGGAGGCAGAGCCTTCCATACCCAGCCCTCCATGCAATTTTGCAACCCTGATGTGATACCCTCGAGCCAATAAGTTGTCCACCCCTGATCTAAACTATCCCTGACCGGTTTTTGTCTAACCTGCTCTGAGAAATCTCCAATGATGGAGATTCCACAACCTCCCTAGGCAATTTATTCCAGTGCTTAACCACCCTGAAGATTTCCCTAATGTCTAATCTAAACTGCCCTTCCTCTAAATTAAGCCCATTGCTTCTTGTCCTATCCTCAGAGGTTACGGAAAACAATTTTTCTCCCTATTCCTTGTAACAGTTTACGTACTGAAAACTGTTATCATGTCCCCCCTTAATCTTCTCTTCTCCAATCTAAACAAACCAGTCTCCCCTCATAGGTCATGTTTTTTAGACCTTTCATCATTTTTGTTGCTCTTCTCTGGACTTTCTCCAATTTGTCCACATCTTTCCTGAAATGTGGCGCCCAGAACTGGACACAGTACTCCAGCTGAGGCCTAATCAGCACAGAGTAGAGGAGAAGAATTACTTCTCATGTTTTGCTGACAACACTCCTGCTAATACATTCCAGAATGATGTTTGCTTTTTTTGTAATAGTGTTACAGTGTTGACTTATATTTAGCTTGTGATCCACCGTGGCCACCCGGATCTCTTTCTGCTGTACTTCCTAGGCAGTAATTTCCCATTTTGAATGTGTGTAAGTGATTTTTCCTTCCTAAATGGAGTATTTTGCATTTGCCCTTATTGAATTTCATCCTATTTACTTCAGACCATTTCTCCAGTTTGTCCAGATCATTTGAATTTTAATCCTATCTCTCTAAACACTTGCAACCCCTCCCAGCTTGGTATCGTCCACAAACTTTATAAGTGTACTCTCTGTGCCATTATCTAAATCATTGATGAAGATATTGAACAGAACCAGACCCAAAACTGATCCCTCCAGAACCCCACTCAATATGCCCTTCCAGCTTGACTGTGAACCATTGATTGGTTTTTCAACCAGTTATGCACCCACCTTGTAGTAGCTCCATCTAGGTTGTGTTTCCCTAGTTTGTTTATGAAGAGGTCATGTAAGACTACATCAAAAGTCTAACTTTTTAGATAATTCTTTCTTCGCCAAAAGGCCGAGAAACCTACCCCATATATCACGTCCCCCATATCCAGGTTTCTTACTCTGTCAAAGAAAGCTACTAGGTTGGTTTGACATCGTTTGCTCTTGACAAATCTATGCTGTTACTTATCACCCTTATCTTCTAGGTGTTTGCACACTGATTGCTTAATTATTTGCTCCATTATCTTTCCAGGTACAGAAGTTAAGCTGACTGGTCTGTAATTCCCCGGGTTGTCCTTATTTCCCTTTTTATAGATTGACACTAGATTTGCTCTTTTCCAGTCCTCTGAAATCTCTCCCGTCTTCCATGACTTCTCAGAGACAATCACTAATGGCTCAGATATCTCGTCTGTCAGCTCCTTGAGCATTCTAGGATGTATTTCATCAGGCCCTGGTGGCTTTAAGACATCTAACTTGTCTAAGTAATTTTTAACTTGTTCTTTTCCTATTTTAGCCTTTGATCCTATCTCATTTTCACTGGCATTCACTATGTTAGACATCCAATCGCTACTAACCTTTTTGGTGAAAACTGAAACAAGAGAGTCATTTAGTACTTCTGCCATTTCCTGTTATTGGTTTTTTTCCCCCCTCATTAAATAACAAGTCTATCCTGTCCTTGGTTTTATTTTTGCGTCTAATGTATTTGTAGAATGTTTTCTTGTTACCCTTTATGTCTCTAGCTAGTTTAATCTCGTTTTGTGACTTGGCCTTTCTAATTTTCTCCCTACATACTTGTGTTGTTTGTTTATATTTATCCTTTCTAATTTGACCTAGTTTTCCCTTTTTGTAGCACTCGTTATTGAGTTTCAAATCACTGAAGGTTTCCTGGTTAAGCCAGGATGGTTTCTTGCCATGCTTCCGAGCTTAGTGGCCTCCAGGGCCCCGAGTCAATACATGCCTAACTAAGCATCGGAATAGTCTTAAATGCATTGACTTTAATAGGACTACTCACGTGTTTAATGTCAAGTTTTTGCTGAATTGGGGATCGAACCCTCATTTTTGAAGGGTACCGGTGTAATACATTGTGGCTGTGCATATCCAAGCAATCGGGTAGTTAGTGTGAAGCAAAGCAAGACCTAATGAAGTCAATGGGAATTTTTTCATTGACTTAAATGGATCAGACTCTACGCAGTGTAAATTCTTTTCTCTCGGGCTCAAGCCCTCTCTATTAGCTGCCCCTTTGTATCTGGCTGTTGTAGTGGCTAGGGCTGGCCACTAGAGGGAGAGATGATCTCAGGCCCGTAGCCCGGCCTTCGACCTGTGCATCAGCTGTCATGGTTGGTGGTCTCTGCTTGGCTCACCTCCCTTCCTGTTCTCCTTTGGCAGACAGGTCACCAAAGCGGAAGGGGTGTCTCTAGCCGCCAAGCACGGCTGCTCGTTTTACGAGGTCTCGGCCTGCCTGGAGTTCGAGGCTGTGCAGCACGTGTTCCATGAAGCTGCGCGGGAAGTGAGGCGGGAGATGGAGAGGAACCTGCCGGTCCGACCGCTGTTCATCACGGAGGAGAGGCCCTTCCTACACCTGGCTGCCCCGACTCCCATGGCCTCCAAGCACGGGCTGGCCAGCTGCACGCTCAACACCCTCTCCACGGTCAACTACAAAGAGATTCCTTCCGTGGCACAAGCCAAGCTGGTCACGGTGAAATCGTCCCGGGCTCAAAGCAAGAGGAAAGCTCCCACGTTGACCTTACTGAAGGGCTTTAAAATATTTTAAGCCTTGGCCCCTCCAAGGGATGGGAAAGGAGCTGCCATTGGATTTCATGGCATCCCAGGGAACCTTCTCCAACTTCTGCAGTGGCATATTTGACAATCTCCACGGCAGCCGTGGCTTACAGACCATCTTCCGTGATTTACTGACAATGCACTTGGCCTTAGATCTACAGCAAAGCACTTTGGTAGGAATGCAGCAGGATCGAGTGCAGAAGAGTCCGAAACTTTATCATAACTTCCTCCTAAATCACTGACTATTTGTCCGGTCCCTGTAGCTCAGTATTGACATGATATTTGCACATTAGTCCTAGCATTTGCACTGGGTGTTAGTAGAGCTATTTGTTATAAGAGAAGCAGGACAGAGAGAGGGAGAAATGAAGCCTATGTTATATCCGTCACATCAGCAGGAAGCCCTCGCCCTGTGTTCTCCCAAGAGGTCAGATCCTCTGCTTGTACATGTGTATCACCATCCCTTGAAAAATCAGCTCCCGTAAATGCCCACTAGCTGATTAGACAAGCGGTGCAGCCCATGTAATAACTGGGTCCAGAGTATCAAAACGCAATGCTCATTACAAATATAGTGCCCAGTTTGATACCCTGTAGTGGGAATATTTGGCGGAGCTGGTTGGAATATACGACTTCATCAGAGCCTGGATGGTTTATGGAGACGTATTGGTTCTCACAAAACTTTTGTCAGGAAGTTTTTAGAGAGAGGGAGAGAGGAAGCAATTGAGTGGCTAAGACATTCAGCTGACATGAGTTCTCCGTGCATTGTCCTGGGATGAGGGAGACCTGGGTTAAATTTCCTGCTTCGGGCTGATTCCCAGCAGTTTTCATCCGCGATCACTTTGACTCTGGCAGACCAGGGACACGAACCCAGGTCTCCCATATCCCAGGGGCCTCTCTCTCTTTGCAACCTTGAAAGTCACCACAACATGGAATTGTTGTATTCTGGATAAACTGTAGTATTTGTGAGTGCTGGAGATCTGCAGTGTGAAGGCCTAACGTCTGATGGATCTGGATAGTAGGTGGTCGGAGATACATGTTGGACATAAGGTTGGTTGTGATACCTTGACTCTGAATTTCCATACTTTCCAATATTAGGTTTTTTAGGGTTTTTTAAAGGATTTCTGTTACTGAAAATTTCCTAGTTTCCCAGCATTTGTTAAATTTTCAGTGTTCTTCTAAGGTTCTGTCCCCTAAAATTACTGGTATGTATTTACAGCCCTAACTGGATTGGACTGCAAATCAAATCCAGAGTTTGTATCCTGTGCGACTCCTATTGAAATCAATGGAAAAACTCCCCTTCACTTCCATGGGAGCAGGAACAGGTCCATTGTTTAGAGATCTGCAAATCCCATTTCAGGGGGTGGGGGCTGTAGCACGTGTGCAGATGAAAGTCCTTATTGCCAGTATTGTGTTCAGGGAAAGCTAGCAAAATGTTGACAGAAAGTGCTCTAGTCTAGGGCCAATACATTTCATTTAATGACCGCAGACCGCCCCCTAGTGGAACGTTAGCACACTGCCGCTGATATGCTTTTCTCATGGAAGGACAACAGCAACTAGACTCCAGAAATGTAGGAGGTGGAGTCTGGTCTATAAATGTATATTGCCCATCCAGTGACAGATGGATTTAAATCATTCAAACAAAGCTGATGGCACATATCAAATCAAATCAGTGTTTGCATTTTGCTGTTTAAGCAATAAGTAAGGAGAGGTTTTTAATTTAAATGAAAAGAGTTGCAAATATAATTGCAGCAGAATAAACACTTCCAGGCATATAAAAACAATGCCTATGCACTGAAATAACTTGTACCAAAAATATATTTTGTAATGTTTGTTTTTTTACAACGCAAGGTTCCTTTTAAAAAATGTAGTCAATGGAATACCCCTTTACTGGTGGATTTAAACAAAATCTTTTGTGTGTAAGATTGATATATTTTCCATTTGTCTTAAATTATTTGTGGGTGTCTCCATTCCATGCTGTCTGTGGAGAATGCTCAAGAAGGTGAAACCAAGGGCAAATTTCACAATGGACAGGGCATTTTTCTTAAGAAAGGTTATGTACTTTATTTTCCTTGTTGTACTAGATTTGGGGACAGTAACTGCTCTGCTTCTGTCTGGAGTTGCACTTCTCTGCAGAGTAAAGTCACGTATCTATAATTTCGCAATGTCAATCAACTATTTTGGAAACTATTTTAATAAAGGCAACTTTTGACGAAGCGTCAGCACATCTGCTTGGCTTCGGCATTTTCTCGATGAACCTTCGCAGAGGTTTTTTTAAAAAGCACGCATACCCTGGCTGACCACAGTAAAAATCCTCCCCCTTCCTTGTCTGGTTTGGCTCCGTTAATTGTTTTGCAGTGGGAGCAAGTGACAGCAGAGAGGGGGCGGGCAAAGCTGACATGTAGGCGTGGCCTTGGAACCAAAAGACAGAAGAAGGGAAGGATCAGGCCATCTTGGCATCAAAGCAGGTGGGACCAGACCAGCCTATCTGAGTCAAGAGCAGCTCATGCTGAGGAATCTCCTCTGTCATTTGGTTTTATTCCCCCTGATAACCTGGGCTTAACTTTCAAAGCTCCAGTCAGCAGGAATTCCGAGTCTGGGGTCTAGACTCGGATTGTGCTCGCTGTTACATGTCCTCCTCAGACCTGTCGGCATACAGGGCCGTGACATTGCCATCCTTCCACTGCACCAAAACCTCCCCTGGTCTTTGTTCCTTTGGCAGCAAATCTTGTGTTAAAGCAGTCGAGTTCTTATCGTCCTTCAGATCCACAAAGGGTGGCTTGGGTTCTGGCTCACCTGGTTTGGCAGCTTGTTCGTACATGAGGACAACCTTCCTCTTTCTAACGGGGAGGGATACAAAAAGAAGCGAGACGTGAACCCTCAGGCTCTCGTGCGGCAGGGGTGGAACCGGCGGATACGCGGCTCGGCACGGGGGCGGGGGGGTTACAGGAGCTGAGGATGCTTAGAAAACCCCAGAGGCCTCCAGGCGTGGAAGCAGTGTGAAGTGGTTCAGTCCACACAGCTGCCGTTTATATTACGACAACGAATCCAATGGGAAAACATAACACACCAAAGTGTCGACGCGAGGGGTGGCCAAACCACGGCTTGCGAGCCGCATGCTGATGTTTTACGGTTAAAGTGCAGCTCAGGGAGCCCCCCACCCTCCAGTCCCTTCTCCATTGACCAGTCTGGGGGGCTCATCCATGGGGCCCAGTGTCTCCATGGCCTTGTTCCCCCCTGTGCCCCAGCAGTGGGTTTTACAGCCTCCCTGTACCCCTAAAGTTCTGTGGGTCTTACCTGTTTGCCAGGATATTTATTCCCAGAAGGCAAAGTCCCAGAACGAGAACCACAAAGGACAGGACTAGAATGGAGTAATTCCACGTGGAGGCTGCGGGGGGAGAAGCATTGACAAGTGACGTCAGCGTGTGCAGAGCCATTCTGACAACCGTGTTACAGCCAAGGTCTGTCGGGGGCGTTCCCGGTTGTGCGGGAGGGTGGATGAGTTGGGTGCAAATCAGTTGCAGGGTTGGGGGAGGGCAAAGGGGACTGTGCTGAGCTCCCTTCAAAGAGTCATAGATTCTGAGGCCAGAAAGGCCCACCAGATCACCCAGTCTGACCGCCTGTAGATCCCAGGCCACCAGCCCCAGATTGTACCCGCAGGCTGACCCAACCACCGAAATGAGACCAACGGATGACAGCTCACAGGAGGTTGGGTTGTTGGGTGTCTTTGGGAAAGAACAGGAGGGTGCACCACTGCCCCAGGCCCCTGCCATGGCAGGGAAATGGTTAATGAGCTATACCCACATCATCTGGGCAAGTGACCCGCACCCACCTCTGCCGAGAGAGATGGGAACCCCCCCCCCCCCCCCCCAAGGTCGCTGCCAACCTGACCTGAGGGAACATTCCCTCCCGACTCTGCCTAGGACGATCATGGAGCATGCGAGCAAGAACCAGCCAGCCAAGGACCCGAGAAAGCGTTTGATCGCTGCCGCCTCTGCCCTCATTGATTTCACAAGTGCCGCGAAAGGCAGGAGAGTTCACAGGGCAGCTCCTGTGACCTTGCAGGACCTGTAAAGTGCCCTTCCTTGGTCTGCTCCTGAGGACACCTCACCTCGGCTGTGTACCCCAACCCAAGGGGCCCCCAAGGCAGCTGCTTGTAAGGAGTGTAAAGAACCTGGCAGTATTAAACCTCGAAATGGGGGAGTGGGCTTTCACCCAAACAGAAGGAGAGGGGCTAGGGCTGAAGCAGCGAGTGGAAGGTATTTGTCCTGGTGTGTTATCAGCAAGTAATCACATGCGCTCTGGCCCTGAAGTCCTTACTCAGGCAAAACTCTATTGACTTTGGGATTTGGCCCATTAAAAGCTAATATTTAATGATCAAACTCCATGGCATGCTTGAGCTCTTCTGCACGCTCCTTTTTTTGGGGTGAATACCAGTGTTTTCTGAACCAGTCTCTGGAGCCAGCTCCAGCCCAGGATGGCCTGGCTTTACCCCTTGGGCACTAGGACTTGGATCCTGCACCGGAAAATCAAGGGGAGTTTTGCCGTTGACCTCAGTGGGTGTGGGATTGACCGTACCTCATCCGCTCAACCCACAGCGATCCCTGATCACAGAGCTTTGCTCCAATGGCTGGAAGACCCATTGGGAGAAAGGTCAGCCAGCACACTGGAGCCGTTTCCATGTAGAATGTAGACATTTGCGAGGGAGCTCTCGGTAATAAGATGTCCTCCATCCCACTTGTATTTGCCTCTTGATTCTAGAGACCTTGCCAGAGCCAGGGAAAGACCTAAGTTTGTAACATAGGCAGCTACCTCTGGAGTCGGGGATTTTCTAATGAAACGTTTTGGGAAAAAGCTGATTTATCAACACTGAACTTGTTCGTGGGAAAGAGCCGGGTTTAAAAATCACCCAAGTTAAAAAAAAAAAAGTTGGAAACTCAAAAACTCTCATGGGACAGGAATACCATTTCTGGCCATCCGCTACGGTTGGAGTGACTCCCCTTGCTTTCTGCCACTAGCCAACAAGGTTCACAACCAGACGTTTGTTTCCCCTGCAGCCCCTGACCACCTACCATGTTTATTTATGGTACTTACAATCTCCTCTCCGTAAAAACCACAACATCTCCTGTAGGTGTTCTTGGGACGTAGGCATTCCAGGAATGGGATTACCTTCCACTTCGTCACTCATCTGTGCACTGGTAAGAGCCATAGTGAAATATCTACTTCTCTCTGCCTTTGCTGTGAAAAACCAGAAAGATGGACGGGACGTCTGTTTCTGTTGCAAATGTGCAGGACAGAAGAGCCTTGCTACTAATTCACAGGGCTGAATTTCTCTTGTTTCACACCTCTGCTTGTGCAGGGGCAACAAGTATGCAAAATGGGGGCACAACCAGTTGCATGTGCAAAAGTGAGCTCACAAACAGGGTCTACAGCAAAAAATGTGTCTCAGGGTATCCAAGGAACAGGGATCGGAGAGACATGTCTGTGATTGCTCCGTATGGTATTAGTCAGGTTTACTTACTTATGGCCAAATCAGGAAGTCAGTGGCACTCTTACCTTTGAGTTCCGTGAAACCAGATCTAGTTCTTTCATACTCAGGTTTTACCTAAAGGGACTGAGAAATCTGAAGTTGACTTTCCACATTATGGGACCTATAGGATCAATACCTATCTGCATGCTTCTTAAAGCCCTTTGCTATCTGTGGGAGACGGCTGCCTAGTGATCAGTGTTGATCTTTCTCAGCTGATTGGCTGACACTGCAGATCCCCTTTGTGTGGGATACACAGGATGGCAAAAACACAGCAAATTCATGGCATATTATTAGAGAGTGTTGCATGTGTTTAGAGAGTGACTTTTCTTTTTGGAGTCTGGTGCTTACCTGTTTTCTGCTCACATATGCTCCGCCCTCTACTGACTCGCCATCGGGAACTTGGGCTTTTTGTCTTTGTTAGAGCGGCTTTTTTCTTATCTGCACTCAGGTACATACGGGTGCTGCCCACCGAGTGCAGCGAGAAATTAACACACTCCCAGTTTGCATATGCTGCGCTTTCACAGGGACTTGACCATACTCTGTTGGCTTCATCTGTAGACAGACATTTCCCGGTGCCTTGATTGATCAAGGAATTCTCTCGCCAAGCCCAGTGTTGGAACTCTGAAGTGGGATTACAGTCCTCTAAAAGTAAATCCTCATCCGTTGGGCTGGCTTGTAAACACAGCTTGACTTCAGCGTTTTGAATGAGAAAACCCCGGGTGCCTGCAAAGAAACCAGAGCTTGATCCTGTAGGATGGGACAGTTACCTACAAAGCACAGTGTAGACAGGAATCGAGTCAATCTTTAATGTCTATGGGGAGCAGACAGGACTCATGCAAACGCTCCCCACGCAGTGAATTGCATGGAGTTCAGTTTCCCTCTCTTGGCAGGACTGAATCGACTCTCCTGGGATTGGAACCTGTTGTTGTTCCAAGGAGCGTACATGTTTCAGATCAGGAGGAAATCCACTGCAGTCCTTTACAAGCTGCTGTTCTACAGGTGCGGGCAAGAGGATATTGATGTCCCCATTAACATCCCCAGCTTACAACCCAGCTGCTCAGCTATACCTGTGATCTGGGGGGGATATCAAGTTCATCTACTAGACCTTTTACTGTTTTGCTAGCTAATCTTGGGTATTTCAGTCCTAGCACATCTCTGCTATGGGCAGTTTGCGAAAGTCCCCCAGTGTACCGAATGATTTTGGGTCACGTTGTACCCACGATTACACTCAGGTAACAACCCTGACGCCAATGAGATTTGCAACAGAGGGCAAAATTTGGAAGTAACTGTTACTGAGGTTACTCCAGATTTACGCCAATATGGATTAGAGGAGAACTGGCCCATGGCTCAGAATATAGACAACCAAATGATGAAGGAGCTAGAGCTCCACTTGTGTCAGCACATGACTGCAATGGCACACTTACATTTACACACGCAGGTCCCGTGTGTGCACGCGGACAATCAAACAGGTACCTGTGTTTGCCAATGGGCACATAGGCATTGAAATAGCCACTCCAGGTGCAAATGGCCCGTTTTCAAGCCAAATGTGGCAACTGGGCATGCAGCTGTAGGGAAACAAGGGTGTATCTAAGTTGGGCACCTATGCCCCCGAGTGATTCATTTTATAACCTGATCGTCAGTGCCAGTGTGTAAGAGTTCAAGACAAGGTGCTGTCTTGGTGGGAGAGGGGCTAGTCCTCATGTTGTCCTTTCACCAAGCAAAGACTCTACCTTGCACCAGTAGAAAGAGGATTATCCAGAGTGACTTCATAGTGGTAGGTCCCATTCTGAAATGCAGAGGGCTTCTTCGAAGTATGGTACTTGGAAACCTGGGAAAGTAAAAAACCCAAGAGGTTATGGATACTTTCTTGATACCCCAAGAACCTGGGTGGTGGGAGTTTGATAGTATTAGAGGTCACCGCCTATATCAGTGCAGAACAATGTCGCTGCTGTAAGAGGCTCAGAAGAATCAGAGATGTTAGACCTGCCTGTCCATTCCCCAGTGTCCAGCACCTGTGCTCTCTTCCCTCTCATTATACACAGGAGCAAGGGGAGCTCAGCTCCAGCCCATTCCACTGCCTGCTCGATCAGCCCATTCAGACCTGTGTTCTGATGTCCAGCTTCGACTTCTGTGCTGCTTCTCTTCTCATTGCACCAGGCTGAGCTGACAGGATGGGATGCAGAGCTGATTCCAAGAGTCTCTCAGGGAGTGGCCGTCCCCTGAGCAGCCCTGGGCCTGCTGCCAGGAGCCAGCTCTGTTCCCAGTAAGGCTCCTTTCCTCTCTTCCTTCCCTCAGGCGGCAGCTGCTTCCCTCACTGGCTCCCCTGCCAGCCAGGACTGGACATACGTCTTGTGAGAGCATCTGCTGCCCGTCAGAGGAAAGCAGAAGAAGTGACCAAGTGTCTTGAGCGTGGAGAGCTCAGCTATCAGCAGGGGGAGGAGGCAGTTCCTGGTGCCAGGCTGACGGGAAGATGTCTCCTCTTCCCTGAGTAGCTCCTAGAACAGGGGTCAGCAACCCGCGGCTCCGGAGCCGCATGCGGCTCTTTCATCCCTCCGATGCGGCTCCCTGTGTGTTCTAATTTTAACCGGCCCGCAGACTGTTCTCTATGCGGCCCGCCAGCACTGTCCAACCAGTGCGCGGAGCCGCAGCCGAAAGAGAGGGGCGGGGTCAATAAGAGGCGAGCGGCGGGGGGGGGGGGGGAGAAGAACGGAGGCGGAGCCGGGGCCGGGGCACGAGGCGAGGCGGAGCCGGCGGAGAAGTGCGAGTCGGGCCGGGGCCGGGGCAGGAGGCGAAGCGCGGCGGAGCCGGCGGATAAGAGCGAGCCGGGGTCGGGGCACGAGGCAAGGCAAGGCAAGCTGGGGGAGGGGGGGAGTGAAAGCACGGCCGGGGGGGGGGGGAGGAAGAAGAGCGAGAGCACGGCTGGAGGGGAGGGGGAGGGAAGAAGAGCGAGAGCACGGCCGGAGCGGGGGGGAGGGAGGGAAGAAGAGCGAGAGCACGGCCGGAGCGGGGGGGAGGGAGGGAAGAAGAGCGAGAGCACGGCCGGAGCGGGGGGGAGGAAGGGGGGGGAGGAAGAAGAGCGAGAGCACGGCCGGAGGGGGGGGAGGGAGGGAAGAAGAATGAGAGCACGGCTGGAGGGGAGGGGGAGGGAAGAAGAGCGAGAGCACGGCCGGAGGGGGGGGGGGAGGGGGTCGGCCCTCACACATCTTCACCGTCCTTACCAAATCTGGCCCTCTTCCCAAAAAGTTTGGACACCCCTGATCTAAATGCAACACATTATAGTTTGTTTATACATAGCATAAAGGCAAAGAAAACGTTATATGCAGTGTTATTTCATTTTAAATGTCAAAAGGGTTTTGTGGCTCCCAGTGTTTTCTTTACTGTGGGAAACGGGTCCAAATGGCTCTTTGAGTGGTAAAGGTTGCAGACCCCTGTCCTAGAAGCTGGCACCTCTCGCTCCTCTCAGCAGGCCAAGCGTCTGCCATCCACTCCTTAAGATGTCCTCAGCTCCTCCACTCACTCTGCCTGTTGGTCCCACCAGCAGGCCTCAGTCCCATCCGGAGGGATTGTGTCTGGCGACTGTTTAGTCTCTGTGGCCCGTTCGGTCCTTAACCTCTTTGTTGAGCCTGCCAATGAGGGGGCTAATTACCACAAACTGACATGGGGGGGGGGGGGTTGGGGGGTGGCAGGATGCTTGCCTGCTGTAGCGGAGTGATCACTCCACTCCTGCCCTGAGGGGATTAAAAGCAGCCCTGCAGAGGCTGTGGCTAAAGAAAAGTGGCCCAGCAGAGGGCTGCACCAGAGGAAAGGCAGCTGGGGAGGAGCAGCCACAGCTGTGGCTAGGTTAATTAAGGCCCAGGTGGCCCTGATAAAAGGGCCCAGAGTTTGGTGCTCAGAGACAGTCTCCTCTAGCTGTGGAGGCAGACTGCCCTGGCTGCTTGGGAAGCTTGAGAGGGTACCTGTAGTGGAGCAGGATTGGGGGGAAAGGCCAGAGGAGCTGGGGGGCTCCAGGCTGGCAACTCCCCAGGCTGCAGGGCCTAGTCTGTGGCCAGGCAGGGGTACTGAGGTTGCAGGGGGCAGTCCACGGGTAGGCAGAGGCAGCAGGCCAACCCCCTTGCCTGATGACGACTGACTGTTACACTGCAGTCTGCCCCAGGGAGCGGGGGTTTGATGCTGACTGACAGTAGCCTAGACTGAGGCAAGGTGGGGCTAAGAGGGTTGGGGGTTCCCCAGAGTGGGGAGACCCAGCGGCAGAGTGTGAGGGTACTGCCGGGGGGCAGCACCCCAAGTACAGGGCACCGGGGTCCAGGGAGAGACACGGGGCCAGCGGACAGCGAGACACCAGCCTGCAGAGGGCGCTCTGTGCGGAAGACGAGCTGATTCCCTGGACGACCAGCGGGAGGCGGTGCAGGGGTGAGTCGCTGACCCGCTACACCTGCTAAGATCTGGACTGAGCCCGTGAGACTCAATTTATTCAGGCCACTAGATGGTAAAAAGTTCACTCCCAAACTGCTCTGGATTTGAACTGTACCTTACCTCTAGGTAAATGATTCTTCGGCCCATCCCTAGTCCCTGGGCTACTCTGTCATCATATTTCATGATTTACTATTATAACCACCGAGATTTTTGCATTCCATACTCTTGCTTTAATGTGCAATAGCTCATGTGGTTTCTTCTGACCCCAGAGCTGCCCATGGTAAATTGCTCCCAGCACATTATGCTGCTCAATTCATGCTAATAAGGATCCTGCTGACTATTACATGAAAAATCTGCCCTACTGGTTATTCACCTGACGATTGCTCTGTTCTGGCCGTAGGTCATGGACTACAATTTCCTAACAATTCAAAGTTCATTTTTATGGCCAGCGAAGCATGCAGGCTCATTTCCTCATGGCAGAAAGGCATGCTACAGGCAAGACATGTGCAAATGTCATTCTGCAATGTTATGTTTTACAACAGCACCGCCTTTTAGAGAATGAGACTAAAACCCCTGGCCGAAGGATGTGTTACCTCACTGTCTGTTAAGTTTATAAGCCTACAGAGAGTTCATTCGCCATAGAAAGAACAAGCAAACTATGGTGTGTCAGGGGAGGCAACTTATCTGAATGAGAAGTCCAGCATAGAACGTTTTAAATCATGAAGGATGTTTTCTGTGTAATAGCATGGTCAAATAATAATATCTGACATGTACGTGGCATCTTTTATCCCCAAATGCTTCATAAACTAGGGGCAAAATCCTGAAGTCCTCGCTCAGCTCAAACTCCCACGGACAGCAATGAATTCAGGAGAATGGCTTCAGAGGGGTTGGACCCATAAAATACCCATGAAAAGCAGCCAACTCTGGGCTGGAGGGCAGCAACCGAGCAGTGTTTTGCATGTGAGTGGGAGAGGGGAAAATTTTGGTAACGGACATTAGGGCAAACCCCCTATTATTGTGGAAACGGTGAGGGGATCTTTTATGTCCACATGTTCCTGACAGGAACTCCCTATTTAAAGCCTCCTTCATCTCTCTCACGCAAAATAAACTGCACTGAATTCCATTTATCTGCCTCCAGCCTATGAAAGCCTGAACTGAGCCCATGGTCCCAGAGAGCTTTGCATTTCAAACCTGAACCCCAGACTTTTAAGCTGCCCTTTCACAGTTTTTTGATGTGCCCCATTTCACGGTTAAAATCCTGGGCTCTTTCGTTGCGATAACGAAAAGCAGGGGGCTGGTCGCTAGGACGGGCTGGGCCGCGAGAATGCCATTTTGCAAACCAAGGGAAAGTTCTGGAATTTGGTTTCATTCTGCATCAGGATCAAACTGAGACGTTCTGAAATGTTTCACAAGTAACAAGCTCTGCAGGTTAGGATGTGCCCCTGGAATGTGGGAGACCTTGCTCTGCCTGGAGCTGGCTGAGTGCCCCAACTGCTAGGCTGTTGATTATTGGGGTGGCACGCTCGGTCTGACCAGAAATTCTGCCCTGGACTGAAGGAAACTGTCACCGTAACGAATGCCTTTCCAGTAAGAGTTTCAGTTTTGACTAGTCCGCATTGGCTGATGAAGAAACGTTTAGTCGAAAAATTCCTGACCGGCGCTATCAGTGGCATCCCTGCTAGCACCTTGGTGACCTCTTCCCCAGTTCCTCCCAGACCCAACCACAGCCATAGTTGCTGTCACTAAGGCCACGTCTACATGCCGAGTTAGGGATGCAATGCCACCACTCACTACACATCCTCCTCCTACCTCTCGTTGGACTAGTGTTCGTCTAAACGGCAGCGTAGCCAGGATAGCATGGGTAGTGGCAGTGAAGGTACTGCTTAGCCGTGCTGAGTACATAGCCACGGGCTACAGGTAAGTTTGTACTCAGCACAGCATGTACTCCATGGCTACACTTCTTTATACACTTGCTCAGTGAGCTCCAATGCAAAGATGTGTATGCAAACAGGGGAATCATACCCCTAACTCATAGTGTAGCTATAGCCTTAGGTCGCTGGGCTAGACTCTCCGGAGCTGCACCCTAACCAATTCAGAGTTACGTTTGCAGCCCTATCAGGCGCTCCCCTCCTGATGTCTGTGACTGAGGACACCACCCACTGTGCAGAGGGTACTTTAATACTTGGTCCAATTTGGGGAGCTCAGGAAAGAGCAGGCCGGTTTCCCGATTGCCCTAGCTTTTCTTCATTTCAGGCCTGCGCACAGTGGGGTCCACATTTCATCCTGTTTGGGGAACATTTTCCCCCCGGTTATTTTGGGTGACATTACACCGGCAACATTTCATATTGTTTCCAGAACCTGGATTTTCACATGCCAAAAATCACACCTTGGACTTTTCGGAGAAAACACGGATGCTCGTCTGCCCGGACGTTCACATTTTAAAAAACCCTCAGGGTTCCACACAAAACCAGGCGCTGTGGAATTTTGCAGGGTTTTTCACGTAACTGCCCCCTTTTTATTAAATTGCAGTGAAATGTGGAAACTCAAATGCTGAGACTGTCACATTAATAGGGAATATTTTATACAACCCCAACACTCAGACCTGCAGAAGCTTACCTATTATAGCAACCCTTATGCACGCAGGCAGTCGGGGGCTGGAACAATTTGTACTGTGGGAGTGCTGAGAGCCATTGAGCCAAATGTCAAACTCTGGATCTGATGGAAACGGCGTCAAGCCAGGGGCGTGCGGCCGCACTGCCACCACGTCTAGTTCCAGTTCCTATACAAGCAATCCAATCAACTACACGAGTAAGTTTGTGAAATCAGGGTCTGGGTATTACGATCTGAAGATCTGGCCCACGAGAGGATATTTCCACCCCCCGTTGGGCACACCGTATTGCACAATCAAAATCTGTCTTAGGATGTCGCAAATATACCCTTTCTTTTTATTTTGCACGTTGACTTTTATTGGGCTTGAACATTTTAGGCCATTTCCCAGGAGACATGCTGCGCTCAGTGTGGGCTCAGAACTCCCAGTGATGCTCATAAAAGTACAATGCCAAATTTTTGAGACTACTGGGGGCCAAATCAGATCAGCTGGCCAGCAGGCCTTGACGTCTGCAGTCAAGGTCCTCCAACCCCTCTGTGATTTATCTTGTTGATACCAGCAACAAAGGCTCAGACCAACTTTCAGACAGGCCGTCTATATGGACTACCTGATAAGAAATGATTTATGTCCTTTCTGTCTCCTTGCCCTATCATCCTACAATATATTACAATAATCACATTTTGGGATTAAGCACCTTAGAAAATTGTATTCTCTTGTCTCCGTTCCGCTGGACTCAGTTCATGGTGATGGGTTGTATATTAATTGCATTAAATCTTGCATGTCATCCCAGATATTGTATCTGAAGACTCCCATCCTAACTCTTGTACTAAATTTGCATACACTGTGCAAGGCCTTGTAAACAGAAGCTAATATTTTTGTGTCCAAGAAAGTTAAACTTTGGAATCAGTTCAACCAGTTTTTAGCACTTGGGAGCAAAATTGTTTAACTTATTAAAGGAAAAAATATTAAAACAGGAGGCACTTTTTAAACTTTGGTATTATTAGAAACCTAGGAGCAAATCTACATACCATTTTTCAATCACAATATTATTCTGGTTTCCTATGCATAGGAGCATAAACATTTGAATATGGGTATATCCTTCTTCCCATCAAAGTCCCTTTCTTATCGATAAAAGGATACACCCTCTTTCCTCAAGAATATCATGCAGGCTTTATACAAAAATCTCCAATAATTCCAATTTAAAAAGTAAAAAAGAAAGAAACTTTCATTTAAAAATACCTGAACATGAACTCACCAGAAAGCCAGCAGTTCTCAGAGGAAGGGAAATTACATTTCTTATGTAAATCTTGCCATCTGCTGCTCTGACGTTATGCTAAGCATTCAATGCTTCACTTCAGCAGTTAGAGCCTCTTTGCTCTGACGTCCTGTATATCACAGGCAGTGATTCATTCTGCTGCTCCTAATCACGTGGAAAGCAGAAACCTACAGGTATCTTTTTCAAAGTCCCAGAAAATAGCACCACTCTCTCCTAGGGGTTTCCTTTCACAACACAAGGTGAATGAACTTTACCCCAAGATGAACTTTGAGAATGTTCCATTTATTTAGTCAAGTTGTTGGCTTAATCAGTATGAAAAAAATCCGAATCAAACTAGATACTGAAACGTAGTACTCTGGTTATAAAAAAAAAAAAAAGTTACGCAATAGGGTTTCTGTGGCTCAACCTTTGTTAAGTGAAACCGTACAAGGAGAGGTGGATTAATATGTATTGGGGCCACCCCCATTACAAACAAGAATGTATCAAAATCCATTCATATAAAAAGACTCCATTCAGTGTTTATACACTGCATTCATAATAAAGCAAATCATATCCCAGTTAATTATGCCTAAATTAACTGCTCAGTTTTTCCTCATCGAAAATTAATAGGGCTAGATATTATCCACACCATCACACAAAGGTGTTCACAGCTAATCTGGACAACACTAGGATTTCAAGAATCAATTGTTCACAGGTCAACACATGGTTCATTCCTCTCCCCCAGTTTTTTTTTATCTGGACCATTACGCATGTTTTCCCACCTATTGAACCTGCTACAGTTCCATTTTTCTACTGTGGCAGCAAAGAGATCTGAAAGACAATAGGCACAAGTCCAGAAAGTAATTTTACTTAAAAGAAATAATCCTAACCTGAGGTAAAATGACTCTAATATTCAGAACTTTACCTTTCAGCCAGTGATGAGAACTGATTTAAAACTAAGTTTGCAATTGATTACACAAGCTATGAAAAAAATGTTGAAAGAATCTGATGTGTGTCAAAGTGATTTTCTTGGCTTTTTGCCAAAGGCAATTCATGTCAAACTATAATTAAGTTTTAGGACTAATTATTTCAGCTAATCAGAAACTAGCTTATACATAGACATATCACACTTGTAAGAATAGGCCAGGTTCTGATTAGCCAGAGCACACAACAGGATGTTCGTTTGGTCATTAACAAGCCAATGAACATGTAGTTTTTCCAATAATACTGGAGAGAGAGAATATTCGTCACTCCATTATACTAATGCCTCACCATCAATGTAAAGAAGGGAAAAAAAGTCAGGGGAACGGAAGGTCCCTACAAGATAAATTTCTCCCACTTCTACAACTAACTGAGTTTGTCCTTTAGGCTTGGCTGTGGTATTTACATACCAACAGATGACCATTAGCCCATGACAACAGTTGCTTCCACTGACTGTTTCTGTTAAGTAAATTTGGGTGGATCACAATTCATTTGTGAGTCTGGAAGCTGTGGCCCAGTGTAAACAGAGCCACATCAATCCATGCTGAAGGAGGGGGGAAAAGTGCACAAAGTTTTAGAAGTATGTTTGGGGTAAATAGAACTATGGTCTTTCATCCAATGTTAAGGAGGGAGAACTATACCGTGGAAGGCCTCATATCAGCTGAGCAGGCAGGTAAATAATGTCCTATCACAATGGACGTGGCAAGACTCCACCCAGATCCCAAAGCTGTGAACTACGGGCATGGGGAGGTGGACTCCACAAAGGCCTCGGGTGTGCAGGTGGGGGTTAGTAGGGCTATCTCATGACATATTAAGATGGGGTCAATATTGCTGCCGTGTGAGATACAGGGATAGGGGCACCCAAAGGCCTCGAACCTGTGGATGGAGGCCTAAAAAAACCAGACAAAGCCTCTGTCTCCCCATATATTTTGCAATCACCAAAAACAGGAAAACAAAACTGGAAGAGGAGGAGAAAGAATAGGTCATGTCTGGGGGAGAGAAATGATCGAACACTGAGAGGCAAGGAAGAGGGGATGTGCTTGGTGGTTGCATTTTCTTGGGGGCTGCCCCCCTGTGGCTTGAGGTAGTGGGGAGCTCCCCATCGCAGTGCCCCCCCCCCTGTTGTCCAGGTTCTCCCGGTCACTGAGGTACAGGTTGTGGTCTGTGCCCTCCTGGCTTAGCTCAGGGTGGTAGGACTCCAGCGGGAAGGGGCATTCCGGCTCAGCTTGGGGCAGGAGGAGATGTAGCAGGAGGTGGCATTTCCATCTCCATAGAATCATACAATCATAGAATATTAGGGTTGGAAGGGACCTCTGGAAGTCATCTAGTCCAACCCCTGCTTAAAGCAGGACCAATCCCCAACTAAATCATCCCAGCCAGGGCTTTGTCAAGCCTGACCTTATAAACCTCTAAGGAAGGTGATTCTACCACCTCCCTAGGTAACCCATTCCAACGCTTGACCACCCTACTAGGGAAAATGTTTTTCGTAATATCCAATCTAAACCTTCCCAACTGCAACTTGAGACCATTACTCCTTGTTCGGTCATTTGCTACCACTGAGAACAGTCTAGATCCAACCTCTTTAGAACCCCCTTTCAGGTAGTTGAAAGGAGCTATCAAATCCCCCCTCAGTCTTCTCTTCTGTAGACTAAACAATCCCAGTTCTCTCAGCCGCTCCTCATAGGTCAGGCCCTCCAGGCCCCTAATCATTTTTGTTGCCCTTCTCTGGATTCTTTCCAATTTTTCCACATGCTTCTTGTAGTGTGGGCCCCAAAATTGGACACAGTACTCCAGATGAGGCCTCACCAATGTTGAATAGAGGAGAACAATCACGTCCCTCGATCTGCTGGCAATGCCCCTACTTATACAGCCCAAAATGCCGTTAGCCTTCTTGGAACAAGGTCACACTGTTGACTCATATCCAGCTTCTGGTCCACTTTAACCCCTAGGTCTTTTTCTGCATACCTTCTGCCTAGCCGTTCAGTCCCTAGTCTGTAGCAGTGCATGGGATTCTTCCATCCTAAGTGCAGAACTCTGCACTTGTCCTTGTTGAACCTCATCAAATTTCTTTTGGCCCAGTCCTCTAATTTGTCTAGGTCCCTCTGTTTCCTATCCCTACCCTCCAGTGTATCTACCACTCCTCCCAGTTTAGTGTCATCTGCAAACTTGCTGAGGGTGCAGTCCACACCATCCCCCAGATCATTGATAAAGATCTTCCTTCGCTACCTAACCCCAGCCATCCTTCCAGGCACAGGCGGCTGCAGGGAGAGCCCGAACCAGCAGCAGTGAGAAGCCGTGGGCAGCGGTGAAGAAAACAAGCAGGAGAGAAAGAGGCAATGGCTGCTGCTGCTCCCCTAGCCACGCTCACTGGCTGAGCACGCCCCCCGGCTCATCCACGAGGCATTGCCCCAAATCCGGCCAGCCGAGCGGGGGCACAGCCGCTAAATCATCCTGCCTAGGATCAGGAGATTTTTCCAGGGCCCTTGGACACAGGCCCCGTGGCCCCGTGTTAATCCAGCACTGTCATAAAAGACACGTTACAGGTGTTGCACAGTGTTTGTAGATAATCACAACCCTGCTATAGCACTTCCCGCTGAGGCTCTCAAAGCCCTCTACAAACATAACAGAGTTAATAAACACAGTCCGAGACATCGTTGGGAGGCAGGGAAATAGTATCATCCCCATCCTACAGGTGGAGAAAGGTCAGCAACCTAAAGTATTACTATTAACAATAATACAAGAGGTACGTAGCTAAGCAGTCTTGTATTAGAAGTGCTGCGTGTCCCATAATGCCAAATCTGAATTTGATCCTTTTGCTCTGATGGTTGTACATAGCATTAACATGCCAAGTGACACGGTCATCGCATAGGGTAAATATAGCAGCACACGGAAGAACTGTAAGCCATATTCGCCAGAGGAAAAGGTGGTAGGATAACTATTTGATCCATGAGATATATAGGTGCAGAAGGCCCTTCTGCGACTTACTGGGGAGAAAGAGTGAGGCTGTTGCAAAAGTATTGCAGCTAGCCAGAGCGGGTCTCTTGCAGATACGCGCTAATTGATTAACTGGTAAAACTTTGCAATGTAATAATAATGCCAAAGTATTGGTTTTAATGTCAGCCATATTTGAAAATAGGGATTCATGTCACATCCATTAGCTTTTTTACACTTGTCTGATCTGAGCAACTGAATGGCATACAGAAAGGAAAAAGCAGACACCATCTCAGTGGTGAGGCTCCTCGCAGCTGGGTATCATGAATAGCACACGGTCAGGGAATGGCTCCACGTTCTCTCCCATCTTCAGCCTTTTCCAATTTGAATTGAAACCTCTTTGATGTTGAAGCTGCGTCCTGCAATCGTTTATCTTTGAGTTCCCCTTCGATATGCAATTCAGAGCATTCTCTGCCCACCCCTACAAAACCTTATCCAGCCAATGCTCAGACTCCCCAGACAGAGAGGATTTACTATTGAGCTTCAGGCTGACAGAGAACTGGGTTATAGTTTTTCATTCAAAATCCATTCCTTGGGGGTATACAGGCTCACTTAGTCTGAGGAGAGAGGTCTAAAGCTAAGAGGCCGGGGACTGGCTGTAACTTACACATTCTCTCTCCCAGGCTCTCTATAGTGTTTTATTCCTTCTTCTTTCAAGTTGTATGATTGATAAGGGCGCTGTCGCACCGGACACAGCATTATCACCCATTCCTAGGGAGTCCATATGACTTTTCTTTCCCCTTTAAACGATCATATGGGATGTGTACATCAGACTGAGCAAATAGTTCCCTCCACCATCACAGGGCCAAATTGTGTCTCGTACCCCATCTCTTGTTGGCTTCAACAGACGATCAATGGGCTGAGGGAAAATCTTGACCCACAGAGACCAATCACCAAGTGAAAGCATGGAACAGCCAGCACCAAGTTTATCCAACCTAAAGCGGATCATCATCTGTGTTTTCAGAATGATACTCCCCCGACCAGGGGGTCTTAGAGCCCAGCCATGCTTATATTTCCAAACTTGAATGCCTGTGTAAGCGAGGCATGGAAAATCATATTTAGGGGCCTAATAATTAGAGGCGCTGACCCTCTGCAGGTCCCACTGAAGCCAGAAGCACATCTAATCACTCACAGTGATAGTTTGCCTCATGGCCTTTGTTAGGGCAGCTGCACTATTCAGTCATCAGCGGACTCCTCCTGCACAGGGGAAACTCAGTGGTCTAGAAACCTAAGCCGGCTCTCCTGGTCACAGGAGTAAGTTGTGTGGCTGGAGGGGAAGGGTGCATGGCTGAGGCTCCCTGAAGGGCTGATCCACTGTCTGAAATAAAGGAAAAGCTTCCTGTGGACTACAGTGAAGAGATTTTGACTGCCACCTTTGTATCCCTTACCTTAGAATCATAGAAGATCAGGGTTGGAAGGGACCTCAGGAGGTCATCTAGTCCAGTGGTCCCCAACCTTTTGTTCACCGCGGACCGGTCAACGCGGCAGAGTAATGGTTGCGGCCCGGGGGCTCTGTGCGGTGCGGCGGACCCTAGTATGTCCGCCGAAAACCCGCAGAATTGAGTAGCCCATCGTTATTTTTTTATTTTTCGGCGCGGCGGGATCTCGCATGTCCGCCGAAAAGCCGCAGAAAAACGGCGGAAAAGCAGAAAAAAGCGGAACTCTTGCCGCACCGGAAGGGAAGGCGGGGCAGGAAGCGGAAGGGAAAGCGGCCGGAAGCGGAAGGGGCGGGACAGAGGGGAACGCGGCCGCGGACCGGTACCGAATGCTCCACGGACCGGTACCGGTCCGCGGACCGGGGGTTGGGGACCACTGATCTAATCCAACCCCCTGCTCAGAGCAGGACCAATCCCCAACGAAATCATCCCAGCCAGGGCTTTGTCAAGCCTGACCTTAAAAACTTCTAAGGAAGGAGAGTCCACCACCTCCCTAGGAACCCATTCCAGTCCTTCACCACCCTCCTAGTGAAAAAGTTTTTCCTAATATCCAACCTAAACCTCCCCTTAGCTCTTCGGCTCCACCCACGATGTAGGACATGTATGGCTTTATGCTCCATTTTCTCCCCAGATTTGTCTTTGGTTCTAGGAAGAAACCAGACTCTGTCCTTGACATTTCAATGTTGCTTATCTGTTTGTATTACAGTTTTCTGATCCCTTCGGTGTCTTTGACCTCACATGCCTGGTTACAGAATAACTGAGCAATTCTTTTGTGGTGTACAAAATCAGAGTTCAAATTCATTATGAAAGCAAGGTCTCTCTGAGCTTTTTATTTGAATCACAATAAAACACGTTCCTTTAGCTGTGCAATAAACATTTATATCCAGACAAGCCTTTAATTACAGTGCCTGCATACTGTGCAGTGTGTAATAATAAAACAGCTCGTTAGCCTATGCGGTCACATTACTGTTAGGAATCAATTCTTGGAAGTAAAATATATCTGTAAAATATATTCAAACCATTCCATGAAAGCACCAGAAACAAAACACTAATTATTTTGTAAACGAGTCTGGCAAGAATTCAGCATGAAGTTTAAATATTTCCAGAATCCTTAAGTATAACTACTGACAAGAATCTGAGGCCTAAATTTGCTATATTAAGTTACAAACCGGTATGAAAATCTAGCAATGCAGCACTGAGGGACCAGTCTAATATATTATGAACCATTAGGTGGAATTAATGACCATCGCTAGAAAGCTGGAATCTTTTATTTGCCATTTTCCAGTGGTGTCAATGTTCATTTCTAGTCCTCGTAGCCCCCTGAGGTGGACTCTTGACACTACTGAAGTCAATGAGGGTTTAGCTGTTGACTTCAAAGAGGCCAAGATGGATCTCAGAATGATGGTATTGAGGGTATGTCTACGCTAAAATATAAAAACCAAACCAAACCCCACAGCAGTGAGGCTCAGAGCCTGTGTTGTCCGATATGAACACTCCTCCTTGGGCTGGAGCCGAGGGTCTGAGCCCCACCCTCTTGCTGGATTTTTTTTTCCGTGTAAGCCGATGGTTCAGATTTAGGCTCAGGCCTAACCCCTCCTTCCATCTCCACACAAATCACACTAATCCAAGGGGTGGCCTCAGGGTCCCACGGGGTGGAGGCTCTAAGCCTGAGTCCAGCCAGGACCCAGGGTTCTATCCCTGTTGCTTTGCAGTGTACACACAGCCCCACTGGACTCAGGCAAGCAGACAGGGCATGTAAGTGGGGGAGAGGCTGGAATAGGGAATCTGGAGCTGGGAGACTAGGATTTGCTGGACAAGGAGGCTGGGTCAGGGATGAGAGGCCATAGGAGTGAAGATTAGGATTGGTTAGACAAGGTGGATGCAGAGGTGAAAGTCAGGTGCTCCTGTCTGGTACAGTGTACTGGCAAGAGCTGGTGCACTGTGCCGGACTTGACCGGCTTCCCCAGGCCGGCAATTTAAAGGGCCGGGGTCCCCAGCAGTGGCTGGAGCCCCGGGCCCTTTAAATTGCCACCAGATCCCCAATGCCAGAGCCCCTGGGTGGCAGGGGCGGCTCAGGTGGTGATTTAACCCCTTTAAATCACAGCCAGAGCCCCTGCTGCCACCGCTACCCTGGGGGCTCCGGCAGCAGGGCTTGGGTGTCAGTTTAAAGGACCTGGGGATTTAAAGGCTCCGCCTCTCCCAGTTGAGGTCCCACCCCCTGCCCAGGACTCCTTTAAGTTACTTTCACCCCTGAGTGGATGGGACTGGGACAAGGAGTCAGGGGTGGGAAAGGGGCAAGTTGAAGGAGATGGGGCAGAAGGGGTCAAGTTTGGGGGAATGGGCAAAAGAATCAGTGACCACCAGAGCACACTTCCTGCCAGAAACCAAGAGTCCTGAGTCCCACCATTCCCCCGTTGTCAGCAAATATCTGTCAAACCCACTGAAAGTGTCCCATCCTCCTGCAGTGCTGGTCTCCACAGAGGATGACAACCTACTACTGCTATCAGTTACTCCAGTTCAAGTGGCAGAGATCTGCATGTTGGATTTCAAGGTTCCAACCCTGCTGATGAACCATGTGGGTGTCAATATGATAGCACATGGTGGAAATTCTGTTTTTTTGTGCATAAGTATTATGATTATACAGTCTTTATTACATGATCAGGCATTATTTTGTCTACAAGAGTAGTTTTTGTTTGCGTTTTATACTATATTGAACATTATATTGCAAAATCAAAGGGAGACTAGACTTCATGGGGCCAACCCAGCAATTCAGGACTAAGACCTTCAGGAACAGTAAAGTTTTGATTCTCTAAGTAAGAATCAGTAAGATTTGAGTCTGAAAGTATGATCAGAAACAAAACATTTCTATTCCCAGTGCTAGATTTTCCCTGTCCCAGGTGTGTGTGGCATAAGCACCATTTGTAGAATGACCCGAGTGGTTTTCCCAGCATAGATGGCAAGACATCTGTAATGACACTTCCTATTTAACAGAGGTCACACTAGAGGTATGTGGACATTGTACACTCCTTAACGGTGTGTGTAGAGTACAGTACATATGCTACACACACCCACAGCACAAGTATAAATAGTGTAGATGGTGAGGCACTGCGTATGTGAGTAAAGACACATCTGAACCTTAAGGTACCACACAGCTCTCTACATCAGGGGTCTCCAAACTACGGCCCGCGGGCCAGATGCGGCCCGCGAGGCCCTCTCATCCGGCCCGCGGCAGGGGTCGGGAACCAGCCACGGGGCCGGGACACGCCGCGTGCTCCGCTGCCGCCGCCGGCCGGGACGCGCCGCGTGCTCCGCTGCCGCCGCCGGCCAGGGACGGCTCAGAGCTGGGGCCGGGACGCGCCGCACCGCACCACCACCCAGTTACAGGCGGCGAAACAAGGAGCCACCCACTGCCAGGCGGCGAAATGGTCTGTGGGGAGAGACCGGGTTGAGTGGGTCAGTTGGGGGGGGGGGGGTTGGAGGAAAGGAGGTTTTGGGGGGAGAGACCTGGCTGGGTGGGTCAGTTGGGGGTTGGAGGAAAGGAGGTTTGGGGGGAGAGACCTGGCTGGGTGGGTCATTTGGGGGGGGGTTGGAGGAAAGGAGGTTTGGGGGGGAGAGACCTGGCTGGGTGGGTCAGTTGGGGGTTGGAGGAAAGGAGGTTTGGGGGGGAGAGACCTGGCTGGGTGGGTCAGTTGGGGGGGGGTTGGAGGAAAGGAGGTTTTGGGGGGAGAGACCTGGCTGGGTGGGTCAGTTGGGGGGTTGATGTGTAGTGTTCATGTGTAGTGAACAGGTGTTCATGTGTAGTGTTCATGTGTAGTGAACAGGTGTTCATGTGTAGTGTATCAATGTGTTATTAAATAATAACTGAATAAAATAATATTAAATAAATAATTAAAAACAACATCCATGTTTTGATTCTTTTTTATTTGGACCTCGAGTGTGTTGTCGGCCCCCGAACTGCTATTTGATAGTTAATGCGGCCCTCGGGCTGAAAAGTTTGGAGACCCCTGCTCTACATATCCAAGCAGCACCTTCTCCATCCACAGTCCTATGTTTAGCAGTGTCCCGCTGCCACCCCCTGCTGGAATCTTTCCCTGTCACAGCGAGACTCCAGCAGCGGGGAAAGTCTCTGAGTCTAGCAGCTCTCTGCTGCCGGAGTTTTTCCCCACAGCAGGGAGCTGCCAAAGCCTTGCCCTGCTGTAGGAAAAGTCTCCCTGCTGTCTGAGGGGTTCTCTGCTGCCTTCCCCCTGCCAGGGGCTTTCAATGACATGCGCAGCTACACACCACAACCTGCTTTTCCTTGTGGCGCATAGCTCTACACACCACCGCCAGTTGTATGCCATATAGAGGCAGACTCGCTGTTCCCCCTGGGTGCGGGAGGGGGCTCTGGGGTGGGGGTTGGGAGGGGGTGAGGGGTGCAGGAGGGGGATGAGGGGTTCAGGGTGGGGGAGGGGGGCTTGGGGTGGGGGTTGGGAGGGGGATGAGGGGGTTTGGGGTGCAGGAGGGGGATGAGGGGTTCAGGGTGGGGGAGGGGGGCTTGGGGTGGGGGTAGGGAGGGGGATGAGGGGGTTTGGGGTGCAGGAGGGGTTCAGGGTGTGGGAAGGGGCTCTGGGGTGGGGGTTGGGAGGGGGTGAGGGTGCAGGAGGGGGCTCTGGGGTGGGGGTTGGGAGGGGGTTTGGGGTGCGGGAGGGGTTCAGGGTGCGGGAGAGGGCTCTGGGGTGGGGGTTGGGAGGGGGTTTGGGGTGCGGGAGGGGTTCAGGGTGTGGGAGGGGGTGAGGGGGTTTGGGGTGCAGGAGGGGGATGAGGGGTTCAGGGTGCGGGAGGGGGCTCTGGGGTGGGGGTTGGGAGGGGGTTTGGGGTGCGGGAGGGGTTCAGGGTGTGGGAGGGGGTGAGGGGGTTTGGGGTGCAGGAGGGGGATGAGGGGTTCAGGGTGCGGGAGGGGGCTCTGGGGTGGGGGTTGGGAGGGGGTTCAGGGTGCGGGAGGGGGCTCTGGGGTGCGGGTTGGGGGGGATGAGGGGTTCAGGGTGCGGGAGGGGGTTTGGGGTGCAGGAGGGGGATGAGGGGTTCAGGGTGCGGGAGGGGGTGAGGGGGTTTGGGGTGCAGGAGGGGGATGAGGGTTTCAGGGTGTGGGAGGGGGCTCTGGGGTGGGGGTTGGGAGGGGGATGAGGGGGTTTGGGGTTCAGGGTGTGGGAAGGGGCTCTGGGGTGGGGGTTGGGAGGGGGTGAGGGTGCAGGAGGGGGCTCTGGGGTGGGGGTTTGGATGAGGAGTTTTGGGGTGGAGGAGGGGGATGAGGGGGATGAGGGGTTCAGGGTGTGGGAGGGGGTGCGGGGGTTTGGGGTGCAGGAGGGGGATGAGGGGTTCAGGGTGTGGGAGGGGGTGAGGGGTGCAGGAGGGGGATGAGGGGTTCAGGGTGCGGGAGGGGGCTCTGGGGTGAGGGTGAGGGGGTTTGGGGTGCGGGAGGGGGTGAGGGGGTTTGGGGTGCAGGAGGGGGATGAGGGTTTCAGGGTGTGGGAGGGGGCTCTGGGGTGGGGGTTGGGAGGGGGATGAGGGGGTTTGGGGTTCAGGGTGTGGGAAGGGGCTCTGGGGTGGGGGTTGGGAGGGGGTGAGGGTGCAGGAGGGGGCTCTGGGGTGGGGGTTTGGATGAGGAGTTTTGGGGTGGAGGAGGGGGATGAGGGGTTCAGGGTGTGGGAGGGGGTGCGGGGGTTTGGGGTGCAGGAGGGGGATGAGGGGTTCAGGGTGTGGGAGGGGGTGAGGGGTGCAGGAGGGGGATGAGGGGTTCAGGGTGCGGGAGGGGGCTCTGGGGTGAGGGTGAGGGGGTTTGGGGTGCAGGAGGGGTTCAGGGTGTGGGAGGGGGTGAGGGGGTTTGGGGTGCAGGAGGGGGATGAGGGGTTCAGGGTGCGGGAGGGGGCTCTGGGGTGAGGGTGAGGGGGTTTGGGGTGCGGGAGGGGTTCAGGGTGTGGGAGGGGGTGCGGGGGTTTGGGGTGCAGGAGGGGGATGAGGGGTTCAGGGTGCGGGAGGGGGCTCTGGGGTGAGGGTGAGGGGGTTTGGGGTGGGGGTTGGGAGGGGGTTTGGGGTGCAGGAGGGGTTCAGGGTGAGGGAGAGGGCTCTGGGGTGGGGGTTGGGAGGGGGTTCAGGGTGTGGGAGGGGGCTCTGGGATGGGGGTTGGGAGGGGTTCAGGGTGCGGGAGGGGGCTCTGGGGTGGGGGTTGGGAGGGGGTTTGGGGTGCGGGAGGGGGCTCTGGGGTGGGGGTTGGGAGGGGGTTCGGGGTGTGGGAGGGGGCTCTGGGGTGGGGGTGAGGGGGTTCAGGGTGCGGGAGGGGGCTCTGGGATGGGGGTTGGGAGGGGGTTTGGGGTGCGGGAGGGGTTCAGGGTGTGGGAGGGGGTGAGGGGTGCAGGAGGGGGATGAGGGGTTCAGGGTGCGGGAGGGGGCTCTGGGGTGGGGGTTGGGAGGGGGTTTGGGGTGCGGGAGGGGGATGAGGGGTTCAGGGTGTGGGAGGGGGTGAGGGGTGCAGGAGGGGGATGAGGGGTTCAGGGTGCGGGAGGGGGCTCTGGGGTGGGGGTTGGGAGGGGGTTTGGGGTGCGGGAGGGGGCTCTGGGGTGGGGGTTGGGAGGGGGTTTGGGGTATGGGAGGGGGCTCTGGGGTGGGGGTGAGGGGGTTCAGGGTGCGGGAGGGGGCTCTGGGGTGGGGGTTGGGAGGGGGTTTGGGGTGCGGGAGGGGTTCAGGGTGTGGGAGGGGGTGAGGGGGTTTGGGGTGCAGGAGGGGGATGAGGGGTTCAGGGTGCGGGAGGGGGCTCTGGGGTGGGGGTTGGGAGGGGGTTTGGGGTGCGGGAGGGGGATGAGGGGTTCAGGGTGTGGGAGGGGGTGAGGGGTGCAGGAGGGGGATGAGGGGTTCAGGGTGCGGGAGGGGGCTCTGGGGTGGGGGTTGGGAGGGGGTTTGGGGTGCGGGAGGGGGATGAGGGGTTCAGGGTGTGGGAGGGGGTTTGGGGTGCAGGAGGGGGATGAGGGGTTCAGGGTGCGGGAGGGGGCTCTGGGGTGGGGGTGAGGGGGTTTGGGGTGGAGGAGGGGGATGAGGGGTTCAGGGGGTGGGAGGGGGTTTGGGGTGCAGGAGGGGGATGAGGGGTTCAGGGTGTGGGAGGGGGTTTGGGGTGCAGGAGGGGGATGAGGGGTTCAGGGTGCGGGAGGGGGCTCTGGGGTGGGGGTTGGGAGGGGGTTTGGGGTGCGGGAGGGGGATGAGGGGTTCAGGGTGTGGGAGGGGGTTTGGGGTGCAGGAGGGGGATGAGGGGTTCAGGGTGCGGGAGGGGGCTCTGGGGTGGGGGTGAGGGGGTTTGGGGTGGAGGAGGGGGATGAGGGGTTCAGGGGGTGGGAGGGGGTTTGGGGTGCAGGAGGGGGATGAGGGGTTCAGGGTGTGGGAGGGGGCTCTGGGGTGGGGGTGGGGGTGGGGAGGGGGTTTGGGGTGCGGGAGGGGGCTCTGGGCAGAGTCCTCCCTGCTGCCCTCAGGAGAAGGGAGATTCGCGTCTAGTCCTCAGAGCCCTCCCCCAGCCCAGGCACATACGTCACAGCCTAGCTCCGCCCCTCCCAACAGGCAACGCCCCCTCCCATCCCCGGCTCGTGACGTCATCACGACAGGCGGCGCTCTGTGTGGCGTTTTTGCGTCATCACGTGGCGCGACCCCGGAGGCGCGAGCGGTTGGGCCTTGCGGCTCCCCGGCCCGCGCTCGGGGGCATGAGGGGGAGGCTGCTGCGGGCCTGGCGGCAGGGAGGCGCCGCCGCCGCCCGCGGGCTGGCTGAGCTCGGGGGGCGCCGGGGGAAGCCCCCGTGGCGGGTCCTGTTCTTCGGCACCGACGACTTCGCCGCCGAGTCCCTGAGGGCGCTGGAGGCCGCCAGGTGCCGGAGGGAGGAGCCGCGGGGGGGGGGGACACTGAAGAGGGGGGACCGTGGGGACCATGGGAGGGTTGGGCAGCGGGGACTGGGGAATGGAGTCGGGGGGGGGGGAGTTGTGAAGTGGGCGGGGGGAGACCGTGAGGGTGGGAAGGAGGTTGGAGCCATGGGGGGGGGGGGAGGGAGGAGAAACAGGGTTGGGGGGCCAAGGGGAGGGGGAGCAAGACTAGGGAGTGGGGATGGTTGAGCTGAGGTGGGGGGGTCGTTAGGGTGGGGGGCATGTCGAGGGGGTGGGGATGGTTGAGCTGGGGGTGGGGGGCATGCGGAAGCTGAGCAAGGACATGGGGAGGGGGGTCGTTAGGGTGGGGGGCATGTCGAGGGGGTGGGGATGGTTGAGCTGAGGTGGGGGGCATGGGGAGGGTGAGCAAGGACATGGGGAGGGGAGGATGGCAAGCTGGGTGTGGGAGACCATGAGGTGGGGTGGGGTTGGGGTGCCTCGGGGAGTAGAAAGCAAGGAGCGGGTGCTTCTCCACCTGTTGTGTGTAGACAGGCTTTGCCTTCCCTTCCTGGCCCTGCTGGTCACTCATTGGTACATGTCACTTTGTCATTCTGCTGCAGAGAGCCCAAGGAGGAGCCGCTCATAGGCAGGCTGGAGGTGGTGACCCTGCCATCCCCTTTGCCGAAGGGTCTTCCTATGAAAAACTGCGCCAAACAGTTTCAACTCCCAACCCATGACTGGCCGGATACAGGACCCCGTGGCCAGTTCGATGTTGGGGTGGTGGCATCATTTGGACGCTTACTGAGTGAGGACCTCATTCTTCAATTTCCCTAGTAAGTCAGATATGAAGGAGCATGTTTCTTGTCATTTAGCCTGTTTTGGCCGTGAAGCTAGTTTTGACTGTGTATGACTGACTTTGGTTATAGTAGCATGTGAAAAGATCATCTGAACTTTGGGTCTTTTGCATTGTGAAGAATCCCTTTAAAGGGACACCAACTCAAAAAGCAGTCTTATTATTATTATTTTTAAGTTGAGTCATTGCCAATACTAAGCTTGTTGCTGAATTCCACAGCAGATTTTTATGGCTTTGAAAATCCCATTTCCTTGGTCTGATGACTCCACCAGTCAAAATGGAAAGGGACTCCACCAGTCCCTTAAATATTAGAACAGATCCGCTGTGATTCACACAACTTTCTCTGCAAACTGTGATGCTGATTATGCAGAAAGGCTATCAAATGTGCAAAGTTAATACACTGAACAGAATAGATACATTTATTTTCTTGAATCTTTTCCAGCTTGGGTGCTGCTTGTAACCATAGTAGAAGATTCGAAAACAAACATTAACATGAAGAATGGCTTACCAAAAAGTTAGAGGTTCTTCTAAACATGTGATGTGTTCCTCTTCCCCTGGTCACTTGTGACCAGACATTAAAGCTATATGGTGTAAATATGCCTCTGAAATGGTTATTTGCTCTCAGGCTTGGCATTTTAAATATGACTTAGTGAAACGGATTGAATTTTCAGTACATCTGAAGAGTTAAAACATGTTTTTATGAAAAGGGAGTTCAATATAATAAATAGTTAATACCCATTTATATGTATTACAGAATTACTGGTCCTATTCTAATTTAAAAAATATTCTGATTCAGTGGTGTGTTGAACGTCCATCCAAGCTATCTCCCAAGATGGCGTGGCCCTGCACCGATAATCCATGCAGTGCTTCATGGCGATACAGTAACTGGGGTGACAATTATGCAAATTAAGCCTAAAAGGTACAACAAACATCATTTTAAAAAAGGTTCAATTACTGCAATGTCTGCCTTTCACAAATATTAAGTTAATACTGTTGAATATTCATTCTTTTTAAGTTAACTAAAATTTAACGTCAATACTATTTAATTAAAATGGATATATGCACCCATACAGATAGTTTAACATGAAATACTTTAAAACAGTTCAGATGTTTTACCTGCACGGCTGTGACTCGTCATGTATACAGCTTGTGAGTGGACAAACTGATATTCCACCAGACCACCATATCACAGCCGTCTGTTAAGCGCTTTGTGCTGTACATGTCAAAAATAGCACTAGATCTCCAGGACTACTGATCTCAATCAACTGTGCAGTGAAACTGGTAAATTACTGTATTTTTCGCCCTATAAGACGCACTTTTTCTTCCCCAAAACGGGGGGGGGGGGGGGAAGTTGGTGCGTCTTATAGGGCGAATATACCTATTCGCCCGCAGTCACCAAAAAAAAAAAAAAAAAAAACAAACCGCGCGTGCGCCCCGGTTTCCCCCTCCCCCCGGCAGCCCGTCCGCGGCGGGGAGGGGGGAACCGGGACCGCCCCCGGCAGCCCGCCCGCGGCGGGGAGGGGGAAACCGGGACGCCCCCGGCAGCCCGCCCGCGCGGCGGGGACGGCGCTCCCCCAGCAGCCCGCCCGCGCGGCGGCGACGGGGAGAGCGGCGCTCCCCCAGCAGCCCGCCCGCGCGGCGGCGACGGGGAGAGCGGCGCGCTTTTTGTGTGTGGTGGTTCCCCCCCCCCCCCCCCGGCTTTTTTACTTCAAAACTCGGGGGCGTCTTATATGCCGGAGCGTCCTATAGGACGAAAAATACGGTACTTCTCTCTGATGATCTGCTTCTATAGATGCTATATGGTGTATTCACAGGTTCTACAAACTGTTCATTTCTGAAACTGAACATAAAATGAAGTGGCATAGTGTACCGAGTACATTTAATGGCATATGCTATGCCCCTTTACTGTGGACCTGTCTGTTTTTTAGCTATACTAGAGGAATATTCTTCCTATCATACTTCTGTTAGATAACTGGTCTCAACAATGTATGAAATTCACCTTGAATATTTCAGGCCATTTTTCTTTTGAAATAAATTACTTGGAATTGTAAGTCAAATATTCAAACCGATTTTAGCTTGCCTCTGTAATACAATCCTATTTTCTTTTCCATAATGTTGACTTGTGAATGCAGTATTAAAATTGTCGTCATTTCATTCATTCTGCTTGCAAATGAGTACAGTATAGCTAGCAACTGAGTTAATATAATGGCTTTGTGCTAAATTGTACTCTAGATGGAGTGTGAATGAAGTGATAGTCCACCAGAGGAAGAACCTAATGCATGTTTTTTGTTTTTAGGTTTGATATAGGTCCAATTATTAAGCAGGAAAAAATTGCTGTTCCTTCCCAGTGCACAGCAAAGGAACTAGAAGCAATATTATCAAAATTGGGTGCGAACATGGTAATCCTACGCAAGTAACTGCTCACTTTATTCATTGCATTGTCCTCAAAGTTTCCATTCTGAGAAACATTCCTTGTTATGAGCTATTTGCAAATGCATTAGAAAACAAAGGAGTAGGTTCCCTCAATACACAAACCTAACTGCTTTTAATGCTACCAGGATTTAACTGCAAGCTTTGACAGGGAAAGAGATTCAGGTGGTCTGAAATTTGGCAGTTCTGAGCATCCTGCATTGCTGAAAAGATGCATTGTCAGTACTGGTGTCCCAGTCTATTAACTGGTTCCAGCGGGCACTAGTTCTAGTTTAGCTGTCCAAAGTGCAGGCACTGACTTTCATTTTGCAGGGTGGGTGTTCCACACCAGTCCCCCCCTAGAGGCCCTGCTCCCACTTTACCCTTCCCCCAAGGTCCCACCCACCGCTAAACAGCTGTTTGGGTTCGGCTGGTGAGTGCTCAGCACCCCCTATATATTTTTTTCCTGTGTGTGCTCCATCCCTGGAGCACCCATGGAGTCAGCCTATGTCCAAAGAACAACTTTTTAAACATGCTGTATGAATACTCAGGCTGACACTGCTTTCATTGGAGGCAATGGCAGCTTTTTCACCCTGGCAGGCTAGCTGCCAGCATGAGTCTGAAGAATTTTCAATTTTAATTGGAAAAAATTAGTTTAGAGCACAGTTAGGTGTGTTCTTAGTTCAGTGAAATGAGTTTCTTTTGAGCTTTTAGAAAGTTGGACTGATGAAACTGTGGAGGAATGTTACTGGCAATATGATTAATATAATGCTCATGAGCTATTTAAGTTTGTTCTGTACAAAGCCTTTTTTTTTCTTTCTTTTTTTGCAGCTCATTTCAGTTTTGAAAAACTTACCTGAAAGTTTAAAAAACAAAAGAGCGCAACCAAATGAAGGAGTAACATTTGGTAGGTGCTGAGTATTTCAAGCAAATTGTGTGCATTGTTTTTTTAATGTTACCTGAGTAAAGAATTCTGTTCCCATGATCCTACATTATGTTTTTTTGGGCACTCTTGTGTGTGTTGGTTCTTGTTTAGGACTGTGTCTGTATCGCTTGAAATCAATGGAAAGTTTCCAATGACTTCTATGATTAACATCATGGAGGGTAGAACACTGCAGAATCTTTCCTTAAATTCTAGCAGTAGCAGTTTTCTGATAGCCCTTGCAACGGCTAAAGGAAAGATTGCATCTCAAGATTCTAATCAGTTTCATGCTGTTCCTGTCTGTGTTACCAGAAAATTAACTAGTAGGCTTGAGCCGTAGGTGTTATTAACTTGTGTAATCTCCTAGTGCTATTGGTGCATCAAGAAGACAGACTTAATGGTTTTACAAATTACACTTTCAAGAATAGCAGCCGTGTTAGTCTATATCCGTAAAGAAAGCGAGGAATACTTGTAGCACCTTAGAGACTAACTAGTTTATTTCAGCATAAGCTTTCGTGAGCTATAGCTCACTTCGTCGGATGCATAGAATGGAACAGAAGTAAAATGCATTTAGACACACAGAAAGAAAAAGAAAAGAAAAAAAATATTAAAATTTGTTATTAATTTGTAAATCAACACACGGCAAAAATATAAGGTCTTTTTTGCTTTGCTTTTTTCTAGCTCCTAAAGTCACTGTTGCTATGAGTTGTATAAAATGGGAAGAACAAACTCCTGATCAGATATTGCGACTACATCGTGCAATAGGAGCTACAGTAAGATAAAATAGTAATAATTTTTTGGAAGCTTTCCTTTAATGTAAATCTGAGACTCCTGTTAAAATGTTCTAAGTTTGTCATATTTCCTTATGTATTTCCAGCTTCCACTGCAGACATTGTGGATGGGAAATACTGTTAAACTTCTGGATTTTGTGGAAGCGCATGACATCCGCAGCTTTGCTGGTATTTACTTTATTCTGTTAACATTCTCTGCTATGATATTTTACAAACCCCGACAGTGATTTGATCTAATTGGACGTGAAAATGAAGCTATGCTAGGCGACAGTTACATTATGCAAGATTTTAACTAGGAGTCTTGTTTAATTCCACTAGACTTAATATTCTCATCTAAATGCATAGAAACTTACAAATTGCTCCCAATGTATTTTTATTAATGACTTGCATAATGCTGTGAAGAGTGGGTTTATAAGATTTGCAGATGATACCAGATGGGGTGGGGAAGTTGCAAGCACTTTGGAGGACAGGATTAGAATGGAAAATGGTCTACACAAATTGGAGAGTTGGTCTGAAATCAACAGACCAAAGGACTTGGAGGTTATGGTGAATCACAACCTGAATATGAGTCAACAATATGATGCAGTTAAAAAAAAAAAAGGCTAATGTCATTCTGTGGTGTATTAATAGGACTGTTGTATTTAAGATGCAGGAGTTAATTGTCCCACTCTACTTGGCAGTGGTGAGGACTTGGCTGGAGTTCTGTTCCCTGTTCTGGATACTGCACTTTAGGAAAGATGTAGATAAATTTGGTTGGGGAGGGGAGTGCTGGACTACATAGGTGGCTGGACTGGATGGTGTCTCGAGGTTCCTTCCAGCTCTTTATTTCTATGATTCTATTTCTGTGTCTGGTAAAATTAATAATTATAGGCATACTCCTGTATACCTGTTGAGCCTGGGTCATCCACAAGGAAGGCCAGCTTCTTTTTTGCGTTTCTCAAAATCCTCCTTTTTTATGAGTCTCTCAGGGGAGATGATTAACATTCAGAAGAAGAGTTAATGGTAGCTCTAGTATCTACTCTACTGTATTGACTGTTCTGTTTGGGGACTTAAGACATTCAAAGGCAGTAAGTATACTGCAGTGTGTGGCTTTACTAAGTCCCTCACAGAGCAAACATGCCTTTATTAGTAGAAGGGAGCTTATGTATGATTTTGGAAAAGTTGGGGTCCATGCTAGATATCTTCCACTACTTATGGGGCGCTTTCGCCCCTTGCTGCTCTCTGCTGTATATCATAAAGAACAGGATTTTTGTGAAAACCGATAATTTTACATAACTAGTTTCAGATACGGGCATAAAAATAAGTTTTTTAAATATTTTTTATTCTTATTCAGTAACATGAAAATGCAAGAAGTTCCTATTTGTTTGCAGATCAACTATTAAAAGAACGTGAAATTGTTCCAGGATCAGTATTCTACCATAAATCCTCACAGACATTGGTGGTACGTTGCAAGGTATGTTTTCTGCCTTTGCTTTCTATTCAAGGTTTTGAAGATGATTTTTAGATTGCTACATCTGTTTTTAATAATCTGCACTCTAACATAAGAATGGCTAGACTTCAACAAATTTAGCTTACTGTGTGCATCTTTTATTTTCCTTTCTAGGAAGGCTGGGTCGGAGTCAAAACTGTCATCTTAAAGAAGAAGCTTACAGCTGCTGACTTCTATAATGGGTACTTGCATCCCTGGTTCCAGCAGAATTCAAAGATGATTCACGAGGACTGCAGGTTTCTCACACTCAAACTTACCACAGCGAAGAAGACTGGAAGAAAAGGAAATGATGGTGCACAATATAAAACAAAAAGTGCATGAAATTTGTCAATCAGGACAGCTGTAAATGAATAGAAACATTAAGTATTTCGTCGTCCATTACAATAAATGAAGCAGGTATTTATTTGAGTGTTTCAGCTGCAAAATGTGTGATATTGGTATCATCAGCCAAGAAGATTTCCTCATTACTCTTTCGCGAAGCACTACGCATCTTCCCTTAAGAGAAGAGCACACGTTAGAGGAATGCCTAACTAAGACAATGAATAACCCTTTTTCTATTGTTAGACAATAAATTATTTTATACATAATTTTAAAAAGCTTGATTATTTTTTTGCCCCCAGCATGGCTTTGTCAGAGGATTAAATCAATATAATTGTGTTTAATTATGCTTATCTAACATACTTGAAACAATTTGTCACTAAATGGTATAGGAAATTAATGAGAAACACTCTTATCTGCAAGGTCTTGTTTGTGTGAAACAAACCTATTTTGGTAATTTTTCCAAAATCCTATTGGATCCAAATATATTTATTTGTACGAAAGCATATGGTAATTGTATAGTGTTTACAGGCCCAGCTTTGTCATTTTTCGTTAGTGGAACATTTTCAAGTGAAGTCTACAAGTGGGAATTGTCCAGGAGGATAATTTTGGTAATTTTTGCACACTTTTATCGTCTAAAATGAACTAGAGAACACAAAGCAGAGATTTGGTCTCTAAATCAATACCCACTGTAATTAGAATTGTTCTCTTAGAGTACACATAATTTGGCTAGTGTTTGGTTGGATGAGGGCCATCCAGAAAAGTTGTTTGTCTAATGGAAGAAAAGCTAGTAAAATTTTGGCACTCAACAGATATATTGAATTAAGTAACGGTTTGTTTATGGTTTTTCAAACATTTTGATGTTTTGTATTTAGCTCAGTAGAATAAGATGTGACAGTTTAATTGTAGGAAACATTACTTTTTTACAAAACATTAACAGAAGAATAATGAGAAGGCTTTGCTTCATCTGGATACAGGGATATCTCTTGCTTAATGAAGGCAGTCTGGAATGCTTTTCTGTCATCCCGCCTTATCACAAAGATCTTTCAGAAATCCATGTTAGTGCTTGACATTAGAGGAAAGAGCCAGAAGTTTAGTACTTGTTTTTCTTCCCCCCCCCCCCCCAAAAAAAAAAAAAAAACTTTCTACCAGATGATGTGTGAACTTCAGTTTTAAAGACTAATGGTCAAGAAGTCGTCCTGATCTCCCAAAGAGGAGATGGGACTGGCCAGAACAATGACCAGCAAATACCAGCCTTTTCATGCTTTGTGCTTTTGTTTTTCAGAGTTGCAGTGTGCTTACATAGATTCTTGCAATTTTAATCTTGACTTACGTCCAAAGAAGAACAATATAAATATCTAAATGGATTTTTTTCCCCATAAAATGACTTTATATTTACATTTAAGGTTATTTAATACAAATCATAGTTCTATTGGGTAATGATCAAATGATTGTTTGCTTGCAAATTAGTATTCACAGGGAAGACACCCCCAGTCACTCTGCAGGGGGTGCCTTATCAGTCTTAAGGGTGCATTATGAAGTCCTATGTAGTAATGCAATAGTATCACTTCACCAGAGTGCAACAGAGCTGCTTGTTGGAATATCTACTTTATGGTGCTTTGGAAGAGAGAGCAACATTTATACGGCAGTAGATGTTTGCACTAGAGAGAACAGCTTCTACATTTCTTGCTGTTGTCTTCGGATTGTGCTTTGTGTGTGGTTTATTGCTGGTAACCATTGCTATAATTTCAAGCCTAACTAGAAGACACTATAGTGCAGATGTTTCCTTATTTGTGACTTTCTGGATATTCATGGTAACATATAGTCAAGAGATCAGCAGATGGTGCTGTCTGCATCTGATCCTGATCTTTGTGCCATATGTGAGTAGCTTATTTCCCTTGATGCAGATAGAAGTATCTGTTTTAAGTATATGGCTCAATTGTGCCAGAATCACAAAGTAAATATAGGGTTTAGAATACAGTACCTATAATTCTTTGTCTCATGGAAAACCATTTTTAATCCTTGCTGTGGCCAGAGCTGTCCAGTTTTGCTCATAATTAAATCCACACAAAGTTCTGTTTGAAGCCACTAAATTATTTCTTTAGAAAAGCAATTTGATATGCTCAGATGTTAGGAAATTCTCAGTTGTTTAGTAACTCTTTTTAATGCACAAGCTGAGAAGAAATCTCTGCTTCCTTGTCGTTATTTTATGGAGGAAAAGATGAGTCTTATATTACCCAGTTTGGGACCCAATTCACTGTAATATCTTTTGCGCAATGGCTGAGATTATTGGGAATTGGATGTCCATGTCCCCCAGGTGTCTTTGAAAATCTCAGCCCAAGTGCCCGTCTGAAAGCAATGTTTCCAAAACCCACATGATGTGGGGATTTAACACAGAAAGTCATGAAGAATGATTATTTTTGCAGAATGCACATAATAAAAGTGGGGTGTTTGCTGAGGAGGTGTGACATAGCATGCCAAAATTTACTAAAATGCTTTAGTCATTGCGATTCAATTAAAGTCAAGAACAGCAACCTTAGTATGCAGAAATTGGTGCTAGTTAAGCAGAACAATTCTTGCTTTTTCAGAGGAGAGAGAAAATTCCAGCAACTTTATATTTTTAAGCCAACATCCATGGAGGCTTTAATTTATTAAGGGCCTTATAAGCCAGGTCAGTAGGGGACCTGAAAAACTTCTTGAACTCTAGAGAGGCATTGGTGTTGATATAAATGCTGTCGTTTTGAATTTCAGATAAATACCATGCAGAATAGGAAATCTTGTGGCATATCTCTCTGTATGATAGTAACAGCAGCAATTGGGGTGCGCCTGCTCGAAAGATACAGCTTTAAAAACAAATCTGTAACTTTCTCCTGTTTCTTGCTAAATATTTTACAGATGACTAAAGGTGAGTCAGTGTAGACCCACATGAAGCCCTGGAGACTAAGCTGCGTAAGCCCTAAGAAATTAAAGTTGCGACTATATAAGAAACCACCTCTTGTGTTTTATCCCAACAGCTGAGACCAGCCAACGAGTCCTTGATGGTTCCAGATGGTGGTGTCTTGCTCCAGCTGAAGTCAATGGGATTTTTGCCATTGGCTTCAGTGGGAATAGGATTTGGTGGTAGATGGTTGGGGTTGGGAGGCAGTGTGTTTTCGGTGAAACATATTTTCCTGTTAGTCCCTAATTTATGGATCTTTCTGTGTGTCGGGAGACCCACCTACTTGAATAGTGCCTAGGTTGGGGGTCTGAAGCCATTATAGGGAAGAAGCTGAATTTGAGTTTTCCGGGGGGGGGGAGGAGAGAAGAAGGAGGTGTTTCTTGAGTTCCCTGTAGTTGACATGATCTTCCTGTGTGTTAGTGTGTAATAACTATGCATTAAGCTAGAGGTTGCAGCCGATACATCTCATGCAACACGTTAAATATGAGAGCTAAGTATTATGGAAGTCAAAGGACCGATGTAAACATAGGACACAAGATTGAAGAATATTATAAAGATTGTGGATCAGAGATGGGGGCTGTCTGTTTTGTGGGTTTGTTTAATGAGTTGTCTTAAAATTGTGTTGGGACGAGATGACTCCTGAGATGGGTAATGGGATATGGAGTCCTCCTTGTCTATGTTAGCAGCAAAAGGGTGTTAGCATCTGACTGGTGGCTTTTGAGCCTACGTGGCATGAGTTGATTATCTCCATCTAGTTAACAGCAAATGAGTCTCCACCTCAGAAAACCTACCACCACCCTTATCCCTCGGTGGTAACCTCGTGTGCAGTCTCAGCACAGAGATCATAGGTCTGGAGTCCTGAACCATCTTGTCCTTGTAGGTCAGGCTTATTGGTGGGGCAGTATAGGGAACCTTGCATTGCTGATTCCCATGCTGTACCCATTCTATGTCTGAAGAGGATTTCAGTCCCCTGGGACTTTCCCCTTTCATCAGTACTAAATGGATTTTAGAAAGTTCTCCCCAAAGGAAAAACTCTAGCTTTAAGTATGCGTATACTCTGGGTCAGATCCTGAGCTCACTTTCACCAGTGTAAATCCATAGTGGTGTTCCAGATTTAAACTGGTGTAGCCGAGATCAGAGTTTTACATGGTGTGTCTGGAAAAAAAAAAGACATGCTTAATCTGAAAAATGCATTGCTGAACCAGCGACTTTGGAGGAAGAATCAAGCCAGTGGTCCATCTTGGCTCTGCTAGCAGGAGCTCAAGGAAAAGCAATTCCAGAGGAATAGACACACATAAAAGAGGAATGGCCCAAAGTCATTCTCATGAAAAGGAAAAAATGCCCGAATATTCTCCAGCTTTCTTTTCACTTAGCCTCCTCATTTGGGAATTTGATCCACAAGAACATGGCTTATTGTGACAGGTTCAAGAATAGCAGCTGTGTTAGTCTGTATCCGTAAAGAAAGCGCGGAATACTTGTAGCACCTTAGAGACTAACTAGTTTATTTCAGCATACATTTCTTGCCCATTGGTCAGAGGTGTTTTAACCATTAACATCAGTCAAGCTGAACTTTCTTGCCCTGCCCTCCCCCGCCCCCAACATAGACCACTGAGGACTGATCCACTAAAATATACTGAAAGACTTCCATTGACTTTAGTAAGCTTTGGATCCGAAATTTGATCTAAGTCGGGTGGCCTGAGGGCAGCATCTGGGTCTGGAAATTGTATGGAGGGCCATGAATGCCTGGTGGGAGAGAGGGACTCTGGGGTGTAGCACGGGGGGGGGGGGGGGGCTCTAGAAGGGATGCTGCCAAGATGGGGTAAAGGAGGGCTCTATGGGGGCAGTATCGGGGACTCCTGGGAGCTCTGCTGGCAGACACCAAGGCAGCTGTACCAGGCACCGTCACGGGGAGGCACCTAAGCTGGGATGGGTGCAGCCCCTTGGCGGTTTCGAGGCTCTTGAGGGTGGGGCCATAGGAGACCGGGAGGGGATTGGGCGCACTGCTGTGTTGGGGGGCGGGGCTGCCACATACAGGCGGGGTTCCAATCCCAGAAACAGCACAGTGAAGTCGCCCCTGCACAGCATGGCTCTGCGTGCTGGAAGATGGTGTTGATCAAGGGAATAGTGAGTTAGGATCTGGGGAGCACTGGGCAGGCAGAGTGGGGCAAGCCTCTGACCCTGCTCGCAGGCGGGAGCTCGAGGGCCAGATAAAAAAGGTCTGATGGGCCAGAAGTGGCTCGCGGGCTGTAGTTCGCCCACCTGAATCTAAGTGTGTTGGTTACTTTTTTTGTGATCTCTTTCCATGAGCATTCCAGTGCTTGATGTTTACTAGCCCAAATCTTAAATATTCATTTCAGAGGGTTGGTCTGATGTAAAATATACAGTTTGCTCTGTGGTTAGTCGCATGTATCAGCCATTCCGGGAAGAGAAACAAACACCATATGTTTTGTGCAACTAGCCAATGCAATTCAGATTGTGAATATTGGCAGTTCGTAGTTCATGGGCAATCAGCAGATCAGGTTCTAAGTGCTGAAGAAATTGTTCATTCTTGGAAAGTTAGCATGAAAGTTAAAACCTCAAAGAACAAAGTAAGGGCTGGATCCTCTGCAGGAGAGCTCTGCACAATGCAGCTGAGGAGATGGGGGGAGCCTTTCCCCCTATTGTGGGCTGCTGGGTGCCAATTTGGCAGCTGGTGTTCCTTAGAGAAGCCTCAGGGCTGCTCTAAATTGCATGGGCTGGTAATTGAAGGAATTGCTGCAACATGCTCCGACTATGCCCCCTCAAGCCCTGGGAGAATCCCCAGTTGCCCATTTAGAGTAGCCTTACAGATGCTTTGTGCTACCAGGCTTATGCCCACAGCATCAGCTGGAGTCGGACTTGAATTGAGGATTTTGGGAGGTGTTTTGTGAATTGTTTGTGAAAAGAAAGTTTCACCGTTTTAATTTAGTAAATTGTTCCTGACCAGGAATAACTATTTGTTACTTAAGCACTAATATAGACCCACCAGACATAGAAGGAATACAGCACTATCAGAGTTACAAAAAGTATCTTTTTATGAATCTACACTATTCTACAGTGTGGACTTGAATCAAACAAGAAGCAAAATAAAACTGTAGCCTTAGGCAAGTGAAACCTAAAAATCCATATGATTTCTTCTCAATATGCTATGAAATAAAATAAATGCACTATACAATACTTCAGTAATGAATACACAGTTCTAAAATAAGCAAGGAAATAAATAAAATATTTACATTTCAAGTACTAAATCTTGCAGTTGAATTCAGTATGAAGAAATCAGTTTATTCCTTTTTATTGTTACCAACTACTGTTCATGTACGCCTAGCTGGCAAAGTTTGTGGATCCAGAACATAGAACAATATTTTATGTGCATTATTTAATTTCTGAATTTTTTCCCTTTTGGCCAAAGTTTGACGTTGTTTAACATCAGGCAAAAATAAGATTTTATGGTGATTGCATTTAATTAAGGATGTTAACATGGTAATATGATTGGTCCCAAATATGTTTGCTTCATATCTCTCCTTTGTGGTGCAATACAAAGAGAATCAGAAATTGATGAACCATAATTACTAGGGTTGAGTGAGCATGGAAATGATGTCTCAAGAAATTCAGTAATGATCCCCAACTGCAGCTGAGCAGATGTACTTAGATTAGCTTATTGGCAGGTTGCTATTCCTTTTAGAATATATTTAATCAAATATGGGTACGGTAATGGTGCTTTGGTATGTTTCTAATTTGTAGGTGTACACTGAACTCTTGGTGAACGTCTGGGTGGGATAACTCTCATTTTGGCCCGGCCATTGCAGATTTCTCTTTGTTGCCTTCTGATCCCTGTTCTTTCACTTTGCCTAGGTGAATTCCGCACAGACTGGAATAAGCTTTGCTGCCCCACCTCCCTTTCAACACAGTTAAAAGTTAACGCTATGCCTATGTTGCTCTTCATAACTCGGGAAGTACCATCAGATGTGCCATCGAAACATCTGCCCAGAGCTATTTCCTTGGCTATGCTGGGGTTCTGGTCGGTGACTGTATAGATTCCATAATTATGTCCAAGAGGGTCAAGAGGTGCCAACATTGTGTACTCACCTGAATTATTATTTACAGCAAGGGGGGGATGATTCACTAGATATTCCTGGAGCATGCTATTAACACTTTCTCTATAGCAGTTTCCTTGGGGAATGATTCTTACCAGTGTACGGTCCACTCGGTCTTGGTCATAGAGCATGCCACTGCATTTAAATTCCAGACACACCGTTGAAAGATCTGATTGCTCCATGTCTCGAATGGTGCGCACATCTCTGATGCCGTAAAGCTTGCCAACTGTGTACGGATGCGTGCCACCCATGTTGCGAGATCTTATGTTAACCTCTTGGGGTCCATTAATTTTTACTTTCATATAACATGCTCTATATTCCATTGGGTTGGGCCACCAAGCCTGGTAGTCTTCAGTCCAACTCATGGGGTCATTTTCATTGAAGGGAACTGTATTGTAATCATACCTGTCTCCTTCTATTCTGTAAAATCTGAAATGAGCGGCACTGTAGTGCGCGTGCTCACATTGTCTTAGGTTTTCGCTGGCGTAGATGGGGCCATTGCTCTCCTCTGCAGTGCTCGGATTTGGTTTGGCCACCGTGATACTGAAGGCCGTTTTCTTAATGCTTGGATCCACGTGATCCGTCCTCCTGTAGTTGAGCTTGTTGAGATATGGCTGCGGGACTCCGATGGCATTAGGGTTGAGTCTGGGAGAAGAGGGCACAGCTTCAAGTTCTTCTCCCCCAAGGCTTGCCAGAATATAAGCAGAGTAGGCGTCTGGACGTTGCTCATCGCAGAAAGCTGGTAAGCAAGCCCCGTTGGGGCCAGTGACTGCGCTGTCAAAGCGACCCCATGCTCTGGGGTTGGATGAATAACCTGATGCGGGCTCCATGTTTATAAGGGAAATCACAGCCCCCGCAACTTGTTCACTTGGCAGAAATCTCTCACTTCTGTAAGCTCGTACTTTGACATAACACCTTCTGCTCTCGGGGACGTCCAGGTTGAAGAGCCTCCTCTCTCTGATCTCCATGTTCCCAACCAAGAAAATCCTTTCCTCCCGTTTGCGACGTGGGCTTTGGTCAGGTTTGAAGTCCCCTTCTTCCTCCCACAATCCTGTCTCTGGGTTCAGTGACCAAAGCTTCATCTGCTGCAGGTGTTCTGGTATCCTGACCTGTGCAGCGTCCAGGTGAACCCTTACCTTCCCTGCATGAAGAGACTCGGTGGCTGTTTCGTCGGTGAAGTCCATGGAGAACATGCCATATGTGTGCAGCGGGAGCATGTCACCTTCCTCATTTATGTAGTTCAGGTCACTTTGTGCTGCAGTAGCTGTTGACATGTTTCTTGGATCCAGAAACGTAACACTGGCTTTCACTTTGCCTGTGTAGCGTTCACCATTCTGCCTATAAAACGTATTGGGAGGAATTTCTAGTTCAGCTATTGGCTCGTCCCCTTCCACGTCTCCTAAGGGAATCGTGTTGGTTTCTGAGGACTCTAACGTAACCGGGGCTTTCTTCCTTAGTAACTTGATCTCGTGAAACACGGCACCTCCCTTTCTGTTAAAAGGCAAAACTTTAGTTGTGTTCACAAACTTTTGTAGGCGGTCGACAAAAGTAAGAACCAGACGCTCTGTGTCGTCTGGGATGTGGACAGAGAAGGTTCCCTTGTAGCCGGTCATGCCAATTCTGTTGGTTCCTAGGTATATATGGCCAAACCTCACTGGTTCACCATTATCTGCAGCTGTGGCTGTCCCTCGGACTGTCATCTTGATCTTGGTGCACATGCTACAGCCACATTCTACAGCAACTTTAGTGGGAAGGGTGTATCCACTGCACAGTATTTCTCTTCTTTCCATTTTGGAGACCCCACAGCAGTAAGCAACGCTGTCTTTGCACTGGAGTCCTTGATCTAGCTTTCCGGCACATATGTTTGCTGGACATTTACCAACATCATAGTAGAAGGAGTTAGTCGCGTTTTGGAAGCAGTCGTGTGGGAGTCTGATAAAGTAGCTTTCGGGTCTTGGATCGCAGGAAGCTTCATCGCTTGCTGTTAAAATAGATTTTATTAGTGAATGTGTAGATATTTCTGTGCTGCTTGTTGCCTCATCTGAACCCCTCCGATATTGATAACCATTATTTCAATAGAAATAAGATTTTTAAAGTCTAATTGGATGTCTTATAAGCTTCTGTTCAGTCAGATGCCTGTTCTAGTTCAGCAAAGCACATGCTTAAAAGATGTGATTACGGTCTGTCTATTCACAAAAGCACTCAAGCATGTGCTAACATCACATTCAAATGAAGAATATTCTTCAGTTATTAAGGTTAAGCTGTGCCTGAATGTTTTGCTGAATAGGGATGAACTTAAACATGCTTAAAGTAAGGCACATGCTTAAGTGCTTTGAATTGGGACCTTAGCCCCAGTGTCTAAGTACTGCGATGCCCCACTCATATGGCAGAGAGTACAAGGACAATTATTTTGGGTGGGTCATTAAATTGAAATTTGACAGGTGATCCAAAGTGCACAAGACTCGTTCTTTTGTGACTATCTGGCTAATATTGAATATATCTTGTATTATAAACTAATATTATTTCCACAAAACTTGTCCTAAATTGCCTCAACATATTGGCTATTCCCCAACGTCTTGTAACATGCCACATTTTCTTACCTATTACAGAAAGTTTAGCAGCTTGGGATTTCACAGACCCTGCATCATTGCTAGCCCTGCAGAAATACTCTCCTGCCTGGTCTCTGTTCAGGTTCCTTAACACCAGCTTGCTGTTATGTTTGTACACTGAGGAGTCCAGCAAAGTTCCATTGTGGTACCTGTAAGAAACCGAAATCATTCCGTAGCCTGATTAAAAAGTCAAGCAACGTGATAGGGCAAGGAAAGGATGGTTTTAGTGGCTAATGCACAGGGCTGGAAGTAGAGACATGGCTTCTGTTCCTACCCCTGCCACACGTTACTGGGTTGCTCAGTTTTCCCATCTGCAAAATGGGAATATTACCTCCATGGAGATTGTGTGAGTTTTTAACTCTAATAATGTGCTTTTAAATCCTGAAGTAGAAGGCCCTACAGAGGAGCAAAGTATTTTTATTAGTAAAAATAAATTAATGTGGGGCTGTCCAAATTTTGACACTCTCTCGAAGCATGTAGATAGTCCTAGTTCTATTTACACTTACTGTTAAAATAAATATATGCAAACAGCTCTAATATCTGCCTCTGCTTGTATTGTCATTGATGGATGGCTAGAACTTGCTCGTTGGTTGAGTTCACCAGCGCTGAAACCAAAATGCCCAAGCATTCAGAGACATTGGCGGGATCTATTCGACCACTCCAAATTTTTCTGTGGTTTCAAAGCTTTTACTAGCAGACCATAGAAGGGAATGGGAGTCTTTCCATGACTCCTGTGGCCCCTGGACCCAGGCCGTGTGAGTATTGGAGATCTCTCTCAGACTGGTAAAAACGTTTTCAGACAGGTAAAAACATTTAAGTATGACCATTGCACATCGGTCTTGGGCTGGATTCAGATCTGAGCTATGTGGAGGTAAATTCAGTGGTGTTAAGATCAGAACTTAACACCACTGAGGGGGAGGGATAGCTCAGTGGTTTGAGCATTGGCCTGCTAAACCCAGGGTTGTGAGTTCAATCCTTGAGGGGGCCATTTAGGGATCTGGGGCAAAAATCTGTCAGGGGACAGTACTCGATCCTGCTAGTGTAGGCAGGGGACTGGACTCGATGACCTTCAAGGTCTTTCCAGTTCTAGGAGATTGGTATATCTCCATTTATCTATCTTAAGAACTTAGCTGTGGGTCTTTGGTATGTTAGGCTAGTCTGCGCTGAGAATGTCTAGCTATTTTCCTATCACGGCAGTCTGCTCACTGGTTCGGCTTTGCTGTTGCTAGAAACCGTGGAAATGCTAGTGTGTGATTTTTGCAACCATGTCACCAGTGTAAGACACATGGTGGTCAACATGCCTTCACTTGGCCTATGCTGGTGCTCCTACCATTTCTGGCACATGTAGAACCACAATGGTCCTAAACTTGGTAAAAATTCTTACTGCAAATCCAACTTTAGCATAGCCAGCCCCCACGGGTTGTATCTCACACACAGCAGACTGGAGAGTGGCTACCGGCCACATTTGAAGCTTCTGCTGGGTTTGGGGTTTTAAAATGATTATTTGTATGTTTTTTCCATATAAACTCTAACTTCAGACTTGTACAAGAAGTAAAGTAGTATCAATCTTAGAGAAACAATTACTTACAACAATAATTTCCCATTCTATAAAGTCCTACACAGAGAAAAATTATAGAATTTCCCATTCTATAAAGTCCCACACTACAGAGAAAATTATTCTCTGATCCATCAGCTTGACTATATCAAGTCATCCCACAAGTTAAGGGCCAGATTGTGAACAACACCTTTCACTATCAGCAATCCAACTAATGTCAGTCTTTGTGAGGAAAGTACTACATACGGTGTGTAAGGAGTATTATAATCTGCCCCTAAATCAGCAGTGTGCTTTGATTTAGACTGCATTTTGGGCATCTTTATACTGAACCCTTCCTCAAGAGTGAATTCAGTGGGGAATTTTTTTGAGATGCCAGATGCCAATGTCCTGAAGGGAAGGGATTGTCTCTTTTCTATGATTCGGTAGCACCCAGCACAGCTGTGACATTTGGGCACTACCATAATAGAAATGCTTCCTGCTAACAATAATAGAAGGATTTATTGTGATTCTGCAGAGGAACTCTTAAGAGCATTGTTGCATCTTTTATCTCAGAAGCACACTCAAAGGCAAAAAATAACTCTGTGGACCGCCTTTAGTTGCTTACCAGCGATAGCGACTGGGGGCTGGATTCCCGACAGCTTTACAGCAGAGTATCACACTTTGCCCTATTCTCCTCACTTTATCCACCGGATTCTTTACGATGTACGGCTTGTCTGGGGAAGGGAAGAAAATCAGTATTATTTTCAGGTTAAAACCACAGTTAAATCTGATGAATGTTAAAAGCAGCAGCAAACTACCAAGCAACCAGTGGATATAGCAGTATATTTTATCGCCTGGAGTCTGTCTGTAGTTACCTGCTCTTTTCAGACGCACGTGGATTGAGGATTTCTCGGTGCTTTCTGGTATGGGGACAGTCACGGTGGCGTATCTGGCCTTTTTAATTTTCAGAATATGTTTGCCATCCGGGCACACTCCAGGAATCCGAAACCCTCCTTTGCTATCCGACTCCGTGAGCAGTTTCAGATTCTCAGACTGCACGTAGACAGTAGCTTCAGCAGCCGGTGCTCCGTCTGCAAGGGAGACCATCCCATGCAGGACATGGTCCTCACACATGCAGGCATCGCACTCTGCGTTCACGCGGCCCATGGAGCAAGTGAGGTTGCACTCTGGGGAAGGAAGGAGTGTAGGTTAAAATGGAGCATTTGGATTCAGTCCAGTAATGCTTTCCATTAAAGATCTTGAGTCTGTCTTTAATTCAAGTTTAATAAGGCCGATATTGCACGTGAAATATTTTTTATCCAAAGCTCATTTTTCTTGATGATCAACAGCTGTGTATTAGAAGCTGATAGATTTAATGGCTATGTAGTCAATCACTTAATGAAAATGTATTACTAGTGGTCACTATCTTAAAATAACTAGCTCCTGCCTGAGACTGGCAAGAAAGATGCTAAAACCGTACGGTGGTTCCTAGTAGTTGGAGTCAGACAGTGACTTTATTTCATGTAGGTACCTGGCCCTATAATCAAGTTTATACGAGCACCTGAACAAGAACGTCCAATACAGAGTCGCCCTTCCTCCGTCGCTTTATTACAGCGCAGGTCTAAGTGGGTCTCTGCCAGGCAGGTTCTGAGACGGGTCTGGACACCAGTTTTGCCGCATTCTGCTGAGCACGCGCTCCATTTCGACCATGGCGACCAAAGCCTTTTTGAATCTTGCAGCAAAGACCCTTGAATAACATCATTGCTGTGTTACTAAGATGCATGTGACATATACTGCGTATTCTCTCATGCCTGGGGAAAAGGCAGTGATTTTTTATAAATAGCATTTTAAGGCAAAGCGCTTAGATTTTATAAATCCGTTAGATTTAAAAAAAACCCAAAACATAACGATTCTGAGTAACAAGCTATAAGAAGACTTCCGAATGCGTCCAATTTAAACCTATGCAGGCTACTACATTCAGAATTACTAAAGTAAAACTCAAGGGCAATAGATGCTTAGTCTTGAATGTCTTTGTTTTAAAGGAAATCAAGCAGACATTGTCACTTACGTGGAAGGATATGAGGTTGGCACAAGCTAGTCCAATGACTCTGATAATAATTAAACAAACGTCTCCAATAACAGGTACCTCTCTCATTGCGAGAATTGCACTTGTTTTACTGAGGGCAGACCAGAACCCTGGAATGCTATTTAACACTTACATAGCATTTTATGGTCAGATTATTTACAGCGCATGATATGGTCTTGTGTGTGGTTGGGATCGTAAGACACCTCAGTTAAAAAAGTTACTAGAAGGAATTAATGTAATTTAAATTGCCTGCTTGCAGAATACATGGTCTGTTCCAAGTGTTTACAAATGAAAGTCACTATGCCCCATAAAATCTTTATTAGCACATTTTTAAATATGTACAAATCCGCTTTTACAGAACAATGTTTACGTGCGATGTTCTGTGTTCCTCCAGCTGTTGTAATAAACCAGCTAGGTCAGGTTACCTGATAGAAATGCAGACACATGCCCAGCTAAATGTTTGGATGACAGGGTTGGAATATGAACCCCCTGTCTTATAAAAGTAGATGTTTTATGGGGACTTTGGTGGCTGGAGAAGGAAAGCAAATAACAGCAGCCGCAGAACTGTAAGGGCTGGTTTGGCGAGAAGGGCCATGGCTTAAATGGACATTTTAAAGCTGTTGGCGCCTCAAATCCAGTGTTCTGGTTGGTTGATCTGATGGATAACAGTCTCAAAAGAGGACCGTACAAGTTAAAACGCTTTCCGTGGGGTGAATAAGAAGTAGAGCCCTGTGTTTTATGCAAATGTGAAATAGCACAAAATAAAACCCAAACCCATGATTAAAACAACATAAAATGAAAAACTCAACCCTCAGCGGAAGCTCCTGTATCTCCTGTCCTGTCAGCCTGGGCCTGGTGCGTGGGGTTGCAGTGCCAGTCGGGTTTGGCCCAACTGCCCCCCATCCTGAGGATGGGGGAGTGGTCGGGCCAAATTTGAGCGAGTGGCACCGTGACCAGAGCAGCGAGCCAGGCCCAGCCATCACTGCAGGTCGGATGCAAGGTGGACTTGCTCTGTAGCCATCCCCTCATGGCCTCCCAGCCTCCCCCCAGGGGCAGGCCCAGCTCCTTGGCGGGGGAATGGATACAATAAAATTATCATATATTCCTGAAAAATAAAAGCAATTTCCCAGGGCTCTAATGATCAGCCGAAGGACAATGGGCTCCGGACCCTGAGTTCCAGCCCAAACCGCAATGTCCACACTCCTATTTTTAGTGTCGTGGCGAGAGCAGTGGTGTTCATCCGGGCTCTGAGATGCCCTGCCGCTCGCTGGGTAGACATACCCTGCACATCCTTGTTGGACAGCACATCGGACCTTAGTGCTTTGTGACATGCTAAATAGTCATTCTAACCCCCCGGAGAACAGCTGTACTTACCCATGGGACACAGGAAACGCACGGCATAATTCAGACAGGTTTTTCCTGCAGGCTGCTCCTTATTCAAACACCAGAATCCCTCCTGTAGATTAGCGTGGACCACTTGGCCTGTGTTCTGGGCAGGAACCCCATCGGTGGTTCGCGCTTCAATTCGCGTGGGTCTCTCGCACACCTTGTCCCTGAAGTAAAACCTGATGGCCTCCAAACGCTCGTGATCCCCGTAGCCGCCTGGATGATCAACATTGAACCATGTGGTCCACTCCCCGCGATCTGGATAACAGAAAGGATGCTGCAGTATGGACAGTCAACTTTGGAGGCGTGACCACCACACCACGTTTTGGCTCTTGCTCCCATTTAATTGTCACCTGAAATGTTTCTTTCCTTCTGTGTGTCCACAGACTAGGACTGGGGTGTCAGGAATCCTGGATGCTAATGCCAACTGCGCTGTGTTCCCATGGGTAAGTCTCTTACCCAACTTTTCTGGCACAGAGAGGTTATAATACCTCCCGGAGCGGGATGTATGAGACTTAATCAATTAATGTTTACATGGTGCTTTGAGATCCGTTTCCAAGTGTGGGTCAAGCCTTGAAGCTTCTCTTCTAAACCAGCGGTTCTCAAACTGGGGGGCGGGACTGACTGGCATTAGACTTGCTGAGGCCTGGGGCAGAAACCAAAGTCTGAGGGCTTCAGCTCTGGATGGCAGGACTCAGGTTAGAGGCCCCCAGCCTGGGGCTGAAGCCCTTGGGTTTTGCCCCCACCCGCCTCCCACAGCTGCAGGGCCCAGGTGGGCTCAGGCTTCAATCCCCCGTCCTGGGATCAGGTGGTAATTTTTGTTGTCAGAAGGGGGTCGCAGTGCAGTGAAGTTTGAGAACCCCCCGTTCTAAACAAGTGTGTCAAATATTAGCTATTTCCCCTTGTCATGAAACATGAGTTATCCCCAAATGCCACGTTAGCTCTAACCACAGGTTTGGTAGCAAGAGTGAGTTTAACCATCAGTTTAAGGGGGAAACAAGCCGCTCAAATTGACATCCCAGTTTTTGAGCCAATGCAAATCCTGTATTTGAAATGCAGGTGTTGTGTCCCGAGTTTTGTGCTTTTAGCTCGTCACATGTGGATGGTTCATTCCCACCCCCACCATGGCTAATAATGGTAACAAAGGGAAAATGAGATGGGAAGGTTTGGCTACTGCTGTGAACGTCTGGCAATCCCTGTGCTAAAACATCATCGTCGTTCATCGCTTTCAGGATCCGCCGCAATTTAAATTAGGGAACATCACTTGAGGCATCAGAGTATTTCTTGAGGATTAAGAAACAAATCATTTGCAAATTTAACACCATTAATTTGGGTTTGAATAGTTACTGGGAGTGGCCAGCTCACTAAAAAAGCAATTTCCCCTCTTTTAGTATTGACACCTCCCCATTGATTATTGGGAGTGGACCACACCCACCCTGACTGAGTTGGCCTTGTTAACACTTCTCCACTTGTAAGGTAACTCCCTTCTCATCATGTGTCAGTATATTTATGCCTACATCTGTAATTTTCACTCCATGCAGCTGAAGAAGTGGGTTTTTTTACCCACAAAAGTTTATGCCCAAATCTGTTAGTCTTCACGGTGCCACCGGACTTCTTGGCATTCCTAGAGGATTCCTGCCTGGCGGGGTAGCCAGTTAAATTGTTTGGTCAGAGAACTCACCCACAGCTGATGGGAGCGTTCGATGGAATCGATCTGCCTTCTTTTAGCGCCCCAGCTGCAAAAATGCCATAGAGGCGCACTTCAGGGCGGAGCTTAGGGAGATGGGGGGCGGGGGAGGGGAGAGCCTCAGCTGTGGTACGTCAGTGCAGTTCCACTCACTTCAATGGAGCGACGCCGAGGTAGGGATCTGGCTGGTGGTGTGCACATCTTGACACACAGGCCCCCTGACTAGCCCCCAGCCTCCACCCATAGCCCAGTGTGCAGATTATTCCCAGTCCTGGCAGGAACTGTCTGAATGGGGAGAGAGGGTGGGGATGCTTTCAGCTAGAGTGGGGTGGGGGCACATTTACTCTGCTTTAGCAGCACCCGTTACAGGAGCATATTCGCATTGATCCAGAACTTGTAGGGGACCCCTGAGAAATCCCAGCCATTGATTCTGATGATGGTCACTTGTCTTTTCATTTTGCTGGTCGTGTGGGGAGAGCTCTTAATTCTCTGAGTGGTCCTGGGGCTGGAGGCTTTTCTGCCCAACCCAACTTCCTCAGGGCACCTTCCTTCTGCTTGTGCCCAGTGTGGGACAAAGGCTCCTTGGAGAGTCCGACTGTGTGGAGGAAGAAGTGTGGGGCAGGGAGCCATCCATCTGAGGACGGAGACTGTGTGATTTCTAGTGGGGAAAGGGGGATGTAGTGAAACTGTTCCCCAGTCAAGATTTCTGTCTGCATCCCTCCTCTCTGAGGAACCTTATGTGCCTGGATCCCAGCTAGAGATATGGGCTGTGGTTGTATATTTGACCTTCATTATTCCAAGAGAGAAACTAGAAGCATATTGCCATGACAGCCAAATCTTGCCAGAGGTGGGGGATGAGTCCATCTTGTTAAACAGGTTGGATATTAAGCATGAAAAATATATACGTGCACAAAATGGCCTCCGTCCCCACCAAGCAAATCTTCTGGAGATAGAAAATGACTTACTTGCTAGGTTGTCCTTTACAACGGGAGTGAGGGGTGATTGTCTGGGCTGGATCCGGCTGATGGGTTGCTTCAGAACCCTCTCACCTGGGGGAGAAGTTTACAACAACAGTAAAGACAGAAGAACGTTTCTGAGGGACGGGTGTTCCTAGCAATTGATTTTTTCCACAATTTCTTTTAATACACCCCCCAATGTTTGTGCTGCGGGAGCCAGGGAATGGATCGATACTATGAGATAGCTAAGTAGTTCCGCAGTCACATGATACACTGCTGGGGATTCAAGGTCGTCACTGATGGTCAAAGGATCAAAGCCAGATATAATTATTTTAGAAGCAGCCCTGCCTTTATTAATAGTCCACAGCCTCAAGAATTTGCTTCTCTGCAATGGGGCTGGGCTGTAGAGCTTGGATCTGAGCTTTCCCAAAGCTGGGAGGTACATGAAGCCGGGGCTTGCTCAACCCTGCTCTGAGTTACATGGGTGGCTCCCAATGACTTTAAAGGGAGCACCACTCATGTAACTTAGTGCGGAATTGGGTTTTGATTCAGCCACTCTAGACTTAGGGCCCTGCCAGGAGACTCTGACATGGATCCATGTCTCAGTGGCAGTGTTTGGGGCCAGAGTTTCTGTGCACAGCCATCTCAGAGCGTCTGTTTTGCACCAGTAATGGTCCGGGTAGAGAACTGCGAGGTGACCCTCCTGAGCTACAAAGGGCCTGCGTCCTTGGTGGAATTTAACAATGGGCTGAAAGCACTTTTGTATTTTCAAACTATTTACAATGACAGCGAGACCGCCCGATATTCCCATCCCCGCCAAAAGCCGTCGGTCTGGGAATCTCACAAAAGAGCCTCTTCTCACCAGGTTTCCTTTCTGACTGCCGGATCGGCGGGTAGTGATCGATCTATCGGAGATCGATTTATCGCGTCTAGTGTAGACACGATAAATCAATCCCTGAGTGCTCTCCCCATCGACTCTGGAGCTCCACCGCCACGAGAGGCAGAAGCGGAGTTGATGGGGGAGCGGCAGCAGTCGACTCGGCACCATGAGGATGCCAGGGCAAGTTGACCTAAGATATGTCAACCTCAGCTACGGTTGTTTGCGTAGCTGAAGTTGCGTACCTTAGGTCGACCTCCAGTGTAGACCTGGTCTTAGTGTCTCTGGGCCTCAGTTCCCCATCTGAAAAACTGGGATAATTGCCCAGCCTCACAGGGGTGCTAAAGAGTGTGAGGGGATCAGATCCTACAGTGCTGGGGGCCAGATACGTACCCTAGATGGGAGATGTTAACAGGTACTGCCAATGCGCCAGTGATTTTTCTGACATGGGCAATTCCACCGGGAATAGGCCTGGAAACAACAGCTCATTTCATATAGTGGGTGACAGCTTTGGGTCACTACCGCAAAGTTGGTATAAATGTTTAACCTGCACTCGGAACAGATGTGGCGTCCAGAAGCAAGAGCGAGAGAATCCATCCTCTTGCTGCGATCATCCTTTTCTTCCCTGGTTGAGCCCCAACTCAGAATGGAGAGTCTTCAAATAATTTTAGTCCCTGGGTAGTTTCCCTGAATCAGGTCACCTGTGAAGACAATTTCAGTTATTCTGGGTCGGATCCAAAGCCCATTGAAGTCAGTGACAGTCTTCCCATGGATGTCAATGGCATTTGGCCTGGGCCCAATATGATGGCTCTCTCAAAGAGGTTCTGGAGAGCAGTTCATAAACAGCCAGATTTTCCCTGCCTTTCTTGGGTAACACCTCCCTCCAGAAAGAGGCTGGGTGATTTTTGGCCTCAGCATGCTATGACTGTCAGTGGGGCTCCTTCAAGACTGAAGTACAATTCAACATGATCATTCCCCTCTATTTGGTGTTGGTGAGGCCTCATCTGGAGTACTGTGTCCAGTTTTGGGCCCCACACTACAAGAAGGACGTGGAAAAATTGGAAAGAGTCCAGCAGAGGGCAACAAAAATGATTAGGGGCCTGGAACTCATGATTTACAAGGAGAGGCTGAGAGAACTGGGATTGTTTAGTCTGCAGAAGAGAAGAATGGGGGATGGGGAGGTTTGATAGCTGCTTTCAACCATCATTAGGGTTGATTCTTCTCTCACACTGGTGGAACTCGCTTGATTTCAGTGGAATTCTTCCTTATTTCTATTTGTGTGAAAGGTGTATGTGGCACAGTATTTGTATCCTCCCACCCTATGCAAGGATGATGTTTCAGGACTGCTGCAGGAACCAAGCCCGACAGTCCCACATTCCTTCTGAAACCGCAACCTGGCTCTACGAATGACACAAGTACACTGGAAAGGAGTTGCGACCAATAGTAAATACGGTTTGCAAACAAAATGTAACTGAAACATACACCCAGACAAGTTCCAGAGCTGTCGGCATGGTAGATTAGATCACATGCCTCTGGCATCAATGTCATTCTGTTATTTGCAAAGTGGAATAGCCTCAAGTGTGATCTAATGTCCAGTCCCAGCTCTGCCACTGACTTGCTCTGTGGCTTTCTGTAAGTTCTGTAGTAACTGCTCAGGGGTTTAGTTTCCCCATTTACAAGTTGGGGATAATGCTACCTACTTATTTAGCTGCCTTACAGGGGAGGTGTGAGGACTGATGTTTGTACAACAGCGTAAAAATTCGACATATGTGCAAAGTATTTGGAGACCAGGTAGGAGAGGTAATATCTTTTCTTGGACCAACTTCTGTTGGTGACAGGTACAAGCTTTCGAACTAGTCTGAGCTCTTTTGCAAGTCAGGGGCAGGAAATCAGTGTGTCTGAGCTAAATACCAGCTGGGACAGATTGTTAAGCAGAAGGGGTACGGCCTGTTACAACAGGCCTGTACAGCTTGTGTTACCCCTTCTGCTGACCAATCTGTCCCAACTTGTATTTAGCTCAACACTCTGCCTTCCGCAGACTCGGAGAAGAGCCCTGCGGAGCCCACAAGCTTGTATCTTCCGTCAACAGAAGGTGGTCCCCTAAAACATTAGTGGTTACAGACCAGGGACGGGGAGTTCGGGCTTCTAGGTTCTATTCCCAGCTCTGTCCATTGCATAAGAACATAAGAAAGGCCGTACTGGGTCAGACCAACGGTCCATCTAGCCCAGCATCCTGTCTACCGACAGTGGCCAATGCCAGGTGCCCCAGAGTGAGTGAACCTAACAGGTAATGATCAAGTGATCTCTCTCCTGTGATCCATCACCCCCCTCTGACAAACAGAGGCTAGGGACACCATTCCTTACCCATCCTGGCTAATAGTCATTAATGGACTTTAACCTCCATGAATGTATCCAGTTCTCTTTTAAACCCTGTTATAGTTCTAGCCTTCACAGCCTCCTCAGGCAAAGAGTTCCACAGGTTGACTGTGCGCTGTGTGAAGAAGAACTTCCTTTTATTTGTTTTAAACCTGCTGCCCACTAATTTCATTGGGTGGCCCCTAGTTCTTATATTATGGGAACAAGTAAATAACTTTTCCTTATTCACTTTCTCCTTACCACTCATAATTTTATATTCCTCTATCATATCCCCCCTTAGTCTCCTCTTTTCCAAGCTAAAAAGTCCTAACCTCTTTAATCGCTCCTCATATTACGAGGCTGCTTTGAGTAAATCACATAGGTCCAAACTTCCAAGTGTCCCAGATTTTTGGGATGCACACCTTCTGATCTGATTTTCAAAAATTCTGAGCATGATCTCCCGTTTAAGTCACTTGGAGTTGTCAGTGTCTGAGGTGCTATCCCCAAAGTTAGTGGACCTATTGAAAATATAACCTTAAACACTTGCTGCCTCAGTTTACCCACCTGTAAAATGAGGATAAGATTTATATACCTTGCAGGCTGGTGGTGATGCTTAAGAACGGTAGTGATAATACCTCACTGTTAGAAAGTCATGTTTGGAGGGTCTCTGAGAAAAGGGTGAGAAATATGTTTATTATAACTTGAAAGCTACGAGTGGCCAAAAGAGGATATAAGCAGGAAATTAGGGACAATTCGTGGCTTTATAATGAGACTTTGAAATTACAGTCTAACAATTGCAGAAGAAAAGTCACTCCTCGTGAAAATCCTATTCCCATTTCGAGACTATTAGGGTAGCTCTGCTTTAGCTTGTTCTAAACTGGATTTTGGGCAAATGTCAGCCAAGAATTAGGATATTTTTTCCTTTCCCGGAGAGTGTAGAAGCCAGAGACTGTCTACATTCCTGCAAGCCCAAGACACCGAGAGTTTTTAAAATGTTTGTTTTTCCAGCTGAGCTTCCCACTAAGCCAGAGGGGTTTTAAGCACTCTCAATGCTGTACACAGTCCCGTGGATCTGGAAAGAGGATTGTGAATCAGGAGCTATTCCCTGTGTAGAAACATCTTGACATTCAATGAGCTTGAACAGCTCCATATAAATTAAAAGGCTCCCTTTTACAGATGTACAGATTTCGTGCTTAAAACCCTAGGTTTGTTGCTACAGAAGAAAGATTGTGCTTTGAGGACTGCTAATATCTGTGTAATGTAGAAATCAGATAGAAGGAAGTCAGGAGATTTCTCTCCCAAGCACTGATTTGGGTTGAATAGAAATGAAAAGTGATCATTTTTGACTAGGCTAATGATCTATCCTGTACTTGCGTCAGACCACAGTTCAATATATATATTCCTCCCTTCCATGATTTTCAGAGCCATTAAGCACTCAACCTCTGAAATATTTCCCTCCACACGCCATCAATGAATTACCACTTACAGTATATAGATCTTTCCGCCATAAACACAGTCAAATACAATTACTCAGCCTTAATCACATAGTTATGATCTATAATCTTGTAACCAGAGGGGGAATAAAACCCTAGATTAATTCACTTGCACAATTCACCTAGACAACAATTAAGGGAAAGTCCAGCCTCCCTTTCTGCAAAGTTTTTTAGCTGAGCTACAATATGAGAGGTGAAGCAAGAGTTAGTTGCACTCACAGCATCCTTGAATGAAGGAATTTACAACCCTTTAGAAGAAGAAACGAGTTGCAGCTTACCACAGCCTCCTGTATGCTCCTTCTGAGTTGGGCTACAGTCCAGTACAAGCGATCTCAGCCGCTTGAAGCCGCTGGGGTCTCTTATATAGCACAGCGCGGAGCTAAGGAGGTGGCTCCGTGCCACAGGACACAGAGGAAACCAAATAGAAGAGTGAGGAAACCAGTCTGAGTAATCCCCTAACACAGTGATTGTATATTCAAACTTTCTGCAAACCTAGGGCAGACTGGGGAGCTGCAGAGCCCTGATGGGGAGGAGTAACCAGAGAGAGCAAAGGGGCTGACTGAGGACAGAGAAACTGCACTGCAGAGCAAGTATGTAGTTTAGTACTGGAGTGTTATTTCTTCATTGCTTGTACCACGTCCTGAGGTGTGAGAGGAGCCTCACTGAACAGGATGACAAACAAGGAAGAGATCACGGTTACTGTTTTCACTTGTGGAAGAGGTTTAGATACCAGGCTTATGTGGGCCAAATCAGAACTCCGATAAATAGGTCCCTGCCTTGAAGAGCTTACACTTTAAAATGTAGGTGTCATAACATGAGAGCACAGGATTGGACAGGGCCATTTAAATAACATTATGTGGTGACATAAACCCCAATCCTGCAGTGAACTTTATATGGGACTAGCCCTGTGCTACAAAGGCCTGTGGCCCATCTGTGACTGCTAGCTGCAAATATCTGCCACAGCTGGAGATGGGACACTGGATGGGGAGGGCTCTGAGTTATTAGAGAGAATAATTTCCCAGGGGTCTGGCTGGTGGATTTGTTGTACCTGGAAGTCTTGAAATCAAGATCTGAACACTCCAGTAACTCAACCAGAGACGGGCCTATTCCAGGCGTGGGTGGGTGAGGTCCTTTGGCCCGTGACGTTCAGGAGGTCAGACTAGAGGATCCTGATGGTCCCTTCTGACTTTAAGGTCTCTGAGATGTAGGGTTTGAAAGCAAGGACGAGGTATCCCAACTTGATGCACAGAGCCATGGAGGGAGCTAATGAAGGACTTAAAAAAGGGTTTCCTAACTAGTCCAGGGATTGTCATTTAGCCTAAACAGATTGTTCCTTCCACCTTCCTTCCATCTCAACCATGCTACTGTTGGTCCTCAGTTAATTCTAGCAAACTGGGGCCCAGTTCTGACATCAGGGGGAGTCACTGGTATCCTGTGGGGTGGTGAAGAATTGGGCCCTTGGAATATTGGTTCCACTTTACATTTATTGCCCCATATGTCGAAATTCGACTGTAAGGGGTTCAAAGTTAGGCAAAACAAGTGACAGTCTCTTACCCCCTTGTCACCTGTGCCTGCCAGTTAGTTTAAAGGGGATCATTTTAAACAATGTGGGTCTTGTATCCTTGGGAGCCAATAGCCAAGTGCAGGCAAATGCTTTCAGAAGTTTATGTTTTAATTTGAGTATGAAGCAGAAAATGAGGTTTGGAAGGGTGGTTAGATTGAGTTCTGCCCACTTTCTAATCCTTCTCATTCCTGCTGGCAGACGGACCAAAACAAACTGAAAATGTTTCTGGAGTTGCCACATAAATAACTGATCTCTGATTGCATTTACTCTGATTTTATGTTTACAGTGTAAAAGAACAAAAATCCATGAGCTCACTAAAAGCTATTACAATAACAAAGAGACAGTTTTGTCCCTTTGGCAAAATGTGTCCTGAAATAACTAGATGCTGGTAATTGTAAGACACACAAAGGGCCTGATCCTATCTAGTTTATCTGGGTGCCCCTCATCACAGTATTTCAGTGCTGTTGTGTCCTGTACCTACTTGAAGTCAGTGGGCAGTTTGCCTTTGATTTCAGTGGCGCAAGATCAAGCGGTGAGGGAAAGCGTGGATGTTTTCTCTGTACCGTTATCGTTCTGTGTCATGGCTGACATATCATGGGTATGTTACGGGGATTAGCATGGTATGGAGGCTGTGGGAAGCGGTGCAGGCTGAGGAATGTGCTGGCTTCCCACAGCCCCCATTGGCCTGGGACGGCGAACCACAGCCAGTGGGATCTGCGCTCGGCCGAACCTGCAGCCGCGCCAGGGAAACAGACCGACCCAGCCACCAGGGGGCTTATCCTGGCGGGTCGTGGGCCAAAGGTTGCCGATCCCTGCTGTATAATAATGCACTGTATTTGTATGTCTGCCTCTCTTCCAACAGCTTATGTGTGTGTAGAGTTGTGTCACCATGTAGGGTTAACTTCTATTGCAAAAGCTAAGGTATGGTTGTCTCTGTGTGCCATGTCGCCCTCCAGTGGCTGAAGTCTACCAAGGCCATAAAACTTGTGTCTATATAATATGACTACATATCCATGATTCTTGTGGGTTACAATTCATTCATTTCTAATATTGTAGTTCCTGAGGCTGTGTGAGAAAGATTTTAGCTTTCAATGTTTACTCTTTTTGTGTGAGGGATACTTGGGAGTTTTCTTAGTCAAATACCTTCTCTGGGTTTTATTGTGCAAACTAACTCATTTCTAGTGGACAAGGATCTGAAGATCCAAATACTGCTGAAATTTGGGCTCCAGTTCTCATTCCAGAGCCAAATGTCACACTTTATCTTCAATGGTCCAAATAAGAGCCCGTAATCAGGGCAACACCCAAACTTCGAACAATTTCAGCTCTGGGGTCTAAATCCAGATCCGAACTTGCGGTTCAGAGTCCTTCCAGAGTCTTCGGTTTCTAGGATTTTAAACCAGCACAAATGCATTCAGTATTTAAGACAAAGGAATGTGTTAGAATGAAATGGACATTTTTTTCATCTTTTTTTTTTTCCTCCTTAATGCTTTTCACCTGTTAATTTTAAAGCTGGAATTAATTGAAACTTCATCTCTCCCTGAATTAGCATTCAGTCCAAAGCCAGAATTCCTCCTGAGGCTAAAGAGATGATGCATCCAGTGGTCCTTAGAGATCGTCCAGGACTTATGGGGCTTGTCTGTTCGGCTTCCATGCCAGGCCACCTGCTCTTCTTCAGTCTCCTTCCCGTTTGCTACTGTGGATTAACTCTCAGGAGGCAGTGTGGCTTTTTCCATGATTACTTCCAGGATTTGATATAACTAATTGTAAAACAATAGCATATTTATCTGCATTTTGCATATCTCCAACAATGACCAGTACCAGAGCTTCAGGGGGAGTGTATAGAACAGGGCAATTTTAGAGAGATCCTCTGTGTTTTCCCCACCCAGCGTCTGGCAATCAGAGGTTTAGGATCACCCCGAGCATGGGGTTACATCCCTGACCATCTTATTTAATAGCCATTGATGGATCTATTATCTAGTTCTTTTTTTGACCCAGTTATGCTTTTGGCTATCTCAGCCTCCCAAGGCAATGAGTCTGCTATTCTAAATCTTATTCTTTTCTATTCTGGTTCTTATGCTGCCCCCACAGCCATGATATCTGAGCACCTACTCTTGTTTTCCTGGCTGCATTCCCAGTCACACTGCCAGCCCACCATAGGGATTTGACACTAATCTCCCTCCGCTGAGGTGTGGATTTTTCTGTAAGTTCCTCCCTCCTGCATCTTTATGCAGAAGGAGAATACAGGATTTGAAGTAACCAAGGCCCAGATCCTCACATATAATTCGGCACTCGTTAACAGTTAGCCACCTAAATACCTGTGATCTGGGCCTAATTGCCCACTTGGTTCCACAGCAAGCACTTGTTTTACAATAAAGTTAAATCCATTCTAGAACAACGAGCTGGGAGTTCTGATTTTATTTACCACCTGACTCCTTGGAGTTACTCATTTATTCATCCATTCTACGGGGATAACTAATGCTGACTTTTTTTTTAAAAAAAAAATCTTGTTTGATACCGCAGCCCCTAGCAATGTTTTCCAGGTTATATATTCAGTCTTGGAGATGTCATAGCGTCTGAGGGGCTTACTGTGAGTTTTGAACCATCCTCAAACCTTTCAGGCACAAAATTATTTGGAAATTTAAAACAAACAATCCTTCATCTTGAAGTCATGGCCCAGCTGCCTAAAATCTTTGGAAAAGATCCAGAAAATGTACTACAGTAGTTTGCTTTTATTGCACAAAGGAGAATTTACAAGCTGTGACTAGGAGTGAAGGAATGACCAGACATTTCCCACTGGAAGGATCTGGTTATGAGTTAAATTGCGAACCATGGTTAAATGCTATTCAATTTTACATACATCATTTATGTAACAGATGTAAAAGCTACCTCTGAAGTCTTAAAAGCACATGGGAGTTTGAGAATCTGTGGCTGGTCAAAGATTAGTTTTAAGCTACAACTGTAATTCTGGCAGGCTTTGCCTAAAATGCCAAGCAAATTAGGAATTAAGGTTCTAAGGAACAAAAGCATGGTACCTGGGATCTCAGGAAGCAGGTTTCATAGCAGTGTTTCCAAAACAAAATGTGTCAGGATAATTCTAACAAAACAAGCAGGGGCGGATGGTTCCTAACTCATGGCTGACTTCTCAACGTGTTGTAATGCACTATGCCACGGATTAAAAGGAGGTTCCTGGCCCCACTGTGGAAGGTACTGTGCGTACACCTAGGACACCGTTCTGTCCTAAGGAATTTACAGTCTAATAGACAAAACCGAGGGTGAGGGGATAGAGGAACAGTGACGGAAACTGCCCAAGATCACACACTACTCAGTGGCAGAAACTGAAACCAGGTCTCCTGACCCTCACCCTATCCTTTGGACTTTGCTGCCTCACCAAAGTCGGGGCCAGTGCATTTCAGAGGACGGAACCTGATGGGTGAACTCTTTGAGTTTAATTTCACAGAGGGCACCATGTGCTGAGGCAGGTAAGTAGGTTTGCAAAGCCAGGTGACGAACAAACACAGCGTCTCTTTGTCCTGTGGGGCTGTGCTTCAGAATTGCGCTTCGGCTGTTTAGACGTCGCTTCTGACAGCCAAGAAGTCTTAGCAGAACAGGACATTCCATTGCTCAATTATCTTCAAAAAGCCGGTCGGGACGGCAGTTAAGAAAGTCAGCAAAATAAACATCGTGCCAGGCCTCATGCTACAACGCAGAAAGCCTCAGAAGTGTCTCTCATTTGCGCACGTGGCTTGTCTAGCTCCAGAAACGTCCCTTCTGTTCTTGCGGAGAGCTGCTACCTGCACCCAGCCCTCATTGCCTCAGTGTCGTCTGGGGCTCTGAGTCGTTCCTGGAATTTTGTGTGTATAAGATACGCCAGTGCTGGTTCCTCCAAAGCAAACAGTCCTGTGTCTGGAATATCCATTCCACGGGTTGATTCCAGCAGCCGAGCACTCGAATGACGAAGCTGGATGTGAGGGGGCAGGAGGCTTCCCGTGTGGGTGCCGGGCTGAGCTCCACTGGAGCTGGAAAGGTTCTTTGATATTTCAGGATTCATGAAAACCCAAACCCAGAATCTGTATTTGTTAAAAGTAAGGGTCTGGCCCTCATCCTCATCACTGGTGCTGTGTGCTCTCTGGGTGTTCCCTTCTCCTGTATCTGCCCCAAGGCACCATCCCTTCCTGCCTCGGGCCTGGTAGGTTCTCCTTGTCAGCGACCTGTAAGGCAAGAGGGGGGAAAAGCTGGGAGTGGCCTGTATCCCCTCCCCCCCATGCGCACACACTAAGAAAGCACACAACAGGTCTGGAGGGGATGGGGCATGGGAACCAACTGGATTTATCTGGGGACTTGCTACTCTCATCCCTGTGGCTGTGTTAAGTGCCTGCTCCCTCAGTGGAGCAAAGATGTCTGGGGAGTCGTAGAAGCACCAGGCTTGAAGCCGTCATGCTCTCCAAGGCCCAGTGGGAGCAGCCTCCCATCCTCAATGACAGCATTCAGAGGAGACTCTGTAAGCTGGGGGCTATTCTCCTGCATGGGAGGATGTGGCCTTTAGTTTGGATTCTGTCCCGACTCAACCCAACTCCCAGTGACTCCCAGGGGTGTTTGGCCTGAGGCAGGACCTCAGGGTGTGGCCCACTGTGACAAATCCATTTGTCTGCTCGTTTGTGTTTTACTTTAAGAGACAGGCAGTGCGAGGGGTGTGTGTGGTGGGGAGAATGTCCATTTTGGTGCCTTTTAAATATTTAATCTAGAACCGCCTTCAATTCCATATAGACTGGTGTTCATTGGTTAATGCTCTAGGAGGGAACGCGTAAAAGCCAGAAATACCACCGCATTGATGGTACACAGAGAAATGGCCACCAGCAGTGAGTGGATATGGTCTGCGCTTTTTGAAGGGGAGTCAGGCTACTAAATCCTTCCTGTGGGGTCATTTAGAGCCGTGTGTAGAATTCCACACCTCCGCCGAAGTACTGGAGTTAAAGCAGCAGGGGGCTTGGTCAGCACAGCTACTCCACCCATCTAGGAAAGACGTTTACCCCTGGAAATAACGCTTTCAGCTGCCATCCTCCCAGATGAAACGTTCTCTGCTCTAAGTGAACAGTGAGAACTTTTGACTCTCCTAGTCAGAGCGTTTTATTACGAGCAGGATGTGGGAATAAAGCTTTAGGCAAACATTAGATAAACTCCATGCATCAGATGAAGTAGGTTTTAGCTCGTGAAAGCTTATGCCCAAATAAATTAGTTAGTCTCTAAGGCTTAGTCTTCACTACCTGCCGGATCGGTGGCTGCTGATCGGTCTATCGGGGATGGATTTATCGCGTCTCGTCGAGATCTCTGTACAATCGTGCTATATAAGAACAGAGGATCATCATTCCGCACAGAAATGCTTGAGTGAACATTCAGGCTATTGCAGTTCTTAATAATGCATTTTCGTTTATGAACCTATGATTGGGGTTTGCTCTGAGTATTTCATTCCTTGGTAATTTCCTGGGTGTATTCTTGGACTTTTGATTTCTCTGCAGTCCAGTAGCTACATATTCCCCCATTTGGTCTTCACAGCATTCCAGCGAAAGGGTATTGAATTACCGTGTTGCCGTGCTGCTATTTAATGTACTAACTTCCCTAAAAGAGCGGAAGGACTCATCCTGATGGCCGGGGTTGCATGAGGAAGGATACGGATTAGTGGGAAGTGTTTTTATACTGCAGGAGTCTCCTTGCTTCTAAAGCTTCTGTTACGGCCATAAATCTGCTCACCGCAAAGCTCATTTTCAGCATCCCCACTTCTCTCCCCATAAATCCTCATGGATGGATTGAGCCACGCAACGCCCAGACAGCTGACAAATCCGAGGTAACCTTAGACTTGATGAAAGGATGGTTGGCGGCCTTCTGGGTAGGGATCATTTTCCAATACAGCATAAGGCAAATGGCCCCCGGCGTGCAAAAACATGACGCTGGCATTAAAAGCCACTCGCTTCTCCCTGAAAGGCTTGGAACTGCATTTCTGGAAGCCGCAGCAAAGAAAGCAGGGCCCCCGATTGTGTTTTCTCCATTAACAAGGAATGGTGAGAAATGAATGAGTTTGATGGTTTCCTGCTCAGTGGGGCCAGAGCCACTCAAGTCATCACTACAATTAGCACAGGGTCTAACTTGGGAGTTGACCCTAGCGCCTCCTCCCATCCACGCGCACAACCTCTCCCTAGTGTTTAAACCCCAGGCTAACGGGGCCTGTCCTGGGGATAGGCTAGAGCTGAGGTGGTGCTTTCACGCAGGCTGTGGGGACACAGGCTAAACCATTCGAGTGCCCATGGTCCTCCAAGGCCTGTTCACCATTCCCCCGCGTCTCCAGAAAGACAGACCGTTTCTCTCACAAAGTTCTGGGAAAGTTCACTGCAGAAGTCTGGGATGTGCCCCTAGGTCCCCGTGACTCACTCGGGGGAGTGAGGCGCAGGGAGGATAGGGTCACTCAAGTCTAGGGTGACAGATGTCCTGCTTTTATAGGGACAGTCCCGCTATTTGAGGCTTTGTCTTCTGTGGGTGCCTATTACCCTCCCACCCCCTGTCCCGATTTTTCACATTTGCTCTCTGGTCACCCTAGAGCAGGGGTCTCAAACTCAAATGACCATGAGGGCCGCATGAGGACTAGTGCACTGGCCCGAGGGCCGCACCACTGACACACACACATACCCTCGCTGCCCCGGCTCTGCCCCCACTCCACCCCTTCCATGAGGACTAGTGCACTGGCCCGAGGGCCGCACCACTGACACACACACATATACCCTCGCTGCCCCGGCTCTGCCCCCACTCCACCCCTTCCATGAGGACTAGTGCACTGGCCCGAGGGCCGCACCACTGACACACACCCCGCCCTTGCTGCCCCGGCTCTGCCCCCACTCCACCCCTTCCATGAGGACTAGTGCACTGGCCCGAGGGCCGCACCACTGACACACACCCCGCCCTCGCTGCCCCGGCTCTGCCCCCACTCCACCCCTTCCATGAGGACTAGTGCACTGGCCCGAGGGCCGCACCACTGACACACACCCCGCCCTCGCTGCCCCGGCTCCGCCCCCACTCCACCCCTTCCAAGAGGTTCCACCCCTGCCCCACCTCCTCCTCTGAGCACGCAGCTCCCTATTCCCTCCTGGAAAACGCTAGGCACCGCCAACAGCTGTTTGGCAAACAAAGCAAGAGCAATCTAGGAAGTCCAGAGGTAGAAACACACGCGGCCCAGCCAGGCAGCAGAGAAGCCTCCACTTCTGGCCCCTCCGTCCTGCAACCTGCTATGGGGGGACCAGGGGGGGAGGGGTGGCGCCAGGAAGCTTGGCGGGCCGCAGGGAAGGGCTTTGTGGGCCGCATGTGGCCCCCAGGCCGCATGTTTGAGACCCCTGCCCTAGAGTCTGGCTTTGCAGTGGGGCGGCTCATACCCACACTCAGCGAATCTGGTGCTGATCGCCTGAGTTAACTCTCCAGTGAAGACATACCATCTCTGCGTCCCCTCCGCCCGAATACATTCCAGGGATGGGATGTTAGTATGGGGATCCCCACCCTTCTGGATTAGACTGCAGAGCAGAAGGGGTTTGTTTCTGAATAGGGCCCAGGTGGTGGTGATCTTGCAAGAGCAACTGATCGGGTGAAATTCTTAAGGTTTGGGGATTGAAATCTCATGAGATTTTGTTGCTGGCAAACTCAGAGTCTAGACCTGCTTCTGCCTCTTACCCGGACTCTGAGCCCTGGGCTCACCCAAATCCAGACTGAAATCCACACACCCTGTTCAGCTCCCAAAGCATTTCTGAATGTCAGGCGTTTTATATGTTTATATGACTCTCTGCTATGTTTTTTCCTAATTATGATATCAGCCTTGGAAACCAAGTGTGTTGTGTGTCTTAACGAAGGCGAGGCAAAAGAATAATTACCACAGGGTTCATTGCAGATGGGAACTGAGGTACAATAACAGAGAGAGCCTTGTGGGATAAGTATGCCTTAGTTTTCAAATGTTTCCTTTGATCGCAGACTTTTCTATCACTGTGGAAAATAAACTCTTTCCTCCCTACCATCTTGTGACATAAACACCCAATAGATCATGTCCTCCTTGTTATCCACGTAACACAATTTCTGCAGCACAGGAGTCATAAATGTGTCCTCAGATGAGCTGGGACTATTTACAGTTCCATTTCATGACTCCAGTAAGAGTCCCAAAAAAACAACAACCCCTCGTCTGCACAAAATCAGGCAATGTTTGCACTGGTTTCTGCATGGCTGGAGGTTAACTTTGTGGTGGCTCCCTGCTTCTCACCACGATGCCCATCAAATGTATAATATCTCCCGCTAGGGGCTGGTCCACTAGAAGATAATAGCCTACTGTATACTAGCTAACGGAGTTGCCCCGCTAGTTCAGGCAGTAGAGGTCTGGGATGTGGTGTTGGTAAGGTTCAAACCTTATTGCTGACACAAGTAGGTTGTGGAAGTTAGGGCCAGAGGGTGTGTTTCTGTAAAGGATCCTTCTGGGTGTCCTGCCTGCACATTGGAGGTGTCAGGGTGCTACTGTCGTCTCAGAGCTGGGAGAGGTGTCATGGCTTGAGTGGAGGATTCCTTTCCTCCTTCACGCTCGGGCTGGGTGCTGGGCTGAAGAAAGATCCTGGTGGATATGACCTCAGCCCATTGCACATCATTCGTTTTTGCTTCACTGTTTCTCTTCTCTTTGCTCATTGTTGTGCAAAACATTCCGCTGATTTCAGATCCATGCCTGGGGCGCCTCTCCATCCCCCCACCAGCGCAGTACAAGTCTTTGTACGGCACAAAGGAGTGAAGGGGACCTTCAAGTACACTTCCAACCTTTATTATTGTAATCAGAGGGATGCACATTTGTGTTTATAAAAGCAACCAGCTCTGGGTGGAATGTAATGGCCTGTGCCCTACAGGAGATCAGACTACATGATCTCATGGTCCCGTCTGGCCTATGAATCGATGAATTTTCTTTAAAGAAATGAGCTTGTGCATCCTCATCAGCATCAGGGTGAGTGGCGGAAGGCGGGAAGAGGTCTAGGAACCTGGATGACTGGATTTTATACCTGGCCCTGCCATTGCTTCTCTAGGTGATTGTAGGCAAGGTAACCTCTCTGTGCAAGTAGCCTGCCTTAATTGCTCTGTGCCTCAGTTTCCCTTGCTCCAGAGTGAGGATGAATTACCTCTCAGGATAATATTGTGAGGCTCAGTGAATGTTCCAAAGGGCTTTGAGATCCTGGCCTGAAGGCTACTCTGAAAGCACCTGACTACTCTATGTATTTATACAGCTGATGGCGGCCTGTCCGTAGCGCGAGGTATGCTATGGAATTAGTTCTAGTTCAGCACGGTGATTTTGCAAATCGAGCTCAGATAACGTTTTTAAGGAGAAGAGGGGGGGAAATGGGAACTTCATGAACATACTTTTAACTTGTGAACTTTTTGGGCGATAGCAAGAAACCATTCCAGCGGTGACCTCATTTCCCTCCGAGCCCGAGGAAATGACTGCATGGATGGTGGGATTTACTCACAAAAGCACTGCAAGTGAGACGTCCCCCCATGACTAGACTGGCTGTTTTAAAGCCAACATGAGGCAGAAGTTTCCTTGGACAAGTTGCTTTTGAAACAACACGAGCCTCTAAACAAGGTAAGGGAGGAAGATCAGTCTCCGAAAAACTCGGAGGCTATAAATTACTCTGACCAAACAGAAACAGCCACGTGAACAAGTACACAATACATGTAGATGATTCTCAATTATCCAAACAAAAAGACGTTACATACATTGTTGTGATCAATGAGGATTGCTCCGTTTTGTAGCCAGCCAGTGAGCTATAAAATCCCCGTTGGTGGCTGTTCTCTGCTTGCTTTACCTGTAAAGGGTTAAAAAGTTTCCCTGCATTGGTAAAAGGAAGGAAGTGGGCACCTGACCAAAAGAGCCAATGGGAAGACTAGAATTTTTAAAATGTGGGGAAAAACCTTCCCTTTGTCTGTCTGTTGTCGTCCAGAGAGAGGGGACAGAGCAGAGACAGGACTGGGACTATGTTGTAAAAAGCTTTTGGTCAGGTATGAAAATCATCAGCTCATACCTAAAAACTCCTCATCTGAAACCCCAGATATGTAAGTAGATCAGAAAATGTCTAGAAAGATGCAATTAGGTTTATCTTTGTTTATTTCTTATTGGTTTGTGGACTCCGCTGTGCTAACCCCAAATGCTTTTGTTTTGCTGGTAACCTTTAAGCTGGACCTCAAGAAGATTATTCTTGATGTTTAATTTTGGTAAGCGGGTTTTTTAAACCTAGCAAAAGCCTACGTTCCGGATATATTTTCTTTCTTTTTGTTTTTAATAAAATTTACCTTTTTTAAGAACAGGATTGTATTTTTGGTGTCCTAAGAGGTTTGTGCATATGTTGTTTAATTAGTTGCGGGCAACAGCTGATTTCCTTTGTTTTCTTTCTCAGCTCTTCCCTGGAGGGGGGGATGAAAGGGCCTGAGGGTATCCCATAGGAAAGAATTCCCAAGTGCACCTTCCTAGGTTTCAAAAGGGGGGGGGGGGAGTTTGCACTTGAGTGACGGCAGCATCTACCCATCCAAGGTCAGAGAGAAGCTGTAACCTTGGGAGTTTAATGCCAGCCTGGAGTGGCCAGTATTAATTTTTTTTAAAATCCTTGTGGGCCCCCACCTTCTGCACTCAAAGTGCCAGAGTGGAGAATCAGCCTTGACAATTGTATTAAGATCACTGTCTTGCCAACCGCACTAGTTACCTTGGTCATGCACTCCCCTTTTCTTTAAGATTCAGTACTGAAAACAGTGGATGGGAATTGTGCAGTGTTGTTCTGCTCTGATGGGTACCATAGAATTAATAATTATGGGCTTGATCCTGTGATATGTTGGGACCCCTCGATTTTATTGCAATCAGTGGGAGATAAGAGTGCTCAGCTTCTCCCAGCATGGAACTTGACGTGGATCTTGAAGGGAGGACTCAGACGCGTTGGCTTTGGGAATGTAAAGTTTGGCAGGGCCATTAATGTAGCGCGTCTGAATTTCATATTGTTCCTGCTCACTTTGGTTCTCTTTTTTTTGGTAATCAGAGCTATAGTTCCTCATGACTCATGTGTAACCACAAATATTTCAGAACAGACATGATACCTAAAAGTACACGGCCAAATTTTGCTCTCCATGATGCCGGTGTAAAAAAATCAATTCTGCTGATTCCATTAGAGTAAATTCCAATGGAGTTTATTCCCACAGAGATAAAGACTAGAATTACATCAGAACTTGGCCATTATGTCCTTGCTAATAGCAAGAATGAAAGAAACTTGCTAATAGCAAAGGTATTAAGTTAAGGTTTATTCCCCTCACTCTTTCACAGAGCTCATCTTTCTTCCTTTCCTGCCCCTCCCATTCCTCCTCCTCCCCTGGTGCATTGTGGGAATTGTAGTTCCTGGACTCAAAACTCCTAGGAACAAACATATAAATGCAAAACGGTGTAGCTAGCTGCACTGACCTAGATACAGCAGACGCGCTGCTTTCCCTAACTGGGTTTCTAGGATTGGCACAGACCCCAGGCTTACCCACAAACAAGCTGCAAAAGCATTTTGGCCTCCACTTTGCATCCCTGGTGGGTTTATGGTAAAATGATCCAAGCTGAGCTGTCTCAGGTGGAGAAGTGTTTTTTCCAGACTGGATAGCCGTGCTTCCTATGGGACAAAAGAGGGCTTCATAACAAGAACTAATCTAGAAAATGGCGGCTGAACCAAGTGGGGAAAGCGCTCATTGCGATTTCCATTCAGATGTTTGTTGGAAAGAAGCAAGAGATGCAAATCATTGCCATTTGCTCTCCCGTTGTAACTGTTTCCCCCCTCCCCCCCGTCAGAGCCTCCCCTGCTAGTTCGGAGCCACAACCGAGCCTGTAAATGCCATTAAACCTAAAGGTTATTATTGTGAAGTTGTCTGAGCCGCTCCTCCTCTTCTCTGAGTCATTTTATGTCGACAGCTTCCCCTTGACAAGGTCCATGGGGTGTTTCAGGCAGAGCAACCTGAGCAATAGCATTGTGATGTCAAAGATAACTCAGACAGTCAATGCTCTCTGCCTTCGGTACCCCGAACCTAAGGCCATCTCTCCCCTGGCCAGTGTCCATCCGGTGCTGCCGGGAGAGGAGTTGAACAGCGGAGGGGCATTGGGCAAAGGTAAATGTACATGCCTGAGCCAGGCCCAGTGTGGAGGGAGCCGCAGTGCAAATCGCCAGCCTCACTCAGTACAGCACCTGATCCAACGCAGCCCCTGCTACTCCCATCCTGAACCTGGCGCCCCATCATCTCCGTCCAAGCGCGTCAGTCATGACCTGCAGTGTCATTTGCTGACTCATTTTACCCAATGGGGTTGAAGGATGCAAATGAACTGGTGGGAGAGAAGGCTGACTGGTCAAGTTGCCCCTGATGTCACAATGCTTGCAGCACCGGATAGGCCCAACGTGGAGGTCCAGCATTTCTGGGGTCACCAAAATCACTAGGGTTCTGCCCACTGATGCGTCCACCAGTCCCTTAAATATTAGAACCGATCCGCTGTGATCTTCAAAAGCCATCCCCTGACGCACAGACAGACCAAAAGAGAAATGTCAGTGAGAGGAGTGTTAGGCCTCACTTTGCTCCGCCAAGTAGCACCTAGGTACTCCAACTGAGATCAGGGCCCCATTACGCCAGTTGCTGGGCAGACCCATAGGGAAAGACAGCACCTCACCCGCTGATATTACCATAGAAATTGACCAGAAAAACAAATAAATCCTCCCTTATTTACAGGGTTGTCCTGACTCCCAGGCAGAGCACCCAGGGTGGAAGGTACTTTTGTATTTCATTCATGGGCCTATATACGTAAAAGGCCTGATTCTGATCCTGCCACTGTTTTACACCAGATGTGACTCCACTGATTTCCATGGAGTTACTCCTGATTCTCTCGGGTGTGAGAGGTGGTTTTGGCCCAGTATTTTTCAGGAAGAGGCAGTGAAAGCCATGAGGGCAAGCCTGAACCCAGTGGTTTCTTTGGGGTGATACTTTTTCATATCTCAAGTAACCATACTGCACACTGTGCTAAACAGTTGACAGAATCCCTGCAAGTCAGACTGGAGCTTGGGACCTTGTTTTTTGGTCACACGGTTCAATAACCTCCCTTTTTTCCCCCAACAACATGGACCTATGCCCAGGACCTTCTGCATGAACCTTCTGCAGGCCTGAGGCCATTGGATGGAGCAGATTCACTTTCAAGGAGCTCACGTGGTACCTTATTGAAATAGGTGAAAACACAGTCAGGCTACTGGCGAACAGGTTAGCAGCAACAGAGCCAAACAATCACAGAGAAGGAACGTGTCCCCTCCTGACAGTGAGAAGCAACTGTGTCAAAAGCGGAGGCTGGTTGATAGTAAATTGATATTTGTCTATGAACAATTGTAAATATATTTAAATTATGACCATTGCGTCTTAACTCCTGCATCTCGTAGGCCATAGAAACTTACCTAGTGATTTCTGCCTTAATCCCATAACTTCTGGTTGGGCTACAGCATATATTTTAGAAAGACACCCAATCGTGACTTAAAGATTGCCAAGTGCTGGCAAATCCACCACATCCCTCTGAAAGAGCTTCCAGTGGTCAATTACCCACACTATTAAATCATTGCACCTTATTTCTAGCCTGAATTTATTTAGCTTCAGCTTCCCATCACTGGATTTTGTTATCCCTTTGCCTGCCAGAGCCTTTTACAGTGTTTGAGAGCAGCCATTATATCTGATGTAGTATGTGATACCAAACAAGAAACTACAGAAGCAAATAATGTGCCCATCCCCCATTTGGGTGTCCCTCCACACACAGGAGTTCTTAAGAAAAAACCTCTTGGTGCTGGCCTGGGTTTTTTAAAATAGGTAACCCTGCACCTTGCTTTAGTGCGTGTCAACAGTGTGTAGATCTGAACAGCACATTCTCTGGCGAGCGTGTCCTTGATAAATAGCCGAGCAGACGATGGGAAGATCACAGGGGATTTTCTAATGCTTTGTTTGTTCTTTGTGTTTTTAAGAAGGACAACATGTACCGGTAGATGTTCCCAATGCTTACAGAACGATTCACCATCCCTGCTGCATAGTCTGGAAAGCAGATTTATCAGCCTTTAGGTCATCCAAGCCTGTTCTTGCACTTGAGGTTAAATGTCCTGTTTTCTGACGATCCAGCTTCTCTCTCTCTCCTTCCTTGGCTTTCTGAATGACTTGTAGTGCAAGCCCTGGTTTTCCCTATGCACCCAAAGTCAGCATTTGTCTAAGGATTAAAACCCTGGACTGGGCAGTCAGGCTCACCTTGGTTTTAATCCTGGCTCAGACAATGACGCACTAAGTGTGGCCACTTAACTTTTCTGTGCCTTAGTTTCCCTATCTGCAAAATCAGGATGCTGTGAGGATGAATTAAGTAATAATGTTCACCGAGTACCTTGGCCAGTAGTATGGGCCAACTCTTCCTCTTTCATCAATTCTGAGGCCAGAAGAGGAAACTATGGTTATCTAGTCTGACTTCATGTAAAACACAGAACTCCTAGGCTTGGTCTTTACACAGTTTTCACACCAAGTTAAGTGTAAGGATTTACAGGTATGCTGTGTAACCAAACCGTTACATTGGTACGTTTCCTAAAATGGATGTAGGTATAAAGGAACAAGCTAGACCAGTGTAAGAGGCCTTTATAGCAAAATAACTACATCCCCACTATGGGATTTACTGATGTAATTATGTCAGTTTCAAACCAATATAGTTAAAGTGATACAAAGACTGTGTGTAGACAAGCCCTTATTACCCCACTGTGAACTGGGGTAGCTTGATTTACAGGGGTGTATGTAAGAGGTGAGTTTGACCCATCAAGCACTGTATAATTACGTTGTGGTGTCTCGTTCCCTCAGATACACAGCTACTGCACCCAGGTATTTTCAGAGAGAAGCACATTGCGGGAGCAATTTTCCTGGTGATAAAGCAGCCACTTTGTATCTCAGCCTGACAGGTGTCACATTGGAAAGTGACTTCGGGAGATATTTTCATCCCCGGTACAATCCCTCTGGCAACACTTAGTTCCCCCACCCTGCAGGGTTACTCCTCCCCTTCCTATAGGAGGGACACTTAGGGCAATATCGGTATCTCCCTGGATTGTTTGCTTTGCCCATTTGGGGGCCATGATCTGTAGGCTGCTCTGTGTGTTTGCAGCTCTCCAGACATTCTGCCTGCCTGGTCCCTCCTTAGTTTTTCTCGGTGCTGACAGAAACTCCAAGTTAATATCTTCCACATGGTTCCAGAAGGCCTGGGTGAGTCTCCTCCAGTCCATTCAATGTCGTTGCCCTCAGCTAAATGTAAATCCCTTTAGAAAACGGACGAGCACATGGGTAGGTGGGCGGGGGCGATTGAATAGCTAAATGCAGCAGCAGGCACCATCGCAGAGTTTGAAGGGGCTGTAGGCTCTTAGTATTCTTTGGGCTTCCCAAAACTAGTTTGAGTTCACTGACCTTTCCCCCCTGAAATTAGATGTATTTTTTTCAAGGGTGTTTCAATCTTTAAAATGCAAGTTAGTTAAAAAGTCCTGCACTATGCACAGAATATTCTGCCCCCAAAGCTAGGCTGATACAAGTACATGTCTCATGTATGTGTAATATGCTTGTGGAGTGTGTGTTTGGTAACTCTCAAGTAGTCAATCCATGTAGAAGGTAATAGCCTACTATTGCTACCAGCTAAAGGAAGTACTCTTTTGGCTCACGTGATAGAGGTGTATTCTGTGCTGCAGAAGGTCCTTGATTCAAATCCTGTGGATGACATACCGTATTTTTCGCCCTATAAGACACACTTTTTCTTCCCCAAAATGGGGGGGAAAAAGTTGGTGCGTCTTATAGGGCGAATGTGCGCCCCGGTTCCCCCCTCCCCGCCGCGGGCGGGCTGCCGGGAGCGTCCTGGTTCCCCCCTCCCCGCTGCGGGCGGGCTGCCGGGAGCGCTCCCGGCAGCCCGCCCGCGGCGGGGAGGGGGGAACCGGGACGCTCCCGGCAGCCCGCCCGCGCGGCGGGGATGGGAGAGCGGCGCGAAAAAAGCGGCGCTTTTTGTGTGGTGGTGGTTTTTTTTTTGTTTTTTTTTTTTTTCCCGGCTTTTTTATTTAAAAACTCGGGGGCGTCTTATACGCCGGAGCGTCCTATAGGACGAAAAATACAGTAAGTTGGATCATTGCACATGAATGGAGCTGGGTGAAAATTTTCAGTCAAAAGTTTTCTGGAGCAAAAAATGAAATTTGTGTCGATTTCACTGAATTGCTTCAGTCCAACAAAACAAAAAAACCCTGCACACAATTGGAAATGTTTTGATTTTTGCTTGAAAATGACTTAATTTAGAAATTTCCTATAATTTAATTTAAAAAGAACTAAAAATGTTTTAAAAGACTCAAAATCAAAACAAAACTTTTTCAACTTCGATTTGCTGAAAATTTTGAAAAATGTTAGTTGTGGTTCTACCCAAAATGAACTGTTTTTATTTTAATTGTCAGCGAACTGAACAATGGATCATTCCCACAACTATTCCTTGGACTGTATGGTTTTCACTCAAATGTTTCTCTCCCTCTGCTCCTTTTTCCATCTACTTGCATGAGTAATTTACCACTTTTCCCCACAAATCAAGCAATTACAAATGATCCTAATTCATTTCCACTCACGGTTCCCCACTCTGTGTGCATAGTTGCAGTATTTCCACACGCACCTTCGGTGTGCAACTATAGGAACATTTTACACATACAGTTATGTACCTAGCACGCCATGCCCTCCAGGGCTTTCCCGCTCTTATTTCCTTTATTAATCTGTGTAATTTTGGGTGTCATTATCTATATCTGGTTTGTTGTACAGGCTCCTCTGGAGGAAGGAAAAGGTTGCCTTGTTTTATATTGAGTCACTAGCACTGAGGTTTTGTGTGTGAATAAATACTGCTATTGCCTCTCCTCCAGGGGATTAGTAACAGTTCTTCTAAAGGTCCATAATTGTTCATGATAACAGGGATAATAAGGTGGCTTGCTGTTGCTCCCATGGAAATCAATGAGAGTTTGGCCATTTACTCTCAATGCTTTTGCCTGTGTGTTTTAATTCAGCCTAGAATTCTGCACTCGCTTGCTCAGCATAACAGACATAGCCAAGGTTTCAGGGTTCACCCCCCGCCACTGAAGTTGCTTCGAGTTCCAGGTGTAAACACCACCACCACCCCCGCCTCCCAAATGAAACATGGCTGAAAGTTGAGCCTAACTTTCAGGCCGAAACCACTTGGTGTTGCACAAAGCCCCCTCATTTTTGCATGCTGCCCACCGGAAACCATTCCTCAGCTCTGATGTATTTAACAGGCGCGCTGATAGCTTTGAGAACCTCAGCCAACTTGGCCTGAGTCTGGCTTTTGCAATGAGATTTGAGAGCACGCGAACATGGCCTCATTGATTGCAGGTTTGGTTCCAGAAGATAGACCCGGTTCTGGGAGCGGAAGGCCCAGCCATCCCCCTGCTGATTACTCGGGGGCGCCATCTTCTGTAGACTTGTATGAATGTCAGAGACGGCATTCCAAGTTTATTAACTAATTTTTAGCATTGACCCTTTCATATGTTTTTCTTCCTGATACACACAATCCAGTGTGTGTTGGACGTCTAAATAACCTAAACTGATATTACAGTTCATCTCTTCACGCTCTTTATGTCATCCAAGGGACTCTTCATCCTTTACAGCGCCTGATTCCATAGCTCCTTCCCCTGAGCCAGAGAGCAAGACATGGAACTCTTAACGCCGCTCCTTAGATCATCCAGCAGGAGAGGATCCTCTGAACAGCTAATCCTCTGAACAGATCTTTACAGGTATTTAGGCATTGAGCCACTCAGCTCTCTAGGCTTCATTTTCAAAAGGGACTTTGGCATTGCCTAAGTCCCATTGACTTGCCATGAGATTGAGTCATTTAGGGTTAGATCCACAAAGAGATGTGGGTAGCTAACTGCCATTTCAGGTGCCTAAGTCCAAAACAGAGATCCCCAAAACCTCAGCTCAGCTGGTGCCTACATCGTTGCTGGTAAAGTCCTCGACATTTCTGCCAGTGGGCATGTGCAAAGCCGCCTGAGCCCTGATGCCGTTGAGGAGAGAGGGGTGGTGGATTCCTGTGGATTGAAGAGGATGAATCCCTGGGAGGAGGCAGCTGGTTTTAGGTTAGACTCACCTGCGTTCAGATGCTCTGGAGATATCTGATAAAGCCTGTTAAATTACTAGCAATGAATGATTAAGACTAGTGGGTTACTTTAATATAAAACCACACCGTGGTGGTCCCCATGTCCTCCATTCCCTGGTGTAAGGGTTCCTCCTTGATTTTTTTCTGAGAAAGGACCAACCTACCTTAGGAACCTAACTCAGGAGAGGGTCCACAGCTGAGAGTCCCCACTCCCTACGGCAGGGGTCTCAAACATGCGGCCCGGGGGCCACATGCGGCCCGCAAAGCCCTTCCCTGCGGCCCGCCAAGCTTCCTGCCCCCCCCCCCACCGGTCCCCCCATAGCAGTTTGCAGGACGGAGGGGCCAGAAGTGGAGGCTTCTCTGCTGCCTGGCTGGGCCGCGTGTGTTTCTAGCTCTGGACTTCCTAGATTGCTCTTGCTTTGTTTGCCAAACAGCTGTTGGTGGTGCCTAGCGCTTTCCAGGAGGGAATGGGGAGCTGCGTGCTCAGAGGAGGAGGTGGGGCAGGAGTGGGACCTCTTGGAAGGGGTGGAGTGGGGGCGGAGCCGGGGCAGCGAGGGCAGGGTGTGTGTCAGTGGTGCGGCCCTTGGGCCAGTGCACTAGTCCTCATGGAAGGGGTGGAGTGGGGGCGGAGCCGGGGCAGCGAGGGCGGGGTGTGTGTCAGTGGTGCGGCCCTCGAGCCAGTGCACTAGTCCTCATGCGGCCCTCATGGTCATTTGAGTTTGAGACCCCTGCCCTATGGGTATGTCTACATTAGAGCTGGAAAGTGTCCATTTCGGCTGGCGGAGATGTACCCAAACAGATGGGCAGCTGCATCACAAGGAGCTCTAGCCACACAGTCATGATCCCATCCAAGACCATAGGTCTGTCCGTGGGCTAGTCCCTCCCACCATTCGCACCGCGGTGGTCGCACTTCTGTCTTTAGTGCGCTAGTCTGATCGGAGCTTGTGTGGGTGTGTCTTCTCATGCTTCAGCTCTAGTGTAGACAAACCCTATGGAGACTCAGAGATTCATAGACTTTAAGGTCAGAAGGGACCGCTATTCTCACCCACCCACTCGAGGTCAAAGGGAGGTGCCTGAGTCCCTTTGAGGCCACGCACCCCTCAGCATTTCCTACTGGCTCCCCACTCAGTGTGCTGGCTTCCGGGAATCCCATCTCTAGGTGCCCCGCAGTCTCCATGTATTGTATAGCGAGCCTGGGCACCTGACTCAGAACTGGGGATTACACTGGGCGCAGGATGTCTAAAATTAGATGTCAGCCGAACCCTTTTGTAAATCTAGCCCCGAGCGCCTACGTCTCTTTCGAAAATGGGCCATGGGCTTCTAAGTCACTGAGGAACTTCTGAACACTTTATCCAATTCCTAGCCCCCTCTTCCCTCTGTGTTTAACTCCCAATTAATGGCTTTCCATTCAGGATCACATCCCCTCCTTATTAACCCCAATCAGTGGGGCTCATAAAGAGCCATATGCTCCTGGAACTTTGCTGTGTATGTGCTTTAGATGCGTGTGTGTGTGTGTGTGTGTGTGTGTGTGTGTGTGTGTGTGACAGTTGTCTAAGCAACAGCGCTGGAATGGGGACACTGTCCCAGAGAGGCCACATTCAGCTTTGCGGGAAGCAGGTGCAGCATCTGAATGTGGCCGTGTCCCTGAATGCAGCAGATCTGTCATTGTCTCCTGGGTCTGCTCATTAAATCCTCCAGTGGGTGGCTCATTAAATCCTTAAAGGAAAGGGAGCCCATTTAGTCATTAATATCTGAAAAACCCAAAGCGCCCCCCCCCCTCCACTAGTCCCTGTCTGGATCCAGCCCAAGTGCTCCACTGAAATATGCGTCGGTACCTGGACGTTCACGGCTTGATGCCTGTTTTCACGTGTGTGTCAACTCTTGAGGTCCTTATTCGGTTTTTTTCCAGTCCATATGCAGTTTTCCCTCTGTCTGGACTAGGTTAAACATGGAATAAGGACCTCATGGTTTGACCCAGGGCAAAGAATCTTTTCTGCTTTTCTTTGGAGCAGTTTGCTTTGGGGCCCGGTGAATGAGCCTGTCTCCTGATCTCTCTAGCAATGCAATCATACTAAGGCTGCAATGATAATATTATACATAAAGCTATATTTGTACCCCCGCTCACTGCAGAGGTGCACAGCATGCGGCACAAGTTAAAATACAGACTTAACAAGCATCAGAAAATACACCTGCTAAGACCTGAAGGCACCGGAGTTGTGTAACTGAGGGGAGCTTTCCTTCCCCCCATAGCTCCTATCAACGCAACTTTCCTTGTGCGTTGTTAAAGCGTTATGCTAGGTTCGCCTGACTTACAGTGGGGTCTCTCTGTGATCATTCCAGTGCCAGGAGTAGGGGGTGGAATGACACTCCTCCTTTGCATAGACCAAGCAGTATAACAGCGCTCCTATGCACCCTGCTATCTCTCTGCATCTTCTCTTTACCGGGAGGCAGATCTGCATCATGTGGACCGCCAGATAAATGCAGCAGAGGGCTGGCTGACATTTTTGGCACTGGCTAGGAAGGACAAATAAAGAGAGAGGCAGCGGTTTTCCTTTCCCTTAAGGGCATGCAGATACCAGGTATGTTCCCAGCCGATGAATTGAATACAGCACCTCCATTCAGCACAGATACTGGCCTTCCTTCAGTGTCATTCCTCCTTCCTGCGGACTGGCAATCACAGGAGAAACGACCAGTTTGGTACTCTGTCATTGCTAGTGCTTTTTGCTTGCTTTTGGGGTTTGATCTAAGGATCTGGTAATATGTGCACTTACTTTCTTTGTGGCGGCTGCAGCAAAGCAAACAGCTGTAACTAGCCAGGGAGCATGGAATAAATGATAATAAGGAGAAGAGAGAGAGCAAGTGGAAGTGTGTAGTAACAATAGGTTAGTTGGGGAGCAGGATGTAGATTCAGTCTCTGCTGATGCTTTTATTTCTGTAACTTCGGCAGGGAAAAGTCCATTATTTCTGTGTAAGTGAAACTGAGCATCAGCTCTGGCTGCATGGGACAGTTTGTGAGCTGCTCGCATCCATCAGTGCTTATTGTTTGTGTTCTCCTAAATGTGAAAGTCTTTGCTCTCGACATTTGCCTGCTTCACAAGTTCATTCTGTACGTGAGCCCAGGGCGGTTTAAGTGGAGCAATGGTGACCCTGCACGGTTGAGTTACCGGGGCGAGAATCTGGCTTTGAAATTGTATAGGTTGCATCTTTCTGCAGGAAACCCTCCCCCTCATATAAAGATGTTTAGAGACAGTTGTGGAGGACTGTTCATGACCCCATTCAGATGAATGAAAGGAGGGGGGTGAACTGCTCTTCACCTCTGTGAGAAGTGCTCGTGTGCATCTTTATTATGAGCAGAGCGGAAAAGGAGAGAAACAGACAGACTCCTCTCTCTCTTTTGTATCAACCTCACATCTTTTCTTTTCCTCCGCTTCCTGAATTCAGAGCTGACTGGATGTCTCTGTTCTGCTAAGGGGCAGGTGAGGTTTGTGGGTTTGTTATACACTGGAAGTCGGAATCAGATATTGATAGGCAGCCCTGGAGATCGGATTAATAAGGACTGAGAAAACGTCATAAACCTGGACACCAAGGCTGGGGGACACCTGGGGCTGGTTTTTGGTTTGGAACAATCTTGTCAGTTGGGTTTGGGGTTTGCAGTGATTGGCATTGGTTCAGAATCGGGCCCTTTCCTCTCTGGACCCACAATGTTCCGGGAGCGTGTGTGTGTGTGTGTGTGTGTGTGTGTACCTAGGGAGTCATAGCAATGGTCCCTGTCTCTTTCAAACAGAGCTGGGCAAAACCAAGCGGGGTGTGGTCTTTCTAAACCTTGTCATGCGTGGGCTTTGTAAAACAAACCCGGCAATCCAGGTCAGCTGTGGGTCCTCTTTTTATTTTGATTTTGGACTTCCAAAGTTTGGTAGATTCAGGCCAATGGCCCCGCTCCACTTAGCGAGCAGTGAGTTCTGATCAGCGTTATTAAAATGACCGTGGGTCAGATTGTCCGTGTTGTGCTAACGTCGCTCAGTGCTCTTCTTCCAGGGAATAAACACATCAAACTGGCAGCCCCGAACCATGTTCGTGCTGTAAGTGAATAAATACTAGATGGGGATGGTTAGGCATTTCTTCTGGGCAGAGTGCAGGACAGGCCTCCGCAATATGGGCCGCTGTGTTGTCGGCTGCGATTGTGCAGAGACTACTGCCTGTCCTACTGACCAATGTTGTCTCATTGTTTCCTCGGGCTCCTCCGTCAGTTTGTCTATCCCCATCTGTTTCCTCTTGTCTTATACTTAGATTGTACGTTTCTTGGGGCAGGGACTGTCTTTTTGTTCTGTGTTTGTACAGTGCCTAGCACAAGGAGATCCTGCTTCACAACTAGAGCTCCCATGGGGTAACACAAATAATGAAGAAGAAGAATTCCCAGTGACCCCTGAACAGGGCAATCTCCAGGGGTGTCCTAGGTCCTGGTGGCTGTGCTAACATGGGCGGGAGAGGTATTTTTGTTCAGATTGCTGCCTCCTGTGGAAATACTCATGAGGAAAGGAAGACCCCATAAGTCTCCTCCTCCTGGAGCTCTCCTGGGATTGTGCTGTGGAGGGATGGGATTTCTGTGCACACAGTGTACAACAGCCAGTGGGGTCTATCTTCAGAGCATGCATAACAGCAGATCAAAGACACTGGGTTGGACACCCCTTCTCTAAAGAAAAGTGCCAGTGTGTCTTCAACGAGGAGTCAGACCCTCTGGGTTTAATGTCTTATCCCATGGATCCTCTCCCACACACCCAGTAGAAACTACATGGAACTTGATGTATCTGCTTCCGAGCACCACAATTCCTAGGATTCTCAGTATTTCAGGTGCATTTTAACTCCTCATTAGAGCAGAGGTTCTATTTGTGGTCAATGGACCAGCTGGTTCCACCAGGCACTTACTGTACTGTTGGCTGGTCACATGGGACTGCCACCTCCTTGTTTCCACCTGCTAAGCAGCATTGAAAAGTGCTTAAAATACATTCCTATGTGAGCCGTTGCTATAGTCACCATGGGGATGATGTGTGATTATGAAGAGGAGGAGGAGGTGATGGTCCCTGCAATAGCAAATGGAAGAGGAGGCAGCTCAATGGGGCCATCTGTCTAGTAAGGTGTGGTTCACATTCTGGAAACGAGGAAATGGAGACGACATTGTACTGTTGTTTGTTGCTTGTCTCTGCCTGTTTGTTTGTCTGTCTGGTCTGTCTGCCTGTAAGCTCTTCGGGGCAGGCGCAATCTTGTGGCTTGAATAGAGTTGAAGTTTCATAGCGTTTATGGCTTGGCTGTACCTTTAGATTATCTAGTCAGACCCCGCTCCCAGCTCAATGGCTCCGGCCCTGGTTGGGACTGTTAAGGCACTGCCAGTGTAGAATAGTCAAACACTTGAGAATCCTCGGCTAAACTTACTGAGCCTCCTTCTCCATCACACGTAAAGCCGTCCCATGCCAAATGGACACCCGATAGGGATGTTCGGCCTAGTTTTCTTCTCTGATTTTGCCGTTTGTTCTCCTGTAGGGAATGCCTGAAGAACGGGACCTTATGACTCCTCCTCAATCAGCTGATGGCGTGGATGAAAACCTCTCTGTTTCCGGCTGCCCCGAGCCCTGGATCGAACCCACTTTCACCCTAGCAGCCAGGGTCCGGGTGATCGTCACCATCTGCTTTTTCCTGGTAGCGGCATCCAGCAACTCAGTTGTGTTATACAGCATCATGAGGAAGAGAAGGAAGTCCCATGTCCGGCTGCTGATACTGAGCTTAACAGTAGCAGATTTACTGGTGACTTTCACGGTCATGCCCCTGGACGCTGTGTGGAACATGACAGTCCAGTGGTACGCCGGGGACCTGTCATGTAAATTGTTGAACTTCCTCAAGCTCTTTGCCATGTACTCTGCAGCGCTGGTGCTTGTGGTTATCAGCCTGGACCGGCACTCAGCCATCCTCCACCCCTTTGCCTTCGCTAATTCCAGTCGGCGCAACAGACTCATGCTATGTGTCGCTTGGGTCATGAGCCTTCTGCTGGCCTCGCCCCAGGTACGAGCGCAGCGCCATTGTCAAGCTGGGGTCGCTGCGAACAGGAAGTGCCACGCTTTAGACTAGGCAGATGTGAACCGTCACCTTGGGCTGTGTGAATGGTTTGGGTGATAATCAGAAATCAAGAGGAAGGATGGTCCAATGGTTAGAGCACTAGCTGGTAACTTGGGTTCAATTCTCAGCTCTACCACGGACATCCTGTGTGACCTTGGGGAAATTGCTCAGTGGCGCTGGGCCTCAGTTCCCCATCTGTGCAATGGGGATAATAGCGCTGCCCTGCCTGACAGGGAGATTGTGAGGCTAAATCCATTAGAGATTGTGAGGTGCTCAGATACTGCAGTGATGGGGAGCTATCACCAGTACCTAAGACAGACTGAATTTTGAGGGGTTTGGGCCTCAAAATATTCTTGCAGCTGGCATAGATCCCATCTCGGCACAGCTATAGTTGGGAAGAGCCTCATGGTTTAGTGCCCCATCCCAAGCAGACAGGGAGGTGTTCAAATCCGGTTAAGGTTCAGGAATGCAGATGTTGAGGTAGATAATAAGAAGTGGGACTTCTGAAACACTTATGAACATACATTTATGAACATAAGAACATACATTTATGAACATAAGCTTCCATACAGGGTCACACCCATGGTCCATCTAGCACAGTATCCTGTCTTCTGACAGTGGCCAGTTCCACATTCTACAGATGGAATTAACAGAACAGGACAGTCATTGAGAGATCCATCCCCTATCATTCAGCCCCAGCTTCTGGCCATCAGAGGTTTAGGGATGCAAACCCATGCTCTGGACGTCCCTAAACATCCTGGCTAATAGCTACTGATAAACCTGCCTTCCATGAATTTATCTAATTTTTTGTTGGACCCATTTATACTTTTGTCCATCACAACATCCCCTGGCAATGAGTGACTGTGTGTTGTGTGAAGAAATCCTTCCTCTCCTTTGTTTTAAACGCACTGCCTATTAATTTCATTGGGTGACCCCTGGTTCTTGTGTTATGGGGTGACCAGGACTGCACACCAGTATTCCAGGTCTGGGTGTACCATGGATTTATATAGCGGCATTATTATATTTTCTGTCTTATTATCTATCCCTTTCCTAAGAGATCCTGTTGGCTTTTTTTTGACTGCTGCTGCACATTGAGCAGATGTTTTCCGAGAACTCATTTTATGGATCTTAACTCATTCATCATCACCATACCCTGGGGAGAATGGTGATGTGATAATCTCCATTGTACACTGGGAAAATGAGACACAGGGAGGTGAAGTAACAGGCACAGAATCTTGGAAGAACTTGCTGCCTGAACCTGGACTAGAACTTGGGAATTTCTGGCTTCCACCACGCCTGTCTCTTGAACCACACCAGGTTCTCCGAAGTCTATGGTCAGTGCATTCTGCAGCTATTAGAGTATCCTGGAACCCAGCCCTTCTTTGCTCACTGCCCCTTTTCATTGTCCCAGCTTGTGAGGAAGAGTGAGTCCAAGGTGGTGATGCTGTACCATGGCGCTGCCAGAAAACATCAATTGACATTTCAGCTGGGCTCAGCTTTGGAGGCAGTAGCTCCTAGAGGCCATTAGCTTCACTGGGAATCCATTAACGCTTGATCCCCGTTCTTTGCATGGGGATGCGTTAGCAATTGTATTCCAGTCACTTAACCTCTTGTTAGTGAATGTGCAACATGACTCAGGTGGCACAAGGCCAGGATTCACCACTGAATTTGGTCCGCTGGTTGGATCATTAGCTTCCCTGGCCCAGGCTACGTACTGACAGGGAGTGTGCCGTGAACACTGATCTATGCCCCCATTCACTTAACTGGGGATGTATTTGCAATAGAATTCTATCCTTCCTGTGGCGTGAGCTGATCTGAAGTTAATGAAGCTATGCTGAGTCACACCCGCTGCGGCCCTGGCCCCAGGTTCATACCGAGATACATTTGCTATTGGTAGAACTTTCTTAGTGACCTGCCTTGCCTCCACCTTGTCTGCGCAAGGAAGTTCAATAAGAGAACGACACACAAATCAGCTACTGATACAACGGCCAAGCATCCAAAAGATAATCGTATCCATCACTCAAGCTATGGGCCCGGTGTAGATGTGAGCCATGTTATAGCCATGCTGGGCTGCAGCCACCTTGCAAAATGGCTTCCAATGCAATTGCTGTGGATGCTGTAGTGTGGACAGGCCTAAAAGCCCAGAACAAACAAGCTTTCTCTTATGTCTGCTGCTTCGTCTACCGTGGGTGGTCTGTGAGCCCCCTTTCCCACTTTGGGGAGGCCAGCCATGCCCGCTCCCCCCCCCCCGTTCTGCCCACAGCCCTGCCTCTATTGTGTCCACCCTCACTGGAGCCCCAAGTGTCCCCCACTCTTATAGCCAGAGGAGCCCTGGCTGAACTGCCCTGGGCTGCCAGCTGCCCCCAGCAGTCCCAACGCTGGGCCGCCGGCTGCCTCCCAGAGCCAACCCCAGCACCGGGCTGCCCACTGGCCCCAGCTGCCCACTGGCATCTGGCCGGAGCTGAGCTCCTGCTGGGGTGGAGCATGGGTCAGGCCAGGGTCTGGGCTGGGGGAGGCTTAGCCTCCCCTGGCCTATTATACCAGACACCGAACTCCCAGTTAGGCACTTAACTATCTTTGAGGCGTTGGGCCTTGGTCACTCATATCCACAAGATGGTGAGTCTGGATTACGACGGCTATAAAATACTTAACCTGGCCTCCTTCCAGTTCTTCTTCAGTGTACAAATATCAGGCCTGCAAGGGCAGCCCGGTGGGGAGACTGGACCTAGAGAGGGATTGGCATTTTAAAACGCCAGCATGGAGACTTTTCATTCACAAGACGCTGCTGCTTCAGACAGCGATAGGAACGTCTGACACTAATGGAGATAAGTGGGGTGGGTTGTCCGCTCAGGACAGGAAGCTGCCATCGAGTGAAAATAAATCTTGTGAGCGTGAATCCTACGACACTGCTGTAGCAGCACAAAAGGATTCTGAGTTCCCGAGTGAGATAAATGGCTCTTCACCTCGTTACTGAATCCATCAACTATTGCCTGGCTGGGAATAACAATGTTGAAAATAGCCACACATTGGCTCACGAGCTCAGTGGGGCTTATTTTTGCTATTGGGCCAAGTATGTTTTTGATAGTGGAATAATTTTTATCATGGAGAACAGCATCATAATACTTAGAAAGGAGAGACAGAGCCACCCCACCTCAAGGACTTTATCTCTGATTTATTGATAAGAACCTAGCTTATTGAATGAATTGATGTGTTTGCTAGTAGTTGGTACCATAGTATCTGTTGGTACAAAGTAAGGACTGATTAAAATAATGACTGAGGTTTATGATCGGGGCCTGGAGAAAAACACAATGGGCTTTTAATTCCAACAGAATTTTTCACCAGCGGCAGCCCGAATGTTGCAGTGTCGTACAAGTGCATGAGAACTGGACAGTGGAATCCACCGTGAACGGACCAGACGATTGCTCGAGATGAGTGACGGGCTGAGTCAGCAAAGGGCGTGTATGATGAAAAGTCAATATCCATCCGCAGGCTCTGCTGATAAGAGATAGAACAAGACTTAATGTGGGGACGGATCATTCTACATCTGCTACTGCAGAGCTCTAACATCCGCCTCCAAAGCATGTAGTGCTGACCACTGTCAAAACAGCCTTTTGAACTAGAGGGACCTGTGGTCGGACCCAATCTGGCGCACCCTGAGTAATAAGACTTTCTAAATTCTTTGGGGTTTAATAATTGCCAGAAAGTGTTCCCAGTAAGCCCAGGAAGGCGATTGTCATGGTGACAATGCCCCTTCCAGAGTGATCTCTGACCAAGTGTTTCATTCTTCATTTCAGCTTTTCCTTTTTCACCTGCACACTGTGCCGGGTGTCAATTTTACCCAGTGTGTGACCCACGGAAGTTTCCAAGAGCACTGGGAAGAAATCATCTACAACATGTTCACCTTCACCACCCTCTACATCGCCCCACTGAGCGTCATGATTGTCTGCTACATCCGCATCATCTGGGAAATCAGCAAGCAACTGAAGATCAACAAGGGTGAGCAGAGCATTCGGCATCCTTCCATGTGATCTTATTGGTATTGCCGAGACATTGTAATTTTCCCTGTCAGAGCCCTTAGATTTCATAGGCATCTCTTGTTGCAAAATCAGCACTATTGCCTGACATTTCCAGGCTTAGAAAATGAGAAACAGCAGGTGTGTTTCTAGGGCTGGCAAGTCCTCTCTGATGGAAAACAACAGACAGCTGAATAGGGGAGCCTTGTATAATGTAATATGTGGTGAGAGAGAGACGGCACATATGGTAGATGGGTGCAGAGCATGGAATCTGCCACCCCTCTCTGCCCACTTCTTCCAGGAGTATCCTGGAGACCTGCTACTGTCTCCTTCAGGCCTGGCGGGAAGAGAGGGGGAGGGTGTGCAAGGCCTAGAGCGGCTTCCTCCTCTTTTGACTCTTGCATGGCTGGGTGGGGAGAGCCAGTACAAGCCTCATCCCTGTGGTAACTCGATCCAGCTGCAGTTTGGGCTTAATCCAACGCTCATGGAAGTCAATGGAAATGCTCCCACTGACTCCAGTGGCCTTTGGATCAGGCCTAAGTCTTGAGCTCAAACTCTTCCTGACTTTGAAGGAGGCGGGGCTGTGAGTGTTGGGCTCTTCCTGGTTGTGTGCTGTTGCGTCGTATACAATTATCCCTTTGACTCTTCCCGGCAGGTCTAGCAAGTAGCAAAAACGACCACATCTCCAAGGCGCGAATGAAGACCCTCAAGATGACTGTTGTGATCGTGGCCTCCTTCATTATCTGCTGGACCCCATATTACCTCCTGGGTCTGTGGTACTGGTTCCAGCCCGACATGATTCAAAGCATGCCCGAGTACATCAACCACAGCCTCTTTCTCCTTGGCTTGCTACACACGTGCACCGATCCTGTCATTTATGGACTCTACACTCCTTCCTTCCGAGAGGACATGAAGGTGTGCCTCAGAGGAATAGAAACAGTCATTACAGGGCAGGAGAGAAACAAACTGATGTCCAGTTCTGAGATGAACATCAAGGACTACATTATAAATGGTGGAGCAGCTTCGGGCGCTTCCAATGGCACAATCATCCACACGGTCTGCTAGAGAAAAGCATCCGGGAGGAGGAAAGGAACTCGGAGTTCTTGATCAGGGGTGTTGTGTTGGCCAGCAGCTCCTCTTACGGTGACTGTCTGGGAAGTACAGGCAGGTCATTCAGCCACCTGAATTAGGTTTGAATGGAACAGTCACCAGAAATTGGTAACTTCTGCCGGTTTCTGCCGAACTCATCCTGAGTGTCACCCTGCTCTCCAATGGGTCTCATTGATTCCCCCTTATTCCAGTCCTCGGCCCTTGTGCTCTGCTTCCGAGGACCCTTGGGGACCATGGGAGAGACTCAGAGAGGGGCTGGAGTCCTGCTACTCCACCAGCTCTCTAGAAGTCGTTTGCATAGATCCTGTTCCTCAGACTGGTTCCACCTTTAAGGCCTTTTTATGGTGCTCTTGGGTCAACCTACTGCAATGATTCTAGAATTCAGTATCTGCCAACCGCCTGCCAACCACTGTTTTTCTGGAAAAATACGTTGGCTTCTAAAAAATATCGAGAAAGGTCCAGATTGGCAAAAGAGCATCCTTTCCGTTCGGCCTCGGTGGGATCATTCATGGGGCTAACAGGACTTAGGTGCGGAGGTGTTTGCAGAACCAGGCTCATGGGCTGTGTGGTTCCCACGGCTGTGACTTTCATGACAAAAATGAGATGTTTCAGGGTTTGTCAGACAAAGTCTTGGTCTTGTCTTCCCAGCTGGCCTGCTACTGACGTCACCTCCTCTGTGAATTCCTACTCATCTGTCCAGTATTAAAAGCTACTCCGAGGACAGAGTATATACGGGCACCAGCCCTAATTCTTCCACTCTCATACCTGTGACTGTTGCTTGTTTTGTACTTTTTGATATATGTACGGTGGAAATAAATGGTCAGTGGGTTGTTTATGGAAAACCTTAGCTGTTTCCATGCCAGGCACTGGGACCTGGAACTCTGAGTCATGTTCACTCTTGAATTGAGGTGATTACAAATAAAAGTTGCCAATGTGGGTATTTTAGTAGCTTGCGGGCATGTGGTTTTGTGCCTGATCCGTGCAGAGTAGCAATGCCGTTCACCCCTGTTTAACCTTAACTCAGTGGAAGCCATATTATGCCCTCACATTTAGGCCCACTGACGCAGGAGGTTCCTGGGGCTTAAACGCCTCTTCTGGCCAAATCCGGCATTCCCTCCAGAAGCAAAACTCTCCCTGAGGTGGGAGTTTGGCCTGTGCAAAGACTGAAGGATCAGCCCCTGGTGGTTGAGTTGGATACAGTCATCAAGAAAAGAGAGACACAAGCCCGCCATGGAAACTCTGTGTCAGAAACCAGCCCAAACTCTTCCTTTTGCAGCTCTGGGGGTGAGGGGTGGGGTCACACAGAGCTTTACGAGAGCTCCGCTGTTTCCACTTGCAGGGTAGCTGGTTTAAAATAAAGACTGCTGTGGCCGTTGATCAGCTGTGGCGAAGGCCTCATCCCACATCAGATTCAAAGTGGAGTGAAGAAGGGACCAAGATAGGAGGAGCTGCTCCCTTAGCCATTCCGGGAATTGAATGGCTTCACTTTCCATAGCCCCCTATTTCGCTGCCTTGGTGTGAGTTTTTTAACGGTGACCCCCGGAAAGGGAGGTGGACGATGCGCAGGCTACTGGGTTTCAGACTAGGGCTGTCGATTAATCGCTGTTAACTCCCACGATTAACTCAAAGCAATGAATTGCGGTTAAAAAGTGAACGCAGGATGTGTCAGTCAGCTGGAGGAAGACGGGTGGGCTGATCTCAGGTACGACCTGTTCAGGGCTCAGGCAGAATACGCTTCCATTCAGTAGTGCGTGAGGATGGGTGGGCGCAGAGCCACATTGAGGGATTTTAGCGCCTGGAGCAAGCAAGCATATTTGCGCCCCCTAGAGGCGGCGCACGGGGGAATATGCGGAGTCACGTGCCCTCCAACCAGATTTCTGCCTTCCATTTAGCACAGAGGTTTGGGCACACCCCACAATGTGTGAAAACCACCGTGCTAAATGGAAGGCAGAAATTTTGGGTGAGGGCATGACTGCCCCCACAGCTTTGCGCCTTGGGCAGTGGCCCCGCTTACAGCCCTGGGGGTGGGGGTGCAGGGCAAGCAGGAGGTGCGGCCAGATCTGAAGTCTCTAGTTGATAATGACAGAGCGGGGACAGCAGTGTAACTGGCATCAGGGCAATCACAATGAATTCTCATGCTGACGTCTCATCCACTGCCAGGCGCCCCCTGGTCTGTGCTAATGCAGATTTCCAGATTTAAAAGAAAAGGCCCAACCCTGCACTCTTTACTCAGGCAAAATTCCCATTGCCACAGACAAAGGAGTCAGTGGGTATTAGCGCTGACTCTGGTGCAAAAGATGCCCGATGGGACTCTCCTATCCCAGTCGAATGAAAGGTACGGAGCATTGCTGCTTGGACATCATGGGAGCATCTCACTCAGTCATCCGCATGCAGGTCTGACGTCCTTCCTCCACTTTTACTTATCCCGTACTTGAGTTCTCATTGGCTTTAGCCTCGGGTGGAGAACATGGAGCTCTGGCCCATCTGGTGTATTCTTCAGTGGGATTCCTTTTTCTGTTCACGTGAGATCAGCCCCAGCTCTGCATGTCTCATAGCCAGAGGCATCCAGAAAGGGAAAGATTCTCCCTCCCTCTGAGCCACGTCTACTGCAGCGCTGCTGGAAAGTCCCATCAGTGGGTGTTTGGGGTGGGGTGGGGGAGTGGGAAAGATTTACAGCGTGTGTCTCTAGAGACACAGAGGGTGACAGACAGTGTCTGCATTTGACTTCCCCAGCAAGTTAAACAATAACACTCTGCATTGGTACTTGTATCCAGAGACCCCTACATACAGTCCCATGCCTCACACCCACATTTGCTAGATGGGCAAACTGAGGCACAGATTGTTTGCTGGTGGTGATATGGAGGGTGAGAACTAAGCCCAGGCACCTTTCTAAAGCCCAGCTTAAACCTGTTTTGAGGATCCAAGAAAATAAGAAGAAGGTCAGCTGGGGAGAGCAGAGGAAGAGAGAAAAGGGGAGGGAGAAAAATATTTTTTTCCAAAAAGAAGAGAAAACAGTTAAAAGAGGTGAGAGTTGAGAGGCAGGAGGAGAGAGAGGACATAAAATGGAGAGATGGGAGGAGAACCAGTGAGATCACACACCATCCTTCCAGGATGGGAAATGCTGTTATGTTTATTTAATGTGTTGAGAGAGGGAGGGCTCCTAGTGATTGTTCTAATAATGCTGGTGCCATCTGTTGGCATAAAGAAGGAACTGAATCAACTCTTGGTAATTTGCATATGCTGGGTTGGCAAGTGGCTGCTGTGTTTTGGTGAAAGTCAGTTTGTTCAGCATTAAAAATGTTCACAAGGGAGCTATTTGTATTTGGTCTGATCTAGGCAACAGATCTGGAGAGGTTGTTTTGTTGCCCAGCCTAGTCACCCTTACTGAAAGGCCTGTAGGATATGGGGCTCTTTGTACAAAAGTAATGGGATTATAATTGAATTTAACTTCTAGAGAAATTGAGTCTGGCTGGGCCTGCTCAAGTAGTAGTCAGAGTGCTGTTAAGAACATATATTGGACTAAAGCTAGGATTGTATTGAATCAAAGAAGCCAGACTGGATCAATAATTGTGAGTAGAACTATCTAGAACATTGTTTTTTCATCCTGCATGAGTTTTTGACATCTTGATGAGTTTTCCTACTTTATTTTGGGATGAGAGTTTGAAATCTTGATTTTTTTCATTGACTAAAATACAAACCTGTTTTGGGCCAACAAAAAGGTTTTGTTGTGATTTCAACCTTTTCTTTATTACCTTCAGTGGCTTAAATTTTGAAACAGAATTGTTTGGAGCCAGAATTTTTCTTTTCTTAAAAAACAACCCTTCAAAAAAAAAATTTCCTTCAAAATTTCTTCGTCGCATTTTTTTTTTGTCAACAATCAACCTTTTCTGGGAGAAGTTTTGCTTTCAGTGACTCAGCATTCTCTGATGTGGTGAGGGAGGGGAATATTTTGTAAGAGAACTCCTTACTAGCTCTGTGAGTTTATGGCGGAGCTAGAAGCCTCCTTGCAGACCAGCCTCACAGTAATCAGATGCACGTGCTGTGTCTTAGTCTGGGGGGGCTCCCAATCTATTCTGATTCCCCCGCACAAATGGACAGCTGCATGTGTTGTAAGGGGTTTGCCTAACTCCCTAGTAGTAGGTAGTGGCTTCATGGGCAAGGCCATTGCTCTCCCTAGGAGCTGCTTAGCACAGAATTCCCCTTTGTGTCTGTGTCCCTCTGTGAGGAAAGAGGGAGATGCAACTTCCAGGTTGATTATTTGTTGGCAATGGGGCAAGTGTGTGTTTCAGGCTGATTGTAGGTTAGGGGACGAGACGTACGAAGTAACTTGTTTCCCCATATTGAGCCCGGAGTAGCAGTAAAGTCCTTCCATGCTAGATGTGTGACCTAATAGGAATTTTGATTATAGCTCTGAGAGCACTGCCTGGTTTGTAGGGATTAATCGGAGACCTTTATACTGCTCCAAAATGCCAATGAGAGACCTCATTAATGTTTCACTTTCCTCAGCTTGTTCTTTTAAAGGTTAATGAAGCACTGCTAATGGGGAGCAGAGCTAATGACTCAATGCTGTCCTGACTTGACCTATGCAAAGAGGAACGGCTTCAAGGTGGCAGGAGCTCCTTTTTGCTCTGAGGTGGTGATGTTCATGAGACTTTATCATAGGCCTTTTAAATCACTGGGGGCATATAATGGCCTTTAAAGTGGGTTTTCTGACTGGGAGAAAAGTATCAGTTATCTCCTGCCTATCTCCAAGGTAGGTCACCTCCTGGGATCAGCCTTATCTCCTAAGACCTTAAGAGCATCATTTTCAGTGTAGATGGAGAACTCCTTAAATATGATTATTACGTCCATTTCATAATGATCATGATGACCAGTGGGCAACTGGCTCTTGGTAGAGACCTCATATGCCATTCTATGGTGAACTCTTATGCAGCTATCTGACCCAAAGGAATCTCTGTAAAACCCTAGGCACTCCCGTGCTCTCTGCCAGTTGACACCAAGGGCTCTGTGGGTGTCATGCCCACCCAAGGCCCTCTGTCTTGTTCCTTTTCTAAAAGGCTGGCGTTTACAGTGGGTTGTCTGTAAAACTCGTAAGCAAACCATGCCCCAGTAGGAATGCGGGACTAAGACTAAAAAATACTCTCTCATAATTGCAGCTGGGGTAGACAGGGGAAAGATGAATGGATCTCCTCTCCCACCCACTCCCATATGTCCTGCAATAGAAATGGGCTTAACCCACAGCATATGGGTCTGAATTTCAAACCCTCCAAAAGATCAGCAGTGGTTAGAACTTGGGCTTCAGAGCAGCCTGTCTCCGAGCGAGAGGCCAGGTGCAAAAGTGGATCTGGCTCCAGGCCCAGATGTATAGAAACTCCCCGAAGTTCGGAGGAATCAAGTTCAAGGTTTAGGGTTGGGCTCATTTCCAGCTGGCAGCCCGTTTGGCTCATTGGTGGGCCACGACTGGCTTCGGGGAGCTCCCATGGGGGTTTTCTGAAGGCTTCCAGGCGGTAGCACACCAAGGAATGAAGGAAAGGAGAGTTTCCTTGTATACAGTTAATGCAGGAAGAGGTGCCTGAGAGTGTAGTTGGTGCCGTTCGACATACGTCACTTTGGATGGAAAGTGTAATGAGATGTACGCTTTTTGGGCAATGGAGCTTCTCTTAGTGCAGTGCCTTGCACAATGGAGTCCTGGTGCATGACTAGATTCAGGGCTCCGCGGTGCTATCCCAACACAGATAGTAAGAAAGTAACACAATTTAATCCTCTGGTTTAATCCTTCTGTGTGTCTGATTTTTAACCTCCATTTCCCCCTGTAAACTGCTGATTGTAAACAGACTACTTGATACATTTCATGGGTCTTTGTAACACAACAGAGAGAGAAGTAGGAGAACACAGCTTGTATTTGGAAACGCCCGAGACAGCTTCTGCAGTGTGATCTTCGGGAAAGAGCGGAGGTTTGGCGCAGCCGCTACTTTATTAAAGGGCTTGCAGAGGAGGGTTGCAGTATGTCTAAACGGGGCCGTGCAGTTACAGTTTGCTGAGGTAGTCCATAGAGAGAGACACTAAATGAAGGTAAATCCGAACATATCCATTCCGACCCCAAAAGGAATCCGGACAGGCCTGGGATTAAACCAAGGCCATATCTTCCAGTGGCGGTGTTCAGATGTAGGAGAACGAGATTTAAATTCTCCACAGAGAGTGCAGGTTTCGTGGTGCTTGGTGACCCTGTCGGAGAGATGAGGTAGAAAACAGCAAAGAGGAGCCCATCTGTTAAAATTAAGAAACATGTCAGTGAAATACAATCTTTAGGGAACCTCTGTATTAATCTCCAGTCCTCTGGCCTGACCCCCGCACCCTGGCTGCTTCTGTCTTACGGGCCATGGAGGGACCTAAGGCTGCTCAGCGTCTTCCTTGGTCAGGCCAGTCGAGACACTGCTTCGGCCTTCCTCGCTCTCTGCTGCTTACAGCGTGAAGGCAAAGCAATAGGCCTTGCCCAGCAGTAAGGATTGGGAGGGAGGGGCCCTAGTGTGGGGTTGGCATACATTATGTGGAGGGGGGAGGGTAGTGTTATCTAGTGGCTACAGCATTAGAGTGGGATGCAGCAGACCTCGGTTCTATTCCCAGCTTTTGCCTGTTGGATGACATTGGGCAAGTCACTCCCAGTGCCTCGGTTTCCCCATTTGTAAAATGTGGTTCTTGAGACTGACTGGGATACAGCCAGCCCGGTCCGTGGTGCCAGCCTCTTGGCCTTGATTCAGGAACACAGTTAAGCAGGTATTAAATCTCCTGGAATTCAGTGGGACTGAACCTAAAGTTAAACCACGCCTCAAGGAGCAGCTACCCCAAACTGCTGAAACTCTGCCTCCAGAAAGAGCTCTCCTCATCTCCGAACTTCTCGTGTCCAGAGCTACTGGGACCTAGGGGGGGTAGGCGCATCTCTAGGCTCTCCATTGGCTCTGCTCTTCAGGAAGCATAAGAGCTGCTGGTGACATCCTTTCCTTTCATCCCTTGATTCTTTGTCTCTCTCGTCTGTGGGCATTTTCATTTTTTCTGCATTTTCTCCTCTGTGCTTGAGTTTGACATTTGCAAGTTTTCAGGAAGCTCAAGGCGTAGGCAGGGAGCCTGCAGCGACAGCTTTCAGGAGGAAATTAAAATGTCACCAAAAAAGCACGTTGCCAAATATACCACCCTGCCTGCCTAGCGCTAAGCCAGCAAGGAAAGGGAGCCAGAACGGAGAGCAGAGGGACAGAACTGGCAAGGGGATAGCTTTGCAATGGGTCAGTTTCGGCTGAGTTGCTGATGGTAGGAGTCCAGCATATAAAGGGGTCTTGTCGGTTGCTCTGGCAAAACTGAGATGGGATGAAGCTCAGAACCTCAAATCCAGCCCCCTGTGAATTCTGGGGTTTGGCTTCTTGACCTTGGGTCTGAAACTGCCCCTGCATTTCTGGGGCTGGGGGCATTGCCTGAACTGATGTGGATGTTGTGTTTGAGAACAGCTCAGGAGCTTTTAGCATGATTCAGTGTGAACCCATGCCCCGGCCCTGTTTCATCCTCTAACCTGGGCCCTAACCTAAACCAGATCCAGCCCAGAACGCCACCGCTGCCTCCTGCTACCGGTAGTGAAATCCCAATCCTCATGTGCATCTATTGACTGAAAAGCTGGCTAGTAGCTGTAGAAAGATACCATCTTGAATCCTATACTTCTCCCCATCAATAGCACTATAACTGAGGGCTAATTCACTCTAATAGGCTGCTGCCCAATTCCAGCTGGTATCTGAAGGGTTAGCTGGATTAGTCCTGCGGATTCACACAAAACTAGATTTCTCGGCACGAGCGCCATTAACACAAATGTGGTATTTAAGCTACCGTGTGGTGTTCATTGCATTCTTTTATTTTGATGTGATCCGAGAGAGATCTCAGCGTTTGTTCCAGTCTTTTATAAAAGGCTATACCGGAAAGCGGCAAGTCCATATGTTCTTTCATGCTGGCGGCTGTTAGGATTTTCCTTCTCAATTAATTTCACCCCTTTACAAAAGCTGCAAAGCCTGGGATATATAATATTTCCCTTTAGGAACAGAGAATTTTGCTACATCCCCCAAATGTTACAAACAAGGAGGGATGAGGTCATGATATTACGTGCCACTTACATGGCGTGATCTCTTCACAGGACATAGAACCTTCCATTTTCCTAGGAAGCTAAGCATCTCATTAAATTGTTGCTTCTAGATCCTACCTACCCATTAATTATCTGCTAAGTAGCAAGAAAATCTAGTGGCAGTTATATTTAACAGGCGTGGAATCACATTCCCCTGTTGGATACACCACGTCCAGCATGAACCTAGCTCATTAAGTACAAACAATTAAAATGAGACAAAATCACTTTTCTGGTGAGAGTATTTCATCGAATCCTTTGGAGTGATGACAGAGCTACACAGTTAACTGAAAAGATGAAAATTCAAAGGTCACTGAAATGTTTTCACTCATTTGATAAAATACAGCCTCCTGGAACAATGTAATATTGATACACCATAGAACCAAACCCAATTTTCTGGGGATGTCTGCCGACTCCTTTAAATACAAGTCTAGTGCTCTCCTTAGAATTAAATTCACTTTAATACAACAAATATGATTCCATCAAACTGTTTAGATGGCCAGACACGCATTAAAAAATCCTATTTCTCTTTTTTTTTAAGTTCACCTAGGCTTTTGCGTCAGTCAGCTGGAAAGAGGCCGAAAAGAAATGGTTTTAGTTTATTTTGTTTTCCACTGGCAATTTTTCTGTGAGTCACCACAATTATTTTAAGACTGGTATTTAAAAGTGACAATGTGTTTTTAAAAATACTCTATGCCAGATCTCTATTTTGTGTGTGTGTGGGGGGAGGTTAAAGGTGTTTCTTGACCCATCTCATTCAGTTCTCTGTAAACTATCCGGTAGATCAGAGTCGTCGGCTTTGCCTCAGCTTGTCGAAGATAAAGATTTTGTTTGGGGATGTTTGTTTTAAACAGAGTACCTGTAATACGAACCTTCTTTGAAATACAGCCCACCAATTTTCTTTATTACTGATTCCAATCACGTTGGTAGAAAATGAGTCTTGCAAATACTTGTGTGTGTTGCCCCTGTAAGCATTTGTGCTGCCATCTCATTTTTTAACCCTAAAGTCCAGGCCTGAGTCAAGAAACTCACTAAAACACCTGCCTAACTTAAAGCACATGACTAATCCCATCCCTATGCCGCTAAGCCTTTTAAAACACGTGCTTAAGTCGCCTCGCAAATGATGCACTCGAAGTGGTTGTGCTACAGCTGTCTGCAATGGGACGTAAGCACTTACACTTTGATATTTTGCTCAACTAAGGCCAGATCAGGAAGCAGAACAATGCCACTCCGGGCCCCATCTCGCACACGTAACTAATTAAAATAGTTTGCAAACCACCAGTAGGCTGAAACATGTTCTTTGCAGTGCAAACTGACCAATTCTTAAAGGCCAAGTGGATGGAGCTGGAGACTGACCAGCAGTGAGGGGGCAGAGGCAGCTGAGTGGAATCCCCTGGCTGGGACAGGAGGAAGGAACTGCTAAACTGCAGGGCAAGGTTTGCAGACACTGGGGAGAATCTGTGGATCAAGGTGCTAGGGTGACCAGATGTCCCGATTTTATAGGGACAGTCCCGATTTTTGGGTCTTTCTCTTATATAGACTCCTATTACCCCCCCATCCCCTGTCCCGATTTTTCACACTTGCTGTCTGGTCACCCTATGGGAGTTGGCAGAAGGTGGAGTTGGTGGTTAGGGGCGGACTCAGAGTCCCAGACACAGAAGAGCAAGGAGGAGGCATTTGAGGCTATAAGGAGCAGAGCTGGTGGTTGGGGGAAGGGACAGCTGAGTTTGTAGAGTAGCATCACTAGAAGCCAGAGAGCAGAGGTTTTACTGAGCAAATGCCAATTCCCCTGGCTGACAAAACCTCTGCTGCCTCCCTATAGCACCAGGCCTGCTGCTCCAGGGGTGAGCACTTACTTAGGGCTGGAGGGGTTGACCTAAGATAAGCTATTTGCATAGCTGAAGTCAAAGTATCTTAGATCAACTTACCTGGCCTGAGTCATGGTTTTTGAACGCTTGTGATTCACAATACTCAGAATTGGATCTTTAAAGAGTAACTTACACATACAGCTTGTTGTTAAATGGAGATTTCTACTTGTATTTGGGTTTTTTTGGTGACTTACTGCTATAATCTTCAATCTGGCCAATATTTTCAATGCTTAACATCTCATCTAAAGGTTCTTACTCTTGCTTCTATAAAATTGAAATTCTAACCGTGCAATGCATGATCACCAGGTGTCCACATTTCCCACTTCAGTTTCTTAACTCTGCAAAACTAAACAGTGCATTTCTTCTCTTGAATTTCTGAAGCTTGTTCTTTCCAGCTCCTTTGAGGGAGGCTACTGGAAATCTAGCGTCAAGGAAATGTTAAAGGTAGATGGGCGTTTAGAAAATCCTCTCTCAAGATCTTAAATTGGTACAATGGAAATTTTAAAAATAAGTAACTTTTGTAGAATCTGGTTGCATTTCTCTCAGCTTGGGCAAGGAAGAGAGACCAGTCGCCTTCAGTTTTGTTTCTAGTATGTTTCACTTTTAGATGCTCACGCACTAGCCCCTTATTGCAAAACGTGGGCCGCGAAGGCCACCAAGGACTATTTTATTAAACTTCCATGGGACTTTGGCCAAACTGGAGCAGAGAATGACCCCGTTTCTTTGTTACAATAAAGCAAAACAAACTAAAATATTATACAAGTCACTTAAAAGATTGGTTTCACTTCAGTACAATCTTTTTCAATTAATTAAGAAAAGGCATTTGACAGATGGTGTCTGAGCAGCACGTTCTCACTAATCCTGAGCCGTTTACTCACTTTTATTCAGACTTTTTGTGCAGGCAAAATTGCGTTCGTTTCCCATTAAGTAAAGCCCTCCGTACTTTTCTAGCCCTTTGCCCGGTGCTTTCAAGATGTAAACTGTTTAATAGGCTAACCTTTGCTTCACATTGAAGTAATAAAACTACCCTTGGGAGTTGCTTGGCATGTCATGTTTTCTACCACAAAGTAATTCGAGTGAATATATCTTGCCTGCATTGGGAAATACACATAACCAGTCCTCCCCACTGATTCCAAAGAGTGGCAGGACGTGGCTCTGAGTAAAGAATGCCTTATAGGCTGATCAGTGCAGTATCTGACTCCCATTATCATTGTATCTGAACAACTCACAATCTGTAAGGTATTTACACACACACACACACACACACACAAGATAGGGCAGAGCTGCTATCCCCATTGCACAGATAGGGAACTGAGGCATAGAAAGGCCAGGTGACTTGTCCACGAGCACACAGCAAGTTTGTAGCAGAGGAGGGAACTGAACACCTAAGAACCAGGCTAGTGCCCTGACTCCTGGAGCATCCTTCCTCCGGGGTCCCTGGAGAATGGCTGTATTCTGTTGGGATACCTGCTTAAAAACTGATAGCAGAATGAGACAATGGCTCCTTTCCCACACCACACTTCAGCTGTTTGTACTGGCAGTTCTGGGCTACAGGTGCCAGGTCTTTAGAGAACCAGTTGTTCTAACCAACAAAGTCTCCAAAATCCTGTATTTCTTCCCAGCTGCTCCTTTTGTTTGAATTGCTCACACCCCCCCCCCTTTTGTTCCTGGAACAGCCTCCAAGTTAGTATTTGTCACGCAGCCTCCCTCTCCTCTTTCCAAGGGCTCTTGAAAACCCAGCTGTTCCCCAAGGCATTCTAGCTGCAGCCACTACAATAGGGAGCAAACACCGAGTGGTTAGCGCTGTATCCACTCCTGCCTCTTAGCCCTCTGCACTCCGAGCTAAGTCCCCAGCTCGTGTCCACGAACTCCCGCTAGCTCAATGACAGCTGGAGTGAGCAGAAATAGCGAGGTCCCTGCAGTTGCCTGGGCAGTATTCATACGGATTAGGCGGGCTGAGTACAAACCTGCCTGAACCCAGTGGGTATGTACTCAGCATGGCTGTACATCTGCTGCTGCTACCCACACTGCCACAGCTACCCTGCTATTTATGCTCAAAATAGCTTGAAATCACTATGCACGCCTATGACACTAATATACACCTACATTGATGTGCCCCAGAAACCCCCAATGCTTTCAGAAATGGTCTGAGATCCCCCTATAAACCTAATTTCTGTAACGGAGAACCAAAGGGTAAGTTACTTTAGAGAACGCTCAAGAGGCTTGTCCTCCACTCCATGGAACAATAAAATGTTAACTGAGAAGTGTTTTAATTTCCGATCAGCTCTATAATTAGCACACGTTAGTTGGGCGCTGGAAATGCTGTCTGCTGTAAAGCTGGGCAGTGTTAATGGACTGTGAAAGACAATGGGGCATGAGATGATAATGTTCTTGTTTTGCAAGCTGTACAGCCCATAAATAAAGACGTTCTGGCAGAGAAATCCATTGGAATAAATGCTTCTAGTTCCATTCACCAATAAGAGAGGGTGCAGTGAGTGAGATTGATATAGCCACAATAGCACAGCTAGTGTTGACACAGCTTGGGCCTAAGTTAGAAGGCTTAGGCTCCAGTTAGAAAACCAGATTACCAAGTCATTATTTCTAGCAATTAGGTGACAATAACATCTAGGGAAACAATATTTTCTTTGACACACTTAATCAGTGAGGTAATAACCCTCGTCTCATTTGCTGGAAATATGCAGTGAGACTTTTCTGTAGGGTTCATTGTTACCGTAAATGCAGCTTTTCACTGATCAAACATAATATTAAGAGTCAGATTGCAATCTCCAGAGATGTATGCATCGAACTTCTATCTTTTGCCTTGGATCGCTGCCATTCATCTAATCTCTGTTTTGCTGGCAATTCAGCCATCCAGAGAAGTTAAAGTTCTAATGTGGTTACAACAGGAGCCTCTAGTCAAGTCCTTCAGGTTTTATTCCCAACTACATCACAGACTTGCTGTATATTCTCAGTCAAGTCACCTTTATCTTTAAGTTAATCATCAAGAAAAAGGAATTTAATGCTTGCCCACAATTTTGAAATTCTCAGATGAAGCAAGCGGAGGATTGGGCCCATTTTACTGTACTTACGATGTATTCCTCTCATCATAGCCTACTGAGCTCTAAAATTCAGTGTTTTTTAAAAAAAATCTTTATCCAATGATTTCATTTTCAATAACACACAAGAACATTCTGATCCTTCCAATTTGGTTACTGTTTTATTTATAATGTTTTGTTACAATCACTGTGCCCAAACATAAGCCTCTGTCAAAAATTGTAATTAAGATGATTCTGCTTTATCATATGAGAAACAGCACCTTTCCTCTTCAGTAAAGACACACAGGGTTTCTCAAGGCAAAGCAATAAAACCTACTGCAGGTTTACCTTTTGTGAGGTAAAGAGAATTCCTTCCTTCCAATAGTGTTATAAATAAATATTGCTGGTTTAATCTGGCAGAGAATAAACACCCCCAATATAGGGGTGCTAAGAAAAACTAAACTAAACTGTAATCCCTGTGTATGATGGAAACCACTTCAAGGTAGAGGGTATAGTAGCACCCCCAGTTCCCGCACCTATGGCCTGATAGTTCCACACTAACGTTTTTTCAATAATTTTAAAGTTTTTCTTGGACCACTGACTGAAAAATGTCTGTACAGAACTGTTCACATTCTACTTCAGCGTCTCTCGGGCAAGACTAGCAGCTCCCTTTTCAGACTCCCTCATTACTCAAAGAAACAAAACAGCTTAGATAAGAAAAACTGGAAAGAGGGCCATGAAGGTAATGCAACTGGAATATAACTAAATGCTCGAGACCCCGTTTCCAGAGCACTGGTACAGATGCAGTAGGTTGTCGATCTCCTATCATTAAGGCACATGGTGAACATAACAGCATATAAACCATCTTGCTCATCCTTCGGAGTCAAACATTCTATTCCAGTAGTAGAGGAAGGCCGGTGAGTTGCTGGCGCCTATAACGATTAGCAGTAGTAGATACATCATCATCATTATAGCAAAACGATGATTGGAAAACCAAGACAACTGACTAGAAGGCCTGTGGAGGGGAAAAAATGCATAAAAAGCACGAATTAAATCAAATATAATCTTGTCATTAAGACACATTTATTGTGTTTTATTTTTAAATGATCTTGCAAGCTCTGATAAAGATTTTTCCTAGCTACTGTATTTGCTCCTTTATTTGCTTTGGGATCCCTTTTTGCTTCCTGTAAGTGGAAGCATGTCTTGCCTTTGTATTTTTTTGATTTTGAGAGAGTGATGTGCAAATAAGATCTCTACCTTGCGCCATGCTGCTCATACTGGTGAGTTGGACTCTTACCTCCTGTGTTGTTTCTGTGAATATACTAATAAGTATTTAACTCGTAAAAGCTGATTGTTTGTCACAACCAAGTATTTCTGTGGAACATCGCCCCCTTCGCTGTTTTTTACTCTTGCTCTTTTCCTGTCTATTTCTTCTGAATCTGTACAGGACAAAAAGAGGTTTTCTTGGAAATGGGAAGGAAGCAAAAGCACATGTATGACAGTAAAGGAAGATGGTCAAGGCACAGGACTTGGAGTTAGGAGACAGGGCTCTTATACCTGGCTCTACCTCAAATTTCATCGGTCCCTCTCAGTATCCCAAAGGGGAATCAGAGTTGTGTTAAGGCTACACCAGCCCCTGCTGGTTATAAGAACATAAGAACGGCCATACTGGGTCAGACCAAAGGTCCATCTAGCCCAGCATCCTGTCTACCGACAGTGGCCAATGCCAGGTGCCCCGGAGTGAGTGAACCTAACAGGTATGATCGAGCGATCTCTCTCCTGCCATCCATCACCCCCCTCTGACAGACAGAGGCTAGGGACACCATTCATTACCCATCCCGGCTAATAGCCATTTATGGACTTAGCCTCCATGAATTTATCCAGCTCTCTTTTAAACCCTGTTATAGTCCTAGCCTTCACAGCCTCCTCAGGTAAGGAGTTCCACAGGTTGACTGTGCGCTGTGTGAAGAAGAACTTCCTTTTATTTGTTTTAAACCTGCTGCACGTCAATTTCATTGAGTGGCCCCTAGTTCTTCTATTTTGGGAACAAGTAAATAATTTTTCCTTATTTACTTCCTCCACACCACTCATAATTTTATATACCTCTATCATATCCCCCCTTAGTCTCCTCTTTTCCAAGCTAAAAAGTCCTAGCCTCTTTAATCTCTCTTCATATGGGACCCGTTCCAAACCCCTCATCATTTTAGTTGCCCTTCTCTGAACCTTTTCTAGTGCCAGTATATCCTTTTTGAGATGAGGAGACCACATTTGTACGCAGTATTCTAGATGTGGGCGCACCATGGATTTGTATAAGGGCAATAAGATATTCTCCGACTTATTCTCTATCCCTTTTTTAATGATTCCTAACATCCTGTTTGCTTTTTTGACTGCCGCTGCACACTGCGTGGATGCCTTCAGAGAACTATCCACAATGACTCCCAGGTCTTTTTCCTGATTGGTTGTAGCTAAATTAGCCCCCATCATATTGTATGTATAGTTGGGGTTATTTTTTCCAATGTGCATTACTTTACATTTATCCACATTAAATTTCATTTGCCATTTTGTTGCCCAATCACTTAGTTTAGTGAGATCTTTTTGAAGTTCTTCACAGTCTGCTTTGGTCCTTACTACTTTGAGCAGTTTAGTATCATCTGCAAACTTTGCCACATCACTGTTTACCACTTCCTCCAAATCATTTATAAATATGTTGAATAGGATCGGTCCCAGGACTGACCCTTGGGTCAGTTATCCCTGGCATGGGGGTATATGAGTTGGCTGGGGGTGGAGAAAGGGCACGGTGGAGAAGGCAGACCTAGAGCACAGTGCTTGAGGGCTGCAAACATCAGAAAGCGCAGAGAAATAATACAACAGCACAATAAATGTGACTCTTAGGGCTTGTCCTCACTAGCGGGGGGGATTGACGGTAGAAATGCAACTTCAGCTAAGTGAATCACGTAGCTGAAGTTTGCGTATCTGCCGCCGACTTACCGCCTGTCCCCACAGCGGCAGCAGTCAGTGGCGCACTCCCCCATCGACTCCAGCTTGCGCCTCTCGGCAAGCTGGACTTCTGGAGTCGAGGGGGGAGCCGCGGGCGATCGATATATCGCGTCTTAATGAGACGCGATAAATCGATCGCCAGAAGATCGATCCCGGACCGCTGTAGTGAAGACGAGCCTCTAGGGCATAGCCTTGTTATGATCTAACATGCACAAGTACAGAATGTGTATTACTCTTGCTGTTACAGGAACACCTTGGCTTGGGTTCACTTCTGGAACAAATGAAATAATTGCATTACAGAACATGTTCTGTTATTGTATTGATGCAGGATTAAAACAAACTAGGATGCTATTTTGGTTTTTATACTGATCTAGCAGGGTCCCACTTCTAGAATGATCAAGTTTTATTTTTTCCATTTTTGTGGAAAGCTTTTGTAGATTCGCTAATGGGTCATCCAGAAAAGATGCCCCGTTTTCCCCCCCCCCCCTAGTCAATTTCTGCAGAAGGGAAACTAGTGTACATCAGAAAGCGCAGAGATGTATGTTTTTAGCTGTATTACTGCACATATACATAACCAAAGACCTGAGGAGTATTAATAGAAGACTAACACTCTCGTTGTAACTAGTTCTATACACTCACCTTTCTTCTTCACCTGGCATTTTACATCTGGATGATCGATAATCTCACAAACAGCTACACAACTAAGGATAGGGCCCAGAACACTGCGTTGCCACCCAAGACCATGAGGGCTATAAAGAAGGGCAAGGCTTAAATCACTGGTAAGGTAGGTACCTTCACCAAACAAGGATGTCTGAAATAGCACAAAGGTAAAATCGAGAGAGACTGCATCAGATGAAACACTCTGAATGGCCACAACAAACAATAATACAGTGTACCACTGCGCTTTCCTTTCCAAATGCAAGCACATGGTTTCCAAAAGTATTATGGGGCTTAAAAACATAGCAGTGAAATTCAGAAGTCTCAGATCTTAAACTCCTTAGCGCTGGACTCCAGACAGATTTTGTACCAGTAGAAGTATTTCCGTTAGGGGTGTGAATTAAGCTAGACCAGTAAAAGCACTTTTAAACCACATGAAGAAGGTTGTACAGCTTTAACTATACTGGTATATTTAAAGTGGTGCACCTTTTGTGCATGGACAAGGCCTCTGTGACATTTAGAAACCTGCTTTGCAAGGGAAAAAAGTTATTTTCAATTATGATTTTTCCCCCCCCCAAATCAATTGCTTTAACAGTTTAGAAACATAGGATTTGCCACCCTATCTAATCTAGCTCATTGCCTCCCACTGTAGTCAGTGTGATAATTCATGAGGGTGGGGGGGGGGGGGGGGAAATTGAAATGCACTGTGTCAGCTGTGCCCTCTTGGGAAGGTAAAGATTCTTTCTCTGTGACCCTAAAAGTGTGGGCCTTTAACTTTTTGTTTTCACGTGAACTTTGGTGCTTAGGAAAGTGAAGTAGTAAGAATGTGGGGATGAAATTAAAAACAGTCAGTCACTGTTTCACACATGGCCCAGGTTGGTAGTGTGTGTTTTTACTGTCTGGCAGCTACGTAACCACCTACATGAAAAGAAGTGATAGTCCCAGCTAGCTTCTATCAAACACGTGTGGACATCCACAAAGTCCCACGCCCACCAAATGTCATTCTTGTTAGCAGTCTCTTGGCAGATGCAAAGGACTCACAATTGGGAGGTAGTCTCTCACCTTTAGAGGTGGTCCACAGTTGAGACCTGGGCAGAGAGAGCCTACACTGACCATGTTCCTCCTGGTCCAAGGCTAGAGATCTTCCATCTCTAGGGTTGTCAAATAGGCCAGCATTTTTCAAAGGCACTAAATTCATCTCGTTTGTTTGTTTGTTTGTTTGTTTTTAAAGTGAAGGATGGCTACAACCAGGCATACTGGAGAAACGACTATAACTTAATGCTTGTTTCACACCACCTGCATTTTTTAAGCTCAGTCTGCAATATAAAACCCAGTACAATCATATGCAATGTTAACTGTGATCATCAAGGAAAACAAATAGAAACATGATATCCGATGACATTATTTGTATCCCTACACAAGTTTGTATATGTGATTAAAACATCCCTCAGATTTTGTGAATGAAGGATAAAATCTGTGTTTAATGCAAGAAATATTGGAAACCTTACCCTATTTAAATGGCAATGTAAGCCATTGTGCAGGATGGAATGGAAGTTCTCAAGGCGACTCCCATGGAATGCATAAATAAGGTTCCTGTCTCCCTTGGTTTCATCAAATTTGGCATTCATCTGATCACAATACACTATTTCAAACAGGAAGTCGGGAGTAGGAACGGCATCACTTGACATTCCTGTCAACTCTTGGATCTTCTCGTACTTAAAAACAGAAAGGAATCCTAGTGTTATTTTTTTAAAAGTCTAGATTATTCGCTGGAAATGTGCTTAGTGTCAACGATCCTCTTTTTATGGTGTCATAATCCCAACACACAAACAAGGCTATGATATAGGATTTTTCTTTCCCAAGGAACATATGTGGAAATAAAAGACATTTTTATCATTTCCAGCAGCATCCACAACTCTAAGGAACTTAGTCTCCATTGTTGTAATATCTGAGTGCCTCACAATGTTTAACACATTTATTCTCACAACGTCCCAGTGAGGTAGTGCACATTTTACAGATTGGAAACTGAGGCACAGAGACTAAGGCCAGGTCTACACTGGGTGAGGGGAAGTTGACCTAAGATATGCAACTTCAGCTACGTCGACGTATCTTAGGTCGACTTACCTAGGCATCCTCACAGCAGCGAGTTGACCCCTGCCACTCCCCTATTGACTCCGCTTCTGCCTCTTGCCTCAGTGGAGTACAGGAATTGACAGGAGAGCGCTCGGGGATCAATTTATCACATCTAGACTAGACAGGATAAATCGATTCCTGGTAGACTGATCATTACCTGCAGATCCAGCGGGTAGGGTAGACCTGGACTGAGTTACCTATGCAAGATCATACATGGAGTCTGTGGCTAAGCATGGAAGAGAACCCCAGTACCCTGCATCCTGGGCTGGCACCTGAACCACTAGCTCATTCTTCCTCCTCAACACAAGGTGTTTTCTAAATAGAAAAAGTGGCCTGGTCTCTGCCCTGAGGAACTCACAATCTGAACACAGGGTAGGAGTACAACATTAGAGTGGTCAAGTGCGATTAATTACATATTAGGAATATAAGGGTTTTGCTAAGACAAACGTTTTGGGTTTTAATAGGAAATAATAGATATAAAAAAATTAATCACCACTCAGTCATTCACTTTCTTTTACTGCACACATTTCTTCTTCTGTTAGAACATAAGAACATAAGAACGGCCATACTGGGTCAGACCAAAGGTCCATCTAGCCCAGCATCCTGTCTACCGACAGTGGCCAATGCCAGGTGCCCCGGAGTGAGTGAACCTAACAGGTATGATCGAGCGATCTCTCTCCTGCCATCCATCACCCCCCTCTGACAGACAGAGGCTAGGGACACCATTCATTACCCATCCCGGCTAATAGCCATTTATGGACTTAGCCTCCATGAATTTATCCAGCTCTCTTTTAAACCCTGTTATAGTCCTAGCCTTCACAGCCTCCTCAGGTAAGGAGTTCCACAGGTTGACTGTGCGCTGTGTGAAGAACTTCCTTTTATTTGTTTTAAACCTGCTGCACGCCAATTTCATTGAATGGCCCCTAGTTCTTCTATTTTGGGAACAAGTAAATAACTTTTCCTTATTCACTTCCTCCACTCCACTCATAATTTTATATACCTCTATCATATCCCCCCTTAGTCTCCTCTTTTCCAAGCTAAAAAGTCCTAGCCTCCTTAATATCTCTTCATATGGGACCCGTTCCAAACCCCTAATCATTTTAGTTGCCCTTCTCTGAACCTTTTCTAGTGCCAGTATATCCTTTTTGAGATGAGGAGACCACATTTGTACGCAGTATTCAAGATGTGGGCGCACCATGGATTTGTATAAGGGCAATAAGATATTCTCCGACTTATTCTCTATCCCTTTTTTAATTATTCCTAACATCCTGTTTGCTTTTTTGACTGCCGCTGCACACTGCGTGGATGCCTTCAGAGAACTATCCACAATGACTCCCAGGTCTTTTTCCTGATTGGTTGTAGCTAAATTAGCCCCCATCATATTGTATGTATAGTTGGGGTTATTTTTTCCAATGTGCATTACTTTACATTTATCCACATTAAATTTTATTTGCCATTTTGTTGCCCAATCACTTAGTTTAGTGAGATCTTTTTGAAGTTCTTCACAGTCTGCTTTGGTCCTTACTACTTTGAGCAGTTTAGTATCATCTGCAAACTTTGCCACATCACTGTTTACCCCTTCCTCCAAATTATTTATAAATAAGTTGAATAGGATCGGCCCCAGGACTGACCCTTGGGGAACACCACTAGTTACCCCTCTCCATTCTGAAAAAGTTCCATTTATCCCTACCCTTTGTTCCCTGTCTTTTAACCAGTTTTCAATCCATGAGAGGATCTTCCCTCTTATCCCATGGCAGCTTAATTTACGTAAGAGCCTTTGGTGAGGGACCTTGTCAAAGGCTTTCTGGAAATCTAAGTACACTATGTCCACCGGATCCCCCTTGTCCACATGTTTGCTGACCCCTTCAAAGAACTCTAATAGATTAGTAAGACACGATTTTCCTTTGCAGAAACCATGTTGACTTTTGCCCAACAATTTATGCTCTTCTATGTGTCTGACAATTTTATTCTTTACTATTGTTTCAACTAATTTTCCCGGTACGGACATTAGACTGACTGGTCTGTAATTGCCAGGATCACCTCTAGAGCCCTTTTTAAATATTGGCGTTACATTAGCTATCTTCCAGTCACTGGGCATCCTTCTCGATGAGCTATTTGGGGGTAAGGACACAGTCTCTTTATTCATCTATGCGTACCAGAATGTGTTCACTTGACATACTTTTCAATCCTTACAATAAGCAACTCTTAAATCCATACGTTGAGGTAACCACCTGCATGCAAGTGATTGTGTTAAATAGCAAACTCATGTCATGAAACTTTCCTAAGAGTTTGAAATCTTACCTCCTTTTTCTTAGTACTTCGTATGGTTAAGAATTTAGATGATAAAATCCAGCTAAACAGATCCCATGTCCTTTTATCTGTGTCTGAAATAAACTCTGGAAGTTCTTTTAAGCTTGGCAAAGCATTTGTATCTGCAAGCTAACAAAAGAAAGATGATTAGTGTGTGCGTCTCTTCATGATCATGATTAAACAGAGACCTCTAGTGGTAAGAAAACAATATTTCACTCTGATGGGGATCTCAGTGGGACAAGTTGTAATTAATTTGAAATTGTTTTTCAAGAACCACTTCTGAAAAACTTGCACTGAGATTGTGGGGAAATTTGTCATTTGTTTTGACATGCAACACTGAGTACTAAGTTTGAGCGTGTTACATGTCTTCTATAATTCTATGATAGATATTCAGCAGCAGCAGCCGTGGGGTATGCATAAGAACAGTGAGCAAAAACATCTGAATGTGGTCACTACATCAACACAGAAGCACTATCTGGTGTGGTATCAGTGTGAGAGAGATTGCAATCCCATGCAATATCTATGGGAACCATACAGTATTAAGTTATGTATCACTGTGGGCATAGGCACTGACTCCATTAATTAATGGGAAAAATTAATGGGGGTGCCCTGCATTCACTGGCAGCCAAGCTCCACTCACCCCCACCCCACCTCACCCCCACCTCCTGCTCCTCCCCCTTCCCTTAGCTTGCTGTGTCCCCACTCCTCCACCTACCTCCCAGCAGTTCTTGGCAGCCTTACCATGCTGGGGGGGGGGGGGGGGGGGGGCGGAGAGAGACAACATAGTGCACTCAGGGGAGGAGGCAGGGAAGAGGTGGGGCCGGGATTTGGGGAAGGAGTTGGAATATTGGCAGGGAGGGGCGGAGTTGGGGTGGGGTATTATCCTGGAAGGGATTGGAGTGGACCGGGGCCAGGGGCAAAGCAGGGGTCAAGCACCCACAGGATAGAGGGGAAGTCGATGCCTATGATTGTGGGAGGGAGGGTTACCAGAGCTCCTCCATGAATCAAAATGGTGAGGGGTGATTAAGGGGACTCTTAAGTTGTAAACACCATCAGAGAGATGCCGTCCCCTGAGAAGGCTTGCATATACTGGTTCAAACTGGACTTTCCAGAGAGCAACAGACAAAAAAAAACCCCGGCTTTTGATATTATTTCACCTGTTAAACCTTCTCAGACTTTCAAAGTTAGACTGAGACTTCCAAGTCTACATTTGTCATTTACCTTAATGCTTCTAAAGCTAGATTCCTTACTCTTTCTTACTGCATTCAGACTTGCAAAATTTTACTTACCCACTTATATTGGACAGATAACGTATCAGTTTTTTTTATCACTAACAGGGCAACAGTAGGTATGTTTGAGCTAGTACATGGACATAATTGTGCACAGCTGCTTTGACTCTTCAGTGAGAGAAAACAATGTATTCTATTTTCAACCTGCTTTACAGTTTTCACATGATTTAGCTATAAACTCTTAGGCCAGAGATCTCATTTTTATGATTATTCATAAAGAGCTATGTAGGCTTTTGCCCAATTACAAGTTACAACACAATATACACAGTAGTATGACACTTTTTTCTACTTTATTAACTTTTTTAAAAAAAACAAACTTCCAGGGCTGTGTACAAATTACACTGCATTTATTTGGAAGGATACCATTAAAACAGTGATTCCCTCCTTCCCCTTATGCAGAGGTATATGTGCTCAGTACGGCATTTCTGTTGATTCAACATCACATGCCTGAAAAGGTGTTTTCCTCCAACCAAAAAGGAAGTTCACCTCTGGAGAGGGACCATGTCTGGAAAGTTGCCATCCCAGAGAAGACTTTTTCAGGAAGTTGTGAGTAGTTGAAAATGGTATAGTGGCAGCTGTTTTGTAATTTTAACTACTGGACGGTGTACCAACACATACCTACAGAGCACATCCTAACAGCCTCATGTGTAGTTAGGAAAATCAAGATTGGTAAAGGGATTAGAATTATGTTAGCCATTTTGTCCTTAACAAGGATCAAGTTTTTAAAATAGCCCCTAATGCTCACACCATATCTTGCCACCGCAGAGAATCTGTCCGTGTCCTTGGTGTGTACAGAAAACCAGCTAAATTGAACAGGCTTCAGCATTAAGGGCCTGAGGCAGTAGCTGCACTGAGCAGGGAACTCCTAATGAATCACTCTTACCCCCAATCTGAGAAGACCAGGGGACAAATCCACAGTGTTTTCCTGCATTGTAAAAGTGGTAACCCTCCACTGCACCTCTGTCAGCCAGAAAACAAGGGAAAGGTAAGAAACCTGCCGTGCCTACCTTCAGCAGCACAGCAGGTGTGTTAAACCAGGTGCCAGAAATGGGGTCGGCACTATTCAAGTGGCTAATCATGTTAATAATACTTAGCAGCTTCATCTCCCAGGCACTTTATAGATATTAGCTAATTGCACCTAACACTCCTGTGAAGTAGCATCCAGTGCAAAAGTAATAGAAACGAGTGACTTGTTTATAGGCTCGGTTCTGGGTTTTGTTTTTATGTGGAACTAATTACTCCTGTGCTGGGGAGGCATGCCTGCTGCTCTTGGGGTCCTGCTCTTCCTCACCCCGGGGTCGAAGGGATAACTCACCAACCCATCAAAATCCTTGCTCTCCTCGTGGGCGTAGAGGCCTGGAAAGGGTCTCAGGACCGAATCCCGCTTGTAGCTCTGTAAAGCGGAGACAAAGAGGCTGCACTTGAGATCCGCAGCCAAGATGTCCCGGCGGGTGGCCTGCTTGATCTTCTCCCAGAGGGCAGCGTCGCTGGGGCTGCGGGGCAGCATCCCCACCAGGGCTCTGGCCAGGAGACACAGGGCAGCAGCTCAGCAGAGGTTAAAGCCCTTCCCTGGGGAAGGTGCTGGAGGGACCAATCTACCGCCCCCCAGCTGTCCTCAGCCCCCCGCTCCCCCTCTGCCATCCATGCCTCAGGGATTTACAGAACTCGTACCCTGCCCCCCAGCCTCCCTCCATTTCACTGCTCGGGCCCCAGACCACCCCTATACTCCGGCCCCTTCTCTTCCCCCCATTGCCCCCTCCCCCTATACTGCCCCCTGGCCCCTTCTTCCCTACTGCCCCCCGGGCCCTTCTCTTCCCCCCCATTGCCCTCTCCCCCTATACTGCCCTCCGGCCCCTTCTCTCCCCTACTGCCCCCCCCCCGCCCCTATACTTCCCTCCGGCCCCTTCTCTTCCCCCCCATTGCCCCCTCCCCCTATACTGCCCTCCGGCCCCTTCTCTTCCCCCCCATTGCCCTCTCCCCCTATACTGCCCCCCGGGCCCTTCTCTTCCCTACTTCCCCCCCCCCGCCCCTATACTGCCCTCCGGCCCCTTCTCTCCCCCATTGCTTCCTCCCCCTATACTTCCCTCCGGCCCCTTCTCTTCCCTACTGCCCCCCCCCGCCCCTATACTGCCCCCCCGCCCCTTCTCTTCCCCATTGCCCCCTCCCCCTATACTGCCCTCCAGCCCCTTCTCTTCCCTACTGCCCCCCCGCCCCTATACTGCCCCCCCTATACTGCCCCCCCGCCCCTATACTGCCCTCCGGCCCCTTCTCTTCCCTACTGCCCCCCCCGCCCCTATACTGCCCTCCGGCCCCTTCTCTTCCCTACTGCCCCCCCCCCCCCGCCCCTATACTGCCCTCCGGCCCCTTCTCTTCCCTACTGCCCCCCCCCGCCCCTATACTGCCCTCCGGCCCCTTCTCTTCCCCCCCATTGCTCCCTCCCCCTATACTGCCCTCCAGCCCCTTCTCTTCCCCCCCATTGCCCCCTCCCCCTATACTGCCCTCCGGCCCCTTCTCTTCCCCCCCATTGCCCTCTCCCCCTATACTGCCCCCCGGGCCCTTCTCTTCCCCCCCATTGCCCCCTCCCCCTATACTGCCCCCCGGGCCCTTCTCTTCCCTACTTCCCCCCCCCCCCCGCCCCTATACTGCCCTCCGGCCCCTTCTCTTCCCCCCCATTGCCCCCTCCCCCTATACTGCCCTCCGGCCCCTTCTCTCCCATACTGCCCCCCCCGCCCCTATACCGCCCTCCGGTCGCCTCCCGTCTCCCCCTCACTGCTCCCTACAACCCCCCCCGCTACCCACCCGGCGGCGCAGGCCCAGCAGCGCCCCCCGCTCTCCCGGGCTCGGCTCCCCCGCCCCGCGGCCTGCCTCGCCGGGCGGAAACCCCGCCAGCCTCCGCTTCTCCCGGCTCCGCCCCGGCCCCGGCGGCTGACGGCTCCTCCCTCCCCCACAGGGCCCGGGGCTCGGGAGAGGGGGAGCCCGTGTCTCGGCTCTGCCCGGATCGGGGGCGGGAGAGACCCCCCCGTCAGCGACCCCCCCCGGGACCCCCCTCCCCCCCGTCAGCGACCCCCCCCGGGACATCTCTCCCCCAGACTGGCTGCCCCCAACTTGTCTATCTGTCCCCCGACTTTCCTTCTGTCCCCCCGACTGTCACCCCCATTGTATCCCCCCCATTTTCCCTCTGTCCCCCATTGTCTTTCTCCCCCCCCCCCCGACTGTCGACCTGCCACTGTCCCGTCCATTGTCTGCCCCGCCTCTCCTCTCCCCTCCATTGTCTACCCCCCCGACTTTCCCTCTGTCCCCCATTTTCTTTCTCCCCCCCCCCCCCGACTGTCGGCCTGCCACTGTCCCCTCCATTGTCTGCCCCGCCTCTCCTCTCCCCTCCATTGTCTACCCTCCGACTTTCCCTCTGTCCCCCATTATTTCTGTCCCCCCACTGGACAGAAACAAGGGGGGGGGGGAATGGTTTTCCTTGAAATCGTCAGCCAAAGCCAGATATTTTCCACCGCCATTTTCATTTAGTCAAAATCGCAGTTTTTCCACCACAAAATAGTTTGATCAGCGCTAGCCAAACCCAGGGTATCCCCCTTCCACAGAGGACGCGAGACTGACTATGCTCAGATAACAAGGTTCTTTAGCTCCCAACTGTTGAGTGTGGCCATCACAAACAGGCCAAAACAGATCTTGTCCTAACAGTGATACCTACTGTGTTTTTGTAGCCGTGTTAGTCCCAGGATATTAGACAAGGAGGATGAGGTGTTGGTCCAATAAAAGATAATACAGTACCTGACCCATCTTGTTTCTCTCATTGTACAGACTGGCCTTTACACCCAGTGCTAGTCGAGCAGGTCACCCACCAAGTGAGGGACACTTGGCCGGGATGTGGTTTGATCTGATCTGAAGAAGAAACATCAAGGCTGTTCGGACCATTGGCTAGGGAGGGAGTGCAGGACAGACGGACAGTCACACCAATTTGGGAGTCAAAGGAGATATGCAAAGCATAGTAGAATTGTCCCCTTTTCCCCTGTCAGAAGATAGCATTTTTATAGGGGGCACTAAAGTGAGGGTGAAGGCAGGGAGGAGTGTTACAGTGGTGAGAATACACTGTTACTTGGCAAAAGGCTGATCTGCAGAAAGGCAAGAGGGTGGGTTTTTTAATAGTATAAATCTCATTAATTTCTAGCTTGTAGGCATTAGAGCAGAAGTCTGGAGGAGGGACCTCAATGAGGAGTGGGTTGTGGCTTGGTTTATCAGCTCAGAAAGGGCATTCCATATGTAACTTATCAATTGATACAGGCTCCTGTCATGAAAAAGTGTCTTAAATGCTCAGAGAGCATTCAAAGACATATGCACATAGTTTTTATTTAGGCAGCAGTCAGCTACTGAACGCTCTGCCCCTACAGTCCTCCTTATATGAGCCTCCTGGGCCATGATTGGCTGCTCCTCCTAGCCCCTTTCTAATTGGCTGCCTCCAGCGCAACCTCCCTGGGCTGCTTTTAACCCCTTTTCTGCTGTCAGCTGCCCCATCACATTCTCCTTTCTCTCCACTTGTTCTGCTGGGATAATTTTTTCTCCTAATTTTCAGTAGTTGTATGATAATGCTTGTTTTTCTTCTGGTGTGAGTAGTGTAGATTATAATCCAATATTTCATATTCGGGCAAACTCACTGGATAAAAATCAGTTCATGGTTTCAGTACACAGTGGGAGTGCAAACAAAAATAGCTGAATTCTATCTTAAAATCTATTTTGGGCCATCTACAATCTTCAGAGTTGTCACCATGCTGCACACCGCTGCTCGTAATATTACCACAACAGAGGGACTAGAACTCAGGTCTTCCTGCTCCAAAAGCATTGGCTGCTGTCACTCGAGCTGAAGGACAATCTTTAGGTGCTGTCCAAATTATATTCCATAGAATGGTGTTTTTCAAACCATGGGTCGCGACCCAGAACTGGGTCATGGAATGTAAGACACTGGGTCGCAGCGGCTCTGGTCAGCACCACCGACCGGGCCGTTAAAAGTCCCATCGGCAGTGCTGCCCAGTGAATGCAGGCTAGGCCTTTATCTATTCTGACACCGTGCTGCGTCCCAGAAGCAGCCAGCAGCAGGTCTGGCTCCTAGGCAGGAGAGCCATGGAGCTCTGTGCACTGCCCCGCCCTGAGCTCCGGCTCCGCACTGGAGGGTGTGCCTGTGAGCGAGAGCCACTTGTGCGCTTCCACCTAGGAGCCGGACCTGCTGCTTGCTGCTTCCAGGGCACAGTGTGGTCCGCGGTGCCAGGTCAGACAGGATGCCTGCCTCTGCACCCCCTCTGCGCTGCTGACTACGAACTGCCCAAGGTAAGTCCGTGCCCCAATCCTCTTCCCCAGCCCTGAGCCCCCCCAAACTGCACCTCAAATTCCTCATCCCCAGCCCTACCCCAGAGCCTGCATCCCCAGCCCAGAGTCCTGCCCTCTTCCTGCATCCCAACCCCCTGGCCCAGCCCAGAGCCCCCTCCCACACCCTGAACCTCTCAGTCCTGGCCCCACCCCGCAGACTTCACCCCTGCACCTCAACCCTTTGACTCAGCCATGAGCCTCCTCCCATACTCCAAACCCCTCATCCCCAGCGCCATTCGGTTGCGGACATCAATAATTTTCTTCAACTGGGTCGCTAGGAAAAACGTTTGAAAACCACTGCCATAGAATCATAGAAGTGTAGGACTACACTATTATGACAGGTTTTGTCTAGCCTGTTCTTTAAAATCTCCAGTGATGGAGACTCTGCAACTAGTAAATCCATTACAATATCACACATAAGACACTACTAAGTACCCAAAATGAGATCATGATTGAATTATTTTAAGATAGATTTCCCTGTATAAATGATGGAATTCAAAGAAAATTACTTGCATATCTATAGCTGCCTTAGAAAGGGTCTTAACTGTTCTTCAATTAGCCATGTAAAGTACCTATGCATCTTTTAGATGATGAGATTTTTATGGTCAGGGACTGGTGTGTTGCAATAAATATGCATACAATCTTTTTTTCTTGATCATTTCACAGAAAATGCATTTTTCAGTAACAGTTATGTAAACAAGACTTCAGTATAACAACATAAAATTATTTGCTGCACTATGACCTTGTTGGAGTCTTGGAGATAAAACCCCAAGTATCTTTAAGATCTTTAGCTTAGCAAATTTACTAGACATCTAGATAAACTTTTTCTCTTTCAAACATTATCCAGCTCGTAAGGATTATATTGCCTTGCTTTTCCTAACACACTGGTCATTAATTATTATTGTGGGGCCTTTTGGGTGAAACCTTGAAATCAAGATTCTGACTGCTCTGCATGGACGTAAAAAATCCCACAGCACTTTCTGTAACAGTAGTTTTCCCCAATGTCTCTGGCCAGCAAATTTCTTCATCCTCTCTCTCCCCATTGTGTGGCAATGCAGTATGTGCCAATCAGCTGTCTGAAAGCCACTTTCAATCTTGGACTTGGTTGCATTCCATTTGGTGCAGTGATTCCTGTACTTTTGTATGGAAGGACGGGATCGGGATGAGCTACTTTTAAGGGGAAGGTGTAGCTGTCACCACCTAAAGGATTTTCTCTTGGCTTGTGTAAAGTCATTCTGATCTCAGAATATAGCTGCTGAAACTCATTGTCTCCTTTCAAGGTCTTGCAAATGTGGAATTTTGCTTTATCCGATTCTCTGCCTTATTTTGTCAGTAAATATCTGTTGTCTCTGACAGGCTGTTAACTACATCATTCAGTGATTCAGCTTGGGATGTGTTTATTAGCTTGCATTATATTAAATTGTTCTGTGCACTCCCTTTGAAAATCAGTCATTGACTGTCTCAGTTGGCTGATTTTGTTCACTAATATTTCATTAGACATAATCGTTTTCTTATCAGCACTTGTTAAAGAACAATGTAACATGACCATGGAAATGTCTCTTTCAGTTTCTCTCTCTGAGTGGAATTTTACATTGCTATTTTGAACTTTTGCCTTCATATTATTTTCATGTCTTCATGTAAAATATCTCTCGTTCCATGAAAAGAGAAAATGCTGTCTTGTCACATGACTACTTTCAGCCACTCTCATGTCCGCATATTTTGGATGTTTATGATTATGGGGATGGTTACTGAGATTTGGAGCAATGGCGACCAATCAGATTGGATATACCAATGATTGCATCCTAACCGGATGCAACCGCATTTGGTGATAACTGTTAACTTCTGAGCCAATCGCATACCAGATGCAAATCTCTGCTTATTGACAGCTCACCAATGGTGAATAATTTTTGTTCCCTGGTCTTCTATCTTTGCCTTTCCTTTCAGGAAAAGCTGTTACTCCTTTTGAAATCCCTGAGTATAATGAAGACATTTCAAGGGCCAAAAGCTGCAATGGTTGAAAGGTTGAAAGTGCTGCTCTTATTTCAAAAATCCAACATCCGCCGCTTGTCCTCCAGCCTTTCTTTTCTAAAAACACGGGTGTGTCAAAGAATTACAGCTGTCTAAATGTTTCATTTATTTGTTTATTGTCGCCCACCACATTCATTTTCGCTGTCGTCTAGGATGACCATATACCCCGTTTTGGCTGGGACAGTCCCCTTTTTAAGCCCTGTCCTGGCTGTCCTGACTCTTTCTTTCAGAAGGAGACCTGTGTCCTGTTTGCTCTTGCTGACTTGATCAGTTGGCAAGAGCAAACGGGACAAATATCAAAAAGGTGGGTGCAGTGGGGAGGGGAGCGGAAATGCCAGCAGAGCTTGGGGGAGTGCACTGTTCCAGTGTGCGGGGGTGGGGTGGGGGGGGTCACCCACAGGGTTGCAGTGACGGTCTACAGCAGGGGTCTCAAACTCAAATGACCATGAGGGCCGCATGAGGACTAGTGCACTGGCCCAAGGGCCGCACCACTGACACACACACATACCCTCGCTGCCCCGGCTCTGCCCCCACTCCACCCCTTCCATGAGGACTAGTGCACTGGCCCGAGGGCCGCACCACTGACACACACCCTGCCCTCACTGCCCCGGCTCTGCCCCCACTCCACCCCTTCCATGAGGACTAGTGCACTGGCCCGAGGGCCGCACCACTGACACACACCCTGCCCTCGCTGCCCCGGCTCTGCCCCCACTCCACCCCTTCCATGAGGACTAGTGCACTGGCCCGAGGGCCGCACCACTGACACACACCCTGCCCTCGCTGCCCCGGCTCCGCCCCCACTCCACCCCTTCCATGAGGACTAGTGCACTGGCCCGAGGGCCGCACCACTGACACACACCCTGCCCTCGCTGCCCCGGCTCCGCCCCCACTCCACCCCTTCCATGAGGACTAGTGCACTGGCCCGAGGGCCGCACCACTGACACACACCCTGCCCTCGCTGCCCCGGCTCTGCCCCCACTCCACCCCTTCCATGAGGACTAGTGCACTGGCCCGAGGGCCGCACCACTGACACACACCCTGCCCTCGCTGCCCCGGCTCCGCCCCCACTCCACCCCTTCCAAGAGGTCCCACCCCTGCCCCACCTCCTCCTCTGAGCACGCAGCTCCCCATTCCCTCCTGGAAAGTGCTAGGCACCACCAACAGCTGTTTGGCAAACAAAGCAAGAACAATATAGGAAGTCCAGAGCTAGAAACACGCGTGGCCCAGCCAGGCAGCAAAGAAGCCTCCACTTCTGGCCCCTCCCTCCCGCAAACTGCTATGGGGGGGGGGGACAGGAAGCCTGGCGGGCCGCAGGGAAGGGCTTCGCGGGCCACATGCGGCCCCCGGGCCGCGTGTTTGAGACCCCTGGTCTACAGTCTTGGGGGTGGGAGGGTTAGGCACCTCAGACAAGCAGCTGGGGGTGTTCCATATTCTCTTTGGGAAATATGGTGACCCGTCTGAAGAAGGCACAGCACTCTCTGATCCCTGGCTGAGGATTTAGGAGTCAAAACTCTAGGCTAGGAAGCCCTGAACAGACTGGAGTACAGCTTTGATGCCCCACCCTAATCCCTGCATTCCTCATCTCCAAACAACGGCAGACACTTTTTCCCCAGTGCTGCTTCCATCCCGGCTGCCTACAGGCAATCAAAGACCTCACTTCACCTCCCTTCCATCCCTATCCTCCTCTGCCAGCCAATGAAGTTACATCAAGAATGAACTTTGCTCTATGTGTGTTTACCAGCAGCTTTCAGTTATGTCTTCCCTACTCAAGCAGTGCTCTGAAAATATATTCTCCCTTATTGGTTTTTCTAGATATATTGTCCTTGTTGGATAGCTGAGATTCTGCACAGACCGTTTCAGAGAAGGTTGCTAAACTGACATTGTGGGTGGAAGAAGTATGTGTATGGTTTTCTTATGAAGTCAAAGATGTGGTAGGTTAACATAAGAAAGAGAACATTTCTGGGGTCAGTGCCTTTTGGCATAGAAACTTAGCTTAAATATCTTCATTTACTTCAAGTAAATTGATGTCATGGACTGAAAATGATGGGTTTTTTCTCCTTCATTAGGGTTTGTGAAGGAAATGAATACTGGAGGAGGGAAAATAGAAATACAATGCTGCACTCAGTAAAATGAATGCTTAAGTAAGGGTTTGTTACTTGTTGGCAACACTGGCAAAGGCCAGCTGTAAAAGGTATATTTTATTATAGCACTAACCTTGACCTAGGGTTCAAAGAGAGAGGTTAGTTTGAAATCAATCAATAATATGGTCAGGTCACTTCAAAGGGTTTAAAGCTGTGCTTGAAGATGACATGCTGTTTGTGTATCCAGTTGGAATAGAACAGATGATAAAGATGCTAAAATAAACTGTTTATCTCATTTTCCTTCTTCTTCTAGTAATTAACGTTTTTCTGTCCTTTTCCTGACTAATCTGTTAAGCCCCCTTTTTTCCTGGGATATTTACTGAAACTAGAACTCTGAACCAAAGGTCTTTTGAAATCAATTGGCAGAAAATGTCCTCACTTTTCCCTAGTTTTTAGTGGCTTGCTGAAATCATGTTAACTTTTGTTTTGGAAATAAAGCAATATGAAAACAATGGGTCAGATCTTCCTGTCACTCTTACAGGTGCCTCCCCAAATCAGTGGGATTGCACCAGTATAAGGAAAATGTGGTCTGCTGTGAGTTCTCGTGTGTGCCCTCAGATTAGTCTTCCCTTCTAGAAACTGAGCTGTTTCATTATTTTTAATTAAATAGCTCAATGTGCTTTACAAATATTAATCTTGCCACACCTCTGTATGAGACAGGCATTATCCCCAGTTAGCAGATGGGGAAAATGAGGCACAGGGTTAAGTGACTTCCCCAAGGCAGCACAAGAAGTTTGTGGCAGAGTTTGAATAGACCTCAAGGGTGAAATCCTGGCCCCATTAACATCAAGTGTTTTAACCACAAAACCATCCTTCCTTTTCTGGTCAGTATTGCTCTTCTCTTTCTTTTGCTGACTTTCTTTTCTTTGTTATGCACCAATTATATGCTCCTCTTTTGGGTTTTCACATAGAAAGAGATCCAATCTTCCATTATCATTTGTCGAGCAGATTATTGAGGAGTAGGTTACGTGATTCAGGTTTATTTGCGCTGTCACCATGTATGGAAAAGAGAGGCCGTTTCCATTTCACCCAGACGCATCTGAGGAGATTAAAAAAGTGCTGTGAACTAAATCCCTCCTTGCTGGTAATTATCCATGCCTTTCTTTACCATCACAAGAAAGGAATACCCAAGGCAGCATACTCATTCCCAACAGCACGAAAGAGACACTGGGCCTGATTCTCTTTCCACTGACACTGGAGTAATTTAGCAATAGCTCCTCTGCAACTAATCAAGTTAAGCTGGACTGAAATTGCTGTGAATAAGAGGAGAATCAAGCTGAGTTATGTGTAGCAGAAAATAACACTTTCTGGCCAGATAACTCTTGTGTGAGCAGATACCGTTATGATCTTGAATTGTTTGGGTCAAATAACAGCAAAGGCAATGGTAAAGCCTTTTGTGAAAGTATGGAGATCTTTATTAATTGTTCTAGCAGGTGGCACCTCTGCAAAGTGAATTCCAAGGCCGAGTGTCGCCTTCTCTGTGCGGGGAAGCAATGTCTTGCTAAAATAAAAAGTCGTTGCTGAATATAAACGTGGGCATTTTAAAACAGCTTTGATTAGCAGATTGCTTCTTTCCCAAGGTGGCCGTGTGGAGACAATGGCCTGTTTTAGTATTTATGGTGTGCTGTTTTTTTTCTTTTAATACAAAAATCGGAAAATTATACATTTTAAAACAAATTGATCTATCCTAGGAAGGGGCATACACACTAAACAAAAGTTAAAAAATAAAAGCGAGTAAGATCTGTCTGGAGTGCTGGCCCTTTGTTGGTTTATTTGCTCTTTAGAGGTTTTTGGTCTGACTCATTGGAAAATAAATGCAGTAGGAGACTGGATATGGAGTATTTCACCTCTAGGTCACTGGTTCAAATCCAACCCAGCTCAGGAGTGACCCTCCATGTCAGGTTTGACAGGGTTCAAGGAAGCCAGCACTGCTGGTGCTTCTGCTGCACCTGTTTCATGAGTAAACAGAGGACTTTGGTCTCCAGTGCTATCAGCGTGGTGTCTTTCAACAGCGTTCAATTCTCTTTAAGAAGGGAAGATGTCAGGAGCAAGCCAGTGGCCTAGTGGTTCTCTTCCCCATCTTGAGCCTCTGTTTCCCAAGCAGAAGTTTGGAGTCATTCTAAGGAGAGAACTGATGCTATCAACTCTTCAAGCTCTTTTGGTCCCGTCCCCCCCTTTCCCTTTCTCAAATCAGTCAGTTTGAGTGAAATATACGGTCATACGGTACCTGGGTCAGGCTGGTGATGTGCCAAAGGGGTAGTTTCAAAGGTTCAGGCACAAATACTGGGTGTGTGATTCTACTCTCACACTGTTGTAAACTGGGAGACAGTGGAGTTACGCCAGTGTAAATAAGATCAAAACCAGAGCCTTTACCCCTTGCCTTATTTCTTACTCTGACACTGTCCCTACAAAAATCACAGCACCAGTTTCAGAGAAATGGGAGTGCCATTCCTTTGCTCTTTCCACAGAAGAGGCAGAAGGTGAGTTGCTGATGGCTGCAGTCGAAGGCTCTCCCCAGAGAGAAAAAGTTTCTGAGAACATAAGAACGGCCATACTGGATCAGACCAAAGGTCCATCTACCTCAGTATCCTGTCTTCCAACAGTGGCCAATGCCAGGTGCTTCCGAGGGAATGAACAGAACAGGTAACTAGTGAGTGATCCATCTCCTGTAGCCCATTCCCAGCTTCTGGAAAACAGAGGCTAGGAAGACCATCCTTGCCCATCTTAGTTAGTAGCCATTGATGGACCTATCCTCCATGAGAAGGAGATGACCTGAATGGATTAATGGAGAGTTTGGTTTCAGATTAAAGACATAATTAGAGGACTCACTGTTCTGTACATACAACCTCAGGGTACCTTATGAACTATAGTTTTTTCTATGATTTGAAAAATTACAATTCACAATGGGTGATTTCATAAATATTAGAGGCCACAAGTCTCTCTCCGTTGGGACAGAAGTTTGAAGGAAAACTTTTGCAGGTTGATTCTGGAAATTGTTGAAGGCACAACTCAGGAATGGAAAATATTCCACCGCAAAGGGCACGGTGAGTTCATCAGTTAACAAACTGAAGTATAATTAAGGTAATTGCAAAAGTTTGCACTGAATTAATGTAACCATTTACAGTGAGACGGTGTGAAAAACTTTTAACCCAACAGAAAGGAGACACGGGATAGAACTGAAATCACTGTTAAGATAGTCATTTGAGTCATTGACTTATCAGGATTCTCAGAATTTCCCTCAGGAGTAGTCAGCTGTAGGGTGCTGGTTTAATTTCTTCTCTCATACAAGAGGCGACTGACAAGTTTTGTCTTTCTAGACTGTTTTGTGAACACTGGGTGCTGAGTGCTGTGAGAAAGGGCCAGAGATCTCGGTTTGCTAAGGCCCAACGTGTTTAAAAGGCATTCCAAAGCCTGGCCATGAATCTTTTGAAGTTTCCCTCCTTGTTCCATGCATGTCCTCCCACTAACAGGACTAGAGCGTGGTGGGTAATTATAGTGGTATCCCCTGCAAGTGGCAAATAAGGTGAACTGTAAGGAGCAGAGGTAACAAAGAGTCCTGTGGCACCTTAAAGACTAACTAAAGTATTGAAGCATAAGCTTTCGTGGGCTAATACCCACTTCATCGGATGCATCTCTGATTCTTGACATCATGTAAGGAGCAATGACCTTAAGAAAATGAGTGACCTAAAAATAAATAGCTCAAAAAGTCCATGCGCTTTGTAAGTTGACAGAATGCCTGCTTCTCAGGGCTGCATAGCACGTGCATTGGACAGCACAGGTGCTATGTAAATAGAAGATCATAGTACACGAATGCACTAGTCTTGTGACTTCAGCTCCAGTGAGACCAATTACACAGGTAGGGGCCCTTGGTTTCAATCGGTTTGCAAGGGCAGTGATTCTCACTGCATTACTCCAGTTGCACACTGCCATAACTCGATTGACTTCAGTGGAGTTATGGGGATGTAAAACCGGTGTGCACCATTGATTCATGCCCAGGGAGCCTAGCTCTCTGCTCCATGTGAGCACCCTGTTTGTAATACTATTCCCACTTCATTTAGAGAGGGATCGGCAAGGTAACAATGCTGCCGGGTGTTTGTTCGGCTGTTGGATGTTTTCAGCACAGTTCAGCACTAATTTCCATTGTTGTGGAATGTACGTGTTTTACCAGGCGATGGCAGCAGCGTATCAATCCAACTGAACCAGCGTCTTCCTCCTAGCGAATATAATTAAACATGATAATTGGGCCACTGCAGGGTAGGACTTCTGCCTCATGCAGCGCAGTAGGCAGGTTTTTCTAACTAGCGGACTTGTCAGTTTCTTTTGGTGTTCTGACTGGATTCCTTTAAATATTGCGCTCCGTGATTGTAATGCAATATTACGCTGCCCTGGTGCGAACTGGCAATTTCATCTGATTTGTTGCTGCAGAGCAGGTAAATTGCCCAAAGGAAAAAGAAAGCGATGGAAGCCAGCACTAGCAGGGTAACCACTCCTGGAGCGTGGAGAGCACATCCAGGCATTTCTGCTCTAGGCATCTTCTGTGTGTGTCTTCCTCTTGCTTGAGTCTTTAAATTAGAACTCGAGTACTGAATCTCACAGCAAAGTGAGGCACTGAATCATTCACAAGCCATGCCTGGTCTGCCGGAGCACTAAAGAGAGAATTAAAGACTGCCTTGAACGAGGAGGCGACAGCTTAACTGTATTTCTCCCAGGGACTATTACATACAGACAGTGGGGTCTACTTGGTCAGCAAAACCCATTAATTTGATTTTGCTTTGAGGGTTTTGCAAAAGATTTGCATGAAGCTGTGTATGGAGTGAGAGCATATTCCCATCTTGCCCTCCGCAAACCCAAGGAGTCATGGTAGGGGAAGAGAGGACAATCAAAATCAGTGTTGGATTTTTTTTGCACTGAAATATTTAAGATCTTCTATGAATAATGCAGCTTCAGCCCTACTTCTTTTGCACGTCATGCTGACTGGCTTCACAAAACAATAGGATTCCTCCCAGCTTACCTCACAGGACACCTCTTGCCCTGAGTGAAGCTTGTTGGGGCGGGAAGACCAGTGGTGGAGAGTTTTTTTTTGTTATAGGGAGATAAACACAGGGTAGTTCTCTCATTGTAAAATCCTGTGGCTGTCCTTCTGGACCATCCCCACCATGACCCCTGGTGCCCCACGATGGAGGGAAATACAGCCCGGGGAGCATCATCCCCCATCAAAGCCAGCTTTGCACATTCCAGAGCCATTCTCAACTACCAGAGCACAAGCTCTCCATCAGCTATCGTGAGTTAGCCAGGAGAATGACGGTGACGGTAGAAGCTCAGAGGTGCACTGCTGCTGGCTGGACAGGAGGTCTGCCTGCGCTATGGGACATATTTAAGGGAGACACAGCCACGCCCCTGAATGGGGCGGGATGCAGTCGTCCATGCGTGTCTCCTGGTGAGCCCATTGGTTCGCTGATGTTTGTCCAGGGCAGAAGTTTCTCAGTGCCTGATGCACCTGGCTTGCATTAGGGAGAGGTGCAGAGGGTTGGGACCTGGAATCAGCAGCTATTGCTTCCATCTGTGCACTTCACCCTCTGCAAGGAGCATCTCGGAAGGGTCCCATATCAGCTGCCAGTGGGGCAATGCTAGAAGCCAGTTAAAGCGCTGGGTCAGAGGTGGGTATTTCCCACTTCCAAATTGCACATTTCAGGCCTTACTTCTTCAGGGAAACTAGTCTTTCCCGTCTCTGTTGGATTACTCCATTGCCATCATTGTAAATTAGTCTGCGGTATCGCCAGAGTCCCTTCTGCTGTGGCTATCTAAAGATATGGGGGGAAACTGATAAAGAAGGGCTCTTTGTTTCTGGAGGGTGGGTGTAATTATTTGCCTGCTTTTGTTCAGGAGATTATAGGGATGGTTTCAAGGTTGGGGTTAGCCTAGTGTGGTAAAGAGTGTGTGTGCGGGGGTCCCAGCTCTGAGGGAGGTTTTCCCTGTCTCTTGTTAATCTCTTGTCTTTACATAGGGTTTTCATCTAAAAGAACTTTACAGATGACACCCTTTACCAAGCCCTTCATGGTGGCAGTGCCAGATGTTAGAATTTGCCTGATAATTAATGAGGGATCTTCCAAATGAGTCAGATTTGGAAAGTTGAGGGGCAGAATTTCCCAACCTGCAAATGAAACAAACCAGAATGCAGTATGCGAATAATACCTAGCTTTTAGATAGTGCTTTTTATTAGTAGGTCTCAAACCCAATTCCTTTATAAAGTGCTATCATTACCCCCATTTTACAGATGGGAATACTGAGGCACAGAGCAGTGAAGTGACTTGTCCTAGGTCACCCCACAGGACAGGATTAGAACCAAGCTCTCCTGCGTTCCGAACCCAGTAGGCCACACTGCCATGATTGGGCAGCAATGAAAATTAAAACCGTAGTGAGTCTTGTAGTGGTATGTATTTTACACACCATTTTTTCTTTACTACCTAGGTATAAACTTGCCCATAGAAATATCCAATTAATCCAATCACCAGACCCTCCATGCATTATTTAAAGATGTAAGTCTCCAACTCATCAAGTCTTTTGCCTACCAATCCCCATTAGTTTCCCTGTATAGTTGATTGGCTAGTTCATTGGCTGTCCTAATAAGCACCCATTAATTGTCCCACAGAGCTTTAGTTTTATTAGAAACAATTCACATCAATCCACCCCCAATGAAATGTTTGTAGGTTTGGATTGTGGATTGGTTTGATTGCATTACGTGGAAGATGGCATTCTATAGTACTGGATCTCTGCCACCCTCCAGACGTCACTGTGTTATTCCAGTGTGACTTCAGTGCCCTTGTTTGCACTACGGTGTTCGGAGAGTCAAAAGTCTCATGCACTAAAATCCAAGCTGCTTTCAGTAGGACGTTGTTGATACAATAGCTGGCCCGGCTACGTTATTGCCCCGTGGCTGCTGTCTCCGCCAGCTCTGCAGTAATATTTCTTACGCTGAGCTTGAATCCTTTTGGTGGCGTGTAACAAACCTTTGCAGACGGGTGTATGAATGGCAACAGAAGGAAGTCCTCGGGCAAGAAACCGTCCTTTACATTTGGCAAACGGCTCCTCAAAAAGACTGCACAGTTGCCGTATAACACAGCGCTGGGGGTCCTATAAGGAGGAACAGTCATGCTAAAACAGATGCAGACCGTGCAAAGAGTGGTGCATGAATTACACTCGTTTAAGCACAGTCTGATGCTACCGTTCTTGGGTTGGGCTGTAATCAGCTCAGCACTGGTGCTGCTCACAGACCGCATTGGTCAGTTTGTTTTCAAGACTATATGCTGGGAAGCCCCTCGGAGGGACTTACGGTGGCTTCACAGCTCCTGTTATGTTTGCAGAGCCAGAGGGAATCGGTGTATCGGGAACGTCATGGTGCCGCATGGGGAGCTCCAAGCTCACACAAGTGCCGGAGATCTGCTGCTCACTGTGGCCTGAGGGTTATGCAAGACTGAAGGCCACCATCTTGGCTCGGACCCTGGGGAGCTCTAGCACTCACAAGATGGGTCTCTACAGCTTGGGATAAAGAGGCAGGCTTGTGTTATAGTGGCAGAGGGGCAGGGGCCACAATATAAAGGCTCTGGTGGTATTCAGTGGGGGTCGGGGAAGGGCAGAAATCTGGAGGGACACGTGACCCCTCAGGCCCCCCATGTGTCACCTCTACTTCTAGCCAGTGTGGATGGGGCACAGAGAGGGTATGTAACATGCTGACCAATGGGTTATCCAAGGTTGCATCCCATACAGAGTGCAGGATTTCGGCTATTGGCTGCTATGCTATGGGGCTTTAAAAACACTTTTTATCTTTTAAAAAATTAGATGTTTCTTGCTTTCCACCCCCTTGATATAGATTTCTGCTCTGTTCTCCGCCCTCCTTTTTCTACATCCTCTTTCCTTCTGCAACATAGGCCAGGACTGGGAATCAGGGACTTCTACGTTCTAACCCTCTTTGCTGCTGACCTGCTGGCAGGCCTGTTCCCTGCCCTGGGCCTCAGTTTCCCTGTCTATGAAATGGGGGCAGTGATTATTTTTCTCACCTCACAGGATGCTCTTGTGAATGCAAAGCCCTACATGTAAGCGCTAAGTACTGTTTCTTCCTGTCTTTGCCTCGCTTCTCTTCCTGCCTTTTGGGGAAGGGGGGGGGCATAGCATTAGTACAGAGGGAAATTAAGACTCCTGTAGTATTTCTTTCAAACAGTGCAAGTCCTTGTGGACAAAAATGTTAATAAATAGTCCAGCAATCCTATAATACAAGCTCCAGGCTGGATCCAGGCCCTCATTTTGGAGCTGACCCTAAACAATAAATCTTGCAGGAATGAGGATTGTAATGCAACAAGTTAAGGCAGTTTGGTTATGTCTAGCTGTAATAGAACCTCTGGGGCAATGAACATGTTCATGATTATGTTGATACATTACAGTTTCAGCCGATGGTGTCCATCACAAGGGCGGGCATGGGGAGGGGGGGCTTGGTATTCCAGGACAGCTTAATGCACCAGTGACTTCTCATGCAATTGCTCTGCAATTTCTTTCTGCAGTGACAACTGAATCTCATTTTGCATATCAAACGGTGGCATATTCTGTGTGGAATCGGTCAGCAGCATTTGATTGGATCTAGGATGGGAAGACAGCAAGTGAGTCCTAATGATAGGGAACGCTGTCAGAAACTGTCAATTTCTAGGCCTGGCTGAGGAATCCTGCCGTCACCAATCACTGGCCTTCAGGCAGAAAGCCTGCCGCCTTGATCTTCTCATTTAGGCTGGGCTATGCATGTCCCCCGTCATCTCTGCTTGCTAGCGTGGCGATGTTTTGTATGGAATAGAAGGAGAATTTAAAAGCATCCTGCAACAACCTTGAACATTTATTTAAGCATAGAGAGGTTAAGGCAAAAGGGAACAAGTTTTGGGGATCCTAACTCAACAGCTCTGATTTTTACAAAGTCCTGACTCAGTGCAGCGGCATGGACTAGATGACCTCTTGCGGTCCCGTCTATATTTTATCATCGGAGTGGCGGTTTCTCGGCATGTGTAAAAATCAGGCTGAAGTTTAGCCCCCAGAAATGAAGGCGCCTGAAATCATACAGAAAATGTCATGATCTTCATTTATATTTGGTTTTAAAGAGGCAAATCCCTCAAACGCTAGTGCCTGTCGCAGGCACCAGGCGACCTATCACACTTAATTTCTATGAGGCTGTACGTTTGTTTGTTTTCATGGATACACAGTACTGTGAACTTGCTGCCCCTCTATGAATAAACAAGATTGATAATAAACATCTCTAACCCAGATAAAACTCCCCAACCTTTTAGATATCCTGCTTCTCAAATGCCTGGGCTTAAAGATGAGCCTTGTGGAGAAGAAACTCAATAAAATACGGTAGATGTGATATTCCAGGGAACCCAACAATGTTATTAAAATCCACTTTTCCTTGCAGCTCTGTTTCATCCTCTGGTTAAACTCCAGCTCACATAGATTGATTACTAATAACAATGCTTTGCATTTCTATAGTACCTTCCACTCACACAGCTCAAATGGCATCCCATATATCTAATGAATTAGATTTTGCAGTAGCCTCATGAGGCAGGTGATTAAGAACGGCACAGGTTTTATTCCAGGCTTAGCCACTGATTCACTGTGTGTGACCTTTAACCATGTTGTGCCTCAGTTTGCCATATCTGGAGTATGGGGATAATCCAGGCAGACTAGATGGGACTGCACTGAGATACTGATAGCTGAGTGCTTTGAGACTCTTGGACGGAAGCTGCGTTAGCACAGCACATTATTATTAGTGCGAGCATGAAAACAAGAGGTACAAAACCGAGCTTCAAGGGGAAAAAATACATTCTACCGACTTCTCTCCTGGAGATGGGAATGATCGGCCATGTCATGCTACCAGCATGTAAGTATAAAATGGTGATAAGATTAAAAATTTTAAAAATGGCAAAAATGCTCAATATCTGTCTCTCTTCTCTCCTTTTTTACTGTTTCTCTTTTGCATTCATTCCAATGCTTCAATTTTAGTTTCTGATGGTGCTTAATCATTCTATAAAAACAGGAAGCATGATTCCATTAACCTGAATAGAGTAACCAGACAGCAAATGTGGAAAATCGGGACAGGGGATGGGGGTAATAGGAGCCTATATAAGAAAAGACCCCAAAATTGGGACTGTCCCTATAAAATCAGAACATCTGGTCACCCTAAGTCTGAGAACTGGGAAACTCAGGTTCAGTTCCTTACTCTGCTTCCTGTCTGTGCATTGCCAAGTCACTTAGACCTGGATCCACAAAGGGACCTGGGTATTGCAAGGCCAAGCATTGCAGCACCTAGAAAAGCCCTGGAATGACATTGGGGGGCTTGAAGCCTGAATTAGATGCCTAGGCTTGCTATACAATGAATGGGAGGAGCTAGGCACCTTAGAATGCGATCCACAAAAGCCAGCTGGCAAAGAGCTGCCTAGGCTAGCCAATGGGAGATGCAGATGAGAGGGAGGTTGCAAAGCCACACCTAGGGTGACCAGATGTCCCAGATTTATAGGGGCAGTCCTGAGTTTTGGGTCTTTTTCTTATACAGGCTCCTATTACCCCCCCACCCCCCTGTCCCAATTTTTCACACTTGCTGTCTGGTCAGCCTGGCCCCACCATCAGTCTGGGCTCTAGGGAGGCAGCTGGCTTTGCCAGATGTCCATGAGTAGGAACCCGCTCCCGGAGGAGGATGGCTTAGCTGTCTAAGTCGTTTATTGGGAGAGTGGGTTAGGTTTGTTGATGTCTTCCAGACCAGGGAGTTGTGCTTTTTAGTTTGTGAAGATTTAAAAACACAAAGAAACATTGTCTGGCCCTGGGATCTCCCAGATCCTGGTATAATAAATATAAGCAATATGCTTTAAGAATCTTGCTTTCTCTTAAAAACTAGGGTCTTCATGTCATTGAAGAAATGATGAAGATAACGGGAAAAACTCATCTATCGAGTGCCAAGTGAGATCACGTCTGAGGGGAATTGAAGGGTATTTTTTAAAAAATGTAATTAGATTGGATAAGGGAACATTAAGTGAATCTGATGAGATTTTAAAATGAAGTTCAATTATTTTATAAATCCTTCAGTTGCAAGATGCCTTGACCAGTAGAGTCGGACTATCTCCTGAACCTTATAAAATTAGAATAAATCTACCTCTAATAGCAGAAGAAGATTATGGGGAGGGGAGTCTATTGAAGTGTGGGAGTTCATGACAAATGAGAAAGATAGGGTCTCATGGAAATGAACTTGCATTTATATAGAAAGATCCAGAAAGATCTCAAAGCGCTTTACAATCTGTGGTATGTAGGGGGGATTGTTTTGTCCGCTACTCAAGTATGGTCACCTCAGCGGCCCAGGCTCCCTGGGCAGCTCTTACCACTGCGACACTCCAGCTTCTGGCGGGGCCTCAGGGGGGAGAGGAGGAGCATGGGGCGGGGCCATGGAGGGGGGCAGGGCTCCTCCGTGTGTCCTGTTTTTGCATTTTGAAAAGCTGGTCACCCTACTACAGGTGTCGGGCTCAGGTTGTATCTGAAAACAATCCAACCCTCTTGGCCTTGGATCCAGCTTTCCAATTAGGCTCAAGCAGACCCTGAGGCAGGGATAAACACAGAGCAGGGTGGGGCCCAACCACATTTGGTGTTGATGCTGCTGGAACCCGACCCTTGGGTGATTGCCTGGTGCCCTGATGCATGAGACTCTATATACCTTGGCATGTCCGGCTGCAAATGTAATTAGTCCTCAAATTATCCATCCTTTTCTATTCACCTGGCTACCTCCCCTGTTAATGACTCTATGATAAGTAAATTCCCACTACTTCAAACAGAAAATTTAGTCTTGTATGTAAAGTCAGTGGAATTGCAGCTGCTTGCACAAGATCTGAATTTGGCCCATACAAGTAAAAATATGCTATCTAAAGTGTCTATAAAACAGCTTGTCAGGACTGTTTTCTCATCTCCATGTACGCTTAGTTCCCCTGCAGAATCTCTGCTTTTTCTCCTATGTGGCGTCCTAGACCATAGACCAGTGGACGTGTGTCTAATTTTCAAAATAAATCCACTGGAGAAGCATAGAGCAAATGAAGCCACTGCATACAGTAAAGGTCAACTAAAGACCACATTAAAATATGCTTTAGGAAATGACAGCTTACGGTAGGCTGCTATCTCATTACCTTTGGCATGCTGATAAGAGCAAACAGCAGTGATTTTAAACCTCAATCACGCAGATAAACATCAAAGCAGCTTTACTGTATCTTCGCATCTCTTACTAGTTCTAATGTTGGGGTAGCCAAACTGCTGTGAAAGACAAAGTCCACCTTCATGCCAACGAATATGCCTGCATTTCTGCTGCTCTTGGAGTGTATTGGTTCGGGGGTAGGTTTCGTAAGGATACCCCTCTGGCAAAAACTGTGGAGTGCATAATAATCCATTGATGCTACTTACTGCCCCATCTTCTCTGCATTGTTGAATTGTGGCCGTACAGATAGGGGGTGTTTCATTTACATGCTGGCGTTTTTATAAACAGGGGCCAGGGATGTAGTTGGCTCGGAAGACTGAGGTACTTTATCCACAGAATAAATAGGCTGCTGCTATTACTTACTATTTGTATTGTGGCAGTGCCTAAAGGATGGTCCATGACCGTGGGGCTACCCTCGCACCTGGGAGACATCAGGTCTAAGTCCTTGCCTCTGCCTCATGCTGCCGCTGCCAAGCCACATTGGGTCCGTCTACACTGCAATCAGGAGATAGGCTTGCAGCTTGTGTAGAATACCCGAGTAACAATAGCACTGTAGCTGCGGCAGTGGGAGTAACGGCATGGGCTACACCCAGACTGCTGTGGCTGCACTGCTATTGTTACTCCAGCTAACTTTGGCCTAGCTAGAGCAAAGCTAGTGGGGGGGTATGCCACGACAAGCCGTGATCTGATTGCGGTGAGGAGCAACGGGTGAGTTTATACGCCCCTTTCAGTCCAGGTTCTTTGGCCTGAGCTCAGAGGGAGCTGGCCTTGTTCTCCCAAGGTCATTGGAATGTCAACATACCCGCTCCTCGACCTGCTGCAAATGGGCAGGTATTGATCACATTTGATGAATTGGTGCCCAGGCCCTGGCATAGGAATTAGTTAATGGGTGAAAGATGTGAGAGCTCTCTGTCTCATAATGTATTGCTGTTTATTTCCTCTGCTAGATGCTGCCTGCGGTGAGCCTGCATCTCAGAGTGCTTTTCCTGCGTCATCTTGGTTCAGAATGAAAGAGTGAGCAAGAGCTGGGATGAATGGTCTTAACTAAGTTTTGCTTTAACCTTGAAGAGGCTAACAGCTCAGATCTCTGATGTGGTGACTTTAAGAGATGTGCACTTCTCGGGCAGACTGCTTTTTGTTTGTTCTGATTTATCAACCGGTCAGCTGCCATACATCAGAGTGTGACATCCTCCATTAATCCATGGACAATCCCATTGACATAATATGAGCCAGAATCTGGTCCTATAAAACTGTCTTGCATCGTAAGTTTTGGGGGCAGAGCACATACCATATGTATATTAATAAAAGATAGCGTGAAAAAGGTGATTATCGACAATACCATGTGCAGTGAAGGAATAGGGCTCTTCTCTCCAGGTTATTAAGAGTGTAATTCATTTTTGAATTAAAATTTTAATTAAGTTTTGCTTAAATGTCAAAAATAGAGCTATCAGCCCTGGGAGGGGAGGTAGTTATTCTATAAATACACCGGATATAAAAAGTAAAGGAGAGACAACCGTTCAACATCTATAGCATTGGTAACCGCAGAGAAAGCAAAGTGGGGAAGCTGACCTACTCATGCATTGGTTTGATGGGTCCTGAGGGAGTATACCTGTAGAGTAATAGACTTTCTATTATATGCAGTGGTGTTGCAGCCATATTGGTCCCAGGATATTACAAGGACAAGCTGGGTGAGGTAATATCTTTTATTGGGCCAACATCTATTAGTGAGAGACACAAGCTTTTTGAGCTTACACAGGGGTTTTTGTGTGAAGAAACACTCTGTGTAACCTTGAAAGCTTGTCTCTCTCACCAACAGAAGTTGGCCCAATAAAAGATATTACCTCACCCAGCTCGTCAGATTTTCTGTTGTCACTTTACAACCACAATGCAGCAAACAATGTCTTGTACCCATGTGCTCAGCACCTTATCACTTAATTTTTCTGTTCCCTCTGGTCAGTGGACGGCATTTAATCAGTTGTAGAATTCTTTGTAGGGAATGGTTTGAATGTGTTCATGCACTGTTCTACTGTCACTGCATTAACCTCTGGATAGTATAAAAGTTACTCTGGTGCCTTTATTATATCTTTAAGCATAATGAATAGTGGAGAAGTGGAATCCTTGGGCATAAAATATGTCAGAGTCCAGATCTACATGCAAATCCAATTAGATTTCCCAAGTCAATAACTTTAAAGCTGTGAATAATTATTATTCCAATAGATAATGTTAGCGTCTGCATTTAGCACAATGGGAAATTTAAATATTTTTAAATCCATTTTGTGGCAACGAACAGTGGTGTATTTGCCATTAATGGAATTCTTTTATAGGCTTGACTCCATCAAGCTGATGTGTATGAACTGAAAAGAACTCCTTCCTGTACATCTTCTCCCAAGAAATGTGATTGAAACCTGATGAGGAGAACAATGGAGCATCCTTAGCTTGATTCCTTATCAGTAATGAATCAAGAGTTAAAAGTTCTGAGCACAGTTTCTTTGCTTAAGATTAAGGGGGGCGTAAGTTTCACAGATATAGAAATGGGCTCAGTTTTCAAAAACAAAGCACTAGAGAAATTGCGTGGCTTTTCACCCTGAAATGACAGCGTGAAAGTGATTTCTTAAAAAACTAATTGGCAAAATGTTGCCTAACAATGGAAACTAAATTTGATTTTTTAAAAAAATATTTATTCTACCTGCAATAGAGAATCCCCAGTGAACGCTACTGTGGAAATATGCATTTTAAACAGACAGCTGGGTACCCAGACTGCTCTGTGAGGTATGCAGGCTCAATGGTTATCGAGCGAAAGAGGCGTTTATAGTCTGTTTTCTGGAAAAGAGATCCTGGATTTTAAGGTCAGAAGGGGCAATTCGGACAATCCGACCTCATGCCTAGCACAGGCCAGAAAATTCAAACACTTTGTAAGTTTCCTCCCTATACATAGTCAGATAAAGGATGACGCTCTTGCCCCTGTTCTGGAAGAGCGAGAGTGGTATAAAAAAGCCCTAAAAGCCCCAGATTGTGGCTGAGGAAGGATTCTCCTGGCTCGAACACGGCAGAAGATTGCTGGAAGGCTGTCTCCCAAGGATTCCTGCTAAGTTGGGGCCCATAGGGAAGCCCTGCAACTGGGCTGCCTTAGTTCCGAGCCTGTCTGATTTATGCAGGGACTTCTCCAGCTACTGGAGCAGCCCAGCATGGGGAGGACAAAAAGCTGGCTTGGGGTCACCTTCGCTCCACCTTGGGCTGCAGATTCTGGGCCCTGCCTCTTCAGGCACATTCCCGCTCTTTCAAACTGATGTCCCCCAAAAGAGCATGAAATCTTTCTCCCCTAAATGTTTCCTTTGACAGAGGAGCTCGATTGAAGTCAACACACCAGAAGGTTTCCGTTCCAGAGGTTGCCAAACATGCTTGGGACGGGACCCCTCAAAGAAAGTGTCCTGCTGGAAGTCACGTTCTTCAGGGGAGCAAAGCTGAGGTCCCAGTGCTGCATCGGCTTATGCACAAGAGTGACTTCATGTGAGCAGTGCCATTGTTTGCAGGACTGCGCCCTACAGTCCTGGATATCAGGACCCCCTGGACCCTCCTTGCAGCTGAGGCCTTGACTAGATGTATATGTGTGGATAAGCCTCGTCCCCCATTTGCATTCAAAGCCAATCAAAAACACGCAAAACCAAAGGTTGGTTTCTAATAAAAATGGGTGAATGTCCAGACAGGCTCATTTCCCAAGCACAACAGCGACCCCAAAACATGGAAAATTAGTACTTTCCTGGGTTTTTAGGTGTCTAGAACTAGCCGTGAAACAGTGTGAAACATAAACATTCAGAGCAGGGAGCTGGGAATTTGCACGAAAGAGCAGCTTAATTACAGGAACCTGGAATTTAGCTTCCAGATCACCAACCCGGACATTTTCAAAGGGAAATGTATGTTTGCAAACCGTAAACTTTGTACAAGTACACCAGCAAGAAAAAAGCGCTGTACATATTGCTTAGATGGTACATAGGCTAAATTCTGCTTTCGGTTCATTGGTGTAAATCCAGAGTAACGCCACTGATTTAAGTAGTACTGTATTACTCTGGATTTACACCGGCGCAACAGAGCATAATTTGACATTTTGTTGGTAACATTCTTCTATGGGTGTGATAGAAAATCCAGTGAAACTATAATTACTGCAGTTTAAATGTTCTGATGCATGTAACTCCAGCAGTGTCCCTTCCAAAATAGATTAATGAGACTTATTCAGCTGGGATGTTTATTACACACGCAGTCTTAGTGCCATTATATCAATGTAACATTTTAACTAATAGCTTTGCTTTTGACTGATCCAATGTTTTCAATCGCTCTCTCTCTCTCTTTCTTGCTAAAAGATATCACTCACCTGTTCAAACCCCGAGAACGCTGTTTACTGCAGCAATGCAGTGGTAGGTCAGAAGATCAACTTTGCTCACACAATGAGGTGAACACCTGATTCAAAAGGACTTCTTTGCCTCTTGGTAAGATCAGTTAACACTTCAATTTTATATTGGACATATCCTCTATTAGGGCAAGGGGGCGGGCAGGAAGTCTAATATTTAGCCTTCTATGGGGCTTGATTTGGTTGTCTTACCCGACAGGGTATTTAATTACTATGACCCTATAAAACAATGGCAGTTGTGCTTCCCTTTTCCATCTGTGCTTCACTCAACCCCTTTCTCTGCTTTTTAACAGGAAGGGCTCAGAGTGGACAACTAAATCCCCCTCTCTTTATATATTATACGGAAATTTAGAATCTCGCTTGTAAATTAAAGTCACGCTTTCCTGATGGTGGCACAAGGCTTTCACTTTGATAAAGCAATGATTCTCACTCATTTCTTGGTGCTAGTGTTTTCTAATGGTCTCTTGGGGAGGGATGGACGTGCTGTACGGAGACAGAATAATACGGTCGTGATAAGTCTGTTGTAGCAATAAGCTGATAGTGGAGCCAGCCGGAGGGTATCCGTGCCTAGTCTCCCTCTGCTTACCTGAGGCTGGATGAGACAGTGGATTGGGGAGACAGGGTGTAGTAGTTATGTGGTGGGAAGTCAGAGCTAGAGACGCCCTTAGTGTAGCAGTAGATGAAATATTGCTGTACTCGGAGGTTAATTGGAGCAGGGCCGGCCCCAGGCACCAACATAGCAAGCACATTCCTGAGGGGGCAGTCTGTAAGAGTCGGCTTGCCGGCCGCCCCGCCCCCCACTTCGCTACTCCGGCTGCACTGTGGTTGTGCCCCCCCCCCTTCCCTTGGCTCCTCTGGCCACGCCACAGGTGCGCCGCCCCCCCTTGGCTCTTCTGGCCACGCCGCCCCCCCTTCACTCCTCCAGCCACACCGCGGCTGCGCTGCCTCCCTCGCTCCTCCAGCCGTGCCGTCCCCCCTCCCACCGCTCCTCCGGCCATCCTCATGGCGATGAGTCGACCGAGGCGGCTCCCCCGTCAATTCTGCTTACACCTCCTGCCAAAGTGGAGTACAGACATCGATTCGGGGATCCATTTATCGTGTCTAGATGAGACGCGATAAATCGATCCCTGATCCATCGAACACTACCCGCCAATCCGGCAGGTAGTATAGACGTACCCTTAGCAGGATAGCGCAAGCTCTTTGTCTTGAGATCAGAGTCAGATTCCAGTGGGGCAAGAAGCTGGAAACTGTCTGGATCTTCCAGCTTGGGGATTCCCCCCAGTGGATGTACAGCTGTCACAGTTGGCTCCTTCGCTTCCCTAATCAACCCAGGGCAGATGAGGCATGTCAAACGGGCTGGAGAGTGGATGACACTCTGGCTATTTCTAGCTGGCAGCTAGCCCCTTAGGGGGCCACAGCTAGACAGAAGAAAGTAGTGTAGCCCCTGGGCTGCTGTAATCTAGAGCGGCCTAGAGTCAGCCCTGACTTCATGGAGTTGTCACTGGTTCACTTGTGCCTTCCATTGGAGTCAGCTGAGACATTGTGCCTCGGTTCTTCCACTAAACCTAGCAGCCGAAGTACTGAAGGGAGGAGTAGTCTGGTTCTGTGAAGGGCTGAATTCCTCCTCGGCAGTGCTGAGCACTCTCCGCTCACTTGGATTACTTTGGCAGTTGGGGGCTCTTGCAGAAGGGACTCAACCGTCCAGGCCCACTGGAGTGAAAGAAGTTCTTCTTGGCTCATCCTGTGGCCAGGTATTAAGCAGTTAAACAAGAGGTTTACAAATACACCCTTTTCTAGGGATCCTGCTGATGACCTTATCCAGTGACAGGATTGCCTGGACTATCCTACTTCGTTGCAATGTACACATGGGAATAATGCACTGAGCTGAAAAAAAGAGAGAGATGCCCTTTGCCAGTCACTGACTGTTTTTACTCAGAAATATCTATCCTTAGGACTCGTTCTGATGAGGTTATAGAGTGATTAATAGCTCTGCGATACTAGAATCTTAATTGAAAGTATGGAATTCCCCAGTGATGAATTTGACTGTAGCTGCTGTACAAATAGCTCCTTTTAATGTGTGCTGAATAAACGAGTTCAATATCCCGTAGTACCTTTGGGCTAGAAGTGAAAAGGGTAGCTATTATGATATCGGCTTATTGTTGTAGACCTCCATGGCAACTTGGACAGTAGATCAAGATGAGATGTTATAGGTAGGAGAGGCCATGGCGGGGAAATGGCTGGATTGTGGTCCTGAGTGATGATGATAATTATTCAGGTATTTGGTTTGGGATCAATTCAGAACTATGCCAAAATCTACAACGAGACTCCTGTTCCTAGAGATGGGACCTGATTTCAGCTTGGTTGAACAGCCAGTAGTCCAGTTGCTAGTTTAACCAATTAGTAATCTAGCGTTACAGCTAACGAGGGTTGTCAAGAAGCTATGTTCCATCTGAATTGCACGGGAGGTGGATGCATTCTAGGAAGCCACACTTTATTAAAAATTATATGCCATGGGGGTTTGACCACTGTATGAGGATTGAGTTATGTTGTATGCCTCTCCAATATGTCACAGGACAGCTGGAGGGAAATGTCATTCATGTCCCTTTATGAGTCAATTTCCAAAGGAAAATGAGATTGCATGTATGAACTAAGACCTGACCCTGCCAGAATAGAACTCTGCATCCAGGCAGATCGCCTCTGGGAACTCATGTGGGGATAAGAGTCCACCCATGCTGATCAGATTGCAGGATCAGGGCCTAGATTTAGAGCTAGTCATATGACGGGGGGTGGCTTCACCACAGAAAATTTTGACTTCTTGTCCAAAAATAGAAATCTTTTTGATTTTTCTGCTGGAGGGGGAAAAATGGTCTTTCAGTGTAAACTCAAAGACTTTCAAAGTAAGCAGTCACCTCCCACGAAAGTGTTTGTTCAGTCAAAAGCCCAATTTTCTGTCAAAAAAAGGGTTTACTGGAGAATTTTTTACCAGCCCTACCTGTAATGTAGGTATCATGTTAATATCAAACTTCCTAAATTTGGCAGCATGGTTTAGTGGATAGAGCACTAAGCATCCTCATATGCTTCAAATTCTATCCACGCTTCCGTCCCTTACTGAATCAGAGCCTTATTTCATTGTTTCAGTGAACATTTCTGCCAAAAAACTCCATTCACTGGAATATTTGCTGTAACCAGACACACAGGGAATGAGGATATGCTCAGATCAAATTATTTGAAACATGGAATACATATTTATGGAGAATTTCTCACCATATCTGCCTCGCTCTATTGCCGTTGGTATTGTAAAGCAACAACACAACAATAAATAGTAATGCCGAACCAGACTCTTCCATCCAGCTTATTGTTGGTTGTAATGGACACATTCTACTTCGGTAGCACTTTTCAGTGCTGACAGTAATAAAAAATGTTAACTGTTTAGGGGGAGATTTTTTTTTTTTTTTAACCATCTGCCAAAGAGCTTCTGATGCATTTTAATGACACCCAGGTGGTATTTTGTGAGCGGGAAAATTGAAACACCAGTTCCGAAGTGTCCTATCCAGCTCCATTAAAGTCAATAGACTTTCATTGACTCCAATGAAAGCTGGAAGTCAATGAGAGTCTTTCCATTGACCGCCAGCGGGACTTGGATCAGACGTACTAACGTGGCCAAGTTCATAAAGATTATCAGTGGAATAGCCAAGAATAAATGTGCAGTCCAGTGCTCAGTTCCAGTCCAGCGTTCTCACCGCTATAGCCCACAATGTCACTTCTATAACAAACCATGGACGATTTCTCATTCTTCCAGTATTTTTGATTATTTTAAAATTAAAGTTTGCTGAAGTTTTGATTTCTAGGCTGGGCCCAAACAAATGACATGGAATCTTATTGTTTAAGTTAGACATAAGAATGTAAACGCATCTTGAGCTTCAGCAGGAAAATATAGCTTGCTTGCTTTTTGTTTCTGTAATGTTTTTTTTCTGCACAAATGCAAATTGTGGGTTTATTCCTGCAAGATTTACTAAACTAAATGATGGACAATTACAGAGGCAATTCGCCACCAATAAGGGAGAGACAATTGCTGCAATTATCTTATGCCAAATGCTAATTCCAGAAGAAAATTCTTTTGCCTGTTTACTTGCTTCAAGACATCAGTTTCTGCATATCAAAGTGAACTTGTAAAATTATCGTGCATAAACTCAGCAACTGGCATATGTTTCTGTATTCCTTCACCACCAAGTCCCAAGTAATACTTAATAGCAGTTAATAATATCTGACTGGTTGCTCTGGTCTATTTCAAAAGACACTGCCATTGTTTGTTAAACAAATGCATTTTCGGAGGAAAGTGACAGTTTTAAGAATGTATCCTGGAAAGGTCAGGGATCAGCAAGTATCTTTATCCGGTTTCTATTTGATCTTTACGGAGTCGGCTTAATTGAATTGACCAGTCTTAGAAGATGCATCTCTCCCCTATTCCTAATCAGGATTTTGTTACAGCAAAAAAAAAGTCTGCTCCCAGATTTTATGCTAAATCCAGTTCATGCCACTGCGGAGCCCAGTCCTGCACATTCTTTCTCCTGCAAATTACTTATTCAGAATCGCCTCCAAATTCTATTGTTATTGAGAGTCTTTCCATTGACTTCAGTATGAGTGGATCAAGAATAACATTCAGAAACCAGTAGGAGAGCACTTGAATCTTCCTGGCCATTCCATTAAAGATTTGATGGTTTCAATTTTGAAACAGAAAAACTTCCAAAACAGACTCCAACGAGAAACTGAGGAACTGGAATTAATGTTCAAATTGGATACAATTAACCAGGGTCTAAATAGGACTTGCAAATGGTTCTCTCATTACACTAATTGATTGCATTTCCTTAGTTAATTTCCCTGACACAGAAATCCATTTCAAAAGCTATGTTTTTCTCCTACTGATAATGGCCCATCTACATTTAACAGCCCTCTTAGAATTGGTATGCTAATGTACATTTTATTTATTTTTTATTTTTTTTCCCTTTCTTTCTGTGTGTATAAATGCATCTTACTTCTGTTCCATTCTATGCAGCCGATGAAGTGAGCTATAGCCCACGAAAGCTTATGCTGAAACAAACTAGTTAGTCTCTAAGGTGTTACAAGTATTCCTCGCTTTCTTTAGTATGTATGGAGTAGCCTTGCTGAATGCAACCTGCACTGAGGACAGCTTGCCGGAGTCCTGGCTTACAGGATCAGTTCTTGAACTGGAGCTGAAGGAGTCCTCTTGCAACGATCCTGCAAGGTGCTCAGCACCCTTACCCCCCACTGAAGTTAATAGAAATTATGGATTGCTGAGCACCGGACAAGATCAGGCCCTTAGTTGTTAACTCTTGGTGCCTGGAATGAAGATTTGCCCAACCTTGGGATAGGTATTAGCCAGTGGTGTTCTTAAAGGGAAGCAGCATAGGAAAACTTAGAACCCCGCACAGAAACACAGGAGATCGGCGGTGGGGGAGAGTACAGATATGGGGAAGCCCGGTTGGCGGTCCGGGAAAAGGGCTGTTCCAGTTAAATATCACAAGACAGCTGGTGCTCAGCACTTCGGAGCAGGGGAAGTGATTTAGGCTTGGCCTTTACCAGAAAAACATGTTCGGAGAATGCAGCAATGAGAGGAGCAGCCGTTTCCCATTAGGATCAGAATAGGTCAGGTGTAGTTAAAATTGGGTAAATGGAGCAGGAAACGGGGCAGTATATTACTCACTAAAGATATATTGCGCACATAACTTAGATTTGTTTGTTCCGATTGTTTGGAGATTCTAGACTTGGAGGAGTGTCTCCGGGAGGCCCAAGTCCGGCTTTCCGTATCAGTATCATTGCTAATGTTTTTAAAATCCGTATCCTTGCTAATGTTTAAGAAAGCGGCCATGTTTTAAGTGTCACCCGAATACTGCTATGTCTTTTTGGAAATCTGGGGACTTAATGAATCAAAGCTTGTAATGTGCTTTTGAGGAGGGAAGGGGTTGCATTACCGTATTGTTTATATAGCAAAGTAATTTACGAAGATTCAGTTAGTGATGTTACTGGCTTATAATGGCTTTTGCTATCCTGGTGGAAAGAGCCCTTTCCATAGGAGTAGTGGGGGGGGGGCAGTTTTCTTTTCAAATATTGCCAGATTTTACACCCTCGGGGGTCACATTCTGCCCCCAGTTACACCTGTACAACCATGGCAACTTTAGCTGGGCAGCATGCGGAAAGCTGAGGTGAAAACCTGGCTGTGAAGTTCACTTCTCCCCCCCCCCCAAAAAAAAAAAAAACAACAAAACCCTGGGTTTATGCTTTTGGATGCCAGGAATGGATCTGCGATTCCATGTCTAACTTGCATGCTCATTGTCCACGATTGCAAATGCAAATTATGTGATTGTGTGTGCAAGTGCCGTTCATCTGGAACGACTGTGAAATGGCCGTGAATGGGTTGGAGAGTGGAAGGAAGAAGTAGCATAGCCAGGGACCTACTCATTCTGTGCTCTCTGGCCTCATTTCACCGTTATTGATTTTGTATTGTGGCAGGGCCGAAAAGCTGCAGTCATGGGCCAGGGCGCTGTTGTGCTAGGAGCTAGGAACAAAAAGACAGCCCCTGCCCCAAATAGCTTTCAAACTAGGTGTAAGACAGGAGATAACAGGTGGCTATGGATGGGGGAAGCACAAGGGAACAATAATACCATACTGGTCTGCAGGGTTCCCAGTGGTTTGAACACAGGTTGTTGAGATGTTCATTTGTTTTACCAGTGTCTGTGTTTCTCTCTCGGCTGCGCAATAGAACAGGGATGTCTGGTCCAATATTTGCAACCTGGGAAGGATAAAGCAAGTGGCAAAATAAATGGTTTCAAACTTTTCAGCATGTATGATGGATGGCGGAGAAAGAGAGTGAGATGAATGACATAAGTTTAAAAAAAATAGCACCTGATTGCTTTTAATACGCGAGCTGTTGCTCTGTTTACAAGTGCCCTTCCCGTGCTACACTCTCTGGAAAAAATAAACCAGAGAACAATCCCTGGGAAGTTTTGTGATTCCTACAGTCCGGCCGCTGCCGGGACCGAACCTGCGCATTGCAGGAAATGCCTTTGCGACAAAGGCAAAATGTCTAGCCCTGTTCAGAGATTGCTCTAAGAGACAATGAGTGTCGCAGATCCTATCCTGACCATCATGGTCTGTAGATGGATTTACTATTGGAAGCCGCCTTCCGATTGTAAATCCCTGCGTGGGGCATTAGAATGAAAGGCTCCTCTTTTCTGTGGAAACTGGTGGTGCTGGTAGTACCTGTAGGCTGCGTTTTCGGTCTGATTTTGTTCCCATGGTGTTTGTAATAATAGCTCACGTGGTTAAAGGCTAAAGAGGTCCACTTATATGCTGATAATATGGTTTTGTGAAACCGTGGGGTGATTTGCTCCCGCAGCTGAATGTTTATAAGCTGTGCCAGGGCACTCTGAGCTTTAAACCGCCTGTTAACCTTTTAGAAATGGGTGTTTTGCCCCCACCACCCTGTGGCTGTGGCACAGGGGTCCACAAATTGTCCTTTCTTTGCAATCATGTCCTGCAGACTTGTTTGTCAGGCTATCGTAGCCAAATGTTGTGCCAACGTTCGAGCCCCAGTTGCATGTCTAGTTTTCACATCCAGGTTCTGGACTTGCACATTCGAATGATGCAGGTTGTTCACTTGTACGCACAGTTATGTTTACGGCATACACACAGAGAGCACCTAGATTAAAAACGTAAAATCTTTTGCTGGAAGGTTGCACTATATCAGGACTTTTTCTTGAAATCCACAGCCCTAACACATCAGAACCAAAAACCCAGAGAGAGACAAAACAGGCTGCTCCTTAGGGCAGAGAGGCACAACTCACACCGCACCCCCCTCGCTTTGTGCTGGTTCTTTGTGGAGCCGGACTGCTGAAGATACAGAACCCTTAGCCTCCAAACAGGACCAGGACAGCTTGCCATTTTAACAATTTCCAGTAGACATGAGTGGAGCACGCAATTGGATATCTACATTTGGTGAAAATCTGGCTAAATTAAATTCATTGGAGGATTGGCTTCAGCTTGTGCTTAATGTGGCTTAAGGTGGAGGTGGCTTAGAGCCAACTGCCTCTCCTTGTCTTGGAGCTGAACCAGCCTATGGCTCAAGTTAGAGCAGCCTAGGGGCTATTCTAACCTGTGCCACATTGTAACGCCTCCCCTAGGGACTATTACACTGGGGTGGGGGGTGGGGGGGGGATAATCCAGAGCACAGTGGGCTGTAGCCCTGCCTCCTAAAGAACCCCCCTGAAATGATCCCTCATCACAGGGAACCTGACTGTATCTCTAACCACTCCTCCCAGCCGGGTGAATTCTCAGCTCCCCCTTTAAGGTAGGTGAACGGTCTCTTTGTGCCACTTCGCCTGTGCAAAGTGACCCTGGTGGGGCTGAGGATTTGACACCAGGGTTGTTATCTGTGAAATTCCTTTCCCTGCTTAGGGTGGGTGTCGAGTGCTTGTTAAGATGCCAGGCATCTCAGATTGAGGATCAAGCCAGACCCCTCCTCCAAGATCAGGACTGAATTCAGAGAGCAGGGGTCGGGCGGGGGGATGGGGGGAAGCCAACACAAGTGCCTATTCTAATGTTCCATTTACAGAGCCATGCAGCGAGGGCTCCATATAACGACACGTGACCGTGCATGCCATTTGTGTTGTCCAGGGAGACAATGCCAGCTGGGGAAGGAGGCTGAAGGGGCTGGATGCAGATCAGAATTCATTAGAGCTTTCTATTCCCTCCCCCCACGCTCCCCCAAATAAGACATATGTCGAAGTGAAAGCCAGACAGAGCAGAAATGGAGAACAAATGGCAAACAGGGGTGTGAGAACATGGAAGGCCAGGCCCTCAAGGCGAACGTTCCCCCGAGAGCTAACATGCCCCTTCCTGGCGACGAGTCAAAAGGGCTTTTTCAGAGATTGGAGGGGGGCAGGCTGCACTTTGAAATGGAGGGCTGTGGCTTTTCCAACAGCTCGAGGAAGGATTAGAAAGGGAGGGCGTCGTTCTGGTGAGGGTTAGCGAGGTAGAAAGGAGGAGGGAGGCCCAGCCTGCTGCATTCTGGGAAATTGCTGCCACGGGAAGTGTGGTTTGGGGAAACGTTATCATCCTTCGCCTCCTTCTCCCGCGCCGCAGCAATTTTTATTCATCAACGTCCCTTTTTCTTTCAAAACCACCCCATCTTCTTGATGAGCTCCGAGCAATCTCCGTCAATCAGCGAGCGCTGCGTGTGTCTCCCGCGCCCTGCTCCCCTCGGTGCCGGAAGGAAGTGAGGGCTGCCGGCTCGGCCGCATTTGTTAAAATAAAATAACACGGGCAGAAGGTGCTAGTTTTCGGGGGAAGGATGTTGTTGCCCTTGGGAGACGTCGCTGTGTCCTGTATGCGTTAATGAGGTGCTTTCATTCCAGTTAGGACTTGGAGGATGCTCATTGAAAATCCTGCTGCCATGGAAACCGAAGGTGTTAGTCTTTTGGGGATGCTGTTGGAGGGGGCTAGGGGAGCAGATGCGCCGGCTAAGGTGGTTTAACTGGAGGCGAGGCTTGGGCCAGGGCTGTAGCTGAGTTTGCTGTTTGAAGAGAGGGGACTTTTGTCCCTGCTTTATATTTTACCCAGGGATTTATGTTCGGAAGAGCCTCACAGGAACATTCCACCCACCCGTTGGGCAGAGGAAAAGGCCTGGCAGATGGTCCAGTGCTAAGGGTACTAACCTAGGCCTCAGGAGACCTGAGTTCAGTTCCCTGCTCCCCCCACAGGCTGCCTGTGTGACCCCGGACAAGTCACATGTGCCTAAATCTAGCTGTAGAGCGATACTAACCCATGTCAGCGACTCTATTAACTCTTTGTTATGGGGCTAGAGAGACCCCAGCAACTTGAAATCTAACCAGTTTCATCGAGAGTGAATTGTAAGACGTTCTCACCCTGAGCTCCCCTACCAATTTTTGTGGCTTTGTGACCATATTTCCTTTGTTTCAAACCCACAGCTTCCCCTCTCCCATTCCTAAGAGCAGCGGAGGGCTCCTGAGTGAGGACACAATTGTCTGCCCATGTAGATCTCCTATGCAGAGACCTGACTGACTCTGTGACCTTGACCATAACCTGATCCCAATGAGCCTGCACTTGATGACCTTTTGGGCACAGCTCAAAGGGGATCTTCCTGGCTGTGGTTTGCATTAACCCTTCTGCTGCTTTGATTTCCTGGCTGGCTGGATTGTTTTGTTTTGTTTTGTTACCTGTCTGGTGGTGTCATGGTACCAGCTGGGTGAGTTAACATGTTCCCTACAGATGTACATTTAATGCTGCCAACGCTCATTATTACGTTACCACGCGTCTAATTAACTGTAAGGCAGCCTACAGCTTTTTATTATTGTTTCCATCTAAATCACATAAGTGCACAGTTGCCAAATGTAAAAAATAAGCTAGAAAAAATAAAGCGATAAATATGGGGATGGGGATGGATATATAGATCCATAATCACTTAGATGATTTAAATGTAAACAATAATAAAAACTCTAAGCAGCCTTACAATTAATATCTATAGATATATAACGTACTCTGGCATGACAAAGGCTTTCTGCTTATGTGGGATGTCCCTGATGAGTGCCTTGTAAACACAGATCAGCTCCATAGCCTTCACTGGGGTAGATTATCCAAAACCTGAGTGGCTGTAACTGAAAGATCAGGCTCCATATTGTTAAAGACAGACTAGGGGCTGGACAGCTGACTCCCTAACCTGCGATACTGACCGTAATAGGGAGAGGAAACGTCCAGAGAGTGAAACTAATATCAACAATGTGTGGCCCAACCTTTTGAACTCCCAGGAGCAAATATTGCAAAGAATGTAATGGAGGGGACACAATGGATATAAAACACTGAATTGTTTTACCCCACTGATTGATACAGGTATCACCACAATTATTCTAACAAGGAGATCAGAGGGGAATCCATCCATAGCTACATAAATGCCCCTCTGATCTTCTTGTTGTAATCATTTGGAGAAGGCTGTGGAGCTGATCTGCATTTACAAGGCACTCTTTGGGGGCCCCCCAAACAACCGGAGAGCCTTGGACATGCCAGCCACAGAGTACATTGCTTTATCCAAATCTGGCAACTACCCAGGGATAACAGCCTCCCACTGCTTCCTAGAAGCTTGCCACCATATCATAACAAATCAGCATTGCCAGAAGCATCCCTCCCTGCCAGAGGCGGAGCGGAAATGCCACCCCCAGCCCTGCCAGTTCTCCGGGGGGATATAGGCCCAGCAGAATGACATGTCTCCCTGGAATCAAGCCAGACGTGGATGGTTGTCAGCTGGAAGATGCTAGGCAGGCTTCCCTTCCTCACCTGGAGCCTCGCCTTCAGTAGCGGACTGCTTAACGTTTCCAACAGCAAGGATTCCTCCAGCATTAACACCCTGACGCAAAGGACCTTTCCATTGTTTGGGGGGTATGTTCTGCACATGCTGAGCTCAACACAGGCCCTTTACGTAGATGCTGCCTCTGTTCTGGCGTTGCTCATCTCCAGACAGGAAATGAGTGGGATCTAAAATCCCCCCACTGATGTCAGTAAGTGACAGAAGAAAACCCTGCGCCTCTTTAGAATTTATGGTGGTTTTTGTGGCCATGTGGCTAGAAAGGGCTGTAAATAGGACATCTTTCCAACGTTAGCTTTTTATGTCCATTACAGGTCACCAGACTCGAATCCCATCAGGATGGTATGTGCTCTGTGAAACATTACCTGGGATGTGCTGTCACCCGGACATCAAAGCAAGAATGGATGCTCATAAAAAAGACTGGTTGGAGAGTCTGACTATCAAGTCTTGCAGCTAATAAGCTCAGCCTTCAAAGCTGATGGGCCCGCTTATGCGAAACCCAGGTGGGCTTTTTGCAAACATGAATGGCTTGTTGTAATGCACAAATGAAAACTATCGGGCCCTTTGAGAATGTAATGCAGATGTGGGCACAGCGGTAGAAATACACGGCAATGTTACAATGATCTTGCTGCAAAGTAATTACAGTTCTGGATACTAATGTTGTCTTCCCATTAGTATTTTGTATAATGTTTTAGTAACATTCCCAGATGAAACCCTCCTATTGTAAAGAGCTGGTTCAAAACTCTAGAACTTCTTTCCTCTTGAGGGATGCCAGAAGAAACACAAGAAATAACTTGATTTAAAAAGATCATTAGACTCTTTGAGGGAGAAGTACTTGGATAAGGTCATTTCAAAGCAGGGAGGTGCGGCATAGGCTAGTGGTTAAAGAAGGGGAATGGGGATCAGGGAAGTGTTCTGTTCTCTGTGTCATGCTTTCTGGAGAGGCTCACGAAGGCCTGTGAGTTCTGTACTTCGCTTTCACCAAGCAAGCAACAAGTGTGAACTCCTCAGGCACTATAACAGCCTTACCATGGAGTCACTGACAGACTGGAGTGCTCCAGGGGACTATCTTGCCACACAGGCAAGCCCGCCTTTGCGATAAAGGATCCCTTACACCAAAAATCACAATAATATTTAGGTTACTGCCAGACAGAGGACCAGTCATTTACCTCAGATCTCTAACCAAAGATAGCACTGGTAGCCAATCTTGTAATAAACCAAGGGTTGGCAACCTACGGCATGCGTGCCAAATATGGCACACGAGTCAATTTTGGAGCCCACCGCCACTCTAGGGTTCCTGCTGCTGGCCCCTTTCCAGCTGGGGTCCCCGCGCAGCCCCACTCACCTTACTTCCAGTCTGGAGTTCCAGCGCAGGCCCCTGCCAGACACTGGAAAACTCAGCAAGGAAAAGCAAGGGCACGGATCACACTAAACGGATAAGATCTGCGCTTTAATTTAATTTTAAATAAAGCTTCTGAAACATTTTGAAAATCTTGTTTACTTTACATATAACAGTAGTTTGGTTATATAATATATAGACCAGGGGTCGGCAACCTTTCAGAAGTGGTGTGCCAAGTCTTCATTTATTCACTTTAATTTAAGGTTTCACGTACCGGTAATACATTTTAACATTTTAGGAGGTCTCTTTCTATAAATCTATAATATATAACTAAACTATTGTTGTATTTAAAGTAAATAAGATTTTTAAAATGCTTAAGGAGCACCATTTAAAATTAAATTAATTAAAATGCAGAGTCTGCCAGGACCCAGGCAGTGTGAGTGCCACTGAAATCAGCTCGTGTGCCACAGGTTGCCTACCCCTGATATAGACTTTTAGAGAGACCTAAAAAATGTTTACACGTATTACTGGCACGTGAAGACTTTAATTAGAGTGAATAAATGAAGACTTGGCACACCACTTATGAAAGGTTGCCGACCCCTGTAATAAATTAGCTAAAGATTTATTAACTAAGAAAAAGAAACAAGAGAGTTCTTTACAAGGCTAACGCAGGTCTCTCTCTCTCTCTCTCTCTCTCTCTCTCTCTCTCTCTCTCTCTCTCTCTCTCTCTCTCTCTCTCTCTCACTCTCTGCAGTCTGAGGTTCCAAAAGGTGATAGTAGCTGCTCTAATATGCAAGCGCTATATGTCCTTTGTGGCTAACCCAAGCCACGCAGGTTGGGGATCCCTTGCTTATGCTTAGAAACACTGCCCTCTTCGGATTCCAACCATCAGTGTGAGAACAATTCCTCCTTGACAGGGATTGTTCTGTCCTTCCCCCAAAGTTCAAGCTGTGATGGGAAGACGGCTTCTTTACCCTCTTCATGGGCGTGGAGGAAGCAATCAACCAAGTCTTTTGTTCATTGATGTTCCACAATGGTTTGATTAGTGGCTATAGTGTAGAGAATGTCCGGTTTGGCCAATGTACATGGCAGAGGGGCGTTGCTGGCACATGATGGCATATATCACATTGATGATGTTTGTAATATCTGCACCTGAGCACTGCACTGAGTGCAAACTAATTCCATGCTATGCAAGTTCTCATCCCTCATAGTTCCTCTCATTGAACATGGTTGTCAGCATGACTAAGCTCTTCAGTCACATTGTTTTTCATATTTCGGCATTAAAATCCTCACCTGCTAATGCTCAAAGAGAGCCTAGGGAAGCGAGTTCAAGTTGTCACCCTGGTAGGTGCTATCTAGCAAATCTGAAAGAGATTTCAGCAAAACCTGCCGGCCGGCTTTCCTGTCTGTTTTTGTTGCACCCTGTAGCTCCTACAGTCTGGGAAATACAAGAAGCAAATTTGCTGCAGGCTAAATCTTTGGCGGTTGGTGGCGCCCGATTGGCTAAAGTTCAAAAAGTGTTTTTGGTCAGAAAGCTCAGCCTAGGATGTCTGCAGATCAGTGACCGTGTAGCTTGTGTTATGATTCCTATTGCAGCTAATGTGCTAGTGGTATTCCACCAAAGAGGTGCACGGTATCTGAGTTCATAATGACACTAACTGCACTCATTGATTATCAGCCACTTAAAGCCATTAACGGCCCAGTCCTGAATAATCGCCGTTACAATCCACACTTGCCTTGGAGTGCTGGTTATGTAACAAATGAATCCATAGTATGACAGAGGCATTTCTTCCTCACGTTATAGATTAGTTAGTTCCACGAACAGTCCCACAGTGGTAACTACAGCTTTCCATTCAAGGGGCAAAGCGGCCGTAAGGGCTGAAAGACATGTTCCAGGCTGAAACTTATTTTAAGAGGGACTTTCGCACTAGGGAAAAATAAATATCTACCTCATATAAACTGTTTTAAGGCTGTAAACTCTTCAGGGAGCAGACCGTGGATTGCTATGTTTGAACGACCACTAGCACAATTGGCCTGAGGTCTCCGGGAGATTAGCTCATGTAAATATCAGATTACGCATGCGCAAACACACACAAAACCAAACCAAAAACCATGTTGAAAGGACACTGTTATGGTTGCCCTCAAAAATCAGGAAATGTACCATGTTAATTCGGTCCCCCTGGTGACTGTGAATTATGACGGTGTCTCTAATTACATGCTCACATGTTCCACAGAACCTTCCACATTCGAAGTACAGGAGGTTGAAGGAGAGCCCAGGCTGGGTGTGATAGAGAAAGCTCTAATTCCAGCAGAAATGGGTTTCCCTCCACCATCCTCCCCTCACCCCAGCAGTCTAATTATTATACATTTATTTACCCTCGAAAATCTCCACTCAGTGCTCAACATCTGGTTGTCCTTGAGGGCCAGCATTTCCCCTTGTTTTTTCCAGCTGTGTCCCCAGAGGTGGCACTGTTCTGTGGGAGCGGCCCTGTACGTTCAGTCCTTATAGCCCTTTGTCCGCAAACAACTGTCATGGCAGGACTCTGGCCTGGGAAGCGCCCTGGTTCTCAGCCTCAGGGCATCCAACTCCAAACCCAAGAAATTAATACGTGAAGCAGCCGTTCTCTTTTCTCAAGATGGAAACCGTGTTCAGAGTAGGGTGCCCGGATGTCCCAATATTGGGGGCTTTTTCTTAAATATGCACCTATTACTCCCCACCCCCGTCCCGGTTTTTCACATTTGTGCTCTGGTCACCCTGGTTGGGAGAGGGGAGAAGGATAATGGGAGAGAAAAGGGCTCATTGTTTTCCCATTGGGTGCAATTGCCTTCCAGAGGCAGAGAGGCCCAGTGGCTGGGGCATGAGACTGGAAGAGAGGAGTGGCAGTAGATTCTACCCCTGCCATTGACCTGTGTGACCTTAGAGAATGTCCATTCATCTCTCTGGGCCCCTGTTTCCCCTCCCTCCCTTTGCCTATTTTGTCCAGCGGTCTCTCAGCCGGTATGTACGGTGCCTCAGGGTCTCCAAGAGGCTACAGTTATTTGTGATGATACAAACCATAGAGGAAAAAAGAACAAATACCACTTGAAAAGCCATTCACAGAGAGCCAGGAGGGTTCGCACCAGCTTTGGCTGAACGTTAGTCACGTCAGGTCCTGTTCGGCATCCCTTATCCTTTCACTCCTCAGTTCCTGACGTCTATGAGAACTGCTAGTCATGGGCCCCACTTCTCAGTGTATCTGTCACCTCTACCAGCAACCATTGTACCCCTAGGGGAGATAGGGTGATCAGATGTCCCGATTCTATAGGGACAGTCCCGATTTTGGGGTCTTTTTCTTATATAGGCCCCTATTGCCCCCTACCCCCTGTCCCAGTTTTTCACACTTGCTGTCTGGTCACCCTAGATTTAGTGGTGGAAATTCTTGCTGCCAAGAGCAGTGGGAAATCCTCCTCTAGACGTTCCAGTTTTAGGCATGCCTGTAAAGCAGGAGCTGAGCAGACAAGGAAGCTCGCCTTAACCCGAACACTGAGGGAATGTCTATGCTACAGACTCCCCAGGGGCATACCTGTACAGACTCCCCAGGGGCATACCTGTGCACTGCAGCTTGCTACACTTCCTACAGCGACAGGAGGGAGTTTTCTGTCACTGTCGTTAATCCATGGTAGCTAAGGTCAATGGAAGAATTCTTCTGTTGACCCAGCAGTGTGTATACCAGGGCCTAGGTCAGCTTAACTATCAGAGATGTGAATTTTTCTCACACCCCTGAGCTGCGTAGCCAGGTTGAACTAAGTTTTAGGGGTAGGCCAGGCCTCAGTTCTCTGGTAGTGAAAACTGCTATTCCTAACATAAGAAGAAACGAAACATCTCCCTGGAGCTGGTCACTTCTTGTTTTTTTTAAACGTGTCACGTAAATCTATGAAATTTCAGTTGTTTCCATCTTGCAGGGTTTGAAATGAGCCCATTTCTCTCTTTTCTTTTCTAATTCTGCATGACGTTTTTAGCTGAAAATGCCTGCTGAGGTTTTCATTTTCCGCAAAGCAGAGTTTACTGAAACCGCTTTGATGACCTTCTCTCGACTATTTTCAATTTAAAATGGCATGAAAATTTTTGCAACAAATGCCCAGTTTTGGAAAAAGTCAATTGTTTTTTCAGTTGAAAACTGACCTTTAAAAAAAAAACACCCACACACATTGCAAAAAAATCAATGTCATTTGAAAAACGTTGCCCATTTCTACATCTTATTCTCCTAGGACTCTGCCTTGTCACAGTATGATCACATTTTCTTCCGTTCCTTGCCTACCTGCTCTATCTCCGATAATTAATATGTGGGTTCATACAAAGGCTGTTTTAGATCGGCTTTGTGTTTGGTGGGCTGATGGATGAAGGGTCATGGAGGTGGCATAGGAGATTGAGTGTGTAGTGGTTTAATGTAATCCAGCAGAAACCTGTCCCTTTCCACTTGTTTCCTGTTCCAATATGACTACAATTTTCAGTGCCTGTAAATAGAAATAAAGGCTTTCAGATAAGAAATAGCTTGGTTTGAGATGATACTTTTGTGAGAACTAATATGTCAGGCTTACTTGGAGATGAATTGGAAGATAATATATATGAAGAGCTCTATGTGTCATTATATAAAGCAACTCTGAGACAGGGCAATAAAAGGGAAAGTAATCCAATAACCCCGGAGAAGGAAATTCCCCACTTAAATATAATATTACAGCTCTTTGTACTGTTAGCGGTTAGGCAGGGGAATAAAACCTGATTCCTCTCTTTCTGAGAAGGAAAATGTGTCATTCATCAAAGTGGTGTCTTTAAATGGAGGAAAGTCATGGAGGCCTGACACAAAACATCTGCTTTACAAAGAAGTTTAGCTGCAAGCGAGTGTGTGGAAAAAGAAAGATGCGAAGGGAAGGAATTGGAAAATGCCTCCTCAAAATGATCTCAGTATTGTAGTTTAGCTTCTGACATAATCTATGGTCAACCTTCTTCAGTTCTTGATAATACAAGCCCAGTCTGTCTCTTGCTTTCCCTTGTGCTTAGGAGAAGAGTCATTCCAAGATACAGCGCTTGGCGAGAACATCCCAGGATATTAATTTATTGACACACATACTGTGTAGCCAGCACATACGTGAATTAAGGCATTTCGGTTTTTATACACCTTCAAAGGCCACTAACTTCCCCATCTGTTCAAAAATATGACTGATCCTTACTTTTGTTTGTAAAGTGCTTTAAAAATCTATGATTGAAAACCTCAGTAGAGGTGCTAACTATTATTTCAGGCCAAACTTGACAACCTTTGAGGCACGCGGCAAAAAAGCATTTCTTTGACAAGATTTATTTGGGAAGGTTGAAGGTACGTTCCTTTGGGGACTTAAGAGGTTGGTTCGCTGCTCTGATTTATTGGCTGGCCGGGTTCATGCGTTATTTGTGTCTGATTAGGTTTTTGCTGCCAGCTGTTCGTCATTTGTGATTGTAAGTCTTAATTAATTATTAGGTCATCCTGGGCTTTTTGTATGACTCTGGGTTGTTGTGGGTTTTTTTATTAGCATTTCAATCCAAATGAATACAAACCCTAATTAATACATTTACTATTTTAAGCACATTGAAAAGAATCTAGCACTGACTCTACCCTAGGTACTACAGATGGCTCCTATTACCCTAGTATCTGAGCATGTCCCACTCGTTAATAGATTGAACCTCAGAACACCCTAGGCAGTAGGGCAGTGCTGTTCTCCCTCGTTTGCAGATGGTGAACTGAGACCCAGAGAGACTAAGGCCCAGCTCCTCAAAAGTATTTCGGTTGCCCAGCCTCACACAGGAAGTCTGTGGTGTAGCAGGGAACTGAACCTTGATCTTCTGAGTGCCCAGCTGGTCTCCTGACCCACCTCCGCCCCTCGCATTCTGCAGCTCACGTTAACAAGGCCGTATATATGCCCAACTTGGACTGAGTGCTCTGTCATTCTTCTCTTAAGAGAAATAAGGTAAGAGGCAGGTAGCTGGAATGGTGTGTTTGCTCAGAAGGGGTGAAAGCGACCAAGTTAGGCATTAGATTTGAACTCTCCGTAGTTCAGGCACAGAGCTGAATAAATAGTGGTAAGGGGCCCAGGCATAGGCAGTCTGGCCTAGTGGTCACTGCTGAGCCAGTGTCGCAGAGAGGAGGCTGGCCCCGAGGCAGTAGTTGGCAAGCCAAGTTCAATAGGCCAGGAGCAGGGTAGGGTTAAGAAATCAGGAATAGTCACCAGACTGAAGTCAGGAGGCAAGAGTCAGGCCAGTCAGAGACTGGAAAGCAAGGCAAGGTCTGGAACCATGGCAGGCCAAGAGTCTGCTGTGGCTGTCCAGACAACTTCCTGGCCTGCCCTCCAGAGTTAAATAGTAAATGTGGGCCAATCACAGGGCAGGTGGGTGCTGTCACTCTGGCCCCTGTGGGCGGTACTTCCCACAGTGCTCCTTAGAGGTGCCTCTCCAGGACCTCCCAGTGGTGATGTGGGAGTACCCACTATCCCAGTTCCTGTAGGACTAGAATCCAGGCCTACAGAGCCTCACAAGAGGGGGCAGAGTATCTGTAAAACAATTTTTGTGCATTCAGGAATGCTGTTTGATGTGTCTGTGTCCGTGTCTATTTCACATAGATCTGTCAGCAAGTTTTCATGGGTACAGATGTTGGTGGCATGCAAATGTAGGGCCTGGAGACAGGAAGAAGATAATAAAGAAACTAAGTTAATTCGGTGCTCCAATAAAAATCTGCTGTGTGTGGAAGAGGTCAGTCCCATGCAGCCCAAGTAACAAATTAGACTCCTCGACTAGCAAATACGTGATACCTGAGTGGATATTTGCCATGAATATGAAACAATTGTGAGCAGCTCATAGGCTGCAATTTGTTCTCACTCTTTGTTGAACTAGTGCTGAATAATGAACAAATGTGTAAAGAGAAGCCTCTATGGGAGCGAGGAACCAGCTAAATTCACCCCAGGAAAATGTCTGATGAGCTCTGAGTCTGGGCTGGGCTCATCATCGGGTTGGGAGCCAACATCGAGTTCGGGTTTGAGGCAGGAGGAGCCGATTTGCTACCCGTTACGGTTTCATGGTATTTGTGTGAAATGGTATCACGCATCTTGCATTGCAAATCTCAGATACTAGCAAAATTGGCTAATGCAGCTGCCTCAAAAGCAACAAACTCAGGGCTTTGTGATTTTCAGCTGTGTAATGGGAGAAGTGACTTGCATCGAGAATTGATGGTTATATCTTGGAAGGCCAGTTCCCCTGTTCCCTGCCTGTTGTGGATCAATGGCTCACGCATTGATTATTTCCCCGTTTCCGTAGGGGAATTATTGCACTTTAGTGGAGCGCCATCTGGACAACTCAGGGGCTGAGCCACATTCCCATTGTCCATTCTTGTCAATGTAACGCCGGTGTCATGCTGTATTTATATAGAGCCTTGAGAATGACCTTTCATTGACTGTATGCCGAATATCCTAAGGCTCTTAAAGGGTCAAGTCACAAACAGAAATCGTAAATCACTTCTGTTAAGAGTCCCTTGGGGCATTCAGTAAACTAACGTGCAGCCAGGGTAAATATTTATAAACTAAGGGGCTCTTTTCTGTTTTGGGAGGTAATTGTGTTTGTGTGCATGATTTATAGATGTGTATATCTCTGTACGCGTGGTGTGTGTGTGTGTCTGTGGTTTAAATAAGCACGTGTGTATGTATGTACGTATACAATGCAAAAAACAATGGTGGTGTAGTAGATTCATTTATTTATCTTGTGTTATCATACTAGTATAATTTCTGGTTTACAAAAAGCTGGAGGTGGTTATTGTTCTAAGAGTAGAAGGGAAAAAAATCTGTGAACAAAAGCAATTGGCAAAATTTCACTTGCAAATTGAACAGGGAAGGAAAATACCATTATGCAACTATAATTTATTCGTGGAAAATCAAGCACTTATAATATCTGCTTGTCACAGGTTAAATTATAAAAAGGAAGCAAATTAGATTAATGATGAGCATGGCAACATTTCAGGGTAAATCACACAGCAAAAGCCTTTGAAAAGCTTGTATGCTCTCTGCACAGACCAGCTGTGGTCATCAGCATGAAATCAGCAACTTCTCTGGGTCTGTGGCATTTGGACTGCAGTTGAAAAACCAGGTACTGCACGGAACCCCAAACATAGGACACCATCCCATGTCGCTTCCTCTCCAGTGCCTCCTTTGTTAAGTCGTCAGTGACTGTATGAAGCTGAATAGGTGGCTGCTGTGAAGGTTACCCGGGCCAGTCTCCTTGACTGAGAAGGGCCTGAATCCAAATGTTGGATCCAGGCTTAGATCTCAGTTTGCAGTTCACACCGGTCTCTTTGATGGGCCAAATTTGAATGTTGAATCCAAACCCTCAAACTCTTGGAAGTTTGTTTTGAAACCCAGATCCAGTCTTTAAGGCTGGAATTTAAGTTCCTCCTGTTAGAAATACAAAGGGCCTGATTCTGCTTTCAAGGCAGGAGAGTGTAAAGTCCTGAGCCAACAAAGCACTTACCCAGGTGCTTAACTTCAACCATGCAAGTAATCTAGCTGTTGTCCAAAGTCATCCAAAGCTAAGCATATGGTTGAACGCTTTGGTGGATCGGAGTCCAGATCTGGAGTAACCCCACCGATATCAATGGAGGAACAGCTGGTGTAAGTGAGTGTGACCCAATTTGATCCGGATTGGTTGGGAGCCATTTCTACTTTCAAATGAATCAGCCTCAAACAAAAGCATTTTTTCCACCTCTCATATAGAGCCTGTTTCACGTTTCTCCATGCTTTATAAACACACCCCAAAGCTTTCTTTATCCTCAGAGTTTTGGGGTTTTTTTTAGTTTGATCAGACCCATTGATCAGACCCATTTTTATTCCCATACCCCAAATGTGTGACAGAATGAAGGTTGTGTAATAAACCAGCAGGGTTTGAACTTGGAGCCTTCTGTGCTGAAAGCATGGGTCTTGATCATGTAACTAAGGGAGGAGGAACTCCGTTAGCTGCTAGCAGGAGTAGTAGGTTCTGATCCTTTTATGTGGCCCAATCATTATAGGAGACATAACAGTGTGCTAAGGCAGGCTATATTTGCAAGCTGTATACCAAACAGTTCTCCAAGCAGATGCCAAATGCAAATGCTAATTTCAAATACATAATTTTGAACAGGCTGCCATGAAACTACTTAAGGCCGGATTCTGCTCTGGGTTGCCCCGGTATAAACTGTAGTAACTCCACTGCTGTCAATTCAGTTTGTTCAGATTTACACCAGAGGGCAGAATTCACCACTATGCATCTAAACCTCATTGGAATGCAGGCACTTGAATATTCACATTTTTAGGATGACAAACACATGATTGTGCTTTTTTTATTTCTCTGTAATTAGTACATTCTTTAATGATTCTGTTTCTTGAGGATGTGCATAATATTATTGCTGCTCCACAGTTCCTTATTTTGGCTGTGTATTTTCAAAATATAACCAGGGTGTAAAAGAAATGTATTTTTATATCATGTATTCCCTTGAGCTCCTCGCAGCATTTTAAAGATCCATTTGCAAAGTATCTAATTCAGGAGAAGTCTTTCCCCTGCAATTTTCGTCTGGAGGAGGAAAGCAAATCAGCCTAATGGCGGGTGAAATGATGGCTTGCCTGTGTGTCCGTAGTTGTTAGTTATTTCTGTGCTCCTTTTCGGATGGATCTCCATCTGAAATGTCACCAGTCCAATCAGAAAAACAAGTCTTGTTTGGAAAGCATGAACATTTCAAAGCACTTTGCAGTGACAGGTAAATACCGTTGTCCCCACGGGATAAAGTAGACTAAAAAGGACGGGGAGCTCTCCCTGTGCAAGCAGCAGGAAAGGACTGGGAGAATGCTCATCGCAGCAAGCTTGGTAGAAGAGGGAGAATTCTGCTCCTCTTATGCCTTAACCTCTGGTTATTCCCAAGTATGGAAGGGCTCAGTGACTGATCCACCAGCCAATCGAGTCAATGGGAAGACTCTTATTGACTTAAGTGGGAGTTGGATGAGGACGGAAGTGACTTGGCTGAGAGTAGCAGGTGAGTAGCTGAGCCATGACAAGAACCTTATCTCCTGCTTATCCTGGGCTCTGTCCATTGGACCACACTGCTCCATGAGCTGGCCTTAATAGTCAAGTCTCCATACTTCAAAATAAAAATAAATCATTCCGGCCCTTGGCATCCTTGTTGGCTTTTCTGCTGAGAATGCCAAGGATGTAGTGGCCATGGAGACTGAACTAGATCCTGTCTACCTTTCCAGCTGTCCCACTAGAGAAGGAGACAAGGAGATGCTTGCACTGCTGGTCGCACTGCTGTACCTGTTGTGTAACTACACAAGGACTTTGGTTTCCAGGGCTCCCAATCTGAAATCCTCCCCCAGCACTAAATACCTGCATCTGTCTGTAGCCGAGAGCTCATCTGGTTGCCCCATTGCCCTTGTTAGCTAGCGCTCCACACACAATTTGCCTTTCCTCTGTATATGTGTAGAATGCAATCCCAATTTTTGTCTTTCGCTATTGGCCCCGTTCCACTCCCATTTGATGTCAATAGATGCACCGTAGAGTGCATCTATTGACATCAAATGGGAGTAAAGTCACTGGAATGCAACATAACCTGGGCTTTGGAAGCTTGATGCTGTATCCATTATTGAAGAGAACATGCCATCCAGCTCTTGATCTATCCACTGGGAACCACACCAAGGCCTGGAGGTGATATTACCCACTGTTACACTTTTCAGCGGGGAAGAGTTCAATAATATCTCATTATCATTCTGCTGCCTCCCTCTGTTATCCAGTGCCATTTGCCTGTTTAACAGAGGCTATTTAACCCCAGCAGAAGAAAAATGCCAGTGACTGTGAACTCACTGACATGCTGAAATGAACCTGAACCGAGGCAGTGGATGTCAGCTGGGTCCCTCTGGAGATCACTAAGCACCTTGGGCGGGGTGGGCTGATCTTTATGAAACACCCACAGTGATTGCCACTCAAAAGCCAACAGTGAACACCTGGAAATATAGTGTTGGCCTGGACTTTCCTAGCACCATATAGTTGCTGGGTAAATGTGTGTTGGTTTTTTGAAGAGTGACCCCTGTACCTGTCCATTGTTTCATTTTTATGGGAAAAGCTGAATATGGTGTATGTGATGCCCAGGAAAAAGCAGACTGGTGCTCTGGTCAAAATGGAGCCGATATGCACTAGCGGTCTGAATGCCGCCATAATTGCTAGGTGTTAATCTATATGAATACTGAGGTGTAATCAGGGCATACGCTGTATATGACCAGGTCAGTGTGGGGAAGTTATTGCGTATTGAGTTATAAAACTTTCCTGTGTATTGAGCGAACCTGTGTTGGGGTTAGTGGAATATTTATTTATTATTCACCTGGAATGCTTGAAGTCAATGGGGGCTGGGCATGAAGGCAACACAGCAAACAGTTATGGGGCAATTACAGCCCGGTGCTCCGGGAACACTGTTGTTTTCCCAGGCTGGGAGCGGGAGCTCAAAAGAAGATGATTAAAGAGTTATACTGTTGTTCTGAGGGGGCTTTTTTTCAGCGGCTATCTAGAGGCACAGGCTGACACAGAGAGACAGACTCTGCTGAAAGAGAGTGTGTGAATGCACTGGCTCTTCCCGGATCCAGGCAATGGTCAGTGTTAGGGGAAAGCAGGCATTGTGCTTCAGCTGGTTTATTGGTTTTTAAGATATGTTGCTTTAAGGAAGCTGTTCAACCACTAATTATGTCATTGCCCCAGCGAGAATAGATGGGGTGCGTTTCCACCCCAAGAAAGAGGGGCAGCCTGCAACTGAGAGAGGTCTTCCTGGAGAGCTTGTGGCTTGAAATCCTGCCGGGAGGTTTGGCCAGTGTGCTGTGGATTTAATCCTGGTGTTCTCCTTTCCAGCTTTCCCGTGCAGTTTCCCTGGAAGCTCAGTTGAGCTGGGCTCTCATTCTTAGTGCATTTGGATGTGGCGGCTTTTGAACTTGTCTCTAAATTCTCAAATACTGCAATGGGCTAGCCAGTGGCTATTTAAATCACTGCTTTGGACTGCTCAATGGTGTCGTAAGTTCTGTAGTGTTAAGACCTAATGATTCCTCTTTAGATTAACAGCAGGGGAGAGGGGTGACTTGAATTCTAGGCGTGCTGCTGCCAAGAAGTTACTAAAGGGATGATAGGGGTGGCTTAGGGACATCCCATGAAATCCCAAGGTGGTTGTGGAAGATACAGGTAGAACTGTGGTGGGGGGAGTGGTTTAAAGTGAGACAGGCTCTGGCATTTTGGACCCTTCCTCCTCCTCCCAAGAGAACATATTAAATAGCCGACAAATGGTGTTTTAGATTAGCAGACACCACTGTTCTGAAGCTGTGATCACGTGGGGTAAATAACACACATCCTTACAACTGTCTCCAATCCTGCCGTGTCTTGCCAGACCCTTTTCGCCCGCTTTCCTCAGAGTCCCAAGTTGGTTTTGAAACGAGACGTCGATGTTTGAAATAGAGAAAGCCACACCAATGTTTTCAAATAGAGGGGTTGTCTTGTAAGTGCCACAAACCCGAGTATGTTCCGGGCCGGTGTTTAAAACCTGTCCCCTTTTGCAGAGGAGTCTGGGAACAGTGAATGGTTTGACATGCCCTGTGTGTCTGGAAATACATTCCTGAGCACCAAGGAGGGAAGTTACAGATGGAGAGTCAGCCTGAGAGTTGAAATTTCCCTGCTGTCCTAAACGTCAGACGGATCCCGGACCTAATTTTTCTGCATGGATTTTGTGATTTAATTAAGAGACGCTCTTGCACTGAACGTCCTCCCCAGATGGAGGAAACTTTCCCAGCTGGGGTTTTTTGTCTTGGCGGCTTTGCATGCCGGATTAGATGCCATTCCTTCAAAGAGATTCATTTGACTCCCTTGCCCAGCAATAGCAATTAGGATAATGAATGGTCTGCCAAGTTCACGCAAGAAGTGCCATATACCCACAGGCAAACGGCTTTCTGACCTGTTCACCAACAAAGCAACAAAGAAATACACACTTAGTGCATTACCCAGGCTGGAACTTTAAGAACGGAAGAAAACGTTCCTTTTACTTGTCACATCCCAAACCATAATTTCTCCTGTCTTCCAGGAAGTGCCTGCTAAAGGAGTCACAGGACTCTGTCACTTCTGCTAAAGGAGTGTGGGATTTTTGCATGATCCTGACACCTGTCCTGCACCCTGACCCAGTGGTGATAAATCCTAGGAAGAACGTGAGCTCTGCAACAGAGGCTTTGTTTCCTTGATGCAAGAAGCACAAAAGACCAAACTTACAAATACAGTAGAGTCTCGATTATCCAGAATTGGATTAACCAGGATGTGGATTAACCAGGATGTCAAAAAAAATATGCGCAACTCACAGGGCCGGCTCTGGCTTTGCTGCCGCCCCAAGCACTCACAAAAAACCCCACTAGGGCACAGGGCAGCCAGTGAACCAACACCCCCAGCCCCCAGTGCAGGATGGCTGGTGAATCAACCTTCAGTCCCCATATTTCCTATGGATGGTGATTATCCAGGATTTTATTAACCAGAATTATTTTTTTCCCTATCATCCTGGATAATCGAGAGTCTACTGTATCTGCCATGTGGGTTTTTTAAGTCACACGCAGATACTTACAAAGACTGGGACAGTTGATGTCACTCCTTTATCTCCTCTAGTGTGCGCTAAATCTTAAACTAGCAAACTTCTTGCAGACTCCCTGCAAATTGACCCAAATGTTTGCGATACAGATCTTGGCAAGGTGGCTTCACTAACAGCAATAGTGTCTGGCTGGCTGACTTCTGCCATTCAGTGTGATAACTAATCTATCATGGTATTTTTAAGGCAGCTCTCATTTTGATGCTAAGGCACTGTGTACAATTACACAGAGATCATAAGCAAAATGGCACTATTTCCCTTTGACCATTGCCCATGCAATAGTGCAGTGTTATGATCAGGCCGGATACTGCGTAGGAGTTCCCAGCAGAAATGTTACAATCATCTGTGGGGAAAAAAGAGTAGATTTGATTTATTTCCATAGCGGATGAACACAAGACTCATACGTGGTGGATCCAGATTTTCAAGAGGGCGAGTTCCCCTTCAGGCCCCTACATTAGGGCTACTCCCTGAAAATCATTCAGGGAGGTTCCTAAATGAGAGCTCTGCTCTCTTGAAAATCTGGTTATGAATCCGGAGCCCTTCTGCAAATTCTGTCCCTTTCCGCCACTGCAGAGGTACCAGGTTAGGCCCCAGCTCCACAAAGCATTTAAGCAAGGGCTTAAAAGATAAGTCCTCCTGAAGTCGACAGATTTCAATGTGTGCTGAAATGACTGTTTCCGACCCATGTGCCAGGGGGTGTTGTCTTTGCCGCAGCATAAATTCCCAGGTTCAGATTCTGCAGGGGAAGCTCCGGACTGTTTTGCAAGCCTGTGAAATGGTGAAATATGCAGGGGCGTCTCTTGGCTCACTACATCGGCTTTTGTCCTCCAAAACCCAGCCCCAGCCCTGAGTTGCTTGAAATGCAGGTCTCCAAACTCTGACGGGAGGTGGGTTCAGATCAATGGAGCTGGTTCTGCCAGATGTGTGAGTAACCCACTGGTCAGTGTGTGTTACGGGTCCTCTTCCGTGCCAGTCCGTACAGGGCATGAGTCTGTCATAGTCTCAGCTACGTAGACTAGCATCCTTAGCTCATGCTTTTAGGCCCCGGGGGTCCAGATTCAATCCCTTGTGCGTTGGCCAAGTTAGCAGCTGTCACATTGACATGAGCACGTTTTCAGTTCAGCCCACCAGTGGTCAATCCAACTCCCATTGGAGTCCACGTGCCTCCTCCTGTCTTGAGGGGGAAAGAGCTCAAACCCCGGAGAGCGGGACGCCCTGTATCTCCTGTACCTGCATAGCTCCATCTCTACTCCAGTGCCAGCCCCAAATGCTCAAAATACAACGTAAGCACCTACCTGACAGATCAGTACAACTGAGATTGAATTCTGCATTTTATTTCTCCAGCAGTCCGATGAAAGTCAAGCCACCAACACGGCGTGTGCAGAGACAGGCTATTTCTTTATTATGGTGCCATTAAATTGTTATCCCCGTAACAACATATTTTGAACAAAAGCAGCAATTTGCATAATTCCGAAAGGGCCGAGGCATCGTACGTCTTCATATAGCACTCTGAAAATGCGATGATAAAACGGAGTTCACAGCCTGAGGATCTATTGCAGGCTGTAATAGTGTGTCACATATTAAGGGAACAGGTTTGAAACTACATTATATTATTAAAATTCATAACTTTGATTGATAGGGGTTTTTAAAAACAGCAGCCTGCCGATATAAATTGGCTTAGGAAAGTCAACTGTAATCCACACAGGTCCAAATAATGACATTTCTTCCAGGATGGCCAGAAGGCTGAACAGCAGAAAATAATCTCCAGGCTCCAGAGATAAGGCAAGTGCCCGAGGGAAACGGGACTCTAAAATATTCATGCAATTGTAGATTGGATGCTGGAAATCGCTTTTCCCAATGGCTGTGTTTAGGAACTGATGAATTTAGTTACTACATCTTTATATTTATCGCTCAATAAACAAGATAGGCTCCTCTGCTACTCGCAGCAACACTCATTTAGTCATTTCGGTGCTAAGGAAATTAGCTTTCTGGACAAGAGGAAGGTTCGTTAGTGAGCAGTTTTCATGTAAAATTAGGAGAATTTGGGTTTTAATCTTTCCCCAGTAAAAGTGGGGGATTTTGGACGGCTCTCTTGGAGCAAGGCATGTTTGAAAATGGAGACACCTGTATCTCTTGGGGGATATGTGAGTCGTGTAGTTAGCTGGATATGATCATCATTATTCAAACTAGGAAGGGAAAAGCGGGGGAAAGTCCTTATTGCTGAAACCAAGATCTGGGCTAGGGTTCTGGGGAAGGCGATGCAGAATGGGGCTGATCAGAGCTACTCAGCCTGAGCCACTTTTCAATAAACCCCTCCACCTTTGGCTTCATTTTTCCTGTGCCTGGGATGAGTGTCGGCTCGCTGCTCCTGCTGGGAAACGGAGGCCTCTCCCTTTGGGTGCTGTGTAAGCAGCCAGATGCCCAACCCCTCCTGACAGAGGGTAGGAACCAGGCCAAGCCACCCGAGGAAGGGAGTTTGCTCTAGCGGCTTGAATAGGAAAGCGGAAATCAAGGCTTGTGGGGTTTGTTCCTGTCTCCTCTTGTGACTTCCTGCAACGCTTTAACTCCCTGTGCCTCAGCTTATCTGTCTGTGAAATGATGCTCACATATCTAGCTCACTAAAGTTGTGCTAAGCATTGAACTGGAAAGCTCTTCGGAGTTGGGAATCCCCGTGGAAGTATATGAGGAGAGTCAGAACAAAAATTGCTCTTCTATCTAGCAGAGGTGCTGCACCATAGCTGTCCTTAGAGGTTCAAGGAGCTGGGGCGAGGGGGCTTTCTCTCTTCTTCCCTCCCTGCTGTTTTTCTTTCCAGAGGCCTCTGCATCCCCTGTAAGATAGCCTCAAGCATCCTCTCAGCAAGATGTCTGCATAGGAGTCACTTCAGATCACTTCCACTGCTTGCATCCGACGAAGTGGGTATTAGCCCACGAAAGCTTATGCTTCAAAACTTTATAGTTAGTCTTTAAGGTGCCACAGGACTTTGTTACCACTTCAGATCTAATTCATCGGAGCTGATCGGTGGTTCAGAACAACCCACTCACCTGGCCAAAGGACGCCACAGGACACCCCTCTAGCTTGGAGCCGGGGGGAGCGGGAGGCTAGGTGGTAGGGTTCTGGGGAGGCCTTTTCTGAGAGTGTTTCTAGAGAGACATTTTATTTTGATTCAGGTATGCAAGGGCTCCCCATCATGAGCCTTCTGCAGGGTTAGGGCTGCAAGTGAAATGCCCCCATTTCCAGCTGATCCGAATGACAGGCTGGAGACTGGTTAGTCTAGGGCTGTAATGTACTGGGCATCCTAATGCAGCTACAAAACTAGTTAAATTAGGGATCATACATGGTTGCTCCACATTGTCAGTGACAATTTGCTACCTTTTAAATTGCCGCACTGCTGTGATCCAGAATCTAAAGTTGCATTTAAAAAATCATTAAGACTCTGTAGCCCTTACGGTTGAGAAGATACGTTCGCTTTTCTTTGTGAAGGTTAACTGATGCCAGAGTTTGCAGACAGCCTGAAACAATAGCTCTGGGCCCTGGGAGCTGCTTTCTTTTGTCTCACAGTTGCCTGGATACTGAACCCTAATGCTGGCCATTTAAATTTCCTCGTTAACGATATTTCACTGCTGACACTTTCAGCAGAAAAATCCAGATGTGCTTATTTGTCATTGTTGGAGGCAGGGGCAGGTGGTGGGATGGAAGGAGAAGGGGGGCAGCTAATTGTTGTCCAGGGTAGATGAAGCGCAGAATGGAACATTCAAACACTCCCACACACTCATTTCTCTAGGTTTAAAGCTTCTTCTTTTTTTTGCCCCAAAGTGGGAAGAAATAGAAGATGCATCCCCGAGATCAAATACCTCACCTCACTCTCCTGTTTCCTAGGTGCCGTTCCCCTTAACCGCGCCTTCCCAATGCTCTGAGCACTGTTAGTGCAGAATCCTCCAGCACAAAGAACATTTCAAATGTGGGGAGCAGTAGGACATTGCATTTAATACTCAGGTACGTAAACAGAAGGAATTCTGGACTGACTCAACTGGACTGTGCAGCAGGGAAGGCCTCAAATTTCAATGGTATCTACTCATTTGAGAGCGCCAGCTCCAGACACCAGCAGCCTGGAGCTCAGAATTGCAGAGCACCCAAAAATCTAGCTGAAGTCAATGGAGGCTGAGCACCTCTGGGCTCTCGGGTGTCCTAAGGGAAGCCCTAGACTGAGAGGGTGCATTGGTGAGACGGGTTGCCCCCCCCCCCCAATCTGACACACTGGGGTCCCACTGAGTCTGCCCATTCCACCAGCCTGGACTCCCTCAATCTCTCCTGCTGGGCCAGGTCTCAAGCCTACACACACACACACACACACACACACACACACACACACACACACACACACACACACACACACACACACACACACACACACACACACACACACACACACACACACACACACACACACACACACACACACACACACACACACACCTGCAGATACTGAGCTCAGCTCTGTGGGGAAGACTCAGCTCAGGTATTACCCAGCTTTCAAGTGCACGTCATCTTTGGGATGCAAACCCCAAATGATCTCCTATTGCACTGCAGAGCGATCTGTGCAGCATAAACCCATGAAATCCACCCCCTCCCTCAATGTGGGGGAAGAGAAGCACAGCTTTCCTCCCCAACTCACCCCCAGTTATGAATTACACAAACTGGTTATAGGAGAAACAAAAAAATCAGATTATTAAGTACAAAAGGTAAATTTGAAGGGATTATAAGGGATAGCAAACAGATCAAAACAGATTACTGGGCAAATAAAACAAAACACGCAACCTAAGCTTAATACACTAAATTAACTGGTTAATGGTAGCACGTTCTCCCCCTAACTGTTATTGTATGCAGGTTGCAGAGTTTCTTGAAGGTAAACTGCACTGCTTGCAGCTTAACTCGCTAGTCCTTTCACAGGCAGACCTTCCTCACCTGGGCTCAGCCCCTGTTGACAACAATGGCTGCACAAGGAGTGTATAACTAAAGCACCTGTCACCTCAGGACAAGGGCATAATCCCCTGCCCACCAGGCTGATGGGCTATCAATAGATGTCTCTCCCGGCAGAAGGGTAGGCCATTTCACGGCTGCTTATTTGCATACAGCTGATGAAGATGTTCCAGCTCTTGATTTTTAAAGATGATTTTTCAGTGCAGAGAACATCACTATCAAGGTTTTATGATGGCCCTGTCGAAATTAAACGAAGATTCATAAAAGTGTCAGCAAATGAAACCATTATGCCCGAACTGTATTAAAGCTAAAATGACCTTTCAGATAGTTGGGATTTTATGGTATATTATAAATTCTAGATGAGTTGGCAGTGTTATAAGTAGGACATTAGGAGGAACATCTTTTCCAGCGATACCTTAGGTAGGAAGTCCTGCAAGTCTCTATCATTTGCATATTCACCATGCTCAGATTCAGATTTGAGGGTGTTTTCCATTCTGTGTTGGCAAACGAAACAATCATGCCGACAACCTTCTATTTACACTGACTCTCAGCTATCTGCTCTACTTTGTAGGCAGTTGGCTAATTAACTCACCCTATTTTCTTAACTATTTCTTCACTAAATATAAACTCTTCAGATGACTGTTTCCATCAGACATTTGAAAGGGACCGAGAAATCATCTGATCCAAATCAAGAATGAAATTTCTTTACCTATGTTACTAACACCACCTTAGATTAACAGTGAGAGAAATCTTAAATGGACTTGTCTCTAAGCCCATTCTTGCCAACATTCAAGAATCATAGGTTGGGATCCCAAAAATGATGAGATTGAGTTTAAAAAAATGAGATTTTTAAAAATAAATGTGTGGGGGGGATTATTTGCCTTCTAGGGTTTTTTATTGGGGGGGGGGATCATGTTTTCAAACTTTGTTCTGCCACCATGAGAACTAGAAATGTACTTTGTTTAAAAAAAGAAAGCTGAGGGCTGGGCTACAGTGTGAGGTGTTTGAACTAAACTACGCAAGTGTCTTAGTTTGACTTACCTGGCCGTCCCCATGGCGGCGGGTCGACTGCAGCTGCTCCCCCGCCAACTCCGCTTACTCCTCCTGCGGAGGTGGAGTACAGCCATTGATTCGGGGATCGATATATCGCGTCTAGATGAGACACGATACATCGATCCCTGATACATCGAGTGCTACCTGCCAATCCGGCGGGTAGTGGAGCCGTACCCTGAGATTCTTATGTAATCGCATGACCTAGGGCTGCAGCGTTAAGAAAAACAGTAAATATCCTAAGACTTGCGATTAAATCCAGAGAGTTGAAAATGGTGTGATACGCTTTCAGCCTGGGCAAAGAAAATCAGCAAAATCCCTTTCACTTGTGTTTATAGCTAGCATCCAAATGGTTCATTCTGCTTTACTTTTTTTAAGAACCATTTAAAGATTTTTGTTTAGAAACAGGCCATTCCTATTGGAAATATCATTTGGCATCTCCATTTTGTTTCAGTCAACAAATTACAAGTAATCAATGATTCTCTCTGCTCCCCTTTCCAAATACAAAACGCTGCCCCGTCCAGCCTTCAAACATGAGTGCAAACTGGTTGAATGTTTAAAAACAACTGTTTTCATTAGAATTTTTAAAAAATTGTTGACTCAGTTCCACTGGCCTTAACCTTATTAAAAATTGTTTTAACAAAATTTAAAATTGGGGCCAAATCTGAATGAAGAAGGTCCCTTGGTGCTGAATATTTAATGCTGCAAATGAAGGAGGACCCACTCATGCTAAGGCTCGTTCCATGCCTAATAACAGTTTTTCCTTCTTAGCAAATGGATTTTAGTTTGCTAATTATCTAGGTTCCAAAAAGATGGTGCAACCAGCAAACTTTTTTAAAAAGGGAAAACGTTCCACCAAACAACATTAAAAGGATCATCCTTTTCCTATCCTCCTTTTCTTGAAATGAAGAATTCTTTAGCACTCCCATCTGGATACAGTCGTTGTCCCAAATGAGGAAAGAGGCTTAAGGAAAGCACATGCGGTAGGCAGAGCATAGGGGAAACACATGACCCTACGGCCTGATCCAACTTCCAGTATCGTCAATAGTCATAATCCCACAGGTTTCCATGGGAATTGGATTAGGCTCCACAGAGAGAGGCAACATAATCTCAGATACATCAAGGTCTATGCTGTATCTACCTATGGCAGAGCTTTCCAAACTGTGTGCCGCGACACATTAGTGTGTCGGCGGCAGTGTGTAGGTGTGTCACGCGGCGCTCACTTACTTGCGTCTGCTTCCCTTGGCCCCTCCCCGGAACTTCCTAAAGCAACTAATGTTAAAGCAGCTAAAAGCACTACCCGGCCAAAACTGCTGGAAAGCTGCTGGTGCTGCTGGAAAGCAAGCTGCTGCTGCTGCTGCCAGCTTGGCCAGTGCCGGCCAGCAGAAGGGGGGCGGGAGGGGGCAGAAAGCCCACTCCCCTCCCTCCCTCCGCAGAGACAGTCATGGGAAGGAGGACTGCACCGCAGCCATGGCAGGAGAGCTCTGTGGGCCTTGCCTGCAAGTGCCGGGAGGGGGAGGGAGGGGGAAGAGCCCAGAGAGCCTCTCCGCGCCCTGCAACCTGGCTCTGCCCCCCCCAAGGGTCCCCCAGCCTCCCCTTGCTGCCCCCTTACACCTTCTCCCCAGGAGCAGAGCGTCCCTTCTCTTCAGTTCCGTGCAGCAACATGCTGCCTCCGTTGCTGCAGGGTCCTAGCGCCCTCCTGCTTCTGCTGCCTGTGAGGGGGGTGAGTGAGTATGCTGCTGCTGAGGGGTGGGGGCAGGAAAGGAGGAAGCTGACCCAGAGCTTGCTGCTGCGGGCAGGGAAAGGGCTGGGGGGGAGGGGGGGAGTCCTCCTCTCTGGCTCCAGTCCCAGAACAGCCTGCCTACACCCATCCCAAACTCATCCCCAGCCTGCCCTACCCCAGAGCCCACACCCCAGCAAGAGCTTATCCCCCTGCACCCCAATCCTCTTATTCCACCATATATTGAAAAGCTGTGTTCATCCCATCAACCTCATACATCCCATTAAAATGGTAAGTAGTTATTCAACTTTAATTCTTGCACATATTTGCATACTGTTACTCATAAATGACAACAATGTATGTTATTTTCTTACAAATCATATATTTTTAAAAATATAAATGAAAGGTTTTCATGAGATATGTTGTGTCCCCATACATTTTGTTATTACAATTTATGTATGTGTCCGTATCTCTTATAACGGGTTAGTTTAACTTCTGGTTTGCTAGTAAAACTGAATTACTGTGTCGCGAAATGCTGCATGTCTAAAAAGTGTGTCACCAACTTGAAAAATTTGGAAAGCTCTGACCTATGGTATCCAGTGAGCAACCTATTCAAACAGCCTGCAGTGATGTGGGGAGGAGAATTCCTGCAGCATAAGAACTGCACTGGGATTTCACAGACATCCCTCCTCAAAACCCCTGCTCTAGGGCTCTGCCCAGGTGTTTCAATCACACTTCTCACCGCTGGTGTTGAAGGACTCGATACTGCACCAGTAAAGTTAAGTGGAGGTTTCTGTTAACAAGATAGAAGGATGCTCAAGGCCTAAATATCTGACTCCAGTAGGGTGACCAGACAGCAAATGTGAAACATCGGGACAGGGCGTGGGGAGATAACAGGAGCCTATATCAGAAAAAGACCCCAAAATCCGGACTGTCCCTATAAAATTAAGACATCTGGTCACCCTAGACCAGTGGTTCTCAAACTGGGGGTCACAACCCTCCACGGGCTCGTGGGACGATTCCCAGGGGGTCGCAAGCTGTCTGCGCCGTCGGCAGCATTTTGGTGGCAGCCCAAAACACGGGGCTGTGTCCGCCAAAAAGCCGCCGAAGTGAAAGTTGGACTAGATGATCTCCAGAGGTCCCTTCCAACTCTGAGATTCTATGATTCTATGAAAGCTTCCCTTTTTGGTGGCATTTCAGTAGACACTTAAAGAAACGTCGCGTGCCCACCGAAAGCGGAAGCTTTCACTTCAGCGGCTTTTCGGCGGACATACCTCCGGGCCGTGAGAGAAATCAGATCACCAAAAAGGGGTCGCAGTTAGGAAAAGTTTGAGAACCACTGCCCTAGACACCTGTGATAGAAAGCCAGCAGCTCTCTGCTTGCTATCTCCTTGGAAGGCACCATCGGCACTAAGCAGCAGACAGATTTTTTTGTTGGCCGTTAACGTTCAAATAAAGCCAATTGAAAGTACAAGCGACAAGGGTTCTTGGGCTAAACCATTCTGCAAAGCCTGTCCCTTCCAGCAGATAATTACTTCTGACATTAGCTAATTGCATCTGCATTCCTATAGCTAGGAAAATAGTGCCGTTCAGAGCAGACTACGCAGTGCCGGCACTGATTGTCTACCTAATGGAGCAGAACTCCTGAAAAATCATTTGCATTTATCGGGAGCCTTTTACATTTGTCACAAATTAAGCCAAAAAATAACAAAAAAACCCAACAAACCCTTGAGGTTCCCCCCCCCCCTCTCCATAGCACTAATATTAAATGAGCCATCAAGAGGAAGGGTGGGCTGTCATTTGAAGACCTGAAACTGGGACTTGAGTGATTAGGGCTCAATTCCCAGCTTCACCATAGACGTTCTCTTTGACCTTCAGCAGGTCGCTTTGTGCCTCAGTTTCCCCATCTGTAAAATGGCGAATAGTACGGCTTCTTTTGTCTGGCTTGTCTATTTCGATTGTAAATGTTTGCAGGCAGGGACTGTCTTCTATGATGGGTATGTACAGCACCAAGCCCAGTGGGGTCCTGATCTCAGATGAGGCATCTACCTGTGACTATCATCCAAATAAGAACATTGAGACGCAGCATTGTCTAGCTAGTAAACCAGGGGACTGGGTGGCAGGAGACCTGTGCCTTGTTCCTCTCCATAGGTAATTTGAGCACTAAATGCCTCAGTTTCCCCCGCTGTTAAATAGGCCTATTACGATAGACCCATCTCTGGAAAGTATTTGGGTTCCTCAGGTGAAAGGTGCGGCATCATACACATTGTTATTAGAAACAGAGCCCAGCACACGGGGATGGAACGCTAAGAGTTTCCGTATCGTTCGAATCATCACGCCCACTTGGCATTAGCCAGCTCCAAGAACTCGCAACTTAGCCTCTGGGAGGGTCCTAGCTTAGGCATTATAACAACAATGCCTCTGACCCCACTTCCCGGCATGCGCGGAGTCAGAGGTGGGGACAGAACGGACTAGGACCTCCACCCTGAGACCAGCAGGGAGGTTTCGGATGGATTGATTCGGACAGGCAGTTTGTAGGGCCACTGATGATCAAGGGCGGGTTATCCCTTTGTGAGAGGGGACAGCCTGCCTTGGAGACGGCTTTTAGTTTCCGTTTTGAGCTTGCGTGAGAAGCAGAATACCTCAAACAGTCTCCCATTAACTCCCTGTCCCGGTGATCTGCTGTGGGATCCAGTGCCCAGGTTCAGACAGTTCCTGCGGAGACTCATGTCCAGATTGGCAGATGTCCACCCTGGCACGGGCTACCAAGGACTCCAGACCAGGGACAAAGATACCGTAAGAGAACTCGTGTTTATATACAAGCAGGCCAGTGTTCACAGCACGGCAGCACGCAACTCCAGACTCATCCTCAGCATCACATCTGCCTGGGAAAGTGCCAGGGAGGGCAGAGTTGTAAGTATTAGGAGGTGGGGAACTCAGTGTTTTGTTGCTGTATTAGTACTTATCTTCCCCCCGATCCAATTTTTCTGCTCCCAGTGGTATCCTATTGTTATTTGGTATTCTCCCCTTGTTTTAGGGGTGAATCATTTCTTTGCTTGGGATTGTGTAGATGGATTTTATTGTGTCTTGTGTAGTGGCCTTCCCAGCATTGGTAGTATTATTCATTTCCCCCAAAGGACAGCACCCCTTGTACGCCGGGGCACAATGAGGAGTCCCCTTGAGTGGAGGCACCAGGCAACACAAAAAGAAACCCAACCCGTGCTAGGAGAGGAGAGAAACCACTCCCAGAGCAAGCAGAGGGGATGAAGTTTGAGCCCCACCTCTGGGGAGGTGCAATATAACTCATGGTTGGCAAAGCAGCACGCACCAAGTGAAATTACATGGTCACCTTTGCCCTGAAGAACACATCCCATATAGTCTTATGGTATTTAATGGGACTGGAAGACTCTGTACATTATGAACTAGTGTCAACCTAGAAAAGCCTCATCTCATGCAGACCGGCTTTTAGGGGGTCCCACAGGCTGAAAATGTTTCTATTACGGGTAGGATTCTTAAAGCCTTGATTCCCTCAGCTCAAGTAAAGCAGTAATACCACCGTGCCCCCCTGGGATGCGTGGTTTACTCAAGCATCCCCTGTTTAGGTTTTTAGTGCCGAGTACCTTCTGTCTCTCATTAAAAGCATATTGCTACTACCACAGAAAGACATTCAGCTGGTGGATTAAGAAAAAAGGGGGCGAGGGACATCTTATTACTCTCTTCTTAGCTGGATGGCGTCCAAGGAACGATGTTCTGTGTTGAAAGCGTAGCACACGCTGCACAGTCAACAGGTCTGGGAGTGCGCGTGGGGCGGGGCAGTGGGAAATAATTGAATTATAATTCAAACCCCATCATGGACTGGGGCTTTGTTTGCCTCTGACGTGTCTGGGGAAAGCAGCCTCTTTGTACCATGGGGGGAGCTTTTGCCGCAGACCAGAAGAGCTGCTGAGCGTGGAACAAGGTATCGTCAGTGCAAGCTGCTGGTCTCTTTTTATGGAGCGGTGTTTGGGGCGCTAGTGAGGGATGTTCCCCATAGCAGGAGGGGAGGCACTACTAACCTAATGGAGCCGGGGAGCTGGCATATTTCAGTAGCTCCATCACCATCTGAAACTTAAGCCTGCAACTCAGTTGTGTGTGTTTATCTGTTTTTACCCTGCAAGTAAGTCATTTCTTTTTCCTAGTTAATAAATCTTCAGATAGCGTATTACAAGACTGGCTACAGGTGTCGGTTTTGGTGGGCGCTCTATGCTGAAAATTGACCTGGGATAAGTGAAGTGTTCTTCGGCCTGGGAGCAACCTGACTATATTGTGATCTCTGGTGTAAAGTGACCTTCTAGCACAGAGCTGAGCTTGCTTGGGTGGCTGGATAGATTGGGCTGCCCAAGGGGCCTGCCTGTGTCTCCATCTTAAGGCTGTATAGTGCCGTAGGAGTCGATGTGTTACATGGCTGGTAAATGCCTATGTGCCCCTCTGCCCGGCTGCACCCAGGTTGCTGGTTGCACAATATGCTCCACATCACAGTCCTGCAGTCCAGCTTCCACCTCACTCAGGAACCACACCCAGAGCCGCGGCTCAGAGCCTGACGGGAGGGAGGGTGTGGGTCTGTGGGGGAGGGTGTAGGGGTGTGAGGTGACCTCCCAAATTCCTAGCGGTGCTGCCATGAGCCAGCGACGCCTTGCACAGGCTTTCTTGCGGGCTATTTCTGCGTCCCACCCACCAAGTGTGTACTACAGCGAACGGGCAGCGTCACCATACTTAGCAGCGTGTGTCAAGCCAGGGCCCTAAGGCCACTGGCAAGCGAGAGCAGCGAGGGGCAGTGGGCCAATCGAGGTATTGGGGGTGGGGCACCTGGGTTCAGTGCTTGACTCTGCCCCAAATTGCCTGTGTGTGTGGGGGGGCATGTCACTTAATCACTGCGGGGGGGGGGGGGGGAGGGATGACGAGAGGAGAATTTGTTCCTGGGCCAGGGCAGGGGTTGCGGCGGGTGGATCGTGCCAGCCTGGCTCAGGTGCGGCAGCCGCAGCAGACTGCGTTTCACCACGTCACACCAGGTATTGCTAATTCTCCCCGGCCTGGCACCCAGCGTCACCCTGCCACAGTCCCAGGACTTGGCAGGCTCTTCGCCCGCCCTGCCGCGGTGCTGGAACACCTCCAGGGGCAGGGGTTACACCGGGACCAGCCCCACTGTGCTTAGTCCTGCCCCCTCGCCTTTGTCCACCAGCCCAGGGGGCATGGCCGGCCTTGGGGGGGGGGGGGAGGGGCACCCGGGTGACCGCTGGGGGGGGGGGGGGCTGTAGTCAGGGGACACTGTGTGGCAGCACAGAGGTGTGCGCTGCTGGTGTCGAACCCGACACTGCTCCCTGTCGGCAGGGGGAGCGTCCAGCTTGCTCCCAGTGGGGGACCACGTGAGCGGTGATGTACAGATACTTCTCCCTCCCCATCCCCCCCCCCCACGGCCTCCGCGTGTCCTCTAGGGCACTGGGGGGGGGCAGGGGGACGAGGAGCCGCACCAAGCGCTCCCTGCAGCCAGGGCATTGTCCCCACCTGGACTGGGCTGTGGGGTGAGCAGCGGAAGCTGCTGCTCTCTGCCCTCCTCTTACGCAGCCCAGGTGGGGACAGTGGTGTTGCTCCTCACCCCCCCCCCCCCGTAAAAGCTCCCCTTGGGGTGCATGTAGAAGCAGCTTTCGGGGGGGGGGGGGGCAATGCCAGCTGCTCCATGCTGCCAAGTCAGTTTTTCCCAACTGGTCGCAGGAGAGGGTGCAGGGGTCAGGGGGCACTGGGGGGGGGGGGGCAGTGCAGGGATTGGGGGCACAGTGCAGGCATATGGGGTGCAGGCGGGAGCTGCAGGGATTAGGGATATGGGGGGGCACAGTGCAGGGATGGGGGGGTGCAGGCGGGAGATGCAGGGATGGGGGGGGTGCAGCGGGAGATGCAGGGATTGGGGGGGGGGCACAGTGCCGGGATTAGGGAAACGGGAGGTGCAGGGGGTTAGGGGTGCAGGACGGAACTGCAGTGGACTAGGGAGATTGGGGGGGGGCACAGTGCAGGGCCTGGGGGGGGGTCAGGGATTCCATAATGACCGGGGCAATGAGGGGGGGCACCTACAGAGCCCAGGGGCAATGGGCGGCACTGCGCCTACGAGGGCCAGCGGCACCAAAATGCAAGTTTGCCCAGGGCACCATTTTCCCTCAGGCCGGCCCTGCCCAGGGGCACTAGGCGAAGTGTGAGGCTGGCTCCTTGTGCCGCAGATGCCCAGGTGGCCGCTAGCACTAGCCCACCTCACACCATGCCGTAACGGCATCACTGGTTGGCGACTGCCGCCCTACAGGCCTCACAGTGGCTAGGGCGGGGGCAGCCTCCCATCTAGACTGCGTGGGTGAGGCCCCGGGGCTCTGTGTGCCTCAGTTCCCCCAGGTAGCAAAAGGGGCTAACAGCATGGCCCTAGCACACCAGGGAGCGGGGTGAGAAGGTGCTACAGCAACTGGGGGGGGGGGAGGGGTAGATAAGCACGGACGATGGATAGAAATCGGGACCAACAGTTCCTAATTGGCACTTGTCCTTATAATAGGGCCATGCCAGAGCCCTGGCGTGACACAACTCTGAACTTTAGGGGGTCCAGCGAACTAGCGCCCCCCCCAAACTTTAGGGGGGGGGGTCCAGTGAACTAGCCCCCCCCCCCTTTGCACCCACTACTGCTACTGGCCTGTGCGCTGCGTCTGGGCCTGATGCCAACGGGCACGCAGCAGAAAGCGGGCTAAGGCCAAGCAATGGCTACTCAAAACCCCACCGGGCCTCACACTGGCTAAGCACGACAGGGCCACCAGCTCCCTTCCAAGAGCCGTTCTCCACTCAGCTGGAGGCCGCCATTCCCGCCCCCCCCTCCCTGTCCATACGTGGGCATGGCTTATTATGGCCCCGGCTATAAACCCTTTGAAAGCAATTTACAGTCCCCCGTCCCCCCCCCCCCCGGCCGCTGTTCGGTGCCGTGGTGCCTTTAGGCCTTTTCCGCAGTCGCTGGCTGTAGTTCTGCTCACGGCCCTTTGCTAACGCTTCAGTCTTTCTTATGGGCCCTGCCTGGCGACTGTAAAACAATACAAAAGAAAATGGCTACAGTGATTTTTTTGACTAGCAAATAAATTTATCATCACAACTTTGCGTTTCCAACGGGTGATTTCAATCGCCCCCCCCCCCCCCCCCGGAGCAGCACGGCCCTATTTTTTCTTTGCCTGCCTCGCTTTCCTTGCATTCAAAGGCGCGGTGACGCCGTTCTTCGGGGGGGGGGGGGGGGATCTTTAAAGTACGGCCGCTCAAGTAATGTGGCAGATGCTGCAGGCATATTGCCAGGGTCGTGCCTGGTCTAACAAGGCCACCCTAAAGTGTGAGTCTGCGACTGGCACTGCACTGGCAGATGTGGATGCTTTCAGGCATCCTACTGGGGCCAGCAGCCAGGAGTAGGGGGTGGAAGTGGAGCCATGCTGAGGCTGGGGAAGGGAGTCAGACATGGGGCTGGGAGCCACAGCTGGGGGTGAGGGTCAGAGCAGAGCTGGGGAGGGAGGGGGCTGAGTGACCCTCCCTCCCACTCCAAGGGGACTGGCCTGGACCCAATGTTGCCCCCCCCCAATGCTTTGCATGTTCCTCCCTAAGAGTGCAATCCCCCCCCCCTTTGGGAACCTCTGGCTTATGGAAAAGAGATCAGATGAAACTAACTTGATTTTTTTTTAATGCGACTGATTACACACATGGCTGATAAAGGTAATAGTGCTGCTAGTTATCGTTTGGTGTAGTTTTGTTCCTGAAAAATGCGACTGTAAGTGAAATGCTGTTAAGCAAACCCAATTTCCGCATAAGCATTAATGTAAACGGGTGGGGAGGGGGGTTAGGTTCCAGGGAAGTCATTCAATGTCACACACACACACACACACACACACACACACACACACACACACACTCTCTCTCTCTCTCTCTCTCTCTCTCTCTCTCTCTCTCTAAACAAACAATGTAATACTGTACACCACAATGATGCTTGTGAATCTTGGTTGAGGTGGCGGAGTCAGAGGGTGGGACATTTCCCAAGGAATGCCTTACTGCTAAATGATGAACTAGCAATTGGCTGAGCTCTCAAGGGGTAACACGTTGTTGTTAATGTAGCTGCAAACTCTACAAGGCAGCACGAATGGAGGGAGGGGAGACAATATGGCGCGCGCACACACACACACACACACACACACACACACACACTCTCTCTCTCTCTCTCTCTCTCTCTCTCTCTCTCTCTCTCTCTCTCTCTCTCTCTAAACAAACAATGTAATACTGTACACCACAATGATGCTTGTGAATCTTGGTTGAGGTGGCGGAGTCAGAGGGTGGGACATTTCCCAAGGAATGCCTTACTGCTAAATGATGAACTAGCAATTGGCTGAGCTCTCAAGGGGTAACACGTTGTTGTTAATGTAGCTGCACACTCTACAAGGCAGCACGAATGGAGGGAGGGGAGACAATATGGCGCGCGCACACACACACACACACACACACACACACACTCTCTCTCTCTCTCTCTCTCTCTCTCTCTCTCTCTCTCTCTCTCTCTCTCTCTAAACAAACAATGTAATACTGTACACCACAATGATGCTTGTGAATCTTGGTTGAGGTGGCGGAGTCAGAGGGTGGGACATTTCCCAAGGAATGCCTTACTGCTAAATGATGAACTAGCAATTGGCTGAGCTCTCAAGGGGTAACACGTTGTTGTTAATGTAGCTGCACACTCTACAAGGCAGCACGAATGGAGGGAGGGGAGACAATATGGCACACACACACACACACACACACACACACACACACACACACACACACACACACACACACACACACACACACACACACACACACACACACACACACACACACACACACACACACACACACACACACACACACACACACACACACACACACACACACACACCCCTTTAAGTACTCTGACCCCACTCGACGTATATTCCCTTTTTAAATAAAATCAGGACGTTGAGAGAGCAGCTGTGACCAGCAAGCTCCCTCCATCCATAGCCCAGTCATGTCTCCCCGCTGCTCCATGGATGGGGTAAGCGGGGGGGCATGTAGACACCCTGAAATTAGCCCCGTCATCATCCCTCTCTTTCCCCCGCACCGCAAGCAGGAGGCTCCCGGGAGCAGCTCCAAGGCAGAGGGCAGGCACCACATGGCAGTGGGGGGAGGGACATCTGAACTGCAGGCAATTGATGGCCTGCTGGGCAGCTGCTGCACAGGGAACTTAGGGAAGCGGGGAGCTGATGGGGAGGCTGCCGGTCCACGCTGGTTCCAAGCCCCCACCAGCTAGCTGCAATGGGCTGCTCTTCCTGCAAGCAGTGGACAAAGCAGGTGGCTGCCAAACAAGTTAGAAGGGAGCATTGCACCACTTTAAATGAGCATGATCCCTAATCGATCAGCACCGAAACAACGTTAACGGGGCGACTTCAACGTTAAGTTCCTGTACTTAACTTCTGTGAGGCATTAGACTGGTTAACACATCACAGTTTGATTAAGGAACTAGAATGCTGCAAAAATCAACACGGCCTATAATAAATGGTTTAACAACTGGCTGACATCTCAAAATGGAAATCATCAAGTGGGTGAGTCTCCAGTGCAGGGGCCTGCAGAGCTCAATTCTTTTAACATTTGTATCAATAACCCAAAGAAAACATCACTGATTCAATTTGCAGTGGACTCAAAGATTGGAGCAGTGGTAAGGAATGATGAGGGTTGGTCACTGGTACAATGTAATGTGGTTCACTTGATAAGCAGGGGGCACAAGCTAACAACATATGTTTCCCCATTTGTTAAAATCTGGTTGTTTTTTTAAGTCCATTGTCCTTATTCAGCCCTTCTCACTCCTTCCTTTGCTTAAAATCACAAGATCTATCATTTCATGACGCCTTTCAGCCAAATTGCCTTCAACCTTCAGATTTTCCACCACTTTCTCCCTGGACGGTTAAGCGGTGAACTTGATCAAAGGCTGTAAGTACCTAAATGGGGAACAAAACTTAGCTAGCAAAGGGCCTTTCAATCTATTAGGCAAAGCTATACACGATCTAATGGCTGGATGTTGAAGTTAGACAATTTCAGGCTAGAAATAAGATGTGCATTTTTAACAGTGAGGGTAATTAATCATTAGCACAATTTGCCAAGGGTTGTAGTGGATTCTCTAGCAGGATTCTCTAGCACTAGCAATTTTAAAATCAAGGTGGGAATTTTTTTTGAAGCTCTGCTCTGGTTCAAGCAAGAATTAATTCAGTAAAGTCCTTTGGCCTGTGTTATACAGCAGATCAGAAAAGATTTTCACAATAGTCCCGTCTGACTTTATAATCTATGACTCAATAATAACCCTCCATAGCTTTAGTTCACAAGAGAATGTTGCGTTTATACACTTGAAATCCACACACACAATTCATTAATTTTGCATTCCATTTAAGAATAATGAAGCAACACTCATAATGAATCACTGGATCTAGTTTATTCTAGTTTTATTTTTCTTATACAAGTAGCCACAGGCTAAAATCTAAACAGAGCAAACTACAAAAAAAAATCTATTTTTTTTCTTTCTTTTTTTCTTTTATACAAGGACTAACAATCATAGGATCAGTGGGATTTCAAATATCAAGACAGATAAAAATAAGAAAGGTAGAAAATAAACAGTAGAAAAGTGCTTTGCAGTTTGGGTTTTTATTTTTCCTTAACAGTTTATTCCTGAAGAGGACTGGGACAAAGAGTTTTTATTATAGTTTTTATTACTTTATTACAAAGGTAAAGATGTTACAAGTTTACATAATGCTGCAAGTACCATCAAAATAAACTCACTCTTCACTTTGTAAGAAAGAACCGGATCCAAAACCTAGTGAAATCAATGTGAGTCTTTCCACTGACGTCAGTGGACTCTGGATCCCTTCTCTTTATAAAATGTCCAGGGCGAAATCCTGCTCTCACTTACTCTGGATTTATGCCAGTGTAATTCCATTGATTTCCAGAGTCATGGCGGATTGATACTGTTTAGAGGCAAATGTGGCCCTGAAATAGCAGAGTTTTCCCTCCAAGATGCTCCTGTATTTCACACATAATCATGGCCAGAGTTCAAACGCACAGTCTGGAATTCAGTGAGATCACCATTCTAGTGGGCACAAATCCAAGTTTCCTCTTTTTGAATTTTGGGTGGGTGGGGAAATCAATTAACAGGGCCAAGGTGTTAGATCAGATCTTAGCCTGCTTTGAATGTCTCTTTATTGGGAGGGATACATTTCCAAATACTGTTTGCACAGATGATCTCCACAGGGGTCTCTGCCCCCCTACCCCTCCCATGCCTTTTACCACTTGTTTGTACAGGGGTTTTAACATTGTATTGCTTTTTTTGCTGTTCTTTTCAGAAACCCACTTGCTTTTAATCAACTAATAACACCTGCTGATGAAGACAGCTCATTCAAACACATGGCTGCTGTTTAAAGACCAAACCCCAGACCCCAATTTTCACCTCCACTGATAGCAAGCAGCAAATTTCCTCTGGGCTTATCCCAGGGAGGGTATAAAGCAAACTCTGCAGTGGCATCTCCTAGCTCTGTTTCTTGAGACATCTGTCTATACACAAATATCACATTTCCCGTAAGTACCTCCGACTTTGGGCTTCTCTGAGCTTAAATCCCCTTGTGTCTAAAGAGTTTGTAAAAAATAAAGCAAAGTTCTGTCCCAGCCATTCCATTCTTCCATCCAACCATGAAACATTAACATTGGAAATGTTTTCGGTAACCCACAACAAAGTAACAGCCGCCCATGTAGAATAGAGATGCCCACTAGAATAGAGATGCCCACTAGCTCTGAACAACGGAGACAATCCAGTGTCAAAGCTCGAGCAGCAAGTGGATTACTTCCTCCCCCCATCTTCCTTTCTACAGTATATACACAGTAAGGGCAATGCTAAGGATGAGAATCACATAACACGATGCAATTGGACACTTACATACCGTACACATGGCAGAAAATTTAAAGACCGCAATTTAAAAATGACATCTGTTCTGAATCTTTTCAGGATTTGAAATATTCCTAGCTGCAACCTGCGTGTGACAAGATATTTGAAGGCAAATCATGTGAGAAGACATACCTGGTTATAATGGTCTTTCTTTGCAAAGACTTTGTTTTGACTGCGAATGTCTGTTGGGTGGAATGGAGGGGAATGGAAGGAAGGGGACAGGGCAAAGGTGAAAGGGCAAAGGTTATCACCAAATATTCAAGAGGCAATGGGAAACGGTGGGGTGAAAGATTATTTCAAGGAGGGTGTACGCTAAGCTTTCATGACTATTTACATTCACATTGAAACCATGAGCATTACAAAGAAACCAGACATAGGGCTTGTGAGGAGAGAAGAACCCAGATCTGAATACAGGCTAAGAAGTCTGGAATAAAGGCTGGCGCTCAGAACAGAATTTGGAAATGTATTTTATAGAACGCTTTGCTTTGTTCTTAAAGCTTCCTACACATAAAAAAACCCCATTCATATTGATTCCCACCAGTAGAGGCTCTGCAATGTTTGAGAGACTTTTGTCCTCAAATCACTGCACAATATAATTTGCTTAATAAAGAGACATGTGCCAGGAAACACTTAGTGAGGTTGTTGTAGATTCACAATGCATTGTGGGTTTTGTACCATACGCCAGACCCACCATCATGGAAGTCTTTCCGTTGATTTAAATAGGCTTTGGATTGGGCCCTAAGATGACAGCCCTTCATGTATCGTTTCTTTTCTGATTGCTGCCTTCAATGTAAAATCCTTCTCCTCTTTAATCCTGGGGGGAAGTTTGAAACATTCCAGTCTGGTTTTAACACTTACAAAATTCCAGCATCTTTATGAACCAAGGAAGAGGAAGAAAAAGATACATTTCACAAATAAATACCTGAATCCAACAGTATGAAAATACCCTGTCACAGCAGAAAATTCTTCCCTGTTGAATTAAACATAAAATGCAGATATTTTCCCTGAGATAGCAGCCATCTCTGGTCAACTCGGCAACAGATCTCCAAGAACAGGTCATGCTCACGAGGGGTTATCAACACCAGGTCTTGGATATCTGACTGCAGCCAGGAAAGCGAGAGTCAACCAGGTCCGTTTATTTGAAGCAAGGGAACGCTTACCTCAGATAAACATACAGGACAAGACTTTGCTGTCAGTTAAAGCATGAGTAACTTCATAGTGAAGCTACTCTGGATTTATACTGGTGTTACTAAGGGTAAGTGCACCCTACAATAAAACCCCCAGGGTTGGCCTGTGTCAGTTGACTCACGCTCGTGGGGCTTGGGCGCTATCAAATTGCACAACAGACATTCAGTCAGGGCTGGAGGGACCCCCTGGGCCCAAACCCAGCCTGAGCCCAAATATCTATTCTACACTGCAATTTTATAGCCCTGTAGCACAGCTGACATGGGCCAGCCCTGGGGTTTCTTTTTTGCAGTGTAGACATACCCGAAGGAGGAAAACAAACAAACCCTGTTTCTTAAGGTGCAGCCTTCCGATTTCCCTTCATTTGAAAAACTGGAAAGAATTTTTTTTTTGTAATGCATGAGATAGCAGGGTAAAGAACAACCGTACGGAATGGAAGCTTTTGGATGTTCATTCTTCAGACCTACCCATCTTATTGTCAAATCCCCAAGACCACAATGACTTTACTTCTAACCATGAATTAAGACGTGTGATTGCAGCTATCACCTGCCAGATAGTCGATGGTGGGGAATACAGTGCCCTAATTCTGAAGTCCTCGTCAAGCAGAGACCTCTTGTAGACAAGAACATGACACTGTTCCTCAAAAACGTCCTTTGTGTGGTTTAGGAAGTCCAGCCACGGGAACGCAAATCCATTTGTCAGTCCTCGGGACACTGGCTAGTTCAAACTAGCCTGGTTCAAAACTGAACATTTTCAGTTTCGCCGGTGCACACATTTTTAAACACCCAGGGCTAGACTGACAGGAGGTGTAAACAGATGCAATGTTATTGAAATTAAAGGCGCCCTGGCAATTTATACCTCCTGGGAATCTGGCCTCAGCTCCTTAAGACCACTGACACACATACATAATCTTTGCTGCGGAATATTCTGCGTCACCCACACAGCACGGACAAGCTCTCACCAGTGCTCAGGAAAGACTCCCATCTTCACATATGTGGTACATAAGGCAGCCACTGTTTGCTGCACACATAACTCGAGCAAGTAAATCAGCACCACCAGCAGCGTTAGATCCCAAAAAGTGTTCTTTACCACAACAAGTCACTGGTATACAGAAACAAGAGGTTTGTGCTGGCTTCTGTTTCCTGGAACGTTATGAAGGCCACTTCAACAAATATCCAGTAAATGTAAATGGACCTGCTTAAGTCAACATCCCAGATCCTGATCGTAAAACTGATCCTTATAAGTGGACACCGTATTCTATGAAGGTGGAGTAAATAGCTGATAAAGACCTTGGGCCCTTAACACCTTGTAAAACTCCATCTACGTGGAGGTAAGTCCGGAGAGCATCGAGCACCACCTTTCTAGTTTCATTTCTGAGATGGATTGTGTTCTTCATGTTTCTCTCAGAGATGGGCGAACCTTTCTGGATAAATCAGGAACTGACCAGACTCTCTGCCCATCACTTGAACCAAACCTCAATTCAGCTTCTTTGGAGACCTGAAAAGGTTCAATTAGTGTTTTCCCAGATTTTTTTTTTAATTTTTTTGCGCAGGTCTGTGCTACTCTGTTCAGTCTGGGATCAAAAATGGAGGCATCAAAGAACCGCAAAGAGAGACGTTACTCGTCTTATTTCCCATCTAACCAGAAGCTGGATGATCATGTACTCAAACCACACAAGACAATGTCCATTGTTGCAAGGTTTCCTGTCCAGTTTTGCAGACTCAGGAGGCTTAGGTAATTCAGGTAGCATAACATCCCCTTAGTGGATCTCCAGAATGGACCCTCAAACGTTTTGAGGTTTTCCCATCTCAAACTCATATGGATATTTTGCAATGCTATGGATTTACAAGAGCTTAAAGGAAACCTCAAAAAGAGGAAAATCTAAATATCTAAAAATAATCTTTAAAGGTTCACATATATCTTTTACTGTCTTAAACCAACAGATAATCAACATCAGTTCAAGCCATTATGTTTCTGCATCTTAGAAAAAAAAATCTATTCTTGACATACTACCGTATTTCAACTAATCAAATGGCACAGCCTTTTCCTTTAATAAAAGGAAGTAGTGACAAATATGTGTTACTATTACAATATCACTTTAATATGATATTAAACTAATAACAGGTTCACAGCCCCAGGTATTTCGAGCCGAAAGCTAGTCTAAATTATGAGTTCACTTTGGCAACAGTACTGTATTCAGTCTGAACTTCATTACACACAGAGACAATAAAAACAAGAGTTCAAATGAGGGAGTCTGGGTTCTCTTTGATACCAGGTCGTAACTCAATGTATGAGGAAATACACCATCATTTTCTTTTTTCCTTCCTTCTGGTAGTAAATTGTAAACTAAGGAATACTGTGATGCTGTGCATATAGCACAGGGGCTCTGCTTTGTGACAAGTTGGGTGAGCGCTGTGTTAGAGATGGACCCAAACCAAAATGCCCAGATCAAACTTTGACATGTTTGAAATCCGGATCTCACGGTTGGAGGTCTCTCGAACAGGTACTTCAAAGCTTACATGCTGATTCTTGTTTTGATTGAAATAAAAAAAGAGACACATTTATCAAGCCCTGCAGATCACTAACATTAACCTTTTCCTTGGCTTTCGTCATACACACTGACCTTATTCCTTTAATAAGGCTCCAACATTCCCTCTGCTCCCAGGTCACCCTGCACCTCCATTCCCCACCACTTTGCCTTTCCAAACACCGGCATAAACTGGCTCCTACAAGAGAAACTCTTCTTCTGTAGCTAGACATCCCCAGCTGACCAGTAATGACCTGAATTCAGAACCCTTCCCCCCTCCCCCCAGGGCCTGAGTGCAGAGGTGCTCTGGCTTAAAGCTCTTACATTCCCACTTGCAACCTGGACAAGACAAGGACAAGAGGAATTTTAAAGGGCCAGATCACTTATAAACACCGACTCATATTCGCCACCGGCGCATGTTGCTCAACTTAATTGAGATCAATGGCATTGCATCTCCTTATGCTAGTCTGGTCAATTGGAGCCTCAGATCTAACCCTCATGAGGAATAAATCTAGTTCAGGACAAAGGAAATGGGGGTTATATATTGTTGCTCTCAGTGCTATCTATCCTCTGCCAATTCTTTGAGTCCTCAAATGCCCAAGGGTACAGTTAGTTAGAGGGGCTGATAAGCATGTTTCTGATACATACTGATCTATTCCACAGGTACCGAAGCTGCAGAACTGTTTTTCTTTTCTTTTTTTTTCTTTTTTTTTAAAAGGCAAGAGAATTAATTCTTTACGTAACGAGTTTCCTTTCCTGATTCCTTTCCACTTTCCAAGAAAAGTGAAACTGTCACCTTTGATTCAGCACCACGTATAAAAATACTTCAAAAAATAAACTTCTTAGAAACACACGCCGGTGAAATGGCTGCCCTGGATGTTTACAGTTGTGGATTTTCTTCAGCATCACAATACAGATGTTTCAATACCACCAGGTTGCTTGACCACTTGTACTGAGGTAGGTCACTAGCAACATGCACTGACTGAACACTCCACAGTCTAAGGCTTCACACATGAGGTCTACAACTGATATCACCACCAATAGCCTAAAGATAAGCTGCCAGAAGGAATTTCTCCATGTCTGTTGTCACCATGCCACGTTAAGAGCCCGGTGCTCCTGTCAGGATACATGCTGGTGCTGTATAAACTGGTATGGCCAATTCTGCAGGAGTTAGGGGGACACTGACGTGAATAACGTAGCTGAAGTTGATGTACTTAGATCTACTCACGGCAGTGTCTTCACTGTGGTAAGTCGACTCCGCCTACACCTCTTGCCCTAGTGGAGTACTGGAGGAGCAATTGGGATCAGCTCACCTGTACTCCAGGGTCCCTAATGTGGCAGGTGAAGACTCTCTTTATGTTACTAGTGGTGGTATACCTGCTACAGCGCTAACAGTCGTTAAAGTAGAACCATCATATAAAACTCCAACACACAAAATCAAACACAAGCACTACAACTTGGCTAAATGTAAAGCTTTTAACACTAACGAAATGCCGCCACAAACACGACTGAACGCAAACGCACTGCCCTTTCGTTTGTCTTTGAACAGGTTTCACTGGAGCGGAGCAGAACAGTCAGAGGAAAGGGGAGCAGGTCTGACGACACAAACAAATGAACTTCTATATAAAACTTGAGGTAGAACATTGCTTTCAAGGTTCGGAAGTGCTTTACATCAGAATGAAGACGACACAGAAAAAGGACAACACCATGGCAGATATGGAGCATGACTTCTGAGGTAGTACTAAGCTTATGCAGACCAAGTGCTACGCTAGTTGCTTTGAAAACAAAGGAAGACACCGATATTTGCTGCTTCCCCGAAGACATTCATTCCGGTTGAGGTAGGTTCTGAGTCTACTCGGGATGTTTGTCCAAGTCTTTCAGTAGCCCTCATGCAGGCCTCTTTTGACACACACCTTTTTTTCTTATTTATAGTCAGTCACCAAAAAAGCATCCTGAGAAGTTGAGAAAGTATACAAAATCATCAAATCCATGGAGAACTGGCCTTTCCCGGCCTGAATTTTTGGAGTCAAGTTAGAAGGATTCATCTTAATCCAGTCATCGTGAACTAAAAAGTAGATCTCAAAGTACTCCTAAAGCTGCTAATGGGGAACATGAGCTGGGATGCCAAGGGAACAAGGCTCCGCCATATTCCATCATTGATGGAGACTGGAGAATCGGTAAAGTCTGTTACTTAGCAGCCATGGGAAAAACAATCATGACCAGTCTTGATAATGCAATTGTAGGAAGAAATGCACACAGAGACGCCTGAGACAGGTCAGGAAGATAAACTTCATCGAGCTTCCAAAAAGCTGTATATCGATATAAAAGAAATAGTAAAGCAAAAACAAAAACAAAAATCAGACTGTAGGAATCTTAAATTGACCTGAGATTGACGAATCATTGTAAAGACATCACCAGACATGGACATGGTTCTTGGTGAGTCCTACAAGAGCCTTAGGGACTTGGCAATTATCCTTCATTGGTGGGACTATGTTTCAAAGCTGGGCCTTCCTGGCTCAAGTTGTGTAGTGGTCCACCTTGATCATCAGGAGCCAGACTTTTGGCTGGGGGATTGAGCTGTTCTTCTATCATGCTGAATTCATCCAATGGAAGTGTAGATATCTGAGTCTCATCATGGGAGTCAGGTGGGACGTGATCTGGCTGAGAGGAGAAAAAGCATCCCATTACAAAAGACAATAATGGTTGCATTTGGCTATCACTACCAAGAGGCTGGGCTTCTTAGAAATGCCATGGCTCACCCAGGAACGAATATACACATCTCACATAGATGTCCTTCACATCTACAGTTTAAATTCTACCCCACATACCAGGAATAAGGATTGTTTGTGGTGACCACTATGGAGTTGTACATTCGTAACCAACTCCATTTAGGCTGACAGTGGGGTTCAAACTTGAGACTGTCAGTGCTAAAATGCAGGCGCCGCTATCATTTGTGATAAAAGAATAATTCCTCTAGCTAGCAACGGTAGTAGACTCTTAAACTCGTATATGAACTAGCACCTAGCGGGGGACAAAGACACACGCCCTCCCAGCGTGGAATGGAGTAATCATTAGTGCTGAGCGGATCCATATTTTCAATCTATGAAGGGAATTAAGTGTATACATCTCTCCACACGTCAAGGGGAGAGGTGTGTGTTTGAAAGGGGAGAGTGTCCGTCAATCCCATGATTCATGTCAAGGCGGGCCCCTTACCATTATTCCCTTATCCTGTTGATCCTGGGAAGGCAATGCTAGAAACAACCTTTCCAGTTCGTTCATTTCCAGCTGCTTCCCATTCATGTCCAGGTCGCCCCTGTCCCTCCGAGAGGCTCCGTTCAGAACCAGGCCTGTGGCGTTCCTCTGACTCCTTGGGACCTGGGGGGTCGACAGCTGTTCCTGGACGTTTTTACACATCAGCAGTCTGGAAAACCAAGAGGGGAGGAAACTGAAGGTGCTGCCCCTCCCAGCACCGCATGCCGCCCCTTTATGTGGGGCTGGGCAGACCTCCTAGCAAATCCTCTGCACAAACACAGGCTCCCAAAACAGGAGCTAGGCTCAGAGACAAGCCGGCCAACGGAGTCACAATTCGAGTCTCTGTCTCCGCTTCTCCTCTCCCCTGACACCCGAAACCCCTTCCGCACTTATTGGTGCGCCGTGTTCTCTCGCTCCTCCTTATAACCCATTGTGGACACAGCTTTCAAAGCAGATCTCCCTGCGGATGTGTCCACCCCGTGTACCACCTCACCTGTTGCCCCAGGAAGGGTATTTAGTGTAATACTTTTTGTAGAGGGGAAAGGGGGGGCTGGATTGACGTCAAAGGCCTCTTGCCAGATGTGGCCGCACCGCTCTGCTTACAATCAAGTGAGCCCCCGCAACTCCTACACCCTTCAGGTCTAATCCAAGACCCTTTGGAGCCAATGGAAAGACTCCCATTGACTTAACTGGTCTTTGATCAGAGCCTAGGTAAGTGATTACTGTACCGGTGACAGGGATGTTACACAGTCCCATGTGGAGGGGCACAATTACCAATGGAAGGAGAAGTGGGGCCTGCAATGACAAGTGGGACCCGGCCTGGCCTGTGGACTCCCAAACAGGAGGTGCTCCATGAGATGTGCTCCTGCAATGCGGTTGAGTGTGAGAACAGCTTGAGAACCACCGGCGCAAAGCGCACGGCACAATAGAAGGAATAAGGTATTTGTGTCACCCGGCCGGCGTGGGGAGAGAACCGTACCTGCCTCTGTACCCAAACATGAGGAACAGGACACAGAATATAATGCACGTGACTCCAATGTGGATCCCAATGATGATCCCCGTGGCGGAGGTCTTATTATTTTGCTCGTCTTTCATGCAGTCACACGGGGGATTCAACGCTGTGAGGAGAAGCAGCAAAAAAAGAGTTAGTCACTGGGGTTTTAGCCGCCTAGTGCTCCCGAGGCCGAGACACATTAGCTGGGCTTGGAAGCCCAGCCTCAGACCATGTTCTTGAGTACCTCAGAGGCTGCCTCTCCTTCCTGGGCCTACCTGTAGAAGGAAGGAGGAGACATCTCCCCAGCTTTCAGCCTGGAGGGGTAAGCCCCCATCGGGGGAGGGGAGGGCAGAGCACTCAGCATTCCCACCCCACTCTCTGCCAGTCAGCGGATAAGGGGCCTGGCGGGGCAGGGAGGAGACAGACGCAGTGTGACTAGGGGACTGCTCTGTCCCCCCTCTCCCCCCGCTATCAGGACCTGGCACAGCTTCCTCCCCAGTGCCCCCAGGCTGAGAGTGCAGAGCAGGGGGAGCCCAACTGGGAACAGTGGGGGGCTTGAGCCAGTTCCAGGGAAGAGACTGATCCCAGCACCTTTCCCCCTCCCCCGCCCCAAAGGAGGTTCAGGTATGGGAGAGAGGAGCCGGGGTGGGGAAAACAGGCGTGGAAGGCGCTTCAGGGGAAGAAGGTGTAGAAGCAGCGGCCTGGAAGGGAGGAGAAGGGTTGGGTGGGAGAGGCGAGGGTTGAGGAAGGTTTGGGGAGGGAAGGTTTGGGTGGGAGAGTTGGAGGGGAGGAGGGGGTGTTTGGTGGGGAAGGTGTTTGGGGGAGCGCAGGGACTGGGGGTGTTTGTCGGGAGGTGGGAGGAGTGGAGGAAGGGAGCCTTTAGGAGAGGGGAGGGAGTTGTGGGGGAGGGATGCCTGGGGGAGAAGGAGGTTTTCAAGGGGCATGGAGGGAGGGAATGTTTGGGGGGCAGGAGGGGGCCTCACTGTACTATGGGGGGTGCCTCCCCACAGCTTTGCTGGCAAAGCGACTCCCTTGCTCTCCTTAACGCCCCATTATGGCAGTGACCACCAGTGGGGGGAGGGGCCTGCTGGCTGCCCTCAGAGCTGGACTCGGCGCAGGCTCTTTGCTCTGGAACCGGCTCCCCACAGCCCATCTGGTGGCTCTTTAGGACTTGGCGTAAGATGTGCTCGTTCGCCATGGCGCTCTCTTCCCTTGGGCCTGTAGCCAGATGGTATTTATCCAGCGCCGGGTGAGAGGGGTGGAGACGGAGGTGTCTCTCATCTGTGCCAGCTGTTGCTGACAGTCTTTCATTGTAACGTCCCCCGATCAATCAACCGCTATCCATGGTAACATCCGGGGCTAGCACTGGCAAAAGCTTTGGACACCGTTATGAATGAAATGGGATCAGGCTGCCAAGCATAATATTTGCTTTATTGAGACTGCGGGTCGAGGGCTGCAGCAGGGGACCAGCTGAACACTCTTACCAACATACTTTATTCCCTCTCCATAATCGGGATCTAGAACTGCCATTGTAATCACATCCAAGGGTACGAGTGAGCTTATTTAACTACAGGCTAAAGCTAGCTGAGGGAAAAACAACAGCTCCGCAACCGCTTTCCATGATAGCGAAGCACTCTCCCCAAATACACCCACTGCATCGCAGTTAGCTATGTACAGGTCAGCGTCTCCCCTTCTCCATTTGCACTGGAGGGGCTAGCAGAGAACATCAACCCCACCAATTCCTAAGATTTTACGGCAATCTGGCAGTTCTGCTACGCGGTAACAAAAGCTTTCAGCCTATTCTCCCGAGACAAGCAATTTCCTTTAAAAGTAGAGCCTGCATCTCTGATCTCTAATGCTGTGTTCAGATGAAAAGTGAAAGGATAACATACAATTATTTTGGCCTTCCTGCCTGGGGATCTGTAAACTTTGCATTTTCTCGGTGTCAGAGGTATGACGTGAGTTACGCTGGAGGAAAAATGCAGCCAGACGGAGCAGTTTATATCATCTTATTCAGTGGTATCCCCCAAAATAAAGGCTAAGTATCAGAATGGAACTGATGGACTTATCTGTACTTCCAAGAGAGAATAATGTTGAATAACAAGCTATGTTTTGAAGATATTCCCATTGGAAGGCTGGTTAAAATGACTCCCAAAGCACCAGGGTATTTTTCAACACATACAAGAACACAAAAGGTGTGAGCAATTAAAGATTCCCCCAAGAGGAGAATCCTCTTGCCTCCAGGTAACTATAGCACTGATACATTCAGTCTCTTTCTCTCTTCCTACCAAACACAGATGCCCTCTAAAGAACTAGATTAAATTTATTTGAAGCCTGATTTTCAGAGGCTCTCCCACTATTCCCACTGAAATCCATGGAAACCACAAATAGTCAGTGCCTCTGAATACAGGGCCCAGAAAGGAGTCTAGTCCTAGTAAGTAGTGGGAGATGGGAAAGCCATGTTAGACCGGGGAGTCATCTCCTTCCAAAACCAAGACAGTCTCCAATGTGAAATTGATAATACAGCTGATCATACCAAAACTCTATTCACATCCATTCCTGAATTCCTATTCTCCTGAGACAAGCAATTCCCTTTAAAGTAGAGCCTGCATCTCTGATCTCCTCCAGCAAGAGGAGCAAAGGGTGGGTCAAATCTGGGCTTTAGTTCAGATCCAGATTTGTAAATGGGTTTAGGCATTTTTCCACTCAGCACTGCAAGGACAAGGGATTCAGACAGTGATTTTGACTTCCAATGAAGGCCCCTTTTGAAAATGGGACTTGGCATCTAAGTCACTCGGTTCTTGGGGTGCTAAGTAGAACAATGCCTAAATACCTTTACAAATTAGAACCTCTGCTCTTCTGTCGGTTTCAGACAGGTTCTTCTTCATTTTCTTGTTTAAGGAATTTCCTTCCTTGTTTGCTTCGTTTGTTGACAAAGAGAGATTGTCATGAACAAAAGTGTCCCTGACTGTTAACAACCAAACAACACTAGCTCAGGAAAGCTTATGCTTCAATACTTTAGTTAATCTTTAAGGTGCCACATGACTCTTTGTCACTTCAACAACCAAACTATCACCCCCTCTGCAATAAGTGGGTGGAGATTTAGAAAAGCAGGACAACAATGGGCTCTTTAAACTACTATAATCAATACAATCTCATCTAGTCTGTCTAATGCACCTAACACACTGGTGACTACACCCGGTTCTGCCTTCAGTCTGAGCACTAACTTGCTCCCAGAGTACAAGTCCCTGAGCAAGCCTGACTTGCTCCCCTGAGTACCATGAAGAGACTCCAAACTTATCTAAATGTAACTAAGGATAGAATTTGGCTCTGAGTCTATTAAAAGCCAGATTCTGACCTTGGATACATGTTCCAGGTTCCCACTGAAGTCAACTGGAATCACATATATACAGAATGAACTCCCAGGATTTAGCCCCAAGACTTCTCATGCAGTCCTGGTGATAAAAAGGTCTGGCATCTTTTCATTCTGTCTTTGTACAACACCTAACACAACAGGACCCCTGTCCATGAATGCAGCTCTTACTTGTCCATACACCGCTATTGCTTCTGAAAGAGAGAGATAACTGTGTGAACTCTAACCTGTCCCTCGAACAGTAGGCCACATTCTCCATTTGCGGCCTGTACAACCTGAATTTAGAAGACAAACGTTGCTATTTCGTCACAGGAGGTTTTCCATTAACTAGAGATCATACTGAATTGAGACACCAGATTCAGAATGTTTTCCTTCCTAGCAACACTAATGAGCAGTAATGGTGGCTTGGCGTGTGCTACAGAATTGGTAGCTCATGCCCATATTCTTTCCAGTCATTTCCTTTAGAAAGAAAGAAGGGGTGAGGAGTATGCATAAAGATTAAGCACCTGGAATTAACCCTATTAGCCACCAGAGGGCACTGCTTCTCCATGCAACCTAGCTTCAAATGTATTTGCTGTGCAGAAAATAAAGTGCTTCTTAAAGGTGACGGTTCTGAAGTCGCTGAAGTTACAGTGTTGGAGGCACTATTCAATTAACCATGTGTTAGTAAGACCCTCACTGTCTCTGGTGACGTCCCTCCTCCACTGTGACGTTTCTGATCGCCTACATGACGGACTCATTTGGTCTCTTACCTGTTCTTTCAACAGTTTCCCGAAGGGATACGAAGCGGACAGTAGAATTTCCATCCCCATGCTGGTTATACGCCAGGAGTTTGACTTCATATACCACTGATGGGTCTGTTTTAGAAAAGACACGAGGAGGGCATTTCAGGTTAAAGAGCTACGGTACACGAATCCTGATGAACACGCACTGGTCATGAACAGAGAAACAGCTCACACATGTTGCAAAAGCCAGTCACTGTAAGTATAAGAACCCGAACCTGCTCTCACTTAAATCAGTGCGGCAGGCTGAGGGCCTAAGGGAGGAGTGGAAAACAAACCTGGCTAGGCACTCATGATATATATTTCCTAGCTGTCGTATATTACTCGAGAGATACTGTTATAATGACAACAACATAAAGGGGAATTTTCTTGCTGCGCGAAGGCATGTAACGTGGAGAAAGCCCTCCTTTGTACTTACCCAAGTGAGTAATGTTATAAGATGTAATGTTGCTGTGGAGGAGCATCGGGCCAGTAAAGTGGGAGAGGTGAACTTTACGGTAGTAGAGTTTGAATCCTTCATGCTGGCCCAGTTTCACGGAGGGCTCCCACACCGCTTGGATGGTGGTGCTGTTCAGAACTTTAATAAAGAGGGACGGCATTGCTGGGACTAAAACAGAGAGAGAGAGAGAGAGAGAGAGAGAGAGGTTTTTCACCACGTGAGTCATGCCTGTTCCCGTCAGCACCTAAACAGAATTGGCGGTGCACCAAAAAATAATGAACCCCTTGCTAGTGTTTCACGGTAGCTGCTGAGTCGGGGGAGCGGGGGAGTGATAGAAAGATTCATTTGATCGAGAAGATTAGCTCAGGCAAGAGCTGGCTTTCATAGCCCTGAATTCCTTGCATGAGTTTCAAACCGTTTCCTGTTCTCGGCATGGCGGCTCAACAAGCCAAGAGGCTACTTGGTCGATTCTGTTGCAATTTGATTCTCAGCCCCCCGTCGGGTCAGGGGTCAGGAATGCAGGAGCATTGGAAGTGAATTTCCAGATTCCCCGCTCCTCCGCCCCGGGGCAAGGGTAGCCTTTTAGAGTGATTAATCCCTGAGGGAGGGAGAAACCAGAAGGATGGAGTTAGAGACACTAGGCTTAAAGCAATAAGTGAAATATGCTGCAGCCGGCTGAGCTCTCAGGCTTCCTGCTCGGACTTGCAATCACTGGTGCTAGCCCGGGCTCGGCTCTGCAGTGTGTTTATTAACACAGAGAGGTTAATAAAGAAGAGAAAGAATCCGGGATCAGAGTGAAAAACAAAGGAATTGCAATCAAGGCAGGAAGTTTCTCTGACGTCGCTGCTACCTTGCAACCAGTTTCATCATCATCGTTCTATAAAGGGCTGTACGTACCCCATCTCAAGGATGCAAGAGGTTGCGGGGAGGGGGGAGATGCAGGACTCCTCTTTCTTACTTGGTTATCCCCACTTACCCAGAATGCTGATGCCTACACCCCCCACCCCCGCCTGATCCAAAGCCCAACCAAGTCAACAGGAGTCTCTCCATTGACATCAATGGATGTTGGCTCCGTCCCCTTGAAACAAGGGGAGGAGTTGCTAGTGCCAGGAGTGCTTTACTCCCACAAGGGGATGTGGCTAGTTGGGGAGGGGTTGTGCGCCAATGTATACACTGAACACCACTGCCTGGCTGGCACTGGCAGGCTGTAAAAAGGGCCGCTGCTGTGCATGGTCCATCCAGCGCCCCTGGGGGTATTACATAGGGTGACCAGACAGCAAATGTGAAAAATCGGGACGGGGGGTGGGGGTTGGGGGGTAATAGGAGCCTAGATCAGAAAAAGACCCAAAAATCAGGACCATCCCTGTAAAATCGGGACATCTGGTCACTCTAGTCTTGTGGCTCTTCCTGTTTTACACAGGCCACATACAGATTTATGCCATAGAGGTAAAGAAAGATTTATAGTCAGAACACTCAGCTATCCCATGAGAATCTGCTTCGATACAAACCCCCCCAAAAACAACCCACTGACAGCACACCCCGTGTTGTTCCCTACCACCAGCCATTGGAACCCAAGGTATGAGGTATCATCAAACAGTTACAACACATATTGGAGGGGGGCCATATCCTGTAAGAGATCTTCCCTGAGCCCCCCACTTCTGGCCTTCAAACAACCTGCTAAACTTGCCAAGTTCATCATCAGAAGCGAGCTTCCCACAGATCAGGAGACATGAACTCAAAGCAGCACCAGGCCCTGCTAGAACAACAGGTGCAATATGAACAGGTGCGAAATGACGCTCTTTGAGCTCTTTCGTATCTCCACTGCTTCAAAGATCAATCCCCCTCACAACGTACACCTTTCAAGGTTCATGGGTCCTCCCTCTGCTTATCACAATATGTGGTGTGCCTTGTCCAACCCATCAAATGCCGCAACAACAACTATGTGGGTATAGCTCAAAAGCTTATACCTTCCACCAAGAGCAATTGTGCCAATTACCTCAGCTACCTTGTCTCTACCTTTTATTGACGCTACGATATTTGTCTTGACAATGTCTTTTGGCACAAAGTTCCACAAAGTAATTGTATACTTGAATAATAATAATAGATTTTAAATGTATCAGTTTTTAACTGAACGGAGCGGCATCTTTTCATGGTATTACAGAAAAGGTAAGTTTGTTTCCAAATGTTGATAAAAGGTAATGGTGCCAATTTGAAGTTTGACAACAGCAAATAAGCTACTTTACCAGCTTTTTACTGTTTTATGACATTATGGTCAAAACAGCACATCTGAAGGATCTGAAATTTCCCAGACATTTTAAATGTTTTTTTTTCTCAAAAAAGTACGGTTGTGATGGAAAAACAAAAACTAATCTGTTGTTTGAGACACTTCTAGGCAATCATAGTAATATGTCTTCCAAAAAGGTATTCCAGCTCCATTGATTCCCATTGGGATGCAATGTCAGGGCAAGTCAATGAATTTTCCTAATGACTTGCATGTAAGTCAATAGAGAGGAACAATGAGTTGGAGTGTTCCCATTGACCTACATTAGGAGAACATCACCGCATACAGTCAGTAGAAAATGATAAGAAAGCAGGCTTCCACATTTATTTGTATAAAGATATTCCAGCTAAACATCTGTTACCGGAAAACAACCAATTATATCAAAGTTTGTTTCTTACCCGGATAGTATCCAGATGAAACGTTATTGAAACGGAAATCTGTTTACACCATGGCTTCATATGTGTACACACATCAGTCAGGCGGGTCTGTTTATGGATCAGAACTGAACTTGTACCGGGACATACCATTTCATCCTCAAATGTAGATATAATTAATTTTTTAAAAAATCCAATAATGTAATTTTTCCTATAACTCTCTTTCCCTCCTGATCCCTCCAGGACAAAACTGCGAGGTGGCCTGGGCTCTCCTCTCTGAGGCAGGTCATTTGACTTAGCCTACGGGGTGGAACTCCATGCCCTACCCTAAAATGGAAAATAGCCTAGTAAACTGAATCCCTAGAGGAGATGGAGGTGATGGACCCCATCCGTTGAAGCATGGCCTTTATTTATTGGTATTATGTCATCAAATAGCCAGCATCTGCTCATGATGACATCTCAAAGAGCTTCATTTCGCCATGTGACATGTTAGCAATGGTATTTTGTCCCTGTTATAACATATGGGACCAGGAGTTAGAAACCAGGATTTACTTATTTAGATTTAGACTCCCCGCGCTTACCAGAATGTATCTGACACATCACCTCGGAATTTGGAGCAAAGAACTGAACAGAGCATAAAGGAGTCTATGCTGGTTTAACTAACATGGGGAGGACCCGAAGGCAGCTGTGGAGTTAACAGGTGGACGTAGGAAGGTGTACTACATTATGTTTCTCTCCCCACACCTATTTGACGGGACAATTGGGGATAAAACGGGCCATTCCATGAGATGATGGAGATAAAAATTGACCTATATAAGAATCAGTGGACACACGAGGCGCTTGCACAGTGTAAATCCAGTGAATGGATCTATGGTTCCACCAGGACTGTGCTGCTCAATTCAATTCAGGTAACCTTCCGGGAGTCAATCCCGACGCTAGGGCTGGGCTACACATGGGCGCACGTGATGTTCTCACCGCCAGAGAGAAATAGTGCATCACTTCTGTGTGATGTGCTCAGCATCGAAGAGCCCCAGGAATTGAACATTTGAGCGCATCCTTAAGTAAACAGATCTCACACGGGGTGCTTGGACTTGTGCCCCCTGAACAAAGCTGAGATGACGAGGGGTGGAGGGAGAGAAACTGCCTGGACGTCTCTAAATTGCCCTATAACACTCAAGGCCTATGTGTTGCAGAAATCACCTTAGAGACTAAGAAATCTTGGTCAGACCACAGGATGTATTTAAAAGCTTAACAGCTAAGGACACTAGAGTACAGAATTTCAGCCTCACTGCAGCTTAGGGTAACCAGATAGCAACTGTGAAAAAAACAGGACCAGGTGGGGGGGAGGGGCGGGGGGAATAGGCGCCGATATAAGAAAAAGTCCCCAAATCCGGGACTGTCCCTTGAAAGACGGGACATCTGGTCACCCTATTGCAGCTGCTTCACAGCGACTCAGCAGGAACCCCAGTTGGTCTGGCCATTGGAGGAGCTACCTTGCAGAGAGGACTCCACTAGTAATGCAGGGTGGCCACAGCTGCTTCTACGCCTCTCCCCTCCCCCAGGACCAAGGGGGCATGCCCGGAGCATGCAACCCTGCCCACTGGAAATACTTGGCTACTGGAATGGCTCTGAGGGCCACTGACAAGTGTACAAATAGCACAGCCCAAGGCTATGTCAAACTCGGCTCGCCAAAGCCAGGTATCTGGCCTGAGAATATGAACTCTGAAAGCCGAGGAACTTAGGTGAGGTCTGTGAGACCCTTATAGGCATAAGGGCCAGCTGAAAAGTCTGTATCTGGATTTGGATCCAGAGTCCTCTAAAGTTTAGGGAATTTAGGATCTGGCGTTTGGTGATAAACATTTTAATCCACAGTGCTGGTCATGCTGCTCCCAAGCCTTTTCTAAAAAGGGCCTGATCATTTTCACCGGCACGAAGTGCACAGAGGTGCACCCAGAGAGTCTTTCATGTGCTCAGGTGTGTGCAATTTCGATGTAATTCTCAAGTTCCTAGCATTTTGCCACAGCAGCCTTCAGCCAAGCAAAGTCCGTGAGCCTCTGAATATTATAATATTAATAGGTTCTCCCTCGCCATCTCTCCAGGTTCTTATACAGCATTTACAGTGCATGCCTCACAAAAATTGCCTTTTCTGATCTGTTCGTTGAGGCATGTGTTTTTCTATTGAGACTCTGCACGCTGAAGAGACACAGACAGAATGAAATCAGCTGCCATGTATCACACTCAAGGCAATTTCTTCCCCCTTGGACTCCAACATTGAGTATGCAATTTACTGCACCACAGAAGTAGGCATCTGCCAAATCTGTGCATACAAGCAGGAATATTTAGGTTTGAGTGGGTGCCCAACCATCCAATCTGCACACAAACATGCAAGAGCCGTGAAAAAATGAGAGTGCATTGGTTGTGCGTGCAGAAGTGGGTATGCTCAATGGTAGGCTGCCCTTTGTTAGATCCTCATTACCTGAATCGTAAATGAAAATGTGGTAATGGAGGAAGAAATACCTTTATTATCCATTGGACAAAGAAACATTAACATTGGCCAGCCCAATTTGTGAAGAGTTGGTTTTATTTTACCATTTCAGAGCCTTACATTTAATAAAAACCACAAGAACTTCTCACCTTCAAAACTTGAAAAATATAGTATTCATTAAAACGTGGATTATATCGTATTCATTTTATGAATGCACTCGTAGAATGCATGTGCTCTTTATAATTTCATTACACAAATGAGTGTATACAGCATGGCAGTATAGAGGTATGTGTATATATATATACACATGTGTACACACACATTGATATGTGTTTCACATACGTATATATAAGAGGTAAAATATAGCTAATATATGTAAGGAGTCTCCCAAGTTTAGTAAGGGATGGAATACTTGTTTTCCTCTTCAGTGCTGTTTGGAGTTTCCCCCGAGTCATTTCAACTTTCTTCTTGGCATCCTCTTTAGCCGAAGATGACTAAAGGAACAGTCTTCATCCTAGAGAAATGTCAAAAAGTCCTGGAGAAAACCCTAAAAAGCATTAAAAGACAAGAATAGGAGTGTGTGCTGCTTACACACGGTCATGATGCACATATAATTTGAGATTTGAAATGTTGCGTTGTTTGCGTCTAAGGCGTGCACCTGTTTCTCCCCACCTGTAATAGGCCACCTCTTTACCTCACTACTGGAAGGCAGAGCAGCCGTCCCAACTACTGGAACAGATTGTGATCTCATCTACACTCGCATCAATTCAGAGTGAATACACTGAAATCAACGGAGTTATTCTGAATTTACAACAGTGTGTCTCAGAGCAGGGCCTTGCCCATTCCGCTCTTTCTAGGCTTGTGTCGTGTTGTCTTTCCAATTCATATTATATGGAAGTACCTACAGAATCTAATCCATCTCTTCCCCCTCTGCCTGTCAATCATTCCCTCCAGTGACTGGATTGAAATGGAACCTCACAATATAACTAGCAGTTTCTGTGCTGGCTCTTTCAGTTCCGGTACAATTTAAATTTCATTTAAAAAAACAAGAAGATTCTGGCCTATGAAGGAAACCTTCCTAAGATGGCCCGAGTGCTGCTGTCTTCCTGTGCCTGCCTGTAGACAGCCTGAGACAATGGACCCAATCCTCATCTCTTATGCTAGTGCAAATTTGGAGTAACTCCACCAAAATAAGTGGATCCACGCAGATGGAAAACTGGCTTAGGGGAGCCCAGGACTGGGCTGAAGAACTCTAAGAGAAGGATGAAATGTGAGATTCTGCCAATGATCTAACAAACTTTATATTATTATGAAGCTCAGCCTCTCCCCCATCTTGTCATCAGACCCCTCTCTCCATTGCCCGTCCACTTCTCAACACATTATTGATTATGGTGTTACTACTACACCCAGAGTTTTACATCAGATCCCTGCCCTGAGGAGCACAGAATTCAAACAAGAGGGACATGGTGAGAAATGAGAACCAGGTGTGGTGCAGACAGGGAGGAGGTAGAGAGGAAGATTTCGCTACTGCCAGATCTTTACCAAGGATGCAGATCATTTATTTGGTTTCCCTCCTTGGTATTTTCTTCTTCTTCTTTTTCATTTTAAATATGGCCAGGTGCAAAGAAAGAAGCAGAAAGCACCAGAGTTGAGAGCTGTGATAGAAAATACAAGAGGAGTCGGTTTGAAGGAGGCAGAGATATGTGGCTTGTTGCTATTTGCCAGCATTTGTGTGTTAGACGTGCATTTCCGGGCATCGAAATCTGAAATAAGTCCAAGTCAGCGCCCAGCAGCCATGTCCCCAGCCTTGCGCCAGCCACTAGAACGCTTGTTATGGGATCTTTTCTTGTCTACAAATTAAGGGCCAAATGCAACTCATCCTACTCTCAGAAACCTCCGGCTGACATCTTCCTGGGGCCTTACCCACAACCTCTGGGTGAAGCAGAATTCACTTCTGCATGCAAGTAGTCTCTGTTTGGTGTTCGGGTAAATTGTCTCAGTACATTTTATGTCGAGAAGCAGAGAGCCCTCTACCCTTATGAAACCTTGTTCTTAATGAGCTGCATTTCTTCATCATATTACACCCTGGTAAAATCTCTACTAGATAATAATTCTGTATTGTGCGGACATTCGCCTTGTGGCTGGGAACTGCAGTGGTCATATCTATACAAAAGTTATCTAGTCACGTAGCTGAAGTTGCATATCTTAGGTCGCTCCCGCCCCTTCCCAGGGCCAAGTGTCACCGTTCCTCTGTCCCTGAGTCAGGATGACAGAGCCATCCTGGGGGAAAACTTGATAACATCAGATAAGAGATTGCACATGGAATATTGTATGGATGGGAAACCACATCTTTTTCCTGTCACAATAACTTTAGTCTTAATAGACACACACTCGTTTCTTCTGCAGATACTTACAGTCCTGTGCCACATAGGTCCTCTCCTGTCAATAAGATTTCACCAAAACAGCCACTAAACATACATATGAACATGATCCACCGTACATAAACTTGGCGTCAGACTTATTTTCAGTGATCATCCAAGCCTAGTGTTCTATGTTTTTATGGACCTGGGATGCCACAGATTCTGTTCTTCCAGTTCCTTTCAGCCTGCTAGATAGAATATTTTATCCCTGAACAGAAACCAGCTGGGTGTGCCAATCTTCCACTGATACAAAGTCCATTAAAGACACTATGTCAATGAGGAAACTTAAAGCAGCAGCAGCTCTATGGGGTGTTAAAACCAGGTCAGATCTTCAGAGTCAGGGAGACATAACTGGCTGTCCTGAGAGAGCTATGGGAAGCAGAGTAGAAAGCAGAGCAGGCCCTCAGCTGTACTAGAATTTGGAGACTGCAAAGGAGGCTTAAAGTCACCTCTGCCCCATCCCTCTGCTTCTCCGCCAAGCACAGGAACAGAGCAACTCAGAATCTGGCATTTGAAAGGTACATCTACACCACATTGCAGTAAAAGACCCCCCGCATGGCCATAAGCGGCCTGAGTCAGCTGACTCAGGCTCCGAGCTTCATTGCCACAGGTTTTTTATCACAGTGTAGACATACCTTAAGTCTCTCTTTGTCTTCATCCCCTCCCAAAACACAAACCAAACCTGGTTTCGCTGAACTTAAAATAAGTCACCAAAATGTTTCTGTTCTTAGGAGAGTCTTTTAGAACAACATTTTACAGATGAATCAGATGACAAGAGCCGTTTTAAGCAGCAACAATCGGGGGAAAAAAGAAGTCAATTAAGCTCAGTGGAGGGAGGATGGGATATTTAGCAAGGCTTACTTGTCCATTACAAATTGCAGCTTAGTGGTTAATCTTTGCTACACGGGGCGATGCTGTTTTTAAAGACATTAGGCTGTACGATGATGCCTTCAAGCTTCAAAGAGCCCGGAAATTTATTACCCTGATACAAAATACGTAAACGTGCACGTGTTGATTTAAGGGAATAATGTCTAAAAGCCCTACCCAGCCTGCCCCAACCTTGGCCCAAAACCACCAGGTTTTATGAGGCATTCATGGCTGCTGGCTACTGCTACTGAACTCAGAGCTTTGGGTCAAGGATTTTAAAGTTTACACCCCCTCGCTCTGTGTTGAAAGGAAAGCCAAGCTACAAGGACGACTGGTTTACTTCAGAATGCTGAGTGAATAACCCTGAAGGGTACCCAGCCCGTCCCACGGCAAGGATTTATTAGCCCTTTTACAGTAAAACCTCGATTTAACGGACCTCGATTTAACGGACTTCAGATGCAACGGACAAAATTTTTAAGACAGTCTGATGCATCCGAAATCCATTTGTCGAGGGCTGGCTGCGGGCTCCCTGCTGCCGCCGGGGTTCCAGCTGCGGGCGGGCTGCCGCCCGGCCCCCAACAGCAGGCGGGCTGGCTGGCGGGTCCCAGGAGCCGGGACCTGTGCGGGCTGACTGCCCGCTCCCTGCTGCCGCCGGGGTTCCAGCTGTGGGCTCTGGCTGACGGCTCCCACCCGGGTCCCAGCAGCCGGGACCCGGGCGGGCTGGCTGGCTGACGGCTCCCGGCTGCCACCCGGGTCCCGGCAGCGGGCGGGCTGCGGAGCTGCCGCCCTGACCCTCTTTTTTTTTTTTTTTATTAAATAACGGACTTTTGGATTTAACGGACACCCCCTCGCCCGAATTAGTCCGTTAAATGGAGGTTTTACTGTACTTAAATACTACAGCAAATGGTCACATCCACTGAAAGCCGAGTTGGGATCTGATTCACCAACGTGAAGTCGGTGGTCCTATTTCAACTATATCTGAAATATGCCCTTTCTCCTCATTGATCATTGATATTTCCATTTCAAATTCATAATCCAAGTGCTTTCTTGAGGGAAACACACCCTTCCTGTGCATTTGTCTCGCAGCAAAAGAAGAGGCCATTGGGATAAACCATGGTCATCCACTGCCTGAAATGCTCAGAGACCGGCCCCCTCAGAAAACACTACCCCCTCCTTCACACTGGTAGGGATTGAAAGCTATCACATCTCACCACCGTGGCCTGTCAAACAGGGTTTGGTGGTTTCCGTCTTGTTTCCTGTGGGCAAGTGTCTCCCATCACAAAGGTAACAAAGTCCTGTGGCACCTTAAAGACTAACTAAGGTGCCACAGGACTTTGTTACCTCTGCTATTCCAGACTAACACGGCTACCTCTCTGATTCTTCCCATCACAAAGAGCACTTTCACATGGGGGACACTAACTGGCAACCTCCACAGAGAGGCCAAGGTATGAAAAGGCCCCAGAGGTCGAACTGAAAGATAAGGTCAACCCAGGTCAGGGCTTTGCGGCTAGGAGGGCAGCGTCTTGTTCCGTGGGTAAAGCAAGGACTCGCTCTGCAGGGCTCTTAATCAGCTGCCTTCAGGAGGACCAGTGTCATCCAGAGAAAGTACACTCTTCAGGAATGGCTGCAGGCACCAGCACCTGTGCTCAGGTTACAACAGTATTTTGGCTCCTGGGGAACGGGGAGACCTTCAATTCATGAGTAGGGGTTTAGGCCCAGAGCCTCAATGGGAGTTCAGTGCCTCATTACCTTGGAGGACCTGGGCTAGTGGTTTAAGGTTACAAAGCAGCGTTGGCCTGATCCTGAGACGGGCCAGGCATTCAACTCCCACCGGCTTCAATGGGGCATCCAGAGCGCTACTCTCGTGTAGCTGGCTGCCAGTGTAGGGCTACCCTTGCCACAACCCTTCCCCCGGCCTCACCCACTGAGCCAGGAACCAGGAAAGCGGGAGGCACAAGGCCAGCTCCAATCACTTTACATCACCTGAGGATCCCCTCTCTGCAAGTGTGCTGGTTTTATTCTACCTCCTCCTCTTCAAAGCAGCTACCCCAGCTCACACCCACAGAGAATCTGGCCCAATGACTCCAAACTGAGACCCAGAGAGCCGCCCGGCAACTAGCCTTTACTTCCTTCGTCGCTAGGGCCTGATCCCGCAAGACCTGCCCACGGAATTGGCGGGGGCGTGGGGGTGGGACTCTAGGCATGAGGCCCCACAAAGCCAGGCCCCACTGAGGTGATCGAAAGAACTCATTCATTTCCCAGAGAAGGGAGACTGACCCCGGGTAAGGGAACAAAAGGGCCGTGTGAAGAAGCCACTGGTATTACACAGCACAAAATATCGCAGCGGTCTCTATAGTGTATTTAGATAGGGACAGAGACAGAGAGAAAATCCACACCCACACCCCACTTGCTGTAAAAGACTCTCCTTTGGTACATTATAAACAATAACAAGCCTTTCATCTGCAACAGGTCACACAACCAACACGGGAACAGATACATTTTTAAAAAAAGAAAGAACCCTCAATAACTTCCAATGACACAATGTTAGGCTGTGTAGCGTAGGGAGTCAGACAGACCGTGAGCTGGTTTTGACTTGCCAGTACAATACGGCCAGGATAAGGAAGTCCATTAGTTCCTTGTCATAGGAAGACTGTTGAATTCTATGTAACATCCTACAGTACAATATGGAGCAGGAAAATGGGGGAACAATAAGAAGACATTGTCTAAAATATTCAAGTACATTTATCAGCCCAATAAATGGCGCTGCTATCCGCAGGTTTCCCAGCATCAGATCTCTCAAGCTTTAGGTCTCCTTACCTTCCCCCAGCGTGCTCACCACCATGACTTCAGAGGCTTTGCTGGCCCCCCGGGAAGTGTAAGCCTTTATATAGAAGCTATAACTGGTTGAGGGCTCTAAATCCGTCACCAGCTGCTGGAAGGTGCTCTTGCTAACAGCCTCCTGGTATTCCATCTCCACGGGGTCTGAAATGCACAAGAAATGGAAAGCAGAGAGGCATTAGGTTTGCCCCAGAGGGACTGATCGGACGGACAAATGTTGCAGCGACAGTTTACTAAGTTGTAGTTTTGCATTGAAACAAGGAAAGGATTTGCCTGGGCCTGATTCTGCTCACAATGGGAGCTGGATTGGGCCATATAGCTTCACTTTCGCGCTTCGCTTTCCCTTCCCCTCTCAGAGGAAATACCAGAACTCGGTTCCTTATATTTAGCTATTAGGCTGTTTGGAAGGCTTGGTCACACTTTTCTGATATTCTGCTTACTCTTATCTCCTATTCACTGCCCTGCTCACAAAGATTAATCCTCAGGGAGATGCAGATGACAGGAAGGAGATAACCTGATCATCTCTCTATCTAGTCATCTGCACGCCCCTCATCCCCATAATATTCAAGTGCCTAGGAAAAGGAGCATCAGGTGTTTGTCCCATACCTGCAGCTTTCCTGATGTGCAGCACATAACCGATGATCTCCTTGGTGTTCTGCAGAGGTTCGCTCCAGGATACCTGGACGGTGGTGGCGGAGACGGTCTCGGCTTTCACCTTCTGCGGCGGGCCAGGCAACCCGTCTGCCCACAGCACCGTCAGTCGCGCGCTGGCTTGGGTGGAGCCGGCGCTGTTCTCAGCGATGCACTGGTAAATGGCTTCATCTTCCTGGCTGATCCCGTAGATTGTGAGTGTGCTAAAAATACAGGCAGACAAAACAAAACGAGTTGTCCTGAGCCGAGTGCTTTCCCAGAAATATCTGGCCCTTTCAAAATCCTACCCACCCGCCACCGTGAGGTCCATCCGGACGGGTCTGAAAAGACGTAACAAGCAGCTGAGACTGACGAAGGGACCGTTGAAATAAATCCCATTTGCATCAGTTGCTGAGCCAAACAGGAGCGTAAATAGGCTCCCAGCCCCGCAGCTGCATGCTGCTGATTCAATGAAAAGGAAAAGCCCAGGGAGGAGGAAGAGGAAGAGGAGGAGACATTATCCTGATTTTGGAACCAGGCGGCAGATCTGTGTCTTGAATTAAAGAGACTGTGGTTGCCTCTAATTAAAGTTTCAAGGAAAGAGGCACGCCCCAAAGGACTGCGGCACATGGGTGGTGGAGGAAGAATTAGACACCAACAATGTAGGTCTCAGTTACAGGTGGGTGACTGTTAGGGTGACCAGATGTCCCGATTTTATAGGGACAGTCCCGATTTTGGGTCTTTTTCTTACATAGGCTCCTTTTACACCCCCCGCCCGTCCTGATTTTGCTGTCTGGTCACCCTAGTGACTGTGTCCTACACTGAGCAGTGAAGCTGAGAATGATTTAGGGGTCAAGGAGAACATGGGCTCCCATGCAATGCTGTGGGGCCGAGAGGGAGACTGCAACCCTCAGCTGTATAAACAGGCGAGTATCAAGGAAGAGGAGGGAGGTGGCATTCTCACATCTCATTCATGTTCATCTTCTCGCTGAGAACCTCCCCTTTCTCGGTGGAATCTCAGTCTGCCCTTCCCCCCCAAGCTCAGCTGAGTTGCTTTCAGCACAACTCTTTACACCTGAGATATTTGCCAGTCATTTGCTATTTCAGCCTAGAGATGAGAATGGTGCTTCTGGGTCACCAACTGCCATGAGGCTGGGAAGCAACCTGAGTTCAGCAGTGTGAGTAGGCCAGACAGCACAGGGCTAGCATGAATTTTGAGCCCTACCTTCAGGAAGATTTTAGTCCCACTAAAGAGCCCGATTCCACAAGAAGGCAAGAGCCTCTAGACAGAGGTTGAACTCAGCTGGTGCCGACTTTAGCTGTTAAAGATACTGGGTGCCTTGCAGAGTTGGGCCCTAAACCTGCCTGGTTCCTGTGTCTATTCACATGATGTTAACTTGGCTCAGAAGGATCATCATAATAGCTACCAACAATGAGCTGGCAAAGGCAAAGCACGTGAAATTTAAGCCAAGTCTAATCAACCCCAGTCAGAAAGCCCTCTGGTGATGTTGTAATTGTATTATAGCACATTATAGCAGTCTTAGAGTAACATTAGGATTAGCCCACTTATCCTGCGGAGCTGTGGCTTCATCCTTTGCCTTTGTGTGCAGAAGAACCTGATCATTTCAAACCGAAATCCGAAGCCCGCGAGCCTGTTCTCAGCTTTTCGCAAAACCCCTGGGAGCATTTCTGATGGTCGTGTTTGAAAGCACCGATTTCATACGGCAATAGTTGGAACTGCTTTTCAGACATACTGCAGAGATGGGGGTTCGGGGGGGGGCTGCTTATTGGTTTAGGGGCCGTTTTCAGTCACAGCCATTTCAGAAAGAAAAATGAACCCAGTCATGCTCCAAATTTCTGAAATGCTGGTGGCTCTGATCATTGATGCTTGTGCCCCAGTCCTGCCAGCGTGACAGGATGGTTGTTCATTGGATAGGTGGTAATAAGAAGGATTAGACTCCATTTACACCTCAGGTAGTTGAAGTGAATTGCTGTTTCAAGAACTGCATGGTTTTATGACAAGGGCCATTTATAACTGAGACAATTTCATATCCAATGGGGTGGAACAGCGGCCCAGATTCAGACAAACAGAGCCAGCCACTATCGATTTCAGAAAAAAAAAGAAAAGAGGACACACTTGTCAGTAGCAATCTGCCTGTTTTCCTATTTACTGTTCAAAACAGCATTTTAATAACCTTCAGCTCCAAAGGGGGACATAGTAGGGCAGACAATACATGCTCTGGTCTTTCAATAAGACGACTCTTACATATTTCCTCAAAAATCAAGCTTGGAACAAAAAGCGATTAAAATCGCTGCGATCAAATGGTTACAAGAAATCACAAGTAAATAACCAATACATCAGCCTTCAAAGACTCTCGGTCACTGTACTCTTACAATGTTCTTCCTATTACCTAATAGGAACTGGCAGGCCGCCTTTGAAGCTAGAATAAACTGGAGTTGCTTTTAACAACCTTGAGGCAGTAGCTCAAGAAGGGTACAAACAAAATATATTGATAACTGCATGAATCCAGTTACTACTGTGTTAAAAAGAGGGAAGTTGATGCTTTTTTTCAGCCTGCTCTGACGATGTAAATTCCTGCTAAGCTCAGCATGAGAATATATTGTGTTGGAGCAAATACTGGAACCCTTCTTTTAAAAAATAAGAGATAGTAATAGTTCAAATCACTGCTGTAAATTGTAATTTCTGCTGTAAATTGTATTGTTTTGGACCACAGCTAGAATACTAAAATACTTATATAGAAGGTTACCTTCCATTAGCTTTAAATGGAGTTACTTGAACTCATCAGTGGGAGAACACAGCCCTATGTGTGCAGGAAGGTAAGTAGAGTTAAAAGGAATATCCATCCACTTAGAAATCTCACTGACTGGCCCCCTTTTATTAATATGTCACACTAGCCGCTGTAAATACTACTCACCGCAGGCTAGTAATAGAGCCAAACCTCTCTGAACATCATCCAGAAGTTATCTTCAGGGCTGACGTCAGGCACTAACATGGAGATCTGAGTTCAAGTGCAAAAGGCATTGACTGGGGGGCCAGGGAGTGAGTCAGGCGCTCGGTCCCTGGTGGGTGAATGACTCCAGCAAACTCCTCTGGCCAGCCAAAAAAAAGCAAAAGGGATCTGGAAGAGTGTTCTGTCCCGGCCGCCTCTCTGGGGGAGGGCGGGGAGGAAGGTTCCCACAGCAAGGGGCCTTGACGGGGAAGGAGTGAAAAGAAGAAGATGTTTATGAAATTATTTCAATCTGGTAGGAGCAGTACAGTGTATGACATCCTCACACCATTTCTATCTCACATTCGAGGGCAAATTATAAACCATAGCTGTAGCTTACATCGGTCTCTGTTAGAGATGAGCCCTAACCAAATGCACAGATCCAGTCCCCCACCCTGGGAAAGCTCAGACATGGTGCTAAACCAGATGCCTGACCCCCATCCCTAGCGGATGCCGGGAAGTTACCGGTATGTTTACATCAGTCAGGACTGGAGAACGTTGGACATGTTTTTACTAACCCTTGAATTGGCATTTTAATCTACCGTGTTCTATTGGATGTTTCTCATCACCTGACATAATCCTGCTGGCTGTATATTTTCACAGAGGCCATTTTCAATTCATTATTGTACGTATGTTCTGCTTACCACTGTGTCACAGGATACAGTGATACCCTGTGGTGGCCACATACATGGTGCTCTGTATCTATGCTTTTTTGCCTGGTTGTTCTCGGGATGATTTCCTGAGTTCTGTTCAGCACATTTGGCAGGTTTTGAATAGTGATGCATTGGCTCACTTGTAACTTAGCAGTAACTTTCATTGGATCATAACGTCTCAGGGTTTCAGTGACTTCTGTATAGTATATGTCAAAGTCAGCATGCAATAAACAATTCCTCAACCAGAAACAAACACACACACACACAGACCCTTCGATATGTAAGAAATACTCCAAGTCTAACCAAAGCCACATTTACCACCAGATCATGGCATTAAAAAAAAAACATTTTATTACATTAGGGTGAATATTAGAGATAAAGAAACAGTGGGGATGATTCTGATCTCAGTTACACTGGACAAAATCTGGAGTAACTGTGCTGAAGTCAATGAAATCACATTGGTCAGAATTGGGCACATTGTTTATGTCAGTGAAAAAACGTAAGTAGAAAATGTAAATTACAAATAACCCAGCATTGTCTGATTGTATATCATAATGAATGATTCTTTTAATTGTAACAAAATATTGGCCTTCCTCTATTAAAATTCATGATAGCTGTTGATTTAACATTCATATTTCTGCCCTAAAAATCATCCGGATGGGCACACATGAGCAAATGTTTAACAGCCATCTACTTATGTCTTAGGCCTTTGTTTCCTTGGAAACATTGTAAATGGAATACGAAACGGGATGGTTCCAGCTGATATGGTGATTTCAGAGAATCAAACCGTAAACTCCCTTCATAGCCATAGGCGCTATATAGCTGATTAAATGAAAAAGGAAAGGGGGGAAAGAAGGCCCAATGTGTAGCTAAACTGTGTCAACAAGAGAGGATTTCCACCAGGGCAGATGGGGGAAAGGCGGGATTAAGCCATTCAAAAGCTGTATGTGCAGCTTTGCATGAACCAGAAGACGTGAGAAAGGAGCAGGAAAGCCGCTTCCATCTGCAGCGTCAACACTGGGATTATTCTCATGAATTCACTGGGCATCTGTGTACCTAGGACCAGCCTTATCCAGGCCGGTTCTGAAGCAGAGGGGAGCGCGGAACCCAGACAAAGCGACACGGGAACAATGGGAAGCATTTCAATTCCACGAACTTATAGCTGGACTTAATATACGTTTTAAATGTAAGAAGAGAGGCAGTGGAGGGCAGTGGGAAGTCTTGGTTGGGAGGGGAGCAGCGCCCAGGCTCCTTTTACACCTCACTGTCCTGTCGTTTCATTCTTGGACTGGCTGCTCAGATCGATGGAGCAGACCCTATGGCCTTTTTTCATATGGCCCCTAGCAAAGCAGCACTCAGCGTCCAAGTCTGACGTCCACTCTGTGGCTTCCGGTGACGTGGAACGGATCAAAGCTGCCCCACCTGAGAAGGCTCTTAGAGGACAATGGTTCACTAGATGGTCCGTGGCTCTGATGTCTTCCCTGACAGCGTCCTGTAGCGGGGAGCATCCAAAAATGTTAGGATCTGACCCCTATTTAACCAGACTTGCACCTTGTGCCGCGCTCTCTGACATGTACACGGCCTTCTGAAAACAACTCTCTGTCACAACCGGCTGAGGAAACCACACGGCGCCAGAGGGGAAGATGCTGATTAATACCAGGGTTTGCAACCAGCCGGTTTCTAATTTATGCCTTGGCACCAGATGGCTTGTGAAAGAGCCTCCAACTCTCGTCTAATTCACCAATCCCCGCAGCATCTAGGTGTCAGATACCTAAACGAGTCGCACCAATGCTGACGGCAAAAGAGATCAAAACTCTCCACCTCTCCCTCGACTTCTCAGCTGCCCCACACTCGGGAGTTGTCTTCCAGAAGAATGTGATTTGTTCTGTTTGTAGTTGCCTGGTGGGGAAAGAGGGCTGAGCGTCATAACCTAAAAACGGTAGGGCTTGATCATCTTGCTGGTCTCTGGTGCCGGGAGATCCTGCAGCCTCGGAGGCACACACTACCAGGAATGCAGTGACCCCAAAAGGTCAGATCAAACTCTAGCCAAGATCATAGTTACAATTCTTAATACGAGGCCTATTCTGCCCAAGGGATCAGAGCACTGCATTCAATTCAAGTCCAGTCTTTGGCCGCCTGTCGTAATGCTAAACGGGCTCTGCAGATTGGAGCAGGCGGATTATTGTTCTTCACCGGTGAAATTCTTTCCTGCTGAAGTCAAACGCTGGAGGTCTCAAACGTGTCAAAAAAGAACAGCGATATAATAAAAGCTGAGCCATAGCCGTTCTCCATGTGGAATCTGATCAGTATTGCAACACAAATCATTTAAAATTTAAAAAGTATCTTTCTTTTATCCTTAGCGCTGGTGAAAAGTGCCGGGCTGATGTCTGTCTCTAGCCACGGAACAGGCAAAGCTCACACTGTCGCAGGCTTGTCCAGGAATGGTCTGCCAACACTCCTCAGTGCTGGCTTGGAGGGGTTATTTGATTTATCTCAATGTTCATGCACTGTCTCTCTAAGGGTATATCTATACTACTCGCTGGATCAGTGGGTAGTGATCGATCTATCAGGGATCGATTTATCGTGTCTAGTGTGGACATAATAAATTGATCCCCGAGCGCGCTCCCGTCGACTTCGGAGCTCCACCGCCATGAGAGGCAGAAGCAGAGTCAAGCAGAGTCAGAGGGAGCAGCAGTGATCAACTCGCCGCCGTGAGAACGCCTACTCTCCAGCCAACATCATGTTGTCAGTCCAGGTGAAATCATATTATCTCCACTAAATCTGAATTTGCCCTGGCTGTTTCAATATTAGAAAGAGGCTTGCCTCAACATGTCTGCTGGCAGATTATCTTAGTGGAATGCTAGCAGAATAAAAGGGCAGGCAACCCAACTGCTGAGAGATAGTCACCGTATGCCTGACCCTTTCTCCTGTATTTTCAGAGAGCATTTCAGAGGGCAAAGTGATTAGCTGCCATTTTAAACCAAACCATGTTGTTCAGATGCTAGAACTTCCAGTCCAAGAGGCCCCTGGGGACGCTAAGTGATCAGGATCTGGCTAGGCATACCCTGTGATGCTTCACAGGCACCATATGTCTTACCTTGATATCGCCGTGTTCTTCCATATTAAATAACTAAACTTCCTAACTGAGTCGTAGCTTGTGAGATTTTACAGACCGTCGTGGCTGAAGAAAGAAGAGTCTGTGAACACTGGCGACAGCACGCCACTCAAACCTCTGTCTTAGAGACTTTTTAAAACTTTTCTTTCACGGCGGTTTCTAAGTGCGAGTTTGTGAGTGGCAGATGACTAGGGCCAAAGATAGCCATTAAATATGATCAATGGAGGCCACAGATGTTGTGTTACTTTGAACTAGGGCACGGACAGTGGGTCAATACAATTCTTACATTTTCGGCAACACCTAAAAACCGTAATGAGGTGTAGAAATTGAGGGCAGAGAAGTGCTTATCCTAGAGAAAAATGCTGTGCCATCCATAAGGTACAATATATAAAGAACGAGTATCCTCCGAATAAGGTTTTCCCTCTCTCTCTCACACGCACACAGAAAAAAACAACACAACCTGACCTGCAGATATCACAAATGGACTGTCCAGACCCCTATATATCCTCAGTGGAAGCACCTACCATAGGTGCTGGAACTAGGGGTACTGGGGGTACAGCAGCACCCCCTGGCTTGAAGTGGTTTCCATCATATACAAGATTTACAATTTGGTTCAATGGCTCTCAGCACCTCCACGATATAAATTGTTCCAGAGCCCTACCTACACCAGGGTCATCTCTATCATGCCTGAGTTCTAACGGGGTTACTTAGCAGCAAGTCAGAGGATAATTCATCCAAACATGAGGATCTGCTCCTTGAAGAGGCCATCGATAATCTCCAGTTTGCCTCTTAATATTTACGGAACCAATTCTGCCTGCTTTTCCCACTGTGAACTCTCACCAAAATCAGTGAGGCTGCAGCAGGCGTCATTTGGGGCAGAATCTGGCTCTGTTTCCCAAAGTTGCTTCTTTTTTTTTTAATTAAGAAGCTCAAACAAAAGCAAGCTGTCTAGTTGCTGTGTGACGCTCCCCTCCCTTTCACACAGCAGCCGAGCGCTTCTGGCTCGAAATGCCTGAAATATGCAAGTGCCCTTTATTTCTCCCTGTGAACAGAAAATCTTTCACGTTGGGACATCTGCTCTTTGAAAACTTTTCCGCTCCTGCCAGACTGATGGCAACATTAACGCATCAGCCGATCTGAGATGCCAGAACACTTTCTGCTGGCCACTAAAGATGCTCAATGAGCTGAGAGCTCAATCAAATTTCTGCACAATGCCCTGACAGGCATTGATAAAAGTGGGGAGCGGGGGGGGGGGGGTGTCAATTCACACCACACCGATCTGAAGTGGGGGTGGAGAGGAGCAGGAAGCCTCAGCCATTCGAAAGCAGCATATTCACAAGCTGTCTCTTGGTTCACAGGCAATCGAGATGACTGATCTCATGCGGGTCAGAGGTCTAGGCCAGTGACCAGAGCTCAGCTTTCCAAAGTGAAGGAAACCTCTTCACTGAGGCACAAAGGGAAAAAGGGGCCTACTTGGAAAGGTATCAGCATGTGCGCACACACAGAAAAGAGGCTTGCTCCTGATCAGGAGAAAATGTGATGTAACTAGCGCAGAGATCAGAGTTGTGGGAGCCTTTTCAGTTTTGTTGGTGGCAGGAATGTACCATTCAGATGCCTGGAAATCGCCCCTTCAAGCAGTTTCCTACCGCATGCTATGGCCAGCATGACTGTATTTGTGATGGTCTGTCTTGGAGACAACTGTACAGACGAATAACTGCCTCGCAGCCACTTGCCAGCATGGTTAGAAAGAAGCTTTCGCCTGAGTGGTGCATGGTGACGTCATTGCATAAGTGTCCCACATTTGGAAGCCAGACAAATTGAGAGTGGAAATAAGGTGCCTGTTTTTAAGAATGAGGGTAATTAATGGAAGGACTACCCCGGGGACGAGGCGGATTCTCCGCCACTTGGAATCTTTACCTCAGAGTTGGACGTCTTTCTAAACAAAGTGCTCTAGCTCAGCCAGACTCGATGAACTTGATGCAGGAACTACTAGGTTAACTGCTTTGGCCTGTGTTGTGGAGGGAGTCAAATCGCATGGTCTCTTCTGGCTTTAAGCTCTATGGATTTATATGTAGTAGAACATGATGTAACCCTCTTTCTGGCTGGCCAGGACCCGGTTTCAATCCTGCAACTGGAGCCTGGTTCAGACTGACCACAATTTCTGCAAAACTAGTGGAGTAAGATGGAGGACAAAAGTGGTACCCAGGGAGCATGAGGATCAATGCATTAAAAATGGGCAGGTAGGTAGATACTAATGAGAGGCTCCATATCTAGCTGTCCTGTGCTCATCAACGGGGTATCTGAATGTCTTACAGATTTAGCTCCAGATGGTACACGCTCATGGTACACAAACTGCCCTTTGTGTTCCTTAGGATTTTACTGTTGTGGCTATAGATCTAAATGATAATAATTACAGGTGTCCAATGATGCCAGTTCAGATCTAAATCCCAGCCCAAATCCAAACTTCGCAGAGTTCAAGGGCTCTTGGATCATTGGTTTCAGTTGATCCCTCTTACAGAGAAGGGCCTAAGCTGCAAAGTTTGGGTAGGACTCCAGAGCTTTCCCAATGTCCGAAGGAGTTTCACTTAGAGCCAGTGTTGCCATTAAGAACCATCTCTAACAATACCGGGCACTTATCTCAAAGAAATTTACACAGGTGAGTAGCCTGCGTATTTTCATTTTACAGATAGGGAAAGTGTGTCATGGAAAGTTTTAATGACTTGCCCAAAATCAGTGTCAGAGCTGGTAACAGAACTCAGGAGACAGGTTCACTGCTGATGTGAAAAGGTGCAATTCCATTCACTTCTGTGGTGTTGTGTCTAGGCCAGCAGAGAACTTGACACCACAGTCTAACCAGTAGGCAATGGCCAATGACAGGTTTTTCTTGATTACATGGTTTGATGGTAGTGGGTTTAATACGAACAAGGGGAAGCACTTTTTCACACACGGCACAACTAGCCTTTGGGACTCATTGCCATGGGACGTTGTGATGACCAAAAGTATAACTGGATTTAAACAAGGACTAGAAGAATTCATGGAGGATCGGTCCATCAATGGCTATTAGCCAAGATAATCAGGACGCACCTTCATTCCATGCCAACCCTAAACCTGTGACTTACAGAAGGTGGATTCTGTACACTCTCCCAAACCGCTGGTATGGGCAACTGCTGGAGACAGGATACTGGGTTAGATGGACCATGGTCTGAGCCAGCGTGGCCATTCTTATGTCTGTTTGTGTCCCTGTGCTGGTTGGGGGCAGAGTTAAGATACAAAAGGGAAAGGCTGCACCGAGCTGTACAAGGGATCCCTCTACAAAGGTATTGTTTTCCATACATCACCAACACAACAGTGAGTTACAACACTGAATCAACAAGTTATTAATACGCCAGCTAGAAGGAACGGGCCACTGAGAAAAATCACAGCAGCAGCAAAATAATCATCAAGACACATGAGAGGGGAAAGACCGAGGTCCATCAACGTCAGCTGCCCTGTAATTGCTGCAAATCCATCTTGTGGGATATGACCACCTGATCTTAACACATGATCCCGGCTCAGTGCAGAGATGCCGGAGTTATGATGCTGCCCGGCTGTTGGCTTTGTGCTCTGTTCCAGGGAGTCTACACCTCAGGCTGCACAGGCGATGAAATTAAAGAGCAGGTTTTACATATTCCTTCAAAACAAAAATCAAACCCACCCATTAGCTTTAAGTGAGGAGCTGCCCCTTAGCATCTAGGCCTCCCACCTTCTTGTTCTTCCTTATTTTTCATGCTTCTGGGAACTGAAATATACTTTAGCATGCAGCTCCCTCAAACCGTAATCAGTGACGTTCTCCACCTGCCCTCTAGACTTGAAACACGGGGGCTTGATTGTTCCCCAAATTTGTGCACACAGTTCAATCACATCATGGGGATCTTCCTGAGACCATGAACCCCTATTTGTTTTCATAACAAGCCACTGAATATTTCATGCCCTTGCCAGAGGCGCACATTCTACTCAGCCATAGCAATAGGCAGCTTGCTTGCATTTGATATCCAAAAGCTGACAGTGCAGTGTATACAATAGCAGATGGATGGGGACTGACAGCTATTAGAATGCTATCCGGTTGATCATAGAATAGAGGAACCTCAGGAGGTCATCAAGTCCAACCCCCTGCTCAAAGCAGGACCAATCCCCACCTAAGTCATCCCAGCCAGACCTTAAAAAACCTCTAAGGAAGGAGATTCCACCACCTCCCTACAGAACCCATTCTAGTGCTTCACCACTCTCCTAGTGAAAGAGTGTTTCCTAATATCCAACCTAAACCTCCCCCACTGCAACTTGAGACCATTACTCCTTGTTCTGTTATCTAGTACCACTGAGAACAGTCTAGATCAGCCGTGTCCAATAGAAATTTGATGCTAGCCACTCTGCTAGCCACACTTGTGGTTCTGAATTTTTCTTATTAGCCACATTATAAAAAAGCCACGTACATTAGCCACAATTCAATAGCCTATTAGCCACATGTGGCTAAGGGCAAATCTATTGGACACCACTGGCCTAGATCCATCCTCTTTGGAACCCACTTTCAGGTATTTGAAAGCAGCTATCAATGGATGCACTGGAATTCAGCACCAAGAGAAAAAACAAAACTTCCTCCATGTTTATTTAGAATGTATTTTTTTCTCCGAGGAGGGTTTAACATACACCACTCTGGTAGTAAGTCATTCAAGGGATACTGACAACAGGAGCCCCACACATATAAATGGGGACAGTTCACAAGCTGAGGTCACTGAGAAAGCAAAAAAACCACCTGAGCCCTGGGCTGTACTGATGCCCTTTTTCAGTGGAATAATTGAAACCCCTTAATGACCATTTTATAAATAAAATCTTCCTGAAAAATCAATATTTAGAGTCTGCCTTCTCTGGAGATGTTGGCCTTTGTTACTGGCTGTTATGGCAATTGCAGCCTAACTACATAAACCCCGAACGTGATTTATTTCTAGCCTGAAAATGACCCCCCGGAACCTACTGAACCCTTATTGGGTCAAATGATGAAAAGCAATAAACCTTTCAGAGTGGCAATTTTGTTATTATTTCGTGCCTCATCCTCTCCCAGTATATTTCAATCGACCAACCTCAAGCACATGATTTCGAAACATGCGCGTCCCAGGGAGCCACCCGTTCGCCGTGGTAGCCATGTGTTTTCTTGCCGATGGCACTGACTACAAGAGTGTTGGAACCAGATCATGATCAGTTGAAATCATTCTGGAGGCAAATGTGTACTCTCGGATCAGGGCAGAGCGGGACTGTTCCTCGGGTAGTGCAAAGGGGCATAGCTCCACTAAAGTCAATGCAGCTGCACTGATATATGCCAGCTGCGGGACTGGCACGATGTATGCAGACTCCGCTCTACCCGTTCTGTATCCTCCATTGGCAGGGCTGTCCTTAGGCATACGCAGCAGCGCAGGGCACCAAATAGCCCCAAATTTCATGGTGCCCTAGGCAGCTGGGGGTCCCAAATGGCTAGGGACAGCTCTGCCCACTGGAATCTGCACATGTAGGGTGAGCAAAGCAGAGCTGCAATCTACTGCGTGGATCAAAGAGCAGAACTCAGCCCTATGCGTGTCAGATGAAACGAATTTCAATGAACTGGTCAAATGTAGAATCATTCCAACAAACGAGGGCTCCACGGTCTGAGAAAGGGTCTTAGCAAGAGTCTTACGTCTTCGGAAAAGTGATTTTTATTCATAGCTTTTAATGGAAAATCCCACAATTCCCTAGGCCCAGCTCTTCATGCATTTTTCATTAACAATTATCCGCCATCCAGAATTGCCTTTGATTTTTGCAAAACATTGATCAGTTATTTTGTTCCCACACAGCTGGCATTTTCAAAACAAAACCACCTCCTCCGGAGAGGGCATCGCATCGGACAATCTCTAATGTTAATGTACTAAGAGCTCTTCAGAGCATAAAATAATTAGAATTCACATTTTACAGATGGGGGAATGGAAAAGGTATTTCTTGCACTTCGCTTGGAAAGGTCATTTGACTATGCAAAAAGCCTGCTATACATTGCTTGGCAAGTGAATCACCGCATCCATAGCCCCATACCATGTGGGAAGATCACTAAAATAATAAAAAGGCACAGGTCCGAGGGATATAATGAAACATAATCTGCTAAGGTTTTAGTTGTAAAGAGCAGTCGTTTCCATCAGCCCCACAGGATAGAATTTTTCATCCATCCAAAACCCAGGTATAAATTCAGTGTTTCTCCAACGTACCAAACCCTGATACTGGGGGTTGAAAATACAATGCTTCTTAACTGAAGTACATTATCCTTTTCACTAGCCTTCTGGCTGCTGCCTACTGTGGTTAACAAACAGGAGAGGCTCAGAAGTTTCTCTGTCTTGCGGTTTGTTTTCCTTGTGCAGAAGCAGCCCATACGGTTTGACAAAGGATGATCTAGATTTCCAGGGGCTAACAGGCCTCTTCTCAATTGCATGATGCCCTTTGCAAAGTCTCCAGAATAGAACAGCCTATATATGACTGGAATACAGGAAGGATCACTCACGTACCTCAGCCTCCCTTTCTGGCACTGGTCTGGGGACTGCCTCTGTCCCACGGGAGTGAACAGAAACTTTGCAGTTGACCTCAATGGGAGCAAGATTCAATCTCTAAATGACTCTACACGGGAGGTTGTAAGAATCCAAAAAGGAGAAGGAAAATAAAGGAGGAAGATTTCCTTAAACAAATGTCTACCGCAGATAATACTACTTTGTACCTTTATACAGCCGCTCCTTCTGATGACAAATCCCACCAAACCAGCGGGATTATGAGTTTTCTCTTGATTGTAATATGGACAATGTGTGCTGTGCTGGTAGTTATGAAAGTGAACCAATCAGGGAGCAGGAGTCATACTGGATCTATGTAGTTAGCCGACACAGTAAGAATTGCAAGGCCCTTACACACGAGGAAAGCTCCCAGGAAACATCTGCAAAGCCACCTCATTGTCTTCCCAAAGATTCCTCTGCCTCCGTGTCTACAAAATGGTGAAACATTATCATCCCTATTCTAGAGAAGGGGAAACTGAGGTACAGCATTCAAATGACTTATCATGTTATCTGTACATGTCTAGTGCACTCTCTGGGTGCTCACAGTAACCATATGGAATGGCTGGGCCTAGAACTTGAATCTCTTGACTTATTGTCCTGTACTTCACCCACAAGACAAAGAAAATCCAGCATGATCACTGCCAGCATTCAAGAACCATGAAATCCCCCCACCCCGACCATCATGTGATTTTAAAAACAGCAACTTTGGTGTTATCACTGGTTCAATTAATGACTGCCAGTGAATTGCTTTGGATTTATTTATGTGCATGAACACGGAAGTATCTTTCCTCTCCATGGCCTGGATCCTAAAGCCAATTCTCATGGACAAATCCCACCAAACCAGTGGGATTATGAGTTTTCTCTTTGACTGTAATATGGACAATGGATGCTGTCCTGGTAGTTATGCAAGTGAACCAATCAGGGATCAGGAATAATGTTGGATCTATGTAGGTAGCCGACACACTAAGAATTGCAAAAAGAGCTCCCAGGAAACATCTGCAAAGCCACCTCATTGTCTTCCTGAAGATTCCTCGGCCAAAATCTTTACCCTGGGTAGGCAGCTGGTGTGCTGTGAAATCTGCTTCCATGCTGACCAGTCTCATCACTGTTTCCTTGTGCTCCCCCATCTGACTGTTGCATCTACCTGTTGTCTCTTGTCTTATATTTATATTGTAAGTTCTTAGGGAGGAGGGACCTGCTTCCTGTTACTAGTACGGTCAACACTTAGCAAAGGAAGGTCTTGGCCAATGACTAGTGTCCTGATCATACATTATTATTAATAATAAATACTAATTTAGGACCAAATCTATCAATTGACATTTACTTTTGGCAAATATTAAGCCACTGGAACGAAACAGTTGCTCTTCATGAATACTAGCTCTGATTAGCTTCAGGTGCTCAACTGCTTGTAGAAGGAGAGGACAGCAGGGCCAGAAACACAGGCAAATCGAAATGTGCTTTCAAACTGGAAGATATAATCACAGAAATTATTCCCCCACCTTCCATACCATGCTAGTGACAACCATGCAGTCCTCGCGGAGGTGGTGAGAGAGCTGTAACAACAGTCCAAAGAGGGGAAATCCCTGCGCTAGATTTCTTTAAAATACCTATCCAAGCAGACACAGGCCAAGACAAACTGATCTGTCCCAAACCTGGCCGTGTGATGAGAGTGACTGGGGGGCGCTGAACAATTCATTTTGATTTTAGGGTTGTTAAACCAAAATCTAACGACATTTTGGAGGTAAGGACTCGAGGAAGGGGACCAAAACACCCCAGTTTGGGGCTATTTCAACATCCTAGTCTGTCAGTGGATGACCCTTTCTTGGAGCCTGATGTGGGGCCAAAGGGTTGGACTGGGACGTTTTTCCAGTGGCTGTGGTTTAATTTTGTTACACAGCCATCTATAAGAACGACATCTCAAAGGGAGGTGATATATCAGAAGGATGAGGGGAGAACGCACACTCGGATCCGATGTCATTCCTCGGACAGAGCCCCTCTTCCAAACCGCTTCTGGCCCTGGAGATATTTCTCCGTCACTTCTAGCTGTGTCGTTTTCGGGAGCGGGGTTGTTCAGGCGGTACATTTGGAAATCAATTAGTGCACAATATGACTTTGGATGATTTATTCTTTTTTTAAAAAAAACCCTTTGGGGGCAGTCAGACCTTTATAGCCATATTAAGCAGGGTTTTAATCCAAATGAATTTTCCAGGAAACGGAGTAATCTAATTAAAAAGCTTAGAGTGCAGTTTAGTAGCTTCATTACCATTAGATTCCAGATCCATCATTACACGGACAAATATTTTCTGAGTGCAAGTGACTGATAAATCCAAAGGCCTAAATCGCAAATGGACTTTGCCTGAAACTAAGCAGGTTACAGTACTTAGTCATGCACCAAGAATGAAACGGAAGGACACATTGAAAAAAGCCCTTGAAGGAAAACAAACCGTTGACTTCTTTTCTCCAGTTCATCCTCTTCTACAGCAATCGGCGGCTCTGTAAACCCATTTGCAACTGCACTTCTGAGGAAGTTTCCAAAGCCACTGATCTGAGGTGTGCCCTGTCCCTTCCATCTCCCAGGGTTGCAAGCTGAGGTAAGCCAAACTGATGCCAAAAGCTGTGGGTATCTCCAAAGTTTGAGTATCTCCGCGCTCTGGGTACTTACCACCTTCCTGAGATTGAAAGGAAGGACGGTCTCATGGGTAAGGCATGGGACTAGGACATGAAGAAGAACTGAACTCACTACCAGGCTCTATCACAGATTCTCTTAGGCAAAACCCTTATATGTCTACACTGCAATCAGCACCTGTAGGCCTCCACAAGCTAGCTTTGGTCTAGTCAGCGGTTCTCAAACTGGTCTGGACCTCAAAGTGGGGCCCTGATCTCAGCCAGCCCTGCAATACAACTCACGTGTGTTGTACATGTGTGCACAAAGGCACCATGGGGCCTGGAGATTTATAAAGACGCCTGACTGGGATGAAAATTCCACTTAGGGTGGATAATATCTCACTGCCCTTATTCCAACTCCCGCCCCGCAATCATTTCACAAAGCTTCAAAACAATCAGAAACCTAAGGCTAAAAAGCCTTGTTATCATAGAACTCATGGGTGGCGGGTGGACCCCCCCTTCAGGGAGGCTATCCCTCTGCCCCTTCCCTTTTCGCCCAAGGCCCCTCTGCCCCCAGAGTCCTCCCCCCGCAGTTGGAGCCCCGAGCCCCACAGCCGCCAGCGGCCCTGAGTTGGCCCAAGCCACCGAATGGGAAGCGTGCCATGCCATGCCGTGCCTCCCTTCCTGAGGCCCCAAGCTGCCTAGTGGGAAAAGCAAAAGCACTTCCAGAAGAATCTGAGGTTTTGATATGCACCATACAGGTTATGGGGTGGTTGAGGAGGCGGTATCTCCTACTCAGCTTCCCAGGTTCCTCAGTCGTCTCCCCAGGCCTATTATACCTGCTGCCGACGATAAAGCTTTACAAACCAAAAACATTGTTCTCCCCAGAAGCAGAAGCTAATGCCGCCATCACCTTTCGCTGATGGACAAAAACTGAAGGAACAGGCTTTTCTCAACCAGTGTTGTGTTAATTGGATTCCTGCATACAGATAATACAGGCAACCTTTATGTCACACCAGGGACCATCAAGCTCTGCTGATAATTTAGGTGTATGGCAAGCGACTGTAATTTCATAGTATGTTGTTCCATGTTATTTCCATAGAAACTGTGCTGTCAACTTGTAATTTTCACACTAAGTGCATCCTACCATATTATTTCTGCAACACAAACATGACCGCATTTTAGCATAGAAATGCAGTTATTTAGTACTTGTGGAAAACACTGTTCCCCGGTGAGATAAAAGGCCTACATTTAGCGCAAATCTGCTACCGAACCAATATTATCTCAAACAGGAGCATTTGGGCAAACCAGGGATCAAAAGTACAGATTCAAGTGTGGTGCTATTCCAGGAACTGACTGTGTGAAAATATCTTGTATTGCACCGACTTCTGCTGGTGAAAGAGGCAAGCTTTGGAATTGCTCCGAGCTCTTCAGAGCTGCGGCTGCTCCCAATGTGTATTCAGAATCATCTCTGCTTACTTCAGAGAGAGCCTTTTTCTCCCAGCAGCTCTACAGAACCAGCAGAGAGATGGGGATAGCATTTTTTCAGGCTCATCAGTGTGATTTTAAACTAGGCCCTGATCCGCAAGAAGCCCTGAAGTACATGCCTGACTTTAAGCCCCGGCGCTGGAGGCTAAAGCAAATGGTTCCGTGTTTTTCAGTAGCACATTCTATGTTCAGACTGCAGGCCAACCTTTGCAACTTCACGGTCTTTAAATTATTTCCTCGATAACACCCACTCCCTGAAGGCAACCAAACCGCACCAGTGTAGTTGAAGGCCGAATCTGAGAATGAGGGAGTTGGCCTCCAGCATCATGATTATGGTAAGTACACGCAAGCTGAGAGCCCAGCGTGGCTCTCAGATCTTGATGGAGTTTGCAGGGCTGGTTAATAAAAAACTCTTTTTATTTGTGAACCTGGGGTAGGAATCACGGAGATGCAGCAAACATGGGAACCCCTGATGCAAGCTCCATACAGTCTTTTTTCAGAACGGACACCATTTTTATAGTGTGACTTTTAAAACCCCACCACTTTTACAGAGGGCCCTATTACACAATGAGCTGTGCAGACATTTAAACGGGGACTATCCTTATTCTGAAGAGGTTGCCAAAGAGTGGAAGCTGAAAAATACTATCCTGCTTTTTCTACAGATGGGGAACTGAGGCTCAGGGAGATCGAGTGACTTCTCACAAGGAGTCAGCAGCAGAGATGGGAACTGGTCTCCTGGGTCTACGTCAGTGTTTAACTACAAGACCATCTTTCCGGTCTCCGCTAGCCATATCACTAGCTGCTCTGTTTTAATAAAGGAAGAAGTGTGTGTTTCTTCCTGCTCCCCCACCATGGGAGCCCTGGTTGTTACTAATAATGGCCCTCAGTTCAGCTTCCTCTTGCACGGCAGGTCAGAGAGTCTTTCCTTACAAGTGGCCTCTTGTTTGGGGAGCACATGTGAAAGTGACCCATTTCCTCTGCGCTATCCTCACTTTGAGCTAGTGCTTTCGCTCTCCAAAAACAACCCAGGAACAGGAATGGACGTGTCTTGGGATCGCTCATTTAACTAGTGTCCTGTAGATCAGGAGGTGCTTAAGTCACAGATATGCCAATGCACGGGAGAGAGTTTGTCAGCATCTCTCCCAAAAACTTGCATCACTTGAGACGTCAACAACTTCAGTCAACAATGCAGGGATTATGCTTTCATAACAAATTCGCCTCAACTATCTTCTATTCAAAAGGTAACGCATGGGTGAAATTCATTTGCCTTGCTGCCCATATCGATCCTGTGTCTGTATCTAAATAAATGCCTGTGTGGACAGCACACTTCCAAGAATGATTATTTGGGGGTTGGTGAAATTCCTGTCACGTAAGAATGCTGATCCAACTTATATCAATGTCATTTATTGAATTCAGTAGCGTTACTCCTGATTTACGCCAGTGCAATATCAGACCCTGGCTGTACGTTTCATGTCAACACTGAACTTTTCATCGTCCCTCCACCCAACTCAACGAGGCTGTTGCCAGCGGATTTACCTGTTGTTATTCTTCAGTTTGATGTGTTCGGTCGGTTCTAGGATCTGCCCATTCTTCAGCCAGGTGATCTGAGGGGGAGGCTCTCCCTGGGCCAGGCAGGTGAAGATGGCAGTCGTCCCTACAGGTCTGGAAATTGACTGAGGATGTTGCACAAACTCCGCAGGGGCTGTGAAGGGAAGGAAAGCAAAGCATGAGGAACATGGCCAGGAGCCAACGTTGCCCTGGTACCAAGCCTGCTCTAATCACTTGGTGTAAAATAACCTGAGTCGATGCGGTGAGCTGACGAAGGCTGACAAAAGAAAACCACTGCAGTTTATCAGATCCAGAGGTAGCTTAACAGGTTTGACAGGCGTGTGCGGTCTACAGATAACTACAGATCATGCTTGCCCATCTGTAACCAACTAAGGACAGAGCTGGGCTGGTTAATCGGGGAGAGGAAATTTTCAGTAACTGGATGAGCTACTGATGCCGGGTGGGGTGGTCATTTAAAAACACAATGTCCCCTTCCGGCTCCTTAAGAGACCTGGATGCTTGTTTGTTTACAAAGAGGCGTATTATTATATCAGGCTACCCTGAACCACAAAGCCCTGGCTTCGCAGCAATGGTCCCATGGTTCTAGGCCAGTGATATGCTGGTACAAGGCCCATGTGATGAAGGTGCTTTAAAAACGAATCCTGCATATTAGAAAGGCCCTGCTGGAACTTTATTGATCTGAATGAATTCAAACACGGGGTTGAAATACAAAGGCCAGAATCACCCCCCGTTAAAATGTTTTTGAATATCATGTGCTGGGGAGTGTTGGCTTTATTGCTTCTTTCTCCTTGTGGTTGATTGTGTATGTTGTATGGAATGAGCTCTGGTGAAAGGTGCCAGATCAGGAGCTCCGCACTCCCATTTGAAAGTGTGAGCCCCAAAATACAGTGTGTGTCATTCCAGTGCACTTTCCCATCCTTCCACACCCTCGCCCGCACACAACCAGGAATGGGAAATCATATCATAGCTCTCTACGGTAAATACCGGGGTTAGAGTGCTGGGCATGGAGTCAGGATTCCTGGGTTCTATTCCCAGTACTGACTTCAAATGCGTCTTTGGGCAAGTCGTCCCCGAGACTCCGTTTACCCTTCACAACAAATACCATGCCACCGAACTCATAGTGACAGGGCAAGGTCGACTTAATGTTAGCGAAGAGCTTTCCAACGCTCAAATGCAGAATATTACAACAATTCTCTCTCCAAACGGGAGCTCTTCGGCTATGCAAAGCACTCTAGAAATTGGAGTATGCGGCGGAGTGTGCCAATATACGTGTAAATGGAGTGCAAAGGAGCCATGTTCATTTCCATCTCCCTGGCTGTGGAGCAATATGGAGTTTGTTAGCCATCAGCATTGCTTCACTCAAAGAGACAAACAGTTATGAGAGTTTCTGGCAATACCTTTCCAAATATGATTATTTTGTGCTGCAGTAATGCCTAAGGGCGCCAGTCATGGGCCATAGACCACAAAGCTGTTCCTAGCTCCAAAGAACTTCTCACAGATGGATCAAGATAGACCGATGAGGGCAATCCAAGGAAATAAGACAGGTGAATGCGAGTGTTCATTTCTTTACCCTATACATGGCCAGCCAGAGATGAATATGTGCTCAAATACAATGGTCTTCACTCAGAGATCCTAAAGCACTTTATATAGGAGGGGAAGGATCATTCTCCCCATGTCACAGATGAGGAAACTGAGGCACAGAGTGGTGACTTGACTTGCCCAGAGTCAGTGGAACGTCTGCAATAGAAACCCAGACTCCTGACACTCTCCGCTAGACCAGTGGTCCCTAACTCCCGGGCCGCGGACCGGTACCGGTCCGTGGATCAAGTGGTACCGGGCCGCACAAGAAATGGGGCAGAGCGGTGGGAGCAGAGCGGCGTGGCGGGAGCGGTGAGGCGGCGGCAGCAGGCACTGCTGAGGGGTGCGGCAGAGGGAGGGCTGCGGCAGAGGGAGGGCCGGGGCCTGCGCGCCGGAAGTGAGCGGCGTGGCGGGAGTGGTGAGGCGGCGGCAGCAGGCACTGCTGAGGGCTGCGGCAGAGGGAGGGCCCCCGGTTAGGGTTAGGGTTGACCGCGGACACCCCCCCGCCCGCCCCCCCCCCCGGGCCGCAGTAAAATTGTCCAGCGTTGACCGGTCCGCGGTGATAAAAAGGTTGGGGATCACTGCGCTAGACGATGCTCTCTTAGCAAGTTACAAACACTTTGGCAGTTATATACAGCAAGTTTTTACAACAGTAACATATCAAAAGTTTGGCTGGCCATTCTCTCCACACCAGATTTGCTGCAGGTTCATAGACCTCAGAGCAGCCCCTTATATGCCCAAGTCCCTAGCCTGGAACCCAGAACTCCTGGAGGGAGAACTCCTACTCAGTCCACAATAGTCACAAACGTTTCTGACTGTTCACCGCATTTTAATCGGAAATGATTCCCTCCTTTCACCCCGCCCCCCCCCCCCTGCAAGCTGCTCATCTGAGGCTTAAAATCATTTATCAGAGTAGAGCAATATACTGGGATCCAGAAAGCGGCGCTTGACATGCATGCCTGAAGAGCTGGGTACGTGAAGGTGGGTACGTGAACATGGCTCCTCCCGAGAGCCAGCAGCCACCACGATACATGTAACGAGACTGTTTGTGAGATGAGACTATTGGCGGCTTGTTCCCTTGCGAGACCGATCAGTCTCGTGAAGGTCCCATAAGCATCCCCTCAAGGGAGGAAAAGACTTAAGGCTGGGTCCCCTCAAGGGAGGAAAAGACTTAAGGCTGGGTCGGATTCTCCTCTCCCACCAAGTAAATCCTATACAAGAAGATAGCTCCATTTTCTCCACTGGAGCTACTTCCGAGTTACACTGGCGTGACCAAGGAGAGAGCCACACCCTTGTGTGTGTATTCGACATCTGGTCCAGAATCTGCAGGGGATTTTTAAAAAAAAAGCCAACCCCCACTCCTCCCGCAATCAAAGCTGTACAAGACAACGGCCTCCTTACTGCTGCTGAAGGTATTGACACTGAAGAGCAACGTCATAAAGATGGCGAGGCCTGGGAGCGGCACTACAAACAAGCCCACTGAAGAGACGAGGACGGATTTCCTCACAAGCCCTCCCCTCTTTCATTTTTAATAATCAAAGAGAAGCGGAGCATGGTCGATTTGACTTAGACGAGCAGTAAGGAGGTGTTCCACTGGTGGAGTTCATTGTCAGGCTGGTTTGGCAGGAGCCATAGACTCATAATGAACCTGATCTTAGAAACCTACTGGACACGTATTCCTAAAACCTCCTGCTAAAACTTTCCTGGGTTCCAATCAATGTTTTCTCTCCCCGCAACCCGATTTTTTCACCTCCTAGATGAAGTTAATTTTTAAATGAAATTAAAATGGAGGAAGATTTTGGTAGACGAATGACAAAAGGGGGAAGGGGGGCGGGAGAAGTCACCCTGTTCCCTGCAGCGAGCGATTGCTTTGTATTGCTTAAGTGAGAGCGTGACACGGTGGGGACCTAATTTTCAAGCGGTGACTTAACCTTCCTCCCCTTTGTGCAGGTGCAATTTTGCAAGGGCAGTTATTCTGCAAGCAGTTCAATGCCCGCCCGCTCTCGTCAGCAGAAAATGTTGCCCTCAATGCTGCGGGTGCACTCAATGGCACCAAATGAGGACACGGCCATCTTCCGACTCCATTCGTCCCGTTTCATTGAACCCCCACCGCCTGGCTGGTTACCGTTACCCCCACAAAAAACCTGACCCCGCTAGTCGTTCAAGGGAAAACATCTTTTAACCAGAGAAGAAGCCATCCAGCGGAACACTTCTGGAGTCACTCCTTCTTCTCAGTCTCTCTCATTAGCCGGTGTCAGGAGGGAGTAATTGGGACACTGACGTATTTTACTCCAGGGGAACCAAACGTACAGCTGTGTCCACTGGCGCGGAGCCAGGGACGCTATTCACCATTCAAAAACCCATCCCCTTGCATTCAGCATGTCCCCGCCCCGCTCTGCTGTTACACTAAACGAAACAGGCTCCAGGTTTAACTTAAAATCTCCAGAGAAGGAACAGGGCTGGCCCAAGATCAGCAGCCCCCGCCCCACCCCGCTGTCTCTTCCCATTCCTTCTGCCCGAGTGCACCCCTGGGACCAACTCCTGCCTCTCCACCGCTCCTGCACCCCGTAAAACAGCTCTTGCTGGCTGGCATCGCCAGGCTCCTATATTGCAACCTCCTGCTTGCTGTTTAACAACACAAGGCCGAATTTTGGCTCTTGCCCTGGGAAGGGAAGGGGCGTGGAGCTGGGGTGGCCAAGTGGAGCTAGCCTGGGGATTTTCACCTGCCTAGGCCAGACCGGGCAGGATGTCACAGGGAGAGCTGGGTGAATTCATTTAGCAGCAGCACTTAGTGTTGCCTTTAAAAGGTGATCCGCGCACTCCCCAGTTACTGCCAGTCACTAGTGGGATCAGGGATGGGACAGGAAGATTTGACCCTGGCCAAGGCCCCTCGGGCCCTTAGAAAGAGGCTGGGCATGGTAGCAAGGAGCATGCAAAGCCACATTCTGCCCAGGCCCCACATAGGTGCAGCAGAGGTGCCTGGGCCTCCTCTCACACATCGGGCAGACCAGAATTCAGGCCACCATGTGCAGCGCCAGATAGAGTAGCTCTGATGTACCTGGGAAGCTGAGTATCAGATACCGCCTGCTAAATTACACCAAAAAGGATACAGCCGGTGGAGCTGAGTAATGGGATCAGAGAATTGTTTTGAGGCGAGTGCTGTCAGATCCACACGCACAGTGCCTCTCTACTCACCTAAACTAGAGCTAAGGGAAGCAGGCAAAACTGTTCGCACAGGAGTGGGGCAAAGGCTTGTGAGGGGTCTGGTGGCAAAAAGGTCGAGTTGTTACTGCAGTAAATTGTAATACCATAACCCGGTGTTTTTCAAGCTGCTATGCTTTAGCTGATATGCTTTAGCGGGCTGGACCAGCGTATTTCAGGGGAGGAGCAACTGAAGGGGAAAGAGGAATTGTTCCCTTTTTTTTTGGTTTAGGACTTAGCAGAATTCAGTGCTTAAGAGACTGGGAATTCCCAGCGGGGCAGCTCCAAAGGCCTAAGAAAACAGATACACTTGTTTTGTCCCATCCACAGATTAGGAAGAGGCCCGGTTTCTGCGGAAGGTCACTTGGCCCTTCCCTTCCCCAATAAGCAGCAACTGAATATTTTTCTTTCTTTGCTGGGTTTAGGAGGAGAAGGTGGACAGTTTGAAACACGCTGCATATTCCCAATCTCTTTACCCTACCCACACCAGTGTCTTTCTGTTCCCTGCTATCCATCTCCCTTTGTCATTCATACTTGATGGATCAGTGTGGATGCTTACTTCACCTGAGAGGAGGTTCCCACCCTCAAATGCCTCCGCTCCCTCCACCTTAACACAACAAAAGGCCATAGCGGGGAGAAAACCAGAAGCCCATTTCACCCAGATCCACAGCTAGTAATGTCAAAGCCCGTGGTGACCAGGTCTGGGCACATCCCAGCTCTTGTTTGTTTGAAGTGCAGCGCGTGGATAGAAAGCTTGTTATCCAGGATATAATGAGAGGCAGGGAAGAGACATACGGTTTTAATGACTATTTAAAGGCATGACATATGTATCAAAAAGCAATAATGCTTAATACCGTCTTCAGAAACATTTAAACAAATGCACTAATAGGTTTGGCTGTGCCTAGCTACGCTGCATCGGGATGTTATGAAGATCTATGGCGTGCCGTATCTATCCCCCGGGGAATGTCCTGTCTCACCAGCAGCTACTCACACCAAGCTAAGCATGAAACGGCCATTATTGTTATTTGTTTCTTAGTATTTTGGGTGTCCTGGAGCATGAAGTCATCTGGGCCTAACGTTCTCAGGTGCTAAACTCCACCCGAAGCCAACGGGAGCTGGAGGAGTGCAGCCGCTCTGTATTCCACCCCCTTAGCAACACAATAGGTGCCGTGCATCATACACAGTGATAGGGCAAGTTTCCCTACATAGCCACATCTCCATGCCTGAATGGAGGGGCTGCATCTAGCTGGGACATGGAAGTCCAGACCCCAGGGCTCCCTCAGGCCTTGTTGTCTCAGCGGAGATTGCCAACAGGGAGTCAACTAGTCCCAGCTGTGGTGTTATTACAACTGTGGTCAAACCTGTCAGAGATGGTCCAGGGATACTTGGCCCTGCCTCATAGTGGAGGGATGGAGTAGATCAGGGGTTCTTAACCTTTTTCTTTCAGAGACCCCCAACATTGTATTAAAACTCCACCGCCCACCTGTGCCACAACAACTGGATTCCTGCATATAAAAGCCAGAACCGGCGTTAGGGGTAGCAAGCAGGGCAGTTGCCTAGGGCAACCCGCCATAGGGGCTCCCACAAAGCTACAGTCCTCTTCAGTCCCAGGTGGCGGGGATCAGGGCCCTGGGCTTCAGACCCATTTGGTGGGGCTTTGGCTTTCTACCCTGGACCCCTGGTTGAAAACCACTGGACTAGATGACTTCTTAAGGTCCCTTCCAGCCCTCCATTTCTATGATTCCATACTACTGGGACTTGGACTGAGCTCCCCAAATTCATTTCACGCAGGCTGCCGAACAGCCATAAGATGGTGAACAGCTATAATAACCTACTTGCCTAGGCAGGCTTTGAATTATGGATCTACAGCAGCAGTGTGCGTGCCCATTTTATGTACCTAAATCCTGAACTGAGCATCCATAATGCAGGATGTGGGCATCTCAAAAATTTGAAAACTGGATTTTAATGTCGGAACAGAGACTGAACTTCAGAAGTCCACTCCACGGAGAACTGTGGGGAAACGGTCCCATCACTGGTCAAAACAGGACACACGACTTTTATGAGAGATCAGCTAATAACGCAAAGTAAAATTCTGCTTCTACTGAGCACCAAGGCTGAGAATCTGCATGGATACTAACACGGCAAAGGTCCAAAACACCGGAGAGGAAAAAGAAGACAGAATATCTCCAACCTGGGGGAGTTTCAAAAGCCAAACCCTGACTGGAAATTTGCAAATGTCCCTTTCTCTATGAAGCTGATCCAACAGCTGGTGAAGTCAATGCGCATCTTTTCCTGGTGAGACCCTGAACACGTCTGGCATGAATCTAGGGTGTAAATGCTAAGAGCGCCTTAGCAAGGGCAAACAACTGTGGCAAGCCAAATGCCAAGAATTCCAACACATAACCTGGTACCTGCCTCATAGCTGTGAATTAATTCTAACCTGGAGCCTCATCCCGCATCCCTTGAATCACCAGAATGGCTCACATCATCGTAGGAGCTGCAGAATCTACTGTACAAAAGAACAGAACCCATTTCTGAAAGCAGAGAATAGAGATATGAGGCAGGGGTCATCAAAAAGAGCCTTCTCAAATGTGTTCTCAAGATGGACAGTTGTTTGCGAGATGGGAATCTCATTTTTCTCCATAGCTTTCAGGAGGCAATGAAGCGTTGAGTGGAGAACACTGGTGACCATCTGGCCATTCAGAGCCCATCAGTTTGTTATGACACCAAACACATAATAAAGCACAATAGACCGTATAGGAGATAGAGAAAGAGAGGGCTTTGATTTATTTTCTTTACTGCCACTGACCCCTCCGCTTCTCCCATCCATCCCCCACAAACACCCTCCATTTTGTAGTTAGACACCGTCTGCTCTTAAAACAGCCCCTCACAAGACTTTCGCTTGCGGCAGGGCACGACGTGATATTCAAATGTCTGTGTTAGGATCCAAGAAGAAAACGGAAACTTTTCGGTGTAGGGACTTAACAAAGAAGATCAAAGAACTCTAAATGGATAGGGGAGGGCAGTGAGAGATTGAGACCCTAACCTTTGAAAGCAGGAGAAGTCCCAGGAGGATAATAAGATGGTATTAGCCGATCTAAAAGGGAGATTGTAATGAGAAAGATAATTATCACTGAAATAGAATACGTGTTCAAATAGAGAGTAGCCCAACCTACAGCTAAGAGTTTCATCAAGATCTTTGGGATGCAGCATTATTTAGCCCTGGTCTACACTAGAGTGGGGGATTGAGGTAAGATACACAGCTTCAGCTATGGGAATAGCGTAGCTGAAGTCGACGTATTTAGGTCGACTTACCGCAGCGTCTTCACAGCGCTGAGTCGACTGCTGCCGCTCCCGTCGACTCGGCCTGCGCCTCTTGTGGTGGTGGAATACCGGAGTTGACGGGAGAACGCTCGGAGATCGATTTATCACGTCTAGACTAGATGCGATAAATCGACCCTCGAAAGATCGATCACTACCCACTGATCCAGCAGGTAGTATAGACATACCCTTAGTAACTGAAGCTGAGTAATGGGGGTCAGGACTCCTGGGTTCTCTTCCAAACTCTTCCACTGACTTACTGTGTGACACTAGGCAAATCACATTAACCTCGTGTTGTCTCAGTTTCTCCACCTATAAAATATGGACAAGAATGCCTTCTTTACAGGGTATTGCAAAGGCTAGCTGATTCATGCCTGGACAGCTCGCTGAGAGCTGCACATAATAGGAATGAAAGTATCATTTATTAGCACTTTGGAACATCGTTCTGTGGGGACTTGAGAGCCCAGCACTTCTGCAGAGTTCCTCCCAAATCATTCCGACTTTTGTTTCATTGGTACTGGTTTTTCCCCTTAAACTGTGTAACTTACACCTTTGATATTCTGATCAAGCAAAAACCCGCAGTCTCTATTGTTCACTCCCGGCAGTTTCTGATGCCCAGATAAATGTGTAAGTCCCTAAGGTGCCACAAGAACTCCTCGTTGTTTTTGCTGATCCAGACTAGCACGGCTACCAGTCTGAAAATAATCACTTGAAGCTCTGGGTGGGAAACTCAGACAATACAGAGTTCAGATAAAGCAGAAGCTGCCGGCAATGAGAGTAGTTGAGCTCTGTTGTCAATGGAAATTTTGCCATTGGCCTCCAGAGGGGAAGGATTCAGCACTTGGAAAGAGGCCTAACCTTTGCTGTACCTCTGAACTCCAAACCGTTCCCAGATACAGCTCAGTTAGCAACAGTCAGAGCAGGATACCCCTGCTGTGTCTGCACAGAGAAGCCGCCCCCAGCTCCTCATATTCATAGACCCATTTGATCTTCTCATTCATAATGGAAAAGCATTTGCTCCATGACAAGGAGGCTGTCCCCGATGGCAGTGACAGCACTTTCATTAGAAACCTAGGCGCCGATCCTCCTCTCAGTTACACCAGTGTAAATTCAGAGTAACCCCAATGGAAGTCAGTAGAGAAACTCTGGATTTACAGCAGCAAATCTGAAATCAGAATCTGAACCCATGTCTTCAAAGGTGTGATTTTAAACCCTGCCGCTTTGTAATTAGTTCAGCTATGCAACAGTTTCCTTATTCCTTTTCCTTAGCAGGTTGTTGCTAAAGAGGAAGCAGGCAGCAATACGGAAAGCTTTTACTTTGGCAACTTTCACAAAGATGTTCAAACCAGCAGGATTTTTTTAAACGTCACTTTTCTGCTCCCCAACCATGTTTGGTTCAATAGTCTTTACCACATGCATACTCCTGGAACAGATCTCCTCCCAGATGCAAAGTACGTTTAAATTGCTTTTCTTCCACTCCCCAATCCTGGGGCTTTAGACAGTGTAGCTGCACCTGGCTGCATTCCAGGCAGTTGCTGATTTACTGCTCCAAAACCCGAATCTGCCTTACCCCTGCTATGAATTATTAGCAGCACTTTTATTCAGCACCTTTAACTTTCAAGATGAATGGGGAGCATCCCTTGTGTCTATCTCAGAAGCGGCGGAAACACACCAAAGAAATCTGACCTTACAGCCATTCTCAATTATGTTGTGCTACAGACGTAAATGCTTAATGCCAGGGTTCCCAAACTTTTCCATTGTGAGGGCCACATCCTCATAGTGAGATCGCTGTCTGACCCCCTCCCATCCCCGCTGGCAATGGTATAACATCCTGGTGCCACTACAGCAATTGCTTACAGGGAGAGGATTTCAAACACTTTCTTCTTCCTTTAGTGTGATTTAGCAGCTGGGAACCAGGAGGAGGCCAGCCCCATGTGACCCGAGTGCTCCCCATAGATCAACATTGGAAGGAACACATGTATTGAGTGATCGGGATCAATTCGTTTGAGAGCCGATATCACTCCTGCGGTGGTAGCAGAGATACAGCTATGAACCCAGCATGTGACTCTCGGTGACTGACAGGTGAGCATCGCGGCGGAAGGAGAGCACTTTCCCTGTCACTAGCATGAAAGGTTCAATTAGCCCACTTTGGCAAGAGATGCATAATTTGAGATTCGGGATCTCATCAGTCAACTGTTAATGAGTGAACGGATGAGTGGCTGAGATGCTGTAAGTGGACCCAGCCTGAGGAGGAGGTGAGTGCCTGTAATCAGTGGAGGATTGTTACCATTCAGCTCCATGCTGCCAGCTGTCTTGCCTTTCTAAACACTCGCCTGACTCTGTTCACCATGGAGACTGGTGGCTTGGCGAATTTCGGAGCCCTTGATTCTGGCTGCTAGCCGGAAGACCCATGAGAAGTGGCCCCGTCAGGCCTATTGCTATAGCCAATGGTGGAGCCTGCATTTCCCTGCCACTGAGAATACGGGGAATGTCATAGGTGACTTTTTAAGAGGGCTCATCTCCGTATCTTACGTGGGTGGCTCATACTCATCGTCTTTTGCCAGAGTCCATTGGGGTGGGATCTGCCCACTGACCATCCGGAAGCAGAGTTAAAACAAAATAAAAGTCATGCTGGCGAAAAACGCCCTGGTGAGTGAACTCTCTTATCCACAGAGAACAGGTATAACACAGCATCAATAGCACTACAAGCTACCCTACCAGTGGGCTTCAACCCTGCCCTGGCAGGACCATTGGTAGAGGGCAGAAAGTAAATCTGTCTCCAGGCTTATTCAGCCTTTAGGCTCCCTGCTGGGAGGGTTAAATAGGGTGCTAATGAATGACAGGTGAGTTGTGTGATCACAAGAACTAAATGGGGACATTTCAACCTGTTTTGGCATCAGAAGAACTATTGGATGTTAATGACTTCTGTTCTCTACGGACCTGGCTGGATGCGAACGAAGGAGGGATTTCGAAAGGACAGGCTGAGTGTCCAATGATCATTCCCGGCTCAGGCAGGAGGGACGTGTACTAGCTGTGCTTGAGGGAGCACCTAAAAATGGCAGTGGCTGCAGCAGCATGGACAGCAGCTCAGGCTAGCCACCCGAGTACCTGCCTAGGAGATTGGGGAGGATTGTACTTAAAAAAAACAAAACACAAAACTTTCCTCTTTTCACGAACAGGGCCGGCGACAGAAATTTGGGGGCCCCCTACTCTGATAGTTTGGGCCCCCCCAGCCCAGCCGGGCCCCCTCCAGCCCATCCGACAGCGGCTGGGGGCCCCCCAGCCCAGCCGCCCCCCCCCAGTCCAGCCGACAGCGGCTGGGGGGCCCCCAGCCCAGCCGGCGCTCCCCCCCCCCCCAGCTGACAGCTGGCCGCAGCTAGGAGCGAGAGCCCGGGAGCAGCGTGAGCTGCCCTTGCTGCTCCCTCCCTCCCTCCCCGGACTGAGCCGCTGCTGCCGGCCGGGCTCACTGCTCGGCCGGGGACACACGCTCGTCCGGGGGAGAGCCGCGCCGGTTGACTACGGGTAGAGCTGTACCGGGGGCCCCCTAAAGTGCGGGGCCCGGTACAGCTCTACCCGTAGTACCCCCCTGTCGCCGGCCCTGTTCACGAACATGCAATGCAAAGAACATCTGACAAACACTGACCCAGCACCTGTTACGGGCCAGATCTTTACACGAGGCTCAGGAGAGGTGGAGAAAATAGCTAACTGGGTGTGATTATCCAATAGTACCCTGGTTATCTTACCTTGCACAACGAGCCTTCCCTGGGCAGTTCGCCGCACTCTAGTGCCGGGTTTGTTAGCGGCACACACGTATATCCCAGAATGCTGCACAGTGAGGTCAGAAATCATTAGGTTTCCTGTCCCCAGCACCTGAATCCCTTCTACACCAATGGGACGGCCATCTGGAAGAGGAAACGAGACAACGTTACTCCGTGTACCTTTACGCCGATCTCTCTGGCCCACTCAGGGTTAGTCCTGAGTCCCCATCAAGGGGACTCCAGTGGGTTTTAGCTGCAGCCCTCCCGGGGGCAACACGAACAATGCACGTGACATGTGGAAAAAGCCAGACCAAGAGCCTCAAAGAAGCCTTTTCCCCCAATTACAATGTTTCATTAGTATCAGGCCATTGTATTTTATGGTTCCATTGCTTGGTGTTTTAAGACTCCGCGCCTGACAAACACGGCACTAAATGAGCACTAGCCCGCTTCAGGGTGTTTGAGCGGAGAGCTGGGTGGTGATTGCTGGGGGAGCTGCCCTTTTATCAGATGTGAAACTGAAACCCTGTTTCCTTCGTGCGTTTGTGTTTAGACAGAAGTTTAAAAGCCCTAGAGAACCAAAAATAAAGGAGTTCCTAGCACCTGAATACAACACACCCTCTTCAAATATTTACAAAACAGTTTGTGTCTTGTGCTTTAACGGTGTATTGAGATACTAAGAAAAAAGGAAAATTTAGGATCACTATTAAGGAAAAATTCCTGTCAGTGAGTTATATTAGATCATGCCATAGTCTCCCCAGAGAAGTGGTGGAAGTCCAATAAAGACTTTAAACATTCGGTAGAGAACAATCATTCACTGGCAGGGGATCAACTAGACGAGACAGTTATTTTCCATTTCTGTTGGCCCAGTCCTGAGGTGCTATGCACCTGTAACTCCTAACGATTTGGCCCTCTGATTCTAGGATTGGCTTTACTCCAGTTAGACGCATAACTACCAAGTTGTCTTAATCACAAGGTGCCTTATTCCAAAGGGACCGCGGAATAGTATGGCTTGCAACCGTTCCCGACTCTACAGAACATACAGTCATTCCAGTGTGGCTATCTACTGTAATCCAATAATGGGAAATTTATGTGCAAATCAGTGTGGAAATGAAGTTGTCGACATTCAAAATGTGGCTGGGTCACCACAGTCAAGCAGCTGAGACACCTTATCATTTTTATTTTCGCTATTGGTCTTCATGCTTCAGGCAATAAACTGATTAGCAGCTGGGGTCAGGAGGAAAATTCCTTCTGTAGAACAGTAGTGCATAATGAAGAGCTTTTATGGGGTTTTTATCCTACCTGTCAAGAATCCAGAACCAGCCACAGCCTTACAGAAAACCAACTAAATGGCTACACTAATCAACTACAGCATTGTCCTTCTTCCAGCAGAAAGGGACAAATAACTATCACCAACCCCAAAGACAATTTGCAAGCAATATGTGATATATTGGTCATTTACCAATTTCTTCGGGTTGTTTCTACTTATGTTTAGGCATGCAAGTTTGTCCTCATTCCAGGAACTTTTTTTTTTAACACCAAACACAAAACCACTTATCACAGGAGCCAAACACCAAGACAGCTTAAGTCCTCAAGTACAGGACATTACATTAAAGGATGACACTAGATATGAAACCAGGTCTTTCAAAAAAAAAATCATCAGCAGCAGATCCTGCAGTATGTGTTCCTCCATCAGACCAGCAGAAATAAATAGCCTCATTTCATATGGCACCTGGCAGAGAGCGGTGGGAAAAGGTAGCATGGATTGAAAGACATAAAGGAGGGGACATGCCCTGAAATTTGCAGAAACATCTCCTGCCCATGCTCTTTGCAATGTTTTACAGGAAATGTTTAACTCAAAGGTTTCATTGTTCCATCAGGCAGGCAGACCCTGGACACTTCATTATTTATGTTACAGTGAAAGGTACTTAGGTCTTTCAGATGGGGAGAAAAACAATGTCATTAAATAATTATATAGCTGGCCGACCTGCTGCAGCAGTAAATTGCTCAGCCATAAAGCGAACGGTAAAGCACGACCTGTCCAGTGTTTAATGAGCAGTCAGAAGGGTCTGTCCCCTTTGAATAATATCATTTAAACCAAACTGTAAAGAAGGTCTGAATTAAATTCAAATTGAACTTGATTTCATCTTTAAATGAGACCTTTTTGAAGCTCATATTTACAATCGGTGTAAAAATCAAATCTCTCTCTCGAGGAAGTAGGAAAGGGACATATGTGAGCAGGCTGTCCCTGACAGGGAGGCTGTATGATTGTATTAATGAATTAAGAAATAACACAGAAATATGACTTGAATGCCAGTGTGGGTCATTTGTACCATGTGCTACATAATTTGAACACAAAAGACCCAGGCTGCGTCAGTTACACCGCACAGTCGAAATATCTGTTTCCATTTGTCTCTACAGCCGCGATCTATTAATTAGGGGTGTGAGAGTTTGAGGAAATTTCTCCTGCCAACCAAATTTATCTTTTTTCTAAACAAAAAATATAGAACGTTCTCCGAGCTCGTATCCACCATTCAAGAGAGAAGGTGGGTGAGGTAATATCTGTTATGGGACCAACTTCTGCGGGCGAGAGACCCCCTTTCGAGCCACACAGAGCTCTTCTTCAGGTCTGGGAAAGGTAGTGAAGAGCTCTGTGTGGCTCGAAAGCTTCTCTCTCGCCAACAGAAGTCGATCCAGTAACAGATATTACCTCACCTACCTTGTCCCTCTAGTATCCAGGAACCAACACGGCTACAACTACCCTGCATCCACCATTCGAGTCAGGCAAGTTTTGCCATCCCTAATCATCCTAAACGGTTGCATTTGCTGGCTCAATTCACACTCCCTCTCTCAGGGTCTGTCTATAGCGGCACTCTGTAGTGTAGACACTCCAGCGATGAAAGGGTTCTTGGGTCTCTGTAGTAAACCCACCTCCTCAAGAGGCAGTAGCTAAGTCAATGGAAAGAGACCTAGCCGCATCTACAGTGGGGGTTAGGTTGACCTAATTACGGTGCATCGATATCAAAAGTTTCCCAGCCCTGAGCAACGTAGCGAGGTCAACTTACGTTTTAGGCGTGGCACAGGCCGCCCTCTGCTCAAGAAAAATAAGTCTTTAAAAGAGTGGTGCTGAGACGTGGTTTCTTTCTCCCTGACTCCGCCCCATCCTCTTTCTGAATCTACGGGGCTGAATCCACGGGGCTGCACCACTAGACTCAATGGGAATTTCTCTACTGACTTCTGGGGGGGCAGGGTCACAACGCACTAAGTATTCAGGGCTAGGGTCACAATGGGGCCTTAGGCTCCGCGCTCCCTAGTTTTAGGTGGAATCCTTGTCTCCCCCCCCCCCCCCAAGTTAGGTGCCCATGTGCCCTGTGCAATAGATGGAGGGACCTGGGCGCCTCAGAATGGGATTCCCAGAAGCCAGCATGCTGAGCTAACTTGTAAGAAATGTTAAGGGGTGGGGTGTGGCCCAAGCCCCCGCCTCCTCAACAGGGCTTAGATCCCCAGCTGGGCCGGAGAGCGGGGCGTCCCTCCACTCAGGATTCACAGCCAGGAGCCCTCTCCTGTGTTATCATCAAACCCCATCTCACAGTCTCAGAGAACGCACACAAATAATCCTTGGCACAGGCTCCTTTCCTCCGAGGAGCACAGAGGGCTCCACAAACATGCACTGCACCTCCCAACCCCCTGGCGTGGTCGCCACGTGTTCTCAAACCCATTGTGCAGAGAGGGGAACCCCACACCGAGGTTAGCGAGTTAGTAGCAGGGCAGGGAACCAAACCTGCTTTCCTGACTTTAATCACCAGGCCCCCATTTTTCATCTGGGGGGGGGGTCCATGGACCTCAGAGAGTCTGCAGACTATAGCTAAGATTTCCAAAGGGGTCCCCTCCCCCCTTTGAAATGTTTAGGGGTCTGCAAATGAAAAAAAAGATGGACAACCGCTGCTCTAGGCTATATCACAAAGACGAAAAACATCCCGTCCCCCGGCCACGGTGAGGCCAGCGGTAACTTGCTCTAAACACTGCTGCTCGGCTCCCGAAGCTCGAGGGGCTCAGAGGAGTGAAATGTTTGGCGTGACCTTTACCTTCTTTTGAATCAGCGAGCGGCAGAGAGCCCATCCGGGTGGGCTTGTTCACGGTATCCTGTTTGCTGAAGCTTGCCGAAGAGCCATTAAAATAACAGGAACTGGGCAATCTCCAAAGATATCAGCCGTCTGAGTCTAACCAGTCTGGCAAACCCGAACAGAACCAGGACATGAACGTACCATTACTTGGCTTGTAATAATGCCGGGAAGCCTATCCAGGGACCAGGGGGCCCACTGGCACCACACAAACAGGGGGTGAAAAGATGCCCTGAAAAATTCACACTCTTAGCACAGGACAAGAGGCAGGGCGTCATAATGAGCGTGGGAACTTCCCGACCCTGCAGAGCGATGGATGTGCTGCAATAGCTTCCTGTTAGCTAGCTAACTAGCTAGCTCAGAAGAGCCGAGAGCCCCTTTCCCAGAGCACAGGGAGGAGAAGGTGGGATTCCTCCTCCAGCCAGCCCCCTGTGCTCCCCCAAGCTCTGTGACTAGACTGCGCTTTCAGCTGGGATGGTGCCATGGCTCAAACCTCAGTAACTTCCACCACCACACATGCGACAGAAGTTTGGAATTAATCTGTCAGACTCAAATGGAGACAGGGGCTCAGAACCCCAAACTGCCTACCCAGGACAGGATGCAAAACTACACGTACGATGTGCCTATGTGTATCGAGCACCCCCCCCCCCTTTCCCTGTCAGGATCAGCGTTTGAAAATAGCGTTCTTTTTCACAGGGGCCCAAGAAGCCCAGCAAATTTGCCTGCAGCAGTCCCTTCCAGAAACTCAACCCCAAAAACAAGCAGGATATTTTGCATCCTCTGAAATCAGCCATACAAGTGGCTTTCTCCTATTTTAATTCTAAGGATGACTTTGTAAGACAAAAATCATCTTGTGGACCTCTTACATTTTCCTACCCCGTGACAGTCACTGTCTGCTAGACTACTCTTAGAAAGAACTCCCAATGAACCACTAGCATGGGTGGTTCATGGATCATCGTTTGCCATCCCGTGAGCTGTCCGATTGAGCAGGAGATGAAACCCCGTTATGAGTCCCAGTGTCACACGGCTTCTCCGGGGGGCGAGAGGAGGAACTGAGCCCTAAGTATGTGTGTCTACTCGGAGACTGAAGAATTAGGTCATTTCCATTTCACTTTATACTGATGCGATTGTGACAAAACAACGCTATGAACCAACTAGCAAACAGCAGGGTGGAATACTGATAGGGCCTTAAAATGCATGTTGTTTTTAAGGTGTGGGTTTTGGCTGGTAGCGAAGAGCAGCTGGGTTACTAATTAATAAACACTGGTCACAGTGAAGCTGGCTATACTCCAAAGAGGAGACTCCTTCAAAGAACCGCCTTGCAGTGCTCAAAGTTTTAAACTTCCCATTAGAGTGAAATCTGGATGAAAGATCCCTGGAATTTGAGATAGAAGTTGTTTAATTTTCCAAGCTATCTGGGACACTTTTTCACGGTAATGGATTCCATTGTGCTGTCTACTAAGCAAATGACTGGCACATCAGCGCCAATTACAGAAATTCGTTAAAACGTGCCAGGCAATATGAATATGCAACAACGTGGATGCCTTTCTTTTATAAGTAGCAAATAGAAAGAAAGTAACAACTTTCTAATGTTGACCATTTAGGTCTTTTGTGAATTCTTTGTATCCAGGCATAGTAGCCTTCTACTTTTTAGACACATGGGTCTTCTACTCCATCAGACATTGGGCACCATATATTAGCATATTTAGAATACATTGCAACAGTTGACTATTCAGTGTGTGAAGTGGTGAAATTTACTCTATTATTTCTAAACACTTCAGGGAACGGTGCTCCTGTCAACCAGTCAGCCATCTATTGCAAGCTTCTGTGTCCAATAAGTTACCAATTAATTGGCTCCTACAACTAGTGCTCGGTTTATGTGTTGAATGGCTCCCTCTTTAGTAATTTCCTTCCCATTGTGTAACCCTTTCGGACAAGTTCTGTATAACGCTATCAGATAATCACTGCCCTTTCTTCCTTGTCTCACTTTTCTAGATCTCTCTAAATAGTGTGCTATTTTGTCTCACTGCCTCTGATGGAGGCCAGCAGCTTGTCAGTTAAAGGATAAGCTGATATGTAACACATTAAAAATCATGATTCATCCTGCTGGCTTTGCAATAAGTTCCCTGGGATTCATTTTTGTACACACATGGGTTCAGGTTCGAGGGTGTAGTTGTGAAAGTACAAATCTTCTCTTTCTTGAACAAACCAAAAGCTTAATGATTTTATACTTCTCTCGGAAAAAAATCCTCTAATGACCATGTGACTTTGCAAAGCATTTCATGCAGTGGGAGATGCAAGAACTTTGTGGTAGAGGGATACAAAATATTCACAAGGAAATAAAGGAAACGTTTATTGCATACCATTCAAAAACTGATCCATGGTTTGAGTGACTTTTTCCCCAAACAAAACAGGGTCCATTTCCCACTGAAAATCAGTCAGGTTTCTGGCAAAGTCCGAGCAAAAATTGGGTCCATTTGTTTACGAGAAGACAGCTTTACACAGAAAACTGCAAAAATTCACATAGGTGCTCATTTCTGATTAAAATAATTAATACAATTTGAAGGGTGGAAAGGACCCCCCATGAAACGGCAAAATCCTGCAAAAATGAAATACTTCAATGGAGACTTTTTTGATTTTTTAAAAAATGGTGAGAAAATGATTCAATTATATTAGTTTTTATTTAAATAAAACTGACACTGAATCTACGCTATGTTGGTTGCCTCCCTTTAAGACCCCACTGCCATATATTTGATAGTTTATGGTACCATGTGGAAAACATTTTTCTCCAAGCTGTATTTCTTCAACAGTTATTTAAGAGGAGTCCTCCTGCAATTACTCTTCATGAACTAGCATCGTAGGTGGTGTCTCGGACAGGTAAACTTCATACATGAGGAAGCTACACATGTATAAACTCAATCGGGCATGAAAATATCTCTTCTTCGATGTCAACCTCCCTCAACTGGTTTTGTCCTACTTGGAGTGTTGTCTCCTTTCCCCTCCTCCTGACTGTGAGGGCACAAGAATGTGAAAGAATATGTCTGATACTTTCACATGTTATTGGAATAGTTCAAAAAAAAGCCAAAAGGATCCCTAGATCCATTACCTCGTAAGCAACCTTTCACATCATTGTAGTAATAGACAAAAGAATGTATTTCTTTGGGAGAAAACCATTCACACTTATGTAGAAATAAAAAGAGTGAGGTTTTCTTTTGAGTTGGTAGCTCTACATCAAATGCCGTGACAGAGAAGTTGGGTGTGTTTTTTTTGATAGATGGTAGTGTTGGACTGAATCTATATGGGGTAATATGGCTTGACGCTATTATATCTTCATGACTACACCGTTCCATGCTGACAAGTGTTTTGAACAAGCCAATGAGCTGATATAATAATGCAATTATAAAGTAATTTATTATAGTTGAGAGTCAAGGTAGAGCGGCCTTGTGTCCAAAAGAACATTGCAACACCGTGGCATAGCAGGTTTTAAAAACAGTGTCAGTATAATGATTATTGCTCAGGGGTAGACTTGGGTAGATGGTATTAACAGTCTAGAATCTGAATGGAGAAGGCAGTGCGAGAAAAATCTTTCTGGATTACCACTATATAGGTGTATTCTTGCTGTTTCCCTGAAGGCTCTAGACTGGGAAACTAACCACCATTAATCAAATTCTGAGAACCAGAGATTCATGAATAAAAAGCAAGGAGAATGGCTGAGGTCTAGGGTTAGCATAGCTACTTAAAGTGTGTTTCGTTTCCAAAAATCTAGCCCATTACCCTCCGTAGCCACTTAAGCGAACATGTCATCTTCTGGTGGGAAGATCTTGTGAGAATGACATGGTTGTAATGTGTTTCTCCGAGGAGAAACAGCTAAAAGGTCTGAAAACATTCACTGGGTTCAGTACACGTACACATATATTTTCAGGTACCAGAGTGCAACACAAAGGCCATCAGCTATTTATTCAGGAAAGATTTCTGCTTGGCAGTTAAATGTGAAAGCACCCTTCCACTGGATGCATTTCTCTGGGCTGACGTCGAGAGGGCAGAGCTTAAAATAACATTCATTTTTCGATTGCAAAAACCACCGCACTACTCCACTCGTGTGATCGAATTTGACAGTGCCTCAGTTTTTCATGCCAACTAACAAATACTCTTGACCTCACCTCTGAGTATCTATTCTTCAGAGCTTCATGTGTGTGACTATTAACCACTCCCCTTCCCTGGCTTTATTTTAAATCACTCAATAGACCGTTTTGCTCAAGTCTGTTTTACTTGGAAGACGTGTCTGTGTATGAACTCACTTCTCTGGCGCCAACGCTGATGCTTTCGATACAACTAAAGCAAATGCTGTCACTTTTTGGAAAGATAAAATTATCACCTTTCATAAAATGTCTACAGCTTTAATCAACCCACCTCAATAATAAGTTGGAATAGGGACTCGGAAGGTAGTACAAACCCTAGACAGAAAGATAAAAGGGGTTCTGAGTCCACAATTAACCTGAATAGTAAAGAGAAGGCTGAATTGTTCTGTGCAATAAATAATCAATGGCACATAATTATTTCCTGTGTCAATCAACAGCGCCAAGAAATTCCTGCCACTCAATTGCTTACCTAGTCGACTCCAGGACACAATGGGCCTTGGATTTCCAGTCGCAATGCACTCCAGGATAGCTGTCTGGTGCACAGTCAGGGTGAGGTTCTCTGGGCCGACAAGAATCATGGGATCCTTGTAAACTGCAGAATGGGAGCCTGCAAAGATATACTCACTGTTAATTGAGACCTACCAGGTCTTAGTGCTTAACGGCAACATGTGACACTACAGAGTGCAAAAATAACCCACGGGGGTTTAGTTCATTGACATGAAGCCCAATGGAACCAGGATGTGAGCCATGTAATCCAGAAGGAATGGTTTCACTACATGCATTCACTAACTAGTGATACCAAACAAGGCTGTTGACTATAGGTCAGGTGTATGTTGAAACGTGCCTTAAATATGCGTATTGACATTTCCATGATAACGCTCTTGACGGAAATGACCAATCCAGAAGCACATTCTGTGAATCCAATTCATACACTGCACACATATGCAAAGTATAAGAAAACAGGCTGGTAAAAGGTCCCGGGCGCCATTAATAAGAGAAAGACATGTCATTTTCTAGCTTGATCAAAAAGGCAGCAGGAGCAGCACAATCTCCTGCTTGCCTAGGACAGGTGTCAGTGCAGAGAGGCAGGGAAGCCACATGGGAACATCTGCCCTCCAAAGGCACTGTAAACAATCAATCAATAGGATGGAAGAAATGTCTGTGCTTTGTGCTGCCATGAGCCCCCCACCCGTGCTGGAGAAGAGGAGAGGGAAAACAGCTGCGAGACTGACAACATGCTTTAGGGCCTACATCCATAACAGGCAACTCCAGTGGTTCTGTCTCCAGTTCCATTGCCACAACACTGTCCAGGAGTGAGGCAAGCAGTGCCAACTGGTAGGTTGGGGTGCAGGCAGGTTGTCCATCCTATCTTACAGCCATCTCAGGTGGAAGCATTTGCAAGGACAACAAAACTGAGTAGAAAGCATCCTGCAAGCAGTTCTATCAGAGAGGTACCAGGCCCCCCGGAAACAGCAATAAAAACAAATCTTCTTGAACCAGCAACCTGCTCATCAGGTGTCTCTCTTTTACCAACATCCCCATGAGAAACACTGACCGCCCACCCTATCCTGGTGCTGCAGCCCCTGTCAGAAACCATCTTCATCTTGTCTCTCCTCTGGTCCATTAGCAAAGTGTTGGTTCTGAAACCAAGTTCCAAACCTCCAACAGAAAATTGACTTGGTTCCATTTCTTTGCAGGTGGACAAATTATATAGATTCACAGCCCCAGCTATGAAGGCGATGAGCAGAACAGGAATAGGTGTGATTCTTATCCCCTGCCACCTTCACATCCAAGGGCAAGAAGAAGATGCAAAGGTTTGGGAGGTGGTTTTGTGTTCTGTTATGGCAGTGCAATTCCCATGCGCTTCTGACGGTGCAACACTTCTACTGATGCAAGGCCTGTACTGGTGAAAGCACGTTTAAATGCTATCTATGTAGTGCTCACGCTGATGCTAATGGTGTAGCTTCCACTAGTGAAATAGCACTTGTATCAGTGCAGTCTGCACAGTGTTGGTTTATTCATCATGGGATTTGTTTCTTTAAGGAAAACAACCACCACAAATGCTGCCCATAAAGGAAACCACGAGAATATCCATTCGGAGGGAGAGATGGTCAGATGAAAGCAGCTAGCACTTTACTCCCAGAGTGAAATAATAACTCCGAGCAGTAAATTGTTAAACAGAACTTCAGCTCGCTGATAATTTATTGCTCATTTTCCCCTCCTTGCAGGTACCGTTCACATACATCAGGCAAGCAGAGCTGTAACAGGGCTCGAATGCCACCAGAACTAGTTAAGGCGGTTTTCTTACATGCAGCCGAGAGACTGATCTTGCACTCAGGTAAGGAACAGCCCAAACTCTATGGCATCACGGGCCACAGAGCCATGTCTAAAGATTACAGCAGGCTTGGTGACAAGTCTAATCCAACAGGTCCTGGGCCTCCGTGTGCAAAGTTGATTGAGACAACAGGATCATGACACTCCTAGTAATGAGAGGTGGAGTTTGTCTACAAAGGCTAAAGTCCTGCCCTGCTGTATCGCATTAAGGGACGTCTGAAGCTCCAAAAATTCCAGAATTGGTTTGTTCAGAGTGCTGTTCTACACTCAGAAGTGACTATGTCCACATTCTCGCTCAATGGATCTGCTCCTTGGGTGTAATCGGGGTCAGATCGGCTTTCTGAACTGATGTTTTTATGCCTTATTTCACTTGTCAGCCATACAGACCTCAACAGGTTCAGCCGAGGAAGCTGGATTCTATTCCTGCTTATGTATCTTCAGAAAATGGTTAATTAAATTCCAGCTGGAGTCCTGTGTCTGACTGACCATCTGCATGTGTGATTCTCTCTATGGATCACCTATTTTCCATGCACAATTTCACATATGCATTTTTTGAAAATTGGCTTCCATATTACCATTTGTTCGGCAGTATAATTCCTTATCTGTAATTTACATGTAAATTAGCTTTCTATATCTCCATGAAGAAATCCAGACTGCTGGGTTACTTGCCCAGAGGTGGCCATTCAGAATGCAACCAACAGAAACAAAGAACTTCTGACACTTTGGAATCACCAAGAAACAAGCCACCTGTTTTCTAAAAGGAAGCTGAGGACAGAAAGAACTCTGTGCAGGAGAAGGCAGTAAGGTGTCATCTACTATTGGCTGCTTGCTGGACTATGGGTGCATGATCTGACTTCATATTTTCTTTTCGTCACACAAGGGAGGGTGATTGAAACACTGAAGTAGTTTTTGTAGACTAACACCGCTTAAAATTAAAGCAGTGGCCAAACAACATGAGATCAATTGCTAAGAAGAAGGCTACACAACTGGTGTTAGGTTGACTGGCCTGGCAGAAATTGTTGATGAGCCAACTGTTCAAAGAGGCACTAGATTGTCACTTGTGTGCTAGAAGGGTAGGCTAATAAAGGATGGCCCACAGAACACTACAGACAAGACAAGCTGGACTCAAATGAAGTTATGGAAACATTGTGGGCCATATTTTCAAAGGCAAGTCCATCCATCCTCTAAAGCGTGCGTGGAAACCACCTGCGTGCTTCATTTTTGTGTGTAATCACAAAATGAAGGGATTTGCACATGCAAATCTCATGCATACACCATAGGTGCAGGGAAGCAGTTGTGTGGGTTTTTTTATGGTATCATTTATTTGCCCAGGTGGCAGTGTACAAAAACTGTATGAGCAAATAACACTCACTTTCTGGAAAACAGCTCATATGCCATTATATTTCCCCTTAAAGTTTTCCATACTATCAGGGGTGAAAACCTGGTCCCAGTGACTTTAGTAGGGCCGGGATTTCACTTCAGTCAAGTAAAGCCAACTAAAACCTCAACTTAATGCTCTGAGTATTGTTTGCTTTCTTTTTTTGGAAATGTCAGTACTCTTTAGGATGTCATGTAACACTAGAATGTATTTCCCCAATTGGATAAATAATTGATCACACCACATGTTGCAGTCACTTCCGGAGTAGACCGAGTTTGTAAGGAAATGGGGAATCTTTCACATTTCAGAAAGAACATATTCCCCCTTCCTTCCTTCTACAACTCATGTTTTCCTCTTCCTCCCTCCTCCACCTGCCCAGCAATCTGCACTAATTAAAAGGCAAAGAGACAGGTTTATTTGCTATCAAATGCACCAATCTGGCAGCCACTAACAACAAGCAGGAACAAAGAATGTACTATTTGTGGACAGAAGAAAGCTTTTCAATACTGTTATCACTAAAGTTCTGTTAAACTGAGCTGGTCCAGAACAACGGATAGAAGGGGAAAGAGCGAAAGAATATCGAGACCATGTTTCCTGTTACTAACCTGACACAGTGAGTCTGGCATCCTGGCTGAATTTCACATTAGCAATGTTGGTAGCCACACAGTTAAAAATCCCACTGTCTTCTGCTCGGAGTCCGGTAATCTGCAAGACTCCTTTGGGAAGCAGTGTGTACCTAGAGGACATGAACAGAACAAATGAAAACACAGTTGCAGAATGCAACATGGAGGGGGAGCAGAACCGCATGTCCTAGATGAGGCTGCACTAACCTATCGCAGTCAGGACCATGCTGGCACCCACTAACCCCAGTGTTTAGGGGTACATATGTGTGCTACACAACCCAGTACAGCACCAAGTGAGCTCAACCAGACCCAAGGGTGGGAGCCTGTATTTTAAAAAAACCTTTCAACATTAATCTCCAGTCTCCAGTCTCTCCAGTCTCCAATCTCTCCAGATCCTCCGCTTCTAAGAGACGTTCTCCCTGCCTACTTGTTTAACAGTAGTAACACTCGCTCGTAAGGAAGGTGTATAAGACACTGAATAGATTGGGCCTGGCCTGTTTTTTTTAATCTTGACACCGTCCCTTTAGCCGGAGCTTTCCTCTCATGTTCCACTGGAATGCACCACATGAAAGGTGGCGTTCCTGGTACCCGGGACAGCCCTGGAGGTGCCATCCTCTTGCTATACCAGACATAGGAGTCACCAGCCAAGCAGAATGTTTGCGGAGAGGGAGACGTGAGCGGGTTTGAGAAATCATCCCCACTGAGCACTGCAGAGTTTTCTTGACTTCGTTAATAGGAGTTTTCATGTTGCCAAAATTGGACAGTGTCCCAGGACGGCTGGCCTGGTCACTGAAGTAAGTCCAGCTGGCCTGTGCCAGAGCAGAAGCTCCCAGCGGGGCCAATTAAGGGAGTGGACTGCCCCTGGGGCTCCAATGTGAGTTCCAGTGAAGGGCCGGCTGAAGGTCAGCAGGTGAGAGACAGGCAAGAAGCTGCGAGAAGCAGGACTGCCAGAGACCCCGGGAGGGGAGCCAGTGAAAGCCTGAGATGCAAAGGGTGAGTCATGAAACTGGTCTTGTTTATTGGTTTCACTTTGGGAATAAAACTGCCCCCAAAGAGTCATTTGGAAGCTGGGGAGAAGCCCTGCCTCATCACAGACAAAAACACAATTATTCAGATTTCACTGGTTGAAAGACTATCGCCACTGCACCGCGGTGCTAATTTCCCGCTAGCATCGTTCCACGTGGTGCAAGATGGCTCGGTCTGGCCTCATAGAGCTGGGCCAGGTTACACAAATGGTGACTTTTGTCCACCCCCTGCCCTGGTCTCATGACTTTTGTCCACCCCCTGCCCTGGTCTCATGATCTGGACCGTTTTGGTCTGCTGACCACATTCATTGGCCAAACACACTAGAACTTCTGCCTTATGTCTGTTGCTATGGACGCTGCCAATAGAATGATCATGGTCTTCCTGGATCCTCATGAGATGGGTGTGAATGAACTCGGACCTTTTCATACCACATGTCAATAGCACGGTTGAAAAAAAACCAACTAAAACAACCTAGACTGCAAAGTATTAGTGATCTGACAAACCAATAAAAGGCAGGGAATTCAAAGTTAATGCTAAAATACTGTTCTCTCCTTAACCCAAAGGGATGAACCTTGATGTTGAAGAAGTCTCCAAATAACATGCTCCCTTGCATGCCGTAATGCTATACGTAATGGCAACAACCTGAGTTCCACACAGAGTTTGTAAGTTTGGGGAACTCTGAATTTTCTGGCCTTGGTGAGTCAGATCTGTATAACCTTAAATTAGTATGTTCGTGGGTTTCAAAGATATATATTTATTAGAGGTTGTCTGGCATTTTTTTAAACACCCATGTTGTTGAATTAGCTGGTAGTAGGTCATTACATTTTGATGAGTCAATGATTATTTCTGTCTGGAAGATTGGGACCATCTTTTCTGGATCAGCATATGGTTAAGTGTCTCTAACCGGCTCTCAGTGTGGGTTCCAAGGGCTCGGCTGAATGTCTGAGACAGCATGACAGCAATCAGTTTTGGACATACTGCAGCTGATTGCAATCTCTCTGGGACTTTCAAATGTCTTTTATTTTGGATGAATTATACCACCAGAAGTCCTCATTTTTGCTAACAATCTGCCCGCCACATTAGAAGATTCAATTCCAACGTTATTATTCTGTCTTCAAAGCCTCAAAGTGTAACACTCAGCATACAAATGTATATGCAATTTATACACAGAGCTGCACAACCATGATTAATGTAGAATTCCAACTCCGCTACAAAAGGAAGCGACTCTCTCCACCAATTCCCATTGGTGTCAGAGATTACACAGGTCACGATGAATGTACTGAGCTAATGTTAAAACTAAACTAAAAGCCTAAACTAGCTTCCTTCACCCAAGGAAAAGTAGAGGGCAGGATGGTCAAATGGGTTGGATTCTGGATTCTGTGACTGCATTCTGTGACTGTTCCTATCGAGCCTCAGCTACAGTGAGGAGTGGTGTCTAAGCTGTGCACGTGTGATCCTAAACCCTGCACACACGGTGAAACACTGCGTGCACAAAAATTTGCACAGAAGACTTTTTTTGCGCACACAGCTTGTCAAAAATTCGCACAGAAGAAATGTTTTGCGCACACGGCCTGTCGAAAAGTAGGGGGAACATCGGTGTAGGCTACAAAAGGGTAGATGGGATACACCAGGAAAATCAGACCGTTGCAACTTTAAACTCTGTGATCGGTCTCTTGGGGGCTTCTAGAAGTTCACGGGAGAGCTGAAAAGGTCAAGTATAGTTCTGGCGCGCGCGTGTTTTGTTTTAGCTCCGAAGGAACCAAGCCACATTCTGATGCTGTGCTGACGTTTTTAAAAACAGGGGCCTTTCAGAAAATTATTTACAGCTTCCTGGTTTCATCTCTCCCCAGTGTGCGGACATCAAGTCGCGATCAAGGTGTGCCGTGATGGATTGGCTCCGGGAAGACTTGCTTTGGGGTTCTTTGGCTGCAGCTGTGACTACCCCAGACTGGAACCAGCACACCACGTGTTTCCTGTTACGTGCGGAAACTCTTCCCAAAGACTAGGGTGGCTTGCCACCTGTCCCTTCATTCCACACCAACACTCAGAAGATCAAAACAGGCTTAGCAGCACTTCCTAAGCAAAGGGGGAAGGCTGTCAAACAAAGGAAACAAGGATGTGCCATTCGAGTTTTGAGACAGGAGTGGGGGGGGGGGGGGTGAGAAGGGGAAAGTGATTTGGGTTGTTCTTTTTAAGGAGGATTGAATGGGAAAGAGGTAAAAAGGTCTTCTGTTGGCACCCTTCTTTTGGTCTCGTTGCCAAGGCTGGGGTATTACAGTGTAACTCGCTTGGGAAGGCAAGGCTTGTGATTCGACTGTATTTTAAACCTTCAGAACATAAAAGGATCTTATTGTACAACACTTTGTCCTGCCAGTGAGCGCTAACTTCTGCGAGCCGTCCCTTGTGGGGGGCTCCTAGCACGGGAGCATCACCCTGCAGAGACAGATATTGTACATGGCTATCTGATTATAAAACCTCTCTGGTCTGAGACAAAATATGGTCAGGGACTGCCACACTGGTCCAGGAGGAGGCCCGGCAAGCAAGGGATTACGGCTATACGGGGTGGCCAGGACAGGGTGTTCCCAGCCCCTGGGATGGCCTTAGGACATATTAATTCAGCACATCCCCTAGCTGGAAGCAAAGGTGCTGGAATGAGGGGTGCAACACCCCCCTGTCTTGACATGGTTTCCCTCATACACAGGGTGTACAGTTTACCTCAATGGCTCTCAGCACCCCCATGACACAAATTGTTCCAGCGCCCCGGGCCAGGAGGATGGAGCTCACGGCCTAGATTTAAACACCTTTCCAAGGCAGAAACACACGAGAAGAGCCTTCTTCCAGCTGAACCCCGCTCTGATGTGGAGTGGGCCCAGATCTTGCATTTGCATCTCCCTCTACCTGCAAGAGAGCCTCTGGCCTGCTATTCCCAACATGTAGATGTAGGTCAGTAATAAGTTACCTCCATGTCTCTTACCGATCATTGTCCGTGTTGATGGGAACTCGATTCTTTTGCCACAAGATTACAGGCTCCGGTAAGCCATGGATCTGGCACTGGAATCTTGCGACCCCTCCTTCTTCCACGACCGCGTTCTGAGGGTGAATATGGAAGTCTGACATAGCTGGAGGAGGGAAGAAGAGAAACAAAGGCGCCCAGTGAGATCACAACAGCTCAGCGCTGGGAGGGCGCACGGCCCGCATGGGTCACAATGACCCAGCCTGGCAGAAATACCCCCCCACTTCGCCTGCCAAGAAAGAGCAAATAACAGCGTCGCTTGCGGGATCGTATCTGAATTTGGACCTTGGGGTGCACTTTGCAAATGCAAACCTGCACCTGGGCAAAGAAAGCAGGAGGGGAGGCTTGTGATGACACGATTTATGTGTAGACGTGCCCCCACCATCACAGCGGGAGCCCGGAGCTCCAACGCTGCAGTGTGTGTCCCTCATTCGCAGTCTTTGCCATCAGCTTCAGTGGGCTTTGGATTCGTCCGCACGGCGGAAACGGTTTTGTCTCTGCGCTATTCATTCCAATACTGTCAGTGCCCTTCTACCACGTCCACCACAAAGTCCGGTCTGTGTGCTTGACTTCACTTCCCCATTAACTTTTTTTTTTCATTGAAAGAGGACAAGGAACAGACTAGCAAACATTTTATGGCAGCTGATTTTTTGCTTGTGACATTCTCCAGGTGGCCTCCTATCATTTCAAGTTTCTGCCTTCTAGCCTCACAAAACAACCCCAATGAAGTCAGGGCTGGTAGAACGACAGGATCAGAACTGATATCAAGGGAGACTGGCAAGCACCGTCTCGCATCACAGATAATCCCAGTGCCAATTTTAGTGCATATTTTCTCCATCACCCCAATAGAAGAAGAGGGACCAGTTCAGTATTGTACAGGCAACAACCAATTCAGATAGGAGAATTGGTGACTTAGTGAATACAAAGAGACAACAGGCCAAATTCTAAGCTGCCCAGATCAAGACACCTGGACTCACTAGTTACGTACAGAACTCAGAGTGCTATCAATCACACAAGAATTCACACAGCATCCCCCAAACCCCTGATCCCGCATACACTATAGTCCACTATGCACTGGGCTCACTATAAAACCAGGGAGGGAAGTCCTGGCTGGGAATCTGGAGAGGAAGGGTCTAGGACACTCCAGTATGATCTACAGCAGTGTTCCCACCACTGGAATCATTGATGGAGCTGCACTGGTGATCAGCCTCCAGCATTCGAGTCACCACGCCACAAGTTTTTTAATCTGAGCTTTGTCCGTCCTTCATTCCAGTCAAAGAAAAACCCAAAAAAAGGGAACATTGTCCTGAGGGATCCTTTTTGGCAAATGTCCGGGTCAATCCTTATTTTAGCTCTCCCAAAATGTCAGCATGATGCCATGGGGTTCTGCAGTAATTTGGGAAGAAAACACATTCCCCCTGTGCTAACACAGCATCGCACGCTGGAGGAGGAGAGGAAAGGCCAGGGACTGCGTAAAGATAGCCAGGCGTATCAAGGAGTCACACTCAGTCATGAGAGGATTGGGGGGATCCTTCAACAGAAGACAAGTTTAAGACAACAGCCCATTGTTTGTTATTTCCTGGTCATGACTCTCATTAGGAGACAGGTTGCTTTCCATTGCATCAAGGCGAAAAGCATGGGCATAAACTACCGTCTCACACACATCTACCTCAGTTCTGTACAACCACAAACCATGCACGTTCCTCTACTCTTAAAACTCAGTTACTGCAGCTTGGGAGGTGATGAGCATCTCCAACAAGCATCCTCTTCAACCAGTGGGCCTCTAATGATTCCCACAAAGTGCTCAGGACTTTGTAGCATTAGGTCCTGCATGCCCACAACATCTGGGCTTCTCATTCTAACCAGCTGTCAGCAAAGGATAACTCTCAAAGCATCAGGGCGGGAGACGAAAGACCAGCCTTTGCAGTACAATAAGAGGACAAATGATTTGTGGGTAAAGTGCCTGGCATGCTGATAGCATTACCTAAATCATCACCATCATCAGAATGCAAGAATTATTACTAGTCATTAACTGGAAGGTGCTAACTTTTGACTGCGTAATAAACATAACCTGGGCTAACAAACACCTCAGAGCCTTTATTTAGCTCGTGATTCATTTTTAGTACCATGTACGCAGGAAGATCCCTCAAGTTACCGTATAATAGAAACTCCAGGAAAATCACCTCTCCCCTAGTTCTGCTTTCCCATCCCTAAAAATACCCCTCTCCCACACAGAACCCCCCCTCCTTTTACATGTGACCAGGGGAATCGATGTGCATCTGCTAAGGAACAGGCTACATATCCATGTGTCAGGGTCGCACGTCTGCTGAGTCCAGTTGGGGGCTTGGGCAGATGGGAGACGGCCATTAGCAATACATTAAATATGTGCTGCCTTAAACCCTTCTGCTCCTCAAATCATCAGTCTCAAGTTCAACATGCTCAGTAAGGATTTGTTAAGCTGACTGAATAGCACTCAGTAGAAAGCCCCGGCACAGGGCCGTTGGTTTCCCCTGGACCTTGCTCTTTGGTTCTAAGTATTTCATTAATATCCATTTTGTTTCAAGGGCTTGTGAATTCCCCCTGCCATGTGGTCCTGTGTAGACAGCAGTAACACCCAAGCTGCCGTGCCCCCTCAGCACACTGCACATATTACACGGCCGGGTTAAAGCCCCCGGGTCAACGGGAAACATACGAACCTGGAAACTGCACACACGGGCATCCAGAAACATTTTCTGCTTTTCCTACAGGGAGTATTTCCGAGGAGAGTCCTGGCGCCTTCAATAAAACTGACGGAACCTATTTCTGATGCAACTTCTCTGAAGGTGACGAAGGATCCCTTATCCCATTTCCTCCAAAAGGGCAACATGCCTGATCGCGGGCCCCTGAGTTACCCTGCATGAGCTATCCCATTGAGAGGGATGAGTTCTGGAAGAAGACCTGGTCCAGCGTCCACTGAAATCACCAGGACACTTCCCATTTCAATGGGTTTGGGTTCAGGGCCAGGATGGGTAGGTTAGTGTGTGCATCCAATGCACATTGCTATTCAATCCCCTGTGGATTCGCTGGGTTTGTCTCAACAAATTCACCTTGTGAAGGGCTTGAGCTACATCAGTGGGAGCCGGAGCATGCCCCATTTTTGCCCTGTAACGTTAATGCCTTATATAGGTTCATACTGTTAAACTGAGTCATATTTCCATGAATAAAGCTCTCATCCAGTATAATGAGATGGAAGGAAATCCTGCACTAGGGGAAAGAATATGGCATTCCCAATAAACTAATGATAATGTATTAGAAGAGTCTCTATCCCTAAAAGGAGGTACAGTCATGGTAAGTCACCACCTACCATCAATAGTATATAAGCATCCAGTAACTAACAACCAGGCACACTGGTTGACTGGCTGATCTCTCTGTAACTGGGATCAGCTGGCTAATCACCAGCTGTCCAGGAACTCACCGAACTGCACGATGTTAAATAAGAAAAAAACGCCAGCAACGCAGATGCCCTGCATAACAACTCACTGTTAGTATGTAGAAACCACAGGCTGGAAAAACGAACGCGGTGCTCTCTAGCAATACCCGATACTGAAATGTAACAGTAGCTGAAGGGGTTAATTTGAGGAGGGGAGTGCGAATGAAAATAGCCCTTGGTAAAGAACGCATTTCCGTTCCTTTATTTCAATCGTATTTCTTATAGGTAAAATTGCAGCGATAACCTCTACTCTTAAAGACACCGGTATTAATATTTATCATGAATAAAACATGAGAGGTTATAAATAATTCAGTTATGAGGATGGTAAGTAAAATATTACTCTTCAGTGACCCTGTAATGTGGCTTTGAAGCATAGTTTTATGTTAAATGCCTAGGAAACACCTCGACCTCTGCCAAGGCAGCTGGTTTTCACAATCTGCATTAAAAATTAATGCACTGGCCTACACAATGCTATTTTTTTAAAGTGGGTTTGAAAGTTTCTTTACAGTCACAAAGACAAAGGCTTTGCTGGAGCAACTGCAACAAAGTTAACAGCACATGAGCACCTGGATGTTCTCAGCCTGGGAATAAATCACGCTGGTGTGTGAAGGAGAAAGGGGTGGGAGACTGACTGCTTTATGGGACACCATTCCACGGAGATCAATCTGTCCGTACAATCCTACATACTTCTCACCTGACTGCACAACAAGCTCACCCAGCTGAGCACTTGCTTCTCTGACTCTCCTGCGTTTCCTGTTACCAGGGGGGCTTAACTATTTAAACAGAAGTTGGGAGCAGTGCTGCCCACACCTTCCTGACACCAAGGAGACATCGGCCACTTGCCAAGAGCCTGAGGCTGCATCTAATTTGCATGCACATTTACATAATTATTTTTAAACGAACTATACTATTCATTTGCACTCTTTGTCTCCTAGATAAGGAGACACTATCTAAGGTATTTACATTATGCCTAACTAACTATACCATCTATCTTGGTCATTTAACCTAATCCATCCAGTTGTCCCCTATGCAACCATCACTGCAGCCTCTGAGTGGTAGGGGACGAGTGGAAATTGCTGGCTGGTTCCGTTAACCTGCTGTCAGAGGGTATCTGACCTGGTCTTTTCCCCCTTTCGACTGGTTCAGCTCAGTCTGTGATAGCAACGATGGGAGTATTAGTGTAGGCAAGGAACCAACGTGTTGACCGTTGTGTCCTCTAACTCTGCTAAGTGTAATTACGGATGATGTGATGGTTAAAAATGCCCGGGGCTGCTAGGGCCTTGGCTCCAGTGAACATCGTTCTGAGCCTGTATATAGGCAAACGTGGTACCCTCCCCTCCAAGGGGAGTATTTCATAAGATCACCACGGGCATGGAGAGCCAAGAATGAGGCTGGCGGTCTCTCTATCTCCAGAACATGACTGTGGCATGAAAAGTCTCAGAGCTGCTCCCGATCCACTGAGCCCGGTGCTATCTCTAACTGGCACACCCGTGCTTTTGCAGTGCCATCTATTGTCCATGCAAAGCACCCAGAGCCAAGCAGAGGAGGTCTTGCACCCGAGGACTGGGGGCTGCATGAGCAGCACTCGCGGACTGCAGGCAGTCGCTGGGCTGATCTCGTACCCTATAAAGCGTTCGGTTGGATGTGAGAACTCCAAAAGAAAGGCCGCAGGTGCTGACCTCATGGGTGCTCCAGGGCTCAAGCACCCACCAAAAAGAATAAGAGGCGCTCAGCATCCATAGGACCAAATTAATCTTTTGTGGGCCCCATCTCCTGCTTGGCCTCTTCCCCAGACACCTCCCCCTACCACTCCACCTCAAGGCCCCACTCAGCCTCTTCCCCCCAGGCCCCGCCTCTGCTCTGCCCTGAGGCCCCGCCCATGCTCCGCCCATGGACCCGCCCCTGCCAGCCTCTTCCCCCACCACTCATACAGGGAGGTGATTCTGTAAGGTGATACTGTTCCTTCTAATTTAGTATTGAGCCAATGTCTCTGCATGGTAACCTGGGGAAGGACCGGCGGCGGGAGACCCCCAGCTTTTGAATGAGCTAGAAATCCAAGGCTCTCGCCATGTTTTGTCATTGAAGAGCCTATAGCATTTTTCATAGCAGACGTGTTCTAGTTCCTGTGTCCTGGACACATCCCAGGGTGGGTATTTACATTATGCCTAACTATACTTCCCACTGGAGAAATTATCCTTCCTAAAACTGTCGTGTAGCATTGCTCGAATGCATTGACTACCACATTCCACTCCCATGGTTGGCACACGGGGGGTGAGGTACCACTACACAGCGCTCTACAGAGCTTCCAAATTCAGAATTCCATTGCTAGAGGATTCCCGGAGCAAAAATCCTCAGGACACTGCACTAAACCTGCAGCAGCTCCCAGGTAAGAAGCAGATCTTGACCTCATCCATATTCACGGAGGATGTACTACGGCAAACAAGTTTGCTGGGTCTTCCATAATCGAAGAGCAAATACACTCTCCAGACTAACAGATGCCACGGAAAGTCTGATGTAATCAAAATGAAAATAGGTATTGAATGAAATTTTCTTTACTCCGTGAAAAACCAAATTGAAGCCATTAGTGGCCAATCTTTTTTTGTTCAGTGGAGCATTAGTGCTAAGCAAGAGATTGACCTAGATCTGATGTAGAAAAAGAAAACATTAACTCGGTATGTCAAAGCAAATCCCATGCCTGTTAGAATCATTAAAACGCAAACATTATTATCAACTGCAGACACAAGGGGAAAAGAACGCTGAAGGTTCAGTACAAAGCATGGTGTTTGGAGAGCGGGAAGCCCTGCTACTTTTGTAAGCAAGCTACTTTTCCATTTTTTAAATTACTCCAGAAAACAACCCACCCAAGTTGCTTGCGATACAATGCTGTATTCCAATGCAGCCGTAAGGGCATGTCCTGTGAGATGCTAAGCACCCTTAAAAGCCATGGCAGTCCAACCGTGTGCAAAATGACACGTGAAAAGGGCAATCATTTGGACAGCAGTGCTCCATATTTGTGCCCACCAATGCCTCAGACCCTCTAGAAATTGCAAATCCCAGGTGAAAATGCAAGTGTGAAAGGGGGAAGAGTCGTGATACTTAGTTTTTATATGCAGCTTTTCATCCAAAGTCCTCAAAGTCCTTTATAAAGGAGTGTGTGTATCACTAGCCCCATTTTACAGATGAGAAGACTAAGGCACAGAGGTACATGATCTGTCCCAAGTCACAAAACAAGGCAGCAGCAGAACTGGCTCCCTGGCTTAAAGAGTGGTTCTTCCCTGTACAGTAATGTTGTAAATAATGGCCTTTATCATGTGTCTCTGATCTTCTCACTGATGCTAGTTTACTACTAAAAAGGCCTTTTCCCTAATAGCCCGTCCCCACAAACCCAGCCCGAGCCCTGAGAGCCAAGCTGCATTATTTCCATCTTGTACATCATCACCAGTAACAGAAGCTCTGCTGGCCAAAGCAGGCCCTCACAGACACCAATACAACCCACTGCCTTCCGATTGCTGCTCTCTAAAGAGTAAAGGGATTGTCCAGGCATAGCTGTGGCCCGCATAACCTGCAGAATGTGGGATGACGCGTAAGAGGGAGAACCCTGACTCCTGGGTAAGTCCATGAGGACAGCAGTTGGAACAAACATCTTTTTACTTGCATGCTGAGCAAGTCCTGAGACACGATGAACATGGTGAGAATCACATTGCTGGGTGGAAGCGTACTTTAACGGCCTTCCATTCTGTTCCCCGCATATAAGGGTGCAGGGAAGTCTCTGTAATATTAAGACAGCAGTAAGATCAGAGCCTGATCACTGGCCATCCTTGGAGGAATCCAGCTGACAGAAGTTAGAGGGACCTTTTCCACAGAGTAATTAAACAATGCGCCAATTAAATGTGTATCTGAAGTATTTCAACCTCATGCTGAAAGGCATGTGAGAAACAATCTCCGGGGTCCGTTAGGCTCATTAAATGTTGGCAGCCCAATCCACCCCTCACCCATCTCCAAACTCCCCCCAATAGCCAAGTTCCCATAGCAAATACAAGGATTATGTCACTCCCTATTGCTTTAAGAGACCTGGCACCATTAACCTAGCAAACGATCTGAATTTTTTCAAAGGAGCCGGCAGGTTAAGGCTTAATAAATATGGAGTCTGCTTTAGCTGCAAAGAGAAATTCTTATCTTGGACAAGGTCATTTTATTTGCTACTCTTCACACTCTGGGAACTGAGAATCGCCCTGTCTGAAAGGAGCCTGGACATAAAAAGGGGTTGAGGAGAGAGACTAAGCAAATTCCTTTGGGTTTCTCCTCTCCTGTCAGTGACCCCTGCTTTCAGAACAGAACGGTTTTACGAGTCTTTAAGAAAAGACACTGTATCTTCTTTTTACATTCTTTTTAAAAAGAGGCATAAAAAAATAACAAAAAACACCTCACACAAGAGCCCAGTGGCTATTCACAGCTGCACAGCAACCTTGCCCTGACTGGAAGCTCACTCTCCGTGTCTAATGATGCTATTGTGCGAGGCGGTGGCTGAACGGCTACGGAGCCCTATTCTGAATGCAGGCGGCTTTGTGCATAGTGAAGCGTGAACAACAGCGCCGCCCATTTATCTATTTAATTCTCCAGGAGTATCAGAAGTGGGGGCCGTCACTCACAGCTGAGGGAAATGAGAAATCGCCTCTCTCCCAGCTTTAAAAAGGGAGGGCTCGGTTAGAGAGCAGCGGTGCCTCACTCTCCGCAGAAGAAAATCCCCTTCAGCTCTTCCCTCTAATAAGAGGGTTTCAAATCCCAAATCTCCATTGTGCACGTTGGGTCTCAGATCCAAAAACCAAATGGGCCGTGAGACTCGGCAGCATTAGAACTGAGAAAGACATTTTGGATGAATGCCATGTAAACACGCAGTCACCAGAAGATAGAGAGAGAAAAAACATTTTGGTTATGTACCACCCTTCCCAACCATAGAGGGGGTTTCCGAAAGGGTGTAGGACTCCAGCCTACACTCACAATAGCCATCTTCATTCCTCAGAGCAGTCCTGTGGAGTTCAACAGGACTAACTGAGTAACACACACACAGGACCAGGCCCAAAGTTTGTAACTTACTATGCAGATTTTCAACAGTTTCGTGTCTATGGCCCACACCTAGAACTAAATACGGACTCCAATTAGCCACACGTTTTCTGCTGGCATCCCAACCATTTTTCAGCTCCATAGTGGAACAAATGGAACCACTCCCAGAGCAAGACAGGAGGAGGAGGAATGGCAGAATCGGGCTCTCTGGAAGGTTTTTTTATATTGCCAAAGTCTCCCAGAGCACAAGATTTGTCCCTCTCATTTTTTCACTCTTCCGCAACTTTAAAAATCATAAGAACTGACTCTTTCTGACCAAGGTTGGGTGAGATGATTTTGTCCAAATATGGTTCCAAATCAAGTCAGATGAAAAGCAGCTCTCAGGCCAACCTGCCGAGTTTCCACCTGGAGTGGACTGGGGATTTTCATGCCATTAATTTATTTATTTATTTGTGCTGCTCAGTTCTAAACCGCCTGAAGATAGGAGCTGCTGATTGAGTTTGAATAGTGCTGGTGCGCTGCATCGCATTCTAATAACCCATCTCGTGACGGAGCAGCTGTCTACGGGAGAAAATAAGCAGCAGATACTAAAAAAAAACAAAACCCCAGCATCCCACACTCACTGCAAGATGAAATCACTTCATTTGTGTCAAGCGTTATCAGCTCTTTACATTACAATTTACATGGCCAAGTGCCAAAAGAACAGGCAATCTGCACCCTTCCCCCTTCAGTCCAGGCTGGTTCGAAGGTAGGGGCTGTCCTGGGCAGGGGGAACAGGGACATGTTGTGGGGGAGGCCTTGGAAATTTGAGGGACTTCAGCTAGAATTCTTCTAGGGGCTCTGGGGAAACACACATTAACACATGGCTCTTCCACTTTCCTAGCGGGTGTGCACCACACTCGCCTTGCACAGACCCAGTGTCAGTGGCTGTTGCACAAGGAGGAGCCATAGCCTTACCCTCTGGCTAGCACACTGCCTACCGGAGCTGTGGCTTGTCCCTGCACAAGCTGGGCGGGAGAAAGATTTTCCATCTTCCTTCAGCTGACCCAGTGCTCTTGGAGTCACGGAGCAGACAGTCCAGCACCAGGCAGAGCAGGGAGACAGGAACAAGGCCAGACATTTCTTCCCCCCCTTCCTGGGATCACCACAACTGATCATTAAAGCTAAGTTCACGCTGAGGTTATTTGTCATCATTCCAAAGTGATCCCCCTGACTATGGGGCGCTGGATCACACGGGGACACTCCAGCCGTCCTGTACTGAACCATTCCAGAGGCGTGAGTTTGAAGGAGGCTCCCACGGCGGAAGTTCCGCCCGTGCCGGGTGGTTGTGCTTGGCAAAAGGACTCCCACTGATACTGAAGGATTAAGCCTGGGGTTCGTGGACGACGGAGCCAGGGCTGGCTTTTATGTCCCGTGGACTCTGGAGACGTGAGCGCAGCAAGGAGCCTCTGCTCCCTGCCCCTGAAGCTCTTTGGTGTGCCAAGTGGCTCCGTCTAGCCATCCCTGTCCCCACGGTCAGTTCATTTGAAGGCACACGTCTGCAGGCCCGATCCTGAGAGGTGCTGAGCACCGCAAGGAAGTGGGCAAGACCCCGAGACCTTACTCAGTAGCAGTGGGGACGAAGGACCACAGGAGATGTCCCCAAGGGAATTTCAGGCGCTCAGTAACTTATCAGGATCAGGATCAGATATTGTTCCCTGCCTGATATTTTAGTGCACGGGCGAGCGTCCTGCTTCCAGTGACGTGCTACCCCATCTACAGCAGACAGGCACTATTTTACGACGGTGATGATTTACAGGTCCAGTAACACAATTTAAATCCGTCATGCGTGTGATGACACTGGAGCAGAGCGCGGTGCCAAGCTCTGAAAGATTTCAGTTTGGTTTTAACCAGACACCTACCCTGATGGAAGAACATCCCTCCACTGTGCAGCACCTGACCTTATACGGCAGGTGAAGACAGAGATCGTGAATCTTCACATTCAAGTCATTCCGACAGACCCCGGGGAGAAGGGAAAAAACAAAGACGAAGCTGTCTGATTAGCATCCAGAAATTGGTGCATCATAAGATGCAAACCAAGCAATACAGCATGTTGCCAGTAGTCAGTTCTCCTTATTTAGATTTTTTTTCCTACCCCTGACACATGAAATTAAAACATATGACTGGGTTACTGTTTAGATTTGTTGTACAATAAGGATGCTGATGGACAGTATCATGGGAAGTCCTCTAACATCCATTTTCTCCACTTAGCCACCACCTGCTGGGTCCAATCTATCCTGATATCAAAGCTGTAGGACCGGTAAGATTGTTTTCAGGTGGGGCCTACTTAGGGTGACCAGACAGCAAATGTGAAAAATTGGGATGGGGTGGGGGTGGGGGGAATTGGAGCCGATATAAGAAAAAGACCCAAACATCGGGACTGTCCCTATAAAATCGGGACATCCGTTCACCCTAGGTGAACTATCTTAGCACCAGCCACCAGTAACGAAATAACACAGAGCTCCATCCTGCCCCCACTGAAGTCAATGGGAACACTCACAGAGATTCCAGTGGGAGCCAGCTCACCGTATGTTGCAGGAAGCATAACAATTTTCCTTTTGAATATGATTTGATGCATTCATTTGCCTTTTTGTTTTAAAGATGGCACTCCGTGCCTGTTTAGTTTTGGCCTCTGGGAAGGTGACATGCAATTGCAGAATTCTGAAGGAAAGGAAACGAAAGGAAAAGGAAGCCATTCGTTAGCTGTGCCCACTGAAATGCCACCAGGCCCACTCTGAGAGGAGGGGCCTCCCTTGATTTACAAAGGCTAATGAATTTTAAATGAGATGCATTTTTTAATTTTTGTTGTCGGCGATACCCGTTTCTCTGCTAGCAATCATTTCAATAATAGCTGGAAATTTTCAGCATCTGTTTTCAACAGCTCTCTTGTAATTAGCTTACTAATGTATTTCACTGTGCCTTTGTTATTTTCAGAGAATTACTTCATTCCCAGCTATCAGAGATAGTGCACTTTAGTCTATACGGAGTCTGGCCTTTGTTCCCTTGTGGTTATTCACATGAGGGAAGATGGCTCAGTGAATGACAAGCCATTCTATCACAGCACACTCTACATTTAATGTCTTTATACTGGCTCATTAATTACCTCAGAAAACTCCTTTCCGAATGGAACCTGTGATTTATAGAAGACTGGGGCAACGTGCCATTTTTATCAGGGCTACCGCATCAATGCGGTTAATTCACTCTCTCATTTCCCTTTCTATTACAATACCTGACAATCGCAGCCCAAGTCTTTACTCAGTGGGAGTTTCGCCCGAGTAAGAACTAAGGAATTCAAGACCTGCTTAGAACTAACAAACCTGGAGCCCAATCCAGTCACCCTGACTCGTGCAAGGAGCTTCATTGTAGTCATGGATGCAACACGATCCTCAGTCGTGAAGGAACGTTCACACAACAAAGGGCTTCCAAGGTCAGGCCCTTTATCATTTCATTAAACCTGTTGATCCAAGATGTGACAGCACATACAGCAGGGTGAGGCAAGAACCAGGCCCAAGGACACATTTTCAGCCCTTACTTACCTGGGTATCAGGGAGACACAACATCACTGGGAAATATTTACTCTCTCGTACCTCAAGACCATCCCTTTGCATTGTCCAGGTTGGAGAACAGAGGTTGCAGGGCAGATAAAAGAGGCCCAGTTGCAATACTCAATGTCTACATGACATGCATTTTCTGCTAGGATATAGAATTACAGGCCTTGCAATGATATCACAGGGAGGGAAAAGAACAAGAGGCAGCTGTACCACTCTTGGGAAAGCCTCATCAATGCACGTAATCCAGTCAGAGGTCAGAGGAAGGAAGAACTCCCATCTTTCCAAAGGAAGCAGCTTCACCTACAAACTTGTTTCTAGGGGCTTCTGGAGAAGTGGTGGCCTACTAGTCCTGTCCTGAGAAGAATACGTTTGGCCCACAGACAAAGCGATGGTGTACACATTGAATGTCTTGTCACTCCTTCCTTTCCTGTGGGGTCACTGGGTGAGAGAGGCCAGTCCATTACTCTGTTTGATCCTTTATGTCAGTCTAAACTTCGTCCTGCGGCAAGATGAACCAGTTCCAAATACTGGCCAAGGAGACTTTGAATGTGACATCATCCTTCTCGCCCTGCGCTAATGCAGTTTGGCCTTTCTGACTCACTCTTTCAAAATCCTTGGGCCACTGGACTTTTAGAAACGGGCAAGACATTTGGTTACTTCTCTGCTTCACAGATTCGAACAAATCCTTGGATAGGGATCCAATAGGGAAGTATTTGTATGATGAAAAGAACTGGGAGGGGACCTGGTGAGGATAATGCCACACTGGGAGCTAGAAGACATCAGGGAATTTCTATTGCCTCTGTTCAGATCAGGTTCATGCCCATCCCATGGTATCCAAGTACCTGTCTCTTTCAAACTCAGCTAGAGAGAAACTCCAGGTTTGGTAACGTCTGGCAGGGATTGCTATATGATCTGCCTCTCCCTCTTGCTACAGCTCGCAGATATCTTGATTGTCTTGGGATTTGCTGTTGCTTTGTTGTTCAATCATGAAAGAAAGGTGACAATCATTTATACTTTAGCAAAAGACATAAATGAATATAAATAAATATTAATAAATCTGTGCGGTACTCACATCACACCAGCCACCTCGGCTTCCTCACATCCCCCGTGAGGTACAGAAGTATTACGTCCATTGCACACAAGGGGAAAGTGAAGCAGAGGAACTAAAGAACTTGACCAAGGTCACCAAGCAAGTCAGTGGCAGAATCGGGATTAGAGCTCGCTGGTCTAGCACTCCTCGTCCACTGAACCACTGAACAGCTCTCATGTGTTCATCCTGGGTCTGATTCTACCAAATGCCAAGTGCTCTCAACTCCTGGGTGCTCACAGCACCTGGCCTGATCTGCACCACCATGTCCTGATGCTAATTAACTCAGATTGGAGGTGAAAATATGATGCAGGGAAGTGAAGGCTGGGATGAACCACCGCAACACTGAATAAGTGCGGCAACTCCCCACCCTCACCCTTTCATTCCCCCCCTCGACACGGCTAAGCCTTTAGCTGTCATTTCTTGCATGAGGCCACGTTACACACACAAATTCTCATTCACGCCTCTGGCTTCCTATTTTGCTAGCACAGACCCAAGGGAATTCAAGTTGAATTACGGCCATTCTTCAGAAAACAGGCCAAGTTCCATGTACGGGGCACACGACACATACGGAGGCCTCCCGCTTGACTCTAGTTATTCACAGGGAGAAGCCCTGTTGGCTGAAAATAGCTTATCTGTGGAAGTTCCCCTTTCCGCTTACTCTGCTGCTGGCTGCTAGCCAAGCGCTTGCTGCCTCCGAGAGAAAGTTCACCGCTCAAGCAGATCAGCTCTGCTTCCCAGTGTGTGTGTTTTGATGTTTTCCCGGAGTTCTCCCCAGGAACCGCCAGGAGAGGTGGATTGGGTTTCTGTGGTGGTGTCTTCTGGTGTTAACCCCTTCCTTGCCCTTCTGATAGCGCTGCTGGATTAGGGGGTTTGGCTAACGAGCACAGGCATCGCACCATCCACTCCCTCCCCAAACTCTTTGGTAAGTAATCATTCGATGCTTGTAAAAACCCCGAGGCAGTGACTTCCATTTCGCCATATGTCTCTGTTGCATCAAACATAAGCTGCTTGTACTCGCTTTCAAGGCCCTTCACGGTAATCTCCACCCCGCCTGTCACCTCTCATTCACTTTCCAGCTGTTGATGCAGACGCCAGCCTCCACTGCCCACACCTTGGTGCTTTCTCCCACTTGCCTGAGAGGCGTCCCCCGGAAACAGCCACAAAGCAATGTCGTTATCCACTTTCAAATCCCCGCTCCAAACTCTCTGCTGGGATGCCTGCAAAAAACTTGACAATGGTTCGGCTGGTTGTGTGCAGAGATCACTACCTGTCATGCTGACCGATGCGGTCTTATTGTTTACTTGCACTTCCCCGCCTGTCTGTAGCCATCTGTTGTCTCTTGTCTCAGACTGTAAGTTCCTTGGGGCAGGGACTATCTTTATGTCCTGTGTTTGGACAGTGCCTAGCACAATGGAGTCCTAGCAGTAATACAAATAATAAATACAGCAGAACCTCGGAGTTACAAACACCAGAGTTACGAATGGACCAGGCAACCACACGCCTTATTTGGAACCGGAAGTACACAATCAGACTGTGGTAAAGACGACTCCCCGCCCCCCCCCCCCCCCCCAAAAAAAGACATCAAGTACAGTACAGTATCGTGTTAAACTTAAGCGACTTTAAAAAAATAAAGGGAAAGTTAAAAAAAAGATTTGACAAAGTAAGGAAACTGTTCGCGCTTGTTTCATTTAAATTAAGAGAGTTAAAAGCAGCATTTTTCTTCTGCACAGTAAAGTTTCAAAGCTGTATTAAGTCAATGCTCACTTGCAAACTTTTGAAAGAACCACCATCATGTTTTGGTCGAGTTACAAACATTTCCGAGGTAGGAACAACCTCCATTCCTGAGGAGTTCGTAACTCGGAGACTCTACTGTAGCAATAACAACATACGGAAAGGCCTTGCTCCGGGAACGAAGTACCATTGCATATAATGAGCTGCTGACCTGAGTTCTTATTTCTGGAATTGGTCCTAAATTCCATAATTCCCATGCTCCAATGGAGCCCTTCTGTGACCTTTCTCCCCTCACAATATACCTGCAGCGCAGGAATTATTAATAAAGCGCCACAACCTACACGGTCCTTTCAAAGCGAGAGTTAGACCCGGTCCTGGAAGCCTCCAAACTAAATATGAAAAACACAAATTAGGACACAGGACAACTGTTAAGGATAGAAAGAGGTGGTGGGTTTTTGAGAGGGTTTATAACATAGGCGAGGCCACCCTTATCTGCCTCCTTATCACTACCATCACCGAAGGAAGGTGAATGCTTTCCAGAAGCCAGAACTGCCCAGGGAAGAACTGGCTTCTGGTTACTAGGAACGGGGAAAGCGTTGCCTATCAAACTCACAAGGGTGTCATGCACCAGTGGGACAGATCCAAACAGGGAACACCATGCCCAACCAATCCGTCTATCAAATTGCACCTGCTTCCTTTGAAGGGAGAAAAAAATACAGGCTTGTCTGAAAATAAGAGGTGGAAGAGGAATGGCTGCAGCTCCTGGTGGCAGTATATCTACTCCTTACATACAATACATCTAAGTCTTCCACTTTTTACTTTAATGGGCTTAACATGCAGTTTGCACATACAGTCATAAAGAGAATGCTACTTCAGAGGTCTGTATAGATAGTGAAATATACGAGAATGTCATGTAAAGTGGGCGAGATGAGATCAGAAAGATTAGCTAGATGAATTTATCATGCACCTTTCTATCACACGCGTCTGCAATTTATCACTGCCACCTACACAGTGGTTCCATGTGTGTTTTAGATATGCAATAAGGTTTACAATAGCTGCACACATCCTAAACAACATATGCAACACAAAGACAACATTATCGGTATTGGTGATCAGCCGACGCCAAATCTATATCTAGAATGTACGTGGGTGTCAAGTGTGTTTTCACTGTGCTCCGCTCTCTGTCACAGTCAAACAAGGTGCTTTGGAAATGTGTCTGTTGCTTGTCAGAATTAGGGTTCTACCCTGGATGTTTAAAGGGGAACTAAAAACAAAACAAATATACATCATGTGTGTCCTTAACAGAGGCCCCTCTAGGATATTTAAAGGAGGTCTCCCAACATATCTTTTGCTCTCTCTCTGTTTCTCTTTTAAGATTAGGAGCATCAGTAATTGAGGGTCCTGTCTTCTCTCTTCTCCTGGAGACCTTTGGCACTGTTTGGAGACCTGGGCACATGATATCATGGAAGGCCCCAGTAGTGAGGGAAGGGGAGGCTGATTCTTAGAAAGCCGATGAAGAGTAGGCTAAATTCCAAAGCATTCTAGGGTCAGGATGCAGCCCCTGATCAAAAAAAGATGCATTCTGTCGATTCACCAGTGACGGGGGAGGGTGTCAGCATTTTTACTTCTGTGTAATTTGCCAACATTTTATCACAGAATTTCAACAAGATAAAATACAGAGACCTGGCCAGAATGCTGTCATCCCTCCACAATCAGTTGCACCCATTCGACTGGCATATAACTACAAAGCCACGTAGGCTGGTAGCATCTTTTCTGCATACCAGCCGCGAAGCACAATCACCACACAGCCCTGATCGTGGCTGCTGCTATTTAACTAAAAACCGACCCCCAAAAGGAATTCACCTTTCTCCTGAGCGGGCAGATTTCAAAAAGTTTCTTTGCAGAAATGACTGGGAGTTCTGAATTTGATCTGCGTCACCATTTCTGCTGCCAGATTTGTCCATCGGAGCTTGTGGTCAGCTTCCTTCATGCCTGAACTTCAGGGAGTCTCAGAAGCTAATAGCTCGGCCTTCATTATGTTATACTTGAGGAGCTGGTCTTCTCTTCAGAGAGTCACATCTTTATGGAAACAAACAATACCGGCCTAACCAGGGTCTTAACAAAGGCGATGCAAAGTCAGCAACTGACATGTAATGAAAACCTGGGCTATTAGTGCCCTGCAAAACCACCTGGACACCCGAAATATCCAGCACGCTGATTAAGTCTATCTTAATGAAACCTTGTTGCACATAATGGCTCCCTAGGAGACCAACTAGGATACCTTAATAACTTTTTTATGGGACCAAATTGACTGCAAATAGTATCCTTGTGTATGCATCTCTGTGGGCAAGACTGCTTGTATGTGCACGCACGTCTGGGTGTTCCTGCTTTATAGAAAAGACGGGGGAAACAGAGCATACAAGGTATCTAGGTAGAAAATGACACGGGTATGTATGTCAAAAATGTAAGGCAAAAATGTATACCCTGCTAACAACTAACTAAAAATATAAATAAATGGCTAAAGCCCCAAGAACTGTCTATTCTAGTGACCGCGCTGAATGAAAATGACAGCAGAAGAAAAACAGCCAGCTTCTCTTTTGTAATAAAACACAATGGGCTTGTCAGTTTGGTGGCCTTCACAAACCATAACCCACCATCTGGCATGGGGCTGGACTGCTACACTGAGGCCCCAGCCAGGCAGCGGAGTCAGAGAACCGCTAGGGAAATCAAGCTAGGACAAGCTGGCCACATTAAACCTTGTACGTTAATGCGGACGCGTGGCTGGCTGGGAGAATTCTGGCGTCCGGCGTGACCAGTGCGTCTGACCCCCGGGCAGAAGACGGGAGAGGAGTGGGATATTTGCAGAACAGCACTCGCTGCCGTTCAGCCCAGCGTCCTAGCTGGGCAATCTGTTAAAAGGCAAGAGAAAGTCTCTGTTGCACATTTGCATGATGTATTGTACACTTTGGAAATGCACTGCCTTTCAACAAATGGTCAGTGTTGTACTGATAGACATACGATACTGTCTGCTTCAAGATGCCCACATGCAAATTCTGCCGCCGCGGCAGGAGCAGTCCGGCTGAATACTCCTCTGCTCATACACTGTGCTTAGAAACCAGATCCACTAAATAACCTTCCTCAAATGCTGAATTACAACAGCTCTGCTAGAAAATGACTATATATGGGGGGCAGCGTCCAATATTAGCACAGATTCTGTAGCCCTTACTCTACAAGGAGTCCCACTGATTTCAGTGGGCTGCACCGTGGCCCTCTTACCACCCTAAGGCCTCATGGGAGCAATCCCATTGATTTCCTTGTGGGGTAATGTACTACTCACCGTGAACAGAGGTGACAGCATCGGGCCCTTAACAAACAACAAAGTCATAACCGAAGGTGCTGGGCGCCCCTCCACTCTCAAGGGAGACATTGGGCCTGATTCTGGACTCCCTAGCATCATATCCGCCAATGGCGTTCTGCTGGTAGAAGCGACGTGAGAAGTGAAGCAGGCCCCGTGGGAGTGAGGCAGCTCAGTGCCATGCTGGAGCCAACGGGTTAAGGGCCTTAGAACTGAGCATTAGTGGCTTAGGGTCAGGTCCCCTGGAGGAGAGAGGATTCTGGCCAGTGGGGCAAGACCCCGAAGCTCAGGGGAGGACAGGTGCTGGAGAGAAGGTGCTGCCAGGGAAGGGAGTCTTGCAGCTGAAAGCAACGTTCACATGGGACCCCCTCTAATCCGTCAGTCTCTTTGTCCAGGTGTAATAGAATAAGGCTGCTTCGGATGAGAGACATTCATGGCTTATGGCTCTTCTATCTAAGGGGAAAACTCTGCCCGGACCCTCGTGTCACACAATAGGATGGAGAGAGGCTCAGGGAGTGCTGGAGACAACGTGCCCACTTGCTGCGGTGCCATCTCCACTCCACTGCTTGCTGCCGGATGGGCGGGCGTGAGAGAGAGGCAGAGCACACCGCTGTATGAACACCTATCATTCGGAGGCAGGGGGAGCAGGCCCTGCTGCGGCCCGGAGAAACCCAGCCAGCGCATCTCAGAGCCACCAGGGAATGTATCAGTGGGCATCGGAGCTAACACAGAGACCTGTGGCCTCCCTGCTGACGGCCCCGTAATCCCCAGGGATCTCGGAGATCCATGGATTCTGAAGAGATGTCGGCTGTTTCTTCTAGTCGGGGGTCAGATCTCACCCCAAGGAAGGAATTTGCTGCACGGGGGATGTCTCAGAGTATGCCTCCTCCACCGGAGGGTGCACCGTCAGCCATCATTACGGTCCGGTTTTTATGCCCTAACCAGCTTCAGAAAGTTGTCAGACGCCCACGGACGTGCCGCACTAGCAGAAAGGATCAGAGGCAGCGAGGCTAATCCGGAGAGGCAGGCCAAGAGGTGCACAGGAGAAGGATCAAAGGAGCTTCACAGCTATGAAAAGCAGGGCGTACTGCCCATATGGCTCTCACCTGTTGCCAGTTAATTAAAGGACATGCCAGGCCTGGAGAAATGTTAGCCCAACACTACCTGCATCCAGACGTCTCCCTCCAGCCACTGCTATGTGCATTCTGGCCGCCTTTACTCCTGCTCCACTCCCACAGCAGCAGGCCCCTATCGAGTGAGCTTACGTTTCTCATGCCTGCCTATCACTGTTCCAACTAAGCACGGATTTATCGCAAATGCAGAAGGATAACCACATGGATAACCCTTGGTAAGAGCCAGGAACCAGCATAATCACCTTGGTAGGGAGATTCAGGGGATCCTAGCGGAGATGACAAACCTTGGGCCAAGCAAACACGTTTTTAACATAGGGGGAATTTCAGCAAGCTCTCTGCTGGCTCGCTCTCTGTCCGCACACCGAGCAGTGACACACTCAGCCATGCAGTCTCCATTCGTTCACTAACCGCGTCAGGGACGTAAGGAAGGGAATGATGCGTGTTTGATTTCTAAGCTCGTGCCTGCAGCACACGGCTGACAGGACCATGGGTGAAATTCTCATCTCAGTGACACAATGACAACTCCAGACCAGGGACTTCAACGAGGTTACGCCAAACCTACACCTTCCTGGACAGATGACTCACTCCCACGGAGCAGCTTCCATATTGTTTCATGGGAGGTGAAGTTTGCTTCACCCCCTCCGCCCGCTGCCCATGGAATAGGCCATAGGCCAGGAGTGGGCAAACTATAGTCCATGGGCCCCGAGCGTCTCCTAACCGGCCCCTGAGCTCCGGCTGGTGAGGCTGCTCTGCCTCTCCCCTCCCTAACCCCGGCTGCCTCACCGGGACATAGGAGATGTGCAACAATGTGTCTGGCTCCGGGCCAGACACGCGGCGTGGTAAGGTAAGAGGGCCGGAGCTGAGGTGCGGGGGTTGGATAAGGGGCAGAGGGTCTCAGGAGGCGGTCAGGGGATGGGGAACGGGGGGCACTGGATAGGGTGTGGGAGTCCCAGCGAACCTGTCAGGGGGCGGAGGTGTGGCTAGGGGTTGGGGCAGTCAGGGGACAGGGAGCAGGGGGGTTGCATAGGGATGGGGTTCTGGAGGAGTGATTAGGGAGCGTGGGGGTCTCAAGAAGGGGCAGTCAGAGGACAAGGAGCGGGGGGTCTTAGATGGGGTTGCGGTCCGGGGGTGTGTGTGGTTAGAGTGACTTTCAGAGGAATTAATCCAGATTGACACTGAAACCAGATTCTGGCCCCGGTTTTAAACACTACGCTATTATAACATCACATAGCGCATTCCTGAAAAGTATCATACGGGCACCGCTTTCCAGAGTGGAAAAATACCAGAAGCATATACCATGAAGCGATAACAAAATTAATGCCACAGATGAAATTTTTCATTTCAAAAAGCATGTGCATAACTCACAATGCACAGAGATCAACAAACCAAGGGGGTGGTGCTATTACACATCCGAGATTGGGTGGCTGTCAGTGGTGGAAGAGGGTGAAATGCCCCTGGTGTACCCCCTTGGGAGTGTAATATCATATGTAAACTACGCTCAGGCCCAGTGGGAGTGATGTAACGCCATTGAATGGGGCTTCCAAAATTCTAACAGATGATGAAAGGATACCCATAGCCGCTAGAAACTGCCCCAGAAGGGGGAAAAGATTGTTGTTTCTAGAAGATAAATTTGGCTACAGATTCAGGCCAGTTGAAATAATCTCTTGATACCTGTAAAACACTGCAGGAACACAGGGACAGAATCTAAGCAGAAATTTATATTAAACAGTCATCTTCAGATGACAATATCCTTCATCTAAAGGCATCACCGTTCATCCATGCTCAATCAAACTCCAGATGCTTACAGATAGGGCTGACGGAAAACTTAACAGAGAAATGGAATCAAACCCAAAGCTGCCAGGAAGAAAACAGCACAAGGTGGGAAAATGGTGGAAAATGGGTTGATTTAACATTCTAGTCTAGGAGAAAATTCTAACGTCTTTAATGTCTGATAAAACCTCACTGCCGGCTGTAGCTGCCAAATGGAAGCAAAGCAGCACTAATAGCATCCATGTCCTATGTGAGCAAACACTTAAAAATGAAATATCTTCACTCTGGACTCTGTATTTTTAAACGTGTTGTTATAGGTCAGTCACAGTCATTGGTTTCAACCCAGTAATCCCGAGAGACGGAGAGCTTCGTGTACGCCTCACAGGCAGGTTCGTGCTGTGCATTCATACTTGTGCAACTAAGAAAGGTTTCTGTTTTAATAATTAAATTATCTATAAACTGATCCTTGATACAAGGAACTGCTGGAGGAGGAGGTGACCAGACAGCTCACAGGATAGAGAACAGAAACAGAGGGAGAGATTCTCCAGCCCATGCCGGACTCTTTGCAGTGTAAAAAGACTGAAGACTGGTCAAATCTCCTTACCCCCCGATTTCCTTAAGGAACCTAGTGGAGCCAGCTTCTGGGCCACACCTTCAGCACCACCTGACGTAGGGGGGATGCTGGGAAACAGATTTAGCCAAAGTTTCCTGCGCTCCCGCAACTCCCAGCTTTCAGAGGGCACCTTGGGGGGGCCCTGCCATCCAGACGAGTTTAGAATAGCTCCCAGGCTGCTGTGATATACCTTGGGCCTGGGGCTAATATGGAACCAGCTCTGGGGTCACTAAGTAGCATCTTGCTCCCTTGGTGCCTTCCCATCTCTAACCAGCTGCCACAAAGGTCCACTAATAGTCCCAGAGAGTCTCCCTTTAATCCTCAGTTAGACCCATAGGCTCTAATCAAACGGCTGGGGACCGCTGACTCTGCTTTAGCAAGAGGCCCGGTAGTTCGGCTTCAGATGCACTCCCACTTTATGAGCGAGGCTCAGCCCAATAAAGAGGCACCCCATTATCTAGCCTTTCTGCTTTTATTTCACAAGGAACAATAGGACTACAAACATTGTTCCGCTTCACGCATAAAACTTTTATAGCCCCTTCCTAGCCGATCCCTGAGCTGCAGTACTTAGCCTAACAAGAAACCTGGGATAAACAGGAAGAAAAGGAATCCATGTGTGTCCAAAGAGAGGGCAAATCAGGCAGCACTACCCTGAAACCTCTGAGTCATGCTCAGTGGCAGGGTGGAAACGTACTTTGCAACCGCTTGCTTTTTTACTCGCTCCTTTAGTCCAATGCCCCGAGGTTGTTGCCGCCAATCAAACGCACACAAATGGTGTTCTCTGACCGGGGGTGAGTAAAAAGTATCATTGTCGAGATCCAGACGGCACGGTGTCCATTGTTTTTTTAAACAGGGTTCCAAAATGTGTTTGCTGTGATCTCTCACTTCCGTTTTGAAACAGTGCGCAATACGGAACGGCGTGGGGTCTTGGGCCCCGCCCTGCGGGCTCTGATGAATTTCAGCCCCTGGGGGTGCCGTCCGCCTGAGCACTGAAGACTGAGCCTGTGGGGACTAAATGGTCTAGCTCACGGGTGGGCAAACCTTTTGGCCCCAGGGCCACAGTGGGGAAGTTGTATCCAGGGCCATGAAGGTAATGCTGGGGGGAGGGGGCTTGGGTGCGGGAGGAAGTGCGGGATGGGGGGGCCCTCAGGGCAGGGGGTTGGAGTGCAGGAGGGTTGCGGCAGGTGGCTCAAGACAGGGCGTTAGGTGGCTCAGGGCAGGGGTGCGGGAGAGAGTGCGGGGTGTGGGAGAGAGCTCTGGGCAGGGAGTTGGGGTGCAGGAAGGGTGAGGGGTGCAGCAGGGGGCTTGGGACGGGGTTAGGGTGTGGGAGAGAGTGCGGGGTGTGGGAGGGAGCTCTGGGCAGGGAGTTGGGGTGCAGGAAGGGTGAGGGGTGCAGCAGGGGGCTTGGGACGGGGTTAGGGTGTGGGAGAGAGTGTGGGGTGTGGGAGGGAGCTCTGGGCAGGGAGTTGGGGTGCAGGAAGGGTGAGGGGTGCAGCAGGAGGCTTGGGATGGGGTTAGGGTGTGGGAGAGAGTGCAGGGTGTGGGAAGGAGCTCTGGGCAGGGAGTTAAGGTGCAGGAAGGGTGAGGGGTGCAGCAGGGGGCTTGGGACGGGGTTAGGGTGTGGGAGAGAGTGCGGGGTGTGGGAGGGAGCTCTGGGCAGGGAGTTGGGGTGCAGGAAGGGTGAGGGGTGCAGCAGGGGGGCTTGGGACGGGGTTAGGGTGTGGGAGAGAGTGTGGGGTGTGGGAGGGAGCTCTGGGCAGGGAGTTGGGGTGCAGGAAGGGTGAGGGGTGCAGCAGGAGGCTTGGGATGGGGTTAGGGTGTGGGAGAGAGTGCAGGGTGTGGGAAGGAGCTCTGGGCAGGGAGTTAAGGTGCAGGAAGGGTGAGGGGTGCAGCAGGGGGCTTGGGACGGGGTTAGGGTGTGGGAGAGAGTGCGGGGTGTGGGAGGGAGCTCTGGGCAGGGAGTTGGGGTGCAGGAAGGGTGAGGGGTGCAGCAGGGGGGCTTGGGACGGGGTTAGGGTGTGGGAGAGAGTGTGGGGTGTGGGAGGGAGCTCTGGGCAGGGAGTTGGGGTGCAGGAAGGGTGAGGGGTGCAGCAGGAGGCTTGGGATGGGGTTAGGGTGTGGGAGAGAGTGCGGGGTGTGGGAGGGAGCTCTGGGCAGAAGGTTGGGGTGCAGGAAGAGTGAGGAGTGCGGCAGGGGGCTCAAGGAAGGGAGCTGGGGTGCGGGAGGGAGCTGGGGTGCAGCGGGGGCTCAGGCCCAGCACTGCTGACCTCGAGCGGCTCCGGGGTGGCGCCGGCCTGCACAGGCGCTAAGACAGGCGCCCTGCCTGCCCCGGCCCAGCCCCACTCCCGGAAGTGACCAGCAAGTCTGGCAGTGACTCTTGGGGGTGGGGTGGGGCAGGTACCACCCTCAAAGCTCCCATTGGCCGCGGTTCCCCATTCCCAGCCAATGGGAGCTGCAGGGAGCGGTGCCTGCAGGCGAGGGCAGCGCACGAAGCCCTCTGCCCCCTCTCGCCCAGGGTTGCAGGGACGTGATGCCGGCTGCTTCCGGGAGCGGCGCGGGGCCAGGGCAGGCAGGGAGTCTGCCTTAGCCCGGCTGCGTCATGGAGTTAGCAATCCCGCAGGCCGGATCCAGTCTAGCTATACCACCCTCTGTAAAGACACTGCACTCCCAGAAGCTATACACAGGAATCCCCCTAGGTCTGCAACTAAAAGTTTTACTGACATAGCTATGTCAGCTAGGGGAGTGATTTTTTATGATATATCTATGCCAGCAAAACCCCTAGAGTAGTGGCATAAAAATGTTTCTCCTGGTATAGGCTATTTCCTTTCTATGCCAGCAAAAGCACTTTTCCGCCAGGATAACTGCATCTCCATCAGGAGGGATTTGCTAGCACAGCCATACCAGCAGAATTTGCAAGCACAGACAAAGGCTTATATTCTTCTTCTTATCCTCTTCGCTCATATGCCAGTGCTTAAATAATAAGGTGATGTTTGCTTTAGAAATACAGTAAAACCTCCATTTAACGGACTAATTCGGGCGAGGGGGTGTCCGTTAAATCAAAAAGTCCGTTATTTAATAATAATAAAAAAAGAGCTGTCGGAGCAGCAGCCCGCCCACTGCCGGGGCTCCCGAGACCTGCCAGCCAACCCGCCCGTTGCCTGGACCTGGGCGGCAGCCGGGAGCCGGCAGCCAGCCCGCCAGAAATGGATCAGGAATGCATCAGACTTGCTCAGAAATTTTGTCCGTTGCATCCGAAGTCCGTTAAATCGAGGTCCGTTAAATCGAGGGTTTACTGTACTGATTAGTTAGATCAAAGGTAATGAGCCCAAAAGGGTGGTTTGCAGTGCAACTGATAAGCCAGACGGACGTCAATCTCGTCCCAAACTGTATTTCTCGAAAGTCAAGGGAAGAAGAAAGTTGTTTGCAGTCGTGTTTGTCATTGCCTCCTTTCTAAAACACACAGCAGCAGTCTACACAGCTGCCTAAAACTCTACAGGCCTCGTTGTCCTCTCAATGGAGTTACACTCGTGTGCCATAAACGACCAAGACCAGTGGCTTATAAAAGTGTCACTACAAAGCTGGCATCATGATATGTCTGTTGCTTTTAAGGGGTACCAACGGAGGAAGACCACGGCATGACAATGTCTAAGCCAGCTGATTCCCAGGGAAGCAACATTAAGGGGAACAAAGATACAGATGCTTTGGGGACACAAGCGAGAGAGAATGAAGAGCCAAGCAAAAATTGCCAGGACACCGGTGGAGAAGCCGAACCAACCAACCAAACAAGGAGGAAGAAAGCAAGCAGAAAGGAGGGCAGGAAATGGTTGCAACTGCAGTCCATTCAAAATCACATAAATCAATGCAGGGGGAAAGAGTTTCATGCCACAGCAAAGCAAGGCAGAGTTAAGCGCATTTTCAGTCATAAATTCCAGGAAGGCGCTGGCTTTCCTTTCTTTCGGCAGGATGCTTTTTATGTCAGGAATGGTTTTAATTAGCGCGGCTGCAGTTTGTGAGCAGCTCTGTCAAGATGAGAAAACTGGCCATTTAACAGTCGCTAAAAAAAAAGAGAGAGAGGAAAAAAAACAGCATGCCCCCCGCGCTTGTCCTGAGACTTAGGGACACGCCTGCAGCGCAACTCCAGTTCCAAAACATCCTTGGACTGCTAGATCCGGATTGGAACCGGACTGCTGGATCTGGATTGGAACCGAACCGCTGGATCTGGATTGGAACCGGACCGCTGGATCTGGATTGCAACCAGACTGCTAGATCTGGATTGCAACCAAACCGCTGGATCTGGATTGGAACCGGACCGCTAGATCTGGATTGGAACCGGACTGCTAGATCTGGATTGGAACGTTACTGCCTGGAGCCATTTCAGTTCAGATTGCAGCTTTCAAACCAGCCTGACAACAGGGGTTCGATTATCCCTCCCCCGGCAAGGGCTGCCATCGTAGCCAGCCCTGGGAGAACCAGCCCCTATCTGAGGCCAGATTAAGGGACAGGAGTACGGAAATGGAGGGTGCATGAGGTATCCATGTGCACCAGAGATCCCCAGCTACAGAAATGGCCCCTCAGAGATTTTGCCAGCTGGCTCAAATTAGAACAGCCTCCAGCTGTAGCCCTTTAGCCCGCCCAACCCAGTTCCCTCCACTTTCGACCACTGCCTATGTTGCTTAATATTAATGAAAAGTATCATAGGGCAGCCCCACCAACAGCACTCTCTAAGGCAGGCAGGCCTGCCTCAGTTTCCCCTTTCTTCCAGCTGTACAAATGAACATTGTCTCTCTCTTAAGGGCAAATTCAAATACTTTTATTAATGTCAAGTGCCACAGTCCACAGATCCCTCGCAGTAAAACCAGCTCCTCTCAAATCCCCAAAGCAAAACAAAGCAGACGAGAGTTGTGACCACTCTGTCCCAGTTCCTTTAGCCCCTGTTGCGGGGCCCCACTCTCCAGCCTCCCTGAAGCATTTTACTCTCCCGGGCCTCTCCACTGGTCAGTCCCACCCCTGCTCGGGGGAATGGTCCCTTGTTCCTGGGCTCCTCCCACAGTCCTCCAGGCAGATCTTCTGCATTATGCTCCCCAGCTGTGAATCCTCCCCCTACTCATCGAGAACATAAAAACGGCCATACTGCATCAGACCAAGAGTCCATCTAGTCCAATGCCCTATCTTCTGACAATGACTAGCGCCAGACGCTTGAGAGGGAGTGAACAGAACGGGGCAATTACTGAGTGATCCATCCCATCATCCAGTCCCAGCTTCTGGCAGTCAGAGGTTTAGGGACACCCAGAGTTGCATCCCCGGCCATCTTGGCGAATGTCCTTGTCATGGCGCAGTGACTCACCCCTGCGGCGCCTCCTGCTGGTCGTCCAAGGAATTAGCTCACCAGCTCCTGGGGCGCCCTCTGCAGACCGATGTCCCGCTGGCCCCGTGTCCCTCCTGAACCCCAGTGCCCCTTTCCCTGGGGTGCTTCCCCCTGGCAGTACCCCCATGGATCTCTGGGACTCCCCTCCCCGGGGAACCCCCACCCACTACCCCCGCCTTGCCTCAGGATAGGGCAACTGCCAGTCACCACCTACCCTCAGTTCACTGGGGCGGACTGCAGTATAATTGCCACATCACCGGCAAGGAGGTTTGTCTCCACCTTCCCTTGGGGCTGCCCCCTGCACCACCAGTACCTATTTGGCCATAGACTAGGCCTTGCAGCTTGGGGGGTTTCCAGGCTGGAGCTCCCCAGCTCCTCTAGCCTTCCCCCAGTTCTGCTCCCCTCCAGGTGCCCTGCTTAACTCCAGCAGCCAGGGCCTCCCTCTCCAAAGGCTAGAGAGAGACTCTCTGCCCCTAGCTTACAGCTCTCTTATAAGGGTCAGCTGGGCCCTAACTGACCCAGCCACAGCTGTGGCTGCCCTGCCCTCAGCTGCTTTCCCTCTTTTAGCCCCCCCGATGGGCTGCTTGTCCCCAGCCACTGCCCTCAGCAGGGCTGTTTCAACCCCAACAGGGCTGGAGCGGGGTGACTGCTCCGCTAGAGTCCTCCACCCTGCAGAATCAACCGCTTGCTTCCGGGCCACTGGCCATGCTGGTTCTTCTGCTCATTCCTAGAGGCCTCTGCTCACGTCTTCCTGCAGTTGGCCAGGGTTCCCCAGCTCGAGACAGCCTTTCAATGGTCAGACACAAATCACCAGCATCCAGAGCTTCTGTTTCCTGCAGCTCTTTCCCTTGGGCAACGCTGCTGCTGCTCCTGTCTCACCGCCATTCCCAGGCAGCTCTCACCTGCCTCTTCCTGCAGGGACCTCCCGCGTCTAGGGCCCGGGTGCCCTCTTTTAAGTCTAATTGTGGGGGGCTCAACTAACCAATCATTGGTAGACTGGGTCTCTTCCCTCTTAAAGGTCCAGTGTCACCCTGGCATTAGATTAATACACTTAACAGGTTTACAGGCCTCACTGTCCCATGCTCAGAAGTGCATAGTCAAATGCTTAATTTACACACTCAGTTGCTATGATTTGCATACACAAACAGCCAATTAAGTGCTTCAATGTGTGCGCTTGATTTGTCGACCAACCTAAAGACCTGATTTGCATACACCGGCGCTGTCCATGCCAGTGCAAATTAAGCACGCGCTTGTAAACACATTTTTCAGATGGCCTTGACCACTCATCCCCTGGTGATCTTGGGGGTGGCACTTGGCTCACCCAGGCCTGGTTGGGATCATTTTTTCTGGAGATGCCACTGCTCTTCCTGGTTTCTCTTCCTCCTTCTATCGGCCCAACAAAAATAAGTCCTGCAGTTCGGTCGTTAAAACAGAGTCTTGTTTAGAAATGCTACTCACCTTCCCTTTAAAATAAAATTTTTTAAAAACCTGACCTCAATAAAATATAAAACAATTAACTTCCTAATTAGTCAGCAGATAACCATTTCACACGAGTAGATATGATGTTGTTAGGAAATCTATTAGCATTTCCACTGTCATTTCATGCTTTGCTGATGATGAATAAAACAAAGCTGAATGGGACCCATTCACATCCAGATCACAGAGCCCATTAGCTTTGAGATAACTAGTGAGAATCTTCATCAAAAGAACCCAGTGCTAGAATCAGAACCATTCACTGGCCGGTGCTATTTATGCCACAGCAGTAAAATAAGTGGACAGAGACCAAGTCACAGAGCGAAAGGAGGAACAGTGACTGAATGGCTGTTGGGGTAGGCAGAAGCTATGGAATTCTTTGATCTTTTAAATGTGTCCAATGTTCCCCTGCAAATAACACTTACAGGCCAAATTCAACGCTGGCTGAACATGGACTTCAATGGAGCAGGACACGCTTAACTAGGATTAGATTTGTCCCTCTGTTTATCTTGATCACTTTAAAGGTACCTAATCAGCTCCTCTAGGATGTGTACCATAAAAACTAGTTACATACCTTGCAAAATAAACAAATACATGCTTATGAACTCTTCCTTCCTCTAACTTACTGGTACTATCAACCACCACAAAGCTAAATCCACATACAGTAAAACCTCGATTTAACGGACTAATTCGGGCGACTGGGTGTCCGTTAAACCCAAAAGTCCGTTATTTAATAATTAGAAAAAAAACCCAGCCTGCCCAATTAGTCTTTAATTCGAGGTTTTACTGTATTCCCCTCCGCCGAAAAGCCGCTGATTTTTTTTTAAATAAAACCAAAAAAACCCTGCCCTGGACCCCCATGCACCCCGGCCCCAGACCCCGCTGGCGGCTGGGGCTCGGCGCTCCAGGCGCCGCGCTCCCCAGGGCACCCGGCTCCTGCCGCCGCCCGGGGAGCGCGGCTGGATCCGCGCTCCCCCGGGCTCGGGGCTCGCTGCTTGGGGCTCCAGGCGCCGTGCTCCCCCGGGCTCGGGGCTCACTCCCCGGGGCTCGGGGCTCCAGCCGCCGCCCGGGGAGTGCAACTGCAGCTGCCGCCCGGGGAGCACGGCTTGATCCACGCTCCCCGGGGCTAGGGGCTCGCTCCCCCCGGCTCGGGACTCCAGGCGCCCGCGCTCCCCGGGGCTCGCGGCTCCAGCTGACTGCCAGGACCCGGGCGGCAGCGGGGAGTCGGCAGCCGGACCTCGATAAACGGATTTTGGATGCATCGGACTTTCTTTAAAATTTTGTCCGTTGCATCCGAAGTCCGTTAAATTGAGGTCCGTTAAATCGAGGTTTTACTGTACATCCCCCTCCCCAAACGCCAAGGAAAACAGTCCTTACCACAAAGACCGGCTGACTTGGCTTATGTCAGATCAAGAGAAAGGCACGTTCCCGAGATGACTGGCAATGTCCTGCTACCAGCCCTTCCCGTTTAAACCCACCAGCTGTCTGCTTGAGGGCCTCAGCTGATCACAGCTGTAGTGAGGGGAGAGCAAGGGATCTCTCAGCTAACCAGTGCTCTCTGTGTGCTAGGCACTTCCAGAAAGACAAGAAGGTGCAGCCCCTGCCCCACTGTCCCAGGAGATTCTAAGGATACACAGTGCTGAGAAGGCCAGAGGTAAATAATATAATAGAGCAGTCGGGGTGCAACTTGGCAATTAAGTGATAGATACAAGAAATTCGTAACGTTATGGCCTGTTTTCTCAATATGTTGGATCGACAGTAGGACACGCTAGGATCCAAAATTGCATAGTGATGTAAGTTCTGGAAGGTCTGACCTAAGTGACAGTTTAACTGTGCATATTAAGAATTCAACACAGACACTCATTTCACTTAAGAACATAAGAACGGCCATACTGGGTCAGACTCATCTAGCCCAGTATGCTGTCTTCCAAGAATGGCCAATGCCAGGTGCCCCAGAGGGAATGAACAGAACAGGTGATCATCAAGTGATCCAGCCCATCGCCCATTCCAAACTTCTGGCAAACAGAGGCAAAGGACACAATCCCTGCCCATCCTAGCTAATAGCCATTGATGGACCTATCCTCCATGAATGTATCTAGTTCTTTTTTTAAACCTGTTATAACCTTAGCCTTCACAACATCCTCTGGCAAAGAGTTCCACGGGTTGACTCTGCGTTGTCTGAAGAAATACTTCCTCTTCTTTGTTTTAAACCTGCTGCATATTAATTTCATTTGATTACTCCTAGCTCTTCTGTTCTGAGGACTAAATAATACTTCCTTATTTGCTTTCTCTTCACCTGTCGAGATTTTATAGAGCTCTATCATACCCCTCCCTTTACTCATCTCTTTTCCAAGCTGAAAAGACCCAAACTTATTAATCTTTGCTCTTCGGGAAGCTGTTCCATACCCTTAATCATTTTTGTTGCCTTTTTCTGAACGTTTTCCAATTCCGATACATCTTTTTTGAGATGGGGCAACCATATCTGCACACAGTATTCAAGATGTGGGCGTGCCATGGATTTAGACAGAGGCAATATGATATTTTCGGTCTTATCATCTATCCTTTTCTTAATGACCCCCAACATATGTTAGCTTTTTTGACTGCCACTGCACACAGAGTGAATGTTTTCAGAGAACTATCCACAATGACTCCAAGATCTCTTTCTTGAGTGGTAATTTAGACTCCATCATTTTATATGTATAGTTGGGATTATGTTTTCCAGTCTGCATTACTTTGCATTTATCAGCATTGAATTCCATCTGCCATTTTGTTGCCCAGTCACCCAGTTTTGTGAGATCACTTGGTTTGCATTTAGACATTTTTTGTCAGAGATGGGCCCAAGCTGTCCCAGTCACTTGTCTCCAAACTTCTGGGATATTCAGATCCCAGCTTTGGGCCCAATCCACTCTAGAGACAGGGGTGAGCTGGGAAGTTTGGATCGGTGGCATATTCTGCTATCTAAGTAGAAAGGCTTGGCCCTTCAGAGCAGTCGATCTAGCGCTTTTCACCAGCACTAAATTCGTTCAGCAACTAGATTTCTCTGGCTACACTAGAAAGCTTACAGCTGTGTCAGCAGGAGAAGCTTGCCCAGCAACAGCACTGTCCACACCAGTGCTTAGGTCGGTGTAATTTATATCACTTGGGAGGCGGCTTATTCACACCCGAGTGATGTAAGTTATGCCAACATAAGCAGTAGTGTAGCCGCAGCCTCCATTTGGGATTTGGGGTTCCTGGGGGTTCTTTCAAGCATCTTGCCATGCAAAATAGGCTGATGTACCCAATGCTTTGCAGTGTGCATGGCTCCACATAGACATCGAATACATCCACCACATCCTTTTATCTTAATATGTGCCGGCTTTAGGAAGAATTTGCATGTTAGAACAATCAGACGTGAACCATTACATCCCTTATCTCGCATCTATTATATAATTGGATTTGCAGCTTACGCAGATAATGAAAGTCAGAGCTTCCAGCAGCAGAAATATAAATCATAGGCTGAAATTTCAGCTTTAACATTAGGGCACAGTTTTTAAGAGGTCCCAGTAAATACATTGCTTATATTAAGAAATCGAATCATGTTATTAGAGCCTCGCTTTATCTAGTAAAGTCTTTAAAAAGCTCATAAGTTCCCTACTTTATTAGTCCAGACTTATTATATACATTTGGGGTAAGGCTCAGAGGTATTGTTAAGCTACTTGCAGGCAAAGGGTTACAGGTCTTTATGCATTTTCCTTTTGGGAGTACAGTGAAACCTCGATATAACAGACTAATTCGGGCGAGGGGGTGTCCGTTAAAGCCGAAAGTCCATTATTTAATAATTTTTTTAAATTATTAAATAACGGACTTTCGGCTGACAATGGACACCCCCCTCGCCCAAATTAGTCTGTTATATCGAGGTTTCACTTTTACAGATTTTACTTTTATCACGCCCGGGAGCCGGGAGCAGCCCGCCTGGCGCCAGCCAGCAGCCCGCCCGCCCGGGTCCCGGCTGCGGGGAGCCGGGCGGGGGGGTTGACAGCTGGGGAGCCGGGCGGGAACTGTCAGCCCGCCCGCAACTGTCAACCTCCCCCGCCCCGCCCGGCTCCCCGCTGCGGGGAGCCGGGTGGTGGGGGGGTTGACAGCTCCCGCTGGGCTTCCCGCAGCGGGGAGCCCGGCGGGAGCTGTCAGCCCGCCTGCAACTGTCAAACCCCCGCCCGCCCGGCTCCCCGCTGCGGGGAGCCGGGTGGCGGGGGAGGGGGGTGGGGTTGACAGCTCCTGCCGGGCTTCCCGCTGCGGGGAGCCGAGAGGGAGCTGTCAGCGGGGAGTGACAGCTCCTGCCCGGCTCCCCGGGGCGGGAGCCGGCAGCCCCCGAATAACGGATTTCGGATGCATCGGAAATTTTGTCCGTTGCATCCGAAGTCCGTTAAATCGGGGTCCGTTAAATCGAGGGTTTACTGTAACTGATGTCCCGGAAGCTGCAGCAATGGTGGGGAGCTGGCACCTGGATTCCCACAACCCTGAATGAATCCAAAAGAAAAAGACAATTTGTTGGCCGGTTCCCTTGCTCCTCTCCCATCGTTAGCATGTCTGCAGGCACGCCCCGTGGCTTTTCCTGAGGACGGTTCTTCCCCCCCTTGCTGCAGACCTCCTGTGAGGATACAGCATTGCCTCTTTAGTCTTGGATCATTCGCAACCTCCCTTTGAAGTCATTAGGATCATTCCTGGCCATCTGTCCCAAGCCATAGGCATCGCAGCTGGGGAAAGAAGTCCCCGCAGCAGGAAGGATGGATTTCTTACCCATTCCTCCCACAGCTGATGCTTGACGGACAGATGACAGAACAAGGTTCTGATGACAGAACAAGGAGCAATGGTCACAAGTTGGAGAGGGGGAGGTTTCAGTTGGATATTAGGGGGGGAAATGTCACTAGGAGGGTGGTGAAGCGCTGGAATGGGTTACCTAGGGAGGTGGTAGAATCTCCATCCTTAGAGGTTTTGAAGATCAGGCTTGTCGCACGACTTACCATGTGGTTATGGTCAGAAAAGTGCCTGCATAATAATGGCATTGTCTTATCCCCACAATCTGCCGTGGGGCGTATTCAGTGTCAGGCCTCCTTACCTGCACTCACCAAAACAAATCCCTGCTCCTTTTTGCTTCCGTTCACACACGGCAGAGCCGAAACAGCTGTGGGAGGGAGAGCTGGATTCTAGTCTGCCTTGTGCATCAACAGAAAGATTAACTAAGCGTCTGCTGCAGAATCCATGAGTTGTGGCTGAAGATTCAGAAATCATGAGGTTGCATGAAAATGACTTAATGCCCTAATTTACATATTCGATGAGTATGTATTACCTTATCTACATAAATGAACATCCCAATTACCAGAGCTTAACGAGGCTATAGCATGGAACAAGCTTTAGAAACATAGGAATCACTAGGCTCCTGTCTGGCTCCGGCATTTTATCTGGGCTAGTGTCCAGATATCTCAGGTGGCTCCTTGAGGCTGTCCTGGTTGTCCTGGGAGATCTGGCTGCTTCCTGCACTCAGGTGAAGAATGCCGTGTCAGCCCGTAGCTGGAAACCTAGCTCCGACTATTCCTTTCCCTTGCTCCCTGGCTGGGTGGCTTTGGCCCTGACTCTACTGCTGCCCCGAAGCCCTGGTGGCCCGGGGTTGAGGGGTAGAGCAGTGTTGATGGGGTAGAACATGGCTCTAGCCATGGCCCCACGTCTATGGTCCTGGATGGATGGGGATTCTGTGACTGGCCTACGCTGTATGTCTACAGTTAGGATCCTCCATCACCTCACCATAGACACCCCATGGAAAAAAGGCCTAGAAGGTCTCCTTAGCTGTCCCAACCAAGGGCTTCAGGATCTTAGGCAGAAGCAGCTCTGAGAGCAGCTAACACAGAAGCTTCCTGGCTAGGGCTGCCGACCCTCCAGGATGGCCCTGGCGTCTCCAGGAATTAACGACTAATCTTTAATGAATGATTATGCGGTGTGATGGACCCTCCAGGAACCTGCTCCTGGCTGGGCCAGGACGGACTCCGGACTGCTGCTGGCAGGGAGGCAGCGTTGTTGCCAACTTTATAGTCTCTCCCTATGGGGTGTTTCCCCCAGAAGAGGCAAGCTTGGAACCACAGCCCTGGTGTCCCCTAAAGACCTCAAAATCAAGAGACCCCCAAACAACTCACGGTGTTTTTGAAAACCTCGTAGGTTTTTCAGCCAGTCTCATGGTGGTTGTTGTTTTTTTTTTGGGGGGGGGGGGTGACACGTGATTTTTGAACGCTTGCGATTGGCCATCCTGTAGCGCGTGAACCAGAGCACGCCCAGTGCAGCTCCCAGCTAGGCTCCCAGGGCCGGCAGAGCCTGTCTACCGCTGCAATGCGGATTTGCTGTGAAGTCACTGGGAGGCTCTCACAACTCGGAGGGGACCTGCACTTTAAACAGCATCTCCTTCCTAATGGGCCATGTTCTACTCCACCCCGCCCTCACCCATCCCCCGTGTGGTACCGCTCTCAAGTACTAAAAATGAGCGTTGGTTTCATTTTTGGACTACCCGTTGCATTCCAGTCAGGACAGTTAAACAGGCTGCTGGAAGAAGTGCATCAGCCTATGTAATTTTCTGTACCATGGCCTCTCTCTCTCTTCTCTCTGCTTTTATTTTGCTTTTTCCTTGAAGCAGCAACTGTGTGTCAGGTGAATAAATCCAGTGGTGTGTATATGTAGAGTCTGTTTTAATTGGGTCACAGCCTTCAATCAACCCCCGACTCGGCTTCCATCCTAATGCCTGAACGGCTTTGAAGCCCAACTAATGACAAAATGACATCCTGCTCCCTCCACCCACATCCCCCCTTCGCCAACTAGCAGGAGCCCCTTGGTCTGACCTTAAGGTGTTGCAGCTTCTCAAATTCAAAGCAGAGCACTCAGGATTTAAGATCCAAACCGCTGCTATGATGCTTTCTTCCAGAGGAAAATGCAACGTCTTGGAAATGTGATGAACTCCCAGGCATGCCTTCAAAAATGGCAGCGTTGTGGCCTTCTAAAGAATGGATTTGTTTGGATTCCATTGTTCTTAGTACCCCTACATCTCACGGGGAGGATGTTTTCTTTCTCGCCTTCTCCTCGCCGCAATACTGAAACGTGATCTGCCACTTTGTGGCTCAAGATTTGCTGATTAGAGTTTTTTGTCGCAAGTTACCACTTCCTTTTTCAGTCTGGTCCTAGGAGATCAAGGAAAGAGACATTCATGCTCCCGCTTCATGCCAGCTACAACCTTCACAGACGAACTGAAACTGAAGGGGATGTCAGGATGTTCTCCAGAAATCGAGTTATTTCCAGCGGATCAGCCATTAGATCTCTCTGAAGTAGTGGAGTCCAAATACATTATCGGGTGTCATTACTGGTTCAAAAGGATAGTGAATTTCTACAATCCGTCTTATCTGATGTGTAGTTCTCTCTTTGATACATTTGATAGGTCAATCTTTTTGTCTCCATTTTTTATATCGGACATTAAAGTCGATGACAAAACTGCCCTTAATGTCACTGGGAGAAGAAGCTGCTTTTTAGGAAGTCAATAACAACAATGCTGGTTGTTCTCTTTGTTTATTTACACCACAGAACACGCCGGAGAGGAACAAGCGAAATGGGAATACAGACAGCAAGTAATACCTGGCTAGAAATAAGGTTCTTGCCCTACAGGTTGCTTCTTCCGACTGAAGCCAGTGCATGAGACACTGAGGCCCAGATCCTCAATGGTATTTATGCGCTTAATTCCCATTGACTTCAACGGGAGTTAGGCACGTCACTACACCTTGGTGGACCGTGGGCTTCAGTGCCTTACAGATTCAAGCTCTAGCAACTTACATGCTACACTGTTCAAGTTTTGGTCAGGAACTTAGATGCAACTTTTTCTAGCTTTTTTCCTTTCTTATACATCCCCTTCCATTAAAAAATATAAAATCCCTTAAATCCACCTCACCCTCCCATGAAGTCAGAGTGGCGAGAGAAGGCCTTCCTAATCTATCCCACTGAAGCTTAATATCTGCAATCACTTACAGTAGGTTTTGATTTATTTAATGCAATGTATAGCATGAACAAGCAACCTTTTTTCTGTTAGGACCTGTGGATGCAAAACTCCATCGCCAGTTGCCACAATCTTCATAAAGGCCATTAAGGGAGTTAGTCTGCCTAAATGCACATAATCAGCAAATTTATGGCCTGTTTCTTTCTGTTCAGGGTGGAACATGGCAGAGGCAAGGGAAATCTCTGATGCCGAATGCTTAAAGGCACACAGCTAGGAAGACTCGAGTAGTTATCAGGAACAGTGTGGTGTACAAAGTGTGATTCACATGTAGCAATGGTTCTATCAGACACATACACAAAGCTGCCTGTTTCAATTTAATTGATTCCCCCAAGGGCTTTGGGATGGGTTTTATAGTGCATAACTAATACTGATCAGCAGGCATGATAAGGCAGTGTTATTACCCAACTAATGGGTCACTTCATCCACAAATACTTTCTAATTTAATTGAAAACAGGAACATGAGCTATGAGTGATCAAAACCTACGGTACCATTGGCACAAGCATCCACTTCCCTCTCTTTGGTGTTTTTTTAGCCTTCTACCTTAGGTGCAATTGTAAACCATGGCAGATGTCACAAAACAGGGTTCTGTGACTACAAAACATAACTTTAAAAACATCAACATTCTAAAGTCTTTGGATTAAATTCAGCTCTGGCGTAAGGACATACAACTCCCGTTGACGTTGCATGAAGTTGCACTCACTCACAAGAGGGCTGAATTTGTCCTTTTGCCTCTAACCTACCTACAGCCTTATATAAGCCTAGTTTGTAGTAAAGGGAAGCTATTGGAATAGCTTTCAGGCGCTAAACCCTTTGGCTACTGGGCATTAATGTATCTAAGCATCCATTTGGTAGACAGACCCTGGAAACTATCCGTGTTCAAAGGGTTAAGCTTGTCACTGATCATTCATGCAAAAATCAAATCCCACCTTCTCTGCTGCATTCTTGTTCTGCATATTTCTAGCCTCCCTTGAGGAAATGCATGAGGAAGGCTGCAGCCATCAAGCAAATTGCTTTCACATGAACTTGGGCTCCTCTAACAACAACATCAACTGGGGTATTAATGGCATCCGCAGAAATATCAGAGAAATACTAATGAGAAAAGTGGTTCCTTCCAATTCGCACAGAAACATATATCTGCTCCATGAACGGATCTCTCTGATTTTATAAGGCACTTCAGCCATTATTGTTATTTATTATTACATCCTTCTTACACCAATGTTGGTGAGGAAACTAGTCTCTTCAGCCATAAACTCCACATAATGTCCCTCGGCTCCAGTAACTCAAACTTAAAGTAGCAAAGGAAATAAGAGAGAGAGATTGTGGAGAAGTGCAGCAGTAACAGTATCTGACCGTGGTATCAGAAACAGCTGATTAAAAGACCCACTTACAACAACTCTATGTTTGAGCCTCCCCTGCTCCCCGGAGGTTTTCCATTTAATTCGGTTAGAATGGGATCTGGCCCTCTGGTTGGTATAATTTAGTTCTTCTACGCTGCCATGTCCTCGCTTAGCCAAAGAACTGATGTCACCGGTGACCCCTGTTGTCTGGACTCGGAATTTCTGAAATATTCATGATTATGTCACCCTCTAGCTCTCAACTAGGCGTCCAGGGGCCCCAGGGGGCCCAAGAGCAGGTTTCAGGGGGTCCACCAAAATAAACCAGAGAACACGGCCAGCGTTAGGCTGGCTGGGGCCCAGAGTTGAAAGCCAAAGCCCGAGCGACTTAGCTTCTCAGGGCCCCCTGCTTGGTCCCCCCTAGCACCAGCCTTGGCTTTTAATCTACTGGATATGCAGAAAAACGGTTATGGCACAGGTGGGCCGTGGAGTATTTATAGCATGGTGCGGGGGGGCTCGGAATAAAAAAGGGTGAGAACCTCTGGCTCTACTGAACCTTTGAAGAGGCCCTGAACCCTAGTTCTACCAGCGGTTAGTGGACAGAGGGTCTCTTTTAGCTCCGTGATGGGAAAGGCAGTGCCATCAAGTGGAGCGCCTGAGGTTTCATCCCAGCTCTGCACAAAACAGGCATCAGCCTAATAAAATGTGGTTGTGCACCAAGCGTACTGGGAGTTTCGGACTTTGACCACGAGGGCTTCACTCGCTCTGCGGGGGTGACAGGGGGGTGGTGCAGATTTTTGCAAAGCAGCAGACATTTAAATAAAATGTAAAACCTTCACACCGGTCCGTGAGTTCATCTTCCACTAAGAGCATCGATTTAACTTAGGGCACCTGGGGAAGAGAGGGATCAATCCAAACAGTTTTACTTCAGATTCAATCTAAACCAATCTAGTTTTCCATGCAAAAGAGGGATAATGGCTGCCTATTAAAGAGCGCGCCAAAGTCCTAGTCACACAGTCCAGGCATTCAGTTAAAGCGAAGGTCACGGATCTGTGCCCCGGGGCCATGAGAGAAAAGCTCAGAGGAAGGGGTGTGGCCATCTGCTTGACTACTTATTCAGAGGTCACTGCCTTCTGTCACACACACACACCCCGCCCCATTGGCCTTTGACTTCTAGGACTCAAGGGGAGAGGAGGGGGGAGACAGACCTGATGAAAATGGGGCCCTGATATGGTGAGACAATTTGCTCCAAGAGCTGTAAGTAAAAACAGCTACACTCTCTGCACAGTTAAAGGAACAGCATCGCCCATTTTCAGCTTACAACAGATCACACTCTTCTTGTTTAGACACACACAAAGTAGCCACAATGAAAAACTGAACTGGCTAAAAAAGTTCTATTTGTTATGGCGGGGGGGAAGGGGGGGTATCAAAACCACAAAACCGCTAAAACAATCCATCTTTTACTGTTAAGTAACCAACAACTAAGATGAGTAGTCTCGGGGAGCCCACTATGGAGATATACACAATATGTTGGAAGTGAAAGCAAGAAGGAAAGTGAGGAGAAAATAAGAGACTTTTAAAAAGTATGTTGTTAAGTGTCTGGCAGTTGCGTATACTTGCACCTAAGATTGATTCTACTCGTATATGTGGTGCATTTGTTTGCCGTTTCAACAATGGTAGGTGGATTGAATAGGGCCAGCTAATTGTTCTGTTCACACTGTAATTTGTGAATGAGGTCATTTAGCACTGTTAATGTCTAAAAAAAGAGAAAATAAACTTGGTGTTTATATAAAAGAAAGGCTGGTTTCATATTCTTAATAAAAGATAAATGACTCTTGATTTCTTTGCCTCTCCAAACTGGCTGGCGGGTTAAGATTGGATTGCGAGTTGTTGGTGCTTTTATCCTTTAAGTCTTAAGAGATGTAAACTCAGCATGAGAAACTGAAAGGCCCATTAGTGAAGCTGCCACTTGTTTTCATAGCAAACAGGTTTCTTGTTCATTAATTAAATGGTTCTTCAGATAACATGCTGAATTTCCCATTAGCAGGAATCGCCTCTCCAATTTGTTCTTGGCACACCTGAGAAACGTGGATTTTTATTGTGTAATTCTGCTTCATTTTAATCTGCAGTTTATCCAAGGTCCCGGTGTCAGTGCCTGAAGGGTATTGTGAAGTAACAGTGCTGATGCACACATTCCCCCCACATCAAATGTCAAGGAGAAACTGGGCTGTTTGAATGTGTGTGTGAACTCAAAGGGAATCATTAAAAGCTACTGGCCTGCAGAAACTAAGTTTATTCAAAAGGAAAACCCAAAGACTGATGGGAAGCAACAGGCAACCAAGCAGTGTTTAAGTAAGTATTATTCAGGGGAAATAGATGATTTCCACTTAACAAAACCTATCAGAGCTAGATTTCACCCAGACTTCTTTTTCTGTGATGGGCACAAATCTGGATTCAAATCCAGATCCACAGCTCTGGAGCTGGTGTAGCCTGCACCTTTCTGTAACTTAAAAGTTCTCTGAGCTGGCGACGGGGTATTTTATTGGGGGACATGCCGACTTCCAGGGTTGAACTCGACCTCACGCCGGCACTTCCTTTTCCCGCCAGAGCATCCCAATCCTTTTGCGTCCACACTTGACCACAGGGGACAAGGCCGTGATGGTGAATTCCATCAGTGCCCCGCTAGAAGCGACAGCTTTAAAGGTGCTATTTCCGGAGCCCAGGGAAGATGACAGAGCCCCTCCCAGTATCAACGTAGCAAATCGTTGTCACAACAATATAGGATGATTTTGCTAACGCTTTGCTGTGTTTAATCCGACACGTTGTACTTAATGCTCACCGGCAGAGACGCTCTTACGGTTCATGCGAATACGGCGGAGACCTCAGGACACAAACATGAGTGAAATAAGACAGCAATAGCGATTGTTATGGCACTTCCCCCGGCACTGGGGCACTGGGTCAGCACTGATGTGGACCCTGACTTGGAAAGCACTTAAGCACTTGCTGAACTCTAGGCTTCTTCAGGACATCACTTAAGCAACGTGCTTAGCTTATTTTCAGTGAGAGTTAAGCACACGCTGGCGTGCTGTCCTGAATAGGCCCTCAGAAAAAAATGCCACTGATAAAATCCCCAGCACCGCTTCCCAAAGCAGCCAGCCTTCGTTTTCCTTTTGCAGGGGGTGGGTCTTGCATGAAATCACAAACTGGCCTCCCCTGGCTACACTTGAATTAACAGGATCACCCCACATCCTCCCAACCTACCTCTCCTCCTTCTCCCCGCCTCCTGCCCATTTCTCTCGGCCAGTCACCTCTTACATCCTCTCATCAACCTAAGCAGCATGTGGGTACACGCCCGAGACTACAGGAACCCCTCCAGCCCTCCACAACCCTGCTGGGCTCTGCCAATTGCAGGAACAGGGCCCTAGGTTGTCAGATCTCTGGCACAGGGGCTGATTTTCTTTCCTTGTTTGTATCTAACACAGGAGAAGCCGGATCTTTGGTGGGGGCCTGCAGGTGCTATCACAATGCAAACAAGCAATAACATAAAATAATAAATCACACTTATCATTAATAATACAATAATAAAAAAGTACGGGTGTCTAGGCAGCATCTGTGTCAGGAACTCAGATAGCAGCCATTCACCAAGCGTAACGAACTTTCCAAAGAGAATGGTGCAAATTACTTCTAACACCCTGGGTGAAAATATACTTTTAACCATACATCACAGTAAGAAAGGAATAGGGCACTGCTTAATTCATCTGCAAATATAATTAAACTATGTGCTGCTAAGACTTCCTCGTTAATTTACTTACACATCCATGTCGTCTGTACCACAAATCACAGCCTGGTCTATTCATTTACAACTTTATGTATAATGCATTCGGCAAATAGCATAAAATGGCAGAAATACAGGCGATTCCATCTAAAACCCTGCGGTTGGTAAATTAAATCTATTTGCAACCAAGTAAATGGAAATACGTATTCAACTTATTACAGTGTCTAGTTTAATATCCACAAATGGCTGGATTTCTCCAGGTGAATATCATCTGCATGCAATGAAAGGGATTTGGCTGTTTAAAAGTCTTTGTAGTGCAGAGATTCTACTGCGGCTACTTAGTGTTGATTTGCATTGAGGGTGGTTTTTTATTTTTGCCAGTAATCAATATTTTCTAGCTTCCTAACCAAATCCCTCCACACCCGTATTCATATCTGCCCTGAACAGTTCTGCAAGGATCGGCGGGAACCCACACAAAGAGCTTGGAATAATTTTATTTTTTAAACTGCTGCATGAATTTAGTGTTCATGAACATTGCCGGACAGTCCGGGGAAATAAGGTCTCTGTTTGTCCACAGAACAGGCAGCACTTTGCACTTTTTATCTGTAGATTTCAAAAAGTGTCATTAACTTCATTTTACAGATGGGGAAACTGAGGCATGGAACCCGCTAACACTAGGAAGAGAACACAGCCTCTCGCCTCCCAGTGTCCTACGCACTGCAAACATTCACAAAATGGTCTGACTCACAAGATTGGGCGGCCCCCTCTTTAAGGCTGAGAGGGCAGCTCAATGCGCCAGCCCTACCTCGTTAGCCTCTGGGCAGGTTCTTCTGATGCAGTGACTTTGATTTTAATTTCCGCTGCACTGTGCAGTTGCGGTCCCAATCTGAACTCCTTAAGCAGGCAAAATCCCATCCCTTTCAAGAAGATCCTTAGGCGGGTGAGGGAACAAGAGGCGCTGGCTTGACGTGGTTTCCATCATATGGAGGGTTTACAGTTTGGTTCAGTGGCTCTCAGCACTCGCTCAGTACAAATCGTTTCAGCGTCCCTGGATCCTTATGCAGTTTTGATTCAGAGATGCCCAGGAGAGCTAGGCCTGGGGACAAACACAGCCAGGATTTCAGGCTCAGGCCCAGTGTGAGCATTCACCTGACTCAAGGAGTTCAAGATCATATTTCACCTGAACTCAGCTTTCAGAAAAGTTCCCCCCCTCCATTCCCCCTCTCCCCCCCATGTGGCTCAGGGCCTAGAGGGGCTTTATTCAAACAGGAATCATTCTGATGGCATTTTTTAAAAAAAAACTTTCTCCGCACAATGCCTGAAAGCCTCTTTCCCTGGCTCTTCTAAAGAGCCTGCACGGTTTACGGGGTTAATTGAATGCACATTGATTGCACTAAGTGTCCACAAGAAGACGCATGGTTCTTTCACATGGCACCTCTTTCCCCTCCCAGATAACGCTGCAGGGCTTTCCACAGAACCAGTCAGGGCCCCCGACACCAAGGTATTGTTCCCAGGTGTTGGGGAGGGGGAGGTGTAAAAAAACCCTCTTACTTGCCTAAAAAGGAGACTTAGCACCAGAGCAAACCTTTGAGGATTTACTCCTGGTGCCCCCATGACCTAGGACAACCTCCATTACTCAGGAATTCCCCCGACAGGCCCTGAAAGGCAGGGATGGAATTTCGGACTGTTTAATTCATTTGTTTGTGCAGGGCAGGGTGGTCTGGAAACATCCGGACCGAAATGGAATTCATTTGCTTGGTTCATTTGGGGCTTTTTTTTTATTATTCTCTTCCCCTCTCTGCTTAAAATTGCAAATTCCCGCCTCGTACAATGAGATGGGATTGGAGTCGGCTTTGTGCCGTTGCTTTGCTCAAGCCTTCGAATTCCCAGCATGGTTTTAGGACTGAAGACTGGAAAAGGCTCATCTACATTCTAAAACTGAAGCACGTTCCTCTTGAGAATGTCTCTAGTGGGGTGAGAACTTGGGAACGGCTCCTGTCGGACATCTGCTTCAGAACCCGTCTGTGCAGCAAAGCTGAGCGGTGAAAAGGGAGCGGGAGGCGGGGGAGACAGAGCTAACAATGGCTGTGGGGTTTACAAATCTGTAATCCCGGGGGCCCTAGGAATGCATGGCTGGGGAGCTCGTTTGAGGCCAGAGAGATGTGTTTGTGTGGGAGAAAGTCAAAAGGACTTTCAGTAAAGGGGCGGCGGGGTGAGAGCTGTAGACTCAGAGAGAACACGTCCTGATAATATTAGCACTGCGCCGAGAGTCCGCCCACAGAATCCTCCCAGGTTCTCCTCTTCCTTCAGACTCGAAGGCCAGGCTTTCGCCATGTGTCACAAAGGCCCAAGTGGCGAGGTGAATCCGATCTAGTGGTTGGGTGTTTCTCTCTGATGCGCGAGCGGGAGGTCTCCGGGGGGGCATGTTCACCTTGGCCTGCGCCAACCCTCTAAGAGGAAGCTGGATGGCAACAGGTGCTAGGAGCAGCATGTTAGAAAGGGTGGCAGAGATCCAGGAGACAGGACCAAATCGTCCCCTTCCACAGACGCAACCGAAGAGGAAGGAGCTTATTGTGAACGTGTGCTGTCCTCCCCACAATGTCGATGAGCCACAGATAATGGGCTGGCAAAGATAGGATGTGGATCTAAAACCCAATGCCCTTCCACGCTCTGACACCACAGCTTGGCTCTAGTACCAGCAAAGAGGCCTGCACGCCGGCTGCCTTATCGATCCCAATTATCCTTTTGGGGGGGAGCTAATGCACAGAGAGGAGGAGTTAACACCAAACAACCTAGCATCACCCACTGAGACGCTCCTGGTGGGACTCATGTCTCAGGGGCAGAGTAGCCATGCCTCCAGCGTTACCCCATACCTCCCCAAACGCACATGGGTCTCACACACAGTCTGCTGCCAGGAGAGGAAAGGGGAGGAGCCTGCAGTACAGATGCCGCATGTTCCTCGGTTGTCAGCCATGCAGTCCTTGGCCCCGTTTCTATGTGCCAAGCAGCAGAGGGGAGCATCTAAGCCAAAGAAAGGATGATTTCTCCCTCTGCCCCATAGGCCAAAAGAGCTTATGCCTGGTCTTTTGCTAAGGTCTAACTAAGCAGCCCTGGCTACATCCAGAAGAGCAAAGGGGATTTTCCATGCCCCGGGGGGTGGGAACAATGTCGTCTCACGCTTTGTAATAAAAAAAAAAAGAAAAGAAAATCTCTCCACATGTGCAGTGACAGTGCCCACCTGGACGAAAAATAATTGCCTGGTTCGTAGCTGCCCCACTTACTATTTCCCGAACGAGGAGTTAAGCAAAGAGCTGCCCTCGTCATCATCCCTCCACCCCCCTGCGCCCCTCGGACTTCATTTGTCCCCTCACTTGGCAACGGTCCAAGCCTTTGATTTAGTTGCGCCGGAGTCCGGAACCAGTGTCCCAATCCAGGTGGAGAGAGAAGCGTTTGGAACGGTCTGGTTGAAGATTTGTATTCTAACCGCCCCATATTCTGCTTGTTCGTAGGGGAAACAGCCAGTCACCTCGCTGGCGAGGGAAGAGGGAATCACCTAGAGCCACAGGACAACGTGAACTTAAGCAAGTGCAACCCAAGTAAAAGGAAAAAGAGGTTTATTTATAGCTGACCTTATGGGCTATTTGTCTCTCTAATACTTCAACTTCTGACAGCATGGAATATTTACAGCACCGTTTGCCTCTTACCAAAGGCCTGATTCTGCCTCCTTAACCACAGAGGAGTAGAAGTGCATGGTACTTACAGGCGGTTAGCAACGACACAGCACCAATGCCACGTGAGAGACATTTGGGGCCAGATTCATGCCTAGAGTTGACGCCAAGCATGGATTTGCCCCTTACGTTTGCAGCGCTTGTCTCCCAAACAGCACCCCTGGAGTAACGGTGCGATACAATCTAAACAAGGTGAAAACCCTGCACCCAGCCCCTCCTTTGCCAAACACAGCACTTATACAGCCAGCAAAATCATCGCCTTCAGACAAGGACACTCGTGAACGCTAAGCATCTCCTCTTTGAAACTGCTTCAGCATAGCTACTTATGGCCCTTACTCACCAGTAGCGTAATTCTCCATTGGTTTGCACCCTGCACTGTGGATGTAAAATGCTACTAGAGCAGAATATTTTGTACTTGCTTCTGATGTGAATCCATAAGGTGCAGAGCAACAATGAATCAAGCCTAGAAAGAGGGTAGGAATTCTTACACAGAGACAGAATCTGAACAAGGTACCAGAAGCCAAGAACTCTCAGGTGCTAATCTTGGCTCTGTCACTGTTTAACCATGTCACCTTGAGTAAGTTACTTAAACTCTGCATCGCAGCTGCCCCATCTATAAAATGAGGGTGATATTCACCTGCCTCCCCAAGATGTGAGGATTCCCTAGCTAATTGCTGCACAGGGTTTTGCCAGACACTCAGCTGGAGCTATGCCAATTTGGTATTATTCTCTGTATTCAGTAGTCAGGAGAAAGGGTTGAAAAATGGGCGTGTGTACATAGCATGGGACCACAGATGAACAAATCGAGGCAGCTTTCCTTTTGTTGAAGTTGACATGGCATTGGCTACCTGGTGGAATGCACCGTCTATGTACATAAGACTACGGGAGACAATCCCGAATTCTGTCGAAGAAACCAGGAAAATGCAAGATGAGAGCCTGGAGTGTAGACAGAATCAATATGTTAAAAGTGCCTCTGATACGTACACTCGGCTCAAGGTCTTAACTGTTGCGCTGAACTGTCCCAAAGCGACCCTCAGTTTTACCACCGCCGGATGGCTCAAAAAGAGATATGCAGCAAAACACCCAGAGCCGTGCCGAAGACACAACTGCCCAGTGCCTCAAATCTCCACCAGCCACAGCTTGGCCACCCACTCGTGCAATGATGCCACCTAAATACCTCATTATCAAAATCATTGGCCCGATCACAAGCATTTGGCTAGTCAGATACAGCCACAGGCAGGACAGTCTTGTGGGTTCTGTCTAAAAATTCTATGCGTTGATAGGTGAGTGACAGCATGTGGATGCTGGAAGGCGGCTGACCTCTCGCATAAGACATAAGATAAGATGGAAATGATCTACTGGTCCCCTCTTGCCTTAAATCCTTTGACTCTATGATACTGACTTTAAGAGAACGTGTAGCTAAACCTCATACAACTGTACAGTGATCTGAAAGGTTTGTGTCTCCTAAATGTGCTCTTGTCCTCCTGACATGCATCACATATGTTGAAAAAACCCTCACATGTGTTTTATCAATCCCAATTATCTTCCCGTCTCCTCTCACTCAGGTGAGGTCCAGCTCCTACAGTATCTTTCCAACTTCTCCCAGTGTAAAAATAAGAGATAAATGGCTGCTAAACTGTTGTTTTCCTCTAGGTACCCAAAGATAGTTCATGGACCTCCAATGTAATAAGGAAGCAAACTAATTCCTCAACAGGAAACATGGGCTTGGTTCTCCATTCACTTGTACCAATACAAATCGCAGGTCTCGCCACTGAAATCCATGGAGGGACTCCTAATTTGCGCAAGTGCAAGTGAAAGCAGAATCAGACCGTATATGCTTTATTCTGTATTCAATCAACTGAAATCCTTTGAGATTCACTAACTCCAAACAAGGAGTCTCCCATTTGCTCTAGTTATGGGCAAAGCCCCCCACAATGGAATACTGTAAAGTCTAGCTGAACTCCTTACTCTGTTAAACATGAATACGCTCTCATCTGAGATGAAGCTGGAGGTACATGAGATATCCCAGCTGGTTTATTTGAATAGGGTGCTCTGTTTGTTATTGTCAGGGATCTTCCTGACATGCACTGCATACCATACTAATCAAGGAGTAGGGAAAGGTTTTGAAGAGACTTGTATGAAACCAGGAAAGATACTTCAAGGTGGGGGGGGGGGGAGCAAGAAACGGTTTCTCTAAATTTGCTTACAAATTTTAAAAAATAATCAAGGCTTAACATGACTAGCAGGGAGTGGCAACCGCCAAGTGGATCTGACACAGCCCATCGAACTCAATTCGGAACAAATTTTTACACGGTTAAAGTTTCTGTTATTCTTTGGCATCACTACATTAGGCTATATTTGAAAGAGCTGTCACATTAAACTGAGCTTCCTTCTTTCCCCTTCCCCTTAATACTGAGCAGAACAGCTAAACTAGAATAAAAATGGGGTGAAACAGCATATATTTACATGATTAGTCTGAGTCCCATTTAATTAGGTCTGGGGAAGTGACTTCACAGAAAATGAAGCTAAACTTTGTTCCTACACTTGCGTGTCCTATGTCACTCTGGGATATTGTCGTTATTTTATATGTGGTAGCACTCACCAATACGCTTGGGTGCTTCCCAGAAAATAGTTCCCTGTTCCAGTGAGCTTGCAAATTAGGGACCAGTCCTGCTAACTGATTTGCATGCTCATCTAAGAGCCTCTATGTACAGCAGAATGGGTCCAATCCAAACTCCCAGAGTCACACACTCCAGAACTCTGAGGAATTCAGACACCAAGCTCCATGAGTCAGGGACCATTTTGTTACGTATCTGTATAATGCCCAGCACAAAAGAGACCTAATGAGCCCTATCTGTCCAATCCACCCATTTCTTCACCAGACATAATCATGGAGATCATCTATGCAGGGCAGAGACAATTCCTATGGCCAAAACTGCAGATTCCCCACAGCTCAGCAAAGTGAGGGATGAGGAAGACGTGAAATAGGCCCCCATTTCTCCAGTGTTGCCATCGTAAACTGCATGTATAGCTCAGAAGTGCTACAGTCTTGGGGCCTCAACACCCCACAAGTCTTGCATGAATTCAGTGTTCAATGGACGTCACCCTGCAGAGCAGGAAGCTCCTTGAAGGGTGAGAAGTGAAACAGTAAGTCTCCGCCTCTATCTGAATGCCCCACACCCTAACACCTCTATACGCTCACCACGAGGTGCCCTTCAGCCACTTTCATCCGCCTTCAGGCTCTCTTGCACTCCGAGGCCGGTGTAAAGGGGACTTCAGGTTAATGAGACTCAGACTTACAATCAAGGGGCAGTGCAGCATTTTGTCACCAGGGCCGTGACTTTGTGCCACGAATCTCAGTCCGGTGGATGGCGGATGAGAAGCCACTTTTCTGCGCTGACGTGCCAGCAAGGCTGTAGTGTGCCTAAGTGGATAAACCAGGTACCACATGGCTGCAACCCATTTGCACTAATGGGGACCCCAGCGCCTTTGGGGGCTGACTCAGCACCCACGGAAGCCAATGGAAGGGATGCCATTTTTACGGCAGTGGGTGCTGAGCCAAGCCCTTAAAGAAAATGAATATTCCCAGCCTACCCCCCTTACCTGCGCTGAATTACAGTTGGGTGACATACTGCTTGCAGATCACCCACACTGTACCTAGTGCAGAGGGAAAGGATCACCGAGGTCGACAGCATCGCACCTCCGGCACCATGGGACGCTCTGAGATACGGGTAAAGTCCATTCTGGGTGGGAGACAGAACGTTCCCGGGGAGGGCTGGCCCAAGTCTGGGGAATGGTATCCCCCAGGATTTAGGGAGCATCTCAAACCTCTCGCTCCAATGCAAGGTGCATTGCTGGGACCTGCCTTCTCTAACAGATACAGAGCAACATTTACAACCCTACCAAAACAAGACAGTCAGCCATGGGCAGCGCATTAACCACCCACTGGGGGAGGCTAGCTCCCAGCCCCGCCTCACCCCTGCCCCTCTTGCTACCTCCCCTCCCTCCCCTGCCGGTGCCCCCCGCCACAAGTTGCTGACTAACCCTGGGCCACCCGAGCTGCAGGTGGATAGCAGCCCCAGGGCACCAGGCAGGTGGGCGCAGCCCCAGCGCCCTCTAGGGTGACCAGATCACAATGGTAAAATATCGGGATACACTGGGGTTCTGTTGGCCCCACCCACAATCCACCCCACTCCTCCCGGGCTGCGCCCCCTTTGTTTTCCCAACATAAGTGCTCGTGTAGATCTGGCCACAGTCTGCTCTGTCGAGGGTGGAGAATGGCCTCAGCCTTTTGACAATCACCTTATGTGGTGGATAGTTTTATATCCCCGAAAAGTGAGCTCTAGGTTTGCATTTTATAACCTGGTTGGTTGAAGTTTGAGGATAGTCTTTCTACGTGACAACAACAGGGATAATAAACACACACACACACACCGCCCCCAACCCTCCTCCCAGCATATTAAGACCTTGTGAGATATATTAATTAGAAAGGGCCTGATTCTATCACCTTTGCTCCTGAAGACTAGCATCCCTCCAAAGGGAGAAAGGGGGCAAAGAACTGGGTAAAATAGACTCTTAGCTGCTTAAAGAGTCCTTGATAACACTGGGGATGGGTTTTATCAGCTGCCTTAATGTGCATTGAATGAACTACAGTGCTGGCTTGTTTCGCCATTCAGAGACAGATTAGCATGAGAACCGGGGCGAGCAGGAAGCAATTTGATGGAAAAATCTGTGTTTCACGCGGTTGAGGACTGAGAACCACTTCACCCTCCACAATACTCTGTGAGGCTGGGCAAAACCCATAAAAAAAACCCCCAAAAATGTCACCCTTAAGCTGTCCTCCATTTATTTTCTATTTAAAGGCCTGTTTTTGTCTCAACTGGATTCAAATGAATGTATTTACACTTGCGGTAAGTACCTGAAGTCAAGCTGTCAAAATGCCCGCCTGTCACTCATGTTTTCATGGTGCCCCGTCACAACACTCAGACATTTCCCCCCTTGACAGCTCCTTTGGACACAAGAGAATGAGTGACGGGAAGGAGTGCTGCTAAGAGAGCATCTCATAATTACGCTGTAGTGGAAAAGTGTTATTTGTCTGTTAATTCTGGCACGCCAGGCCATTATTGTCATTGGCTGCCAGCCAACCGTTCCCAGTACAGAAAAAGTCACTTTATGTCAGGATTTTCATTCACTCGCTACCCTTCATTCCCCAGGTTTTGGGGGCAATTTATTACAAAAGCCGGAGTTGGCCATACGTGGAGTTTTCATGTAACTATTCATCCTGTTAACAGTAAGCCAGGCTAGGAGAAGAAATGACAATGGGTCGAGATTACATTCACTTGTGAAAAATTACACAGTATTAGTTGAGAACAATACGTCATTTGTCAGGGCTTGTCTGAAGCCCTTGGCTTGCTTTTCTTAAAAATGCAAAACTTCTTGGACCCCTAAGATATAATCAAACTTCCGGAGACAATGAAAACGAATTAGTGGAAATAAATTCCAAAGTAAGACCAAGATTTAGCACCTGCACCTAACCATGTAAGATGAAGCAGTAGCATCAAGAACCCAATGTTCTGCACATGATTGTGATCTGTGCTATAGTGGAACATAGATGCCCCTGCTGAGATCAAGGCTTCATTGTGCTAGGGGCTGTCCATACACATGGTAAAAGACAAGCCATGTTCTGAAAAGCTTATACTCTAAACAGACAAGAAATGGGTGGGGAAGGGACCTATTATCCCATTGCACAGATGGGCTATAACACACGGCATCGTTGACTTGCCTAAGTTCACACAAGAAACCTTTGGCGGAGGAATGGACTCCGATGTCCCAAGTATCAGCTTAGTGCCCTAGTCCTCGGAACTGCCTTTCCTAGCAGAAGTGAAAATGGTCTAGCCTCATCTACACCAGCATTTAAACCTTTGTGTGTCTTCAGTGCTGTCAACAATCCACACAGAGCATGCCGGAAGCTAGAACGTCACACACCCATTTGTCGGTGGCAGTAAGTTGAAGCACCAGGCTATGTAGGAAAACCCAGCAAGCACTCCGTAATGGAGCAGCTCTGATAGTCTTACAGATCACTACCAAACACCCAAGGACAATCAGAGAGAATTGGAAAGTGGTATCAGGAAAACCTGGCTGACAAGGGTTTCCTTGAAGAATGGTCAGGCGACACTGTAACACGGAGGCAGAATCTGCTAATGGGTAAAGCAGAGGACTGGATGGCAGAAAATTTGACGTCTGTTCCTGGCTTGGCCACAGACTGTCCTATCTTGGCTGCAGTCACTTAGGTCTAGACCTTCAGCTGTCGTAAATTGGCATACCTCCACTGAAATCAATGGGTAAAGTTTCCAAAGGCACACCAGTGATTTAGGACCCTCAATGCCACTACGGGTCTATCTACACTACCTGCCGGATCAGTGGGTAGCGATCAATCTTTTGGGGGTTGATTTATCGTGTATAGTCTATACGTAATAAATCGATCCCCGAGCACTTTCCGGTGGACTCCAAAACCCCACCTCTGCGAGAGGCACAGACAGAGTCAACAAAGGAGCGGCAGCAGTCGACTCAGCGCTGTGAACATGCCGCGGTAAGTCGACCTAAATACGCCAACTTCAGCTACGCTATTCCCATAGCTGAAGTTGCGTATCTTACGTCGATCCCCTCCCCACTCCCCAGTGTAGACCGGGGCTTAACGTTAATGGGACACAGACCCTTAAAATGTTTTTACCTAGTGAACTCACTCTGATTTACACCAGCTAAGGATCTGGCCCTTAATCTCTCTGTTCTTCAGCTTCTCCATCTGCAAAATGGAGAGGTTACTTACCTAGCACACAGGGGTGATGCAAGGGGTAAATTCGACTCTTCCAGCCCACCAACATTAAACTCAGTCTATCTCCTCCTTGTCAGGCCTCTTTATAGCACTATACTAAAGTAGAATATCTGATTCTATAGGACACTTAACACTGACAGTGCAAAATACTGCAATATCCAAAACATCTACTCTGCAGAAACCCAGCTCCTGTGTGAAATGAGGTCCTGAGCGGGAAGGATACTGGCAGTCTTCAGGGGATTTAAGGTAGCTAACCTTTGTTGGGTTTATCAGAGCTGGGGATTAAAAACATAAGAGCCAACCCAATGGGGGTTCTCCCAAAAGTAACTATGTGAGAAACTGACATCGTCTTAAGAAAGCGCTTGTAATATTTTCTCAGCAGAACTAGACACCGTCACTATCCCAAGACCAGACTTAACGCTAAGGTCAAGGGTGGGAAATGTGCAGGGAGCAAGCATATGAAAGGAGTGACTGTCTGTCAAGAAGACAAAATGGAAGAACATGTGCAGTGACGAGAGCTGAAAGAGGACGGTCGTTGCTCGTGACACAGGTGAGCTGCAGGGGAATCCCAAGTACTCAGCGTGAAGAGAGCCAAGTGCTCTGGGTATCATCGCGGAAGAAAGGAACTGATGTTATCAGGGGAGCTCACAGAGACAGCTGGGAAGGGAGGAAGTGAAAGGGGTCCTTCTCAGCGCGCTCAGCCAGGGGACATAAAACTAACTGCCTGCCATCAGAGATACCCACCCATCCGGACATGGGGGCAGATGGAATGGAACCAGGAGAAAGAGCACCACTCTCGGTTCTGGCGGTAATGCATGTAATGTCGGAGTGGTGGGAAGTCTCCCCTATTCCAAACCCAGCCACGGGGCTTCTCTAAATAGTGCTGAGGACACCCGTGCTCCCCCCGGAGCCTTGACCTCTGCGGACAGCCAGCGTGCATCAGCACTCCAGCTCCGCCCACTCCTCACCGACACGGACTGCAAGGCGTCCCAGCCTGGAACCATTCCAACCAGCCACACCGGCTGGGAAGCCCCTACATGTCAGGGAAGTTCTCCCGGGAAAGATTTGCCGCTGCTGGCGTAGCATGGAGGCGCAATGAAGAATCTGGCCCTAGGCGCACCCCAGGGAGAAATCTGTGGGTGAGTTCAATGGGCAATGGATGGTTAATGGACTTCCTTTCTCCTTGTATGTTTTTCCTTCATCCCTGATATGGAGGAGGGACAATTTGTTTAAAGACCAGTTAGGCTGCAGGGAGGAGTTGTAAGGTAAGGGCTAAACCACTGCTCAGCCAACCTGGAAACATTCAGGGGACTTAACTCTAGCTGGACTTCAAACCTCTCCCTCCTTCTCCTCAATCCCTCAGAAAGATCAATGAACATTAATCCAGTTTATGGTTCTACCTTTAGGATACTGTGTGCGCATTTACAATTAGCCTGCAAATGCAGGGCCGTATCGAGCAACACAATCTTCTATAAACCACAAGAGGGTAAACTGACACCACTACAAAACAAAAATCAGTATCAGCAAAGCCCAGAAAGAGAGAAAGACATCTCAAAACACGGATAACTCCATGTGTTATGAGGTGTTAATGAAAGGCAGAGACTTTCCAGAAGCAAGCTGATTGTGCAAACAAGGTGAAGTAAGACAGACGGAGACAATCAAGTCACACATAGATACAGCGAAATGATCATTATTGTTTGGGTTGTAGTTAGAAACATTCAGCTGGGGCTGGAAGTGGCCTCAAGAAATCAAGTCCGACCCTCTGCGCTGAGGCAGGGTCAAGAAAGCCTAGAACACCCCCGACCGGTGTTTGCCGGACCCGTTCTTTAAAACATCCACTGATGGGGGGATTCCACAACCTCCGTTGGCCACATTTTGCAGAGCTTAACTACCCTTAGAGTTCGAAAGTTTTTCCCAATATCTAACCTAAATGTCCCTTGCTGCAGATTAAGCCCATTACTTCTCATCCGACCTACTGATCACCGCCCTCTTTGTAACAGCCCTTACTAGGCCTTGGAACCTATGGGGTGAATGTTTCTCCAATGTGCATTTCCAAAGAGCCACAGTAATAGGTCAGTAGGGCCCCCCCACATCAGCTCCCTGCCCCCACACTCCCAGCACCTCCCGCCCACTGGCAGCCCAGCTGATCAGCCCCTCCCCCTCCCACCTGAGCTGTTTCTTGGCATACAGGAGGTTGGGAGGGCGTGGGGGAGAGCGAGAACATGGCAGGCTGAGGGGAGGGGTTGGGAAGGGCTGGAGTGGGGGGTACCCACCGGCACATTGGAAAGTTGGCACCTGCAGCTCCAGCTCGGGAGTCGGTGCCCACACAAGGAGCCGCATGTTAACTTCTGAAGAGCCGCATGTGGCTCCAGAGCCCCAGGTTGGCCACCCCTGCCCTAAAGTCTCAAAATCCTGAAGACGACTAAAAAGAACCCCACATTAATTTAAAAATCTTATCATATTTAAGCCAATCTCATGATTTTGGATTCTTGGGGCTGTCAATACTTGGCTAACAGTAATATCCAGAGTTATAATGATCAGAAATAAACTAAAAGTTAGGGAAGGGGCAAAAACTCCCATGCTTCAGGGCATCAGTGAACCTCTAATTATTGGGGGTCAGGAGGAAACTTTCCCAGGCGACAGGCTATCTCAGAACGGTCCACTGCAATGGTCCTGTACCTTCCTCTGAAGCATCTGGAGTTGTCAGAGACAAAAGACTGGAGAAGAGAGATTTTATTTCTTATCTAATTTCTATGTTCCTATTGGATGCTACTTGTTAAGCTCCTTAACCAAATGATAATTTTGAAGAGAACTGGACAGAATTAAAGTATCATCAGCAGATGGGGGGGAAAAGCCTGCCACAAACCCGAGATCTAATTAGTAAGGAAACCTCCAGCCCTGGAGGTGCTTTGCTAGAGTTTCACCCTGCAAGAGGAACAATAATATTAGCTCTTCTGAATCTTGAATGGAACTTCTATTATGCTGCTTCCATAACATGCCAAAAGTGATTAGCAGTAGTTTCCCCTTATGTGTTTCAGAAACTATGGCAATTACAAAGTCATCCATTCACGTCTAAGGGCTGCTTCCTAGACTACAACTTCCCTCAAGAGGGTAAAGACAGTTCATTGAATCAATTATATTTATAGGGCATTAAATAAAAAATATACAAGAGACAGCAATTTCCTTTCTTGCATAGTATCAGACAGATCATGAGAAGCTCATCCCGATCACAGCATCTCCAACTAGATTTGTACTTATTGAAAGGTTGCTAAAACATAAACCAGCTTTTACCATATGACACTGACAAACCCAAGGGATTTGACAAATTGGTGTCTATTTGCATCACAATAAGCTAATCAGTTTATTCTGTTTTGACATCTTCCGTGATTTTATTGTGTATATGTGGTGTTTTTCTGAAAACCCCAGCTCCTGGAGTCCTGTGATCACACAATCTCATCTTTTGTTATATTAAAAGGAGTAAATTTCTAGTCCTCATGATCATGGAAAACAGCTTGAAAGCAAGAACTGAGTATATCCTAAAGGCACAGAAACAAACAGAACCCTTTTTTTATCTCGCGAATTTTAAGGCCATTTGAGGATTTTAGTGGGATTTTTAAACACAAAGTCGACCATACAATTTATTCCTACTTCCATTTGCCCCACTCCTCATCCGCTAGAGGTCAGAAAGTGGCTCTGTAGAAATAGTCCACTTCATGTGTCTCTCACCATAGACATTTGAAATCTTGGAGTGGAGAGATTTGAAGAGAACTACAGTCCCCGTTCTTCTGTTTTCCGGCACTTATCATCTGTTCACTTTGATCAGCACCAATTGCATCCTTCGGGCATGTGGCTGGCTCAGCCGCACTTGGAGTACTGATGTTAGACACTGGCATGCAGTATAAATAGACCTTTGGTATCAAATCCCAACAGCATAGGTGCCGACTTTACCCCATGCTGGTGGGTGTTCACGCCCCCTCCCCGGCCCCACCCATACTCTGCCCCTTCCCCGACTCCATTCCAACCCCTTCCCCAAATCCCCAGCCCCACCTCCTCCCATGGGCACGCTGCATTTCCCCTCCACCCACCTCCCTCCCAGGCTTGCCGCACAGCAAGCCTGGGAGGGAGGGAGAAACGGAGTGGCAGCGCGTTCAGGGAAGGAGGTGGAACGGAGGTGAGTTGGGGCAAGGGGGGGCACAGGGAGGACCACAGGAAGTAACCCTGGGGGGGGGAGCGCAGAGAAGCCGCTCCCCGCCCCAGCTCACCTCCGCTCCGCCTCCTCCCCCAAGTGCGCCACCACTCTGCTTCTCCCCCATCCCTCCCAGGTTTGCCATGCAAACAGCTGTTTTAGAGAGGTGGCAGCGCACTCAGGGGAAGAGGCAGAGGTGAGCTGGGGTGGGGGGGCAGGGCAGAGAGCTGCCGGTGGGTGCTCCAGCCCCGGAGCACCCACGGAGCTGATGTCTATGGTCCTCAGTAGAGGGCCTATAAACAGATTTTTTAAAGTTTCTCAACAATTCCAAAAACATTTTAAAAATTCATTGCAGGTTGAACCAAAAAGGAAATTTCTCCAAATTTTCAGTTCTCCAAAAAGTAAAGAAAAATGAATTTCAGACAGAACAAACTGTTTCATTCTTGAGCATTTAAAAAAATAAAAAAATACATTCAAAGGAAATTTCAAAATGAAAGTTCTTTCAAATCAAAACCCCCAATGTTTTATTACAAAAACATCAAACCAAAATGTTTAGATTTTGTCAGGAAAAAAAATTTCCAATGGAAATCATTCGGCAAAAATTGATACAAACGCGTTTTTCACCACAAAATGGTTTTGGTGCTATAAAGGTTTCTCTGACTCATGTTTTTAAGTGACAATAATAATAGTAGCCGTTATTTATGACTGCATTTAAATAGCATCTTTCCTCCACCTCACAACACCACCTGTGAGCTGCATAAGTAGAGTTGAATTTTACAGATGGATAAGAGACGCAATGAGGGGCACACCCAAAAGGCCCCATAATAAGCAAGGGATGAAGTTGGGAATAAAAATCCAGGAAGTCCTGGCTCCCAGTCTCCTGTTCTAGCTACTCTCTCCACTACACAGCAGTAGCCGTCCATATTCACCACACTGATGCTGCAAAATTAAGTGCACTGAAAGGATTATATTTTCTAGCCAGCAAGTGACTCCCTGGCCTTGTGCGTGTGGGAAAAAACCAGAGCGCCTGGATTTCTGCAGCCAGCGGTGCATTCTGTGGGTGTGAAATGCAGAGCCTGAACTCTGCCTTGGGTCACTTTGTTATTCCAGCAGAGTTCCCCTCTGCTGATTAAGGAGACTGGTCTTAAAGTGCCACAGAATTCCAGAGGCCTGTTGGCTTTGTGCCACGGTGAACTTCCATCCATCACATAGCGAGGCCCTTTCTCTGGTGAACCATAGGAACCCCTCCCTCGCGCCTTCCTGGAGAAAGTGACTTTTGTTCCCTGGGAAGTTGCAGTCTGCATGGTCTCCTGGGTACATTGTTATGCTCTAGCCCCATGTTGCAGCTGACCATTATACTGGCCTAAAGATGAGCTTGTTGCTATGGTGGGTGTTCAAGTATGCACCGTGTAGCTTTAATCGGGGTGAACAACAGCACGGAGCTCGGTCTGCTTGTCTGGAGCAGCTTCTCGGCCATTTCTCTTTCACTAAAATGACGCTGCACCAAAGGGTCCATCCTCCAGTTGAAATGTTTGGTTTGTGTTCAGCGGGGAAGGAGTTAGGTACGCAGCCCACAGAAATAATTCATGAATTTAGCTATAAATCATTCACCCTCTCCACAACCTAGCACAAGACAGCGAATGATATCATTTGGCTCCTTACACACACCTAGGGTCCCATTCAGCTATTGGATGTGTTAGAATTGTGTTGCCAATTACTTATGATTTACAAAAAACACCGTGCAAAGGCCGACTGCAGCAGGCCATAACCCAAAGCACTAACGCTGCAGGCTCACTCTGCTAGAAACTCAAATAGTTCTGGACAACAAAACAGCCGCACTCCAGCGACAAAAGACCTTCTGCTGGCTGTGCCTTTATTCAAGAACAAAAGAGTGGCTACAGCCCTGCCACTGTGAAACTCATGCAAATGCCTTGTTTTAGACCAGAGGGAAGAGGAGAGGAAGAATAATGCTAATAAATGCATCTTAATTTCTACAGGCAGATATTGTGGGCCACTTCGCTCTGCACGCCTGTGGACCCCCCACCCCCCACCCCCCACCCCCGGCCCGGGCTCTCCAGTAGCAGAGAACCGGTATGGAGGTTCCTAAACCACCACCCCAATCTGCCCTACCAATGGGGCAGGGAATGTGGCTGAAGGAAAGGTGTCATGGCAGGGAGACCTGCTCTACTGAACTGGTCCCCAGTTACTAATGCATCCCCATGGGGCCTCATTAGCAGCTACCACAAATTACAGCAACTCTCTCACCTAGTGCCAGGAGACTGACCCTACATGCCATGAAGTCAGGATCTAGGTGGTGCCAAGGTGAGCTTTACACCAACCAGGCAAGCCTCTTCCCCCTTCCCTGGAGCTGTGTTGCTTTTTGGCTGTAGAACAGGAGCCGGTTCATATCCACATGTATTACAGGCATGCACAAACAAGGACCCAGTCCTGCAAAGAGTTAATATCCTGGGTCTCTTTGCCCCTTCACGGCGCTATATGGTGTGGGATAGTAACTCTTTGCTGGATCATGTCCTAAATTTTTACCTTAGAACAAAAAGTTTCTCATCCTCCATTTTAAATCTGACTTTCAGGCAACCAAGGCGGAAAAAAATGAAACATAACCCCCGTCCCTCCAAACCTCTTGCCAAATGAGTAGAGCTGCCACAAAAGACAAGCAAGAGTAATCAGCATCATTTTCCTTCCCTAGCAGTGTCAGCAGCTGGACAACAAAACCTAGAGGTAGAATTGGCGCAAACATTCACAGGGGCCATCAGAAGAGAATACGTTTTCTTCAAGCCACGGGAGTTCCTTTCACTTGATTCATTCTGAATTTTCAAACAATGACTAACTAATTGTGACAGATGCAGGGTGACTGGAATCACAGGAAAACACAGACTCATAACCTCAAGACTCCTCGGCTCCTTTTTGTGGAATGATTCTATCCCTTTTTCATCTCTGAAACACAGAAACTTCCCCTCTTTATTTCCTCTCCCAAGCTCAGCCATAGAGTTTATTGATCAGAGATCATATACTTCGTTTTGCACCTTGAATAATCCACAAGGATTGCAAATGTTTTGTGGCAAGAGTTCCATAAACATCAGACCAGCATATTTTAAATATGAGGAAAAATCACTGCAAAAAAAAAAAGTTTATCTCCTATGACGTTAAAAAACCAATATCCCGCTGTGAAGAGTATTTGGAATGCAAATCCCAGGTCAATTTTACCCTCACTCTCAATTTAATGACTCCCACTGCTCCTTTCCTCCTCTGAATAGGATAGTGGCATCTTCAACCATTCACCAATTAATCACCTCTCTGCCCACGAAAGGTTTAGGACATGTCTAAATGCTAGAGCACGACAATTTTAACATGAGGAAATCCAGAACTGAATTTTTTTTAAAAAAATGAAGTCAGTGGTCACTCCTCAAAGAACAGCAGAATTTCAGTGCCTCTGTGAAACTCCAAACCAAAATTTGAATGTGTGTCAGCAAAAAATTCCCAAATAATAAGCCAGCTTCCATCCCAAAGAGCTCCTGCTGAAATGGCAAAATGAGAGCGGATGGACGTCTCTCACTCTCCAGATGGATGTTACCCATATAATTTGGATTATCTTCACTGCAATTCTAGTCACCATGCTTCTGTAAATGAAGAGGGGATCCATGCTTTGGTCAGGAGAGCGAATTAAAAATGATGAGTCATCCAAATGTCTTAGGAAAGGCTCTTTGGAAGAACGAGTACTCTTTGACCTGCAATCTTGGGCACAACCTCAGGTGTTCCATGAATTTCTTTGCTCCCTGCTGTGTCCTTTATGTCTGATATCACCTCACAATCCCCCCCTCCCAGGCAGGAATGAGCCTTTGGGTTTTATTTCTTAAGCATATAAGAACATAAAAATGGCCATACTGGGTCAGACCAAAGGTCCATCCAGCCCCGTATCCTGTCTACTGATAGTGGTCAATGCCAGATGCCCTGGAGTGAGTGAACCTAACAGGTAATGATCAAGTGATCTCTCTCCTACCATCCATCACCACCCTCTGACAAACAGCTGCTGGGGACACCATTCCTTACCCTCCTGGCTAATAGCCATTAATGGACTTAACCTCCATGAATTTATCCAGTTCTCTTTTAAACCCTTTTAGAATCCTAGCCTCCACAACCTCCTCAGGCAAGGAGTTCCAGGTTGACTGTGCGCTGTGTGAAGAACTTCCTTTTATTTGTTTTAAACCGGGTGCCCATTCATTTCATTTGGTGGCCCCTAATTCTTATATTATGGGAACAAGTAAATAACTTTTCCTTATTCACTTTCTCCATACCACTCGTGATTTTATATTCCTCTGTCATATCCCCCCTTAGTCTCCTCTTTTCCAAGCTGAAAAGTCTCAGCCTTTTTAATCTCTCCTCATATGGGACTCGTTCCAAACCCCTAATCATTTTAATTGCCCTTCTCTGAACCTTTTCTAATGCCAGTATATCTTTTTTGAGGTAAGGAGACCACATCTGTACACAGTATTCAAGATGTGGACACACCATAGATTTATATAAGAGCAATAAGATATTCTCCGTCTTATTCTCTATCCCTTTTTTAATGATTCCTAACATCCTGTTTGCTTTTCTGACTGCTGCAGCACACTGCTTGGATGTCTTTAGAGAACTATCCACGATGACTCCAAGATCTTTTTCCTGATTAGTTGTAGCTAAATTAGCCCCCCATCATATTGTATGTATAGTCGGGGTTATTTTTCCAATGTGCATTACTTTACATTTATCCACATTAAGAGTTTCATTTGATTTTCAGCTGTCAAACATTTTCATCTTTGCAGATGATGGCCCCGATCCTGCAGGGAGTTCCCTGCGCCCAGAGCTACTCACAAGTCCAGGGCTTGGCTCACAGGGAGCTCATCTCACGACCGGGGTGTAGGGTGTAAGAAGTCAAACAACTGCTTTGCTTAGCTCACCACAAGGAAAACGTGCAAACACACTGGACTACAAAACGTGAAGGGAAAACAGGCGGCAGACGATTCCCTGGAGAAGTCGAGAGTACAGCCAAAGTGGAACTGTACAACCAAAGAGGAACCCTCCCCCCCCCCCCAAATCCAACCCTTCCCTCCCAATCCCCCCAACATGCAAAAGCCTGTCTAACCCAGCACTGGAAGCTAGAGAGAGATTCTTCCCAACACTCATTAAACTTCTCCAACTCTCATTAGCTTCAAACCGGGCTCACTTAAAAGAAATTCTCTCTTCTTTTTTTTTTTTTTTTTGAGCAAGAGACAGATTTGACCCCGTTGGGGGCCCTCCCTCTCTCCCCTTCTCCTCTCTCCGTGCATTAGGATCGTAAAAGAAAGACACAATCAGGACTTTCACTCCCACCCTCTTTATACATTTCCATGGGAAACCATGGTGAGTTGGATGGACTCCGCCGCTCTGGCCAAACAAAACGCCTCAGCAAGCATTCTCGTTTAGGAGGGAACCGCCAAACGGGAGGGAACAAAGGGACTGGACTTTCCTTCAGAGCTGAGCATCATGGGAGAGTGAAGCTGAGGAGAGCTCAAGACCAGAGCAGTCGTATCGACTGACACTAACTGGACACGGGAAGGTGGCGACAAACTAAATCAATGAGTGGCACTCGGAGCCAACGCCGATCTTGAAACCTAAACATCAGTCAATTGCCAGGCATTAAAGAGACACCTTCATAAGAACGCATGAGCAGGCGAGCCGGGCCCTGACCGGCCTCCCGCGCAGCAACTTTACTTTCAGGGAATTATAGCTGGACGCTAACATTTTCAAAAGTGGGCCCTGATTTGGGGGCGTCTCTCTTTGTGAGCGCCTGCACGGAGACCCCCTGTGACCTCTGTTCAGGAGAGCTGAGCACTCAGACCTCCACCTGAAGCCAAGAAGAGCGGTGGGGGACTCAATCGCAAGAGGTCTTTGGTTGGCGCCGGAGAATCAAGGCACTCCAAAATCAGAGACCGCTTTTGAAACTATTGGCCTTCTTGTTTTCGGTGCAGCACAAGCCAGGTTAGGATCTGGCGCAATATATCTTACTGGGGTAATAGTTTTCTATTGCTGTGAGTGCAGCTTGCATTTGAAGAAAAGCATTCACCTTCTGGTATCTTACTAATGATAATTATTTGTATGATGGTGGTGCGTAGGGGCCCCAATAGAGACTGGAATCCCATGGCACTAGGAACGGTACAAACACAGTGGAACAGCCCCAGTCCTGAAGACCTTATACCAGTTAAATGGACAAAACAAACACGGTGGGAGGGAAAAGAGAGGCACAGGAAAGTGAATTCACTTTCCTAGGGTCACACAGTAGGTCAGAGCTAAGACAGACATCCAGCCAGTGCCCTCTTGATTCTGCAGTACAGTTTTAAAGGCTGGTTTAGAGCTAAGGGGATAGCACACCGGCGTAGGACTCCAAAGACATGGACTCTGATCTGAGCGATGTAGCTGACCTGCTGAGTGACTTGGGGCAAGTCCTGGCCCTCCTTTCCCCATCTGTCTAAAGGGGATGATGATACTGACACCTCTTTTGTAACGCACTTTGAGCTCCATGGATGAAAAGAGCTAAGTATTATTATGGCCATCAAAGCCTTTTGCTGTCTGAAAATAATGTCAGGAGCATTCATTTCAGAGCAGAGAGAAGGGAAAGATGGGCAGTGAGGAAGAAAGCCTGCACCCTAATACAATTTAGTCCTGCACAGGGCAAACCACGCCAAGAAAACATGTAAACGTCAACAGTAAATGAACCTGAGTTTAACCCTGATCTGTTGGGAGGTTCCCTCAATATGAAAAATGCTATTTCAGCCAAATCCTTTGAAGCATTTACTTACACGAAACACCTCATGGAAGCTCCTTCTGAGAAGGCCCTTCAGGATTCAAACTCGGGAAGTTCCAGCAGTTACCATGTGCCCTCGCTGGAGTTTGGATTTAGAGCAACACTGCACATCTGCCGTATTTGCTTGGTTTTCATTCACTTCTTTAAGCCCTTTCATTCTAAACATGCCCAAATAAGGTAATGTGAATGTATATTTTTAATGGTGAAAAGGGGTATGTACTTGGTGAATACAAAAGATTAATGAAAATACAGCCAATGAAAGTACAGAATGACTCCACTCACTAGTGCAGGGGTCGGCAACCCGCGGCTCCGGAGCCGCATGCGGCTCTTTGATCCCTCCGATGCGGCTCCCTGTGTGTGCTAATTTTAACCGGCCCGCAGACTGTTCTCTATGCGGCCCGCCAGCACTGTCCAACCAGTGCGCGGAGCTGCAGCCGAAAGAGAGGGGCGGGGTCAATAAGAGGCGAGCGGCGGGGGGGGGAGAAGAACGGAGGCGGAGCCGGGGCCGGGGCACGAGGAGAGGCGGAGCCGGCGCCGGCGGAGAAGTGCGAGTCGGGCCGGGGCCAGGGCCGGGGCAGGAGGCGAAGCGCGGCGGAGCCGGCGGATAAGAGCGAGCCGGGGCCGGGGCTGGGGCCGGGGCACAAGGCAAGGCAAGGCAAGCTGGGGGAGGGGGGGGAGGAAGAAGAGCGAGAGCACGGCTGGAGGGGAGGGGGAGGGAAGAAGAGCGAGAGCACGGCCGGAGCGGGGGGGAGGAAGGGGGGGGAGGAAGGGGGGGAAGAAGAAGAGCGAGAGCACGGCCGGAGGGGGGGGGAGGGAGGGAAGAAGAGCGAGAGCACGGCCAGAGGGGGGGGGAGGGAGGGAAGAAGAGCGAGAGCACGGCCGGAGGGGGGGGGAGGGAGGGAAGAAGAGCGAGAGCACGGCCGGAGGGGGGGGGGAGGGAGGGAAGAAGAGCGAGAGCACGGCCGGAGGGGGGGGAGGGAGGGAAGAAGAGCGAGAGCACGGCCGGAGGGGGGGGGGAGGGAGGGAAGAAGAGCGAGAGCACGGCTGGAGGGGAGGGGGAGGGAAGAAGAGCGAGAGCACGGCCGGAGCGGGGGGGAGGAAGAAGAGCGAGAGCACGGCTGGAGGGGAGGGGGAGGGAAGAAGAGGGTGGGGGAGGGAAGAAGGGGGAGGGAAGAAGAGAGTGTTATTTCATTTTAAATGTCAAAAGGGTTTTGTGGCTCCCAGTGTTTTCTTTACTGTGGGAAACGGGTCCAAATGGCTCTTTGAGCGGTAAAGGTTGCAGACCCCTGCACTAGTGCCTACTGGGAACAGCCTCCATCCGGTGGGGAGCAGGGACCAGCCGCCACTGCTCAGGATTCAGCTCACGGCGAGTGTAACGACCCTTTCCATGAACTTTTTAAAATCTCAGTAAGAACTGGCGTGAATGGAGCCTACAAAAAAAAAAAAAACAGAACACCACTGGCCATCACCTACAGTCCTCAGTTAAAACCTCTGCAACGCATCATCAGTGACCTACAACCCATCCTGGACAATAATCCCTCACTTTCACAGGCCTTGGGAGGAAGGCCAGTCCTGGCACACAGACAACCTGCCAACCTTAAACATATTCTCACCAGCAACAGCACACCGCGCCATAATAACTCCAACTCAGGAACCAATCCATGCAACAAACCTCGATGCCAACTCTGCCCACATATCTACACCAGCAACACCATCACAGGACCTAACCAGATCAACCACACCATCACTGGTTCATTCACCTGCACATCAACCAATGTCATATATGCCATTATATGCCACCAGTGTCCCTCTGCTATGTACATCGGCCAAACTGGACAGTCCCTACGAAAAAGGATAAATGCACACAAATCAGATATTAGGAATGGCAATATACAAAAACCTGTAGGGGAACACTTCAACCTGCCTGAACACACAATTACAGATTTCAAAGTCACCATACTGCAGCAAAAAACCTTCAAGTCCAGACTGCAAAGGGAAACTGCAGAACTTCAATTCATTTGCAAATTCAACACAAACAATCTCGGATTGAACAAAGATCTACAATGGCTGGCTCATTACAGACATTGTTTCTCCTCTCTCCATGTTCACACACCCCATTCAAATGCTAGGAGAATAATCCACACTCCCTGATCGGAGATAACAAGCTGGTTCAGCTTAATTGGACTAACCTTTTCACCCCCCACGTGGTTCTTGCCTACTTTTCTATACCTGCCTCTGAACACTTCCACTGCCTGCATCCGACGAAGTGGGTATTAGCCCACGAAAGCTCATGCTTCAAAACTTTATAGTTAGTCTTTAAGGTGCCACTGGACTTTGTTACCTCTGCTATTCCAGACTAACACGGCTACCTCCCTGATTCTTGACAGCTGAAATATGGTTTTTCAATGGATTTTATTTAAACCAGTCTGACTTGGTGTTTAAACAAAGCCTCAGATCCATATTTAGGACCTGATCCAGCTCCCACTGAATAGAAGTAGGATCTTCCTGTGAATGGGTTATTTCACCTGTTGAGAAGGACTCATGTGAACCCCAATCCTCTCTCTTTACTGCTCCTTCCTAACTTTTATGCATTCCTGGCTTCTTGCCTTCTATCCTGTTGTGCCGGATGCAAGATCTCTCTCCTACCAAACTCTCCAGAAACCCTCCCTTCACTCACCTCTGCTCACTGGTGCTTCCCAGCACTGTTATGGTCTGTTTTCATCGGCCTGAGGGCCAGATTCTGCCATCCTCACTCAGCTGGAGTGCTACTCTGCTCTTCGAATGGTCTCAGTGCAATCAGTGAGACTACTGGCCGAGGGAGGGAATATTCTTAGGAAGGGCATCAGAGACTGGCCTCTTAGTTGTATGGTCTTTGGGGCAGGGACTGTATCTGATTCTGTGTTTGCAAAGCACCGGGTAAGTTTACCGTGCCGTGGAAATGTTTTTACATGAACTATAATCAATGATCATGTGGAGCAGGAGCCTTGTGGCTTGAGATTTTTAATGCTACATATCTCACAGGGCACAATGCTGCACTGCCCCGGGAATGGAGTAGATCTAATAAGTCTTTTCTCGGCATTAATGCCTGGCCTTCCGAGACATGCTAGGTAGGAAAATATTTTGTTCTTCCACAGTGAATAAGCACAAAGAAGCATGGGCCATGATCAAATGCAACTAAGAACAAGACTGCAGCTGAAGCCCATATATACACACACACACACACACGCACACACATCCTTTTTATTGCAAGCACTACCACTCATTTACCCACCAGCCGCCTAAAACTATCTCCTTTGTGCACCAAAATTGATCCTTGCTCTTAATTAGTGCTCTCAGTTGCAGCAAAATTTCATTTGTTTCTTCCCAACCTAGCCTGAGCCATTGTCCCTCTGCCATGACCTGTGAAAATTAGTCATTGAGCTCGGTGACAGTGGTAAGTGCAAAATGCAGCATCAAAGGGATATAATGGGGGCCTCTTAGGACGGACAAAGAAACGCCATTAATCAAGGAATGCTCCAGAGGTGCCAGCTTATTCAGGCATGTGAGCCACTGCTGTTCCTAAGGTGGAGAGAGCGTCAGGAGGATGGGAGGGTGGCCTGCAGAGAGGAGCTGTCCAGCCCTAGGAAAGGAATTTCCCTGGCTCTCCAAGGAACACCAGTGCCTATGTACAGACTTGTCCGCTTCCATGTTGTCCAAGTGACAGGGATGGAGATGATAGCCAAATATTGCTATTCCTGGAGCACAGAGTGGCTGAGGTAACTGTGCCCTCCAGACTTTGCCCATCTACAGTACCTTGCCCCTAAGCTTCTCATAATGATTTACAGAAATGGCCACGGTTCTCCCCCCGCCACCATTTTATAGGTGAGGAAACTGAGCCACAAAACGGTCATGTGACTTCCCCAAGCTCACCCAGCAAGTAACTTGCAGAGCTGCAGCCCTGCAAGTTTTTGCATCTGTGGATCTGACGTGAACACGGGGCCAGGGGAGGCGAAGTCAGGATATGTGGAGGTGGCAATCTCATAAGAGTTCACAGTCAGCAAACTCCTCATTCTCCCTTGTGCGCTTCACTGTATGCATCAGTTCCCCTTTCTGTTTCCATGGCCCCTACGCCACCAACACCCCAAGCCCCTTGGTACATAGGGGATCAAGGCAGACAGAGAAAACATCCTAGAAACAGGACACCACAGGGATCATGTGGCCTGAAGAGACCTTCCCACACCAAGTAGCTACCAGCATCCCTTCCAAGGGCATTGGAGGATGGCGTGGGGGAAGGAGCCAGCCACTCTGTGCACTGTGTTCCCAGGAGAAATGGGCTTCACTTCCAGAGCACATCCCGGATTCTTTCTGCCCTGAAACCCCGCACTGACACGAGCAGCGGGGGGGAGAGGGGGAGGCATATTCAAGCAACCAGCCATCGGAGCGTGGCATGTCCATTCACAGCGCCGCCAGAGACGGGAGGAGCCAGGGCAAGCATCACCCAGGCAGGCCAGCCGTAGGATTTGGGCCCAAAAGACTCCTTCAGGTAGCCATCAGCCCTCTCTTTACCTCTCCACCCACCTCAGCTCAGCAGGGGGCTGAGGCAGAACAGCAGGGCAGATGGAACGGACCCGGGATCCATTTTCACCTGCTGCTGGTTGGGAGAGAGAAAGGCGGCTTTATGCTTCGAAAACCGCTCAACGTGATGGAGAGCAAAGAGATTTCAAAACTTCTTACAGACTGAAACACAGAGGGAGGCAGCTTTAAACCCTCTCCTGAGAGCCCGCATCATTAAACAGTCACTCCGACTCAGCAAATCCCCACCGACTCTCACGTTCAACCTCCTGCATTCAAAGCCCCACAATAGAGAACAATGAGGGAGAGAAAAGGCGGCGGGGTCCTTAGGCTGCATTCAGGAGGCCATCTGGCCCGGCACTCACAGCCAAGGCTGGGAACCGGGAGGGTCCTGGGTTCAGATTGAATCCGAGCCACTTAGGGAGCGACCTCCGGCGAATCGTTTGACCCCCTCGCACCTCAGTCAACCCAACTGTAAAACTGGGTTTAAAGCAGGCACCTGCTGGAAAACCCATGTGCCGTCTCTGGAGGGAGCGTGAGCACATCCCATGCCCAGAACGGCGACCGACCTGGAGCTGTTGGGATACAATGGAAGAAAAGGGATCATGCAACAGTCCCTTCCCCGCGCTGACCTTTAAGGCCACATCCCCATTCCAGTTCAGGCTAGCACCAGTGCTCCCAGCATGTCCCACCGGTCTGCCAGAACACTCTCCTCATGAAACCCGCGGCGTAGCTTCAGCCAGCACGGGAGGGAGTTCTCTGCCTCCTTGCTCACTGTATCATGCTGAAGTCGTTCTGCAGTCTCTTGCCCTGGAGCGCTGGGGGGCTGGCAGTCGTGGGTGCTATTCCCTGTCCCCCACTATCCCTGGGAAAGCCGTTTTAACCTCTCTGCGCCCGAGTCTGCCCACCTGAAAAACAGGGAGTGTAGGGCTTGCTCCTCTCACAGGGACGCATGAAGATGAATAAAGTCCTGTGGGACCCTAAACCCTTTAGCCAGCTCCCACTGCACTCCGTGGAACGCCTGCCACTGATTTCAAAGTGCAAAGCAGTATCATTATGGGTCCATTTTTCCAAAGCACCAAAGTGACTTAGCAGCCAAAATCTCCTGGGTGCCTAAGTCACTTAGGAGCTTTTGACATATTTTGCACATAACAAAAAAGGGTTTAAAACCCTACCCCGGGGCTGTCACTCCCGGGGAGGGAGCTGTAACTGCAGCAGGCAGGTTAAAGTGCAGAATCCACCTCCCTGCTGGATTTCAGAGATTAAACATCTTTTCAAACATCTTTTATTTCGTTTTCTTTTCGCGGCCATTACCAGTGACCACAGGTCAAGCCCAGGATTAGCCAAATACAATGTATCGAGCCAAGTATGGGCATTTTTTAAGTTACAAAGAATCACTAGTTACCCATCAGACCAACAGTATTGATTTCCTGGGCCGAATGGCTCTAGAAAGTCAATTCCTACTCACAGTCTTTCCAATAAACGGTTGCAGAAAAAACAAAGCGTCTCTCTCACCTGGTCATTGTAGCCACCTCTCTTCTTTGGCTTTGGATACTATTTGCATGTTGATATGCTTGCACGAAAGCAAAGCCTACGGTTTAATGGCATCTCTAGATCCAAGCCAAAATAAATTCCCGGGTGAATCATGTTACCTAATTCTTTGCTCTTCTTCCAGGTTCTCAGAGCACTTGAGGTTTGCAATCCGGGAGATTCCTGGCAATAAATGTTGATTCTAAGCTCTAACGTTCCAAATTAGAATAGAAGTTATAGAGGCATTATTTGGATTCCTGGACACCAGGTTACAGCTCCTCGTGGAAGTTCCCCCTGTTGGCGCAAGATAAAGCAGCCTGCATTCGCCGTGTCGCCTGCCACTTCAGTAGTGAAGATTTCAAGCTGTCAAAATAAGACATCACAACAAATGTCTGCAACTCAGGCAATCAACCTGCACTCCAGGGCTGCATCCTGAAATCCCAGTCCCCGGGATGCTGGAGATGTCTACACTAGGACTTCCATGGGCTCCTTTGTACTAAGAGGATCTGGCCTTCTGTCTCCATTTAAAGTTACCTGGGATGATATCCATATCCTTTTTCTTATTGGATTTATACCAGGCCAAGCGTGTGGAGTTCAGGCATTCTCTCTTTGTGCTAGAGATGGGCCCAAGACACCCAACCCAGGGACGGACACAGAGTGGAATCAAAGCCTTCCCAGACCAAGTTCAGATACAGGCCCGTGACTGACTAAGGGGTCTGTCCTGGGTCCAAACATCCTCGCAGTTCAGACATTTTGGTTTTGAACCCTTCTCTATTGACTACTGATGACTTGATCTGCTATTAAATAGTCTGAGGCAACTTGATGTCTTAGAAAATGGCACCCAGTCTCCCAGAACAGTGGTTCTCAACCAGGGCTATGTGTACTCCTCAAGGTATGCAGAGGTCTACCAGGGGGTACTCAACTCATCTAGTGTTTCTCAGCCTGGTGGAGTAGCGGTCACGGAAGGGGTTTAGGGAGTTCGCAAGTGCAGGGCAATTGCCCGGGGACCCACGCCACAGGGAGCCCTGCAAAGCTAAGTTACATGCTTCAGCCCCGCTGCCTAGATCTCAGGCTTCAGACAAGTGAAAAACAGGTTCAAGTATCACACTGAAAAGTAAGTACAATATTTATATTCCAATCGATGTATTTTATAATCATATTGTAAAAAGGAGAACATGAGCAATTTCTCCCTAACAGTGAGCTGTGACACATTTGTATTTTTATGTCTGATTTTGTAAGCAAGCAGTTTTTAAGTGAGGTACGCAAGACAAATCAGACTCCTGAAAAGGGGTGCAGGAGCCTGGAAAGGTTCCTCCACTGTCCCAGTAGATGACAATGAAAATCTACTGGCTCCACACAATAGGATCCCTGCAGTCATCTGCAGGAACGCCAGTACGCCACTCTTGCCAAGTACAACAGCCAAAATAATGCACTGGCAAAATAACACTGGGACCGAACAGAGATTTTTAAAGCACAAGTAAACCAAACTGAACCACCAAGAGCTTGCTCAGCAGCTGATGGAAATCAGCATTGCTCCATTGACTTCAGTGGAGAAGTTGCACCAGTTTACATCGGTTGAGAATTCAGACTTTTTTTTAAAGCCACCTTCAAATTGCTCTGGTTGTGTCTAAAAATCAGTTATTTAGGTCCTGCTGACCTTAGAGATGTCAAAACTTCCTCAGCTTTGCTACAAAGGTTAAATGAGACAAATAACTCAGCAGTGCTACCATTAATGAAACTCCTCTGATATATTTCCCTGGAGCCTTCTTTAAACGACTAAGTGCCATTACTGCCTGAAGAGCAAACGCTCCTATAAGCGAGAAAACATTGCTGGGGCTAGGGCTCGTCTTAGCTACATTACAGACATTACAGAGGAGAGGGAGATTACATTTAAATGAACGTCACACTGCTACAAACCAGCACCCTTTACAAGAAAGGTCAAACAAGCAGCAATTTTCAAGCTTTGAAAGGCCACTTAGACACACACTGAAATTCAGTGGGAGATGGGAGACTAACTCATTTAAATCTGCAAATCTCCTAAAAATCCAAGCCACTTGTTCCAGTTTTCCTTGGACAATTCTGTTTCTTTCGTGTGGTTTGGCTGGGTCACAAGAACTTTACAGGACCTGCGAAATGTCCTTGTGTTATTTTTTTTTTTCATTTCAACCAATCAAATCATTTAGTTGATTTTATAACTAAAATGTTATTTCCCTCTGCTCCCAAGACATATTACTACAGCAAGTAGCATCTGCTCAGGGTTTGCCAAGAACAATCCAGTCCAGCTGAATGAGGGTTCAGTGTGATGCAGAATCTTTGGACTGAGGAGAATAGTTGGAGGAGGACACACCTTATCAAAACAGTTCTTTTGCTCAGAGTGACAGTATTCAGCGCCTCCGATCAAAGCTCATGCAACCCAGATCCACAGAGATATTAGGTGCCTAACGCCCACTGAAATCAATGGAAGCTGGAAGCCTACCTCCTTTGGAAAAAGTCCACCACTAGAAGTTATCTGCCCATGTCACGCTTCAGCCAGATGTCGGCTGTAGCGACACCAGTGTATATATATTTTAAGTGCATTTTTGTCTTGTGCAAATATTTCATACCCCTAAAATGGGTCACCACAAAAGAACCCAAAGTTTTTAATTTTGGAAAGGCGGTGACCTGATCGCAACTTTCTACCCAACGGGCTCTCCGTCTTCTCAACAAGAGAAAAACAAACCAGGGAGGTGGGTCTAAGGTTTGGTTCTGACGTTCTGAAGAGTGGTTTGCAATCTGCATCCAAATCCAAATGGTGGCACTGCCCAGGAAATACCCCGGTGACAACACTGGGGCCGCCTTATTTCAACCTTCATTTAAAATGCTAACTTCCTAATGAGTGGAACAAAACTGTGTAAAAACATTTCCCACTATAATCCTGGTCTGATCCTTCCAATATGGCCTTCTTCTGTAATTACACCGCTTTGTGATCGCACTCTAATGCCTTGTATTGTGACCCATAACATAATCAGCCCTCTTTGTCTCTGCTTAATCCTTTTAGACTTCCTTCTTGCCCCTTCCCTCCTATCAATTCTCCCATTATTTGGGCTCAGCCAGTTCTTCCCCCCATCCCACAGCTCTCAGGGGGCTGCAGTTTAAATATACTGAATGTCTTCTACGCAGAGGAGCTAAAATGATGGGAAGATCTTTGCTGCTTTTAAAGAAAAAAAAAAGCATTCAACCTTGTTCGCCAGGCAAATAGCTTTAAGGCAAAAGGACTCCCAGGCATGTGGGAATAGCTGGGTTGTTGGTTTTTTTTGGCAAGTGACCTTGAGATCCTCATCCTTTAGGTTGTGGAGGCTAGCGGGTTAGTGGGGAAGGGGTATTGGCCTGGGGGTTCAATAGGGAAGTCGGTGCTGTTGTCTGTAATGTTCGTCTCCAAAGGATCGAAGCACAGGACAGAAGTCACATCTGCCTTGCATGGAATATCAGCACGCCCCTCCCGCCAGCAGGGGAAGTGCTAAGTACACACAGGCACAGTGGGATGGAAGCGAGTGGCTGGGGATCTGCTGAAATAAGGGAAATGGGGTGGGGGGGGGGCTACAGCGCTGGTAACTGAGATCCCCCTGGACAAGAGGTGACGGGGAAACTCTTGCGTGGCAGGTATGGCCCTCTGCAGAGCCACTGTGGGATGCCAAACTAGACCAAAGCATCGGGCCAACACATCTGGCCTGGCTTCGGGAAACCCAATTGGCATCAAGCAATGCAACTGTCTTTTTTAATACGATCAGATCAAACTGTGCAACTTGCCAGCACCAGGCCAGATGTGTGCAGCAGCTGACCCAGCATCCAGTTGGACAGTGGTTTCCAATTAGCGATAATTGCTTGTTACTGAGTGATCTAATCAATGGGTCCCATTCCACAAGCCGGGCTGTGATTTATGATGATGCAGGGCAGCTCCATCAAATTACAGTGCGGGTGGAAAGGCTGCAAATTCTGCAAGATGACACATGGCTGCCAGACAAACCCTAGATAAACAAAGCGTGATGATAGCAAGGATCCTGTTTGCATTACATTCTGTAGTGCTCTTCTCCTGAAGGAGGCCTTGAGAGCGGTATAACAGCAGCATGCAAGGCATAAACCCAACAGAATGGAAATATTACTCAGTTCTTCCACATGAAACGCCTCCTGTGTTTATTTGAGACTAGGCTGTGGGGCCTGAATTACAAGAGTGTACGGGCTCCTAACCCATTCCTTCACCCATTCATCTTCCCTCACCTGAGCAGGTAGGTGAGAGTAGACTGAGAGTGGGCGGAGCCTGAGCTCCACCAATCCATATGCCTGCATGCCAGTGGGAGAAGCCAGCAAAAAATGCTATTCTCCTGGAAAGAGAAGGAAGCAGGGAGGAATTTGTGTGTCCAAGAGGATTGTGTTGATATGCAACAGTTTATCAACCGCACTTGCTCAGGGCGGTGCCTGTAGACACAATCAAGTCCTTTGCATCTGTTTTATCCAGCAAAAGGGGAATGTAAAATGAAAGCAAAGCATCACACCTTTTCATTATTAACGCCTCACGATTCTATGGCATTTCCATCCATAGATCTCAAAGAGCTTCCCCACGGAGGTCAGAATCATCATTCCCATTTTACAGATGGGGAAACCGAGGCACGGGGAAGGGACTTGCTCAAGGCTTACCCGTGAGTTCAGTGTCAGAACCAGGAACTGACCCGAGTCTCCTGACTCCCAGAGCAGTAGCTTTCCCACTGAATGATGCAACTATAGTTACACACAACATCTGCAGGCCGGAAGAGAAAAAGAACTAGTGTGAAATGAGCAATAAAATGCCCGATCACAGTGCCTCTAATCAGCTTTTGGGGGGGCAACCTAAAGACCTTTAATTCTGTCCTGCTATACAAGGATCCCTCTTTTTCCCCCTGCCCATGAATCTCTGCAAGCTAGAGCCAGACCTACGCAGATACATTCACCACATCCTCCCTGATCCTTCCCTCAGGAGAACTGTGGGTACAAGAAACTGGTTTTAAGTAAGAAGGCGAAGAGTCATGGGAAGCTAAATTATGAAATTATTCTGTTATCTTTCAAAAAAGATATCTGTACTCAATAGCATAATCAGATTATAAAAGAGCACACCCTATGCAGGGATCTTTCAAAGCCACACACTGGGGTCGGACAAACAAAAAACAACCGGAAAGTTTTGATCAAGGACAGGCAAAGAAGTTTGCTAGATGCAGGGACAATTATCAAAGGTCTTTGTTTGGTTTAATCATATATACTTGTACTTTTTCAGAAATAAGGTACTGTATGAAAATACTGCTAGCATACATTCTGAAAATCCACATAACAGAACCAACCAATTTCCATCCGTGCAATCACTACTATATAGCCACAGAGGTATCCTTATGAAGCCTAGGTTTTATTAATGAGAATACATAAATTATACAGCATTTAACTAATTAAATTTGATAACCCTGCCACTAGGAGGTCAAGAAGTGCAGTTTAGCTCCATTTTAGAGATGGGGAAACTGAGGCAGAGAAATGACATGACTTGCCCAGGCTGCAGAAAAAATCAGTGTCAGAGCTGGGATTTGGCATCTTGGTTGACTCAAGAATGTCTGGCCCCCACTTCTATGTTCAGACCATGTTTCTCTATATTAAAATTCCCCAAATCATTGCATCACTGAGATGTCTAAATATTGCCAAAGCTGAGACTTTATTGCAAACCTTGAGTAATTTACCTTCCCTGAGATATATGGCATAACCTTCCATTTCAATGCCAATAATCTAAGAGGAGTTTGAATCTGAGCATTCAGCACACTACGACCCTGTATTATATGTACATCATCTGTGATCAGCCTGGTTTCCAGTTAAATTTTACCCAATATCAACGTGTTGAAGTAAACTTGAAACATAAAATAAAAATGTGATATCCAACAACACTTCCTGAATGCAAAGATGGACGCTCCACAGAGCCAAGAAGACTAGAGGACAAGCAACAATACAAAGCCAGAGTCTGTAATGATGGTATGAGATGAACGGCATCCCTTTGAACGGAGGGAAACGTACAGCAGAGCTCTCGGGGGACTCTGTTTTGTTAGGTTCCTTTTACTTCTCAGTAGCGCAGCCTTGATCATCTGGCATGATTTTTTTTTATTTCTCCTTCCCTTTTCTGCCCAGCTGCCAGTACAAAGCAAAGGGTGTATCTGCAGAGGGAGCAGGATTTAGCCCATAGACATTTTTAACACTTTCATAAAAGGTTTACACAACACATATATTTTGCCTTAATGGAAAGCAGCGCCCGAGCTACTCAGCGCTCCCAAGATGATAAGCACGTAATGCGACTGGAATTTCTGTGCTGTAGTGCATGAGATGGGCTCCTAAAGGCGTTTGTACAGTGCCTAGCACAATGGAGCACAATGGATCCACAGCTGGGACCCGTAGGTGCTACCAGGGGACAAACAATAAATAACCAGGGGCACTGACAGTGTGGAAATCCAGTGCAAGAGACTACAACCCAATTTCCACCTGTTAGGAACAATGCTTCTAAATAGAGCTGGGCAACATTTTTCCATCCTAAACCATTTTTTTTTCAGCAAAAGATGCAGATTCAGGGAGACTGAACCATTTCATGAATTCATGCCAATTTCACCTGTTTTGGTTAAAAAAACAAACAAACAAACAAACCCACCCCCCAAAAAACCCCAATAAAAATTCTGGGAAAAAATAGAAACTGTTCATTTTTGATACCCAGTGGACTGCGGTGCCATTCTACATTCTAACGAAGAAGTGAAATGGGTGGTGAAGCTCTGGGCCTGGGAGAACAGCCGTTATCTTGATCGTCAGAGGGGACTGAACCCGGACCTAAAGAATAAGCCACCAAACTAAATCTCTAGTGGACACTTGCAGCAGATTTATATCATCTATGGATCGGCAGCACACACTGAACAGTGGGTTACACTGGCCTAAGTGCACATATTCAGCTCCATGCGCCACAATGCCCTGCAGATGACTCCTGTTACTGGTGGGATCTCACTGCATGGGGTGGGGAGAAGACAGTACAGGGTTAATGAAGCATGGGAAGACATGATGACAGCTCCGAGCCTGAAGCCAGAATATGGTCCAGAGTAGTTTCAACAGGATCCTCTTTCATTTGGATTTAAGCTAAAATCTAGTTACCACAGATAATGTTCCTCGGGAACACACAGCTTTTTGCAGACACGGTGACACCGTAACCTAGAGAGCAGTGTTTATTGACAGTCAGCTCTCCCAAAGGTAACTGCTCTGGCTCTTACAGTTCCCACTTACAGGTCCAGGAAGTGACAAAACTGGTCACCGAAAATGCTCTAAGGCTTGTCCTCGGGAGACTGACATGTTATAGATCTGGCTGCTTACCTGGCATAGACCCAACCCCTTTGCCGCCTCGATACTGTCGTTACTCACACCACTAAACAGCAAGTAACTGGAGGTCTCTCTGGATGGCCTCTCCGCACACTGAGGAAGGCCCCCCAAGCAGGAAAGGAAGGATTTTACGTGGTTTTGGCGGCAATAAGTACAACCAGGGAAGTTCCACACCCTTACAGTGGATACTCCCTGGGCTTATTTGCCCCTTCCAGCAGAAAGTCTCAAAATAATGACAAAGGCAATGGAAGTGTTTTTATGGGGCCACTCCAAGACCTGTTCTCTTAAAGGAACTGGGGTCTTGTCATAAAAGTGGCCCAGAGTTTTCACATGAAGGACCTCAGCCTGGTGATAGATAGCCAAGGTGGGAATGGGGGATCTCCTTACTCGAATCGTACGTAAAGTACACACCTAGATATAACCACCAGATCTGGTTGAATGCAGAAAGGACACTCGACTGGACTTCAGGCAGCCAGCTGACAGGCAAAAGGACAGAGGTCCAGCCAAAGGACATAGACAAAACCACCACACAGGGGGTCATTAGCTGCTGCTGTTATCCGGACAAGCCTCAGACTCATGACCAAGCCAGCCATCAAACACCCAAGCAGGCTACATTTAGGAAAACACCAGCAGAGCCCATGCCACTCAAGAAAGAATTAGCTTCAGGAACAGCATTTCCAAACACAATGAGATAAATAAGAGAGCAGCAGACTGTCGGCACAGGCAGGCCACAGAATCACAAACATGTCCGACTCAGTATTTTTTCCCCTTTCTTTCTTTTTTAAATTTCATTCACTCTTTGACATTTTCATTTTTTCCCCCTACAGGCTCCTACCACGGACCATCTGTCTTGTGTTGTTAGCCTCACCCCAAAAGGCAATGCAATGCCAGGGAGTAAATAAGACTCGCTGCCTGCCTTAAATAACAAAGAAACTGTGACCTTCAAAAGGTCTTTGCCTACGGTTGGAAAAGAGATGCCTTCTGAATGGTACCTAGCAGCGGCGAGAGGCAAAGAGGTTTCAAAACACAGCACAGAAGAGAGGGGAGTGATGGAGTATTCACTGTGTGACTGACTGTGACTCACTCTTTTGGGACAGGGGATTTACTACCACGAGGTTTCTCTTTTTCTCCTCCTTAAGCAAGGGCTGATTAGCTCTCCTTTTACAGGAGTATAATTATTCCGAAGATTAGATCCCAGCAATAGCCCACAGCTGCTCCCCACTCCTCTTTTTCTCTCACTCTTTTCATCCTCTCCTCCATCCCCCCATTCAAGTTTCCAGACAGAAGCCTGCCAGTGGCCTGGTTCTTACTGTTTAGCAATCCCGCCCATATACGAACTTTCACCTTTCCAGCCCTGCAAAGAGGGGCATGGACGCTCCTGCAAATCACACCCAAATCACACCTCTGAGCCCCAGCGACGGGGAGGGCAGGCAGGGAGTGCCACGTAAGTGGCAGCTGGGCTCCCGAAACCCATTAGCTCTGGGAGAGAACAGGAGCACAGGTACCTGTGTGTCTCAGGTCTATAGTCAAGCTGTGATGCCCACTTGGCGTCCATATCCTAGATCCTCGTAGACTTACTGCTGCACCTCCAGCCAGCCAATGCAACTAATATGCACCCTTGAATGCTACCAGGGAATGAACATTTCCACTTCAATAAACAAGACCATCCGTGGGCGGAATTTGGAGGCATGGAGAGGGCGAGCGCAGTACTTACTAGCTGCTTGAATCTTCGCTTTGCGGCTGACCACCAGCCCAAAGCGATTTTGAGCCATGCAGTCATATTCGCCTTCATCCGACGACCCGTCGCCCCTGACTTTCTGGAAGTGGGAGACGTACAGCGATCCATTGGCCAGCACGAAGGCGTTCTCGTTGTCCACGATCATTGCCCCGTTCTTCCGCCACGTAATGGTGACGGGCGGGATTCCCTCCACCTGGCAGTACAGCACCAGCGGCCGCTCCTGTACGGCTATGTCATCGCTGGGCTCCACGGCGAAGGCCAGCTCGGTGGAATGACCAAAATCTAGAAGATGGGGGGAAAGGGAACAAAGTCAGTTACTTAGTTCGCAAGAAGCATCCGGAGTTAGGGCTTTGACTAAGACAGGGGAATCACAAAACCCGCCTGGAAACAACAGGTTGCTGGATGTGTCTGGGCCGTAAGTACCTTTCCCAGGAAATGGCAGAAGCGCTTGACCTAGTTGGTCAAGAAGTCTGGAAAGGGACCACTCCATCAAGGAACAGTTAATTGCTCCTGGCGCCCTGAGGAGCACCGGGGAGAGTTGTGCTTCCTCCATCCAGGAGCACACACATTCCAACCAGCAGCTCAGAGTCGGTGTTTCGTTTGAATCAGCATGGAGCCAGCTAGAGGAATACAATAGGGAGCAGCTGCAGGCAGCATTGTTCAGAGATGCCCTAAGGGGTGGAAATGAATGGGAACTGGGCATCCAAATCCTTGAGGTGGTTTAGGAAATCTCAGCCTTATTATACCCACCTCAAGACTATTACCTGAACCCTGGCTGGTGGGGCCATGTCTATAAAATGAGGATTCACTCGAACAATGGGCATCTGTTACTTTAGAACAGCCATTCTCCAACCTCATCATCCTAGGCGACAACAGAAAAATAAGACTCAGCCGATTCTCTAAGCGTACAGAAAGGGATGGTGGCCACCGTCCCCTGACTTATCACGACACCCACTCAGGGGTCACGACCCTCAAGTTGCAAGTTCCGTGCAACTTATTGTTTCCGGGAAGCTTGTGGTGCCTTCTGAGGGAAGCCCCTTATTCGGCAGAGTTGGGCGGCTCTTTACTTTTACTGCCTTGTGTATCTTACGTTGTAGCAGTCACGTGCTGCTGTAGCAGTCACGCCATTATTACATTCTTAAGGAACAGTAAATTAGGCACAGTAATATTAACTGAATATCTTACGGAGCGGAACACAAAACAGCTCCTGCAAGCCCACTACACTGACGTCTTTAGAACATCGGTTAACGTAGAGTTTCTAACACGGAAGCAAACCCACGCTTCCACCCAAAGATACAGACTCATTTTCTCCTTTTCCCAACAGAATGTCCAAACACTGTGTCCTTTGTATTTTATGCTTCATTTAGTCCAGTGCACCTTTTTAGGCTAGAATTTGCAATGCAGTCGTGATTACAGACGTGAAGGAAAAGTGAAAATAGGCCAGCACTTTTAAGAACAGTTCAGAGTAAGTGTTTACATGCAGACCAGTCTACTACTGCTATTGAATCCATTCTGATTCACTGGGCTTTTTGGGTTAGGCCCTGGGAGCTCTGATCTAACTAGTTCTGCCTCTTTCCCATTGGCTCCAATGGGATGAATTACTTGAGTAAGGGCCACCCGCAGACAGGTTTGCAGAATCGGGACCTTTCAAGAGAAGCTTACCTGGTGCCCCCCCTCCCCCACAGCACAACTGATCATCGTTTATCATTTATATGACAGTCAGGTCTATAGGACCTCGTTCGAGAACCAGCTCCTACTCCACTAGGTGCTGTACACACGGGTGACATCCAATGTGTTGCGGGGCTCTTTCTGCCTACCTTTCATGCTAGCTAAAAATAAATAAGGGAAAGCGACACAAGGTTATTTTAAAACAAAAATTACTTTCTCTTCCCCTTTGTGCGCCAGGGTTCTTTCCCTCTTTTTTCCCCCCTGTAGTTCCTATCAATTACTTATCTACAGCAACTTGAATTGGATTACTGGGGATAGATACTGAGTGTAACCAGAGAACCGCCCAGGGACAGAGCAAGTGAAGGAGCCAGGGGAATGCATGACATGTCAAAGGTGCTGCTGAAGAGATCGGCATGTGCATATGAAATGGACAGGCTCCTTTTAGCAGCAGAGCTCTAAAATAAACATGCTCTCCCACCAGATTACGAACCCTACGTGACATGTCTTAGATCACCAGGATAGCCTCATGCACCTCGGTCATCTACCGGACCCTCCAGCTCCTTCTTAAGAGACAACCCCGCGGCTCTCTCAGCGGCTCAGAGTGCAGCCGGCACAACCCCTCAATTACCTTTCCCCCCAAATTAAGGAATTAGATGAATGCTCAGCATTCTTCTGCAGCATCAGCCAGAGTCTAAAGAGCACCTAACACAACAGGGGCCCCCATTCTCTGCTGAGGCCTCTGGACTCTGCTGTAATAAGAGTTTCTTCCTCATTCAACTCCCACTGAGCTGAGTGGGAATTTTTCCCGAGTAAAGACTGAATAAAGACTTCAGGATTTGGCCCAGCAACCAACCATTGAAGAGCCTAATGAAATAAATGCCCCATCTTCCCCCTTGTCTGTTGCATGAAATTGCTTACTATTATATGTACAATAAAGAGAAGAATCAACGTAATTACGCACCCTTTCCCCACAATCGCTGTCATTATAATAACCATCATTAGGGGCTGTGATTGGGGATAATCATGTTTACCTCGGTAAACATTCTGCCTTGATCCTGACTATGCGCGGCGTGAACAGGAAAAGTGCAGTAGCTCATCGTTTTAAAAAAATCGGTTGCTGTCAGTCCAGTTCTGGTTCGTGGAAGGCTTGAAAGATACTCTGTGGGGCTGTCTCTTCCCACTCCCCACCTGCTCATTTGATGGGCCGGTGGAGTAGCAGGCACATACCACTCTGCTGACAGGAAGGATGGTTTTGTGGTTAGAGCACTAGCCTAAGAACTTACAAAATTTAGGTTCAATTCCCTGCTCCGCCACAGACTGACAGTGTAACCCGGGGCCAGTTATTGAGGAGAGGTGCTTAAAGATGCAGAGGGCTGATTAATGGAATATTCAGAAGCTCTTAAGTGTTTAGACACATCAGCAAATCCCACTGGGCGCCTATGTGTGTTTTTAGGCACCGAAATACCTTTACAAATCGGGACCTCAGTCTCCCTGGGCCTCGGCTCCCCTCTGTGAAACAGGAATAACGGCACTGCCTTGCCTCCCAGATGTGATAAATACATTAAGATGTTCAGGAGGTGCTTAGAAACTTAAGTAATGGGGCCATATAAGTGCTTAAGATATACAGCCAGATTCCTGTGTGCCCATATTCAGGCATGTCAGGAGGAGGGCGTCTCCACCCCGTTTGTCCCCGAGGGGACACCCGGCCAAAAGCACCACTTAGGAAATAAGGCACTGGGTATCCATGGAGCAAGGTACTACTGAGCACGAATCAAATGTGGCAGAATCTGGCCACAGGTTTTACCTAGACAAAACTTCCATTGAATGAGGCCCAGGTCTGCACATCCTTGTTCAGGAAATCAGTGGGATTCTCCAGGTGAGAAAGAGCCAATCAGGTGAGACAGTGGGATGGGACAGGACATTCGTCTTTGGAAGTATGCCTCACTAAGGACTGAATTAATTCGGAAGGCCTGAGATCCTATATCACTTCCTGTGCTCACCCGGGGCCAGGCTGTGCTTCCCATACTTACCCTCAGGATGACTTTACTCTCCAAGCTGTCTCATCATTACTCAATGTGGGACAGGGTGGCATTATCAGGCCCAGGAACTGCCAGATCTAAAGTCCTTTTGGCCCAGGAAGGCTCTCTTTGGGTAAGATTTTTCAAAGACTCCAATGGGAGCTGATTTTCAAAGGAAGTTGGGCACCATGTCTTTGGACCCTGGGGGAGATTTTCAAAGTCCATTTGACTTCACGCATATTGGGAAATTCAAGTCCTCTAGGACAGGATTACTCCCATGAAGCAACGTTTTTCCTTATCAGATTCCGGATCTTAAAAGGCAGATTCCAAACTCTGAGCCCAGGTTTTCTCCATGACAGTCATGATTGCAGTAAAAGGAATGATGGCGTTAGCACAAGAATTCCCCCTGTGGGACCAGCAGCCTCCTTTTAGACAAAGGAATGTTGACTTTAGAGGTCAACCTGGATGTAGGAGAGGCTGGATTGATTAGATAGATAGATTAGATGGATAAGGACCAAACAAATGTAAACTCTTGTCTCATAAATAGCAGAGTAAATTTATCAGGAAGCCAACAGTAGGGTGCAAAGTGGAAATAAAATACAGTTTCTAGTCAAATGTAAACCATTCAACTTTGTAATTAATTGGGGTGGGAGGTAATTACTCAGGCCATCTGCATTCATTAGAAAAGTCTAATTCCCTGATATGCCTGCCCACATCTTGGCTGTATATCAAACCTAACATCATCCCATGCAAAGTCCCTGGAAAGAGGGGTTTAGGAAAATAGACTCTCCGAGTCAGTGTGTGTTATAGTCCCTGCCTGAAAAGATGCAAACTGTTTCTAAAACTCTGTTCAGCAGCCAGCTTGACTTATTACACAGGGTAACCGGGCATTGTTCAGCCAATTAAACAATGCTTATCTTACCTCCAGCGGCCCAGGCTTTGGAATTTGTGAAGGGAAATTGCTGTACCTTTGATTAAAGGGACCGGGTATTATTAACACGGACATAAAAGAAAGGAGAAAATGACTGGAGTCCTCATCCTACAACTCCCACTCTGAGAAATATTTAACATCTTTCCTAACAACATATGTGTCAATGTATATGATTACTTAATGCAAAATATCTTCTAATATGGATCACACAGAAAAACCAATTAGCACTAGCACTCTGGAACCATGAGATTTACCTAATGCTGAAAGAGAAATAACTCTGAATGAATTAAAAACTTAAAAGACACTTCCAAATATTTTTGATATAATTTTAATTTTTTTAAAAATTCATCCTTCATTATGATTCCCTTTAGAAGCTTGAAAAGAATTTTTTCTTCCCCTGATTTTGTCCTTTTCCATTTGGGAACCTTTTCCCCCCTCCAGTGCTTTCAAAAAAGGTAAAACTAAAAAGTCTTATTTTACAAGAGTAATAATTATTATCTGTAACAGTGTAATTTGCAGAGGCCTCAACTCAGATCAGGGCTAGGCGCTGTACAAACACAGGGGAAGAGAGATCATCCCGGCCTCAAAGAGTCTACAGTTTAAGCACACAAAGCTAGTATTAGGATTATTTTGAATTCACAGGTGAAGGAATGAAGGCGCGGAGAAATTAAATGACTTACCAAAGTCACAGAGGAAGTCAGTGGCAGAGCCAGGAATTAAAATGGGTCCCAGTCCAGTTCAGTTCCATCATACTCCCTCCTGTCCTCACCCAGCCCTTTGTCTCCATATGTTGGGGGAGGAGCAGCAGCTGGCATATGATATGACTATGCATTCTTTGCCAGCTTTAAGCTAATGGAGATGCCCTTTCACAGGGAGAATTTTCCTGTCCAATCCTCTGGACAGTTCCAATTCACCTTGCACCGTGTCAGAGGCACAGTGTGAACTTGGCAGACTACTGAATCCAGCCTCACATGTTCTACTGAATACAAGGGGCCTGACTGTCGTCTGTGTTCTTTCACTGTCAATGGGGCCACAAAACCTGGAAGAATGCAATGAGGAGTCCGGCCCAAGGTACCTTATCCACAGAACTGTGGTGGTTAGTAACGGTAAGTGCCAAAGGAGCAGAACCTTTGATAGTTAACTGCAGAACCAGCAGAAAGATGAGCACAAACCAACTGTTTATGGGTCAGGTCCTACAAAGAGTGGCCTCCGTTTTGCTTTCTAAATGTCTCAGTAATACCGGGCTATGTTTTAATAAAATGGGGGTGTCAAAGAAACCTGTGGACAAGAATGACCCAGCAGATACAGTGTACTTGGATTTTCAGAAAGCCTTTGATGAGATCCCTCACCAAAGGCTCTTAAGTAAACTAAGAAGTCATGGGATAAGACAGCAGGTCCTCTCTCGTGGATCAGTAACTGGTTAAAAGACAGGGCAGTAGTAAATGGTGAGTTTTCACAGTGGAGAGTGGTAAATAGCAGGGTTCCCCAGGGGTCTCTACTGGGACTAGGGCTGTTCAACATACTCATAAACCATCTGGAAAAAGGGTTAAATAATGAGGTGGCAAGGTTTGTAGTGGATACAAAATTACTCAAGATAGTTAAGTCCAAAGCAGGCCGCAATAAGTTACAAAGGGATCTGGCAAAACCGGGAGACTGGGCAACAAAATGGCAGATGAAATTCCATGCCGATAAATGCAAAGTAATGAACATTAGAAAACGTAATCCCAACTAGACATATAAAATGATGAGTCAAAATTAGCTGTTACCACTCTAAGACAGAGATCTTGGGTCATTGTAGTAAGTCTCTGAAAACATTCACTAAATGTACAGCAGCAGTCAAGAAAGCGAACAGAAAGTGAGGAACCATTAAGAAGGGCTAGCTTATAGGACAGAAAATATCATAATGCCAATATATAAAGCCATGGTGGGTCCAAACCTTGAATACAACATGCAGTTCTAGGTGCCTCATCTCAAAAAAATGATCTTAGAATTGGACAAGGTACAGAGAAGGGCAACAAAAATGATAAGGGGTATGGAACAGCTTCCATAGGAGAAGAGAATGAAAAGAATGGGACTGTTCACCTTGGAAAAAAGAAGACTAAGGGGGGATATGATAGAGGTCTATAAAATCATGACCAATGTGGAGAAAGTGAATAAGGAAGTTTTATTTACCCCTTCACATAACATGAGAACCACGGGTCACCCGATAAATTTAATAGGCAGATGGTTTAAAACAAATAAAAGGAAGTACTTCTTCACACAGCACACAGTCAACCTCTGGTGTTCATTGTCAGGCGATGTTATGACAGCCAAAACTATAACAGAGTTCAAAAAAGAAGTAGATAAGTTCATGGGAGATAGGCCCATCAGTGGCTATTAGCCAAGATGGTCAAAGAGGCAACCCCACGCTCTGAGTGTCCCTGAGCCTCTGCCTGCCGGATGCTGGGACAGATGACAGGAGATGGATCATTCAATAAATTTCCCTGTTCTGTTCACTACCTCACAAGCACCTGGCAGTGGCCACTTTTGGAGGACCGGGTACTGTGTTACATGGACTATTGGTCTGACCCAGTATGGCCATTCCTATGTTCTTATTTGATGGTCAAAGATGCTTTGGGGCACCATTACAATTGCCCTGTGTCTGGGCCCCACTGACCTTTCAGAAAGTGAATGGGAACTTTCCCCACTGATTTCCAGGGGTACTGGGTCAAGCTGTCTGTGGGGCAGAATGGACACCGGTAGGCATCTAAGCTAACCAATGTGCTGGGATCCAAACAACTCCCTGTTTCCTTCTGGATCCTCCACACTGGGCAAGACGTCCAAGGGAAGACTAGCCACGCCATCCCCATCTGGCATCCCAGAGTGCCCGGTGCTTCACACGGAGAATGACGGCAGGGAAACTGTCCTCAAGAGCCCTCACTCCCAACTGATGGCAGCAATGCCAGGCACCTCATGGGGGTGATAAGAAAGAGGGCTTGGCAGTAAATGGGATTCTATCTTGAGACTGCTGGACACATGGAGACCCTGCAGGTCTCTCTCTAGCATCGCAGGTCTACAGCCCCACTCAGAGTCTCCCCAAGCCATGGGCTACACAGTCCTGGACTGGAGGATGATGATATGACAGACATCGCAGGCTCCTTGGGGGAAAAAATCCCCAGTGTAACCTTAATCGAATCTTCAGGGTGTTTTATTACCTCCCAGGGGATTTAAAGAAGATACCAACCACACTGGCTCTTTCTGCCCCTTGGATTCCCTTTGCCTTATCCCTTCTCACTCCACACCTTACTAAAAAGGAAGAGGTAAACCTGGCCATCAATCTGATGGAGACATAACCAAGTACACCAAGGGCTAGCTGATCAATACCAGCTCCACCTCCAGGGGCATCAGTGGAGTGGGCCAGACATCAGAGTTGTTTCAAATGAAATATCAGCCCCTCACCCCCTTCAGACTCATTGCGTGGGTGTGAGCTGCACAGATTCCTTCGGCAAAAGCCTTGGTTTACAAAAGAGCTGCCCTGCTGGGTCAGACCAAGGGTCCATCTAACCCAGTATCCGGTCTTCCAACAGTGGCCAATGCCAGGTGCTCCAGAGGAAAAGAGCAGAACAGGGCAATTATCCAGTGATCCGTCATCCCCCATCGGCCAATCCCAGTTTCTGCCAAAGAAAAGGGGCAAACCCCAACTTTTGTTTTACGGTCAGCTTCATCAAAACAATGAGCAAAAACGAAACGAGTCCTTTCCTCTGCTCCGAAACTCCGGTTTTAAATTACCAAAGCAGCAGCAGGTCTGGACTGTTAAGTGTCTAGGCTCCACTCAAGAGCTGGCTGCGGAGGGACAGTGACATCTGATATAATAGCAACACCAGCTTAGTAGCTGTGTGCTTTCCCCAATATGTCAGCCTGTTTGCCTCGCTCTTCTTTTAAAGTGCAATTATTGACATGTCTTCCCCCTTAAACATCGGTTTTATATGTTCACCAAACATGTGTCAACAATTATTTTTATTTCCTTGAAAAACCAAAATGTTGCATATTCTTTTGGATAAAGTGACTGGGTAGGTTTTCATGAGCTCTGCTCTGTAATTTATTAGTTTCCAAACTCTGTAAAACGACAAGCTCCAGTAAAGTTCAAATAAATTGGTTATTCCAAAGTAATTTTGAATTGACTATTTCCCCTCCCACCGCATTTGGATTTAGGCGAATTTCAATTAAAATTCTTAATCTGCAAAAGCTTGGCCTGGCTTGTCTGGTGAGATCAAATAAAAGGGTGATATTATGGGTCAAAAAACCAGAGAGCCGCTCATGTTCTGAAGCTGTTACAATCTGCCAAATGAAATGCATGGCAGGCTCTCTAATCAATGCAGAATTAGCTCGCTGCTTTCAACAGGAAAAAGCCAGAAGCTCAGCATGGAGCTATACCTACACGCTGCTCCTCACACAGAAACCACACGTTTCGGGCCCGATCCTGCTCCCGCTGAAGTCAATAAGAAAGCTCCCATTGACTTCAGTGGGAGTAGCCAGCCTCTGAATGTCAATGCTGCACCATGGTGATAAAGCCAGGCTCTCTTGATCTGAACACATCAGACAAAGGAGTTACTTTTAGGCAGTGGGGAAGCGAATGCACGGGGGAGGGGGGATAAAGGAGCACATACTAGATGAAAAATGCTTCTAAAGTATCTGCAGAGCGGAGCTGTGAAGGGGCTGGCGCTGCCAGGGGTCCATGCTAGGCACTTAGCATGCTCCAAGAGGAAGAGAAGAGAGGGAGAAATTCCAGGCCCACGAAGGGAATCAAAAAAGTAAAGTCAAGGCGAAGGAAAAAAGATAGTTCCTCATTCTTAGGTCTACAATCAAAACGCCTTCTCTTCTGTTTGACAGCAGCTACTGTTGGGGGGGCTGATTCTGCTCTCACCTATACGAGGTAAATGACACCAATAGGGTCAGTGAAGTCACACCGGTGTAGAAATGGAGGAGGGGCAGGGAGTCAGGATTATAATATAGACCCTGGGCCCAAATCTGTATCCTTGACATGCTCTCAACTCCCACTGGACTTCACAGGGAGATTTGGGTGTAGGAGGATGGCAGGATGGTACGTAATAAAGAACATGACGAGATAGATGTCTAATATTTCTATCTGTATTACCATTATGCTGAGTCTCATCTAGCTGCTTGGGTCAGGGACTGACTATATGTTTGTACAGTACCTAATACATGAGGCACTATCTGTATTAGCCAGTAGGTGCCGTTGAAATATAAATATTAAATGATAATAGGTACCCTGATACCGTGGGGTTGGGCATTTCAGCCATGCTGTTCTTACAATAACAATCATTGTATATTTACACAAGACAGAGATGCAGGCCTACGCTACGCTCTCTTTTCAGCACTCTGGGATTTTACATGTAACTTTGTTATTGCTAGACAACCCTGGCTGTCATTTCAGTAACCATGAGATTTTGATTGTAAATGAAAACTGATCAGCTCTTAGTACTTAAACACATTCTCAAGCTGAACTCCCTGAACGAAACAAAGACTTGGATGCCGGTTTGAATTTCATATATTGTCTTTGAGTTTTATTAGGGAAATGATACCCGAAACCCTGTATGTATTTTAAGAGAAAAGACAGGGTCTTATGCCAATTTAGGAGAAAGCAATCCCTGTTCACATTTAAAAAAACCTAAAGCCATGTAGAATAGGAATTAGCGAAAGCTTATAGCTTCAATAATTTAAAAGTTAAGCCTACTTAAATATAAATGACAACATTTAATTCCAAGGCTGTTACTAAGCAGAACCTGGGTGCATCTCATATCCTGTGCCTTTCTCTGAATGCAGGGCTCAGAAATGACAGACAAAAGCTGTCCATCACCCAGAACAAAGAACTCCAGGAAATTAAAAAAAGAGGAAATACTGTCTTGATGCCGAACCCAGCTCCTGTGAACTGAGCCCCCAGCCGGTTCAACTTTCACTTGGTTTATTTAAGAGGCAGCCTGCACTCATTTTGGAAAGTTTGAAAAACACGAGGATGGAACTCAAGCATTATGTAATGAAAAGAGAGAGCATCCTGAGAAAAAGAAAACCCAACATGAGACAGTACCTCCTGTATACAGAACCTATGAGTCACAGCCCTCTTCACAGTGGAAAAGGCTTCTATTGAGTTACTGATTGACACACACATAGAATGTTTTATTAAATTCAGCGGAGCACAGAATTTAACTTACACTCTCTGTTTCTACAGTCCTAAGCCTATTGAGGGGGAAAGAATCCTAGAAGAAGGAAAAAACAACCACCACCTTTTAAACAACAGTGGAATGTTCCTAAGAAGGACCAGGAAAGCACACCACAAAGTTACCAAAACAACGACACACTGCAATACAAATGGAAACATGACGAAATCTAAGAGATCAGTAGACAATAAACTAATACTGAGCTTGATTTTTGAAGGTTAAACTTTCAATAACTTGCAATGAAAAAAAAAAGAGGTAAAAACACCAGAAGTATTATTTCAATCACCTTAATTGCACTATCATCTATCCAGAAATCATACCAGGCTGATTGCAATAAGGAGACCTGTCTCATTACTGTTCAGTTCATCACTGGTTTTATATTTTCCAATGGCTACACACGCTTCTTCTACCATTGGCTGCTAAGAACCATGCAGCAGGTTTTCTACTGTAATAACACAGCAACCTGATTTCCTAATAATTTTTCATGCACTCAGATTAAGTGTAACACTATTCTCCTGTTCTGAGAAGGCTAAGCCGTTACTCAAACAACTCCTACCATATTTTGTTGTGGTTCCTCCACTAACCAGGGAGGGAAAGAGAGAATATCATTTTCCCACATGAATATTTCCACCCCTGCCAGAAAAGATCACTTGCCTTTCTTGGCTCAGTTTTTACATTGATTCTGTATTTTAAGGGCACCCAAAGTAGGGGAGAAAATGTCACAATTCATCAGCAGGGCTTGTGGTAGGTCCAGGGGAAAATCCCTTTGATGTTATTGTAGTTCAGCCTTAGACCTATGGGGGTGTTACTGGTTGTGTTGGCATTTGTGTGAACTAACACCAAGCATTACATGAAAGCATAACGCTTGTAGGTTTAAAATAGTTTGCTATTTCCCTTGTAACTTCTTCCCTTTTAGCTATCAATTGCACTGATGAGAATTGTGCATTTTATGATAGGATTCCTCCCTCACACACCTCAGTCTGTGTATATTCTTCCAAGTGTGAATTCTAAGTAGTAACAGTGCAACGAGCACTGCAATCATAGGAATTAACGTTGGTGTTACTGAGTCATCTATCAGGGATAATGAATGCCAGGGGCTCTATTCTGTATCTATAGCCAGGGGGGTTCTTTTCTGTCTTCCAATTAAACAAGTAGCATTTCTGAAATAGTTGGGACATTTCCAATTAATGCAAATCAACTTGGTAGGCCATCATAAAATGTTAGAGGAATAGCTCTGGGGGAGGGGGAATCCCCTATTCTTTAATTGTATCCCCCCCACACACACAATCTTCCCCACTGAGGCCAATCAAGATTTAAACTTCAAAAACCTGGCCAGAGAACATTGTAAAAGGCTTTGCTTGCTGTTTTCCACCCCCAATAAGAGCAAATCCTGGCGAACTTTGCAAACCTGTGATGCAGAACATTGGGATGGAGGGAGTGTGTGTGTGTGTGTGAAGTTTACCCGGCGCCTGGAGATCTCGCTCCCAGACATGGGCCCGCTTTCAGGCTGACTCACACCCAGATGAAATCAGAAGGGCATTTCACTACAAGGATGAGTCTACCCCAGCTTCAGGAATCCAGCTCCCCATGCAAGGGAGAATCAGGGAGGTAGCCGTGTTAGTCTGGAATAGTAGAGGTAACAAAGAGTCCTGTGGCACCTTAAAGACTAACTAAAGTATTGGAGCATAAGCTTTGGTTGCTAATACCCACTTCCTCGGATGCAAGCAGTGGAAGGGGGGTGACGCCGGAGCGGCAGGCTGGAGCCCCGGAAAGCGAGAGTCTGTCTACACACGAATGAAGTACCAAAGGGGGGGGGGGGGGTAACCCGCCCGCCAGCCAGCCCGTGCTGCGAGGCCCCAGAGCCGCGGTGGGGGGCGCGGAGAGGGAGCAAACCGTTTGCGGCGGGAGTAGCCCGGCTGCTTGGCAGGTTTCCCTGCTTGGGAAGGAGCTTGTTGACAGAGCCATGTGCTCCCAGCAAAGCAGGCAGGGAAATCAAAACACAGGCGGGGAGCGTGGGGCTGGATCGGCGGAGGGGCGATTCCCCCCCCCCCCCTTAAAGCCAGGGAGAGATTCAGGCACCCAACGCCCCCGGCAAGCGAGGGGCTCTCGCCCCTGCTGCTCAGCAACACGCCCCGAGCCGGGGTCGATGGCCGGGGGTCCCCACCCCACCCCCGGGCGCTCAGCCCCGCTTACCTCCCGCGAAGGCCAGCAGCAGAAGCCCGAGCACGCCGGCCGGCAGGGGAGAGCCGGGGGGAGCCATGGATCCACTTTTGGGGCGGCCGGTGTTTCTTCGCCTCCTGCGAGCGGGGAGGAAAATCCGGCGGGGGGGGGAATAAGCCCCCTCCCCCAAGAAAGCGGGTTTCAGGGCCCCCCCCAAAAAATTCTCTCTAAAGCACCGCAATGGAAAAGGGGGGCTGGGGGGGTTGGTTGGAAGCCGAGCTAGAGCCGCATGGTGCGAGCGCTGCCTAAGACAATTGGGGGCTGGAGAGGCTGGAAGGGGCTTGCGCCATCTTGCACATCTATCAGCGATCTGTCAGCATCTCTCTTCGCAAAACACCCGGGCAGGAGCATTACAGCCTCCCCCGCACCCCCTCTGCCCCCCTGCGCTCACTCCCGGAGGCCCCTTCTGGGGAACAAAAGATCCAACTGGCGCTTTATGCGACTGGACATTGCAAGGCAAAGCAAACGGATCCCCTCCTCGCCCCACCACGCTTTGAACTGGAGCCTGGATAGTCCGGGGGAACATCAAAAGGCTCAGGCACTTTCTTTCATAAACCGGCGAATAGCTGCTTTCTTCCCTGGGAGTCAGGGGAGCCGGGCTCATTTTGCAAAGCATAAAGGAAAAGGCAGAGAGGGGAGTCCAAGAAAAAGTGATGATCATGTTCGCACTATAGTGGAAAAAAATATATAAAGGACACACCCACCCCCACAAAAGTTGCATGGGAACCTTTTCCTTTGGCCCAGGACAAATAGCTGCCCGTTTTTATTTTTAGTCTGGATTAGCTCCATGGAAGGGCACCCTCCACCAATTGTTTGGGGTTTGTGCGAATGCAAAGCATGTGCTTCATTTATTTTATGCTGCAAAAGCATCCCAGGAGGCAGCTTTGATAGAACAGCGGTTCTACAAAAGAGAGTTGCATTGTGTTTCCTTCCATCCTGGAATTCCTCCGGTTTTATGCTGGTGTGACTGAGGAGGAAGTATTTGGTCCACGCGGATGCCAAGAGCAGCAGAAGTTCTCCTATTTAATAGGGTAAAACTTATCTACCGGGGGTCAGATGAAGGGGATTTGGACAGACTGAAGTTTGAAGAAATTCAAATATTCCCCCTCATAAAAACAAGGCATATTGGGCTTCATAAATTCCTAGCAAACTTTGACTGAAGTCAGTGCACTCATACAACAGAGATGAGTTTAGTCCACTGGAAAGTAATTAAAGCAAACTTCTGCCATGTGAGCAAATGGATATTAAAATAGAGCTCTGCTCTCTAAAGCAGGCGATTCAAAGAGAGGAATTACAAAGGAAGTGTATGTTATGCATTTACCCGCTGCACATAAGAGAAAGAGCAACAAGATGCTGAAGAGAGATTTGGACTCTCTAAAACAAAGCCATAGAGAAGAACTCCTCTAGCTTCCATACGCCTCCCTCCCCCACCCCACTGTTGTAAAGGATATAAACAACATTTCTGTCAATAAAGGATTGATTTATTGCACCGAAAGAAAAGAGAAAATTGCTTTACATGCTAATTCTAGAAGATCAAATTAAGAGCCAACAAATTATTTTACACTTTAAGAAAGGGACCATTTGTCTTGCAGAGTTAAACATAACTCTTCAGGGCAAAGTTATTCTACTTAATAATCCTTTGTGGTCAGGTTCTGAAGGAAATGGTTTTTTTTTAAAACTGACTTCTTGTCTTGGGGGGATGTTTTAAATATGGGAACATCTTGAATCTTGTTCGCCTGAATTTAATTCACTGTGCCAGCACTCAGGAACGTGTACAGACGACACGGTCAGGACTAGAAGAGAAGTACAAAATGTACAAAGGGAAGTTCCAGAAGTGTCAGTGAAACTGTTAAAGTATCTTAAATCCACAGCATTGACATTCTAACAAAAGAGAGAGAAGACTAACTTTGCTAAATGCACACACAGGAGCAGAGAGAGAGAGGATTATCTATAAACTGTATGACTATTTATTTGTATTACGGTACAGCACCTAGAAGCCCCAACTAAGGTCATGGTGTTAGGTGTTTTACAAACATAGTGAGAGACACGCCCTGCCCCCAAACAGCTTATACTCCAAGAACATTGGAGGGTTAGAGGGGAAACCAATAATTATAAACTGTGGCTCTTACATCGGGCTCTTCATCCAGGGGGGTCTCAAAGCACATAACAAAGGAGGCCAGTATCACTATCCTCATTTTACAGATGGGGAAAACCAGGGCACTGAAGTGACGTCGCCTTGTACAAGCGCACACAGCAGGTCAGCCACAGGGGCAGGAATAAAACCCAAGGCTCCTGACTCCCAGCACAATACCCCGTTTATTGCTGAAGAGATTGTCTCTCCCTGGTGGGTGTCTCCAGCCACAATCCCAGCTGCCATAAAACCAAGTGAGTCAATTCTTTACCTCTTAGGGGCCCACAGCCGTGGCCTCTCGAGACTGAAGAATGCCTACTAGAAACCATGCAGCCGTTAAGACTGAGCTCGAGTATGTGGGATTACAGGCCGAAAGGAATGATTGTTTAGCCCATTCTCCGTTGATTTCCATGGCATTATACCAGGGATGAATTTATGAAATTGTCCCATATGGTGGTCTGGCTTCTTCCCCTCCCCGCATCACTCTTAGCTCCGGTGAACGACACAGAACTAGTACGCTAAAAACAGCCTCTTAGGAGCAGCTTTTCCGGCTCTCCCCTGCTGCGGTTTCACAAGTGCTCCCCAACTTGCACCTGCTGCTTCGCAGGGGAGGGAGGAGAAGCTCTTGGTCTGTTCTTCCTTCCCTACTTGGGGAGGCCCTGGGGACAGTAGGAGGGTGGGGGTGCTGGAGGCAGAAGCCATGTATTTGGGTTGTTATGGCTACTTCAAGCCAGGAGGGGCCACAGCACCCCGAGTTCCAGCACCGATGTGCCTGAGGCAAGGGAAGCGGCTAAACTATTGACGGTGGCCCCTGGCCTTGAAATAATTGTCGGACCCCTCAAGGTTGAACATAACTAGGAATGGTCTGCGTCCTGCCTAGAGTAAAAGTAAGTGCAGGGGACTGGACTAGATGACCTATTGAGGTCCCTCCCGTCTTATATGTCTGTGATGCTATAAGGCCATTTCTTGGGGCTTTGGTTTCTGAGCTCAGTTTTGGGGGCTCCAGAGTGATTGCTGGGTAACTGGGAGCACAGTAAGCCGGACTGTGCTGTACAAGGAGCTCATTCACACCTTGCAGAGAGCCAGACATTTTTTGACATTATAGATTAAATGTTCATGAATCACCCCTCACTTTGTTTTTCCCAGCAGTGCTTTGCGGACTCAGTTTGCAGACTTTGTTTTAAGACCAAAGTGACTTCTTTGGTCAGGCAGCAGCCCACGCCTTCGACAAAGGTGCATGCAGATTACTCTCACTGTTAAAAAATGTGCACCTTATTTTCAGTCTGAATTTGTCTAGCTTCAGTTTCCGGCCACAGGATCATTTTAGACCTTTCTCTGCTGGACTGAAGAGCCCATTACTAAATATTTGTAGACTGTAATCAATTCACCCATTTATCTTCTCTTCGTTAAGTTAAATAGATTGAGCTCCTTGAGTCTATCACTATCACACAGTTTCCGTTACCCTTTCATCTTTCTCCTGGCTCTTCTCCAAACCCTCTCCAATTTTTCAACTTCCTTCTTGAATGGTGGGCGCCAGAACTGGACACAGTATTCCAGCAATGGCCACACCAGTACTCAACGCAGAGGTAACAACAATTCCCCTGTTTATGCAGCTGAGGATAACATTAGCACTTTGGGCCAGAGCGTCACATGGGGAGCTCATGTTTAGCAGATTATCCACCATGACCACCCAAATCTTTTTGAGAGTCATTGCTTCCCAGGAGAGAGCCCCCATCCCGTACGTATGGCCTACATTCATTATTCCTAGGTATATATACATCAACGTTTAGCTGTATTAAAGCCCATTGTTTGCCCGCACTCCCTTTACCAAGCAATCAAGAGGGCTCTGTATTAGTGGCCTGGTCTCAAATTATTTACCACTTCCCCGAGGCAGGTATAAATATGTAGGCAAGAATCAGGCTAGAGATAACAAGGTTAGTTCAATCAGAGAGGATGAGGCTCTCTTCTAGCAGTTGTCGCCTGATTCTTGCCTGTATATTTATACCTGCCTCTGGACATTTCCACTGCACGCATCTGATGAAGTGGGTATTCACCCACGAAAGCTTATGCTCCAATACGTCTGTTAGTCTATAACAGGGGTCTGCAACCTTTACCACTCAAAGAGCCATTTGGACCCGTTTCCCACAGTAAAGAAAACACTGGGAGCCACAAAACCCTTTTGACATTTAAAATGAAATAACACTCTCTTCTTCCCTCCCCCACCCTCTTCTTCCCTCCCCCTCCCCTCCAGCCGTGCTCTCGCTCTTCTTCCCTCCCTCCCCCCCCTCCGGCCGTGCTCTCGCTCTTCTTCCTCCCCCCCCTTCCTCCCCCCCGCTCCGGCCGTGCTCTCGCTCTTCTTCCCTCCCCCTCCCCTCCAGCTCTTCTTCTTCCCCCCTTCCTCCCCCCCCGCTCCCCCCCTTCCTTCCCCCCGCTCCGGCCGTGCTCTCGCTCTTCTTCCCTCCCCCTCCCCTCCAGACGTGCTCTCGCTCTTCTTCCTCCCCTCCCCCCCCGGCCGTGCTTTCACTCCCCCCCTCCCCCAGCTTGCCTTGCCTTGCCTCCTGCCCCGGCCCCGGCCCGACTCGCACTTCTCCGCCGGCTCCGCCTCGCCTCGTGCCCCGGCCCCGCCTCCGCCTCCGTTCTTCTCCCCCCCCCCCCCGCCGCTCGCCTCTTATTGACCCCGCCCCTCTCTTTCGGCTGCGGCTCCGCGCACTGGTTGGACAGTGCTGGCGGGCCGCATAGAAAACAGTCTGCGGGCCGGTTAAAATTAGAACACACAGGGAGCCGCATCGGAGGGATGAAAGAGCCGCATGCGGCTCCGGAGCCGCGGGTTGCAGACCCCTGGTCTATAAGATGCCACGGGACTCTCTGTCACTATTACCGAATACAAAGTGCATAGTGCTCCCTTTATATTAATTTTGATTATAAATATTTGCACTGCAAAAACGATAAAAGAAATAGTATTTTTCAATTCATCTCACAAGTACTGTAGTGAAATCTCTTTATTGCGAAAGTTTAACTTACAGATGTAGGGTGTTTTTGTTACCTAACTACACTCAAAAACAAAACAATGTAAAACTTCAGAGGCTAGAAGTCCACTAGAAACAAGTTTGTTTTCCTGTACAGTAGATAATGCTGTCTGCTTCTTAGTTACAATGTCACCTGAAGGTGAAAACAGGCGTTCACATGGCACTGTTGTAACCGGCATCACAAGATATTTACATGCCAGATGCGCTAAAGATTCATCTCACTGTAGCTCCGTTGATTTACACCAGTGAGTTGAGAATCAGTCCCTGAAGCTCAGTTTCTACTGTTTTGGGGGATGCTCTGTGTGGCAGTTGACATAATAAAAAAGAAGTTCGGGGCAAGGACTTCTTCTCTCTGACAAGTGCCATGCAAAGTTACGGGGCTACCTCATGTTAGCATCTCCTGAGGAGTTAGGTGGATACACGTACATTGTTTTTACACCGGCCATTTTATGGTCATGGAGCTATATTCTGCACTCAGGAAGACCGCTGTAAATCAGCTGGGGTTTTCCGGGCTTTCAGCCTGGAGTGGGTTTGCCATTTTATGGAACGTCTCAGAGTGAGTCATTTTATTGGTCAGGATTTTAACTACATTCAAGAGCCCGAGTTCTGAGAGATGAGAATTGACCTGACACCCTCTCCCCTTTTTGGAAAAAGGCAGCACAATTTCCTATCCCCTATTTGTTGCCTGGAATCAGCACGGGCTGGAAAATCAGAGAATAGCTGGGAATCTTCGCTGGTTGCAGGATTTCAGCAAAATGTTTCTATTGCTGCTGGAGTGGACAGAGTAGCAGGCTGGGCCTCAGGCAACCTGGGGTCTGGTCCTGACTCTGCTACTGCTTTTTCTGGGTGGGTGACCTTGGACAAGTCACTTCTCTTCCCCATGCCTCAGTTTCCCCCCCTGGGAGAATGGTACTGAGTTACTTTGTAAAGCCCTGTGATATCTATGGATGAACAGTGCTAGCTATTAATGTTAAAAAGGGGGTAATATTTATTTGTCTGCTCTACCTCTATGGCAGCATGCTCCCCCTCCTGCCAAGGGCTCTCCACAGCTCTGGGGATCCCTGCATGGCAGTAGGTATGTGGGAAAAGGAACTGTGTTAATGGCTTGGAGAAAATCCTCATGGCCCAGGGCCCCATGGGGGGTGAGGCAGAAGAGTAATGCTGCCAGATACTGCATTGCTTCTTCCCACAGATCCCCCTCAGCAGAGTGGACCCCTGTTTCAGGGCGGATCCTCACATCAACTGTGTCCAGAGGAGGCCAACAGGGACTGGGGTCGCCAGGGAAGTTTGGGAGCAGAAATACGAGTTGTTCTAAGGACATCCCTCCTTGACAGGGCCATGGAGGAGAGTCTGGGTCCCACTCAGACTGCAACTCTGTCACCTCCCCCGGACTCAGGCTAGAACATTTAATCCGGCCATTTAATGGCCTCTCTCCCAGAGCGATTAGCTTCCATCTCCAGAATCTCTTTCTGAAGAGCAAGACTTTAGCCAGCTCCCCAGCTGGTGCCACTGAGACAAGTCTACAGCCACACCCCTTTAGCCCACTCCCTTCCTTTCCCATGTGCCGGGGAGGGTTTCCTTTCAGTCAGCGCCATGTGGGATAAGCAAATGGCACATCTGACAGGAAGAGGCGCTTTGAGCTCAAGGATGGAGGTGGGTTCTCAGCCGTCCTGTCCTGCCTGAGGAATATGTCCATAAATCAGTGGTGGCGCAGGGTCTCCCACGCCCTGTGCTAGATCCAGCCGGGGAAAATGGAACAGATTCCAGAGGGGAACTACGACAACAGCCCTTCCCCTGTCTCCCTTGCTTCCCTGTGTCTTGACAACTGCCCTCGTTACCACAGGAATGACAGGCACAAAGGCCCCCAGAGGACTAGAAAACACTAGCCCTCAAACTTTATGGAGCCCATATTCAGGAATGGAGCTCAAAGGCCCCCCTGCGTGGCAATGCAGTCAGATGACGGCTCCTGAGGTCTCCGATGAGGCACCGGGAGGGCCTGGTGGGGCTCTCAACTGGAAATCGCTTTCTCTAATAGAAATCCTTTGTTTACGGCCCTAATAGTGGCTGTTAAGTACCAGCCTTCGCCATTTCATTACAGGCAGAAATGAATGGTGGCTGGTGCCACTGTACCTTGCTGTGCGTACGTCGGGTGATTCCGCATGGCAGTTAGTTTGCCGAGCTAAGGAGGAGCGATATATCCTCGATTAATTGAAAACAACTGTGCCAATGATCCGGCAGTTCTGCTATCAGTGGAAATGAGTGTGTGGCGTCAGGACTAATGATGCCTTGGAGAAAAGAGAGGCGCACGACTGTACATCCTATGCAAATGAGATGAACGAGGCAATCCAAAGAAATCTGCTTCTGGCCTCTGCATCCTGGCCCGCTCCCCGCCCCGTTGCATTAGCTCCTCAGTTGAAAGAGATGATGCTTTAATGCCGATGGTCAGCAGATGCAGTTACACCAACCCCACCATGCAAGTGCCTGGAGACCGATTAACCTGATCTGACTGAGATCAGAATAGTTTGGCTGGGTGGGGTTTTTCTATTATTTTTTATTGCAGTGACAGTATATCAAAATGGTCCCCAAAAACCCTGATTCCGAAGTCTGTTGAAGTCAACGGAACTAGTATCAGGCTAAAATTTTCAAAAGTGCCTAATGCCCAGACTGTCAAAGGTATTTAGGTGCCTAATTATCATGTATTTCCTTTAGATGGTCTGGGCCTAAGTGATTTGGGAGTCTAAGTTCCACTTTCAAAAAGTGACTTGGGCATTTAGGAGACTAACTCTTGTGGACTTGCAATGAGACTTACGCTCCTAAGTCACTTAGTGCTTTAGAAAATGTTTCCATATTTAGGAGCGTCTTGGCCAGTCGGTGCTGTGCACGCTCAAAGTATGTTCAGTTTCAATGCCGATTGGACATGCCATGCAATGGGCCCAGACCCACAGCAAGGGAGGCACTTTATGAAATCGTTAATAATAATAATGCTGCCCTAGATCATTGAACATCTTGGGGTCAGCTCCCCAGTGGGAGGAAATCAATGCAACTCCATTGACTTCAGCGGACCACCACCGAGCTAAAGATCTGCCTCATCCACTCCAACAGGCACTCAGCCATCTGGCATGTAGAGGGAGCTTCTGGCCGGTAGATGCCAACTGACCCGAAGGAAAGTCTTACATTGTCGTATTGATATTATTGTTACAAATGCAATAAAATAATTAAAATAAACACGGATGTATTCATTGTTTGCTAAATGAGTCAATCAACCTTCAATAGGTTAATTGTATTGGTAGTAAACGGAGTCCTTGCCAATTTATGCTTGTCATTTTTACATCAAGAAACTATTACAATCAGACCCCATAGTTTATGCAAAACATGCCAACCTGTCACCGCGTGAACAATGTACCAGATTTGGCTTTTGTGTTCCTATTAATACGTGAGGTATTATTATAATGGAGGATTACAAATGATATGCGTGGGAGATCAGATGCACTCTACACTCCTGAGGCTCACGATTTGAGAGCTGCCATTCCTGAACAAGTCAAAATATTTCTCAGCACTCCTGGTTCCCTTTGCCCCAGCAGAAGTCCCCTTCAGAATCAATTGTCTTTACCGGGTGATCCGGGAAACACTCTGTCGAATGGAAACCCTGGGGATGCACTGTTCCGTGACCGGCTGGCGTATTGTGTCTGTGAACAAGCCCATTGTGTGTCTACTTGGGTCAGCACCATCGAGGGAGGGGAAGTTCTGGGATGAGTATCTGGTGTTTGGCTACATGAGAATTTTTTTTCAGTTATACTGGTATAATTAAGTAACTATGGTTCTACTAGTATAATTCCAGAAGAGTGGCGTTTCTCACTGCTTCCCAAGTGACATAAACTGAATTGGAAAAAGGGGGAATTGAAATAAGGGTCTCCACATCAGAGGGTTAGACCAGTATAAATATAGGAGATTAAATTCACCCCTTACCTTATACTAGTCTAACTTTCCTGTGTAGACGAGCACTTCCGTTAGGTTGGGAGTTCCAATTCAAGCCATCTTTTGGCAGTTCAATGGTCTACATTACAGGCGTATTCACTTTGGAACAGTGCTTAGTGGACAAGGACCAAAGGTCCATATAGGAACATATATCATATAATGGTATACAGTAAGGTGTGAATTTTAAGCACTAGAGTTACACCAATATCATCACCATGTGGACATTCATAATATGGTATAAGGAGGCCTTTTTTTCCAATTCAGTTTATGTAGCCTTGGAAGAGTTTAAACTAAACCAATTCATTCTAGAATAACAATGTCCACAGGAGTGTTACACTGACATTACTATAGTGGTTTAATGATACATGGGGATTTTTTCACTGTACACAAACCCTCAGAAAACCAACCTTATATTGGCATTAAGTTGCACCTTTGTTGATGAGCGGAGTCTTGTCACTGTTTAAGTTCCTCGTTGCCCTTTACTCAGCTGGATGGCTCCAACATAATCCTTTTCCTTGGAATCCCGGGTCCTGGTCACCACAGCTCTGCCCTCTCCTCACTGAAGTCCCTTCACAAAAAAACACTTCTCCAAGGACGCTCCTCCATGCTGTTATGTTTAGTTGTCGATTTACTAGCTACAGAACAATTCTCCCTCTGCAAGAAGAAAAAAGAACCTATGCCACATGCAAGCAGTGTGACTTCACCTCTGAGGCCCCCACACCACCATCTTAGGTTCGCCCTTCATCTCTCTCCAGAGGCCCTTCTCCATGTAATGGCCGCCTTCTGTTCTCATCGTTTGGAACTTTGGCACAGGACTATTTTCATTCACTTTGTATAACACCCTCAGCATCTATGTTACCAAGATGGTGCATTGGGAAGGGCATGCGGGGTCACCCCCTCCCCCATTTGCTGCTTGCTCAGTAACACTACTGAAGTTGCCTGCCCTCTCTGCCCCCCCCTCCCACTGTCAGCAGGCCTGGGTCATCTTTGTATGATGCTGTACCAGCAACCCATAATAACTTTCTGCTGGAGCAGGAGAAACTCAGGGAACCCTCCATCCCATAATCTGCCTTCATAGGCTACAAACAATACCGCTTTCCCTCAGAATTTGCCTGGAACATTGCTGACTGGACCGTATTGCACTACAGCCAATTGAATCCCATTATATCACTTGCCAGAGAGCTGAGCTCGGTAATTCATTGCATAGCACAGCTACTGAATTACATAATGCCTCATCGCAGATTAGCCCCATGCCTGTAATACTATTGCCGGCTGTACTGTAGCACAGAGCGTCTGGGGGTAATAAAAGATAGTGGTGAGAATGAAATGCAAACTAATGACTCATTCAGACCCTGGCCTTTTTGAAGGCCCAGCTCCATTATGACAAATTATTGCAGATGTGCAGATGGGGAAGTAAGGGGAGCTGCTATCCCCCTGAGCGCAAGAATAAAAAGGAAGTCCCAGGCCGCCTTTCCTTTCTATTAATGCAGACAAAATGAGAGCCAGCAGAGTCCTGGCTGGCTATGGGAAACGTGGAAGCTCTCTTCTCTGGCAGAGACTGCATTGCAAGGTTGCTTCTTTCCAACCAGAGTGGCCCATCAAATTTTGGGGGATGTTCCAATTGGGAGTAGAAATTGGTCACGATCAGGTATTTCTCTGATGCTGTTTTGTTTATTTACAAACCAGGTACAAAGTCCTGGGTCTCTGAACCAAGAACTAAAGGAGCAGCTGCCTAGCTTGCAGCCCCCAAGCCCCGCTAGCCAACAGACCCGAAAACATGCTCTCTAGCTTTTTCCAAAATTATCCTGTACTCACATGGCCCCCTGTTTACTTTCTTGCCTCTGATCCTCTCCCTGTTCTTGTCTGTCTTCAGTGTGTGTGTGTGCGCGCTCTCGCACACTCACATTCACCTGGCCACATCGGCTAGTGAAGGGGCCCCTCTATTTGCCTTTGTTTCAGGTGGGGCCCCTTCACTGTTTCCTACAACGATCTTAAATGGAAGACTCGCTCCCACATCAGTTTGAACATGGTTTGAACTCACCCCTATAGCCAAATAGGCCATTTTATCACTTAATTGAGTTACCTGTTGTCATGGCAAACTCCTATGTTATTTCATGTGCAATTGCTGTGCAATGCCTAGATTTCACTTGTAGATATAGGTATAGCAATGAGCAGGATAGGAGCATAACATTAATAAATAGTTAGGTGTCATAAGTGTGTACTGGGTATCTAAGTAATGTGATGCCTATAGGCTGAGACCTGTAAGATCTCAGCTTGGTCATAGTAGGCTTCAGGGTTTTTGACATAAATAGATGACCCAGGAGTAACCCTAAGTCAGTCAAGTTACAAGATTACTGTAAGGAGCATAATAGGGGATGTTCCAAGAAAATATACTGCACAATGGACCTGTCTAGACCACGCAAGGCACCTGATTGTAACATCATGGAAAGGTCTGCTCTGACCACGGGTTACCATGGGAACACATTTCCATAAATGTTAATAAGAATAAGGGGAACTAAGAGGACAACCTATAAAAACAGGGCACCCCAAAATTGATGAGGTGAGGAAGGACAGATAAGGAAAAGGAGGTTTGCACTCCCATGCATATGCATAAGGTGGTAGGCATGGTCATAACGAGATAAAAAGGGTTTCCTGATATGGATAGGGTGGGAAGACTCCAGCAAGAACCATCCCCTCCATCAGTGACCTGTTGAGAGATCCACCAGACTCTACAACATCTCTGGCAATGAGAGTATGAATACAGCAGTAGCTATGGCATGGGATCTCTCGGGGTTTGTGCATGTGGTTATAACCTTAATATTCCGCCTAGTAAAATGTATAATACAAACAAGACTTCTTACCTGTGACTGTGTTTGTGGTGACTGTCCTCGGTCTCCATGTGTTCCTAGAGCCTCCCAAGCGAAGAGACTCGTACCGGGTGATTTTCACCCTATTGATCTGAAAACTGTAGTACCCTTGGAGCTGAGCTCTCTCTCTAAGGACACAATAGTTTACCACAGGACTATCAAGGCTATTTCAAATACAGTCTACAACCCAGTAGACAAAGGAGGACACGAGCAGTTAAATTGTATGTGTCTAAGTGTTAGGTCAGGGAACTCAGAAACCAGTGATTGTTTCTAGCTCTGCTACTTGCCTTGCTGACATGTTATGAGGCTGGACTTACGGCTGGTCTATACTAGAAACTTAGATCAACCCAGTTATGTTGCTCGGGGTGAGACAAATCCAGCCTGAGTAACATAGATAAGCCAACCTAAGTCCCTGTGTAGACAGCCCTAGGCCAACAGAAGGTCAACTAGCTGCCTCGTCTCTGAGAGGTGGATATATCATACTAACAGAAGAACCCCTTTCCGCCGCTGTAGTGAGTGGCTGCACTGATGTGCTACAGCAGTGCAGTTGGAGCTGTGCCGCTGTAACATTTTAAGTGTAGACATAGCTGGAGCATTGAGAAAGTCCCTGGATTCCCAGCATGTTTCTGGGTGACCGGTGTTAATGCTGATGTGCCCGGCCAAATGCATCTCAGGCCAATGGATAATTTTAAGTGTAGACATAATGGACAATTATGGGCACAGAAACCCATCCTCTCTGCAGCCTTCACAGATATTGTAGAAGTTCCCTCCAGGCCATTCCCTCATGCGAATTTACCCCTCCATAGACAATATTCTGGATTCTAAATGTTGGAAAACACGACCCCTGTGCAATCCAACACACCTGAACCACAGAGCAGAAGAGCGGGTTCTGAGGAGCATAGTTTGGCCCCGATCCAAACTTCCACAAGTTCTAGGGAAGTTTGGAACTGGGAGCTTGATGCAATTCCCACCCCCCTTTGTAAGATAAGATCTTTGCTGCTAGTATATCTCTGCTTTAAAAGAGAGCGGAAGTACCACTGGTGTAATGGCAAAACTCCCATTAACTTCAACATTAGCAGTGCGGAAGCCAGTAGCCCAAACATTGTTAAGGAAACTAGCCCCACCTGGGAAAGAACTTCCTTTATAACCAGCTCTAAATACAGATTAAATCCTACGTTGGATTCTACCTTTTTTTTGTAAATATTTTATTAATAATACATTAGTTAAGGAATATAAGGACAATTTCTTCTTACATTTTAACACTATTTGTGACATAAGAATAGTCTCTGAAGAAAGAAAATTGTAAATACAGCATGGAACCAAATACAGACGATCTTTTAACAAGATGAAGTTCTGGTTACCCTTCCTTATGCATCATGTAAAAAAAAGTATATTTCATTTAATTTTTAAAATATTAGCAAGGGGAAAATGATAAAGATAGAACTAGACTAAGTGTCTCTTTTCTAACTGGTTAGAAAAGACACAGTGATTCCCACAAAGGGCTCAATTTCTAATGAGAACAAAAAAACATATATCGTGTGATATAAAAATGGTCACTTTCTTATAAAGCGTCCAGCCTGGGCAGATATCAGCGTTATTCGTTATTTACTTTTCAAAAATCAGAAACCCTAGAAGTTTATAAATTATCTCATTTGTTACTATTTAAACCAGAGCTTTACTGTCTGTGGAAAAATAAATCAAACCAACCAAACAAAAAAGTTGACAACCAGATGTTTGTATGTTTCACATGAGAGGAAATTCAAAGAAAAGAATCAGAATTCACAGCAGCATGGAAAGTATATAGTTGTGTAACCAAATGGTAACATTAACACTACAAGACTTACGTGGGGGAGACACATTTGATATTTAAACAATGAAAAAACAATATGCATAGGCAAAAAGCTGTACAAGACTAATCTTTAACGTTACTGAAGGAACGAATGGGTGGGTGGAGGAAAAAATAGTGTTAACTTTTAGTAAGATACATGAAATCTGATGTGTAGTTAAAGGTATCAACCTTTTCTGTGGGTCTGTGAGAAAGGTGCAAGAAAGCTACTTACTTCTGGAAAACATTTCATGATACAAAAATATATGCACTGGTTATTTCAGCTTTGTACACAGAATGCATAATATTAACCCATTTCTCCAGCTTTTAGTCAACAATGTGAATATAAACGCTCAACACGTATAATAAGTGCAGGGGCCAGGGAAACAACCATGTAAATTAGGATACCTCCCTAACCGAACACTGAACATAATCCATTGTTTGCGCTAAGGTGGAAGATCGTGTTAAAAAGTGACTTCAGTACAGTTTTGGGGTCAGGTCTTCAGCTGATGTATACCCCTTGACTTCAAGGGAACGACACTGGTTGACATCAACAGAGATTGTTTCTACCAGTCCAGGGGCACTGCAGTATTCTGATGTTCCCGTGCTGTAAGTTTCACACTCCGGAACCATCCGGTTTGGTGGAATAAGACTAGAGGGGAAGATTGGATGCAAGGAAATAAAGGACCCATGTGATGCAAGCTTTCTGCCTACACAATAATGGTAAATAGCACAAAGAGAATCATTCACACTTTTCATAGCATCTTTCCTCCGAGGATCTCAAAGTGTTTCACTAAGCCGCACAAAACCAGTCAGGTAGATTTGTACGGATAGGGAAACAGAGGCACTGGAAGGTTACGTGACTTCACCAAGGTTACATAGCAAGTCAGTGTGGTAGAGGCGGCAAGCAAATGCCAGAAATCCCTCATGCTAGTTCTATACCCTAGTCATGAAACTCCACTCTCTCCCGAACATGAATTAAACTAAAGAGATGAGATGTGCCGTCACTGAAAGTCAGATGAGATAGTGGTTCAGCAAACAGCATCGAGCATTCCTGTCAGGTGAGGTGCCCCCAAATATTATACATCAATTTACAATAGTTTTGTAAATAGTTTTCCCCTTTATTATTTCCAATTGTATACGAATCACCCCAGTGCTTGTCCCTGGGAGCTTTGCGTGTGTCAGGTACATGACTGGGCCTTTACAGAACATAGGAAAGGGAAATGATCCTTTCTCAGATTTGTACTGTTTGGAATTGGGAAGGGAGGAGGGTTAGTACACTAACAGTTAATCGGGCCTCAATTTCAGAGGCCCGAGGAAATCAGCAATAGCTATTGGCTAGTGAGCAGAGGATTCTGTATATGACATTCACAGCAATCTGAGCATTTAGACCAGTCAAGATTTAAACAGAAAGCTGGTGGTAACCTTAACTATAAGGTAATCACAGTGCTCCATTCTAGTAAACAGCCTGATTTCGAGACTTGGCCTCCTCCCATTTTGCATCCACAATTTAGGAGGGATAAATAGGAACGTCAGAAGTGGCAAAATGGCTCATCCCAGTGAATGATTAACCTAGTCTGTAATTCCATCTCTAACAGTGGCCAGTACCAGATGTTTTGGAGGAAGGCCCAGGAAGGCACACAGACACCCAGTATGGAATGATAGTGCAACTAAGGAAATTCCTTCCTAACCCCAGGCAGCTAATGGTTGGTTTATGCTCCAAAGCAAAAGGGGTTACATCCCTTACGTATTTTTATCCTATCTAATGTAATTGTGGCTTGCTTTCATTGTCCAATGTTTAATCTTTTGATTTGCAAGCCTGCTATGCAATTAGCAACATATCCTGTAGCAGTGAGTTCCACAGCTTAATCATGCATTGTTTAGAATGTATTTCCTTTCAGCCACTTCAAACTGGGTGCTGTGTGTGTCACCCTGCTCTGGTATTATACGAATAAATGAAGAGGAGCTTCCAACTAACCTTCTCTACGCTGCTCTTTATTTAAATACCTGTACTGCATCCCTCACTAAACTACGGTGCAAACTTTAACTAAGCTAAGTAAACAGTGCGCTATGTGCACTACTCCATTGTACACTAGGTTCCGTTCATTACCAACTCCTCCGGTGCCAGCCACAAGTGGCCATTTCCTGGCTGTTGCCAATAAGGCAGGTTTGCGGAACTGCAGCCAGGGAAGGCAGGTCACAAACCCACCTGTGCCCGGGTGCCTTTCCTCCAAAAGCAGTTCTCAGTAAGCGACGTGCTGTTGCCAGTATCTGCATCCCATTAACAGTAAGGACAACGGGACAGGACTGGTTCCCAGCAAAATGTTGCTATTAATCAGACATCGTTAATATCAGGGTTGCTATTAAGCAGCATCCGCTGTACTTTCCTAGCCTTAGTACGGGGAGTACTGCAAAGACAGAGGTTCGCTCGATGCAAATCCACGTTATCTGTGGGAAATGGTGAGCTTTTCACCACAACTGTATATTGCTCTATTTTATTCTAATCTCCTCTGGAAGCCTTTATCCTGTTCTGTACCTTTCTCTGCACCCTTTCCATTTCTCCTAGATACAGTCTGAGCAGTGGTATCCAGAGTTGCATATTGCCTCCAAGCAGAGTGAGTCTCATCAATTTGACAATGGTACTCAGTATTTCCAGTATTATTCTCTGTCCCTTACTTAATTAAGCCTCACATCTGGTTTTGCTTTTATTTTCTTTGACCGTGGCTGCTCACCGAGCACATGTTTCCAGTGTATGGGCAGCTAGGTCTATTTCCTGAGTGGTTCCAGTTAATTTAAAACCTATTGACATGGATGGAGAGAAATGTAGGCATGGCTGAGGTCATTAAGACGTGATTGGCAGCTGCTGTCCCACATGGCACCGTAGACAGTTGCACCTGAAAATATTTGCCTCACGGAATTGGGAGAGTGAGAAATTTCCACCCACGAAACAGGAAGCCAGGTGGAGGCCGCATTCGGAACCAGGCACCTCGAAAAAGGCTCTTTGGGAACAGCAGCACTACTCCTTTTTTTAAATTTAGTTCTTGAGCACAGCAGCCCTCTTCACTGACCCTATCATCCCATGGGATTGGGGCAGGCATTCCTGAGGGCCTAACAAATGACAGTTACGACTGTCCAGCAGGGATCTCAGGGTTTGTATGTACGGAGAGCAGTGCGCAGCAAGCGGGGGTGTAGCATTCTAGGCTGCCAGGCACTCAAAGTCCCCTTGTGCACTCTGAACTACTGCAAAGCGGGGTCCACACAGCCAGTTAGTGTTAGGTAGGCCGCACAGGAAGTCTCTGTACACACAAGCCCTCACGCCGCTTGCCCCTTCAGGGTGGTGGCGCTGGGAGCAACGTAGGTTGCCTTTTGTGCCACTTAGTGGCTGCTCATGGAATGGGATTCAAGAGGCAACTCTAGGCCCCCAACCATCTTTGGGGCTGGGCAGGGAATGGAAAGACAGAGCTGTGACGGATACCACATACAGTGCTGGGGACACAAGTCATAGGTTATAGAAGGGTGGCCCAAAGGCAGGGGAAAGCAAGATCATCAGACTCAGATTAGAGCCTACCAGGGCCTGACCCATTGGCTTGAATGGGTGTTGAGAGGGTCCTGTTAGTACAATCCTATCACTGTACACGCAATCAAAGGGAGCCTTGAGAGTAGCCAGGGCAGGATCTGACTGCTCAAGGGGAATTAACATGAATGGGGGTTACAGGCACGCACCATGGAAAGAACAAAGCACGGCAGGACAGGCGAGCCCCCTTCCGCTACATCCTGTCAGAGCTGATGGGAGAAGAAGGCGTCCTTCATATCTATCCACCTTAACAAAACAGAGGCCTTCGCGGACTCTTCTCCACGATAGTCACAGCTAATGGGACCTTTTGCAAGCAAATAATGATAAATTAAAGGGATTCAGTCAGGTCAATTCTGCTCCAATTATAGGGCCAGACTGCAATACTCTTACATGAAGTGGTATCTTGAGTAGCTAACAGGGCTGCCTGTGGAGCATGGGGTTACCCTCTGCTAGCAAGGGTGATCCTGTATCACCATCTGGACTGAGATGTGAAAACTTTTTACAAAGCTTCAGATCAGCACAAAGGTCTCCAGGATATTTTTCTGGCTAATTCAAATGGAAGCAGGGTTGGGGTTTGTTTGTTTTTTTGCTTCACTGTTTAACCAACAAATGGCTAAATCCTAAGAAATGCTGGGCATCTGCTCAGCACCTGCAACGGCCAATGAATTCAAAGGGAAGTGAAGATCCTCAGCCCCTCTCAGGATTTGGCCCAGTGTTCGCCGTTCAGGAGTGGCTGTGTTTTCAGAATCTGAAACTGGCCCGAGACAAGGTAGGATTGAAACGAAACCGACTCCTTTCTTTCCAATGGGTCAAGCGGCGAGACATGCCCATAGGAAACAGCCTAAATGCTGAAGAGTAAATGAGACGATTTAAAATCTGTCTGTGATCCTTGAAGGGGCATTTTAAACAAGAAAGAACGTGGGTTGTTTTTTAAACATGGCACTGTCCTTTTAAGGGGATGGCCTTGCTCTGAGCAGTGGGTGTGAATCCCAGCGTAAGGAGACATGCGCGGCCTAGTGGCCATCCACCAAGCATGCTAAAAATAGGGCGGAGTGCAGTGCAACAAGCTACGATGTGAGTACGTGGCATGGGTGTGTAGTCGGGGAGGCTAGCTCCTCCCACAGCTCGCCCACCTGTGGCTACACTCCATTTTTAGTGCTCTGGCTTTCTGACAGCTAGTGTAAGCCGAGGTGATGCGGGGCGAGAGGCAAGCGGGGTTTTATGCCTCTCCCCTTCTCCTGCCCAGATTAGCAGCTTGGCTTGTATTGAGCATGCTCAGTAACGTTGTTGATGCCGGCTGCCCTCACTCTGCCCCCCACTATCGGCAGGAACGGGGTTGTCTCTGAGTAAGTCGGTCTCCTTGAGAAGGGCAGCAGATGGCCCATCTCGAAGACGCAGCCTAAAAATCCATTTTGGCCAAGCTTGTCAGAAGCGACTTGTGATTTTGGCTGCTGAATTTTACCCACTTTAAGGGGGCCGGATTTTCAGCAACGGTTGAGTTCCCCACTCGGGCAATCCGGCCTCTTTAAAGTGTCTCTTTAGTTGGGGTTGGTCCTGCTTTGAGCAGGGGGTTGGACTAGGTGACCTCCTGAGGACTCTTCCAACCCTGAGATTCTATGTCTCAAGTTGAGCCTTAACAACCCGACACTCCCCAAATCCCATTTGAAAACACATCAGCTCTTCATTTTCTTTACCAGCATGAGCCCCTTAAAAACAAATGGCTGCTAACCATCGCCCCATCTGAGATGGCCTTTTTGAGACGCACACGGTGTTCCAGCCAAACGTGCCCGACGGACCAGTCCAAGAGCAGGTGGTCCTGCCATCACGTATTCAAAAGCAACAAAAGAAAGAGAGAGACTTAACATCTGCAGCACTATTCATTAAAAAATAGTTAACAACCAGTGCAAACATATTCTTTAGAAAAAGGCAGTATAAGAATAAGTTAAAAACTAAAATGGACTATAACAAAAGAGTCAATCTACTGCTTTTTTTTTTCTCCAACAGACATGAGGTAGTTGTGTTGTTAAGGAGGAAAAAATAAAGAGAGAAGTAGTAAAAATGCTACTCTATACCACACGCTACTCCACTTTATAAAATTAAATAATATAAAGATGCTCCGAGGAAATAAAAATACATTGTCGTACTTTAAAAGGAGAGAGACGTACCTAAAACGATAGGTACAAGAACCTACATCACACAAAGTCCAGCCTGGTGAAGTGACCGAGAAGCCGGATAAGGTTCTATATAGGACAAGTGGTTAGAGGCACTCGCAGAGTGTGTAATAAAAGGCCACTACATCAGCCTGCTAGTAACATTACTGTGGTAGTGTGCAAGGGGATCATTAAAATCATTTTAACCGTGGGCGAGCGGAGAAGGTCTACGGCTCAGTGCCTTTCGGCTGGTGCTTGTCTCAACCCCTGTGGGCGCATGCTTCGCAAAACACATCGCAAGCTGCAGAAGGCTAGGCCAGGGACCCCGCAGGCAAAGAGTAACATTGGAGAAGATGCTTACTGTGTTCTCCCTCTTTCCAAAATACCCCGGCACTCCCCATCATGGGATAAAAGGAAACAATGGCACCGGCTGAGGGCAGAAGGTTCTGTTTTAGTCACTTCAACAGGAGTTGGATTGGGCCCACAGCAATCTACATATCGATTTACTTTGTGTGTACTTAGGGCTGTTCACCTGTCCAGGAACCTGAGCCTCCGAGGTGCAGAGCATCCTCAGCCTCACTGAATTCACAGCGAGGTGAGGACACACAGTAGCTCTCTGGATCAGGCCCCCAGTAACTCCCGCCTACTACTTCTAGCTCTCCCAAGGTGAAAATCAGATTAATTTCCTCTTTAATGGTTATGGGCACGCGTCACATTCTCAGATGCTGAGGATGAATTGATTAGCGCAGAGATACTACACAGAGGGTCATCCTGCTGGCCTGTGGGAAAAGCTTGGCACTTGACTGGCTGGACTTCCCCTCGATCTTCTTGAAGACAGTCCAAATCCCCGCTTTCCATAGAGTCCAGACTTTCTCCGTGTCTGTGGAAACCATTGGTGAGCCCATGAGGGCCGGCGGCTTCCATTTTGTTAGTCTTTCTGTCAGTACTTAACAGGGCATTCTGGGTTTGAAGCTCAGGTTTGCCTAGAGAGTCCACTAATGCTTTGCAGCCTCTCTGCTTGGCACTTGGGGAGGCGGGAAGGGGCTGCTCATCGGAGGGCACCTTTTCTGGGTCACGATCCTCAGGGTCTGCAGCATCCAGCGTGTGAAGCTGAGAGTCGCAGTCTCTGTCAGAGGCTGAGAAATCGGAATGGACGATGACCTCAGCTTCCACTTGATGGAGGCTGATGGGTGGTTGATTCTTTATCATTTCGTTCTGTTAATAAGCAGAAAATAAAGGGAGAAAGTGACTAAATTCAGATCATTCGGTCACTGGATCCTAACAAACGTGGGAGCACCTGAGTAATCCCATTGATTTCAATGGGCCTATGCACATGCTTAAAATTAAGCGTGTCTTTATATGCCTCCGTGGATTGGAGTCTCCAACACTGCTCAAGATATAACAAGAGCAATAGCCAAAGTAGCCAAAGACAGAATGGCTTTGTGGTATAGCAGCTTTTCGGCATAATAGCTTTGTTCTTCTCAGAAACAAGAGCATATGCTCTTTTTCAATGCAAGCAACTTTTCCAAGCCACCCTTTTCAGGTCTAAAGTCAAGAGATGCCAGCATTAAACCCAACCCGATTTTCCAAAATGCCAGTGGAGTTTAATTGCATTTTTCCATCCGCGTTTGGTAATAAAGTTGGAAATAAAACATGCAGCTCAGAGACAGAGCTCACTGTATACCCCAAATCAAATATGTGATTTAAAAAAATAAACATTGGGCGGTGTCATTTTCAAAGACAAACAATCTCACAAAAGCCTATTCATATCAATAGCCCAAAGCATTTCTGGGTGTTTGTCCACATGGCTTTAGACGGTTGTGATTCCATCAATGATTTCAGGGGGAAAAATATATTCTGGGGTTTGAGCTTGGCAAGTGAGCAAGGCTGGAATGGCTTTCCCAAGACTGTGTTATAAAATGTATTTGCAAATCTGAAGTCAACACACGCAGGGCATGACATTCGTCTCCCCCGTGTGGCTTGCTGATCCCCGGTGCAGACACTATGCCCAGAGCGCTCATTTACAACAGCGGAAGCATTTTCTTGGGAATGAGTGTGGGGAGCGTAACAGAATTTACACTGAGAACGGGACAGGAGGACTACTTCCAGATACGTGTACTCTGCACTTATACATCCCCTTCCATCACAGGACCGCCAGATGCTTTGGAAGCCTCACAACACGTATAGCGACAGGTGGGGAAACTGAGGCACAGAATGGAACAATGACTTCCATAGGTTACCCAGTGAGTCAGCAGCAGAAAGGGGACTAGACTCCAGGATCCTAGCAAACTGTATCAGGCGTTGACTTAGAAGTGTGGCCAATAGTGTACAGTGACATTAAATGGCTGGATAGCAGTACGGCCAACCCTAAGCATTCAAAAATAATGAATCGGGTTCCAAAAACTAATGAGGGTTTAAAAAAAGGAAAAGTGTGGGGTTTCTTTTTATTTGCTTTTGGGTTTTGAGCCTGAAGAGCTCATTATTTCAAGCATGAGGGGTTTGAAATGTACCATTTATTTTTTTCAATGGAAGCTGGGAGTCTCACATAATCACATGACTCCAGGAACTGGGACATTAAGGGAAAACCCCTCCAGCAAATATAGCAACTGTCAAATTGTGAGAGTTGAAAATGTTATAATAATAGTAAATAAAACAAGGAAGACTTTGTAGCACCTTAGAGACTAACCAGTTTATTTCAGCACAAGTTTTCGTGGGCTATAGCTCACTTCATCGGATGCATCCGACATAGCACTTTTCATCAGTAGATCTTTAAAAGGAGGTGAGCATCATGACCTCCAGTGTACAGCTGGGGAACTGAGGCACAAAGCATTGTAGTAACTTGCTCACAGTCACCTAGCAGGCCAGTAGCCAAGCCAGGAATAGAAGTCAGATGTCCTGAGTTCTAGTCCAGTATTCTATCCTATTACAAAACATGAGGCACCCAAGTTGACTATTCACTTTTGAAAATGGTGGCCACAGTGTACAAGCAGAGCAATATTTGCTAGTTACCATAATCCTATTTTGAAATTTGCAAAAGCTGTTATAAAACAAAGCACTTAGAATCAGAAAGAACAAAACGATTTCACTCATGCAACATTTAAACAGTGTCCTATGTACTTGGGTCCTTTGCATTTATTTTTAAGCAGGGAGTTACTATATTAGACTAAAATGTGTTAACTACACAGATTTCTCTATTTTGGAAGCCCATGGAGAGTCTCCTAGACAATTAGCTTTAAAATCTTTTCAATGCTTAATATGGCCTTTGCTGGTTAACAACTTCACTTATTGAAAGGAAACAATCCAAAACAAGGAAGTGAACTATCCTATGTGTAACTTTCCGGCTTCCTATTTAAGTCAATTTTGTGTAACATTTACATATCTTAACACTTCTCTCCCTTTGTTGACAAACACTGATGGGTAGCTAAACTGTGATGTAAATGACACTCTATAATCGGGTTGTAAAACATTGTCTCAACTCTCTACACAACATTAATTACATCCTGTGTATAACTGATTTTCACACTGCTATCTAGGAAGGAAGCTTAGGTACTTATTAGAGGAGAGAAGACAAAATCTCAAAGCAACCCCAGGAAAACCTCTTGCTGAGTTTATATCACATTGCTTCAATGGAGCCTTGACACAGATTATGATATTAGCAACTGCTTCATTCTGTATTCCCGAGTTTGAGAACTCAACATCAGAAATGTTAATGTTGATTTTCAGTTGTCTTGGAACACAGAGGAAGTTTTCTAGATGACTGGAACAAAGCAAATGTGTCAATATTTAAAAGGGATGACGCAGGTAATTATAAGGCTTGTCAGCCTACCATCGATCCTGGCCAAGATAATGGAGCAGCTGATATGGGACTCAATTAATAAAGAATTAAAGGAGGGTAATGTAATTAATGCAAATCTACAAGCATTTATGCAAAATAGATCCTGTCAAACAAATCTGTTTGTTTTTTTAATGAGATTACAAGTTTGGTTCTATGGGTAAAAGCACTGATGTAATACATTTAGATTTCTGCAAGGCAAATTGACAGTACCACACATTTTGATTTAAAAACTAGAACTATACAAAATGAACAGGGAACACATTAAATGGATTAAAAATTGGCTAACCAATAGGTCTCAAAATGTAATTGAAAATGGGGAATCATTGAGCTGGTGTGCTTACAATGGGGTCCCGCAGGGATTGGTTCTTGGTCCTACGCTATTTAACATTTTTATCGATGGCCTGGAAGAAAACGTAAAATCACCACTGATCATAGAATAAATATCAGGGTTGGAAGGGACCTCAGGAGGTATCTAGTCCAACCCCCTGCTCAGAGCAGGACCAATCCCGCTGTCCCTGACAGATTTTTACCCCAGATCCCTGAATAGCTCCCTCAAGGATTGAACTCACAACTCTGGGTGCTAAAGGCCAATGCTCAAACCACTAAGCTTAAACACCCAGGAGGTGTTGATGACACAAAGACTGGGAGAGGGGTAAATAATAATGAAGAGGATAGGTTTAAACTGATTTATAAACTGATTTAGACTGATCTGCATCACTTGGTAAATTGGGTGTATGCAAACAGAATATGTTTTAACACAGCTAAATGTAAATGTATACATCTGGGAACAAAGAACGCAAGCCATACTTACAGGACAGGGGACTCTGTCCCAGAAGCGGTGACTCAAAAAAAATGTGGGGGGCGTGGTGAATAATCAACTGAACGAGCCCCCAAAATGACTCTATGGCCAAAAAAGCTAATGTGATCCTGGGAGGCATAAAGAGGGGTATCTCATGTAGGAGTAGAGAAGTTATTTTTCCTCTCTATTTGGCATTGGTGGACTACTGTGTCCAGTTCTAGTGCTCACAAAGGATGTTGATAAACTGGAGGGGGTTCAGAGAAGAACCACAATAATGACTGAAGGATTAGAAAACCTGCCTTATAGCAAGAGACTCACAAGCCCCATCTCCTTATCTTAAAGAGAAGGTTAAGGGGTGAGTTGATTACAGTCCATAAGTATCTACATGGGAAACAAATATTGAATTATGGGCTCTTCAATACTGCAAAGATATAACATAATCCAATGGTTGGGCATTGAAGCTAGACAAACTCAGGCATAAATTTATAAGGTTGAGAGTAATTAACCATTGGAATACTTTACCAAGGATTTTAAAATCAAGATTGGATGTTTTTCTAAAAGATCTACTCTAGGAATTTGTTTTGGGAAGTCCTATGGCCTGTTATGCAGAAGGTCAGACTAGATTATCACACTGGTCCTTTCTGGGTTTGGAATCTATGGGCTGGTCTTCACTACCTGTCGGATCAGCGGGTAGCGATCGATCTGTTAGCGATCGATTTCTCCCATCTGGTGAAAACGCGAGAAATGGATCGCTCGCGGCGCCCCCGTCAACTCCGGAACTCCAGCTTGCCAGGAGGCGCAAGCTGGAGTCGACAGGGGAGCGCGCCGCCGACTGCCGCCACCATGAGGATGGCAGGTAAGTCGGCTGCAGATACGCAAACTTCAGCTACTTGATTCATGTATCAGCTGAAGTTGCGTATCTGCAGTCTATCCTCCCCTGTAGTGAAGACCAGCCCTCTGAAACCTGAATTTCCTCCTGATCTGTAGACAAAGGATCATGGAAATTGCTTTACACTACCTTTCAAAGGAATTTAAAACAACCCTTGATTTTTGACTCTTTCTATAAGCAAAAATGAAATTCCTTCTCCAGGTTGGAATACAGTAGATGTTAATAACTCTCTATACTGGGTACTATAGATCCTAACTCATCTTATGTGTAAGTTTATTGCACTGCTACATAAAAAACAAATCTGTTTTCTGGAGCCTGATTTCTGCTCCCCAGATGAGAGCACTGCAGACTCCTCATCTGATTAACAAGGATTAATCTGCTCCACTCCCCGCTTGGCCACCGACTCAAGACCACAAGGACTGAGGAAAGCAAGGCAGTGAGAACATGGGGATTGCAGGACCTCTCAGAGAGACACAGAGGACTCCCTGAAAAGAAAATCACGTATGCGAATCACGCATCACATGGAGCAATGGAACATCAATTGGGCAATGGAACAAAAACCATAATCAGCAAACTGAGACTAACTCTAAAGGGTAAATATCCTCTCTCCCTCTACAAGCAGGGAAAAGACGAAGGGACACCTAACAAATGTACCGTAGTGCACAAGTGGCTGACACTAAAATACCGAAGACACCCACCGTAAGAGCATCGTACACCAGGGCTTGTAGCAAAAGCTTTTGTCCTGAGTTAGAAGGAGGCTTCAATGTTCCATTTACAGCAGCAGTAGGCTCTTTTGTAATGGCATCTCCACATCTGGCTATGCTACTTGTCCAGTTCTGATTAATTGATTTAGTCCATGTAGACTGCAGAATAAAAAGGAAAGCAATTATCAGATTATTTCAGATTCGTATCCCTCCAAGCCTGAAAGACCAGGCAGTTCAACACACAAAAGAAGTTGGAGAAATGCTGTATGGCTCAAAGATGTCGGTTAAATGCAGCCGACACACTTCCAATAATGTCACAATAACACCAGCCCTAACAAACTGACAATATTACCACAGGACATGGAGATTTAGTGCACTGATTTGTTATGGTCCGACGCAGAGCAAGTGGATAAGTGTGATTTTCTTGGCCCTGACCCAATATTTCTAATTCCTAATTCCTGGGTCACATTACAAGAAGAGTTCATGCTCCAACTCTAATAAAGGGATCTCTGCTGATTTCATAGCTGTGAAGACCAATAGGATGCAATGTATCACGTAGCACCACATTGCATGTATCTTTCCTCTGAAGACCCAATTCAAGGCCCATTGAAGTCAGCGGGGAAATGCTTTTATCTCAATTGGTTTGGCATCAGACCCTACTGCATGTACATACCAAGACACTAGGGCAGGGGTGGATAAAGACCTCCATGTTACATGCAGAGAAACTCAGGCACAGAGAGGCTGACTTGCCTAACGTCTAATAGTGACTCAGTAGCAAAATTAGGAATAGAATGTAGGTCTCCAATACTCCACTCTGCCTCTTTTTCTTAAAGTTCCCCTGCGACAGTTAGAATCTTTTAGCTTTTTATTATTTGAGCTTTTCCATTTTACATATTTTATATAAGGAAGGATCCATTTTGCCCCAAATCTTCAGCTGAACTTCTGTCCGGCTTCCTCTTGTGAGTGCATATGCAAAAACTGCACACTCACATCTATTCACCCACAATTTGCAGGTACAAAAACCTGCACAGACATCTTGAAATGTTTAACACCATTAGAATGTGCACCTGCAACTCCATTAAGGTGAATAGGTTTTTCAGGGGTACATTTTAACTCTTGTGCATGCAGAGGTGTTCAAAGATGTAGGTAAGTGTTTGTACCTGAAACATGCAGCACTTGTGTGTTTGTGTGTGTGTGCACATAATTTTGTGTGTACGCACGTACAGACTGAGGGTGAAATATCAGGTGCTTTATATCAATTAATTCTGCTACGAATCTCATCCTAGGAAACCTGGCAGTAGCAAAAGCAGATGAAGCAGTCGGGTTACTTTTGAAATGCAGTTTCACAGAAATTGTTACACTTTGGCCAATTTATATTCACACACATCGTTAGCAAAATGGTTAACCAAGTTCAGCAGCAACAATCAATACATACACTCAGTGGTGACAAGTTAATGTCAGAGTTACTGTGTATTATACCAAAATGGAATGGCCTAAGCCAATCAGAGGGCAGGGACACCACATGGTTACTGACTCACTGATGGACATCATCATTTTCAGTACGTGCACACTATACAAATCCCTGCACTCTCATTGGCTACTGCACTTAGAACTCACCATCCACATGACCACAACAAACATGGCTGCCACAACTTCTTGTGTCATCCAGAAGAAAAACCCAATTACATCGCAAAAAACATCTCACTGAAATTAGACATTTCAGTATAATAACCGCAGTGCCAGGTGCTTCCTCTTGACCCCATCACAACTGTCTTCTGGGTTAACAAGTCACCTTTGACCTTGGATTTACTCAGCTCCCAATATAGTTATCACCTCATAAACAGGACGTACCTTCATATTATTCTCTATTCACGTTATTTCACGGTAACAACACAGTAACTCTTCTGGAAGAAACAGTAACGATTATTGGCTATCTATGAGAATACGCAATAAGGAACACTTTCATTTAGGACTATGAATGTGATTTAAGTAGTAACTTTGCCATAGCAATTATGGACATTTACCCATAACACATCAGATAATTCTCTCCAGCTTTGCCTGGTATTATACTCTCGACGTTTTAACGCCAGTACTTTTTGAGATGGAAGGATCTAAGCCAAAACTCGAGTTCTAACGGTGCATCATTACGATTATTTATCTACCACTGTAAGTGCACAGGGCTGCACAGTAAATTCATTGAATTTTTTCTTTGAAAGCTTTGAGAGTTACCACCACCTGGAGAAGCACATATATACTGGTTCAAACTGGATTGCCCAGAGACCCATAAAGAAAGGATTTGGACAAACTACCTGATTTTAAACGGATTCAGAGCCATCTTTCTGATCCACCAAACAGACAGGACCTTCTGTCTAACATGGGGCCCAGTCTTTCAAGGGAGAGGTTGGAAGATTTTGGCCTACTGAGGCCCCATAAGACTAATGGGTGACCTCTGGTAAGCTTTTAGCAGGTGTATAGGACCTCTTATTGTTGCTATTGTGTTTTCTCTGTAACGCTGTCATCTTAAAAAGAAATGTGCCTGCTTAGACCAGGGCTACACTACAAACTTAGATCGGTATAACTACAGCGCTGAGGGGTCTGAAAAATCCATGTCTGAGTGACTCAGCTATACTGATCTCACCCCCGCCTCCCTGGAATAGACAGAGCTTTGTCAACAGAGCTACCGCCTATTGGGGAGCTGGATTAACTGTGCAGATGGGAGAAGTTCTCCTGTCGGCATAGTAGTGTCTTCACTAATGCGCTACAGCAGCGCAGGAACGAGTGATGGGAATAAGCCACCAGTCACATTTGGGTTGATCAAAGGGGATGGGAGATCATCCAAGAGAAAATTAGAGCCTCTTGGATCTAGGCTCAGAGAGAAGCTGATTTATGGGGAACCTTCATGGTGAAGGGAAAAGCTTGGATTTTATTGTGGGTGAATACATCAACTCCCCACTGGGAGAAATGTTAGACAAGAAAGAAACCAGGAACAGTTCTAAACTACTGAAAATTAATTCAGTGATAGAAACAAATGGGCTTTGGGGGAAATAAATGGATCTTTCAAGCGCTGTCTGATGGCATCATTTACTCTGGTGATTGGAACAACCCGTATTTCGCACTACGGAAAAAGACGCACCACACAAATACACTATCAAGACACATTCGAGCCGAGGTACGCATGAATGGATTGCCTGCTTGAAGTTAGAGCCCGGGGGGAAATGTGGTGCTTCACCAATAAAGGGGCACAAAATTTGGGGAGGGGGGTTTCTTTATTTTATTTTTTAAGCAGACCACCAAGCTATTCTTAGTCAAGCTTCAAATCCCCCAGGCAACCAGTGTTACCTTTTTGTAGATCTAATTAAATTATATGGGCTGAATGCAATTTGTTCTGGGTTCTCTTGGCTTCCCCTTGCAATAAACTGTTGAATGCACACCTCTGTGCGTGGGAAATGGGTGCCCTTAAGAGCTCAAATTATTTCACAGCTCAGACTATTAGTTCATGGACAGAGTTCATTTCTTGGCAGGTCTTGATTTTACTGGGCAACCTTGTGTTTATGTGGACTCACCTTTTTACCAAAAGCTTAGCGTGGATAGAGCAACTCCTCTTTCTGGCTTGGAGGTTAGGCAGAAATGTAGCCCCATTTTTCTTTGGTGGTCTATTTGCCCCACAAAGAATAAATGCCCTGAGAACAGGAGAAGAGCATGGATGGCGGTGAGGGGTGGGAAGTTTAAGGTTTAAATGGAGGAAAATCTCTCTTCTTTTCTCTCTCTAGATCTAATGCCCAGTGAGTCTAGCAGAGAGCTTGTGTCCAGCTGCAAGAGCAAAGAGGCTTCTGACACGAGTGTGACCTTGTATGAGTCATTTGACCTCCTTGTGCCTCAGTCCATCTGGCTGGAAATAAGGTAGCAATGCAGGACCAGATGTTGCACGTAAGCCGAGCATTCCAAAATGTCAGCCACTGACAAAAACCAGACGTTAGGCCGGGTTGTTGGGGCTGGCATCAGGCAAATAAAAACAAAAAGCTCCTGTATATGCTTGGTTCTGAGCACCCTCGGCCCACTTTGACTTCAAACAGCAGCTGAAGGTTCTTAGCATCTCGCAGGATGAGACCTTTCCGGATACTAACTGCTTTGCACAAAAATCTCTAGAGCCAAACCTTGCTCCCACTGAAGTCCCATCACTACAGGATCAGAGGCCAGCTATCAAAGATGTTGTTTCTGCAGCAGTGAGCTTCAGAAAGAAGGCGCGTCAATCCGAAGCTGTCGATTTCAGGCGTTCGTTTTCAAAACTAGGAATATGCTGATCATGGTGACAGCATCTCCGCTCACGGTCACTTCCCGTCCATTAACAATACAGTCTGTTATGGACCAATGCCCCCTGCCCCGCTCCCTTGTTGGGGTCAGCGATGATTAAACTAACCGTACGTAATGAGAAAACAGACAAGTGATCACATATTGGGATGCAACACGACAAGGAATATTAATAAATGAAGCAGCATTTAATTACCCTAATTTGCTCCTGCTGCCATCTGAATGGCTTTGTGCAGATAGGCCAATGACGGGTAGATTATGAGCTTTTTCCAGAGAACATATCTTTACTGAGCAAATAAAGTCTGGATGTTTCAGACTAGAAGGTGTACACACACACACACACACACTTATAGATATCTGCATGCCCACACACACTATCAGAGATTCCTCCACACACATAATACATCCCCACCTCGTGCATACTCGCACGCTTTTTGTAGGCTTCCTGTGCAAACCAAAAATGTGGAAAGAAAAAACAACCCCGGTGCAATCCCCAAAGGAGCAACGGCGAGCGGAAATGTCAATCTGCCATGTTTATATAGGTTTTGATGACTCTGGGAACAGACTGTTGAGCTCCGGCTGAAATTAGCTGTGATGAAGAGCAAAGCTTTTTTGCACCGGTTTGCTATTTTCAAACAAACACACACAAAAACCCAGCCGCTTCACCAAGCAACCGTATACCGTGTTACTCAGGCAGGTTCCATTTACAAAAAAAATTCCCCTCCTCGGGAGCTAATATCTCCTAGGTCAAACACTTGCAATTAGCTCCAGGTCTGTTTAGCTTAGTTTGAGACGGCTGGGGGAGAAGTTGCAGAACATCAGGAAAATGGTCTCTGGACTTTTACACCGTATGAACTAAGGAACGGAGTGTCAGTCTCGGATTTAATTTAGAGGCTCAAGAAATCACTCTCTGAATAACAAACTGTTCGCTTCAAAACGAGAGAATTAATATGTAACCGTCTTCCAATAAATGGCCGATAGCAAAGACATTTTAGTTTCAGCTAAACTCATCAAAGCAAATAGACTTTTTCACTGTAACCTCTTTGTAGTATCAACAACTGCTGGTAAAAATGATATTGGTTCCTGTTTTCTTCACCAACAAGAGCTTGTGATTTCCTGCAACTCTGTTAGCTGGGGAGGGGTCACATTAGAATATGTACATAGCCATTTATATCCTGCGTGCCAAAGGAGTCTAAAGAACACTGCCATCACATCATCAGCCCACCCTGAAATCGTATTTGCTTTGGGATCACATCTGTTTAGACTCAATCCCGTCATGCAAGCATACAGACATCATGGTAGGCAGCAGGGATAGAACCCAGGAACATTGGACCCCAATACGATCAGGCCTCTACCACTTGAGATAAAGGAGACTTTCTGTTAGCTGTCAGGAGGAGTAGGGCTCTTATTTAGAACTGGTTGGGAAACGTCCCCCTCAGCAAATTTCAACTAAAATGGAAAAAAAGGGACCAGACTATATCTCCCATGATGCACCACTCTCTACCCTCTTCCTGAGCCTCTGTAGTGCATCATGGAAACTGAAGTCCACTCCGGAGCATCCCCTCTTAAGAATGGTGGCATGAGGCAGTCAAACTACAACTCCCATGAGAGACTCCAGTATTGTCTCTCAGTCAAAAAATGTTTGGCGTTGGTGTTGAAAATGTTTGATTTTTGAGTATGAAGTGTTTGAACGAAGAGTTTCCATGGAGAGCATACACATTTTACAAACCACTTCATTTAGTCAAAATCATTTTCGACCGAAAACGTTCAATCTGCCCCATCCAGTAAGGGGAGACAGAGCTGTACCGGCCTTAGCCACTCCATTACAAACATCATCTATCGCCTGTCCTGTTGGATCCCGAAGGCAGTGGTGTTTAGGAGTTGTATTTGGGAGGGAAAGGGAGATGTGGGAGATGGGTCAATGGTGGGACTAGTTAGCCTGCTGGTGCATTTGCAATTCCCCCAATGACAAAGTGGAAACCAGCATTTTAAGACGACGCAATGCAGGACAGACAAAACGAGCATGACCCTTCTCTGGCTGAAACAGCTGCCAGCACTACGCAGGAGCGCCCCCAACTGGCCTCTGCTAACAGCTCTCCTGCAGCGGCAACCGGCTCTCATGACAGCTGGCCAGTTCAAATGCTTTTTTGTAAGCAAGGAGAAAGGATGGCCTCGTGATTAAGGTACTGGGCTAGGGAGGCATGTTCAATTCTTGGCTCTGCTAGAGGCTTCCTGTACACAGCGTCTCTGTGCCTCAGTTTTGTCATCTGCAGCATGGGTATGATACAAGTATTATATTAATACTTCCTTTCTCCCTATATAGAGAGAGGCATCTCAGGGCTTTGGTAATATCATAATAAAGAAAAATTAAAAGGGAAAGCCCTAAATATGACTGAATGCTAAACCAAGAGCCTCCACGTGAATTAATGGAGAAAGAACCTGCAAGCCCTGAGAGCAGCTCTCTGAACACCGCTATGACTTCAAGCGCAAGGCGTTCGCAACACAAGAGATTTCTGGTTAAATGATTTAAAATCCAAGAGCCTATTTGCTAGTTTTAAAAGGTCACATAGCCTTGTTACTGCCAATTTGGTGGCATCCCAACAACATCAAACTGTGTGAGAGTAATTGCAGTGGCAACATTTTCTAAGCCTTGAGCTGTCAAAAGATCCGGATCAAGAATAATACAGATCTCAGAAGTAGAGCACGTTTCAGCTGGGGATCTCAAAGCATTTTAAATCAAGAAAGCTCCGTGATGTCCCTGTGAGGCTGGTAAATGCTATTAAATGGATCCATTTTACAGATATGAGGGTCGGAGTGAGGTCGAGAGAAGTGAAGTCACATGTCTGCATCAGTGACACAGCTAGAATCAGTACTCCAGAGTGGGTAGAGCATTGGATCGACACTCAGATGACTTTGGTTTTATTCCGGGCTCTGCCGGGTGATCTTAGCCAAATCACCTCACCGCTCTGGGCCTCAGTTTCCCCATCTGTAAAATGGCACGAATGATGCTGAGCTCCTTGAAATCTACTAAGGAAAAGCCCCATAGAAGAACTAGATCTTGACACTGGCATTCCTCTGCCCCAACCATTAGGCTGCACTCCCTTCCTATTAATGTCAAAAATGGCCAGGAATGTGCTGGATAGCTTAGGGAGTATATCATCCCCTTACTGCCCTAGTCTCCCATTCTTACATCCAGCTTCCTGCAACCGGGTCTTGCTTTAAAGCACATAGGCGTGGCAGGAAAGTCTGCCCTGCTGATGCCATCCTGCTCCCATTCCCTGGAGAGCCAGGGGATTTCGGTCTCCAAGTGACGCCCATCTGGCAATTGCTATAATTGAATATTTTGCAGCCCATCTGTTGCACAGTGATGCAGAGCTGCATGGATGGATGGACGACACTGCCATGCACAGACCCGGGTTAGGAGCAGCCGGGGGGATGTCACTCCTTGGTCTGACCTGCGCTGGTAGCAGGGTAAAAGGAGGGGGAGGGCAGAGTGCAGCATGCATTGGGCTCTTGCATCCCCTGGTGGCTGGTTACAGGCTTGGAGGAAGAGGAGGAGGAGGAAGAAGCTTGCCCTTCCAGTGAAAGTTTAGTTGCACTGCTCTGAGCTATGAAGGAGGAAATATCCCCGCACAGGGCCCCAAGTGACTACAAAGGCCTTCTGCACAGCAGGCAGGAAGGCTTCCATTTCGCTTACTGCCTGAGAAAGGACTAGCAGCAGTCAGCTGGCCCCAGAACAGGGCCTGGTAAGTGGGGCCGACTAGCATTTTGGAGGGATAATGGGGCACAGAGCTTTTCACCTCTGAGTCATGAGTCTGAGAGGAGTCAAGTGGGCACCCCTGAGGGCTGTTTGGTGCCATGGGCTTGGTGGATCTCAGCCCAGTTCCCGGGGGACGGGCCCCCACATCACACAAACCACCAGCCCAACCGGCAGCCTCGTTGGCACTCTCAGCAGAGAGACCAGAGCAGGGGGTGGAGATGGAACGACCTCCTCCCTGGTCAGGCTGGAGGTGCAGTGGTGGGGAAAGGGAGGGAAGTCTAGGGCGGGGAGGTGTCATGAACATTCGTCCTGTTCTGGGGGATACCACGTCCGTCTCTGGAGTAGCGCTCGCCACCTTCCAACAGTGCCGTGGCCTCCCGGTGTTGGCTAGGAAAAGCAAATTTTAATAAAGACCGTGAGAATTGCCTACAGCAGGAGTAGGCACCGTATGGCACGTGAGCTGATTTTCAGTGGCGCTCACACTGCCCTGGCGACCCGTCCGGGGGGCTCTGCGTTTTAATTTAATTTTAAATGAAGCTGCTTAAACATTTTAAAAACCTTATTTACTTTCTATACAGCAATACTTTCGTTTTATATTAGAGATTTATAGAAAGAGACCTTCTAAAAATGTTAAAATGTATTACTGGCATGTGAAACCTTAAATTGGAGTGAATAAATGAAGACGCAGCACACCACTTCTGAAAGGTTGCTGACCCCTGGCCTATAGCTTCCCTTTCATCTGGAAAGAGATCAGGTCACCCCACAGAGCCAGCAGTACCTCCATAGCTTCAGACCCAGATCTGGAGAAAATGAGCAAACTCTACTCCGGGCAATGGTGCAATTTCCTATACAAACCAGACTGGATCTCTCCTCTGTTGAGCGGGGCTTCCCTGAGGTCATTCTTCTAAGTCCCCCACTGTCCTATTGTTCCACTGCTTTCCATGCCAGGGGGTTTCAAAGCCTCCCTCACAGCTCAGAGCAAAAATCCCCTCCACACAGCAGAGTTCGGTCTGTTGTACAGTGGAACAAAACTCACCGAGAGACTCTTCCCTCCACTCCGCTCTCCATGGCTCCTAGCCAATGTATCCACACTACTTGCAGCAGGAGTATCTAGATTAAGCGCTCATGGAAAGAGCTGCACAGAGGATGTCATTTGCAGCACGCAACAACCAATATATTTTGGGATGTGTTCTTGAGTCCCATCTCCTGGCATCTTATTGATCCATTCCCTATTTACGTTCTATACAGACACAGAGCACTCTTGCAGCATCTTGTCTGGATGCTATCTCGATCTCTGTGGTTACAAAGCTTCTGCCAGCCATGCCCCTTCATCATTCTGCTGTTCACCTGAGTACCGAGGGATTCACGGCTTAGCGTCCGCACCATGCTAATGCCTGAAGAATTTTTATGTCGTGGTCTGTTTCCCTTTAGAAATTTCGTAGAAAGAGAGAAATGAGGAAAAGCCAGAAAGGAGAAGAATGCTTCTCAGTTCGGTACCACCTTCCACTGGAGCCTTGCAAATCACTGTGCAAGCCTTAATGAATTAAGCTGTACAGCCCCTTTTGGTATTAACAGGACTCAATTTCCTTAGGATGGGAAATGCCATGGTAATTTTAACAGCTGCAAAGAAGATATGTCCTGGTTTTAAGGATCACTCTTGTAGGAAAGTAGCATGATCACCATTTTATGGATGAGGAAACCAAGGTAGGATAGTTAAGTGACTTGACAAAGGTCATTTCAAGAATCTGTCACAACTGACAACAGAGTCCTCATCTCCCAACGCCCAGCCCTGAGCTGTAACTATACGGCCATGCCTCTCTCCAGTGACCAAAGAGCAGAAAACTACATCTGCTGGAACTATGGTCTCCATGACAGTGTCCAGATGTACATGCACCTGACTGCATGCACACAGCACCTGGGGCGTGTTCACAAACTGAGTGTAAGCGCACAGGTTATGTTGGAACTTTGGAAGTGTTTGTACAATACACTAGCTCACTCCATGTCACGATGTCTCCCTCTATCGCCCGTGTCTGGCAACTACCACAACCTGCTCCTTGCTCCCTGCTAAAAGAGTGGGTAGGGTTTTGTGCATTCGGCACCGAAGATCCTTGTGCAATCGATGCTGGTGACCACGCTGTATATGTAAGCGGCCAGGTTTCATCACATGTGCGCTTTGAAGACACGAATCCTTATATACGTATCCATTTCTTTGTAACAAAATGATGCCCTGATTCTTCCAGTAAAAACCTTTCAATGCCACAAGCAGGGACTTATTTCTGTACCATTTGATGGCATCCCTACCAGATTTTAAAGTCATTCCAATGGGTGGCCGGGGGTGGTAGCTAGTTAGTGGCGTTGCCTCCACATGATACTAAGGGGCAGAGTTAGAATTCAGCAAGGGAAGAGGCTAGAGCCGTTTATGGAAAAAACCCTAAACCAGCAACAGGTTAATGATCATTGTCATGGTTACGCCTCATCTCTGCCCCCACCACCATAGCATCTCACAGTCTTTATTACCCGTGTGTGGCAAGGCAATGCTCATATTCCCATTCTACAAATGAGGAAACTGAGGCACAGTGAGACTCAGGTGACTTGCCCACGGTCACTCTGTAGCAGACCAGGGAACTGAAACCAGGTCTCCCATGTCCCAGTCTAGTGCCCTAACCACTAGGAAATCCTTCCCTGTTAAGGGCTTGTTTGTGTCTCCTCAGCCACAGCTGGGCACTGGAAATGCAGGGACACGCCCCGCATCGGCAGGGGCTCTGCGCTTGGCCAGGTTCAATGCCTGCTGTGCCACCTGGGAGCACAACTGCTGTATCGATCGGCCTTTTCCCTGCCCTGTGCGGGGTTGGGCCGGTGGGCCTGTGCTACTGGGGAGCAGCACTAGCATGTCCCCCCCGCCAGGCAGAGGCTAGGGCCACTGGGGAAAGTAGGGCCGGGTTCACCTGCTCGGCTTTCTGCACACGCCTCGCGGTGGAATTGGGGGCCAGCCCTGCAGAGCTCACAGGAAGCTGATTGCCTCCCGCCCCCGACTTTCTCAGACCACAAGAACCAGGACATTACTGGCTGTCTGTGCTCACAGCCCTGGAGGCTGCAATCCTCTGGCCTCCAGAGGCTAAAGCTCCTGCATTGCTCCTGCTCACCACGCCCAGGTGGATCTCCACTACAACTTCACGGAGGAGTCAGGATTTCTGGAGACGAGGAGCAAACCCAAGGTGCTGCAGAAGACAGCACAGCCCTTGAATCGATGCATGTACATCTCCACGGCACAGACAGTCCAACAGTGCAGCCAGCAAGGTCTGGCTGAGCTGCCAGACACGATGACAGACCGGGCTGGAAAGTGAAACCCGGCATGTAGGAGCATTAGCCAGCCTTGCACTCCGCAGATTAAATTAGGGACCGTACGCTTTGCAAAGCTTTGATCTGTGACAATCCATCTGCCGAATGCCAAGACAGGACTTGGATACTGAGATTCTGAGGCTTTAAACTCTCTGAAGACAAACCCTGGACAGACCGTGATTGGCAGCTCCTTTGGGGAACAGATCTTGCGTTTCTAGAGATTAAATCCCACTTGGGCAGGATGCACAGAGCGGTCTGGATTTATTATCCCCACAAGGCAGGGGGAAAGCGACTCAACTGGGCAGGACCCTGAATCAGAGGGCAGGGGCTAAAGTAACTCTTTGGGTTTGTCCTCACTAGAAGGGGGGGGTCCCTACGCTCCCCCATCGACTCCAGTTTGCGCCTCCCAGCAGGTTGGAGTTCCGGAGTCGACGGCGGAGCTGCGGGCGATCGATTTCTCGCGTCTTAACGAGACGCGATAAATCGGTCGCCAAAAGATCGATCCCGGACTAGCCTAGTGAAGACAAGCCCTTTAAAGAAAAACATTTGTTCCTCATGTAATGGAAAGGGCTGTTAAAAAGAGGAGGGGATGGGGGAAGCAACCCAACCCTACTAACAACTGCAAGGAGCTGTGATTGCTACACAGGAAACCTCACACTCTCTCCTATCTTTTCCTGTTAGTCTTGATCCCATGGAACATCTGGGAAACCAAGGTGAATCGCTGTGACGGTTAAGGCAGACAAGGATGTGGAGGATCAAAAAGAAGATATCTGCGCATTCTCTAACCAAGAGGCAAACTCTCCGAGGCAGGGATCCCTTATTTTGCACATAGATTTGATTAAAGTTTGCTATCACGAATACACCTTAACACCAGTGACATACAAGCATATGATTGATGCAAACATGAAATCCCGGGTGCTCACAATGCGCCTGTTTCATTCAACCTCCTAATTACCTTACACACTCTCCCCGGGTTACAAAGAAAGACATAAACAGATTAACTAAATTAGGCCAATTAAAGGTTCCCTAATGGAATGAAATGCTTCAGACAAGCTTGAGAGAGAAAAGGGGGCAGGGAGACGAGAAAGACGAGGCAATGTCTGGCAAATTACACAGAGCTCAGAGAATACCTCCAACTCTAGAGCCACAAATAAAAACACAAGCTCCCTTCAACTGCGCTCGTCTTCCTGATGTTTGCTCTTCGGGAACATGTAGTGAACTTGATCTTTATAAAAACGGCACATTTTAAGTTAATACTGGGGAGAGTATTTGTAGAAAGCCGACGTCGAAATTCATGAAGGCAAATATTTGCATTGGAAACCCGACTGTTAATCCGTGGAATTCGGGGCCACAAGATCTCACAGAGTTCAGCAAGATTCACAAAGGGATTGGAACCTGAGAGCAACCACAATATCAGACAAGACAAACCACTGTTCTCTATAAAAAGCCTTGAGAGAAGTTCTCCGATCCAGCATTCTGGTTTTGTGTTCTATCCTCTCTCTTTAGTGACAGGTCGTTTTCAAACAAATGGAGAATCTCACTGCTTCAGTCCAAAGGGAAATTGTCATCCTCTTTTGCACTTCAACCGTCTCTCATAGATCAATGGATTCGAAGGACAGAATGGACCTTTATGATCATCCAATCCCAACTCCTGCATAACACGGTCCCTAGAATTTCACCCCCTCATTTCTGCATCACGTCCACAGCGTCAGCTCGAGCTAAAATGTCTCTTTTGATTTACCGATTGCCACAGGATCCTTGTACAGTTGCTTGTCTTAAGTGGAAAGTCAAGTTTCTTGATCGTGGTCATTAAATTGCACCAGGTTTGCAACTAAACCAGACCGGACAGATAAGACAGAGTCCACCATCACTGTTCTTACCGAGAGGCTGGAGGAAGTTCTCCTTCATAGAATCACAACATGCTATTGTGGGGTCTTTTGATAGACACGCATGCTCTATAGCAGGGCTCAAGGAGCTAACACGGGACCTGATTCAAACTCTGATGAAGCCAAGGGAGTCTTTCTATTGACTTCAATGGGATTTGGATCAGTCCTATCAATACCAGAGACTGTCCTCCTCTGGCACTGGGGATGACATGGACTGGCTGTCGGAACTGGGGCAGTCTTACCATGGCTGGATATGAAAAGCAGTGTGTTGGGGGAGGGGGGGAAATAGCTCAGGATAACCATATCAGAGGAAATACACTTGATAATATGTGGTAGGCAGGGATACTCCGCATGTCAGCTGATACAGGAACCCCCCCTTGCTAGCATGGTGACTGCCCTGAAATGATCCATTCAGGCCAGCACTTCCCCAGGCTCTGGACACGCTAGCTCGGTTCCTGGGTGCCGCTCCAGGTTCAGAGAGTTATCTGAGCATTCGCACCGACAATACCTTTCTCGCCCCGGGGACCCCGTCCTCCGGAAGGCTGGTGTGGATGAGGCCGTGTGCTTCCGTCAGCTCCGCGATGTCCATCAGGGGCAAGGGAACCTCTTCGGAGAGCGGGGACATGAGGGATTCCAGCTCATGAGACTCAGACTTGGCGCTGGGCCCGGGCGGTCCCTGCCTGCCCCGGTGATAGGAGCTGTGATTCCCGGCTGCTTGAGAATCCAGGCCTGGCAGAGCCTCCCTGCAGGGGACGGGAAAAACAAAGTTTTCCACCTCGGAGGACAAACAGCCCTGCGCTCCCCTGTCCAGGCAATCAGAGCTCAAGGGGCGTCACCTCCCAGCTCGGGAGCAGTGGTAGATGTTAGACCAAACTGCGCCTCTCTGCTTGGGCTGTTATCAACAGGGCTGGAAGGGCTCTGCTTTTGTCTACTCTGCTGGGTGTAGGGATCAGTACTACGTCCCTTTATTGCCAATACCCCCTGGGACCGTGCTCTGGACCATGCACAAGGTGCTGATTCTACAACCCGCCCCCAGCCAGCAGATCCCAATGGGTGGTGCTTAGTGCCCAGTAACTGGCGTGAGAGACAAGGGCAAGGATTCACCCCTCCCTCCCGCTCAGCCCCATTTTACAGAAGGAGGTTATGTGATGGGGGTGGGTTTGTGGCAGAGTCTGGAGACGACTTCAGGAGCTCCAGGCCTGTGCTCAATCTACCCCGCTCACAACGCCTCTCTCTAAAACGACAGCGCACGTCAAAAGTTGGGCCTCGAATGATTTCCTTTATAAGCACTTACAGGGCAGGTTCTGACACCTCGGTCAGATCAATAGGACTCGGCCAATATACCCCAACCGAGGATCTGGCCCCGATCCCGCCAACCCACTCCATGACATCAGGAAAAGGGGAATCCTTTCGGCAGCTCCCAAAGCTGCTCAGTGCATGCTCACAACGATCAGCCAGGCACCCAAACACAGCGGAGCCGCGTTGTGCACACGCAGAGACGAAGAAAGGAGAATGTTCTTCGCTAGGGTAATTAGCATTCTATTTTGGTGCAAAAACAATTACTCGAACGAAGCCGATTAAAGAAAAGCTACTGCAACAGCATACAAACCAGCCGGCCTCCAGTAAAGAGCGCTCCTTCGCAGGCCGGCCTCTCAAAGCAACATTACAGAGAAGGAATTTTATAGGGAAAGACGTGGATTATTCTTGGGGCCTGCATCTCTTACTGCCTTACATGCAATTGTTCTACAACACAGGCCCTCTCAGTGTGGGAAAGAATGTGACAGGGCTTTTTGTGCGGCTCCGCATGGGCGCTATGCTCTCCTTGCTGTCCGGGGAATGGAACGCATACCTCTGCTTGCTGCTGCGGAAACTGGCACACATACAGAAGAGGATGCAGAGGAGACCTAAGCAGACTCCCACGATGATCCCAGTGACCGAGTGGATATCCAGAACATCTAGTAGGCGAAGGACAGAGTCGAGTCAGCGCCTCAAGCTCTACCAGGAAGAGGACGCAGAGCATCTGGAGCATTCAGAAAAGCACCAACTTCGGGTGCATAGATATAAAATGGGTCCGAGGCACCAATTCCTGATCCAGCGCTAGTGTTCCCTAAAGCCCAGGGGAAGTGGGATGGGTGGCCCCAAGTTGGGCCCGTATCTAACACACGCACACAAAGAGATACGCAGACAACACACTAGTATCAGAAGCACCTGGCGGTGACCGTGGAAGCAGATAAAAGCAAACTGGTATCTGGCTAAAATTCACCTGCCTTAATGCGCCATGAACGAATATGGCCGCTGCAAGGTGGGGAATTAGAGCCAAATCCTTGCCCCGAGATACGGGTAGGCAACTGCCACGGATGTCAGCAAGCGCTGCGCACACGCCGAATGTGGCTCCATCCCCTGCCCCTGCATTGCTTTAAGCGGGTTCACGTTCTGCGTCTCACGCAGCGGGATCAGGCAGTTCCATGCATTCGCTTGCACACAAAACTAAACGACACTAAACTAAGGGCGATTATGGAGTGTGACTCAATCCCCGAGACCAGGGCATGCTTCCTGGGGTAGTAGAAACGGGAATACCTGACAGCTTCTCACGCAGGGTGTGCACGTCTTTCACGTTGGAGTACGGCCCGGATCCGACAATGGTCTTTGCTCCCATCTTGAAGTAATACCGGGTGTCGCTCTCCAAGCCACGCACCTCGGTGCTGAAAATATTTCCTGTTCAAAAGCAGGTGAGGAGGTTTAACGTTTACAGTTCCGATGCTATCCGGGGGCATTGCAGAACTGTATTCCATTCTCTTAGCGAGCAGAGTCTGCAAGCAGTAGAACGTAAAGAGGTGCCTTTTGTATCCCAGGACAATTATGTTTTAGCTAACGAATATGCTCGCTAGCAGCCTGACCCTGCAGGTGTGAAACTTTACTCATGTGAGAAATCTCACTGATGCCTCTCCTGCAGCTACCCTGCCTCATGTTCCTACGTTCTGGGCTGGATGCAGGCTGGAATTCTTTGGCCTGTGATATGCAGGAGGTCGATCAGCCGGGCCCTTCAGGCCTGAACATCTTTACATTCAGGTCTTTCCTTGGCCAGACCCTTAGGCCACCCCCTCTGTGCTACTCTGGATGGAGCCCAATGAGCAATCGCGTTGGAGCCCGGGGGAGGACCCTCCTGAGTCAAGCTCTGACATGCTTGAACCATTGACAGGATCTGGTCCCAATCCACTACGTGCTACTGTGATTCCTAACGAACATCCACTTCGAAATATTCAACCAGCAGCCTCCGCAGTTCAGCTCCATCCATCCCCAGTGATTTCTGACCCTCTCACTTTTCATAGATTCCAAGGCCAGAAGGGACCATTGTGATCATCTTGTCTGACCTCCTGCGTAACACAGGCTGTAGGAGTCCCTGAATTAACGCCTGTTTGAACCGGGGCACATCTGTTAAAAAAAGACCCGATTGCGTTTTACAAGTGGCCAGCGATGGAGAATGCACTAAGTGCCTTTATGTTGCCCCGCTGGTTAATTACCATCACGATGAACACATCTGCCTCCTTTCCCGTCTGAATTTGTTTCGCTTCAACTTCCAGCCATTGGATACTGTTCTATCATCACATTTCTGTTCCCCAGGTAGGTACTCACCAACGGGGGTCAAGTCACCCCTCAACCTTCTCTTTGTCAAGCTAAATAGATTGAGTTCCTCATCTCAAGCACTATAAGGCAGGTTTTCTAATCCTTTAATCGTTCGCCTGGCTCTTCCCTGACCCTCTCCCGTTTGTCAGAATCCAGAATGGGCCGCAGTATTTCCAAAACGGCCACATCAGTGCCACTACAGAGTCATATCACTTCCTATTCCTGCCGAGATTTCCCTCTTTGTGAAGCCAAGAATCGCATTAGCCCTTTTGGCCACTGAGTTCAGCTGATTATCCAAGTCCTTTCCAGGTCACTGCTTCCCAGATTTGAGTCCCCCATCCTGTAAGCAGGCGACATTCTTTGTGCCCAGATATCTAAGGGCTGGTCTACACCAGGGGGAGAGGTCGATCGAAGATACGCAACTTCAGCTATGTGAATAATGTAGCTGAAGTCGGTGCATCTTCGGCCGACTTACCTGCCATCTTCATGGCAGCAGCGGACAACTGCGGGCTCCCCCGTCAACTCCAGCTTGCGCTTCTCGGCGAGCTGGAGTTCTGGAGACGATGGGAGCACCATCGGCGATTGATTTATCGCGTCTTGATGAGACACGATAAATCGATCACCAAAAGATTAATCACTACCCGCCGATCCCGCAGGGAGTGAAGACCCTAACTCAATGTCTGGCCATACTGAAAGGCATATTGGCCTGTGTCCAACTTACTGAGCAAACCAGATCACTATCAGGGACCTGCTTTCTTCCTTATTTACCCCTTCCCCAAGCTGTGTGTCATCGCTACACCTTGATAGTCGTGATTTTATCTTTTCTTCCAGGTCATTGATAAAAACATTAAACAGCGTAGGGCAAGAACTGATCGCTGCAGGAGTCCACTAGAAATACACCCGCTGGAAGCGGATTCCCCCTTTGCCGTTACATTTTGAGACCTAGCGGTTAGGCAAGGTTTAACCCATTTAAGGTGTGCCCTGTGGATTTTGTATCCGTCTGTCTTCTCATTCAAAAGCTCAGTTCTCCTTCAGGGCAATGGATGAACAAACTGCAAGAAATAACCCGCTGAGCTCTTAACGACGTCGCATTTCCACTCACTGGCCTGGGCTTCCCCTCCCTGGCCAGCAGCTCCGCCCTGACGCCATCACCTATCAGATAAAAACCGCCACACACAGGAGTGACAGGCAGCATGTTCGTCCAAGTACCGACTCACCCGCTTTCCTCCTCTCTTATCTCTGAGCTACAGCCGTGACACTTGGTTAACAGAAAGTTTTTTTCACTGCCTAGCGGTAGCATCTTGGCTCTCTGCAGCCAGGATCCCAAGAGCACTCGAGCCTTGCTAAAGAGGCAGCTGGCAAGAGAACCCACCTGCTTCCACACACACCTCCTCTCCCGCTCGTCCCCACTCAGAGCTCATGCTCGGCTCTCAGCTGCGGGTCTCCTCTATTTCTAATTGTACTGCAGGCTAGCACGGTCCTTCCTCAACATTACCTGTCCCCCAGCTCCCTAGACTGCTCTGTTCCCTGTCTTTAGAGCCCGGACAACAGAGCCACATGACAGAGACGGCCAGGGAAATGGGGGGATTCTGAACTGCCATTTATTAGGATTGGCACATGGGCCCAACTAGGACTGAAGTCAACACACCTCCGCTCTGGCCCCGGCCCAGTGGGCACGCGCCTGAGCTACTCCAGGTGCTCACCTTCTTTCCTCAGCAGAGTCCACATGTCGTCGGGCTGCGTGTTGTTGGCGTTATACAGGATGACATACTCCACAATGACGCCATTGGGTTCAACCGGAGGACACCAATGCACCTGCACGGCGTACGGGTTGATTGGCTGCAGCCTGAGGTCGGCCGGGGGCGTCGACGGCCCTGGAGAGACAAAGGATACGACGACTGCCCCAAACGTGCGACAGGAACCGAAGGGGGAAAGGGCGAAGGCTCCTCTCTTTGCGCCGCACCTCCAATGGGGTGCGGCCCATGCCAAAGCTGCATTTTCAGAGGGGAGCTGGGCAGCCAGATGCACCCCAGAGCAATCGGCACACACCAGGCAGACGTGAGCCGACTTTGGGGGATGCAAATGGTGCGGAAACAGGGCCGCTCGTTGCTGACTTTGGAGCTGAACGGAAGGGTGCGCTCTCGGCAGCACAGACAGCGGGGAGTTTGTCTGTCCTGGCCAGCGAGCTGAGGAGTAGCAGGAAAACACGGGGGGTAGCTGCCCAGCTCAGTAACCCTCCGAGCCCTCTACCCCCTTCAGGTTTTAAATTCCCCCGCCCACAAAGCTCTCTTATCACCCCAGCTAGATGGGAACCACCCTCCAAAGCCGGCTAAACTCCCCTCCCAAAGCAGCCACTGGAGGTTGCTGTTGGACAAGAGAGGTTGTCCCCGGACTTGCCACCCCAGGCTCTCAGCCTCTCCCCGCCCTAGGCAGAGTGGGAGGTTTGAACTCCTGCCGCTGTCTCCACACAACCATGCTGGGGGCTCAGCGACTCTCATTTTGACAACATGGGTCAGCATTAGCCAGGACCCACTGCCCAAAGCAACCCCCAGGGCAGCTGAATTCCGCACTAGAAAGCAGGACTTCTCTGAGAAAATCCTTCCCCTCCCCCCCCATACGCACACAAACAAAAGAAAACTCAAATCTGAAATAAACATATTTGCCCTGATTTGTATCAATTGCTCTTCTCGAGTTCTGCTTCCGCTCCCCTGTGCTTACAAAGCCCAGTCCAAGGGCAGCATCGCTTCATTGGGCGTTGGAATGGCTCTCAGCCTCCCTTGCTGCAGGAGAGGACCGAGGGACGACAAGCGAGACGGAGGCTCAAACATTTCAGCGCACAAATACGTTACAACTGCTAAGCGCGTGCGCAGAGGGGACGACAGAACCGGCAGCTGAAAACGGTCTTCAGAGATATCCGCTAGCGGGCAGGGCACAGGCGGTTGCTGCCACCAGGGGGAGCTCCGTGAACGTGGGGATTTATTTTCACCCCATGGCGGTACTTACGGTCAGGAAGGGTGAACCTCTCCACCACGCTGCCGAAGGGTCCGTCAATCCCAACGCCGTTAGACTGGACTGCAAACTCGTACTTGGTGTAGGGTTTCAACCCGCTGATGAGAATACCTTCATCAGAACTGCCAAGGAACACAGACACAGGGCAGATCAACACAGGCCGGCGTCACGTCACTGGCCTCCTCAGCCACTTACCAGGAGCCCCTGGGCCAGAAAAGATGTGGGTACCATGGAGCAGATCAAAGCAGCAGTGCTCCCACCTAGTCTCCCACAAGTCTCACTATCTTTAGTCTGTTTCTTAAAGTCTGAGCTCCAGGAGTCACGGGAATACGTAAGAATCACAGCTTCCAGTAAAATAAAAGTATGTTTCTAGCCTTCATGGCTGTTCATTTATTTGTGATTTTCTTGCAGAGAAAAAGCTTGAAAACATGACCCTGCTAAAGCCTCAAAGCCCAGAAGACAAATCAATGAGCCACCCCAAATTTATGATATATATTTTTTAAAGGTCATGATTTATAAACCAAAACCCCATTTTGGGGAGGCTGATGAGTCACGATCTTTGAATATTTGGGGCTGACAATATTGACAACTGGCTTTATCCTTAATATAAAGACGTGGAAACTACAGATCCCAGCATGCAGTGCAGCCTGGCCCGTACAAATCAAGATGGAAAAATGCCTGTTTTCTCCTAAGCCCCACCTCAGTGTTTCAGATACGGACTGTTCTCCAGGAGCCATTGAGCAAATGGATACAAGTCAGAGCCATATGCGTCCTGGACGGAGAAAGGCACAGGGTCTGCTAAACCACCCAGCCACGAGGTTTCCCACATATTTCTCCCCCATGTTTGTTTTCTTTCCAGCCTGCTGCGCGCACACTTACCTTGTGTAGTAAGTGACAAGAGAGGCATTTTTCAGTCCCCAAGGGCTGAAACGCACGGTGTAGTTGACGATCTTGACAGTCGTGAAGTCGGGTTTCTTCCACCTGAGCCAAATCGAGGTCGAACTGTTGGACTCCGCATAGACATGGGCTGGAGGCAGCGGGGGGCCCTTCTGAACTGGAGGGTCTTTGGTACGTGAAGGAAGGAGAAATACCCAAAATATAAGTTGCCTGGCACAGAGAAGAGCAGTCATTGCTGATGAATCAAGAGGAGGATGGGCCTAGTGGTTAGAGCACTAGCCTAGGGAGACCTAGGCTCAATTCTCTATTCTGCCACAGGGTTCCTAGGGGACCTTGGGCAAGTCACTTAGTTATTCTTTGCCTCAGTTCCCCATCTGTGCAATGGGGATAACTGTCCTGCCTCCCAGGGTGTATGAGGATAAATGAATTAAAGGTTGGCAGGTGCTCAGATACAATGGAAGTGGGCAACATAAGTATCACGATTTAGTCATGGAGGCCATGGAAGTCTCAGGATCTGTAACTTCCAGCGAACTCCATGACTTCAGTCTGTGGCGGTGGGGAGCTGCAGAGTCCCCTCCCCCCCAGGTCTCACCCCCGCCCATAAGGGCGGGGACCTGCTGTGTACCCCCACTGCCTCTGCTGTCTCTCTTTGGGTCCTAAACATCTGCCTCCCGACCTTTATCCCCTTCGCAGAACCGCAGGCAGAGCAGAACATGTGGGCAGAAGGTTGCAGGTGAAACAGCCAAGACATGCCCTATGATGTCACAGGGGTATTTCTTACCTACTGCCGTCACTGGTGCCTTTTCCGTTTTGCCCTTCCACACAGCCGCGTAGCCGTCTTCATGCTTATTGAACGCCACCAGCTTCACCTCATAGAGTCTCCCCGGGGCTGGAAAAAAATACACAGCGTTGTCGGTTGCGAAAATCACTCAGCGGAAGTTAATCTTTGCCCAATCTCAACAGAGCTGCACGGGCTTAGAACCATTCGGAGACCTGGTTCCGATATGAGCTAATTCATCAGACTACAGCCACCCTACAAAGTGTTATCATCCCCATTTTATCAACGGGGGAAAAAAGGTCAAGAAAGGCAAGGTGACTTGCTCAGGGTCACAGACTGAGTCAGTGGCAGAGCTAATATAAGAAGAACTCACGATTTCCTGACCCCCAATCCTACGTTGCTGCCTCTATCCCTGAAGGTAGCATCATGTTGCATTAAAGCTTCATCACGTCATGCTCCCACTGTGCAAGATGACTGCGTTTAAGAGGTCCTGGGAGTTGTTTGAGAAGCTATGAATGCCCTGCAAGCACTGGAGTAGGATTAGCTGGGAAAACTTGGATGCGTGGTAACCTAATGGCCTCTCCAAAGCTAGGTGACATATTAATACTCTTTGCTCCAGTTACTTTACCCAGTAATTTAGGGCTTGATCCTCAGATTAATTGCTTAGCTACTGCACTCATGAGCACTCTAAAAAATATCTAAGACCTTTTGCTCCCAGACAAGACCAAACACAAGTGTGTTTATTTCACCTTCTCACCCACACACCCAGTCTGCATACTAAAGCTGACCATCCAAAGGAAACCAACACATCACATTGAATTTATCCTTGTCACTCAACAACCCCCTTACAAATCTACAAAACGCCGCGAGCTTCAGTTTCCAATCACCCTCTAATTATGCAGAGGGCGCTTGGCCTGGTGGGAGAAATTCACTGATGGCGTGACTGTGCCTGTAACCTCCGCTCAGGGAAAGCCCAGTTCATATATTGCAATCAGGATACACTGCACAGCCACCAGGAGGAGGTGGGGGTGGGAGTTTTAAAGACACTGTCCTGGATCCTGCAATTCCTTGCGGCCTGAAAATTTCTATTACAGTTGACACGAAGTTTTGGTGCACACAGAGGCAGAGAATCAGTCCCCATCTGTCTTTTCTACCAAGAGAGAGTCTTACCTTCAGAAAGAGTCTGGTGCACACAACAACAAGCAGAATCCACCGCTTTCTCAGGCACAGCTGCTTTAATAATAAAGTCAGGCGCCTTCAGAAAGGAAAGGGAGATTCCCCATTTCGAGGGCAATTCTTCCACTGACCCCAGTCGGGGTTGCAGGAAAAGGCCCCGCTGCGCTTTCGTTAGTTCCGACAACGGACACCACACTTAGCTCTCACAGCCCAAAAGGCCGCTGTAAAGCTTGCCTGCCTCTTTCGTCTCGTCTTTCACAAACTGGAGGCCTCTCCTGCCATGTTGGGGGAAAGTTTAGCGGGGATGTTTATTCAAGGAAACTACTTAAAAGATTCAAAGTTTTTAAATAGAGGGGAAACTGGCAATTCTCTCCGGACATCCAGCCTCTTGTTCAGAAATGCGCTGAAAGCAGCCCACGGTGTCTTTGGTTCCCTCGGCTGCATTTAGCTGATGAAGTTTGTTAATTAGGGACGGGCCTATTCATTCCCTGCCCCGATGGCTCACCGGCTCCCTTGCCGTGCCAATGCAAGCAACACAAAGCCCGTCTCACTGATGCCAATTTTATTATTACTGCTCCAATTATGCTCCCCGGGCCTATTGGTGCCAATTACCCGAAGGGCGCTCGGAAGGCTGCCCCGGCTTCACAGAACGTGTTCACGTTCGGAATCTAAAAACAGTCTGGCCCCATTTTCCTCGCTGAAAGACCCCCCGAAGCAAAACACGGTTTTGTCTCCCTCAAAAGCCGCCTGGATGTTGCACTATAATGAAAACAGACTGGCTGACCTGCATTCATGCCTCCTCTGACCAACGGAGAGCCTCTGAAATTCACTGAGCTCATTCCTGAGCCTGGATTACAGAGTCGCTGAGTTCTCAGGCTCAGTGGCACTTAACTGACCAATGGCCCCGCTCCCCATAAGCCTGCTCAGGGTTTCGCTCTGTGCGTTATTTTCACGGCTTCACAAAAGCTTCCGAGAGGAACGCTGGGAAAGGAGCCTGGTTTGGGTGGGGGAGAATCAGGGCAATAAGGAAGATGTTGCAAAACGCTCCGTAGTGGACAACCTGCTTTGGAAGAAATAGCACAAAGAGAGGAAGGAAAGGTTAGGTCTTACTGTGCCCGCATACACTGTTAACACAGAAACGATGTTTTAAACATCATGGCCAAAATTTTACAATGATAAGAGCCTAAAGCCAGGCTCCCAAATCCCCATTTAGGCACTTAACTAAGAGGCCAGATTTCCAGGCGTGCAAGTATCCAGCAGACCCCATTGACACCAGAAGCTGCATCCGGGTGCTCAGTACTTGTATAGGAATTGCCAGACTGGATTAGACCTGAGGTCCATTTAGCCCTGTCTGTGATGCATCAGAGGAAGATATGGGAAACCAAACAGCAAGCGGCCGTGAGATAATCTGCTCCTCATCCTGGTCTCTAACAGAGATTGTGAAACATGAGGTCTGATACCGCAAACTCTCTGCACGGGGCAGCAGTTCAAACTCTGGAGATTAGCATCAAGTTTTGCTACTTATGCAAACTAGAGGCTGGGATCTGTATCTGCGATCATACAAATCCGGATCATTTCCACGGCACCGCCAAGCCACTGATGATCAGGCCCCGTTAGTTGTCAAAGGCTGGGGTTAGGTGCCTGTTTCTCATAATTGAGGCTCAGAAGTTCAGTATCTGAAAACTTACAGGCTTGGCATTTTATCAACCGGTCAAGATTTGCTCTCAAAGCTAGCAGGCTGGGTGAAAACAGATATATTTTGCCGCATCCCACCATATACACCGGCCCCTCGCTATAGCCCGCGTCGCTATAGTGCGGGTTCGTGTACAGCGTGGTCGTTGCCATGGATCCCAAATTTAAATATTTAAATTGGGATCCATGGCAACCCATCCCCCGCATTAGTGCGGAACCGCACATGGATCCCAAACCCCGGGCTATAGGGAGGGTGTATGTGTATATCTATATTAAATTGATCCAGAATAATCTAGTCTGCATCACTTCAAATATGGCATCAGGATGGCTGTGATATTTCCAAGACACTAATATATCTTTTTGTACTCTTTTTTGAAGTGTTTGTTTGGGCATTGACTGTCCCACCCTTTCTCAGGCTAAGAAGAACCTGGTATCGCTCCCAAAGTAAGGTACTGCTTACTAGCCATTAACATGGATGGCAGAATTAGACCCTCAGAGTTTCTTCTTCTTCCAGATCCCAGTCCTGGTTGTTGAATTCTGTTACTGGTGATCAAGTGCTACAGTCAGATTTAGAACGTCCACTGAAATCAGTGAGAGTCCTTGGAGCTCAGCACACAGCCGGGTTAAGCCCGGAATGACAGATTTGTGCTGATGACAATGTCCCATTTCTCCGATTTCCTGCAGAGTGATTTTCCTGACTCTGTTCCCTTTTTAATACTTCACGGTTCCTTATCCAACTCCTCGTCTCAACTGCATTCAACGTTCTCGCCAAGTGCCCTGGGTCCAGACTGCGCACTCCTGACTCGCCTGTGTAGCCTCAGCAAAATCAACACTCGCTTGTGGGAGTGGGCTCACCGGTGCAAGGGCTGCAGTCTGACTTTAACTCAGCACACTCGTTCTTCGGCTCTCGATGGGCTGTCACACACCTCTGCCTTCCCAACCTCCTTTGCATTCTACCCCTTCCCTTTTCCAAGCCCCCTGGGGCATGACATTCCCCAGAAACGCAAAAGAGGACGCCCCCAACTGGAAGATATTTCAGCCTCTTCATGAAGTTACGAGTTAATCCACATCAGCCCCACCGTAAGGAAACCATCAAGGGATGACTGATGCCCAAATTTAAGGAAGTAATTACAGCTGAACCGGTGATGTTCTGAGCATGGATGTGCCAGAGCATTTGGAACCAATTCACATCATTCCGGAGCCACTCTCCTCGCGGGTTTGTCAGTGGTAAGGACAGGACATGATGTACAGATGTGGTTTCCTCCATGCAGTAATTATAGATCTAAATTCTTCAGAGTGACTTGTAGCTGTTAACACCCTCTCCAGGCTACGAGGAGACATAACTGTAACGGGATTCTAGAGGGGGAAGTTTATTCAGTGGTGACACAAGTTAGCCTCCCAGGTCCTATATACTGACTGTTAAACCATCCATAAAATATGTGAGGTGTTTTAAATCAAGCTAGCGCGCACACTCAGGCTGCTGTTTCAACAGCTGACCTTTGTCAACAAAGCAAAAGGCTGCATTGCATATGTGGCCAGATCCCCAGCTGGTGAAAATCAGCACAATTGTGTTGACTTCAAGGGAGTTATGCTGATTTTACACTAGCTGGAGATCAGTCCCATAGAGCCCTGTATATTGTAGCTCTGAGTCTAGTAATTAACCAGCTAGTTACAGGATGTGACAATTACAAGGGTGAGCCATGGGGCAGATGAGGGAAACAGTCTATGTAGGAGAGTCCTATTTCAAGAGTACACGGCATGTCTGATTTCTTATCAGCTGGTTAATTAACTGATTACTCTAGTCAAATACTATACAGATAGTGTATTGTAGTAAATGGTTACAAGCATCTTGTTAGCGAAGGTGATCTTTCAGATCTGATTGTGGCTTATTATCCCAGCTGTGACTCAGACTCATTCTCTGACCACCAGCTCTGAACCTTTTTGCCTCCATTTTTCTCCTCTGTAAAATGGGGGGAATAATGCCAGCCTGAGAGAGGTGTGGGGAGAATTAATTCATGGTTGTATTTTAATCTGGAGCAGACATCTCAGGTGCTTTTTAACAACAGAAACACCAATCGAGGAACAAAATCCTGCAACAAACCCCGATGCCAACTCTGTCCATATATCTACTCAAGGGATACCATCATAGGACCTAACCACATCAGCCACACCATCAGGGGCTCGTTCACCTGCACGTCTACCAATGTGATATATACCATCATGTGCCAGCAATGCCCCTTTGCCATGTACATTGGCCAAACCGGACAGTCTCTACGCAAAAGAATAAATGGACACAAATCTGACATCAGGAATTCTAATATTCAAAAACCAGTAGGAGAACACGTCAACCTCCCTGGACACTCAATATCAGACTTAAAAGTGGCAATTCTTCAACAAAAGAACTTCAAAAACAGACTCCAACATGAAACTGCAGAACTGGAATTAATTTGCAAACTGGACACCATCAAAATAGACCTGAATAAAGACTGGAAGTGGATGAGTCGTTACAAAACCTAATTTTACCATACTAATTTCCCCCTAATGTGATGAAGACTCACATCTTCTTGTCAACGGTTTGAAATGGGCAACCTCATTACCACTACAAAAGTGATTTTTCCTCCCTTGGTATTCTACTATTAATTGAATTGTCTCATTAAACTGATCTCACACTTGGTAAAGCAACTCCCATCTTTTCATGTACTGTGTGTGTGTGTGTGTGTGTGTGTGTGTGTGTGAGAGAGAGAGAGAGAGAGACAGACAGAGAGAGTGAGAGTGTGTGTGAGAGAGAGACTGAGAGTGAGAGAGAGAGAGAGAGAGAGAGAGAGAGAGTGAGAGTGTGTGTGAGAGAGAGACAGAGAGTGAGAGAGAGAGAGAGAGAGAGAGAGGGAGAGAGAGAGAGAGAAGTGGAGTCGACAGGAGAGTGGCAGCGGTCAACTTGCCGCCATGAGGCTATTCGCATAGCTGAAGTTGAGTGTTTTATTTCAACTCCCCCCCACTTCCTCCCAGTGTAGACCAGGCCTAAGATGCACTGGTACGGCTGAAGCGCTTGCAGCCAAAGAACTTTGCCCCTTCTTACAAGTTCCTGATCACAAACTCCTTGCACTGCAAGGGGGAACCACGATGCCAGTGCATGTTGGTAAGAAGAAGACTTAACCAGCTAACCTAGTCGAGTTAACTCGTACTGCTTCACTTTCTTCTTTAGCTTTATGGGCCCCACATTCCAGCTCTCCTCTTCCGTGCCATCAGAGGGGTTTTCGTCACTTGACTCTTCTGTGCCCACTTCCCGGTAGTACAGCTTGTAGCCCGAAATCTGAGCGTGGTTGGCGGGGGGCTGCCACGTGACCAGGAGGGATTCCATTTTCGCTCGGACTTTTAATTCTGTCGGGGCAAATGGAACTAGAAAAACAAGAGGAAAGAAACCCATGTTTCAGCAACTCCTCAGTGTTTCCTTGCTTTGCCAAGGGGCTTCCCTCTCTCCACTGCTGAAGGACAGGCAGGGTCTGTCCCAGTGAAGGGCCATGCCCCCGATGTGGCAGAGAGGAGCAGTGATGATTCTGTCACTGCACGGGCCAACCAGATAAACACAGAATAACAGAGCTGATGTTCACCTACGTGGCAGTCTGCCAGGTACAACTGGGGACTGGGAACTACTGTGACGGGATGAGGTTTACCTGCCCTAGTTTGAGTTAGCTACAGCACCACCTTTACCGGCTGCTGTCTGTTGGCTCTGCGTTCATCTCTGTATGTCGATTTTGCCTACCCGCGTCCAGACCTGCCCCTGCGTTCATCTCTGTATGTCCATTTCGCCTACACGCGTCCAGATATGCCCACGCTCATTCTTCATGAGCCCTTGCTTATAACCTGCAGCCTGAGGAAGAACTGGGAGGTGGTGGGAAGAAGGACCCATCACCAACGCACCCAGCCGCATGGGATGGGGAAAGCGTTCTGTCCCTATGCTAAATGGAAAGATAGGGGAGGGGTGCTGGTGTGACTGGGACCTAGTGCTACAATTCTCTAGTGTAGACACAACCTTATGTGGAGTGGGGTAAGCCCTCTAGTCTAACTGCCTCAGCTTCCCCATCTGTGAAATGGGAATGATGTTATTGACCTCCCAGCCTCCCAGGGCTGCTGTTGCAAGCCCCAGCTAAGAGACAGGAGCGGTGCAGCGCACGCCAAGCCCCCTACCGTGCGTTTGGTTGTCCTTGTCGGGTGTCCGATGCTGCGTCCACTCTGACGGGGCGCCATACCCTGCGCTCGTGCTGGCAGCAATGCGCACTTTGTAGACTTTATTGGGATGGAGCGACTCAAGGGTGATTTGTGTCTCGTTCGCACCCACCTCAGTGGAGGAGATCTGATCTGCTGGGGCCAAGGAAACCCAGTTAGACTTCTTTATTCCCATCTGGGTGAATCCGCCCTGGGCCGAGGGCCAGCCGCACGAGAAATAAGCTGAGGTGAGACTTTCAGGGCGCCCTGTGCTGGCCTTCGGCCCAGTGGCGAACTTCCTTGTCTGTCCCAAGTTACGTAACAGCAGGATGATGGTTTACATCTAGAGACGGGCCAAACCTGGAACCGTGACTCAGCGACCCCTTCCCGGCTCCGAGTCTGGGTCACATTCAGAACAGGAAGGGGTCTGTTCCCCCCACTGAAGGTGCACAGTTCCAGGCTGGATACAGCGGGAATTGTGAGGCAGCGAGAAGCTCGCAGAAATCTCATGAGAACAGCTGACGGGGTGAAATTTCCATCCTTCTAGATGGCAGACGTCTCTCTGCCTTGGGCCAAAATCTGACAAGAGCCCCTCCTGAGATCTGCAGCCAAATGGTAGCCTTAAATGAACTGATACGCACCAAGAACCTTACCCCGACTCACGCCACTTCAAATCCAGCCTAAATCTAATCCAGACGCCGATCTGAACACAGATTCCTCCGACCATCTCTGTTATAAGGTGCGTTCAGCTAAAGGTTTAAACAGAGCCTGGTGGGAGAATTCCACTGGAGCTGCAAAGATCAGCCTGGCTAGAGATTCAAACAGTGGCCGTATGGTTAATGCAAAGGTCACGTTTAAACGATTCGCCCTGTTTGAGCTCCTGGGGGAATTTTGCCCCAGTTCTTCAACATTAAGACCGTGTCTACACTGCCGTTGGGAGGTGTGTTTCCAGACATGGGCAGACAGACGTTTGTCTAGAGACAGTGTACTAAAAACAGCCGTGTGGAAGCTGCAGGCCTCGGGGCAGCTCAGTCTGGCCGCCCGACCCCCTGGGCCTGAACTTGGCTGGCTAGCCCGGGATTACAGCCATACTGCAGGAGCCACGCAGCTATTTTTAGCACACTAGCTCGAGCTGAGCTAGCACAGGACTGTCTACCCGGGCCTGGAAACACGCCTCCCAGCGGGAGCTAGACCTTAAACAACCACCCCACATCATCCCCGGCGGGCAAATGTTTCGAACGTTTCCCGTTGGCTCATCGGGTTGGGTGCAACCGCCTTTAAGCGCCGAGAATAAAACCAAGAGCCAGGCGTCATGGTGCAGAACAGAAATACAGCTCCAACCATGGGGATGTGACACTCTGTCACGTTCTCCATCCCCTCTTACACCCTGGTGAGCTGCTGCAGAGCGTTAGGGGGTGGGAAGCCGGCACGGATGAGAAAATGCCCAGGTCCCCTCTGAAGGGTCAGTATACTGGCCAGCAATAGAATAAAATAAGATAAAGCCGAAAGCTGGCCAATGTGGTTCCGTGGGCTTGCCAGGATCCCGGCTTTATTTTGAGACAAGGGTCTGATTTTCTCCATTTCATCAAATGTACTTCCCCGGCTACCCCTTTAAGAACACACAAAACACCAGCAACAGCCAGAAGTTGTTACCCTCCGGGGGTTATTTGCTGGCCCGTGGGAAAGGCAATCCTCTGTCCAGTTCCCATGGAGTGAAACCCGCAAGTACAAAGGCAGAGCTCAGCCGAGGGTGGCCAGGTACAGAACGGGCTCTGGGGAGTGAATTCCTGCCGAAACCTTTCAGGGGAGGTTTGAGGCACATCAGTGGGGCAGTATGGGGACGCCTGCAGGGCTGGTCTCTATGCTGTACGTCTCTTATGGATAAACAGAGGCCCCTGGTCCCCAAGGTTTTCAGGCCGGCACGTTTTGCCAGCATTAACCACGCACACAATACACTTCTGAGAACCGCACTGAAGCAGTGAACGCGCCGACCACTGCGTCTCACCCAGCCCATCCCCCCCCCTCACCTTCCTTGAGGGTGCCGTAGTCAATTTTGTATTTCGTGATCTTCCCGTTGCTCAGCTCCGGAGGGAGAGGCAGCCACGTCACTCTGATGTCGGCCGGGGTCGTACTCGAGAGAGACAGCTGAGGAGCAGCGCTGGGAACTGGGACAGAAGCAACGAAGAGATGAGAAGTCCCCTCAGTCCAAACCCACGAGCAACAAGCGGCGCGACTGGGGATTAGCTCCACGTGGGAGCACGTATGTCTGAACCCAGGGGCTTCAGAGGTTTGGGGATTGGCTTTGGGACTGCCCGAGCTGAGCCATTCCCCTGGGCAGGCGACCCTCGGTCCTGAAAGTATTGTCCCTGCAGAGCACACAGCTAGAACGCTGGAGGCATGCGGACACTCCGTACCCTTGCTTGAGTCTCACATACTGAATGCCTCTGCTGGACCACAATGGCTTCCCCGTCTGTCTCTGCCCTGTTAGCATGTCAATGTCTTGTTACCTGTTTCCTTCCCGAATTTAAACACAGCTATCTGAAGGAGGCTCAGAAATGCTCCCTGTTCCACTCAGGGTTTGGTGGTTTGCTTTACACAGGCCTATCTGCTTTCCATTTTTTGCCAAGGAAACAGAGAGATTTAATGCCACAGGGGATGGCTCAAGGATCTAAGCATCAGGTTTGCAAAACAAGTCTCCCTAGAACCACAGATCTGTATCCCAGGCAGCTGTTCATACGTCCGAGGCGGACTGTGAGAGGGAGTTCACCCCACGCCAGCCCTGACGGGGTTACGGTGGCTCAGAAGGGGCCAATTAACCTTCTACTGTGGGGGGGGGGGGGAGGAGAGTCAGGCTTGATTGAAAAAGTCTAACTGAAGATGAAGACCAGCTGGGCAGGAGCAGGCAGGGCTTGTATAAACCAGGGGGCTTCAGGGAGAGAGTCTCTGGGCACAGAGAGGTGGAAACCCAGGAGGAGCAAATGCCCTGGGATCCTGCCCCAGGCGGAAGGGGTTCACCCAGGAGAGGTGTGGGGAAGAAAGCCTGCGGAAGGCAAAGCAGGAAGAAACCCAGAGACAGCGCGAGTTGAGACTGAGTAGACTTTGCATGCTGATGGTAGGATCCCTGGACGGTAACCCGGAGTAGTGGGTGGGCCCAGGTTTGGGACGTGGCACCGACTGGTAATTGGCACGGAAGACTGGGACGATGTATGGGCAGCTGGTCCAGAGGGACTTTGGGACCCAGGAAGGGGAAGACTACAAAGCGACCCATTTGGAGGGCTGAGTCAGGAAGACTGAGTGCTGTGAAGTACTGGAGGAGAGACCACAGCAGTGATGGAGTGTCTGATGGAAAGGGGCAGTAGACTGTACCAGACATGATCCCCAGACCCAGCCACAAGGGGGCGCCCCCAGCAGTGCCTGTACCCATTACACAGAGGTCATGCAGTTTACTATGTGGGTGAATTTCAGATTAAACTTTACAAGTCCTGTATGGACATTACAGATCCCATAACAGAAGGGGGTTGCCTGGTATGTGGCCAAAATTTCCCCTGAATGCCACTGTCCTACAGCATGTTATGGGCTAGTTGGCCAGTGCCCCCCAGCCCCTGTGCAGTGTTCTGTAGATAGGGTTTAGAAATACTTTGCAACACCTGGAATGAAAGGTGATATAAATGCAAAATATAATCTTTTGATAGACTTGACGGCCGGCCTGACCCCAACCAGGCTGTCAATGGGGATCTTTCCGTTTGCTTCCGTGGGCTTTGGAGAAGGCCACCCAGAGCAAAATCATTGTGACCCAAGTAAAACTCCAGAACGGCTGAATTCGGTCCAAGTAATGGTGCCTGTCTGTCAACTGAACCAGGATCAGAAGACAGCAGGATAATATCGAATGCCTGTTGCTGCCCATGCAGATCACTGTTCCCCACTCAATGCGGGGGAGCGTAAATAAAACCAAGACGCAACAGGCCACATTCACAGCGCATCTGGATTTCTGCAAGCTGACACCATTCTCTGTAGCGTGTTTTGTGAGGTCTCCATTTGCGAATTACTTGATCGTTTGAGAATACTGTCAGACACACCCGTGCATGGCTACTCAACGCACCATCCTCCAGCGTCCGCACGACAACCGAAGAGGACGTCCGACTGGCTCCTAGCTGGGAATACGCAACCATGTAGAAAACGTAATTGGTATTGGGCTCCAGGTCTTTCACTTGAAGCTCAGTGGTATCATTATTGACAGCAAATTGGTATTCCACATTATCAGTTCCTAGAGACAAGGCAAAAAACCCATCATCAGTACAAGAAGCAGGAAGCAAGACACCCGTCATGTCCAAAATCAGCTCTTCCACAAGGCCTACAAACGATAGCGTTCCCTCTTTGACATCACCATGGCTTACCCCTTGTCCTCCCTCTGCCACCCTCCCCGGTCACGTTCCAGAAAATCTTAACTTAGGCACTGAGCTCTTCGGACAGGGACGTTAGATGCCTATGTGTGAACATTTTAGACCAAGTTAAGCACCTAAATCCATATTAAGACACCTAAATAAGCAGCCTGATTTTCACGTGAGTTCTTGCTTCCCATGGACATCCACCGATGTGAGAGATTCTCAGCTAAATTACTGAGTCTAGCTGGGATCCCAGATCAGTACGGTTATTTCTTCATTCCATCTGTGGGATTCACCCGGGCCTGTTTCGAACCTGCATTCCCCAGAGAGGCTCAAGGTCAAATTTTCATCCCCGGCTTCCACTGTTGCACGGCCGTTTCTGTTCGCGTCGCTGTTAATGCGTCGCAAACATGGCCACTTGCATGCACAGAGTGGGGAGATGGGCACCCGACTCGTAGGAGCAATGAGTTGCACGTGCAAAAGTGGGTATGCAGAGCCAGACGCGGTCTTAAGGCTCCAAATCCTTAGCTCCTTCCCATCAATATAACAACAGCCTTAACAAGCGGGGGAGTGAGAAGGTGGGAGGTGAGGGGGGCGCTCTGGTGCATCTCTGCCCTACAAACTGAGCTTCCAAAAAAATCTAGGGTAAAGTGCTCTGAAACCCTGTTGACTCGCTCCATTTCTCTGACCCTAGTGGGGAGAAGTCAATAGTAGCCGAGGCCTGTTCTCTGAAGAGGCACAAAACAACTGGCTGAGCTCTCAGGCTAAGCACACCCCGTTTGATCACACCCTGTCTCAGATGGTAAGAACTCGCCAGCAGCCGCTCCTGTCGGTGCAAGATGTCGTTAAAATAGAAATAAGGAAGCACAAGTCCACCGAGGTGACATGCAGCGCGTGGATTCGTGTGATCACCGCTATCCTGCAGGGGTGGGGACAACCCAACGACGCAAACCAAGAGCGCCTACCCAGGGCCTTCTGGTAATGCAGGGAAAAGCCAATGATCTGTTCGCTGTTGTACTCTGGACGCTCCCAGGACACTAAGACGGTGGTGCTGGACAGGGAGATGGCTGACACCTTCTTGGGAGCACTCGGCAAGCCCTCCCGCACAATGACCGAGAGCTTGGCTGTGGCACACGCCATCCCCAGCCGGTTCTCCGCCACGCACTGGTAATAGCCGGCATCCTCCAGCCCGATCTGGTTGATCACTAAGCTGCCCCGGCTCTGAATTTTCACCCGGCCGTTGGACAGGATGGGCGCTCCGTTCTTCAGCCAGTGGATGACGGGGGCTGGCTCCCCTTCGGCCGTGCAGACAAACCGGGCAGTGCTGGCGCGGGTGCGGGAAATGGTTTCGGGAGACTGGGAGATGCTGGGAGGGGCTGAAAGAAAAGCAGGGAAATGAAGGTTAAAAAAAAACCCAGGCCAGCCCTTTCTTCCCAGGCCACGTTATGTCTGAAACAGCTCCAGGGACAGGAGAGGGTTTGCTAGGCAAATGCCTGAGGCTTAATTTAGACTAGCCCCAAACAATCTGTATCAACTCGCTCCCTATTCCTAGGCTGTTCTCCCCAACGGCTCCCATAATATTGGAAGTTAGTTGCTGAGACTGATTTTCGCAAGGGAACGCTGCACAAAGAAAAGAAAAATGCTTCAGTAAGTAAAGAAAAAATGAAATGGTAATAATGCCACAAGGACTCTTCCACGCTCGGATTGAAGAATTGGGACCTGATGGTTTTGTTCTAATTACGTTCCCCTCTTAGGCACAGCGAGGGAGCTGTGAGCATCCCCTCTGGGGGAGCCCCTGGGTGTGGATCTAGGGGGAAAGCAATTATCCAGAGCGGTGTTTACGTCTGAAACGTTTATTCCGTCAACTCACCGAGGACGCTGAGCTCAGCGGCAGCTGTAACAAACTGCCTGGTCTGGGGTTTGTTAGCCCGACAGACGTACACGCCAGAGTGGTGGGGCTGGGCCTGAGGAATCAGGAGGTTGGTCCGGCCTAACACAATCACGTCCGTGGAAACAGGCTTCCCGTCTGTGGAGCATAAAAACACACACCAAGGGTGTGACGCCTACTTTAGGGATCCCAGGGAGTCACCAAGGGTTCCCAGATTTTAACTAATAACCCAGCATGAAAGGTTCAATTCCTAGCTCTGCCTCTGTACATGACAGCGAGCAAGTCATTTGGTCTCTCTGGGCCTCCGTTTCCCATCTGTAAAATGGGGATAAATAGCACTTTTTTTTTTCTTACCCATTCTTTGTCTTCTTGACTATGTAGGCGGGAAGCAATTTGAGATAAGGACACTCTCTTACTACATGTCTGTGCAGCACGGAGCACAACACAGTCCTGATCTGACTGTACTTGAGGTACTACTGCAATATAACTAATAATAAAATGGCTTCTATTCCCATCTCTGCCACTGACTTCCTGTGTGTGTAGCCTCGGTCAAATCACTTAATCACTCTGTACCTCAGTTTCCTCCTTTGGATAATGTGGACAGTATTACTTCCCTGCCTCTTCCAATGGCTCTCAGGAGTCTTCACTGTTTGTGAGGTGCTCGGATTCCTGACAACGAGCACCGTAGAAATACCTTTAAGTAAATAAATGAAATCGCTGACCTCTGGAAACTAGAGGCAGTTTTTAATTTCTATTAAAAGATGGGCAATTCAGCTGGATAACTGAAAGACAAGAGAGGAAAATGGGGAAGCCACTTCTATCTCTATAACTTTTAATTAATTCACTTCCTAATGCAGCCCCAAGCAGAAGACAAATGTGGCATCCAAGCAATTTGTAATGGTGTGTTTAATAAAAAATGAAATGTCCCAAACTTCATTAACATGAACTATGAGAGCTATGATTAGCCAGCCAAGCCTTGTGTCTTTCCAGGATACGGAGAGTAGCTAACGTAAACCTCTGACAACCAGGAAATATGCCAATATCACCCCCGCAAAACAACCTTAACAGCGCCCTCTTTGTGCTAAGCCCCAACATGTCAGTAATGCTCATGCTAGCACTCTACACTCAGAGATACTACAGAACAATTTCAGATCAACCTTAACTGTAGCAGAGCAGTTTGCCGCTACAATGAAAATCAAAGTTGTTCTGCTGCTGAGCAATAGGTGGCCGAGGTGTGAGCTGTGGTGGGATTTAATCCCATAGTTAATGCACACACCAGTTCTCCCCAAGAAGAACCTATCTTGCACTGGCAAGGGGCAGCAGCCGAGAAGAGGAGACAGCCCGTGCTTATCATTTTCACCATTGGGTTTCTCTTGGGGATGGACTCCGGCTAGTTCTCATCCTGATCCAAACTGATCCCAAGTTCGGATCTGGATTTGGTCCACTATAGCCAAGAAGTTCTGACTTGGCGCCAAATATCCCCTGTGTTCCGGAGGGTGTCTGGATTCAGACCCTACCTAAGGCTGACAGATGGGAAGAAGATCATTGCTTTATTACATGCCTACTGGACAAGGTTGCGGGATGGAATTCAGCATGTATTTGTCTGCTAAAAATTTCACATGCAGTTTGTTTTATAAGGAGCCAGAGCCCTGAGTCACCATTAACTGAAGAGATTGTTTTCCTGTCCGTCTCCTGGAAGCTGTACCGAACTGGCTCACAGCTCTGAGGATGCAATGAATTTGCCAAACCCGCTAATAAATTTTTATGTACCTGCTCTGGTTACTGACCTGTAACGTATTAGCCAGTTTGATTACATGGGAATTTACTGGGCTGGTTTTGAAGCCTAACCCTGTCGTGACTAGCAAAGGCTGAATTTTCCACAGGAGCCTTTAACTTGGGACTCACAAAGATTTGTGGGATCAGCTACATTTGAAGACTTCTGGTCCGTTTCTTGCTGCAGACAGGACACTGCCATGCACAGCGCTGGCCCTTTGAAAACAGGGTCGGCCCAGGGACTCTACAGTTCTCCTGGTATGAGAAATCTCAGCGAAGAGAGAGAGTTCTTGGAGAAAGTGATAAATGGCTTTGGGGCCCGATCCTGGGGGGTAATGAGACACCTCAGCTTCCTCACGGAGGCCCGGGGAGTTGCGCTTGGCCTTGCCTGGTTTTGCTGGAGGACTTCTCGGGGCCTCAGGAAGAGCACAGGACCCATTTCCGCTCCTGCTCACAACACCTTTAAACTGTAACATCACTGCTGCAAAGCTCCAGGAGCAACGCGGGGTCAGAGGCCCGGCAGTTCCACAGAGCAGAGAGCCAAGGGGGGAGGGAGGGAGACCCTGATCCAGGGTTGGCCAGGAATCAAAATGGCCTGGGGGTAATTTAAAGCAGCCCTCGGCTTCTCTGCCAACCAGGGATTAGGTGGAGTGCCACGCAGGCCACCCTGACCGCTCCTGCCCTTGCTGCCACCCTACTCCCAACCGACCTCAGAGGGAGCCGGTGGCCTAGAGCCAGCGACGTTCCCTCTACGCGACCCAAGCCTCCCCTCCTTCGGGGAATCCCAGCCTGCTCAGTGTCAGGGTTTAAGCAAAGCAAGGGGGACTTTGGGCCAGATTGAGTTTGTGGGTGAATTTGCTTGGGGGAGGAGAGGCTCGTAAAATCCAACCTGCCAGCTGCCAGGCTGAGCTATACAGGGCGGAGGGGGCTCGGTTTTGCACGCCTGCATGATTTACTATTTTAGAACTTTGTTTTAAGCCACCAGCTCCAATTCTCGGTGGGGAGCCAGGCTGTTTGCCTCCTCTCACAAGAACCGTGGTTGCTTTCAGCCCTGGCACGGCTGCTAACATCCCGGCTACTTCTGTCATGCCTCATCCTTGCTGAGATACAGAGCAAGCGAGAACATGCCAGCTGGAAGCTCTGCCATTTCCCCCCACCCTCCAGAGAAACTGCCCTAGAGAGCAAAGACTGAGACACCTTCTTGGCTCCTTACCCCACTGCTGGCTGCATTCAGTAAGGCTGTATGTGGAAACAGAGACAAGCTTCCTGCCTTTGGGGTACACAGATGCATCCCCCCGATCCGAGTGGTGGCTTGTTCCGAGTAGCAAGGTCTACTCCCCCAGCACGGTCGATGTGGAACGCAGCTGTGAGCAAAGTCTACACCCCCTCACGTTTACTGCCCGCTCTGCAGATGGGCCCACTATTCACTACCCGGTGTTCAATACAGGAACGCAAATTCACGCGCGTTTTACACACAGGCCTGAACACAAGTGACTTGAAAATCTGACCCCAGAGGGAACCGACTGTCGTTACCAACCATGGCCGAGTTTGAACTGGTAAACTACAGTTGAAATCCTCCGTGTTACAGGACTTTGCTCATCCCGAGTCTCTCAGCCTTGCCTCTCACTGCAATTCTGGAACCAAATCTACTATAATAACCACATGAAGACTAATGAGGCCCAATCAGTTCACCTGTGCTAAGCCAAGGACATCCAGACCGAACAACCCAGGGCACGGAACAAACATTGGAAAACCAAAGCTTGGAAGAAAATGCGCCACTCATTTCAAAAAGAATATACCCAAACTCTAACCATGCTAATTACAAATACTCTGGGCACTCACTGCTCTCGGTGTAGCAATGAATAAATTATTTAGCATGGGAAAGATGGGTATTGCTGATTATGTCCTAAGTACGTGGGATGAAATGCAAGCTTCCAGCTCTGCCTCCAGGATTAATCCTCCCTGCTTGTATTCCCCACACTGAGTCCTGCAAGCTTTTTTTCTGGGAGAGGAAATATTAGCACATGCAAACACATTGCCCTTAACGAAGAACCACTGGAGCAGGCAAGTTATGGCTAAAGAATGGATTGATGAAATGGTTATGAGGGCGAGGAAAGAGTCGTATGTCATGACAGATTTTTGAAAACTATTTCAATATGTTTTTGAGAAGCAGTTCCTGGGCTGAGAATCCACATGGCAAGTCTCAATGTTTAATCGCTCATGGAAAACATCTGACACAAGCTCAGTGATGGTTGCACCAGCCTAGGTCTGATCACCCCTTGACACAGGAAAGTCAGTCTGGTTCGTTTATAGGCACTTAAGGATATCTTTACTCTTTCTCAGACCTTCATTATCTTGACCATAAGAGGACTTACTATTGAAAACAAGGCCCTTAAATGACTAAAGAATCTTTATCACATTTTATAATCCCCCAAGATAACAAAAGTTATTTTTACAAAGCCACAGCAGATGTGTTAGAATTCCCACTAACCTTTCTGAGCCATGACAAAAGAAATGCCATCAACCTGACCTCCATCCGGTGACCTTCAATGGTCTGGCTCACACAATACTGCCATGACTAATTTAGATCAAAAGGCAGCCAGTAACCAGAATTTCATATATTTTACAGATCAAACAACTATAAAATAAGTTGCATGCTTTGTAATGTTTTAGATTCAATTAGTAATCCCAGCTCAGAAGAACACTCCAGATCACCATGTACGCAGCCCCATATGGTTGTCAGCAATTTTAAAAGCGCCCTCTCTTCCACCGCACTTTCTCTTGTAATAGATTTTAAAAATAAAAGTATCCATAGACTCCTCTCGACATCAAAAGAATAATTATCTTCACTTACCCTGGCGTATCCAAGAGACAAATGGGGTGGGATCTGCCGAGGCCATGCACTCCAGGACGGCGCTCTCTCCAACTACCACCGTGGTGTTCTCCGGAGCAGCAACGATAGTGACATCTCGCGTCACAGCTGGTTGGGAACCTGATACACCCCGAGAAAGAAAAAGAGGGATAAAATAAACTCTTTAAAGAAGTGTTATCCACATTCCATTTCCATTAAAAACAGCAAATTCCTTACCTCCATTTCAAGAACAAACCATCACAGAAAACAGACTTTTCTTCCTCAGTGTTTACACTGTTTGTTACATTTTTTGCAGTTCACTCAACTCGTCTGGTCAATTTCACCTTTGTTTCTGGTTACTTTCACTTCCTGCTTCTCTGATAGGAGTGCCATGTGGTTGGGTTTGGAATGGACAGGCACGACTTCAGGGGAATGAGTTTCTACCGCAGGTCAACATTTCTGTTCAAGACCAGTCCTGAACCGCAAGCCCACAGCCAAACCTGTGGAACTTTGAGAAAGTACAGAACCTGATCTAGAGTTCTGCCCCAATCCTGCAATCAGATCCATGTGAGTGACAGTGGATGCACCCCTGGAGCCCCCCTGAAGTTCTGCACCAACCCCAAGTCCCATCCACACATAGTTCCAATAGAAGGATCAGGCACTTTGTGGTTCAGAACTTTTACAATGGGCCAAACCAGAACCCCAGATCTGAACTCGCCCATCCTTAGAGGAATTCGAATGCAAAGTTTCATCTGGAATCTAGATCTTAGATCCATCTAATTTCTCGTCACGTTAAATCTGGTAACCAGCCCTCGTCACCGTTATTTCTGTCTTCAGAACAAAAGTTCAATTTAATTACTTAAAATTGTCACATCTGAGGCTCATACTAGTTGACGGCGTTCCTTTAACCAGCACAAAGAGCCAGATTTTGAAGGGGTTTTGAGCCCAGCTGCAAATTGTGCATGCACAAAACGAATGGCCAAATTCCATGAAGCTGGCAAAGTCAGGAAAGGTTTTTCTACGGATTCCTAGGGATCTGCCGAATAAAATACTAGAAATCCTTTGTTTGTCTTCACATTTGTTACTTCGTCCATTAACAGCTGAATCCTGTCTGTAAGCAGAAAGGTGGATTTCTTTGTTTTTAATATGGAAAGGTTGTCACAGACGTTCTGATAACCAGCTGCTAGGTTTTAAAGTCAACTATTGAGAGATCAGTTCTCTGCACACCACACCTTCTCTGTGCACATGGAACAGTGGTTCTCAAATGATGGTCCATAGACCACTGGCGGTCATGGTGCCTTTTTCGGTGGTCCACACGAATATTGTCCAAAGTCAGATAGTGTGAGCAGGCGCTGATGAGGCTGTTTTACGCCATGTTCACAAGCATGCAACGTGTCATCCATAGCGTCATCTAGGATGCAACCGCCTCGTGTTGCCAGTAACTTCCGTCTAAGGCTCTGAGCATCAGGGCAGCTCCCGCCATCATGCGGAGTGGTTGTCAGGTCGGTTGTTCTGTGCTAAATGTGCTGTTTTAGCCTGTTTATAATTTCTGTTGTAAAATGTAAGTTTCAAACCAAAATGTGTCTGCTCTTTTTCAACGTCTCAACAATAAATAAACTAACTAACTCAAGGAGGTGGTCCACGGAAATTTTTTGATTGGCCTGGTGGTCTGTGGACTGAAACAAGTTGAGAACCACTGACATAGAATGAGTCGATATATATATTACATACAACATACAGAGGGTACAGATCTATGTCTAAATAATCCAAAGTGTTTCTTCATTCACATCGGGAGACAGCTGTATATCCAGGGTGTATACATATTGAACAACTTCCGGCCACTCAAGAGCGGTCCTTTTTTGTTTGAAGTGAACCTTCGGACTCTCTCAGCCACGTTTATAAGGGGAAGCTAGGGAGACAGGAAATGTCGTTGCTGAAACTAGAATTTTGTATCAGTTGACAGCAGCTTCGACACTAGGAATCCTATTCTCTGTGCAGCTAATGAAAGAGGTTCACTGCTGTTTGAAGGACGTTGTTGTTGTCTTCACCGGGTAGGAGACGAGTGGCAGTGCTGCACAATACAAGTAATTACCGCCTCCCTTAAGGTTGCTCCAGGTGCTCTCGTTCCTGACAAAGAATATTGTGTGCCTTCAAGGACGCTGTCATTCTTTTAGATCAGCTTGCTGAAGTTACCAAAAGGGGCACGTCATTTTCACTGGGAGGCACAGGCAGCCCTTTGGTGTCCATACGAGAGGGAATGCTTCATTGTCAACCTGGTATATTGCAAAATGCATACAGTAATACGAGTACTCAGCATGTTTAATCCTCAGATCTCAAAGCACTTCATAAAGAGGGCGAGCCTTCTCTCTACTTCACCTCCGCCCTGCCCTCCTCAATTTCTTCTTCAGCAGAGGACAAGGTAGAAGGAGAAGAAAAGTAAGAAAGCTAATATACCATGGAATAATGGACGAATTCCTGGCTCCTAATCCAGCTGCAGCAGCATCCCTCTGGCAATGAAAAGGCGTCCTTCCAGAAGCCAGACCCACTCATGACTGTCAATGAAAAGGGACCATGCAATCACTTCCAGGGTAAAGGGATGGGGTGATCTATCTGATGCCCTCAATGAAGTCAAAGGAAGTTTCGCTACGGACTCCAGCAGGGTCAGGATCTACCCCCAAGAGTCTCGACACGACGTTACTGGTTTTGATCCCAACGCTTCACCACTTTAGGAACAAACCCACATGAAGTTCGAGTCTGCACCTGCCTAACGTGAACTAAAATAAGGGGAACTGAACGCTTTAAGGGGTAAACTGATCAGGTGGGGGGGACAGGAAGGAATTGCAGAAAGATACGCGTACCCAGCATGCCTTCCAGCTCTCCTACATGCTCAGCACTGCAGAGTTTCTCAGCTGTATTAGCAGGTGGAGAGGGTTGTTTAACTCCGAAATATCAAACATTGGTTACGACCAGCGGTAGAACAATGGATTTGCTGGACAAGGGATTTTATCAGGTATGGCAATGCATTTGTTTCTAAGGATCAGCTGTGGCATTGTCTACATGATGAATAAAGGGTAGATATGCGTGCCCGTCCCACGATATTAGAGAGACAAGGTAGGTGAGGTAATATATTTTTTTGGACCAACACCTGTTGTTGAACGAGACCACTACCCAACAGAAATTGGTCCAAGAAAAGATCTTACCTCACCCATGTTCTCTCTCTAATACGGGCAAAAGCAGTTCCCTGGCTCCCCTGAGGGCACAACGTTCCCCCAACAATTTCACTCTGAGTCAGTAAAATCCCTTAATGTCCCCAGTTCCTTGGCACTGGTGCAGAAAGTCACAACTTTGCCAACCGCCTTGCACCTGAAACTGTTTTCAGCACAGAAATTCTAATTCTCAGACCAAGACGTGACACAGGACATTACAAACAGAGCAACTCAGGTATGGGTAATACAGCAAAACACACAAACTAAGGAAGCAGCGTTAGGATAGTCCCACTTGGATTTCTCGGTCTTCCTGGGTGGCATCTAGTATCAGGGCTAGATTGTCTCACACAGCTGAGTTTACCCTCTTTACTGGGATCAAACTGATCTAATCCCTCCCTCTTTGGTCTAATTAGAATCTCTTCATTCACATGAAGTCACGTGGCAGCAAAAATCTCTTCGTTGTTACCCTATTAGAGAACCATCAGGTGCAGGTTTTATTAGTGGTATATCAGATTAGAAAAACTTTCAAGTACACCAGACCCTCACTATAGCCCGCATCGATATAGTGAGTTCGCGTACAGCACGGTCATGGTGATGGATCCCAAATGTAAATATTTAAATTGAAATCCATGGCAACGCATCCCCCGCGTTAGCACGGGACCACACATGGATCCCAAACCCCGGGCTATAGCGAGAGTCCGGTGTATATACAATATTAGCAGGAAAAAAAATGTGTATTTACACCTTACAAACCAACATGGCTCTCTGTCTTATATTGGTGCCCATCCCCAGGGTATCTAAGTGTCTAGGTAACCTCCTCCTAGTGCTGGTTGACACAAACTCCAAGGCTAGCAAGGAAACACAGATTCTTATAAAAAGAACAGGAGTACTTGTGGCACCTTAGAGACTAACACATTTATTTAAGCATAAGATTCTTATGCGCAAGTAAACACATGATCTAGAAATGTCATGAATTATGTTAATGCTAAAAAGGAGGATTATCAGCAAGAAAGTTTGGGATTAGGAAATTCAACCCCCGGATACATCTTAATCTAGAAGATTTAACCTGCAATGTTAAAAAGTGGAGACCCAGAAACACAGGACGCTTCTTCTGCCAACAAGGCACCTCAAGTTTACAGAGTGAAACACATGGTATGAAAACCACTCCACGCACCATGCTGTGAACTGAATGGGTTTTTTACTAACGTTGGGTCCAACCCCCAAAAGTTCACATCTGGATCAAATTTTGCTGAAGCCCCAAGTGTTTTTGAATGAAGACCTCTTCTTTAGAATAATGCAAACGTGCTCTAAGAGAGGTCTGGGGAAAATCCCTGGGACAGGACCCTGTACAGGAAAAGACCAGTAGCTGGCATTTGTCCACCAGATGGAAGCAGAGATACAAAGAAGCATGTTGTGGACTTTCACCCTGGGCAACATTTATAATGGACATTCTTAAGATTTAACCTCCAAACTCTTGCCAAATACCCAAGCAGAGTTGCAACAAACTTAAGAGAAAAAGTAGGTATTTCAGCCAGGTCTGGGCATGTATCATCACTTTACACAATGGAACTATTACATTAGAAGGACGGACTGATGGAAAAAAAGGCGCATCTGTGATCCGGTTTCATACTTATAAACACGCTGAGAGCTGAAAAGGATTTTGCTACATTCTATTACATAAGCTATTCATTCAGGCCAGGCCTATGGCATAAAAGGTTACAAACACCATTGGCTTAACAGCCAAAGGTATGATCACACTATAGCGAAATTCAAGGGATACTTGAATTAGCATGCTGACTAGGCTACCTTGGATGGCACCGGATGGCAAAAGACATTCTATTCCCTGCTATACATATTGGGCCAACTATTGATTTCAGTGGAGTTACACAAGCTAAAAGTGTGGTTCCCTGTTTAAATATCTCTACCTCAGTGGTTCCAAAACTTTAACAACCTGTGAACCCCTTTCACTAAAATGTCAAGTCTCGCGAACCTCCTCCGAAAAATGAATATTTCCAGGGATTTTCTCCTTTACCTGAGTATCTATCTATCTATATATATAAAAGTCAAGTGGTGTATGTATGTGTGTATGTATGTACGTATGACTGCGAAGTCCTCCCGCACCGTTTGAGCCAGAGACTTGAATTTTGGTACAGTGAGGGGTCTTGGGGTCTAGATGCTGGTAAGGGTCGAAAAATGTTCGGATCTCACCTCTGACGCCCCCCAGGGGTGAAAGTCTTTCAGGGCCAATCACATCGGCTGGGCGGTTAGGTGGTGATGATGTCATAATACCCCCCTCCAACAGACACCTCACTCGCTCAGCTCACCCCTCCCTCCTCCAACGGAACCCCGGAGATCCCTCAGTTCTCTGCCCCTCCCCCCTCCCAACGGAACCCCAGAGATCCCTCAGTTCTCTGCCCCTCCCACCTCCCCAACGGAACCCCGGACTACATCAGCCCTGTGCCCCCCCCCACCTGCGAAGGTCCCCGGAATCCCTCGGCTCTGGGCCCCCTCCTCCCCTGCGACAGATCCCAGTTGGGTTTGGTGGGACGGTAAGTGAAGTGGGGGTGTCGGATTCGGTCGGGGGGTGAGGTGGGGGTTTCGGGTTTCGGGGGTGGGAAGGTGTCGGGGTGGGTGAGGGGTGAGGTGTGGGTGTTGGCTTTGGTCAGGGGGTGTCAGCTGTCTGCCATCTCCCCACCTCCGACTGACCCGAGCAGCACCGGGCACTTATGCTAGTAAATTATAAAAGCAGTGATCATGGAAACATGATTTTTATGACAAGCTTATTACACATTATTAATTATTATTGATCATGCAACATTTTAATTACATAATGAAAACGGCAACACTCTTCCAAGATCTCACTTTCGTCGCCTGTATCACTTTGAATAAGCCTGTTATAAGACAAGGCTCCTATGTCTCCTCAAGGAGGATCAGATGTGAAACAGCAGGAAGGGATTTAAGAAGCCAACTCAAAGAATTCCTCCTACACAAGCATTCGGGTCTTGAGCAGTCCAAGCAAACAACGCACATTACAACAAATCTTTAACTTATTCTTCAAAATTTTAAAACCAACACTAGCTGCCTATTTAATTTTAAAAACAGCAAAAAAAATATCCACCTCCCTTTCCATTTCTGATAAGGAGTCTTGAAGTTGAAATCTCCTCAGTGTAATAGAGATGCTTGCTTTGATCTACTTAGCTCTGCTTCCTGCCCAGGGTCCCTACGGACAGCTCTGTTTGCCATTAGGGAATTTTTTCCCTCAGAACCCCTTTTAACATTTCACAAACCCCCAGGGATTCACGAACCCCAGTTTGGGAACCACGGTTCTACCTTGAAGTCTCTGGAGTTACCCAAGCAGAGAAGTCGTGTGAGAGGGGAATCTGGCACTGAGGATCCACACTCGCTCCGTTACTGTGTTCAAAAATATCAGCAATCTATGAGAGGGAGGAGTGCCTGTCTCTCAGATCAAAGCCCCCGGGTTTGCTGATAGTAACACAAGTGTGACACCACTTAACTGCAGTTGTTTGAGGCCGTGGATTTCCTTGACACACTCAGGAGGCATTTACTATAAAAATGCATGTGGAGAGTGAAAAAGATCCGTGTCGGCTGAAGTATCAGATAAATACAACTGTATTCTGAATAGCATCTTTCATCAACACCACAGTCCGGGTCAGCACAGCAGGGAAGTCCATGAGTCACGCTCCCTGTTCCATAAAGCAACTGAGCTCACTGACTTCAATGAGGCTTTGCTCAACAGGGAGAGTGTTCCTCACGGACATGAGCGTGGGGCTGAATTGGGGCCGATATCCCTAAAATGATTTAAAGAGCAAAACTAACCCAGCTCCCAAGGAGAAAGGGTGGAGAGCAGAGGTTTTGTGGGAGAGCAGGAGAGGGAGGAAAGGGAAATTTTCAATCCAGATTGGAAATGAAATGCTCACAGGATGAGACACAGGGAGGCTGCTCCTGCTTCAGATTAAAAAGCTTCTGCCCCAGGTGTTGGCACATTACGCGGAGGGAGAGAAGGCTGCTTCTCAATGAGCCAATGGAGTGGAAAGAGGCAACATAAGGTCAAGGCGGGAGGTCTCAACAAGTCCACAGGGGGGGGGGGGGGGGCTGGAAAACATGAGGGCAATGTTGAGATGGAACCAGAAAGGAAATGGGGGCCGGGGAGACAGCGGAGGACGTGGGGGTTGGGTCACTACCCTTTAAACGTGCAAGTAGATCTTGAGTAGAGTCCATCGGCGGGGATAACTGGTGAACACACACTTAGGTGTCTGTGCACGCACATAGGGTGACATTCGATCTGGCTGTGTGCAGGAATGGGGGAATTGTTATTCTTTATTCGGATTCCCGTCGCACCCAGCAGCCTCTGGTCACCGAGTTCCCCAGGCCACCCGCTGCCTCCAACATATCTGGGAGCCGCAAGGGCATCCGCTTTGGAAATGCACCCCTCAATGGGGTGGCTGGACCACTAGCACACCCCTGGGGCCTGCTCTTGGCCTGCCCTCCAATCCCCTTGTGCAGTGTCCTGTGCAGGCACAGATGGGGCATGGACCCACTGTACCTTCTGCATGGGCACAGGCAACACAAAAGCCTTCCTCTCCCCCCTCCCCCCCCCCCCCCACCTGCTGTACCGGGTTAACTTGGCATGACGTTGGCCATTCAGGAACCGGGGGGTGGCATTTCCAAGTAGAATCTAGTGATAACGCAGCGCCCCACTCCCCTCTGCTCAGGCCAACAAGCGCCCGCCCAAATGGGAGCGCTCTGCTTGCTAGCCATAGCCCGGGACAAAGCTGCTGCCGTCGCCGAGGTTAATGGTCACGTCTCTTTTTCTGCCTGATTTAAGACTTTCCTCAAAGCCTCACGGCAGCGACTCGGGCTCTTCCTTCTGCAGCCCCCGGGCGCGGCTTCAGAACAGAGCACGGGGAGGCTCTTGGAAAGCGATTTGCTTCATCAGACAGGTGCCAATTAAAAGCAAAACATGTCGCCAGACTTTTCTGGGTGCTCCAGGTGTCCCCCCGGGGTTACAATGTGGGGGTGGAAGGGCCATGTTTGGGGGGGGGGGTTTCTGTACAGTGGATCCTCATGCCTCACAGCACCTTTTCCAATGGGTTTTACAATTTAACTCCATTTTAGGGGTCTTTTGCCATAGGATCGGAGAGTCCAGCCACCTCGGCTAATGGTTGCTATAGAAACAGCTTAGTCCTCATCCCTAGAGTTCTGCATCCAGAACAGCTTAGTTTGTATCTCCCAGCTGCCAAATTACGCCAGAGTTTGAAGTCCTAAACAACATGGTCTTATTGGAAAGCCATGCCGGGTTGAGCACAGAGCTCCCAGCACTTCTATGTCAAGCGGCCAAACAAAGCCCCTTTCCTATCAGAGCCACGGTGTTGACGACACCAAGAGCCGTGATGTTCTGACTCATGCACTTTATAAAACCTAATACGCCAACAGCAAATAACACCGACCTCCAAGAACGATCTGAGGTCTGGAAAACATGCCTTGTAATAAGAGACTAAAGAAGCTCAATCAATTTAGTCTAGTAAAACAGGCTCTAGGAGTGGATCTGGGGAAATTACAGACCCATAAGCCTCTCATCTTTACCTGTCAAACTGGTTGAAACAATCAATTAAAAACAGAATAACTAAATACCTGGAAGATCATCATCTGAGAGAGTCTGTTCACCATGGATTCTGCAAAGGAAAATCATGTCTCTTTAATCGTTTCAAAGTCTTTGACGGTGTCAATAAAGTTGGGGCTAAAGGAGAACCAGCTGACTTCATTTATTTGGATTCCCAAAAGGCTTTTGACCACGTTGTGCACAAGAAGCTACTAAAGAAGCTAAGCAGCCCAGGGGTGTGAGGCAGAGCTGAGAGACAGAAAGCAAAGAGCAGGGTTAAATGGTCAGTTCTCTTCCCAGTAAAAGGTTAATAGCCGGCATTCTCACGGACTTGTGTTGTTTAATATATTTATTAATGACCCACAAAGGGGGGGTGAGCAGTGGAGGGCAAAATTTGCAGATGACACAAGGTTATTTAGGCTAATCAGGACTAGAGAGAGGAGTGAGGAACTTCAGAGGGACCTAACCAAATCAGCCGAATGGGAAACACAATGGTAAATGAAATTTAATGTTGACACATGCCAAGTAAGACGGGGGGGGGGGGGGGGATTAAATTTAATGTTGACACATGCCAAGTAAGTGGAGGGGAAGTTAAAACTCCTCATACAGTTCTTAATTAACTGTAACGACTCAAGAAAAGACCTCGGCATCAGAGCTTCATGAAAACCTCGGTCAAAAAGCTAACATCATCATCCAAGAATACTCCAAATGCGCTGGGTGGAAATGTTATAGCTCATTTTCACCGGTCACTTTCAGTGACTAGGAGACTTCTTCCAGAGATGGACTTGACACATCTCCCCTAGATTCCATAAGCACCTTGCGTCAGCTAAGACACTGTCGGTTAAACATGACAACACCCTTCAGCTCTCACTTGTCAACAGTTTGTTGCCGGATTGCTGGATACCTGAGTATCTCAATCTTCTTTTCCGTGAACTTTCTCACCCTCTGTGGAGGAGGAGTCTGAAATCTAATTCATCCTTCCAGATCTCCTCTGGGAACAGATTCTAGCACTGAGCAGCTGTTCAATCGAGAAAGTCAGTACTATTGCTCATGTTATTCTATAGCTACTAAAGAGGCAAATTATCCATTGTAGAGCATGCTCCTTCAGAAATGCAGGCATTCTGCTTGCAAAACTTTCCCCTACCCCCACTCCCTTCAACTCAGGGGCCTTATGGATTGTCCAGAGGGAAAGCTGATGGTGACAAAGGAAGAGAAGTAACATTCCCCAAAGCTGCCTTTCCCATCTGGCTAGATCCTCTTGTGGTGCTATTTAGCAGTCCTATGGATGCTGCACATCTGGGAAGGATTGGAGAGCAAAGAGGTCTGGGATGATTAGATTCTAAGATCTCTGGAGCAGGATGTTTGCACACCATTTATGTACTCAAAGTGTGCCATGAACAGCTGCGGGGCAATCTCCTTAATCAGAGATTCCAACACGGTGATACGAGCGTTTCTGGATTTCCAGCAGTGCTCATCAGAACACACAGAGAGCGTGCACACAGCGAGCCCCAGCGACAAGGAAACACAACACTGAGTGGTCCAGGGATGAGCTGGTCCCTGAACAAAGCCGGGTCACCAACACTTTCAGAAGTGACTAGTGATTCGGGACATCCCACTTGAGGCTCCTGAAATTCAGGCCCTTTCCGCCGGTCTCGAGCTGGGGACATGAAGTTAGGCTCCTAAAACCACTCGTCCCTCTTCAAAGTTCAAGCTTGGTTTCTGCCCACAACCACGGCAGTCAGGCAAAAGCATTAGAGCCTCTGAAACACGAGCTTCGGTATCTGCATATAGCAATAAATCTCTGCAGTGTGCGGCACTGAATGAGACATATTCTGCACTGGCATAGATCAGCACAGTCCCACTGACGTCAATGGGGCAACACTGATTGACACCAGCCCCATAACACTGACCCAGTGCTAGGTTTTGCAAAACAATGTCAACTCGTTTTTAGTTTCTGCTACAACCGTCCCAGGTCCAGAGCGGAATCTTCCTGCACCTCTGGAGTGTAGGAGGGGTGATTCTGGATAAGAAGTTCCGGCTTGGGCCTCTTTTTCCCTCTCAATTCACCAAAGTGCTTGAGCATGTGCCTACTTTTAGGCATTGAGAACTATTTACGTGCACAGAGTTAGGCACACGCTTAAGAGACCTGGTGAATTAGAACCTCTAATGCCATCAAAAGGGCAAAACACAAACAAAATCCCTGACCACTGTTGGTGACAGGACCCTGGGCTACGCAGACCATTGCTCTGATGTGGTCTGGAAATGCACATGTTCCTTGCTTCCTTCATGCATCTCTCTGTTTTGATTATATGGAGGATGCTGCATTAGCCAGCCTGGTCTTTTCTGCCCACCTGCCTATATGAGCTTTAATATTGTCTTTTATACTGTATACACTTTGTATTGCTTTGCAGACAGTTAAGCACTTGGTAGTGCAGTGATTCTCTGGGCAACAGGTAAGAAAATATCACCCTCTTTTAGCTTATAACTCTTTGGAACTCTGTGTCTTTCTATATCTCAGGTCTGTGCTAGGGTAATATGAACATTATTGTTAATAAAACAGTTATAAGTATTTAAAGTGATGATGATAAATATAGAATCGGAAACAAAAGCACTGAGAAGTTAAATGATTTTCCTATTGCCAATGACGGTATCCAGATTAGACCCCAAGAGTTTTCTCCTCCTGCACTCAAATCATTGACCTCAAATGAAATAGCTGGAAGTCTAGACCACCGGAAAAAATATCCTAAGTTACTAACAAATAAAAATCTACTCTAGTTTTTAAAAAGCAGCTGCTCTCCTGCATAACAGCTGGTACAAATGTTACCGCTTCATGTACACGTATATAAGTGCCTGATTTATGAGCAAAGTCAAGTACTTAGATACCAAAGTGGCAGGATAAAATGGCACCTTCAAAAGAAACCCACAAAAAAGGCTCATTCAGGGTCCTTTCAAAGTGAGGATCAAAGAGTGTATATGGAGTGCGTGTGCGCTAAATGTCACAAAAGACTTTCAACGTATTTATATCGAGAGTGTTACCCTGGTTAAGCACCATCGCTGGGAGCAGCTCTGGGCAATGTCTGTCCAACTGGCTTGAGATGAACAGTCTGTAGAACAGTTTTCCCTTGTCTGTGCCGTGGAGTTGAGACTCTGGGAAGCAAATGGAGCCTAATCCCAGTAAAGAAGAGGCCACCAGACAGTTCTGTTTCACTCCTCTCAACTTCCTTACCCAGCCAACATGGATTTCTGCTCGGAAATTAAATCCTTTAATGTACCGATGCAGCTAGGAAGTCAACATTCTCAACTATGTGTTCCCAGAAGCCAGGGAGAGACCGCGCCATGGCGTTCTTCCAGGAATTGATTTGTGGGGGGGGTTATTTTGGTATTTTTTTTTTTAGCCGCCTTGAGGCCTGCAGGGCACAGAGCTGTATTTACAGGCAGTCTTAAGGTCTGCTGCTAATCAGTCAGGGTGCGCTTTGCCCACCATTCAGCCTCCTGTAAAGCTGTCAACAATGGCTCGCTGTTTCCCTACACACGTTTGGAGCTGTTCTTCATTAAGCCGAAAGGGAGCAGAGCCAGGCAGACTGTCCTGTGGATACCCCTTTATTCACTGATAAACGTTAAGAGTCATTTATCAATGCCAGCCAAAATTAGCAGGGCATGTTTGTGATCTTCCAGCCGGCTCTAGTCTGCTGAACGACTACGTAAAGGTGGCACCTTCTTATAGACACTTGTGGGCCTTTTGTTGTTCTACTGGAGGCCCTACTTATCGGCCAATGGCTTAGGGATTCCGGGACGTATGTCAAATCCTATTGGTATCCTTCTAAACAGGGAGGGACTTGCCGGCAAAAGGGGTGGAGGCAAGGGCTGAAAGGGGAGGAGTTAGGGGATGCACAAGAACCAGTAGGGCGGAAAGGGGCAGAGCAAGGGGTTGCAAGGAGGAGTGGGGTTATGTAGGGAGACCAGACAGCAAGTGTGAAAAATCGGGACAGGGATGGGGGATGGGGGGGGTAACAGGAACATATATAAGAAAAAGCCCCCCACACACACTTTTATCCTGCCTTGATGAGCCTGCCCGTCCACACCTGGTGCACGTAGCACGGAGGGGCAGGGCTCTGGGGCAGGCCCGGTCCTCTGTCTGTGTCAGGGTTGGGTGCAGCCCCACCACTGAGTCTATGTCCCAGGGGTAGGGGAGCTGCAGGGTGATCTCCCACCTCTGGGTAGCCAGTGGCCTGTGCTCCCCAATGCAGGAGCCTCCACATTTATCTGACAAATAACATTTTCAGAATTTTGCAGAATTTTAAAATATTGTGCGCAGAATTTGTAATTTTATGGCGCATAATGCCCTCAGGCGTACACTCTGTAACCTAGGGTATGTCACTTGACCTCTGTATGTTTGTCTGTCTCACAGAGTCAAAGAGGCTAAATTAACAGCTGGGAAGTGCTGGGAGACCCTCGGACGGCAGGTGAAGTACAAGTGCAAAACACAATATTTTCCAACAAACGTAGCAAGGATCTAGGCTGACCAGTTAGCAAGTGTCAAAAATCAGGACAGGAGGTTGGGGGGATAATAGGTGCTTATGTGAGAAAAAGACCCCAAAATCGGGACTATCCCTGTAAAATCAGGACATCTGGTCCCCGTAGGCAGATTAACAAATATTTAAATATATAAAGCAGCTTGAATCAGGAAGCAACAAATGCTCTAGAGAACATGAGTCTGTAATGAACAAGTGTCCACTCCTCCTTAACCACCCCCACCTTGGGCACTGTCATTCTCAGCAGTAAGACCTTCTCCTAGTACCAGAGGGGATCCTGCGCTCCCCTGTTTGGTGGCTGGATTCCAGTCCCCAGAGCTGTCAGACTGCGAGACATGCCCGGTCACACCTTGTCTGCAGCAGGGTTGTATGGCTGAAATCCCTAAGTGATTGGGAGTGAGGGGGGAAAAACAGCTGTGACAACGCATGGGAACGGACCCACCACAACCCATCAGTTCCTGGAAAAATGTTCGCTCCGTCAGCCCTTCGCTTCCAAGAATGGATTTTCCAGGACCGGCAGTTCAATTTCCATGGTGCCGTAGCAGGAGATACTTCCAGGAACATTACAGAGCAGCTAAGGATATTGTGCTACCCCTTGTGGAGAAGAGTGCTCAACAAAATAACCCTCATCCCCACAGGTCAGCAGCCCGGTCACTGCCCCCTACTCAGCTGCACTGAGATAGTCCCAGGGATCTGTGTAACATTCACGGATGAGTTTCCCCTTTGGCCTCCATATGGACTGAAATCTATCTGCATGAGCCCTATTTGCAGTTCACACTATCGTACATCTAGCAGGAGTACTAGGGAAATATATTTATGGCACTAGGTTACGTAGCAAAACACGGCACATGCTGCTTTCTGATAAGGGTCATTAACTGATCCCGCTCTGCCTGGTGACAGATGTAGCGTTACACTTTTGGTGTCAGGTAAACAATGCTAATTTGCAGAGGGCGGAGGCAATGCACAGGGGACAGATGATAAGAAAAAACCTTTCAGGTCCCCGCCACGTATCACACGCGAACTTGGTCTTGCAAGTCACAGATACAACAGCTAGGAAGACCAATGTCATACTTATAGTGAATTGGGCGTGGAATCGGAGTGAAACAGTGCATGACAACTTGGAAGGAAAAAGAAAACCAGGGAGATGTAAGTCATTAAAAAAGGGTAGGTCACTGCAATAAGCAGACAATCCCAGCCCCATCCACGGTTCTATCTTCATTATGAAAAAAAAGTGAGTTCTTAAATCAAGATCAAGTTAATGCCTACAGGGGCACCCAATCTTTAACTCAACCTGTTAACATGGGTGAAAGCTGCAAAGTGCTTTGTCCTCACTAGGATTTTACCCAAGTGCCTTTCTCCTAGTGAAGACATGGCCCAAGAGTTTTCCAGGCAATCCTGGAAATTCACTGATGACCTTCCTGAGCAGCTCCTCCTAGGAAGAGTGACAGGCTGCTAGTTTCCTTCAGAAAGAGGGAAAAGTTGATTTCCCAATCTCTGCTCAGATCCTCTAGGACCACGCGGTGCGTCAAACAAGGTTTGGTTTTTAAAGCCTAGGGAAATTCTTCTGTTTTTCACAGTCAGTGCTACCGTCCAGGAGGTGTGACAGTCACATAGTGTCAATTTGAAAGGCTTCCTCTGGTGATCATTGTGACATTGTCTCCTGGACTTAGTGCCTTTCATAACCATGGTAAAGTTACTTCTGCTTCTTCAGCAGGCCTGACAATCACTCCCTCCGTTCTCTAGGTTATAATTTTGGTGACTACTGCAACCCCTTCTTTGCCAAGCTGAACTGTGTTGCATAAAACCCGCCCAGGAAAGGAATTCACCATGTGAGCCATTCTCTTCAGATTCAAGGGAGAGGCCAATGATGCTAGAAAGGATGGAGCTGAGTGAACTGTTTGCAATGACTCATTGGTTCGGTGGACGTCACTTTTTGTTTTTCAGTTCCTGATCTATCCATAAGCAGAGCGCCAGGTTCTTTAACATATTCATTATTCACAATGATCTGCCAGTTGCTTCTGCAAACGATTCTTGGTTTGCATATGTATGAATTGCAAATGTTACAACTGAATATATGATTTGTGATTTATGCTGGCATGTCTGTAAGTTACCCAGTGCAAATCCCAAACTGTACAGCTGAGAAGCCAGAATGGTCTGGTGGTGATGACAACAGGCTGGGCGACAGGATCGCTGGGTTCAATGCCTGAATCAGCTTCCTTGGTGAAATTGGCTGCCTCAGCCAATCTGTACACTGAGGGTCGTAATGCTTCATTTCTATCACCCTCTGTCTTGTCTACTGATGGGGCAGGATCTCTCTTACCGTGAGTATGTACAACTTCCAGCACAATGAAGTTATGACCCTGGTTGTGCTTCTAGATACAACTGTAACACCAACAACAATGGTGGTGATATCCTCCTGAAATAAATACCGCAGCTCCCTTAGCACACTGCCCCGCTCCTGGGAGTTCTCCTGCTGGAAGCACCATTTCAAGCCAGAATCGTTCTATTTCTTTCTCCTTTTTTTTTTTAAATGGGTCTAAAATCAAACCCCAGGGTCCGGCTCGGACCAGAAACTTCAAAAAAAAATAAAAATCTCTGCTCATTAGTTAGCTGGACTTCGTTGCGCAGGTTCCAGAGGTGCTGTGGTGGTGGTTGCGGCATTTCCCAGTTAGGAAGAGAAAGATGGAGGAGAAAAAGTACAAGAAAGAAGAAGGAATGGAGGCAGGGTTTTACCAAGAGGCCTAAGGATCTCAGGTACTTGGAATATTCCAGCGTCCAAATCCATTGGGTTTAAAGGTCATTTCAGTGGCACCATTACTAGAAACAGTCCAGAAGTCTGTGCGCTTATGCGATGGACGAACTGCTGGCCAGTTCCCACCAGTGTTGATCGACAGCCCATAAACCTAACCCTAATCCTAACCCTAAGCACAGGAGAGCACCTAGCTCCTCCGAAGGCTGAAATCCACCCTCTACAGAGGACTAGCCCGAGTTCCAGGCACCTGCAATTGTCTGCCCCAAGCAGTCAAAGATCCCAAGTCACGTCTGTAAAAAATTACAAGATTGGCTTCAAAATCATGAGATTAAAAAAAGACTATCGAATGCCAGGCTCTTTTTTGTTCACGTTCTGGTTTCGTCACGGGGCAGTCAGTCCTCTGCAAGCAGGAGGCTGGGCAACTTGCTTTTCGAAATGAAACCCGAGATGCCCAGGCCATCTAGTACCCCTAGCCACTGGGGCTTTAAGTGTAACCCCAAGGATTACAAGACTTCCCGACAAAATGGGGAGAGTTAGCAATACTGCTCAAGTCCCAGAGCGATTTCAGCGGCACTGCACTTGTAGCTAGTTACGCATGTAAACCTGGGGGCGTTATTTTACAAGAAGAGGGATTGGAACAGGGATTGTCTCTTACTAGGTGCCTAACACAATAGGGGAATAATCTCTGGTAGGGCCTTTTGGCATTACCACAAGGTTAATTATAATAGTTAACAACTCCCATCTGCAACCAAGACCCCTCAAATCATTGCCCTTTGGCTCATGGCTAGCTGCTGACCCAATTATTCCCTCTGTTAGCCCCTTTCACAAAGACATTTTCACAGGCATAGCCTGTTTGTTTAATAACATCGCTGCAAAGGCCGGGGTCGGTTCTCCTCTTGGACTGTTATAAACCTGGAGTAATTCCATTGATGTTAATGGAGTTACACTGTCATAAAGAAACTCACGCAGGAGAACTAAATGAAGCCTGCTATTTATACCAGGATTCAATTTAAAGCATTAGCGGGCACTCATCTATCGCTCCAGAAAGCCTCCAGTGCTAAAGTATTAACAAGTGGTTCTTAGTGAAGTGGAATGCTCTATCCAGCTGCCTTAGTAACAAAAATGCATATTAGGATTTTAGAGGGACCTCGAACAAAACAATTCCAGCTCTCATTGGGTGCTGGAGGTTCAAATGCAGGGCTGTTTGTAACACATAATGCATTCAACAGTTTCAGACACCATGTTCAGGTATCAGTACTTCTGGGCAAATCCTCCAAAGCAGGGGAGACAGCTCACCTAGTCCTACATTTACATCCTTCATTTTGTTCTATTACTCTTGACATCTTTGCGGCAATCTCTAGTGCCAACGTTGGGCCTTGTCAGTTCTGCTTAGTGGTATATGAGGGATGGGAATTTTGTATCAAACCCACTGTCACCTAGGATTGCCACAGTTGTCAGTAGCGCTGCACTTTCAGAACTTCAGAGACAGGCAAGAGAGAACTCAGATCCTTCTGCTCCAAAAAGATTGGCTTCTAACACTGAAACAAAGGGAGAATCTGTCAGCAGTACGGGGTTTATGACACACGTGAGCAGTTCTTATTCTGTTGAGCAGAAGGCAGGGGATCATGCAGAAGGCAGGGGATCAACACCCACGCATGCTAGTTGTATCGCTACTAGTCTCCTTAGCTCTATTACTCTTCACCATTACTTTGTTGACAATTTGTAAAGTACCTCCCATAGTGTTAAATGCCATTTCATGTGCATTTGAGAAGATCTGATATGCTTTAATCAAACACAAATTACTGGGTGCAGTACAGAGGGAACTGAATTAAATTTAATGGTATGTGTTATGCAGAAGGTCAAACTACGTGATCTGATGGTTTTTTCTGGCCTTAAAAGATCAGATCTGCATTTCATCTCCTCTTCCACACCTTCCCTGCATGTCAGAGTCACATAATCACTTAGAAAACGAGGAATACTTGTGGCACCTTAGAGACTAACCAATTTATTTCAGCATAAGCTTTTGTGGGCTACACCAACATCTATATATATAAAAGTCAAGTGGTGTATGTATGAGTGTATGTATGTACGTATGACTGCGAAGTCCTCCCGCACCGTTTGAGCCAGAGACTTGAATTTTGGTACAGTGAGGGGTCTTGGGGTCTAGATGCTGGTAAGGGTCGAAAAATTTTCGGATCTCACCTCTGACGCCCCCCAGGGGTGAAAGTCTTTCAGGGCCAATCACATCAGCTTGGCAGTTAGGTGGTGATGATGTCATAATACCCCCCTCCAACAGACACCTCACTCGCTCAGCTCACCCCTCCCTCCTCCAACGGAACCCCGGAGATCCCTCAGTTCTCTGCCCCTCCCCCCTCCCCAACGGAACCCCGGAGATCCCTCAGTTCTCTGCCCCTCCCACCTCCCCAACGGAACCCCGGACTACATCAGCTCTGTGCCCCCCCCACCTGCGAAGGTCCCCGGAATCCCTCGGCTCTGGGCCCCCCCCCTCCTGCGACGGATCTGAGTTGGGTTTGGTGGGACGGTAAGTGAGGTGGGGGTGTCGGATTCGGTCGGGGGGGTGAGGTGGGGGTTTCGGGTTTGCTTCGGGGGGTGGGAAGGTGTCGGGGTGGGTGAGGGGTGAGGGGTGGGTGTTGGGGTTGGTCACGGGGTGTCAGCTGTCTGCCACCTCCCCACCTCCGACTGACCCGAGCAGCGCCGGGCACTTATGCTAGTTCCACATAAAGATGAACTACAAGCCATCAATAAAATGAGGACGACCTTGTAGCACCTTAGAGACTAACCAGTTTATTTCAGCATAAGCTTTTGTGGGCTATAGCTCACTTCATCGGATGCATGGAATGGAACAGAAGTAAGATGCATTTATATACACAGAAAGAAAGAAAAAAAAAGTTGTACATTAGCATACAAATTCTAGGAGGCTGTTAAATTTAGATGGGCCATTATCAGTAGGAGAAAAAAATAAATTAACAAATTGCATTTCCCTTGTTAATTTACCTTCAATAGGTGTTAAATCCTGCCTGACAGATATCCATTTCAAAAGGTATTTTTTCTCCTACTGATAATGGCCCATCTAAATTTAACAGCCTCCTAGAATTGGTATGCTAATATACATTCCACGAAGTGAGCTATAGCCCACGAAAGCATATGCTGAAATAAACTGATTACTCTCTAAGGTGCTACAAAATCTTCCTCGTTTTATTTATGGATACAGACTAACACGGCTGCTAATCTTAAACCTACAAGCCATCAGGAACAGTATCCCCAGCAAACCTGGTGGTTGAACTTTGTGACTTTGTTCTCACTCACAACTATTTCACATTTGGAGACAATATACACCTTCAAGTTAGCAGAACTGCTATGGGTACCCGAACGGCCCCACAGTTTGCCAACATTTTTATAGCACACTTAGAACAACGCTTCCTTAGCTCTCGCCCCCTAATGCCCCTGCTCTACTTGCGGTATACTGATGACATCTTCATCATCTGGACCCATGGAAAAGAAGCCCTTGAGGAATTCCACCATGATTTCAACAATTTCCATCCCACCATCAACCTCAGGCTGGACCAATCCACACAAGCGGTCCATTTCCTTGACACAATTGTGCTAATAAATGATGGTCACATACACATCACCCTACACTGGAAACCTACTGACCTAATTGCATCTATTTCCCTAAGTTAAGTTTTCTTCACATCTTCTTGTCAACTGTCAGACATAGTTCAACTTGATTATCACTACAAAAGGTTTTTTTCTCCTGCTGATAATGGCTCATCCAAATTAAACAGTCTCTTAGAATTGGTCTGGTAATTTCCAACTTTTTCTGCTTTCTGTGTGTATAAATGCATCTTACTTCTGTGTGTTTCATTCTATGCATCCGATGAAGTGGGCTATAGCCCACGAAAGCTTATGCTGAAATAAATTGGTTAGTCTCTAAGGTGCCACAATTCTTTCTCGTTTTCGTTACGGATACAGACTCCCACGGCTGCTAATCACTTAGCACCTCCTGCCAGAGAAAAGAAGATTAAGAGCATTTTTCATGATCCAATGGGTTTATTATGCAAACAGCTTCAAATATCAGCCACCTGAGAAACCTGACCCTAGAAACTCCTGTAAACCGAGCCCGCCCAGCTCTGAGCTTTCATTATTTTCAAATGGGTTGCAATTCCGTATTTAATTGCAGGTAAAAAAGAAATGGAAAAATGGAGCGATCGAGACACTAGAGAGGACGGCTATCTGCCCCACTGGGGAAACGCACTGAGAAAGGAAAACATTGTGTAGCTTACAAAATAAGTTATAATAAATGCAGGCATGATTGGACCCGAACCTCTTTTTGCAGAGGCAACTTTAAATGGAGATTGAAATTAAAGCCTCACACTATAGCACAGCTGCCTCATTCCACACCAAAAGCGGTTGCATTTATAATGGCAAGTTGAAAGGATCCCAGACAGAGCCAAATTCTGCTTTCCTTTTACACCAGTGTAAAAACCAGAGTAACTCCTGAGCCTTCTCACAAGGGAAGGCTGCAGGCGGCTCTCTCTAGAATCCATCCATGCCGCTCTTGAGTTGCCTTGAGCAGGATGGGGTTGCTAGGCACTACAGCAACTCCACCACCAACAACAAACGGGCTGTAAAGGAGAAACTGGACGGGGGTGCCTTTTTATCCTAGAGGCAGAGCTTTCTCTAGTCTAAAAGCCGGTGAAGCCACATGAACTAAGGCTGCAAGATCCCTGGCCTGGATGGGAAAACATCACAGCTTAGCCGCTGCAAGTCACTGTGTTTCTTTGATTTCACTGCAAAGGGTGTCTTAGCTGCCCTTCAGCTCTGCCCCACTTATCATATTTCATACAAATATTTGACTGAAAAACACATTTCATGGGAGGCTGCCGCAGCAAGCTGTTACAACTGTCAATTTAAATGATGTTCTGCCGACGGCAATCTCCCAGCGTCATCTCTAATAACAGAGTATTAAATCCCAATTCACCAGGAATGTTCTTGTCTGTGAAAGACTTCACGGCAGCCTTCACAGCCCAGACTCAACGAACACCCTCTCTCGGGCCATCCCCGTGAATCGTCCTCCCACTCCTGTGTCTGCTCTGTACAGACACAGAACAGGAGTCGCTCTTGGAAGACACGTCTACATGAGCAGCATACCCTTTAAAAGCCAATGTCCTGCTGCTTTGTAGCTATTAGAAGGAAGACCATTGTGCCTTCCCCAGCCTTCATAAATTGGCTTAATGTAAAGGCTACATACAAACACTCAGGGGATAGGTGTTCAGATTCATGCACCAAATATCTGCACCCAAATCAGGAGACTGCACGTGCAAATGGGCAATTAGAAGCAACACAACATTAGATGGTTGTGCTTATCAATGACGGTAAGTACACTCACAAATTTGCCACATAAGTGCACATTCCGACGGCACCGTGGGCCTAGTTTATTTGTATAGGTAGCCCCGCATCCTTATCATTCATATTCCAAATACTGTAACAGTTGTAATCGTGAATGATTATACAGCACTTTCCGACTGTAGATCTCTCAGTACTTTTAAAAGGTGACTAAGTAGCATTAGCTTCATTTTACTGATGCAGAATTTGATGCACAGGAACAGCGACTCCGCCAATGTGGCACAGAGTCATTGGCAGAAGGGGGACGAGAACCCAGGTTTCCTAATGCTCACCCATACTTGTGCTCTACCTGCTAAACTATCCTGGCCGCGAACACCAGGATAACTAGAAATAAATGGCACACTACGAAAGGGATGAGAAATAGGAGGGGAAGTGGAAAAATCTCCAAATGGATTGCCCTTTTTTCCTTAATTTTTTGTGCTTTCCCCAGCTCAGTCCAAATGCTATTCAAAATTTAAATTGCTGTTCCCTAACTTTCCCCAAACCAGGCCCGTTTGAGGCTAGAGGAACAAAAGCATCCACAAATATCCAAAGGGCAGAAATACTGAGGTGGGAGAGAAATTTCTTGTGGGGGCCAATGTATAACCAGAAAGAACGGGATGAACTTAAGAAAAGGAGAATTTGAACTGGAGATCAAGAAAAATGGCCAATAGCTATTAGACTGCGGAATAGTCTTTCAAAGGGAGTGGTGAAAACTCCACTGCTTGGGACATTTAAAATCTAGACGGGACAAAGTACTCAAAGACAGGCTGTACTCTCTACCCTGGTAGATGTGTGGCCTGTTATGATTATTGGTAATGCCGCACGGCTTAGAGGCCCCTTCCCCATCAAATTCCAGGCCCTACTGTGCTGGGTGCGGTGCCAACACATAAGTGAGCGACAAGACCTGACCACAAGAACTTACATCTTAAATAAACAGTGGGAGGGGAACAGACACATGGAGGTGAAGTGACTTGCCTGTGGTCACCCAGTAGGTCAGTGTCAGACCCAGGAACAGAACTCATGTCTCCTGGTTCCTAGCCCAATGCACTAGCACTAGACATGCTCCTCTAACGTGTGGATGTCCTCGTAGACCTTAGATTTTGCTCAGTTCTTCGGTGCTCTGAGATTCTAGGCGATCACCGTGCAAAGAGTAACAGGCACAAGAATGTAATAAGGAGGGCGGCGTAGTGGGGTCTGAATAGCCATGACTACTACATGTACACAACATGTCAGGCCTGGCTACATATACACACTGCTGCTTTGGTTAGGTCCTGGCAGCTAAAACACAGCATACGGTGAGTGTCTCTAAAGAGCTGCTCTCTACTCCTGTGCCCTGCACGACTAGGCATTCTGAGGCTCTTAGTTAGTGTGCCCAGCAACGCTTCATCTCCCCGCCGTCTGTTGGTCGTTCCTTTCCAGCTTGCTTAGGAAGCAAGCCACCAGGGCCCTCATCCGCTAATCAGGAGCACCTGGGAGCAGGTCACATGCTTTACAGTGGGGAAGTGGAATGGATCCACCCCTCGCGAGCTGGCTTTGGAGCAAGTCTCTGTGCCCAGAGGTGCTGGAATGAGGGGTGAAGCGGGGGCTGCTGCAAACCTGGCTTGAAGTGGATTCCATTCTATCCAGGGTTTACAGGTTGGCTCAATGGCTCTCAGCACCCCCACTATAAAAACTGTCCCTCCCAGTCTGTGCCCTGCCACAGGGCGAAAAAACAGTTACAAAAACTGAACCGCAAGCCCGTAAATCTCTCCAGTCGGAAAGCTGAAGAAGGGGGGAATTTACACAGAGTATGGCCAAGTGTTCCATGACGCGTTCCCAAACGCTGGCAGGTGCGTTTTGCACCCAGGGGCCACTGAGCCAAGTATGCTGGGGAAGCGAGAGAGAGAGAGGAGGAAAATCAAACGTATCCTTCTGTTCCTATGTCTGCAGCATAAGGACACGGCTCGGTTTCAGGGCTGCATGACTGGATCCTGCCCCAAGTTCTAGTATCCTCATTCTTGCTCCAACTGCTGTTCCCGAAGGAATGTCTGGAAATTTACACCGTGACGGCTGGGCAGCCTGAACATCTGCAGCACACACAGCCGCGCCTGCCACAGTTGCTGTCTATCCCACTATTCATCTGATCCCAGCTCACATCCAGCCACAGAGACAAGCGGGTCTTTCCCAGGGCTGCGATACCTTCAGTCCAGGGAAAGGACAGCGGCTTGGTTTTGTAGCTCATGCAAATAATTTGGCTGCAGAACAGGGCTAAGCTAATCGCCCTTTCAGCTGAGCAAAGAGGTTGACCTAACGAGGAAAATGTAACAATATCCCGGGTACCGTATCTGGATCAGAAAAACAGGACTGGCCAGAGAGGGTGGATGGCTGTGGAGACACAGGCCCTTTCCTTCACTACTAACTGCTGTGGAGGAAAATTTACTTAGGCCTAGCCCTTAGGCCACACGGCCTCAATCAGGCCTCTGGCCTAAAGGCTAGGCCTAAGTAAATTTTCCTCCACACTGCCCACTCAAATCCCACTCCATTTGGCAGAGACTGGCAGTCACGAAGGAGAGCCGTCCCCTGGCCTGCGTGCAGCGGGTTGGTGGCTTGCAAGTTAGTGCCTGGTGGGAACATTTCCACCACAATCCTCACCAGCAGGAGGTCACAGATCACCATCGAGACAAGCGGTGCCTTTATTAGCAGCCAGCAGGGGCCAAGGACAGAAGAGAGGCTGGACTCCCTGCCCTGAGTCAAATGGGATGTTTAGTGGCTGCTGCCCCCAATTGTGGGACTAAATGGAGGAGCTTGTCAGGGAGTTTAAGGCCAGAAGGCAACCGTCGAGTCTGACCTCCTGCACCTCACAGGCCACTAACCACCACCCAGCCACCCCCACACCATGCGCCACAACCAGAATTTGACCAAACTATTACACCCCTCTGGAGAGTCGACTGTTGTGTCCACAGGCTGAGAACAGGGTGGACAAAGGTAAACCGATGCCAGAAGCCCCCGCAAAGCTTGGTCTCTTGGATTTCAATCAGACACCTTTTATCAACACTAAATAGTTTTTTGGGGGAGTGTTTTTTGCTGTTGTTTTTAAACAAGGGTGTTTTTTTAAATACCTGTTTGCATGTACCACCATTTAGAGATGAAAACCAGATCGCCGGGGAGAGACTAAGCCACCAGCCGGAATGAGCGAGATGTCTAAAATAACACCCGTCGTACGGAGATCGCTTGAAAAAACTATCGACAAAGCGTGAGTCGCCCACGGAGGAGTTTGTTGCTCGTAGCAAGTTCCGCTGCCTTCCACGTGACTCACATAGCCTCTTTCCAATTATAAAAATCTCCAGAGATTTGCCAGAGACATGATTTTCATTACGATTAGCTAAATCCAATGAAAATGTCAACCCAGAGTATTCCTTTGTCTAATCAGCAGGCAGCTTAATGTTTCAGAAGTGGAGTGGAGGGGGAGAGGAATCAAACCAAAAAGCTGCTCCGACCCATTTGCGTGGCTCCCTTTTTAACCTCTTTGATTGCTTTCAATTTGGAAAGCAGAGTAAACGTCTTAAAGTCACAAGAGATCATTATGCAGAGAACAGGACGAATTGCGGTGCTGGGGAGAGGTTATCCAAAGCGTGGCCTGATCGATATTACTTATCAATAACACATCAGGCCAAAGAGGGGCGCTGTCTCTGGGATGCAGAAGTGCCTGATGCCGGAGCTCCCCTGTTACCTTGTGTCTCATTGGGAATACACAGGATCTGGCAGGGGCTGGTAATTAGCTACAGAGTAGAGGATTGCTCAAGAATTCTTTGTAGATTCAACACAGATTATCTGCATAACGCAATTCACTGATCAAAGGTGTATTCTTGGACTCCACCGTTAATTACTCTCCCTGCTGACGGACGAACAGCAAAGGCATCTATGTGAAAAACGCATGAGCGGCAGAGGAACAAGCGAGACACTTCTAAACGAAGACAAAAAGGGCCGTGGAAGGATCTCGGGGCTGGCAAGGGAGTTTTGCTCTGCAGATGGAGGACTGAGCACCCTGGGTAAGTACCTGGCTCTTTGGCTGATCCTTGAGCAGCTCCGCTGACAATTCTGTGCCTCAGACTCTCCAATGGGAATAACAATCGGGAGGAGGCAAGGTCTAGCGAACAGACTGTGGATCTGGGAGTCAGGAGACCCAGCTTCTAATCCTGGCTCTGCCACTGACTTGGCTGTGTGGCCTTGGGTACGTCGCTGCCCTTCTCTGCGCCTCCCACCCTTTGTTGCCTGTTTAGGCCGTAGTAGGTGCTACTGCAATACAAATCATACGACTTCCTCACCTCCCTGGGGCATGAGGAGGGTTCCCTAACTAACAGCGGGGAAAGGATTTCAGGTTCCTCACTGAAGACTGCCAAGTGTTATGCTCGTTATCGTTATTATCCACCCGCAAACATTCACAGAACGAGTCATGTCGCTTCTGCCCCTCTCCCAGGGGAACCCTGCGAATGAAGCCTTCTCCTGCCCCCGTCTCAACCCTTCTCACCTGTCTCATGAACAACAGAGGCATGGGCCAGAGCAGAGATCCAGTACTTTCATCGCGGGTAGGGAGTCCTACTCTACCCGCCCCTAACCCGTCCCCCTGCCTTCCAGAAATCCGCTCCCCCAACGCTGACGGAAGAGGAACCTCATCCGGCTCCTTCTGCAGGCAGTGTCAGTAGATCAGAGGCGACGTGGACAGATCCTGAGGCAGCTCCATTCCTGAACTTGGATGATTATGCATGGAAGACCAGGGGCCACTTTTGAAATCATGGGAAAGGCTTCTGCACCGTGCCCGACACCAGCAGTAAGAGCATGGACACGGCCAAAGTCTTTAAATGCCTAAGAGTGTCACATTTACCCTCCTTCTCCTGCAAGAGACGTCCCCAAAGAGCAAAAAGGGTCCGTGAAAACCATGCAAAATGTTCTGTTCAGGCAGAATTCTCATCTGGTGCAATCTTTTCTCTATTTCTAGTCTCTTGTTGCTTAGCCAGTGACGGACCAGACCCAGAAGCACCAATGCAATGTTCTTGTAGCTCGGGTCTGTTGCGTGAGAACTAGACCATGGTCTTTAAAAGGCTTATCTGCTGTTTATTCCTGACCTGAAGTCATCTAGGCTGATTTACAGGGACCTAAAGTTATTACAACTGAATTCCTAAGGAGGGAGGTATCTCCTCTTTAGGAGTGATCAGAAGGAATGCATATATCCAAATCGCCTCCTTAATACACAATGCTTGAAAATGGGATCACTGAACGGGCTTTGGTTAAAGTTGAATCCACCTCTGAGCCCCAAGAAAAACTCTGTATGTTGCTAAGTTTTGATAAAGAGGGAAATCTCTGTGCTTACTCCCAAGACTCTACTAGCTCAAGAGGTCTCCAACTAAAAGAGTCTACTGCAGTTCCTTCCCATCAAGGAAAACAACCAGAGGGGAAAAAGAAATGGAACACAGAAACCAAAAACTTACACAAACAAGCCTGCTATTTTCCCAGACAACTCAAGTCCATTTTCTAAACAAGGTGATTAAGCAACATCTCACATGAGTTCTGAACCACTGGCCACAACAGCCTGTCTGGCCATGTCTGGTTGGAGGAAGAAAACTGGCCTCTACCCACCTGTAAAATGGGTTTTATATTGGTCAGGAATGGTGGGATGTTACATGTACAAGTCTCAGATACCACAGTGATGAGGGGAGTATGACGGTCTGAATTAGATGAGAGAACAGTTTTCAATTGCCCTCAGCACCACTACAAACAATCCAATTATCCCACAATTGAAGTCACACCCACAGGGAGAATACCATCAGCAGCATTCCCTGCCAGCTTCCCTATTGATAAGAAAGAGTCCTCGGCTCAGTTTTAGACAGCCACCCAAATGCCCTTTTGTGTCTTACCTTTTAAGACACTAAGAACAGCGTCGGTACTGTAGCGTTTCCGCGCTGCGTTGCTCGCTATGCAGTGATAGGCCCCAGCATCACTTTCCCGCACATCGACGATTTGGAGGATGCCATTGGGAAGCGTTATAAACCTGAATAAGTAAAATAAAGAGCATGAGATTTGCTTTTCACAGCGAACACGATTCATACCCCAGCCGCTGGAATGCGGCTATTCTCCTTCCTTCCTTCTACTTGAGAACGTATTATGTGCACATCACCAAGGCCTTGGCAGAGAAGAGTGGGCGAGAGACTCTTTAACCTCCCAATAGGAGAGTTTTAAATAAAGCAAAATGCACAACCCATTAATTGCAATGGATTCAACGCAACAATAAAACTGCTGCCTTCTTCAGACATAGCCTACGGGTCTCTGCTGCAGAAAACATTCTCTATGGAAAAAATATATGAACCCACATATACATATAGAGGAGTGTGTGTCTGTATATGTATGTACATAGTTACTAGGAAGAATGCCATCTATTAGAAGTCTGCATGCTACGTGAGGCTGCAATTCTGCATTGCAAAGGGAGTCTTTCGGTCTGATGATCTGGGGTCAAAGGGCTTTTGAATCCCACCTCATTGAGATGTGGCTCCAGCAAAGTCCTGGGGATTTCCTCTGCAGAGTCCAGCCCGGAACTGTTGGAAAAACTGGCCCCGGGGAACCCTTCCTCCAGCTTTACAGGGAGCTTAGTGCCGACTTTGAGAGCTTAGTCAGTGCTGTGCATGCTCAAACAGGGCCCAATCCTGCACGCTGCTAAGCACCCCCCAAGCTCCCATTGCGCTGGATGTGAGGGTGCTCAGCACCTCGCAGGATCAAGCCCACAGTGCCAGAGACATGCACAAGGGCAATGATTCAGTACATCTGCCAGGCAGCAGTACCCTGGCGTGGCAACGTCTCAGCCAGCCGGGCCCCATCTGTAGCTCTTCCTTCCCAGGCCCACCCAGTGCGGTGGGGTTGCAGGTGGCTTAGAAGACCACTGAGCCCTCTCTACTGGCGAACTTTCCTCCTCGCCGGGGGCTCACTCACAGCTGAGGGTCCTCTGAGCAGTGAATGAGGCCAACACCCAACAAAGCTGGACGTTATCTACTCTACTGGCAAGTCTCAATGCCTTGCTGGATAGGAAGTCCCAGCAACAAGGGGCATAACAGCTTTTGAGAAGGGAGCAGAAGAGTCGTTTTCCCTGCCCGCCGACACACACATCCGAGTAACAGACAAATCTATTTGGCTCTGCATGCGGACAGCTGACAGAATTCATTTGCCTATCGCCTACCAGCCACTCTGCTCTTCCCAGCTGCAAAACCCCCTCTATTTGCCTTTGTTTGAACAAAGTGTCAGACCCACTAAGCACCTTCCCCCGCAAGCAGGATTTCAAGGAGGTGCCCTAGAATAAGGCTCCAGAAATGCTTGTTTTAAACTGAACTCTTCGTTCAATTATTTTCTGAGGCCTGCAAGCGGGAAGCTGCATTTTCTGCATGGAAGCTAAATGCAGGGGACCATGCATCAAATGTACGTACAAATGATTAGATACCGATGAGGTACCGCCTCGCGACAGCGCCAAAAATAAAAAGACGTTTGCCCTGAAAGCCAGGCTCTTTTGATCAGTAGATGCCGTTTGTATTCGAGGAGGAGAAAGGGAGATGCAGACCAAGCAATGCCTCTAGTGTACTCACTTTAACAACTCCACAGGGGAGTCAGTGCTGGTGGTCAGAGAGAGGGACTGGGCCTCAGACGTAGGGATTTTCTTCCCAGTTATGCCACTGATTCACTGGCTGGCCTCAGCCATGTCATTTAAATCTTTCTGTGCCTCAGTTTCTCCCTTCAGTAAAATATGATACAGCAGTAGCTCTTAACCTTTCCAGATTACTGTAGCCCTTTCAGGAGTCTGATTTGTCTTGTGTACCCCGAAGTTTCATCTCACTTTAAAAACGACTTGCTTACAAAATCAGACCTAAAAATACAAGTGTCACAGCTCACTGTTAATTCAAAATTACTGTCGTTCTCATTTTTACCATATAATTATAACGTAAATCAATTTGAATATAAATAGTGTTCTTACATTTCATTGTATAGTATATAAGGTAGTATAAACAAGTCATTGTCTGTCTGGAATTGTAGTTTGCACTGATTTTGCTACTGTTATAAATATCTAGTTGAGTTGATGCATCCCTTAGAAGACCTCTGAGTGCCCCTGATTGAGAACCACTGCTATAAAAGACTTACCTACCTCTCACTAGGGGGCCAGGTGTCTGGTTTTTGACCAGAAGGCCTGGCTGAAAAGGGACCTGGCAGTTCCAATTAGGACCACAGACCGGGCCATTGAAAGTCTGGTTGGTGGCGCAAGCAGGCTCCCTACCTGGCTCCACGTGGCTCCAGGAAGTGGCCGGCATGTCCCTCTGGCTCCTACACCCGCACCCCAACCACCTGCACCAGCCCAGTGAAAATGAGTGAGTGTGGGGGAGAGCAAGCAACAGAGGGAGGGGGGATGGAATGAGCAAGGGCAGAGCCTCTGGGAAGGGGCAGGGCAGGTGTGTGGCCTCAGGGAAGTGGTGGGGCAGGGGTCGAACCTCCAAGAAGCCATGGGATAGAGGGTGGGGCAGGGGTGTTCCATTTTCTGCAATAAGAAAGTTAGCAACCCTACTTCACACAGTTGTTCTGAATGTTAATTCACCTTTTAAAGTAACAGGAAAATAGATCTAATAAAAACCAAACCAACACTACTTCAAGACCATTCTACAGCTTTCAGATTGAGTGAGGGCCCATCGACTCCAGTGGGAGCTTTGGGTACAAAAGAAACACAGGATCATCCCTTAAACTGGACTGGATCCACCTTTCCAAAAGACAGAAGGGCAGAAGTTATGGGTTTGATGCAGCAATTACTCGGTGGAATTCTGTTGCCTGCATCTTGCAGGTCAAACCAGGTTATTATGATGGTACCTTCTGGCTTTAAAGTATATGAATTTGAGCCAAACACAATGCTTTAAAAAACTCTCTCTGTGCAAGCAGATCGTTCAGCATCTCCTACTTGCCTCGGATGAAGTTCTACTGTTTACATCCAACTTCCCACCTTAGAAATGATACTCCCCACCTTTCTCTATGGCCTCCCTTTGCAGGTTCTACTCCGACCCTACTTTCCTAGCCCTTTGCACCATTTAAAACAAAAAATTCAGAGCCCTAAAACAGTCCAACATGCGCTATGTAATCAAGGCACTTATTTCTCTTCCCAGACAATTCAGAAATAGCGTACAGGCCAAATTTGGATCAGTTACACTGGTGTAAATCCTGAGAAACTCTGCTGAAGGGAGTCTGAATTTACAACGGGATAGTGAAAAAGTGCTGACCATTTCAAAAGAAATCACCAATATGGGACATTTCCCCAAGAGGTGTAATTAGAAAACTGCTGGGATTATCGACAGCTTTCTGAATGGTAGAAATGGTAGAATGCCCAGTGTAACTGATACCAGGATCTGGCCCTGCAGGAATAACTTAAAATAGTTTGATCGGGTGTAATAACAGAGGAGCCAGATCCTGAGTTGCTGTCAATCCATTGATTCACTGAAGTCAATGAAGCAAAGCCAATTAACAGCAGCTCAGGATCCAGCCGACAATATTTAATAATGATCAGTGCTTGAATGAAGCTTTTCACCCAGGAATCTCAAAGCAATTTATAGAGGAAGGCATTTCCCTGATCATCCAGAGCGTTGAGAAATTACTCATCTATGGCCAGCTACCAACCAGGCTACCGTGACTGATTATTGATGGATAGGTTGCTCTGTAATTAAAAACTCAGCTTATATGGTATTACACTGCCTCGTACACCTGATTAGCAATTAGCACAAAGAACAAGCTGGCTGTCAGGTTCTTCATTTTCTGCCTGGATTCCTACACGGCAGCGTCTTTATTTTTCAATATAAGGCCCAAGCCGACGTGAGCCTATTTAATTATAGATGAGCCCCAGTTTTAATTGGAGGACGCTATAAGCGGAGCTGCAGAGCTTTGACGGGCAGCGCTGGGTGATCAGCCTTCATCGTGAAGAGGACGCACTGAAAGCGGATTGGGAAGGAAGGGGAAGCAGATCTTCTGCGCGGGCGGAAGGGAGAGGAGCAACAAGCCCCAATGCAGGTTTCATGGTCCTGTTACTCTAATGCTCTACTCCAGAAAGGCCTGATGGGAAACTCAGCTGTTTGTCGCCCCACACCTGGCACGGGTTCTCTGTTCACCGAGCCAGCTGGATCTTCAGACATCAGCTCCCTCCTCTTGCGTACGCTGGCGGCTTTGAAGGGAGAGCATTTGAAGGCAGCTCAGGCAGGGACGTGATGCTGTCACCCGGGGGGCCCATCCTGCAGCTCTTATTGACAGGAGTAATCTTGCTGGAGCCAGTGTGTCCATTCACGTGAGTCAGGGCTGCAGGACCAGGCAGAGGGGACAGCGTTATCCAGAGAGCCAGGGGGGGGGGGGGCTCCTGGGCCAAATGAGGCAGCACTAAAGCCAAATATTTCTCTCTCTCTAGCTCTCTGCCGAGACAGCTCCCCAGCGCAAGGGGATTTATTTGTATCGCGCGTCTGCTCTGAGTGTGCGTATTACTATCAGCATGTTTCAAACACCAGGTGAGGCATCTACCGGTTCCAAAATACAGAAGTCAACCCCCTTCCAAAAGCATATGGCTGCGATCCATTCCGTAATCGCTTTCTGCTCTGCTAGAGCCGCTGGTTGAGAGGGAAAATCCCATTTATAAAAACAGCCACCCAGGGCCACGGAGCTCTGTGTGCTGTCCCCACCCCAAGAATCGGTTCTGCACTCCCATTGGCCAGGAACCTTTTATTAGTTCCTACCTTCGAACTCTACAAGTAGCTTTGCGTGTGATGCGGCTCTCAAAATATTTTGGTCAAAGACAAAAACACAAACCTGGCTCTCCTCCTTTGAAAGGATGCTGACCCCTGACCTAGAGTTTTCTTCAGCCCGTCCTACAGGACTTTGAGGTTTCCTGTGTCTGAGACTGTCTGTATCTCTTCACAGAGCTTGATCCAGGAGCGATTTGCACAGCTTCTGCTTGCTGGCTGCCCCTGGGTTTCTGCATGTCGAAGTCTCACTTTGGTGCTCTCTGTTGGCTTCCTGTTGTGTTCCAGATAGGCTGTGTTCTTAATGTTGATGAGAGGTAATAGTTCCACTTCATTTTCTTCAAACCGGTCCTTTTCTGATGGACTCTCTCCCCCAAATGTAGCTAAAGCTGTTACATCAATTGTTGTTCTTAAATTTTCCCAAAATTCCGCTGTCTTCTCTGATAATAACTTCCCATGCATGTTAAGTTCAAAAGCCTTCACAAATTCCTGGCATCATCTCTGGCTTCTGTTGTTAATAACCTTGATTTTGGGCTTGCTCCTAGGTGTAGCTCTTTGTAGGTTCTTGGCTGTAATCTTCACTTTGCTAATAATCATGGAGTGGTCATTGTGACAATCAGCGCTGTGGAACGTGAGTATGTTCTGCACTAAGGGTAGGTCTTTCCTCCAAGGTCTCATTGGTGTCAGTGCCTGATCGTGGATGCTGCCATAACACTCTGTGGTGATCTTTTCCTGTAAAATATGAATTGGTAATGCACGTTTGGTTTTGGGCACAGAATTCAAGAAGTCATTGGCCGTTCTCTTTCATCTTGCTGAGGCCAAAATGGCCTAGGCAACCTGGCCAGGAGTTGTTGTCTGCACTGATTCTTGCATTCAAGTCGCCAAGGAGGAAAAGATGCTCAGTTGATGGTATTTTTTAACGACTTGATTCAAAGAGCCATAAAACGTATCTTTCTCCTCGGGGCTAGATTTGAGTACTGGAGCATAGGCACTAAGGACGTTCGCAGAGCCAATGGTCATCTAAAGTTTGAGTGAGATGACACACTCTCACTTCCAAACGGGCGTTTCTAGGAACTTTACCCACTTGTTTCTCACAGCGAAACCGACACCATGTAGACGATCTTCTTCGCTGCTTTCACCTTGCCCAAAGAAGGTGTAACTGGACAGAACCAGCATCTGCAAGTCTCGTTTCCTGGAGTGCTGCAATGTCAACACTGAGTTTGCCCCACTCGCAGTCTATCAAAGCTGACTTCTATATGCTGCTTGTGTATTGTAGGTCATCATCAGCTGTCAGACAGTGAGTACACAGACGTGCTTCCAAAAGACCAAGTCAGATGCCTACACGCAGGCGAGCTTAAAAAATCAGTGGCCAGCTTAAGGCTTGCCTGGAATCTGGAATTGCAGAGCGATTCTGGGTGAATGCACCCATTGGGTCCTTGTACCCATCTGTGCCAGGGAAGTTTTCCCAGCGTTCTGAGACCTGTGGGTACGCAGGGTACGGCTGATGGACGGAGCAACCGTTCTGTGGCCAGCAGTTCCTTGGGCACACTTCATTCTTTCAAAAGCCGATTGTATAAAGTCAACAACAGAAAGCAAATCTCCCTGAAATAGTATATTAGCTAAACATGATTTAAAAGCAAGATCTGAAGCCCGTGATTATGTCTGGCTGTTACAAGGAAAGCAATTTTCAAGCCGCCTATGTTGAAAGCAATCTCCAAGCAAGTAATTTCCCAACATCCATCGAGCTGTCATATTAAAAAGCCATTGCCCTATCCACAGCATGCGTCCCTCCCCAACCCCTCCTCCCCCACAACTTTTATATTTTTAACACTTATTTTTCTTCTCATACAAAGCAACAACCTCCCACAAGCCTCAGATCGCCGCATGACAGCCTCAAGGATATAAACAGCTATTCTTACAGAAACAGCCTTTGTTCCCAAATCATTGCTGAATCCCTTCCTCCCCCTGCTCATCACGTGGGTTAACTTTCCTCTCTGGGGGAACAACTCTTTCCACAGAAAATGAAACCTGCTGAGCTTCAAGGGACTAAAGGACAATGTCGTCATTAGATCCAGAGAGAGCTGTGAAGTCTGCAGATCGGCCACTAGCCCCCTGGGACCTCCTCTCCTTCCCACACCACGCACACTTTGATTACCACAAAGGAGCAGGACAGAAGGAATTTTTTTTAAATGCATGTATGTATTTTTCTAACAGAAAGTCCATGTTCCGACTGGATAGTCCCAGAGGATCCACTGACAGAACCTTTAAGCCCTTCTTAAATCTCCGAGGGCTGAGAAAGAGAATTTGGAAATGTCTTCAGAACCGGACTCTGCATTCAGCTCCGTCTGTGAAACGACACAGCCACGCAATCTTAGTTGGCCACAGATTGATTACAAAACACCCTCTTCGGGACCAGCCCTGCAAAGACACACGGCAAGTAGACCCAATGCAGTCAACGGGGCTACTCTCCAGGCAGGAAGTTAAGCACGTCCTTAAATCTTTGCAGGACCAAGAACTTGACAAAATATCAAATAGCTGCATTTCCTTGACACTCTTTATGCAATTTGTCTCCTTTGCTATTTCTCGCTGTTGCCAGAGTGTCCAAGTCCCAGCCAATCATTAAACACACTGAATGGTCAAAAGGATACTTACGAGTTGGTTTGCTGTTGCACACAGCCCTTTGATGAATGGACATCTGGTACTCAGGAGTCCTGTTTGACTTTTTTTGATTATTAGTCAATTTCACTTCCATGAAATTTTCCTTTACAAACTTATATGGCAGCTCTAATGTGGCAAATACCGCAGGGGAAGGACACATTGGGGGGGGGGTAGTTTATTTTCGTTTCCCAAAGTTTTATGGATGCATCTCTGTTGGTTCTGAGAACATTCAGCCTCACGAAGTCTAAATTTTAGGTCCAAAACTGCCCTGCTACCGCCCCTTAAATTCCAGATTTTTTATAAAAGACACTCTCATCTCTCAATTGTTTTATTATTATTAACCCAAGAAAAACCCGGGCCACTCACCTGAGCTCTTCCGGAACAGCCACTTGATCCTTCTCCCAGGTGATGACGGGGGAGGGCAACCCTTCAATCCGACACTCGAATCGGGCCATACCATTTTCTTCCACCGTCTGAGACTCTGGCTGTTGAAAAAAACGGGATAAACCTGGAAAAAAGAAGAGAGTTAATGCCTGGAAATGCGGGCCCCGAGAAACACACACATTTTCACTCGTTTGAGAAGCGGTAGCCGAAGAGAAGAGAATTCATGTTTTCTAACACACACGACTCTAGAATAACCCAATGTACAAGCTAGGAAGACTCTGGTTATGTGGTAAAACTTGGGACTCCAAAATAACCAGGCTGGACAAGGGAAATGCAATTCCTCGCTGTCCTCCAGCCCGCTAGCTGGCATGCCCTTAGCAAGTCTGGGTGCATGACCAGAGGCATCTGACTGGCCTGCTGCCTCATTTTTACTGTATGGCAGAAGCAGCAGGTCATTTGTCTGCCTGCCCAACTGCTTTGCTCAATGGCCCTTGGGTGTCCAGTCACCCCGTTCGAAGTGGGGAGAACGATACTTTGACAGACAACCAAATCGGAGACCCAGCTTGTCTCAGGGTTCCCTCATACAGGAGCCTACTCTGCTCCATGTAAGTTTCCCTCCATCGGAGAGTCCTGCCTTCTCCACAGTCTTTCCCTAGATCTTCCCCCTTTTTTCATGACCCGTCACGGGGACCAATTCTGGCCTATGATCTGCCGACCCCAGGTCTTTCCGGGAGGAGAGGCGGGAACTCCCCTAACTCCTCTTTCCTGGGTCTTCCCTCCACAACTGAGCTCCCTCAGGGTGTGTCTACACTGCACTTTGAAACCCACAGCTGGCCCATGCCAGCGGACTCGGGCTGAGGAAATGGGGCTGTTAATTGCGGTGTAGATATCCAGGAACCTGCGAGGTGGGAGGGTCCCACAGCCAAGGCTCCAGCCCGAGCCTGAAGATCTGCACCACAATTAAACAGCCCCTTAGCCCAAACCCCGCAAGCCTAAGGCTGCTGGCACGGAGCAGCTGTGGTCTGTAATTCCCATGTAGACAGACATACACTCAATCTATTTATAAGGCCTAGCTCTGCCTCTTCTGGCCAGGGGGCAATTAGCTAGCCAGGCAGATGATGGGAGTTGAGCCCGATCACAGTTCAAAATAGCAAAACAACACGCAACCCCTAAGCATGGAGACTATGAATTCTATGAATAATCTACTGAACATTAAAACACTCTCAACTGAGGAGAGAGTTATCGACATCCTCATGAATTTTCCAGGAGGGGTGTTTTTCTTTGCATGTAAAACAAATGTTAAGAAACCCATTGTTTTCTTGGAAGAGTTTGAAAAAGAAGGGAAGGAGCCAGTTCAGCCAAACACTGAAGTATTTGCTTAGGTCTATCCCCACAGCACGTAATTCTAAACAACATATAATAATAATAATACCTGGCTCATATATAGCACTTTCCATCAATCTCAATCTGCTTTACAAACACCATCAGCATCATTAGCCCCATTTTACAGATGGGCAAACCGAGGCATGGGAAAGGCCTTGTCCAAGGTCACCCAGCGGGTCAGGGGCAGAACCCAAGAACTCCTGGATCCCCGTCCAGTGCTCACACACATTGCTCAATGGAAAGTCCAAGTAAACACCCCGGGCCAGTTTTTATCCACTTCAGGCTGCGTTCTTTTGTTGTTGATTGCCCACTGTTATAGATGGGGCCAGGGGTGTGCTTTGTCCAGGGCTAGGTTATTACAATTGGTAACATATATAGCAGTGGATGTACAGTGAGTATGGATTTTGATCTCCATGCTGAGTACAATGTATCCATGAGCATTATGTTAACTATTTGACACAAACAATAGTGAAGTTGCTTCCTTCACTCCCATGTAGCCCCCCATTCACCAAAACATCCCTATTCGGAACAGCATGTGCTTAAATCCCCAATTCCTGATAAGCAGGTGCTTAAATGCTGTCCTAAATCCAGGCCTAGGTAGAGTGAAGGATCCTCTCCACCATAAACAAAGTACAGGAAGACTGGGGGGCACAGTAAGGGGTTATCAAGTTCTCACTTCTATGAGCCTCTTTTCGCTGACTTCAAAGGGCATTGGACCAGGCTCTAAGTCACCCAAGAGCAGCTGGTGGCATCAGAATGGTACTTTGGGGGCCAGTCTGTTGCACCACAAGAATTACTCCCCTACGTTTGGCACCTTGGCTCCTACAAACCAAGGTTGCAGACCGGGGTTCCTGGCCCTGGCACCGGTGCATTTCCCCTCTAACGTACAATCTACTTCTCCCTGGCAATACGGAAGATGATGGCACAGCCCAGCTACAGAAGCTCTGAGCCCTAGGCCACAATGTTTCTAACAGGACCCACACAATGCAGTGGGATCCAAGCACATTTTAAGCCCACCCCGCAGACGTTGATTTCTGAAACAAGAAATCAGGAGACAAAGCAAACGTAGTGGGAGTTTGCTGGAGAAAGAGCCACGTAAGAACTGTTCCTCTGTGGGGTAGTACCAGATTTTGCTAGGAGTCCCATTGAAACTAGCAGGGCTATTCATTAAGTACAGTACTTCTCAGGGTGTGTCACGGTTTATCTGGCCTTGAGGTAGGATCCAGGGAGGATCCAGGGCCGAAGCCGGCACAGCACTGTTCACCACTTTACCACAATGCCATTTTTCAGGGCCCCAGGGTCGGGAACGGGTTAAGCGCTCCAGGAACACACGCCGGTGGAAAAATGAACGGTGGAGCACTGCGACACTAGGGGCACGGAATGGCGAAAGACGTGAACGTATCCATCATTATTTAAACCACTCGGTCCGCTTGAGCTGGACGTTTTCATGCAGCTTTTCAAATCGGTCATTAAAATTGAGCACCCCAGCCATGAAATCTACCTTCCCTCCCTTCCCATGATGATGGTTAGAACGAAAAACGTTGTATTTTACTCTCCGGCAGCCAAAGTTACACACTGTGGGTGAGCGAAGGCCATTCTGCAAGGCTGCCGGAATATAAAATGGCAACCCACATTGTACTTTTATTAACGGCACACGACCCTCCAGTGACATTTTACACTCAGCTGGAGCTAAGCCCCCTCTGATCATACTTTTAACCCTGTCTCGAGAGGTGACTGCATACAGTGACATGCCTAAGCTCCCCCCCTCCCCTCCCCCCCGCCTTCGTCCCAAAGGTCAGTCTGATCCGTACAGAAGGCTCTGAGCTTGGAGAGATTCTCGCCGGAGACATTATACCCTGGTCAGAAAATGTAGTCCATGCATGGAATGTCAGCCTTCTCAAAAACGTCTCTCTGGTTTTTCGTGCTGCATTTTGCCACCAAATTCTGTCTCTGTTTATTTTCTCCCTTTGTTCCTTTTATAGCGATTAGTATTTATTTCTAGGATGGTGGCATCCAGAGGCCTCAGCTGAGCCCGGGGCCCCATTGGGACACCGTAGAAACCCACAGTAACACAACCCTGGCCAGAACAGCTTACACTCAAAATAGACAAGACTAGAAAAGAATGGGAGGGGAAACTGAGGCCTAAAGAGATGAAGTGACTTGCCAGAGGTCACCCCGCAGGCTAGTAGCAGAGCTAGGAATGGAACCCAGATCTCCTGAGTCCTAGCCCAATGCCCTCTCCATGCTGCCTGTCTAAGTTTTGTAGGATCTGCTCCTGTGACCAGTAACGGTATGCAAAGCCTTTGACCTTTAGGTTTCTGCTTCCAGGTCAGGTCAGCCCTGACTCGAAGTCACATCTGGTGACTATCCTGCGGCCAGTGTGTGCAGTGAGTTGGCAGTCTCAGCAGAGGTCCCTCAAACCCCCACTGCAATAACTGAAGTTATAGTAGGCAATCTCTGCCTGCCCCAAGGAGTAAAACCACCCTCTCGTGCTTCCAGGATGGGTTAGAAGCAAACTGGCAGGCAAGGAGAGAAACTTGCACTGCCATTCCACAGCATGCTCTGCTTTGCTGTCTGGGGCTGCCAGTCTGGGATCTTTCCTCAACACTTAAAATGTTTTATGCCTCTTTTGGGGGGATGGGGAGGGGAAACGTGACTCCAATTTTGCCTGTCCTTTAATATCAGTGGGCCTGCAATTTAAGTACAGCTACTTCCTTTAAGCAACTGGAACGGAGGAGAGACAAGCCTACAAGCAAGTTTGTCTCTACTCCTACTGTAAGCTTGTGGGACCCTCCTAACACAATTGCACTACACCCGTATCACAGGTTACACATCATGCATATAATGTGGCGGCACTTCGACACCCATTTTCAGCTTCTGCCGGCAGAAACATGATACACAACAACAGCACCAAATATGTTCACCCAACAGCTACAATTACTGTAATTGTATAGATCCTCCCTCGCAAAATGGTGTAAAGTAAATTAACAGCTTTCACAAATGTCGTCATTAACAGGTAGAGAGAGAGACCTTTTTGCAAAAGCAACACACTGCAGAGTTTCACTTTGGGGGTATTGAGGGCTCTGAGAAACCTGCAAATCTAATTAATTGACGAAACATCTATTTACATAGTAATCAGACTTGAACTAGCAGTCATCATAGATAAACTGGGTCTCATTTGTAACAATAATCACCCGGAGAGATCTGGATGCGTTATGAAGGCCAAGTACTGTCATTATTAATTATTATTTGCATCATCCTATTGACCAAAAAAAGAGACCCAGAGCCACCTTCAGGATCTGTAGCACAGACTCATCTAAAGACAGAAACACACCACCTGCCAGGAGCAAAAGGTTGCTGGCTGACTTCTCTGCCTCGTCTTCCAGACAAGTCTTGTTCTATCACCTAATATTAATCAACCCTGGCCGACGCAATCAGTATAAAGAATAACTCCATCTGCATGTAAACAAGTTCTGATAGAACATTGCGCTGTATTCCGCTTCCACAGAAACAGATCCCTTGGAATACTCCACTCACACGAAACGAATGCTAATGTCGCAAACGCTTCTCTCCAGCCTGCAAAACAAAATGAGCTGGGGGATGCATTTCATTAATCAACTTCCTCGTCACCCTCGATTCAGAAATAAATATGTTATGTCAGGTGCAAATGCTCGCTGAAGAAGCAGCACTTTCCTCGGGCAGATGGTAATAAAATGAGACATATGAATGCACACATGAAGAGCGACAAGTCTTAGACATTTCATCTGAATTTAGATGCCATGTGACAGATCATAGCGGGAGATGGAAGGGGGTGTTTTTCCCCATCTTCTTACAAATATCCATTTTAAAAGATCTAGAAACAAAAATTTGGGAAACTTTTTTTTAGGATATTCCCATTTCTGAGCCAGTATGTTTTTTTCCCATTGGTTTCCCCTACAGGGCACCAGCCAAAAAAACCAGATCAGCGAACTGTATGGCACATTGCTGTACCAGACCATGCAAATTTTGGCAGTGAGGGTAATTAATCTTTGAGATAATTTACCGAGGGATGTAGTTGACTCTCTCTCACTCAGAGTCCTTAGCTCAAGAGAGGCTGCCTCCTCTACAAGATACGTTCTATCTAGTTCAACCACAAGTTCCTGGGGTCGATGCGGGAATTGCCAGGTGAGGTGTAAGACTGATGTTGTACAGGGCAGTGCGGGGTGGTCAGATGGGATATACCAAGGATCCCTTGGCCTTACATGCTATGACCTACGGTATGTTATGGCTTATTTGCGTTTAGAATCTTTGAGTAAACTAAAGTGCTGTGTAAGGTGAGGAATTTACTGTCCTACAGGAGAGAGGTGTAAGGCAGAGAGGTAAACCTGCACTGCCAGAGAGATAATCCTGCACTGCCAGAGAGAAGGGCTGAGTTGACCTGGTGGTTTTCTCATCTCTAACCATCACGATTTACCAATGTCTGTCTGCACTATATCGGTCTTCCTCCTCTCCAATCCCCGGCATTTCACAAGCCCCAAAAGTCACCCACTTTATTAAATATTGCTAGTAGCTATTCATCTGGCATTGCAAATGTATGCGGAAGGAAGAGAAAAGGGGTGAGAAACCGGCCTTTGGGACATTGTATGCTTAATATTTCCTAAGCAAACTAGCAGTTTATATAAACCCTATCTAAACTGATAGCCAAAGAACTATGGCTCCAATCCTGCAAAGATTTTACACACTGTGAGTAGCATTTGACTTGGGTGGGACTACTCACACAGCACACAGTTAAACACGGGTTGGACAGACTCAAGGTCTACTTACCCTTCTAATAGACTAGAGTAAGTGGGTTCCAATGGGTCAAGCACATGTCAGGACTCCTGGCTACCATTCCTCGTCCTACTGAAGATGCTGGGTAAATGCAAACCAATGTGTGCCTCAGTTTCCCAAGTGGAAAACAGGGATAATATTACTTACCTGTCTCACGTTCATTAACCGTCATTAAGATCACAAGTTAAGGGGTATTATAGCACAGAAAAATATTACTGCATTCACATTATTTTCTAACCTAGCTTCATTTTTAAGTCAAGGACTAGTTATTTATTGGCGCTCACGTTCTCAAAACAGCTCTGGAGGCAATTTCCAAATGCGAGAGACTTTAATCTAGGATATTACGTTGTTTTATTATTTTAATGCCTTAGATCTCGAGAGATCTTTTTCTGTGCCTGAAACAAATACCAGCCTGAACTGGAAAGCCCTTCCTTTCATCTCTGCTTCTTTTTATAAATGGAGAGTCACCTTGCAAGACAGCACAGACAGCACAGAATCTTTGTAAGTTAAACAGACAGCTGCTACCACTGTTGACTGCTCTTCTCTGTCTAGAACTCTTCCCCTCGAGTTCAGAAGGGGGCCGTATGATATACAGGGACTGCTCCTCCTCTTTACCGTCTCATCAAAAGTCAGTGGGACAAATTCTGCCCTCAGTAATACCCATGCAAGGTCCTAGGCATCAAGGGATCTAATCTCACTAGGTGATCAGAAATTCACAGACATGGATCCCTATAGCAACCTATTCTTTCCTGCCTCTTTTTTTTATTTGACCTCTAGCTCCCTCCCATGCTCCTTCTCTTATGTCTTCACTGCACAGTTCACCTGGGTCTGAGCGCCGCTAATTGGACAGCTGCGGAGTTCTTGGGCATCAACTCTCTCCACAAGGGGACTGGAGAACGCCGCCCCCAGACTAACAACACGGTGTCGGAGTGGGTTGCAACTCCCGCGGCTCAAAGCAGCCCTTGAAAAACAAGACCCAGTACATCTGTTCCAGTTCAATCCAGTCCGAGGGATTACTCTGAATGTAAAAATAAAGGAAGCTCTGGAAATGAACATTATTAAGATATTCTGGATGCGTGCCCACCCTCTGCAATTCTAGTCTGTCCATCCTTAGGGGGCCACATATCTCAGGGGTTGGCAACAACAGCTGGAGGATTGAGTGTTTATTGTATTCACGCAACACGGGACAGATTTTTTTTCTTTAATTTTTTACAGAAAGGTCAGTAAAAGGAACCAGGCAGAACAGGACGAATTTAGAGCCGGGTTCTCCACACACACATACCCACGTGCAGAAATAAGCAAAAGCGGTCATTTTGGGACCAAACCTCCACCTCTTCTGCAGAAAGCAGACACTTCTCATGGTGAGCTGAAAACCAGTTTCAAAGGAAAATTTTCAGTCAGCAGCCCCTACGGAAAGCTGCCTTGCTGAATCCTGGCTCTGGGACCAAGGTGACTGAGAAGGGGATTGGGTAGAAAGGCCTGAGGGGCTAATTCCTGCCAGGCCCGGTTTGTGCATCTCCTTGGGAAGGGACACACCTAGCACTGGAAATCGGACACTCGGACATCAGGACTTGCTGCTGTTTTCCTCTTGGTCTGAGCACGCTGATTCTCTGTGCTTCCGCTCTAGCCTTTAAGGACAGCTCTTTCCCCATCCCCCGCCCTCTTCTTTAGGCCCAGAAACCCACGTGCCCATTTCTGTGTATTTTCGCCTCCACCCAGCAGGCACTGGCAACGAGTCAGAAGAAAACCTAGGCTCTCCTGGCTCTTCGAGAGGGGCAGAGGGCAGGTCTGCATGCTGGGTCACAGATCTCCCTTGTGTACAGGAATGGTTTTCCCCTTCAGCCCTTTATATTTCCCACGCGTTACACCAAACTGCCTGGAGTCCAGACGAGGGGTAAATATCACCCGTGTACCCTGGGAGAGATGTAGTGAGGATGATTAGTTTATAACTCTATGAGGCCTGAAGGTCTAAATAGCCTCTATCGTGACAAGACACGGCTGCATTCTGTGGGTTCTATATTCTAACCCAGGCCCCTTGGCTGGATGTCCAGCTTCCACATTTGGCACATGGGCACCCACAGGTGCGGGTTCCAGCGTGAGGCCTCTCCTGCCAGTTCAATCAACGGGAAGGTGAGTGGACAGCAAGGCGCAGCATCCGGCGCTGTGACCCGCGTTTCTGAGCAGCCAAGTCTGATTCTGTGGAGCGGAGGGTCTGTTCACATCTCTTCCTAGCATGATGCGCACGCCACAGGGAGCCTGAGAAGCCTCTGGGTTGGGCTGGATTCATGGACGTGGCCCCATCAAGCAGCCCTGAGGATAAAAGCACCCCCAGGTTTTCTTTGGCACCTGCAATCAGAGTCACTGAACTGGAGGAACGTAGAACATGGGACCAAAATCCATTATACCTTCCTCAGCTACTTCCTGGGGCGCCTTAAAACACTACACCCACCACCTGAGAACAACAGCATGTCCACAATAAAGCTCTCACTTCACTGCCAGCTGGGACTCTCCTCGGATCCCTTTCCCTGCCAAAGATTAAGCCCCTGCCCTGCTCCCTGATGTAGCGAAGGTGGAGCTGAGCTTTCACAGACAGGAGGCATCACTAAAGAGGAGGCACCAGACACCCAGCCCAAGGAGAGCTCACAGCCCACGTGGAGAGAGGCCCCGGCTCCCAAACGGGGCCTCAGCCTCCAACCTAAACAACCCTGTGCTTTTACCAGTTCCATCAGGTCCTGGTCCCTTCAGTGTTGTTCCCCAATTTCAAAATGGCCAGCAAAATTCCCCTCTTTCCTCATGAGAATTGCTTCATCAGCACCTTTAACCAATTCATCTGGGGGCAGACCCTCCGCTGCTATAAGCTGCCATTGCTCCACTGACTTCAATGGGACTCTGATCATTTATACCTGCTGAAGAAGCACCTCTTGGTTTTCATTGTGGCTGTACAGAGCTCCCGCAGGAGTTCCAGTAGCAGGAGCTCTCAGATCCCGCTGCACTCCATACTGGCTGGACCCTAACCTCCATCGTAGTGCAAGCGGCCCCGCTGAAGCTACATGCCTTAGTGACAGAGCAGGATTGGACCCATCATGCTTCTATGATTCTATGCCGCAGTAGCTACCACTGGATCAAGATGGAATGACTAGCTGCAGCCTCATCCCAGTTTCAAATTCAGCAGAAGAGGTCATGCAGTGGACTCCAAGCATTTTAATGCCAATCTGAGAGGCCCTTTCCAAAGACACAAGGTCTCCCCATCCCACCCATCTGATTTTTAAAACACGCCATGGCCCGGGGACTGCCTATTAAAATCTCCATGCTACCTCACTGCCCACTCACCAGTCCCGGAATTGTCAGCACCCGTTTAACAGGCCCTCCCAGGATCTCAGTGTACAAACCAAAATGCATGCTCAAGAAAGGAGAATGTGTCTGGGGTCAGAAACCTGTGCGTGGCAGCCAGTTATGCACCAAGCAGGGCTGTGTACAAATGCACAACGTGGGTCTAATTTAAGTTGCTTTTTAAAGGTCATTTATTTTATTTCCACAGCACACCTGGGAATCTCCAGCAGGCGATCCTTATAAATTCCTCGGAAAACACGGACAGTCAGTCTTCCCAGCAGCCCTTGCAGTTATTTATGCCGGCGCGTACCATTAGAGTCACTTGGGCAGCCTGACCAGTTATGCCCAGACTGGCACCGCTAACAAACATCCAAGCTGAGGTTAAGAAACAAGTACACAGGGCAGGCAGAAACAAGAAAAAAAAGTGTGTGTAGCTACTTTGGAACTTTACAAGTAATGTGCTACTGGAAATCCTTGATGCTTTATTTAGGGTTGCCCATTACCAAGAACACTTAATACACTTAATACATTAACACATAACACTTAACTTATTACCAGCAACATATTCTTGAGCAATGCCAGTTTCAGAGCAACCCAGATGTAATTAGTGTCAAAGTAACTGTTTCTGATTACAGTTACTGGGGGGTTTCCCAACACAGTTATAATTAAAGGGCCACCACAGTTTTAGTTTAGGCCCAATATTTAAATTTTATTAAATTGTTTTAGGAAATCGAATATTAATGGAAATGTTTCCATACCTTAAATACAATGAAAACAGTTTTTTGTTGGCTTTTTGTCTGGGAGAAGGGAGAGCTATTTAAACACGCCAGTACAATGCTGAGTCCTGAAGCACCTACATCAGTACTGTGTTAGTGAACCCATCTGTCCGATTAGCCATTCTGCACTCAACTCCAGGATATCGGAGCACTTTGGGACGCCATTGGATTTTCCTTTCTTACGTTTTCTGTTTAGTTCAATGAAACATTACTAATGATCATCAGTGTTCCGAAGAACTCATTTTACAAAACAGAGGGGGGTAAGTTCACCTGCCAGGGTCCCTGGTGCTGTCGGGTCCCACTAATTCATCCTGCAAGACGCCAATCACTGTGAACTACCTCCCTGGAAGAACCCATTGCTTTCACTAAATCCATCCATTGCATCATATATAGGATCCTTTACGTTTTATACATGGAACCAATGCCTACTCTGTGTGGCACTCTGTCTCCCTCTACTGGTGGCTGGGGCACATATAGAGGTTGAGGAGCCTGTTACAGCTGTGGTTAAAAGCTGTGGTTTTAGCGCTGACAGTAGCAAACGCAATCTTTAAGACTCAGAAGTCCTTGCTTGGGATCCCCACTTACGTTGTCAACCCGCACAGATGTGTCATGTTACATATAAATCAATTAGACTGTTCACATGTCCTTATAACATGTTTTGTCGTTCGTGGTGTAGATTTTTTTAAAGTTACCTCTGTGTTTGTATAACACATAGCTCGATGGGATCTCTGTTGTAACTGTGGACTTCAGGCGTAATCACCAGAATACAAATAATAATTAGCAGGCAAGTGCCCACATTAAAGGGCTATCATTAATCTGAAATCAAGTCATTTTAAGAGCAGATTGTGTTTCCACCCCTGACTCCTCTTGCCAAGTTTTGTGGTGGCACAATTTCTATTTCTTGTGTTTTCCACCCCTTACTGCCATGGGGGGGGGGGGGGGGGGGTATGGATCAGCACTCTGTGTCAGCACCCGGCCTGGTCCAGGGAAGCTAATGATCCAACCAGTAAACCATCTCCGGTGATTAATCCTGGTCATGTGCCCCTTGAAGCATGTTGCGCATTTGCTAAGAAGATGACTGCCATGTGTGAAAACCCAAAACAAATGACAGGGGAGACCCTCTATTCAGGAGAAAAAGCGACAGACTAACAGAAAACAGACACAAATATTGTTTTCCAAGTTCACAGTACTAGTAAACAACAGCAGGTAAACCATTTTGAGAAACGTGTGATTTTCAAATTGACAACGTCTTTAAAATTATTTGCTTTTTAAACATTAGCTCTGTAATTTACAACAAACTGCCCAGCTAGGACAGACGCATTGATTTTTATTGTTCATTTTGCAAAAGTGCCACTTAGCTGCTCTCCATTATTTACCAAAGCATGTCTCATTCCCTGTGTCGCAGAGGTAACGGCTAGATAAGGAACCACAAAACACAAAAACCAAAGCCAACCAACCACACACCGTGTTATCAGTCCTGCCTTTCTATGCATTAACTCTTGCATACAATCAAATCACTCTTGGCGCAAGAGTCTCCTGCACATGTCATCCGAAGCCTCTCTTGATTGAAACAGACTTGCAAGCAGCTCCCCATTCCCTACCTTTCAAGGCATTTCCCAACACGCATCCTCTGGCTCTCTGTGGGGTGGAACTGGTATGTTTGCACGCTGGCCCAACCCCGAGCACATTTGCAGATCCCTGAACCCACAGAGGGTGATCTCACAGGTCGGAGCAGAACAGAATCATAAAAGGGGAAGTCGGCACAACAAGCGTCCATTCCTCAGGTGAAACCCCAGTGCATAATCTGGCTCCTTGCAGTGAGAACGGTGCTTCCGAATCTTTAACTCTCCAAAATGTTTTAGTTGCCACCTGTGCCACGATCTCACAGAATTGCTCTTCTCGCCCCGTCTTGAGACTCTCGAGCCCACTGCGGTTTCTCTTTCCGTTTTTGAGACCCCATCCCATTAATTAACATTTGCTGGTCTGGATGCCTAGCTCACCCGGGGCCTTCCTCTGAGCCCGTAAAGAGACGGCATGCAATGTGTCCTCTCTGGGCCCTACCCACAGAGGAAACAACTGTGACATCTATCAACTAGACAGCCTGGCTCTTTAGCTCAAGCCGTAGAGACACAGGCTTTTAGCTCCAGTGATCCCCGGTTCAATCCCTGGCACAGCTATGATGGCAGCCACCACAGATGCACACTGCTTATATCAAATGCCCTCAAGTTCTCCATCCCTGTATAACTTACACACAATTCTGTCCATTCCCTCTGAGGCACCTGGCATTGGCCAGTGTCAGAAGACAGGATACCGAGCTAGATGGACCATTGGTCTGACACAATATGGCCGTTCTTCTGTTCTTAAGAGATCAGTAAATTCCATCGGTAACTACAGCAAGTGTCAGTCCAATTTCCACTGTCCACATCATAGAAACCACCATCAAACAACTGACAATAATCAAGATCCTTAGTGGTACTGCAATAGAGGGAGAGAGGACTGAACAGTCATGTGGTCTGAATGATCCTCTCACCATGGGGGAGGCGGGTCCCATTGGATGGGCACAGAAAGCAGAAGCTTAGACCCCAGTTCCTGTGCTAGACCTGTTATATGAGCAAAGAGACTTCACTCTCCACACTCCAAGGGGACTAGACTGACACACCCAGAGGTAGCTTAACAAAAAAATCACGACCAGCAGTGACCGAAAACATGTTATAAGAAAACGTAAACAGCTTAACTGGTTATATGTAACATGACACACCTGTGTGGGTTGCAGACCCAAGTGGGGAACAAACCAAGGACTTCTGAGTTTTAAATATTGTGTTTTCTACCGTCAGCGCTAAAAGGCCTCTGCTCTTTTAACCACAGCTGTAGCAGACTCATCAACCTCTATATGGGGCCCAGGGAGATGGGACCTACCACAACACCACAGGTAGTTTGCAACTAGAGCATGGAATTCTTAGGTAAGGAGGAGAAGTCAGAATGTCTGATGCCTTTGCATTATTCAAAGACAGGCACAAACCTTATTTCCTTTCCCCTGTTCCCCAGCACAGTCTGTTTCAGCATCCATTGTTCTAGAGTATTGTTTTCCCACTTCCCCTCACTCCTCCTTTGTGCTAATGTGTGATCTGAATATACTAAAGAAAAAGAGAACAATCTTTAGGGGCAAGGACAAACCTTTCAAAGACTGCAGCTCCTCTCACTTCCCCATATTTAATGAGCATAAAGCAGTGCTAATTATCTACCAGATCCCAAAGGAATTAGGTGAATGGTGACACGCTAAGAAAATATTTTGACCTCTGATCTCATTACTCACGTCCCATGTAAGTCGTTCTCCTACCTACTCTTCTTGCCATGTGTTGGGTAATACTAATTAATATCAACAGCTAATCAAAGTGCAGCTCAGGATGTGCCAGTGTGTGTGTATATAATTATAATGGCACATCCTGGCATATACACACACATACACACACACACACACACACACACACACACACACACACATCCCAGTATAATTCAACTTAACCAATCAAGAGACTGAATGAAGGAGGAAGGACACAAGGTTAGCATAGGATGGAACCGCTTTTTGTCATGGAAGAAATGCTAGAAGGTAGCAGATCCTCAGTGGTGGAAGCAGGTATGACTGCATTGACTCTCACTGATTTAGGCCAGCTAAGGGTCTGGCCCTCATAGTCCTTACTGAACCTTTCTTTACCACTGCAGAAATAACAGTGCAGACCATATACGGACCGTGTGTCCTGAAACGAAAGGACTCGACAAGATAATATCCCAGAGGAACAGGCTGGCTTGCTGAGAACAGGAGGGCCTTGTCAGGAGGGAATCTGGACGGGTTCCATGGGAAATTAAAATGTAACGGGGGGGGGGGGGGGGAAGATGATGACATCGTAACTTATTGTACAGACCATTCTGAGGTCAGCCAACATTCAAAGGAACCAGGTTTTCCTAGCCGATTCTTTCCCAGCTCTCAAGCCAGGCTGAAGAGCCTGTATCAATACCAGAAAAATACTTACTTGAAAACCTAACTGCAGCCGTCTGACTGGCAACCGCGCCTGAGGAGCTCCGGGAGACACAGGAGTAATTACCCTCTGCGCCAGTCCGGTCAGGATATTTACTCTCCTTAGCAGCAGCCGGGGAGGATATGAAGAGTGATCCATTTGGAAGCAGGCGAAGGTGCTCCTGCTCCACTAATGGGGACCCATTCTTCTTCCACGTGACATTCATCAACGGCTCGCCAGAAGCCAGGTTACAGTCCAACACCACGGCGTGGCTCGGCTCTAACGTCACCTTTGCAGAGGCCGCACTGCAGCTCAGCTCCAGAGAATCCCCCTGCACCAGCTTCCCTGCAAGGAAAAGACACTTGGGTTGTCTCCTGGTTTATACAAACAGGTGTCCCGGCACTTTGCCATTAGCGTGATCGGCCATCAACACGCAAACGTCAGCCCTGCCGGGGGGCTGGTGACATCCCTGCCGCCCGGCGCAGAGGTCACCCCTTCAGCTGGGGCGCCTCCCAGCTCTGCAGACAGCCTCCCTGCCTCCGGTGCTGCTCCCCCTCTGCTGGATCCGAGCGGGGAAGGTGCAGGCAGGAGGCGGCACCGGCGGCAGTAACAGCAAAAGGCAATGGGGAGCCAGCAACAGCCTCTGGCTCTCCCCCCAGCCTTCCAGACACCCCACTGCGCAGCACCCACCTCTCCCAGACACCCCAGCACCACCACTTACCCCCAGACTCCCTCCAGCATCCTCCCATTTATTCCTGCACTGCCAGGCACCCACTTACCTACCCAAGCTACAGCTGTCCAGCTTCTTGCAGCTCCCTGTCCAATCCCTCGCCCCCACTACCGTGTTTCCCCGAAAATAAGACAGTGTCTTATATTAATTTTTGCTCCCAAAATTACATTACATTATATTACAGCGAGAGGCAAAACTGGAAGTACGTCTTATTTTCGGGGGATGTCTTACTTTCGGGGAAACAGGGTAGGGGCAGGGCGTGTTGAGCATAAACTGATATTTATGGCTATGGGCCAAGTGTGCAAGTTAGGCAAGACATTTGCATGACGTGGTGCACATAGAGCTGCACAAAAATTGGCCGTTATGCCCTTGGCATCACCAGGCACAAATCTCCCTGAAGCCAGCTTACCCCGGGGGGGGGGGGGGGACGACTCGGCTCAACACTGCTTCCTCCCAAACGTAATGACTCTTCTTTGCATAGGATGTGTAAACACACCGGGAAAGTCCTACCAAACTAAAGAAAAGAAGAGCTTTCCCTATGGGCTTTAACAACCTTATAAGCTGTAATAGAGAATTGTCTCCCTGCAACAGGCTTCTATCTGATGGCTAAAAGCCTATCACAATTCTTATGTGTTCTTAGATCCTTTCATTTTGTAGTGTAATTTTATAGTGTGATCCTACTGATTTCACCCTAAGTTCCTCAGAACTTTTCCTTAATGAAGGGAGTCTTTTGCTGAGAATACCCAGCTACCCTGTTTAACGCACGTGGGGAGAGAGGCCATTGTCCACTAGTCTGCTCCTGTGGGAATTCTGCACCATTGCGCGGTGCAGAATTTTGCAGAAATTAATGGTTTTGCATATCATTTCCTTTCACCCACCCCGGAAATGGGCTGCAGTGCTGCTGGCCGCCACTAGGACTCTGCTGGGTCCAGCAATCCCAACATGCGCAAATCTCAACGCCGTGAAGACGCCACGGTAAGTTGACCTAGATACATTGAAGTTGTGCATCTTAGATCAATCTCCCCCCTTCCCTCCGTGTAGACCAGGGCTTTGTCAAAAGGAAGGATGATACAGCTACAAACTACTGGACACTGAGAAGACTGCATCATCTTATGGCATTCTGCTTGCGGCAATGAGGACTTCGATCAGTTACCAGCGGGGAGAAAGTTAAATTGAACAGGTCTTGGTCTGGAAGGTTTCCAAACCAACACACACAATCCCACTTGCCAGAGAGAGTTCCACCTCTAGCAACAATGCCTCAGCAGTTCCTAAAGAATATTGTCATTAATAAAATGCATTTGCTATTACAGGTCTCCAGGGACACAAAGTCAATGTTAGCTGGCAGCGCTGCTTCCACACACCAGCAACTTCAATCTCCACTGTGCTAGAAGCAGCACATCCACTCTTTTTATGGCTCCCCGCCAAATTATTTTGTCACTGCTCCAATCGAAAATGTTTCCTGCCTCTATAACGAGTTTATCAACACTGGATATGAACCACATGGCTCCCTGCCCGTCCCCTATCACAGAAAGCTGCAGATTAATTTTATAGGAATTCAAACACCCTATTAAACCTTCTACTACCTACTGCTGATAAAGGGGCTGCATTTTAAAAGCGCGCACTTTAAGCATGCAATTAGGGGCAATGACACGCAAAATTACACATGCAGGGGAATGGAATTGTTTCTAGGCATCGAAAGCTCCAGGTGCAACTGGACAGAAGGAATTTGCAAGTCCCAAGTGCACCGTTAATTTAGTGACCCCCTGCTGTGCAGAAAACCTGCCAGTTTGCAGCTAGCTCAGGGATAAGCATTTGTGCTCAGAGGCCCGCTGATCCGCGGGCTCAGCTCAGAGTCACAGACACACGTGTTCTCCTCTATGCACTCTCCTACGGATTAGAACGGCGCCTTCCCCCTTTCATCCAAGCATTGGCCTTTTGTAGCCAAGAAGAAAACGAACAGCAGGTTAAAAGGTTCTGATGATAAACTAATTTTCACCCAACCTGAAATATAAATTCTCCCCTCCCCCATGACCCTCTTTAATTCTTCACACCTGGAAGAGAGCCTTGCCCATGCCTCAGTTTACCTTCCGCCTTGCATCAAACAAACCACCACACCTGGTGTTCTCCCAGTACTGCTCTCCTTCGGGGCGCCACTATCTTATTACCTTTCCCATGTAATACTCACTGCCTGCCATCACTGGGGTGTTTGGAGGACTGAAGTCTTTGGACACACACAGCACCGTCTGTGCTCAGGATAGTATCAGAGTTATGAGCAAGGTAAAAATGCCTACCCATCTTTTCCAACCGAATGAAAACACGCGATAATTTGGACCGCAATCCAAATCGAGGGGGGGTGTCTCAATGAGGGTAAGTTATTTGTTATCCGAATAAATATGTGTCAGTGGATCAGAAAGGGAGGAACGGTTTGCTTCCTTTGGGCCAAAGTTCAACCAAGTGCTGCTCACCCCACAGGAAGCGCACAGATATCTTGCAGGCCTGGGGCCTTTGGTGGCCATGATTTATGCTACTTTTCCATTTTTCATTACTAATTTTGTCCCTCACAAGCAGTGACAGTACCCAATGTCATCGCTGACTGTGAGTAGAGGAAGGATGGTCCAGTGGTTACTGGGTGGTAGGTGGAGAAAGCATCAGATAAAAAGCAGCCTAGTTCAGTGCCCAACTCCCATTGAATTTCAGTGGGATTTGGGTGCCTGACTCCCTTTGAAAACACCAACATACGTCCTGCATACGTTAACTATAACTACTGACGTCGTAATATGGTCTTGCCACTAACAGCACGATACAGTGACTAGTACAGAAATTCTCTTTTGATACTTGGCTGACTCCCATTAGCATAGTCCCAGAGCACTTCAGCATCTTTAATGAATTTATCCAACACCCCGGGGAGGCAGGGCAGTGCTATTATCCCCATTGTACAGATCGGGACCTGGGGCACAGAGAGACTAAGTGACTTGCCCAAGGTCTCCCACGGAGCAGGGAAATTAATTTGGTCCGCAGGCTAGTGCTACTGGATCATGCTTTCTCCACACCCCTTTACAAGGCACATTTTCATCTTTGAGCCTAATCACTCCCTTTTTTACAAATTTCCAAAGAACCACAGCGACACAGGAAAATTGGCCAAAGAAAAGGCCCATTCGGTGCTAACTAAAAATGTGTACACACCAAGCTAGTACCTTTGTGTGCAGCCATTATAACAGCCTGGGTCATGAATAGCCCATTTAGGGTATGACTGTAATGAGTCTTAATTAGGAAAGGGAAGAATTTCTGCTCAGACACTGTGACAACTTGCCTCTGCTTTTAGCACTAAACATAGCACTGGACAAACCAAAATCAGACCTGGGGTGAGTACGTGCAGCTCCACTGATTTCCACTGCTGTGCTAAGTTAAGTGAGCAGCCGCAGCTCTCTACTGTCACCTCAGCCTCCCCCTTGCTCCTGTTCGCCTGCTGTTGCATATTATCAAAATCCTGAGTTCCTTGAGGCAGGGACTATGTGTTCATTTGCACAGAGCCAGGCACAATGGGGCCCAGGCCATGACTGGGTGCTAGGCACTACCACAACAAAAATCATCGTTATTTGGTCCAGATATTCAAAGAACTGTGCAAACATTAACAGACAGAGAGAAAATATCTTACAGCCTCTGGAAATGTGGCAGGAGGGCTGGTTCAAAACACCCTATTACATAAAGTACCTTCAAGGGAAAGGATCACAACAGAGGAAAAAGAACGGTAATCAGGATTCTTAAATGCTGCAGACTATTTTCAATTTCCATTCATTGTTATGCACCGATAGGAAGAGATATGACTCTGTTTACACACACACACACACACACACACACACAACTTGTTGGAGTTAATTTGCTAATGAATCCAAACTGAAAAGAATTTGCCAGCTAATAGAATATACTTCGCCAATATAGTATAGAAACTATGATTATTATTAATTAAGCAGACTCCTGATCCAACAATCATGGGGTCCATTCAGAAGTCAACTGTGAACTGTTTTAACCACAGAGACTGCACTTATGAATTACATTTACTTCTGAATTTAGGACCTGCTGATATTGCTTCCTCTTTGCTGTCATGGCAATTTCGAATGCAAACGTGGCATGGCATAAAATATTCTACTTGCCTGATTTCTAAATCCAGCACTGGGAATTTCTGAGCGAGCACCATGAAGTGGTACATACAAAGCAGCTTTTTAGACCAGAGGGTACCCACCTGTCTGCCCACTCTCCACAGACTGCCTCAGGGTAAGAACATCTTGATAACTTCTCGAGAACAAAACAAGAAAGGTTTGGGGAAAACATTCACTTGCTCAGATTTAGACACAGGTAACTGCCGAGGTGAGTCGATATTAAATGCCGTTTATGCAAACGGGACACTGTTCTATTCAGAACCAGACTGTAATTGCTGCAGAACTTTCTATATTGGCTACTGTGTCTTTACCAGCTGGGCGGGGGGGGGGGGGGTGCTTGAGACAGGTAGAAATACACAGTGTGCATTTGAGACTGGAAGCAGGCTTGTGTTAAAGTGTTAGATTTCCATCAAAACTAGCTTCTTTGAAACAGGCTCTGCAGGGCATTATTATATTAATCTATCTATTGCACTGATACCGGCTCAGCAGGTGGTGATCTGCTTTATGCAGAACATTAATCGAAGCAGAAACACGCTCATTTTCCTATCCCCCTCCTCCTCATCCCACCTGCTTGTTCATTTCAATCACCTCTTGAATTTTGGGCCTGACCCAAAGCCCACTGAAGTCAGTGGAAAGATGCCCAGTGACTTAAATGGAATTAAATCAGCCCCTTTTGGATTGATGGGGCAGAAACTTGACTTTTCCCTACATGTTAGTACACAACCCGGCTTAGTGGGTCCTGACCCAGGCACTACAGGAATACATATAAATAATAAGAGAGAAGAAAGAGTATGACTCACTGACTCTCACCAACTGGATGTTTTTACACCTCTCATATGTGTATGTGATGACATACAACCAAGAATACCATTAGACCCAACACACGCTCAACAGGAGCTGAGCGGCTTGAGGTTTAAACTTGAGTAGGGGTAACACTGATTCCCTTGCCTTTGTGGATTACAGAACTATAAATAATTCTGTCTGGTGCGAGCTACCAATCCAGCCAAATTGGACAGATTCCTGACAGGCAACTGATGGGTCCGACATGGGGCTTGGAGGAATAACTCAGTGGTTTTGGGAGGGATAGTTCAGTGGTTTGCGCAATGGCCTGCTAAACCCAAGGTTGTGAGTTTAATCCTTGAGCGGGCCATTTAGGGATCTGGGGCAAAAATCCGTTGGATGATTTAGTTGGGGATTGATCCTGCATTGAGCAGGGGGCTGGACTAGATGACCCCGAGGTCCCTTCCAACCCTGATACTCTATGAGAACGGTTTTCACATGCAGGATACACGGTAACAGTGGCCCACACATCTGCCAGGAGCTTGCACCGTGTGTCTGGTAACAGAACTTGTCTCCTCCCGTGTTGTGGTTCCTTCCCCCACTCTCCTCCCCTGGAAATTTGCCTTTTAAGAGAGAGGAGGAAAGACCTACTCAAGGACATACCAACATGGTAACATTTCAGATAGCAGAAGCAAATCTGTCCTTGATCTCTGTTACATGGCCTGGGCAAAGAAAAGGTTACTGTTCAACAGGAGACAAATGGCTTTGTTCAATGGAGAGGAGGACTGTGCTTTTCATGCACTTTTCCAACAACAGCTAGATTATGTATTTGTATTATTGTCATGCCTCAAAGCCCCAGCCATGGAGCTGGCTGGACTCCCTTGTGTTAGGCACTGCACACGTCCCTGTCCCAAAGAACTTTCAATCTAAGCATCAGACAAGAAACACGCAGACTGACTGGGGAGCGCCAGGGAACAATGAGACAATATTAGTCAGCATTGTGGGCAGTGGTTCTCAGCACACCAGTGTCCTGACTGTTGCCAACTGTTTTGTGGGCATCGCAGAGGAGGGGAGTTGTAATGAGGGGTCTGAAGCAAGACAACGAGTTAAGTCTGCGGACGTGTTCGGGGAACGGCTCTCAAGTGCCAGGGGCAGCGAGGGAGAAAGCACAAAGGGGCCTGTTTGAAAAGATATCAAGTGAGGGAGAGAGGCTGGCGGCATGGAGGAGTGGACGTTTTGCTAGTGAAGGAGATGGTAAGTAGGCTGGAGATAGGTCACGAAAGGCCTTGAATGTGAAAACAAGCAGTTTATGTTTGATGCGAAAGAGAAGGGGGAGCCAGTGGAGGGATTCCAAGAAAGGGGTGACATGGTCAGAGCTGCATTCTGAATCGGTCTCATTCATTGGTCATAGGGTGACCAGATGTCCCGATTTTATAGGGACAGTATTGATTTTTTGGGTCTTTTTCTTTTCTTATTACCCCTCAGCCCCTGTCCCAATTGTTCACACTTGCTGTCTGGTCACCCGGGTCAAGGCCCAGAGAGGAGGATATGGCAGGGACCGAGAGGTGATTGGAGGAAAACCCGGAGGAGAGTTTTAGTTGGGCGGATGCACAGGAAAGGCTGTATCTTACGGGTGCTACGCAGAAAGAACAGGCAAGATTGTGTGGACCAAGAGAAGTCCAAGCTGAAAATGATGCCCAGATTACAGACCTGAGAGACAGGGAGGATTATGAAGAGAAGTGTACACGGGGAAGAGAAGGGTTGGTAGTAGGGCAGTCTGCCATTCAAGGGCTTACGGAGCAGAGAGCAGCAAGCCCTCAGGGGAAGGCCAGCGGACAGGGGTTGGGAATCAGCTGATCCAGTTGAACAGCATTTAATGTTTGGCTCTGAGTCCCAGCCGGACCCAGCTCGGCATGAGGAGCAGAGCCAGGAGAGGCAAACCACTCCCTGAGCAGCAGCAGGGCAAGGGGACAGGCCCTGTGGTTCCCCTGAAGCAGAGAGAGGGCTAGAACCCTCGGGCCACCAGGGGGAAGAGGATCCTGCCGTATCAGTCCTGGTCAGGGCTATTACTTTTGTTTCCTTACCATACTCTTTTTTGCATTTGTGTGGCAGTGGAATAAAACTCTGAGAAGTGAGTCAAAGGTGGTGAAAAGGCAGCTAGGAGTTAGATGCATTCAGCACCCTTGCACAGAGTGTGTCTGGTCTCCCATCTAGTGGCTGGTCCACAGAGAAGGTAGCAGCCTACTACTGCCAGCTACTAATGGAGTGACTCCTTAAGCTCAAGTGGCAGAGGCCTGGGTCCAAGCCCCAATGACAAGTGTGAGTGGTGCAGCTAGATAAAGAATTTAAATGCTCATTTCAGGTTAATAAACAGTCAATTACTATTCACAATGGGCCAAAGTCCTCACGCGCATTGACCTCAGTAGGAGTTCTGCCTGCTTGGACAATAAACACTACAGCAATCTAAAGCACTATCACTATTTTATGCTGCCGTGTTCTGGGCCATTACCGTAAGGTACTCTAGCATCTCTTTTAACAAGACTGGATAAAGACTGAGGATAAGATTTGTCCCAATCAAATTAAATTATCACCAGCTGAAAGCTTCCAAAGTATTTATGTGAAAATCTTTGAATACAGTTAGTTTAAAAAAAAAAACTTGAAGGATGTTGCAAGAGAGGACCCATTATAGCACAGGCCTTGGCAGATTAATGCTTCACAAAGAGCAAAGTACAAAAGTTTGCTAATCTGACACACTTCCAAGGCTGACATCACTTTCAGTTCTTGGCAGCAAGAGATTTTCCTGGAGAGCGGCTACTGTATTGCAGGTCCCGCTTTGGCTGGAGACTGGCCAGTGCATTTCCTATTCCATGCACATCTGGCATATTGGAACTGGCTTGTGCACCTTGCGGAATCCAAGCCAAAGAAAACCTTCCATAGCGCAAGAAAAGCCTTTTAAACAGCACAAGGAAAACGCTCCGTGATGATGTGTGTTCTGCTAGACATCACACTTTAAGAGAAAAGGGTGTTTTTCCCCTCTCTCTGTCTTGCAGCGTATGGCACTCATTCAAATTGCAGCTAAGCCTCTAAACTGTCATCAGTCTTAATCTTTGTATTTATTTTGGATGTCGAACCAGGAGATTCAACAGCACAATTAATCTAATTTAATCAGGAGTGAATAGCACCGAAGACAAACCGAAGTGATTCCTTCCAAAGGGGTTTCCTACCATATCAGTGAGTCAGCTACTGCAGCGTTTTCCCACTGAAGTGTAACATTCGTGCGCGCTCTGAGCTTAAATCTTTAAATTCCATGGTCTAGTTCAAAGAGCAGTTACATTTGAGTGTGTCCCCATCAGAGGAACACAAAGCACTTTTTCTTCTTGGGAACTTTAAGCACTGATCATTAAAAAAACAAGTTTGGCCTCAGCCCTTGGTCAGGACAATCACACATTGCAAATGGGGGTTCCAGAAAGACGATGGACTGAGATGTTTGTATCTTGCAGCATTCTAAGGAGGAAAAGTATTCCGCTTTCCTGTGGAGGCAGTGCTGCATAGCAGTTAGAGCAGGACACAATATACTCTAAGGAAGAGGAAGGATGGCTCAGTGGTTAGGGTGCTAGACTGGAACTTGGAAAACCCAGGGTCAATTCCCTGCTCTTCCACAGACTTCCTGGGTGACCTTGGGCAAGTCTCTCTGTTCCTCATCTGTACACTGCGGATAACAGCATCATTGCATTCCTTTAGAGGGGTAGCAGATCCCACTTTTGAGCATGTTCCCGACTGGGTCATTGAAGGACAGGGGTTGGCAAACTACAGCCCGTGGGCCACATCCAGCCTGTGGCCTGAGCTTCCAGCTAGGGAGGATGCTCCAGCGTGGCTAATCAGTGTGGCAAGGGGGCCGGGGGGTTAGATAAGGGTCAGAGGGTCCTGGGGGGGGGGGGCAGTCAGGGGATAAGGAATGGGGGCATTGGATATGGCGTGGGAGTCCCAGGGGGGTAGAGGTGTGGTCAGGGCAGTCAGGAGACAGGGAGCAGGGGGGTTGGATAGTGGGTGGGGTCTTGGGGTGTTGGTTAGGGGCGGGTGGTCTCTGGAGGGGACAGATAGGGGACAAGGAGTGGGGGGCTTAGATGGGGGTGTGGTCTCAGGGGGGTGGTTAGGGTGGGAGGTTTCAGGAGGGTCAGTGAGGGGACAAGGAGCAGGGGGATTAGATAGAGCCAGTAGCGTAGCTAGGGGGCTATCTGGGGGAGCGGCCACTGAGGCCAGATTCCCAAAACTAGGTAGCTGGAGCAGCGGGGGGGACTCGTGGAGCTGCTGCTGAAACGCTGCTGCCGGAAAAACTGAAGTGCATCTGTCCTCCAAAATGCCACCAAAAGGGCTCCAGTTATTTCGGCAGCATTTTGGTGGCCATACCCGCTTCACCGCTTTGTCCGCCGGCGGCATTTCGGCGGCAGCTCCACCAGCTGGAAGTTGCGCCTTTGTTTTTTGGTGGCCCCTTTGTTTTTCATGGTCGCTTCCCCTGCTGTTGAAAGCTGCCTACGCCCCTGGATAGAGCATGGGGTTCTGGGGGAGGGGGTAGTTAGGGTGGGGGGGGTCTCTGGAGGGGGCAATCAGGAGACAAGGAGCAAGGGAGGGAGTTGGATGGGTCGTGGGTTCTGAGGGAGGCAGTCAGGGGACTGGAAGTGGATGGGGGTCAAATAGGGGCGGGACCAGGCTGTTTGGGGAGTCACACAGCCTTTCCTACCCAGCCCTCCGTATAATTTTGAACCCCGATGTGGCCCTTGGGCCAAAAAGTTTGCCCACCCCTGCTGTGGGCATTGTGCCTACAAGTAGATGGTACAGGGGTCCCCGCTGCCCCAGCACTCTACTGGCTCTCAAAATCAATACCTTGGTCTAGTGCAAAATAGGATCAGACAGGTGACAATAAAAACCTTTGCAACTGTCATTCATGTGGGTGGGTCTAGTTCAAGACTCTGTGCATTTTAAATCAATCAGAATTGATTAATGGCATTCCCACTACACTATTGGCATCACCCACTAAATAATCATGATGGGCTAAATCTCTTTTACACTTATCTTGCTGATCGTTTAGATACGTTTTCCATTACTTCTTCCACACAGAGTTTAAAACCCAGAAAGCACTTGTATTACAGAGACATCAACAAAAACAACTGCTGTGCTATGCTACTGTGTATAGGCCAGAACTAAAAAGCTGGGAGCTATTTGAAACTATAATTAGGGTGCAGTATTTTGTCATTGCTTTTATGTTTCCAAAGGCTGCCAGAGTCACTTTGGTGGATGAATATCATTGTGCGTGTGGATGTCACACACACACACAGAGCATCAATGAAATGAATACAGTTTAGACTGTTTCCCCAGAACCACAGATTAACCTGTGGTTTCCCTGTATTTTAACAACCCTCCTGCTATGTCAAGCAGTCTCAAATCAAGCACTCCTGCCAAGATTAGCCACCTCTCACATTAAGGTGTAGCAAGGCTGTGGCTGGTGTCATGGTGAGATTTCACTTTCCTTTAGACATAGAGATTCCAAGGCCACAAGGGACAGTTGTCGGACCTCCTATAGAACACACAGGCCATAAAACTTTCCCAAAACATCTCTTGGAAAAACACCTAGTCTTGATTTTAAAATCGTCTGTGATGGAGAATCTATCACAACTCTTGGCAAACTGTTCCAATGGTTAATTACCCTCACTGTCAAAAAATTGTCCCTTATTTCCAATCTGAATTTGTCTACTTTCAACCTCCAGCCATTGGATCATGTAATACCTTTCTCCAATGGAGTGAAGAGCCCTTCTTAAATATTTATGCCCCATGTAGTTACTTATAGACTGTGATCAAGTCAGCCCTTAACCTTCCCTTTGTTGAGCTAAACAGATTGAGTTCTTTGAGACTATCACTACAAAGCAGGTTTTCTCATCCTCTAATCGTTCTCATGGCTCTTCTCTGAACCCTCTCAAAATTATCAGCATCCTTGAATTGTGACCATCAGAGCTGCACATAGTATTTCAGCAGTGGTCGCACCAGTGTTAAATACACAAGCAAAATAAACTCACCATTCCTACTTGAGATTCTCCTGTCTACGCATCTAAGGATCACATTAGCTCTTTTGGCCAAAGCATCATGCTGAGAGCTCATGTTCGGCCGATTATCCACCACGACCCCCAAATCTTTTTCAGAGTCACTGATTCCCAGGATAGATTCCCCCATCCTGTAAATACAACCTACATTCTTTGTTCCTAGATATAAGCATCTACATATAGCCCTATTAAAACACATACTGTTTGCTTGTGCCCAGCTTACCAAGCAATCCTGATTGCTGACCTGTCCTCTTTTATTTACCACTCCCTGAATTTGTCTCATATCTGATGACTTTATGTTTACTTCCAGGTCATTAATAAAAAATGTTAAATAGCACTGGGCCAAGAACAGATCCCTGCGAGAACCCATTAGAAAAAATATCCATTTGATGAGGATTCCACATTTACAATTACAGTTTGAGACCTATCAGTTAGTTAGCTTTTAATCATATGTATCATGTTAATCTTAAATCTTTCTCTAGTTTGTTAATCAAAATGTCATGAGGTATGAAGTCAAATGCCTTACAGAAGTCTCAATATATTACATCAACACTAATATCTTTATCAACCAAACCTGTAATTTGACCAAAGATAAATATCAAGTTAGTCTGACAGGCTCTATTTTCCATAAACCCATTTTGATTGGCTTTAATTATATTACCTTCCTTTAATTTTTTATTAACGAAGCCCCATATCAGCTGCTCCATTATTTTGCCTGGCATCAGTATCAGATTGACAGGCCTATAATTACCTGAGTAATCCTGTTTACCCTTTTTAAGTACTGGCACATTAGCTTTCATCTAGTCTTCTGGAACTTCCTTGGTATTCCAAGATTTATTGAAAAGCAATACTAACGGTCTAGCAATCTCCTACGCCAGCTCTTTTAAAACTCTTAAATGCAAATGATCCAGGCATGCTGATCTACAGCAAACACCAACTAATACCTCATCTTGTGCTTTACTGGTCAGGACAAGGATCCATAAGCATTCGAGATCACTTTCTTCTCAGGTATCAGTGATCTGAGAACAGATTTTTGACACGATGCGCCACTCCCACTCAATCCTTCCTAAACAGGTTATACCCACTCATTTCAACATTTCAGTCATGAGAAACAGCCTGTCAGGTTTCAGTATTACCAGCTAGATACAATTTAGGCTTATAAATGAGCATTTCCAGTTCCTCTTGTTACGCAAGCTTCTAACATTGGTGTATAGGCATTTCAAGAATTTCTTCTCTTCGCATCCTTTGATTCCTTGATTAATTTTGTTCTCAACATCTCAATTGTGTGCTGATTCATATCTTTCCTCTTTCCACTTTCCCTTTTCGTTGTTAGATTTACAGCTACCTGACTGTTCTAGCCAGACGGGGTCCAATCTGGTGAGGTATTAAGCAACTCCTATGATACTCTAAGTAACCTCAAAGCCTTCTGTTGTTACTGGGAGTTAAGAATGCTCCCCATATTACAGAATGGGGAGCCGATCCATGGAAGTACACATCCTCCCAGCAGTCAGAAAGCAGTATAAACCCAATATAAATTAAACGAACTGATGCAAATTAAATCAATTACCTCAGATTGACATGACAATCCCCCACATGGATCATCAGCAAGGTTGGACCCTAACGCTTCTAGCACCACCACAGACCTGTACGTCTTGAGCGAAAGGAATAGCTCCATTAGCAGATAGCACCAGTAGACTTATTCTGTGTGTAGTGGATCAGCCATTAAAAAGGACAATAGGAAGACACTTCCATGCAAGTTTCATGCTTGCCCCTCACTGCATACCTGCTGCGTCTACGTACTATGTCACTCCAGAGGGAAGTTGTACAGAAACAGATCTTGCATGGAATGGAGTGTTAAATTTCATTGAAACTGTGTTACTCAAACACATCCTTTGAAAACAAATCACCCAGAAAGATAAAATAAATCAATAGCAATAATAACCTATTCATCGTGTTGAATTACCAATGACTGTCACAATGCGAAAGCAAGCTACTTCTTCATAAACGTCAGTGCTCAATTTCCTTCTCTCTGTCCTCAGCAAGGCATTTAAACCCACAGGCGAAGCTTGTGGACCAAAATCTACAGGTCTTACCTCAGCTCTTAATCATGATCCTCCTCTGTGGAAGTTTTACCCAAATTAGGACTGAACACAAAGTGCATGGTTTGTCTTTGGCTCTGTGTTCCCCTCACATTTCTGGGTGCGTCACACTACGGTTCCCATTGCAATTTGCATAAAGCTACATTTTCCAACGTGTTTAAGGCACTGAGGGGCCTAAGACCATTTTCAAAGCTACCTAAATCACAAAAAGCTGCTGAAAAATTACCACACGATCCCATGCCCTGCCTGCAGTGGGGGGAGCTGGGATTGCCCCTCCCAACACAGAAAATAAATAAGGTGGAATGTCAAGTTTCATTTTGCAAAGGCCTTGCTCGTCACATTTTGTGTGCATTCATATTTTTCTCAAGAAGCTACTTAAAAGACTGCATAATGTCTTTCAGAAGTCTGAGGTGCCGGGGGTGAACTGTCTTCGGTCTGCGATCATGTCTTTACAGCGTATACCCACATTAAAATTCCAAGCTTGACAAACAGCACTAGAACAATAAGATATCAGAGTACTGTAACTGGCCCCCGTAACTCAGTTCATGAAAAACACAAAGCAGCTGCCCTGTCAGAAACGCTGATACTAATGCAATCTAAGGTAATTATTGGCAACAGACCATCAAACGAGGGCACTGTGTGCACTGATCAGAGACAAGAATCAGATGGCCAGAGTCTAACATAATGGGGCTTCTCTGTTAGCAAATGCCGACGCTGCAGACTGTTCTGGACCTTCACTTTCAATAATCCCAGGCTTGAGTCCCATCACAGTTGGAGGAGAACTGCAGCATAACACCTTCCCTACATCTCGGTATTCCACATGCCACTCCACACCAGGGGAAAGCAGAGACAGCAACAGCTTCACTTACATACATGTGTAGCTAAAATAGCCATCAATGTTCCAGCCGCTTGTTTACTTATTAAGGTTCCTATTTTCTTGTAAGCTACAATGTATTTACTTTTAAGTCTTCAAATGTATTATTTTTGGAACTGTTTTTGTAAGAGAATAAAATTATTTTCCTTGGGAAGTGCTTCATCTTTATTAGTTTACAATACATCATGTCTAATGCCGGCTGGCAGTGAACGCAGTGGTCTTTTTCACCTCGCAGCTCCACCTCTGCCCACCACCCCTACGGCAAGTTTCCCCCCTTTGCTTCACAATTATGCAGCACTCAGCAGGCAGCTATACCCATTGGGATATTTTTCACACTGAGATCCAATCTCATGAGTAGACAATGCCAGCGTCATTTCAACCTACTTAAAGCACATTCAACTGTTATTCTGCACCTGCTGAACCTGTAGCTGAATCTTTTCCTTAGTGCTGTCGAGGTGGCCAGTATACAGCTTCGTGAGCAGGGTAGTACGGGGTAGGCTGGGTCTCCCAGAATCACTCCTGGTATTTCAACATTGCCAATGGTAATCCGCGTGTCAGGAGAGATGGTCCTTGCTTGTAGCTTTCTGAACAGGCCTGTGTCTTAAAAATGTGACAGTCCTGCACCTTCCCTGATAAGCTAACCCTAATGTCAATGAAGTGTCCCCAGAGGGCCATGAGCATTGGCTTAACCACGGAACAGGAGCGCTTTGTACTCTGTGGAAAAGCGGTCTGGGGCCAGCATAGGGAAACGCATGCTGTTTATTGCTCCACCGCCGTTCAGGAATCCCATAGCTGCAAATCCATCCACCAAGTCCTGCACGGGGCCTGGAGTCACAGTCCTGCACTGCAGGAGATATTTAATGGTCTTGCACACTTGCATAACACTGGCCCCCACGGTGGATTTTCCCCACTCCAAAATGACTTCCCACTGACCAGTAGCAATCCAGCACAGCACGTTTCCATGATGTGATCACCACCGGCTTCTCCACTGTCACTGCAGCTCTCATTTTGGTGCCCCAGAGTTGGCTGGCTGGACACAGATCTAGTGCATCCGAAAGTACTGCAGCCCCTGCTCGTTAATCCGAATCTGCATTACAATGCGAGCCCACCATCCAGTAATCGTTTCTCAGATGCAGCATCAGCGCTCCATGAGCCACCGCGAACTGGTTCTCGCTATGTCCCACAGCAAAATGACCACCAGGAAAATGTTATGTTCCCAGTGGTTCTTCTTGCAGCTCTGCAAATGCTGGAGGACCATGAGTCCTGGGACTTTTGTCACAGATGGTGAGAATTACAAGTTCGTGGGAAATTGAAAATAGACATGAAAAGTATGGGGCAGAGATACTATGGGATGGAGACCTCTGCGTGCTGGGAAGTTGACCCCTTGCTCTCCGTCACATCTGCCCTACCACGCATTGCCAAAACTACCCAAAATGCAGTGCACTGAATAGTGGTGTGTTGCACAGTGATTTACGCATGGTGCACTGCCCTGCCCTTGGATAAGGAAGGCACGTGCATCCCCGAAGCTGCCAGGGCGGTACCTTTCCACAGTACTAAATTCACCCCAAAAAGGACAATATAAAAACTAACCTGAATACAAGTTATCAGGGAAGTTTCTTAGGCGCCCACCAAACAATGTGTGAAGCAGCCTCACAATGGCTGGGTTGAGTTCAGGAGCAGCACAACCTGCTGCCGTGTGGAGGGTCCATCCTCTGACTTTCGCCATCAGAGAAGCTGGGGCCTCAATAGAAATCCTCCCCCTCGTTCCCAAAGGCCCTCCCCTCAGAGCAGCAGCGACGGGCACCAGAGTGGGACGTGTCCGCCATTTTGGGCAGAAGAAAGGAGCGTGACTGATAGAGGAGGAAGGAATGGAAGGCACCAGGTGGGGGGCGGGGAGACAATACACACGCTACTTTTCAAAAGGTTGTAGCTACGCCTGGCTTAAGCCAGTATACAAGGAAACTCAGTGAAGAGCAAGGCTTTGCCTGTTGTTTTATTGGCCTCATAGTTGTCGAGTCCACCCCGCACCGGTGGTCTCAAAATAATGACCAACCTTACCCACTAGGGGCCAACTTCTGCAGCTCTCACTCATGGGATTAAACCCATAAACATCAACCAACTTGCAGGTGCACAGCCCCAAATGGGACCAGGCCCTCAGTCTTTCCTCAGGCAAAACCTCCCTCAATTCCAACCGGTTTGCCTGAGAGACGGCGGCAGAATGGGACCCTTTATCAGCTACCTTGTCTAGACACACAGGTCCCTGTCATAGGAGATTCTAAACAACATCAGGCCCCATGTGGTAAGAGTGGAACCCCATAATTTACTTTCCCTTTGATAGCCCTGGGTTCTGGCATTGGAGTCAGTGCCTCCCCATTACCCGTGCAGTCTGTGAGGAAAGCACAGATAATTGGAGAAGGAGGACAAAGCTCTGATTTATCACTGCCCTCATTTAAAAAAGCAAAATTCAGCAACACACGAGGCTTCCCCCTTCCACACCGTGCACAACACAGAATCATTCCATCTTTAACTAGATGAAAACATTCAGGGTGGATTTTATTTTTTTAATTTCCCTTCACAGACTCCACTGCCAGTTGCATCGCCTGAGTTTCCATAAAAAAAATTACAACACGACACACTATGATGTACTGTAAATCAATACAAATAGCCACAGGGAGAATCTGAAAGGCACATGGAAGGAGCACGCGTCAAATGATATTTATGAGCACAGGACGCTGCAGAACAGAACAGCTTTAGCTCTCTGGTGTATTTCCACTCTTTACAATGAGATCTGAAAATTAAAATGATATTTTATGCTGAACGGCACAAAGGAGACATACGAAGTCCTTCTCTCATTCACATTTACAATATAAACGTTGGTGACGGACCTGGAACAGCAGATGGTCAGAAACACTCTCCTAGAATATTCAGGCAATTCAACTTGAATCTGTGCCCAAATCATTTAACTTTAATGGATTCTTTCGTTAACAACCAAAGAAAGGGAATATGGTTGCCAGGACATTAAAATCACTTTTTCAATTATACTGTTATAAAATCGAACAAATTAGCTGTAATTCTTAGCTGAAGCCTAAATGGAAGCACGACTTTATGAAAGAAATCAAAATTGATTTGGATTAGTGGGCATCAAGGGCTTTTTAAAAATTAACAAGATTCTTATGACTTCATAACACGGATGGGTTAGCCAGGGTTTTCACTGGTCCTGCCAAGACGTTGGTGCAAACTTCACAGGTGCTTGGTATAATGATTTTAATGAGACAGGAACTGGAGACTGCAAAGTGTGAAGCTGGAACAAAGTTTCTGAAAAACTTTGGGGATGTCTGAATACACAGATTGGGCTCAGCCCACCGGGGCCCAGTTCACAATGTCGTCACGGGTCAGAACCTCCAAACTTGAGAAGGCTTTAGGTAAGAGGTTTTCCTTCATTATTTGCATTTTAAGAGCCTCCATCAGGGGCCAAGGCCTCATTGTGCTAAGTGCTATAGGGACATGAAGGAAAATGTCAAAACAGCAGTCCCTGACCCAAAGACTTCACCATTTTAGATTAGAATGTAAAATACAACCGGTGGACAAAACCCAGGTAGCATGCTACATATTCTTGAGTGCCACTTACTGGCAATTTATCTATTAGCTATTTGCATATATGCAGACAGCTCACTTATACAGCGCTTCTGTAACATTAGGAAAAACCTTCCTGACAGTGAGATCTACCGGTGTGTGGAACAGTCACCCACAGTGAAGTGGTGGAAGGCCGACTGCTGGGACTTTTAAAACCACACTGGATAAAGCATTCGAGTTTAGGGAAGGGCGTTGGCCCTTTAAGATAGACTAGAAGCTCTGATGCATCTGTTCCAGCCCTAGTATCTCTGGTGTTGACATTACCTAGTTGGTTGGCAGAACTCTCTCTTTAAAAAGTAAATGCAGCAGACCGTTTCAAAATCATTTTCATGAAATCTTGCAACACAAAGCACTTTCCGTGACCCCTTTAAGGGTCAGTGTATCATATTTAGTTATTTCTACTCTTTATGGCAGCACAGTGGTTGACAGTTTGCATCAGTCAAAGCTGACTTGAAAAGTTAATCTTTCTTTGGACAATCCTGAACACTGCTTGCTTCCCATAATCGCTCTATCAGCATATATCTGGCTTCAAGCCATTCCACTGGGTAATATTTTTCAATAAGTGAAGGGAAACTGTTCCCTTTGAATCGGATCTTGTGTTCTAATCACTGTGGCTCGCCATGGTCTTGCCAGGACTGTTTTAGTACTTAACCAAACAGAATAGAGGGTAGTTTTAAGAACCTTTCATGCTCCAAGCTTCACAAAGCACTTTACAAATAAATGAGCTAGAAACCAGGAGCCGTGTTCTCTGTTACAATGTAACCGAGGGCAGAATTTGGCTCAGTGGAGCAGTGAGTGTACAAACAAGTGCAGCATCCACTATAAAGCGAGTGCATTGGAGGCATATCAAGCCTAAAATGTATACTAACACCTGGAGCAATCAGTCCCGGGAGGCCTTGAAGAAATACTGCAAAATAACTAAAATACAGATAATGCTTAGATATCACCCTGACGGGCACCTTCCAGGGGGATTAAACAGATCAGCAAATAGACAATGTACTCACACTGCTTCTGAAACACTAAAACTTGTTGATAATGAAAGAGAAGAAATTAAATATCTACCGCCCACTCCTGTGGTGTTGTGTATTGAAACTCTCCCACAGTCATCAGCAGGAATGGATGCATCTCTGAACTATTGACTGGGTTCTACAAAATCCTCCCCAAAACAGGCCAGCAAAGAAGGGTACCCATTAACACTATCTGTACTCTATTTTTCCTTTATAATTCTCCTCTGTGCTCCATTTCACCGTTTTTTCCCAGTCTCTCCCTCATGACTCACTTTTCTGATAATGTTCAAATTCGAGTCAAATTTTCAAACCCACCATGTTTAACTGGCTTTCCAACTAGACAAAACAAGCATCTGTCTCTAACAACCAGCCTATTTGCATGTGAGAAAACACACCCACAGTGTGTAACCTCACAACTGCACTCCAGTGACTGGGAGAAGACCCAACGCAAACAATGGATGTTGCTCAATTGACAAGTATCTGAACAGACAAGATATAATGGGCCACAAATGTAGCTTATTTTCCACTTATGATATTAAATTAGAAAGTGATCTGTATAGTAATTCCATAGAATTAATAAAGTTTTAGGAATATGAGACAACACTATTGTTAAATCTTTGAGGAGTGGGGAGGAACCATATTTTTTTCTGCAAATTACAAAGTCCACTGTCAACATATAATATAGAGCAGTAATATATAAAAAGTTCTTACATCTACACACAGCTCTTGAAAGTAAAAATTTCACCAGGTTCTAAACACATATGAGGTCAAATCGCTGTACTTTATAAGTACAAGAATGTTGAGATTGTACAGATTAGGGTTGAAACTGACAACATCATGGAGAAAAGACAAACGTTTTAAAAACTCCACTATACAACTAAAGGCTTTCTTCACTTGAGTTTTGTCCCTAACTCAAGTCTCTCCACACACAAACCCCTCAACTTGAACATAGTGGTGCTTTTAACTTGAGCAATTTGGCCCCAGAGAGGTACAGGTTACAACTCAAGTGAGCACAGCTTGTCAGCTGCTAACAGGATAGCTTTGGAGGGTGGACACAGGCTAGCTCTGCTAGAGTGTCAATAGTCCAACAATGCCTTCCCATAATTCCCCATGAGTGACTAGAAAAAAAAGATAAGTTCTCCCACAATTCACTGGGAGACTATCCGAGTGGCCAGCCATCAGGGTAAACAGGAATAAGCTCCACCAGTGCAAATTGCGGCTTTGCCTGTCTACACTAGGGATGCAACAGTGCAGGTTGGTCAATACCAAGAAGTGAAATAGGGGCCAATCCCTGAAGTTGGTACGGCCAATGTTGCTCCCCTGGCTCTGCTCAGCCAGCACTTAATTTCCGTGTTCAGCAGGGCGTAGAGAGGATTAGCTAGCGACCATAGTGATTTGACACTGTAAAGCGCTATGCAACAAACCTGATCTCATTCCACTTGACAGACTAAAAATGACTCAGGAGCTTGAATTAGTGACCTAAAGACAAAATTCTCTCTTACCAAAATAGGCCCTGATCCTGCTGGGACAGGTGCTTAATTTGACACCTTGCAAGGGGTCCCACTGAAGCCACTGTGTCAGTCTTTGCAAGATGGGGGCTTTGGGTAGGTAGCGACCCACAGCGATTCCCTTGGGACAATGGCAGTTTCAGTGAAATGAGCCCGTAGCGATCTAAGTTAGGCTCTCATGAGACAGCATGAATGTCAGAGACCACGCTATGACATAATGGCTGACAGACTCAGCAGAGAGAGAGAAGGAAGATTGATTGGGGTGGTCTCCTCCATGGCAGAGCTCAGCCAATGGATCTGCCGTGGTTATCTACGAAAGATGCCCACCTTTAGACATGTCTTTCCAGAATGACACTCTCTTTGCAGGAATTGGGGGGAGGGGGGGGAGAAGCCCTCACAATTGCTTGGGGACACAGGGTGAGATCAGGTTTAAGATTAGCAGCCGTGTTAAGTCTGTATCCGTAAATAAGACGAGGAATACTAGTGGCACCTTAGACTCTAGAGACTAACCAGTTTATTTCAGCATAAGTTTTGTAGGCTATAGCCCACTTCATCGGATGCATAGAATGGAATAGAAGATGTATTTATATACACAGAAAGCAACAACAACAAAAAAAGTTGTACATTACCATACCAATTCTAAGAGGCTGTTTAATTTGGATGGGATCAGGTTTCAGAGTAGCAGCCATGTTAGTCTGTATCCACAAAAAGAACGAGAAGTACTCCTGGCACCTTAGAGACTGGGAGTGGCTGGGTCATTACACAAACTGAAATCTATTTCCCCATGTTAAGTATTCCCCTACTGTTACTCACACCTTCTTGCCAACTGTCTGAAATGGCTCATCTTGATTATCACTACAAACGTTTTTTTTTCTCCTGCTGATAATTAATTAAGACACTTATAGTATGGCAACCTCCACTTTTTCATGTTCTCTGTGGATGGATGGATGGATGGATGGATGGATAGATAGATAGATAGATAGATAGATAATCTTCCTACTGTATGTTCCACTCTCTGCATCTGATGAAGTGGGTTCTAACCCACAGAAGCTTATGCCCAAATAAATTGGTTAGTCTCTAAGGTGTCACAAGTACTCCTCGTTCTTTCTAGGGTGAGATTATTCTGACTCTGGTTACCTCCCGTCATGAAAGGCATCAAGACAACATCTCCAGGGACTCCCATTTAAATCAGTCCACAGCTGTAATCTCACATGTGTAACATGAGCTTCACAGGTTAGCACTGACATTGTCACTTGAACTCTGGTGAAGGAGGCACTAACATCATCAAAAGCAAACAAAAGGGGGCTGTGAAAACTGATGAGTTGCTCATGCTCACTATTGTGCTTATTTGTAAAGCTACAATCACGCCAAGTCAGTCTGAGACAACTTCATTTCGGAGGGCTACACTGGAGTTACCCCAGAGGCTTCACCATACGGAACGGATGGGCCCTAATCCACTGTCAAGAAGAGTTCTCTGAAATGTTTCAAATTGATCCTGGGCAAAGTCTCACTGTTCTCCTGAAACTTCTGTGGTTTTGATGAGAGACGGACCCTCCCCTGAGATCTGCACCCAAACTTTCCCAGAGCCGGAGGAGGTTCCGATCCGGGTTTGTGCTATGGACCCCATCTGTGTCTTCAAACAGATTTTAAACTATTTTTGTATTTTAAAAAATGGCTGGCATTTTTTCACCTGGCTTCAACCAAGTCCAGTTTCAAATAAAGTAATTAATAAAACCCCCATCTGAACCAGGGGTTTGCAGTGGAAACACTAAACTCTCAAACTTTGCTTTCAAATAATAGACAAATTCTTAGGCACGCATCCCAATGACACTAATACCGGCTTGCATCTCTGATTATACCACTTTGTATTTATATAGTTCTTTTCATCTGAAAGGATCAATGTGCGTCACGAGCATTAATGAACTAAACTTCACAACAACTTGAAGGAGGTGGCAAGATCACCATTTATAAAGGGGAAACTGAGGCACAGAGATTTAAGTGTCTTGCCCAAAGTCTCACATCAGTGGCAAAGAGAAACAAGAACCCAGGTGTCTGGACTCTTGGCTCCCTGCTCCAATCCCCAGACAACACTGCCTGCCTAGGAAATAAACACAAAGCATCAACCAGTTGACTGTTTTCTTGTCCCACAGGGAACTGATACTGCAGACAGCAGACAAGGATATCTTATGGGACACACGGTGATAAAGCAAGTCTCCAAACGGAAGCAAGTTAGACCATGAATCGATAGCATGACCTATTCATAAAGAATAAACTATTTTAGAAACCTGCACCTTGTTCCTGCAAACTTCAAGGGTCAGATTCTTAGCCAGTGAGCAGCCCTAAAGCGAGCAGAAACATATGAACGACAGAAGCAGAGTGATTGTGCACCTATACTCTTACAAATAGCAGCCCTCTCTGCAAATTCCTTCTAGGAGCATGAATAATCTGGTATGGGGTCAAGTCAGAGCACCAGGCGCTAGTGGGTTAGTACCAAGCAGAGATAATGGTGATATCATCTGGAGTTCTGGGAGATTTCATTCAGGAGAAAACACTTGAAAAAATAGAGACAAAGTGTATTCCTCCCCTTTGCTTCAGTCTTTCCTAAGCATTAAAAATCTTCTGCTAATTGCTAGCTATTCATTCAGTATTAGGTACTTAATACCTCAATTGCTTCCAGGGAAAACTAACCCGACTATTAGGAGAGCAGTTGTTATTATATTTAAAATAAGATTTGACACGAATATTGCACCTTCTCTCCAAGGACTAACAGTGATTCACACTAATTAATCTAGCCTCACATCTCCCTTGTGGGGTAGGGAAGCATCAGTATCCTCATCCGACGTGGAAACCGTGGCACAAATCAACTGACCACTAGTCCAACATCACACAGGGAGTCTCAGCGGAGCCAGGGGTAGCTAGATGTCCCGAGTTCTAGTCCAGATCCTTTTGGCACTGAAATAAACCATCTGGCAAATTCCATATGAGTATTATATATGTGTATTGCCATACAAATATGTATTACTGTTGAGGGCCTGGTTGAGACGGTGGCCCCATTGTGCTAAGGGTCGTCTGAAGTTGCACTCTCTGATTTTATGAAAATGTGCTAATGAGTGTGAACATAGTGTAACTGGAATAGGCTTCCTACAAAAGGTCTCTTGTAAGGTATCATGACAAAGCTTATAATCTACTGAGTGTGGTCATCGAATTTGGATCAATGTATCACGCTTGTATCTGAATCTAGAAATATGAAATATAACTCTGAGGACTTATTGTAATTATGCAAAGGGTGGGCCATTAACAGCGTTTTGGAATCTTGATGGCTCCCATCAACTAAGACACTTGACTGTAGATGGCTCCATTTACTTGTAAGTCCTCCTGTATACCTGTGAGCTGGCAAGCAGGTGATCATGTCACCTGAACTGGAATCCTGGAATCTTTAACCTGGTGCTTTTCCATTTAGAAGGAGGGTTGGGAACTCAGAGGGACAAAGGATTTTTTTACTTCATTCAAATTCCCTCATCATGCATGCAAACCAATGCCATGTGTGCATGGGGTATGGGAGAAATACACACCAGAGAAATGTACCCAAATCAAAGCCCTCACAAATGTACGGGATATTTCAGTACTGGCCTGCACTGCCCATCTCTCTGTAATGAACCAAACCAAACCTCTGGCTGCAAAAACACTCTCACGCTGCCAAACTCAGGGACAGTTGAGATTCAGCTCGGGCCCTCCTGTAATTAATTTAGGATGGTCGGAGGCCGCTAGTTAACTGCTGGCGTATTCCAGATCATAAATAGACACTCTAGTCTGCTCTTCCTACGGTGCCCCTCCCCATGCTGTTCTGACAGGGAGACATGATAACACAGCAAAGGCTCATCCTTTCCTCAGGAGAGAGATAAGGAAAGAAATTGCCTGAGAAACTAAAATTAGCCTCTAATCTAAGCCAGTTCTAAAACCTTCTCAGGAACAGTATGTTATTTCTTGCTAGCCTGAATCATTCCAGTTAGGTGTGGAATAATAAAGCAGTTGGCATTTGCTAATGACGGTATCACAGTGGTGTGTTTGCACTGCTATAATTTAACGGTGCCTCATTGTTTACATGAGGAAACCCAGTGTTAAAAGGTTTATAACCATTATAAACTCTAGCTCCAGGTCAAAAACGTAGGTGTGCCGTCATCTGGATAAACCGGGATTACATGCATAAACCCCTGTTCTCTGGAAGAGAATGTTCTCAATAGTATATATACAAGGTTGTGGGAAACACGTTTTTATGGACTGATTATAAATCAATTTGGCCATGTTAAATTAAAAGGAGATGGGAAGGGGGAATATGTTTTCTGCTGCTTTTTTTACTGGTGTCTAAACTGATCATTCCTAAACAGTTTTGTTTTCTACAATTACATTCTCCCAGCCGCTAATTCAGAGCCCACTGAAAGCGAATGAGATTTGGAGTTACTGCAAATGTGCACGAATTATTTTTCTTCACACAGATATTTGACTACGCCATCAGTATTCTGGATCGACAACCCACAGAGGTGCGTTGTTATGAACAGATGATCTTTTTTCAGAGGCCAGCCGGATGGAGCGACAAAGCAGCACCTCAATACTGCGAGGATTCGTTCAAACCATGGGGTTCCCTTTGTTTGCTGAGTGTTTGTGCCAACTCAACCTGCCACATTCACAAGATCTACATATCTCTCTGGAACGGAGGCTGTGCACTGAACTGGTAATTGGATGCCCTGGGAAGGAGACTTTGAGATCGCATAAGTGAACATATACTAGGACAGCATGCCAGGACCTTACTGACCTTAGGCAATAGGCTACCTGGCATATAAAAGTCCACCTCTATAGCAAAAAAACCTGCAAGGCCATAAGTCTCAGTCTGGGTCACTGCTTTGGCATCTCACTGCAGGGGTCAAAATAACCATGTAGCCAATCAGCTCTGAAATCCAGGACTGGGGTAGGGTCTTGGAGCCTGGGCTCCAACCAAGCCCAAAATGTCTAAACGGCTACTCCAGCCCAACCCGGGCTCTCAGATTCGCTACCAGGTGCGTGGTTTCCTATGTAAAGGCACCCTACGAGACAAAGTCTTCCCTACAGTTTCTGCTGGCTTTGAGCTTATTAATTCAGATAAACACAGTCAGGCCTGAGCAGTATTTGGCTGCTGACCCAAGGAAAACCCAAGTAACTATCGGAAATGGCGCTGGTGATTTAAAGGCATGTTTCCCTCTGAGTCAATCCTGAAGCAATGCCTGACTGTCGCTGTTTTTAACGAGACCACTTGTACAATGCATGAAAACAGTTTAATCAGCATGGATCCTCCCCAGCCATCTGCCCTTTGTCGATTATCCAGTTTGCAATATTCCTTCGCCCCCACCTCGTGTCATTTTTCTTCAGATAATTTAAATATTCCATTTTTTTTTAAACTGGATTGGCTCAGAGACGTTGCTCTGCAGAAAGATGTGAAGCCTCTTGACCCAGGTGAATGGGCTGGAATACCTGCTGTTATTAATATACTTGTGATACAGCATGGCCAGCAGGCAGAAGGAGAGTGTTAAGAAGGAAGCAAGTTTGCTACAGGTGGTTGGAACACCTGGAGCCAATTAAAGCCCCTGAAGCCAGTCACATGATTAAAAAAACCTTGCTTCATTCAGACAGTTTGAGGGAGTTTTGGAGGAGTTGAAGCGGTGAGCAGTTTGGGAGGAATTGGAGCGGTGAGCAGTTTGGGAGGAGTTGGAGCGGTGAGCAGTTTGGGAGGAGTTGGAGCAGTTTGGAGGAAAGCAGAGCAGAGTTTGGAGAAGTGCTGCGGTGAGCTAAAAAAGACCCAGACCCTAGGTAAAGGAACACCTGGCTTGTGCAGAGAGAGGGCAGGAAGCCCCCACAAACTGAAGGGTAGGAGAGGGAAGTAGCCCAGGGGAAGGAATAGCTAGTCCAAGTGGTTTACTGCTATCCTCAGGGCCCCTGGGCTGGGACCCGGAGTAGAGGGTGGGCCCGGGTCCCTACCTCTCCACTTCTCCCCTCTAGAATACTAATGGGACAGTTAATACCCTGTACAGGGGCAAGAAATAGGCTCCCTGAACCTCCCACAAGAGGAGAAAGCGCAGGACCCATCAATAAAGTGCCGGAAATTTGCCACAACTGACCACACCTTTTATATTGAAATATTGAGAGATTTCCTGTGTCTGAACACAAAATGCTTTGTCCCAGGGGACAGGTGGGCAAATCCCGCTCATTGCTTTCCCAAGGAAGGGAAGGATGGCCTTGTAGCTAATCCTCAGACCCAGGGCTCAGGGGGTTTGGGTTGTATTTCTGGCTCTCCTCTGCCCCCGTGGGACCTTGGGGAAATCACTCACTTCCGTTTCCCCATTTGCAAGATCCTATTGTCTTACTCCACAGAGGTGCTGAGGGAAGCACGCCTGCAAAGAGCTTTGCAATCTTGAGATGGAAGTCATTGTACGGGTCCCACCTTATACCGACTGGACCCTCGCTAGAACACAGGCTTCGGGATCCATGCATGGTACCGCTTTAATGCGGGGACTGTGTTACCATGGATCCCAATTAAGGTCATTACATTTGGGATCCATGGCCACGACCGCGCTATACGCGAATCCGCGCTATAACGACGCAGGTTATAGTGAGGGTCCGGTGTATTTCAAGATGCCATCCCTATGCTGATTCTTCAGCCTTTGTTGGCAATGAACTTTTGAGTCACTAGGGCTCTGGAGAAGAAACAAGATTCTTGCTGTCAGAGTTCAAAACGATGGAATTCCCACCAACTCCCTTGGGACGCTAGTCTACTTACTTACTTATGCCCGTCACCCCAGTCGGGGTATGGGCCGCCAACCACAGATCTCCAGAGTCCTCTATCCTGGGCCATTCTCTCTAGCTGGTTCCAGGTGTAGCCCATTGTTGTGGTGTCAGCCTGAAGGTCGCGTCGCCAGGTGTTTCTTGGACGGCCTCTTTTCCGCTTGCCTTGGGGGTTCCACCACAGTGCCTGTCTGGTGATGTTGGTTGGCTTGCTAATGCCTAGTAGGGTCAGGTTGTTGCTCCTCATCTCTGCAGCAACCTACGCTGTCTTTCCTGACTCGTACATGGTCCTCACGTTCCATGTGCCAATGGTGATCCTCCTGGTTGCAAGAAGGGTGATCGGCTTAGTGGCTTCCTCGCCGCTTTCGCCACCCAGCGTCATGCGTCTTCGAGTTGAAGACCCTTCTTTTTCCAGGCTAAAAGTCTCTGTTATCTCTATTGTTGGCGTTTCTGTAGCAAGTTGATTTTTTACGGGGTGGAGTTGCTAGCCCCACACCCAACCCTCCTCCTTTACCCTGACTTGGGACAGGCAGATGGCCCTGAAAGACCTCTCTGGTGGAGTTACACTAGTCTACAGTCTATTATATTTCATTGTCCAGATCTTCAATTTACATTTCCCTTTCTGAGTATCATCCCATTCCACCTTTCAAACACAAGAACACAGTTATCTCACGTCTTCCCGCCCTCTTAATCATCTTTGAGCCAAGCTTAGACATATTTTGCTTTTTTAAGCTTCCCTCCTATGTCAGCCCCTTAATCAGTTTCATTGCAGTTCTCTAAATTCTATCCATATAACACACAAGAAGAGTTCTCCGGTTTGACATGACTGGTGAGGCCTCACCCGGACTAGTGTGGCTAGTTTTGGGCACCACATACTTTAAGAAAGACATGGACCAGTTGGAGAGTGTCCAGTGGAGAGCTACAAAAATGTTAACAGGCTTAGAAAACATGACCCGTGATGAAAGGGAGAAAGAACAGGGCATGTTTCATCTAATGAAGAGGAGACTGAAGGAGCAGTCTTCAACTATGATAAGGTCTGTTATAAAGAAAACACTGCTTAGTTTGCAGCAAGGGAGAATTAGGTTAAATATTAGGGGCAAAAATCTTTCTAATTATAAGCAAAGCCAAATTCTGGAACAGATCTCACATTTGTTCCTCCTGAAACACTTCCAGTCTAGCCCTGCTCAGTACCTCCTACTTTTTCAGAGATAAGACCCAAAGCAATTAGCACGCTCTTTGCATCAGATGCCATAATAACCATGTATAATGCAGGCATATACTCCAGGTCTGCAAACTATCAAATTTCCCATCTAACTGTATTAAAATATTACAACTAATTACACAGGGCAGGGAGGAAAAGTGATTGCAACCATTACCATCCCACTAGCTATGGCCTGAGGTATAAATCATGTCAGAATAGAAAACTGGACCCAGCTCCTATTTAAAGGCAGGCTAAACCCATCAAACTATGAAGCGTATCCCTCATTCATGAATTCAAATGGAACGCAAACAGGATTTGAGGCTTCACAGAGAAATACTAACAGAAAAGGAAAGAGGTGACAAAGACTGACGGAAGGTGGCATGCGGATGTATGCCGTACCTTTATAAGCCATTCATAAAATCCCATATTCTGTCCATTTCTCTCCAATGGATCCTTTCAACAAGAAGGACTCCAAAATGGCATACAAGATCATTTTTATCTATATTAAGGCCTTTTTGCAAGAGAGTTCTAGTATAGCCCTGAGTCTTACTCACTTATCATTTTGCTCAAACTTTCTATGTCTAGGCTCAGGACAGTGAAAGCTGAAGGGAAATCCCTTTGGTGGGTTATGGAAGAGTAAATATTTAATTCAATATACTTGCTCCCCAATGTGTAAGTACAGAAGGAAAACACACAAATGGTGCATGTAACTATTGCAACCTTAGTCCCCCAGTTATCTTTTGGTGGGGAAAAGGCTAAGACAAAAATGACTGAAGTCAGCTCAGTGAGTGAAACCACTGAAACCCCACCTCCCTACATGACATCACTAGCAGGTAGGAGAATCACACCCCATCCCCCCATCCCTCTCCTGCAGCTAGGTAAGTCAGAGGCTGCTTCCAGGCTAATGCTCGGACAATTTTCCCAAAGGAGACTATGAAGATCTGTCTCAAAGACACCATTACGCCTTCCAAAACAAACTGCCTTAACTTCAGAAACTGTAGAAAATGGAAGGTGTGAGAACAAGACAGCAGTTTTCATTTTCCTTAGAACAGTGGTTCTCAACTGATAGTCCATGGGTCCATGGTGACTTTTTCAGTGGTCCACACGACTATTGTCCAAAGTCAGATAGTGTTAGCCAAGTAACTGGCTCACAGTGGCAAGCGATATTTGTTGTGCATTACCAAGTACCACTCCAATCATTGAAAAGTTTGTCAGTGAGAAGAAAATCCAAACATCTAGTAAGAAATAAATACATTTCAAACCAAAAATGGGTCTGCTCTTTTTAATCATGTCTCAACAACAACAAAAAAGAAAGTTGTTCATGAACATTTTTTCATTGGCCTGGTAGTCCGTGGACTGAGATGAGTTGAGAACCTTTGCCTTAGATGTTCTTACCACGCCAGACCACACCTGACTGAGATCCATTACATTCACAGCCTTGGGTGGCTTCACAATAGGTAGCAGATTTTCGTAAGTGCATTGTTACAAACATTTTGTGGACTAAATCCAGTGGGGTTCGGCAGCTTCCATTCATGTGACTGTAACAACAAGGACATCAAAATGTGAAGAGTTGATCTTCCAAAGGCAGTTGAAAAGGTTACAGTCTCTGAGCAGCATTCATGACTTTGCAACAACAGCTTATGCTGCATATGCATCTCGCTGAAGAATAGCTGACAAAGAACACAGATCGAGTTTGCAGGATTTTCCATCGAGTGTACAAATAGTTGCTTTATGTTTATCTAGAATCACTGAAGCCTTGTGAGCTTGTATGAGAACAGCCAGCAACGAACAGGAAGATGAATGTCTCTCTGATTTGAATGCTGACATTTGGCATTTACATCAAACTACTGAAGCAATTCATTTCACCCACCCACCCCCTCCGAATTAGGCCCTATGTGGCTGAGCAAGCCAAGGGAACAAGATGGTAGACACAACTTCAAAAGAGGTTACGCTCTCTTGTCCACCTGGAACAGAATGGATGGGAGGGCTGGACTGGGCTCACCAGGCCAGTCACATCTAAATAGCCATGGCAGATATAGCTCTGAAACCGCTGCTTGGTATTGCAACCAGTTACAACACTTAAGGCCTGTCTGCACTACAAATTCTTGGCCAATACAGCTAAACTGGTATAGCAGAGATGGCAGAGCCCCCTAGTGGAGATGCAGTGTAAGCAGACAGAAGGCGGAGTTCTGACAGTACCATGAAATAACCTCCAGGCTACATTAGCTTAGCTCTGCCAACAGGAGCACTCTGTCTACATGAGGGATGGGAGTTGGCAAAATTGTTTAGAACAGGACAGTTGGAAATTGTTTAGCACAAGCCCTGTCAGGAGTGCAAAAACCCAGGGATTCATATCACATGCTCCCCAGAAGGCGCAGGGAAGAAAAATATCCCTGGAACATAACAAAAATCACAATGGATTTCCAAACACAGCACAAATCGCATGATCAGAGTGAAAATCTTCAAAGTGCTGCCACTGCTGTTGCTAATGAGGATTTTGCAATTCACACGGGGGAAAAAACCAAAAAACAAAAGCAGCTAAGAGCTGTGCAGGGGAAGCCCATTCGGCTGTGACAGGCCAAAATCTCATCTCTTAAAGTTATCTGTCAAATAGCAACCTCCCTTCTTCAGCCTTTGCAGGGGTTGTGGACACGGTGCAGTCATAGGTGAGGGAGACGCTATGGTATGAGAAACTATGATGATCTGATGTATTGGTCACTTCACCTAGCCAGGCCTCAGCTTCCTCCTCCCTAAGAAGGGGATAACGACTCCAATCCAAAGCACCGCAGAAGTGAAAAGTTCAAAGAACTCATAGAGGGGTTCGATTGCACTTGAATTCCTGGGCACAAGTTAGAATAATTTCTCAGACAGAGTTGGAAGCTTCTGCAGTGACTAAAATCAGCTCAGTTATATTTAAACTACCAAATGTTCATTTAAAAAACGTTAAACCGCAGTCCCCTTCATTTGCTCTCACTTTGCTCATGCAACGACATGCGGCTCTGAAGTAACTGCAGATTCTCTCCAGGGTACGACGTGGTCAGACAAGTCAGACCCAGGGACTGCTACGCAGAATACCTCCTGTTTCCATCCCATTAGGAACTTGAGAAAACTGGATGGGTAGCAACTTCTGCATCTACTCCTCATTCTTTCCAGAAGTTGCTCAGAAAATAATACAGCTAGCAATCAGAACATCTGTGAGTAGGCGGGAGCGAGCAGTCACAGCCAAGGACAGTAGCTCCTTGTGCATCCATAAATACTCCAGGAGTGTTAGAGTCAAACGTCACATTCTGCACATACAAAAAGCCAAGCCTAGCACCCGAAAAGTCAGGTGCATCAAGTTTCCATTAACGACCCTGCATTTCCCAGGTAATTGTGCACACTAGGACTTAATGAGAAATAATGAACTTGCACGCTGCTCAATATGGCAGCAAAGTAATAGGAAAATGTATTTCAATATTTCATTGCGGATGTTGGTAGCAGGACTTGTCTCCCCACATCTTACAGGGCACAGCCCAGGAGAAGAGACAAGGACCTCACTGATTATCTGCATCACCACCACAACATGGGTGTCCAGGATAGGCCCTGGTAGGCCGCCACTGTCACTAATTAGCATAGATTAGAGACCCAGCCTGGTCTCATAGAATAGAGCGCGTGAGCACTAGACACAGCTCAATCATTTGTCCACAGTGTGGACAGGGGCAAGTCACAAAACCTAGCTACACCTCCACTGCCCTGGCTGCAGAATGGAGCTAACACTACATACCTGCCTTGCATGACTGTGAGCGCAAAGCTTGACCTTGTCTACCCACTCCCTCCCCCAGCCATGTCATTAAGGACAACAATCATCAAGGTTCAGCCAAACAGCCTCACTGCTCCACTGTAAAACATGAGGGGAAAATGAAGGCGCAAAAGAGAGGAGACAAGAAGAGCGACAAGACATTAAACTGCAATGTCATCAAGATGTGCCCATAACTAGGTATCAGGGTAATGTTTTTATCGGGGATCTGAGTGTTTCAGGGCTGTGATTAGGGGGCTTTGTAAACTGCCACGTCATTGTTGGTCTGGTTTATTTCTAAAATGTGGCACATCACTGTGCTTTGGAATCTCAGCTTTCATTAGCACCCATACAAAAGAAAAATTACATCTCCAGTCTTTCCGGTGGCGAAGGAAACCTTCCAAGCACAAGACAAATGGGAACAGGCCCATTTCTTGCCATCGGTTGTTCACACTGAAGCCCAATTAAGATACTTTAAACGCCCAGCATCGTTAACCGTTGTGGGGTTCCTGTCGCCTAATTTGAGTCGAATGCGGCAAATAGGACACCCTTATTTGGTAACCCTGGGTTCTCTTTCTGCTCAGACACTCCTTGCTCTTTGCTGCTTTCACTGCATCATGTCTGGAGCCAGGCCGTGATCTTGCAATCATATCTGGGCAGGGAGACCCTTTTGCACCCATACATAAACCAAATGTAGTCGATGGGGCACCACGCAAGTGTAAACGGTCCGCCCCTGTGGATCAGATGGCAAGATCAGTACCTTACTCTGCGAATAGGGACCACAGCTCATTTGTACCTAATATTGCCACGAATCAGCTGCACAAGGTGCAGCTCACAAGGATTACTAGCTCCAGCTTGCATCTTGAGGGCAGGAGAAATTTAATTTCGCTTTGACAACTTCTGGCCATTTTGAATAGCTGCTTTTCTATTAAAAAGAAAAGGAAATTGACGGTTTCCCACCCACCCACAACATCTCTCATGTAAAGGCCAACAAAGCCTTGCAAAGTCTCACTGACTTTATCCAACTTTTACTACTGTTGAGCGGGATTAGTGTTAATTGAGCTCACCTCACATTGGCCAAGGATTATTCATTAATCACCAGCCTATAACCACTTGCGTTTTCCAAGGCAGCCCTTACATGTATCGCTCAGACAGCCAGGATAATCCAAGTCACATTTTTTTAATGAAATCTACAAGAAACACATACACAGCCACTTCCCCCCACCCCTCCAAAATACCCAATTAGTTCAGCTTAGGAAATGCCATAAAAAATTAATACTGTGAAATTTCCAGTCTAACAAGTTTCTGGGGAGAATATTCCCGACCAGGGCAATGTGCTTTTTTTAAACCACAGCCAAACACCACCTGGGAGCGACAGGGTTCACAGAGCCAGGGAGCTCCTTCCTGTGGCACCTGGATTAAGAATTAGGCCCAGCTGAGCAGCACCAGTCTGGGTGGTTCCTCTAAAGAAGGACTGCAGGGTTATTGGGGAGGGACTGAGAGAGGTGGGCTGCAGCAGGGAGCTTATCCCCTGGGACTTGCCCTGAAGGATGAGGGCAGCAGGCATGGAGAGGTTCCAGGCAGCTGCTGGAGAGTCCAGAAGCTGCATTGAGAAAGCTTCTATGTTCAGCTTTTGCTGGCTCCCAAGTATTTGCAATAGCCTGGACTTCCCCAGTGCTAAGTGTCACCCAATAGTTCCTGGGGTGTTTTTCTGCACTGGTGCATGCAGATGCTGTGGTACAGACAAGGGTAAAATAAAAGGCTTCTCTATCGTCTGGACCTTAGTAAGATACCCACATTTTGTCTGTATTTTAGCTCCCACTGCTGGCAGCAGAAAACTGCTCACAGTGTGATTGAGTATAAACCCACTCAGGTTGCTAGCCCGTTCTGAAGCCTGCCACGCCTACACTACTAGATTACAGCCGGCGTGGGGATGTCTCTCTTTGCTACAATGGCATCTTCATGTGCAATGTGGACATACTGTTAGCAGCTAGCTGTGCAACGCTGTGGCAGCTTATAAGGCAGCCTCTTGGCTTTCCTAAGTACAGGGAAGGTGCAGAATTTGGGAACTAGAATGAGGAGCTGAATGAATACACACACAGCCAAGAGTCTCTCCCCCTCACTGGGAAATCAGACCTATGCCATGGCAATGTCTCCACCTGCTGGCTGAAAGGAGCTTTACCAAAGTGCCTTGACTCGTACAATAGAACAGAGAGTAAAACGAATGATTGGACAGCTCGCACTGTGGCTGAGTGTTATTGAAAGCCTTTCACACTACATTGAACTCTCTCTAATAATGCAAAAAATTCTGGCAGCAACAACAAACACTAACTAAATTGGAAGCTATTCTGTGCCAACAGCTGGAAGCAACCTCCACCTAACTTTGTTTTGCGCATGTACAGAAAACCCAATGATAACACCTGAGACAACATTCCTATTCTGGTTTTCAACTAGTAACATTTGAAAGGGCATGAGATACAAAGTGTGCTCCTGTGGGCCATTCATTAATGGATCAACCTTTTTTTAAAATTCTGGACCCGTTATCGCAGTCTCTCTCCTCAGCAAAAATTTTCACTGTGCATCATTTAGAGATAAGAGAGTACAGTACAGAGAGGAAGAAATAAGTTGGATTTATTCTGATCTAGGAAAAAAAGGCTAAAATAATTTAGATCAATAGTCTTGTGTTCTCTCTGACAAAAGCTGCAATCAATAAACAACTAGTTAGCAACTCTGAGGAAAAAAATCAAACCAGAGTTTCAAGACGCTTACTTTTCCATCACGATCATTGTCAACGGCAGTAATTTGCATGGCTAATACCGGAACCTGAATCCTTCCCATGCTGTTAGATATTTCTTAGGGCATGAAGAAGACTCCGCCATCCCTACGTATCCTGAGCTGTTCTTTGTATGTCCTCTATGTTAAGTCCCAAAATTTTTCCCACTCTGAGTAGTGTTCGGAGGAATTCATTCAATCAGCCCCTTTTACCCGTTCTTCCAGTTGCCCAATGGCTCACCTGCCATGGCAGATGGTCTGGCTTCAGTCTTAACTATTTCCATCTTCTTTTCTGAATAACTTGAAGGGGTCGTTGAACTCTCTGACAAATTTCAGCATTTGTTATAACCTCATTCCATTTAAGAGCTGGTATTTTTCTACGGCATTTAGCCATCTATCTTTCCCTTTGGTGGATTTCCAGCTCTCTCATCCAAACGGATGGAAATGGAAATAACACTGAAGCTGAAGATTTGTAATTTAACCTTTAAGCTTCAAATTTTTCAATGACCAAATCCTGTTGAAGCTGATGAATGCAGCTCCTGGCAATTTGTGACATTATTTCCTTCTGAACATCCCCATTGGTTTGCACGTTACTGCCGAGGTATGTACATTGACTCATTACTTGTATTCCTTTGCCTTCAAAGGAAATGCTGAGATGGGGTGTAAATTGGATTTGCTTTTTCAAAACTGCTTAATAATCCCATGTTTTCTGCAATGTGGACAGTCTTTCAGTCTTTACTTGTATGCTGGTTGAGCGGGCACTTACAAGAGCAACGTCAACAGCCAGACCTAGACCTTCTAGCACACTGTTGTTGTGCCATGCAATGCCTGTTTTGTATCTGTCTACGCTTATTCTCACAGCAAAGTCAACAGCAAACAAACAAACAGGAGAGAGGTGAATGAATGCATCCTTGTTTCCTTTAACTGGAGAAACTTCACTTTGATGTAAGGCCTTTTGTTGGCATGCCAAAGCCCTTCAAGATGTTCCAGAATGAACTGCAAGGGGGGCTGTGAAATGCTTTCTTGAAATCTATGAAGTCTTAAGTGCTTTTTGCCATTCAATGATTATTCTTAGTTTGAAAATGTGAATAACACATGATCTTATGGGTCGAAATCCAACCTGCTCTTCCTTTAGATTCACCACAACTGCTTCCTTTATTGACTGAAGATGTTACTGCAGCAGACTGCCAATCACAGATAGGAACGTACCACCTCACCAGTTATCGCAGTCACTTCTGTCATCTTTTGTTGATATTTTGACTTCAATCCCAATTTCCCATTGTTCTGGAGGCTTTTCCTCTCCTACGTCTCATCAAATCGAGCTTTCAGCATTTCCCCACTCACTTGGTCTTCACCAGCAGCTTTCTCAAGTTTTAATATTTTTACTGATTTCTTTGTCAAAATCGATCGTTTATTTTGGCATCGGTCTCTTCAGCACCTCTTGAAGGGACTCTGCCTGTCGCTCTCTTGTATCTTTTGCTATTGTTAAAGTACTTCCTTGTTTACATCATCCTGAGAGCCTGAGGGATAAACTTGTCAAGCAGGACCCTGTGGAGCAGATAAAGTGTTTTCTTATCACTGCCTAATAGCCTACATTATGTTTACAAAATCATTCTTGAGAAGGGAGATTGCAACTATTTTTTTGGTCACCATGGATGAGAGATTTGCAATCGGGATTTGATCAGATGCTGGATTTCTTTTGTCCCATTGATCTTCAATGCACGTACTGCATCGCAGAAAGGTGCTGATTAAGCAATAATGCATGCTGCCCATGCAAGTATGTAAATAAGCCTATGTGATGTATTTGCGGATTCCTAGTAAATGCTTGCTCTCTAGTGACACCATGCCTTGCATGGGTAGAACAGCCAACGGGCATCTGTAGCAAGTTGTTACAGATGCAGTTGACATCCCTGTGTCTCAACAGGGATGGATAATCTCCCTCCGTTGTAGAATGCTCCACAAAACACTGTAAGGGAATAATATTGGACAATCAAACAAAATGGGGCCTCAGCCCAAAGGCATTTGGGTTCCTGCAACCCAGGCCCCATGACACAGCAGTGAACCTGCACAAACCAGCGCCCGACAACCCATACGCAAGCCTCATCTCCTGCAACAACCCCCAACCTTCCAGCTAAACCGCCATCTTGCCAAGCCTCTGTAGAACCTCCCACACCTCCAACGCCTGGTTCGCTCTGCCTGCTCCCCCACATGTCCATTCCCTCCTACAGTTCCATCTCTAGTCCGACGCCCGCCATGCTTTCCCAAAGCTTTGTCAGAAGCAGAGCTAGCCCGTGTGGCCAGCAGTGTCTGGCAACCAAAGTAGCTAATGGAACTAACCCAGCTCAACTGGGTGACTAGGATTAGAGAACAACTCTGTATTGGGTTTTTTGAAGTGGCTGCAATGTTAGCAGAAAATGGAGTGTGTCAAGTTGGAAACTCTGGGTTGGTTTGACAAACCCAAAGCAATGTGCGAAAAATAAAAGGGCAAAGATTTCCAAAAAGAGCGCTTTTAACTGCTTCCTCTGCTAGAAGCAGGACATATTTTAGTTTTTAAAAATGTCATGGAAAATTCACTTGTCCTCTGGCGTCCAGTGTGCTCGCTGGATCAGACCTCCAGATTGGGCAAAGTGTCATGCACAGGGATTTTAGTCCTGTTTTAAGTGCAAATCTCAAGGCAGCTTTAAACTATAGTCACCACTGACGGATAACAGATGGATAACCAAAGCCCTTGTAGGCAATTGAAGAATTTGGCCCAAAATACTTAATAGATTCAGAGGAGACAGCATGAGAAATCCATTGCGTCAAGGAATGACCTATCTGGTCACACCAATTAACTTAATTGTCTATTGATTGTTTATTTAAAGATTCGCAAGGAGGCAAAACACAAGACAGTTTGTCTCCTTCACATCCTCCCAGTAGTGGCAGTGCATACGAGACCCCGCGTAGCAGAAGTATCCTGTTCTCAGGCCCTGTTCCTTCCTCATCTATTCGACAACTCATTCTTGAAACGCGATGGCTGCTTTTAACCCACGAAGAGTTCCCCAGAGCTTTCCCCATGTGGTGATCCATTTTAATCTGCTCATGTCTTGGACTGAGAAATTAAAATGGGGCCAAACCATTCCAACTCCAAAGGGACAAAAGCACCACAGAGGTGGGTAGGGAAGGGGGGTCAAAGTGGGGGAGCACTGCCAATCCTCACATCCAATGCTCTTTTCAGGTGGGCCAGAGAATAAAGAGGGTGAAGCTAGGGTAAAGGTGTACTTCACTGTACTCCAATTCTCCCACGCTCTTGGGTGAGGGAGCTCACAGGAGCACAGATCTATCAGATCTCATCGTGTTTAAGGCCAGAAGGGACTGGGGGAGTGGCAGGAGGCAATGTGGGGCACCCCGGGTAGCCTCCTGCAGACTTTGCTGCATCCACAGATTCCAGGAGTCAAACCCCTGCCAGGTTCTGCGCTGGAACAAACTTTGCTCCCCCTCGCTCCTTAGCCTCGGTGCTTAGCAAACGTGCAGCACCGCCAGTACCGAGGCAGGAGGGACACGTCCCTTAAATATTAACGACCCTCAGAGGATGAATCTGTGTCACTGAATCGGAAAAAAAAAACAAGCACAAAACAGAGGAGGAGCTTCAGTACCCAGGTTACATTTAAAGAGGCAGAGCCAGGTAACCTGGGCCCAAAACGCAGCTATTGATTTCATATTTTTTTTAGCGCACCTGTTAAAATCACGCCCTACACTGGGCCATGAGGTACTCAGCCTACAATCCTTAGATTTGAGCAGTATCAGACTTTTACCAGAAAGCAGCTCTACAGGGGCTGCACAGATAGACCAGGGCAAGCCCAGCAACAGAGAGAAGCCCACACGCCTAACAGACACAGAAATAAAAAATTCATAGGAGCATCTGTAAATTAGCAACATCACCCAGCCGCCAACTGCAGGCAAAAGGCCTTGACTCTGAGAGCTGCACATGACAGAGCACTAGGTACAGGGAAAACGTAGCCTCAAGGATGAGGTAGTGTGGGGAAGATTCCCCACCCGCCTGCTTGGTACCCTGCCTTGTCATGCAGATTTGCCGTGGACCCACACACAAGCAGCAAGTCAAGCCCTGCAGGGAATTTCATTTCTCAGCAGCTGCCACTCTAGCAGATTTTTACCTTGCTTAATGTAAACACTGATTAGCTCTTCCCCCCTCCCCCCCAATGTTAAGCTTTTGTTTCTCTCCAGACGCCAATAGAACTTGACAGGGTTTGGTTCCAGGAACCCAGCAGGGTAAATACTGGTGAGGGCTCCTTCCTGGCACCAGGAAGCCGGGCACAGAGCGATGTTTAGCATCCCCAGGATCTGTAAGGAGCTTCCGGATGGCGCCTGACTCATAAAGCTGATCAGAGATATGATCACTCTGGATATTGTCCAGGAATGAGTGAAGGCAAAGTCCGTATTACCACACTGAGGGGCTGAGGACCAAGAATCAATTACCACACGAAGAGGACCACACAGAGGGACAACCCCGCCGGTCGCCTCCACCCTCCACCCACCAGAATGATGCCCAAATGGTCATTGTCCATCTGAAACTAACATTACAACTCCTTGCAACTTTGCTGGCTCTCCTCCCGCAAAGACCCACATGGGACAACATAGGACAAGCATGCTACACAAACCACTATTTGCTGCTTTTCTATTCAAGTGTTTCATGGTAGAGGGTGGGAGGAGGAAAGCAAATCAGAGGAAAATGGGACTTTTTTTTTTTTAATTAATAAAGTAGAGGTTGAAAGGCTGTACTGCCTAAATGACCATGAGCATCACCATTGTTTAAAAACATACACCAGCTGTAGGTTGATAAATCAGAAATCAACATATTTGGGGTTATTGAAGCAAATAAACGCTGTAAATTAACTTTGGGTGACAGAGTTCTTCACACATTCCCAGCACCTTGCAACATTCCCTGCCAGGCAGGTAGATATCAGTAACATCCTCCCTTTACAAAATGGGGAAACTGAGGTAGAGCAGTTGAGTGGCCTGCCCAGACCCAAGAGAGTCCATGTCAGAGCTCAGGGATTCCTGGCTTCCAATCCTGTGTTCAGACAGACCATACTCTCTCTCTAAAGAAATGGAAAGCACAATAGCGAGAAAGCCACTTGTTGCAAGTGCTGGTATCACAATAAAACAATGTTTTGGGGTTGTTTTTTAATCATAAACCAAGATTAAAATAAAACAAATTATAGACACCCGGTCAAGTTCCTCTCCTGTAGGTGACAGAGTTGCATCAGAGTTGAATTTGGTCTAAGATGTGCTAGGCAAGCACTGTCTTATAACAAAGATTTGCCATTTTCCCTTTAGTATTACTGCAGGCTGTAATGCAAACATTTGCTTCCTACAGATAACAAAATGACTAAGATGATCATATTGGATTTCTAAATGTTTGGGTTACCCTTCCTCAGTAGGACTAAGAATCTCTTTCCATTACCCATGCAAAAATCCCCTAACTAAAATACTTCCATCACACACACACACAAAAGTTTGGGATGGATTCCAACAACAAAATTACAACGAGATTAAACATTAATTCCCATCTTAATTATATAACCATGACTAGACTCAATGGTATCACAGCCATTAACTGCTAGAAGAGTGTGCTGAGATCCTCTCAGAATGCACTGCACTCATGCAAATACAGCTGCATTCTGCCTGTGGCTGTGAGCAGGTATCTTTCTATGGCTGACCATCTCGGGCCAGCACTTCCCTAAGCCTGTGTAGCTTCCCGCTATTGCAGGGGTCTGCAACCTTTACCACTCAAAGAGCCATTTGGACCCGTTTCCCACAGTAAAGAAAACACTGGGAGCCACAAAACCCTTTTGACATTTAAAATGAAATAACACTGCATATAACGTTTTTTTTGCCTTTATGCTATGTATAAACAAACTATAATGTGTTGCATTTATGAAATCAATGAACGACTGCAGAGAAAACAAAATTACATTTCTGCATGCAACAAAACATTTTGAGCTCCGAAAAAAAGACGTTCCTTCCCTCCCTCCCCCCCCCTCCGGCCGTGCTCTTGCTCTTCTTCCTCCCTCCCCTTCCTCCCCCCCGCTCCGGCCGTGCTCTCACTCTTCTTCCCTCCCCCTCCCCTCCAGCCGTGCTCTCGCTCTTCTTCCCTCCCTCCCCCCCCTCCGGCCGTGCTCTCGCTCTTCTTCCTCCTCCCCCTTCCTCCCCCCCCCGCTCCGGCCGTGCTCTCGCTCTTCTTCCCTCCCCCTCCCCTCCGGCCGTGCTCTCGCTCTTCTTCCTCCCCCCCCCCAGCCGTGCTTTCACTCCCCCCCTCCCCCAGCTTGCCTTGCCTTGCCTCGTGCCCCGGCCCCGGCTCGTTCTTATCCGCCGGCTCTGCCGCGCTTCGCCTCCTGCCCCGGCCCCGGCCCGACTCGCACTTCTCCACCGGCTCCGCCTCGCCTCGTGCCCCGGCCCCGGCTCCGCCTCCGTTCTTCTCCCCCCCCCCCGCCGCTCGCCTCTTATTGACCCCGCCCCTCTCTTTCGGCTGCGGCTCCGCGCACTGGTTGGACAGTGCTGGCGGGCCGCATAGAAAACAGTCTGCGGGCCGGTTAAAATTAGAACACACAGGGAGCCGCATCGGAGGGATGAAAGAGCCGCATGCGGCTCCGGAGCCGCGGGTTGCAGACCCCTGCGCTAGGGTGACCAGACAGCAAATGTGAAAAATCGGGATGGGGGGGGGGGGGAAGGGGTAATAGGAGCCTGTATAAGAAAAAGACCCAAAAATCGGGACTGTCCCTATAAAATAAGGACATCTGGTCACCCTACTTCCTACTACAGTTCAGAAACTGCACCCTACTTCCTACTACTTCCTACTACACCCTACTTCCTACTTCCTACTACACCCTACTTCCTACTACAGTTCAGAAACTGCAAAGGAGATTTTACAACAGACACCAATTATATAAATCTAGATGGATTTCATCTGATCGTTCAGTTGGAAACCTGGCTCTCTCCCTCCTGCTGCCCAAATACAAGCTGCAGCCCTGTAGAGAGTCCCATGGGAAGCAAGCCACACAAACCCAAGAGTCTTTCAAAAAAATCCTTCCTAGCTCCTCAGGGAAAACTGTAACAAATTAGCAGAGGTAACAAAGAGTCCTGTGGCACCTTAAAGACTAACCTGTTAGTCTTTAAGGTGCCACAGGACTCTTTGTTACCTCTGCTATTCCAGACTAATACGGCTACCTCTCTGATTCTGTAACAAATTAGACAACAGAAGGGTTTGCAAAATATCAGGCCCAATCCTCAGCGTTGCTTCATTGAAGTCCACGGGGGAGGATTTTCCCACTCCAGTTTCTTCGTAAGTATCTCATACCCTGGACGCTTGGATTTTGGATTCAAAGAAGTGGCCATGAGGTCAAATTCACAACTTTTTAAAAGCATTACAACCTTTCACAGAATGAATTTGTGATTAAGGCAATTCAAGACTCTTGTTTTCACAGTAAAACCCACCTGTGGACCACACACACCTCCCACACCACCACAAAAACCACCAACTTCACTCTGAACCTTTCTCCACATTGTGCTGTATAGTTTTGCACTGGGGTAAACCAGCAAGAAGCAATAGTAGAGTAGTGGTAATTTTGTTCCCAGGCACAACTACAAACAGCCAATAATTAAAAACCAAATTTTGACTATTCTCTTTACACTGATTTCAAAAACTGGGCAAGCCACCATTACAAATCCCTAGAGAAGGAAATCCAGATTTCTTCTTGAATCTTGTTTGAAAACTAAGGTTTCAGCCCTTTAAAATCATTATTACTGATTATAATAAGTATTGCAAAGGCTCCATCCACTGTGCTGTTTGTTCAACATAAGAACGGCCATACTGGGTCAGACCAAAGGTCCACCTAACCCAGTATCCTGTCTACCGACAGTGACCGATGCCAGGTGCTTCAGAGGGAATGAACACAACAGGTAATGATTAAGTGATCCATCCCCTGTCATCCATTTCCAGCTTCTGGCAGCATGACCCCTACTCTCCATCACCTCCCTCATCCTCTGCCTCACTCCTACACTTCTCCTGCAGCCTGCACCTTTCCTGCCAAACACACAAGAAACTACGGCTCCTGCTCCAAAAATGTGACAATTTTGAAGCAAAAAACTACAATCTGATACCATGAGCACTGTTTGGGCTAAAAGTTAAGGCTACATGCTCCAGAAGCTCTCCTCGGAAGACAATGGGACGCTTTCCTATACCACTGTTCATTTATACACACTGCAACAGTAATTTTGTGAGCATGCAATTCTGCACCTATATTATGCAATAATCTGGACCTTAAAATAGCACCAGTAGGATTCAGAGTCAACTCGCAGTTTAGACAACAGGAGCAGTTCACATCTCTCTGGGTTAACACATCCCTGCATATAGTCCCTCTTTTTAAAAGAGTTATTTTTGCAACTTTAATAAAAGAAAACTTATACTCTGCTGAACCTGAATTCATCAGGGGACTGAATAAATACATGCAGTGAAACAGGCATGACACTCCTGGCTTAAATCTTTGTTTTCTGTGTTTATCTTAAATCAAAAAACCCTAAGTCTAGCGGACATTTAACACACATATTGCAATAGTGCAGTTGTATCAAACCATGCCTTTCTAGTACTTTTTCAGAGATGCAGTTAAATGCTTAAATGGGCAAGTGTACACATTGGAAGAAGAATGCAGCCAAAGGTCCACCACATGAACAAACCTCGGTGAAAGCTTCTAGGGTTAAACGCAGAGAGTCAAGGATTGAGATCCGAGAGGTGTGTACGTGAATGCATGCACACCGCTCACGGATGTAACCAATCCCCACAAACAGGGGAGTGACTGTCATGTTTATTATCGGATTACTTGATTGATCAACTAAATATTTGCTAATATGGTAGAACTAAGGAAACTGCACTGGTAGGCAGTAAGCAAATGAAGTGAAAAGTAAAGTAATGGTGGCTTTTTAAGGTATAAAGAGGTACCTGTGCCTGACTGGAAGATATTCGGAGCAAGATTTCATGCTCACCAAGAGGTTCCCATTGAAGAAGGGAGGCTGTTTCCATTAGCTACACCAAGCTTTATGCAGAGCTTCCCCTGCTTAAAAATTACACCTGGATGTTTTGCGGAGCATCACAAGGAGCGGGAGCATCCACAGTGTCCCCACGAGACAGGCACTGGCATTTCAGGCCCAGGCCTTTGGAGTCTACCGGTGGCGCCTCAGAAATGTGGATTTGAGTTCTCAACCCACTATGACCCAATCAGCCAGGTCCCCTCCGCAGATAGAAAGAGATCCCAGCTATAGCGGGAAGAACAGCCTCACCTCAGAGCCGCCTGAAGGCAGCTCTCCATCACCTCCCTCACCCCTACACCTCTCCTGCCACCCATGACCTCCCTTCCCCCACTCCTCTCAGTGCTGAGCCGGGCAGAGGGAAATGGCCCCTCTGAATTAGCCCCCCGAATCTAGAGAGGCGCACAGGAGCCCAGCGCCCCCCCCCCGAATCCCAGCTAGCATGGGAACCCCGCTCAAGCCTGGCTCAGGCCCGACGGGTGGGCGAGGATGGGGGTGGGCACAGGTTGGGGGGGGGGGGTGTACTACGCTCCCTGCCTTTGAGGAATGTGTCTTCCCCTCACTGCCCAGGCCCATAGACAGTGGGATTCCCACCCCAACCCCAACACAGGCCAAGGGGGCAGCTCCCACCCCAGGGCGCAGCTACTGCTTTTCCCCTTGCAATGACTGGGTCAGGCAGCAAAGGCAATAGCCCTCCCCGTCCCACCCCCGGGGCCTAGGAGAGAAGCCGGGGGCCAGCAGCGGCCTCCCCTCCCAGCCTCTGCCCTGGTATCCCAGAGGCTGCTGCCAAGCCCCCCCCCCCCAACCTCCAGCCTGGGCCCCCCTCCACCCCCGGCCCCAGTAGCACATGGGCCGGGGGGGGGGGGGGCGGGCTGCTGGCACCGCTCCAAGCTCCCCCCCCAGCGCAGCTGTAAACCCGGGGGGGGGAATTAACCAAACCCCCACACACTGAAATTAACTCGGGATCTGCCCAGCCGGGCCCTGCGAACTTTTTGCAACATTGTGGGGGGGGTGTCAGTGTGTGTGTTGGGGGGTGGGGGTGTCGGTGTGTGTCGGGGGGGGTGTCGAGGGGTGTCAGTGTGTGTGTGTGTGTCAGTGTGTGTCGGGGGGGTGTCAGTGTGTGTGTGTCGGGGTGTGTCAGTGTGTCGGGGTATGTCAGTGTGTGTGTGTGTTGCTGTGTGTGTGTGTGTCAGTGTTTGTGTGTCGGGGGGGTGTCGGGGTGTGTCGGGGTGTGTCAAGGGGTGTCAGTGTGTGTCAGTGTTTGTGTGTCAAGGGGTGTCAGTGTGTGTTTGTATGTCGGGGGGGGAGTCGGGGTGTGTGTATCGGGGGGGTGTCGGGGGTGTGTGTCGGGGTTGGGGGTGTCGGGGGGTGTCGGGGGGTGTCGGGGGGGTGTCGGGGGTGGGTGTGTCAGGGGGTGGGTGTGTGTGTCAGGGGTGGGTGTGTCCGTTTTTGTGTGTCGGGGTGGGTGTGTCGGGGGTGGGTGTGTCGGGGTGTGTCAGTGTGTGTGTGTCAGGGGTGCGTGTGTCAGGGGTGTGTCAGTGTGTGTGTGTCGAGTGGTGTCAGTGTGTGTCGGGGGTGTCAGGGGTGTGTGTGTCAGGGGTGTGTGTGTCGGGGTGGACTCGGGGGGGGGGGGGCAGTGTGTGTTGGGGGGGTGTCAGGGTGTGTTAGTGTGTGTGTGTCAGGGGTGTGTGTGTCGGGGGGTGTCAGGGGGGTGTCGGGGGGTGTGTGTGTCGGGGGTGTGTGTCGGGGGGGTGTCAGTGTGTGTGTGTGTCAGGGGTGTGTGTGTCGGGGGGTGTCAGTGTGTTTGTGTGTGTGTGTGTCAGGGGTGTGTGTCGGGGGGTGTCAGTGTGTGTGTGTGTGTCAGGGGTGTGTGTGTCGAGGGGTGTCAGTGTGTGTGTGTGTGGCAGGGGGTGTCAGTGTGTGTGTGTCAGAGGTGTGTGTGTCGGGGGAGTGTCAGTGTGTGTGTGTGTGTGTGTGTGTGTGTGTGTCAGGGGTGTGTGTGTTGGGGGGGTGTCAGTGTGTGTGTGTCTCAGGGGTGTGTGTGTCGGGGGGGTGTCAGTGTGTGTGTGTGTGAGGGGGGTGTCAGTGTGTGTGTGTGTCAGGGGTGTGTGTGTCAGGGGGGTGTCAGTGTGTGTGTGTGTGTGTCAGGGGGGGTGTCGGGGGGTGTCAGTGTGTGTGTGTGTCAGGGGTGTGTGTGTCAGGGGGGTGTGTGTCAGGGGGGTGTCAGTGTGTGTGTGTGTCAGGGAGGGTGTCGGGGGGGTGTCAGTGTGTGTGTGTGTGTGTCAGGGGTGTGTGTCGGGGGGTGTCAGTGTGTGTGTGTGTGTGTGTGTCAGGGGTGTGTGTCGGGGGGTGTCAGTGTGTGTGTGTGTGTCAGGGGTGTGTGTGTCGGGGGGTGTCAGTGTGTGTGTGTGGCAGGGGGTGTCAGTGTGTGTGTGTGTCAGGGGTGTGTGTGTCGGGGGGGTGTCAGTGTGTGTGTGTGTCAGGGGTGTGTGTGTCGGGGGGGTGTCAGTGTGTGTGGGTCTCAGGGGTGTGTGTGTCGGGGGGGTGTCAGTGTGTGTGGGTCTCAGGGGTGTGTGTGTCGGGGGGGTGTCAGTGTGTGTGTGTGTGAGGGGGGTGTCAGTGTGTGTGTGTGTGTCAGGGGTGTGTGTGTGTGTGTGTGTCAGGGGTGTGTGTGTGTGTGTGTCAGGGGTGTGTGTGTCGGGGGGGTGTCAGTGTGTGTGTGTCTCAGGGGGGTGTGTGTTGGGGGGGTGTCAGTGTGTGTTTGTGTGTGTCAGTGTGTGTGTGTGTGTGTGTGTCGGGGGGGGGGTGTCAGTGTGTGTGTGTGTGTGTGTGTGTGTGTGTGTGAGGGGTGTCCCGGCCCCGCGTCCGCACCACGCTCCCGCCCCGCCGCGAGCCCAGCGCGGCACCAGGCGGCGGGGGACGATCCTGGCGAGCCCGGCGGGCTGTTGCCCCCGGTTCCCCGCCCCGCCGGGCACAGGGGCGGCTGCCAGGCCGTGCGCGCCCTGCCGCTCACACAACCCCTCGCTGCGGCTCCCGCCCCGTCCTGACCCTGGCCGGGCTCCGGGAGCCGCCGCGCCGGTTCGAGCCCCAGCAGCAGCCCCCGGGAGTCGCGACCCCCCCCTCCCCCGACAGCTCCCTGGTCTCATTGTCAGGGGCAGGAGTGGGACGCGCCCCTGAGCTGCTTGCTCGGAGGAGGAGGACGAGGGGCTATCCCCCAAATACAGAGACCTCCCCCCCTACACACACCCTGATCCCCCCCCGCACACCACACACACACACACCCTGATCTCCCTCCCCCCGCACACCACACACACACACACCCTGATCCCCCTCCCCCCGCACACCACACACACACACCCTGATCCCCCCGCACACCACACACACACACACCCTGATCTCCCTCCCCCCGCACACCACACACACACCCTGATCCCCCCCCGCACACCACACACACACACACCCTGATCTCCCTCCCCCCGCACACCACACACACACACCCTGATCCCCCCCGCACACCACACACACACACTGATCTCCCTCCCCCCGCACACAACACACACACCCTGATCCCCCCCCCCGCACACCACACACACACACCCTGATCTCCCTCCCCCCGCACACCACACACACACACACCCTGATCCCCCTCCCCCCGCACACCACACACACACACCCTGATCCCCCCCGCACACCACACACACACACACCCTGATCTCCCTCCCCCCGCACACCACACACACACCCTGATCCCCCCCCGCACACCACACACACACACACCCTGATCTCCCTCCCCCCGCACACCACACACACACACCCTGATCCCCCCCGCACACCACACACACACACTGATCTCCCTCCCCCCGCACACAACACACACACCCTGATCCCCCCCCCCGCACACCACACACACACACCCTGATCCCCCCCGCACACCACACACACACACACACCCTGATCCCCCCCGCACGCAACACACACACACACCCTGATCCCCCCCGCACGCAACACACACACACACCCTGATCCCCCCCGCACACAACACACACACACACCCTGATCCCCCCCGCACACAACACACACACACACCCTGATCCCCCCTGCACACAACACACACACACACCCTGATCCCCCCCGCACAGAACACACACACACCCTGATCCCCCCCGCACACCACACACACTGATCTCCCTCCCCCCGCACACAACACACCCTGATCTCCCTCCCCCCCGCACACAACACACCCTGATCTCCCTCCCCCCGCACACACACCCTGATCTCCCTCCCCCCGCACACCACACACACACACACCCTGATCCCCCCCCGCACACCACACACACACACTGATCTCCCTCCCCCCGCACACAACACACCATGATCTCCCTCCCCCGGCACACAACACACACACACACACCCTGGTCTCCCTCCCCCCGCACACAACACACACACACCCTGATCCCCCCCGCACACAACACACACACCCTGATCCCCCCCGCACACAACACACACACACACCCTGATCTCCCTCCCCCTGCACACCACACACACCCTGATCCCCCCCGCACACAACACACACACCCTGATCTCCCTCCCCCGCACACACAACACACACACCCTGATCCCCCTCCCCCGCACACACAACACACACACCCTGATCCCCCTCCCCCGCACACACAACACACACACCCTGATCTCCCTCCCCACGCACACCACACACACACCCTGATCCCCCACCCGCACACCACACACACACCCTGATCTCCCTCCCCCCGCACACCACACACACACCCTGATCTCCCTCCCCCCGCACACCACACACACACCCTGATCCCCCTCCCCCCGCACACCACACACACACCCTGATCCCCCTCCCCCCCGTACACCACACACACACCCTGATCCCCCCTGTACACCACACACACACACCCTGATCCCCCCTGTACACCACACACACACACACACCCTGATCCCCCCTGTACACCACACACACACACACACCCTGATCCCCCCTGTACACCACACACACACACACACCCTGATCCCCCCTGTACACCACACACACACACACACCCTGATCCCCCCTGTACACAACACACACACACACACCCTGATCCCCCCTGTACACAACACACACACACACACACACCCTGATCCCCCCTGTACACAACACACACACACACACACACCCTGATCCCCCCTGTACACAACACACACACACACACACCCTGATCCCCCCTGTACACAACACACACACACACACACCCTGATCCCCCCTGTACACAACACACACACACACACACCCTGATCCCCCCTGCACACAACACACACACCCTGATCCCCCCTGCACACAACACACACACCCTGATCCCCCCTGCACACAACACACACACCCTGATCCCCCCTGCACACAACACACACCCTGATCTCCCTCCCCTCGCACACAACACACACACCCCGCACACAACACACACACACCCTGATCCCCCTCCCCCCGCACACCACACACACCCTGATCCCCCCTGCACACAACACACACCCTGATCTCCCTCCCCCCGCACACCACACACACACCCTGATCCCCCCGCACACCACACACACCCTGATCCCCCACCCGCACACAACACACACACACACACACCCTGATCTCCCTCCCCCCGCACAACACACACCCTGATCTCCCTCCCCCCGCACACAACACACACACCCTGATCCCCCTCCCCCCGTACACCACACACACCCTGATCCCCCTCCCCCCGTACACCACACACACCCTGATCCCCCTCCCCCCGTACACCACACACACCCTGATCCCCCTCCCCCCGTACACCACACACACCCTGATCCCCCCTGTACACAACACACACACACACCCTGATCGCCCCTGTACACAACACACACCCTGATCTCCCTCCCCTCGCACACAACACACACACCCCGCACACAACACACACACACCCTGATCCCCCTCCCCCCGCACACCACACACACCCTGATCCCCCTGCACACAACACACACCCTGATCTCCCTCCCCTCGCACACAACACACACACCCCGCACACAACACACACACACCCTGATCCCCCTCCCCCCGCACACCACGCACACCCTGATCCCCCCTGCACACAACACACACCCTGATCCCCCTCCCCCCGCACACCACACACACCCTGATCCCCCCTGCACACAGCACACACCCTGATCTCCCTCCCCCCGCACACAACACACACACCCCGCACACAACACACACACACACTGATCCCCCTCCCCCCGCACACCACACACACCCCGATCTCCCTCCCCCCGCACACAACACACACACCCCGCACACCCCCGGCCCCCCGCGCACCACACACACAAGAGACCCCAGCAGCCCCGATTACCTTCCACAGCCAGGACACAGAAGGTCAGAGAGAAAAACCCGAGACAAAGCAAGTCCTCCAGCGCCATGTAAACCCTGCAGCTCTCCGGGGGGGGAACGCGGGGCTCTTTGACTGTCCAGCAGAAGAACATTTAAGAGGGGCACTGAGTCTCCCTCCACTCCATCGCCATCTTGTGTGAATACTACAGACTATGTGAGTTGCTTGCACACACACAGACACACACACACACTCAAGTCCCACTTTAGGTGTCCACTAGAGACGCCTGAACCTCTGCCAACAACCCCCCCCCCCCCCCCCCCCTTCTGTTCCTCCAGGCAGCAGCATGCTGGAGGCTGAGAGGGAACCAGATTGGTCACTCCCGGCTCCCAGCTCCCTGTGCAGGGGGAGCAAACCAGCCCCAGAGCAGGACAAACAGACATGGGTTGGGGGGGGGGGGGGGCTCTGTGTTTCCTTGTGAGGCTGGAGAAGAGGAGGGGTCAGCACTAGTTTGCACCCTCTGCCTGTAGGGTGGCAAGGCTGGGTGACTCCCCAGGAGCGCTATTAAAGCCAGTAAAATAAAGGATTATTTATTGATTCGTCCATTCAACAGGTTGCCAAGAGCTTCAGGAACTCTGCAAATCTCTCCTCCCTTCCCCCAGTATATGTAGGGTTTGAAGGATATAAACCTTTCACTCGGCGCTTTTCCCCTTCTGAGTGTTTCAGTCCCAGCTCAGACTATTTTTGGGGAGGGTAAAATGGGAGCACAGTCAATCTTTTACGAAAACATTGCCCAAGACATGCTAGGGGCGGAGATAGGTAAATAAATGTTTCAGGGGAGACAAACATTTCCCTGCAAAAACCCCAAGCACTGCAGTGTTAGGCCAGCACGCAAGAATCTCAGAGATGAGACACAAACTGAGGGTGGAACCGCTGCCAAAGTGACCCAGATAGCCCGGATTGCAGCATAAGGGCCTTCGTTTGATTCATTAGGCAAGTGCCCACTGACTTAATGGGGAATTTAAGGCAGGAAGGACAGAGGTGTAACTGAGCAAGGACCCTGGCCTTTGGCATATTGGACACAAACAGTGTAATCAAGTAAATGCTCCCGTAGATCATTTTGCTAAATAAGATTTTGAACCCAATATTCCTCTTCCTGTCCGGCTGTGTGGCAGGTTAGATCAGTGCTCCAGTTACAAGCTAGGTGCCCCATCCAGTCGTATTTGCCAGTGGGAGGTATCACCCTATTCTCTTTGTAAGGGTCAACCCCTAGTCACCCATTCTACGGCAGCAGAAGAAACGCACAGGGGAGCTGGAGCTGAGTAGAGGAAGATCTGCACCTGGTGGAGTTAGAAGGTGGAGTGCCATGGGGCCAGCTGATTCTTTAATATGCAAAGGGATTTTGAGGGTGGGCCAGAGCCCTGCAGAGCTAGTGGGTCCATGACAGCACCGATCTACTTACAATCCCCCTACACACATACTCACAGCAGAGTGGGGCAGGGGCCAGCAGCAGTCAGTGTAGGGCTGCTGCTTCCCAGGCCAGGATTCTCCACCCCTGCACCCCCCACCACCCCGAGAGCCCTGGCTAGATCTGGACCCAAAGATCACGCAAATGTGAGATGCACTGAATATACCCAGGGTAAGAAAAAAAAATCCAGGGATTATAGTTTGATCAAAATTGGAGCCTCGAATCATCCCCCACACACACCTGGAGCAAATCCACATCCAAACTGGGCCAGGCATTAACCATGAGCTCCACTTGCCTGGCTGGAGGTTTGGGTTCTTACTCATTTGTCTCTGGGCTCTTTACAGGTTGGTGATGTGCAGCCCCCGGGTTCCAGCTTCCTTTGCTTTTTAACTGAAATGCATGGTGACCCCATTCTCAACCACTGGCTATGAAAACAGGGGTAGAGCTCCTGGCTGGTTCTCCAACCCTGCTCAGCAGTGGAATTATCAAGCGCTCTGGGGGCGCTGAGAGAGACTGCAAAACTACCACAGCCTCAGGAGCTTGGCAAACAACAAAGTTATTTCAGCACACACTAGTACAAAGCTGTACAGGTGAATTTCTGGCCTCAGAGAAGGAGACTGCTTTGCCCCCAGCGGGCTGAAGGAGGTGGCTCTATAAAACAGAAGGCACTCCTCTCCAAAACGGGTAGGAAACCGAGTGCTGTGGGCTAGGAAATAGGGAACAGGTTGCCTAGTGCAGAGAGAGGTTTTATCACTGCATGTGGAAAGCACAGAGCTCTGACCACTGTGGAAATAAAACCCCTTCACTTACCAAAGAAACCTCTTTCATCCAGAGCTTTCTATGTATCGGCCTGTCCAATGAACTATGAAAACAGAACGGCTGCATGCGGAAGCAAGTTTCCCATTTTAACTTTGCACTTGGCACTTAGTTACCATGCCGCACTGACAGACCGCGTGAGCCGACAGTTCAGAGCTAGGGCTGGGGAGGTGAACGTGGTTCTCGGGCATGCATTAGAGGTGGGCCGTAAGGTTCTGATCCAATTCTCAACTTTCTCAAGGCCCAGCTAGGTTGTGTATCTAGAGCTACAGTCGATCTTGCTGGACAATAGATTATAACGAGCGCACATGCCTTTGTCTGACAGCATAGTTTTGATTAGGCTAAGATTTTCTAAGTAGCTTTGGGAGTTGGATCCCTAAATCCCACTGGCTTTACATGGTGAGATTAATGGCACTTCATTTATGTAAACTAGTGCAATGATCCAGGACTATTAAGAGGAATTATGGGACAAGTGCTGTGGCTAATTCAGGCAGGTGCATCAATTTGTGCACCTATCAGATAGTCTGTACCCAGCAGCAGGAGCTAGGAGTTAGCTGGCATATTTGGGCTCTAATCCAAACCCACAGAACTGGGCGGGTGTGCCAGGCCAGCGTAGAGGCATAGTCTGCATCTCAGTGAAGCTAATGACAGAAAAGTGATACCGGAGAAGAGTCCATATGGTTACACAAGACCTGGCTAATGACACTTCATCCACATTGGTCGTCAAGATCACAGAGGAAAATTTACCCACTGACCTCACCAGCACCAGGGCAAAATTGGACGGGGGCTTTGGTTAAAAACTCTGAAGATGGGTTTGGTTCCTGACTCTGCTTCCGGTGTGACCCTAGGTGAATCATTTCATCTCCCTGTGCCTCAGTTTCCCATGTGTAAAATGGAAATCAGAATTAGGGCTAGGTTGTCGATTACACTCGGTTTTCCACAAAAAGGGTCTGTTCTTTGCAGAACATTTTGGCTTTTCATTAAAAAGAATATTTTGGTGTTTGTTTGTTTCAACTAAAAGTACATTTTCCATGAAAAAAACCCTCCATTTTCCAACCAGCTTTAATAAAATAATAATCATATTTCTTTTCCCCTCCCTTTACTTCCCCTGTCTACTAAATTGTAAACAATCTGAGGCAGGGTCTGTCTGTACAGGGCCTCATGTTCTGGGGACCCTACCCACTAGTGGTATACAAATAAATACTACCTGGGTGTAGAGAAGCCTAATTCCAGTTGTTTCTAACCTGGAGCATCCTCACTCACAACTGGCCATTTGCTATGTAGAACACCAAGGCCCCTTTGGCATCAGCGCGGACATGGAGAACTCAGAAGGAGTCACATGGACTTGGGCCCCAGCTCCTACAGGATTTATTCAGGGAAAACCCCCACTGAAGTATGACCAGCAGGAGCTGGCCTCTCCTGACTCCAGGTAAGACGTTAACCTCTCACAGGTGGGAAGTAGCGAGCTCAACGCACCCAGGGGTGCCCTACTCCTAACCATCGTTATGGTATTTCCAGACAGAGGACACCAGAAGGAAGGACCATCTTTGCTGCACTTCTCAAGCATCAGATGTTCTCCTCCCCACAAGCAGCAGCTAACAGCAGCCTCCAAGAGCACAACTGTGCCAGGAAAAGGAGCTCCCCCTTCCCAGGTGCTGATATTTCTGCTCCAACGCTTATTGGAAGCGAGAAGCCGCGTTAATTTATGGCAGAGGGTCTTGGAGGTTTCCAGCAGGAATTTTCCATTCCCTTCAGCAGGCAGCTTGGTTCAACCTTTCAGTATCTGCAAAGCCTCAGGTGTTTTGTGCAGAGAGAGACTCTGGATGATACAGAGCAGCAGCAGCAGCAGCGGCAGGTGTTTGTAGTTCAGCCTTTTGTTCCCCACGTGGGAGACATTATTGCAGCGCTCCAAAAAATCTGCAATCATTCAAGTCTAAGAGCAATAAATCTCCTACAAGCCTCCTGGTTTGCATAAGATCCTGGCTGTGGAGAGAGCAGAAGGGAAATCCTGCCACAAGCCCGATGGAGTCGTAAAAGCTTCTGTAAACGTACCACACTCAGCAAGGCTCCCGCAGAGGCAGCATTTGGGGGTCTGTCCCTTTTAAAGCATCGGCCCCAATTTTTGGTTGCTAAAGACACAGGAAATGGACGTACGGCAACAGTCTGCGCTAAAGAGGGGCCTGGACCCAAACCCTGGATCCAAACACCCCAGAGATGGGTCAGAACCAAAACATTTCTAAGCCTCTAATACTGCTCTGCACTTAGAAGCTCTGGTCTATTTCCAGTCTATGAACAATTATACTCAGTGGCAGGAGAGGGCCTCACTGAAATCAGGAGCCCGTTGCACTATACCCTGAACAAATGCACAGCAGGAAACAGTTCCAGAGAGCTGATAACCTGAAGAGAAACGACAGACAAGGCAAAACAACTATCCCCATTTCACAGATAAGGAACCGAGGCACAGAGCGACTCATGGCTGGTCTAGATGGACACTACACTGGGAAATTAGGGTGATATAACTACATCGCTTAGGAGTGTGACAAATCCACACATCCCCAAGCAACACAGGTAAACTGACCTAACTCTGATGTAGAGAGAGTGTTAAGTCGACGGGAGCATAGGTACCATCTTTCTTAGTTGCCAGGGGTGCTCAACCCCTCACTCCACCCCTTCCCCCAAACCCTTCTCCGGACCCTTCCTGCCCCCGCCCCGCCTCTTCCTGGCCCATTCCACACACACCCCAGCGCACCCCACCCTCATTCTGCCTCCTTCCCGCCAGCGCCTCCTGCACACCATGGAACAGCTGATCATGGTGGGCGGGAAGCGCTGAGAGGGAGGGGAGGAGCTGACTGGTGGGGCCGCCGGTGGGCAGGAGGCACTGGGGGTTGGGAAGTGGAAGAGGCACTGAAGGGGGGGCTACTGGTGGGTGTTAATCATCCACTGGGTTGGTTTTTTCCCCATGGGTGCTCCAGCCGCAGAGCAATCACTGAATCAGAGCCTACGGCCGGGAGAATTCTCCTGTCAATCCATCGCCTCTTGGGACCAATGGCAGGTCCCCTCCTGTTGGCATAGGTAGCATCCTCACTGACGCGCAAGAATGGCGCCGCTGCAGTGTTATAAGTATAGACGCCCTCAGTAAAGTTAAGGTGAATTAGCTAGAGACATATAGTTAAAGCACATCAAACCCCTGTGAACCTCTCATCCAGACACAAAGTGGCTTTCGTTTGCTTTATCTTAAGTCCTTTTGAAGGAGGATTAAGCCACTTTGCTTCTGAATGAGGACGCCCGCATGGAGTTCAGTGTGACACCTTTAGTTCCTTTGTCTTAGGGCTCGTCTACACTACCGCATTACACCAGTGCAGCTGCGCTGCTGTAGCGTGTCAGGTGAAGACGCGCCATGCTGACGGGAGAGCACTCCCCCGCTGGCATAATGACTCCACCTCTATGCGAGGCGGAAGCTGTGTCGGCAGGAGAGCGTCTCCCGCTGGCATATTGCGATGTAGACACCACTTTGAGTCAATGCAACTTACATTGCTGGGGGAGGGAGGAGACTGTTTCACGCCCTTGAGTGGTGTAACTTGCATCAACTTAAGTGGCCGTGTAGACAAGCCCTTAGCTTTCCCAGGTATCCCTGTTATACGCAAGTCCTTAGTGACGACTCCCCAAGCTCACCAAGAAGGTCTGGGGCCGAGACAGGACGTGAACCCAGGGCTCTGGAGTTGTAGGCCTGGTCTACGCTACAGAATTAGGTCTCTAAGTCGCCACGCATTGACCTATCTGTGCATGTGTCTACGCTCAAACTTGTCTCCAGCTGATGTCAGTGCCCCATTAAGGCAACACAGTAAAACTACCTCCCCGAAAGGCATTGAGCCACGGTCAACCTACTGAGTTTGACGCAGTGCGCGTGTAGGCATGGCACGAGTCTAGCACCTTAACCACAAAGCCATTCTTTCCCCAGCCTGACAACTCCTCCCCGACTGTGCTACATTTCTGTGACTCAAGACCGATCCCCAATGCTGTCTTCTGGGAGAATGAGTCCACCTGGGACCGTTACCCCAGGAGGAGTGGGGGACAAGGGAGACCCTCCTTGCCAAAGTTATTCCAAGCTGGTGGGCTACAGGAAACACTCACAGAAATGAAAAGTGTCGGCCGTGCCCTCCTGTTCTGTATGTGTGAACAATGCCAAACGGGGAGCAGCTGCTTACATTTAATAACATGCATTGTGTAAGTGAGCAACACAGTAAGCAATTTGCTCAACAACCCAGGGACATCAGGACAATTCTGTAGAACAGAAAAAGAAAAAGGGGGGGGGGGGGGAAGCCATTTGATAGCCAGGCCCTAAGGGAGTCTCTGTATAATACACATTCATTTCATTATGCTTGCCCTCATAAATATTTATCACGCATAATACCTCATCATTCTTCCTAGAATGGGTGTTGCATTATTATTATTATATACAGAGGAGGCTTTCCCTGCTCTCCTGGTCCTCAGCCTCCTGCAATGGGCTGGGACTTCTGCAGCTGTAAGTCGGGAAGAAGGGATAAATGGGAGTGAGCTAATAGTATGACATGCCACATAACAGTGGACTTTATGGCTGGACAATTGCAGCCAGATTTTTAGGGGGGACAGGGAGGGCGGAAAATACGGCCAAGACAGAAGTCCTGTCTTTAAAAGATGCTCGTTGCAGGGTACCTTTCTGCAAACTAGAGCCCCACTCCCCCAACCTGATCCCCAGGGGCAGAATCTTATACCCCCACAGCCTCCTGCACAGGGCCAATCGTAGCACTGAGCTGAGGCCGTGGCTTTTAGCCTCGGCAAGTGTCAGACCTCGACACAGGACAAAGTACGGCCAGAGAGGATTTTAAATACCAACGTCGCACTGAGTTATTTTGATATTAAAAAAGATAAAACCATTCATATCACATGCTAAAGAGAAGGGGCTTTATTTCTAAAGTTACACCCCAAACAGAGAGGGTTTAAAACTCCATGCACGTAAAATACATACATGCCTTTTGATTTGACTTATTACTGCAGCATTTGTTCTGCTATCTGGTATTTTCTAAATGCAATGAATCCTGACTTTCATGAGTTAGTGGGACTAACTACATGAGTTAGGATTTGGTTCTGAAAGTCCTAACTTGCCTTATTTTCTATACAAAGAGACACCCCCAACTGATTCATTATTTAAGATCTGACAAGACCACTGGAGTGGGCTGGATGGATTAGTGAAAATTAAATTCACAAAAATTATGCAGGATTTATAGGAACAGCACATACGGGGTGGCTTTTAGATGAACCTCATCTGTTTCATTTCAATCAGTCTCCTGTATTGTCAGATTAGTTCACTGCCTGTTTCTAAACAACGGTTTCACTGCCAATATCATAAAATACATTTTTAATGGACACATCTCAGTATGCTATGTGGCAGTTGGATAGAATCTTGTAAACAGGCATGATTATGAAAAATAATACTTGCTCAATGTTAAAAAAAAATTCACCCTACGTCCCATGTTCGTGTGAGTGATCTCACTGACATCTCGATCTGTTAAGTTGCTCAAATTTCATACCTTGCTAAGAAACTTACTGACCAGGACTGGTTTTCAGTGTAAATACCACATGTGACATCAAGGAGTTCTGCACAGTGAGGGCTGCCTTCAGAAATAATAGTCATGTTCCTTTGTGCTAGGAAATGTGTTTGTGTGCCAAAAATGAAGATCTGTTCCTGTGTTTCATTAGGTGTACACACCTTATGTCAAATGACGTGCTTGGGAAAATATAGTCAAACCACTACAGAGATTTGGAGTATGTGATCATGTCGCCCTCTAGTGGCTGGCCTCAGAAAATATAACAACCAGCTATCACAGGAGTAACTAACCACTGTTGCTCAAAGGGCAGAACTTTATGCTTTCAGTGCCTATGGTCTTGGGTTTGATCCTGCTAATAAACATGGTGCCTATATATACAGAGCTACATTCTCAACTTAGTTTGGCATCAACTGATAATACCTCAGAAGCAAAGTCTGGGCCTGAATGAAAACTCCTGAACTTTAGAAAAGTTTGGATCTGGATCTGATCTCTAGATGTACTAGACCTAGCTACAATCCCAGATCCCAAACCTCTGCAAGAATTTAGATTTGGAGAGCAATCTGAATGGTGTGCCTCTGGTCTTTACTCAGAAGCCAGGCCCACAATTGTGCCTGCCTCTCCTGAGATGAATTTCCTCACTTGCTGTATATTTCACAAAGAATTCTACCTAGTTTTGATCTATCCCTGCGCTAGGAAGGACACTAGGATTGTGCAGGTTTTAGTCCCCTTCTCAGTACACAGGTTTTCACACGGTCATTTGGAAATGACTGTGTTGCAGTGAAAGCCTTTCGCCACATCTTCTGTGCCCTCCTTGTATGATAAAAATATTCTCACCTATCTAATTGCTCTCCAAACCTAAATAGATGATGTGTTTATTTATGGATTACTGACCACAAGCAAGAAAAGCTTTGCCCTATTGCCAGCCCTACAGCATTAGGTCTGCTATAAATAAGGCATCATTGTTCAGTGTTGGTTTATGGTTTAAGTTCCTTTGAACATCATGGGCCAGCAAAGATGAAGGCAGCATCGAGTATGAATAAGAGAAATAATATCATTTGATGAAGAGCGTTAGTGAAAGAGAGCAAAAGATGAAAACAGCTCCAGAATTATTTGCATGTAATCCTCTTCATCCAGACACCTGTTTACCCCTTTCATTGAGAAACACACACATCTATGATTACCCTACCATTTTCATTTTTCATCTCCCTTTTGCGAGCCAATTGGATTTCATAGAAACACTAATTAACACTAGAGGTCATAACCATGACCAGCAGGCAGGACTGCAGTCCAGCATTAAGAAATGCTTTTGAAACAGATCTAAAAGTTCCGCTAGGTCTGAGAAATCAGAGAAGACTCAACAGCTTCCCTTTGAACTATCCAATTAAAATGTCCACAAATAAAGCTATTGTTTTACATCTGCTTCCTCTGCTGGCTAGGGATCGTTAAGAGACCATTGCCTCTGACTGGTCCATTGTTCCTCCCATGTTAGATTTGCTTACGGTTTTCAACACTGTTCTTCTTCCTCATCTCCAGCCTGGGGTGGGAATAAGATTATCCAAAATGTTTGTAAGGCAAATAGCTACAGCTGTAATACTGGGAGACTGTTTCATGCTAAAAGTGAAGTCTATGGAGAACTTAATTTCTATCTATTGAGCTAAAAATGGTTGCTACTAGCAATGCTTCATAAGGTTTTCTTGGAGACATTTATTGATAGCCCGAAAGAATGAACCACAAAGCTGGTTTCTCTTTGTGTTGGGTATTGCGTAGATAGCCAATCGCTATCATAACCTCCTGCCTGTAAAGAAAGTCTGTTTCATAGAACATGTACCACAGGGGAATTAGTTGGCTCAGGGAACCTAGTTATATATGCAGAAGAAGGGTGACCAGACAGCAAGTGTAAAAAAAATTGGGACAAGAGGTGTGTGTGTGTGTGGGGGGGGGTAATAGGACTCTATATAAGAAAAAGACCCAAAAACCAGAATTGTCCCTATAAAATCGGGACGTCTGGCCACCCTATTTGGTGGCCTCTTTGTAGGGGGCGTCACCTCGTTACTAGTGAACCGGAGTCCACATCAAACCTAGAGCTCGGAACTGTTGCTTACAGACTCAGAGGAAGCACCATGAATGAAATGGTCAACAGAAAATTAATTCCATTCCTATCACAGAGCTCAGGATTCGGACGACAGTTTAGTGGGAGTGTGTGGAGAAGCTGCAACTACAGCTGTCTATGTTCTGCGCACAGAGAGACAGCACCATCTCCACTGCTGTCAGCCCGGAGCCTCTAATCCAAAGTAAATTGTTCTATAGACACTAGTCCAGTCTCTAGTCTGCGTAGCTCGGATAGGAAATATCAACAAGAAAGCATGGAGATCCTCGTACACAATAGAACAGACCCCAAAGTATGCCTGATGAGACGTGTCACACACACACAAATGAAATGAAACAAAGGGCGAGAAAGAACAATATCAGCAAACACCTCAGGCAAACAAATATCCTGCCTGGGACGCGTTTTAATCGATGGCGTGTCCATCCGAAAACTCAAGGCCTCCCTAGCCTACAGCTTAGTGCATCAAACTGCCACAGGGGAACTGGCTTAAAGGAATAGCCCTGTTCTGGTTAGTTCCTAGGTCCAAAAGAACCAGTAAGATCGTACTTTGTGGTGGGGCCAGCGTGAGCGGAGGAGTGAGACAGTATTCAGGATTCATAACACGACAGGAAGCGTTAAGTATTTGCTGCTGGGAAGGAGTGTCACTGCACGTCACCTACACGGCAGCAAGTTCTCTTACCAAGGGGAGAAAAATCTAAACCCCGGGGGACACCGGGCGCTGGGAGATGCTGACAAAAGCCATTCATTGGGGAAATGGTGTAAGAACATCAAAACCCCATGGAAATGTTGCTACTTTCAGAATCCACCTCTCTTGCTGCCTCAAAACGCAGCTACACAAGGCTTTGGCCGGATTTTAGCCATCAGGGCCCGACCACCGGGGGTAGCTGTCCTTAGTATATGGCCACAAGTCACCATTTCCACTGACAGTGCTTACTTTGTTTTCTGGCCCAGTACAAATAGCAGCGTTGCCCATCTGAGCTGGTGGCCATAACCAGGGCAAGGGACCATTATACACAAGGCTTTAGTGACGGTTGCGTACCTTTCATCCATCTCTATTTTTATTGGGGGCGCCTCCTTTGCAGGCCATTTTCAGCTCCCTCCTGCCCTCCTTCGCCATCCACCAGCTGAGCAGATCCAACCCTCAGTGAGAAATCGGCATTTAATTCACGGCCTCTTTCCCTCTGTCACGTACCTCCTGCCTGGTGTGGGCTGTACATGACTGGGCCCGGGATTTAATCAGATTAATTAAGATGCAGTTGTATTAATTTAAATTACAAGTATCTGAGGGCTTATCCAAACCAAGTGATTTATGGCCCACATCAGTCTAATTAATACCACCATCTCTTAAAATAAAAACCTAATAAATGAGTTTATTATATGAAGGTAAGATCAATTTATTAGCGTTGGGTCTCTTGTGAACTGGCCAATCCGTGGGAGGTTTTACAGTCCTGCTGGCAAAGGGTCTTTTTTTCCCCTCGCCACTTTCAGCATTTAAAATGTATGTGTTAATTGCAGAGGGGGGGAGGATATCTAGATAGCAAACCAATACACGAGCCCAGGGGTCGCAGAAGGGTTCCTTCACACACATTCTGTGGTTTCTATGATTGCAAGTACCCACGGCAGTATAGCCTAGCCAGGTTTTTCCAGTCCGAACGTACACTGGTCTGCGTCTTTAATATCAGGCATCCTCTACCAGTAGTTAGCCAGCAAATGGCCTTGTGAGATTATGGAAAAGAATAGGGGGGAAATTAAAGACTTTGTGGATATGGAAGACAGGATCCTGGGCTAGATGGATCACTGGTCTGACCACTATGACCGTTCTCACGTTCTTAACGATCTCAGTCAAAATGACAGTCTTTCCTACTTTCTTTTCTGTGTTTTCTACTTTCTCTCGAACCCCAGAAACTTTTTCTGAAAGGGGAAGTGTCTGAGGGATTAAGTAGCACAAGTCCCCCTGGAAGTCAATAGGATGTGTGCTTCTAAATCTCTCTGTGCTGTAGGCCAGGTCTACGCTACCACAGATGTCAGCAAAACATAGGTCACTCAGGGGTGTGAATATTCCACCCCCCCGAGCGACATAAACGACACCGGCATACGTGGTAGTGTGCACAGCGCTGTGTTGGCGAAAGAGTGTCTTTCACCAACGCCGCCACTTGCTGGGGGTGACGGGAGAGTCAGCATAGAGTGTCTACACAAGAGATGTATCTCACAGCACCACAGCTGTATTGGTACAACTAAGGGTAACACCGCCAGATCCTGGCTGACGGCAGGTAGGATCGAACATGGGGTCTCTGGAGCTTAGTGCATCAGCCTCTACTGCATGAGCTAAAACCCATGTAGCCTTAGCTAAGGGGCTATAGAGCAAACTCATTAATCTCTATGTGATCTCGGTGCCACTAGTGGGGACAAGAACACCACACCTGGGAGATGGGCGAGTTACATAATCTCTCTAGTGTAGACACAGCCTTATTAGAAAAATCTCTCTCTCAACCAGTAAAGCCAGGGGGGAGATTTAACTGCCCCCACTGAAGCTGCTGGTAAAAGTTCCACTGATTTCTGCTAGCAATGATACAGGGGCGGTACTGATGCTTTCTTTGTCATAGGGTATTAGAGAGAAGAGCTGATGACTGCATTCCGGTCTCGTTAAACAAACGCTAGCCTGGGCAATGATTGCTTTGTTTCGGACAGTCAGTTGGCAAGGGTCTGGAAACTTGTTACCGCTTCCTAAAGAAATAAAGAGTTTCAAAACCAAACCCCAAACCCTCCCATGGAGAAGTGCTGGACCGGCACCGGGCCTGTTTGCAAATGACATCCCCCCCTCCCCCCCCCCCCTGCCCCCACTGCACAGGTTTGGAGACGTTACAGGAAGGTAGAAGGGCTGCTCCTGTATCGTCATTACTTTTCATAAGTGCTTCCGATGGTTCGGGATGGAAGGATGGACATAGCCGCCAAGGGAGTCTGCCTGCAAGGGGGGTTAACCCCTTCCTTTCTCCCTGGGGTAAACAGCCTGATTCAGCCCCCACTGGAATCAGTGGAAATGCTCCCATTGACTTCAGTGGAGACAAAAGCCTTCAGGTGGAGCGGACGCTGGTCTCTCAGCAAAGAGCCAACCGGGCCCAACTACAAAGACAAGCGATGAGCCTGGCAAGGACCTTGCCCGTTTCGCCAAGTCAAGGGGGAACTGTTAATTTCTCAAAGGTCACTTATCTCATTGGGCGGCTGGTGCCATCTGTCGCAGCCGGGGAGCTAAGAGCCTGGTGCCACAAAGGGAAGGTTCCGCGGTGCCAAATGCCACCTTCGTCACACACACATTCTGGCTTTGGAAATTTGGATGACACAACCCGTCTCATTGTCAATGTTCTCTCCAGCACCGTGGAGCCAAACGCAACAACGAAGCCAGTTACAAACCGTAAAACTGGTCCAGCTAATTCCACGACCGTCCTAAGTGAAATGCAGAACTGAAGAAGGAAATAGATTTTATGTGGACACATGATTATTAATCATCTCACACTGACCACAGCCTGGGCTTCACTTTGGTTGCACTTGGCAATTTCTTCTGTACGTTTACTTGCTTCCAGGTTAGATAGTTTGCCTAAATTCACAGTTCATGCTAAATTTCCTGAGCTGTAAGATCGTTTCACCAGCTTTTTAAAGCCTTCTGTAGAGTGAACAGCGTATTTAACGTTTTTTAAACAGACGCATGCTCAATCTCTTTACCTTTTGCTTATAAAATATATTCTTAAATCTTGTAATCTTCCTGGCAGTCCTATTTTGTTCTTCCAGTAAAGAAAGATAAAGAAATCCACACAACATTCTAGAGGAGAGAAGGCTGCAGAATAATTGTATAATGACAATGCTATCCCAGAATCAGTACCACAGTTATGTAGAGCCAGTCCAGAAAAATAACCGATCAGACCAGCAAAGCCAGTTCAATGCCACACACACACTTAAATGTGTTAATTCAGTAATGTTTGTAACATGCCCTGAACTATTATTTGACTCGGACGTTTCTAATGCACCAGCATCTAGGAGCCAGACTGAAAGTGCTGCGGAAGAAAGAAGTATTAGGAGAGAAGTATCTACAGTAAGAGTTCTAGGTATTCCGCTCCAAAACCAAGCTGACAGGATACCCAAGAAAACACTTGGAATCTGTGCGCTGTCCCTGCTATTCTGGCTTGTGTGTTATGGCATTCCTACACGACACGAGGGGGAGAGCTTCCAGAATTTCTCTGCAATCACCCGTGTCACTCAGGGAGCCCCTCAATGCCAACTGGAAGAAAGCACCTTATACCATAACTCTCATCAGACCCGACACACTCATCGCCTCAGCTTGCTGTTGTCATAACCCAGGGGTGGCCAAACCGTGGCTCTTTTACATTAAAGTGCGGCTCACGGAGCCCCTCCGGCACCGCTCCTCATTCTCCCCCTATCAGAGTGGAGGAGTAGGGGGAGTTTGGGGCTCCAGCCCCATGGGGCGTCTCCTGCAGAGCTGAAGCCACGAGACTCCCCTCCCCAGAGGGCTGAAGCCCAAGCATCGAGCCACACCCAGCTCTCAAACTTCTGAAGATTATCACATCTCGGAGGGTCAGTAAATTTGGACTCTTTTGGCATAAAAGGTGTTACGTAAGGTGCCATATCAAAACAGTAACGTATGGACGAGTGGTAGATAAAGAATTCGAGATGTGTGCTGGAAATATGTTCCTAAAATATGTATGGCAGACAGCGCCGAAGGCCTGACGGTCCTAGACAAAGGAATGTTGTTTTGCACTCTTGACGGTCTCTCCAAGTCAGCAAGCCTGCTTTAATCAGCCCTTTAGGCACACACCATACAGTATTGGCTAGTGTCTCTCTCTCTTGACTTGTCCCACTGCCCTCTGCTGAATGGTCTCAGAACCACTCCATTATGTCTCAGAGAACCTATGCTGAGAACAAGTAGAGCAGTGGTTCTCAAACTTTTTCTATTGGTGACCCCTTTCGGACACCAGGCCTCTAAGCATGACACACACCCCCAGGGGCCGGGGGCGGGGCAGGGTTGGGGGGGGGGGGGGAGTGGCAGCAGCCCCCCGGGGCAGGGGCTGAGCTGGGGGGGGGGTGTAGGGGTGCCAGCCCCCCGGGGCAGGGGCCGGGCTCAGGGGAGGGTGCCAGCAACCCCCCGGGACAGGGCCCAGGGTGCCACCAGCAGCCCGCCACAGCAGGACCTGGGACTCGGGTTGCTGCCGGCAGCCCGCCGCTCCATGGGCCGGGTCTGGGGTCCGGCCTGCCACAGCAGGGGCCAAGGCCCAGAGCACCGCCAGCAGCCCGCCGCTGCAGGGGCTGGGTCCGGGGCTCGGGGCACCGTCACCAGAGGTCGGGGCCGGCTGCCGGCAGCAGGGCTCGCGACTCCCACGTAATTGGGTTGCGACCCCTCGAGGGGTCCCAACCCCCACTTTGAGAACCAATGAAGTAGAAGATATTTGGCATTAGCTGACGTGTGCTGTGGTAGAAGAGATCCAAGTTCTATCCCTAGTGCCACCATCGAGTTTCTAATGATCCTCATGTGCAGAATGGTGGGAAGTCCTAGATGGTCACAATTTATAACAGTATAGTAGAGGTAGGTGTTTTATTTAGAAATGCATGAGCTTATAGAGGTTTGAGGCATGGCTGGAATTTAATTGAGAATAATTGTGTCCAGGAAACGTCAGTGTAAGTTTTACCACAATCTGTGGTTTTGGGCAACCTGTCTGGATGTGGTTAAGGTCATTAAAGCCGATCTCTTGTAAAAAGTTGTCTGCTAAGTCTGTGACTACTTACCACAGTGAAATTCTTTTCAAATGAAAGCCAGATCACATCAAGGGACGTTTTTTTAAGAGAAGTAAAATGGCTGAATTCCCAGTACTATGGAAGTGTTTAAATCTGTCCTTCGCTAAAGGTTAATGGTGATACTTACAGACACAACCCATCAAAAGAATTAGGTCTGGCCAATAAAAGGATTCAAAGCCTAAACATTAATTAGAGAGGTAGCCGTGTTCTTCGTCTGGAATAGCAGAGGTAACAAAGAGTCCTGTGGCACCTTAAAGACTAACTAAAGTATTGAAGCATAAGCTTTCGTGGGCTAATACCCACTTCGTCGGCTTGCATCAGGTATCAGGGAATATGCGGAGCAAAATAAACCAGAGATTTTCAAAACATGAGTCTATATGCAATTAACAAACTAATCTGGGGAGCACTGAAAAATGTCACCCAATGTAAGATCTGACCTTTGCTTAATTTAGGTGTAAGAATGGCACATTCTGACTCTCTAATCTAATGTCCCTTTACTGTGTTGTTCCACCAGCTAGATTTTGGGCTGAACATGGAACAAACACAAGGATTGCTGACCTCCCAAAGAGGGGTGATAATGCTGCACTCGTGGGTGTATTAAAGATGGACCCAACCTGCAAAAGTTCAGATCTGAACTACCCCAAAGTTTAGGCGTGATCAGATCCAAAGTTTGGTTCAGGCCTGTCTCTACCAAGAGGTGAGCTGGAGATCCAGACCGAAGCCAGGGAAAGGAATGGCGGAACCCACAGCTCTTTCCAGCCTAAGGCTCTGAGCTTTGCCCACACAAGTTCTCCTACTGAACTTAACGGGACCACGAGGTGTGTGCAAAGGGGTTTGCAGATCCTGACCTGCATTCCAACATCCTCTGAAAGGGGGAAGGGAGCATCCTAGAAAGCACAAGGCTTCCATCAATACAGAGCTTAGTGTTTCTGGCAATTACGCCCTGTAGGAGATCCGATGGTTGCCCACTCCAAAAAAACAGGCAGGAGGGTCCTTTGTGGCTTCACCAGTGTCCTTTTATTTACAGTGCAAACCCCCACCAGCTAGGTACAGCTTTAACAGACTCTGCTCAGGGAGAGAGTTCACCACTCAGGGAGGCCACCCCCTTCCTGGCTCACGGGGATCCGGAGTCTCAATACTCCTCCCTCCTGTCTCGTCAGTCAGTCAGTCTCAGTCTCTCTCTCTCTCTCCCTTCCTTCCTTCCTTCCTCCCAGGCTTTATATCCCCCTGGAGGCTGCCAGGTGTAACAACTTGAGCTTGAGCCCTCTGCAGCCCAGGTGGCTGATTAGCCTTCCCCCACAGGGAAGGCTTGCAGAGGCTTTCTGCTCTTAAAGGGGCAGCAGGGCTGGCTCAGTCACTCCTGGCCAGCACCCTGCCACAGCCCCCAAGGAGGAGATTTGTCCCCCACCTCTTTTTTTTTTTTAAATGTGATTTAATTCAGTGCTCAGAAAAATGCAACCTAACAAAACCGCAGGTCCTAAGCATGGGCCTCCAGCTCTCTGGATGCCCCACACACAGCTCTGCCAGGTCAGCTTTGACTTTTACTCCACAGCTGTTGGGTTCCCATTCCCGGGGGTAGTCAATTATTTTTGGTCAAGGTCCAGATTTCTTGGTCAAGGTAGAGCCAAGCTCCAAACTCCAGAGAAAATAATACGACAATCATATGTGACAAAGCACCAAGTCTATACTTGCGGGTCCTGCGTTTCCTGGAAGATTTCACTAGCCTCAGAGGCTCATTGTGATCCTCCACGTGGCCCTTCTCTCTCTAGAGACCAGGTCACAGCCTATTGAGCCATTTTCATCATAACCAGTGAGAGGTTATCCTTCCTGGCACAGGCTCTGTTGTCTCCCAATCGCAGTGATTAATTGGGGAAGGTAGGAAAGGGGGAGCCCGGGCCTGCCCTCTACTCCGGGCTCCATCCCAGGGACCCTAATAGTATCAGCTAAGATGGCTGACCTTTTAACCACCAAGCACAATACAATTCCCTGGGCTACTTCCCCACAGCAGTCCCTGCTTCTCCACACTCCACTTCACCCTGACCTCAGGGCCTCCTTCCTCTTGTATGATATGTTGTCTACCACTCAGTCTCACCAACAGCACAACCTCCTCTCCCAGCTCCTGACACCCACACCCACCTGACTAACTGGGAGGGTTTTTAACTGGTTTCAGCCAGTCCCTGATTGGCTTCGGGTGTCCCAATCAGGCTGTTTCTGCTGCTTTCTAGAACCTTCTTTGTTTGGCTAGCCAGGGAACAGAGAGCTGCACATCCTGAGGTTGATATACTTCCCTTCCAGCACTCTCCTATACCCTTCTGGTCTGACTCCGTCACACATAACAATCATGATGATAATAAATAAACAAATAAATAAATAAATAATAAGTCATTTAAAGGTTTTCAGGGTCCATTCAAAAGCATCTGGAGGTTCGGATTTGGCCTACAGTCCACCTATTGATTACCCCAGCTGGCTCTGGAGTAACAAAGAGGGGTTCTGGAGGAACTGGCCTCCAAGACTCTCCGTAGCTGGAATCAGAGTTTGAGCTGATATGGGATCTTTAAAGGGGAAATAAACTAGGGGTTCCTCATTCTGACAGATCCAGGCATATAGTGTGTCCTTTACCCATGGCCATGGCACTAGTAGCAGAGGAAGCAGAGAGAGCTGGAGGGTGGGGGGAGTTGAAGCATCAAAAGTTCAGACCTCAGGCAATAACAAGTCTACTCTCCTATTCTGCACTATGAAGCCAGCTAGTTCCTAGGGACTTTGAACTGGTATAGGCTGCATGACTGTTGCCAAAAGCAAAAAGTCAATGCTTGCACCTCTGCTGCCAATTCCTGCTGAGGTTCAGGGAAGAGGGTCACAGTCCCCGCCCCATCCATGTTCAATTCCAAATACCAGCATGCTCTTAAATCTAGAACCTGGGGCGGAATCAGAATCCGAGGTGCAAGACACCTGCAAATGCTGAGGAAGTGAGTATTCACAAAGTGCACAGTAAACTTGTGGAACTCCTTGCCGAAGGAGATTGTGAAGGCTCGGACTATAACAGGGTTTAAAAGAGAACTGGATAATTTCCTGTAGGTTAAGTCCATTAATGGCTATTAGCCAGGATGGGTAAGGAATGGTGTCCCCAGCGTCTCTTTGTCAGACGGGGGTGATGGCAGGAGAGAGATCACTTGATCATTACCTGTTAGGTTCACTCACTCTGGGGCACCTGGCATTGGCCAGTCAGAAGACAGGAAACTGGGCTAGATGGACCTTTGGTCTGACCCAGTACGGCCGTTCTTATGTTCTTAAACTCTGCAGTTTGAGAGTCTTCCTTTTCTTAATTCTGTTTGTCCAAACCCTGTCCAGAAGGGGTTTGAGGGTCTAGAGCTAGCAGCATTCAATGACCATGGAGCAATGAAGTCAGAGGAGTGAGACTAGAGAGCCCAAGGGTGGTGTGGAGATGCACAGCTCAAAGCTATGACTGTTTATTTGCATTACAGTACTGCCTGCAGGTTCCAGCCACATTGTGCTCGGCCCTGTACAAGCAGGCTGTGTGACAGTCCCTGCTCGGACAGCTTCCAATCAAAATGGACAAGAGAAGAGGATGCAGCTCTCCAGAGGCCCCACCCGATGTCTTATTCCATAGGCCACCCTGATTGTTGCAGTCCTGGGTCTCACAGCATCCCCAGGGCAGGATGCTGCTGCACAGTGGACGTTCAGCCCCTACAGCTCAGTTTGGAACATTAGCCATATAAAAGCACTTTGGGTGGGTGGGTGCTTTAGAATTCTTAACCTCTTGCGGCCATTGTGCAAACAAGGAGAACCTCCCAGCTCCGCAACCGAGCCGTGGCTAACGTCCCTGCAGAACGCAAGGGCGGCAGAAATGGATTTATTATCCAGAGCGCTGCCTCTTCCGGTTCCTAACCGATGGGCTGCCCTGCAGTAGTTTAAGGACAGCTGCATTTATGGACTGGAAATTCCTTGCAACCTAGAATCCTCACAGCAGGGGGAAAGTATAATCTCCATGATTTGCAGGCGGCGCCTCTCTAGTTTAAAATACATTAGACTCAAACTATTCAATCACATGGAGAGATGAGTCAGTTACGTCTGCTAATGCCAACATTTATCATCCTATTTATCTGCTCCAGTGTCTGAGGCCCATAGCAAATCACTTTCCTGGATTGGTTAATAACTTACACGTTTATGTCTTGTATCCCTGGGAGGCCCTGAATGGCTATTCTAGCATTGCAGGCAGCCTGGGTCCACGTAGGGATAGGTAATCTGGTTTAGATCATACAAAAATCAGCCAAAGCACAAACCAAACCGCCTTACCTTTCCTCTCCAGTGTTCTGTAGTCCCTCCAAGAACCAGTGTAAATAGTTCTGAGGCTCCCAGCCTGCTTTGCAGGATTTATGCCTCCAAACAGCTCTGAGAGGTCATTAAATATCCCCATTTACAGGTGGGGAAACAGAGACACAATGAAGTTAAGTGCCTTGCCCAGAGTCACACAGTGAGTTAGTAGCTGAGATAGGCCTAGAACTCAGATGTCCAAATTCTCAGTCCCATGGGTCAACCAGTAGGTCACTCTTTGTCCATCACTCTGAGAAGTCTCTCTCAAGTACCTTGAGAAAAGCTGCCTCATGATATTTTCAATCAAATGAAGTGGTGGAAGGAGAGCAAGGGTGTGGGAGGGGAGAAGAACTAGCAGATGTCTTAGGGAAAAAAAATTGTTTTCACAGGATAGGCTCTACCATTATTGCTAGATAATGGTTCGGCCACATAAAAAAGGCCGGAAGGGAGGGTAAGACCAGCTGTGACCATGCATTAGTCCTCAAACTGGTAGAGGAGGACATCAAGGAGATAGTAAAACATTTGAGGCAATGGGCAAAGCATGCAAAAGCAGTCCTGCCGCGGTTGTGCCTGCTAGGTTGCTAGAGCAAAGGAGCTTTGCTACTGGAGCTGACTGGGAGTTTTTCAAGGTTTTTTTGCCCCCATCAGAAAATGTCCATTAGTTGAAATAATCTTTTTGCTGGAACTTTCTGAGGTCCAAAATAGAATTTGAGGGAGCTGTCCACCCCAAAATGGCCAATAGCTTGGTAATTATCTGGGACGTGAATAACACCAGCAGGTAGGGAATGGATCCTGGCTCTTCTACATCCCAGGGAAAAGCCCAGGCTACTCCGAGGTGGAGGTGTCTCTCTATCTCCAAAATTTAAAAAGGTCTGTTTCATGTAGGCACTTCAACGATTTTCACAGGCTGAAAAACCCTTTCCTGCTCAGGTTTATTTGCAACAGGTCCATTTAATCCGATGCATCTCATGGGCCTGATTTGTAGGAGTCATTTCTAGGAAAAGAGGACACATGCATTTTAGCTTGCTCACCTCATGAGCCAAGATTGTCCAAAGTCATGAGTTGGTTTGGGTGTGTCTCTTGGGTCACTTTTAAGGGACCTAGTTTTCAGAAGGCCAGGAGCTCACCCCTCTGTCAAAATCCAGTGCTTTTAGGTTGTCTGAAGCTGGGCACCAGATAAAAAAAATATTAGGCTTCCCAAAATCACTAAACACTCTTGAAAATCTTGGGGCAGAGGCGTCTGAATGTTATGGGTATTTCCTCTGCAGTTGAGACAGTGTTTCAAGTCTAGTCAGAGGGAAATGTTTTGCTGGTAACAGAATAATTATTACAAAAAGACAAAGTATAGCAAAGAAGCCATGTAACGGACTCCAGTCAGCCTTGGTTAGGGTGAACTTACCATCAGAACTTCATAAGATCCTCTGGAAGAGTTCAGATACTGAGCTGCCTTAATTGCCCATCCGGGTCACTAAGGGAAGCCTGAATGTAATTCAGCAGTATCCATAGAAACTAAGGCGACTTGACAAGATGACAAACAACCCTGCAATAATAATAGCAGGACAGGGATAATGGAGGGTAGCCTAATAATCAGCAGGAGTCTTGTGGTCTTGAATGGATGAGCATGAAGCTTTCCTAGATAACGGAGAAAATATTGGTAGAAACTGAAGTAAGATAGGTCAGAATGACTTGTAATTTTTTTAAAAGTAAAGTCACCGTTGCAGGGACTGCTGCATCACACGATGTTAGAAATAGATGGGCCTGATTTCCACTCACCTACACCGCTGTAAATCCAGAGTAACATCCTGGACTTCATTGGTGTCAAACTGGTATCGGTGAGGGGAAAATCCAGCTCCGAGAATCTGTCTTTGGCTGGAAGGCTGTTAGATCAGTGGCTCTTCTGTGTTTTAGAAGAGGAGGTTACTTACCTGTAACTGGAGGTTCTTCGAGATGTGTGGTCCCTATCTGTATTCCACTGTTACATATGTGCACCATGTGCTCGGAGCCAGAGAATTTGACAGCCGTGTCTTTTGGGCCACCCATGTGCCCTGCCTCACCTCAGAAAGAACAGAGAGTTGGCCAACTGCCTCTCCAGTTCCTTCTCTACAGTAAATCAGATAAGACCCAAAGCAGAAGGGAAGGAGGGCAGATAGTGGAATACAGATAAGGACCCCACAACTCAAAAAATGTCCAGTTTCAGATAAGTAACCTCCTCCTCTTCTTCTTTGAGTGATGGTCTCTATCGTATTGCACTGTGGATGACTGACCAGCATTACCTAATTAGGAAAGGCTATAAGGATGTAGTAGAGGGTAGGGCTGAGCGGAGAATCATTGTCTCAAAGGAGACATAAGCAGAAGAGTCCTGCACCAGGGCATGATGCCTTGTAAACTGGTGAACAGAGCCCCACCTGGCCGCTTTACCGATGTCCAGGAGGAGACCCATCGCTGTTTCTCATGCTCTGGTGGAATGAGCTCTTCCTCCAGGCGGGGTGAAGAGGAGAGGTTCCAGAGCTGATCGAGTAGAATGCAGCCAGAGAAGCGTTTGGAGATTCTCTGGGTGGAGATGCTCTTTGTGCTATAGCAATGAACAGTAACGGGGATTTTCTGCTTGGTTCGGTTCTCTGTAGAATAGTCAAGGCCTGCCAAACATGAAGGGAGTGGCGTCTTCATTCCTCTGCGGAAGCGTGGAGTTTTGGGAAGACCAGAGGTATGTGAATGGATTAGTTAAAGTGAAATTCTGAAACCACATTAGGTGTGACTTTGAGGGGTAGATGTAAACAAACCTTATCCTTATAGAATATAGCATATGGAGGATCTGCCATCTTCGCTCTGAGTTCGCCAACCTTCTTGCTGAGTTGATGGCTACAAGGAAAGCAACCTTCATGGAAACGTGGGACGCGAAGCAAGCGGCTAAAGGCTCAAAGTGGGGCCTTCTGAGTCCTGAGAGAATGAGGTTTAGGTCCCACTGGGGAGCAGGCTTCTGAATAGGTGATTATGCCTTTCCAAAATCTATTGGCCAGTGGATGTGCAAAGATTAGCCCTGAGAAGGTGGATGGGATGCTGGTTGCCACCAAGTGGACTTGCAAGGAACTGACGGACAAACCTGATGTCTTCCTAGGTAGGATATGGTCCAAGATGAGAGGAATATCTGTAGTCACTGAAGGAATGTCCCGTTGTGTGATAAGCGCTTCCATGTAGCTAGGTAACATTTTCTAGTAGAGTCCTTTCCACTATTGGAGAGGATGTCCCCTTGGCAGCATGTCTCAGAGCCCCGGCCAGCTGACTCGGGCTCGGAGGGCCTGCACAACTGGGGTCGAAATAGCCATGCAGACATTTCCACCTGGGCTCTGAAACCCAGCAAGTGGGGAAGGTCTCACAGCCCAGGCAGGAATATCTTACATTGCTATTTTTAGCACGAGTCCACAAGCCTGAAGCTGTAGACTGAGGCTCTGAGACTTGCTGCCGCAGGGTGGGGGTGGTTGGTGTTTTTCTTCATTGCCATGTGGACATACCCTTAGAAGTACAGCACAAGAATCTTTCCCTAGGTGTGAGACCAGACATGATGGGGGTTGCCAGTTCACATCCAGCCCAGTCCCGCAGCAACCAATCACAGCTCAGATCCATAGCAACCGGAACTTAGTACAATTAGCTGGCTGATTGGGGCTGGTGGTCTCAGCAACACTTGTAGCAGGCCCTACTATTGCTCGCATGCGCCATTCACCTCTTGTCCCAGCTACGACTCTTTTCTTTTCTCAGCAATCTCCCTCGCTCTTCCCACACCACGCCTATAGAAGCAGCCTCCAGCATAGCTTTCACAAGCGTTCCAGTGCGCTACGGCACAGTGCGTATTCCGTCCAATTGGGTCGGTGTTCTCCTATATATTTCAGGACTGCACGCTGCCTTCAAGGCTCATTGTAGCTACATAACTCATTGTTAGTGGAGACCTGACCTCCTCCTTTATTAGCTTAAAACCGCACTATAAAAAAAAAATCCTCAGTAAAAGCCAGTCGCCAATCAAAAGAGGCACCACTCAGAGCAAGCAATGTGTCACCACAAGTGTCCAAGTCAATGGAAACCTTGTTAGGTGGAGAACAAGAGTCCCTGCTAACAGGCTCTTATCTGTGTTTTTGTTTTCTATTGGAGGTGCATGTCATTAGGAGGAGTGTTAACAAGAGCTCTCAATAGCCTCATATGGGCAGGCTGCCGCTGAATATTCATGAAGGTGTGAACAGAATGTGGGAAAGCAGAAGAGAAAAGAAAGGAAGCAGGACGGTTTATTGTTCCAGACAAAGGAAAGAGAGAAAGATAAAGAACCTATTGCTCTGTGGGAAAAAGAAATCCTGAATCACTGAAACGAAACAACAACAGTATATTCCTTGGCCGAAGCTTGTCTATCACCCTGGGCTAATGTTCTTTATTAACAGGGAGAATCATTGGCAATGAAAGAGATTTAGCTCATTTCAGGCATTTGCCCAGGTGATGTTTATGATTCTAATTTTAAAAAAAAAGCAAACTATGAGTGTGACTTTGGTAAAATCTGTTTTAACTAAACTTTAGTTCCTATAAAATAGTGATCCCCAAACTTTTACCTTGTGTCCCCTTTACCCCTGTCCACCTCTCCGCAGAGCCAGGGCCAGGAGAGAGGCTGGGCTGTAAGACGGGGGAGGATGCGGACAGGGGCAAGGGGGACAAGGCAGGCAGCTAGGGCCCCAGGAGCGGGGCCAGGAGCAGAGCTGGGTGGTTCTTCCTCTCTGCCCCCCATGGGGGCTGGCCCAGACTTCAGCCATGCCCCGGCCTACTCCAAATGTTCATTGGGGCCCCCAATGGGGGGGGGGTGCACCCCATAGTTTGGGGACCTCTGCTATAAAAGGACAGAAAGGAAGATCTCAGCTGGGATCCAGGGGATCTGGATTAAATTCCTGTTTTTTCCTGACTCTCTGCATACCTTGGGCAAGTCACTTGATCTCCAGGTCTCAGTTCCCCATCTGTTAAATCGGGATAATACGTCCCTTCCCTTCCCTTTCTCCGTCTTTTTTATTTAAATGGTAAGTTCTTTGCAGCACGGTCTGTCTCTCACCATGTACACATAGGGAGCCTCGGACGCAGGGGAACACTAATCCCCAGGTGCTAGTGCAACATAACACAAAATACAGTTTTATTCTGCAAGACTGATACACAACGATCTACAAGTTGTGGCCTACCCACACGGAAATTTTCAACTGTCGTAACCGAAGAGATCTTTACATTGTAGTGAAACCCAACTGAGTTCAAATGTATACATCCTACCAAGAATACCTAGAACTCTCATCATTAACAGCAACAAACATTTTGGAAGGGTTTAAGGCAATCTCTCACTACAAGAGACCAGGATGAGCCCTAACATGGGAGAATCGTTCCCACACAGCTGCCCTATTGTGGGGTCGTTATACCTCCCACAGGATCATCTGGTGCTGACCCCTATAAGAGACAGGATACTGGACTACATGTCTGATTCAGCCTGGCAGTTCCTAAACCCTTTCGGGGTGCAGTCCATGATCACTGTTGGACACACAGATTTTAAGTGGGGAATTGTCTGTATGGATGGGACAAGCCAGGGCTGTTAAAGGAAACTGTCCAGGTGTTCCCTTTGTGGTGCTAGGGTTATCCATGCAAATGAGAACAGCGAATGTACACTAAATCCCTGCACATCAGCTGTCTCTGGACTAATAGCTTACAACAACCAGACCACTGGATAAAAGCCTAATTTACCTTAGGCAAGAAACCAGACATCAGGGCTGTTCATGTTTTATAGGGCCAGAAACAGAGGACTGCTTTGAATAGGGACAGGGCAGCTTACCATTTGCAAGACATTGCTTTCGATATCATAACCAATGCTCCTAAGAGAGCACAGCACAAGGAATCAATGTAAATATCCAACTCCTTTGATTTCAGAGGAAATCATCCCTCCAGTTTGCTTCCTCTCAGAAGGTTGCAACCTCCCATGTCACTCGCAGATAAATAGTTTTCACTCAACAAATCCATGAATAGAAAAGTGAGGCAAATATTGTCAAGTCATTTCATTGATAATGACAGCCGCTGGGCTGTAAAGGAGAAACAGATTATGAAAATTAAAAAGCAATGAATCACAGCTGGGGCGGGGATGGAGGGGACGCCCAAACCCCAAACCCCGGCAGCTCCCAAAGGGCCGTGCTTGGTATTTACTCATCTATTTCTAATGAAATTTAAAGGAGAAAGGGGGGGAAAAGAGGCCTGTGAAAGCTAATCATCAAAAACAACCTCGTTAGAAAAGCAAAGGGCCTTTTCTAGTGAGAAAACTAAACACAGAATTCAAAGCAGCACAGAACAAAGTCCCAGCTGACAGCAGTATTATTGTGCAGCTCAACTCACTTCACTACTCCCATACAACGAGACAATGCACACTGAGGCAGCCTGCCTTGCTGTGAATGGTCCTTTTTTCCTCCGCTCCGACCAGAGTACATTACTAATTCGCTGGGTTTTTTTTCTCCAGTTTGTTGTTGTTTTTCTTTCTTAAACAACCTCTGTGAGGCTAATAGCTTTATCGATGTGAAAAGTGCTGATCAAACAACGGGCTGAAAGGGGTTTTTTAAAAGGCTCATGGACTCTGCTGGGGGAAATTCACAAGAACCCTTGCAAGGATGTTCTCATCTGGAGCACTGGATACGATATCGCTGGGGAATCTTTTAAGGACATTTCCGGGGAAGAGCGGAGAGAATTTTAAATGTTGCTTACTAGGGACAGAAGAACGGTGCTGACAATAGTGGAGCACACATCGGTAAATGTGTTTTCTGCTGAGCTAGAAATTAGAAGTGCACTAAAGTCAGCTACGGTATTTTTTGAATAAAGGCTCAATGGAAAAACCAGGGAGAAAGTTGGTTTGAGATGAGGCCTTAATCCAGATTTTACACCACCATGTCACCCTGTCCAGATCTATTCCTCAGCTTGCTCACTGGCTCCTCTTCCCACAGCAGCCTCCCTGGGTCCAGTCAAAACCCCGCAGGCTTTGGGGCATCTGGATTTGCCGCTCAGGCCCATCTCTACCACCAGAAGGAAGGCAGACCCCCATTCCCAGGAGAGGCTTGTGAAGGGAGCTTTGCTAAGCTTCCGCAGCTAATGTCAAACCATATCAAGCTTATTTTTAGGTTGGGAGTTGGGGAACAAACCTGCATTCCGGGCCTAAGTGATGGAGAATCCCAAACCACCTCAACTCACAAGCAAGAAGCAGAAACCTGGAGGCCCCTGGGAAAGAGCAGGAGGAGATGTGCTCCCCCCCCCCCCCCCGCCGCCGCCAGTTTCGATTCCCCAGTGATCAGTAGCAGAAGAGCGCTTTCCCTGAAATGCTATGGGGGGGGGGGGGCATGGAAATGGGCTGGATGCTCTCGTCTGAAGGTACCAGGACTTGTGGCGGTGGGAGGAAACTGCAGGACAAAGGGGCATCCTCACAGCATAAACGAGCGAGTGGATGGATGGGGGCTGGAATGGATCCTAGCTGTTTAGCTGAACCCCAAGCTTTAGAGACCTTGAGAACTGAAAAAACAAGGAGTCCTTGTGGCACCTTAGAGACGAACACATTTATTTGGGCATCAGCTTTCGTGGGCTAGAACCCGCTTCCTCAGCTTATGCCCAAATAAATGTGTTCATCTCTAAAATGCCACAAGGACTCATTGTTTTTGCAGATACAGACGAACACGGCTCCCACTCTGAAAGCTGAGACCTGAGATATTCTCTAAGGTGCTACAAGTATTCCTCGCTTTCTTTACGGATACAGACTAACACGGCTGCTATTCTTGAACATGTCAATATCACTTAACATTCCCCAGGGCAAGCACACAGCAGCAGCAGCTCTACCCCGCCACCAGCAGAAAGGGCTGGAATGACGGCAGAGTTGACCATACAGCCGATATAAAACAATGTGTCTCTGATTTATGCAGACAAAACTGGGCGCCCGTATCTGAAAATCAGTCCCTTTTTCCTCATTCTTGATTTTAAAGTTTCCAATCGCTCCCGGGAGGCAAAGAGTAGCATTATCCCCATTTCATAGATGGGAAACAGAGTCAATTACTTGCAATTCACCGGCAGAACCGGAATTGGGTCCCAAGAACTCCAGCTCCCGGCCCCCTATTCTAACCAGTAGGACTCCTCAGTTCCCCATCTGCTTTCCTCCTGCAGTGACACAGCTTCCAAAGGGCTCTGTCCACTTGCTGGGGTAAAGACAGGGTGCTGCTTTACTTGTGAGTGCTGCTAATACTTGAAAGGATGTAGTGAGGGTCATAAATCTTCAGTTCCAGTTAATGCGTCTGCATTACAGTGAGGAATTAAAGAGAGACAAAAACTCTAAGTGCTTGCAGTTGGCACCTGCACCGTGGTAAGTGGCATTTATGCAAAGTCCTTTAAATGCTCAGGAAAATGGAAACAATGCAGTGCATTAAGAATAGTTGGAAGCACAACTTTCTCCTGTTTCGGGGGGAGGAAATGTCCTGAAAGGAACTAAGCTGGAGAGAGTCACTTTTACAGAAAGCTCTGTGCGTGCATGTCTCTCCCTGGCTCCCCCTCCCAGTTAGCTCTTTGTAAGGATGGACTGTAGCACCATAGAAATTAGTCCTGCCAGATCAGACACCCGGTGGTCCAGTATCCTCTGTCTTTGGCCTTGTCTACACTAACAAAATTAATACCTGTATTCCAGCAAGAGCCAGCAGTGGGTGTAGCTGTAGATGGTAACAAAGATACAAGGGTGAATGTAATCCACACCGGTGTGGCACTCTGTCCCCCTCTAGCAGCTGGGGCAGGCCAGGGATGAGTAGTCCACTACTGGCTTCCAGCCAAAAGAGAGGGGAAGAATGGGGCAGTGGTTAGGGTGCTAGTTGGAGACTCCAGAGACCCAGATTCAGCTCCCTGTCCTGCCACAGACTACCTGGATGACTCTGGGCAAGTCACTTAAGTGTCCCTGGGCACCAATTCCCCATAACAGCTCTGCCTCCCGGGGATGTGTGTGAGGAGAAATTCATTGAAGATTGCGAGTTGCCCACATACTGCAGTGATAGGGGCCACAGATGTACTTAGACTTGGGCCATTTTAAAGGAGCTTGGAGTTTTACGTCCACAGGTCCTGGTTTCAGTCCCTCAGAGTGACAGCCCATCCGGGCATATCGCCTCATCCCAGCAAGAACGGCCTTTGCAACACCGACAATTCCACCCAACCCAAGTACCCCCTCCAAATAAAATAAAAGCCTGTAAAACCAATCAGCAAAATCAACACACATACCGCAAGCAGAGGCAAACTCCATACAATCCACCGGAGACTTGGCACTTGGTAGCAACTGTAATGGCTGGCGCTCCAATCGATCGATCCGGAAATGGGCAGCCATATAAAAGCCTAAAATAGATGATTTGATTAAACCCTCTTCCGGATAGTTTGAAACTACCCTAAACTCATTCCTGCTCTTTGTTTTCTAAATTCATTTCTCACCCAGAATAGAATCTCACCTTTTGCCCAGAATCTCACCTTTTCCTTACTAGCCACTTATGGAGGGACTTTGTCAAAGGCCTTTTAGATTTGCACATTTGTACCATGTTAAAACATGAGTTACGTTTAGGCAAAAAATAGCATGTGGTTAAAAAATAGGTTCTGTAAGTGCCTTGGATGGAAAACAGCCCTGGGTCACAACCCCGCTGTGGCTGAGCTGGGGGGTTAGACAGTGGGCTCATATCCGTGGGCTCATTTGAGCATTTTAAGCTGCATTTTCATGCTCCCGACACTTGAAATGAGTCACTCGAAGCAGAGAGACGACTCCCGGGACACTGTACACACACATCAAGCAAAAAGAACGGCGGGCTCTACAGATGCCCCTGAGGCCTCTCTCTGAGGAGCAGCCGTTTCGAGGAAGAGGAATAGTTTAATGGCTGCCCGCCTCAGGGGGTAAGGTCAGACATCATATGATGGTTCAACATACAATTGCTGCATTATCGTAACATGCACAACTACAACGGTCTCCCAGCTCTATCCGTGGCGGGTTGCAGTGGCCCCTCACCACCTCACCTTCCATTGCATGGGTCCTGTTGACTGGCTAACTCCCTGTATGAAGCGGTGAATGACCTCGTTGGATGGGGACAACGTGGCTGGTGTTTAAAGACATGTACACTGATGCCGACAGTTCTTTTTCTCCGGGGGTGCTTCACCCCCGCGCCGCTCCTCCCCCCAAAGCCCTGCCCTCACTCTGCCCCCTCCCCCGAAGTCCCACTCTTGCCCCGCCTCTTCCCACCCGCATTCCGCCCCCTCCCTGAGGCCCCCGCCTACCCCTGGCTGGCCTCCGTTCTCCCGCAAACCACTCCCCGAGCCGCTAAACAGCTGTTTGGCAGTGCCGCCTATCAGCTGTTTTTTGGTACCCCTGATTAGCTGACCCAGGGGTGCCACCAAACAGCTGTGGCTTGTGGGTGCTGAGCACCCACTGGTTCTTTCCGTGGGGCGGGAGCACCCCCAGAGCTCTATGCTGCCACCGTAATACAAATAATACATGATAATAAAGGAGAGGCCAAGGGGGAGAAATAAAAAGGGAAGAAAACTGGACCAAACATCCCAACTCAACATAACCCAACTTGGCCTCGGTGGCTCTTTTTCCATGCTGAGCCGTGTATGTTTGCCTGTAAGGAATGATCGTAGTCATGCCTGGCGCTGGATAATGAAATCACACTATAATAGACTTTTCATTAGGTACGAACAGCAAAGAGCATGAACATTCTTCATGCCATAGAGGATGTAACCATTTCCCAGAGCAGCACGGATGACAAAATCAGGCCCCGTATGGCTTAAAGGAGTTTTAGAATTACCCTCTATGCCAGCGGTCCTCAAACTTTTTCAGCCGCGGCCTCTTTCCGAGCCGCAGCATCCACTCGCGGCCCCCCGGGGTATGTTCCGCTTTCTGCGGCAGCATTTCAGCAGTGCAAAAATAGACCGCTGCGGAGTTCAGCGGGATCGGCTGCAGCGCTGGGGTCTCGCACACCCCCAGAGATGCGTGCACCCCATTTTGAAGACCACTGCTCTATGCGACAGTTTTCAAGCATACATCTAGGATTAGAGGCAGGGCTGGCACTCTGTTGTGGAAGAGGTCCTCTAGAGTCTAGTTGAAACCATCAACCAGGATTGAACAAAGACTAGGAGTGGCTAGCTAACTACAAAAGCAGCTTCTCCTCTCTCGCTTTTCACACCTCCAGATCAGCTGCTAGAAGAGAACCTCATCCTCCCTGATTAGAGATAACAAAGTAGTTCACCCTGATTGGACTAACCTTGTTATCTCTAACCGGGTTCTTGCCTACTTATTTATACCTGCCCCTGGACACTTCCACTGCTTGCATCCCACGAAGTGGGAATTAGCCCATGAACGCTCATGCTTCAATACTTTTGATAGTCTTTAAGGTGCCACAGGACTCTGTCCCTTCACCTTGAATAGGCATCCCGCTTCTGCTGGTTTGGGTGGTCACTTAAGAAAGGTTTAACTATGCATGCAGCTCAGGCTGTATTTAGAGACAGAAAGCATCAATCCAACATAATGAGCATTAATGATGCAGAAGACAGTTTCCTCCTGAAACAAGCCAAGATCGGCTTCTATGCTGGGAATGAGCCACTCTTGCATCTGCAAGGTATTCACCATATTATAGCAAACTGCAACAACCAAAAACAGATTTTCATAGCTGCTATTTAAGTTTCCAGTGGCCCGGTATAGTGGCAACAACAGGGCTAGACCTCAGATATGCTAGCTTCTCCGGCACAGCTTCCTGCCACTCATGCTAAAGGAGGAATAGCCGTTTACAATAAGCAGTACAGGGCATATGAAACACGGAGGAGCTTTTCTGACATCTATCCACAGAGGGCAACAGAACACACACAGACTAGGCAGTTGATTGAAGCACCAATAAAAAGCCCTTTTTAAACGACGGGGGAAAACATGTTTTGCTGCAGCCTGAAAAGGCTGTAAAGTGCGGAGGATCTGGCTGCATTGATACCACAAGAGGCCCACGTTTCCATGGGAACCAAGCATTTATTTACTTTGAAAAGCAGAGCAAATGGACTAGCAACTTGCCACTTCTGACACTTTGCCAGGGCCGGGAAGAGAAGTCTCTGTGTCCAGGAGCCAGGAACGGGAGCTTGCGCCAAGCCACGGAGCATTTGTGTCAGATGCTGACAGATGTGACTTCTCCTCTTTTGCGTCTACATGCTCATGTGATTTCTTTCCTCTTGCTAAGTTAGTTATCCAATGCACCCTTTCAACAGGACAGCACAATAGAAAGCCATCCAGTTTCCAGACATAGATCTGGAATTCAGCTCCACTGGTGTATCTATCTTATTAATACTGCCTGGGAATCCCGACTGAGACCAGGGCTCTGTTGTACTAAGCGCCGGACTCACACAGCACAAGAGACAGCCCCCGACCAGAAGAGTTTACTGTATAAATGAAAAGGGCAGGAAGGAAGCCCAGAAAGGTGAAGAGATTTGCTCAAGGTCACACCGTAGGTCAGTGGCAGAGCTAGGATTAGAATTAAGGTCTCCTCCCTGCTAGGGTACTGCAGAGAGCCACAAGGTAACATTGCTGCCCTCTCTTCCTATCTAGCCATGGATTAGAATCAGGCGTGTGACGGAACTAAGAGAGAGCTCAGAGAAGGAAGAGGCCTTGTGACCACCTTGGCCCTTCCCCCATCAGTGCAGGACGGTTTCTCTCTCTCCCTATAGATGCAAATGGCTAGATGTACAGTAACTGATTCTCACAAAAGAATAAGTCTGGTTTGCTCTCTCCCAGCACCATAGCCAGCTCATTGTTACTGGGACTGTCATAGAAACAGAAGGGCTAGAACCCAGATCTTCCTGCTCCAAGAGAAGAGAGGCCCCTAGGACTTAGGATAAAAGGATATCATCCTTTGGCATAACAGGATCTATTATACACAGCTGGGCTGGTGCAGTTGTATCTGGAAGAGGATATTAGCCAGAGAAGGTGGAGGAGGTAAAATCTTTCTATTGGACCAACCTCTGTTGGTGAGAGGGACAAGCTTTTGGACTTCCACAGACCTCTTGACTGCACACTCGTTGCAACACCCATTCTGCATGTGGCTTCTCAAGTGTGAGCCCGGGGAAAAGCATTTTGGAACAAAGTTGGAGAGAGGATTAGTTGCGTGCTTAAAAACTTTACTTTGTAAGCAGAAGCTGGAAATGACTGAGTTTTTCTACCATTATTAAATGCATCTTTCAGCTAGTTTGCTGCTACTAATTAGTTCAGGGAGAGTAACAGACATTATGCATCCTTATTTTTTGGATGCATAATGCAAAACCAAACCAGAAAATCAGGGTTGTGTGTGTGAGAATGTGGTGATGAGAACAGATCTCGATATAATCAAATCGTTTTTGAATCCATCTCTAAAACAGGTTTTGCACAAAGTGGAATTTGAGGGGAAATACCCCCAGCTGCGGCACCGTAGGGCAGAACAGCAACAGATGCTGCGACAACGTTCTCAGTTTCTAGAGACACGGCTGCTGCGGTAAATGATTGATGGTTCAAACATACCGTAGAAAACAGGGTTACTTACCTGTAACTGTTGTTCTTCGAGATGTGTTGCTCACATCCATTCCACTATAGGTCAGGCACGCGCTGCAGGCCTGGTTGCCGGGCAGATTTTTCCCCTAGCTGCAGACTGGGCGAGCAGGGAGCCCCCTGGAGTGGCGCCACTGAGGCACTCTATAAGTACCCCTGCGACACAGTCTGGCCCCCAGTTCCTTCTTTGCCGGCTAACCCGACAGTGGGGAAGGAGGGCGGGTCTGGAATGGATGTGAGCAACACATCTCGAAGAACAACAGTTACAGGTAAGTAACCCTGTTTTCTTCTTCGAGTGATTGCTCACATGCATTCCACTATAGGTGACTACAAGCAATACCTAGGAGGTGGGGTCGGGTTGACCCATTGCTGATCGTAAGACCGCTGACCCAAACGCCGCATCGTCCCTGGTTTGCTGGACTATGGCGTAGTGGGCGGCGAAGGTGTGGACGGAGGACCAGGTAGCCGCCCTGCAAATGTCCGTGATAGGGACTCCCTCCCGGAAGGCCGCAGAGGACGCCTGCGCTCTCGTGGAATGTGCTGTTACTCTCTCAAGCGGCTTGCCCGCGAGTTCATAACAGGTGTGAATGCACGAGGTGATCCAGGAGGAGAGCCTTTGGGCGGAAACTGGCTGGCCCTTCATTCTTTCTGCAACAGCCACGAAGAGTTGCGTTGTTTTCCTGAATTGCTTTGTTCTGTCTAAATAAAAAGCAAGAGCCCTCCTAACGTCCAACGTGTGTAATTGTTGTTCCCTTCCAGAGGTGTGTGGCCTAGGATAAAAGACTGGGAGACAAATGTCTTGGTTCACATGGAAGGGGGAGACCACCTTAGGCAGGAAGGCCGGGTGGGGACGTAGCTGCACCTTGTCATTGTGGAAGATAGTGTAGGGCGGCTCGGAGGTCAGTGCGCGGATCTCTGACACTCTACGAGCCGAGGTGATAGCTACTAGGAATGCCACCTTCCAGGAAAGGTGGAGTAAGGAACACGTGGCGAGGGGCTCGAACGGGGGCATCATAAGTCGTGAGAGCACCAGGTTGAGGTCCCAGGGTGGAATGGGACACTTGACGTTCGGGTACAGCTTATCCAGGCCCCTGAGGAAACGGTATACCACAGGATCTGAAAAGACTGAGTGGTTCGCCTGGCCAGGATGAAAAGCTGATATGGCAGCGAGGTGGACGCGTATAGTAGAAGTAGAAAGGCCCTGGTTTCTAAGGCCTAAGAGGTAGTCCAATATGCGCGGGATAGCAGCCTCACTTGGGACTACATCATGTTGTCTGCACCATGCAGAAAAGCGGGTCCACTTGGCTGTATAGGTACTTCTGGTGGATGGTTTTCTACTTCCCAGAAGGACATTCTGTACCTCCGTCGAGCATAAGAGCTCAGGACCTCTCAGCCATGGAGTAGCCACGCTGTGAGGTGGAGGGACTGCAAGTCCGGATGCAGGAGGCGACCGTGATCCTGCGAGATCAGGTCGGGCCACAGCGGGAGGCTGATGGGAGGGGCCCTGGACAGCCGGAGGAGGGACGCATACCAGCATTGCCTGGGCCAGGCCGGGGCTATGAGGATGACGTGTGCCCTGTCCCGTCTGATCTTCAGGATCACCTTGTGGAGAAGCGGGATCGGAGGGAACGCGTAGAGCAGGTGCCCCGTCCAGGGTAGGAGGAAGGCATCTGTCAGGGATCCCCGGGAGCCGCCTCGAAAGGAGCAGAACTGGAGGCACTTCCTGTTCTGCCTGGAGGCGAAGAGGTCGATGTGGGGAAATCCCCACCTCAGGAAGATCGGTCGGATGACATCCGGCCGAAGGGACCACTCGTGGGACATGAATGACCTGCTGAGGTGGTCCGCCAGCGTGTTCTGAATCCCGGGGAGGAAAGAGGCCACCGGGTGAACGTCGTGGGCTATACAAAACTCCCATAGGAGAATCGCCTCTTGACACAGGGGACTGGACCGGGCCCCGCCCTGCTTGTTTATGTAGTATTGGGCAGTGGTGTTGTCCGTCAACACTGCCACACAGTGACCCTGTAGCGTGTCCCGGAATGCTTGGCACGCGAGTCTGACGGCCCTCAGCTCCCGGACATTGATATGGAGGCAGAGGTCTGACTCCGACCAGCGGCCTTGTGTCCTGAGAGCCCCTAGGTGAGCTCCCCAACCCATCGACGAAGCGTCCGTCACTAGGGACATGGACGGGCTGGGGGGGAGGAAGGGGACCCCTCGGCACACATTGCTCTGGTCTTCCCACCAAGTCAGAGCGGATAGGGTGGCTTTGGGGATAGAAAGGAGGGTGTCCAAACCGTCCCTTCTTGGCCGGTAGGCCGCTGCGAGCCACGATTGCAGTGGGCGTAGTCGCAGTCTGGCGTGCTGTATCACGTAGGTGCACGATGCCATGTGGCCTAACAGGCTGAGGAAGACTCTGGCCGTGGACATTGGACAGCTGCGAAGCTGTCTGATGGCCGACTGGATGGCGAGAAACCGGGGCTGGGGCAGGGATGCCCTTGCCACCCTGGAGTCTAGTAGTGAGAACAATAGGAATAACAGCTAGGAGATAAGGAGGACGCTCAAGAGCAGTACTCCTGTTCCGACTACCAGCGCGAGCGGTGAAGAAGGAACTGGGGGCCAGACTGTGTCGCAGGGGTACTTATAGAGTGCCTCAGTGGCGCCACTCCAGGGGGCTCCCTGCTCGCCCAGTCTGCAGCTAGGGGAAAAATCTGCCCGGCAACCAGGCCCGCAGCGCGTGCCTGACCTATAGTGGAATGCATGTGAGCAATCACTCGAAGAAGAACATGAGTTTCCAGCAGCGAGGCCTAGTGGCTAGGGTTCTGCCCTGCAAGTCTGCAGACAGATTCCCTTCCCAGCTCTCACACTAACCTGGTGTGTGACTATGGCCAAATAGCTTCATGCCTCTGAACGCCCTCTCTGCTTTTGTGTTGATATTACAATTGCAAGCTCTTTGGAGCAAGGGCTGTCGCAGCTGCAGCCACCTTTCCTAATTCCAGCCCCCCATGCAGTGCCTTAGGTAGGGACGCCAGGAACAGCTCTCAGCAACAGTTGTGGGAACTTTGGAGTAGGGGGGTCCTTTCTATGTACTCGGACAATCCCGGATCTGCAGAGGCTGCGAGGTAATGAGAGGACTCTTAGGTAAGGAGTTACGTTTGCACAATTCCCATCACTGCTGCTGGTGGAGAGCAGGGAGGTACGCGCCATTTGAGGCCAGAACAGACACAGAGTAAATGGGAAGGAGCCCCGGTGGTACCACTTAACTGGTTTCCCCTTTCCCAGAGCAGCAGAGTTTCCTTGAAAACTCAATGGGGGAAAAAAATCCACTCTGGTGGTGGGGGGTGGGGGGTGGGATACGGGTTCCCAGCTTGCAGGGCTCCGTGCAGAAGGCAGTTTCAGGTTTCTTCTTTCACTCCCCGACTTCGGGGAGCACATGACTGGGCATAATGAAAGCTTTTGTTTGTATCCAGTCGGACTGCAGGGGATCATGACTCAGCACTGGAGCGGGCAAAGGAACCGCTGGATTGTATGTCTACAGCTGCTGCTGCTGAATTTGAAATGCGCCAGCGGCATACCTTTCTGGAAGGCTGCAGCTCAGTCTATCCTTGGCTGGTCGCTGTGTTCTGTAATCAAAGCATTATGGCAATAACGGGTAGCGGTGCGAACAGATCTCGGTTACCGGAAAAGGAGTTCTTCAGAACCATAGCAAACGCAGAGTGCAATTTAGCCACCAACTGCCTAGTATGCTCCCGACTGAAAGATACCCAGATGGATTCAGTTCAGTCAGGCCTGGACATCCCATTTGCAGTCAAGCTCTAGTTTTGAAGTAAATTATGTAAAGCGTTCTGAGCTCTGCCTGCCAGGCTAGCAGAGGAGAACAGTCACCCTCCCTTTGGCTATCAGGGCCAATACATATCAACAGGAAGGAGAAGCTGTGCCAATGCAGGGTTTCTTATATTGTAGGGATGAGCAACATTCAGCTTCGTGTTCTTGTTCTTCACACATTGGGGGCCACTCAGCCTCACTCACTCTTCCTCATCGGAGAGGACAGCGGGCGGCCTCCAGTTTGTCTCTCTCGGGGCTCCACAAACTGAGCAGCTTTCTACTCCTTGTAACCTGGGGCAGGGGCACAGCAGGGGACATCATGGGCCAGATAATCTGCCCACCACACTCCCCACATGTGTAACCAAGAGGAGATTTGCCCTACCTGGCTTAAAAGGAAAATAATTCCCTCCAAGTCAGAATAATATTCAATAGCAGAATCCTTCAATTGCTTTACCTGCTTTAAAGCCGAGCCTGGGGACCAAAGACGTAAGATATCAACCCTCGCTTTAAAAATTAGATCCTAACTGCCTAACGGCTCATGGAATGGTTTCCCTCTCCACTTTGCAAATGCTTTGATAAATGGTTACTTGAGAGACCACAACTTGTTTTCAAAAGTCATTTACAATTAGAGGGATTGCACAAACACTCATTTGTTAGCGTGCTTCAGAGGCATGGCAGCCGAGTAATTCATCATCCCCAACCGCAGCTAAGCAGCACACTGAGAGAATCCCAGTCTGTGTCTGCCAGCATGTTTCTCATCAGTTCCCCACATGCTGCAATACTCTGTCCAGCGAGGGTTAACTTGGGTTTCCTTAGGCAGACACTTAGAAGTGTTCTCTAGGGGAGCGGTGTGTAAATATGCAAATGGCTCTACAACTGCGACTGGTGTTTATTATTTATAATTGCAGTAATGCCTAGAGGCCCCAGCAAAGATCAGGTCCTACCTTGCTAAGCACTTACAAACACAGAGAGACAGCCCCTGCCCTGCAGAGTTTACAGTCTAAATGGACAAAAAAGGCACGGGGGAAACTGAGGCACATAAAGGTGATGTGACTGACCTAGGATCACACAACAGGTCAGTAGCAGAGCCAGGAATAGAATCCAGATCTCCTGACTCCTAGCTTTGGGGCCCCAGGCTGTAGACCATGGTACCGCTTTATCTATTATAGGATGCATAGTAAGGCACTCACCCAATTACATGAACTACACTTTCAAAACTGTGCATAGAGTCATGCATGTGCATGTTTATGCACGGCTAACAAGTGAGCAAGACATGATCTACCCAGTTCGGCACGTAAGTGGGTGTGTACGTACATGGACCCCCTCATATGTGCACACATTGGAAATGTGAGTGTGTAAGACAGACTCCTGTGCACCTACCTAAAAACTTGCCTCTGCTCTCTCTCACAGCCTCTTCTAGAGAATTCAGTTAAGTTTGTTTCATTAAAGGAGAAACAAAGTGTGTCTTTTGTGACAAAGTGGCCTCTCGGACCCCCCCTGACTCAGGTCCTTTGGGCTCTGGTGAGGCAAGAGCCGTGCCAGCAACCCGCCTAAAAAGCCCCAAAGGCAGGCTTCCCCTTCCCCTAAGCACTTCCTTCTGGTTGGGTTTTGCTTCTCTCTGGCTATGAAAACTGTCTCCCTTCTGGGAGAGACTCCCTGTCCCGCTGCCCCTAGCCTGCAGGCAGCCTCACTCCCTCTCTCTCTCTCCTTCCTCGCTGGGGAGGAGCATTTAAAAAGGTCTCTGACAGCTTTTGAATTGGGCTCAGCTGATCCTGCTTTGGCCAGTGGCAGCCTTACTCAGCTGAACCCAATTAACCTGCAGTTACCTCTCTCACCACAAACCCTTCTAGCAGTAGCCTGCCCTGGGTTTACCACACTTTATTTACGTTTTTTGGTGATGTCTGGTACTTTGACCCCAGTCACACTCGAGTAGTTTACAACAGGGAGAAAGGATGTGGTCCAAAAGTAAATTACAGAGTGCACAAAAACCAGTGTGTCCTTGTGGTGTGAGAAGACAGGCTAGGTTTAGTTATTATTCTTTCTATAAATGAAGCCAACACCAAACCAGGACATTGGTTGCTGGGTGAGGAGAGGGAATCATGTGGGGGGATGGGATGGCTGCCCTGTGATATCATGGCAAGGCTGCGAAGGTGCAGGCCTTTTCCAGACTCTAAAGGAGATCCTGCAGCATCACGTATCAGAGCCCAGACTGAATCCCAGCAAGATCACAGCTATGCTGCCTAGGACAGAAAATGTGAGCAGTGTAGCAGCCTATTCAGAGCTTTGGGTCTACGATAAGCATTTGTAGCAGAAAACGAGTGTAATTCACAAACTAGGCACTTGGGCACCACTGCCCTTAGAAAATCAGATGGCAACCAGGGTCATGGTGTGACCATCTTAAGAATGGTGACAGACTCCTCCCATCTCCCTCCACCTGAAGGCCTGAGGTTACCGCTACATGCTCTGTTGAGAACTATGAAAGGGGTTCCTGTTATTGACAGCTACTGCCCACTGTGCCAGTATAATTGGCAGAGTCTGGAACACAAGCATCATCCAAGACAGCTAATGGTAGGAGAAGGGCTCAGCATTCGCACTAAACCAAAAATGGGGGAAGGTTTCTGAAAATGTTCATTTCAGTTCAATCCTGTGCATCCACCTTGGTCAAGCTTTACCAACACAAAGAGTTGCGGAAAGCAAATTTTAGCCACAAATATTTGTAACTAATGCATGTAAGTAACCCAGCTGCAGTATCCAAAATTAGTTACATGCATTAGTGTTGGTTAGTTACAGGAGTCATTTGATAACTTGTTTGCAACTATTCAGATAGCCAAAATAGGACTTGATTAAAAACCACTGTGTACATATACTGGCACCTCATTTTTAACATTTGCAGCATGTAATTATCAACAAGGCCTCATTTCACTCTAAAATAAGATTTCTAAACAGAATGAAACAAATTTATGTGTTTGAGTTAAGCAAACTGGATGCATTGTACTGCTCAGAGTATAATCCCCCCTGCTGAAAGTTACTCCACAATCATCTGTCAGAAAATAGGGACCATGTAACTTTGAGCCTGTTCCAGTTGAAAAAGCAAGAGGATATTGCCTTTTCCTTTCACCAGGACCAGAAATAGGCCTTCATTACCTGTGAACTCTGCCAGATGTTCCAGAGAGATTGCAGATTACTTCATGGGGGTGGGAGGAAAGCTTGTTCAGCCAAAGAATCAAAACTATGATACTTTTAAAGGACAGTACAGGTGAGAGTGAAAGCACAAGCACTCGAGGAAGCAAGTGAAGAGACTGCGGTTCCAGGCAATCTGGTGTCAGGTGTGGCTCGGAATCCCCCAAATATGTGGAGGATGGCTGTCTCTCACAGGAGGAACATTTTATAAATCAGCAGCACAAGACAAGTGGAAGGTGAGTTTACAGTGACCGCATTTGGCTAAACACCTGATTAATTGCTATTGCAGTTTCTACCGTAGCACTGATAGGAAAACACTATCCTTATGTTAGACTGTGGTCTGGAAGAGGTTGGGCTGAGAACTCAGCCTGGTTATTCAATAGCAGTTTGATAGCCAGCTATAAACACAGAGTATAAATCTTTGCAGCTGCCCAGTTCTGAATGGCTAAACACGTAACGAGGCCATAAATACTCTCATAAAAGGTACGCTCCATTTTTTTTTGTTATAACCGTCTATAATATAGCAGCACTTGGTGACGCCACCTTCTCCCTGAGCTGTAGCAATTTAAAAAAATCTAAACAGCTCGGCTTTAAAGCAGCAGCTAATATCTTAGCAGGTGCCACAGGGTTTAAGAGCTGGGGGTCCCTGTTACAATTCTTGTTAGCTATATTGTAGCAGCATCTGTGGGCTGCAGTGCAGGGATCAGGGGCCTATTATGCCATAGGCTGTACAAATAAGGGACAAAGTGACTCTTACAATGAGAAGGGAGACACTTTTTTACAGGGTGACACACACACATTAATTAACCCCTTAATTCCTAAAAGTCACCACAGTGGAAGGACTTTTTAAAAAATGTGGGTAAAAAAATTATGGACTGAAGGGATAAATAAAATCAGTGTCTCTAGTCAGAGACCCCCACCCCCTCAATCCATTTTAGTGGAATTCTTTAGGTGATCAGGGGAACCCATTGAAAATGTTTAAAACCACAGGTGCTGCACTACTTCAGGGCAGGGCTCCCTTCCCTACAGAGCTGTAAAGCAGAAATGGGGGGGAGGGGCTTAACTGGCTCATAGGTCCTCGTGTCCCACCCCCACAAGCCTGAGAGATTGATGCAAGTAGACCTCCCCTGACCATCCAGAGCACTGAAAGATTCTGCACAGTTGTTACCAGGTTTTCAGGTGTTGGAGAGAGTCCTGAAGAGCATATTTGCTCCTTTCTCTCAGATCCCCAGCCAGTGACCGGATTGACATGTTGGGGAGGGTTCCAAGTCAATGCATTTCCCTCCCTTCTCCTACAGGTATACACGGTAACTGTGCAGAGGCCAGGGAAAAAGTTAACCCCAGAGACCAGGCAGTCCACAAATGCTACAGGAGGTTCTGTGGGGCAGTGGGTGGCTTAGCCTCCAAAATGCTAAAGGGCGGGAAAGCCTTTCCTAAGGAAGTGTCTTGCATCATGACAGGTTCAAGAATAGTAGCCGTGTTAATCTGTATCCGTAAATAAAGCCAGGAATACTTGTAGCACCTTAGAGACTAACCAGTTTATTTCAGCATAAGCTTTCGTGGGCTATAGCTCACTTCATCGGATGCATAGAAGGTGCTATAAGTATTCCTGGCTTTCCTAAGGAAGGGAACGTTCCCCTCTTGCTTCACAGGTACTTACACATTTCACTCTTTAGCCTTAATAAGAAACTACCAAAATTCACAGACATCAAGGGAAGACCCCAGAGAGCTTGAACTACTGTGGCTAAGCCCAAGCGTAGCCTCAAGAACAGAGGTAAAGTCACTCACTTGCAAAGGGCAGCATCTCTTTTCCCACTGCTACCTTCTGTGCCCTCCAAGATCTGTCCCCAAATCCAAACCCCAGACATGCAGGCACTTAGTGTTCTAGGCACGTAAATTACAATCATTGGCTGTCATGGCCTGCAGATCAGATCAGATCCTGAGCTGATGTAAATCAGCATCCTGCCACTGAGGCAATGGAACTGCGCCAGTTGACAACAGCTGTAGATCTGGTCCATTGTGTTTAACATGACTAATGAGGCACCTTATCCTGTGCTGCAGCGCCAACTGGTGGCTAGCAAGGGCTGTTAACCGCACAGAATCCATGGGCACAGGAGAGCTGAATTCATTCCCTTTCTGTTCCAAACAAAAACACTTTGTAGTTAATCCAAGCACGTGCCAATCCTCCTATTTTCATTGATTTACCTAGTCACAGATGAAGATAAGAAAATCACTAGTATTTAATACACTCACACACTTTACATCACTGCCACTCTCCAGGGTGGAATCGGAGCGTGGGGACTTAATTATACCCTTAAACTCCACTAAATCAAGAAAGGAGACCATTAAAAATAGAAAAACATTCTGTTCAATTTATTTAGCAGCATCTTTATTGCAACAAAAAGGATTTGTAATCAAACGCGGTGAAACGAATGTTTCCACTTTACATGATTAAAAGCCATGTAGCTAGAAATGGAGGGAAACCCATAAGCCTACTGGCGTGAGACATGCAAGTTTGTTAATACAAGTCAACGCTTAAACAGCAGGCACTTCATGTTCTAAAAATTAAACACCTGGACTTCTACTGTGCAGAACATCAAAGTAAACACCACCAAAAGACCTGTCCTTTCAGAAGGGTGGCCCAAAGCCCCCTGGAGGAGACGGTACTTGTACTGACAGGGATCTGGTAACTCAAATAAATAGGCAATTCAAGGCAGTGTTCTAATCTGGCTGATTTTCCCCCACCTTGCTATTGCCTTCTCAATATTCAGTGTCATGCTAGCAGCATAACATACTGCTCTCCACATGGAACACACAGATCAGTGAGAAACACAATCAATTATTTTACTCTGACAGATTAAGTCTCAAGATCCTGTTTTGTCAGTTAATGTCACAGCTGGATTCTTTGCTAGATACAACACACCACACATACACAGTTCTAAAGAGTTAAACCTGCAAGCCCATCCGGAAAGTCTTTGCTAACACTATTCCCAAATGCCCCTATTAGCGGAGAATACATTTTCCATTTTAGTATAATTAAGGTAATTTATTTTCAAAGCTTCACATGCTGATCAGAATTAATTGTTTCATTAATTAATATTGGGTAGTAAACTGAGTTTATAAAAATGAAGTCGTTCTAGGCAATGAGTAATATGTATATTAATACAAATGATATATTTGGAAATGTGGAAAAAATGCAGATTACTTGCCCCAATATCAAATGTGCCCTGCCTCCGCCCCCCATTCTTTATTAAAAGGAAGATTTCCTTAAATAATGGAAAACACTTCAAAACATTAAACCATAGCATCTGACCCCACTGAAGAAAACCGAACACAATTCCAAACAATGAAAACAGACGGAAAAGATACATATACTGGCATCCCTATTCAACATCAATCCCTTAGTCTTCAAAACCCAGCCTTTAATAAATGTTCTATCATTTTTCGGCAAATGTTAAATGTGTAATTTTATTAGTCACAGAATTGGGTGGCAAGACGCAAAGACACCTGCAACCATAGGAAAGAGATTTACATTCCACACCACTAGGTGTAGTGATTATTGCTGGGAGTTACCCTGCTTAACTCAAGAGATATGTTTACACAGGGATCAAAAACTGTGGGCTCAGGGTCGCAGTGCTAAAAATCTCTTGTGTAGACATTTGGGTTCAGGCTGGAGATCAAGCTCTGGGACCCTCGACCCTGAACATCTACACGGCAATTTTTCAGCCCATCAGCTTGACCTGGGCCAGCTGGGTGGTTTTTTATCCCCGTGTAGATATACCCTCAGATATCCCCAGCTAGGGATTGGTTTCAAGCGGGCAAGGTGGGGATTTCTCCTCCCTGGAATATTCTGTTCTCAGACTTTCTGCCTAGGGAGTTCACTAGCTCTGCTTAAAATTTAAAGTAACTTTGCAACTTGGTCATTTTTAAAGTAAGTCTACAAACAAAAACAATATAAAATAAAAACAAACGTCAAAGAGCATGAGCAACTCTCCTTGGGTGAAAGTGCCATCTCTCCAATCCAGAGATTTTTGGACTTGGATTTAGGCAATTCCGAGGATCCAAAATGCCATCATATACAGTACTCGGGACTGACACTGTAGCATAGGAAGACTGGCTTACAGTTGGCAACAGGTGGAGAACAGCTGATCTTAGCTATGGCTTGTCCCAACAAGATCAATCAGGATATAATATTCCTATCTAGTGAGCAGCATCTCCAGTTTTAAGAGTTACTGATGTACTCACACTTGGTAGTGCTCATTCCCTGTGGACTTGATCGTGCCCCTGTGAAATCAACAGGAGTTTGGTCATTAACTTCAATGGGAGCTGGATCAGACCCTATGGGATATATCTTTCATTACCGTTACATGCGGCAAGCATCCTTTGTACAGAACTATGAAATACTGATAGTTAATCCTTCCAGCATTTTCACAGGGAAAGAAAATATGGAGTTTTAAAGTGCCTGATAGCTGTAAAGGAAATTTTTTTTGTAGAAAAGGAAAACATAATTTATGTTGCAAAACAGAATACATACTTGGTACTTTAATAGTTTTCTTATATATATATATTTAAAATAAAGAGAGAAGGCATTATTAAAAAGTTACATGTAAGCAATTTTATCATGTTCAGTGCTAAACTAAAATCTAGACTTGATTACCAGAATCACATTTAATTCCTTCTTTGCTGTAAGCACTATTCCAAAGAGGCCATTTTGTATGAAAGAATGGATTTTTACTTCAGAATCATATACATTTATAGTCAAGAGATAATCTCTGGAGGAGGAACAAAAATACACCCCCAAATGCCAGTTAATTTAACATTGAACAAAATATAAACAACCTTGGAAAACGTGATACCATCCATGTGTTATTTTATACATATACATAGATATGGACAGATACAGGGGATGTCCACATGACAACAAAAGAACCTGCGGTGCGAGTCTCAGAGTCCGAAGAATGAATGTCCGCACTGCTATTTTTAGCCTGCAATGCAAGCCTGAGTCAGTTCACCTGTGCTGTTAGACTTGCTGCTCTGTTTTCTTTTGTGGTGTAGACATACCCATCGATATATGTATATATACTACAGCATAAATACGTAAAGAACCAGGTGGGATACCAGAATAACAAATGTGTAGTTTTTATACTAACTGGCACATTGTTATTCTTCACGCTTACCAATGTACCCGCTTGTCTGTAAATACTACCTACAGCACATGCCATAGGATGGCTGAAAACGCCAGCTTTTTCTGAAGGGAATTCGCTTCAGTTACAATAATTAACTATTGTTGGTACAGAGAAAACAGTGTAGGTATTGGGTTCCTTACATTCCCCCCCGTCCTCCAAAATAAAAAGCTATAAACCTACTTTCCATATGCTGATGGTGAAAATTACAGGACTTTAAATATCACCAGCCCAATTCAAAATAATTACGTGTGAACTGGGGGGGGGGGGGGAGGGGGAGCCACATGCTTTACAGGAAGTGGGTTCGCTTTGACTACCTTTAGCATAAGACAATGGAGCAGATCCTTCTCTCTCTTACACAGCTCTTACATCCAGGTGATTCCACTGACTCCAGGGGAGTTATTCCTAATGAATACCGGTGTCACGACCATCACGGTCAGGGCCTATTGTTTTAAATGTTAGAGTTCTAGGGTCTGCTGATCATTCATACACCCCAAAAGATACTAAAGCACATTGCTACAATATTTGGGAGATTTCAAGTAGGAACACAAGCCACAGGGCCATCCAGATTTAAAAGACTAAAAGAGAATCTTGCTCTGCTTCTCTCTCTGGAGCATCCAAATAGAAGGGGAAAAGTTCTTGGCTTTTTAAAAGAAAGTACCTACAAATTATGGGAAGCTAACAGAACCCCCAGGCAGCATTTTCTGGTTTAAAAGTAATAATTTGACTATGGAGTTCTATTTTAAACAGCATTTTGAAAGTGAAAAGCATTTTCAAACAGTTCACATTTTTCAGCCAAGTCCATATCACAGTTAAAACCACACTCGCAAAGAAAATCGTGCTTTAATGTGATTTTATATTGCAGGGTGCTAGCTTGGAGCAGCATTACCTTAAGCAACACAGACAAGGGTTTCTCTCGGAGGACAGCATACAACCATGATACACCGCAGTGCTAGAGATAACTCAAGGGTGATGGAGTCTATATATACACACACGGGAGAGGGGTGACTAGGACAATAAACTTTCTCAACACTGATCTGAGAATAATGCTAGAATATCGACAACACAAAATTTAATAAAACACAATTTGCATTGCTTCAATGTAGTGTTGATGGGCCCCCATCGTAGCAACTCCCCAACATTTGGATGCTGGAATTTTAAAATCTTAGTGGGGGAATATTTATACACCCACCTGCTGAGATTGCAAAATATTTTGCAAACAGCCCCAAAATGCACACTGGGTGAAAGTGGCTGTATTTTTAAAATATGAGAAATATACAAAGTTTCAGCTGTTTGGCTTAAAACTAGTTTGCTTCTCAGCATACAAGGTAACTCTTCTGACCATGTTATTGTAAAATACATTTTTTACCTCCCTGTGTGAAATCAGGTACAAGCTGTTTATCACACTACAAAAGAAAAAAGCAGCAAGATTTGTACTAAACAGAGATGAGCTCACTGAAAAAACTGGCCTGATCGTAGTTAAAACCAAATTATAAACTTCTTCAGGAGGCAGCTAAAAGTGTGTCTTTTTTAAAATTATATCCCCAACATCTTGTTATATAATGTGTCTAATATGCAACTAATTCCTAACGAGCCAGACTTCCCTTGCACAAAGCATAAACTAGTACACATTACGTTTTTAAATGTTATCCAAGTTGTATCCATTCAGACAGATTTTTGCCATGACATGAGTGAATCATCCAATATTACCTTGTTGCAAGAAACTGAGAAATACACTGTAAAAAAACCCACACCAATTAGACTTGCACAACTCAATGTTTTCAGATGGTGAAGATATGGTGTTGTGGAAATGTGTTACTGAATTTTCAGCTTCTTCCAAAAGAAGTTGCATGGTACTGCTGCATGCCACAGACATTTGGTTTTATTTCCATTTTAAAATGATTAGGCCATTGTACTGTAGTTTCCTTGTATGGCACCTAGTTTACTTTTTTTAAAAAAGTGTGTGTGTGTGTTTGTGTGTGTGCATATGTGGCAGGCACCAAAATGCAATATTCTGCTCTACTTCCTCTAAAGATCAATTTCCTCGTTTGGTTAAGCAGCCAGTGTATCAGAGTTCCACAGAGGTCACAGTTACATTGCCTTCAGTGCGGCAATGTGAGAGCCAAGATTCTCTTGCAGGTAATGCAGCAGATGGAGTTCATAATGCTCTCCAGACTCGGGGACTCTTATACTGTGTCTCTCCTGAGGGTAAATCTAAAATATTAAAATAAAAAGAGTAATGAACACACACGTGCACACAATGGGCGAGCAGCTCTGAAACCAGCTACCTGACGCAGGTTAATGATATGCAAGTAACTGCGTGAGAGATTCGAGAAGAATGTTTGATATGGGGCAGGGGTTCTCAGCCCTTTCCACATCCGGACCTCTGTGTTACAATAGAAGGGGGAGGGGGGGGAAGAGAGATTCAGCACCCCTCTCCCCAGTAGCACTAAAAAAAGGGAGGCAACCCAGGATCCATTTTCAGGGAAACCATTAGTCCCTATAGCAGTGATTGGCAACCTTTGGCATGTGGCCCGCCAGGGTAAGCCCCCTAGTGGGCCGGGCCAGTTTGCTTAGCTGCTGTCTCTGCAGCTTTGGCCAATCGCAGCACCCACTGGCTGTGGTTCGCCACTCCAGGCCAATGGGGGCGGTGGGAAGCGATGCGGGCCGAGGGATGTGCTGGCTGCGCTTCCCGCAGCCCCCATTGGCCGGGGACAGCGAACCGTGGCCAGTGGGAACCGCGATCGGCCAAACCTGCAGACATGGCAGGTAAACAGACTGGCCCACCCTGAAAGGGGGCTTACCCTGGTGAGTCATGGGCCAAAGGTTACTGATCCCTGCTCTACAGTAAAATGCTGGATCATTTATGTGATGAACATTTTTTGTTGCACTAAAAAAATACCAAATAAAATTGTGCCCGTCTCTCTGATGGGAAGGAGAGGGGAAGAGCTAGAAGCAGGTTGATGCTGGGAATGTGTCTGGCAGCCACCCTCAAGAGCCGGGCAGCAGGTGGAGGGTCGAGCAGCATGGTTAGGGAACGCCTATGTTTTCTTCTTGGCACAGGGATTGAAACCCCAAAATCCCTTCTCAAGGAGAAGCTTCCCTTTTACAATATTATTTATCTTTAGAACAGAACTTGGTGGCAAGAAACCTACAACTACTTCCTTCCTCTTCCTAATCCAAAGCGAATGTAAACACAAATGAGTCCAAATGGCTAAACCGAATGTTAACATACTTCACCGCCCTTCCTGATATTAATTTTGAGCTGGATGTGGGAAAAAATATTCAGTTTTTAGAGTAGGCTCTTAATTCCCCTGTCTTGTCATCATGATGTTTATGATCCACAACAGATCAGATACACTCCGTTTGTTCCAGGCTGGGTTTCCTCAGCCCTAGCACAACCCCAAGCAGAGCCGTATCATTTTCATATCCAGGTTCTCACAGTTCAGAAACCACTTACCTGTAAATCATATGGTTTTCCAGCCCTCACTAAAAAACTCAGCAATATACTTGTGTGTGCAAAGTGAACATTCTCATCCAAGAAACCATGCAGCAGCAACAGACGGTGTGGTCTGAGAAAGGCAGGAAAAAAGCATTTAGTTGCCTCTTGGAATTTTCCAGTCATTCTGCAAACTGTGCGAGTCCCTTAAAAAAATATTAACCCTAAACACACCCTCCTTTTGGTTGAAGCATTGCAAAACAAATGGCCCAATCCTCTCAGGCAGGACTACCACTGGCTACCAATGCTAGGCTTTCCTACCGTGGGAGTTTTTGCATATACAAATCAGGACTGGGTCTTATATTTGAAGTTACCCTCCCCAGAAACACTTTTGAGAGGGGATGCTAAAACTGGTCTGTAGGTGTTCAAATCGCCACTGGATGCTAATTCTTTAGCAAGACCTGTCAATACCGTTGCAATCTAAACACACACATATGGATACACCCTTACCTCTAGAATAAAGCATTTTTATCAAATATAACTTTTTGCCTAGTTCAATGCAGCTCAGACTGAGGAGCTAATTACATAATTGAAGTTATGTCTGCCATTTCTTTATACAGGAGACATTCTTTAATTACAGCCAGTTATAAAAAGGATTACTTGGAAGGGCCGTAATTATGCAAATGTTCATTCAAGTTTAAGTGGTGTTTTAATACTGGCATTTATGGTTTCAGCATTTAATTGCCTAGAACAAGGAGATAAAAATGTGGGTGTAGATTTTAATGTCTCTGATGGGGATAAGGGGAGAGAGGGAACTGAACTTACTCTGAAGGAAACTTCTCTGCTTGCATGGCCACTGATCCTAGATAATACCCCTGCTCGTTGTGATCAGGGTGTCCCATGTAACGTTCTGTGTAGCCCGTGTCATAGAATATCCACAGTGTGACTGGTGCTCCAGCAATGGCAACCTGGAAGTTCCAACAGGATTGTCATCATAAAAAAGGGATATAGGCAGCAGAGCTTACTGACAACATTCAACTGTGATGGTCCAAAGGAGGCACTTAATACACCCGGATACTGACAGTGAACTCCGTAAAGAAACCAATGCAATGATAAAGCCAGCTCTGAAAGGCATTGACAATAAGGTCACCAATCAAAAATAAAAAGCAATGGTCATTTAATTAGCCAACACACAGCCAACAAAGCACCTTTTCAAACCTAAGTGACCGGCAAATGGGGGAGGGAGTGGGGAGCATCTCTCATCCTCCCTCTCATGCATGCAGGGCCAGGGACTCCACTTGTATAACTCATCATGTAAATGGTTGTAAATCCATGGCTTTACAACCATTTATACCAGCTGAGGCTCTGGCATTAAAAGGCTCTCTTTGGCTTGGTCTACACATACAAGTTTTGCCACCATAGCTATGTCAGTTGGGGGGGGAGGAGAATGGGGGCTGGTCTTTCACTGACATTTTCACTGGCCTTATACCAGCACCTCGAACCAGCTCAAGCTGTATCAGGATAAGCACTTTTATACCCACATAACTGCATCTGCATTAGCTATCCTGGAATCACCATGCCAGCAAAATTCTCCCAGGGTAGTGAAGGATCTGCATTAGAAATTCAAACCCTGTTTGTCCTTAAAGTCCCTTTGGATGAACAAGGAACTACAATGTGAGACCCGAAAGAGAAGGAAGCTGTTGTTACTGAGACCAGTGAAACGTCTAGTTTTTGTCTGCAATGCCTCTGTCCACCAAATGCCTGACAGACACCTGGAAGAAACAGCTCTCTGGGATTTGAAAACCCCAGCCTCTTCACTTAAGGTCTGAGATAGGTAAAATAAATATTGAAAAGGTCTTTCAAGCCTGCTTCAGACATTGCAATGAAGCAAAAAGATCCACAAAGAACAAAAATGCATACTGTTAGTTTGAGCTGAAAATCAATTAGAATTGTATTTTGCACTTCTTTAGCACCTTTTGTCTAAGAACCCCTAATGCCTTGTCTAGCCACAGAAGCATCACTCTAATAATACCAGTATAAAGTGTATAACATTCCTAGTGTGGACACAATTATACCAGTAAAAAGGTGCTTTACACTAGGACCTGGGCTACACTAGCGGGGGGGGGAGAAGGGGGTTGGTTTCAAACTAAGGTGCGTAGCTGAAGTCCAAGTACCTTAGTTCGACTTACCTGACCGTCCCCACGGTGGCAGATTGACCACGGTGGCTCCCCCGTCGACTCCGCTTACTCCTCTTGCAGAGCTGGAGTCCCGGAGTCGACAGGAGCGCTTTCGGGGATCAATTTATCGCGTCTAGGCGAGATGCAATAAATCGATCCCCGATACATCAAACAATATCCCCTCCCGATCCGGTGAGTGATGTGGCCCTTCCCTAGCATAGCTAATCCTGTATTGGAAGGGGAATAATTGGCTATACCAGTATAACTGAGTCCAGACTAGGAGATGCATTAGTATAACTATAGCTGTTTAAAAAAAAATCACGCTGCAACCAGCAGTTATACAGAGACAAAAATCTATGAACAAACAAAGCCTAATTGCTTTGCAAACGCTGACTGACATTCACAATGTGCTATGGTATAGGACTATACCCTCCCCATATTACAGACAGTAAAACAAAATGACTAATTCCAGGTCACACACAGAGTCATATCTGTTTACTGTAATATGTCCTGAAACTCAAATTAAAAATATACGGGACCTTGAATTTGAAAGCAATAATTTTACAACATAGTGAATATTCTACAATACAAAAAAAAAATCTAAGTACAAAAGCTTGAATTCAAATATTTTCAGGCCCATGCCAGGTAGAAATGTACTTTGGAAATGGACTTTGCGGTAACTTTGTTATATCCTATGTCCCTCCACTGTTCGTATCTTGGGGTGAAATAAAAACCAGACTATTTTGCACACACAACACACTCACTGTTTACAGTTCAAAAGTCTTTGTATCGACAAACACTCATGCAGATATAGTTTGATTAAGAAACACCCTTCCTGTGCCGCAGAGATAAGCCCATGATACATTAACGTACCCGGAAGAGGTCTGACCTCTGCATTAATGCCATCAGAGACAGGTATCCTCCATAGGACCAGCCATGAATGCCGACTCGCTCTAAATCAATAAAGTCAAACTGGGATGCTAAATACTGCAGCCCTTCCACTTGGTCATCAATTTCTATTTGACCCTGTTGGATAAAGATTTTTTTTTTTTGGTTAGCTCTTGACAAAAGTAAGATTCTCACAGTTGACAAAAAACCATCAGCTTTGCCTATTCTGATTAATGATTTCTATTGTAGTACCACCTTGGAGCCCAATTCCAGGATCAGGCCCCCATTGTGCTCAGTGCTGTACAAACACATAACTAAAGGATTGTCCCTTCCCCAGAGGACAAGTACGTACATGTAATGACACATTCCCTCCAACCCGCTCAGCTTCCTCATGGGAAATGTTCACTGGTGTGGTGTTCTGGTCTGTGGTGTTCTTATTTGGGGAAAGGGGACTTTAACCTCAGAGACAAATTCCTCTACAATATCTAGGGCCAGATTCTGCCTCTGTACATCAAACTGGCACAACCTGCCCCCCCCCCCTCAAAACACGTGCACAGCATCAATGCAAAGCAACACAAAGATGGCACTTCCTCCCCCCTCCATAGCTCGGGGCTGAGCAGGCTTCCTCTACAAACAGGACCCTAGCAATCGCCATCCCCCTAGCGCAGCGACCCATCCTCTGTCTGAAGGTATCCCACCTTTGCGTGGCCAGCACCAGCAGGTTCAGAAATTCCACAATGGAAAGTTAGGCACTAACTCGCCCACGTCAGAGGTCGGCTTATACCCTGAAGCAGATGCAGTTAGATCCCTTATATTTTATATCCTCTCTCGCTATCCGTTTTCCTCCCCAGCTCCACACTAGCTGGATGTGTCCAACCCCCTCACAAGCCCAGGGAGTGGAACACTCTGCAGTTTTGTGTAGGAAGCACTGGAACCGTTGCTAGTACATTAGCCTTCTTCTTTAGGATGGCACACCAAGGCTCTCTCCCCTCCCGCCCCGGCCCCCCACCTGAAAGCCAAGAAGCAAACATACATCCCACCACTTACCATTTTGTATTTAAAGGCACCTTCAAACTTAAGCCCTCGGTGGCAGGACCCCCTGTTGTCAATTACAACAACTACGTAACCCAGCGAGGCCAGCGTGTTCAAGCGAAAATACTTGACTCCTTTAAACCGATTGTTCACCAGCTGCACCTGGAAATATTAAGAGAGCGACATCAGACAGATCACTGGAAAGAAGTGCAAGGGGCTACAAGCTACCGAACTGACTGCTCATCTCTTAGTCCAATTCAGGATTGTTTGGCAACATCCCCAGGGTCTCAGCTCAAATCACCCCCAGACAGAATTCACTCCCTCATTGTGGGTGCTGCGACAAGGCCAGGCCCCCTGTCTTTGCACCTCCCCTTATGCATGTGTGTAGTGATACCAAGTTCTCCTTTGTAGGGGTAAAGGCCAAGTGGTTCTCCTCCCTTAGCCCATCCAGCATCCCCTGGAGAGTCACAGTTCAGGTTCAGTGCTGCGCAGCAGCCTTCCGAAATTCTACTCATCCCCCTCATCCGAGGAGAGTTTTCCTTGCTCCCAGGTATACAAAATATTGGGTTTTCCAGGACCCAGGTGAATCATTTGGGGCTTAGGATGGTAAAGCCTCATGGTGATTTTGCAAGGCTGCTGTCCCACATTAGATTTATCCCTCCAGCCTTACTACCTTGAAGATGTGCATTTCTCCCCCACCAGTAAAATGAAGTTACAGAAAATGCTTTAAGTCCGTTTCATGGTCACTCGGGGTCAAACCCCCTCCCAATCCCACCTCAGGAACAGCAAGTACAAGAGACAAAAATTAGCAGATATTTCTATCAGCCTCTATTACACTGCACTCACCTGAGGCCCTCCGTATATGAAGAGCACAGTAGGGTATTTCTTCCCAGGTTGTAGGTGGTGAGGTTTGTACATCATGCCATACAGTGTAAAGCCTGAGGAACTCTCAAAGGAGAAGATTTCGGGGGGAACATAGTCAGGAAGAGGACCTGCAGGCAGGCAAGAAGAAATGGCCCCATTTTAACAAGGACCTGATGGACAGCGGGAGCTCACAGTCCTGCAGATGATGTCAGCATGAGGCAGGATTGTTGTCATGTGTCTTACGGCCAGAAGGGACCATTGTGATCTTCTAGTGATTCTAGTCTGAGCTCCTGTATAGCACGGCCATAGGATATCTCTGGATTAATTCTTTTTTGAGCTATGGCACATCTTTTAGAGAAACATCTAATCTTGATTTAAAAACTGCCAGTTATGGAGACTTCATCACAACCCCTGATGAATCGTTCCAGTGGTTAATTATCCTCAGTGTTAAAGACTGGCCTCTTATTTCCAGTCTGAATTTGTCTACTTTCAACTCCCTGCCATCTGGTCATGCAAGAGTCCACTATCAAAGTTTTGCTCCCCATGTACATACGTGTTTCTGGCATTGTTCTCATGCAATTTCTTCCAGGTCCCCCACCTCCCAAGAACTGTGTTAAAAAGTCACTGAGAGGAAGCTGGCACTACAGGAGGGAAGGGAAGGGGTTTCATTTTGTCTGCAGCACACTTAGCACTGGAGTGTCTACCTATGCACCACATAGGTCCAGTGCAGGTCCAAACCCTCCTAGAGTTCAGGGGTGTTGGGATCTGTGGGGATTCATTAGGCCCATTACCAGCAAGTAAGGTTCTTGTTCACAGAAAAAATTCTGAGTCAGGGATCCTGTGCTAGATGCATCCTAGGAAGGTGTCAACCCCAGCAAGGCAAAGGGTGAACTTTTCAACCTTTCTGGATGTCTACACTGCACTCAGAGAATGTGCTCGCCATTTGAGCTCAGTCTAAACTAGCTCCCAGAACAGAGAAGCTGCAACTGCACGAGACGCCCTGAACTGAGCTGATAATCTTCAAGCAAGAAACAAAAGAAGCACAATTTTTCTGCAGGGGCGAGTGGGGCACTATTGGAATCACCTGCTTCTAAAATATATTTAAGATGATTATGAAACATCCTGTGTTACCAAAACCAAGTGGATGCATTCAGCCCATGTTCTCTATGAACGAGTCATTTGAATTCAGATCTCTATGGCCCAGTGTAGATGTTGTTCGGTCCGAGGCAGTTTCCCACAGTTACCTTGGCTAAGTAGCTCTGGGGGAGGAGTGTCAGAGGCGTGGTCTGGGCATCTCAGTCAGAACTGAGACTCCCCCGCCTGCACGCAGGCAGCCGATCGAGAAGTAGCAGCTAAATAAAATAAACCATATTCTGACCAAAGCACATCGAGCTCTGTCACTCCGGTGTCCGTTAAGAATCGCTGCATTCATCTCCCAGCATGGCTCCGGATGTACAGCAGCTAACAGCAGATTTTAACTCATCGCCTAAATGCCACTTGGCCATGAAGGTTCTTAATGAGTCCAGGAGCTAATTATGCATATCATTATCTGCAGCAAGCTCCAAAATAAAAAGCAGCCTTTGGCCATCCACTAGTACAAGACTAGAGGGGACACCCCCTTCAAATCTAAGAGTTTTCTGAGTATACGTCCTATTAGCCACATGCCCTTCAAATGGTTTGGAACAGCACTCACAAAAAGACAAGTGGTCTGTTAATAAGGCCAAGCAATACATTCAAACTTATAATAGCCTTGAATACTGTAGCCAGCTACCCCTTCCAGACATCAGCACAAAATCAAAGGCCGATCCAGCAATCCTTACTCATCCCATACTCTCACACAAGTAAGAGCACCGCGATCCAGCCCATGAAGAGGAACACAGAGTACAGATACTACAATAAACATGTAGCAAGGAGTCTTTTGATTGGGAATCTTTGAGGCAGAACTGTAAAGGAGAGCCAAAGTTATTACCTGCAGAATCTAGAATTGTGGCCCAGAATTCCTTCGTTCTGTGAGCAACATCCTCTTCAGAACCAGTCAGCCTGTACAGTGACACACAGTGCGGGTTCTTCTGGTTACTGAATTTACTGATGAACATGTCACAGTCCTACACAGAGATGACAATATTTTCTTGAACAACACAGTGAAGAAACATGAACCCAAAGCTCCTTTACTTTTGCACTTAGAGTTCTCTGAAGAAGCTCGGATCAAATAAAACTTGGGAATTCCAGTCTTAGGGGCTGTAGTTTTACTCAGTTACAGGCAGCATAATAGCCACAAAGGGGTTAATAATCCAAATTTTCTGCCAGGTTAAAAAAAGGCAGCTGCGAAATTAGCAGTGGCATTAGTCTAGGTCTGCAAGTTGGCACGGATTCATGCCATTCGCCGGGTTGCACACCCAGAAGTCACAGCTAGTGCAATGCATGCCAAAAACCACCAGGATCTGCCCTTCCTAAAAGCGGGTCCCACGGAATACAGCTACCTGACTAACGGAGCAGGCGTGAGAGTAACTACGGTCCGTCAGTCGCTTCACCTCTCCGGGGTTCTCATAACTAATGACATACAGGTGATGCTCTAAAGGGGAATCCTTCGTGCCTTCAAAATACACCAGCTTCTTTGCTTCATCCACGCGGATCTGCCAAAAAACCCAAACCCAACTTCAGTTGGTACCAGCCAAATCACTGAGCTTTCCCCAACAATGATGCACACGATTCTCCTCCCCTATGTGGTTACAGTTAATTTAGAGCCCAGCGATGGACAGAGCTAGTTCAAATGAGCCCATCCAATAGACACAACTTTGCATTTGTCAACACTAAATTTCATTTGCTACCTGCTTCCCCAGGTCTGTCCGGTCCCTCTGACCTTTCTTGTTTTCTCTTGATTATCCTAAATAATTCTGTGTCACCTGTAAATTTCCCCAACTGACCGCTCACTCCCTTTCCCAGATTATTAATTAATATATTTTACAAGCAGCAGCCCCCGCAAGAAACCATGGGGGACCCATCTTTAAGCCTTTTGCCATGCTAAGGTATGCCAAGGGACAAATTGACCATTTTTTCCTACTCTTTGACTATGTAAAAGGAAACAGCTTCTGATCCATAACAGTTCATCTCTCACCCCATCACTACTTGGCTTCCTTAATAATCTCTTGGAAGTGTCTTTATCAAAGCTCTTTCGAAGGTCCAAACAACTGTCAACTGGTTCTCTCTGATCGACTATTTTATTGACACTCAAAGAATTCTAGTAAGTCAGAGGAGAATTGTTTTCTTTTACAGAAGCCAAGCTGGTTAGACCACTAATCATGCTAATCCAGGTGACCTGTACCTATTTTTAGTAATTATTTCAACCAATTCCCTTGTGCTCAAGTAAACCTGATTGACCTAGAATACCCATGATCACCCATGTATCTTTTTCAAAAACCCTAGAGTACAGCCGCTGATTTTAATGAGCGGTTGTATATTTTTTTCTTAGGGGTCCAGCCACCAATTGCAGCAAAAATTGTCTCCAGACTGAAATCGCTGCGTTACCAAGACTGCCGTCCCTTACGTAAACTGCACGTATTGCAGCTCTACCCAGCTCATTTCAATGTACTCACTCGCATGGTTTATTTTTTTAGACAACAGAGAAACATGGGCAGAGCGGAGTAAGCACAGACATCGCTCACTCGAATTCTTTACCCTTTAAACAAAGAAGCGATTATGAAGTAGTGTGTATTTTATCCCAGCATGAGGAATTCAAACCCTCAAACATGGACATGGATATTGGGCCCGCAGAAAAAGGAGAGAGAAGAGGCCAGAGCTGCAAAGAGAGCAGTGCCGCCCAAGCGTGTGTTAATCCCTTTGAAAAAGAGTCCTCGGATACAGGACAGCAGCTGGATGCTGGGGCTTCTGCCCTTCCATCCTACTGCTCACGGGATGCTTGGAAATCTTCCTTCCATCTACTTGCAAGGCTATTTCTCTCCCCCTTCCACCTCCCTACAGGTCCACACTTCGTTCTGAACCTCTTTACTAGACAGCGGCAAACTTCTGAGAAGCAAAGAGCACAAAGCAAAGGAAATCATCAGCTAGAGATGCCTCTCTGTGCTGCTCAGCTCCACTATCGAAACCAGAGACTCGGGGCTGGAATGGCGAGTTAAATAAGAGGACAAGAGGACAAGCAGCACCTTTGCTAACATTAAAAGCAAAGCACTACTGGCTACTTCTGCTCACCAGCTCAACCAATCAATCATCCCCAATTTATGCTTAAAGCTTGACTGGAGACCCAGTTCCTCTATTAATTCACTAGGGTACTATTCTCCCCAGGCAGACTGTCCACACAAGGCCTAGCCTCCACCCATAGCCTTCCACTGGGCTTTAGTGGCTCAAGAGTGGTGCCTAGCCCTGAAAGTAGGACAGATGTGGAGCACAGTCCCCGCACTGGCTCCCTGCACTGGGGTGAGTTTAACCCAGAACTAATACAGCTTGGGCAGGATTCTCGGTGTTGCCCCAGACCCGGCCTTAAGAGACATCCCCTGCGTGAGAGAAGGTGCCTCAGTTTCCAGGTCCCCTCAAGCTCTTGCATCTCTGCTGCATCCTACATGTGGCAGTTATGTGATTTCCATGTTAATCTTCTAATGCGAGAGGTCTGATTATAGGGGTGAGATTAACGAGTTTGTGAACAGTACTTTTTATTCAGCAAACAGCAAGGTCCCAGCATGGGCCTGGACAGCGGAAAGACCTCCAGCCACTCCAGGCAGCTTTTCCTTTTCTCAGCCTCTCAGCACTCTGCCCTTACCAGAAAATACAATACGGGCACGTCTCTCCTCTCACAAAGGGTGGGATGCATGGCCAAGACACCGGAGCAGAGCAACATGAGGCGTATCCAGCCTGCACCTTCTCCCTGGCCTCCAGAACCAAGTGTGTGACTTTCAGCACATGAGAAGTGATTCCCCTTGGAAGAGAGTCCCCAGAGCTGTTCCCCATTCAGTGAGATGCTCTGGCAGGCACAACGCCAAGTTCAAATCTCAGGTTTTCAGGCCAAAAGGGAACACCGGACAAACTGAGGTGTTCTCCATACAACTCTACCATTCTATCTAGACCACTACATGCCTTTGCTGTTCTTTAGACATGACTGGCTCCCTCCCTAGTCAGAAGAGGATAACTGTAGAGTCTGGTAAGATAACCACGAGGGACTCTAGGACCTAACTCATTTTGTTTGTTATCTAAATCAGAGTTTATCCCAGAGGCCTGACTATGAGTCTTACAGATACAGCTCTTCAGTCAAGAAAAGTAAAATAAAGGGACATACATTGGAACCATGTCTACCAAGCACTTCCCATTCTCCACTGGTAATGGCGGATTCCTCTTTGATGGGACACTTGAAGTCACCTATAAACAAGACAGGAACAATTAGTGATTTTATACCTTTCATCACAACAAAGCCTCACAAACAGAACTTCACCATTCAGGCTTTGCTTATTTTAACCTAGTCACAAACTGGGGTTGGCAAAGGATCATACTCCTGCCACTCTCCAGCGCAGCGTTACACAGCTGGACGGAGTGTTCTAGGAAGAGATCACTGACATACTGGAAAAAATGTCAAAGAATTCTCAATTCAACGGTTTCTCCCTATCTCGTCCTGCAACCTTCAATGTTTCCTTTTCCCACCACACTTGCACAAAAAGGCAGGTTTTCCACTGAAATATGCGAAGCCTGATCTATGGAATTGATAAGGGTAAGGGAGGAAGAGATCTGTCCTGCCCTCTGGAAGAGGCTGCAGTTACTTCACCAATATTCAGTGGAAGTGCCCAATTAAAGAGAGGCAGTGCTATTGCTTACTTGGAGCAGGGAGACCTCCACATGATCGCTTGTATCTGCTCTCCTTCAAAATCGAGGTGATTTTGTACAGGTGCCGGAACCCCGTCTGACATTCGGAGGCAAAAATAAACTCTATCTCGTCTTGGCGGGTTTGAGGGAAAACATGGAAGATATCATGGATCTGCAGAAACAAAGCAGTTTGTTCACAGCAATCGATAGGACTTGGACCAAAGTCCCTGTGCAACTATTACTTCTCACTGATCTGGCACAGACAGGTGCAGGAGATGCATGTTATACCGCGGTGTAGGGGGTTCACCCAACTTCATTCTATGGACCTCTCCAGGGAAGAAAGATCCTCTTTGGGGCCTACGCCCACATACTCATTCAAGACGTCTCATTCTAGAGATCAGATGGAGAGGCTCCAAAAACCACCTATAGCCTGAGAAGCACTCCTGAAATGGATTACCTTGCAGACTGTTGTGTACATTAGCCCCATGAGCCATGCAAGCCCAGTTACCGTCTTCATTCACTGTCTTGCTTTCCACTGTCCTTGTCACCATCCCACTCTTTAGTGCCAGCCCACAGAAAAAACTCTACCGAGTTCTTTCTCTCCTGCAGTCCCTTGCTCAGATCAGGAGGCAGTTGGAGGGTTCTGCAGAGGAAGATGGGCATCTTCTGACAGAATGCTAGCTGCAGAGAAGGTCCATACTCAACAGTCTCTTATTTCAAAGTCTGCAAGGCAGACCCTGGAGGGGAAGGGATATTTAAGAGAAGAAAGGTGATCTGGTGTTAGTCACCTTTCGTTTGTCCTCTGGGGGACAGTAATTTTAGGTACACTGAGAGAAGGAGCATTCACATGTTTTCAGCTGAACTATATGAACCACAGTGGGAAAACAATGGAGTATGCTGTGGGGAAAAGAAGAGACAATATGCCCAGTGGTGCATCTCACAGCCCCTGAGCAAGTGAGAGAGAGACGCATCTCGATACATTGCAAGTCCCATTTTATGACCACAAAAAGAATACAGCTACATACAAAATGTTCATTAAAATGCCGTTAGAGAGCATGATCACTGCTGAATGATCTAATTGTACATCAGCGTGTGATGTTTCCAAGTCCGACTGTGAGTAGACAGCTCCAAGGAGATCAGTCTTACATCTGCTTCACACTGCTGCAATGCTAAAAGCAGCTCCCTATTTATGGTGTTGCACTAAGGCTCTGGAATCTCTCGCACATTTCATACTGTGAGGTTCTACAGTCTGCAGTACAAGTATAGTAAAACCTCGATTTAACGGACCTCGATTTAACGGACCTCGATTTAACGGACCTCGATTTAACGGACAAAATTTTTGATCCATATCAGATCGCGACCCCTCCCGGCTGCCGCCCCGGTCCCAGCCGCTGGCGGGCTGGCTGCTGGCTCCCGGCTGCCACCCCGGTCCCAGCCGCTGGCGGGCTGGCTCCCGGCTCCGGCCCCGATCCCGGCAGCGGGCGGGCTGGCTACCGGCTCCCACCCGTGGGCGGGCTAGCTGCCAGCTCCCGCCCCGATCTCGGCAGCGGGCGGGCTGGCTGCCGGCTCCCGGCTGCCGCCCGGGTCCCAGTAGCGGGCGGGCTGGCTGCCGCCCTGACCTTGTGGCGGGCGGGCTGCTCCTCTGACAGCTCGGTTTTTTTTTAAAAATTAAATAACGGACTTTTGGATTTAACGGACACCCCCTCGCCCGAATTAGTCCGTTAAATGGAGGTTTTACTGTATAAGCATATTATATAGGATGGCTCCAACTAGCAAACCGTACAGAGGTAAGAGGGTGAGGAACAGGGAATCATTTTAATAAATGAGGGAATGTTCAAAGTGGTTAATAGACACTGAGGGACATAACTCTGTTTCAGGTAAAAAGACGGTTTTAGATATTTGTGATTAGGATAACCATGTGGGCTCTTTGCTTTTGTGCTTAATTCTAGAAGATATGCTGTGCTCCAATAGCATCAGTCTGTTGGAATCTGCTGTCAGTGAAAGATCTAAGGAGACGTAAGGAGCCTGCGTCTAATATAATGCAAAGCTGAGCGACAGCGTAGTCTAATAGACTGGGAGTGGGATGGGTTCTAGTCCAAACTCTGCCATTGTCCTGCCACTTGACTTTGGACATAGTTTTCCCTCACTGCTTTCCTCACCTTTTCCCGGCTGGTCTACGTTTGGTAAACATTGCAAGCTCTTCAAGGCAGGGACTGTCTTACTCGGTGTCTGCAAAGCATCTACCACAACAAAGACCTTTATCCTGATTGCACCCTTCCGGCACTACAGCAATGCAAATAATATTAATGCTACTAAGAGTGTGACAAATAGTGCCCAGAACGACATACCTTTCAAAGAGTCTAAAAATAAAATTCTTACATTTATCCAGATGTCTGTTGTTTCTTCATAAATAATAAGTGGCGTAACAGAGTCTGGCACAGCGTCTATTAGTTTCTGTCTTTCCATTGCATCATCTTCTACCGCGATAAATAAAGCTGGGGAGATCAACACTATCTGTAGCCGTGTTTGGGAGCGATCCAGCAAGATTGACCAGGCACTATTGCAGAAAAAATATTAATAATTATGAGTGCATTTTTTCTATGTATTAGACAGATGAGAGAATTTTATTTGACTCTTAACACCAAGCATTTTGGGGGCATCAAGAAGGGTCACTTTCAGATCCAGTTAGACGATACTTTAACTTTGGCCAGGTAAAACAAAATTTCCCCTCTAGCATTTCAAAGAATCACGTCAGCGCTGATGTAGGGGTAGAAGAACTAGTTTTGCCTGATTTCAACCCTACTCAAACCCTGTGGGTTTCAAAGGCTCAACTAGCTCTAATGTTACCAGATTTGGATTCTGCTTAGGGCAGAATGTGGAAAGAGGAGCAAAGAAAAGAAAAATCTAAATGGAAGGAGGAAGTAGAAGTTTGTAAACTGAAATTTAAACGCCACTTGTGAAGATATTTCTAGTCTTCTTGGATATTTAAAAAAAATTATTCTGAAGCTTAAATGGCTCAACAGTGTCCTCTCCAGCAGATCCAATCAGCCTGTTGATAGTTATCCATGCAGCCTTGTTAACATTTCTGTAGGAAGCCAAGCAAACACAGAAAGCGGGTTCCTGTATTTCTTCCATGTAAAAAAACTGTTAAAAGAAGAATGTCAACTTTTGATTCAAAAGGTGGGATAAATACAATTCTTGTGAGTTAGAAACACTGCACCACCTTGTCTTTAGGGTTAAACGTTTCATGCAAATGTAGTTAGCACTTACCATGGGGTTTCTGACCAATGAGTTTGGTCAGCAACAATGGTCCAGCGGTTAAGGTGCTAACCTAGGACTTGGGAACCCTTGGTTCAATTTTCTCCACATGCACAGACTGCCTCTGTGACCCTGAGCAAGTCACTCAGTCTCTCTAGCGCTCAATTCCCCACCTGTAAATGGGGATATCATCACTGCCCTGCCTCCCAGGGGGATCGGGAGCTGTGGTCCCTCTAAGCCACATGGTCACCCAAGAGTCAATCAAATGTCCTGCACATGATTAGCAGAGTCCTGCAATGTGTGTTCAGGTGCCCCTCCCCCAGCTTCTCTGCAGCCACAGTGCTCCTGCCCTCTGCCTTGAAGCCCCTGGCCAGCCACTCCCAGGGTGCTGATGCCAGGGTGTCCCCCTCTCCCCAGCCATGTATCCCATTGCTGCAGAGTGGGGGTGGGGGGGACAGGGCTCAGGAGCGGAAAGGAGCTTCTGGCAGCTGCTGTGGTCTGAACAAGCCTTCTGTTGCCTGCTGCTGTGCTTAAAGAGACAGCGCACGGTTTCTCAGACACAGGCAGCATAACACACAGTCTCTATGTCTCACATACCTATATACACGCACTGTTTCTTTAACACTCACCTCCCAACACATACTTGTGTTGGTGTTGTTACGTTTTGGTACTTTCTGCAATGCACATATATTCTCTGTAATTGTATTCTTTCAAAGGGCTGTTATTTTAGTTTTTGACTGGTCTGTGCACTTCATAATTTTATTTTTCTCTTAAGCTTAAATTTAATTCTTTGAGTAGTGAGTTCTAAAATGGCTAATGTGTCCTGGCTGTGGCAATTATCCCTATAGTAACTTTTGAAAAATACATATATTATATCTACACAGCCGCACATGGTCTCCATATTGGTCCCTGTAACAAAATTCATTCCGCACATGGATGGAAAAAAAAATCAGAGGGTCATTGATTGGAAGGATAAATACATTGAAAAGTCTGAAGTATTACTATGCTGATGGGGTCAGATAAGTACCAGAGACTGATTTGATTCTATTTGATTTTGAAGAAGTGCCCCCGTTCCCTTCACTCAAAACAGGGTAGATCAGTGCATAAACAAGAGCAGGTTTAGGCCAGAGGGAAAGAGAGACCAGAACAGTCCATTTCCAGCTGTATCACCCCAACCCCTGTAAGCAGAGACAGGTTTAACATACGCACTATTTTCCTTCTGGAGTCCATCCAGCTCTTGCAATATACTCTACTCCTTCAAACAGGATCTCGAATGGCTGCACTAGTTCTTTATCCATGACAGCGGCTATCTGTTGAAGAGGACAGTGATTCAGTGATGCTGAAATAACCTGAAAGGTACAGTGTGTGTATGTGTTTGTGTGTGGTATACACACACCAGGTACCTGACACTGATCCACAGATAAACAGTTTTTACAATTGCGCATCAGAGAAGTCTGTTTGCTTTGACGTGAGATTCTAATTTAATAAAAAGTCATAAATGTCAATTAAACGTAGGAAATAAATGAACCTTAAAACTTACTCTCCCGTCAGCATCAACTGTTATTTCAGACATCTTGAAAGTGACCTTTGGATTTGCTGTACCTATAAAACAGACAGGTATTAGCAGTCACACACAAACTGTGCAACAGACAATGGTTTTGGATAATTCCGCAATTCATTTCATATAGAAATGAAAAAAGCGAAGAACAGAACGATCTTTGGCTGAAGAGCCTAAATGTGCTGTCTGTGGCGGGCCCGGATTCAGGTCAAGGAAGAAGTAACAGACACATCTGAGATTTAGGGAGATGGAGTGGATCTGCATAACCTGCTCTCAGAGCAGCAGCTCTCCAGAACACGGGTTGACCTCTTTAGACTTGCAGCTTGATCTTCTCATGCAGTTGTAAGGTAGCTCTCAGCACGCCTGTGTGTCAGTTCTGCCTACCCACCTCCAAATGTCACAGGACTCCAATGCCCAATGAGATTTGTTTCCTACCTTCCTGCTGCAATACACTACCTATAAAAACCCAAGCCTGGCTGCTGGAGACTCTTACTCTTGCCATTCCAGGGGCAGTGACAGGACCACTGGCTAGAGTATTGGGTCAGGAGCACACACAGTCTGTGGCCCGGGCTCTCAGCAGAAAGTGTCTCGTCCTGGAGAGTGCCCAGGAGCAACTCATGCTCCTAACCCGCATGCCACATCACTAGTGCACTGCCAGCAGCTAAATACAACACCCGCCATGAAACCCATGTGATCACTCTGCAGAGTTCACACTGAGACACTGCACCGTGAAACAACGCCACGCTGTCAGATACACGTCTGACAGCAGCTCCAGAGGGAAGACATAGCAGTGTGTTGCCAACCCACAAGAGACCTAGGTTCAGCCATGAACTTAGGACTTACCCCACATTGTGGCTGGAAAGCTGGCATGGCCTCAGGTGAGTAGTTTGACCTCCGTGGAGGCTGCTTCCCCAGCTATATTCAGTCCACAAGCACAGCAGTCAATTAAAGGAGCCACGCAGGCAGCACCATTCATACAACCTTGTCTTTGGAGGCTAGGCTGGGCATTGCCATAAACCAAGAGGAATATGATGGGAGTGTCCCAGGCAATTAGCCGAGGGGGGGGAAGAGGAGAGAAGACAGCAGTCGTCTCACCTGTTTTGGGATATCTAAAGGAATCCGTTCTCCTGGTCTCCAGCATGGGGGATGTGACATGAATAATTTCCACCTCTGACTCATCGTTTTCTTCATAAAGAACCCTAAGAATTTTGCCTCCACTGACAGCTAGAAAGGAACAAATACATTTCACATTCAGCACAGCTGTAACAATATATAATATATATATAATATAATAATAATATATGTACCACACAGAGCAATACTGGTCCTCCGGGACTAGTGGGGGAACTATATTGTATACCACATGCTCCAACTAGTCAGTAAACTGTATCTGAACTTTCACTATGCCAAACAATCTTGAATCTCTTACAAACTCTCTTATCACGTGGGTTAGTAAAAATCTCTTCTTTCCAGGCTGTGTGTCCAGAGCATGAGCTGACCTCTCATGAAAAACAGAGAGAGATTAGCCCCTCTGCTATATATTGTACGTATTCCCCTCCCTTTGTTCTTTTTCTCCAATATTCCTATAGGGACACTTGTCTAAAAGCAAATCGTCATTGCTTAAGAGCTCATCTCCCTCTCTGAGATCATGGTTTTGTCTGGGGCATCATGAGTTAAACAGCAAGCTGTTGCGAAGTTACAGAGGGTCATGCTGCAAAGCCGGCTGAGAAGCAGGAAGTGAAATTAGGCAATGATGCTGGGGTCATTTCCACCCAGTCTGTGACACTGGCAGACCACGCGCCCGCTCATGCCAAGGCCCCAGGCCTGAGTACTGACAAATGTCTAGTCAGAAACCAGCCTTGCCTATCTGTAGGTTCGCATTATCAAATAAAGATTAGATGTTAAATTGATAAGAATGTGTTTAGTATTTTATTAAATGCTTGCAGGATGCTGCATGTATTGTTCTCACTCAACTACACCCTATGTTATAACGCAACAGCAAACATTTGCATTGTATATACCCCTGCAACCAGGTAACCCATCAAATAGAAAGAAGCCTCAAGTAATATAAACTAAGGACTATACCAGGAAAGTGCTAATTCCAGTGCATTTCAAAGCAAGTGATCATTGAGTGTGATGATTGGAGATCAACAACTGTCAATGCATTCCTCACCCTCCCATCACGAATGGAAGAGACCCTAACCAAATTGTCAACTTGTTTTCTGTGAGAAGAAACTACAGTAGACTCTCGATTATCCAGTATTGGGTTAACCAGGACGTCAAAAAAACCCAAACGCATAACTCGCAGGGCCGGCTCTGGCTTTCTTGCAGCTCCAAACACACACAAAAAACCCCACCAGGGTGCAGGGCAGCCAGTGAACCAACACTCCCCCCTCCCCCCTGCAGAGTGGCTGGTGAACCAAACCTCCCTCCCCATATTTCCTATGGATGGTGATTATCCAGGATTTTATTTACCAGGATTATTTTTTCCCCTATCATCCTGGATAATCGAGAGTCTACTGTATAAATACGGACCCAAGAAAAAAAATCTTCATCTTTGGACAGTTAGGATTCTACAAGAGCAGAATAACTGAAGGAGAAGATGGAGATCCCCAGAGTTTTTCTGGGCAGTCCTGAGAGGCTTTTGGGAAACTGGTGGATTCCTCCATCTCTGTTACCATTTGGAATTATAGCGACTCACCTGTGTATATATAAATATTTTACCTCCCTTAACCTCTCAATAACTCACTTCTTTCTCCTAGCTGTTAAACCTTTAGTTAGTTTACTACAGAATTAGCTATAAGCATTGTCTTTTGATGGGATATCTAGGATGCAAACCAACCTGGGTGAGCGACTGGTGTCTTCAGACTGGGCATAACCTAAAAATATTTTCTGATTTTTGGTGTAAGTGACCATTTATCAATAGTTCAGCTTGCCTGTGTGGCAAGCTAGTCTGGAGTGTTTAAAGGGACTGTCTGTGACTCCATTGCAAGACAACTTTGGGAGATTACATTTGGTATTGGGTTGGTGAAATCTAATTATAGAACATACCACCAGTTTGAGGAGTCTGCCCTGTTTTGACAGTCTGCCATGAGGCAGGCACTCCTGGACATGAGCCCCTCCAAAGTGACAACGTTTCATGCCCGTCAGACAGACTACATTTAGCACACTTACTTGGCTCAGCATTTGGACACCACCAGTAGCCAGTGTATCTATCAAATTCCTCCTGAAGCACAAAAGTAGCTACTCCAGCAGATCTGGGATCCTCTTCTAAGTTGGCCAATTCTGAACAGGCAACATGAGAAAGAATTAGCCAAAATCTGGGTTTTTCTGCTGCCACAGCACCTAAAAAACACTCCCAAGTTGTGTTTTCCCAATTGTTGGCCAAACTTACTCCCAGGATAAATTGACTGGAAGAGGAAAACAAGCCTTCCTGCTTTCTCAACTTCCAACCAGTTTCTCAACTTTGAGTAATGAAGAAAATTATACTAATGAAGAAAATATTCTCTTTACACCTGCTAGCTTAACTAAAAGCTAAAGTAATTATGGCAAAAGCCTTCTTGCACAACAGAAACTGAAAGTACTGACACTGGGAAAAACGTAAAAACAGTACCAGCATTCATTCCATCTAAAGTCTGAAAATCATATAGATACTTAATGCGGTGCACGACATTGGGACTTACTTATAAAGCTTGAGTGGACTTCAAAAGTTAAAGATGTTTTTCCTGCTGCTTCTGTATATCATTGAAAAAGCAGCACCCTTAAACTATTTAAAATTTGAGGAGGGGGCATTAATGCAGCATTATTTATTTATATAGATTTTAGGAAGTTAAGGCCTTAACAAAGGTTGTAAGTTTCACATTTAATGGGTTTACATTTAAAAAGAAGAATGTATTTAGCTCTTAAACATAATTCATTTTTGATTGATTTTTATCCATCCTGGAAGTGGGTATTTCCCCTGTTCATTTAACCAAGTCACCCAGCAGTATATCTGTAAAATATAGTTGAGGGCGGAAGCGAAGGAAGAGAAATAAATTATTATCTGAGTGTAGTAACCAGAAAAAATTGTAACAAACAACCACTAAAAAGCGTAGTTATGCTTCTGAGTCAACTCCAAGAGAAAGCATAATAGTGTTATCTGTAAAAATAACCTTGAGCTTCTGCTATCTGTATGTGTTTGAGAACAAGTTCCCAGCTGTATAAGTGTTTACCCCGTCTGTGTAAAAATAAATACATAAAAAACTAAATAAAAGAACTAAAACAAAACTGCGTAATCAACAAGTACTAAACAGCATGTAACCAATCAGCTAGCTGCTTGCAAATAAAATATAAGTATGCATAAAATGCAAATGTGTAACTGTACTTAAACCCATGTTTCGGCCCCTCCCACGGGCCGCCTTACTCTAAACTTCACATAAATGTACTAGTTCCCCCTTCTGCAGTCGTCCTGTGTGTGAAAAGCTCCCACAAAAACAAGACCGAGACCTTCCACTAAACTCATCCACTTTATACAACCACTGTGCGTGTGTATCATCTCTACAAGATTCCCCCAGTGTACCTAACAACAATAACACAGCAGAGCAGAGCCAAAAAAACAACTGTGTAAAGTCTCATCCCTCCCAGCAACGAGATAAAAGTACCCAACAACACTGAGCATGAGGCAGAAGCCAGTGTGCGAGGCAGAAGCACTTTAGATCACTTCCAAGAGCTCTGCAGCATTCCTGGTCACTGGTGGGAATTCTCCTACAGTTCTGCCCAGCTCACGGTGCCTTCATTCTGAAGGAAGCAGTACTGGGAAAAGGAAAAACTTTGGGTTCAACAAGAAAAGTCTCCCCCATGTGTTCAGCGAATGAGCCATCTTGCCAGACTTCATGGACATGGAAGTGATTTGTTCCACAATGCCAGCAAAAGAAACACAAAGAATGTGACATATAGATGGCCAAATTCAGCCCTGGAATAACAGGGCCAACTCTCATGAATTTTAATAGAAACCATTAATGCCAGTGCCAAATTTAGTCTAGAGAATATTTTATTTTTATCTATATCTATATAGATAGATCTATATCTATATAGATATATACACACACACACACAAATTGAACATGCATTACCGTTATGGACAAAGGTTAGCCTCCTTTCTTCTCTGGTTAATATATTCGATATCCAGATGTCATTGCTATGGATAAATGCAATCCAGTTTGGATCAGCTGGGCACAGTTTTGGATCCATCCGTATGTTTGGACAACTGGTCTCCACTAAATTAGGCCTTAAGGGCTGTTGCTGTTTCAAAGAAAAGATGAAATTAGGCAGCAATATAAAACATCAACAGCAGGGGCTGCACTGTGTTATTCTGTTCATCTCCAAAACAGATGAATGGTTTCCATTAAGTACAACTACAAGTGTTACTGGCAGGTACAGTAGCCAACGCCTACTTGCATTCAAATGCTGGGGCTTAGCATGAGGAAACCAATCTTTTCTGACCAAGAAAAACATTGAATACCCACACGCTGTCAGTAGGGAAGCTTCTGCTGCCATGGTACCTACTGAGGGGTTCCACCAATGCCACGCTAACGCCCCAAGACAAGACACCTTTCATCAGTGCTAGCAGAATGTCAGCTTGTTTACGAAGGCTCAGTGCACTTGAAAAAACTGCACCCTGATGGATGACCTGGCTGAAGCCGCAACAGCCTCATCCACTAAACCCACTGAGAATGCAGCAGCCTCCATCAGCTGATATGATTAGACTGACATCAGGCATTTGTTACATTAAAAAGAAATTACTCTGGCTTGGAAGTCGGAGTCCAGCTTCGGCACTTAGGTGGCAGTGACCCCAGCTGCTCTTTCACAAAGTTCTCCTCTCAATTCTTCAGCCCAATCTAATGAGTAGCAACCTTGTAACAAGTAATTTCACGGAACAACTCTTACACTAAATCACAAATCCAGAGGCTGCTACTATGCACATTCCTCTCTCCTCTTCTCCCGTCTGCTCAACATTACTAGCCGTCGACTTTGTGGGATTTCCCTCCCATTTCCAGAACGCATTTCAGTGACCCTCAGCATTATTAGTGCATCCAGAGCGGACTGCTTGATCTACACATCTCATCGCCTCGACTCTTCCTGACACAGTACATTAACCTGAGCGTTAGCAATGTACATGAACTCACAGTAAATCCATGAGGGCCGCCGTCTTTTACATGGTAAATTCCACTGCCGGCCTGAAACAGAAAGGTGCCGCTTTCTCTGTGATAATCGTAAGAGGCAATTCCGACTGTCCCAATGCGCTTTCTCTCTCGCAGTAATTCTTCTTCGCGGGAGTACATCCCGTAGTCTAGGGAAGCCTGAACAGGAAGAGAGAGGAGAAATCATCTGGCTTGCTCTACTTTTTACTTGGTCTTCTCAGGTACAGAAAGCATCTCCTCTGGCACCAAAGAGCAAAACATGGCTGGCTGCTTGAGTAGCATTCTAGCATCTCTAGCAAACAAAGAAACGTGTTAATCCAATGAGAATCCCACTGGCTGCAAACAGCCTGTTCATTCCTGAGTCTCTGTCCTCGTACCAGTAACTCTGGGCCAGGTTCAGATCTCTCATCATTGTAAAGCCGGTTACAATTCTACCACCAATTTAAATGGAGTTAGCTCTAATTTACACCAGGGAGAACAAGAGCAGAGTAAGGCCCTGTCTGAGCAGAAGTCATGCAGATAGAAGAGTCTGATCAGTAGTGCCCTTTTGGGTGGAAAGGGGGTAGGAGCAGATAGGATCCCTTTGGCATTTATGCCTAGTGCTCTGGGAAGTCTCCCTGTAACAGTCTTTGGGAATCTTATTTGAACCAGGGTAACAAACGTTCATGATGTCCCTCATAGATGCAGCCATTTTCTTTGTAGGATCTGCACTACTTTTTCCCAGTGTCAGTGCATAGGCAGACATAGGCCAATTGTGTCTCAGGAGTTTTACATACACCCTTTTGAGACAATGAACAGGAAAAGAGGGAAATGTTCCTTCCTGCTGGGTTCAGATCGGGTTTCTCAAAGGAAGGATGGAAACCAAAAGTGACCTAGGGCTGGCACACACACAAATTGCACTGGTTTGATTTAGGGCTTGCCCACATAAGAAAGTTGCACTTACAGAAATTGAACTGTTCTAAACACAGATAAACTGGCACAGAAAGGCTGTCTGGACACTCTTAGGGCTTGGTTACACTTACATTTTATAGCGCTCTAACTTGCTGGCTCAGGTAAGTGAAAAATCACCCCCCTGAGCACAGCAAGTCTGAGTGCTTTAAAGCGCTAGTGTGTGTGAACAGGCTCCCAGCACTCTGAGTTAATCCCTTCATGTGTGATCACACTCGCACTTCAAAGCGCTACTGTGGGAGCGTTCCCACAACAGCACTCTGAAGTTTTAAGTGTAGTCATGCCCTTAGTTCAAGAATAGCTCATTTTGGTTTCTTTAAAAACCTGCTTCTAATCAATATATGCAAAACCAAAATAGGCTACTCTTACACCAAAATAAGAGCATCCATAGAGCCTGTTAACATCGGTTTAAATTTGCACTGGTGTCATTTAGTGTGACTTTCTTGTGGAGATTTAGTTAGATTGTTGCAAGCTCCAATGTGGACACAAACTGGTTACATTTGTTTTGCTTGCCCTTACAGTTACAAGCTAAACCAATAAAAGCCAGATTTCAATGAATGTAAAGAGTATCCATACAAGATTGCACCAATTTAATTAAATCAGTTTTAAACTCACCCCCCTTTCGTTAAAATTAGGCAACTGTGTGCACTGACCAGGCGCTACAATGAGCAAGTGTTTGGAAATGTCTAGGGAGCTCTAGGTTTACAAGGGAGATTCTGCCTAAGGAGAAAGACACAACCTGGGCAGGAACGGCACTCGGAAAGCTGCACAGATTGGCCAGCTTCGCTTCCAGAGCCCAAAACCTAGTAAGAGTAGGTTTTTGTTTTCAGCAAGTCACGAGCGGGTGCTTTACGCTGTACAGACAAGGTTCACACGCCCGGCATGTCCGGCTGGCAGCTTACGAGGGCCAACGGAGCTTGTTATAAAAGAATTTAAAATGCCTGCGGTGACTAGAGAGGAAAAGTAGAGCTTAACACAGAGTTGAGCTAACTTGAGCCAAGATCCACAGTGGTTAGTTGGGAAGGATGAAAGGACCGGGGGAATTTTTAGTAGGACCTACAGCCTCATGAGGGGGGACAGACCAATAACATCCAGGGTGCTCACATCATAGCTAATGTCACAAGGGCAAGTCCTGCCACTCTTGTCCTGCCACCCTTCCACACCAGAGAGCTGCTGCAGGTTTGCTGAGGGGAAGGACAAAATACAGGGAGACCACATAAGGGGCAAGTACCACCTGTGCACTACTGAGTGTAACTCAAAACTCCAACATGAGGACCAGAAGCAGCTGGAGGATCAAGTATATGGATCAATAACCCCCTCCACTGCATTCCCTGTAGACTACCATAGTCTTGCAGCTGACACAGCAGCCATAAAGTAGTCAGGCAGAGGAGGATTTGGGGGGGAAGGCAAAGGCTGAGACACCTTTAAGTCGACTGGATAGTCAGAAGTCACCTGGACTCACTGGAAATGGGACTTCTACAATAAGTCCCTTGCTCTCCCTTCAGAAAAATTATGGCTACAGATCTGCTGGAAGTTACATGTGGCAACTGCAACCCCCGCAGGGGAAACAGAAACCATCCAGAAAAGGACTTTGTTATGATTTACAAACAGCTATAAAATTCCAAAAGTTGACAAGATCTTTTTGAAATGTAACAGTAAAGAGCTTAGCTAAGCATGAGGGAAAGTAAAAACGTTGGCGACTTTAAGACATTCCCCAGCACAGCCTGTTGGCAATAACTCCAGCTCGCCTGAGCAGCATGAATGCCTGCCACGAGGGAAAGGAGGTGTCATCATGTTCACGTACCTGAAAGAGATCCAAAAGGGGTTTCCAGGAAAGCATTAGGACTTCAGCTTTGTTTATGGTTTTGGGAATTTCCGAATAGAACAGCATGTTCTCCCTGTTCTCGCCAGACATGGCTAGAAAGGAAAAAAGGATTCATTCCCCGTTATTAAAATATGACAAATGCTCTCCTAGGAGTTGATAAAGACAAACCAAAAGACACAACAGCAGCAAGAGCAATTGCCTTCCTAAGGGGGAACCATTGAAAGACTACACATTGGAACCTCACTCACAGCTTATGGGGGGCGGGGAGGGGCACAGCAAGCAGAGGAGGAGGAGGTGACTGTAGGTGAAATTTTGAAACAAGGCACCATACCAAGCCCAAAGGCACGCTGCCACTAGCACACTGAGATTCTCTGGAAAGCGACTATCAGGACCTGTTACTGAGGGACATTTCAAAATCTGGCTCCAGCAGCAGGGCTTCTTAATTATTAAAAGCTCTTTGCTGGATTACAGTCACGCCCCTGGCCTCAAATGGTACATCTACACTGCAGGTGGGACAGCAAGCCTAGGCATACCAAGATAGCTTTGCTCAAGCTTGCTCATTACAAATTGGAGTGTAGCGGCGCTTGCGCAGGTGGTGGCCTGGCTAACTGCCTGAGTACATAGCTAGGATCTGAAGCAGGACTGTACTCAGGTGGCTAACCTGTGCCACTGTGGCTACACTGCTATTTTTAGCAAGCTAGCTCAGCTATGCCTGAGCGTGGTGCAATCCCAGGTCCTGATTGCAATGTAGACATACTTCAAATGAGAGGGTTTCCAGCTACTTTTTCATGGGGTTTCCCCCTCACCCCCAAAAAGTACATTTGTTAGACAAAACAAAATCAGCACCTTTTTAATCTTCAGTGTGTTTTATAACCTTTGGGGCCAACTCCTGCTCCTCCTAAAGTTAATGGGAGTTTTGCCAGTGAGTTGATTAGCAGTAGAATTGGACCTATTTACGAATCACTTTCAATAGAACAGTCACTCTTCTGCCTGAACATTTTTTACCTCCTTTTGTTCAAAGGAGCCCATGAGATTTCTCCAGCATGAAAGAACAATTTCTCTCTTTATTTTGCATTGTTTACTTTGTGTCTAGTCAGTTTTGTGTCACACAGATGCTTTCCCGCTGTTTGTGGGGGGGGTTAACACAGCAACTACAGAGAATATAGAAATACCTTTTAAATATATAAAAGAACGGGATAGTAAAACTACAAGGAGCAGCAGGGTAGGTGCAGGTCCTGACATTACCGTTGGGATCTGTAAGGGTTAAGTAACTACTGGAAAACTTATCATGGTAATAGGGAGTAGGCACTGGCACACAATTTCTTTGCTTGATAGATAAGGTTGCCGTCCCTCTCCCTTCCCTTCGGCTTGTTAAGGACTGCTAAGCATTACAGCTGCATAAGGAATGTAGGTGTCTAAAGAAAACACTTCTCTACTCAAAGGGTAATCTCCCCCTTCCTTCGTTTCCCAGCTACATAGATGAGCTCAGGGTAATCTCCCCCTCTTCCTCCCTTCCCTGAGAACTGCTGATTAAGGGAACCTATGGCTACAATTACTGCAAAGAAATGTATCTTAAAGGTAAAATTGTCTGTATAATATGCTTAACACTATATACAGGGGTGAGTATGTTCATATTCAGTATGTAGCTATTAATATTCATTGTATAGGCTTTCAAAATACTCAATACGGTTTCGGGGGTGTTGTAGAAAATGTAGGTATTTACATACTAAACTTAGATAAAAGGGGTGTGCTGTAACTAATCCAGTGCTTACTCAACAATTGGGTCGAGGGGAACAAGTACTGCAATATAGAAGTCCATTTACTCAATCCGCCTGCTCAATCTTTAACCATTACTTTAAAAGTATTATTATAAATCAGGGATTGGCGACCTTTCAGAAGTGGTGTGCTGAGTCTTCATTTATCCACTCTAATTTAAGGTTTTGCATGCCAGTCATACATTTTAACATTTTTAGAAGGGGACAGACCATCTGTTTCATGTCTTGAATCAGTGTGTGGGCAGACTGCAACCCCATGTGGCACTCCATGGATTTCAATGAGGTTCCACACCAATTGCTAATCAGACTCTAAAGGTACATTTGCACAGGGATAAGAGACACACAGTAGCAGACAGCTGACATGGGCTTGTCGGGATAAAAAACTTGCTGTTTGGACTTTTGGCATTGGATTGGAGCCCAAATGTTTACACAGCAGGTTTTCAGCACTGGAGTTCGAGCTCCGCGAGCTTGAGTCAGCGGACCCAGGTCAGCCGCAGGTTTTTATCTCCATGTAGACCTTCCCAAGAAGCAAGCACTGGAGTTAGAATTCAGCTCTGGCTCCCTATTCTCTGAACAGGGCTTCACCTCTCCCCGTAGACTGGGAGTTTTCATGTTTACTACTCTGCATTTGGACAGAAACATTCAGAAACCACAAAACCTGCTAAGCCTCCCTCCCCTCCCCCATCACCTGCAGTATCTTTCACACTACAAAATCACACAGAAGTACTAAAATTGGCACAGCATTGACTTAGAACGCCAATTTTACCCAATTTGAGTGAACCACAATTAGTAAAAATGAGTGAGAGGTGAGGAGAAGAGGCCAAGAATAACAACTTGAATACATCCATTCACTAGTGCTGTGGTTCCCAAACTTTAACAACCCATGAACCCCTTTCACTAAAATGTCAAGTCTCGCGAACCCCCTCCTAAAAATGAATATTTCCAGGGATTTTCTCCTTTACCTGAGTATAAATTATAAAAGCAGTGATCTTGGAAATAGAAAATTTGTTTTTATGACTTGCTTATTACACACTATTTATTATTCATTATTATGGCATTTTTATTACATTATGAAAATGGCAACACTCTTCCAAGATCTTGTATCACTTTGAATAAGCCTGTTATAAGACAAGGCTTCTATGTTTCATCAAGGAGTATCGGATGTGGAAGAGCATGAAGGTATTTAAGAAGCCAATTCAAAGAGATCCTCCTACACGAGCATTCAGGTCTTGAGCAGTCCAGGCAAACAAACAAAGCTTAAACTTGTTCTTCATAATTTAAAAACAACACTAGCAGCCTATTTCATTTTAAAAACAGCAAAAAATATCCACCTCCCTTTCATTTCATAAAAGGAGTCTTGAAGTTTCAATCTCCTCAGTGTGATAGATATGCTTGCTTTGATCTGCTTCGCTCTTGGAAGTCCCCAAGGCTGCTGATCCTGTGCTTCCTGGGGTCCCTATGGACAGCTCTGTCCGCCACTAGGGAATTTTTTCATGAGAACCCCCTGTAACATTTCGTGAACCCCTAGTGAAACCACTGCACTAGAGAAGCCAAAGTTAACTACAGGAAAAACAAAGAATTTCATTTGTGTAAATATATATGCCCCTATTTCTGCATAGCCTCCCAGCTATCTATACAGTGCCCCTGGAAAATAAACTCCATCTGCAACAGTGGCATTGAGGTGTCTGAAAATTATGCTTATAATTTCTCTTTTTAGGAGGCTAACATGCAGATATGTTCTTTTCCCCTTCCACCAGGGTGCAAGCAAATAGGTAAAACAGATCAAGTTTTACCAGTGTTTGGGGGGTTTGGGGGATCAAACTTATTTTCAGTAGAATCAAGTCCATAACAATGAGCGACATCAACCCAGAAAGACCTCCACAGGCAGCTACTCTGTCTCTCCAGCTAGTGCATGGCTGTTCCCGAAAGCTAGTGGATGGTTGTTTTTAATTCTTTGTCCAGTTCTAAGAGTCCCAAGTAATGATGTTTCCACCCCTCCCCCCACTTTTCTTTTGGAGATTTCCCCCCCCACAAATGTTAGGGCCTGAAAGGATCAGGACGATCAGTTCATCTGACCGGCAATTCTAGCATCGAGCCCATAATAAGCCCTTCTGGTTTTGCGGTCCAATACATCTTATTCACAGGAAGAACACTAAAACCACCGCTGAGGTTGTCTGGGTTTGGATTAAGATATGGGTCACGCTAGCAACTTACCCAGGTAGTAGATCCTATCTGAATGGGGTCCTTCAGGGTCATTTTTCTTCACAAACATGAAATCATGAGGAGCCTTGGCCACCATGTAGCTATGGTATTTCCTAGTGTCTGTGAGCAGTTTTTTCAGCTGATTCCAGGAATATCTCTCGACATAGAAGGGTTCCAGCTTTGGCTGCTCCTCTGCCTCCGCATGCTCCTCGCTCTCCGACGTGCCAAAGATTTCGAGACCCAGCTGTTCAGTTTCCATGGCTGCTGCCATGTTGCATGTTTCTGGAAGAACGGGACACAGGGGACGCTTGAGACAGCTGCCTTTTAGCGTGCTACAAATCGACTCCAACAAAGAAATAAGCCAGTGAAAACAATACAAGCAAACTGCTATCTCAATACAGGTTTTAAAACAAAGAGATTTTTATTTTGGAAAATACCTTTTCTTCATTCAGGCCCAAACTTTTAAGAATGAGCTGTGGGAATGGGATTAAGAACTTTGCAGATCAATGTATATTTTATATGAAGTTTTCTACTGTTGTAAAATAGCTGCTTCCTCTCATTTTACAGAGGACGTACAATGATTCCTTGGTTCTTCTTTGTTAAATCGTGCAGGATTACTTTTCTCTGTCATTATCCTGCATATGTAACCTACCTTTATAGTATAAGCCTATACTACAACCAATGATGACTAAGGTGGTGCAGCCGTCAGGGGGGAAAGTTTCCCGATACTCTATATGGAGCCATCCAACTGTGCACAGTTGACCAATGCAACCACATGACCTTATTAACATTGTTGTCCTCTTTGCATTCACTTGAGAAGGCTTCTTTCAAGTTAGACTGTAAGCTCTTCGGGGCAGAGATCAGGTCTACTTTTGTGTAGAACAACCTGATACTAACTGGGGCCTTTGTGCACTGCAATACTGCTACGGCTAAACAACAAGGATGCAAATATTACCGCAACTGTTGACACTCAGGTTCAATATTCCCTAGACTCAAGAGAGTGCCGTGCAATTGTGTTATTAAGTTCCAGTCGAGCAATGTGAGCATCCAGCACGAAGCCCAACTCTTGTATTGTGTTTTCCTAGAGATCCATTTCAGAAATTAACAAATTGAGCTATTAATGTTCAGTTTGCCAGGATGGAGAGCCATCAGCATGGAAACGGAATTGCTTGTTCGCTCCTAGAGGAGGTCCCTTCAGTGCAGAGGAAGGTGAGGGGGGGGAACCATAGGGAAGATGGTGTTGCTATTAAATGTTACGTACCTGTTCTAGGGACAGAGAGGGCTCCAGTGTCCAGGAGCGTCAGTCCAGCACTTTACAAAGGCACTAAAACAAAAATAAATAAAATACTTTATTTTATAAAATGACTGCCATGTTACTACAAGTCCCAGCTCTACCACATAGCCACACAAGTCCAAGCTCCCAGGCAACTATAATACACACACACATTAGTGCGCCTGACATACACAGCAACAACGTACAACGGGTGAGCTGAATAACAACTGGAGACCAGGCAAAGTAGCTGGGTGTGACCTCAACCCCAGCCCATTTTAATACAAACAGCTAAAATTCAGGGACCTGGGGAAAAAAAGTTCCAGTTTGGACCCATCTTTGCATAATAATCACTATCTAGAGCTTATCATCCGTAGAGCTCAACGTACTTTACAAAGGAGGTTAGCATCATTATCCCCATTTTACGGATGGGAAAACTGAGGCACAGGTTGAGGCAATGACTTGCTGGGACTAAAGCCCAAGTTTCCCAAGTCTCAGTTTCCAGACACTAGGCCGCTCCAAATAAATCTCTGCCCTGTTTCTCCTTTGTCCAGGCCATTTACAACGTACAAAAGAGATAGCAGAAATTAAATGCTTCATCCATCACAATCAAAGCACATTTGGATCAGTGTCCAAGAATCTTACCCAGGTTAAAGTAATGCTTTGCTCCTAACCTCACAGAACTTAAGAGGTCAGACCTCACACTTGCATCAGAAGCCTCTTGTATATTTTGCAGAGTCCAACAAAATTATTCCTGGTTATTTCTACCCGCCTACCTGGCTAGGTTTCCAAAATTCTGGAGTGTTTTCAACCTACCCATAAAAAGCAGCAGCAGCTTTTAACAGGCAGAGAAGCATGAAAAATGCCTACCCACATAAAAAGCTGAAATCAACGGGATTTTACATAGGTGCAGGGGTCTGCCCACGCACAGCTGAATCTGAATTACAAATGTCATCAACTCCTTTCACTTGGTTGACACTCTCGGATGCCCCCCGCCTTCTTTTCACCCCCTCTCAAATATATTTAGGACATCAAAATAACACTCATTTAAGCCCACTTAATGGCATGACTGCATCCTACACAGAGGATGGAGAGGTAGTGAGGGATTAGATGCCCACCTTTGTGTCTCCTCATTAACCACCACAGAACAATATCTTATGAATAACATCCTGTGGAGTGGCTTAGCTGTGCAAGTGTCAGGCAGGTCACGTTTTAGCGCTGGCTGAACACCCATACCACAGCCAATTAGGAAGACATATTTTCTTGTTACAGCTACAACTCCTATACCATTCAAGTGCATTAGAAGTCAAGAAAGGATGTTGCAATCGGAGAGGAAGTTGGAGTATGACCCGCTGAAAACAAACAGCTTCCAAGTCTGTAAGAGTCAGGGATCTAAGGCATGGCTGGCCCTGAAAGATGCCAGGCAAAGGCAAAAGGATCACTTCCTCTTTTGGAAAGGGAGGCAGAGTTGCTTAGAAGATAGAGACTGGGCTGAGAGGCAGAAGATATGGATTCTATTCCAGACTTGGATGCTGACCTGCTAGGTGGACTCTGGCAAGTCACTTTCCCCACCTTGTGCCTCAGTTTCCCCACCCGTAAAATCAAATCTTACCAATCTCCTTTGTACAGCACTTTGAGACATATGGATGAGAAGGGCTGTACAAGAGCTTATTAATATTACTTTGCTGATTCTTAATTAATACCCTCCCCACCCCCTGATCTCTCAATATATTAAGGGGAACATAGAGAAAGGCTATGATAACTGCTTTGGAGAGTGTGAAGAATATGAGATACCTAAATGGAAGGCCTGAAATTTTTCTCCCCCCACCGTACTTTAAATATCCCTAATGTTAAGTGGAGCATGAGTGGGGTGACTGGTTTCTCTGGAGGGTACTGACCCAGGTAGAAGGAGGCTCTGCCCAAGCCCCACTGCATTTTAATCTCAATCTTTGAACTCAGTATTCCCAACAGCTTTCGCACCTGGCAGTGCTGTATGTTCAAACGTGCCAATAGGGGCGTTCTGGATTGGGGATATTCAGAGTAAGACCCATCTGGGGAGGGGTCCTGCATGTGAGTGGTATGTCTGGGGAGGGCAGAAGTGGGTTCATGCATGCGGGGCACAAGCGTGTGTGTGAGGGAAGGGAAACATCCCCCGTGTGGGCAGGGAGACCATTCCTGCAGATAAGTCCCTTGGCGCTATAGAGGGTATGAGAGTCCCGCAGATAAGGGCATTACGGGAAGAGCCCTTTGGAGGAAAATGGGGAGGAGAAGTTATTACAAAAGACTTTACAGAGGCAGAGGGGGAGGGAAAGTATGGAGGCTAGTGCAGGACCGGCAGTGGGGAGCAGATATGGGGTGGGGGGGGAAAGATGTATGGAGCCCTGAAGGGTTGAGGAGACAAAGTGTGGGAAGGTAGCAGGGAAGGCACAGAGGAAGCCCATCCATGGGTGTGTAGCCCCACTGGGGAAGGAACACAGGAGCTGTGTACAGATGTATAGATTTACAAGGCTGTGTATGTGGGGAGCACAATGATTGTGTGTAGCGCTGAGGAGGGATGGGACAGAGGGAGCTTGGGGGGGGGAGCATTCTCAAGGTAAAGAGAAGCACGTGTTGTGGAAGAGGGGAAAGGGGAGCACTGGCTTTGGGTGTGTAGCCCTGCAGGGTGTGTGTGGAGGGAGTGAAGGCTGTGTGTGTAGCCCAGCCCTGCAGGAGTCGTGGAGGGGGGGGGGAGCACTAGCTGTGTGTGTAGCCCTGCAGAAGCAGGGGAGGGGGCTGTGTGTGTGTAGCCCTGCAGAGGGACTGTGGGGGAGCATTTGCTGTGTGTGTAGCCCTGGGGAGCACTGGCTGTATGTGTGTAGCTCTGCAAAGGCGGAGGGGGGGGGGGGAGAGAGAAACACTGTTTGTATGTGCGTATGTCTGTATAGCCCTGCAGAGGGGGAGGGAGAGCTCTGGCTCTGTGTGTGTAGCCCTGCAAAGAGGGGGGGCGGAGAAATACTGGCTCTGTGTATGGAGCCCTGCCGAGGAGGCTGGGGGGGAGCACTGGCTGTGTGTGTGTGTGTGTGTGGCCCTGCAGAGGGGATGGGGGGGGGGACACTAGCGGTGTGTGTGTGTGTGGCCCTGCAGAGGGGATGGGGGGGGGACACTAGCGGTGTGTGTGTGTGTGGCCCTGCAGAGGGGACTGGGGGGGGACGACGACACACTGTCGGTGTGTGTGGCCCTGCAGAGGGGACTGGGGGGGGGGGACACTAGCGGTGTGTGCGTGTGTGGCCCTGCAGAGGGGATGGGGGGGGGACACTAGCGGTGTGTGTGTGTGTGTGGCCCTGCAGAGGGGATGGGGGGGGGACACTAGCGGTGTGTGTGTGTGTGGCCCTGCAGAGGGGATGGGGGGGGGGGACGGACACTAGCGGGGGGGGGTGTGGCCCTGCAGAGGGGATGGGGGGGGGGGACACACACACTGTCGGTGTGTGTGGCCCTGCAGAGGGGATGGGGGGGCCACTGGCGGTGTGTGTGTGTGGCCCTGAAGAGGGGATGGGGGGGGGGGAGTTGCAGCCCTATCGGGGGCAGCGCTTGACTCTGCCCGTAGCCTGCGGGGGGGGGTCGGGCTCTATGGGGGGGGGGGGATACGGAGTCAAGCTGCAGCTCTAACGGGGGGGGGGGGGCGCCGGCCCTGCGGCGGGGGTCGCTCGGAGGGGGGGGCGCCGGCCCTGCGGCGGGGGTCGCTCGGAGGGGGGGGCGCCGGCCCTGCGGCGGGGGTCGCTCGGAGGGGGGGCAGCGGGGGTCGCTCGGGGGGGGGGCGCCGGCCCCGCGGTGGGGGTCGCTGGGGGAGGGGGATACCGGCCCTGTCGCCACGGTGAGAGGCGCGGCCGGCCCGGGGCCCGGCTCCCCCGGCCCGTTACTCACCGCGCGGCGGCGGCTGGCGGCTCCCGGCGGGGGTGGCTCTGCCCGCGGGCCCGGCCGCCGCGGATGGCCCGGACTGGGGGCGGCGAACGCAGCCGGCGCTTCCGTTTCCTCGAGTCCCCGCGCCGCGGAGCCGGGACACCGCCCCCGGCAGGGGGGGAGGAGGCGCTGCCGGCGGCGGCCCCACCACAGCCCGCCAGGGGCAAGGCCCAGGAGCGGGGCGGGGGCCCCGGGTGGGCCTCCCGCCGCATGAGGGGTCGGGGGGGGGGGCAGATAGAGTGACACGACCCCCCCCCCAGAGCAGGGGTAGCCCCCCATCTCGGATCCGGGTCCACAGGGCAAAGTCCAGGCCCAGCTGCCAGGGACCCTATTACCAAATAATAGGGATGAAAACGACTACAACAGACCCCCCAGCAAACGGGGGGGTCCCAAGGAGCGGCCACCCCTCAGGAAAGATCCCGGAGTGGCTGTGGGATCCTTCTCCGAAAACAACCCCTCCATGGGCAGCGGTGGTTCAAAAATCACACGAAACCTTGGGAATCGTTCAGAAAGGGATAGATCAGAAGAGAAAATATGTTGCCTCTGTATAGATCCGTGGTACCCCCACATCTGGAATACGGCGTGCAGATGTGGTCCCCACTGCCGGTCCTGCACTAGCCTCCATACTTTCCCTCGAAGAGATCTATTGGGATTGGAAAAGGGCCCCAAAAATGACTACGGGGATCAATAACCGCCCCTCATACCGGAGCCATTCCAGACTGGGACTTTTCAGCTTACTGGAAAAGAGACGATTTACCCTCCCATGAGAGGACAAGAAGCACTGGGCTTAAATTGTAGCAAGGGAGATTGAGGTTGGGCATTAGGAAAAACTTCCTGTCAGGGTGGTTAAGCGCTGGAATAAATTGCCCAGGGAGGTTGTGGAATCTCCATCATTGGGGGGTTTTGAGAGCAGGTTGGACCAACACCTCTCAGGGATGGTCTCTAGATAATATTTAGTCTTGCCTTGAGTGCAGAGGACTGGACTAGAAATCAGCGGTCTTCAAACTTTTTCCTCTGCGGCCCCTTTTCGTGGAGGAAAAAGTCACACGGCCCCCAGGGGGGTATGTCCGCCTAAATGCTGCCGCAGAAAGCGGAAGCTTCCGCTTTCGGCAATGGCATTTTGGCGGTACTAAAATAGACCGCCTGGGAGTTTGGCAGTCTCCCGGGCACGATGGGGGGCGGTGCCAGGGTCTCGCGGACCCCCGGGGGTGGTCTTGTGCACCCCAAGGGGTGCACACACCCCAGTTTGAAGACCACTGGACTAGATGACCTGTCAAGGTCCCTTCCAGTTCTGTGATTCTTCTATGATTCTATGACCAAGGGGGATATGATAGAGGTCTATACAGTCATGACTGGTGAGGAGAACATAAATAAAGAAGTGTTATTTATGCCTTCTCATAACACAAGTGCTAGGGGTTCACCCAATTAAATTAATAGTCAGCAGCTTTAAAACAAACAAAAGGAAGTATTTTTTCACACTGCACACAGTCAACCTGTGGAACTCTTTTCCAGAGGATGTTGTGAAGACCAAAACTATAAGAGGGTTTGAAAAAGAGCTAGATAAATTCATGGAGGATAGATCAATCAATGGCTATTAGGCAGGATGGGCAGGGATTGTGTCTCTAACCTCTGTTTGCCAGAAGCATGGAATGGGTGACGGACTGGATCACTTGATGATTCCCTGTTCTGTTCATTCCCTCTGGGGCACCGGCCACTGGCGGAAGACAGACTGCTGTTTGGTGGGTGAAAATTAACACCCTGTGTCAGCTCAGGCTCAGCTTTTTATACCAAAAGCTCTTCCTTTGGTGGCGTTTCTGGAAAACCCAGTTTGACTAATTACCCCAGGGGCTGTGCTGCTCCCAAGTTGTTTTCAAGCCCCAGATTACTACTACAAACAGGGGCATTAGCTGGGAAGGGACGTAGTACCCTGATCTTGTAACCAGCTCAGGAGCAGCACAGCCCTGGTTAGTCAAACTGGGTTTTCCAGAAACTCCACCAAAGAGCGAGCTTCTGGTCATAAAAAGGTTTAAGATTAGCACCCATGTTAGGCAGCAGGATTGTCCCAGAGGGTCCCCAGACCTTACAGAAATGTCAAAAAGTCTTTGGATTAGTAGGACCCCATAAGACTGATAGGTGACCTCTGGTGAGCTTTTAGCAGGCATATAGGAACTATTATTGTCTTTAAAATAAATATACTTTGCTGAGAAAGAGCTTGTGGGCACCCTGAAAAAGAGCACAGCTATGTGCTAGCCTTTCAGCGTACTGGCTTGCTGGGGTATTCAGGGTAAGATAAGGAGCTGAGCAGACTTCAAGCCCCCATTCAGAAGGGAATGAGGCAAAGGTCCCAGCTCAGAGACAGGTGACAGCTGGAGACCTGACGGGGCATTCCTGGGGTGGACCACGGGGAGGAGATGGAGATGCAGTTACCCGGAAACTGTGACACTCACAATCTACATTGCTCCACGGCTTTCAGAATATTATGGGGCATTTCCCCCATCTCCAATTTATGGGAAATTTCACTCCTTAATCAACAATGTCTTTAAGAATCAGTTTAGTTTCTATCCCTCTTGGCTGTCTCACACAAACAACAAATATTTTTTGTACTACTAAACCTGTAGCCTAGGAGTTAAATGGTACATATTTGGCAGGTGTAAAAAAATAAAATAAAATCCCAGGCCTGGATTTTCCCCCCAAGAAATGTATGTCTTGTATGCCCACCCCTCTCCTGGACAGTCCAAATATATGACATCTGCTATTCCTTCAAAGGAATAATATACACCAGCTTACCACCCTAATGGAGTTATTCAGACACATTAACTTAAAACACACTGGATTAGATAAAACAATAAAAACAAGTTTATTAACTACAAAGATTTTAAGTACAAGGAATGAAGCATAAAAGTCAGACATGGTTACAATAAAGATAAAAATGCTCTCCAGCACCCACCTTAACAAAACAACATTAGATTCAAAACAGCAGATGGCCTTCTCCAGCTAGGAAGGACATCGATCCAACCCACAGCACTGTCTGAAACTCAGGAGGACTTGGTGTTTGTGCCCTCAAGACACTGCTGTGCCTCAGAGGATTCAGAGAACTCAGTCAGGATCTGCACAATTGTATCCAAAACGTGGCACTAACGTACTTCACCAAGAGAAAAACCAACTCTGCGGCTAAGTGGTTGCCGCCAGGTTTAACCAGGCTATCAACTCCCTGGGGCTGCTGCAGGGGAGATGGAGAAGGCTCTCTCCACCTCCATCATAGCCACAGCTTCAGAAAGGTCACATGTGGCAACTCGGTCTCAAGTGACACCACTCAAACTGCGTCCCTCTCCCTTCATCCGCCACGGCACATCCCTAAGCAGAGGTGACCTATATGGGTGAAGCAAAGGGAGAGGTCAGGCAGGAACCATTGTACTGATGGGCAAGGGCATAAAGATTACAGTGAAGAGTCCTGTGCGGCCTTTAATGTGTTGGTCCAAGATGAGATGGGAAATCTCTACCACCTTGTTCCAGGCACTGTCATGGAATCAGAAACGGAAGAGACCTCAAGAGGTCATCTAGTTCAGTCCCCTGCACTCATGACAGGACTAATTATCTAGACCATTCCTGACAAGTATTTGTTCAACCTGCTCTTAAAAATCGCCAATGATGGAGATTCCACAACCTCCCTAGGTAATTTATTCCAGTGCTTAACCACCCTGACTGGAAGTTTTTCCTAATGTCCAACCTCAACCTTCCTTGCTGCAATTTAAGCCCATTGTTTTTCTTAACCTCTGAGGCCAGGACAAGAAGCAATTTTTCTTCCTTCTCCTTGTAACAACCTTTTACATACTTGAAAACTGTTATGTCCCCTCTCAGTCTTCTCTTTTCCAGACTAAACAATTTTTTAATTTTTTTCTAGCTTCCTCATAGGTCATGTTTTCTAGACCTTTAATTATTTTTGTTGCTCTTCTCTGAACTCTCTCCAATCTGTCCACCTGCTTCCTGAAATGTGGCATCCAAAACTGGACACAATACTGCAGCTGAGGCCTAATCAGAGCAGAGTAGAGCGGAAGAATTACTTCCGTATTTTGCTTACAGCACTCCTGCTAATTTATCCCAGAATGATGTTTGCTTTTTTTGTAATTGGTACACGTTGCCTTATATTTAGCTTGTGATCCACTATGACCCCCAGATCCTTGACCAAAGTACTCCTTCCTAGGCAGTCATTTCCCATTTTGTATGTGTGAAAGTGATTGTTCCTTCCTAAATGGAATACTTTGCCTTTGTCCTTATTGAATTTTATCCTATTTACTTCACACCATTTCTCCAATTTGTCCAGATCATTTTGAATTTTAATCCTACTCTTCAAAGCACTTGCAACCCCTCCCATCTTGGTATTGTCCGCGGGACCCCACTCGTTATGACCTTCCAGTCTGACTGAACCATTGATTATTCTTGGGGAACGGTTTTCCAACCAGTTATGAACCCACCTTATAGTAGCTCCAACTAGGACGGTTGTATTTCCCTAATTTGCTTATGAGACGGTCATACAAGGCAGTATCAAAAGATTTTACTGTCAAAAGCTGGCACCAGAGTCAGGTGGGGAACCAAAAGTCACCTGGGATAGTCCCATGGTGGCCACAAAGTCCTGAACTGGGCCAGAATGGTGCACTGCACAGACACCCAGCAACGCCAGAGCAGCCAGAAATCTTATCAGTCCAGTTAGCCTCCTCCTGGGGCATCTGTGCCATCAACGCAACCGGTGTCCACACCCCTTGTCCCTGCCACACCAAGCACTGGTGCTGTCCATAGCCCCTCTATTCCCTGCACCAGCGCTGCAGTCCTTAGCCGGGATGAACCAAGCCCTACTGCACTGACTAACCCCGCTGCACCGTGCACGGGTGCGACCCCTGGCCAGCTGCACCGTGCACGGGTGCGACCCCTGGCCCGGCCGCACCACGCCCAGGCTAGGACGGACGCAGCCCGCTCCTGGGCCCAGCCCCACCGGGCACCTGACTCGCGGAGCCGGGCGGGAGGGGCCCGCGGCAGGGCGCGTGCGCAGGGGCCCGGGAGCTGGGCGAGCGCCGCGCGGAGCCGTGGGAGCCCGGCCTGTCCCCGCCATGCAGAGCCGGAGCCTGACCCCGCACGTGCGCTGGGCGCAGCGGCACCACGCGCTCTACCTGCGGGTGGAGCTGAGCGACGTGCAGGTACCGCCGGGCCGCGCGGGGCCCCTCGTGCAGGCGGAGTGTGGACACACCGGGGGGAGGGGCCGCGACACCCCCACCCCACCGAGTCCCCGTCCCGTGCATGGGAAATGCCGCCCAGGGAGACCCCCCCCAGCTGTACAGCACCCCCCCCCCCCGTACAGTGCCCTCCCCCAATCCCATGCGTGGTGTATAAAGCCCAGGGAGACCCCCCCCCCCAGCTGTACAGCACACACCCCCCCGTACAGTGCCCTCCCCCAATCCCATGCGTGGTGTATACAGCCCAGGGAGACCCCCCCCAGCTGTACAGCACCCCCCCCCCCGTACAGTGCCCTCCCCCAATCCCATGCGTGGTGTATAAAGCCCAGGGAGACCCCCCCCCAGCTGTACAGCACACCCCCCCGTACAGTGCCCTCCCCCAATCCCATGCGTGGTGTATACAGCCCAGGGAGACACCCCCCCAGCTGTACAGCACCCCCCCCCCCGTACAGTGCCCTCCTCCAATCCCATGCGTGGTGTATAAAGCCCAGGGAGACCCCCCCAGCTGTACAGCACCCCCCCCCCCCCCCGTACAGTGCCCTCCCCCAATCCCATGCGTGGTGTATACAGCCCAGGGAGACCCCCCCCCCCCATGCACAGCAACCCTGGGTGACACTTCTGTCCCATGCATGGTGTAGACAGCCCAGGGGAACCCCCCCTCCTTGTACAGTGCCCCCCCCATCCCATGCATGGTGTGTACAGCCCAGGGAGACCCCCCCCTCCTTGTACAGTGCCCTCCCCCAATCCCATGCGTGGTGTATACAGCCCAGGGAGACACCCCCCCCCCCCCATGCACAGCATACAACCCTGGGTGACACTTCTGTCCCATGCAATGTGTAGACAGCCCAGGGAGACCTCCCTCTCCTTGTACAGTGTCCCCCATCCCCTGCATGGTGTGTACAGCCCAGGGAGACCCCCCTCTCCTTGTACAGTGCCCCTCCATCTCATGCATGGTGTAGACAGCCCAGGGAGACTCCTTCCTGAAACCAGGTCCACCATCTCATGCCAGGTGCATTAGGCATTTGGCTCCAACAAAAAGGCTGTAGAACCACAGGTGTAACCGCTAACTTGCACACTTTTCTCTGGGGCTTTTCTGGGTCAGATTCTGAATCCCCCTCCATTGCCACAATCCTGGCCTTAAAACAGTTTGTTTGAAACGGGCACACGCCTGCCACCTAAAACATCCTCTCTTTCCACAGAGCCCTGAGATCACCATTACGGACAACGTGCTCCATTTCAAAGGTAGGCGATTACCTTGGTTTTAAATTTAGGAGCATTCCTGACCCCCCTGCGTAGGGGTGGGCTCCTAGCAACATGCAGCCTAGCTGGACGGAGGGTAGGATTGCCAAGGGGATTACTGGCCACAACTTTTTGAATTTCTTTTCTCGGTCACAATGATTTTGGACCCCTACAGTCGCCCAGAGGAGCTTGAACATCAGAGCCTTCAGGCGGAAGTGTAATACAATACAGCTGGAGCTGGTGGTTTGGGGTTTCAGATAAATGTTCTAGGTCTAGCTGGAGTAGTTGATAGGATCGTCACTCTTGGTAGGTGGTCATATTTAATTTAAAAAAAAAAGCATCACATTTAAAGATCAGCTGATTTTCCATGTGTCTTTCCCCACACTTCACATTGAAAGCAGTATTCTTGGCACAAAGACCTTGTGTGCAAATACTGTCAGGTTTTGGACCAGGACGTAAAATTCAATTTGAAAGGTAAATAGATTCCTTTGTAAAGACGTTTTGTTTTGACTGAGCAGTTTAACCTTAAGGAACTGAGTTTGCTGTTTTGTTTGTCAGGTTAGTGCTAGGAACATACTGTTGCTTTTTTTGCATTAGGAATCTATTGTGCGTCCTTCACACTGCATCCTTGAGCCTGCAGACCACTCTCGTGGCCCTGAAGCATATGGTAGAGAAGTAATGTGTTGTCTTAGATTGTATCGAGCTTTATGCGGGCAGGATTATTGTACAATGGCACCCTTTAAAATTGCATGTTTTTTTAATGAGCCTGCTGGCTTTTAGAGGATTTTATGGGGGAAGGACCAGGCTTTGTTAGGAGACTGATGAATCCTGGTGCATTTTAGGGATTTCACCATTGGATCTTAAGCTGGGCAGCTGATCCTTTTCTGAGTTGCTCCCCTTGGGTGGAACTTGCTCCTCCCAGAGTCTCATCCATTCCTGCCTGTGAGCATCTCAGCAAAGGATCATCTGCCCAACTTAAGATGCAATGGTGAAATCCCTAAAATGCACCCTCCCCCATAAGGCACTCTGTGCGTTTTTAAATGTCACTTTGTTCAAAGTGAATGAAATTCTAAAAAGCTATGACGCCGTCTTTGCATGTCCATTATTAAACAGTTTGATCATGCGGCACATTGGGGAAGGGGAGGACACTGTAAATATAATCATTCAGTGTTTGTTTAAAGTACAGTTTGCAGACGGTGTGCGGTGGTGGTGGGGACACATCAGGATCTCACTGATTGTTGCTCCTTTTCTTATAGCCCAGGGTCATGGTGCCAAGGGGGACAATGTATATGAATTTCAGCTTGCGTTTCTGGAACCAGTCAACCCCCACGTATGTATTTTTTTTCCTTCTATGTTTTATAAAAGAAAAGTATTACTGTTTAACCCCCCGGGAAATGGCTCTGCCTTAAATCTCCTAGGATGCTATTTAGGATTGTTGCTTTGCTTCCTGATGCTATAACAGACGATTTTACTAATGTTTAAGGTTCTAAATGCTGTACATGTTCAATACCCTGTCTTTGAGCCTGATTCCGCAGCCTTTACTCTCACAAATCTAATACTGCTCTCATAATGTGGGTTTACAGGACCATGGCTTTAAATTATTTACAGAAGCGAGCTGGTGGGTAGCGTAAAAATTTACTGGAGCAGTAAAATAGAGAATCTAGCAGGTTTTCTGAATGAAACATCCCTGATTGGGGAAAATACCGTCCGCTGTTAAGTTAGCATATGTGACATGCAGCCTCTCTGAAATAAATCAATAACACAGCTTACATATTCTGTGACCTTGCTAAAAATCTTGACGTGCTCTCATCACTTGTACAAATTATTCAGAATCCCAGTACGAACAAGTTGCAACTCTCTTACTGTGAAGCACTTTCCTATTTCCTGTCTTATAACAGGAGAGAGGCTGATTGGGAAGATTGACCCTTCCTGGCACTCCAAAGATCTACCTGTCCTTTTAGCTACAAGGGGGACCTGCAAAACTGATCTTCACTCCCAGTGGGGAGCAGCTGTAGCAAGACCTGTCCTGTAACTGACCGGGCTTTTTTTATTTGCCCCTTAGGAATAGCTGCAGTTAATCTGGGAAATTCTGCCTAATCGTTCCTTGGGGTAGATAGAACTTCCCTTCTTATGTCGCTGAGCAGAGAAGAAAGGAGAGAAGTCACTTCCCTTGAAATGCAGAATTTAACTCCTCTCTGGAGGGGGGAAACTGCTGAATTCCAAGGGACTTGCCAACCCATCAATATTGAAGTGAAGCTTTGCAGTTAAAGCAGCAAAAAAATTCTTTGACTTACACTCCATCTATAATCAGAGTTCCAGGCCTTGCCTATCCAAAGATTTGCAACAAAATAACAAAAGAATTAAAATCGATCTAGTTAGTTATTGTGGTGCCTGGGTACTCTTCGTGCAGAATAAAGAAGTGTTGATCTATTTAACTGAAGTCAGTTGGCTACATAGACTCTAGTCACTTCTATTCTGAATAGGGTGACCAGAAGTCCCGATTTTATAGGGACAGTCCCAATTTTTGGGTCTTTTTCTTATATAGGCTCCTATATACCAAGCGGAGTGCCCCAAGAGTCGGTTTTATTCAATCTCTTTATCAATGATCTGGAGGATGGTGTTGACTGCACCCTCAGCAAGTTTGCAGATGACACTAAACTGGGAAGAGTGGTAGATACACTGGAGGGTAGGGATAGGATACAGAGGGACCAATGCATAACCGTGTCTTTTCCCCAATAGACTTGTCATGTGATTAAAATACCTGTTAAAGACCACACAAGCTGTTGGCAGGCTGTTCGGGTAATCTGAGGCCAGGACTGGAGAGCGAGCCACTGCCCCCAACGGAAGTGGCATATTGAGTGTCATATTACTAGACAGCATGGAAATCTAACCACTGCTGGTCAGTGTCAGGAGGGGAGAATTGTCTGGCTGGAAAGTTCTCCAGCACAGCTGCTGCTTTTTCTGTTTTAACAGATGATTGTTCCATTTGTTTCTGTATTAAAAAAAACAGCTATTCAAGGGAGCTCCAGTGACCTCCTCGGCAGTGGTAAAGCACCCATGGAGAGGTGGCCTCTGGCCAAATTGCTGCAGACGAGGTCACAGAGGTGCTGGAGCCCCCTTGAGCAACAAGCTGTGCCAGCCAAAGTCCAGAGCGTAGACTCAGTTACAAAACTATGCTTTGACTGGTAGAGTAGGAGCGCTCTGCTTGTCTAGTATTCCGGTACCAGTGAAGCGCTCCCAGTGTGGACGCAGCTATTTCTGGCAAAGTTATGGTAGAGTAAAACCGAACTGCCTTTCCCCGCTTACGGCAAATCGATCCTGCACGTGGGCAGGATTGCAGCTTTAATCCAGCTGGCTCAGGCCCCGGAGTCGTGAAGCTGCAGCAGCCCGGGCATCTGTGTGGACAAGAGATTACCCAGCGTTTCAGGGTAACTCTGTGACTCGCTGCTTCCCTTCCCACGATAGCTAGAGTAAAACTCGCTCAGGTTTGTCTGTGCAAGCTGCCCTTGCACCCCGAGCTTGGCATGCAGACAGATGCTTAGACACAACCCCTCTGCATCAGGGGTGGGGCAGCGTGAATAAGCCGCACTGCTGCTGCCTGTGTTGTCTGTATATTGAGGGTAGAGGACTCTGCTCTCCGCAGCCATCAATACAGAACCTTTCACCAGCCCTGTTTGAATCAAAACCATTCTGGTCACGAGAGCCCCAGTTCTAATGAGGCACGTTCTTGTGTCTGCCCCCCATTGTGTGTTTTGCAGCTGGTGTACAAAGCGACTCAAAGGCAGTTGAACATCACCGTGCAGAAAAAAGAAAACAACTGGTGGGAAAGACTCACCAAACAGGAGAGGCGCCCGATGTTCCTAACCCCGGATTTTGATCGCTGGCTAGACGAGTCGGATGCTGAAATGGAACTGAAAGCAAAGGTCAGTACTCGGGGCGCTTTCGGAGCAGTTCAAATGAGCAGCTAAGAGTGCACGTCCTAAGAAATACATAGAGTCTTGCCATTGAGTTAACATAGTTCTATTTATTTAGAGTTCTGTCTAGTGTGCTGGTTGCAAGATCCAAATTAGACAGTAATAAACCAATTCAGTATAAAGACCTGAAACTAAAAGGGGGAGGCCCTACTGGGTGAGGTGTTTGGTTTAAAATGGGCAGTTTTGAGTGGTGGTAATGGTCAAGAATTAACATGGAAAATGGCAGTTTTCACAGCAAAAAACCTATTCATTAGGTGAAAATATATAATGGAGGTCGCATAGCTGGTTAGACAACCATTAGCTATTGCAGTAATCCTCTTTCCTGAAGAATTTGCACGGTTTTGCCTAGGTGAAAAATGTAACACAGACTAGTAAGTGGATATTAGCTGAGTCTAAAACCCCACTAGCTTTGCAGCAGAACAGTTAACTAAATATTAGCTGCTAATTACTGTATAGAAATAATTTTTTTATTAAAGCTCGTGTTAAACATGAAAACATACACAGATTGAGAGGTAAGGTACTGGACATCTGGAGTCAGGCTGGGGTTATGGGCGATTGTAGGTAACAGACACAGGGTTTACAAGGCACATGCATATCACATATCCAGCATAGATCCAGATTGGGGTGTGGGAGTTTTTTAAAGCGTCAGTGTATAAGTGTGTTCGGGTACCCCACCCATGGGGTGTGGCGAGAGTCCAGATCAGTGGTGGTGCAGGCAGCTGCTAATTACTGTATAGAAATACTACACTAACACCCTTTAACAACGTTATCCCTAATTTTTAGGAAGAAGAGGAAAGGATTAACAAAATCAGAATGGAATCCAGAGTCCGTAAAGACCGTAAGTGACTGTCTCTTTAAATTAGTAACTTGATTTGATGGATAAGATCGTGGCAATGGCTTGCTTATGCACACCACAGGCAAAATCTTACCTCTGTAAGCATTCACTCAAGTACTTCCGATGCTATCATGGTAGTGTCGATAGACATGTTGTCTCTAACTAGCACACAGCACTTTGTTATGTATATAACTACTTACACGCTTAGTAAAACCACACTACTGTTTCGTAGGGGACTTGATAATTATTGTCATCAATAGTGCAAGCAGGTGATGTGCTGTGAAAGCCCAGCCCAAGCTGAGATAGGTGTGACACACCTGTTATTCCAATGCTGAGTTTCCCTTGAGTCCGCATAGCAAATTGTTTGGTGGTCCTGTATGGTGCGGAATAGACTGAAACCTTGTTTTCTCTTGTAACCCATCCTCAGATTTGAAAGGCTAACTCACTAACCCACCTCACCACTGAGAGCCAGTTGCACAAAATAGGAATGCTGTTGCATTTTGCTAACATGATTGTTTAACATTGATTGTAGCTTTCAGACAGCTGAAGAGAGGATATTTGTTCATGTATAATCTTGTGCAGTTTTTGGGGTTCTCCTGGATTTTTGTGAATATGACAGTTCGCCTGTTTATCTTAGGAAAAGGCAAGTAATCACTATTTTATCCATGCTATTTCTTCCTCCTTTCACCCTTTGCAGTAATTTCTAAACAATGACGTCTACATTAAGCCACATGAAACTGTACATACTTCATTGAAATGCGCAACAAAACCCTCCCAAAAGTTGTCATAACATTAAGGACAAAACCTGTAAATAATCACAGATCCTGTGATTTATGGGCATCAGTAATATTAGTTGTAATCTGTAAATGCTAAGTTTTAAAAAAGGAACTTTGTGTGGGGGGAGGGGGATGAAAAATATCTCGAGGCAAGGCGGGCGAGGTAATGTCTGTTGTTGGACCGCCTTCTGTTGGTATGCGAGACAAGCTCTGTGTGGCTTGAAAGCTTGTCTCTGCCAACAACAGAAGATGGTCCAATAAAAGATATTACCTCACCCACCTTGTGTGTCTACTATCCTGGAACCAACATGGCTACAACTACCCTGCCTCGCACTCGAGACAGGCGTTTCTTCCATGTAGAGAGCCAGTATTACTTTCTTTTCCATATTATTTACTGAAATCGCTCTAATTGTTCTTGCCACTAGATAACCCATGCGGTCCCTTCTAACCCTGTGATTCTCTGATTCTTTCAGCATAGGAGTTTTACTTGGATCGGGTAACGGTTTTAAGGCTTTTAGTCTGACTTCACGCTAGCTTGCAGTTAGGCTGCACGTACAAGATTGAACACTAAATTTTCCCAACACAAATCTAGTTCTAAAATATTTGTGTGAGTTAGTATATGTTGGGGGCTGGGTAGTTAGGGTGGCTTCTCCTGGCAGGAATATGCAGATGCCTTAAAATGGTCTCTTGTTTCTGATAGATTCCTTCTACGATACATTTCACACCATTGCTGACATGATGTATTTCTGCCAGACGCTCGCATTTATAGAGATCCTGAATTCACTAGTAGGAATCGTCCGGTCACCAGTTATACCTTCTTTACTCCAGGTAATAGTTTAAGATTCCTCACACCTCAGGTTATTACTGTTTATCTTGTGATAGTCTTAGACATCACTGCTTTTTAAAAAAAGGACGGGAGCCCGGGGAGAGGAGGAAACGGCATCAATTTGGAGTTACCCCAGGGATGTGTATTGCCCTATAGGTAGGAATCCTATAGGTGCTTCCTAGCCTGGGTTGGTAGGCTACCTTCTTGAGTTGTCTGAGGAGACAAGGAGTTGTGGCAAAGACAAGAACAGCAGGGGGGTGGAGGTGATGGGAAAACCTCATGCACTTGGACCAGCTCAGCTTCCCCTCAGCAAACACACTGTGCTGCAAAAGGTGTGGTCACCTTCTCTCTCTGCTCCTGGGTTGGCCCCGAATACAGCTGGCCAAGGACCACCGGCTTAGGAAGCAGGCCCTAGCCCAGCCCATGTCTCCGCTCCAGGAGCACGTGCCTTGGTCTTCAGGCACCACTAATATGCCCTAAGGGAGCCTGTGCTGTGTGTTTCTAGTGTCGCCCTCTGCCTGTGCCGCATTGGTATTTGTTCAGTATACTCACAGGTATGTGTTGGGGTTTTGTTAAACAGGTACTTGGAAGAAATTTTGTCTTGTTTATTGTCCTCGGAAACGTGGAGGAAATGCAAAGCAAAGCGGTGGTGTTCTTCGTATTTTACTGCTGGAGTATTATTGAGCTATTCAGGTTTGTGGGATTTTCCTTTGTCATGCATGGAATGCCAGGGGTCTCCTGGAAAACAGCCTTTGCTTTCAAATAATTTTGATCTGGCCATTAAGAAACACCCCGTGGCATCCGCATTTTCACCCCTGCTGGTAAAACATTCCTTGGGACTCAAGATTCGTCACAGCAAAACCGTCTTGCTAGCTTCCTAGGTCTGGCAGAGTCTGGGACTGATTCCAGTGAGAGATGCGAGAGTGCATGTTGCTCTCTGTCTAGAAAACTTGCTGCTATGTTCTTCCAGCCATTTCCTAGCGCTTGGAAGGCAAATCTGACCTTCAGGTCACTTTCCACAGGAAATTCAGACTTTTGGCTAAAGAATTTGATGGATTCTGGAATTTCTGGTGTTTGTCAGACAAACTATATTGTATTCTATTCATTTTGGGGGATCTAAATTGAAATATTTGTTGAAGAAATTAGGCAGTTAAACCTAGTCAGGTTGCCAGGATAATAGGTCTAGTATTGTAAGCTGTCATAGGAAAAACATACCTGCCGCAGCTCCATAGAAAACAGTCCCTTTTTAATATTCTTAATCATTATTTACAATGAAGACAGTAAGTAAACGAATTGATCATGTTTTTCATGACTATTTGACATTCACGACATCATAGTGATTATGCACAATATTGTAGCTTAAGTGGAAAGTTAAACTATTAAATAATGTCTGTCTTTCAAACTGAATTTTGCTCTAGGTATCCATTCTACATGCTTTCCTGTATTGATATAGAATGGAAATTACTAACTTGGATCCGATATACCATCTGGATTCCTCTCTATCCGTTAGGCGCCTTGGCAGAAGGTATGCTTCAAAAACACAGCCTTGTAGATCATGCTGTTCTGTATAGAGATGAGAGAATAATTCATATTTTGGTTTGATGGTGGAATTGAGAAACCTGAAAAAAATAGTTTATTTTGAACCAAAATTAATTTTTTTTGACAGAACTAAAATAATTTCAATCTGTTCAAACGCAAAGTTTCAAAATGAAACTGTTTGTTTTGGAGCAACATTTTGATGGTTAATTTCAAAATAAAATGTTGAATAGATTTAACTTCTACATTTCCCCCCTCGTTTGTTGTTCAGCCAAAACCATTTGCTGAATTCAACCTGAATTTTAATAGGTTTGGTTGCCTCACAATTGCATTTTTGGCAGATTTGTTAGTCAACCGAAAATGTTCACCCAGCTCTCATTAAGTCAAATGCACTGCACTGTGCCTTGGTCATGTCTGAAGGGTAACATAGGCCCCAGCTCCCAGTGTTTGCATAACAAAAGCCATCGCAATAATTGGCGGCCTTGCTGGGAGCGTCAGAGAGATCTACGGTTGGATTGGTGCAGACACTGAACTTACCTCTGACCTGTTGAGGTGGAGGGGTGAGGCATGGAGGGACCTCTGCACCAGGGAAGCTTGCACTGCCACTGGCCGTGGTTTACTTCACCCTTTGGATATGTAGAGGATTTCAGTCTCTAGCTCTGTCACTTTCTTCATCCACCCTAATACCTCAAGAGGAAATGTTCGGGCTGGCAGCCTAGCGCTCCTGTTCTCCAAGAGGTGCATCGTGGCGTTACCCTGGTGGGAGCCGCATCTCCTCCCAGTTGATACAACTGAAGGCATTGCTAGAAGCTTTGGGGAAAGTTACGCAACCAGAGTTGCTCACAGGAGCAAGAGAGAGTTGATGCTAGTGGTCCTGTGCTTGAAATAATCCTTCTAGGCTAAGGTTGCAGCGGAAGGGGATAAAAGCCATAGAGTGGACGCAGTCTCCATGCTGCAGCTCCTATTCCCGTAGAGCCCCTAAGTACAAGGTTCTCGTGAGAGGTGCTTGGCTGGCTTTAGAGACAGGTGAGGAGCATGAAACATGGGCCATGTTTCCCATGTATTTAGGGCCAATTTGAAAACAGTTCCTTTGGGGAGACAGCAAGGTTCTAATTCTCTTCTACCTATCGTCTTGTGTGGAGATGAATGGTGTCTGTTTGCATTAACTTCTGGTTCACCGGCGGGGGTTCCTGCAATAGAAATTTGTACCAACTTACATTTCTGAAGAAACAGTAGCGTGAACTGAACGTAGCTAGCACAGCTAATATCTTGCTGCTTTGGGGGGATTTGTAGCATTGCCCACCAACGCCAACAAACAAAACTAGGAAAATATCATGACTTAGGTGGAGCTGTGTTTAAAGATGCCACCTTGCATCCGACGAAGTGAGCTATAGCTCACGAAAGCTATTGCTGAAATAAACTAGTCTCTAAGGTGCTACAAGTATTCCTCGCTTTCTTCACTTAAAACTAGTTTATGCAGAAGTCTCTCTAGATTACAAGAGCTGGGCAGAAAGTATCACAATATTTTACCATTAAACAACAACTTGGAGAAGTTTTGGTTTTTGACCAGCTCTAGAGTTTACCTTCCTTTGTATTTTGCCTCTAACTGTCTTGGCCTTCTACTTTCAGCTGTCTCTCTGATTCAGGCCATTCCAATCTTCAGTGAAACAGGGAAGTTTAGTTTCACACTGCCATATCCAGAGAACATCACAATCAAATTTTCATTCTTTCTTCAAATCTACCTTCTCATGTTATTTTTAGGTAAGTATTTCTTGTTGTTTCCTTGTATTTCTTCTCCTGTTGAAATACCAAGTCAGTTATGTACAAAAAAGGAATAATAGATTGCAATTTTAAATGAGCATATCTAATGGATCATTGTTATACCAATTTGACTGAGCTTAAACTGTCTTCATATGTGTAGTGAATAGCCCAGGTTAACCCAAAAAGGAGACCTCAATAACAGATCATCTTGAAGCACATGCAGATACACCAGAGGCCAGAATATTACAATTATAATATCAGTATCATTGGGGGAAAGTGTGGATTTCTGCAGGATTTTGCTGGATTCTTTGTGTACACAAAACTACACAGATGTTAACCAAAATACACTGATACTAGTAGAATATGAAGAAGCAGTTTGCTGAAGAGCTTCAAAGAAGAAATTTTTTTTTTTGGTTTGTTTTTTTAAACAGTAGTTTAATGTTTAATGATCAGCTAATCATTAGTGGACCAATGCTAAAAGTGTACTGTGCAGGTTGAGCCTACATCTCTGGGGACGCAAAAGTCTCATTGAGGTGAGAGGAACACAGAGTCTAGCCCATGAGTTTTAAAAGAAAATTTTGAATTCGAAACTTCATTCCACCGGATGAAAAAAAGACTTAAATGACACCAGCCCTGTTTCTATTGTTTAGTCTGATGTGGGCTGTTTAGGTTTGTGACTCTTTTTCTCACAAGCTATCAAAAGAATCTAGAATTATTTCCCCCTCCCTCCATCTTCAATATCGCTACCCCTAAAGGGTGACAACCAGAACGCCTAAGCAACCCGATAATAACAAACATTGTGGGTTGTTGCAGTCTCAGCCCTACCAACAAGGACTCATTTGTCTTTAGCTTTCATAGTTTTATGTCCATATGGGAGAAAATAATCCAAAATCATATTTAACTCACTGCAGTTATCTGGCATAAGTAATCTGCAGAGATTTTCAGTTCTGCTAAACCATTATTTCTCATTTCAGGTCTGTTTATAAACTTGCGTCATCTCTACAAGCAAAGGAGGCAGCACCTTGGATCAAAAAAGAGAAAGATGAAGTAAAGCAGGGACTGCAATGCTGTCCTAGATCTGACTTATCTTAATGACAGGAGCTGCTGATTCTTAAAATTTTACCTATTATAATAATGGAAAGGATTTTCTACACCTAAATGATCATGTTAGATTTCATAGTGACTCTTCAGATAGCATTCCCATACACCGTATTGAGTTCCTCTTCAATCATAATACGCATGGCACTTAATACTGAACAATGGCAATATTTAAACGTTTATCAGTTACCATCTTATAAAAAGAAATTGTTTGCAAAAAACTGAGCAACTCTAACTGGGATTACCTGTGTGTCACTCAAAGTAGGGTGACCAGACAGCAAGTGTGAAAAATCGGATACAGGGGATGGGGGGTAAGAGGAGCCTGTATAAGAAAAAGACCCCAAAATTGGGACTGTCCTTTCAAATCAGGACATCTGGTCACCCTAGCCCTGATTGACGTTGCCATTATACTAATATACGTTTGTAGGGTAGACCTGGCCTAAATGTGTTAAAAGGAGCCCTTCTGTGTGAAAGGCTAAAAAAGGGCATGGACAGGGTAATTGCACCATAATTTATACACTGTGTCACTTCTACATACACATGTATTTGACAGTGAATCAAGGGATTGACAGAATTCAGCACCACATTCATTCTTTTAATTCCTTTAAAGGGCATTTAAACACTTATGAAATACATGGTTGTGAGGGTTCGGGTAGGCACTGCAACCCGTATTTGGTGTGATTTGCCATGGATCTTCAACTACTGAGTTTGCTTGTCCTTCCGAAGGCAGCTGAAGGTGTATTTCTACTAATAAAGATTTACAAGCTAAGTCTTTTATTTTGCTATTTGTACAGCCTCTCATGCAAGCAAACGAGAGCAATTTGTTACCGGGCCTTCATGATGGAAAGACAAGATGAAGGTTTAAGTCTCCGTAATACTGAACATGCATGTCCGTTCTTTAGAAACTGGAACCAAATCACAGAAAGCTTCCATAAAAAGTTATTCTTTATTTGTTAATGTGATATCTTACAATTTTGTTTAAAAATGAACTTTTCTCTTGTAGAATGTAAGTTACTGTCTCAACTATGAATGTCTTGAGGTAAATGAGTTACCTGAAACTTTAGTAACTTTATATTTTGAAAGGCAGGGCTTAAATCTTTCAAGTCAGGAATGCAATTAGTGAAAGCACCCAAAAATTGCCAGCTATCCAGCTAACCACATGCCTAGTCAAAGACTTGAGTATATGCATACTGCAAGTGCATGCAGGTGAAGAGGTGACATTTTTGAAAGCCAGGCCCTAATAGATAACACCCGCCTCTCTGGAACAGTTTCACACAGTGCTTTTGTGCACCAGTCTAATTGTTATGGGTTATGAGTGGGGTTATCAGATGACTGATTCTCCTGAAAAAACAGGGGGGGGGGGGGGATTGTAAGCCACTAGCAGCAGTCCATTGCATACTACAGTATTTTCCTCATCTCTCACACACCCTAATAATCATACTCCATTCTCATTTGGAGACTTTCATGAGGCATTTAAAAATACAATTGCCCGGTAAAACTCACTCTACTAAAAGCTATACCAGTTAATCCCAGATTAAGAAACCAGATTGTTTTAGAGCCTCTGTTTGCATTGATAAAAGTTCTTCAAACAACATTTGAGTCAGTCCTAGAAAACAAATGAGACAGGAACATTTGGACCACGTGAGACTTAAAAGTAGCGTAGAGACAGTTCTAAACAGCATCTCATATTCTGTCGGTGCTGCTACTGGAGAAGTCGGTCTGTAGCGGAGTGATGTTATGGTCGTAGGCAGCATATTCAGAGGTGCCATTGCTTGCTGCTTTGAGCTGCTGAGCAGCATGTGTAAGCTGAAATGCAGCATCAGGATGAGCTGTATCGGGCAGCAGCGTACACTCCCTTTCCAGCATATCCGCCACTCCTTTCAAAAGGTCCAAAAACCCAAAAGCCAAGGCTGCCTTGCGTAAACGGTTGAGTTCCTGGAAGGGAGAAAAGCCCCTTTTAAAATCACCTTGACTCTTCCGAAATTATATTTTATTCATTGAAAATTTGTTCAGGCAGGAGAGATGGGGGGAGGGGGGGGACCCCTCAGGCCATTGTTCAGGCAGGAGAGATGGGGGGGTGGGGCCTCAGGCCACAGTTCTGGCAAGATTCCCAAGTGCTAACACCACAAGAGTGGAAACAGCAGATATAGCACACTAACCTGTTCGCTTCCCCCCAACACCCTCCCAGCGTGCCTCGTCAGCTCTCGCCCCCCGGCTCCATGGCCCCGGTTAATAGCCCTCCAGCTTGCAGAAGGATGCACTTTGTTATCTGCTCTATTCCAGCCAATTTCTCCAGCAGAATATATAGAACATGATTAGGGGAGGGACCACAGCTTTGTATGTGTTCACAGAGCACATACCAGAACCCTGGTGGGGTCAGGGGGTTTACGTCACTGCTAGGCTTAAGGGAAGAATTATGGTTATACAGTAGACTCTCGATTATCCAGGATGATAGGGAAAAAATTAATCCTGGTTAATAAAATCCTGGATAATCACCATCCATAAGAAATATGGAGAGTGGGGGGGGGGGGGGGGAGGAGGAAGGTTCACCAGCCACCCTGCACCTGGGGGAGGGGGATGTTGGTTCACTGGCTACCCTGCGCCCTGGTGGATTTTTTTTTGTTTGTTTGTTCTTGGGATGGCAACAAAGCCAGAGCCGGTCATGCGAGTTACGCATATTTTATTTGACATCCTGGTTAATCCACATTCTGGTTAACCCAATCCTGGATAATCGAGAGTCTACTGTAGTCTGGTTTTCGAGTGGTACAATGTAACTAACTGTATCTGGCTTATTGGATTTCTTGCCCTCTGCATCATAGGTGGAACACACAGCGATCGTTGACTTTGTTACCCAAGTATAGCTGCTCTCATTTCCTTCTGTGATGCCCTTTGATCCCTCTCTACTAGTAGTACCTATGGCAACAGCAGCCCCTCATTTCTGCCCGGGAAGCAGGATGAGTCTGGGTCTCCCACTGTTCTCCATTTCATTCCAGCTGGAAAGGGGTGTTTGAAGTCCACACCATGTCTGCCTCCCCCATGGAGATGTGTATGCCACTTGTGGGATACATGGGATCACAAAGGGCCACTCACTCTCAGACCTACGTCTCCCACAATTGAACCCAATATGCTGTCCTGTCAGAGGAGCTTAGATCAGGGGATTCCAGGCTACAGCTTTACTAGTCTGTACAATGGGTCAAGTATCTACCTCCCTCACAAGGGCTGTTGAGCATTAACGTTTGCAAAGCACTACAAGCTCTTTGCATAGAACCCACAGAGAATTATTAACCTCATCAGTCACGTTACATGCAAGCCCATAACATGCTACTCACTTTGTAGAATGTTTGAGTTTTTTCGGGGAGTTTTCTTGCATTTCTCAAAATCTTTTGCACATCCGTCTGGAGAAAATTAAAACAAATACCATCACTTTTGGGAGAGGCTGCAACAAAGAATCTGCAACTATACTGATAAATAATCACTTGATCATTCCTGCAGGCTCAGTGATCAGTCACTGGTTGTGTAGCTCATACAAATGATTATTACACTAAACCAGACGCCAGGCAAAGCTTTCATTAAACAAACTAGATGTGCCAATGTGTTTAACTATGACACTTCAAACAGGAAGCTTTAATATGAATTAAAGAGAAAAAAAATAACACTAGAAGGAAGTGACAGGTACAGAGACCATTCTACTGCCCGAGTAAGATGACCCTTCAAAGCATTGATACTGAACTGAATTGAAGCACCCAGACTAACTACTGAGTTGCTACCTGGAGGCCGCTTGGTTTGATCCACACAGTGACATTCTGTGCGTAACTGCGCTTGTTTTTGGGCTGTAAGGGGAAAGGGCTTTTATTGTCATCTTCACCATAAGGATTTTCTTTAGCATCTGAAAGAAAATAAAGCTTTGTAAGAATAAGACGGGGCAAGGGCATTAACACAGAAAACATCAAATGCACGAGAGGCTTTAAAATCCGTTTGGTTACTACCTGAAATAGGCCCAAGCTGCGCCATTTTCCCTAGCCACGGCAGGGGCTCGGGACCAGGTTCAAAGAGAGACATCATGAGGTTTGATTTCTTCTTACTATCAGCTTGGGAGTACAGCATTCCATGCCATTCAGGCCTAAAGAAACGAGAAGACTGGTAAGGTCAAAACCGCCCATTCCTCACTCCTACAAGTCACCTCCCACCCCCGCTACCCTGGGGCTCTGGCTTTCATCATTTACAAATTATTTACACCGCCAGTGCAGAATCACACCACCACTAAACATTCTTGTCAAGCCGCCTGGGGCTCACAGCTTGGCGTGCAGTATTTCATAGATGACTGGCCCCTAGGCGTCACCACCAAAAGGGACTATTCAAAGAGAAATGGACCTCCATACCCTAACTGAACAATGGCCACCATGCCTTCCACTTTCAGGCTCCCGTGCAGCAGTACACAGAAGTTGGGTATTTTGCCAGCAATTTGATTAGCTGAATTCTCATCCTCAGTCTCATCAGTGATCCCCGGACCCACCTCATCACCTTCTGTGCAAAAAAAAGAAAAGAAAAAAAGAAAAAGAACGATTCACACTCACTAGCGTTGCTTTGTTTTCTATCGTGCTTGATACCTTAAAACCTCTGTCAGGCAAGTCACCCAGGAACAGTCACCTCTCGTCAACCCAAAGTTGAGCTCAACGGAGCAACCTTCCTTACCTGCAGCACCACCTCTCTTTAGGGAGGCTCCAATTCACCAACCGTTGGCAGTTGGAAGACGTGACGTATTTCAGTGCTGTGGTTTCTGGACAACATGTGTCCGACAAGCCTGATCCTTTGCATTAAGCCTCCAGCATAGCGGTGGGGCTAGCAGCTGCCATGTGAGATGCCCGGGAATGTGGGTGGTGCAGTGGTTTTCAAACTTCTCGTATTGATGACCCCTTTCACACAGCAAGCCTCTGAGTGTGACCCCCTCCGTATAAATTAAAAAACGGGTGGTTTAATTTAATTTAACAGGGGCTCGGGGCTGCCAGCCCCACAGAGCTGACAGCTCATGACCCTCGTGTAACTACCTTGCAACCCCTTAAGGAGTCAAGACCCTCAGTTTGAAAACCCCTGTGTCTGCCCTGGCCTCAGTTCACCTTTGGGAAAACCAGACAAAAATACAAGGTTGCAACACTGCTGGTTGCGAGTGACCCCTTTTAAGGGAACCCTTAACCCCTCTCTTCATGATTCTTTTTTGTCACGAGCAACTTACGAGTTTTAGGAGGTGAAAAACAGCTGTGTTTTAGGTATCAGCATGAGGTCCCCCACAGGGAGGAAAGGTCTGGCACAAAATTGTGCAAATACACAGAGTCAAAACCCACTAACTGCATATTTGATCCTTTCAAATTTTCCCAAAGAGAAACCTCATGATATTTCTTCTTTGCTCCACTTGGGGACGTGTAACTAGGATCCACACTGAAAGGGCAGTAGAAGCCCTTCTGAATGCAACCACAAGGACACAGCAAGTACAGGCAAAGCAAAGCTTGAGATTTACCCAAGCCTGCCTTCTACTTACACCAGCCTCCCAGGAATAGATATGTTAACAGAGGTGAGCAGTAGCTAGTGTTCCTGAACAACAATGGATATATCAAAGCACAAATACCAAGCTCTGTATTACCTGACCCACAAAGTGAATGAGGTAATATTTTTTATTGGTTACAAGCTTGTGTCTCTTATCAACAGAACTTGGTTCAATAAAACATTACCTCAGCTACCTTGTCTCTCTAATATCTTGGGACCAACATGGCTACAACTACACTGCAGACAAGATCTGTTCTGAAGACCATTTTAAAAAATCCCAGACATTAAAAGCACATAAAAAGATGCATTAAACATTCAGCTTGATTCCTGGCCTAGAATTATTTTTATCTCTAAGTTCAGTAAGTTCTATGTATGATGTCACTAAAGAGACACTGTTCCTTTTATTAACGGTGCTGGCTTATGTACAGATGCACTTCTTAGAAAAGGTAAAGAGCGCGTGTTTAAGATTTTAATTTTAACAGGATCATCAAAAAATATGTTCTCCAAATGGCACTTGTCCTTAAAGAGAACTTTGGAATGTCTGGCTCTAATCTACCTTGGAAAACCTTGTCAATTCCAAACCGTGCAAAGTTCACTACTAGAAACAAAAATGGCTCACCTTTGTTGAGCGCAATGGGCAGTACCAAGTGTCTAGATAATACAGGAGGGCTAGAAATATCAGCTATATCTATAAAACCAACTATCTCCAGATCTGCAAAGAAACAAACAGTCACAAGTCAGCCCCTGGAAACAGCTGAAGATTTATTCATGTTGTTTAACATCAAAATAGGAATACTCTTCCTTAGACTGTGAGCTTTTTGAAGCCTGGACCACATATAACCATACAATGCGGCCCCAATCTTGATTGGGGCCTCTGGGTGCCACTGGAATACAAATATTTACTATACAATAACAAGTAACTAAGTTGGGCTGTTGAAAAGCAACTATTACAGTGTGTCTAATGGAAGTTCTTTATGAAATATACTGCTATACATCATGTTTTTGTTCATTGGTACCCAACACTTTGCCCCTAGGAGAAAAATAACCTGTCATATTTAAGAACTAAGGGGCAAACTATCTGCCCTGATCTACTCTGCACTGCTCAGGTGGCACAAATGCCCAACCCCAGGATGGAACAAGCTGGAACAAGTTAGAGCAGCTCTTAGGCTATTCTAACTTATGCTAAGGCCAAGAACCAGAGAACCCGACAGCCCTCTGGTCTGTTGCAAAGAATCTGTCCCAAAGGCTGCTAACATTGATGTTTCCCCAGCTAAATAATATACTGCTTAATTAAACCCACAAAATCATTCACTGGTTGATGGAATATGTTGAAAGGTATATTTTAATGGCTGTAGAGTGGAATCTCATTTATACCAAATTCCCTTATCTCAAAGGACAGGAGAGCCATCAATATATATCAAATACAATTAAAAGACCTCTAGTTTGGATAAGTTTCATGCCCCCCGATTTCATTCAGTTGCACTGTTTTCCAGTAGTTAATTGAAAATTTGATGTATACTAATCCAAATTCAGTATAGACTCAAATAAAAAGTATTGTTATTGTGTTCCCCAATCCAAATGGATTTCTCTTGCAGCTGAGAAATCAAAGAAACTTGGATGGCATTAATTTTAGAATTCCTACTTCATTTATTAGAGTAATTTAACTTTAATTATGCACCCATCTGTTTTTTGGAAAGAACCACACACTTTTTGAAGAAGAATCCACTAGAGCCAGATATCGTTTAAGACATGTCACAGAGCAGGTTTGGGAAAGCAAGTTACCACAGAGAGTAATCTACCATAGCACTCTACTGCCAAATTGTAAAGAATAAAACAAAAACTAAAGAACACAAGGCCAAGTGCACTGCCGAGGAGGGAAGTTTACTTTGGCATAATAATCAGGCCTGAATTAACCAATGTACATTCTGTGCCCCCACCTCAGGGGGCCCCTGCCCACTGGATTTAAGTGAGTGCATTGCAACCTGGCATGTGGGGTCACAATTCTGTCATGACTGTGTGGGGGGGGGGGGGGGAGAGGAAGGCAGTAAGGCAAATTTAAGTGAAGATGGGGGGTCCTGCAATTTCCACAGTGTATAGCACTCCAAAATTCCTTAAATCAGGCACCAAGGAGTAAACTCTCATTCGGTACATCATATCTGCAAATATTGCAGAGGTGCAGTTGTTTATTTACGCACTATGCGCATGCCTCAGTCACAGAACAGACCCCCTCTTCCCAGGTGAAACTTTGGTCTCTGGGATGAAGGAGGAAGGTTGCACTCTGCACAATTGTTTTCACTGTGAATTTAATGAGGGGGCAAATTAACACTCTTGGAAAATGAAGACCTAAGGCAATGCCCATGTTCCAATGTCTCAATATCAGCCTTTGGAGGGTAGTTCAGACTCTATAGCAGTGGTTCTCAGCTCATTTTAGTCCACAGACCACCAGCTCAATCAAAACATTTTCATGGACCACCTCTCCTTTTTTATTGATTATTTTTTGTTGTTGAGACGTGATTCAAAAGAGCAGACACATTTTGATTTTAAATTTATTAGACGGAAGTTACTGGCAACACAACATGGTTGTGTCCTAGATGACGCTATGGATGACACGCTGCGTGCTTGTGAACACGGCGTAAAACAGCCTTGGACCACGGACCATCAGTTGAGAACCACTGTTCTATAGGAGTCAACCCTCGGTTGCTCTGCTGAAGCTGCCAATTAGTTCAAACTGAGAGGGAGGGGGGAAGGTTTGTGATACAGGCAAGCCTAATAAGAAGTGCCCTGACATCACCTGCTCATTTGTCACTGAGCACCCATTAGAGGATAATGACTTCTGTTCACCTCCAAGCTGGACTGATTTCAGATTAGTGTCCTAGAAGTGAAAGTCTCCATATCCTGAAGCAGCCAGCCTACCTCTGAGAGAGACAGCCAGAACCCACAGCCCAGGGGTGCTAGGATGGCTTTAAGACACCTGTCTTTAAGACCCTCCCAGATCTGGGCTGTTCCTGGGGCCAAAGCAGTCCTCACTTCAATAGCTCTGCCTAGATTATATCAGGCTCCATGTGGGCAGCCAGAATATCAGCAGGATTATGTACTGCCCTAGTCCCAACCGGCCCCTCTATATGAGGCTTGCAAGGGAGCCCACAGCTGTCTTCCACACTTCTTGCATTGTGGGGATTCACAGCTGGGGTTTTAAAAACCCTTCTATGCAACTCTGGCCCATCGGCAGGTGTACGGGGGCCAAAATAGAGTGAGACTCTCACCCTCTGATGCCAGAAGTAGCTGGCTATTGCAATATTATTGGAGATTGTATTCCATTCTCTTCAGATCAGAGAGAAAGTAGAGGGAACAGTCACTATGCAGGGTAGGGGATGTCAACAGAAAAAAGAAAAAGTTAACATGACTCAACTTTAAAAAACAAACAAACATTTGTTACCTGTGTTAATTGCTTTAGGAATGGGATCTATTTCCTCATCTACAATGAAAGGTTCTGGTCTGGGAAATACTTGGACATCAGATGTTAAGTGACCACATTTGAGAACAGCATGGAATGGTGTATAAGCCAGGTCTATTAGTTTCCTGAAACAGGATCATTTATTATTAGGGAAAAAGTAATACAAATCAGTTGAAAATAAGTTTTGTAAGCTTAAGTGTGTTATACTGAGCTCGCTAAATGGATTTTTTAAAAAAAACCTCAGTAGTTTTAGCGTTGTCAAATTATGAAATGCTACAATACGTTACAGAGACAAGATGAGGGAGGCAATATCTTTTATTAGAAATTAGATATCACCTCCCCCATCTTGTCTCGCTAATATCCTGGGTTCAACATGGCTACAACAACACGGCATATGTGATACATTATGACATTTATGCAAATTAATAGCAGTTCCTGAAAAGCCTGTGACCTAATCAACATTTCAAATTGCCCAATCACTGACAAAAGGAAAATACCTATAGATATTGATGCTACTGTTTTTAATTAGAGATATCAGCCTTAACCAATGATAAAAAATATCAGCCTTAACCAATGAAGATCGAAGATCAATGATCAATCAATAGTACTCAACATATTGGACTAGGAAAGAAAAAGAAATCTATGAATCAAAACAAAACAAATGTCTTGCTTTATGCATCTTTGTTTTCTTTACATATGTTAATTTCATAGTCATGTTAGTTACAAAAATACTAACCCAAACATGGATTGTACATTCTTCAAACAAAGGGGTCCATCGATGGTAAAAATCTGTCCCTCCCCGTTATTTAAATCTACAAGTCTTTCCAGACAATCTAAAGAATCTGAACTCTGGAGCTGCACACACACAAAAAAAGAAATTATACCTTAAAAAAAAGAACAGCTTAAAAACAGAAGATGCAGTAGATTGTTTATAAGGAAATCTATGCAAATAAGAGTAAAAGTATGAGGCCTGATCTACACTAAAAAATTAGGTTGGTTTAAGTACTTGGTCAGGGGTGTGAAAAATCCACATCCGAGCGGCGTTAAATCCATTAAGTCCCCACAGTAGCAGTGTTAGTTCAACCTAGCTAGTACCTCTCAAGAAAGCTGGATTACCCATGTTGATGGGAGAACATCTCCCACCGGCACAGATAGCATCTACACTGAAGCACTACAACAGCACCACTGTTGTGTTATAAGTGTAGACAAGCTCCAAGTTAGTTTAAAAAATCAGGACAACCTTGCCTTGCTAATTTTCAAGGAAGCCAATGTTTCTTCCCCACAAGAGGTTTACTCCTAATGTAACATTTATTAGCCAAGAAGTTTGTCCCCATATTGGGGTTCATAATACATTGTTTTACCAAGTCAGACCTAGCTTCTCTCTCTTATATGAATAGATTCCAAAGCCAAAAGGGATCATCTAGTCTGATCTCCTGTATAACGCAGGCTATGGGAATCCCCCAAAATAATTCCTAAAGCAGATCTTTTAGAAAAACATCAAATCTTGATTTAAAAATTGCCTTTGATAGAAAATCCACCACAATCCTTGGTAAATTGTTCCAGTGGTTAATGACGCTATTAAAAATGTACGCCTTATTTCCAGTCTGAATTCCTCTAGTCTCAACTTCCAGCCGTTGGATTGTGTTCTACCTTTATCTGCTAGATTTAAGAGCCCATTATCAAATATTTGTTTTCCTCCGTAGGTTCTTATAAACTGTGATCAAATCACCCCTTTACCTTTTCTTTGTTAAGCTAAATAAATTCACAGGTTCTCAGTCTTCAAGAGCGCATGAGTGCTTTTGATAACAAAATACTTTACATTTCTATAGTGCCTTTCCACCGAGGATTACTTAGGCTGTCTACACTACAGATGCTACAGCAGCATAGCTCTGGTGCTGCAGCTGTGCTACTCTAGTGACATTGCATAGACACATGCTACATCAATGGAAGAGGTTTTCCTGTCTCTGTAGTTAATCCACCCCTCCAAAAGATGGTAGCAAGGTCGATGGTAGAAGTCTTCCATTGCGCTTAGGTTAGTTTATCTACATCTCTCAAGAGTGTGAACTTTGTATAATTAATGTATATATACTGCAGGTGAATGTGACCCAATTATCACTAAAACCAACCACTAATACCAGAGTGTTAGAATAAATCTTGGGGAGAATATGTGATTCTGTAAAAACAATAATCACTCAGTGTAACAAAACCAGTAAGAATTGATTAAAGGAGTCACCTCTTCTAGATTAGCCATGCACATGATGTATAACTTGGACGGGAAGGGAAAAGGCAGTGGAAATCGGCTGCTTTCATTTCGTTGGTTGCAAGTAGCTAGGGAGTGCCGCAGAGAGCCTCTGCCAATCCCTAAACAGCCATCAGTTACTAGAACGACCTAGTGCACACACAAACACACACAAAAAGATACATTAGCATTTTTACCTAAACACATTTCTTCATTTGCCCCAATCCTGCAAACATTTACACCTGTGCTTAGCTTTACTTCTGTCAATAGCCCCACTGCGATCACAGGGCTTAGTCCTGAAAATCCCTACTCACATGAGCAGTCCTTACTCACAATGAATTAATTACATAAGGATTACTCATGTAAGGTGTGCATGTAAATTGTATATTTAAGCAATTAACCGTTATAAATTCAATGCTCTACATAATAAACAGACCTATCTATATTTTAAAATGTAATGAAGAAAATAATGGCAAGGATTTATTTTTATAAGCTATAATCAGACTCAACTACTTATGAACAAAGAGTAACAATTAAAAGTATGTTTTTCAGTAGTAAAAAAGACACACACCCTTTCAGTGTAGAAACTACTGTCATAAGGACATCCAACTGCTGGGCGAGTCAAGAGCCTCAGAGGAAAGATACTAGAAGAGTGCAAGTTATTATAATCACTCTACAGAATTTAGGGGCCAACCCAATTCCCACTGAAGCCAATATGGGCCATAAAAAATAAAATATTGGTCAGAAACATCAGTCCCTCAGTACTTTGCTAACTATTACAGCATGTCTCAACCCTTTCTGGTTTTTCAGCAGCAGCAATAAGGCACTAATGTGATATTTTTCATCCAAGTGGATCCCAAAAGTTATTTACAAAAATCCCAGCCATTTCTGGGATGGAACCTGGCAGCTATGTGGTATTGCTGTACACTAATAAACAGCAGCTTTGGCTAGCAAGTGAGGAATACCAAATCCAGCTGAAATTAAGCATTCATCTTTCCATCCAAATTTAGAATCCAGGTTTTAACAGGTGAGAGATTGCATACTTTTTATTCCTCCCTTTTTCTCAACACACCTATCACTTTCATAGTCTCATTAGTGCTTGTGTTTGCTCTCATGCTTGAAAATAACAAGAGTTTGCACATTTCCCCTGGCCTTCCTGATGTGCTAGCACAACGGCCTATGGTGGAAATAAGAGATCACCCTACTGAAGATCCGATATATGCTTGATTTTTTTCATCGTTCTAACTGTTTGGTTCTGATGTTTTTTTCAAGGGTCCTTTTATGGCTGTATTACAGGTGGCCCCACTCCACTGAGCTGCAAAATCAGCGAATGCAAATCGTAACCCAACCAACAATGAGAGCCAAATGTAGGATTTCCCCCCAAGACGGAACACTGCAGGGGAGGAGAAACCAGACCCAAAGCTGTAACAGCCCAGTGGAAGTTCTGAGTCCTTCTAGCTGAGCATGGCAGATACAGGCACAGTGGCTCATCGGTGTTTGGGGATCAAAGGCAGAACATTCGGACACCAGCAGGTGCATGGTGAAGGAAGGTGGTCTGTGTTTGGCCATACCCCTTACCTGCTGACTGTGACTCCCTGGGGCTGGGGAATGCAGGCAGGAGCATAAGCCAAGCCTTCCAGAAGCACTTGAAGAGTTCTAGGGAACTGTTCTATTTTGTAACATGTAGGTGCATCAGGAGGGGGAGTGGATCAGTATTGAAAGGGATCCTCAAACATTTTTCTCTCTACCACAACAGTGCACCTGGACCAGAGATGGCAGAAATTAGCCCAAATGTTGCTGCTGATTAGTTTATGGAAGGCCTGAAGCATTTTGTTGCCATAGTGGCCAACCAAATATGTTCAAATGATAATCTGCAGTTTATAATATTCACCAAATACTGCAAGCTGGATTCTGAGAACAGTCAAAGGCAGCAACCAATCCTTACCTGGCAGGGAATCGCAGCACCCCATTCCTGTTGCACAACATTACAAACCCCAACCAGTGCCGATTCTAAACATGTTTTGTCATAATCATCCATATTACTTAGGGCTTCCTGGAAAGAAAAATTACACATTATCCTGCCTGAGTGGACTACTGTCATCAGGGAGCACATGTAGTTTATTAAAATGCAGGAAGTAACTCATAAATTCCTTCCCTTTCCATTGTATCTTTATTAGGGAAGTATTGTATTCCCAAGGATGATCTGTAAAGTTTTTTAAAAATTGGGCTTATGCCCGTTTGTAGAATGTAGAAAGCAGGCCTGAAAGAACTCAAGTTTGATTTATTTTGTTAAGTATTTTTCTGATTTCCTTTATATTAGAAATTAAAGCAAAGATTGGTAACCTTTGGCTCGCAGCCCATCAGGGTAAGCCCCTGGCGGGCCGGGACAGTTTGTTTACCTGCCATGTCTGCAGGTTCGACCGATTGTGGCTCCCACTGGCTGCAGTTCACCATTCCAGGCCAATGGGGACTGCGGGAAGCTGCGGGGTTGAAGGGATGTTCTGGCCACTGCTTCCCAATGCCCCCATTGGTCTGGAACGGCGAACTGCAGTCAATGGGAGCTGCGATCGGCTGAACCTGCAGACACGCAGGTAAACAAACCGTCCCAGCCTGCCAGGGGCGTACCCTGATGGGCCGCATGCCAAAGGTTGCCAATCCCTGAATTAAAGCCTCAAAGACTATATATTGACTGGCGAACAAGTGAAATTCTGACCTCACAAACTGCAAGCAAAAGCTGAAGGGGAAGGAATTTTGGTCCACAAAGGATACAAACCTGTTTTTAAAAAAACCTTTGCACATCTACTAAGAACAGTACAGCTGAAACCTAAAACTAGGCTATTCTCTCACGTAAAACAAAATATTTCAACTCCCCGAAATACGTGTAAAATAATAATCATTTGCCTTTCTATAGCACCTTCCATCCAAATATCGCTAAAAGCTTTACAACCCTTAAAAGCTCCTTTACTCTCTCTGAGTAGGACTTTATTCCACAAATAGACCCAGTGAAGTCAATGGGAACATGGTTGCTGCTTTAAAGGGTACTATTTGTTGGTATCACAATATGACCTTAAGTAATATAGCCTCACAACATGCCTGTTGAAGTGGGTCAGTAATGTTATACCCAGTTTATAGATGTGGAAACTGAGCCACAGAGTGCTTGCCTAAGAGCCTGCCATGCAGGAAGTCAGTGGCAGGGGAAGTAACAGAATCCAAGACTCTTATGTTCATATCCAGTCTCTAACATAAGCCTATCTATCCTTCCTCCCTAAAAGAAAATTTTATATGGGATCAGAAAAGCACCACATAAAGTGTCTGATGTGCCAAAACACATAGAGAACTACAAACTAGAACAACTTGGTTGGACATTTGGCCTAGATAGATTTCCCCAAGGCCAGCCTTCAGAATATAAACAGCAGCAATGAGAATGTGGTAGAATTCATATGGTAAGATGAAAACAGAAAAGAGAATTTGCTCTCAGCAACATATGTAACATCCCTCCACCCCCAGCTCCCTGCTTATGATCCTGTGACCCTCCCTCCTGTCCCTGTTTGTCATTAGGGGTCCCCCGTATTTACTTGAGATCTTGGTCCGGTAGCTCCTCCCCTTAGGCTGGGGGAAGGGACCTTCAGATGTGGGCAGGAGCAATCCCAGATTCCCAATAGGTGCCAAAAAAACCATATGTAACATAAAACTTGGCGTGCCTTGTTTAATTTCTTTTAAAGCACCGAGAAGCTTCTGTAATTTTCAAATTTACAGCCAAATTCCACCCTCAGATAAATCAATGCAATTCCCATTAGGGTCAAAGTCTATCAATATCACATACCATCAGCCCTGAGCTCTTTCTCAGATCTTATCTCCTTTCCATGTTCTCCCCACCTCCCTCCACTCTGCTAATCATGTCAGGCCTGAAGCATCCTTAGTCACTTTTCCCACTCTCTTCCTGCTGCCATGTTACCCCAGGCACCAAACATCTTCTCTAAACCTGTTCACTTTATTCAGAACCCTTCCCAGAGCTCCCTTATGCTGTGTCACCTCTGGAGAGCACGTCAAAACTCTCACACAAAACAGAGAAGTCACAAAACCATCAGAATATAGACATGCCTCCTCAAGTATCCTGCTGATCTCATTACTGGAACCCTCTGAACAACTTATCTTTATTCCCACCTTTGCCTTCATTAGCCCTACCTTGTTGGGTGACATCTGAATTTAGTCTGTAAACTCTTCACGACAGGAAGGGTCTCTTTACTTGCTTTTGTAAACTACCCAGCACACTTTTGGATGCTCAAATGACATTACAGGCAGCACTATCACTGACTTGTGATTATAAAACACAACTTTCTCCTGCCTCAGTTTCCACATTTGTAAAATAGGGATAACACTTCACAGGGTTGTTATGAGGCATAATTAACAGTGCATAAAGTGATATGAGATCCTCAGATAGGAAGCCTAAGGTTTCATTACAGTCATGAAACACAAGACTATTTTGAAGAATAGTGACTCGCTGATCCCGGTATGTTCTTTATAAGGTATACCTGAAGCGTGTTGTAATCTCTTGTAAAGGGAACCATCAATTCCCAAAGTGATGAGAAGACCACCAAGGCTGTAAACTCAAGTTTATAATTGGTGGCCATGTGCTCAAACAACATGGTCAATCCATGGACAGCCAGGTGTTTCCGTTGATACTCTTCGGAGCCCTCCACAGAAACAGGCCGGGTCATGGAGAGCGACACGTCCATCACCACCACAGTCGGCATGATGATCCTCTCTCTACGTAACCAAGAGGAGGGATTCACTGCAAAGGGGAAAAAAGCTCTACAGTGATTATCCCAGAGCACTGAAAGAGAAACATATGCCCTGTCCAATCCTACAGAATGGTCCTATATGAGGCCATGTCATGCTGTAGCACTGACAACACATCAGGATTACATGCTTAAAACTGTAAAGTGTCCCAAGACTGGGCTATGAGGGAGGATTAGAACTGGGATAAGAGAGATAGCTAGAGGTCAGGAATAAGGGCTTGCCTATATTTTAAAATTAATTTGGGTTAAAGGTGTGAATTTAAAGTGCACTGGCTATTTGTGAATAACTCCATGTGTAGACACACTTATTCTGGAACAAGAGTGCCTTGCAACAGTTTAGCTTTAATTCAAACTGGGTTATGTGGTCCAAGAGGTTTGTAAAAGCAGGCTGCTGAATACTGTTGGACAGAGCTGAGAGAGGAGAAGGAGGCGGTGAAGCAGCAGCAGCAGAAACACCACAGAAGCACCCAGAGGAAGCAGCAAGGATACCCCAGAGAAAAGCACTTGTAGTGAGCTTTTGGGAAGAGCGATGGCTGGTAAGAGGCTTGGAATTGTGAGCAAAGAAACTGTCTCCTGTTGTTTGAGTCCTTCTGTGTTCAGCGAAACCAGACATTGTATACATTCTTGTAAGTAAGCAGGATTGCATCAAAGACACACCTGACTACATCAACAATTTCTCCTTCCAAAAGAAACAACCAGCTACACCCCAAAATCAGCATGGGACAATCAGGATTTAGCTAAACTGGAACAAGATACTCCTATTCTAGAATAAGAGTGTCCACACATGGAGTTATTCAGGAATAGTTATTCCAGACAAGATATTCCGGAATAACTCTATGCGTAAACAAGGGGCGGGAGGTTGCATAGGGCTGCGGCTGAGAACAGGAATGGGGTAATGGGGGGTGCTGGTGGGGTAAGGATTTGTGATGTCCTGGAGCTGTGTGTTTAAAGGTTCCCAAAACTGGGATCGCAAGAAAGGATCTGGACTTTTCTGCGGGAGATAAATGTGTGTGTGCAAGGAGGAAGGTGGTTAGCTAGAAAGGAAGATGCAGCTTCAGGAAGGCAGGACAGGAATAGCAGGAAAGGCAGAATTTCAGGGTTCTGGGACTGAAGTGGGGTAGGATTCAAGGAGTCCCAGAGCTGGGACAGTGGGAACGGCTGAGGGAAAACAGGATTCCAGGGAATGGTGGAGCAGAGAGGGCTGAAGGGGCCAGGTTTGAGGAGGGGTCCCAGAAAGGAGGAGTTAGCATTTGAGGGAACTCAGGGAAGGTAGATTTTGGCAGTATCCCAGGATAAGGGGACAAGATTCAGGAATCCTGAAGCTGCAGGGGATCAGGGACGGAGACAGGCAGTTTCTGGAGGTGTCCCAGGTCTGGGTGGGGGGAGAACTGATGGTCCTAGGGGGTGTAAGAGCTGAGAGACGCTGAAGGGGCAGGTTTGGGGGATATGGTGAGAGAAGCAGTTTGGGAGAAAGGGAAGACAAGGTTCAGGGTCCTAGGGAGCTGGTGTGAGGGAGCAGGTTTCAGTGGAGGTTTGGTGGTAGGGGGGCACAGGTTTGAAGAGGGTCTTGGAGTAAATTGGGGAAACTGAGGGGCAAGTTCAGGGAGCATTGGGGAGGAGGTTTGGGGGCCTTAGTGGGTGCGGGTGCTGTGGCAAGTTGAGGGGTCTCGGGACTGGTGCTGGGAAGGATTAGGGGCAGGTGGCACAGGGGAGCAGGGTCTGGAGTCCCAGGACTGCAGGAGGCAGTGGTCCCAGAGTCTGGAGCTGGAGGGAGTGTGTGTGGGGGGGGGGCGCAAGGGTAAGGGGTCGGGGCTGTGGGGCACTGAGGGGGCAGTGTCCGAAGTCCCTGGGCGGCAGAAGGCAGGGCCCCCGGGCTGGGGGAGCTGGGGGGACCCCCCAGGGCTGTGGGAGCTGGGGGGGACCCCCCAGGGCTGGGGGGGGGGGCTGGGGCGGGCAGGACCCCAGGGCTGGGGGGGGGGGGGGCTGGGGCGGGCAGGACCCCAGGGCTGTGGGAGCTGGGGGGGGCAGGACCCCAGGGCTGTGGGAGTTGGGGGGGGTAGGACCCTGGGGCTGGAGGGCAGTTGGGGGGGCAGGACCCCGGGGCTGGGGGGGCTGGGGCAGCTGGGGGGGCAGGACCCCGGGGCTGGGGCAGTTGGGGGGGGCAGGACCCCGGGGCTGGGGCAGTTGGGGGGGGCAGGACCCCGGGGCTGTGGGAGCTGGGGGGGCAGGACCCCGGGGCTGGGGCAGTTGGGGGGGGCAGGACCCCGGGGCTGTGGGAGCTGGGTGGGGCAGGACCCCGGGGCTGTGGGAGCTGGGGGGGGGCAGGACCCCGGGGCTGTGGGAGCTGGGGGGGGGCAGGACCCCGGGGCTGGGGCTGTGGGAGCTGGGGGGGCAGGACCCCGGGGCTGGGGCTGTGGGAGCTGGGGGGGCAGGACCCCGGGGCTGGGGCAGTTGGGGGGGGGCAGGACCCCGGTGCTGGGGGGCAGGACCCCGGGGCTGGGGCAGTTGGGGGGGGCAGGACCCGGGGGCTGGGGCAGTTGGGGGGGGCAGGACCCCGGGGCTGGGGCAGTTGGGGGGGCAGGACCCCGGGGCTGGGGCAGTTGGGGGGGGCAGGACCCCGGGGCTGGGGCAGTTGGGGGGGGGGCAGGACCCGGGGGCTGGGGGACGCTCCGACGGCCGGGCCCCGGGGTGTAGGGGGCAGGCGGAGGCCCGGACTCAGGGCGGCCGGCGCCAGGGTCCCGGGGTCTCTCCGCCCCACCGCTGCAGTTCGGGGATCGCCGCCCGCTCCCCCCGGCCCCGCCGCCCGAGCCCGGCCCGCTCACCCCGGCCCGAGGCCGCTGCAGTCCCGGCCCCGCCGCCGCTTCCATGAGTCCGGCCCCAGAAACCTTCCCCCGCTGCGGCTGCCGGAACTCGGGGGCCGGGCGCAGAGCGGCCCGCTCCCGCCGCAGCCTCCTGCCGCCCGGGGAAGGGACCCGCCGCGGGCGACCGGGGCTGGGGGGGGGTGCTGTGTGAAGAGCTCGGGGGGGGGGGGGACTGGGAGGTGAGGTTGTGGGGGGACTGGGAGGTGAGGTTGTGGGGGGACTGGGAGGTGTTGTGTGAGGAGCTCAGTGGGGAGAAGTGGGGGACTGGGGGGGAGGTTGTGGGGGGGGACTGGGAGGTGTTGTGTGAGGTGCTCAGTGGGGAGAAGTGGGGGACTGGGGGGGAGGTTGTGGGGGGGGGACTGGGAGGTGTGTGAGGAGCTCAGTGGGGAGAAGTGGGGGACTGGGGGGGAGGTTGTGGGGGGGGGACTGGGGGGGGGAGGTTGTGGGGGGGGACTGGGGGGGGAGGTTGTGGGGGGGGACTGGGAGGTGTTGTGTGAGGTGCTCAGTGGGGAGAAGTGGGGGACTGGGGGGGAGGTTGTGGGGGGGGGACTGGGAGGTGTGTGAGGAGCTCAGTGGGGAGAAGTGGGGGACTGGGGGGGAGGTTGTGGGGGGGACTGGGAGGGGAGGTTGTGGGGGGGACTGGGAGGGGAGGTTGTGGGGGGACTGGGAGGTGTTGTGTGAGGAGCTCAGTGTGGGTGCTATGTGGGGAGCACAGTGGGGGAGTTTTTGGGGGCTGTGAGATGCTGTGAGGGGAGCTCAGTGGTGGTGCTACGTGGGGGGGGGGGCTGGGAGGTGCTGTGTAAGGAGCTCAGTGGGGAGAAGTGGGGGGTGCTGTGGGGGGACCTCAGTGGGGGGGGCTGGGAGGTGCTATGTGAGGGGGCTGGGAGGTGCTGTGTAAGGAGCTCAGTGGGGAGAGGTGGAAGGTGCTGTGGGGGGAGCTCAGTGGGGAGAGGTGGGGATGCTGGGGGGAGGAGATGGGAGGTGCTGTGGGGGGGTGCTCAGTGGGGAGAGGTGGGGATGCTGGGGGGAGGAGTTGGGAGGTACTGTGGGGGGGTGCTCAGTGGGGAGAGGTGGAAGGTGCTGTGGGGGGAGCTCAGTGGGGAGAGGTGGGGATGCTGGGGGGAGGAGTTGGGAGGTACTGTGGGGGGGTGCTCAGTGGGGAGAGATGGAAGGTGCTGTGGGGGGAGCTCAGTGGGGAGAGGTGGGGATGCTGGGGGGAGGAGTTGGGAGGTGCTGTGGGGGGGTGCTCAGTGGGGGAGAGGTGGAGGGTGCTATGTGGGGAGCTCAGTGGGGGAGTTGTGGGGAGGAGCTCAGGGGGGGGTATGGGGATGCTATGTGGGGGGGCTGGAAGGTGCTGTGGGGGGAGCTCAGCGGAGAGAGGTGGGGATGCTGGGGGGAGGTACTGTGAGGGGGTGCTCAGTGGGGGAGAGGTGGAGGGTGCTGTGGGGAGAAGCTCCTGCAAAAGTAAACACCTGCAAAAGTTAATTCATTATCCTCCTTCAAATCCCTCCCTAAAAGTCTCCTTTCTGCCACGCCTTCAAAAAGCTTGACAACAGGTAGGCGGCTGGGGGTGCATTGTTTCAAACAGTCCTTTGAAGCTCATAACACTTCCCAGTTTTTACAATGCTTATGCTTCCCCTGAGAGGTGTTACATACAATCGCACAATAACATACACACCTTTGCATTTTTAATACAATGGACTTCTAAGGTCTTTAAATTTAATTCAGTACAGTCTGGCCTTGGAAATTGCAGGAAATTGTCAAATCTGTCACACCTAGCTCCTGGGGTCTTGTGATTACATGAGAATCTGAGTTTTGAGTTGAAAAAGCAAATGTCTAGCCCTTACAGTAGCAGAGAAAAGCATGAAAATGTGACCTGACTACATCCTCATGGCTCAGAAATCAAAAGGCAAATAGAAAGCCCCCAAGTGTATCTATAGGTTTTTAAAATCTCATGATCTTTTGGATCCCAACTTAAATTTTGAACACCTGAGGTTGGCCACATTACATACTTATATTATGGACTGGCTCCTACTCTGCTCCGGTTGAAGCCGCTGGCAAAACTTGTATTTTGACTTTAGGGGAGTCCTATGTGTGCGCTTTACTGACTGGTATCGATTGTGCTGATGGTTGATGTAATGTGTGAATTCTTCATTATCCTTAACAGTGCCACTCCAACATCACTCTTGTTCCACAGCAGAGGGAGCTAAACATGCCTTCCGCTCTACAATTTAATACTGAACATCAATGCTCATCTTGGAAACATGCTATCATTTTTCAGATCCGCAGAGCACAAACAAAGCTCACTGAAGTCAATAGGCTGTGTAGGTGTTCAGTACTTTTGCAGATCAGGCCAGGAGGTTACAGGGTTTGTGCCTACTTGTAAAATGCATGATTTGCCAAGCCACATCATGATTTATACCTAAAGAGTAGGATCAAACTCTTGTGGTTGGTGCATACAAAAAGAGCCTATGCTGGAGGACTGGACTGGACCTCAAAAAACCCAGTTCTAGTCTTGGCTTCACCCGCCCTGTATAGATGGGGAAACTGAGACACAATAGGGATATTGATACTGGCCTCCTTTGTAAAATGCTTACAGATTTACCTATAAAAAGCACTAGATAAGAACTGAGTAGTATTATTACTGAGTCACAAATCCAAGGGGACTATATGCTACCGGATGGGTAAATGTAACCCACTGGTCGGTGTGTGTTACATATCCCTGATTGTGCCAGAGTCAGAAAGAGTGTGAGTCTGTTTTAGCCCCATCATAAAACCAGGCTGGATAGGTCAAACAGTATCAATGTATGCTTTTAGTGCTGGAGGTCCCAGTTCAGGTCTCAGTAGCAGGCAAGATGGGGTCATCACATAAGCATCTCCTTTCCAGCAGTCACAGAAAACTGCACTGGGCAGTCTCTCCTTCCCCAAGTCAGTCCAGGACGTTCCCCAGCATCCTCTTCATATATTTCAATCATCTTCTTGACAATTAATATTCAAGGGATTACATTAGCCTCTTGCTATTGTGCATGGACAGGTAGCTGGAGAAGTCATCTAAAAAGGGCTCTGAACTAAAGAACTGGACTCACGCATTGACAAAGAGAAGGAAGGTGGTCTGAAGATAACCCTACCACTAAAAACTCCTCTGGGAAGGCAGAAACAAGTTCTCATTTCCCTAATAAACATGGAGATGTATAGTATGCCCATAGTGCCACCCTGCAGGTCACATCACCATATAAACCCGTGTTAAAACACTACCTGCCATATTTATGGAAACTGTTTAGAAATCCAGATTTGAGAATGAAGAAAGAAATCCCAAAACTGGACTTGACAACCAGTAAAGACCTAATGCCAGGAGAGATTATCTTGGCAAAGCAATCCTTATTATTTCTAAAGCAGCCAAAATTGTACCAACTGCTACCCAGGCATGCAAGAAGACAGGCATCTGCCCATCTTACAATCTGTGGCCCAAATCATGCAAGCAGACCTGCTTGCATGGGGCCTCATTGGGGCTCCAGGCATGTCCACACAGACAAAGGGGATACAGAGAAGAGATTTAGCACAGAACAATGACCCCCTTAAACAGTTTAAGCCCCCCAAATCACCTTTTACTTATTTCCACTTAGCAACACTGCTGATGGATTGCAATGCATTTAGCATTTCACCCTAATGGAGAACAATGAAATAGCTGACCAGAGCTTTCATGCTCCCTTGATCCTGGCGCCATTCTGTGCCAGTGACATCCCCATGTGAATTACATTGTGCTGGCCACCCCTCCCCGCCAGGGGTTGTTCCAGCAACCAGGAATTGCCAGAGCTTCGGGGTGTTCCATTCATGCCTTCTTCTGCCTGTCCATGACTCCTGTGCTGGAGGTGGGGCTGTAGGAGCCACTACAGCAGACAGGATTCTCAACTAGCCATTTCAGGTGCAAAGCCAGTTTAATTTATAGCAAAGAAGGGGTAGAGGGTCTGGCCCATTTTCCTTTGCAAGTTCTTGAACTTTAGCTTCTAGCAGTGTTTTTGCAGACAGAAATTCTGATTTGGGAAATAATTGCTAGCAACGTGCAATGCTTCATTAAAATGACACTGTGCACAAAGCCATCTGCTAATGGCAAGTACCTCAGGAGGAGATCCTTGAAGCCAATGGAACTATGACGGTTTATGGCAATCGAGGCTCTGTTCCCAGAAGTCTGCCATTGGGAAGATCCTATAGCATCTTACTGTCTCAGGGTTGTTGCTGTTATTGTGTGTTTCATTGCAGAGATTATCTCCTGCTCTGAAACTGAGAACATCCCACAGTCTAAGACAAAGATATTTGCTTCAGAGATAGTCCCAAACCTATAAAATACTATTTAATCTTCTTACAGGCTGCAGGTATTAAATTGGATTGTCTATTCCTCCAGCAATATGCCCTTCACACCTGACCCTGTCTTATCGGAATTCAGCTGGGAGAGACCGAACAAAAATGGGATAATTTTCTGCTGCTTCTACCCAAAACTCATCTTCTTTTGGGGTGCTAAATGTCAAAGAAGCTTCCAGCACTAAATGCTAGCGATGGAACCCCAGTTCCTCTTGAACATAATTTTTGAAGGTAAGCTATGGAGTTTCATATGATTGCCTGAGAGATCTCAATTAGGTAAGACTGTCTAATCACAAGGTAGAGGAATGGATTTGAATAATGCTTGTAAGAGAAAATACTCTGCTTACAAAAGAATTATTAAAATAGTGTTCAGTCAATGAGACTGGAAAAACAAGCGATAGATCCTCAGATGATATTAAAGTCATTGAGCTATAACAGTTTCCATCAGCTGATGATCTGCCCAGAAGTTGTTTAGGTAGCTCATTTTGGAGAGGAGAAGTAAATTGTTGTGTTTAAATAAGGGGTTAGTGACGATATCTTTTTCTGTTCTCTATTTTTCTTCTTTCTTTTATTTTTTTTGTTGTGTTATAAAGGGTGACTTAATTTCCTTTACTTCTATACACTGTATTGAAGAATACAGCTGACTGTATCATTACAGCTGTATTCTTATGTATGTACACCTGTAGTCTATGCTTATAGTTAATCTATGCACATGTACTTTTTAGACACCAGGAGTAGGATTTCTCTCTCTCTCTCTCTCTCTCTCTCTCTCTCTCTGTACGTTCTTCTGTAGCTCCCCTCCCCTCCATCACTGGAGTCTGACCATCTCTCAAGTATTTAAAACTGAGATAGCAACATCTGTACCTGTCCCTTCCTTTCCCCTAGTTAGGGCTCTAAATTGATTATCTTATGGAGTTTTAAATATGTGAGTATGTGTGTTTGAAGAACAACTTAGTGAATGGCTCAGAGTTGTGTTTATTTACATCCTCTCCTAATTTAATATAATAATCCCATTCTGGAAAACGTGTTCAACATAATAGTTTACGATATACCAACTCCAAACTGCAAGGTGAATGCTATTCACCCCCACATCAATGTGTCTATACTGCCATAGCCCAGGTCTCTGTTGCTTTGGTATTTACAATTTGGGTGCCTCTGCAAGTATGTAAAATATGCTAATTATCCCCTTATAGACAGTGTGATAACTAGTCCACTTTGCCCATCCTAATTTGGACGGTAGGTTTGAAGAGATGTAGCCATAGTAACAAATGAATGCTCAGCACCTTTGTTTTCACTATAGTCAGGCCTTGCCTTCTATTCTTCTCAAACTGAAAGCAAACATACAAACCAAGCAAAAGGTGATTTCTATCTTGTGAGAGTGTAAACGTTGAGGAGCTGCAGAGTGGCACTAGCTGGGAGATATTACAGCAATTGCCAGGTATATTTCCAGCAACTTGTCAAGCTTATATAAGTAAGTAACAGACCAGTATGAAGAGTGGATTGAACACGATGGGGTTGTCCTTAGTACTTAATCTTCTGTAGTGATTTAGACTAAGTAAGCTCCTTGGGGCAGGGACTATGTTGACTTATATGTTTAAAAAGCACTGAGCACAGTGCTCCACAGTATCAGATGGACCCAAATCAAAACCCAGATCTGAAGAACGCTGAACTTTGTGGGGTGAAGTGATGGGGGAGAGCAGAATCCAGATACAGAGCTGAATATTGTGACTGGCTCATCTCCTTTATAAGTCAACCCATACATAATGCTAGAGCTGTACAGCCCCAAATTTTGGGAAATAAGGGGGTTGAAATCTGGATCCTGATCTGAGTTTGCCAGTTTGGGCCCATCTTGTATAATGCAAACATAATGCCAATGAATAATGCATTGAGTTGAGTTAGATTAGGACAGTAGATCCTTGCACTATGTGTTTCACACTCAAGCTTCTTCTTTTGTAGGATTCTACACTTTTTGAGGACCCGCCCTCTAGGAGCTGCCAGAGACTCCCAATGATAGATGTAAATGCAGTTTGGTGACCAGGAGAAGTCTCCATTGGCTCCAGGAACATTGATCAGATTTGTGAGCCTTCGGGAAATGCATTTACCACTGAGGAGAAGGCTTCAGAGGAACTGGGTTCTTTTCCTATTGGCCATGGTGTTGGCTTTTTCCGTCTATCAGCTTCTCTATGACCCCTTTCATTCAGCACCCTGGACAGCATCTCAGCCTGAGGACCATGTGAAAGTGACCATCAGGGACCTTTCCAGCAACAAGGGCATTGCAGTGGACAATGGAACAACAGCATCTAAGATAAGGCATTGTGTATATGTAGACTCTACACCAACCGTGCCCATCACATCAATGAATGCAACCCCACCCCTAGGAAGTGTCAATCTGAGCCACCTGGATGAGGAGGGAAGTTACCCAATACCCCCCTCCCACGGAGAATACCCTCAAGACCTTTTTAGCTTAGAGGAACGCAGAAAAGGGTGGGTCATACTTCACATCTTTGGCATGATGTATGTGTTTGTGGCCTTGGCCATAGTGTGTGATGAATATTTTGTCCCTGCCTTGGATGTAATCACGGAGAAGTTGCAGATCTCCGATGATGTGGCAGGGGCCACCTTCATGGCAGCAGGCGGATCAGCACCAGAACTCTTCACCTCTCTGATAGGTGTCTTCATCTCACACAGCAACGTGGGCATCGGCACCATTGTAGGCTCAGCGGTGTTTAATATTCTTTTTGTCATTGGCACCTGTGCCCTTTTCTCAAGGGAGATACTCCACCTGACCTGGTGGCCCTTGTTTAGAGACGTCTCGTTCTACATTCTAGACTTACTGATGCTCATCCTGTTTTTCTTAGACAGCTTCATTGTTTGGTGGGAAAGCATCCTTTTGTTGAGTGCCTACGTCCTCTATGTGATCACCATGAAATGGAACGTTCACTTAGAACAATGGGTGAAGGAACAGGTGAACAAGACAAGAAGTACTGTGAAAGCAGCCACTTCTGAAGACACAATGAAGGTTAGTGTCCTCATTGTTTCGTTGCCTAATTGGGAGTATTTGTTCTCACTTAAAGCACAAGGAAAGGTTGAGTCTCCTTGACAAAGGGTGCATGGAACCAACCTAACCAAACTACAACTGTTGGTGAAGACAATGGCTTTACTTATGGATGGTGAAGGAATGTAATCTAAATATTAGGAAGTGAGGGGGAAATTAAGGAAAAGTCCATAATCCATTCAAAGGGGGCTCAACGGTAGAACAACTCATACTATATTCATTAGGTGCACCTCTGCCTTTCATGTATGGGATTTTCCCCTCAGTTGTCATTAGTGGGAACTAGATGATTCAGTGCTGGAGATTCAGGGATTACATTAGCAGTCTGGAACTATAGATGACACATTGACTTGAAATCAGAGAGGTAGCCGTGTTAGTTTGGAATTGTATTCCTCTAGCAGCTGAATTGGAGGTATTAATAGCGAGAGAAGAGAAACTGCTCTTGTAGTTAGCTAGCCACTCGTAATCCCTATTCAGGCCTAAGTTGATTGTATCAAAGTTGCAAATGAATTGCAAATGAGCTTTCTAGGATCTAACCAGAGCATTTCTTTGGTTGTTTGAATCTAAACAATATAAGGATCACAAGCCTTGCCTTTCGCCTATCAGGTTAGATGCTGAGCAGTCTAGGCTACTGACTCCTGTGGTATACGAAAATTATGTGTTATTGTGGCACCATAGCACCTTTTTTGTACAGAATGTGAAAAGGAGCAGGGACCAAAGAATGATACTGAAGGGGGGAGTGACTCAGTGAGCGCTCCAAGTAAATCAGGAGACGTGCGCAAGCACTGCAAGACAACCTGATCTGTTGGGAAACTGAGAAAGTTTTTCTTTGGCCACTTTCTTGCACTGTGGGTTCTTTTCTCCAGCCCACCTTTGCTCCCCTAAAAGAAGATGAACAAAGGGCTCAAGAGTGGGCTGGAGAGCCATGGTCCGAGAGGGGTCAGTGTGGAGCCAAGGAGCTGCCAGTCCATGAATTATGCTCCCTCTGAACATGGCAGATTTCCAATAGGAAACCCATATGTAACATCAGCTGTGCACTTACATCGATATACACACACCATGGTCAACAGCAAGAATCAAATCTGGGGTCTCCCGCACCCAAGGCACTGCTCCTTCACTTTGAACTAAGGGAGAACTCTAGCTGTGAGACAGCTGCAGACTGTATAGCGGCTGGAACCAGCCATGAGTAAGAAATGTGATCCCAGACTCCATGTGTGAAAGGCAATGCTGCACAGTGCAGGATTAACCCCCTCTGCACCTGCTCTCTCTCTCAGAAGATGCTGGGGATAGAGGCAGCGGTTCCCCAGCTCCTCAGGAAGCACAGCAGAAGGGGAGGCCATCTTGGGTCTGGCACAAGATCCATACGGCTGTGTTTTGCCTTGCTCACAGATCCTGGGGATCTATAGGTTTCCAGGCCATTCCGCCAACCCCTCTATCTGGCCCTGAGCTCCTCCCCCCTGAGGGAAGTGTGTGACTCCAGTTCTGTGAGCAAACCTCATAGGCAGAGGTTTGTAGATACATCCGTGCAGGTTGATGAAGAACTAATGGCATCCCCACAATTTTCTGTTCTTGTTTCCATGCAGCAAGGTAATGGGTCAGTTGCAAGGGATGGAGCAAAGCACTCAGATGACAGCAAGAGACTGGCGGTAGGTGGATAGAATAGTCTGTGCAACATTATATGGATCTGCATTTATTGCAACTGGAACCAGCTCTGAATGTAAATAGATGCACCAAGCAGAAATGGCTACGTTGGCCAGGAAAGGGCACAAACTCCTTTCAGAACCTGGACTCTTCTCGGGGCAAGGAAATAGGAATCAAATTTTGCCTTTGTGAACAGGCGCAGCCATGGTCATTGAGCAAATGGAAGTCCCTCGTGTCTAGCTGAGGCAGAAACGGGCTTGTGGTCTCAGGACAAGCCAGTGCGGTAATCTGATGCTACCCTCGGGGATACTGTGAATTTGAGCAGAGAGGCAGGCTGAGTCAGTGTTATGTGGTTGATTCTCAGGCCACTTCCCAGCACACAAATGCCCACAATAGATAAACCACCATAACTGGAACTAAGGCCCCAGCCAGCCAACAGCTTAAGCATGTGCTCAACTTTAAGCATATGTTTTGCTGGATCAGGGCCTAACTTAGGAACCTCCTTGTTGTCAGTCTCTGCAGAGAGGCCATGGACAGGCTATGAAGACCGAACTCCTCCCTCTTCACTCGAGCTGGCTGAGACACATTAGTGAGGCAGGAATGGGAAACCTGCATGGCTGTTGCCCATCCTGGCCCCGTTGATTGTCTAAGTCTCCCGGGGTGTCAATCCTGCTTTCACCAGCAGTAAAAGACAGTCATGAAGGAGAGGAATAGTCTGACTGTGGGGGAATGGCAAAGGGGCCTGGGAATAATGGCTGTGTTGTACATTTGCCCTGTTCTACAGCTCACGCCGTCCTTACAGCGAGGAAGCAGCTCCGCCTCTCTACAGCGAGGAGGCAGCTCCGCCTCTCTGCACAATAGCCACACGCGCACCACCATCTTCCAGCTCATGATCCACACCCTGGACCCCCTGGCCGAAGGTGAGCGAACACCCCACCTCTGTGTGATTGGACACTCCGGTCTGTAGCCTGGGTGCAGGCAAAGCTCACAGTGATACGCACACAGGATCAGGGCCTTGGCTGGTGAAAATCGGCAGAACTTTACTGAAATCAGTTTGGTTATTCCAGTTTACATCAGCTGAGGTGCTGACCCACAGCAGTGTGTGCGTATCATTATTTCAGAACGGGAGTCCTTGCCAAAGTCCAGTCCGCTCTCTAATCAAGGGCCGAGAGGAAATGGCACTCCTAGCTGATGTGCTCTGGGGGTTGTTATTACAACAAAACCCACCCAGACTCATTAAACATCCCCGGGAAGAAGCAAGCAAGACAAATCCAGCAGAGCTGGTTTTGCTGTGGCACAGTTTCCTCAGCAGATGAAGGATGACTGGCCACATAAAAATACTCACCTTCCCAAGCTGATGTGCAATGGCACAGTGGCCAAACCTCTTCTCCAGTCACATAACAGGAGGAGGAGCTGCTTTAGTTTTCATGTAACCAAAAACTGAACAAAGTCAGCGTGACTCAGGTAACATCATGACCTTACCTCAGAACGCCTTCCTTCTGCATCCCCTCGCTCTGCAGCACTGAACGTCAGCCATGCTGCTGCACCGGAAGGAACGCCGCGCTCCCTCTCTTCCCACACATCTTTTCTAGACCTCCTTTCAGAGCTGGTTATTTTAGATTTCAGGTAAACAACTCTCTATAAACTCAGGGATAATTATTGACGAGCTAACTGCCTGGAGACTGTAACAATCCTGGTCAGCTAGCAACACTCTGAAGAGCTGAAAATGCCTTGGGTCTCAGGCACTGTTCCCTCTAAGCTGTGCTCATGCACACAGATCCTAAACCCTGCGCGCACGCATACAGATCCTAAACCCTGTGCGCACAGCAAAACAGTGTGTGCACAAAAATGTGCACAGAAGCACAAATATTTGCACAGAAGACATTTTTTGCACACACAGCCTGTCAAAAATTTGCACAGAAGAAATTTTTTGTGCCCATGGCCTGTCAAAAATTAGAGGGAACATTGGTCTCAGAGTTGACTGCAGCCCGTACTACAAGGCTCATTGGATGGGAGTTAATGCCTGACACCGGATGACAGGCCTGTCCATCTTTTCATTCCCAGCAAAGTTTAAAGACAAGCTTGACATCATGAGCAACTTGGCCGCGGGCAAACGAGGCTCCCAGGTCAGACAAGGAGTGAAACCGGAAGGTGAGCTCAAGGCAAGTTGCGCCATTTGCCTGTAGAGTCCTTTTGCTTTGCACTGTACTTTCTCACCCCACCAGCGCTGCAGATCCGGGGAGCCCATGAAATGTAGCCGTGCAACACAAACGTCCCACTCCGTGAGCACTGATCAAATGCAGCTGACTGGGCGAAAGCAGCTGCAAACACTCGGGATACATACTGGCCCCAAGAGCTGGCAATCCAGTTAATTCCCACAGAGCCCTGGGAGTGCGTTAGTTAAATAAGCATCCATTATGGAAATGACCGGGATGAGATGGGCTCTTCAATCAGAAGGGAAGATTGTGCCGTTACATTCAGCAGCTGGATGCTGGTGCATCACTAAGACACCAGGGTGGGCTGCAAATGGGATTTGTTCTTGAAAACAAACAATCAAAAGTGCCTTAGCCTGGGAGCTGGGTTTGACTCCTCGACTGGAACGTGGCGGGGTGGCTGAGGGGGCACACAGCATGAACTATCCCGTGCAATTGTCTTCTGAATAGTTGCTGGCTTTTTCTGTTTCAGTCGTGGTTCGTAGGCTGCTTGACCTAGCTCTTGTAGAGGTGGTAGCTGTCCCCCGCTCCAACATGGGTCTGTGCTATTCATAGGGCTGGGGCTATTTGAAAGCGGATGGGTAAAATTCGCACTGAAGTGCCTCTCTTCGCAGGCACGGTGCTATACGCACCACAGTGCCCTGACCCTGTAATAACATAGTTTGGTCTTGTAGATGGGACCAAGCAGTGATAAAGATCAGGAGCAAATTGTCATAGTTCCGCTGACTTCAGTAGAGCCACCCTTTACCGCAGGTGAGGAACTGCCCCCTAGAGGATCTTTCCTGTCTAGATGGTGCTACGCGACATCCTGGCCATGTTACCGAAGAGTGCTGTATCCTCAGCCAGACATTTTCCAAGTCCCACTTCTGTGCATCTCATTAGGCAACCCCCTAATGGCACTTGCCAAGGACAGCTTCTGAAACCTGACCTCACATTTGTACAAGGCCGTAAAAACAGGATCACTAAGACCATTATAAGGGAGTTAGGTTGAGCCTGCACAGCTCAGGCCAAACCATCCTGCAGTAGTCTAGGTATGAGCCTATTTTGGCTACATAGATGGGCCCAGAACATATTCGCCGAGCTACCTTACAGCAGCCTGTCAAGATCCCATTCTCCCTGACTCAATGCCCCTCTTACCGCCCCTGTGCAAGATCCATGCTCCAGCACTGTTCTGGGAGGCTGTTTTCAGGTTTCTCCTGTTTTTGTTCACATGGACGAATGACATTCCCGGAGGGACCAGCACGGAGGAGTCTGGGGATTTTCTCCTTTGTGTTATCCGGCGTCAGCACTTTTCTCTTTGGACAGGTGCCAGGTGATTAGGGATCAAAGCCGGGCAGGCAGAACAGTCGTTTCTGAGAAACCTTGAACAACATCAGCCCCTAGAGAACACCCCTGTCCTGGTGGGAAGAAGGAAGCAGAGCCCTGCACCCTGCCTAGTTGCTGACTTTAATAGAATTCGCAAACTCTGCGCCCTGACACGTCCATTAGCGACCAGCCAATCAGCACTCCCTCCCCCCTTGCGACGCGTACCTTTAGCCACAGGGGGGTTACATGAGTGATGCCCCAGCACAAAGAGGTGAGACAAAGCAGCTGCAACCACCTTACGTCTAAGATTAGCGGGCCTGATTGTGCCCTGCTTTTGCTGGCCAGACTATCAGTGGGACAATCAGCAGAAACAAACAATAGATTGACCTTCCAGCCCTTCGGGAAGAGCTTGCTCTGCACTGCTACAGTTTATGGGGTTGGGCACGTAAATATTTTGCACTCTCCAGCTCCCTCTCCTGATAAGGGAGCGAAGTCACCTCTTGCTGCTGGTGTCACTGGGCACAGCTCTCTCTCTCTCTCTCATCCTTTCAAGCAGAGAGCAAAGCAGAAGCAGGATTAGCAACCACTGTTCAAGTCACGCCTGCCAGCGATGCCAACCCCGGCGTGGTGGAGGATGAACAGCGCGCAGACACACTGCAGGACGAGCAGGTACTGTGCGTGGAGCCACGGGGAACAAGAGCTCAGCCCAGGCCAAAACCTCAGAGCCATGGCCAGTGAAAGAGGGCACAGCCCAGCTCAAGTTGTTAGCCACTCTAAAGAGACCGTCCTTGTAGTAACAAGCTACCTTGAGTGGCAACAGAGCGCGCTAACGCGAGTAACTTAGAGCCTGTCAGCCAAGATCCCAAAATGCTCCTTTATCTAATCCAGGCTCAGAGGTATTACTGGACCAGACTGTGGCAGCCTTATGTAGTGTGCGGCTTTTTCCCACTGACTTCAGTGAGACTGCTCAAGGAGTAAGTGACTCCGCAGTGGAAATGAGGCAACCAGAACCTGTGTGAATGGGTTGGGCAAAGACTGTGTCGACCTCCGTGGCAGTTCTTTTTGTTGTACTGAGATGTGCCCTCACCCAAGGAAGGGACGGTGGCCCCTTTAAAGAGAGGAGGCTATTTTGCTGCTCTGGTGGTTTTTAAAGCCAGATAAAACGTATTGTCTGTGTGTGTCCAGTGCCCAACACAACAGGGTCCCGAGCTAGGACCAGGGTCTCTGGACCCTACTGCAATACACATACTTAAGATAGTCCGGAGTCTGACTGCAGCCTGCCTGGGTGTCTGCACGGAGAGGGGATCGTTCACAGCATGGTCACGTCAGGGTGACCTGGGGGGACGGAGTGTTCTGCAAATATTTACAAATGGGCGAATCAAAAACTAGCTCTCTGCCCTGGGGGCCAGGAAGACACTGAGCCAGCCACAGCTCTGTGTGTGGGAACACACGCGCCCACGCGGAGCCGGCAATGTAGACTTCGAGTTGTTTCAAAATGTGTTGGCGGGGTGGGGGGGGTTGGTTGTTTTTTTGGTTCACAGCTCTCTCCGGATACAGAAGGCAGCAGCTCTGAGGAGGAGGAAGATTGTGGTGATGATGATGATGATGAGAGTGAGGAGGAAGATGAGGAGGAAGAAAACAACAAGCCGTTATCCCTCAAATGGCCAGGGACCAGGAGAAAACAAGCTATTTACCTTTTCCTCCTGCCCGTGGTGTTCCCTCTCTGGCTCACAATGCCCGATGTTAGGAACCCAGTAAGATTTTACTACTTTCTGCCACAGTGATGGAAAACCAAACTCTGGCTTTATTAGCAACAGAGCCACAAGGCTTCTGTTTTTCCCAGAGATAGCCAGAGCCTCTCTGGACCTATTTCCCACGGATGGGAACTGGGGTTGCTTTCAAGGGCAAGAAGTAACTGAAAGCAGGTATTCTTCTCGACCTTCCCCCCTGAATTTCACAAGGCAAAACCAGCAGGCAACGGCTAATGCAGAATAGCAGAGACTCCTCTCGGAAACCACGGAGTCTGTGTCAGTCCCAGATTTGATAGGACAGAAACCACCACTGCAGCTGGCACTCTCCGCTAGGAGTGGCAGAGGAGAGGCTAACAATAGAATGAGCCCGGAGCCTGAGCGACCCTCTGTCCTCACCAAGGAGTCGGGCCATGTTGCGTGGGAAGGAGATTGGCGGGGAAGTGTGGGCCTCTGCATTCATTATACCTACTCAGAGCTAGAAAACGTCCTTCCCCACGTCAGCATTTTTTTATTTTAAAAAAAAGCCAACACTGAATAATGTAAAGAAAAATAAACAAAAACTAGCTTCTGTGCCTGTCTAGCCCTGGCCAGAGAGCACATTAATCGATAGGAGACTGGATTACCACACGTGCCTGCTGTCTAGATCCATGGCATTTCATTAGCAGTGTGTAGTCAGAGCACCTAGTGGCACTGGTTACATCAGACATTTCTCTACCTTCACTGCACCGCGACCCCCTTCGGACAACAAAAATTACCACACAGCCCCAGGAGGCGGGACTGAAGCCTGAGCCAGTCCAAACCTCACAACCCCGGGCCCACTGTTCAGAGCTGAAGCCCTTGAGCTTGGGCCCCAGCAAGTCTAACACCAGCCTTGGTAACCCCATTCAAACAGGGTCATGACCCCCAGTTTGAGAACTGCGGCTCTACTACGTGGCTGCAGGCCATTGGCAATGCGGGGGAAGTCTGCCCACTGAACCGTCCCATGGCAGGATGCAAGAGCCTCTGCCAAAGATACTGGCTGTGGGATGAAACCCAGTAGAATAGTGTGGACTGAAAACAAAGCGCGGGGAAGCTTGTTTTAAACAACCACCCAAGGTGTTAGCAAAAACTGGGCACCGAGGAGAGGTGTGAAAAATCAAAGAAAATTATACCAGAAACTATGGGGCCCTGTTAAAACAATTGCCGGAGGTGAAGGGAGGGAGGGTGGATAGGGCTGTGGGGAACATCAGACCCCTAACTGTTTTCTTTCCAAACTTGCTTTGAACAGAGATCTAGAAACTTCTTTGCCATCACATTTCTAGGAGCCATTCTCTGGATTGCAGCATTCTCCTACCTCATGGTGTGGTGGGCACATCAGGTAAGACGTTCTCTTTCTACCTAGAAACAAAGAATGGCTCAAAAAACAAGCAAAGGTGGAAAAATGCACCACTGTGGCAAACACTTTTGGCCTGGCCTACACCTACAAATTGAACAGACCTTGCTATGTGGCTCAGGATTGGGAAAAATTTTGTACCCAGTGCGACATGATTATGTCAGCCTAAGAATTGTTCCACCGACCTAGCTTCTGCTCTTGGAGGTGGATTACACTGATGGAAGAACACTGTCCATCAATGTAGAAGGCATTTATACTCCAGTGGCAGCAGCACAGATGTGGTGTTCTAGTATAGACCATGGGTGTCCAATCTTTTGGCTTTCCTGAGCCACATTGGAAGAAGACGAGTTGTCTTGGGCCACGTGTTATGCCTAGTACACACAAATTCTTTGTCACAATTCATTTTACGCGACATTAGAGTCCTCTCGCTCTTTATTTTATTAGTCAATTTTATCAGTTTTTTGTTTTTTTGGTCGAGCTGTTTGCAATTATAATGCGAATTACGAATAATACTCCGGTATTTGTGGACGTAATCTCATAACGTTGTAAGTTTACGATTTTGTGTTGGGCCGCATTCATAGCCGTCCTGGGCCGCATGCGGCCCGCGGGCCGGACAAGCCTGGTATAGACGTTACCCTTTGTTTTCAATGACTTTACAGATGCTGCCATCCAATTAACACTAGAAATTTTGTTCTGGGAGAACCCAAGTGAGAATGTTCAATTTCATCCTTTTTCGTTTGACAAAAGATTAATTCACCCTCCTCTCCCCCCCTCCCCCCAGTTTCTAAGGGAATTTGTGCATCAGTGGAAGAAATGTCATCAAATTGACAATTCTCTTAATAGTCTTTTTATCAATGCATATTTCTATGGTTGACATAAGTGTTTTATCCGTATCTAAGTACATTTCTAAGACTATAGGATCTGATATAGTGTGGTGCTGAGCATCCTCAGTGGCCCTTGCCTTATCAATTTGCTATTCAAGGGGAGGTGAAGGTACTCAGCCCCTTGCAGGATTGGGGCCTACAATTTGTATTTGGTGATAGAGGGTACATTTAAATTTTATAGTTGATCAAACCACGAATCAACAGAAATCGTGGACACCAAACCACAGTAGAGATGCCAATCAGCAAATGGGACTGTGTGTCCAATGAGGAAGACCACTCAGATAAAAGAATTTATAATGATCTGGGCCAGTTTTAAATTTGGAGACTAAAGAGAACTCCACCTCTTCTGGAGACGTTCCAAGACAGAGGTGTATTGGGCTGCAACTGAACAAGCTCCCACATGGACTTGCCTTTGAGGCACAACGTGGCAGTTAGAAGGGGATAAAGGAAATAGATTTGATATGAAATCCTCTCTTTAATGGCAAACAAGCTATAGCATTAGGCCATCTTGTATCTTGTAAAGCAGAAATAGGCTGTAGCCTTTAAAGGGGGTTGCAAATAAAATCGTAACCCCAATGCAGCCCCAAGCCTTCAGGAATGAAAAGGGTTAATTACATTCTTGATTTCTAAACCAAGGCCCATTGTTGCGGTTGATTAGGTTGGAGAAACCATTGGGATATCGGAGGAAATTATGGGTTTAACAATCCTGGCCGCAGGGACTTCAATCCCTGACCTCATCACAAGTGTTATTGTTGCACGTAAAGGCTTGGGTGACATGGCTGTCTCCAGCTCCGTGGGCAGCAACATCTTTGATATCACTATTGGGTAAGTAGTGGCCACATGTTAAAAGTCACATTTGTTTCAAAGTAGAAAACGCTGTATTTCTATTCTAATCTAAATCTGACTCGTTACTTTCATGTTGGATAAAAACCAAATTAAAGAGCAGCTGGACAATGTTACACACATTCATTTGAACAGATTTCTTTAGTTAACCTGACCCCAAAGAAAGGTTTTAGAACTAAAACCCAATGCCAGGTACTGCCGTGTAGTGATAACTCAAGACTTCTTAAGTGGTTTAAGATTTTAGTCTAAGCGGCTATAGAGCCACTGAACAGGAGTATATGGTTCAAAAACAAACAGCAGCTTTACCCAAGGATCTCAGCGTGCCTCAAAAACATTTAATTTTTCAGCACCACGGCATGAGAGACTGACAGTGTCCATCCTTTAACAGAGAATATTTTCCCCTTCACTGACAGCTGCAGCAGGTCTGTGAAAGAGGTTACTAAGACACAGCACAATCTCTGAAAAAGTTTGAGCAGGCCCCTGCCTAGGCTACACTAGGCTCTCCCAGTAGCAGTTTTTCAGGAGAGAAACAAACATCTCTTGGCCTAATGCTCAGGATTTGGAATCGGGAGATCCAAGGTTTGTCCCAGCTATCACAGGCTTCCTGTGAGCGTTTAGTCAACACACAAGCTCCAAGGCTGTTCAAAGATAAAGACTTATGTGGCTGACTTTGTGGTACAGAAAGGTTTGATTCATGAATAGTATTGGTAGGGTGCTTTGACATTCCTGAATGAAAGCAGTGCAGAGTACTAGTTCAAACTCAATTCCTAGGATAGAAAGCAAGAGAAGTCAGTTTTAGATCAAATAACAATGAAGATTGCACATTAAGGTTTTCTGCATGGATCTTGATACCAATTGCTTTATATCTATGTATAAAATTCAATTTTGCATGGACTTCTTTAAGCATTCATCCCTTTAAACTACTTTCCCCTTACTTACAGTTTGCCAGTCCCTTGGTTCCTTTATTCGGTCTTCAATGGACTCAGCTCAGTCGCTGTCAGTAGTAATGGTTTGTTTTGTGCCATTGTTCTGCTTTTTCTCATGCTCTTGTTTGTGATCATCTCGATTGCTCTATCTAAATGGAAAATGAACAAACTATTGGGGCTCACCATGTTTGCTCTTTACTTTGTATTTTTGATTATCAGTGTGATGCTAGAAAATAGAATCATATCCTGCCCAGTATCTATATGAGGCTTGGGTTAACTACCATCTGGGCAGCACACGCTGTGATCTCAATATACAGTATGTGTAAATGAACTTGAAAATGGGTTTAAGGTAGTTATGTTTTACTTCTTAAACCAATTGAAAGCTTACTGAGAATTGTGAAAACTAAACTTAGTGAAACTTCAATTCAAATAATGTTTTCTATTAATATATTTATATGTATTCATATATATTAAGGCCCCAATCCTGCAAAGACTCACACAGTTTAAAATTATATGCACTACGGCTAGTCCTATTGAAGTAATAAAATGAAAGACTGAGGCCCTTCCCCGCCTGTAGTAATTAAAGATCCCAGGCAATTTTCAACAGGAGTCAGAGTATTTTTTTGCCTTTGCAGAATCAGGGTCTAAATTATTAATGAAAGGGCCTGAGCCTAAACCCACTGAAGTCAATGGAGCTTTGTCAATGGGTGTGGGATCAGCCGCCGACAGTGAAATTGTCCTGTGGAGAGCACTAGTGCTGATTTTCTTACACCCCCAAAATAGGGCTTCAGTGGGATGTAAGTGTTGAACAGGCCTTGAGTTGAACCCTGTAAACAGACTGAAATTTCACCCTAAACTCTTTGGAGAAAGAGTAATAAACAGATTGCTGTGCCCAGTGCGAGAAGCCTTTACCAGTTACACAGCAATCTTGAAAGATATCCACTCTGCCCCATTATAAATCGGCATCTAATCCTGCAATGTGATGCCTAAACTCATGGTGAAGTCCTACATAAACCAGTGGGACTCCACGTGCACCTAAAAGTCCATTGGTACAGGCTGCTTTGCAGGATTTGGGGACTAGGAGAGCACACTGCAAAGCAGGGAAAGCCCGGAAGACAGGAAGTGAAACTGTTATAAGGAGAGGCAGGTGAAATGATCTTGTATTGCTTTTCACCCCGTGAAAGTGATTGTATTCAACTCCTGTTAGCACTAAAGTGTGTCACATGAATAAATGCTAATGGTCATCCATCATTATCAATTAGCCTGTATGATTTAAGGTTACCAATGCCTCAATTAAACCAGCAAATTGATGAGAAACTATAGATGCTTCAGTCATTCTTAAACCATTTAATAAAAATGTAAATGAGCATAACCATACTGAGAACTTTAGCTTTTTATTTACTTGTAAAACTTTGAACTTTTATTCTTTTGGATGAGACAAAGGTTTATCATTGTGAACAGTGACCTATATATTTTAAATGAATTACAAAATAAAATAAACATCCAGCAAACTGATGTTCTTTTTGGTAAATAAAATGTAAACGTTACATATTTACAAATCTACAACCATTCATTTAAAAAGTGCTGTTTGCAAACTAACAAAGTACCATTTTAAAATCCAGGTGAGAATATTACAATATCTAGAAATACCCCCTTTCTGTAATTAAAATTTGTACCTTCCATTTGTCATACAAAGATTTTGAATGCAGAAATTGTTCCTTTCTTTGGGGTAGAAATTATTTCATTTGTCCGTGGAAATTTAAGAAATCATTTATCATAACTGTACCAAGAACAAACCTAATAAGCATTGGGCAGTATTTAACAGTCACGGAGAAAAATTTCCACCTCTAATAGCATCTCATTCATAGAATCATAGAATATCAGGGTTGGAAGGGACCTCAGGCAATCATCTACTCCAACCCCCTGCTCATCATTATTCCACCCCTAACAATATTTTTTTCCCTCTGCTGCTATGGTGGAACAAGAGAAAAGCATGGTGTGTGTGTCTATATATATTTTGCACTGACATGTCAAACACATATTTAAAGTTAATGGAAGGAAGCACTATATAGTACACACAATATTTTACAATTTTTAAAATTGAAAATATATTCCAGAAGTACTAGAAAACATTCATCCTAGCAGTACTGGAAAACAATCAAAATGCCTTTTTAATAAAGGACAGCAAATGCTGAAAATTATTTCAGTATTGGATTGTATGATGCTTAAAAACTTTGCACCTTCAGGACCTGCATTGTGACCACCACACTATAACAATCTGAATGAAGAGAATTTCTCATTCATCTAAAAATGTATCAGTTCTCAGATATTTTATATGTCACAAACAATCTGGAAAAAGGGTTAAATAATGAGGTGGCAAGGTTTGTAGAGGATACAAAATTACTCAAGATAGTTAAGTCCAAAGCAGACGGCAAAGAGTTACAAAGGAATCTCACAAAATTGGGTGACTGGGAAAAAATGGCAGATGAAATTCAATGTTGATAAATGCGAAGTAATGCACTGGAAAACATAATCCCAACTCTACATACAAAATGATGGGGTTGAAATTAGCTGTTACCACTCAAGAAAGAGATCTTGGAAGTCATCATGGATCATTCTCTAAAAACATCTACCCAATGTGAGAAGCAGTTGGAAAAAACTAATAATGCTAGGAACTATTAGGAAAGGGTTAGACAATAAGATAAAAATATCAATGCCACTATATAAATGCATGGTGTGCCCACACTTTGAATATTGTGTGCAGTTCTGGTCATTCCAGCTCAAAAAGATATTAGAAATGGAAATTCTATGTTCTTATGTTACAATGTTTCTACAGTTGACTGACTTGAAACAGGTTTTGTGAAAGGAGTATTAAAAAAGTTAAGTGTATAATGATTTCATTTTATACATAAAAATGACATGATATATTAATGCAAAGCAAGCACAACTAAACATCAGCACCCTTTTAGAAATGCAGTCTTAAGAGGGCAAGAGCACACTAAAATTGCTTGCCTGAAATAAGGGAGACATTTACAATATTTTTATGGTACATTATGTGCTTTTAATATAATACTGAAGGGACTTTTCATACCTGCATAAGCTGGCAAACCTGTTTGATCTTCTACAATTAAGGTAGTAGAAAGTACTCATAAGCAAGCTGGGCTATAGGATTGGGCTATGTATTAAATAGGTTGATTCTCTGTGCTAGCACAAGTGCATAGTTGCAATGTAATGCACTATCAAATGAGAATTGGTTTGGAGACCAGACTCAGATACTTGTGCCAGTACAGGCTAACTGCTCAATCTAAAACATGAAGCCTGCCTCATAGCTTTCCAAGTACCTCTATAACACCAATGACAGCTCTGGAGAAACAGCTGGTTCTCCTTCATGGCTATTACGTATATAAAATGGTGATGATCAAGTAGTAGTAATTGTAGTAGGAAATAGGATTTAAAGAAAGTGGTATAACACTATTATACATAGCACAAATATGTAGGTAGTTATTTACATACGTGGCAACTATTGTAGTTAACTTTTACTTAGTAAATACAATGTAGCTACAGCAGAGCATGCATACATGTTACTACATACTTACAATGAGTAAGTTCAAAAGTAATGACCATGTATTCTGCACACTTGCTTTGAAGACTGAGTTGAGCATGTTAGCAGCATATTTATCATGTATTGTAACTGATGATTAATAGGGTAGTTTTACATCATCAGTGAAGAATACTTTTCAGAAAATTTGGGCATTACAAAATAAAGCATCACGAACTTTTAAAATAATTAAGCATGTGAAAACTGGTTGTAAATGTAATGTTGCTATCTCCACCTAAAGAAAAAAACAGCTACACAATTATCAGCATCTTAGAAAAGAGCTATTATTAAATGAAAGCTATATCCAAAAAGACCAAACATGGGTCAAGATGTATTTTTCAGGTAACATTAAGAGTAAACTAGTATCAGAGGGGTAGCCGTGTTAGTCTGGATCTGCAAAAGTGACAGAGTCTTGTAGCACCTTATAGACTAACAGATTTTAGGGATCTGATGAAGTGGGTCTTAGCCCACGAAAGCTCCTGATCCCTAAAATCTGTTAGTCTATAAAGGTGCTACAAGACTCTGTCGCTTTAAGAGTAAACTGCAGCTCTTGACGTTTTAAAACTTTCTAACATCCCCATACTCTTTTGAAGAGGGATTCATAGGTGCTTTGAAATAACTCTCTAAAGGTCTAATCATATTTCCATTCAATAATAATAATGATGTCAATAGAACTTTTCAATTTACTTCAATGGAAATAGGATGGCGTCCTCATTGCCCCTCGTTAACTCTGACAAGATGGCAGTGCAAGTGTCTGGAGCGATCCAAAAAAACTCCCACCAAAAAATATAGTTATCTTTTCCATCTAGGTAAATATCATGGCAGGATTGCTCTGGGAAATTAGAAAGGTTGAGAGATGTCTACAGGCAGGCAAACCCAAACTTGTCCCTCAAAGACTGAAAGAGTCTTCTCCACCTCCAATGCTGTAGGGGGTAAAAAAAGAGCTTGCACATAAAACCTCTAATACTTTATACATAAACCCCGCTTTCTGGTGTGTAACTGCTGTGAATGAGTGCGTAACATTTTCTGAAATTTCTAGAGCTTCAAAGCATGAGCCAGAAGTCATGACTTCAAGGTGGAAAGTTATGTAGCAATATTTTCTTTACAGAGCCAAAGTTACTGTGTTGCCTGTGAAATATAAGATCAGCCATTCCAAATATTCCTTATTACATACCGCATATCCCAACGATTTAAAGTCCCTATATATTTCATGTAGCATAACTTGCCATATCAATTTTCTTATTTATTTATTTTTAAAAGAGTAACTTTGGACCAGAATGAACCAAGTGCCATATTTAGGCATTTACAAAACACACCTACACCTCCATATACAGGACTGTACACTATACATTTTATATGGACCTATTTTTGTAAGCTATTTGCTATATATCTTGTAATATATATCCATAGATGTATTAAATTAGGGAATGCCAACAGCTAAAAAGCAGTGGATCTCCTTAAAGTAAATTGTAGGATCCTTCAATGTATTACAGAATTTTGTGGGGGACGTCTACAGAAATAAAGATGCTATACAGTGTCAGTGTTAATCATCATATTTTTACACAAATTTGCCATATTTTTCATCTGATTGCAGTAGTAGTACAGAATTCTCTGTGTGCAAGAGAAATACTGGCCCCAGAATGTTACCTAGGACAGTGCTGAAATTATAGACCACTTCAAAAACAAAATTATTATTTGAAAACTTAATTGGACCAGTTACTATAAATAGCAGGAAACGAAAGAGCACTGTATTGCTTATGCAATAAGTTCATTTAAAATTCACTAGTCGTTTAAAAAAATTAAAAAATATCAACTTACTATAAACAATTTAAAATATGTATAATACAACTTCGTATGCTCTTCATAACATTTTGAATATTTTATGTGAACAGATTTGCAGAAATTTTGTTCACTCTCGCTAGTTTCAGTGCATCATTTTTGTCTGCCTCTCCCAAGTTTTATTTAAAGGACTGTAAAATGTTGTCCCTTGTTAGAGAACTGATTTAGTTTAGGGTCCCCTACTCCACAAAATAATTTGCTGAGAGAGGCAAGGAGAGGATGGTAGTATTTGGCCCCTTCTTTGCTCATTATCCATTTTTGTAACTGTACATAGTAACAACAAATTTTCCAGTCTTCTGACACAATAAATTTGTAAATATGTTTTCAAACACCAAAGAATGAGATGTTTTTTGAGACTTTACACATGTATACAATATATATACACATTTTAAAGATATGGTTCTCCAAAAATCTTTCGGCATTCCATCACTCCAGTACTTGGTGGTCTATCACAGTTGTGAGTGCTCTTGACCTGATTAGCTGTGAGACGATCATAAGCCATTTTGTACTCTCTGTCAAAAGCATCTGCAGAAATATAAAGAAAATCTACGTATTGTACCATTCTTACACCGATGCTAAGATAGGGTTACCACCTTTCTAGTTGCTCGTAACCAGATCCCTGAGGCCCTGCGCCCCTGCTCCTCCTCTTCCCCCAAGGCCTCGCCCCATTCCTCGCTCCTCCCTGCCCCCTCTTAAGGAGCTTGCCTGCAGGTAGGAGGCAGCCCCAGCTGAGCAGGGGCCAGCCTAGGTTAATGACACAGCGCTTCCCCATGCCCCGTGGTAACCAGACTTTTGGTTTGGGTGCTATTTAGAGTTGCCAGGTCCCCTTTTTGACTGGACTTTCTGGTAGAAAACCAGGCACCTTGCAATCCTAAATCACACCCAGATACTGAAGCCAAAAACTGGATTGTCTGGGTAAAACCTGGACAGGTGGCAACATCTATGCCAATAGTATAGTTGTGCCTATTTTCATGAAACCTCGTAATAGTACTTAATAAGTACTACAAAAATAAGTACTATTACTTATATTTATAGAATATATTTTTAAAAGACATACTAGGAAAGCATATCATCAGTTTTCATTAACATTGCACACATTCAAATATACCAAAATAGATATTTTCTTCTTGAAAGCTGCAATAATGATTTGTATAAATGATTAATCTACATTTACCTAAATACAGTTTATAACTTACCTATATCAATGTTCTCTCTTCCTAGAGCAACAAGTGAAAGAAATAGTATTTCTCTATAGAGGCTCCTAAAAATGTAAAAAGTCATGAATTGTAATTCTGAAAGATGGTACCATTTGAAATCAATACTACAGACAATTCAAAATCAAGCCAAAACATAAGTAAACAGTACTTATTTTAACATATTGTTGGGAAAAAAATTTCTACCTTGAAAATCATTTGTTGAGCCCCTATATGGTGTTCGGTGTTCAAACATGGAAAACACAGTCCCTTTACCTAGGAGTGGATAGGTTAAGGACCTGATCCAACTGCCAATGAAGTCAGTGGAGTCTGGATCAGGCCCTAACTTGAGCATATACATATGGCACAGACACAAAAACGACTAGCGATAAAAGACATTAGAGATGGTAAAAAAATGGTCACAAACTTCTTTAGGAAGAAAAGTGATTTTTTGAGAGAATTAAAGATTTTTCCATGGAAACTTCCCTAGAAATGTCGACATTTGTTCTAAATAAAACAAAATCTCATTTCTTCCCTTCCCCCTTCTCTCTCTTTTTTCATCTTTCCCCCCTTTTTCCACTGGAAAAGTGAAGGAGAAAAGTTTAAATTAAAATTAAAGGTGAAATTAAGTAACATTTTTCTCCCTTCTGTAGACTTCTACCCCATACGCTTTAAGAGTACAAAAAAAGGGGGGGGGGAATAAATAAATAAATGAATGAAAGGGCAGAATAAAAGAATGAGGAAAAACCTACAAAACCCAAGTTCCTGGAAAATTTGGAATGAAATTAAGAAAGTGAAGGGTTTTTAAAATAAAGCTTTTGCAATAATAATTAAAAAACCCACTGTCCATACCGTATTTAGTAGACACTCTTGTGAGAACATTGCTGAATGGTTTGAAAAGTTGTAAACCTCTGAACATACTATTCATGCTGAGATACCACACTCATTACAAAAGCTTGCTTCAATTTGATACATGAGTATTCCTACCTCTGTCTTTTAATCTGTGGCCATTTGTTCAATTGCTCTAAGATTTGACTCATTGGTCCATAGACATCATTCATCTTAATACTTTTCACCATGCTTCTCAAGAGCTCCTGGTTAAAGGAGTCATCATCTTTTTGCAATAAATGGACCACTGGATACTTTTGGGCTGCCAAAGAACAGAAACACCATAAGAAGAAATATGATTTTTGTACAGCAGCATGGTATGAGAAAACCAAAAACCAATGGAAGGCTATAAAACCGTGGATAACACTCAATAAGTTATCAAAAATAATAAGGAAACAAGCGTCAAGTCAGAACAGCATCAGGGTAAAGAAAGAATACAAATATATGAGATAAGCACAAAGGAACAGCCATAAATGGGCTTACTGACCATTTGCAGGTCTTTTAGTAGCAATCAAGTAAAAAAAAAAATTCTAAAAAAAGAAAATAGGCTAAATGGATGGATTTATTGAAACGTTTTGTACAAACTACTGTATAAATTTTGTGAATCACCAAGCACAATCTGACTATTCCTCTCTCCCCGCCCCATAAAGAAAACACTGACAAGAAATGGTGGCCAACTTAAACTGGAAAACAACTTGTTGAAGCAGTATGCTGGAAGCTAAAATCTACTTGTAAAACACACATCACCACCCCCACCAAATAAATAAATATCACAAAAAAAATTAGCAATAGCAACAAACATAACACTCACTCTCAAACAAAAGAGTACGATTTTGACCTGCAAGACAAAAAGCGGTTTGATCAAAAATCAGTTGTATATCTATATAGGATAACTGAAATGAAAAAAGATCTCTCTTCAAAATATGTTCTGTAGTTGCTGAAAATCAAAGCTACTTTGGTTCTTAAATAGACAACTTACTCTGTGCATTCCACAGAATATATAGGGGCTGTCCTGGATCCTGATGCAACTTCATATTGTCCCATAGCATCTGAATGAGAACATATTTACTGTCCTCTGACATATAATTTCTTGGAATCTGAATAGGAAGATTAATACACAAGACTTTTAATACAGAGATAGTTTATGATGGTTATAATAGCTGACTTTCACAATTTAACGGATATACATCAGACCAGTAAGTTAGAGGATAACAGCTTTAACCTAAGCCACTATAAACTGGGTTGTTCATAACAAAACCACTGTTTCCCATTATAGTCTGAATCCTGGTAAAGATGAAAGCCCAGGACTCTGCAACAAGGCCTAAAGGGTCTTTTCCTTCTCACCTTTCCACGATCAAACACCTACACAGCCCCCATTCCATTCAGCTCCCTTTTTTCTGCCATGAAATAATAAAGTCAAAAATTTGAGTTGTGAAGTCCCTTGTAGTTGGAATAACACACCAAACTTCATTGAGGCTGCCACCAATAGTGTACTACACCCAACACAGCCACAACTAAGTTCAAGAGTTAAGACTTGGAATGGAAATACACTAGGAATACACTGGGCCAATTAAAGAAAATGGACCTATAACAATTTACACTAGCTGAGGATTGGTTAGTTGTAAGCACTAGCACAAAAGCTATTTCCACACAAGGACTGTAGAATCAGATTAATCATTGAAAGAAACATTCAAATCCTCATAATTTAATACCGCCCTATCTTTTTCCATACCTTTGAGTTTTTATTACAGTGCTCAGAAGAAAGTATTAGTCCTGGTAAATTACTGGGCAAGTCCAGACGCCTGAAATACCACACCAGATTCCAAAACACAATAGGATGATGATCTACAAAATCTGCCACTGTTATTGCACGATCCCCTTCATTTTCAAGCAAGCTTTCAAGCTCTTTCCATACCACTAGAGGACTTAGGTAAGGAACAGTGATGGGGTCAGGACTACATAAACGCCATTCTAGTCCCAATGAATCCTATTGTAAAAAAAGGAAGAAAATAAATTATGTGAAATGTAGCTCTCTTGTGACTGTTAATTGTTCCCTTTCGACTGTTAATTGTTCCCTTTCAGGAATACCGAAGTCTAAACACAGAAATTAATTTTAGTTCAAATTAAAATCATGAGATCTATTTCTGCTTGTAACTTGGGAAGGGGATATCAGCTGACATTAATATTATTCTGCATGCTAAAGTCTGCTGCATATTTAAAACACTGTTGCTTAAATTAGAAAAGCCACTACATACGGTTGTTCCTTGCAAAGTGGTGGGCAGACTGCCCGTGGGAACAATATGGCTGAGCTTCCGGCTTCCCTTCTCATCCTCTTCCAGTGGACCATAAGTACTGACACTTCGGGCTACAGCATGACTTGGACATTCTGACCCAGCAATATTTTGTCTTCTTCCTGAAGGGATTTGGATACTTCTGGCACAAGAGTTGTCCTGCTGTTTAGATTTGCTGGAAAACATATAGTTACAAACAAGACCAGCTTTCACATTTTTCTTGTAGTATTCATACATATTGGATGTTAAATAGGTTTTTGTTTTACATCTTTGCCTAACTGGCCCACTACTCATTGGATCTCAATCCTCATTATGACAGAGAACCCCAAACCCAAAGTGGCACCTCAAACTCCACCCCGCCAACCACACTTCCCATGTCACAGGAAAGAGACTCTCGCAAAGAACAGAAACACCTTAAGAAGAAATATGCTTTCTGTACAGAAGCATCATATTAGAGAAAACTATGATGGACATGGGCCCCAGACACAGACTACAGCCAATGTTGCAGGATTATGGATGTCTTGTCTGTTACTTTCTGCTATAGGGAGGGAATGGAAACAGTTAACCCAGCAACCTGCCAAATGTCCAACTCCCACGGGGCAGCAAGGAATAGTAAGGAGGTCCTCATGTTAAACACAGACATTTCTTCTATCTTTTCACATTTTATTTGCCTTGTAATGAAGTTTCTTTCCATTAGTTATGAATTTACATGTGCCACCAAATTATTTCAAGTGAAGTATCAGTCAATAGAAAAGGCACATTTACCATTTTGAATTAAAATCATCTTGAATGGGCATTACAGATGTAGCAAGACATGATGTGGGAGTAGAGATACACGACTTTCCTGTTTGATTCGAAAAAGGGGATGGAAGCTGCATATTCTCTGTAGATGGACTAGACTTCAGAAAGTACCTATGAGGAAATGAAAGTTAATGTGATGTAAGAAAGTCTTTAAAAAAATTTAAAATTTGAGCATATGAAACTGTGAGAAATCATTAACAAATTACCGCCCCGGTCGCCGTAGATCTCGGATTTCAATATTCAAAAAGGGCAGGAATAGGTTGCCACAGAAGGGACATGTGGTATTGAGATTTGAATCATCTGCAGTCCATCCTGCCATGATTTCTTCATCATGAACCAGACAGTCACAAGTTCGACATCGCGAACAGCTTGAGATGAGTACCTGTATATAGTACTTAATTAAGAGGAGTTCTATAGGGGCTTCACAACCTCTTTGTTATAAAGAAAATGCATAGACAAGATCAACAGACTAAGGCCAAAATGTTCATGCTTAGGTGCCAAAAAGTGTAGTACCTAAATCTATATCTAGGTACCTAAAAATAACGTAATTGCCTAACTCTCAAAAAACTCCAGTTACTGTAAAGGAAAGATCCATCATCTTTGAGTATTTGTCTACAAAGATTGCATGGTAAGTGAATGACTAGCAGTTGTCTCTCAGGCCTGGTCTACACTGAGGGTGGGGGGTGGAGGTGTCGATCTAAGATATGCAACTTCAGCTACATGAATAGTGTAGCTGAAGTCGAAGTATATTAGGCTGACTTACTTGGGTCTCCTCATGGTGGCGAGCCAACTGCTGCTGCTACCCCATCGACTCTGCCTCTCATGAAGGTGGAGTACAGAAAAAGACAGGGAGCGCGCTCGGGGATAATTTACAGCGTCTATACTAGAAGTGATAAATTGATCCCGGATAGATCGATCACTACCCGCCGATCCAGTGGGTAGTGTAGACGTACCCTCAGAGAGGTGGGTGACAGGAGTCCTATCTAAACAACAACTTTAGGACAGCCTTACTAAATAGATTTAGAAGCTGACACAATGGAGCAGCGTTGGGTAAACATGTGAACTAAATTCCAAGTAGTCATCCCACAGATCTGAGAAATAGGGTGTCCCTTCAAGCAAGCTACAGATGTCAACTGAGCCCCAGTAAAGCGTGCCCCAACTCAAGAGGGGGGAGGTGTGAATGAGTTGGAAATCTTAGACACTCTGGGAGGCGACAAACTACCATGGGCAGAGAGAAAGAACTGAATGGCCTTTGGGGCTGCTTCACCTTCATACCCTCCCTATAGGAGGTGCGAGTATGTGAAGGATGCATGTGCAGCCCCAACAGACACTGTTGCATAAAAGGTTCCAGGCTCATTTGCAGGGAGCATACAGACCACAGCAAAGACCCAAGGAAGAAACTAAAAATTAGTCACACAGTTACCACTAAATATATATAATTTTTAAATTGACAGAGTTGTTTAAGATGTGTTACTGTTGCTTTTAGATGCCCAAATCCCATGGCAACTAATTTCCTCAGGGTCCTTTGAAAATCCCAGCCTTATTCTAAACCAAGGGACTGCAAGAATAATCAAGACATTTTTAGAGTAGGATTTCAACCTCTGTTATTGAAAGCATCTACCTATTTACAGATTTCTACTACACTGAGTCTTTAACTTGGAGCTTTAACTGAGTTTAAAGTGGCATTTCATCTTTACTTGGAATACGTTTTGTCTTTATTTGGAATAAGTCTAAGAAATACATGAAGAAAAGTTGATGGTTTTCTATCCAGATTAAGATGCTGTAGCAAGCCGGATCATACTATACCTCCATAGCATAGTTCTGAAACACACTGGTGCTGCTTGTGCTGCAAGATGACATCAACTCTGATTTGTCAGGCAAAGGGAACTTTGAAAGGGAACCTATTCATTGAGGATAAGCAAATAAAAAAGTATTTGTTACTACAGAATATAAACGGACAGTAGAATCTACACTGGTCTTTGACCAAGTGACTTTACATATAAAGTATGACCTACAGCAGGTCAGTTACGCTGGAGATGCCCTGTAACAGAATGAGTTGCTAAGACGGGGCCAGAGACTGCTGCCTGATGCCCACAGGGATGGCTGCGAGCTGCCAAGCATGGAAACCCAGTAGATGTAGATTCTGTGAAAGAACATGCTAATAGCTAGGAACAGGCTCTGGTGAAGCAATTCATATGGTTCCTACATGAATCAAAGCTAAGGAGGGATGGAAGATGCTGCTACAGAAGCAGCTAGACAGCACCACCATTACAGATGGGAAAAATGAAGTACAAGTTAAAATCTCTCTCATACCAAACAGAAAAAATACCTTGATAATTCACTAAGGGATAACTTAACGATTACTAATAACTATGTACGCGTGCGTGCCTGCACATACAGGGAAGTGATAGAGTAGGAAGAGGGTTGAATTGTTTTGGTCAAATGCAGTCTCTCTTCAATTTCCTACTAAAAAAGCCCAGCACGGTCACCCCTAATAGAACCCAAATAACTCCTTAGAGTACACCATGCAGCTTTCACCTCCCCCAGCTTTGCCTGTCATCTGTGCACAGACTGTACTCCAAACAAACAGTTACGGTGCTAAACTCTTTACTGTTTAAACAAGCAATTAATTCCTGTTATATACCCATTTCCCTTCCATGCTCCAGGCCCCTACTTGCCCCACAGTCACACACTACCACACCAGAAACACTCCCCACTCCAGCAGCAGAAATGAAATTCTGTCCCCTAGGTCCATTCCCGTGAGTCCAGCAGCAGGGCTCCATGAAAGATATTTGAAGTTCTCCTACCGTCTGTTGTGTATGTGTCTCTGGACATTTCTCACCAGAAGGGGTTAAATGAATGGAATTTGATTTTTGCAGAAAAAAATAATGGTGATGCTAAATGACTTGCTCAACATCAGACAGTCTGTGGCACAGGCCCAAAGAGAACCCAGCTCTCTTCAATCTCAAAATTTCCTCACTAAACCATGCTTCCTTTCAATATGGTTGTGGTTAAAATGGGGTACTCTATCATGACATTTATGCAGAAATATGCAGGTTACACAAAAACCAACCATTTAATCTCCTCTAAAGATTAGAGACAATTCAGTAAAATGCTTGTCTTGTTCTCTAAATGAAACACATTACTTTTATTTAGGATTTTTATTATTACTATTAAGAACAAAAAAAAAGCCAGGAACAATAAAATGAGCCATCAAACAACAAGCCTTGTTAAAAAACATTTGCAGGTTATATAACCCTCTCAGACGAAAAGTGCAGTTGTCTCTATTAGTCACTGAAGATAGTGGGGCCATGGAAGATTATATTCCACCTCATTGTTCCTAGAGCTAAAGAGGCTCATGAGAATATTATAATTAATTATTTTACTCCCCAATCATGGATCAGAACCCCATTGTACTAGGGGCTGTGTCAACATGGAATAAAAAGATAGTCCCTTTCCCAAGGAGAAGCCAGAAGAACAAACCTGGGTGAGGACATGCATGCAGTGAGGTAGTGGCTTGCATACATTTGCTTCCCCTTACAAAAAGGGCTAATGTATCTACTGTGATCCCAAATTATGAAAAAAGAGGCCACAGCTTTCAACACTACAGTTTTGAGCAAGGGATTGCAAATTTAATGAAAACAAACAAACAAAAAAACTCTTACCACAGTGATATAATTGCTTGGTTGAGCCATCATGAGAAGCTGAACTTTCTAGGCTTGTCCTACTTAGACCAATTCCCTTAATTACTGCGGTGTCATTGTTCTCTTGAGGAGTAGTAGTACCTTCAAAGTCATTGCAGACATCTTCATCAGTTAAAGAGGTAGATTCTGAATCCAGAACACCAAGAGATGAAACACTTGCTCTGTCTGAATTTTGATCCTACAGAGAAACAGTGATAGTTATTCTCTATGCTCAGAAAATTAAAGCCACATGGAAACATTTCTGAAAGATAAAAATATTTTTATTTTATTATGAGAAGTTGGACATCCAAGTATTTCTTCCTGATAGATAGTTCAGCTCAGATTTGTATTGAGACCCTGTATATGTATAAAATATAAGTCAGTCTTTAGTAGATCTCTATGGGTTCCTTTTAAAAAAAATCCTTGGGTTAGATCCCCAGCATCCAGTGGGAACTTGTCTACACTAGCATTTCCACTGTTTCTATGATCGATACAAGTTGAACCAGTGGCAATGTTGCTGGGAATTCAAACAAAACAATTCCAATGCAGACACAGCTTTAGATCAGCTAATTATTGACTACAAGAGGACTTCCATTTTTCAAATTAATGCTGGAACAATTTTTCTTCAAATTGTTTTTGGTCATTTTAAGACAAACAGAAGTGTCTGTTAAAGATGTATATAAAAAGCTATTTGTTGCATAAAAATACTGCATCATTTGAAAAAGCATTTTCCCAGATACACAGTATTTAAGATATAAACTATAAAAAGTAAAGAGTCTACTAGCTGTAATATTGTACATAACTTTGAAATATACATTTCAGGTAAATTGCATTTATTTGTGAATTTCTCACTTATGATGGACAAGCTTTCATTTACTTCTCTAAAGACAAGACCAAAGAATCTTTTCTTAGTCTGAGTAACCACTATCCTGCTCCATAAAGACACATGTTAAATAAAAGCTGCATGTATTCTAATCTGGCACTGGAAAAACACACACATCTAGTTCCCAAATATCATTAGTAAAAGATTTACACTACAGAGGAAAAATATTTGTTGGGAGCAATAACTACCAACAATTTTTCTGTGCTTGTGCCAGCTAAGTCTAACTGAAAATGCTCAAGAATCCCCTATTTTTCTTCACATTACATTCCTCTCCATATGCAAAGCAACCCCCTTAACGACACCATCCTTCTGGTAGCTGAATGAATCAGATGTCCTCCAAATCCATCAATATTGCTTCCTAATTGACAAGAGTTATCCCATCTGTTCCCACTCCAGGACGCAACATGCTATCTTTATTGCATCCCCAGACACTTCTTGTGCAGGAAGTGAGAAACTAGTACTGCTAATACCATAATTACTTTAATACAGTCTGAATCTGTAGTTGCTGTGGACTTTGTCAAGCTTTCTAGGACCTTCAATTACTTTGAAAATGTCAATCACTGCATTTAAATTGAATAATGGTCTGATCCAGTACAGTAAATCAGGTTCTGGCAAATCCCATTTCATCACTAATGGATGTTATACATGAAAGCAGAGGATGTGCACATCAGCCAACTAACCTTTTCCCACACACAAGGTTCAGTGTTTCAGCCTCTACAGAATTATGTCCTTTCTTCACAGAAATATATCTTTTGAAAAAATCTCAAAGGAATTGTGAAAATTTACCTTTGAGGATGCAGCATACATAGTAAACTTTGAATACCACTTGCTAGCCTTTTCTGCAACCCCTTTTCCAGCAGAAAACATGCTGCTTTTCAGAACATCAAATGTAGGCGTTAATAGAGTATCCAAGTTGAATGAAGGCGGAGACACAAGAGTTAATGCACCAGCCATGTCCTGAGACTGTTCCCTTACTGGACTGTTTGGCATGTAAGATGGAGAGGACCAAAGCCTGTCCCTTGGTCTTTCTTCATTTTTTATGTGATAACTTTTGGATTTGGTAAGACTCACTGGCCTGGGGGAGCACGAGGGAAGGCTGGATCTTCTGCATGGCTGGGTGACTGTGGGACTCTTTTTACTAACATTTTTGTCATCATAGGTTTTTTGCAAGTCAATGCTTGGTGCACGGCTTGTCAAAGGGCTAGTCATGTTGTTCATGTACATCACTATTTCTTCAGCTAAATCTCGCCGTGCAGATGGTGTTGAAACACTTCCGTCATCATCATCTTCATCATCTTCTTTCTGTTGCTCTGTCTCAGCAACCAGCAGTGAGAGGGGATCAAATCCAGTTTCCACATCTGTTTTTTCAACTGGTTTTAATAGAAAGCTGCTATTACGTTGTAACCTCTTCGGCTTTTCATTAGGTAACTTTACTGTTTTAGCTGTATTGGGTTCAGCATCCAAGTCCTCTAAATCAAAGATAACAGGAGACTCTGTTTTATCTGCAAAACTGCCATAGAAAGGCACATCTTCATCACTCGATTCCTTCTCCATACTCTCTCTCTTAGACCCTACAGAGGACTTCCCGATGTCAAGACTATTTGGCCGTATGCTCTTCTGGAATACATTAGACAGTATTTTTGCATCAGCCCCTAATTTTTCAACAATGTCTCCAGGGCTTGCATTCTGGTTAATTCTATTCATCATGAGCCCCATCAGGGCATCTCCACTCAGATTACGGCTCCTGCTTCCCCATGCCATCTGTTTTAGGTCAGGTTCCACAGCACTTTTATGTCTCTTTCTTATAGTTTTACTCTGAATAACTCCTGATTCGTTGGTATCCTCAAAAGCGGATGTGAACAGCAGCCCTGCTGGGCTTTCTGAAAAACAGAAAAGAGTTACTTTACTTTTGTCAAATAAGAAATGTAAAAAATGTAAAAATTAGCAAAAAAATAGAATGTAAATCTGCTTCATCTTTCAAACTGGTAATAGTATCAGCTTGCGGATACTAGGGCTGGTTGTCTTGACTGCACAGAGAGAACAGCCAGAGCCCTTAAAACGCACAGATGTCCAGAGATATTCAGGGAAATCCTGAACATCATTGGGTACACCCATGTGGTGGGCAACATATTTGTGCCACTGCCTGGGCTTCCCCCACAGTGGCAGTAAGGCTTCCTCAGGTGTTGTGCAGCCATTGCCTCCCTTCTAACAACAATCTCTCCCCTCCAAGTTAGGGGATATTGGGGGAGGATGGGAGGGAAGCAAAATCATGGAGCGGCTACTATGGTACTTGATTATTAAATAACTAAAGAAGTGTAATTTAATTAATGCAAAATCAACATGGGTTTATGGAAACTAGATCCTATCAAATGAACTCGTTATATTTTTGGATGAGATAATCATTTTGGTCGATAAAGGTAGTAGATGCAATAGATTTAGACTTCTAAGACTTTTGATTTGGTATAATACAACATTTTGATTAAAAAGCTAGAATATAAAATTGACATGCACTCGTTAATTGGATTAAAAAAAACTGGCTAACTCAAAATGTCATTGTAAATGGGGAATTGTCATTGAGCAGATGTGTTGTCAGTGGGGCCCTACCGCTAGTCAACATTTTTTCCAAAGACCTGGATGCAAACCATTGGAACAGTTTATTAAGGATTGTGGTGGAGTCTCCATCACTCACCATTTTAAATCAAGATTAGATGTTTTTCTAAAAGAGCTTCTCTAGGGGCTTGTCTTCACTACAGCAGGGAAAGATAGATCTTTTGGCGAACGATTTATTGCGTCTCGCCAAGATGTGATAAATCGCTCGCCAGTGGCACCCCCGTCAACTCCAGAACTCCAGCTCGCCAAAAGGTGCAATCTGGAGTCGATGGGGGAGCGCACTGCTGACTGCCGCCACCATGAGGACGGCAGGTAAGTCGGCTGTAGAGTCGCCGATTTCAGGTCTACTCTGACCTGAAGGAGTTTAATACTTGCAGGAGGTCACATGTGAGAGAGAGAAGAAAATGCCATTTGTAGAGTTTTGGGTGTTTGGGAGCACATGCAAAAACACAAGCAGACAAGTCAATAAAAGAAAATTCTGGAAATCCAACCACAATATTCTCAAAGTTGTCTCCTTGACACAAGCACTTACAGACATTAGACCTAATCTAACTCCTACGGATAATACTGAAAATAATTTCATTTACTTCATCTGCCATTGGATAAGCCCCTATTTATTTATTTTTTGACTGCAGACTCATTCACTTTTACACTAGCTACCATGATCCAAGACAAGAGGTTCAGATACAACCCCAGCACTTTTACTTTTCAGACTAATGAAGAATACGTGTTTCATGATAATAACAGGTGACGTGTAGACGAAACAAAGATCCTCGTGACCCAAGCGCAAAGCTCATGACCTTGGAGAGCTGTAAACAATTATGTACAAGTCAGTTGCTAGAATAGCAGAAACTTTGGTGGTTAAGGAGGGTGGGGGGGAAGGAAACAAAACTAAAACCAGCCAGTGCTTCTATATCGTGATGCCAACCTATCGCTAAAAATTTCCCAAATCTGGTGAAATATTCCCAAACTGAGAATTTTCACCAGATTTAGGAAATTTTTAGCACTAGCCAGTGCTTCTATATTCTGGGAAATTTCCCAAAATCTGGGTAAATTTGAGTAAAATGTTTCACCTTGGGAAGTTGCAGGGCGCATGCTGTTAAAAATTCCCAGATTTTGGGAAATCTCCCAGGATACAGAAGCACTGAAACCAGCATAAACAAAAAAGCTGGCCCAGAGAAAAGATTTTTCTTAAGCCCCAATATTTTTCTCCCTATCACCATACTGACATACAAAAAACCTAAAATCTAGCAGAGATGCAGCTCCATGACAAATAATGCAAGTTATGCTCTGATTAAAATTTTTTTTTACCATTAAATAAAAGGTGAAGTATAACCATTAACTCACCAGTTCTGACGTCCCCAGCTGTACTGTCAGCATTATCAATAGTGCCATTGAGTCGTACTATGTTAGAAGTCGCTTTTGCTACTTGAATTGAAGTACTTCTTGAATTTTGATAATTTAGCTTGGGAAGACAGTCACCACTCCCTTTTGTGCTCTCTGTTTCAGACACTGTGTGCATAAAAGAATACATGAAAATTTTCATTAGAACTGAGGCAACGCTTAGAACGAGTTTCAAATTCCCATTACCTATAGACAACTTTTTTACAGGATTAGTTAAGTAACTGAATGATAGCATGTGGGGATACTGACCAATTATATCAAAAGTAAGTGGAGACGTTCTAGGCGGAGACATCCTATGGCAATATTAGCAAAGAATACTGCACCAAAGAATGGCAAACACTAATAACAACACACTTCTTGAAGAGCTCAGTGGAGGAAACACCATCCAAATAGAATTTGTAATCTTCAAGATTCCAAAATGCAATGACATTATAATGGCATTAGGAGAAACTCGATGGCTTGTGTTATGCAGGTCGTCAGACTAAGCGATCAGAATGGTCCCTTTTAGCCTTAAGATCTATGAATATGAAATGCGACTTTCTAGTGACCAACTACACAGCTAACATTTTGTTGTGTTGCTGTTTTTTTAAAAAACAAACATTAGATCTCAACAGCAATACAATTTTAATGTCAGATTTACTGAACTCACAAGCACACATTTTAATGCTGAGTATTACGTTTCATCTAATTTGGAACCAATTCCACATGCTATTACGTAATCCTTAAACTAACTCATTATTTTTGTTTCAAGGAAAACAATACAAAAGAGGTTCCAATACATCCTCACTCAGCAAAAACTGGAAAACACCTATTAACCCAGGGCATCTGATAATTCAATGAATATTTCCACTAAAAGTAGTAGTTAACAATACATTTGTCCAAACTATATTTAGTTTTAAGAACATTAGGGCCTGATTTTCAGAATTGCTGAGCACCTACAACCCAAATTTAAGTCAAAGGGAGCTACAGAGGTTTAACCCCATAAATTATCGTATCTACCCCATAAATTATCGTATCTACCCCATAAATTAAGATGCAGCTATGGTATAGGTAGGCATATCCACACTAGCTTTAATCTAGCGAATGAGGGTGATAACAGTAGTGAAAATGCAATGGCACTGGTTTCAGCACAGGCAGTCATGTACAAGCCCACCTGGGACCCAGGGTAGTTTCTCTGATTGCTAGACTGTATCAGTATTCTCATTTTCACTTTTCAGGATAAACAAAGTTACTCAGATATACTCATCCGAAAAAAAATTGAAAATGTCTTGTTACTTAATTATCCTTTGAAAGCTGAATTACAAATTCTTGGAAATTTTCCAGGTGCAGACAGACAATTTAAGTCTCGAGCAAAACTGCAAGTTTTTACTTTTATTCATTTTGGGGTTAGGGAACATAAAACTGATTTGTCCACAAGGGATTTTAAAATAACGTGAATTCAAAAGACCAGGAAAGTAACCACGTGAAGAAGCTAAAAGATTTTGATGTCTCTGTGCTAGTGCACATTTTCTCTACTTAACATTTCATCTCAGTTTTTTTGATAATAAAAAAGGATCGACAAACAAACCCCACTGTGTTAAACAACAATTGTCTCTCTTCCATACCCCTCCCCACACAGAGTCAGAGAAACCAGGTTTTGTGAGATGGAATAAATGGTGTTTGGGGAGGGTAAAAGGGAATTCATCCATTCAACCCAAAGAGAGGCTTTCATATCTTTGTGCCATTGGATCTGCCTCGATGCAGATGCAGCTACTTCCAATGTTCCTCGCTGCTCAAGAGGTAGCTAATGCTAGAAAGTTAGGTCGACCCAGCTGCATCACTCAGACAGGCCTTTGAAAAATCCACATCTCTGAGCGATATAGTTAAGCCAACCTAGTGCCTGGTGTAGAAACTGCTACGTCCATGGAAGAATTCTTCCGTCAACCTCATTACATCCTCTCAGGGAGGTAGACTAACTACAGCAATGAGAACCCCTCCCATTGCTATCTACCCTGAAGTGCTACAAGCAGTGTAGCTGTGCCATGCAGCATTTCCACTGAACACAAAGCCTAAGCAAATATGTAATGCTGCAGTACTTACAAGCACAGAATCGGTATTTCTTTTAGAACTGATTTTTCCAAAAAGATACATCATAATTAAATGCACAGAGCAGGCAAATGCACACCTACCCAGGGGCTCAAGTGCACGTGCAAGCAACTGACCATTTTCTACAGTTGGCACCTACAAGTGCGAAACATTTTCAGCAAAGCTAGTGGTGATGTTATGTTTCTCAAACTAATTAAGTGATGAACTTTAGGTGACCCATCTTAACTATGCATTTTCAAGGCTGGCATTTCTGTTCTGTTTTTTCTGAAATTCAATCTTAACTTTAGAATTCCCTGGATGTCTAATGATTTGGCTTTTAAAAATACAACACACCAAATTTTTTCCTTTAAGTAACGGATACCTTTGCTTCAACTTAATTTCACCTTAAATGTTTTTTATTTAAAAAAAAAAAAAAACCAAAAAAACAAAGGAATTGCTCTATAAAAAGAGCTCTTGCTCAATTTGGACCTTCACCTCCCCAGATCCTGTGAATGATCAGTAGAAGAAAAGTCCCTGAGTTCACCACTTGAGTGCTTTCTAGGAAACATAAGATGGTAATGAGGAAGCATCTTGTGATAGAGGTTTTCAGAAATCCCCTCCCTGGAACTCGGAGTCTGGAGAACACACAAAAAAAGAATAGTATGGTCTCGTATGTGTACGTGGATAAGCATGGGGTCACTAGAGCTTGCAAACTGGATAGGTACACCTGCAGAGATGAAAAAGTATGCATGGACTCCTGCAAAGAATGCAAGTTCTCTTCTTTACAAGCCCTCTTGCAAGCTCCACAAGAAATCCTGTGGACCTTATTTCTGGCTTGACATTTGCTGCTTAGGAATCATGCAGCCTTTACTTATGAGCTATCTAAACAGCACAGGGCACTGACATAGGCATGTAGCAGACTAACATGCATTGTTCAAAACAAGTACAAATTGACATGTGATGTACAGAACATACATTGAAAGTGCTGTTAATAAAATAATTCACTTTAAAAATTACTCAAAGATACTCAATATGGACAACATATTAAATTAAGTCCAGAGTCTGTAGGTCTAGCTGAGTTATGACATTATTTAATAATTAGAAAACATGCAAGAAGTGAGATCGCCTTGGTATTTTGGGACCCCAGCTCTCTAAACCCTTTGTCCAAGTTGCGCGAACACTGCCATACAAGTTCTACCCTGGCTTAGAAAATGGTGGGCCAATTTTTTAATAAAATATTTAATATACGGAGATATACCTATTTCATAGAACTGGAAGGACCTTGCCAATCCCCTGCCTACACTAGCAGGACCAAGCACTGTCCCCCGACAGATTTTTTTGCCCCATTCCCTAAATGGCCCCCTCAAGGATTGAACTCACACCCTGGGTTTAGCAGGCCAACTGCTCAAACCACTGAGCTATCTCTTCCCCCCAATTCTTTTGGGTTTGATGAAAGTCTGCAGATGGTGAGGAACAGCAAAACTGTACTTACTACAGAAGGGACTAACAGGCTCTCCACAATGCATCTCCCTACTGGATATCAAAGCATTACCATTTACACACAATGAACTGGACATCAATATTTATAAGATACATACAAGAACTGGAATCACTCTCTCTCTTGTCCTCTTTTTGTTTTTTTGTATCTTGAACAGACGTTTCTCCTTGCCTAAATTCTTCTTTAGATAAGTTAATTCCAAGATCTGAAAGTCCCCCTATTGTAACAGGAGAATTGAGAGGATAAAGAAAATTAACTATTTACATACAATGAAATGCGGTGTAGTACAACAAATGAAATATCCATAACACCACAATATTTATTTTACAAGGTCAATTCCAACTCAAAATATTGAACACCTTACCACATAAAAATTGCCATAGAATGTCAAGACAAGTATAGATTAATTTAATACAACACTGGTGCCACCAAATGTACATAAAAATTCAAATTATGTCAATGAAGTTCAAAATAAGCCAGCCAAAAGCTAAACAAAAAACTTATCACAACATTCTATTTTAGCTTATTTGTTTAGAAGACCAAGTGTTAGGTTGTTTTGTGCTCAACCAATCCAAATGTCACTTTAAAAAAAAGTTAAAGAGGTGTCTATACATTATTCCACTACACAGTAACAGGGATAACATGTCAACACAGTTCTTCTACCCCAGAAAGCTTGTTTTTCACCAACAGTAGTTGGTCCAATAAGAGATATTACCTTACTCACTGTGTCTCTTACTTATCGAAAGAGATGCCATATACTAAACATAAGACACCATGAAAATCTAGTTATTAAAAATAAATCTTAATTTCAATGTGTGCCTTCATCCATAAATTCTTTCATTATAATAATCAGTTCCATAAATGTCACGTTCAAACGTCAAATGAAATGAATGTGACCGTTTCAGTAGTACAGAGACTGTGTAAATCCTGGTCCAAGGTAGAGAGGGGGTTCCATGACATATGTAAAACGAGGAGTCTCATGGACCATCAGGACTCAAATCAAATGCCTCACTCCTTAGGGCTAGAAGATCCGTGACGGACTTTTCAAAGCAATGGTCTTGGACCAGTGACTAAGAAGAAAAAAATTGATTCCTGGAAACATTATCCAAGTGCTATGGTTTTCTAACATGCTACTCACAGAGTTGTTGTCTTTTTTTACTTAGAATTGTAGGCAGTAACTAATGATTCATAAATTTTGACAAGTTAAGGTACAGAATTGTAAAATATAACTGCTTTAATGACTCTTCAATACTCAGTTAAAATAATACATTTTACATTTAATTTAATCCAAATATGCAGACTGAATGTAACACTAATTCCCCTCTAATAGGTAATGTATAAAGTTAAAAGCAAAATAGTTAAGACACCATGTCAGATTAAATAAAGTACAAAGAAAGAATGCATTAGCATAACCTTATATATAATATCTATTATACACACAAATCTATACCGCAGATATCAGCGGTTATACTTTGACTAAATAAGTATTGAAGTGCATATGTTCCACAATGTTCATGTCACTAAAACTAACTATGTTTCCATGACTAACAGCATCCAGATTTCTTTAAGAACATTTTACCAGTCAAAGAAAAACCAATAGTCTGTCAATACATATTTGTCAAAGCTAATAATTTAGAAGTACATTATTGGATTGACTGGCTGTGGAGCCTCAGCCCAGCCTCGTGACATACATCTTTGCACAATCAGTCCTGCATATATGCTTTTCAAACACAAAAGAATGCACACAATAGTTATGAGTTTCACGTGCACAAATTTTATAACTTGGTTTCTAAAATATGCCAACGCATCACCTACCTATGCAATTGTTAGCATGTTAAAAGTGTGTGCGCAAGCTGACATTGCCCGCCAAATATCTGACCTTAACATCTGAAAATAGTGAGGTCACACAATAAAATACATGCTGCATTGAGAAGTCTTCTAGTAACATGAATGAAGTAAAGACAGATTACCATTTGGCATTTTAATTGCAAGACAGAATTTTTTTAATTTAAAATATTAATGTTAACGTAATTTTTATTGAATAACTAATATAGAAGTAATTCAATCCTTAGACAGATTTTTTTTTTTAAATACAACTTGCTTATCAATGTAAGCTAATATAAAAAAAAATGTATGAATATCCTACCGGAAAGAGCTGCTTGTGGTGTGTTGGCAGGTACTTTTTTTAAAGCTTTTTTAAACTGTGCTATTCCTAATACAACATTTCTTATCTTCGTCCATAGGAAATAGCCACTTCTATTACTTGAAGGCCAGGTGCTTTCCAAAACAGCCTATTAATGAATAAAGTCAGATTAAATGATTGTAAGTCCTTGCTTTCTGTTACAGATTTGCTTAAGATTTTTAAATGCAAGGATGTTCAAAAAGTGGTTCATTGACTTAAATCAAACTGGCAAGAAACATGGTAAATTAGTAAAGTAAATCTTAGAATATGGGGGGGGGAGGGGAAAAAAACAGCAATTTTCTAACTTATTGCTACAAAAATCATTCCTGCAGTAATTTTTGCTTGCTATTTAATTATGTACAATAAGAACATATCAGCCTTCTTCCTGTCCTCTCCCCACAAGCACTTACCTTATTATAGTAACCATATGTAATGGCATTAGGGTCAACACCGGCTTTTTTCATTTCACAAAGGACTTTCACTGCAAGCACAGGCTGGCCATATTGCCCACATAGCTGCATAAGCACCCGGTAACATACCTGAAAAGACATTTTTAGTGTTTTGTTTTATAACAGAATTTATACAAAATTCACAACAAAAACCCTCCGGATTCACTTTTTTACCTCATCAGGGGGATCTATCTTTTTGGTATGCATTTTTCGCAGCACGTCATATGCAGTTCTCAGAGCTCTGACTTTTGAATGGCACACTTTCACATATGCAGGAAGGCAGATAAACCATAGACCATAGCAGTGACGCAGCAAACACCTGGACCACATCTGAGGAATGGAGGAGTACCTCTTAGCGATCTTATGGGCCGACTTTATTTCCTGTAAAGAGGCATTCAGTTAGTATCTTTAAAATACATATTCAATTTTTTACAAATGAATCAGTTGCTCAAAAAAGGTGAGACCTTGCGCAAGTGCTTTGAAATCTTTATGGGCAGACACTGAAATTTAAGCCAGAAGCTGGATGACAGGCAGGAAAAGCAGCACCACATAGGGGCTCAGTTCTTACCTGAGATAAGCAGAGATGTATCTTGTAGAATCAGCTCCTGTGGAATTAATAGCTGCACACAAAAAAGCTACTTACTTCTCAATGACTTTATACTAAATTGCTGAAGCCTTCTTCTTGCATAAACAAACAATTGGCTCTCCCCCATTCTTCCATCCCTCTCTCCCTTCCCCCCCCCCCCAAGAATAACAGAACATTATTCAAGGTAGTTAGCTGTCCTTTTTATATATAAATTTTGCATATTCAGTCTTGGAAATTACTCGGTTGTCAGCACAGGTCTCCAAGTCCACTCAGTTTTCAATAGTTCTTCTTTGTCCATTCAGACAAAAATAAATAAAAAGTTCATCCTCTATACAATGATAGTTTCTTTTTTCTTCCCCCTCCATTTCTACCTTCATCATTTGTGTAGTGTCATGGAAAGGTACACTTATAATTCTAATCAAAAACATCTGATTTATAATCAAATATTTACATAAATTTGCAAGACTAATTCATAATACTGACAGATACCAAAAAGGAATTGTCCAATTCCAAATGTTAACAATATTCAAAGTAAAGAAAACAAAACCCAGCCAGACAGAATATCCTAAATCTTGTGCCTCTTTCCGAACAAGTTTCAAGCACTCATTATATTTTGTGGATGTTTGAACACTCAAAGGTTAGGTGGATGGGGTATGGCTGGCAGCCATGTCATTTTGCTATGATCTTGTCAGGTTTCATGAACTAAGCATACTTAGACTAGTTCTAAATTTGGAAGAAGGCTTCAAAACACCATTTAGCTGCTTTACCTGGATCGTACAAAATACCATCATCAATTTGACACAAGATATTTTTCTGAATCAGCACTGAGCCGAACATCCAGCATGGTCAAAGAGCACCATACTACGAATGGGGACTTCTTTCAAAGGAAATACAGAACCTAAGTTCTGTCCACTTACGGTTATTACAGATCCTAGGGTGCTTTCTTGCCAGATTATAACTCCGGTATTATATTCTGCCTATTTACCACCCCCAGGCACTTCCACAGTTTATACCCTAGTCTTTACTTACTATCAAACTACTATGAAATATTGCCATATACTATTTACATTGTTAGAACAACTGCAGTACTCTGCACCAGAGATCCTTATATTGTGACGTTTAATTACTATTACTCCCACAGTAAAGTGCTTTGAAGTACTCAGAGGGAAGATACTGTAAAGTACAAAATCTTATTATCACAATTTTTTTTTTTTGTTGGTTGTGGCTTTTTCAGTGTCCTTTAGGTTTCAGTCATCAGGAACAAGAGAGAAGGAAACCTTGTTTTCATCCAGTTTCTCAGCAAATTCATAAGAGCCAGTCTGGAATAAATTTTAAAACCTCTACATGCTAAGGCACGTGAAAGATCAGAAATAGGTTCCAAAGGTGAAAGATTCCTAATATAACATGAGTTCTTATTAGCAATGCTCTTGAATATTCCAGTTTGATTAATTCTCTTTCTTAATGATTCATGCAGATCAGGAAACATGGAGACAAACCAGTAATTTCTTTTATCTGACAAGACAACCAAACTTTGTAGAGAAGAATGCTATGAAGGCCAGTGAAAGCACAGATACTTTCTGCTTTTTTACACTCTGGATACTACTACATTAAGATCTAGCACTTACTGTGATTTCAAGGCCCAGACCATTGTAGAGGTTTGATTCTTCAAAATGTCTCAGACTTTAAGGTCAGAAGGGACCATTATGATCATCTAACCTGACCTCCTTATACCTTATGTCATAGCTTGTGATATTGGTTAAAGGCCCAGCAAACTGGTTTTTTTTGTTACAATATCATCAACTAGATCACTATGAAAAAACAGACTATCCATCAACCAGCTACAAACTGAAAATTTGGAACACAAGGTTATCTTCAGATCTTATACATTAGTAGAAGAAAATGGACAGTATTATATAGCAAGGCTAAGAAGGAGGCTGTTCTGTCAAGGTATTTTTTTTGGATCCTAAAAAGAGGCAAAAGTCATTGAAATAAAAAAAAAGTCAAGGGGTCTGGCACTTTTTCATACCTCAAAAAACTGCATGTTATAGCTGGAAGTGGGAAAGAAACATGGATAAATACAGTAGGGTCAGAATTCTACATTTTCAAGGGTAAACTATTTGTACTGACAATGTTAATGATTTTAAAACTCATTTCATTACTACAAATACAGAATGTAAACATTCATCTGAAATGTAATTCTCAGCACTGTCCATTGGAGGGGAAAATAAGCTACTTAAAATACTTGTTTAAGTCGGGGCACATCAGATCATAAAAATCATGACATAGTAAACTGAATAGTGATCAAGGGAGCTCTGTAGCCATAGCAATTTCAAGTGTTCACTCGTTAAGCAAAAGTTGATTACATGACCAATCATATTCTAAAAAGAAATTTTCATTAAATTAAGAACAATGTGTGCATGCCACTACTTCCAATTTAGTGCTCATTGCTAATTTGTAAAGCAAGAAACATACTACATTAGGTGATTTATCAATACTGTCAGATTGTAAAACCTATTAGAGAAAAATCTGTTTTTAAAAACTTTATTACCATTTGAAAAGGCCTGGACATTTATTTTTCAGATGTATGTGAACAAGGACAGAGAAGAAACACTGAGCCATCTATAGCAATGGGTGGGGAGGGAAGAAGAAATAAGGTACTTCAATAAAGCTGTGAAAATGGTCACCATGTACTATAAAGAAAACAAAGATGATCCCACACTCCAATCCACGGAGGAATTTAAGGATATCATCAAATCCTTTCCCAAACAACTCCAAGAGAAACTCTATAACCTCATCCCCCATAAACTAACCCCACTCTTCGGTCCTTGAGACTGCCACCCTCTCAGCGGAAATCCATCCTGAAGGCCCACTTCTATAATGCCTACAAGAAATTAGCTGACAGTTATCTAGTTATCTCAGTTATTTATCATATCACTGGACTGCTCCTTTATGTGGAGGGAAGAGATTTACAGATGGGATAAAGGGGTGTGTAAGATCACTGGAATTGCAGTAAGGGGAAGATAAGTAGGGAAGAGAGGAAAAAGGGAGGGGAATTTAGCGAGTTTGAACACATACATGTAATTAAAAAAATGTGTACCTGTTGCCACCCTGGTCACTTTACTTGCAATTCTTTTCCCCAACCTCTCATTTAATTTTGTCTATCAGTAGACTGAACAGTTTGGGAGAGGAAATGTATCTTCCTGTGTGTTTGGAAATCATCTACCCATCTGTTGGTGCTATAGTAATCTAAACAATGAATACGAATAGAATGGAGATTTCCCTAAAAACAGTGTATACATTTGCTTGGTTATCTGATTTGATGACAGGTGGCAGAAAATAGAAGGCAGAAAAAATGTCCCCCTTCTTAAATAACTATAGAAGAGGAAGGGGAGAAAGGCCCTTGTGCCCTTAAGTAGAAAAAGAACTGCTTAGAGAACTCCAAGTCTAGTGGTCTCTACACAAAATTATTAATTACAACGGGTATGCATAGTGGGGAAAAAAGGAAATATGGGATTCCTATACTAATGCCATGTCTCCAGGATGGCTGAAATCCTCTTTACTTTTCAATCCCTTCAAGAATTGTGAGGACATGTCATTGAACAGAAAGGTTTCTGGTAGGGCTGTTAAATGATTAAAAAAATAATTGCAATTAACAGCAAGATTTTAAAAAATAGTCCTTAAAATCAGAATGCTCTTTTCTTCCCCTGCTGTGAGAGCTGTTATCTGACGACATCCACCTCAGAGAAGATTTTCAGCCCTAGAGACCACAGGGTTTGAGGAGGGACACCTGGATTTCTTGATCAGAAATATTTTCAAGAACACCTCCTAGCTTTTTGAGATCTCTTGGAGAACAACTTGTGTACCTGACACAAAAGGCATCTGGTGTATCCATCATTAAGAGGTGGGGCATATTCTGAATCACAGTACTGTTTCCCCCAGAGATAGTCCAGTCCAGTCTCAAGATGAGGGAATAAATCACAAAGGGGAAGGAAAATAATAAATCTATACTAATTTTATCACTAAGTTCACACTGACTATTGATTATAAGGCCACACAGCGAGGGAAGAAGTTTAGACAATGCAGAGTTCCTACTGGAAGCCATAGATGATGAGAAAGACCTGAGAGACTGTTAGCATCACCTCGCCATTTATGCCGAGCTAAGAGCACAGGGATACTCAGGGCTCCCAGTGGACATGGTTGCCCTATAGAATCCAAACTCACATGACAACAGAATATATGTGCACAAGCACTTGAAAAAGAATCATCAATGTTGCCCAAGTTAAGTTTGTTGGTGATGAAAATAATTTTTAGTTGCCTCTACAACTATGGTAACCAAGGGTATTGTTGGCTAAGCTTGGAAGCAGAAGGCCCTTATAAAAACTTTTAAAACTTCTCTAGTAATTGAAATATTTCAAAGTACCTGTTTTGTTCTCCTGAACATTGGGGATGGGCTATTGTGACTACTGGCTTTTGAAGACCGTTTGTTGTTTGGTGTAGTCAGGAATCCCTCAGGTCGGTCAAACAAATCTAGTTTCAGTACAGGAAATCCATTATAGCTATAAAAGAAAAACATGCTATAATCTAACCTTTATAAAGACAGTTTAAATCAGAAGTGAACATAAGATCTAAGAATGTCAGTGGATAAAAGCAGTCATTCTTTCCCCAGGTAAGAAGAACAAAGTTTTTTACTGAAAAGTTCTGGATGACTTGCATAAACACACAAAGCTCTTAACTTGTTGCAGCCACTTACTTAACCAATTCTGATTCTTAAGAAACAGTTTTTCTTTATTAGTATTCCAATAAATTAGCACAAGACAAGTGTATTAGTATTGACTGTATTTAGTAGAAGAAACTTGTGTTCTGATTTAGTCTCTAATGAACAAAGCAGAATTCAGAGGCCCATAAAAATCAATATATGGGCTACAAACTCATCTGAAAGATAAAATTAGATTACTAAAAGTCCATTTTAATTTAGCAATGTAACAAAAGATCCCAATAGAAATAATCTAATTTGACATGTAATTACTAAATTAATAACATCTGTTTTCACCCAAGGGCCTGATTGAGAGATACAGTATCTCCTGCAAAGAAATATGCATCCTCAGCTTGCAACTGAAATCAATGGGAGCTGACAGACACTGAATATTTTACAAGAGATCTTCTGTAAATTGCAGACTGTGACCCTGAATGTTCAGTTTTAAAATTTAGATATCAATATTAATTGACAGTGTGACAAAGATTATACTACTGGCTAAAGTAGTTTGATATCCACACAATTGAAAGTCATTAAACCTAAGTTCAGCTGGCACAGTAGGCTTCACACATGTAAGCTTTTTTTACAGAATGAAAAATTATGGGACTGGAAAAGCTGTATCCTATAGGTAGCACAATAAAGTTCTATAAATTAGTTGCAGAAAGGCAACAGGGCACTTATTTGTTGTTGTTTGCAAGTATTTTATGCTGTTCCTTTGAGTACCTGTACTGCAAAGGGTGCTCTTCGCCATTAGGTAGGTGAGGGATCTCAGGTGGTGTTATGAAAACCGTGTGTTCACTCTTGTAGGACTCATCCAGCTCTATGAGCCGTGTTTCACCACTCTTGTCCATATCTACCTGCAGAAATTTAATTACAAGAATAGCGTGTGAAAGTTATATTTGGTTACAGGAAATTAATGCAAGTCTATTGTACAGCACAGGCAAACTGTATGCAATGCTAGCATCGCAGATTGCATTTGGGAGCTAGGAACTCCCGGCAAGGTTATGATTAAGAGGCACAGTTGTTGGGAGGAGATTAAATGGGGACTAGCTACGTCATGTTGACGTGCCTTTTTGCTACAACCTTTTTCCAGTCTCAATTTATGTGACAACCCACAAACCAGGGAAGGAATGCTGCTAAGAAAACACCTTTTGACACTTGAAGTGCTAAAAACAGTTACAAATAAAGCATCCAACACCGATATGATGGTCACCTTTGAGATATTTATCTCTAAACATTTATCTATTTAGTGACCAATTTTTTTCATTCATATAAACTCATAGCCAATTTGTTTCCTCATGGATCCCTTTAACTGTCCAGAGCAGTTGGTTTTGTGAGGAACACCATCTTTCAGAGGTAAGCCACTTGAAACTTGTGCACAAACAGAAGAAATTGCTTCAACTTAACTTTCCAATATGAAAATTTACAGCTATTCTTCTATTCCTACTTGATCACTGACTAGACTAGTAACATAAGCCTGATCCAAATGGTGTAATTTAGTGAGAACAGATAGCTCTGCACAACAATTTCAGTTCCTTACATAGTAATTAACTTCTGTAATTGATATAAACTAGCAAATCTTTCTGTCTGCTTAGCATACACATATTTAACGAGATTCCAGATTTAAGACATCTGACCTATCCAAAGTAACGGATGTTGCTCAAACTTTCTGCTCTCTGTTGGACAGGAAGAATTGGACTCAGTTGTAACATTCAATTAGGCAAAACAAAAATTGCTGTTTTCCTCAAAAAAAAATAAATAGGGGGAAGCAGAGGCTGCCTAGCAATATTACTGAAAACCTTTTTCCATTCCTTGAGCCACAAAACATTCTTACAAGAAAGTGTGGTTGTTCTACTGGAGAGAAAAGAGGAAGAATAAAAGAAGAGACTTACCACCACATACCAACAGATTACTTAGCATTATAGTTTGAATCATTTGTGTACGTCAGCAGCAGTTGTGCTGAAAATTAGATTTTCAGATGGTTCTCAAAACAAGCTACTCAATTACTATTTCTCACCTGAGATACATTTAACACCACCACCATTTAAATTACATGAATGGCTGTGTGGCTGTGAAATGAACCACTGCGATAAGAACAAGAAGGGCACTGGAATTAAAATTAAAAAGTCATGCCATATGCCTTCATCATGTATGTCAAATATATGGCTGCCTCGGCTAGAAGACAACGTACTGGATTTTTACCCTCAGTCTTTTCTCCTTGAAAGACAGTTATTGAGTACATACCTAAACTTAGCCTCCTACTGTGTAAGCTTTCAGCTGCTTTTAATAAGCTTATTACACATAACAGATCTGTAGGAGGATATATTCTCTTCCCTTAAACATGCATTTCTCTATGGATACTGCACAAGAAGGATGGTAAATCTAACCCACTTCAGGGAGAGACAAAAGCTTCATTAAGTCACTATGGCCTGATTTTCAGATGCGCTCAGCAACCCTCAACTCCCATTAAAGTCAATGGGAGCTACAGATGCTCAGCAGCACTTCTGAAATGTGTACTGTTTGCAGTCAGAATCCTCATAGCCAGGGGTCTCAAACATGCGGCTCGGGGGCCACATGCGGCCCGCAAAGCCCTTCCCTGCGGCCCGCCAAGCTTCCTGGCGCCCCCCCTCCCCCCCGGTCTCCCCATAGCAGTTTGCAGGATGGAGGGGCCAGAAGTGGAGGCTTCTCTGCTGCCTGGCTGGGCCGCGCGTGTTTCTAGCTCTGGGCTTCCTATATTGCTCTTGCTTTATTTGCCAAACAGCTGTTGGTGGTGCCTAGCGCTTTCCAGGAGGGAATGGGGAGCTGCGTGCTCAGAGGAGGAGGTGGGGCAGGGGTGGGACCTCTTGGAAGGGGTGGAGTGGGGGCAGAGCCGGGGCAGCGAGGGCAGGGTGTGTGTCAGTGGTGCGGCCCTCGGCCACTGCACTAGTCCTCATGGAAGGGGTGGAGTGGGGTCAGAGCCGGGGCAGCGAGGGTGTGTGTGTGTGTGTCAGTGGTGCGGCCCTCGGGCCAGTGCACTAGTCCTCATGCGGCCCTCATGGGCATTTGAGTTTGAGACCCCTGCTCATAGCCAAGTGCATTGTGTTTTCACAAAATTCCCTTTCAACATACTTTGGTGTAACTGGAAGAAATACATTGGGGATAACAGCACCAACAACTCATCTGAAATTATTCTGACCGCACTTTGACGACATAACACCAGCAACCAATATACGGTAATCCTTACGAAGTCTCTCAATCCTATCACTAGGTCCCTACCAAATTCATGGACCATTTTGGTGAATTTCACATTCATAGGATTGAATTGTACATTTGATGATTTCAGGTATTTGAAATTTCAGGGTTTTGTTAACTGTAGGGGGTCCTGACCTCAAATGGGGCTTTGAGCAGGGTCACAAGGTTATCGTAGGTAGGTCACAGTACTGCCACCTTTACTTCTGAGCCACTGCTGGCAGTACCACTGCCTTCGGAGCTAGGCAGCTGGAGAGCAGTGGCTGCTGGCCGGGAGCCCAGCTCTGAAGGCAGCGTCATTGCCAGCAGCAGCGCAGACGTAAGGATGGCACAGTATGGTATTGCCACCCTTACTTCGGTGCTGCTGCCTCCAGAGCTGTGCCCTCAGCCAGCAGCCACCGTTCTCCAGCCACCCAGCTCTGAAGGCAGCAGTGCAGAAGTAAGGGTGGTGTGGTATGGTATTGAGCCCTTTACTTCTGTGCTACTGCTGGTGAGGTGCTGCCTTCAGAGCTTGGCGCCTGGCCAGCAGCTGCCGCTCTCTAGACACCCCAGTCTGGCTGGGGGAAATTACTCCATGGAGATCAGCAAATCCTAGATGTGCAATACAGTTTCTGTGCCTCCATTTCCCTACATTTAGAAGTAGCAGCCCATTTTGTAACGTTCATGGAGATTCTTAGACAAATAGCACAATGCAAGAATTATTATAAAGCACTGTACAAGATTTATTCTCACAACAGCCTGGTGAGACAGTATGTATAATCCCTATTTTAGAGACTGGAAAAAGACATACTGTAGACAGGTTGCCCACAGAATGAAGCTGAGAAAGAACGAGGACAGGAATAAAATGAGTTCCAGGCTCTCAGCCTTATACTAAAAACACATTGCCTTTTTATTCTTTTCTAAAAGTAGAACCTCTTGCTTTGTCTTAAGACCTGCCCAGATTATTTGCTGATTGTATAGTGGCAGCATTAACGGAAGAGTTATTCCTTTAGAGCACTGTTTGAATTCCCAGAACAAATAATAAGTTTAGCTAAGACACCGATGTATGTGCACACTGAAACCATTCAATAAAATAAAATGAAATGTAAGAGTGAACTTGGCATTTGTATAATAATCAAATTTTGAATAAAAGCCCTATTTAACATTAGAGACACAATTAGCCTGCACTGCAATTATATCTGAATGCTGCTCAGCAGTGTTGGTCACTAGAGACATTCTTGTGTCTGCAATTTTCCTTCTTTAAAAAGTTTAACATGGGTCACATGTTTCACTAGGAAGCCAGTTAAAGATTTTTTTCTGTTAAATTGTGAAGTGATCTTGAACGTTTAACATAAATGTTTAATTACATCAATTCACGGTCTACAAATGTGTGTAAAATTATACTCTCTTTCATTAATTTGTTTTTGGAGAACTATGAAAACGGACCTAAAGCTGGAAAAGCAGAAAAGGAGAATTGTTCAAAACTACACCACCACTTTATAAAATACCAATCAAATCTTTCTGCACTATAAGTCAGACCTGCTCTCAGGTTGTTTGTTTCCCCCCCCCCCCCCCCCCCCCCAAAGTACAGATTCTTCAGTCAGACTTCCTTGTGCTTTGCCCCCTAACAAGTAACTATTCTAATAATCTTCAATATTAATTCCTGTGGAACAAACAGCAGGTGATCTACTTTACAGGAAATCCTAGACAACAGCCTGCATTGCTTATAGATCAATGTCCCAGAACAGAATGTTCCAGGTACCTCGCAAGACAACAAACAGGTCTTATATTTCCAACAATATTAACAGGAACGTTTTGTTACAGTAGAATATGGCCAAATAATATTAAAAATTGTGGGTTGCAATTTAATCCTTTCTAAACATACACACACTCTTCTAGCATAATGCATAAAATGAGATAGATATTTCAGTCAGGATCAAGCCAATTCTGTGTACCCACTTTTGCACTTGGAACTAACTTCATCAGTAAAAGTGCGTACATAAGTGTTTTCCCTGTACCAAAGCCACAACATGGAAACTGAGTGCATCTACATTATTTTGGGCACTATCAACCATATGCACTAAAACAGAGATTGGACTTAGTCTGGGTAGTAGTTAGGTTAAACAAATTTACTTTTGAAAATGATGCACAAACGTAAACCTACGTTGACATGGGAAGCTCAGCATTCTGGCTCTAAAATGACCTACCATTATGAGCTGAATCCAGCAAAGCATTCGGACCATCTCCAAAAAGCTAACCCTATGGCTTGTCTACACGGGGAACTCAGAAAAACTTATCTAAATTAACTAAAGGTGTGAATTTAAAGTGGCTTGGTTAAACCACATGAAATATCTATGTGGACACTCTTATTCAGAATTAAAGTGGCCTTAATTCAGTTTAGTTTAATTCACTTTGGAAACGAATTAAGATAAATCGTGCAAATCTGCATGCATGCACAGGGCATTGCAGATGCACTTTTGAACACTTGGGCTATCTAGCTATTCACTTTACCTGAATTTCCACTTCACCATGGGTGGAAAGTGGCCCTAGAGTAGCAGTTACACTAGGACACCAGAAAACAGAAGTGGAACAGAAACAAAAAAGCAGAAATGGAAATAATTTACGACGACACTATATCAAGCTTATTACAATTCCATAACAAACATATTAGGTTATCTACAGTACCTGTGGAAGTGAGCAATGGAAAAAGATAAATCAAGTACTACAAACATACAAAAAGACACTTACTTTATTTACACAATCATCAAAAAATGCAAGGCTTGCATCCTTATCACTAACAAAGGAACATTCTTCAATGAAGCGAATAAACATTTGAGTTTTGGTCATTGATGTGTAGAACTTTTGATGTGACCGATCTCGACTTTTTAAGAACCCTATAAAACAAAGTATATGCATGTAAGAGCACTTCAAAGCAAAGGAAACAGCATATAATTAACAAATAGGATAATAGTTACAGGAGTTGTACAAAAAGTATCTTTAAAAACTAGCAATTATGAAATATCTTTAACACGGTGTTAACAAATACCATCAGACACTTTTTCAATATTTTTTTTTAAAACCTTTTCAATACTGTTTTGCCAGTGGCATCACATCATTTTTGCCCACTACCATTACATAGTATTCTGATTTTTTCCATTCAGCACTAACATGAAAATGGTTTCTTCTTCTCAGCTACCACTCCAGTAAAAAATAGTTTTTGCATGTTTTATGATTAAAATTCAAGAATATGAACCTTTACCTTGTAGTTCAAAGAGGGAACTTGCATCTGTTGCTGTCTCAGAAGGTGCCTGTGTTATTGGCCTTAGGTACGACCTATAACCTTTTAATAATGAAGCCATGAAACAAAGAAATGCCTCCTGGATCTCCAAATCTAACAAATGCAACTTCTTCCCCGAATTAAAATCGTAGTCGTTCATTGTTAATTCCATTAATGCATCTTCTCTTGGTCTTTGCTGCACTGTGAACAACAACAACAACATTAAAACACTCTCCTAGATCCAAAAAAATTCTCAGGTGTTGACAAAAGCTGTATTTCCTTCTTATCTTATTGGGTGATACGTGAATCCAATATTATAATATTCTTTAAGGGGTTGAATAGAACAGTGAAGTATGATTAATTCAGCGTGACAGCACACAAATCACTAGTCTGTGGGTTTTACAAGCAGCAGAGACACAAACATTTACCTTTTCAATACAGTTACTATGGCAACAAAGACAGAATTGGTATGGACACTGCTTAGTGATATGCTAATAAAAAGGGTAGTTTATGAAATCTGTTGAAATTTATACAATTATTTGGCAACATAAATGAGTTTAAGAAAATGTTAATCACACTTGTGGGATGCATATATATTTTAGCATGCCTTCTTTCCCGAAGTGCCAAGAAGAGGTTTATTGAAACTACTATATATACACACACAAAACCACTGACATACATATGGCAACCATCCGGAGCACAGTACAGTACACAATAAGAGTAGGGAGAAACGAAGGCACTTTGGTAAAGGAAACTAGCACAAATCCCTACTCCTATGAAAGGTGCCTTTAGGTCTTTAGTGTCCATACAAAGCCATTAGAACCTTGATTCCCAAGGCTTCTCTCACCTCATGTACACAGAATAGTAACATGCTAATGGTGCCCATATGGAACAAAAATATGGTTTAGTTATTGCGTTCCACTGTTCCAACACATTATGGTTGAAGCCATAGCCTCTATTAGAAACCATGCTTATTTGAATTTAGACTTTGATGACAATTCAAGAAGGAATCCATTTTATTCTAGATTATATAGACTGTGTACATCTTTTAGAAATTGCTAAGAAAATCCTTTTCTGACTGTAACGTTATATGCAGCCATTAGGAAACTATATGATCTTCATAATAGTTTAAACTTAAATAATATATACTGCCATTTATGCAGCATGCTGTGTTAAGGAAGCTCTGAATAATTAATAATCATTAATATCGGATATCCTCAATGGTCAAGATAGTCAAAAATGGGTACTTAAAATTAGGAACCTATATTATACTTAGGCCCCAAAATAAGTGGCCTGATTTTCAGAAGAGCAGAGCACCCAACTTAACTTCAGATGTCCATTTTTTAAGATTTTAGCGAAGGTATATTAACTTCTATAACATATTAAACATGTCTGCTTTGGACAGACTCCATCCCCTTCCTATTCTAATCCATAACTTAACCCAGGGGTGGACAACCTTTTTGGCCTGAGGGTCACATTGGGGTTCTGAAACTGTATGGAGGGCCAGGTAAGGAAGACTGTGCCTCCGCAAACATCCTGGCCCCCTCCCAGTTCTCACCCAACTGCCCCCCTCAGATCACCATACCCATCCAACTACCCCAGCTCCCTCCTTGTCGTCCACCCCCCCCCCCCGGACCTCTCCTCCCAATCAACCCCCCATTCTCCCTGTACCTTGACTGCCCCAACCCTCATCCCCATCACCTGACAGGCCCCCAGGGACTTCCATACCTATCCAACCACCCTCTGTCTGCCCCCTAGGATCCCTTTCCCCAATCCAACACTCCCACTCCCCGTGCCCTTACCATGTCGCTCAGAGCACCAGGACTGGCAGCCATGCCGCCACACAATCTAGAGCAGTGGTCTTCAAACTGGGATGTGCGAGCCCACCCCAGGGGGTGCGTGAGCCCCTGGCGAGCCCGCCTGGGAGACTGCTGAACTCCCGGATGAGCTATTTTGGTACCGCCAAAATGCCGTCGCCATTAGCTTCCAGTTTTTGTGACAGCATTTTGGCGGACATACCCGCCCCGGGGGACGCCAGACTTTTCCCTCCGCGGAAAGTGACTGCGGGGGAAAAAGTTTGCAGACCCCTGGGGCAGCCCGGCAGCTCTCGCAGCCCTGCTGCCCAGCAGGCACTCACAGCCCTGCTGCCCAGAGCTTTGGCAGCATAGCAAGCGGAGGCTGCAGGGAGGGGGGACAGCAGGGAAGGGGCCGGGGACTAGCCTCCCTGGCTGGGAACTTAAGGGACGAGCAGGATGGTCCCATGGGCCTGATGAGGCCCCTGGGCCATAGTTTGCCCACCTCTGCCTTAACCACTTGCTATCTCTGCCAATTCAAATTTAGTCTTGCATGACTTTCAGCCACTTCTACTTTTTAAGGCCTGCATCCAAAGCCCATTAAGGTCAACTGAAAGACTCCCATGGACTTTAATGGGATTTGGATCTGGTTTTAATGATCAGGAACTTCAAAAATGTTGCTTAGATTTCCCTCTCACTTCATGGACCAGAGTCATATTATCTCTATCACACATCAACTGATTTCCTAACAGTCTACAAGTCCCATTAAAAATTGCCCTCCTGATTTTCAAAACTATGGATTTGGTCCACATTACTATTCTCAACTTCATCTCTATCAGATCTCCTGCTTGTACACGTCAGTCCTCTAAAAATTTGAGTTTTCAATGTACAAACATAGCTACCAAAACCCCAGGAGCAAAGCTTTATGCAGTCCCACTAATGGCTTTTGCCATTAGCTGCGTGGGAGGAGAGTGAGAGAAGAGTGGCAACAGTGTACATTGATTTCAACTATTCTAGTTTCCTCACCACCACCAGCCTCACTACAGCAGCCCTAGCATAACCTATAGGCTGCCATGTCTTACATCAGGTACTGGGCAGCTGCCCCAAGAATACAAAAAATGTCAATGTCACAATAAAACAGCACAATGGAGAATCAGGATAGTAAGCACTATTCGCTTGTGTGCCCAAAACTACCTCAACTGTCAGATAAAGGCATGAGGACAATTGGGTGGTCTGTAATGCACAAATTCTCAAGAGCTTTATAGGTCTTGGCCTACTTTTTGCTCTTCTGTCCCCCCTCCTCATGACTCTTCACTTGAGAGATGTCCTTTTCCTAGTGATTAATCTCTATTGACGTTTCCCCACCCCAAAAGCCAGTTACAGTAGAACCTCAAAAGGTACAAAACACCAGAGTTATGGACTGACCGGTCAACCAGGCACCATGTGAAACCGGAAGTCACCAATCAGGCAGCAGCAGACTGTACTGTGCCTCTATTGCATCTTAAATGTGGTATATCTGGGCTTCCCTGTCCCCACCGCCACAAACTGGGCAGCCACTTACAGCAAGACACTGGAACTGCCAGTCCAAGGTAGAAGGCAGCTGGAGCCAGCCAGCCAGAGTAGGAGCAGCATTGAAGTCTGTACTGCTTACCCTCTTTTCCCCCCCCACGAGCAAGGGGGGGGGCTGTTTTTACCTGCCCCCCCTTCCAATCTCCCAGGAGGAGGACATGCTGTTTTCTCTCACCCCTGCCCCACCCCTCAGTCTTGAAAACTCATGGGGGCACTGAGTAGGGAGCTCAGCTGCTGCTGAAACTTGGCCTGGAGTGTCACTGCTGGATTCGGAACCTAAACTTTGCTTTGTTCAGAGTTATGGGCAACCTCCATTCCCAAGGTGTCCAAGTCTGAGGTTCTACTGTGGTTATTTGTAATCTTTAAGTTTATGCAAAACTTCTCCTTTTTGTAATGTTTATTGTGAAAGATGCCTTCCCCAAACTGCATTGTACCTAAAAATCTAGCAATATGGTAACATTAGCTACAATACATCACAGTTAGTGAAAAATCTTGTTTTATACTTTCTTCACTCACATTCTGCCAGTTGTTGATACAAATTATTTAAAGTGTTCATCAGATTTTTGCATGGTTTCTTTGGTAAGATCTTCCATGAAATAGTTTTCTTATCTCCAGTTCTAGAAAGGGAAGAAGAAAAGTATTAATATTCAGAGACCATCATTTTGTTCTATGTTTGTACAGCAACTAGCTCAGTAGGATGCTGGTCCATGAATAGGTTCTACGGTAATATAAATAAATAAATAAAATTAATAATTAAATATATTTCTACACGGGGTCCTATCAAGGACATAATCCTATATGTATAAATAAAAACAGGTGTGCGTTCACAATTCACTATATGACGAATGGTCTTTTGAGCAAGGGAGGGAAAAGTAAGCATTTAATTCACTGTATGGACATGTGGTCACAGTCATCCAACTGGTTATCCACACATTCTGATGATGACTATGCAGCCAAAGCCAAGAGTGATGGGAGAAATTATGCTTTAAAAAGATAGAAATAGTAATGCACTTTGAGCACATGGAAACAGTATTGGTAACAATGCCTAATGCCAACCATAATGTGGGCAGAGATTAAATACATTTTCCAGAAATTTGCACTGGGGCACCTCAATAGTCTTGTTATTTTACTCCTGGGTCACGGTAGTACAGACTGCCAATGATGCAAAGGAGGGTGCAAACATTTTACTTTGAACGATCCAGCTCAAGGACCTGAGCTATAAGCCACAGGGGGAGGGGGGGGGGGGGAAGAGAGTAAAGAAGGGGAAAAAAAAAAAAAAAGATTGTCATGCCCCACTGGCAGCCACAACCTTTGCAGTTTAAAGAGGTAAAGAGACTTCATATGCTCAAAAAGATGCATCTGAAACTAGTAATTGCCAGGAGAAGCACGAAGACAGCAATAATGGGAAGCAGAAGATAAGCTGAATCAACGAACACGAAAATAAAGAAAACATAAAACATTAACGTAAAAAGACAGCAGTGGAAAAGAAATGCTGCTTTCTATGGAACACTTCCTTTCCCCCAAAAGAGGAAAAAGAAAAACCCCCACAACAAAAACAGATCACCACATGCCATTCTCTATTGACTGCGAAAAATGCAGAGTAGAAGAGAGTTGTACAAAGTCTCCAAGATCAGTATAGGTGCCTTAAATTATTTCCACAAAGATTAATTTTAATTGTGACCATAAATTTGCACATAAAAATCAGACCGATTATCATTAATTATGGGATGGTTAATTAAAAACAAAAGAAAGGTTAATGAACTCAACAGCTTCTTTAGTTAAAAAAATAAATGAGAATGATACTGACAAGAAAAGCTATCAGCCGGAAAACATTAAAATAAACTTGAATTAGACATTTTATTTTATTTTTTAAATACCAAAAGACTATCTTAAAATTTATGAGCTACATATATATTTAACTGATCTTGAAGAATACTGCTTCCTTCTGATTTTTGGTGTCTAAAACTTTTATATTATATCTATATATATATAAAAGTCAAATGGTGTATGCGTGTATGTACGTTCCCTTACTCCTTCCATACCGTTTGAGCTAGAGACTTGAAATTTGGTACAGTTATAGGCTTTAGGGTCCTAATCAGGGTAAGAATCAAAAAAATTTCAAATCTCACCTCTGACGCCCCCTAGGGGTGAAATTCTTTAAAGCCCATTAACATCAGCTGGGCAGCAGGTTAACACCTGCTGTTCTCTGTGACATAGTTATGATGTAATACCCCCCTCCAACAGCCCCCGCACTCGCTCAGCTCTCTCCCCCCTCCAACGGCCCCCGCACTCGCTCAGCTCTCTCCTCCCTCAGGTAAGAATCGAAATTTTTAAAAATCTCCCCCCCCCTCCCCCCACTCCAACAGCCCCCCCCACTCGCTCAGCTCTCTCCCCCCTTCCTCCCTCCAACGGACCCAAGCAACGCCGGGTATTTTTGCTAGTAAAGTTATATAGAAAGCTTTATTAAGTACACAATAGTTCCAAAGGTCTTTTAGAGCAACTTACTATCACTTTGTTTCAATTCTGACTCATTGTATTCAAATTCTATCCTTAGGACTATATTGCTCAAACAGAGTGTCTCATCTTTCTGGGTTTTCCCAGAGCACTGTACCAGGCTTAATTTTTTTGAGTGCAAAAATTCTCACTGGTGGACAATACGTGGACCCTGGATTTATACACAAAAAGATTCACAGATCTATTTCTTTGTTTCAGCAACATCCAAATCATCTCTCGAGCCTGTCTGGGCCCCCTTTAGCCTGCAAATGTCTAAAACCAGATTCCAGACTAAAGTGTTCACCTCATGCCTCGTGTCCAGCTAGTAATTATGCCTACCTCATTTCAAAAATTGACTAATTCTCTGTGCAAGGCTTCATGTCTCCCACCCCTTCAAAACAGTCCAGTCTATGTATTGTTTCATTATTCTTTTGTGGACTATGTAACCATTATGGAATGAACAGCAACATTCTCATTTGAAGAACGCAGGAAGAATGAAAAGAACTGGGAGGGTTGATATGCATATTTTCAGTTTCATCCACTTACCAAGTCTTCCCTTTGGGTAACCTGCTGAAAATACACTATGGGTACGTCTACACAGCAAATAAAAACCAATGGCTGGCCCATGACAGCTGACTTGGGCTCCCAGGGCTTGGGGTGTAGGATTGTTTCACTGCATATAGACTTCTGGGCTCAGGCTGGAGACCGAGCTCTGGGACCCTCCCACCCCACAGGGTTCCAGCCCAAACGTCTAGACAGCAATGAAACAGCCCTGTGGCCTGAGCCCCTGGGAGCCAAAGTCAGCTGGCACAGGCCAGCCATGGGTTTTTCCTTGCTGTATAGACATACCCGGTCATCTCCTTGGGCTGCAGAACTTACACCTTATCTCCCAGTACTGTTCCCTAATGGCTTTAAAAGTGCACTGTATCACTTAAATCTCTTCAGCAGCTGGCTTCTGATTATTTTTGGGGATTTATTAACTTGAACTCCAAAAGCTTTTTTAAGAAACCTTAGAAATAACCAGTTCCTGAATAACTTCTGAATATATGTTATAAAAACCCCACAAGGCTACATTAACTCACTTAATGATTTTTAAGTAGTGTTTTATTTTTGGCATCTCTTATGGAAATAGAAAACCTTGCGCCTTCCTCCTGGATACTATAAATGGCTTCTACTTAGCTTTTATCAGGCACGCAGAAACTACAAGGATAAACAACCTATTCCTACTGAGTGATAGTCTTAGAAACTGTGAATAGTTATAATAGAATCTCGGATTGGTACTTGAGCTTTATTCTTCTGGTTTAGCTTTCTTTATTTTGCAGAGAATTTTTGACATTCAAAGCTTTTTCTCATTAGAGACAATGTGGACTTGTCAACAGAACATGGGATTTCAAGGTAGAAACTTTTGAGTCCTAATGCCTTGCCCCGACTCACCACATGATCCTGAGCAAGTCACTTAAACTCTGTCTCAGTGTGCCAACTGAAAAACTGCACTAATGCACATTGACCTTACAGCAGGACAGTTCAGATTAGTTTGGTAATATCTGTACTGAGCACTCAAATTGATAGCAATCTACCTGCTAAATATTAGAGAGACATGAGTGAGGTAATCTCTTTTATTGGGCCAACTTCTGTTGGAGAGAGAGAGAGAGACAAACTTTTGAGCAACACAGAGGTCTTCTTCAGGTCTGGAAAAGGTACTCCAAACGTCACAGCTAAATGGAAGCTGGAACAGATTGTTTAGCGCAAGTAGTTAGCATATATTTCTAAGGGGCCATTCAAGGCCAACTGGACCATTAAGACTTTTGCAGTTATGGGGGGGGGGGGAAGAGAAAGAAGGGATTAGTGGGTTACAGATTGTTGTAATAAGGCATAAATCCAGTGTGTCTTCAAAACTCTGCTACACCCTAAAAATTATGAACTGAATTTAACTACTTATGCTATATATAGACAGGCAGATCAATGCCTTGCGATGATGGCAAAGGAAGACTCTGCCTCCTTTCTGCTGAATTGGACAGAAATACCAGTGAGCTGTTGCTTCTGGCCAGAGAAGCAAATCCATCACAGAAGAAATAGTGTTAAGGTGCTGCTACACAATTAAAACATAATGAGTAAAAAACAAACTTCAAATGGAATCTCTCAGTTTTTTGCCACAGGAAACAAAGATCACAACCATACAAGAAAATCTGTAATACTTACTGAGAAATAGTGTTGGTATCTAGGTCAACACAGCTAACATCTGGTGGGGGATCATACAAATCAAAGTATCTTGAATCAATTCCTACTATGAATGGACACGGTGCGCTCAATACATCTGCCAGTGCCAAGGGGCAAAGAGGAATGTACGGGCATGGCCAGTGGAAAGGAAATATCATCTTTAAAAAAAACCAACACAATATTCAACTGACATTTATAGAAGGATACAATCTCAGACTGTTTTCCACATTATAAAAAAACATTTAATATGAAATGCATATGATTGAAACAACGTATGATTGAAATTGTAATCTCCAATATTAAATAGCTGCTGTCAATGTTTAAGGCAATTTAATTTTTAGTTTACTTAATCTGTAAAAAGAGAAATCTTCTGCACACTAGCCATTTCTCAGTAGAGGCACTAACACTGGTCTGAGAGAGGAAGGACATATAGAAATAATATACATCTACAAGTCCTCTGAGGGTAGAATCAAAGAATATAGTCCTACCGAGGGGCCATTTAGGAAATTAAAGAGTTCCTGCATTTAGTCCCTACACATGATAGTGACTGGCACAATAGTGTACATAAACAAAAGCCAAAGACAAGGTTAAATTCTACCCTCAACTCATTGAACCTCATTTACTTCTGTGGTATCTCAGAGGGGAAAACTGGTCCCTATTTTCTAAATAACGCTCAAATCCAGAAGTAGTACTGTATATTTGTTTTACAGTTTATTTGAACAATATTCTTTTTCACTAAAAGATACGATTAGGAAGAGACTACTACTTACGGAGACTAATGCCTCTGTCACACTAGTAAGGACAGATGGTCGTAAGGAGTGGATGAGAATTTTATGTTCTGTTACAGCAAATACAAGTAGAGTTACTGCATTCTCGGGCCCTAGGTTCTGAAGCAGTGTAGAAAACTTGCCACCACTATTACAAAAAATAGAACATTGGAGTGTATCAAACAATTAGGCAAAAAAAAATATTGTAATATACTGCACTGAAAATATGAACAAGTAGGAACAGAGAATTCTTAACTGAATTTAATCTGAGGTGGTGTAAACAAGTTGCAAACTTAGTTTTCCATTTGTTTCTATTTTTTGCATTCTTGTTTATAAGAAAAACTCATTTTCATTTAGTTTCACTATCCAATAAAACATACCAACTTATCCTGCAGTACTTGTGGCTGAGATGTTGTAGTCCTAGTGTGAATCTGTACATATACTTCAAGCAGATGAGTATGGAATCTTTTGAATACTCATGTCAGTCAGGGCCACACATGCATTCACGACACCCCTCCCTCCCTCAGGATTCAAAGCTGTTGCTGCTGAGGAATCCACAAAGTGGGGATGAAGGACTGGTCAGAGGATCAGCACAGACTACAACATTTTGAAAAACCACAGTTGTTGCATTAGTAACTGTCCTTTCTTCAAATATGCCAGCATGCATCCCAACCTAGGTGATTAGCAAGCGGTATCCTCATTGGCTGTTGGCAATGAGGATTTCAGCTGAATCTAAATGACTGAAGCACCACCATCCCAACCTTGGCATCTGTCCTACCCACTAAGTCAAGGGCATAATGTTGGACTAAAACAGGAACTTAATATATTATGATTTTCATAAGCTGTATGGACTATGAGGTTTCTGCAGTAGCAACTGAGATTTTTTAAAAATAAGGTAACCTATCTTGAGAGAAGGATTAAATAAGTAGTACCAAAATACCTTTTTGTTATTGTTGCAAGAGTGACTTGTAGTATTTCAGATACAGCTATAAAATAAAGACTTAAAATTCATGCCTTTATAAAACAGCTAATCGGTCAAAAAAAAAAAAATCAAATCACTTCCAAATACATCGATTACAAAATATAGTAGACTGTTAAAATGACTTCACATTTCGAAGCTTTAAAGCTTCATGTTACTAATAGATCAAGGTATGTTTCACAATTAAAACAGAACTGTTTTTCTACTTGCCTCAGTGGTAGAGGTGATGACACCGGCTGACTAAGAATCAGGTTATCATGTGGCGATAGCTATTAAAAAAATATATACATACACACTTTTTACTTTGGACCTTAAAAACATTTAACAGAAATTGCACAACAGTAAATTATAATTTTAACATTTTAAAAAATTCTATATTAAACATTATGTAGCTCAGGCATTTGTGAAATAATTAAGCAATAAAATGTAAAATCATCATTCATTATATTTTACTTGTAGATAAGTCATAGGTGACACTTTCTCCTCCTCCTGCACTTGAACAGGAAGATGATCCATCACATTACCTATCTTGAAAAAGGGATTAAAATTTAACATGGAATAACAACTTAATTACCTTTTATTAACCCTCCAATTAATTAATATTCTGGTATAAGTGAGAAGTCAAAGCTCAGATAGTACCAGATTTTTTTTAAAGTAACATCTTCGCTATAGGAAAAAAAGAGAACCAGATCCTCAGACCTAGTCCAAGAATTTATTAAATATTTATCCTCTTTTCAAAAGACTTCTCTCTTGATGCCATTGTTGACCATACATGTACTCAAAATGAGGATATGAAGATTATTTTCATTATTATATTACACTTATTATTTTATATATAGGGTATCATTCAGTAATCAAACTCAGGAACTACACTGCCAGAAAAGAACAATTACTTATCCTAAAGTAACTGTGGATCTTTGAGATGTTGTAGCCCATGTGGATCCCACTGTAGGTGCACATGCAAACAAAACCAGAATTTGGTTTGAGTAGCACAGTCCATTGGGGCCAGTACATGTTTCATGTTTCCATGCAAGCTTATAAAGGGCAGAGTGGCTGCGACCTGGTCTCAGTTCCTTCACAAATCAAAAGCTAACTGAGGACTCCTAAAGCGGAAGGAGGGGCAGGTTACAAGATCCACACTGACTACACAAAGAACCACAGTTACTATAGGACAAGTAACTATTTTTCCTTTTTCAAATGTGTGTCAGGATATCCCACTGTAGGTGACAGACAAGCAATATCCCCTCTCGATGGTAGAAATGAGGAATATCAGCTGAATCAGTCAAACAATGATTGAAGTATTGCTCTCCCAAACTTGGCATCCCATGTTAAGGGCACAATGTTTCACACAAGCCAGTGGGTTACTCCACATTGCAATCTCAGAGAGCTGAATGTTTTGAGGTACGTGGTAGATGCAGACTGTGCTGGGGTACTATGTATCTTGATATTCGAAGGGAGAAGCTTGCTTCCCAGCTGGTAGCAGGTAGAAATATACAGTGAGACACATTTGGAAATTCTGTACAAAGATGAGCGGTCTTTTAAAATAGACCAGAAATGGCAACAAAGAGCAGAGACACTAATGAAAAGGTGTCACAATATAACTGCCTCCCCCCCAGGTGATCCCTGGTGTGAGCACCAGTGTTCTATATTCTAAGGCTTCTATGTGTCATGGAGAGGATCTAAGGAAGGGATAAAGGTATGAGAGTGAAATGAAATGAAAAAAAGAGTCCTGTGGCACCTTAAAGACTAACTAAAGTATTGAAGCATAAGCTTTTGTGGGCTAATACCCACTTCATCGGACACAAGCAGTGGAAGTATCCAGGGGCAGGTATAAATAAGTAGGCAAGAACCAGGTTAGAGATAACAAGGTTAGTCCAATCACGCTGAACCAGCTTGTTATCTCTAATCAGGGAGGGTGAGATATTCCTCTAGCAGCTGAACTGGAGGTGAGAACAGCGAGAGAAGAGAAACTGCTCTTGTAGTTAGCTAGCCACTCATAGTCCCTAGGTCAGTCCAGAGCTGATCCTGTCAAATATGCAAATGAATTGCAGCTCTGCAGTTTCTCTTTGCAGTCTGGTCTTGAAGTTTTTTTGCTGCAAAATGGTGACCTTTAAATCTGTAAGTGTGTGTCCAAGGAGATTGAAGTGTTCTCCTACAGGTTTTGTATATTGCCATTCCTGATATCTGATTTGTGTCCATTTATCCTTTTTTGTAGGGACTGTCCAGTTTGGCCAATGTACATCACTGATGATGTGTTGGAGACGTTATGTACATCTGCTGTCTACAACCCATCGTGGACAACAATCCCTCACTTTCACAGGCCGTGGGAGGAAGGCCAGTCCTGGCCCACAGACAACCCGCCAACCTCAAGCATATTCTCACCAGCAACAGCACACCGCACCATAATAACTCTAACTCAGGAACCAATCCATGCAACAAACCTTGATGCCAACTCTGCCCACATATCTACACCAGCAACACCATCACAGGACCTAACCAGATCAGCCACACCATCACTGGTTCATTCACCTGCACATCTACCAACGTCATATATGCCATTATTTGCCAGCAATGTCCCTCTGCTATGTACATCGGCCAAACTGGACAGTCCCTACGAAAAAGGATAAATGGACACAAATCAGATATCAGAAATGGCAATATACAAAAATCCATGACTAAAACGTAGCCTTAGTCACAAGTTTCATAAATTGTGCCTCTTGAAGGTGAGCAGAAATAGAACCACACACATGTAGAGGACAGAATAAGGCCCTTTGAAAAAAGTAGTCATGGAGATCATACTCCAGGAGGTCTAGCCTACAGATAAAGGAGGTGCTGTTGTCATCATGGACAGGTCAGACTACCAAAAGGAGGCTACCAGACAACTCTCCAATACCAATTTCTACAGGCCACTTCCCTACGATCCCACTGAGGAATATACTAAGAAACTGCACCACCTACTCAGGACTCTCCCTGCACTAACACAGGAACAAATTAATATACCCTTAGAGCCCCGACCGGGGTTATTCTATCTACTACCCAAGATCCACAAACCTGGGAACCCTGGACGCCCCATCATCTCGGGCATTGGCACTCTCACTGAAGGACTGTCTGGATATGTAGACTCTCTACTCAGACCCTATGCCACCAGCACTCCCAGCTATCTCCGTGATACCACTGACTTCCTGAGGAAACTACAATGCATTGGTGACCTTCCAGAAAACACCATCCTAGCCACCATGGATGTAGAGGCTCTCTACACAAACATCCCACACAAAGATGGAATACAAGCTGTCCGGAATAGTATCCCTGATGATGCCACAGCACAGGTGGTTGCTGAGCTCTGTGACTTTATCCTCACACACAACTATTTCAAATTTGGTGACAATATATACCTCCAGACCAGCGGGACTGCTATGGGCACCCGCATGGCCCCACAGTATGCCAACATCTTTATGGCAGACCTGGAACAACGCTTCCTCAACTCTCGTCCACTCACACCCCTTCTCTATCTACGCTACATTGATGACATCTTCATCATCTGGACCCATGGGAAAGAAACTCTAGAAGAATTCCACCATGACTTCAACAGCTTCCACCCCAACATCCACCTCAGTCTGGACCAGTCCACACAGGAAATCCACTTCCTAGACACCACAGTGCAAATTAATGACGGCCACATCGACACCACCCTATACCGAAAACCTACCGACAGCTATGCCTACCTTCATGCCACCAGCTTCCATCCCGGACATACCACACGATCCATTGTCTACAGCCAAGCACTGAGGTACAATCGGATTTGCTCCAACCCCTCAGACAGAGACCAACACCTACGAGATCTTCACCAGGCTTTCTCAAAACTACAATACCCACACAAGGAAATAAGGACACAGATCAACAGAGCCAGACGTGTACCCAGAAGCCTGCTGCTACAAGACAAGCCCAAGAAAAAAAACAACAGAACACCACTGGCCATCACCTACAGTCCTCAGTTAAAACCTTTGCAACGCATCATCAGTGACCTACAACCCATCCTGGACAATAATCCCTCACTTTCAAAAGCCTTGGGAGGAAGGCCAGTCCTGGCACACAGACAACCTGCCAACCTTAAACAAATTCTCACCAGCAACAGCACACTGCACCACAATAACTCCAACTCAGGAACCAATCCATGCAACAAACCTCGATGCCAACTCTGCCCACATATCTACACCAGCAACACCATCACAGGACCTAACCAGATCAACCATACCATCACTGGCTCATTCACCTGTACATCAACCAATGTCATATATGCCATTATATGCCACCAGTGTCCCTCTGCTATGTACATCGGCCAAACTGGACAGTCCCTACGAAAAAGGATAAATGCACACAAATCAGATATTAGGAATGGCAATATACAAAAACCTGTAGGGGAACACTTCAACCTGCCTGGACACACTATTTCAGATTTAAAGGTCACCATTCTGCAGAAAGGGAACTTCAGATCCAAACTGCAAAGAGAGACTGCAGAGCTTCAATTCATTTGCAAATTCAGCTCACACACTTTGGGATTGAACCGGGATCTACAATGGTTGGCTCATTACAGACATTGTTTCTCATCTCTCCATGTCCACACACCCCATTCAAATGCTAGACGAATAATCCACACTCCCTGATCGGAGATAACAAGCTGGCTCAGCTTAATTGGACTAACCTTTTCACCTCCCCCCTGGCTCTTACCTACTTTTCTATAACTGCCTGTTTGTGAACAATTGAACACTTCTACTGCCTGCATCCGACGAAGTGGGTATTAGCCCACGAAAGCTCATGCTTCAAAACTTTATAGTTAGTCTTTAAGGTGCCACAGGACTTTGTTAACTAGCCTATAGATCTCACTTTTGTTTAAACTGAATAAATAAAAGAAAGAAAATATTTCAGGAACTATGAGGGACTCTCAGCTGTCCTGGCTTTTGGCAAATTTATCCCCTAACTAGCACACAGGGCTTTTTAAGTACAAAATCAAATATGCCTCATGAAATATAATGCCTAAGAAAATGTTTTATTATAGTCCTAAATTAAACTAGAAATAATTGATGTTGCATGTTTCCAAGTGTGAAATATTTGTGAATTTAGCTGTAGATGTTTTCTCTTTTTTATATGAATATTTACAGAAACTGTACTATATTTTCACAGACAAGCAGCCATATAAAATGACCAATACTGTAGATAGGTAAGAACGATTTTAAACTTACCTGAACTAAAATTCTTGGCCTCTGAGGGGACGGAAAAGGAACTTTGTGCATAAAATGTGAAATATGTCTGAAGAAAGAAAATACTGACTTTAAACATAATAGAAATCACAACTTGAAAACTGTTTGTGAAATGTTGTACATCACTTCAAGCGCTTACTGTAGGCAACATGAAAAAGTGGCCATGTAAAAATGGCTCAGTCTTGTCCAATACATTGGCTCCCTGAATATATTCAGTCATATTTTAATGACTAACATAAATTGTTAACTTTTATTAATACTACAGAGCTAACAGCCAAGATAGAGTGAAGTAGAGTCATTTTAGGTTCTAATTATATCCTGATCATTGAAGTATTTGAAGACCTTTTATAAAATGAACACTCTTGTATTAATTCCTTCTTGTGAATCAACTAACCTGGTTATAAAATTCCAAAGAACCACTCTCTTACGCTTGTGCAAACCCACTGAAAGCAACGGGATTACACAAGCATCCAGAGTGTAATTTGGCTTTCAGAAAGAACAGTTACTTACCTCGTAACGTTGGTTCTTCGAGATGTGTTGCTCATGTCCATTCCACATGTGTGTGTGCGCACCGCGCATGCACGGTTCCGGAACTTTTTCCCTAGCGATACCCGTAGGGTCGGCAGGGGCGACCCCTGGAGTGGCGCCGATATGGCAATGTATATATTCCCCTGCCGACCCTTCCCCCGCTCAGTTCCTTCTTGCCGGTACTCCGACAGAGGGGAGGCGGGAGGGTTTCGGAATGGACATGAGCAACACATCTCGAAGAACCAACGTTACGAGGTAAGTAACTGTTCTTTCTTCTTCGAGTGATTGCTCATGTCCATTCCACATGTGACTTGCGAGCAGTTATCTGGGAGGAGGGTGAGGAGTACCTTTAGTTCCTACCGCTAGAACCGCCTGTCCCACGGCGGCATCCTCCATTGACTGCTGCACGATGGCGTAATGCGACGCGAAGGTGTGTACAGAAGACCACGTCGCCGCTCTACAGATGTCCAGGATCGGAATGTGTGCCAGGAATGCCGTGGATGCAGCCTGCGCCCTGGTCGAATGCGCCGTCAGTGCTGGGGGAGTAGCATTCGAGAGGTTATAACACAGTTTAATACATGACGTAATCCAGGTTGAGACACACTGGGTAGAAACCGGTAACCCTTTCATCCTTTCTGCCACTGAAATAAAAAGTTGTGGAGATTTACGAAAAGTCTTGGTTCTGTCAATATAAAAGGCTAAAGCCCTCTTCACATCCAAAGAGTGAAGCATTCTTTCCCTATTGGTAGCATGGGGCTTGGGAAAGAATACCGGTAAAAACACGTCCTGGTTCATATGGAATGGTGAGATTACCTTGGGGAGAAAGGCCGGGTGAGGACGCAACTGGACCTTATCCTTATGGAAGACCGTGTAGGGGGGCTCGGAAGTGAGGGCCCTAAGTTCGCAAACTCTACGGGCAGAAGTGATTGCCACTAAAAAGACAGTCTTCCATGAAAGATAGGATAGTGGGCATGTGCCCATGGGCTCAAATGGAGGTCTCATCAATGCCCTCAGTACAAGATTGAGGTCCCACGGGGGGACGGGTTGGCGGACTTGGGGATACAACCTCTCTAGACCCTTCAAAAATCTGAGAACCACGGGGTTGCTAAATATTGTAGTGCCCCCAACCCCTACGTGGAAAGCTGATATAGCGGCCAGGTGTACCCTAATAGTAGAGAGCGCTAACCCCTGTTGCTTCAACTCAAGTAGGTAATCCAAGATACTGGGGATTGTGGAGGTCATAGGCTCCCTACCCTTCCCTCGGGACCAGAAGGAGAAACGCTTCCATTTGGCCGTATACGTCAGCCTAGTGGAAGGCTTCCTGCTACCGAGGAGGACATCCCTAACTGAATCCGAGCACTGCATTTCCTCGGGATTCAGCCACGGATATTCCACGCCGTGAGGTGGAGCGACTGTAGGTTGGGGTGCAACAATCTGCCGTGGTCCTGGGAAATCAGTGTTGGGGACAGGGGCAGTGTTAAGGGTCTCGTCACACACATTGACCTCAGCACCGTGTACCAGTGCTGCCGAGGCCACGCCGGGGCTATCACTATGAGAGACGCTCTGTCCTGCTGGGCTTTGATCAACACCCTGTGTATGAGGGGAAAAGGGGGAAACGCATAGAGCAGGCCCCCTGACCATGTTACCTGAAAGGCATCCCCTTCTGACCCCGGACTGAGGTTGAGGAGGGAGCAAAACCTCTGACACTTCCTGTTGGCCTTCGTGGCGAACAGGTCTATGAGGGGAAACCCCCACCTTAGGAAAATCGAGTGTGCCACATCCGGTCTGAGTGACCAGTCGTGGCCTCTGAATGAGCGGCTGAGAGTATCGGCCAGCACGTTTTGGGTCCCTGGGAGATATGTAGCTGTAAGGGAGATCCCTCGAGGAATGCAGAAATCCCAGAGAGCGAGGGCTTCCCTGCACAGGCGAGAAGAGCGAGCACCACCCTGTTTGTTTATATAGAACATCGTGGCTGTATTGTCTGTTAGAACTGACACATACTTGCCTCGCAGGAGTGGTTGGAACGTCTGACATGCTAGACGAACCGCTCTGAGCTCCCTGACGTTGATATGAAGGGACAGTTCTTCCTGTGACCATAAGCCCTGGGTCCGGATCTCTCCGAGATGAGCTCCCCATCCTAGGGAGGAAGCATCTGTCACCAGGGTGATAGAAGGCTGTGGCTTGCGAAAGGGAACCCCTGAATTTAACGACTGAGGTTGGAGCCACCAGTGGAGGGAGCGTCTGACCTGCACTGGAAGGGTCACTATACGGTCCAGAGGGTCCCTGCGCTGGTTGTATACGCCTGCGAACCATGCTTGTAAGGGTCGGAGGCGAAGTCTTGCGTATGGCACCACGTAAGTGCACGCCGCCATGTGCCCCATGAGAACCATACAGTTTCTGGCCGTCGTGGTTGGGAACTGCAGGAGTGAACGGATAATGTCCGAGATGGAATCGGCCCGGGCCGGAGGTAAGAAAGCCCTTGCTTGCAGAGAATCCAATATGACCCCTATGAACTCGATCCGCTGTGTGGGAATGAGGGTGGACTTTGGAACATTTAGGATGAGTCCCAATCGGAGGAAGGTCTCCCTGATGAACCGTATGTGCGATTTTAAGAGGCTTCTTGAATTTGCTCTTATGAGCCAGTCGTCCAGGTAAGGGTAGACATGAATGCCTTTCCTTCTGAGAAAGGCTGCCACTACTGCCATGCACTTTGTGAATACCCTTGGGGCGGTCGAAAGCCCAAAGGGGAGAGCAGTAAACTGGTAGTGCTGTCGTCCGAGTACGAAGCGCAGGAATCTTCGGTGAGAGGGGATAATAGAGATGTGGAAATACGCATCTTTCAAGTCGAGGGCCGCGAACCAGTCTCCATGTGCCATAGCCGGGATTATGGACGCCAATGATAGCATGCGAAACTTCAACTTCTTTATGTATGAGTTGAGGCCGCGCAGGTCCAAGATGGGGCGAAGGCCGCCCTTGGCCTTTGGAATGAGGAAATAACGGGAATAGTATCCTTTGCCCCGGAATTCTTGAGGAACCTCCTCTATAGCACCCAAAGACAAGAGGGTCTGTACCTCCTGATCTAGGAGTTGCTCGTGAGATGGGTCCCTGAAGAGGGACGGGGAGGGAGGATGGGTGGGGGGGAGGGTGTGGAATTGGATGGAATAACCCGCCTCTACAAGGCTGAGTACCCATCTGTCGGAGGTAATAGATACCCAGGCCTGGTAGAATCGGGATAAGCGGTTCAGAAATGGCAAGTGAACTGGTTCGGGGTCCTCGTGCGCACCTTCAAAATCCTGGTCTGGGTTGTTGCGCACCCGAATTCTGGGATTGTCGGGATCCGGGTCTTGGGCGGCCGCGGCCAGCTCCCCTGCCGCCCCTCCTAGGCTGATCTCTCCGCGTTTGAGGTTGGAAGGGTCGAGACGGAGGGGGAGGGGGTGGTCTGAAGGGCCTCCTCTGAGTCTGAGGAGTATGTAGGCCCAAAGACCGCAGCATTGCCCTTGAGTCTTTTAAAGACTGTAACTTTTTATCTGTATCCAGATGAAACAGGCCCTGTTTGTCGAAAGGTAAGTCCTGGATGGTTGACTGTACTGGGGGAGGGATCCCGGAGACCTGGAGCCATGCCCCCCTTCTCATCACCAGTCCTGTCGCCAGTTGTCTGGAGGCTGAGTCTACCGAGTCCAACGCTGCCTGTAGAGCAGCTCTGGATACTAGTCTGCCCTCGTCAACTATGGCCTTGAACTCCTTAGCCGAATCTTTATGGACCTGGTTCTGAAATTTGTCCATGGCCGCCCAAGAGTTGTAGGAATATCTACTCAGAGCTGCCTGCTGGTTGGCCACCCTGAGTTGAAGCGCAGCAGATGAGTAGACCTTCCTCCCCAAAAGGTCAAGCTTTTTAGCGTCATGAGACCGAGGGGTAGGTCCTGTTTGGCCTTGACGCTCACGGTGGTTGACGGCATCAGCTACTAACGACCCCGGTGGGGGGTGAGTAAAAAGGAATTCATAGCCGGTACGTGGGGCAAAATAGCGTCTCTCCACTCCCCTGGCCGTGGGTGGGATAGATGACGGGGTCTGCCAAAGGTTGTCCATTGTCGACTGTATTTTTCGAAGGAATGGCAGAGCCACCCTAGTGGGGGAGTCAGACTTAAGGATGTCCACTGTAGGATCATCCTCGTCTTGGACCTCTTCAAGCTGCAGACTAAGGTTTTGTGCCACACGGCGAAGAAGGTCCTGATGGCCACGGACATCCATTGGTGGTAGTGATGTAGAGGACCCAGCCACCGCTTCATCAGGGGAGGATGAGGAGGAAGCCAGCTGAGGGTCCTCCGCATGCTGTGGATCATCGATATTCTGTTGGGGATCTACCTGTAGGGTGCCGTGAGTAACGGTGGACTCCGGTACCGAGGACCCCGGTGCCGATGGTACCGTGCGCTCCCCCTCTACTTCCAGCTGGGGTCTCGTGACCGTCGCTGAGACGGGACCCCGCGGCACCGAGGGCAGCGACGCCGCTATGGATGCCGGTCCCTGCGCTTGGTGAATGGCGAAAGGGGTCCAGAAGGGCCACTGCACCGGGCCTCGACCGTCTTCCCTCCATTCGGTGTCTCGGTGCCGGTGGGATGAGTGCCGGTGCCGGGAATGGTGCCGGGATGAATGCCGACTGTGCCTGGAATACGACCTATAGGACCTCGAGTCCGACTCAGACGAATAATCTGAGTGTGACCATGGCGGGGCGGTGCCGTCCGGTGCCACCATCGGTTGGGTCGAGGGGTACAGCTCCCGGTGCCGGCTCACTGGCTGAGTTGGGCCCTGGAGTGGCGGCACCGTTGAAAGTGCTGCTGCACCCGGCGTCTCATGGGACGGTGGCGGTACCGTCTCCACTGGTACCGGGGTTGGTATCATCGGCGGGATGACCGGTGCCGATGTCCTAGGGAGCGGTGCCGGTATCAAGAAGTGCGGAACTGGATCTCTGGTCAAGTCCAAGAGATCGGTTGCCGCATCGAAAGCCTCAGGGGTTGACGGCATGTCTAACCCGGGCTGTTCTCTCTCTGAGGAGAAGAGAGGCTCCTGAGAGGTAGGCGCGGTCTCCGCGACACGCGGCGGCGCCGGCACCGGCTCAGCTCGGGGCTGTTGACCATGCCCCGGAGCCGTTCGTGCTGCAGGGTGGGCACCGGAGGTCTTACGGGCCGGAGAGCGCCCCCTTGCCTTCTTAGACGGTACCGGCGATTGTGAGCGGTGCCGCCTGGAGGATCCTGCACGGTGCCGAGGCGACCGGTGCTTGGAAGCCTTCTTATCTTTCGGTGCCGCGGCACCGCGGACTGATGCCGGTGCGCTAGCCGAAGTGGAAGGTTGAGATGGCTGCAGGGCAGACTCCATCAAGATCAATTTGAGGCGATGATCTCTCTCCTTTTTGGTGCGAGCCTTAAAGCCTTTGCAAATCGAGCAGCGCTCGGTTTGATGACCCTCTCCCAAACACTTCAAACAATGGGAGTGAGGGTCACTCACGGGCATAGGCTTACCGCACTGATTGCAGTTTTTAAATCCCGACGCCCCAGGCATAACCTGGCGTCAGGACAAACAAAGCTTCGAACTATACAACTAACACTAAGTATATTAACTACTAACTAACTATAACACTAACTATTGATCAAACACGAGTATCACGGGATAGCACAGAGCTGTTCCAGCAACCGCCACGGACGGAAAGAAGGAACTGAGCGGGGGAAGGGTCGGCAGGGGAATATATACATTGCCATATCGGCGCCACTCCAGGGGTCGCCCCTGCCGACCCTACGGGTATCGCTAGGGAAAAAGTTCCGGAACCGTGCATGCGCGGTGCGCACACACACATGTGGAATGGACATGAGCAATCACTCGAAGAAGAACCTATATTGCTGATGGTGTGCAAGATGACAGCAACTCAGGGCATCTTTCAGACACCAGAGTTGAGCTTGCAAGCAGGCAGTTACAAAAATATTTCCATCTGTAAACTAAAAATATTTGATTTTGAAATCTAGAGTGTCATTTTTATAAGGTCACTTTTCAGAGACTACCATAGAGTTCCCAACCTTCCAGGACTGTCCTGGAATCTCCAGGAATTAAGATTAATCTTTAATTAAAGATATCATGTGATGAAACATCCAGGAATACATCCAACCAAAATTGGCAACCTACAGACTCGCTAGATTTCAGTGTCATAGTTTTAGTCTGTTTACTTTGTTAACACCATTTTCAGATGATCCTTGCACAGTAACATTAGGTAAAACCATGAGGTTAATGAACTTCTGCCTACGTTCAAGCTTTCAAACACAAACTGTACCTAAAGATCAGTGACAGAAAAAAAAAAAAACTAGGACATTAAGACTCATCCACATTGTAGTGTCAAATGCATGACTATAAATCTATTAATTTTTTTTAAAAAAAACCTGTAAACAAACTGTAAACTGTTCAAAACGAAAACAGAAAATTCTGATAGCTTTTAAGAGTTTTAGGTATTTCACAAAAATACTTGGAATTTTCAGATTCATTTGTCTCTATATTACATGTGAAACTAAGATTTCATGTACTCAGATTTCCTATTAGCAGCAGCTTCATCAGTGTTATCAGAGGCCAACACAAAGAAAAGGATTTTCGCATTAAAAGGCTGCATTTAAACTGCCACAGGGGTCTCGCTCTGATCCAGCAAACAGACAGGATGTTCTGTCCAAGAGGGGCCCCGAGCTTTGCAGAACAGTTGGAAATGTTTTAGCTCTGGGTAGGCAACCTATGACACGCACGACAAAGGCAGCACACAAGCTGATTTTCAGTGGCACTCACACTGCTCAGGTCCTGGCCACCTGTCTGGGAAGCTCTGCATTCTAATTTAAATTTTAAATGAAGCTTCTTAAACATTTTAAAAACCTTATTTACTTTACATACAACAATAGTTTAGTTCTATATTATAGATTTATAGGGAAAAAAAACCCTAAAAATGTTAAAATGTATTACAGGTACACAAAACCTTAAACTAGAGAGAATAAATGAAGACTTGGCACACCACTTCTGAAAGGTTGCTGACCCCTGCTTTAGCTACTATGGCCCCCTAAGACTGATGGGTGACTCCTGTTCGGTTTAGTGTGTGTTTAAATCTGTTTATTGTTGTTAATGCTTTCCCTGTAAATTATTTTACTTTAAGAATAAATGTATTTGCTTTGAAAGAGCTGTGTGAACTTGTACGAGCTGGCAATACTGTTAATAGCTCTCTACGAAAGCAAAGGACAGGTACTGTCCCATAGGTAAACTGGCTTGCTGGGGATAGCACAGTGTAGGCACAGAGCTGTGCATCCTTTTAAAGCCCCAGTCAGGAAGGAGAGAGACATGGGTCTCCACCCAAGATAGTAACTCAAGTGGGTACCCTCAAGAACCACAGATGGTGAATACAGGCACACTTACCCTAAACTGTGAGAAATATATTTACGTTAAGAATTTTATAAAATTACATTGATGTTTAATTGAAAAAAAAAAAAAAAAAAAAAAAAAGAATGGTGCATATACAGGAACAGATTGTAAAGGTATTTGCACTGCTCTGCTTAGCATTGCAACCCCCAGCTGATTGAGGGGCTCATAAGTTCTATTTTCAAAACCCGACTTAAGCAGTTAGGCACTGAAGAGACTTTGGAGTGCTTAAGTCACTTTTGAAAATAGAACTTCAGAATCTAAGGGCTGGTCTTCACTACCTGCTGGATCGGTGGGTAGCGATCGATCGGTTAGCGATTGATTTCTCGCGTCTGGTGAAGATACGAGAAATTGATTGCCCGCGGTGCCCCTGTCGACTCCGGAACTCCAGCTTGCCGGGAGGTGCAAGCTGAGTCGACGGGGGAGCGTGCCGCCGACTGCCACCGCCGTGAGAACAGCAGATAAGTCGGCTGGAGATGCATGATTCACGTAGCTGAAGTTGCATATCTGCAGTCAATTCACACACACACACACACACACACACACACACACACACACACACCCCGTAGTGAAGACCAGCCCTAAGTCAGTTGGATGTTGCAAATGCCAAGAGAAAGTGTTTAAATACCTTTAAAAAAAATCTGAGACAAGGTGGGTGAGGTAATACCTTTTATTGGACCTACTTCGCTTGTGTCTCTCTCCAAGTTTTTGAAAGATTTGGACCAGCTTTGTTGGACCATAAAAGATATTACCTTACCTATCTTCTCTCTCTAATAGCCTAGCTCTGACATGGCTACAGCTACACTGCATTTAAAAATCTGGGGCAAAGTCAGAACAAAGCAGGTATCGGCTTCAAAATTTTCTGTTAGGCTGTGAACTTTGCCTAGCCTAAAAGTGTCTCCTTCAGGTATGCCTACCCTATAGAGCCCATACTAGCCTATGATACTGTGATGCAGACTGCACCGACAGAAGGAGTCGGTCTGTCATCACATTAGCTACATCAAAAGAAGCCCTCTTGCCATCAACATAGCCATGTCTACACTGGAGATTGTCAGAACAGTTATGTCAGTCAGTCACACCAATAACCAACACCGCTACAATAACATTACTTAAGTATAGATCAAGGCTTAATTTTCATTCAGATTATAGATATTCTTTAGGAGTAGGGAGTCATATCACACTTTGAACAGCTAAGGATTATTCTCACTTGTGTTAGAATTAAGTTTGACAGGTTACTATCTCCAAAGGGCCAAAGATATTACAAAAATAACTCTTTATCGTCCTAAACATGCACATGTGAACAGGCATTTTTATAATATTTTTGACCAATTGTATCTGACAATAGCACAAAGGGTTTATAATCTTTGTTTTCCTAAAGAAAACGTTTAAGATTCTGGAGCCACTTAGACAATCTTAAAAAGAAATGAATGGCTTAAGTGGTACGTAGAGAGGAAATAAAATACATTTTAAAAACAAAAATAGTTTTTTAAAGAAAGGTACATCAAAGAGAAGTTTATTCATGTAGGAAAATGAGCATTTGATTTACCATAATAGCAGAATTGGGAATTAAACACAATACTTTAATATATTAAAAAAGTCATAATTATCAAAGTAACATGGAAAAATCAGCAAGAATTCTTCTGTGAAAACTTACTTCTCAATAGGCAGGACATGAGGACCAGAGATGGAATAACGATAAAGAAAGGTAAGAAACTTCTTGAAAGCATCAAAAAAAGGCCAGTGAGACAGCAGACAAATGCATTTGTTAGTCTGAACTGTTTTGGAGTTATCGGACTTCCCATCTCCAGTAGTTGCTAACCCTAACTGAGATTTCTGTTTTTCTGTGAGATTCTCGTCAGGATATGGTTCATAGAATTGAATAGCAGCACCATATACCTGCAAACAAGAATATATTTGATTAAAGATTTTGGCAGATGTACATAGCTGTAAAGCATGTTAACATATCCTAAAGTTGCAAGCAAATCAAGAGTATTCTATAGTGTGATAAACTGGACATAAGTATCTTTGGAAATCTCTTTAAAAATATTCTTATGATCATATATAAACCAGATCCTTTTACATTAATTAAAAAAACCCAAATCCATATGTGAAAAAGGCAAATTAAAAAAAACTGTTCTTAGAGTAGACAAGGAAATGATACAGAATATAGCTGTCTGTCTGCCATTTAAGCTACTTTTTGGGCCGCTCTATAAGCAACTCAAAGTAGCAGACAACTCTTCAATAAAGCCGTTCTGAAATCCATCTTATGTTATGCGACACATCCATGCATGGGAACAACAAGGTTATTTCCATGCTTACAATATGAAAATCCAGGCTGCATCCATGCAAATTTACTATATTCTCGTTTAGATTTCTGTTTTCATACACTAATGAAATTGGAAAAGGGGGAGGAAGGGAATTTTATTTTAAGGGCTGACCAAGAACCCATTGAAGTTAACAGAAAGACCCACTGTTGTCTTTAACAGTCTTTCAGTCAAGCCCTTAAAGAACAAGATTCAAGTTTTTTTAAAGTTAGCTGTGTGAATGTCTTATCACTCTTATATGTCAAACTGTATAACAAAATGTTTTACTGTTACTGATGTAGTTTTCTTGTGCTTAAAATAGGTTACGTTTCCGAACATTAACTATTCAGGGTTACCAAAAAAATAATCATCACAGATTAAATATTTGTTAAATTTTTTCAATACCTTTTCAGCTGAAGCTCCAGTTAGTACAAATGTAGAAAAAACTGGAAGGGGGTATTTACTATTAGATGGCCAACACTCAATAGTTGCACCCATGGGTAGACAAAAGAGAGGCACCGATTCTGGTAATGGGAATGACTCATAGTCTTCTTCAGGATATCTGCATATTAAACCTATTAAAGCAATTGTTAAAAAGGTAGTTCCAATACAAATCCTTGGTTAGAAGAGTATGTATGACCCGATTTCACACAAACACATTAACTATATAAAAGTACATATTTACATCAGAAGATCTAGAAGTTTCAAAATGTCAGGCCTAGTGTAGGATTGTCAGGTCAGCAGCATAATGTCAAAGAACTAACAGGAATCACATGGCTAAGCACAATATTGTGAAATACTTGACTCTCTAGGTACTACACAGAAAATCTTAATAGTTTTTCTCTTTCTGTATCTACAGGCTTAAGTACATTTTCATCTACAAATACTATACTATCACAAATAGCAATCAACAAATTATATTTCAGATCCATAAAAAAAAATTAAGTCTGATAAATAAAGGTAACAATTCTTTGTTGAATCTTACTAAAAGACTAATTTTTATTCAATGTGTTTAAAAAAATATAGGGAAATTTTTTAATGGTAATTATATTTTTAAAATGACATTAAAAGCCAGAGAGCTCTTCAGAGAATATAAATGGGCATAGCGCCACTGACTTCAATAAAGTCCTGCTAATCTACACTAGCTGAGGATCTCATTCAGTTTTTAAAGATATAGGAGACTAACCTTTTTTATTTCTAGCAACAACTTCAAAATACATCAAGTTCTAGAACAAAGATTTTTCAACCTGGAGGTTCTGAACAGGTGTCAGGGAATTGCAATCACATGTCTTTCTGCTATTACTAAACAGGAGCATTTGGGGGTCAAATATGGAAACAGTTGAGAACTTGTGTTCTAGATAAATATGAAACCCTATAATACAAGGCTAGTCTCAGGAAGTATAATGCACTGCAAGTTAGCAAAGAATATTTTGCTTCAATCATATTTAACACGAAAGCATTTGTGTTTTGTATATACACAAATCTGTGAAATTTATTACTAGAGTCAATAAAAGCATTTTTTTAAAAAAAACATTAGTAAGTACCTGGTAGCCAGAGGCCTAATCTACACTAGCATATGTGGGGCATATTCTTACCACATCCTGGTACAATCACAAATGCATTTAAAACCTAGTTCTGCATGGTGAAAAGCACTCCCATCTAATGCTGACTTCAGTGGGAATCAAGGGTGCTTATTCCCAGGCATCATCAGGCCCACCGTGAATTATATTTCCTCCCCAAAACAGGAAAATAATGAAGATTCAAAATAATTAAACAGACCCAAGCCAGCTGCCTTCAGGGCACTCAAAGCCTTTTCTATTCCCTTCCACCTCTGCCACAAGCAGTGTGAATGTGAAAGAAACATTTCAGAACTGAGTTAATTTATTCTGATATAGTCAAAAAGTCTTGGTATATGCAATCAGGATTACAGTAGGAGGGGTGCATGACAAAATGAAAAATCAATTATGCTTTATTAAATAAAATTAATAGACTATTACAAAACATCAGGTGAAATCTTAATCTCACTGAAGTCAATGGGAGTTTTGCCATTGATTTCCATGGGGCCAGGTTTTCAAACCCAAAAGGTAATTAGTACCTTTGCCATATTCTGCAACAGAAATGGTAATCCGCAGTAAAACTATAGGAGAGCACTATGAGGAATTAAAAAGAAACACATAAAAAGATGACTAAGCTATATTTAAAACAGATTTTTAAAAATGCAAAACGTAATGGTACAAGGCAGTAGTCTAGACGATGATGAGGATGTTTTTTTTATTATTATTATTAGAAAGCTCTTTGGGTCAGAGGCTTATTTTATTTTGTACACTGCCAAAAACATTGCCTATATTTAAATACATAATTCCCAGACAAAACTATGGCAAGATGAAGGTGTGGCTGAACGTACATATCAGTAACTTGAGAGCAACAAAGCTATATAAAATAATTACTCACCAGCTTTATATGATATGGTATTGGTTTTTGCCACAGACTTTTTATAACATAGGTATACTGCTGAGCCCCACTGTTAAAAAAGAAAAGAAAAAGTCAACACATTCTTATTGATTTACTTGACAAGGTATAAAAAGAAATGAAATATAAAGAACTAGTTTAAGGAAGGACTCCTCACAACTCATTAGCTTTCTTAGTCATGTCCCAGAAACACAGGAATTACCATATTAGATCAGACCCAAGGGTCCATCTAATCCAGTATTTCATTTCGGACAGTGGCCAGCAACAGATGATTTAGAGCAGCAGTTCTCAAACTGGGGGTCGCGAGGCGATTCTAGGGGGATTGTGAGCGGTCAACAGCTTTGGCGGCATTTCGGCGGCAGCTCCAAATGGGGGGCTGTGTCCGCCGAAAGGCCACCGAACGGAAAGCTTCCACTGCCGGCAGCTTGTGGGCGGACACAAAAGATGAACACTGCGTGTCCACCAAAATGCCGCCAAAAGCAGAAATGTTCAATTCAGCGGCTTTTCATCAGACATAGCCCCAGGCCATGAGAGGACTCAGATTACCGTCAGAAGAAGTTTGAGAACCGCTGATTTAAAGGAAAGTGTAAGAACCACATAGGAGCACATGTGAGATAACAGAAGTGGCAAATTAGGCCTCAGATTATTTTTTATAGTTAGAAATTGGCTTCAGATCCAAAGCATGAGGCTTAATACCCCTTCCTAATTTTGTTAACTATAAAACTTATGCCCAAATAAATGTGTCAGTCTCTAAGGTGCCACAACTACTCGTCCTTTTTAGAAAACTCTAAATATTCTTGTTACCCGTATGCATGTTTAATCCCTTTAGCTAAACTCTTGGCTTCAAATTATGCTATTTTACTCACACTTAGTCATGCGGATTTCAATGAGTCAGTATAATGAGTCAGTATAATAGCATGATTTGACCCATAAAGTAAGATTTTTCTCTGCTAGCTTTTCCACTAATCATGCTGATGCACAGTCTTTTAATGGTCTTGCTCCACTTAACCTGTAATTTCACACTCTGTGAAACATTTTTAGCAGAAGTGTAATAATATTTTACAATTTTCAAAACACTAGATCTCTTGTGGGTAGTGATTTTTTAAGTCACAATAATTATAACTTTTCACTTTTTTAAAGTGTTTTCATGCCCCAACTCCTGAAGGGCATGAAAAATTTGAAAGCCTTAGAAATAAAAGAGCCAGGTCTGCTAATGAATGTATGCAGAACATCGAAAAATTTTCAGGAAGGAAGCACGCAAGTTAGCTCACTGGACATTTAAGTGTCAACAACCCAAAGTCCACAGAATGACTTTGCTCCTTTAATTCTACCAATTTTAAAATATCTGTTCTTTAATAAATTTCAGTTGATAAGGCAACATTGAGCATTAAAAGGACAATCAATTTTTTAAAAAAAGAGAGGTAATATTTCTAAAAATCTGCTACTGTTAAAAGTAATGCCATTAATTACTTTAGCACAGAGATCAGAAAAACGTCCCATTTTCAGGTTTTGTTTTTTTTTGGCATATGATAGCATTCAATATTTTTTGGCATATGATAGCATTCAATAGAGTCAATATTTTTTGCCTGTTTGTGTGGGTATTTTCCCCCAAAAAGCAGCAGAGAAGAGAAACTGAAAAAACAAAAGACAAAAACCAGGAAATGTAGCTGTAAAACCACAAAAATTGGCAATGGACTCAGAGAAACTACTTTTAAACTCGAAACTGACAGGATTGCAAGTTGACAGTGTTCCTTTAATACCAAGAATGCAGGTTTCCCACCACTGTTACTTGACCCTACATGCTGATTATTCACAGTATAAAGAAAGTCACATTATACTCAGATTTTAGCAGTCATCTTTCCTGTTACATATTCATTTGTCCATGTTTAAGACTGTAATATTGTACCCGCAATATGGGCACTAGTACCCAGTAGTTCCTCAGTCAAGAAACAAACTCACCTCTTGTAGTAGGAGTGGAAAGTCCTATCTTACACAAATGTGCAACAATCAGCTCTTTCGGAGAGTCAGTCAACTGCTTTTAAGTATTTCTTTGCTGTCATACCAACATATATCATGCAGGGCACAGCAGGATCACAATGTGAAACAAAGATCACATTTAAAAATAAAAATCCTTTCAGCACATGTAACCCCATCTTTACGTGCCTACCCAATCTGAATGCTCAAACATGGATTTTCATATATGCAAATTTGGAGGTATAATTTTATGTTTCATTTTTTAAAATCTGATCACAACATTCTGTCTTCACAGTCAAGAGTGGATACAGCATACAATGAAACCCAGTAGGTTTGGCTTTTACACATCTGCTGGAGCTGTTTCTGCACTGTTAGCTACTATTTAAGGGCCTGAGACTACTCCCATTGAAGAGAATGGCAGAAAGTCCACTGATGGGAGCAGGATCAAGCCCTGAACATCAACCTACATAAAGTCTTAGGGCTTGTCTACATTGCACAGCAAAGTGTGACAAAGGGTTGTGATTTATAAAACGCACTAACACACTGCACTCTGTCTTGTGTAGACCCTGCTGGCACGCTTTAAAAGCTACTTAGTTTTTGTTAATATAGTCCTGTTTGAAATGGGACTACATGAACATGAACTAGGTATCTTTTAGAAGGTACTAGCAAGGTCTACACAGGGCAGTTAGAAAGTAACACAATACAGCACTCTACAAATCAGACACCTGGCGCTGTGTAGACAAGCCATTAGAAAGTTCTCGCATATGGAAAAAAAAGAAGGAAAATTGCCTGGCCACAAGCTACAACATGAAACAGCAGAACAAGCAGCATAATGCCTTGGACAGTTAACAGTCTGCTGACAGTTATTAATTTAAGCTTCAAATAGTTAAGTTATCAACTATCATAACAGCAGTGTTACCCAGCTTCTGGAGAGGGAGAGGGAGAGGGAGAAGAGGGAGAGGGAGTCATTCTTTGAACCAGTTGCCCCAAAAAGGATCAAACACTGCTCAGAGAGAATATACCTTTGCAACGTTAAGCAATAAATGAGCTCATCTTTTATTAAAGAGACACTGTCAAAGTTGGTAGGCCCAAAATGACCTATTTTTCTTTTTGCAAGGTCCATGAAATTCTTTTTTCTCTTTAATACTATCCAGAACATACATCACATGCAAGATCCCCCCGGCCCCAAATCAAAATAATTATAAATATATCAATGGCTATCTTTATACCATGCATATCACTGTGGTAGCCGAGTGCCTTTCTGGACAAACAAGAAATAACAAGAATCAGAGAGGTAGCCGTGTTAGTCTGGAATAGCAGAGGTAACAAAGAGTCCTGTGGCACCTTAAAGACTAACTAAAGAATTGAAGCATAAGCTTTCGTGGGCTAATACCCACTTCGTCGGATGCAAGCAGTGGAAGTGCGTGCAACACTTCCACTGCTTGCATCTGACAAGAAATAATAAGAACTTAACATATAAAACAGTATTCAGTCTGTAAGTTAAAAAAATATGAAGTAGTTTAGCTGCGTAAAAGGGACTAATAGATATAGAAGCAGGATGCTTTCAACCCTTTACAAGTGTGCCGCATCACCACTTGCATTATCCACACACTCAAATTTTGGCATTCTTTTATGCAGACACGGTCAAATTTTCACTCATCTCAGGAACAGAAGATTTTGCTTTAGTTGCAAAAATAAATTTTACAGAACCTTTTTAATTTTTAGTTTTGACAAGCTGTAGTTTAAATGTTAAAATAAAATCCACCATAATATTGTTGTGCTCACCGACATTATACCAGACTTAGACATCCATTAGTACCTACAGAGAAAGGTGGCTGACATCCATGACCAGAACCATGAATATATAATAATCTCCTTTTTTAAATTCAGCTAGTGACTTATTTTTTCATAAATATTTGTAAACTGGCAGAAAGATTCAGTTCAGTTCTTGAATAAGACAGAATTCATTAAACAGATCCTCTACTCAAATGGGGATCAAAACTGCTAATAAAAGTTTTCTAACATGATTATTGCTAGCAGTAGTCTAACATGGAACAATGTGGAACAAAAGTTTCTTCAGAGGACAGTGCTAGTGAAACTGCTCGAAAAGCTACCTTCACTATCTTCCTATCCCTTATGTAGTCTATAGAATAGTTTCGTAACATGGTTAAAAAACACAGTTCTCAGAGTTAGAATTCCCATTCAATATTGAGAGTAACTATGTTAAAAAAAAAAAAATCTCACTGCATACCACCATGTCTGTACACGACAGTACTCTAAGGCCTGACCTAAAACCTACTGAAGGCAACATATATAATCCATCAGTTTTAAACATTCCCACATAGGGACAAAGGAAAGTTACCCCCTTTCAAAAACACCTTTTAAATTACTTGCTAGAGATAAATCAGTTCAATTATTCATCAGCTTCTCACAAGGATTCTTGGTATAAATCCTCCATAAACATTAGAGCATTAATGTTAACTGAACAAATCCAGACATGAACTCTTACCATACTGTTATTAAGATTCTTGTCAACCTTGCAGAATGTATGTGGAGGGCTTTCTCCCTTACTCGGTATAATTATACATACATCTGTGACAGCCAAAGTGTTTTGGGTCATGTTTTCGGAGGCTCTTCGGTAAGTGATGTATACTCTTTGTGATGAGGCACTGCCACTTATGTTTGCAGGACGACCATATGGAGTCGCTTGAATGATTTCACAGCCCAGTTTTAATCTCTCTTTTCCATCATATAAAACCCTAGATTAAAAAAAAATATCAAAGGGCAAAAGTAATTGTTCAAACACAGTGAAGACGGATCCAGAACTGTAATTTAAGACTAAGTTTAAGAATGAATCCTGTCGTGCCTCTGATCAGAATACATTTTCACTGAAAATAAAAGTTACTTCAGTTCACATTATATAAAAACATGTTCCAACAGGACACTTCCAGTCTGATGCTAGATTCCCATTTTGTGTGTGTACAATTACTCTTTAATGTATATTCACATGCACTGTTTTCAATCACTGAAAGTCTCCTAAGCTGTGGCTAGAGCTCTCACACTATTGTATCTATGCTCATAATTCATTGCCCAGTGGCTTGCACACTGGTGTCAGGACTTCTTTAGTTCTATTTTCAACTCTATTACTGCTTTCTTGTGTGATCCTGGGCACATCACTTACTTTGTGTCTCATTCATGTATAAAATGAGATCTGATGTTTCCACATCTAAAGAACATGTTGTAAAGCTTAATTTTGTAAAATGCCATGAATCCCCTCCAAAAGCATAGACATAGAGGATTATTGCTGCCATTAACTAAGGATTTGTTGACACAAGCACCAGAATTTTACTGAACTGTAAAAGGGTCACAGTGAGTTAGAACACAGAAAGCTGGTGCACTGTAGATTCACACCTCAGCTTGCTGCACACGAACTCGCCACAAAGACAACATTTAGTAAGTATGATGTTTTTCTACAATATAGGCCAGATCAAAACCCAACTGAAGCCACCAGGACCCCTTCCTTTGAGGGCTTTGAATCAGGTCCTACATATACAAATACATCAAGTTCTTAGTATTACATGTATTTTTGTAAAACTTGTACTATTTGTTAGTCAGTCATTAGTACCACTTAAAGTTACTAGAATCAATAGCACGAATAAAAAATTTTCTCACCCCAGATCAGTAAGTGGAGGCTTGTCCCTTCCTCTCCTGTAGCAAAGGAATATCTGTGGACCCACAAGACTCCCGTTATTGAGATCTGCTGATAGTCCTGATGGAGTAACATCTATGCATTTATATCCCTGAGGCAGTTCCTCCCCCAGAGATTTAATAATTACGGTCACATCTGTGATGGGTTCTTTTGGTTTAGCTATTTTATGGCAAGCATCATTGAAGTGGATTTCTTCTTCTAGTGGTTTTGAAATATCTGTCAATCCTGCTACAACAAAGTAGTCAGCAACACGAGCGCCTTTGTCTTCCATCTTCCATCACAGAAAGTTATATCTGGTAAGTAATAAATAGAGATTTGTTTTTGGAAATAGAAAATTCTCAAATATGTAAGAAAAGCACATTGAGCAATAAATACCATCACTATAACTATATATAGTTTAAAAGATCAAAAAGTTTGCATCAAAATATGAGCTAGAAACACAATCTGGAGTACAGTATACTAAAAAGAGACACACACACACCTGAAAATAACTGCTGTAACATTTTTTCATTTCTAATGACCAGTTTGCAACATTTAAGAATTCTCACGTTTGTCTGTATTGATTTTGACTCATACTATTTGACACAGATTTTTATCTAAGGAAAGGAGAACTCATATGGCCTCCTTTTGTTACTTACATACTATCAGCACCATCAGTGAAAACAAGAATGCGCACAGTTTTGGGAATAGCTCGTTAGGTAAATCCCACTGCAAAACCAAATCTCAGTGCTCACATATTTAGCATATGCTCACAAAAGTGGATTTATTTTTGTATAATCTACATGAATATACTTTTTAAATATATATACATGGGCAGGAAATGTCCTCCATATTCTAAACATAGAAGGTTATATTATGTTTGAAGTCATATCACCTTATACTATAAGCCCATCAGATCTCACAACGTAACCATGATTAAGGCCAGACTTGCAAGGAATATTTTGCTGTGCTAATAATTGTTACCAATTCAGTAAATGATACAGCTCCCTTGGGTCTGTATTCACATAGAGTATTCAGAATACAACTAGGTTTACTGTGCAGCTGGAGAGGTGAGCCTCTAGATGACATGTAAAGGCAAGAACCTGATCATCTAGCCCCTTCAACAATCAAATGGTCAGGATAGAAAAATTAAATCAAGATCACATGGAATTTTTTGTAAAAGTGGGGGATGCTAATCCTGCTGTTCTGGCCAGATCCCAGTTTGGGAAATTAGTCTATCTACCCCGTTATATCAACAGAATAAGGAAATCTTCACATCCAGTCCTAATTTGTTTTGCATAGTATTACTGTTCAGTGTTTATATAGCTGTCATTTTCTACCCTAGGGAGGGGGAGTTTTAGTGCAGGATGAAGTGATCCCTGCAAGATGGAAGGATAGCCTTGAAATTAAGTCAGGGGGCTAGATGTCTGGGGATTTAGGTTCTAGTCCCAGATTTTTGCCATAGACACCTATACGACCTTGGGTAAGTCATCTAACCTTTCTGTGTCTCGCTGTCTTTATCTGCAAAATAAAGATATTAATATTATATGGAGGAGTCATTATGGATTATTACCATAAACCTTTGGAAAACGGACTAAAAATCATCTATCAAAGTCACACCAGAAATCCCCCAATGCATGCTGAAACCTTGCTGAAGCTTGTTTCAAGAACTAGACTTCTGTCATTTTGTTCTGGGACTATGAGGGAATGCATGTTCTGAAATACCTCAAAAACAAGAGGTCCTTGAGTCATCTGTGTCAGAAATGGCACTGGAAGACTCTAAGGGACCGCTGTGAAGAACCTAGCAGTAGTCTATGGAATAGCATTGGTCTTCAGTTTATTTCTGTCAGTTTTGTTTTGACTGCTCCGCAGCGTCTTTTCTTTTGCTTTTCATTATTTTCTGTTCCGGGTAATGAGTATCAAGTCTACTGAACCTCAGGCCAGGGTATTTATTGAGTCTTACTCACAAACCTTAGCTAGTGTTTTGCTTGGTCATCTAGCACTGGAAACTAGGGAAAGAGGAGAGAGAAGTGAGACGACTCTGTCCAAGTGGAGACTGTACTTTTGATCCAGCTTTCCAACCTGACTTCAGATCACTAGAGGAAAGAACCATAACAGCCTGAAGCTGAAAACCATCCCCACCATCCACCTGACCAGAAGAGAAATTCAAATTCTTTTTTCCTTCTCCCATCTTTTCTGTGTTTGGGTAGAGTAAATGACTGCCTATTTATAAAGTTGCATGTAAACTGAGAATCTTTTGGCTGTATGCAGTGTTGCTGTAGGCCTCTTGGAAGAGCTCTGCATAACCTCGAAGATACTACTTCACCCACGTTCTCCCTCTAATATTTTGGTTGTAATTTCCATAATTTACAATGAGGGTTTTGAAACAAAGCTGGCTGTAACTTTCAATTTTTCCTGCATACTGAGTAAATGAAGTTAAAGCGTTTAAGTCATGCATGGTTACTGAAAAACTAATGCCCACAACTGCAATAAAGAATCTTGAGATATGGCACTCATAGTAGAGTGCAATAGTTATATCTAACTAATCCTTAAAGTACCTAGACAGGTATTGACCTATATCAGGGAACAAACATCTTTTCTTTAGTTCAACCTTAGGACTAATTTGATAAAAATAAATCAGGTTTCCATTACAAATAATAGAATCAGGAGAATAAGAGAAGGTATTGCTAACAAGATATATATGAAAGCAATGACTCTATAAACTCAATCAGAACTGGATGCTGAAGTAATACAGCCGAGGACTTACAAGTTCAACAGTAATGTAATATGTGCTGTATCTGATGCCCTCAATAAAACTAGCACAGGCTTGCTACAGTACTTAGAGAGATAAGGCGATTTAACACAGTGTCTAACCTAATTTAATTTCCAAACACTAATATTTTGCAGTTATGCAAATTCAAATAGAGTACTGTATATACTGTGATACTATCATCCTCTATGAAACTTACCTACTGTATATTAAACGTTAACTGAAATGAACTCTCTCTTTACAAAGCAGCAGCCACTCTGAACCAATGAATGATCACAACATTTAAGATACAGTGCACTTCAAACATCTGTTTTTATCAGCTTAAAAAACATACAAGGGAGCTTATGCAGTTGCCTAAAAATATCAGATCATTTGAGAGTGCACTGAGAAACATATCAAGAGGAAAATGCATGCTTCATAATGGAGATCACAAAGTAACAGTGGTCAAAGACAGTCCATCAGATAAATAATAGAAAGGATTTCTTGAAGAAAGAAGACCAAAAGGGTTACACTGAATGAGGCCCTGTGGGTAGAAAAAACAGTATGTGACCATGAATTAATACAAGTAACGTGAACATGTAATTAATGCATATGCACAAAGGGCCCATATTTAAGGTTGCATGGGACTTAATTCTGGCATTTTCTACCTTTCGAGTGCTTGACTTTGCAACCTTAACAGCCTTTTAACATAGGGGTTTTTTGTGTGTATCATATTATACATAGTTTATAATCCATTTTGAGATTTAAGGTGCTAAATGATATGCATGTTACATAAAGCTATTAATGAGCTAATAAAAATCTCATCAGCATGTACTAGTAAATTGGTGTTGCTGGATAGACTAGAATGAAACTACATTGCACCTCACATTAGACTTGGGTAACGTAGCAAAGAACATCTCCCTGAATTTATATTCCAGCATGCACAGATCTCTGGCAGGCTGCTTCCCAGATGCAAGGCTCCTACACTTATCCAGAAAGGAAAACTGCAGGATGGCTGTGCGAGAACAGGCACTTGTCAAACAGGCAAAAAGCACATGAGGAGAGAAGGGGGCAAGTGGCTGCTATTCCAGCCACACACACTCACACATGCTCATTAAATACTACAAATGACTGTTTTTCTGCAAATGTACATTATACAGTATTTATTTAAATTCAATAAAGAATACAGAAATATTTATTAAGATCAATTTTCAGGGCCGGAGACAGAAATTTTGGGGCCTACTCTGATCGTTTGGGGGCCCCCTACTCTGATCCTTTGGGGGGCCCCTCCAGCCCAGCCGGCACTCCCCCCCCCCCAGCTGACAGTGGCTGGGGGGGGTCAGCCCAGCCAGGGGAGCCCCCCAGCCCAGCCGGCGGAGCCCCCCAGCCCAGCTGACAGCGGCTGGCGGCAGTGCGGGGTCCTGCAGGAGCGCAAGCCCGGGAGCGGCGCGAGCCGCCCTTGCTGCTCTCCCCCCCACCCACCCCCGACCTGCGCGAGACGGTGCAGCGGCTGCATGATGCCACGTCCGGCGGGGGAAGCCCTACCTTGCTGCGGAGCCTCCCCGCCCTCATTGCAGGTGGTGGTGCGCCGCTGCCGCCGGCCGGGCTCACTGCTCCTGCCAGGGACACGCGCACTCGTCCGCTCCGGAGGAGAGCCGCGCCGCCTCCCCGCCCCTTCCCCGCTCTCCAGGCCCGGCGACAAGGGGGGACGACTATGGGTACAGCTGTGTACCGGGTCCCGGACTTAAGGGGGCCCCCCTTAAGTCCGGGGCCTGGTACAGCTGTAACCGTAGTACCCCCATCGCCGGCCCTGTCAATTTTAATGTAGTATTAAATTAGCATAGCTGCTGTGTTGAACAATCAGGTAAGCAGAAAAATGGAGTATACTTTCTACTATTATCAGTTTTCTATAAAAGGTCAATTTCTAGTTGATAGTAGTACAAGTTTGTGAAAGGTCTTTCATTTGGATAGGCTGGGAAATGTCACTCAAGCTATTATCAATGCAAAACAGAATTGAAGTAGTATTTCACATGGATTTTCTGAAAATGTGGTGGTAAGCATGGTCAGAGCACTGACGTGAGGATCTGGGCCTGTCCTATATTAAAGGTTTTTTTGTTTTTTTAAATGTACATTTATCAATGCTTGACTCTATTTATATTGCCATTTAGCATGGCGGGGTTCTTCCCTGGAGTAGTTCTGAGCATTCTACAGCCATTGAAGTTCTCAGCTAGAGCATCCCCCTAGCGTGCTTTGGTACAGTAAACCCTCGATTTAACGGACCTCGATTTAACGGACTTCGGATGCAACGGACAAAATTTCTGAGCAAGTCTGATGCATTCCTGATCCATTTCTGGTGGGCTGGCTGCCGGCTCCCGGCTGCCGCCCGGGTCACATCAGCGGGCAGACTGGCTGACGGCTCCTGGCTGCCGCCAGGGTCCCAGCCGCGGGCGGGCTGGCTGACGGCTCCCGGCTGCGGGTGGGCGGGCTGGCTGGCTGCCGGGTCCCACCTGCTGGCTGCCGGCTCCCGCCCGAGTCCCGCCAGCGGGCGGGCTGCCGGCTCCCACCCGAGTCCTGGAAGCGGGCGGTCTGGCTGCCGGCTTCCAGCTGCCACCCGGGTCCCGGCAGCGGGCGGGCTGCGGAGCTGCCACCCCGACCCTGTGGCGGGCGGGCTGCTGCTCCGACAGCTCATTTTTTAAAAATTATTAAATAATGGACTTTTTGATTTAACGGACACCCCCTCGCCCGAATTAGTCCGTTAAATGGAGGTTTTACTGTACTTGCAGGAGTCAAACCAAGGATTCAAGTCAGGGAAATTGGGCCATAAGAGGAAGCTGTGAAGATCACACCTATGGTCACTATCACTTGGGATGCAGGTTATTATCCAAGATAATATTTTTTTAATCATGTTTCTTACGGTAGTGCCTAAACGCCAACCAAGAATTGGCCCCTGTTCTGTTAGACACTGTACAGAGTAACAGAGACCCACACCCTGAAGAGCTTACAATCTAGCTAGATAAGACAGATGGGGGAGGGAGGGGGGAAGGGCTATAACACACAAGTAGAGTAAACAATGTGTGATGGAAAATGGCACGTTAATGCAGCAATTTGGGGGGGGGAATGAGGTTAGATTAAGTAGCTAAATGGAAAGAAAAGTGAAGGGAGAAAGGTGGACAAGGCAGGAGAGAAGAGGATGAAGGGGCAGGTGGAGTGAAGAGGAGGTGAATAGACTCTGAGGGGAGAGGAGTGGAAGTGTTGGAACAGACAGCCAATCAGCACAGGGCAGAGAAATCCCAGTCAAAACTACAGGAAGTTATCCACATCCAAGACCAAAAGGTGTTCTCTGCCTGCTTCTTTTCCTACTAGCTGGAGTCTCTGCCTGGCTTCTCTCCACAATTTTCCCTCACAAGGCCACATTTTGGGGAGTGCAACGCCTGGGTCCTAATGCCTACAAACTGTGAAGGTCTCTGTTGCAAAGTCCTGGGTCCAGAGGGGTGGCCCTGTCAAAGCCCCATTTTATCCCCTCTACCCCTAATGTGACTGTACCTGCTTTGGTTTCTTCTGCCCATGTCTGCTGAAGTCTCTGGCTGGTTCATCTCAACAATTTTCCAGGGCAAGACTCATCTCCCCCCTCCTGTCACATACTGTGCAACTAGTATACTGTGAATTTATTTCCCCATTCTGAACAAGTAGCATATAAGACTTATTGAGACTTCTGTAATTTATCTGCAACTATTGGAAAATTAAGGCTGTGGGTGCCCCCTAAATTGGGTGAGATCCTCCCCTGCACCAATGAGACCTTTGAGACTTTGGCTGCTATTACTGAACCCAGTGGGCAAATCGAAAACTATGGATCTTTGTAAAGGTTAGGGATGTTTTTCATTCATATTTTATTTTTACAAAGTTGGAAGAATAGTGACCCAGCACCATACAACCATTTGTGGGGTGAGCAGAAAGGAATGTTGAAAATGTGCTTCAGGAGACTGAATAAAACTAGCACAAAACTAGATTTCAGACTGAAATTTAATGCTTGCTAGGGAGCTAGATTTCTGAGTTAGTGTAAATGTAGAATTTGCCTATTTCATAGTCTTCTTATGTCACCTTTAATAGCAATCTGTAGTGCCCATTTATAGTGGAAGTATTGAAATGTTGCTTTATCCTATCAAATAACATACACACTATGACTGTTAAAACTACAAATAAGAAATCATACACATACACAGAATACACATGCACAGATGGTAATGTGTTGTAGTTTTCCCCTTCTAACATCTAAGCATCACATTTATTTCACTTAAGATCCTTCTGTAAAGTCATTTCAGCCCAATGTTATATTCAAAAAAACTATAAGCTCCAAGGTGCTGGCAATGAAAGGTTACATATAAAATGTGATAAAATTAACGTGTTCCTTTTCACAAAACACTAGGTTCATTATAAATTACATCTCAAGACATCTGTGAAGCTAAACATCACTATTTTATTGATAGACTGCCGAAAATCTAAGAATCCCCTAACCAAACTAACAACATACATTTATTCCCAACAGACAGATTCAAAACAGTTTCCCATTTATAATACACATTTTCTATATAAATGTTTTCCATGTCAAGGCTTATTTTAACTCTCCCCCCACATATACTGTATGCCTAGTATAGCTTGAGTTTATTTCCCCAGGTCAGCACAAGTCTTGATGATTCTTCAATGCTACTTTGGTAATTTAATTGCAACTTTTGGAAAATTAAAAAAAAAAAAGTCTAAGTGATGTTACAGCTCTCCTTAAGATCTTTATTTTTCTTGATACAAAGCTTTGCAGCTACTAAATATATGATAAAACAAAAAAATAGGTCAAAAGTTAAATTTAGTGGTTGATTACTCAGATTCTTATCCTTCTATAGATTTGCTGAAAAGGATTCAACTACAGTTTTTGATATGATGAGATTACATGAATTGCACACTTCATTCCTCAAAAAGAGGAGAGAAAAGGGCAACACTCAGCTAATGCAGAGTAAATAGTCATTGTGCAAATATCATGGTACACACACATTAATCTGAACAACTGGAACGATATACAGAGTAATAAATATTTCTATAGCAACTTTCATGTCAAACGACTCCAAAGTACTTCATAACTTTATATATACACGATACCAATCAGCAAGTAGCTCCCAGAGAGGGGAAGGGAGAAACAGGGGACAGCACACCACACTGTGCAACACTTGTAGACATGGTAACAGAGTCCTGTGGCACCTTAAAGACTAACTAAAGTATTGGAGCATAAGCTTTCGTGGGCTAATACCCACTTCATCGGATGCAAGCAGTGGAAGTGGACACTTCCACTGCTTGCATCCGACGAAGTGGGTATCCGAAGCTTGCATCCGACGAAGTGGGTATTAGCCCACGAAAGCTTATGCTCCAATACTTTAGTTAGTCTTTAAGGTGCCACAGGACTCGGTTACCTCTGCTATTCCAGACTAACACGGCTACCTCTCTGATACTTGTAGACATGAGCACATGGAGACAAAGCTCTTATGAAGAAAGCCATAGGGTCTTAACATAACCTGTTACAGAGCTCTCTGGAGGAAACTATGGACTCCCAACTCCATTCATGTAGCCTCTAAAGCTTGAAAACAGCCCTTAATTATAAAGATTTGGGATATTTTCCTTTAAAATTTTTTTTTAAAAGAAAGAATAGAGCCCTATCAGAGGTTCTACACATATACCTAAGAGTGTACCAATATAGCTTCTTTTTAAGGTAAGGAAACACTAACAGTGACAGGTTAAAACAAAAGGTGATATTACCTAGTCCTAATACCCTGCTTTAGTTTGAAATGAATCTAGTTTTAGATTAACACAAAATTTTTTTTTTTCAATAGTCAAAAAGCAAAGACTATTTCTCAAACAAAAAACAGCAATATTATTACAGACCTGTTGGCAATTATGCAAAAAGAAGAGTCTTAAAAAGATAAACACATTTTAAGACTCATTAAATTTATGTATCTTATTTTAGTGCTGAATACAGAAATTCCCTCCTATGTCAAACAGGAAGATATTAGGAAACTGCTATTTTGCTACTGGGACCTACGCCATTGTATCTGAACACATATTACATCATATTTTTCTTTTTTTTATTAGATCTGACTTAAGTTGTGCAATCTGTTTTAACCTCCAACTTTTCAAAAGTATGCTGGCACTGTGCTTATAAATATGCTCACAGCAGAGTGAATAAATGGGCATCTAACAAAACAGATTTTCTATAAGTATTAGTTTCACTAGTTAGCAGAAGTCCTTTCAGAATCTTTCTACTTTCTGAAACATACCAATTTAACTTTCTCCACGATTGCATTGGCTTCTGTAGCTACTGTTTTATGAAGTATTACAACTTGTTCTGACTTGCAAAAGCACTTCCAATTTTCAACAAAATACATGTAAAGGGAATGGAAGAGGAGAAATTTTCTACATTTTAAATAGAATAGTCGTTTGTCAGAACTTCAGATTTTAATTTTAGAAACCTATTAATCAATCCAATTACAATTATTCAAATTAACATTCAGACTAGAAAATGTGGCATATAGATGAATCAGTCAGATAAACTATTCATCTCACCCTGTAGCACAAATTCATGCTGTGGTAAATAAATTGATTAAAGTATTCAATTGTGGTAGCTCATGTCAAAATGGTGGCCACAGTTCTCAGTGGAAAAGTGATGTGGGGTGGCAGCATTTAGAACTTTCTCTGGTGTACCTTTAATATATTCACCACATTAAGAGCAAAAATGAACTGGGGCTCCCATCCTCTCCAAAGAGAGAAGAAGAAAAAAGAAAGAATGGTAGGCAAGACCTGTGTTTGCTGTCTAGCAATTATTTTAGAACAGAAAGATTGTCCCCAAATGACCTATGCTATCAATAGATCAGCTACAGAGTAGGAGCCCTAGTATAGACAAGGCTCTGTCAACTGTGACAAGGATAAAAGTGTCAAAAGCGAAGTCTGGTCAGATATAGGATTTATCTCTATTACCTCCACACAGACAGAAATTGCTCCAGAGATATTTACATAATCACAAATTGAAGAGCAAGTAATCTGCAAGAATGTTAAAGTGTGGTTGATACTACAAAAGTAACCCAAGAACTCCAGCATATGAATCTTCTTAATGGAAAAGTATTTATCAACAGATAATTGCTCCTTTTGAACGAATACTGAACAAGAAAACCACAAAGCGTTCTGGCCCCACAGTAAGCCAGAAAACCTTGTTCACACTAGTTTCCAGTAAGTGGATACTGTCCTGACCTGATTAAACTCTTAAATAAAACTTGCTCCAAAGGGAGTGGAAACGCCTCACAACCTTTGCAGAAGACTCCTCACATCAGTGGGCTCTTACATTTCAGACTACATTATTTCAAAACCAATTCTGATTAAAAGATGTGCATAGTAAAAATCTAATAATCAGAAACCATCCAAAGAGTGTAGGTCAGATTATCCCTTTTTGCCCTTTGTAGACTATGTGATTCTTTGCAAGAACTGGACACAAAAGCTTTAAGGCTCTAATTCCCTTCAGCCCCCAACCTAAACTCTCCAACGCATCAAAAACCTACAACCTATCCTGAAAGATGATCCCTCACTCTCACAGATCTTGGGAGACAGACCAGTCCTCACTTACAGACAGCCCCCCCAATCTGAAACAAATACCACACACCACTAATCCAGAGTTAACAAGGTTCTGTGGCACCTTAAAGACTAACTATAAAGTTTTGAAGCATAAGCTTTCGTGGGCTAATACCCACTTCGTCGGATGCAAGCAGTGGATATCCGACGAAGTGGGTATTAGCCCACGAAAGCTTATGCTTCAAAACTTTATAGTTAGTCTTTAAGGTGCCACAGAACCTTGTTAACTCTGCTATTCCAGACTAACACGGCCACCTCTCTGATTCTTCACCACTAATCCAGGTACCTATCCTTGTAACAAAGCCCAATGCCAACTCTGTCCACACATCCATTTAACTGACACCATCATAGAACCTAATCACATCAGCCACACCAGAGGCTCATTCACCTGCACATCTACCAAAGTGATATATCCCATCATGTGCCAGCAATGCCTCTCTGATTTGTACATTTGGACAAATTGGATAGTCTCTACGCAAAAGAATAAATGGACACAAATCTGACATAAGGAATCATAATATTCAAAAACCAGTAGGAGAACACGTCAACCTCCCTGGCCATTCTATTAAAGACTTGAAGGTGTCAAATTTAAAAACAGAAAAACTTCCAAAACAGACTCCAACGAGAAGCTGAGGAACTGGAATTAATTTGCAAACTGGACACTATCAAACAAGGGTTAAACAGGGACTATGAGTGGCTTTGTCATTACACCAATTAAATGCATTTCCCTGCTAGGTTCCCTTCAAAGATTCTTATCACCTGTCAGACACACATCCACTACAAAAGGTTTTTTCCTCCTGCTGATAATGGCTCATCCAAATTAAACAGCCTCTTAGAATTGGTATGGTAATGTACACTATTTTTTCCTTTCTGTGTATATAAATACATCTTACTTCTGTTCCATTCTATGCATCCGATGAAGTGGGCTATAGCCCACAAAAGCTTATGCTGAAATAAACTGGTTAGTCTCCAAGGTGCCACAGGTATTCCTCGTCTTATTCATAAATAAATAGGAAGTCAATGTCAGGAATCACGAAGTCCATTGAAACCTGAATGTGTTTAGAGGGACTAAGATGTCAAGCAAACAGTTCAGTTTTCACATTTATTTTACAATAAGACTATACTCAAGGTCCCTACTAGTTGACTGATTTTCAGAAGCATGATTCTGAACACATATAGGTTAAATGATTGTTTAAAGGCTGGGATTGCACATCTAATACACAAACCAAAGTTCACCCATGTATTCCCCAACCCCTTTCTTGGCTAGACTGATTCAAATAGTTTCCTACTAGCAATGATTAAACACAGAAATATTTAATCATTCAGAAAGTGAAAGATTATGTATTGTACATTTTATTTTTTGACAGAAAACCTTGGCTGAGCAACAGTTCAAGAAGAAATGGTGAAATGAAGCAAATAGCTGTCCAAAACATTACTCTTCCAGTCAGTTAAATTCAAACATTAAATGTCAGAATTAACTGCCACGTCTACCTCTCCTAATTTCCATTGTAAACAGGCGTGCACTGGGGTGGTGAGACCTAGTGCATTCTTTAAATAGAATCTGAGATTAGCAGAGGCTCAAAGCCATCAAAATAATTAACAATCCATTACACATTATGAGCATGTAGCTGTAAATTCTGACATTAGGACAGCACAAAAGTCTCAGGGCTCTAGAGACTACTTTTTTTTTTTAAACCATGATGTTGAACATATTAAATTCGTGTAACCTGTGTGAAGCCAAGAGAAAAATCATGCGGGAGGGGAGTGATCCTAGATCTGTATTTGTAACCCCCATTAGCTATCTAGTAAAGTGAATGGGAATTTACAGACACTGAACAGAAATCTCAACCCATTTCTTCCTCTGCAGCTGCCCAAGACAGCTCTCATGGTCCTGCCCTGCGCTGGTAACATGGCAGGTCAGCAGGAGCTCAAAGGCAGCGTGCACACGCGATCTGAAGCAGCAGGGGAGCTGCCCCGGCACCGTGCGAGGGGCCCTCGCGTCTACACACAGCGAGCGGCGTTACCCCGGGGCCACTGTAACGCCCCTTGGGGAAGTCACGCGTCTCTTCCCCTCAGACCCCCTCCCCTGCTCCCCGGAGCGGAGCAGCCCGAGTCGCCCGCCCCACGTTTGCATCCTCTGGCCGGGGAGGCGGACTACCGAGGGAACGCCTCGCGGTGTGCACCAACCCCCCCGCGGGGAGCGGACAAGCACCGCTTCCCTTCGCTCGGGCGCGGGGGAGACTCACACGCCTCCGCCCCATTCACGCCCAGGAGCCCCCCTCCGCCCCCGGACTATAGGGGCGGCGGGATCTAAGGGATCATCCCCACACACCCAACGACCGGGGGAGGGGATAGTCGCGTACGCCGCCAGCTCTAGGGCTGCAGCCAAGTGATGGCGCTGCCGCCCCCCTACTCCAGAATGCCCCCCCCCCCGTCGTCTTCGCCATGCCGGCTCCCTCAGGGGGGGTCCTGCCCGCCTCACCGACACGGGCCCTGGGATAGCGCCCCCCGGCGGCGGAGACACCCCCCCCCCCGGCGGTGACAGCTCCGCACGTTGCCCCCACCGACGCCGCTCACCTTAAGCCGGGGCTGCGCTCCCCATGGGGGGCGGCTGGTGGCTCCGCCTCCTCCCGCCCCGCGCGACGGAGCGAACGAGAGTGTCGCGAGCCCGACCCGCCGCCCTTATCTCCTCCTAACGGGAGCCCGGCCGCTTCCTCCCCCGCCCGCTCGCGTGCGTGGGTGGGTGTCTCAGGCGGGATCCTCCCGCCCCTCGGCGCCGCCTCCAGCCGCCGCCATCTTGCCTGGCTGGAGGGGGGAACGGCCTCCGTGAGGGGAGCTCGCGCGGGGCCCGCCGGATGTGGCTGGCGGGGCTGCCCTCGGATCCCTCCCCCCCGCTCGTGTTCAAAGCGGGGGGGCAAGCAGCGCCCCCAACCGCTTCCCTGCCCAATCCCTCCCACATGGGGCGAGAGCTGGGTTCAAATGAGGGCAAGCAGCGCCCCCAGCCGCCCTCACCCCGCGAGATGTGCCCCCCCCACCTCCAGCCAGGGTAGGCAGCGCCCCCAGCCGCCCTCACCCCGCGAGATGTGCCCCCCCCCCACCTCCAGCCAGGGTAGGCAGCGCCCCCAGCCGCTCCCCTCACCCCGCGAGATGTGCCCCCCCACCTCCAGCCAGGGTAGGCAGCGCCCCCAGCCGCTCCCCTCACCCCGCGAGATGTGCCCCCCCACCTCCAGCCAGGGTAGGCAGCGCCCCCAGCCGCTCCCCTCACCCCGCGAGATGTGCCCCCCCACCTCCAGCCAGGGTAGGCAGCGCCCCCAGCCGCTCCCCTCACCCCGCGAGATGTGCCCCCCCACCTCCAGCCAGGGTAGGCAGTGTCCCCCCAGCCTGCTCCCCCCCCCCATCCACCTAGAGACACCTCTCCTAGCTCAGGGATTCGCAGATCGCAGGAGGTCAGAAATCAAATTGAGGATCAACAATACCCAAAAGAGCCACAGCCCTGTAAATTCCTACTACATATAACACTAGTACTGTATATTCAGATTTAAACACCATGCCGGGGCAGGAGCTATGTATTTTCTATATATATATATATATATATATAGAAAATACATAGCTCCTGTATATATAGTCTTGTAATCATACTTGGCCTGTCAACTGTATCAATTATAATTGGAACATAATAAAACATCCTGAGTGGCTAATAATTAAATCACACCATGTTTTAATATCATACTAAAGAACTACGGGGGACCGTAAAGTAGGCTCACTATATGAAAGGGGTCACCAGTATAAAAGTTTGAGAATCACTGCCTTAAAGAGCCACTTGCAGCTCAGATGCCCCAGGCTGAGTATCACTGGCCTCTAGCTGATGCAGTGAGCACCCCTGGCCTGTTAGCAGGCCCCTCCAGATAAGTTTGGGGCCAACTCCCTCCACCCCCATTTTACATTATTTAGGGGATTACAGACTTTGGGAGGGGTGTCCCCTGAATTTAAGCCCCAGGTGCACTCGTCTCTGTTCTTAATTCCCCCTACCAATCAGCTCTGGCTGTTACAAAATATTTGAAATGGGCTCACACCCAGATGGGCAGTGTAGCCTCACCCAGTCTCCTGGGAGATAATCCCGATCCCTTGTGGAGACAGGATGGTTTGTACATAACAGTCCATGCTTTCCCTCTCCTTGTAATTACACAAGGCTGGTCTGTGCTGCTCCCTATTCTCATCAGTTGTAGAGTCTAATCTACAGCTATATGTACTTCTCTATATACTGCCCTGCTCCTTGAAGAGTCTATGTCCACCTAGTATGTACTCTATGGGAAATACTGGCTAGTTCTTACACATTTATGGGTTTAAGAGTGCATGGGGCAGGGACCAGAAGAAGGTGATAAGAATCAATCTTAAATTCACCCTTACTTCATTTTTAAAAGCATCCCACCTTTTCCTAGCCATTACACGATCTGCATCATTAGATTAGTAGGACCTTCTTACATCTGAACACATCAACAATAAAAGCACAGGCTTCTGGTACCCACAGATCAGCTTTAATGGTTCAGAGACAAGTAACCTCTGCTCTGTCCCAGCTCACTTACAAGAGAGAGGTCAGGACAATTATACCACCAAATTTCACTCCCAGGTACTCTCAATATTCTCCCTCCTTCTGAGCCCTCAATTCATCTCCCCCACTTTAAAACTAGCCTTAAAAACTTTTCTGTTTGGCTTGTCAATTACTTTCTCTACAAAGGCTTGTGTAATGCCACATATGAAGACAATGAGTATAATACTATATTTGTAACAATGATAATCAGAACCAGTGATCAGAGTTACTGTACTGGCAGAGACATATTTACTGTGTGCACTGTCTTGCAGGCTCATTACACAGAAGTGATGTGTTAGTCAGTTGTGCAAAGCCCTTCCCTTAAACAGAATATTAGGTGAACTCTAGGGAAAACTCCTTCTGGAATTTCCTCTAGCCAGATCTTGCCCCGACATGAAATCTGATTTAAAGTTCATTGAGTCAGTAGGTACCTTCCAACTTACTCCAGTGACTTTTGGATTACGTTCTTACTGTGCATAGTAAGTAAATTGGGCAGTCAACAATTGCCTCATACTGTATGTGGGCTGGCAACATGAGTGCCTAAAGTGGTAATACTTAGTCCTGCCCTGAGTGCAGGGGGCTAGACTAGATGACCTCTTGAGGTCCCTTCCAGTCCTACGATTCTATGATTCTGCAGCCGCCGCATTTCAGAGTCTGAAATACTGGGTGGAGCCTCAGTCATATTTAGCCTTCTCAACAGGGCAGCCAGGGAATTTCTACAAGCCAGCAGCCACAGAACCATTTCTTGTCCACGCTGCAAATCAAAATGTCTAACTTGTGGTTTTAAAGTCATTTTCAGAGCATGGATTTCATTTTAAGTGAATCTTACACATGGGTAAGCTGAAGCAAGACAGAGGCTAAGTGGCAGATGGTCAGTGGAAGAGCCAAGAATACAACCAAGTATTCGTGAGTCCCAGTACTCTGCTTTAAAAATCTTTATCCCAATGTTGTGAGGCTTAACTACTTAATCTTTGTGACAGACTTAAAAGGTGCTAAAATGCACATTATTATTACTAGAGAATCAGAGAGGTAGCCGTGTTAGTCTGGAATAGCAGAGGTAACAAAGTCCTGTGGCACCTTAAAGACTAACTATAAAGTTTTGAAGCATAAGCTTTCGTGGGCTAATACCCACTTCGTCGACTGCTTGCATCCTGCTTGCATGCTTGACTGCTTGCATGAGGGTTTATTTCCATGTCCCTCCCAGACACTGGTACCCCTTACGTTGGGGTTCAACCTCAACAGGACCCCCACTCTCATCATCTAGCCCCTGTTCACTGGGGCAGACTGCAGTGTAATGGCCACTCATCATTGGCCAGGGGGGGTTGGATCTGCTGCCTTTCCCCGCAGCCCAGTACCTCTCTAGACCTTCCTGTCAGGCAACAGCCTGCGAACTTGCCAGCCCTGAGCTCCCAAGCTTAGCCTGCCCCTTCCCCAGAACTGCTCTGTCCAGGTACCCTTTGCTCCTTCAGACAGCTAGGTCCATCTCTCTCCAAAGCTAGAGAGAGACTAGCTCTTGGCTCACTGGCCTTTTATAGGGCCCAGTCTGGCCCTGATTGGCTGCCTCCCAGCCTTTTAAAATATATATATGGAGATATACTTATCTCATAGAACTGAAGGGACCTTGAAAGGTCATTAAGTCCAGTCCCCTGCCTTCACTAGCAAGACCAAGTACTGTCCCTGACAGATTTTTGCCCCAGATCCCTAAAAGGGCCACTCAAGGACTGAACTCAAAATCCTGGGTTTAGAAGGCCAACACTCAAACCTCTGAGATATCCTCCCTCCCCCCTTTTCTTATTGGCTCTCAGCCCCACCCCTCTCCAACGGCTAGCTTTTAACCCTTTCTGAGCTGGAGTGGAGTGACCACCCCACTACACTTATAAATACCTACAGCTGGACCATACTAATGGAATGCCCCCTTCAGTGTCAAAGGACAGGGGAAGATCTTCCACTAGAATAAAGCATCTGTAATAGCAGCCTGCATCCACACCATCTTTGCTTTGCTCCTGTCAACTCACACAAGAAAGGTCAAGTCAGTATTGACGTGGAAAACCATTCAGGACTGTGTGCTCTAGGAAGGCATGTAGGTGATTCATCAGATGGCATTCTTTCTTCTGAATCAGTAAAGAACCTCCTGCCCAGAATAGTGCTAGGAGGTACCATCGTGCTGGAGATACCATCCTTAGAGGAGATATAAGACAAGGGTTATGAGCACCTTTGCACACTAAAGATCTCATGCTTTTACTTCTTGGAAGAACGAGTCTTCACTCCAGATTCATGGCCAGATCTCAGTTCGCATAATTACAGTCTATATCTAAATTTTCCATGCAATTTCCATTGGTTAAGATAGTCATTGTCCATCCTAAACTTTTGTGCAGTGTTAGACTGAAATACTTTTCTCATGGATTGTACTTTCTACATGGACAACCTAACTAATTCTCAATTACTGAGGGACAATCTCCCCTCGTTATATTTTGCATTCCACAACCATATCTCTGTACAACTTTTCATGAGTGATGTACCTGAGTATTTGGATTCTAATATCTAAACTATATTGTTAAATCGATTCACCTAAATTTGGGTTATTGCTGATTATGTACTCTATGTATCATGACTTTTAAAAACTAACTTTATATTTGTGGATAATCTAAGCACTATACCCAGATGTACAGACACTCTTTTCCCAACCTATGTACTATATAATTTTTTAACATTAGCTTTAATAAAATTTGTAAATAGCTGCTGCATTCCAGAGCCTACTATATACCACAGTGGGTTAATTGAACTATAAGCGCCACTTACCTACTTGTTAGTGATTTTATGAGGCTTAATTAATTAGTGCTTGTATAACATGTTGATATCTCCAGAAGTAAGCCACTAAAGAAGTATCATTATTAATTTACAATCTTCTGTTTATGAATAATAGGCTAATATCTTGGCAGACATGGGAAAAAGTAACATGTAAAACCAATTTTAAGATTGCTCGGCCAAAAACATACTGAGAACCAGGTCTCTCTTTCCTACTATGGCTATGTGTATGTTATGATAATAACCTCCTGCTGTTCTGTCTTGATCGATGCACTTAAAGAACATAGGTTTAAGATTAGCAGCCGTGTTAATCTCTATCCGTAAATAAGACGAGGAAGACTTTGTAGCACCTTAGAGACTAACCAGTTTATTTCAGCATAAGCTTTCATGGTCTATAGCCCACTTCATTCATTCTATGCATCCGATGAAGTGGGCTAAAGCCCATGAAAGCTTATGCTGAAATAAACTGGTTAGTCTCTAAGGTGCTACAAACTCTTCCTCGTCTTATTTAAAGAACGTATTTGTTTTAATCCATAAAACAGTCTCCCTGATATGTATGGCATGTTAAAATAATACAGGACTCAAAATCAACTAATTAAATCAACTCCAAGACATGCCATATCATGACCTGTCTCTAATTTATTAATTATTCAGAGCATAGAGCACCTCATTTCTATATATCTGGGGTGTATAACCTGACAATTATAAACTCAGGACACCTAAAAATCAGACAAGAGCTGTTAAGATACAACCAGGAGATTTGTTGCTTGGTTTTGATGTGAGACCCCTGTTTATAACTGTTCACACACAGAAGAAGCCTTTTTTCTTCCAAACAAGCTTGAACAGGACACATCATTGGAAACACAAAGAGCACTCCATCCAAATGACATCACTGAGCATAACAATTATTTTCTATGGCAAGAAAACACTGAGTGCCTCTTCTGACTAATTGTCATGGATGATTTCCAAGAAATTTCCTCTTCAGAATAAAATGCAACCCCCTTATCCAACCAAAATAACACCATGACTTCCCCATGTCTCGTTCCCAGAAAACCCAACCAAAATATCCTCAAAATCCAGTCCCTGCTAACTGTAGGAAGGCAAAAGCGACAAAGAGTCCTGTGGCACCTTAGAGACTAACAGATGTATTGGAGCATAAGCTTTCTTGGGTGAACACCCGCATCCGACAAAGTGGGCATTCACCCACGAAAGCTTATGCTCCAATACGTCTGTTAGTCTATAAGGTGCCACAGGACTCTTCGTTGCTCTTGCAGATCCAGACTAACACGGCCACCCTTCTGATACTGTAGGAAGCCAGTGCTTAATTTGTGTAATGGCTTGCCAGGGCTGAGCCTGCCACCTCTGGCAATTCATAGCTCTAGTACCCCTGGACTGCCTCAGTTATGAATGTAAAAAAAAATTGCTTGAGCCCTGGCACCTCTTTCATTACAAATTAAGCGCGGGGAGAAGGAGATGTGTACACATCTTCATTTTGGGAGGTGCTCAGATACCACAGTTATTAGCACCATAGAATAGCACAGACAGAAAAGGGTATTATGGGTTGATTAGTGAATGCTTGTGCACTTCCTCACAGATATGAAATTGGCTGGTATAACCGCTGAGTATTATTATGCCCCCTGATTCAGGAAAGCACCTGGGCATGTGTGCAAGTGTTTTGAATAGGGATACTTTTGTGAATCAGGACCATGTAGCATTTTGGGATATCTTGCACATTGAAGGAGCTATGTAAACGATACTTCTATCTGGCTGAAGATTAATGGAAAGCTGTGGCTTGTGTGTGAAACACATCCATCCGCTTGTGGCACAACATTGCCCTGAAATCTGGCAAATTCCTTGAATCACAGTCTGACTTGCAGTACAAAAAAAAAATTAACTATAAATAACAATAGTGGAGGAAATAAATGTTCTTGGCAAGTCAGCTTGTTTCATGCTGCTGATAGTTCCTGTTAGTGATATGTCTTTTTCTTGCTGAGAAAACAATGGAAAACAGCTGCTAAAACACTAACAATGGGGCCAGGGAATCACAGCTCTTCCAAAATTTGAAGCTTGCAGAGTAAAGCTCACTTAAAATATAATTAATTATTAAACCTAAATCTTTTCTAGTAAACTGAAGCCCTCTTAGACCATCTAGTTTGTCTCTCAGACAGTACAAGATTATTCCCTATTGTACATTTATTAGTGGTTTGTCCAGTATAAGTATTAATATCTAGTTTAAAATATCAGTTATGTACAGATATTCATTATCATTACCATTCATACTAACATTACCTTGCACTTATAGCATGCCTTGAATCCTCAAGACTCCCATGTGTGCAAAATTGATATTGTTATCTTCATTTTACAAATGGGTAAGACTGTGTGACAGGGTATTAACAACTTTGCAAAAAGTCAAGAACTAGTCAGTGAAAGAACAACCCCTAGAGGAACAGAACAGGAGCTAGGAGTACACTCCTCTAACCATTAGACATACTCCCAATCTGAATGAACTAGATTTCAGTGGCTCCTACAGGATGTTCTTGTGCAAACCAAGGTTCTACCATGGTAGGTGCTAAGCATTCTGGTCTTGATCCAGAAAAACACTTAAGTCAGTGAGACTACTCACATGCTTAAAGTTAAGAAAGTGCTTAAGGGTTTTGCTGTTTTTGGGGCTAGAGTGCTTAGCATCTTGCAGGATGAGTCATCTGTACCATTCATTCATTAAAGCAAGGAATCTAGCCACAGCGAAGGAAGAGAGCTACTTACATGCATTATAGTATAGCATGTGTTACTTCTTATAACCACCCGTTTGCATTTGGAGAGAAAGATGATATCTGTCTGTACTTGTGCAAGTTTCTTCATGAGGTTGATGGATTTCCACTCCATACGGCACACTGCATTCTTATAACCAATAACAATTAAAATGTACATGACTATCTAATTCTTAATAAATGTCCCCGTTAAGCCAAATCTTGGAGCTTGGCAACTCTACTGTAATTAAGCTCCCGAAAGTCTCTCTGTTTCATTTAGGCACAACTTGGACTCCACTTTTTTTGTGACACATCTGGCCTTGTGCTGAGCACAAAGTTGAATCTTCCCTTCTTGCACCATTGTGTGAAAGCTGGCTCAGCTACTAACATTCAGTATTGCTGCTGCACGGAGCATTCTCCAGGATATGCCCAGATGCTCCCAGCAGCGATCTATGCCCCACGCAGCAGAGGAAGGTGAAAAACCTCCAAGGTCCCTGTTAATCTGACCAGGGTGGGTGGGGGGAATTTCTTCCCAACCACAAATCTGGACATCAGTTTGACTATGAGCATGTGAGCAAGACACAACAGCAGGGCATCTAGAAAAATGGTCCTCTCTACCACCTCCGAACATTGTTCTAATGTCATCTGGCTTCTCATCTCCAGCTGTGACCAATCCCTATTGCTTCAGAGAAAGGCAGAAAAAACCACTGAATACAGATGGACAATTGTGTATTGGGGGAAAAAGAAATCCTTCCTGACCCATGTAAGTGAGCAGTTGAGGCCCTAAAGCATGAAATTTGGTTATAGTCCCTGTGTTAATGCAGAGCTGCAAGTGGGATGGACGTGTTAACTACAATGCAGGCACTCCTTTACTCCCCACGGACAGAGAAGAGAAAGTTACTCACCTTGCAGTAACTGAGATTCTTCGAGATGTGTGTCCCTGTGAGTGCTCTACTGCCCGCCCTCCTCCCCTCTACTTTGGAGTACTAGTATGATTTCTCCACTGTAGAGAGGAACTGAGGGGGGTGCGGAACACGCGTGCTCAGGAAGATTCTAACAAGACCGCAAGACATCAGCTGAGCACATGTGTCCCGACCAGGCACTGCTACCGAAGCTCTCCGATCAACAGCCCTGGAATGCACCATCACCTAGAGTGGAGCACCCACAGGGACAGCACTTGAAGAAGAACATTCACATCACATTTAAGCTCCGATTCCTCACCAGAATTTTGCCCAACCTACTGTACAGCTTTTCTTAAGCCTTCTGCTTTCCCCACTTTTATGGTGCTTTCCATTATGTCTGAAACAGTCTCCTTATCCACATCCAGCAATTGTCCTCACTCCCCTGCAAATCCTTCCATCTCTTCTTCTCCTCCTCATCGCTAACATCCACAACCTCCCTCTTCTCAATGCTTGTCTCATGTCTTGTCTTGTACATGCTTATCTTGTCTCTCCAGGGCAAGGAATGTGAGTTATCTATAGGTTTGAACCATCATGCTCTTAGGCCCAGATCCTCAGACACTTAAGCACTGATGCCCAGTCCCATACTTATTACCATGAACAGTCCCATCAGCTTCAGGGTAGTAAGCACTACTGGTATAAATTTGCAGGATTAGGTCCCATGTTTGTAAAGTGCCATGTAGCTTAATGGTGTTATAGAAATTAAATATATAATAATAATTTCATCAATTGATGTCTATATACCTACAGTGACGGTCAACACAATAACTCTTCTTCAAGGCTGCAGTCCAATGTCCCAGTGCCAGGAAGGTTGCAAAAGTGAAACAAATTGTGCCCTTTCTCCTGATAACATCACGTGTAACACTATAAACACCCATGGAGCAGCAGTTGCTCTGGAATCTCTCATTTCCCATGGGCAGTGTATAATCATGTCTACCAGACAGTCATGCCAGATACAAGATGATGTTATTTTTGGTCTCCAACATCAATCTCTGTCTACAGAGCCAGAGGAACCACTCCAAAACTATCTTTGAACTTAACGTTTAAAATCTCAAGGCAAAACACAGCCGCAGCAGAAAGTTTATAGCAGATACTTCCGAGAGAGAAAAGAAAAGTGAAGTGGTTGTCTTGATTATCAGCAGCCTGATTATCAGCATGCTATGAGCATGCCTTGGTTTAACTAAGTCAGTTTAAAAATCAATCTAGGTAAAATGGCACAAGCCCCTAATATAGATGCAGTTGGTTAATCCTTGCTTATATCAATTTCAATTAAACTTGTAATTTATGAATGCAAGCTAAATCAACAAGGATTAAACCAGTTTAAGTGCATCTACATTAGGGGCTAGCGCTGGTGTAACTAACTTGATTTTTCAATTGATTTAGTTAAATGGATGCTCTTTTCTAGTTTAGACAAGGCCTCAGAAGAACACATTGGGCTGGGATATATTGCTGTTTATTTCAGTGTGCGAGAAGCAATATACAAAGAATTAACACATTAAGACCAAACTAACACATTTGGTGGCCATAAAAGTGCAGGCAAGCAGGCTGAAGATAATAATGGGTTGCACAGCAGGAAATTTATGCAAGCAAATGTTAGTTCACATCTTTTAATTACAGGCTTGCAATTAACACCATTTAAACAGACTAGCCATACCATTTACTAATTATTTAGTATCATTAAGTTGTATTACACTGACTCTGCTTTAGCAATTGTCTGAATGAAATGGTTTTGTTACTTACTTATCAGGTCTTCAGTTAAAAGGATTCCATTGTAGGTGCAGTAAGCAACAGTAAATCTGTGATATTTAAACCCATCTTTACTGAATATAGTAGTCACGTAACATTTGACTTATTTCCTGTACTGTCATTTGCTTGTCATTAGATTTCAAGTCCAGTGACTAATGAACTTCCTCAAAGTGTCCAGGGAGATTCTAGTAAGAACAATATTTTGGTTGATTATTCAAAACCAAATATACAGTAAAGCACTCAATGTGTCAGTGCTGCATAGACTGTGTTGAATCTCCATAGTTATGCTCAACATAACAACTACAAAGGAGAAACATTTTTACAGCGGTTGATAAGTATACAGGAAGTAAGCAACATCTGCTACAATTTCAGGAGGCTTTGCCTTTAGCAACTGCTGAAACCCTTCAGATCCTGCATTCCTGATACCCCTTGCTTGGACTTTAATACCAGCAGCTGTTGAACAGCATATGTGCAAAACTGTAACTTGAAAATAGTATGTAGTCTTTTCTAAAAAGTCATTGACATGTAAGTTGTTAGCTGTTTTTAATGTTGTATTTTTCTCTATTGTCTACAATACCCATTAGAAGGTTGGGGAAAGGGGAGGAGTGGAGAGATTTTTTCTGTAGATTCTGTCATTTTCCATTTTGCAAACACTGAGGTTTTTTAAATTCAATGTTTTCCATTGGTGCTGAAATTAACATGCCTGTATTTTTTTTCAAAGAAGACCAATAATAAATTCCCCACAGAATAACAATTATAACTCTGCTTAGGCAACCATATCCTCATGTGCTGAATCAGGGCCTATGGAGATCTATCTACTTGCAACCTAATATCAATACTAAGGTAAACCCTTCCAGTTACAACTAGGTAGCACTCACAGCTAAGAAAAAGGTAGTTAAATAGGTACAAATGTCAATCAATTCATAATGAGCAGGGCAGAGCTACACTCTCCCCTGCACAACACAGATGCACAAGGAATACATACTACATTTATTTTTCACTTACAGCCAGATTGAGCAATTCAATGCAAACACTATTTCTCTCTAAAAGATCAGGGAACAGCTGCACAACATACACATTTTAAAAATAAACTTAAATATATGGGCCAAATTCTCTGGTGGTGTTAGTGGGAAAAACTCTCTGGCAGTCATTGGAGCAGGTAAACTAGCGGAAAATTTGATCTTATATTTTTGTTTGTCTGTGTAACTATTAACCAACGGCAACTGTCACATACTGTACTTGTTACAGGACTGGGGTTCATGTACTATAAACACTTACGTTTTCATATACTTCCTTTGAGATCGTAACATTCTCAAGGAAATTGCAACAGTTAATGTTGACATTGTATTTATCCATATATGGTAGACACTTTGGACTGGACACTAGTGAAATGGAAATGCATGTCAAAACTCAGAGAGCTAGATTCTGCTGTTACACCACTGAGATCAAAGGAGATTTGCACATGTATAAATGAGAGCAGAATTTAGTCATGAAAGTCCATAATGTTATATTATGGAGTATTACAGAGTTCTTTGTGTGTTGTGTTCTTAACCTCTCGGTAGATGCCATTTTGTTTGAAAAGAAATTAAATAGAAAGATGGCTTCAAATATTTTCAGAAAACTAGGAACTTAATTTGGGAAACAGACATAGCAATGCTACATACTATTCAAACTAAATTCTATCAAGTGCCATTGCTAGTGATATCATAAAGGCTGAGACACACCGATCAAAGCAAGAAACTTAATGCTGGCCACTCCATCTTTAAATACAAAGCACCCTCTTATGTCTAGAGGCATTTATGTGGGAGAGGGACATCATAAGAGGGTCTAAGAAAATACAACATAGTAAATACTTTGACAGTGTATATTGCCTGCTCTAGCTGTACCTATGTTGAACTCTTATGTTTAAAATAATGTATATGGGAAAATGGACTAACTTTAAGTGGCTTTTAACCCTGGAGACTGGTGAATCTATATATATAAAAGTCATATGGTGTATGTGTGTGTGCGTGCGTGTATGTATGCTGCCTTACTCCTTCCACACCGTTTGAGCTAGAGACTTGAAATTTGGTACAGTTATAGGCTTTAGGGTCCTAATCAGGGTAAGAGTCAAAAAAATTTCAAATCTCACCTCTGACGCCCCCCAGGGGTGAAATTCTTTAAAGCCCATTCACATCAGCTGGGCAGCAGGTTAACACCTGCTGTTCTCTCTGTGACATAGTTATGATGTCATAATACCCCCCTCCAATGGACCCCGCACACGCTCAACTCTCTCCCCCCTCCAACAGACCCGAGCAACGCTGAGATGTCTGAACAAAATTTGTATTAATAAAAAACATGGTAGTCTTTTTACATCCCAGTTTCCAATTAAAAATACCCTGAGCAACCCTGGGTATTTTTGCTAGTAATAAATAAAAACATTTATTCTTTTATCAGTGTCTCACATCTTCTCATACTGGTCAGGCGTGGAGAGTGCCGGGCTTGAAGCTGAACTATATTTAGTTGGAAGTGTTGTATTATTTGCATAAGCTTAACATGCTTTATTACTTTGATTTCACAGCAAATTGACTTTTTCAGCTTTATTCGTAATTGAATAAATTAACATGTGTCTCAAGGAGCGTGGCTCCAGGAAGGCTGGTCTGGATTAATCTTAGTATTGTATCTAACCATCTTGGAAACAGGCCAAACTCTGAAATTATCTTTCATTAGAACTGCCATCACAGAACAACAAACCCATCCCTTGCTTTTCTCTGTTCTGTTAATTCGGTGTCTGGGGGAACAAACCTGCACCTGCCTCAAGTGTGTGCTTTCACTGTGCAGACTCCCAAACACAGGCACATTCTGTAAGCCTGCTTCTCTTATGCTGTGTGGACATCGGAAACCAACTACTATGCTTCTGTAATGTGGCATAACTCCACACTCAAGCCATCCTGAGTTACAGCAGCTCGGGATCTAGTCCTAGATGTACATGAAACCTTTACCAAATCTTCACAGTACCAGACCCTACCACCCTCTATCTGGAGTGCATTCACTACTGCATCTTCTGAAAATCCCTCTTCTATTGCAGCCTAGGACTTTTCTGCATTCCTGGATCCTCTAGAGCTGACACCATCTTTTTTCAGTTTGTCAAAACCACGGGACCCGGTCCTGCATGGTGCTGAGCCGATACTACTGATTAGTCATGCGGTTAGATCAATAGTGCAGTTTAGGACAAATCAAAATTCTAGACCAAACAATGTTTTATGGAATACAGTCTATACTGAACCTCCTGCCCAGCTTGCTATGACGTGGCTGATTAATGAGAATACTCTTATCCCCCTGGGTTTGTCCACACCCATGAAACCTATTTTTAGCATGACACTGACAGACCTGACAGCACAGTCTGCTTGACTGTAACTCCCTAGAGTAGCAGGAAGGATGAAATGGGTCATGAAACCACTTTCCTAGAGGGAGAATCTTGAGTAGAATGTCAACAGATCTTTTTCGTCTCTCTCACTTCAACTGTTTGTGCTTTTACCAATGTGGCATCCACAGTGTTCCAGGTTGCTTCTAAAGATACAGGACCAGATGGCTCCCACACATAATGTACTGAATCATGGCAGGACCTGAGGTGTTTGTTATGTATGACAGCAAACATATGCACTGGACCATTTTTGATTCCTGAATGTATTCCTTTTCAGGGCGAGCTGTGCATCACATATGGACAGCACCAGAACTACCTACCTATGAATCACAAATGTACAGTTGAAAGATTAGGCCATCGTTTTCCCCGCAGTGTGCTGGGGAAACACTCATCAGGCACTTAACACAGAGGGCAAGAAGGACACCCAACAATGAAACATGCGGTGTGGGAGAGATGCAAGGCATTTTCTCAGTGACAAAGCATCTGGCAACAGAGAATGCCGATGGCCCAAGGATATAAGGCTATTGTCAGAACCAGCCACACTCCCCTATATAGGTAATGCCGTTAGCTGTTGTAGACACCCTGCCTGGTGCCTATTTGTACAGTTAATAGCTATGAGGATATTTCTGGCCGTGAAGCTTCGTAAACATAGTAATGAGATGGTACTAAATTAAACATAGTAATGAGATGGTACTAAACTCATCTGACAATACACTTGTTTCCTGCATTTTCTGGAATATGGGCTTGATTCTCTGCTCCCTTACCTGGTGTAAATCAGGAGTCACTCTGTTATATTCAAATGTCACTGTTATATTCACTGTATAAAACTGGTGTAAATGAGAGGCGAATCTGGCCCATAATGTACTCTTAAGTGCCAACAAAATTTGCTTGGTGGAGGGCTGCAACATTGTAGCACTTCTGCAGAGTGTGATTTGTGCTTCAGTGAGAGAAATGCCAAAGAAGCAACTTTGCAATCATCCCTCATGTAGGAGTTGCACATGCCCACCTGAGGTAGATAGCTGAACCCTGAAAGAGACTGGAATGCTAGCAAAATGCTCTCATAAATCTACCAGTATGCATCCACTAAGAAAGTCTGGAATCCCAAGGTGGTACTTGAGGCAAATAAGAGGCTCCCATGGACAAGAGAAGCCGTTGTTTGCTATTCTGCAGCCTGTCTCTCTTACCAGATATTCGACAGCCACCCTGTACTGGAACTGACAGAACACCTTCTGAGTGGGTACACTGACAGCCTCAGCAGATAGGCATGAGTGCTGGCATGCCAGAGCCCCAGTCTGTGCATTGTGTTCAAGCGCGAGGGGCTGGAGTCTTGTCCTGGAATGGCAAAACTGCATGATTTGAAGAGCTCCTGTAATTAAGAATGTGTCATCACTGCCTCCAGGTCAGCATGGGACTCACTTTAAAACTCCTATAAATAGTTTCCCAAGGCAGAGGAAGGCAAATGTTTGATTCTGGTGCATCTAGTTTTGCATTCTCTAGGGAAAGAGGCAGATTCTTTAAAGAACCCTCCAGCCTTATGCAGGTCGTTGTAGAACGCTCTTGTGGATATCCACCAGAATAAATTCCCAGAATGAGCTGAGTTTCTTGCTTGAATACCTCAGCAAGGTGCAGGAAGCAGATCTGTGGCTTTCTTCACCACTGAAAGTCCGGGCTTAATTTCTGCTAAAGAGAAAAATGAAGCCCAAACCCAGATACAGTAGACTCTCGATTATCCAGGATGATAGGGAAAAAATTAATCCTGGTTAATAAAATCCTGGATAATCACCATCCATAGGAAATATGGAGAGTGGGGGGTGGGTTCACCAGCCACCCTGCGCCAGGGGGAGGGGGATGTTGGTTCGCTGGTTACTCTGCACCCTAGTGGATTTTTTTTGTTGTTGTTGTTCTTGGGATGGCAACAAAGCCAGAGCCGGCCCTGTGAGTTACGCATATTTTTTTTGACATCCTGGTTAATCCACATTCTGGTTAACCCAATCCTGGATAATCGAAAGTCTACTGTACTAGTGAAACCTCTCAGCATCTTAAATTGTTTGAAAAGGGTAGGACACCTAGTGGATTTCTAAGGAATAACTTCAAGGAGGTTTCAGAGTGGTAGCCGTGTTCGTCTGTATCCACAAAAAGAACGAGGAGTATTTGTGGCACTTTAGAGACTACCAAATTTATTTGGGCATAAACTTTTGTGGGCTAAAACCCACTTCAGATGCATAGAGTTGAACATAGAGTAGGAAGATATATTATATACATATACATTATATCTCATATACAGAGAAGATGAAAAGTTAGGTGTTGCCATACCAATTCTAAGAGGCTAATCAATTAAGGAAGATAATATCAGCACTTTGTCATCTTCTTGGCATAATAAACCATGAATACATTTTTAGAGGAAGACTTGTAAAATCTCTGTTTACTAACTTAATCTAGAATCAGAGAGGTAGCCGTGTTAGTCTGGAATAGCAGAAGTAACAAAGAGTCCTGTGGCACCTTAAAGACTAACTAAAGTATTGAAGCATAAGCTTTCATGGGTTAATACCCACTTCGTCGGATGCAAGCTTCACATTTACCTTAAGAGGTGGCTACTATTATTACTAGACTGTATTCAAATACTATTACTTTTATTTCAGTGTCGTAAAAAAAAGCTGTTTCTGAGGACTGTAATCAAGATAGAGGGCCATCATCAGATCAAAACCAATGCTGCCTGGCAGCAACAGACACTCAGATCTGATGACTGTTCAGTGATCTACATGTGATGAGTTTAATAGTCTCAGTCAAGTTCTTGGCAGATAGGTGCTTACATGGCAAGGAACAGCACCACACTGGGCACTAATTGCCAACCTTGTTGTGCCATCTCAGCAGCAAGAGCAAGGATTGAATTGGCCTTGGACCTTAAACTGCTTTCTCAATCCCCAAAGTTGGTGCCTTCAGATTAAAATCAAGGTGTTTTGGTGGGCAGGATAGAGAAGCTTGTGCTGGTGCTGCCCAGGCTGTATTTGTCCTGTGGATTGTATTTATATCCAGATAATCTACTTAGATGACTGTGAAGTGAAATGGGTGTAACAGAGCGAACTTGGCCCTATGTAGGAAATAACAGGTGGCTGGGCCTAATAAGTATGCAAAGGTGTAGTGCTGAAGCACAAACTTCAGAAATTACTTCTTGACCAATATGCAACCACGGAAGAGCCAGCAGTAGGTTGCAAAGTTGTTTCTGGAAGCAATAGGCCAGGCAAGTGTGTTTGTGGAATCCAGAATGGAGACAGGGAATTGATGATTTCACATTATGACAGACATACCTCATCAAGCACTGAGGCATCTGGTCAGTTGCATTAAATTCCTGTTCCCTACAGAATGGAGAGAGCTGCTCCTTCCCCCCATTTACTTCAACACTGACCTACTTTAACACCAGTCCCAGAGAACTGATGACTTTTTCTAGACCTGCTCCCTTCTCTTCCTCCAGCAGAGATACACAAATATACAGAGAATAGCAAAGCTAGGGCTAGTTTTGAAAACATATCTAGGGTAATTTCAGAGCCGGGTCCCATGTTATTCAAACTCTGCAGTTTGGGGAGAGGAAGGTTGTTTTACAGGAAATGTCCTGGGCAGGGTCCATCTCTTGTTATATGAGCGGTAGAACTAGAAAGTAGAGAGTTTATAGCTGTACTTCAGTTAGCTAAGCTATCAACCACTATGCATTTCTACTACGTTCACCAGGGAGAGTGGAACTCCTTGTACACCGTAGTCTTTTTAATTTGGTCAGGGCTGTTTAAAAAGGAAGTATGTTATTTAAGTGGACAGATTGTATACTCAGGAGTTCTTTTTCTGAGTGACGTTATGTGAGACTGAAACTGGTGAGGCCTAAAGTGACTCTTCTCGTCTATAATTTAGAAGCTTGATTGGAAAGCTGAGTGAATTATCTCTGCATCCTTGTAATGACTCATTGCTTGTTAGAAAATTGGAAAGTATTGATTGGATTCCCCCCCTAGGAAATAGTTCTCCTCTGAATGAGTAGTGGAGGTTGTGTTGCTTTGTTTTTGTCCCTTTTGCCTGTTAACAGGGAAAGCCGGTTGTCCCTTTGATTGGGAAAGTGGGAATTTGGGTCATCAGCCATTCAAGGACAGTTTTGAATTACTGTCACTTGGTGATCCAAATAACTGCTCATTGTTTGATGGGATTTGCAACACATATTCTGGAAATTTAGGGCCAACTTCAGGCATCTGCCAGAAAACCTGCAACCAGAAAATCAGAAACTCTCCCGTCGACTTACCTTTCGCTTCTCATTCCAGTGGAGTACCAGCATCGACAGGAAAGTGATCTGCGGTCGATATAGCGGGTCTTCATTAGACTCACTAAATCGACCTCCGATGGATCAATCACTGCAGCATCAATCCCTTACAGAGTAAACTTACTCTGATTTAATAACCACCTCCAGGAGAGGTGTAGCACTTGGTTGTTGGAGTTAGGTTGATAGTGTCAGTGTAGTCACTGTGTTGCTTACACTGACTGTTTGCTGTCTTACAGAAGCCATCCCACAATGCCCTACACTGACTGTTAAATTGGTGCAAGTGCTCCTGCTGAGGATACTCACCGCCGAAACAAGGAGCATAGTATGGACACGCAAAAACGATTTAATGACTGCGGTGGCTGTACATCAAAGTAATTTAGATTGATATAATTTGTGGATATACCCTGAGGAATAGGTGCCGACTTGGTGGGTTCTCCGGGGCTCAAGCACTCACAGAAAAATATAGGGGTGCTCAGCACCCACAAGCCACCATGATTCCAGGCCTGGGGCTGACTGCCAATCAGCTGTTTGGCAGGCAAGAAGTGCTTGGGGGGAGGGAAGGCGGAGAGCAGGGAGCGGCAGGTGGGGCAAGGGGGCGCTCAGGGAGAGGGTAGAGTGGGGGTGGGAAGAGGCGGAGTGAGGGCAGAGTTGGGATGGAGTATCCACAGGGAAAAATACAAGTCAGCTCTTGAGCCACAGAGTAATCTATCCTGAGGTTGGCACAGAACAGCTGACTCGGGCCCGCAGGGCTAGAACACAGCAGTGTAGATCAGGGGTCTCCAAACTTTTCAGCCCGAGGGCCGCATTAACTATTAAATAGCGGTTCGGGGGCCGACAAGATAAGAGGGCGGGGGGGGGGGAGGCGGGTGTAAGAGGGCTGGGGGGGGGGGGCAGGGCCGGCGACAGGAATTTTGGGGCCCCGTACGGCAGACCATACGGGGCCCCCCCCGCCAGTCTCCCGCCGCCCGCGGCCCCCCCCCGCCCCCGGCCAGTCTCCCGCCACCTGCGCTCCCCCCCCCCTGCCTCCCGCGCCCCCCCCGCCGATCTCCCGCCGCCCAAGGGCCCCCCCCCGCCGGTCTCCTACCTCCCGCGGCCCCCTCCCCCCGGGTCCCCACCCACCCCCCAACTGACCCACCCAGCCCGGTCTCTCACCCCAAAACCTCCTTTCCTCCAACCCCCCCCCCAACTGACCCACCCAGCCAGGTCTCTCACCCCAAAACCTCCTTTCCTCCAACCCCCCCCCCCAACTGACCCACCCAGCCAGGTCTCTCACCCCAAAACCTCCTTTCCTCCCACCCACCCCCCCCAACTGACCCACCCAGCCAGGTCTCTCACCCCAAAACCTCCTTTCCTCCCACCCACCCCCCCCAACTGACCCACCCAGCAGGGTCTCTCACCCCAAAACCTCCTTTCCTCCCTCCCACCCCCCCCCCAACTGACGCACCCAGCAGGGTCTCACCCCAAAACCTCCTTCCCTCCCACCCACCCCCCAACTGACGCACCCAGCAGGGTCTCTCACCCCAAAACCTCCTTTCCTCCCACCCCCCACCCCCAACTGACCCACCCAGCAGGGTCTCTCACCCCAAAACCTCCTTTCCTCCCACCCCCCACCCCCAACTGACCCACCCAGCAGGGTCTCTCACCCCAAAACCTCCTTTCCTCCCACCCCCCACCCCCAACTGACCCACCCAGCAGGGTCTCTCACCCCAAAACCTCCTTCCCTCCCACCCACCCCCCAACTGACGCACCCAGCAGGGTCTCTCACCCCAAAACCTCCTTTCCTCCCACCCCCCACCCCCAACTGACCCACCCAGCAGGGTCTCTCACCCCAAAACCTCCTTTCCTCCCACCCACCCCCCCCCCAACTGACGCACCCAGCAGGGTCTCACCCCAAAACCTCCTTTCCTCCCACCCACCCCCCAACTGACGCACCCAGCCCGGTCTCTCACCCCAAAACCTCCTTTCCTCCCACCCCCCACCCCCAACTGACCCACCCAGCCAGGTCTCTCACCCCAAAACCTCCTTTCCTCCCACCCACCCCCCCCAACTGACCCACCCAGCAGGGTCTCTCACCCCAAAACCTCCTTTCCTCCCACCCCCCCCAACTGACGCACCCAGCAGGGTCTCACCCCAAAACCTCCTTTCCTCCCACCCACCCCCCAACTGACCCACCCAGCCCGGTCTCTCACCCCCCCAACTGACCTGCTCAACCCGGTCTCTCCCCACAGACCGGTTCGCTGCGTGGCTGTGCGGCGCGTCCCGGCCCCAGCTCCCAGCCGTCCCTGCAGCCGAGCACGTGGCGCGTCCCGGCCCCAGCTCCCAGCCGTCCCTGCAGCCGAGCACGTGGCGCGTCCCGGCCCCGCGGCTGGCGGCGGCGGCCGAGCGCGCGGCGCTTCCAGGCCCCGCGGCTGGCGGCGGCGGCGGCCCGCGCGGCGCTTCCAGGCCCCAGCGCGGAGCCAAAAATATCTCCGCGGGCCGGATGAGAGGGCCTCGCGGGCCGCATCCGGCCCGCGGGCCGTAGTTTGGAGACCCCTGGTGTAGATGTTTGGGCTCATGCTGGAGCCTGGGTTCTGTGATCCCAGGACAGGAGGCAGGTGGGTCTCAGAGCCCAGGTATCTACAATGCAGTTTTCAGACAAGCAGCCTGAATCAGCTGACCTGATCTTTGAGCTATTGGTTTTTATTGCCATGTGGACATATTAAGAGAAACTAAGTGACTTACCCAGGGCCACACAGCCAGGCTGTGGTAGACCAAGGAATGAAACTCAGAGCTCCCAAGTGCCAATCTACTTCCCTAACCACTAGACCATCCTTCCTCTTTAATAGCTGAACTGCTATTATGTAATTTGTTATTTTATTGCAAATCAATGTCTCTAGGCAATCTTTTATTTTCAGTGCTACAGAAAGGTGCACCCGGGTGTTATTGTAACAGCATAACATATTTTTAAACAACAAAAATGATTATGTTAAAGAGTTTCTTCTTATCCCAATGAACAGGGCTTGACATTCAGAACTCTCCTTAATGCTACTGGGCTACATTTGTATACATGGGGATGAAAACATTCCCCTTAATTATGCAGATGAGTAACCTATCAATTCCACTGCTGAAAGCTATCCTGTGGAAGAAGAAATGTCAAAGGCTCCAGTTCAATTATATGGCTGAGAATATCATTTTAACCGCTCGCATCTTGGTCTCAGTCCTGTGGCCTGAAAGTCAATGGCAAAGCTCTCATTGACTTCCACAGAAATGAATTCGACCCCTATAAAATAAGCGTGTCAGGGATTGGACCCAAGCATGACTGCTTTATGTTAGACTGCATTTAAACAACACTCATTTTCCCAACAATATTTCTGTATAAGTGCACAAAGCAGTTTTGCTCACTTGTGTCTTTTCTGATCCCCTGCTAAGAGGACATTGCGGTACCAGATTTTTATTCTGGGCTTCACATCACACAGGACACAGGGATTGCCATGTTTTTTCATTTTCAAGGCTCTTTCTCCTTTGGCCCAAGCTAATGCCTGAATGCGAAGCGATGCATCACAGGGCATTGGGACAAGATCCAGGATGCTCCTCCCCCTTCCTCTCCTTTTCCACAAGCCACAGCAGCAGAATGGGAAGAGGTGCTCTGTGGGATAGCTGCCCATAATACACCGCTCCCAATGCCGCTGCAAGTGGTGCAAATGTGGCCACGCCAGTGCGCTTGGAGCTGACAATGTGGACACACGGCAGCGCTTCCCTACTGTTGTCTCCAAGGTCTGGTTTAACTTCCGGCACTCTACATCTGCAAGCGTTGCCATGTCCTTACCTTCACTGTCCTTCCTGGTGTGACAGTTCTGCCAAGTCACCGATGTCTCACAGGAGAGACACACATCTGGAGACCATTTTCTTCAGTTGACTGTGGTACAGAGTGTCATGCTTGGTAATTAATACCTAGAGTACAAAATCCACCATGTAAAACTCCTATACTATGTTGTTCACACCTTGTGGGTGATGAGTTACTTACATGTAATGCATCAGGAGGGTGCTTTGTAGTCATAAGGCCAAAGGAAGTTACATGAAGGTCGCAAATTTTTAATTCAAGCACTTCCCTAATAATACAGTAGACTCTCGATTATCCAGGATGATAGGGAAAAAATTAATCCTGGTTAATAAAATCCCAGATAATCACCATCCAAAGGAAATATGGGGGTTGGTTCACCAGCCACCCTGTGCCGGCAAGAGGGGGGGAGGGTTGGTTCATTGGCTGCCCTGCGCGCTGGTGGGCTGTTTATTTTTGTGTGCTTGGGATGGCAGCAAAGCCAGAGCTGGCCCTGCGAGTTACCGTATTTTTTTTTACATCCTGGTTAACCCAATCCTGGATAATCAAGAGTCTACTGCACCTGTATTGGAGAGATTTGACTTAACCCAGGCAATGGGACTCAAACACCAACTCAGCTTTGATTTGCTTGTAACTGTAGTTAGTCTTTAAGGTGCCACAAGACTCTTTGTAACTTCTCTGATTCTTGTAACTTGGAGGCTTTCAGCCCACCTTGTGCTATTGCTGAAAAGTTTGTAAGCCGGGCTGAGTCTCCCAGCTGACCTGGCTCTAGGCTGCTCTTTGTAAGGAGACGACTACTGCATGGGTAACAAAGTCCTGTGGCACCTTAAAGACTAACTATAAAGTTTTGAAGCATGAGCTTTCGTGGGCTAATACCCACTTCGTCGGATGCAAGCAGTGGAAGTGTCCAGAGACAGGTATGGATAAGTAGGCAAGAACCAGGTAGGAGGTAACAAGGTTAGTCCAATCAGGCTGAACCAGCTTGTTATCTCCAATCAGGGAGGGTATAGTTAGTCTTTAAGGTGCCACAGGACTCTGTTACCTCTGCTATTCCAGACTAACACGGCCACCTCTCTGATTCTCTACTACTGCATGGTTTCACATGTTGTCTCCTGAATATTAACCCACCCCTAATGATACATTAATAATAATACTGGTAAGAGAAGACCTATCTATCAACGAGGGGGGTGCACACAATAACTCCCCAATGCACTTCGGCTGGGTAAAGGATCCCAGAGGGATAATTTGTTATTGAAAAGAATGACTGTGTTGCTCTAACCTCACGGAAAAGGCTGGGTAAGCTGGAGAGGACCCGTCCCTCCCTGTAGCTCGGGGGAGGGGGAAAAGGAACAGGTTCCACCGAGATTTGAACTCGGATCGCTGGATTCAGAGTCCAGAGTGCTAACCATTACACCATGGAACCGCCGTGGCAGTAAGGCGGCCCGGCGGCCTGTCATCCTTGCTGCGGGCGGGCTCCGCTCCAGCGCCGGAGAGGCGGGAGGGCTGAGGAGCCGGGCCCAGGAGAGCGCTCTGAGAGACGGGCGGCGGCCCGGGCACTAGATCGCCCGGTGGGCGCGGAGCGGGACAGCGCGATCGGAATCACCTCACGGGGGGTGGGGTGGGGGATGGGGGGTGAGTCCGCAAAGCCCCGCCCCGGCACTACACAGCTCCCCGCCCTAGCGCGGGAGGGAGGGAGAGGGCCCCGCCCCGCTGGTGGGCGGAGTCAGCGCGGTGATCCCGGAAGGGCTGCTCCCTGGGCGCTGTCCCCCGTGACCCCGGAAGCTGTTCTCCGGGGGGGGCGGGGTTTGTGAGAGCGGAAGTGCCGCAGCGGCCGTAAGGAGGGGCCCCGGGTTCCGCTCCTCACTCCTGCGGCGGCTCCCGCTCTCTGGCTCCGCGCACCATGGGCACCCGCGACGACGAGTACGACTATCTCTTCAAAGGTACGCGGGCGGGGGCGGGGGCGGGGGGAGGTCGCCTGCCGGGCCCTGCAACCCTCCGCAGCAGGGACGGCTCAGCTCGGCGCCTCCTCGCTGGAACGCGGGGCCCCTGCGGAGCATCGCCTGGGGAACGTCCCCCCCCCGGGGCAGCCTCCCCTCCCCCCCGGGGCAGCCTCCCCTCCCCAAGGCGAGGGGGGGGCAGTAGCCCCTCTTCTGGCCCAGCCCTGCGGCGGTGCCCGATCTCCAGGCGCTGTGCCTGGTCCCTGGCTTGACGTCTCCATGCCCGTGGGGAGATCTGCCTCCTCTGCACTATCCTCTAATCCCCTCTGACCTAACCTTGCCCCCGCGTGGACAGGGAGGGGAGGTACCGCGGTGGCACTGGGGGGTGGGTGGGCCCCGGCCTGTGACTCGGGCTGAGAGGACGCCTCCAAGTGTATTCCGGAGGTTGCTTCATTCTAAAAACTAGTTTGTAAGGCACTTCCGTCATCCTTCCCCATCAGCCTCCATGGCTTTCGATGTCTCTCTGGGGGTTGAGCACAGCCCAAGGTTGGTTTTTCTTTTGTGGGGCGAGGAAATGGTTTGCCGAGATGCCTGTTCTTGGTTTGATAGGGTCACCCGTGATTTAACATTTAAATTTCAGTTTCTAATTTTAGACAAACTGTAAGATGGCGACCTGCCCTTTAAAGCCCTCTGTTTTAGAGGGAGCCTTGTGTTGTCAGGTCTTGAGTGATAATCACCAAAGATAAAACTCCAGAAGCCCTTTCAGATTTTCTGCCTTTGTAGAGTGTTGGTTTGTTTTAAATATGGAGGTGTGTGTATTGATATACTAGCCTTGTAGGGGTTGGCTGTAGCTTTGGAGAAGCCTACTCTAAAATGACCAACTAAAACTAAATTTGGGGCAGTTTTAATGTAAAACAGCCATCATGGGCTATGAGCTATGTGCAGTGTGACTGCTCGGCTCCTGAACTAAGAGAGCAGTTAATAATGTGCTGAATTAAATAACTAGCTGTGCTGAAGAAGAGTAAAGTCACTTCCTGTTCTAGTTTACACATTGAACACTACTGTTCAGGTAGAACTATGCTTTTTCCAGGGTTGACATTGGCATCATAAGCACAATTAGTTTCATAGTTATAAATATTGCATTACTTGCCTCATACTGTGGTGGAGTTCTGCTCCAGTGATTACTGTAACCATTATCTCACACCCACTGATCTCACTTCCTGTAGTGTAACTTCATAAAGCTCTGGGAAGATTAAGGAAGAAATTCCTTGTTTTGCAGGGTCTAGGCAGATTCTTCTCATTTTGGGTCAACTGGGTTTTGTTAAAGATGCATCAGAATGTAACAAATGGTTCAACATTTATCTTTCTGCCAAATGAAACAGCAATTGTTGGAAATGTTCACAAGTAAGACGTTGCAAAAGCACAGGGAAATGGTGATATTGAGTATTTACTAACTTTAAAGCGAATGCTTATTGCCTATTTTGAAAATATTTCAGATGTAACCACATGCTGTAATACTATAGCAGAAATCTACATGTATTGAATGCTATTTAAAATTTATTACCTTGTAATAGTAACGGAGCTCTGAAATGTTACTGTCATAACACATAAGGATGGACCTCAAAAGGGAGAATGCAAAAGTCTTCTCTCCCTGTATTTAACTGCAATAACTTTTCTGTATGTTCTTCCATTTGGAAAGCAGTTTTTTACCATACTTTTCCTTAAGTACAATAATCTGTCAGGGTAAATGTATTTTACAATTAAAACCAAGTCAGGGAATCTAGTTACAACAGCAGACCTGGTAAGGTTACAATCCATTTCGCAGTGCAGAAAAGCCATCTTGGTGGTCATTAATTTAAGCACATCCAATGCTCTTGTGTTGGTTACGCAACTGTTTACACTAAATTATTAAGCCACATTCTTAAATCACAAGCACTACAAACATTGTATGAATTGAACATAAAGGCTACATCTTTTGTATGGAAAAATGCAAAATTAGTTTAAATGTATATAAACTGATTACTTCTCTAATTCAAATGTTACACATGTTTATCTCCAGAAGAAGGAAATACAAGAAAATAAAGTGATCATAAGGGAGGCCTTATGAATAAGGAGATTGAATTCAATCTTCAACCTACCTTAAAGTGACAGGGGTGATATCTTCTATTCCTGCTCCCCCATTAAATACTCCTCCCCTGTGTGTATAGGACCTACAATGTTTGTTCTGAAGTCAGAGACTGACAACCTTATCTCCAAATCTGTGTTGATAATGCTAGTGCTTAGTGACAACTGAGTCAGAGGAGCTGTTGCAACTTTAGCTGTCTCCTGACTGTTGATCAACTTTAGCTCTCTCCTGACTGTTGATCAAGGCTTTAGCATGGTTCTATGATCTTCAGTCCTTTTTTTTTTTTTTTTAACTCTTATTTTAGGAAAACAACATTGTGACAGCCACTGCCCTCTTATGACCCTATTTAGGATTAGATCTGAATTTATCAATACTATTTTTACACCCATGTTGTAGAACCAGCAGCAGATCACTCCTTAGAGTACACAGTGCAAACTGTTACCCACTGTGAATTTATGTATTCGATATGTTATACGAATCTTACAATGACTTCACTGCACATTGTCAATGACACCTTCTGTGAAACTCTTCCATGCTCATCCTGATCTTTTAGTTCTATAAAAGAACCTTTTGTAGGTACTATTCCAACCAAAATGATGGTTCTATATTTATGGAAATAAAAGTTGGCAAACTGGCTAGATGTTTCGTTGAGCTACAGTTCAGTGAGCCAGCAAACTCACTTCCCCATTTCTGAATTTGGGCCTGACTGCACTGACAATCAGCTGACTGTTAGATATGCTTTACAGGAGGAGTGGTTACTGCATCTTGCTCATTTTTCTCCAACTTGATTACTAAATCAAAGAAGCTGTGCTAAAGCTGCACAAACCTGTTGGTCTGCGTTTCAGACCTCGAATTACTGTCTCATACTTGCTCTGTTAATGGAAAAACCTGTCACCTAAAAGCTACTGCTATTTAGAATGCTAGTAAACCCTATTTGAGCCTCTCTCTCCATTACAAATGAAGGCATTTTCTTGTGATGTGGCAAGTCTCCTTGCTGGCTCTGAATCTAGAGAACAAGATTTGTGTTATAGTAATACCTAGAGGCTCCAGCTGGGTTGTGTTATGCACTACAAATACACAGAACAGATGAAACAATGGGTTGATAAATTATCACTGCTTAACAACTGCCTAGCCATTGTAGAGTTTTTGGCATCACAGCATAAGTGGGTTTTAAGGAGAGATTTGAAGGATAGTATAGTAACTTTGCAGACTCTTAGAGTTCCTCACATGTGTAAGGGATATAAAGACATAATAAAATATAGGAAAGGTTTGTTATTAGATACAGCTCTCTGTGGTGGGAACAAAAGCATAAATAATAAATCCATGTGTTTTCAGAAGTAACCCTTCAATGCATGTAAATGTGTTCTAAACTTTGATGCGGTTAGCTGTTGTATTCTACCCCATAATTGGCTGTATTTCATTAATGGCAAAATGATGTGTGTTACTAAAAGAATCCCAAAAGCCCTTTGAAAGTAAGGGGCTATACAGAAATGAATCTTTACAAATTTGCATTGTCTAATGTATCACCAATAGTTATGGGTTCACCATTAATATTTAAACTGGAGTCTGAGAATATAACTTCATTAGCTAGTTGAACACTTTAGAAAATGGTTGCTTTTAAGCTTTAAGGCAAAGGTTCAGTATGAGAACAAAAGCTGTATAACTTGTCACTGGATTTTCATTTTAATCAGTTTTCATGCAGCCTAAGGTGCTGAATTTATTATGTACATTAGACTTGTACAGAACTCAATCTAGAGAATCTAAAAAAAAAATCAAACTACAATTACTAAAGGAATTTCATTTTATTCACCAAAATACTGGACTTTCCATGGCAGTAGCAATAGTAAAACTACTAACAGTTGAATTGTTGTTATTGTACAGTGTTGTACAAGTGCTTATTGTCATGCTAACACTAATTGCACTAGCTAACCATAAATCGCAAAAGGACTACCTTTTACTAGGATGGCCACCTATTAGAAATTGTAACCTTTTATTAATTTTTTTGATCTTCTAGATCATGGACATGCTAGCTTTGGTGGTGTCACACGTTTAAAGGGCCATGTCAAGGGTTTTAAGTCTGGTTTGATTTCTTTAATTGTCACTCATAAGAAGGCAGTCTCCTAAACTGTAAATAGGTTTAGGCTATCAACAGTTCAGTTGCTATTATAGTAGATTTTAGTAGGATTTAACAAAAGTATAATATTTTCCCTGTTGTACAGGGGTTAACTATAAATATCCCCAAAGATCTGTTCACTTGGATGCTGTTTTCACAGAGATTTGGTCATACTGAGGATAAAAAGCCACATTTTTTACCTTCAGTCACAAATAAGATACAGCAGCCTGGCAGGGGAGAGGGAACTCACAAAGGAGAAATAATGTTTTGCAGTCGGACAAGCTGACTAAAAATGAAGTGTCTCAATTGAAAACTGGGAAAACACTTGCCAAGGCTCCTTTTAAAAATACTGTGTTCAGTTTGCTAGCAAAGAACTGAACTGCTAGCTGAACTGTTCAGTAAGAAGATGGCTCTTGGGAACTGGGTTAGGGAACCACTCTGGGCCTCATTCTGCTACTGTAAGGAGTGTGGCTGGTACAAGTGCCCAGCCCAGCCTTCCCCTTCCCAGTAACTGTGACAGGATGCAATTTGTCTTTGTAAAGCTATTTAAAAACTTGGCCTAAACTTGCCAAATAGATTAATCTATTCCTAGGCCAGAAGGGACCATTGTGATCATTTAGTCTGACCTCCTGTATAACAAAGGCCCTAGAACTTTCCCAAAATAGTTCCTAGAACAGATCCTCTATAGGGGGGGGGGAGGGGGGGAATCTAATCTTGAGTTTTAGAATGATCAGTGATGGAGACTCCACCATGACCCTTAGTGAAGTGTTCCACTGGTTCGTTACTTTTACCATTAAAAAAGTACACCTTATTTCCAGGAAATAACCTGGAAGGTTCTGTATGGGGCAGTCTGGGTGTAGGCTGCTCAGTGGGGATCTGGATGCACAGGGACTTGTTGGGCAGGTTCTGGGTGGAGGTGGTTAGGCCTCAGTGGAGGCGGGGAGGGGGTTCTGGGTGTTGGGGGGGGGGAGAGTCCAGGTGCATAGGGGTGGGGCTTCTCAGGTTGGGGGTTTGAATGTGGTGGCTCAATGGGGAGTGGGGCTTGCTGGGCGATCTGGATGGACAGCCCCCCATATAGTGATCCCTCCCTTTGCAGGGAAGGAGCAATGGGGCAGGAAGTGTGTGTGGGGGTCTGACTGACTCTGTAGTGGAAGTGTGCTCCTCCCCCAGCCCAGCTGGGAATAGTGGCTGAGCCCAGTGGCAGGATAGGAGCCACCAGCCACGGCATCCCCAGCCCTGGATGGGGCTCAGGAGAGCCAGGTGTGGGTGTACGTGCAGGTGGCTTGGTGGGGGTTTCTGGGTACATGGGGTGGAGATCGGCTGGGTATCTAGATGCATGGGGTGAGGGATCTAACCTGACACCATGGTGTGAGTACATCCCTAGCCTCCCCACAGTGATCTACCTCTCAGCTGGCAGTTCTGGGCACCCACGCTGCTGTGGAGGAGCGTGTGACTACTTCTGGGTCAGCATGACCTTTTTCTGCAGGAAAGCAAAGAAATCTGTAAATTCTGCACGTGCCCAGGGGAGCAGAAATCCCCCAGAAGTAAATTAAATAGACTTGCCCCTTGCACCTGGGTTGTTGGTCCTGCATCTTCTATGTTAGCAAAATCAGCTATGGGAAGACAACTGACATTTGATATTGAACTGTCCTCCTTGACTAAAAGCCAGGTTCTGTCTGTATGAAATGTGGAAGTCACAAGCCTAATAAACTACTGGATATCTAAACAACTGGTGAACCAAGACTCTCTGCTATGTACAACTTCAGCAGCATGGCTAGCTTCTTGCTGAGTCAGCTGTCAGAGGAAGCCAAAAAATGTTTTAATGAATTACACCCTCTAAGGCCATTCTTGATGCTGTGTGTTGCTTTTTGTGGCAATGGGGGAGTTCAGAAGGTGCGTCACTGGTGCTATGGCCGTTATAATAAAGGAAAATTCCTCTTACTGGTGTTGCTTTTTGAATTTTTGTAATTTAGGCATAGAAGACCCAAGCAGCAGACAGTAACTGGGAAGGCTGCAGGAGTTTCTTTCTGCAGACTTAGAACTCAGCCTGGGCTTGGTTTTTAATACTTGAGCTGTATTTAATTACAGCATTCCACTCTTCTTATACCTGGAAGAGTGTGAATAGGCATCCTCAACGTACCTGTGCTGGAATACCTTCCTTTTGAATGCTAAGTCTGAGGTGCTATGGGCAAATATTGCAGACTTTAAAAAAAAAAAAATGCTGCCCAGCAAAATCACTTGCCATGCAATTGTGGGCTCTCCGCTGGCAGACGTTGACTTACTCCCAGCTCCAAGATTATCTTCCTTCCTTCTCCTCTTCATGTTCCCTGTTATCAGTGCAGTGTGTTCTCGCTGTCAGGGCATAGGATCATCCTGCTGGGCCATTGTTGCTGTGAATCAAAGGAGTGGCACGGCTAGGGTTTGAATATGTCACCTCTGCTCTGTGGGCCCTTAGGTTATATCCAGACATATATGTTTAACCTCAACAGCACAGCATGCTCCAAATAACCCTCACAAGATCACTTTCTCCAGGAATTGGATTTGGGACCTTCCGTCAGTCTCCTTCTGTAAATGTAACCATAGCTAAATCCCCAAACCATAGTTGGTGTGAGGTTTGTGGTGTAGTCCTAAGGGGTCAGGTTCCTGGGTCTGGACAAATTGGATATAATTGGCAGGTGATATGGTGGTGGCTCTAACATCTTTCTGCTCCACTCACTCTGGAGCTGGGCAAAGGCCAAAACTGCCCAGTTATGCTGAACTGCTCTAAATTACACTGGGTAAAGCAGCACTGTAAAGCAAATTCTATCAGCAGAGGATTGCTGAATGTGTTGGTCTGTGGCTTTGCTTGCACCCTTCCAGGCCCAAGGTGACGATAAAGCTGACTGATCATGTTGGCTCTTCGCATCCCAGGGACTCCTGCAGGTGTTCTGAATCCCGGACTTTTCCCTTGGTAAAGCTTGCGGTTCCCTGCCAAAAGACACTAAGCAGATCTAGTTGAGGGCCAGGATTTGGCTCACAGGACTCTTGTTACAGAAACATGACTGGCAAGCTCCAGCTGACTTTACTCCAAGGATCACCTTGATGTGAAATTCAAGTTGTTGGCCCTTATGAGGTGCTCAGTATATGGCTCATTACCATAATAAGTAGCTAGATAACTATGGGGCATTTTACTACTCTGTGGGAGATTAAGATTTGAAATAAATCATGGTAAAAAGCCTGTTCAAACGTGGTGGATTTGGCATCTCCACTTGTTTGGAAGCATGGAGAATATTTAAGCAGTTAAATTAAGACAGCTGGTTTGGCTTTGCTGCCTTCTTTTGCCCACATCTCACTGAAAAGTAAATGTTTCTGGGAATAAAGCTAATTATAACAATTGCTCAGCATATATTTGCAGAGGGTGTGCAATTCTGATTACACTTTTGTCTTGTCTTTAGTTGTACTTATTGGAGACTCTGGTGTGGGCAAGAGTAACCTCCTGTCTCGATTCACTCGCAATGAGTTTAACTTGGAAAGCAAAAGCACTATTGGAGTGGAATTTGCAACAAGAAGCATTCAAGTTGATGGCAAGACAATAAAGGCTCAGATATGGGACACAGCAGGACAGGAACGATACCGAGCTATAACATCAGCGTAAGTGATCAGCACAGTGTATATTCTTACTAGTGTTTTGGTTTCAGTTTTCTCCTGAATCTGAGAGAAATTAGAACTCAGAATCCTTTGTGCTGTAATGAATGCTGGAAAACATCTCCCTGTAAAGTGATTAAACCTGAGAATGGTGAAAGTATGGTATTTTGTGGGCAAACTTACTGAATTCTAATGTCCGTGGCATCTGTGTGGTGTAATAGGTTTCAGGATTAAAAATTGTCTTCATTGTTAATATATTTCTGTTAAAAAATCTGAATTTGATTAATTTGGTGCCCTTCAGAAGCACTGAGTGTGTGAGGCTATTTGGGGCCTGTTGGATCTCAAACTATTTTAATATTGGAGGGAGGAAATGGGACATTTGGGATCTTACAAACTACATCAGCTATTACTAATATATGGATGGCAGTCTGGAGTAACAGTCTTAAACCAAACCCCAGGATCTTTAGGCAGTCCCTGACTAAATCACCTTACTTGTCTGCTTCTCTGTCTAGCTATAAGTGGCAATATTACTTGTCCACTGTGCAGGGCTGGATTAACTCTGAGGGCCCCAGGGCTACTAGATTTTTGTGGATCCCCTGGGCATTTGGAGTAGGGTTAAGGTGCGGGGTGTGTGTGTGAGGTGCAGAGTCTGGTTAGGAGGTGCTTACCTCTGGCAGCTCCTGGTTGGCAGTGCAGCAGGGCTAAGGCAGTATCCCTGCCTGTCCTGCTCTGCTCCCTGAGGTGGCCAGCATGTCGTCTGGCCCCTAGGCAGAGGGGCCAGGCTGCTCTGCAAGATGTAAGCTACTTGTGCCTGCAGGCGCTGCCTCTGCAGCTCCCATTGGCCAGGATACCCAACCAATGGGAGCTGCGGAGCTGGGGGTGGGGCAATGCTCAGATTCCCTGAATGCCCTTCCCCTAAGAGCTGCAAGGGCACATTGGTGAGCCAGCACTTGTAACTCCAGGTGGGGGGAGGGGGCGGCACGGAGGCTAGGGGACCAGAGATTTCCCATGGGCCGGATGAAAAGCAGAATCGGGCTTGTTGGGGCCCCCTGAGTTGCAGCCCCCAAAGCCCCTACATTAATCTGGCCCTGCCACTGTGTAAAGAGCCTGGAGACCCAGCTAGCTACAAACTATTTACATTTTTTGCACTTGGAGGTTTTATGGTAAAAGCAGAAACCATAATAATGCTGTAGTGGACACCACTAGGCCCCGTGCAGCGGCCTTAGCTAACTGGAATAACTGGCTTAAAGTGCAAGGTAAATGAGAACAAAGGGTGGATTGTCAAATAGCACAGTGAGTCCGATTTGATTCCCCTTCCGTTACGGCCCAGAGGAAGACACTGTGGATCATGTTGGTTGTTGCTGATTCAAGAACACATGTCTGCCCACAGGTACTACCGTGGGGCCGTTGGGGCTTTGTTGGTTTATGACATTGCCAAGCACCTTACCTATGAAAATGTGGAGCGATGGTTGAAAGAACTGCGGGACCATGCGGACAGTAACATTGTCATTATGCTGGTGGGGAATAAGAGTGATTTGCGTCACCTACGCGCAGTCCCTACGGATGAGGCCAGAGCTTTTGCAGGTTAGTGGATTAAATAGTTTGATGTAACCCTTCTCTGTAGATTCGAGTTCTTTGCAGCCAAATACAGACAGGCTTTTAAAGAACCAAGGAGTTATAACTTGCACTGATGTCTATGGGGAAGTGTGTTAACAGGGGGCCGAGGGGGCTTTTTTCTCAGCATGCAGCCGAATGGCACGAATACTGATGCCAGTATTGGCATTGGACCAGCCAGAGGCATTTGTGCAGTGACCCAGATGCAATGCTTGTGTTCCTGAGCTCCAGTACTCTCAGGGACGCTAAGACCCTAAGTCTCTCTTGTGTAGTAGCACTGCTGATCCCTGCAACCAGCCTTTATTTCATCAGCGGCATGTGAACTGTGGGCTGGGCGGAGCTAGCCCCCAACCCTGCTCCTTCTGTCCAAGGCCCCATCCCTTTCGCACCCCCCCCCCCCACTGGAGTCCAGAGGGGGGGCCCCCCATTCCAGGCTGCTGGCCCCCATTCCAGACTAGTGCCCAAAATGCCTGGAGGGCAGGCATTGCTAAGCAGCATGGTGGTGGGGGGTGGATCCACATCTGGCTGTTTGGGGATGCTCAGCCTCTCCCAGCTATTATACCCGCCGCCCACGCTTTATTTAGATTCACAACTATAGACACAGCAGCGAAGAAGGCAAATGTACAGACATGGACTGTTCAATTTGTTTTTGAGCACCCTCAGCAGGGACCACACCGGGTAAGGCCTTTAGATCAAATGAGCCTGGTCTCTGACCATTGTGATCATCTCCGTCATGTGCAATTGAATTCTGGGTCAGTCATTGCCATCTTCAGAAATAACAAGTTTCAGGCCAACTTACTTTTGTAGGGGAATGCGAATTTGGGTTCCCTGCGTTAATAATGGTTAGACAATGATTTATGCAGGTGCTTGCACACGGCTTGTGCCAAGGAGGCGGCTGGGGGACTTGGCCACAGGAGCCCAACAAGGAGAGCTGTTCTCGTTAATTCAGGACAGCTGTGGCCACTAACCAGCTTCTCCCCAGCTGGCCCTTCTAACCTTAGTTGCTTTTCTGCCTGGGCAGTAACCTTCTCCTGGGGGTGTTTCCCTGCTATCAGGGAAGAGGCAGAATATATACAGCCCTCTTTCTCAGAGTTGGTCCTGGTTGGTTGGAAGCTCGGGGAGCCTTGCCCCGCCCTCTTTACAAGGCTCCTGACCCTGGACCCTTAAAGGAACAGTAGCGCACATTTTCTCCAGACACAGTCCTCTCCACTTTATAGCTTCCTCTGCCATTTTCTTAATCCCTTGAGTACCTCAGAACTCCCCAAACCTCTCAGCAGAGCCATGCTATGGAACAAGGTTTGACTGACCCCCTAGGCTCTACTGACCTTACAGGGACAGACTACCCCTGTTCTCCTTGCATCCTGTAGAAGAGAACGTTTGTTTTCATAACTACACTTATATCGGTACACAAGGTTTTCGACACAAACTGCAATAAATCCGGTCTCTGGCACAGAGGACTGCTTGATGGGAATCACTTGTGCAATGCCTGCGCTGTAACTTATGATCTCTCTCTGCCCACGCAGAAAAGAATGGCTTGTCGTTTATTGAGACGTCTGCTTTAGACTCTACGAATGTGGAAGCTGCTTTCCAGACTATTCTGACAGGTGAGCCTTGTGCGCTTTGTGTGGTCTGTGTGTCTGCTGTTTGCATGCATCTTCGCCATTTAAACATGCAATTTCCCCTAGATTTAACTCTAGCCTGCTGGTTACAGCACTAGCCTAGGACTTGGGAGACCCGGGTTTAATTTGCTGCTCCATCAGACTTCTTGTGGGATGCCACAACTCCCTATCTGTAAAAAATGGAGAGAGCAGCACGACTGCCTTACACAAGGGTTGTGAGGATAAATACCTTGATTGTGAGGCTGGATTCATGCAAGTACATCAGACGCCCTCTACTCTGCACAGGCAGTACATAGTGGCTGGAAACAGGCCACATCTGTGTGAGGGGAATTCCCGGCAGGCGCAGCACCAGCATAGCCAGCTTGAAACCCACCTCCTACAGCCCATGACATAGTAGGTCAAGAGGAGCCACGGCTGCCCTGCAGCATGTTGAGTTCCGACCATTCCCTAGTTGGTCGCCCCTTGTGGGCTATAGCCAGCCAGTGCAGATTAGAACAGCCCAGAGGGCCCTCTAAACTGCTGTAATCGACACAAGACCAGGACTGGCATAGAACTAACCACAGCATCAGAGAGACACAACCAACTCCTCTGTGGTGCCCATGCAATTGTGCTCAGCCGTGAGTCTAGCCCATGTACCTTTGCATCTATCCTGTGCCAGGCTGGCTGACCTGGTAGGAGTGCACTCCTACTTCTAAAATAGACCCGTCTCTGTATTGTTTGGCTTCCACACACCCTCCATTCCTGTGGGAGCAAGCACTAAGCTATGTTTGAATATGTTCTAATCTGGAAAATGCCCATATGTAGACCAGAGGATTTAATACTTTGTGCCTTTAAAATGCACTGAAGAGGACCAGACTGGCAGCAGCTATATTAGAATGTGAAAATGTAAGAGGAGAGACCTTGCACGCGAACATTCAATATTCATGAATTACCTTGGAGATCACTTTGAGGCAGGACAATTACTTACTGCCATTGATCTTGTCTGAGCTTACATCTGTTGTATGTACAATGAAGCAATCCTCACTGACTCCTCAGTAGCTTGCATGTTTTGCCAAGAACAGACAGGTATCTGTTAAACAAGGGAAGTACCCGAAGGGTCAGGATTTTTTTAAGAATGCTACGTTTGAGATGGATTCTCTTCTTTGTGAATTTTTTGTTTAATAGAACTTAATTATTACTGCAACTGAAATTACATTTTTAATGTTTCTTGGAGGCTCTTGAAGTCCCTTTTAGAACCCAAATCCCTCAGCATTCCTGTATAGTACATAAGTGTACCCATTTTATAGACAGGTTAACAGAGGCCCAAGGAGGTTAATTGACTTGCCCAGGTCCATGTGGAGCTGGGATTAGTATACGGGAGTCCTGATTCCCAGTTTCTCCTCTAACCACCATTTATGGCTTTTTAAAAAAAAACAACTTCAGATCAGTCAGTGATTGCTATGAATACTAAAATTAAGGCTGAAAGTGTAAAATCCATAAAATTGAAATAGACAAGGAACATTATCAACCTGCGTGTATCTCTCTGCTGAGTATCTACTGATGCTATTTCTGGGTATGGGGCAGGGGAGTGGTTGATTTGTAATAGGTAGACCGCATTAGACAGGTGCTAGCAAGCTTGTTGGAATTCCTATCTTCTCCATCCATTTCCGTTTCCGGCAGTCTGCAAGGTTCAGCCTGAGGCATGCACATTTTGCACAAGTCTCTTGGGGAGAAGCAATCTCTTTAACTGCCCTCCTCCAAGTCCCAGATACCCTCACAGTCTCCCAGAGTCATGTACATTTCAGCATGTGATCAGGTGTATGTCAGAATGTGCAGTGTGTATTTATGGATGTGTTCTACACTTCAAATAGAATAGCTTCTCTTCTGCTACACTGCCTGCCCCATCTTGACTGTTGGGAGAGGTAAGGACCCTTGGCAAAGGTATTAGGATTTAGCTCATTAGTTCAGCTCTGGCAGTGTAAAGGAAACCAAAGTCTGGAAATCCAGCAGATAGAATGCTGTGTATGTTGGTTTCTTCCAAAGCTGTCAAATTTTGTACAACTCAAACTCATCAGGAAATTGCCCCTAGTTTATTACTGCACTATACTGTTCCAGAAAGGTATTTGCTGAGGCAGAAAGTTTGTTGTTTGTACCTGGTTGCCATCTTCTCTACATACTGCTGGGTGACTATCAGACTAGTATATGGCTAATGCCATGGGGAAGCAATTTACCTCTTGGGGAATAGCTAGGTTGAGTAAAGATTGTTTTCAAAGCAGCCTATACTACCTCATCTTACATGCCCTTATCAGCATCTCTTATTCCAGAAGTAGTTTTGCATTATAATTTAATGGAAATTCCTTTTCTGTGCTTAATTTTCCTTTACAAGGTGCATTTTGTAATTGGAGAATAAGTGAATCATATCCTGCCCTCACTGGCTTCTGGAAGGTTTGTTGCTGCTCAACAAATGTAGATGTTCCCTGCGTGTTGTGGTGACCGTGTTGTAGATAAAGAATTGTCGGGCATGCAGATGGTGTTCCTGTTTGGGGGGGAGCTGGATCATGTTTGAGGAAACACTTCTACTGATTAGAGAGCATGTGGTTCATTCTAGTTGAGCTCCTGGTCAGGGAGATAAAATGAAGTAAATATATTCACAGCAGGTTGCCTCTATCCACGCTTCAGCTGGTGTGTGAAGGATGAATGTTCTCCCGGTACACTTCTCAATAACGCTTGCCATAGCTGGCTCTTTCCAGCCAAAACCTACGAATGATTATGGGGGGTTACTTCAAGTGCATGCATTTCAAACTGGTTGGGCTACCCAACCCCTACTTGCTCTGCACAATTTACTCTTGGGAAAGGGTTATGTCCCTGACACCTCTACGAAGAGTGTTTGAGGGTGAAGCATGTCTTATTCTTCTACCGAGCAAATCAGATCTGAGCCATAATAAACCTAAAACCCGACAGGCTAATAATGGGTGTGACCCACCGAAGTAGACTCTGAATGCTCAGTCTCGTCCCCAAGTGTTAGTGTTGGAATCACACTGCAAACAGGCTGCGGCTGCTCTTTTCCACATCTGGTCGCTTGTGCAACCCTGCACAGAGCCGGTCTGACTGGCGGCCAGCCTGCAGGAGGGCTCCCACTGCTAACTGCACTGCAGATGAATTCGTGTTAGTTCTAGCTAGAGCCATTTCTCTGGAATGTGTAGGACCAGCCAGGCCGACTTCAGCGTTCTCCAGCACCCGATAAGAGCAGTGTCATTCATAGCCTCTCATTTTTTTATTTTTTTTTTAAAGCCGCTTTAAATGTTAGTGTTCGTGGGTACGGGAAGGATGTTTCCCCTGGTGTTATGGCAGATTATGCATGTGGATGTACTCCACTCTGATTGCAGGTGTGTGTGTGTGTGGGGGGGGAATGCCCTTTCTTAGCCTTGTTGCTCATGACAGGGTGTATGGAGTAGAAGCTCCTACCCAGCTTGGTGCAGGGTTCAGGTGCCTAGGAGTACAGGTTCTGGACTGTTACCAAATGGGCACTGTTCTGTCCTCCTACAGCTGAAGCAGATGATCCAAACGGCATTAACAGGGCAGCATTTAGACCCTGAGGGCCCAGTTCCCATGGGCACTGCTGCACACTGCTCTGGCAATGCCCGGGGGCCTTTCAGCCACTGTAAAGTCCTCTGTATGGCCAGAGCAGTGTGCAGTGGCCTTAGTGTAAATGGGAATCTGGTCTCAAGCGTGTACCATGCTGTCTCCTCCTCTGTCCCCCTTCACATCAGCTTCTTTCTTGCTGCTCTGTCCTTCCTTCTCACCTAGTGATTTGTAATGTTACTTCTATGGGGGGCTCCCGCCACTGACACACAATCTGGAGATTTTCCTGTTACAGAGCTTGGTGCGCCGCCTGAGAATGAGGGCAACATAGCGGTGGCCTAAGCGGGCACCCTGTGCAAGGTTCCCCCGGGCCTAGAGCAATGTCACTTGCCCAGCTCTGCTGCAGTGCAAGGCCTGTTCTGAGCAGAGATTGCCAATTACAGTGACCTGTGCTTAATAGGGACTTGGATTTTGTTGTTGCTGAACGGAGTGTAAAATATTAACCTCTCTCCTCCTCTTCATTAGCATGCAATCCCTAGGGACTGTCGTATAGCATAGGCCTGCATGTTGATAATCTTCATGCAGCCCTCTGAACCACTGCTGCTGATGCCACAGGATAATACTGTGGAGGCCAGTTATCATGTCAGACCAGGGTAAATTTCAGCACCCAGAGGAGGAATCAACAGAGCTTCAGTCTGTGAAATGCCAGCCAATTCTTGGGTTGTGGTGGTGAGAGAGCTTGAAGTCTGTGTAGGATATGAGGACGTGAAAACCTAAGGCTCTTTTGTAAGCTGCAAATCTGCTCGCAGCTGTGGAACAGGATGGGTATGATGTCTGATGTTACAGGGCTGTTAGCGCTAATGCACTGGAGTGTGTGTGTGTTCATGAAAATGCTGGTTTCAAGATTGGTGTCTGCTGAGGTTATCCACGGCTGAAGTGTTGCTGGTGAGTTAGAACTATAATGACGGCAGCGTTCACTTGTTCTTAAATAGTAATAGGTCAAATTCTGCCCTTGAACGTGCACAGGAAACTTTACTGATATCAGTAGGAGCAGTGTGATGGTAAAACTTGGTTTGAAGATATTGGTGCCTGAGGAGCTCCGATTCCACCCCACTCAGCAGTACCTCGGGGTGAAATACCCTGTTGCATGATGAGCTGCATGTGCTATCCAAAGAATTTTCAGGTGTTCTGTGGGAGTTGGTATGGTGTATGGGTTTTTGGCTTTTAGGGCAGACTTTGTATGATGCATAAACTCAGAGTGTGGGCCCTTAGAAATGCTATCTCTGCAGTCCTGGGCACTTAAGTGCTGGAGACCTGTTGCGGGAACATGTGTATTTCATTGAAGTTCACCCCACTTCCAACCCGAGTTTGCTCCTAGGCACAAGGGGGGGGGGGGGGGGGGGATCGCTCAGTGGTTTGAGCATTGGCCTGCTAAACCCGGGGTTGTGAGTTCAATCCTTGAGGGGGCCGTTTAGGGATCTGGGGCAAAAAAAAATCTGTCGGGGTAGGCAGAGGACTGGACTCGACTTTTCAAGGTCCTTCCAGTTCTATGAGAGAGGTATAGCTCCATAGATTATTATTACAAGAGATCATTCATGCTAGTTTAAGCTCCTTTGGAAAGAGATGACTGAAAACTTGAGTAATTCTGAAAGCAGAAACCCCCTTCCGTGCAGTGTGGCAACTGTTGGGTTTGCTTATATCAGCAATTCAGTTGTGTAGCTAGCAGTGTCAAACGGAGAGGGTCCTAACGAGTTCTTTCTCTCGTATTTAATTAGATGGGGGATGTCTGTTCTGTTGCTTGTTGCTCTTCTCTAAACGAATGTGCCACTGGCAGATATTGGTATTTTCTTTGTATTACCAACATGCCTTGTGCGCTGGGCACATAGGATTTTGTCCATTTGCTCTGCTAGTCAGCATTCAGATGGCTGTGTGCACTTGTGCTGTCTCTCCTACAAGAGAACGTCAGTCTGACTTGCCTGTTTGGTCCCTTGGTGACTGTATTTGCTAGAGTTTCACTTGTTCAAAAAGCCCTTTCCTTGCACCTTTATTCCAGCCCCATGTTCTGGAAGCCCTCTTTCTAGCACACTTCCCATTAGCTACAGAAGCAGACACACAGCTGTGTGTCTTCAACCCATAGCAGCAAATGTCAGACTTATCTGTGCATGTTTGCTCAATTTGCTTGCGTTGAAATGTCTGGTTCGCTTTTAAGCAGTTTATTGCTCCCATTCTGAACAAATGCTACTTTCTAGTGGAGGAAATCTTTCTTGGTTTGGGTCAGTCAGGCAGTTGTCATCATTCGGATCACCGACAGGGACATTTCAAAGAACTCTGACCACAGCTTTCTATGCAGTGAGGGATATTTGCTGAGCTATGCCTTTTCCTCATTCTGCCCCAGAAGAGTAAAGTGCAAATGTCTCGTGCTCCAGCCATCTGAACTTCTATGGAACGCTTACAGCAGCATCGTGGAGTGTGGAGCAAACTGCTGGGTGGAAGAGTTAATTTTTGTTCACCTGTCTCCCCAAAACAACAATTCACCTAGTTGAGTGGGAGGCAATATAAATTGGCATACTTCCCTCTACTTTGAAATCAGGGGAGCTTTGGGCTGAGCTCAAAAAAACTTTTCCACTTACCTAAGAAAAGCTTGAAAGAGGTCTGGAGGTTTGACTGAATTTGCAAGAGATTCTCTCATTTATGCCTCTATTTTGAGGCAAGTAGTAAGTTTCCTTGCTCAAGCCAGCCTCCTGCCCACAGTTACACTGTCCTTTCTCTTTGAGCATTTGAGATGCGCTCATGACAGCTGCCAAAGTGCCTAATGGTCTGATTTGCACTCACTAACTCCAGGACCTTTTGAGGTGAGGCTTCAAATCCAAGTACATGCTGCACCTCTGAGGCGCCAGGAATGGCACAAGAATTTGAGCCGAGTTTTTCCATTTCAAGCTTTATTTTCTTTTAGGCTGGAGTCTAAATTTTGCCTGTAGCTTTAAAGTCCGATCTTTGCTGTTCAGACACTGAGTACTTTCTGTAACTCTCCCCAGGTTGTGTGCGTCATGGATCTAAACATAAACAAGGCCTGTCCCATACGCTGGACACCTCTAAATAATTTTTTACAATCCAACTCCTTCTCCCACCAGCAAATACATCCGACATACGATAGGCCTGAAGGTCTTTTGGAGCAGAGGAGCAACTGCCACTCTGAGCCCTCTCGAAAAGGTGTGAATGTAGCAGCCAACCAGCTCCATTCAGCTATGCTAGCATCTGCTGATGTAGCCACAGCCTTAGGATCATCAGGAGCAAAAGCTGTATGGGCATTTGTCTCCCATTGCCTAAATCTCTTGCTAGCAAGTTCTGGCTGCAAAATGGCTCTTCAAGCGAAGTAACAATAAAAGCAAAGGGGGAGGGAACTATAAGTAGTCTTGTAAAAAGCAAATGATCTGCCTTGGTCACAGGATAGTGGAAATGTGGTGGTCCAGATGAACTGATTTTGAAGATATCTGTATGATGTTACCTACACAGCTGTACTTCTCATTTTGTTATGAAGTATTGACAGACTTCGCTGATTTATATAAAAAAGGTCCAGAAGATGCTAAACTTGAGTAACTTACTGGTGTTGCACATATTTTAAATCACAGCATAGTAATTGGTTCCTGTTCTTGTTTTCCAGAGATCTATCGTATTGTTTCTCAAAAACAAATGTCAGACAGACGTGAAAATGATATGTCTCCAAGCAACAATGTGGTTCCCATCCATGTCCCACCAACCACTGAAAACAAACCAAAGATGCAGTGCTGTCAGAATATATAACTTTCTTCTTTCCTAAAAGGCTGTGTATATTGCCCAGGTCCAAGATTTAAATATATTTGTAATTCTTGTGGTTACCTTTTTGTGTTCAATTACTTCCGCTTATTGTTCCTTCTGACCTTTTTCATGTCTTAACACTTTGATTTTCATGTTAAAACCATTATTGTTTCCAAATGGCTGCAGCATTTTCACAACTCTGACTCGCCAGTCTTGGTTTAATAAATCATTTGAAATTCTTACTTCCCACATGACCACTAGTTGCGTTACCAGAATGTCATTTTCGTAATCAAGCTCAGAAATGTTAATCCTGACCTTCCCAAAACATTAGTCAATGTTAGTGAACATCTTTGATCCTCTTTCCTCACTCCAGCTGTTCTATCTTGCATCCAAAAATTGCTTATGAAACATCCATTGCTCTTAAATGCAATTTTACAGTAAAGCTAAATGTTTTGGTTACATCTTGAGGTGGTCAATGTATGTGGGTTTTTATTACTAAATATTATGGAAAAAACAATTCTTGTGTTGCATCTAAGCTGCAGACTTCACTGTGTGCAGCGGTGCTCTTGAGTGCTAATAATGGCGCAAATGAGGTCGTCATGGTACGAAGTGCTGCTGGGAGGCTGAAATGGGAGATACTGGTGGGAGCTCATTCAAGGTGCCTCTTGTGAAATAAGACAACAGCATGAGCTAAGTAATGGATTCACTTTTCTCTCTAATATTGGAATTTGCAGCCCTTTGTGTTGCCCAGGAATTGGACTCCATGGTACTGGCTGTATCGGAGGATGAGAAAGTTCTTCCTTTCCACAATGAGTAGAAAACTTGAGGGATATTGTATCATGTTCCCATAGTTTGTTTATATTCGCTAATGCTGGGGTCACCCACTTCCGTGATGTCTAAAGAATTTATAAAGGACTCCTGCAACAGTGGCTCCACTCCTGTGGTAGCATTGGTTAGTATAATCTGGACTAGTTTCCTTCTTGAAAGTGTGTGTGGCTAATAGACTGATTTCAGTACCAGTCAGTCTGCAGTTGACACAGATTGGCGAGGGATAAGGTTGTGAACTGTGCCTTCTGTCACTACTCTTTTGAAAGTACTGCATAATAGAACTGTCCACTAAATGGTTTGAGTTATTGACACTTAAACTCCTACAGTCTTTAAAAAGCTATGAAAAACTATTGAAGCAGGGTGGGTGGGAGGAGAGACATTCCTCAGACACTGATACAACCAACCTGGAACATCTGTTTGTGGACATACACAAATTGCTGTATTTATTAGCCAACCTTTCTGTCTTGCAGTGCTCATGACGTGTAAGGCACACGGAAGGCATTGCTGTAGTCAGTCATTTTTGTGTTTAAATCCATTTCTCCTGTTTGCGTATCGGTTCTGAAGATGCTATTGGATCGGTTTGTAAATTTACTTTGTATTTTATGCACGTTCTGTACCTTGATTCTTTTTTTAAGATTGATTTAAAATAGTCATTCATGATAATAAAGAATTACAGGGGACTATTCCATATAGTGTCATAGGCACTTTTTTGGGAACTGGAGTTTGTTTTGGCAAAAGGCTGGGTTGTCTTTCAGGGCACATGTTATGTATGCAACTAAGGATGTGCATTGTAATGGAAGAATTACCAAAGGTAGAACTGAAGTACACCTAAAGCACCTGAAAAGGAAGGGTCAGCGCTGCTCAATTCATACCTCACCTGTGCATGATGAGGTGTTCTGAATCCAGGCCCACAGTCATCTGTTTTAGGGACACATTCACTACAGGTTGGCAGCTCCAACACGTTTTTGTGCCCTCGGCTGCACTCCAGGCCTCGTCCAGTGGTTCCATCATTTTCACTTGTAAACAGCTTCTGCAAGCTTTTGTTCAAATAATGGTCATGTAGCCAAGAAAACCAGCAGTAGTATTGGAGATCAAATGCAACACCCTGGCACCTCTTTCTTCAATTCTTTCAGTTCCTTCTTGTCAAAGTTAATCTTGGAGCATTAGAACTGGATACAGTTACACCTTTGCCAGTGCTGGGGATGGTGATCACTGTTTTAAGCAGCCTCATGCTTGGTCAGTACAGAAGGGAGACTCCTAAGGAAAACAGTGAGGCAGCCAGTACTGCTGGTGATCCACTGAGCTGCCACTCATCCTTTTGGAGTTAGCGCTGAGCCAATGACTGGTAGTGTTTCTGATGAGAAATAAGAGGCCCTGCCTGGAGCGCAAATTGCAAACACCGGCTGCCTTTTCACTTTCCCCTCAAACTTTTGTGTATGAGTGTCCAGCTGAGCAGTAATTCACCTCAGGAAACAGATGACTGTGCTAATGCTCAAATAGCAGGTTGACGTCTATGTTGCTTAACATACCTTCCATAAAACATACCATTTCCTTGCTGATGCCAGAAAAAAGTGAAACCCACCACCGTACAGAAATTCTCCCTGAAGTCTACCCCTCTCTTCTCCCTACTTTGGCTCTTCTTAGCAGGGAGGGTGACTTTAAAGTTGCCATCTGTGCTGTATCATGGTGCAAAAATGGTAGGATAACTGTAATGATCTGAGCAAGATTTAACAAGATATTGAATCTTACGCAGGAATCCCTTGCAGGAAAAAAACACCTAGATTCTGCACATCTGGATTGCTGCAAGATGGAATTATAAAGTAATGAAATGCTTTAACGAAAAATCCTACTAAATTCTATACATTTCAAATATAACAACGGCAACTATGCTTGTACTTATACTACAGCTGTGAGTTCTTACCCATTACATGCCTTTGCTGGTAGTTCCTCTCTGCAATATGTTTTGTCCAAATATATAGTCTCACATTAAGCTCTAGTTGCGTCCTCCCTCCACCTGTAAGCAGGGTTGGTCTTGTTTGTTACTCAGCTGGCTGAGCCCCCTTCTTCTCTTTCCCCCACCCCCAAAAGGAATAAAAAAGGTGCTTCAAAAAGTCCCTTCAAGCATTCACTAAGTGTCTCTGTTTCTTTTGGGTGGGACTGAACAAATAACCCAACTGGCCTGAGTGCCCTTCCATTACCGATTAAGCTCCCGGCAGTGTACATGACACTGAATCTTCTCTTCTCACATAGGTGACACTTCATTGTACTGTAGAGCTCTAGGGAACCAGCATAATGTGGGGGCCTCTAAAGTTTTCATTAAATTATGAAGGGGTTTATATATCAGACACCTTTACTTACACACACTTTTTGTGAAAGCCCAAAGCTTAGCAATGATAAACCCATATTGCAAGCATCAGTAGTTTTCACCTTGTACTGGTGGTAAAGGGTTCAGAATTATTGTCTATAGCACCTGATTATCCAGCTGTTTAAACCTGATGAATTTCCAGAGGTGAATAGCTGAGTGAATGGGGTTTGGCAAAGAAGCAGATTAGGTGTGTGGCTGTGGTTAACATGATTTTTTTTTTTTTTTGGACATGTGAATTACAAATATTGAAAGTCTCAATTTAGCAGCTCACTACCCTGCTGTGGAGAGAGCTTAATTCTGTAGCTGCTTCTGTGGCACAGTTTAGCTTGTAATTTACAATTTAGCATTAATACATATGCTAGCCTAGGCACTGATACTGCAATGTGCACCACATGGATGGACTACAGTGAATCCGCTGAAGTCAATGGAGCTCCCTGTGAGTACAGCTGTGTACAATAATTAAGGCTACATTTGTGTCGTGGAATCCCTGACTTCCAGAGATTTTCTGCTTCAGCCCCTGGGACTGGAGCTAGTAGCCAGCAGGGCCATGGTAGGCTTCCAGCAACAGGTGACGGCCACCTCAGGAGTCCCTCAGGGTTCTAGCAACACAGGCCAGCCTAACACGTGCAATTGAGTGAGTAGGGGGTGGGGGTGGGGGGCGGGGGGGAACCTCACAGCTCCCAGCCACCTCGGTGGCAGGAGAAACATGAAGCTGCAGCAGTAAAGGTCACAGACTGGTCATGGCTTCCATGAATTTTTGTTTATGGCCCATGACCTGTCCCTGACTCTTACTAAAAAAATAACCATGACAAAATCATAGCCTTAGCAATAACATCTGTTGCAGGATCGCAGCCTCTGCTTACTGCGTGAAAAGCGTAAAGGGACCTGACGGTGGCACCTTGTTTGAAGTGGCTCTTACAGCTGTATGTGACAGGACCACTCTGATGCGCCATTCTGCTCCTGTGTGTTTATGGGCGAGTAAGAGTTGCCAGAGCAGTTGATGAAAAGATACTTACATTTTGCTTTAAAGCTAGGATGTGACTAGCCCCTGGCTTAGGAATTACTCTCTGATTTACTTCATCTGGGGCTTGAGGTTCACTCATTCTCAGAACTGTTGAAATCAACTTTTCTACTTGGCTGATATTGGCTTGAATGTTCTTGAGTTGTTTGGGTCGGCACCTGTAAGCCCTTCAGTAACCAGTCCTATGGTACGGAGAAAGTTCATGCCTCCAACATATTTAGGCTGCCAATGAGTACGGTTGAGAAGTGCACGTTGAGAGAAACTCCATTTATTTTGTACAAGGTAGTGTACCTTAGCACAGTGAACAAATATATTACAAATCTGTCTTGCTTTAAAAAAGTATTGCCATTTCAGTGTCTATTTTCTAAACTACTGCTAATGTACAAGAATGTATTCCCCCTCCCCCCGCGGTTCAACTCTATGCACATCATTTCATTTGGTTTGGAAATCCATCTTTGAAAAAGTCAAGCGTCTCACTGCCCTCTGAAGTCCCGTCTCGTACTGTACAGAACCGCAACATATACATTGTTTAGGCTTGCAGCTGACACTGCTTGTGCTAATGCTAGATGTATGGTAAGTCTCTAACAATAGCCTTATGTAATTAACTGCCTTTTTATTAATATTTCTGAGGTAAGTCTTTCTATATGCTAAGTAAAATATATCCCTACCTGGCCCTACAAAGTAATTGTCTAGTTACATCTTGAATAAGGCTTTTCTGGAAAGCAAAATTACTATTGCTGATCAGTCATTTGCCCCCATGCATACATGCAGCATTCATGTAAATATTTACGTATTCCTTGCAACATGAACGTCGGCTTCTTTTTAACCCTATGGGGAAAGAGCTCTCTCGAGTTAGTTCGGGTGGCTGAACTGCAGAAGTTGCCAGTTACATAAAGGGTTTCTCAACTTGTGCCCACGAAAGATTCCAGTGTTTTTCATGCTGTATTGCCAGGGCTTCTCCCCACCCCTTGACCAGAGAATTTAGTACGTTACCCATTTGACAGCAGTGAAGCACAAAGAAGAATAGCACAGGCTGGAGCCGGATTCAAACCAGTGATCCCGAAGTGAAAGGCTCTGAATCTTATTACCAGGCCCGTAGGCCACTATTTCCAGCTTCAGTATTTTTTACTAATCGAGTCATGCTCTAACAAACTGATCACAGTTGCTTTTCTTTCTCTTATAGTTCCATCAGGACAGCAAAAGCGCAACAAAGTTTTTTATATTGAAGTCAATTTGCTACTCCCACATTTGCCTAATAAAAATACATACTTAGCATCAATACTACTTCATGCTCAAGAGCTACACGAAACTGCTTAACAGCAAGTATTCTATTTTCTATGTCAAGAAGGGCTACAAAAAATAATCTGGGAGGCTTATTCCAAAGCCATACCACAGGCGAACCTCATGGTAATTATTCCACAACCAGCTGTTTAAAAAGGAAAGCTAGTCACAGCTCAGTTTATATTTCAGGTAGATGCAGCGATGGATAAAGTTGCACTACATGGTAATGAAATTAAAGGGGTTATACTAAATAGCGTGCAGTTAATTTAGCTACCATGGAATGGCTTTTAAAGATGGGCTAGAGCCCCCATGATGGCTTAGAAAGCATTGGTTTGGGCGCAGAACAGAAACGGGGGTAGATTTTTGACACACTTGCAGTTCAGCCACTGCAAATCTGCATCGCTCCATTGAAGTCACTGAAGCTAGATACCAGTTTGGAGCGGTTGACCGTCTGGGCCACTGTACAGAATAAAGTATCAGCTGTATAAGGCCAAATAAACCACCACCAACAATCAAAGGCTTCCATAGTTTGTTAAAAGTGAATCCTTTTGACTGCCAGATGCTGGGCCTGGACCACGGAGATAAGGAAGCCGCCAAGAAGGGATAACTCGATGATTGCCGTGTTCTGTTCATTCCCTCTGGTGCACCTGGTGTTGGCCACTGTCAGAAGACAGGATATTGGGCTAGATGGACCATTGATCTGGCCCAGTATGGCCATTCTTATATACGTTGAGTATGAGATACACGATTTAGATGAGCTCCATGGTTAAAGATCACCGGAGACTTGTGAAGATTTACATTGTTTAAAATGACCATGAGGCACTGAGAATAACCACAGACTGTGTATATGTAATAGTCCTCTACTAAAATATTTTGGCAGCCAGTAGAAACATGGACTTAATACAAAACTAATTTACCCAGAATAAAATCGACATGTACACAAAATGGATATGACGACAGCATGAACCAAATTATATCAGCTGAATTAAACAGCAGTCTTTCCTGGGTGTGTTTTTTTGTGGGTGTGTGTATCCTTTTCCACGATGTGTATGTAAAATATATTCCAGCATCTTTTTAGATATCTTGTTTCTAACAGTAAAGGTCTCTTTACGTTGGTGGTAGAAATGTACATTGGTAGCTGTGAGTACTTATAGTTGGGGGTGGGTGGGTTGTTTTTAGTTTACAGTTAAGAGAACACAGTATGTAGAGTCTTTGACTGGACTAAGTAAACTGCTTCCTTGAGTAATTATTCCAGTCCGATGGAGATGATGGTTCGTTATCTTTGTGTGATCTGTATAAAAACATCTTTTTCAATATCATGCAGCAGCAGTTGGCCCAAACTAATGTTCTGTTAGGTTAGGTTCCTCGTGTAATACTATTTCAAGTCACGTCAGCGTATTGCAAAACCAAAAAGGATTGTCTTCGTTTCTTTCATGTAGTCAGAGAGAAGGTTCGCAGCACATTGCGACGGCGAAGCGTATCCCTTTAAGACTGCTTGTCCCAAGATGCCCCATGGGTAGGGCTGTGTCTTACAGGGAGAAGATCATAATGACTAGGAATGTGGCTGTTCCTAGGGAGGTCATATGGATTCTGGCTGTAATTAGCACGACGACCACGGGCTTCTTGGACCACACTGACAGTGGGCTCTGAAGATACAATGAAGAATGGGTTACAATTGCTGTCAGGAGGCTAGTTCTTCTCATCAGAGGTTTACATGCTCATGTTAACACATGCGTAAAAGGCAAATCCTTTCCAAGCTCTTTCTGCTACTCCGGACTTAGTTCCAAGGGCACTGCAGAGAACACTTCCAAACCAGCTGCCATGTCTTTTTTTAAGTGGGATTTGAAACTCAAAACAGTTTAAAAACAAGAAAGCCTACAGAAGGGTTGTGCTCCTCTTTGATCCCAAACTAGGGGCCCTACATAGGAAACAGTCCCTGTCCCATAAATTGATTCTGTCAAATCCTAATGACCTCTATCCCTAATGTAATCCTCAAGAGAGAACAGTGCTAAAACAAATGTTTGCTTCTGTTGAGCTACGAGCCCCCTTGTCCCCAAGGACACTTACCAACTTCATATATATTTTTATTAGTCGTTGATGAGGTTGGCATTTCTGAATAGGGCGAATCCCTGTGAATGGGTGATTTCATTTCCACATAACTGCTCTCCGAGTGTTTACATGTCAAGATGGGTGGATCCTTAATGGTGGCATATGGGTTTTCACTGCTGTTCAGGGAGCAGGTGCTTGAACTACACACAGATTCTTTCATATACTCTGCAAAACAAGAACAGAAGAGATTTCTTAGCTGTGAATGGTTACAACTGACCCTCTGCAGAGAGGGGGAAGAACTTTAATCGCTGAGGCAGCTAGTCCAAAAATCCAACACTTATGCTTTGGGCACATCCAGCGCATGACATCTATAAAGCATCCCTCTCTCCAAACTCACAATCCACAATCCATCTCCTCAATGTTTAGTAGGAAAACCCCATTTGGTGTCAAGGCCATTCCTGTGAAAAGGTCTAACCGTCCTTCATTACACTATTTGGCAACATCATTTCATTTCAGATGGCAACTTTCCCCAGCCCTCCATGCCCCTCAAGGACCTAAGCGCTAATGTCATCCCTTCTTTATATGCACTGACCCAGGGAAGCATGCACAGGTTTGCTCTGAGCCAGCTTTGAAAGTAGTCATTTCTGTTGGTACTTGGTATGCTAGACAAGCTACAGGGTCCGTGTCCCAAGCTGCAGGCAACATCAAATGCCGTATGTTTGGAAATTAATTTTTCCAGCATCACTAGAACTGCATCAATCAGAGTAGTCAGTGGTTCTGTGTCAGATGTAATTTCAGGGGCTATCCAGCATGGGAAGGGATTAGATTTCTTCTTCATATTCCCTTCTGATGATAAACATTCTGTAAGGGAGACCCTTGCTCTCAGAGAAATTCTTCAGGCTCTGCAGTGGGATGAAGCCCATCTTATCTCTCTCGGGGTTTTTTGATGCTGTAAACACTGATTGTTCCTTTCCCCCAATACAAAATAAATACATCAGATTGTAACACAGGCAAAATGATAAGAGGAGAGAAAGGGTGGCATGAGATAGGGAAGCCGCCAAGAACTACCCAGTCCTGAAATTGGCCTGAGAATTTCAGCCTTCTACCAACAGTAGTGCCAGTCGTGCTATTTAAAAAGAATTAAAAAAAAGGAAGAATAAATAAGTCTTAACATTGACTTTCAATAACGTGCCATTGCTGCTGAGCGCAGTCCTGCTGCTGTGCATTGCCATTAATTTAGAACTAGAGCGATGCAATGAAAGATGAAGCATTTTCTTGTGCTGGTTTACAGTACAAAGGCAGATCCTGGTATCTATGAAACACGCCTGGTGCAATGGTGGGACTTGCAAAATATCTGAATTCCCAGTTGCCCCCGCTGTCTAGTATGGGAGACAAAAAGAGAAATTCAGGTTAAGAAAGAAACAGACAACAAAGACATCTCTTCCCCCTTTAAAAATAGTTCTCTGCTGCTATTTGTTTCCACTACTATGAGATACTTTGTCACTTGATGATTACCTGTTCTGTTTATTCCCTCTGAAGAACTTGGCCTTGACCACTGTTGGAGGACAGGAGACTGGGCTAGATGGACCTTTGGCCTGACCCACTATCGTACATTCTTTATAATCTGTTGTGTAACCATCGCCATATAAGCTTTGTGTACAAGCTTTGTGTGGACGTAGAGTCTAGTACAGCCCCCCACTTGTGGGATAATGCTGTTTGGGATAATACATGAACCAAAAAGCGTTGCCTGATCCTGTGAGGTGCCGAAAGCTCTTGATTCCTACAGAAAGGGATGTGGGTACCTGGTCTCTTGAAGGATCGGCTCCTCCGCTGAAGTCAGCAAGGAGCAAACTCAAGCTCCTCTCTTTACAGACACAGGCTTGGAACAGAGCCTTGTGGGAACGTTTGCTTGTTGATTCAGCGCCTGATCCTCCCTGCCGATGAGGACACCTACTATTATGTGCAATGTCCCAGGGCCCTGCTGCACCTCCTCACCCCTTCCTGAGAGCATGTTCCATGAGGACAGGGGCCCAGTGCCTAAAAGGTATTTAGGCACCTAACGTCCACTGAAATCAGTGTGAATTTGGTTCCTAAATACCTTTAAGGATCAGAGCCAATGTGCCTTCCCCTCCAGCCTTGCTGACTGCTCCTCCCATGCAGCTCCTTGGACCAAGGGGTGCCTCCCTTTACAAAAGGCACCTCAACATACAGAGTCCCCTCCCCATGAGGGTCTGGGGAAGGGGGGGGGCATTCAGGCAATCTGTGCTTTCCCATTTCTACTCTGATACTTGGCTTCCGCTCCAGAGGGAGATCTTAGATTGACAACAAAATCCTGGAACCCTCTCTAAGCAGCCCCTGCCTGTGAAATGTTTTGTCCTTCCCGTTTCAAGGAAGGTCTGTGACAGAGCAAACACCACCCGTCAAAAATGAACGGCAGCCCTATGCCAGCTAAACTGTGCATCTCACGCAGGAGGAGCTGAGCAGAACCCTTATTAACTCATGCTAATAACCAGGAGACCTACTGTACATTTCCGAACTTTGCAAGCCCCCGGGGCTTGATCCTGCAAACCCTTGCTCCTACACCCATCCCACTGGCTGTCATTAATTACTCGTGTGAATAAGGATTTGCAGCATCGAGCTGTGTCGCAAGCAAACTAACGGCAGGGCAAAGCCAGTTCCAGAATCCTACATCACAAAATGCACGTCACTTCTTTTGACACCCGCGGGTGATTTGTCGGTTATTTGCAACCCTTCAGAGCGGCCAAGTAAACCTGCTAGAGTGCATTTTGTATGAGCACGGGCCTCTGAGCAACAAGGGAGCTTCAGCACAGCACTCGGCTCTTAAACCGCTAGTGAGAAGTCAAGAGGGGCGAGACCAGCAGGGGAGTTTGGGGAGAAGGAGCAGGCTAGCACATCAGCAAGGCTTAGCTCCTCCCCAGATCAGACCCACAGGCGTGTACATAAGGGATGAGAGAACAGCAGGAACTGGGGATACCAATGCCGTGCATACAACAAGGCTTTCCGACAGTTACAGAACTATAGGTTTGGAAGGCTATAAAACAAATCAATTCTCCTCATACGACCGTGTAAGCGTGGAGTTACCCCATGGACTACAAAAGTTACTCCACATTTACACTGGTGTGCATGGGAATAGAATTTTGGCCTCTGACTTTAAGAGCCTGGTTCGACATCCATTGAAACCAGCAGGAAGCTTTCCACTCCCGCGAATGGGCAGTGGCTCGGGCCCCAAAAGCCAAAGCCTCCCAGGCTCCAACTAGTTCACGTTTTGTCCCTTTGAGTTAATAAAAAAGTCTGTCATGCGTCCCTGCTTCAAAAGCGGAGGGACGATACACAAAAAATGCAGGAATCATGCAAAGAAATGGGAAGCGCGAGAATGGAAGGACCTGTGCTATATGCACTGGGCCCCATTCTACAGCCCTTACCAGGGCAAAACTCTCATTGACTTCAGTGGGAATTTTGCCTGAGTGAGGATTGAGGAGCCTGATCCTGTAAGATGCTGAGTGCTCTTGGCTCCCATTGGGTTCATCTCACCTCAGCATTTCAGAGGGACAGGCCCTGACTAGGATTGCAGTATCAGGAACATCGCTTTTATTCTAGCAAAAGGAAGCCTCAGCTCGCGGTCAGCAAAAGACAGCCTCTAGTGGCTAGTAAATATTCACAGCCAAGACTGCTCATTTGAGAAATGACCCTTCACGAGGAAGTGATGGACAGACCTTAATAAAAATGGGCTATAAATTCTATGGAAACAGAAACTGTTTAATCAAGTAAAGTGAGAATGTAGCAAACCTACTTCCCTCGCCCTATTCATGCTGATGAATGGGTGAACACAGGAGACGAAAGGCAGGAATCAACAGGGCCCTGTAGCCTTAAGGACCAACAAGAACATCATAAAAGTCAAAGCAAGCTGAAAATATAACCAGCTGATTTCAAACTGCCCAAGAGTCCACGGGCTAGCGCTTCCCAAAGCCCAGAACAGACCCGATCTACACAGGTTTGAGCATTAAACTCTTGAAAAGTAGATTCTGGCAGAACAATTTCATCTACAACTTTTAAAAACATTTCTTTCTGTTCTGCCGGGAGCAAGTAAATAGCCGAACTAATCCGGGCTGGCTCGTATTTGAAAACGTGCACATAGGATCCGACCCATGCCAAATTCCCACCCTACAGCGCAGGTGATTCAATCCGGCTCAGATATTTGTATCTCCCAAATGAGGGTTTACAAAGAACTGCTGTGAGAGCAATAACTAAAGTGCACACCGGCCTCAGAGCTGTGTAAATCAGAAGTAACTAGTGAAATCAATGGATTTATGCCATAAAGTATCAGAGAAGCGTCACTCAGACCATATAGATTCATTTGGACCTTTAGCAGTGGGCATAGAGAAGCAGTATCCCAAAGGGATGATTCCTGCAGACATTAATGGGAGTTATGTGTCTAAACAAAGCTATTTAAACCCCTCACTCTGAACAGCATGTAATTTATAGAGCACAGCATGTATCTGGAAACATGTTGCACTTGGGAGCCATTATCAGCTAGGTACAATAGAGCTCAATGAGTTTTAACTCTAAGAGGACTGGAAGAGTCTGTGTTATTTTGTTATTAAGATGATGTAGGAGAAAAAAATGTCTGACACAAGGTGCTAAATTTGTTACAAGACTCATTTTCAAATTAATTTGAACTCAAATCAATTTACCAATTTACTTATAATTTGTGGAAAATTCGTTCTGTGCTCAAAGAATTAGTTTTGGGTTTTTTGGGGGGGAGGGGACATTGCTGAGAGCTGGTAAAATAATTTCCCATCACACACAAAAAAATCAAGATTTTAAAAAATAAAATCACCCAGAATCACCCACGAACAAAATGCCAAAATTTCAACTTTTTTGTGTGAAATGAAATTCAGAAAAAAATGTTCATATCCCATTAATCCGAATGTTTCTTTTTGGTACAGTTGGAATGTTTCAACCCTTTTATTTAATTTTTGTATTTATAAAATAAAGGTCAAAACTAAAATAAGTTGGAAAACAAAAATCAAAACTTTTCATTCCAAAAATGTTCAGGTTTTTCCCTAAATGAAATGTGGTCAGCACTGATATGATTTCATGAAAGATTTCAGTTTTGTTGAACCAATGGAAAACTGTTTTGACAAAAAAAATTCTGATCAACTCTAGGTAGCTGTATTTTTTATACAAAGTGGTTGAATCCTTGATTGAAGCGCAAACTCAACCTTGACTATGCGATCACAACCAGCACGTCTATATTTTGCATTTATGTTCAATAAATATATGAAATGGACACAACTAGAAATCAGAGGCATGTCGGCTTTTCATATTTTAACCCCCGAGCCCAAGTTCCCCAGACACTGTGAGAACCATGCCACAGAACGAGATTTCATTTTTTCTACTAACATCGGAATGAGCTAGTCCCTTCCACAGATCAGCCTTCGTGCTCTTCTGCTATACACTTCCTGAGTATCCTAGGGCATAATGATGGCAAGGCTTGGAATGTATAATCATGTTTCAAGCATTATGTGATACAGAGCAAAAATACAATCTCCCGGGTGTAATCAAAACTAGGGAAGACACACACCATGTCTGTCTAGTAAGGTGCTTTCCCCCTGACCTGGTGGCACATCTCCACTGGTTTCCATAAATGCAAAAAAGCTGATTAGTGTGTGTCAGCACGAGAGGGTGATGCTTATGGTGATGCATTCTGGCGTAATGAAAATAAAGAAGCTCCTGCGATGGCTGGCATTGTTGCCAGCTCTGAAACTCAAACTCTGCACTGAAGGTTACATCATGGTTTGTTCTAAGTAGACACCACAGAGGCACCAGCCAGGGCTTTGAGTCCGAGTAACTTCTGTGGTGGTGGAATCTGCCACTAGTAAATGAAGCAGTTGAATGTTTTGCTGCTGCTACTTTGCAGTGTGGAACCAGAGCTTGGGTCTGTCCATCTTCAATCCCATCCATGTTTTTAACTGGCCAAGGCGGGCATATTAATCAATTTGTGTGAGCAAAGCCAGTCCGTGCAAATCAGCTAAGCGTTCAAATGCTCAAAGCCCAGAGTGGTTGATGGTGGTTTTCAAAAATGTGAATCACTCTTATAAATGCTGAACCTTGAAAGAAATTGGTGAGCAACAAGAAATGACTAAGAATAAAGCCAGCCTGGTTACTGCTGAAAAATTAGAACGAGTTCGCTGGACCAGATGGAGCAACAATAAGAGCAGAGTTGTGGAAAGAACACCAATGGCTGGGGAAAGGCAGAATTTATCCCATAATAATCAGGAGACTCCCTGGGCACTTGAACTTGAAGAAAGTGTCTGATGAGACAAGCCATGACAATTTGCATCCACCCACAGCCAAAATCCACACCCATGCAAAACACAGTTTGAGATGACTGCAGACTTCACTGAGTTACGTAACTTTAGAAGCTGTTTTAAAGCAGACTCAGAGCAAAACAAGAAGAAAGGGGATGAGATGGGAGAATGGGAATGCAGCAGTGTTCACAACACACCCAATGGTGCTAGCCTCCTCCTTATGGTTGCTACTGTCACCAGCTCCCTGCTGCCGAGCTGTATGTGACTCTCTGCACTCATCTGCCGAGAAGGAAAAATCATTTAAAAATGCAAACCAGGTTTTCTCCAGAAACAATTGATGTGAGCAAATGCAGAGCTAAGCTGGGAGACAAGCATGGGCTCGCGGTGAGGGACTGCCTTGGGAAGGGTGATCAGATGTCCCGATTTTATAGGGACAGTCCCAATTTTTGGGTCTTTTTCTTATATAGGCTCCTATTACCCCCCGACCCCTGTCCTGATTTTTCACATTTGCTGTCTAGTTCCCCTAGCCTTGGGAGTCCAGACACTTCTATTCCCAGCTCTACCACTGAGCTGGGCATGGCCTTGAGTAAGCCACTTCCTCTCCGTGCCGCTCTATTTAAACTGTAAGCTCCTCAGGGCAAGGAGGACTTCTGACTCCTGGACTGCGGCCAGCACCAGGGGGCCCTGACTGAGACTGGGGCCTCTAGTTGCTGCTGTCACACAAACAATAACAAAAAGACTGCCATGTTCCTCATTGGGAAATGAAGGGTTAATGGCCGGATTCTCCAAGCCTCGGGGGAGCAGGGTCTGCAGGTTCAGGCATCAGCATTTTCTATCCATGTTTCTTCCCGGTAACTCCCTGTGGAAGTGCAGCACCAGAGCAGCCTGGCACAATTTGTCCCCATTGAGCGATCTGGATTTCCGCCGCCGACAGAGCTCAGGTGACCCCTCGCCGAAGCAACCTTGACGTCTACACATGCTTAGGGGGGATAATGCCAACGCTTTTCTCTGTGCGACTCCAGTTGTCCTGGAGCTGGGCCTGTCTTATCTGAGTGACTCAGCCTGCAGCCCTGCTCCCTCTCTCAGGGGCAGAAGATGGATTCAGAGAGTTAGGTACAGATCAGCAGCCTGGGTACTGTGAGTAGAACACGCCCCCGCGTAGAACTGAACTCACCTGATGTTTCATATACGGCCTTCTCATAAAACAAAACACCTGCTGGATTAGGAGCAATAGTAGTGTACTGCCTGCAGTCCAGTCTCTCTTCCCCTCCCACCTTCTGACCCCTCGCCCCCCACAGGGGCTCGTCACCCGCGTAACCAGACTGCATTCTCAGCAGGATGCACACATTGCTGTTGTTTAAAGGCCTGTTTTCTGCAGAAAGCCCGTAACTCAATGCCTGACACATGAATCACATGAATGCTGTACAGATTTCTGGAAGTGTTCTGGGGAAAACCTCCTGAGGGTGACACTGCTCCTTATGTGCTGTACAGGCTACCCTGCAAAGACTGACTCCACACCAACAATAAAACCTGCTGGTGTCAATGGGCAGATCTCCGCTCAGCTCTGCCCATTGAGTGCAGCTGAGGACAATGGCGCTGTTCTTTTGAAATCCCATCATGGCCCCTTTCGAAAAATCTCACAAGCTGTTTCTCTGCCTCTGCAGGCACCTAAATTCCTTTGAAAATCCAGCCCTGTCTCATTGCTTATTGCGGCCAGTGCCACACCCTGTGAACTATCAGCTGTGTGTGTTTCTAGTGATCAACCTACTCATGAAGACCTTGACGTCCAAGAGAAGAAACAGAATTCTGAGTGGACTCGACCACTTGCAGGTGTGAAGTTTGAACAGCAACAAGCAAAATCAGCTAACCATGTAAAGAAAAAGGCTAAAATCCTAAGTATCCTACCTGACATATGTAACAGTGGGGATAACTTTCCATAGCCCACTGTGGCTGTGCTTCTTTATCTTCACATATGTAGTCATCTATACGTATCTCTCTATACATCTTATGGCTAGGCTTGGAAGGATTTTATTTCTATCGGTAAATGTCGATTTCACCATACACACACAAACCGATGAAAAAAATATTTTCATCGATGATCATCAAAATCTGAAGGCAGGCAAATAAGATGAATGCTGCTTGAAAACTTATTAGAGTTTGATTTAAGGATAGTTATTTTGTATATTTTGTCATGTGATATTGACAATTTGTGCCAACAATATCAGCGTCTACTGTCACTGTATTGCCTAATCCCCCATAATTGTGAAAAATGTAATCAATGACAGCAAAAAGCTTAAAAATAAACATCACTATTATCCATTGAAATAATAAAATCATAAAATTTGAATTCTGCCAAGCCTAATTATAGAGCCAAGCTGGGTGAGGTAATAACTTTTATTGGACCAACTTCTGGTGGCAAAGGGGACAAGCTTTTGACCTTCCACACTCTTCTTCAGTCTAATTACGAGGTGTGCGGGTGTGAATTCAGACTGCGTGTTTAAATCATTATTTTCACTTTGTAAAAATAAATGGTGATTTATTTTAATCCACTTCTGTACTGATAATTTCTTTGAAACCGACAGTACCGTATTTTTCGTCCTATAGGACGCTCCGGCGTATAAGACGCCCCCGAGTTTTTAAATAAAAAAGCCAGGGAAAAAAAAAAACCAAAAAAAACCCCCAACACCACCACACAAAAAGCGCCGCTTTTTTCGCGCCGCTCTCCCGTCCCCGCCGCGCGGCGGGCTGCTGGGAGCGTGCCGCTCTCCCGTCCCCGCCGCGCGGGCGGGCGCTCCCAGGGGCCCCGGGGCCCGAGCTGCTCCCGTTCCCCGCCGGCCCCAACACATGCGGGTGGGCTCGGGGGGGAAGCGCCGCCCCGCCCCGCCCGCCGGGCCACCTGCAGCCGCCCCAGCTCCAGCCGATATTCGGCGTATAAGACGCCCCCCCTAATTTTGAAGCTATTTTTGGGGGTTAAAAAGGCGTCTTATACGCCGAAAAATACGGTAATTTATTGTACAGTACATTTTCTTTCATTAGAAGATAAAGGGCTTTTACTGAACAGGGATATCAGTTAGGTCACTGGCAGTACTACCAGTCAATGGAATATGGGAAAACATTTGGAAAACTAACCTTTTTGTTCTCTTAATATTTTGACAGATCATGGATAGTGAGTTTCCTTGATGCTAAACTAACTATTCTCACTTAAGGCAATGGAATAAATCAATCTTTTCCTATGTATTGTATTAGTTATTTTGATGAACAAAAAAATATTTTCATTTGCTAGGCCTGGCTGAGGGCCAGTAATACACCTCTCAGGGCTGGTCATTGCCATATACATGTTTCAGATTCATGGGCCATCTTCCATCAATGTAATTAAAAAGGGGCAGATCCTCACACAGGCAGTCCAGTTTGGTTTCATGTAAGGACACCTTGCACAAGTAAGCTTGCCACGTATATTACTGAAGGAGGCTGTCAAATATTTAATTCCCCAAATCAATACACAGGGCCAAATTCTCAGATGGTGCAAACTGAGGTGGCTCGATTGAAGTCAACACCAGCTAAGATTTTGGCTTCATAAACCTGCATATTATAGAGGGATACCGAGTTCCCCTTGTTTCACCCTCTGGACCAACCCTGCAGTCCTCACTGGCCCAATTCATGGAAGTCAATGGGAGTCTTGCCTGAGGAAGGGTCTGTGGGCTCAGAGCTCACTAGGTTGGGGGTTCTCGCCTTCAAAACCTGAATAACCCCAGTCAATTAGAAATAAAACAGCCCCTGACATATAAAGAAAGCTGGGCTCGAGTCTGAGCGGTGTTGAGCCAAGTCCTGCGTGCTCCACCGTTCCGAGCTGCACTCCGCTCAGTGTCTGTTTAATTATTTAATGCTGCCGCGACTGATTAAAATGCCTGTCGCCTACATTCTCTTTGGGTGGCGCACGCTGCTAGGAGAGAAGGCAGCTTCACTTTTGTGCACACTGAAAGGTCTCCTAATGAGCTTTCCCATGCAATACGGTAAGTGACCGTAGTAACGTAGCAGGCACACGCAGCAGCCATTACATGTTCAGCAATTGTTCCCCAAAGCCTTGGTAGGAATGCAGGCTTAGGGTCTTCAACTGTGCTAGGGACCTCTAACTAACACCTTGCTAGAGACATCTTGGTTTACCAACGTGTCCAAAAGACAATAGCAGTGCAGGACACCTGCCAGTATTACACTAGGTATTAAGCTTATGACCTTGTGAAAACTTGCATCCCTAATTTAAGGGACATACACCTCTGGCTATGAGTCACGAGGGCCACCTGCTCAGCCATGCAGGCGTATTTTGTACCCCATCATTCTGCTGCTCTCTTTTCATAGGCAGCCATTTCTCAGGTGTTCAGGATTCCTAGCTCACCTCTTCTACCACATCCCTCCTGATAACCTCCTTGCTAGGGATACTGCAGGCATTCGATACTATACCTTTGAAGCTTTTTTCCATTATGTATGTGTTCTGACGTCTATCCATCCCACAAGCACCTGCATAAAAATGATATATAATGGAAAACAAATGAATATTTATGTAAATTGGAGTGCTTTGACTAATGCGTAGCATATATTATTTCCCCTCTGTTTATCAAGGACTCTAAAGCGTGGGCTTAGATTTAAACATGCGCTTGAGCCCCATTTTGATTTCAACGGGACTTAAGCACATGCTTAAAATTAAGCTCATACTTAAGAGTTTCTCTGAATAGGAGTGCTTTCCTGAATCAGGACATCACTTCTCCCCAAGAACAAAGTATCCTTCAGGAGAACAGAGAAAAAACACCCCTGCTGATAAGCTCACTAGTGAAGCAATTAGTTTAGATGTATGCAAAGAAAAAAAAACCCAACCAAAACCAATATAACACTAGAAGTTTCAGGCTGTGGACCAGTTTATATTGCAAGACAGTTAATTTTAGGGGACATTTCGTCTGTGGATTTGGAAGTTATTTATTCACTAGCTTTGGTTCAGAGATGTTGACTTCACTTTAAAATCTGCACATGATTTAATAAACAGATAAGACAATTATCCTGAAGTGGCTGCATAGCTGGCTCAAAGTGTAGCAATTTACAGCCGCCTGCCAATTTCAAAGAAATTGACTTATGAAATTCCATAGGAACATGCCACTCAAGTTACTTGCAGGGGAGGGAATCCTATTTGATTTTACTAACTGGTCTTGCTTAAAATCACCCGAGGTAACAACCAGGTTTAAGAGAACACCAACTATAGCTCCTAAATTCTTCTTAACTCCATCGTCTGGCATTTCTTACAGTCTAGCAGAGCCAATGCAAGCTCAGTTACAGAACTAGCACCATATCGCTAAAACTTCTAAAATTCACAATCAAGCAACCAAGCGATGTTGTTAGAGGAGCCCTGTGCATAAGATGTTCAAGGATTCTCCTAACCATCATCCTGAAGTGTCCGTGGTCCTTGCAGAGAACAAGGATGATCTCTCAACCGCCCCCCCCCCCCAGCAGCAACCTGCAGTATCCGTACAGCGCCTTCTTCAGGCCAGAGGAGGGGGCTGCAGCCTTGTTTTTCACTGAATAAGTCACCACTGCCCTTCGGTAACAACAGTCCAAAGTTAAAAACCACCAGCCCTGATTCACAGCTGCTCCATCCCTGAGTAGAGCACAGGAAAGGGGGCAGTGCAAAGGTGGCTCTGCACCACCTTAATGCTCCCTGTATTCTGGGGCTTTGCTTCCTATAGTCCCCTATGAACCACCTTCCTGTCCCAGCCTGCCTCCTCCTCGCCCTCCGACCTCTCCCAGGAGCTGGGAGCAGCGAGTCGGGGCTGCTCTGGCAGCGCTAGCCCAGTGGGGGAATCCCTCTTGCTGAGGGGTATTCCCTGAGGGGTATGTCTGCCCTCTTGAAGGCCCTTTTATTTTGCCGGAGTTGCAGAAAGGGGCTGTAAGTGCAACGGAGAACTGGTTCCAGTGCAGCTGAAGTAGAAAGTAACTGTGTCAAAATGGCACCTTCTCACTCAGTGCAGCGTCTCCTTGTGTGTACCGGAGTCTCGTCTGCTTACGTTCATGGAGATATAAGAGGGCACACTTCCCTGGGGATGCTCCAGGAGGCCTTTCATCTCTTAAGTGGAGCCTGCAACTCCACAGCATCCCCAGATGTGGGCACTACCTTAAGGGGACAGTGAGCCCTTAACAGTATCCAGAATAACTGTACAAAGAGTCAACATTCAGAGCATCAGCACCAGGAGCCGAGCTACTGGGTCAGCACAGTTGCAGAAGCAGGGATGGAGAATGAATGGGGGGCAGTGTGCTTTGCAGGGCTGGGTAAGGAGAAAGAGCCTGATTACAATCAAATAGTAATTGGACTGGAGATAAGAAGTTCAGCCAGTATGGACCAGAGATGGCGGCAGACACTTCACTTGTGGGTTACTGAGGTAGAGTGGGTTATTCCAGTATAAAGGGAGCAGCAGCAGGGACGAAGGGGAGTCCCAGCCTACAATGAGCAATGGGTGGGGGGCCATAGGAAGGGACACTGCTTATGTAACGCAATAGTATCATGTGAAGAGTCCCTGATCTACAAAAGCAGCAACAGAGCAGAGAGGAACAACCGTGCTTGCTGGCTCAGAACATGACCTCGTCCCTGCAAATGGCTTGAACATATTGATTAAAGTCATCATATTTAGCGAAAGAACAAGCATGGAAGAAAATTGGAGCGATTCTGTAGGGTGCCATCCCAGTAGATGGTAGGGATCAATGAGCAGATAATGATGTCTGTAGAGAGGAACGGCATGATTTAGTGACTTATCAGATCAAGATTTATCCCAAGAAACAATAAATCATGTTCACTGAAACATGAAGTCAATCTATGTACAGTATTGTTATATGTATGCTGGGTGCCCTCATGAGATGTATACTGAAATCTCTCCAATACACCAACATCCTGATGAAGGGTTCTGAATCAACGGTGACTTCTCTAGATCCACTAACACGCTCCTGCAATTTGGTAGTTCAGAAACTAAGGATATAGATGATTAGCTAAGAACATAAGAATGGCCCTACTGGGTCAGACCAATGGTCTGCCTTGCCCAGCATCCTGTCTTCCAACAATGGCCAGTGCCAGAGACTTCAGGCAGAAAGAACTGAACAGGGTAATGTATCACGTGATCCACCCTTTGTCAGCCACTCGCAGCTTCTGGCAATTAGAAGTTTAGGGCCATCCAGAGTACGAAGTTGCATCCCTGACCATTTTAGCTAACAGCCATAGATGGAATCATCCTCCACGAGCTTATCTCATTCTTTTTTGAACACTGCTATACTTTTGGCCTTCACAACATCCCCTGGCTATGAATTCCACAGGCTGACTGTGCGTTGTGTGAGTTACTTCCCTTTTTTTTTTGTTTTACTCCTGCTGCCTATTAATTTCATCAGATGACCCCTGGTTCTTGTGTTATGTGAAGGAGTAACACTGCCTTACTTACTTTCTTCACACCCTTCATGATTTTATAGACCTCCATCATATCCCCCCTTTGTTGTTTCTTTTCCAAGCTGAACAGTCCCAGTCTTTTTAATCTCTCCTTGTATGGATGTTATTCCATACCCCTAATCATTTTGGTTGCCCTTCTCTATACTTTTTCAATTCTGATATACCCTTTTCTGAGATGGGGAGATGAGACCGGCATGCAGTATTCAAGGTGTGGGCATGCTATGGCCTTACATAGTGGCACTATGATATTTTCTGTCTTCTTATCTATCTCTTTCCTAATGATTCCCAACATTCTGTTCACTTTTTTGACTGCTGCTGCACAATGGGCAGATGTTTTCAGAGATTGATCCACAATAACGCCAAGATCTTTTTTGAGTGGTAACTTTAGACCGCATCATTTTGCACGTACACTTGGGATTATGTTTTCCAATATTCATTACTTTGCATTTATCAACACTGAATTTCACCTGCCACTTTCTTGTCCAGTCACCCAGTTTTCTGAAATCCCCCCAGTAACTCTTCATGAGGGACAGATTCTGATATCAATTCCATTGGTGTGACTTCAGTGGAGCTTGTATCATTGACATTGGCAATATACATACTCCTGATTCACTCCAACTGAGAGCTGAATTTGGCCTTTAGTTTGTAAGCTGCTTAGAACAGAGACATCAGCTTCTATTTGTCTGTAAACCACCATGCACACTTATGGTAGTATACGAATAATAACGAGATCTGCCTTATCCAATAACTTTCCAGGTTACCAGGTAGGTCAATATTTTGCTGTATATCCTTTAAAATACCCTTTATATTTAAGGTTTGTCTATTTCTTATTAAAAGGAGAGAAGAGGCTGAGCCAAAGCTCACGATCCAGACGCCCCGATCGTCCCAAATGTTCCCATCTAAATCCAGCCTGGGCCCGTTTCTAACCGTTGCCTCACCTGTTGGTTTTAACCATTTGTTAGACCAAGCTTTTCTAAATGCACAGGCCTCACTCTTGCAAACTCTTACTCATGAAAATAGTCCTTACCCAGATGAGTGGCCACTGAACTCCATGGAGCTCCTCACATAAGGACTACTTGCTTGAATGATGGTTTGCAGAATTGTGCCCATAAAGCCCAGTTTGTAAACAGAAAGAACCATCTGGAGAGTCTCCTTGACGACCGAGTTTTTTGTGAATGTTTATTTGTGTACAGTTGGGCAGTTAAAATGGAAAGGCCAGGAATTAGCAGGCTTGGTTAGCATAATGCCGCTGAGCTACAGGTAAGAATACAGCATGCAGCCTGGACCTGAGAAAAGCTGATGTCTGCCTAGTGAAGCACTAACCTGAGGACTGCAACAGTTTAAGTTAGGTCCCTTTTAACCTAATGCAATGTCAATCATTTCCTCATCCTCCGGTGGAATCAAAAACGTGACCTTTCAAAGAACCGCCGCAGTGTAATTTTCATGACTTTTCCCCTCTTTTCTATTGCCTAATAAGCTAAACACAAAAACCAAAACAGGCCGGAGAAGAGGAACGGGGAGCACATGGAGCCTAGAACAGAACATATCACATGTTCACTAAATGTTGTGTAAAGGTGACAGAAAAGTATGACGACTAACATTTTAAAGACACACCGGTATGTGCCCTGGGGTAAGGCAGCTGCCAAAGACAATATAATTGTTAGTTTTATTATTGAACAGCATACCAGACAGGCTAAAATAATGATCAAGTCATTTTCCACTGAGCCAGAGAGCATAAGTTGACTGATTCCCGTGTATATGTGTACATATACATATATGTATTCCATTCCAATATACATGTATGGAACACACATATATGGAATACATATACGTTCCATACATGTATATTTCATAAATGTTTCTTTTGTTGTAGTGATCTGGACTCAAGATTTGAAAGAGATGAATGGAAAATTAACAGGAATAACATCAACACAATTCAACTCCAAATTCCAAAACCCTATGAGCAAGATCCCACCTCCCACCTCCTCTACACACTTTGTCTCGGCTACATCAGGCTTTCATAACCCTCTTTTGATACCGGTGTTTACAACACTCCTCAAAATTCTCCTGCAGGGCCCTAGAGCAGCTGAGAGATGTGTGCTCCATTCATTTGTTGACTGGAAAAGAAAGAAATGTGAAAAGACATAAAGATTCCAGTTCTGGAGACCCTGAATTTAGGGGAAGTTTGGGTTGGGTCTAAATCCACAGTATGCTCCTGGCCTCTTCTATGACAGAGCACACCAAAATCCTGGATTGACGCATTCTCTCATACACCCTGAAAACTGTGAAACAAATTTGGATCCAAATATTGTGGCTGAGGCCTATCTCAAACAAATGAAGCATATCTGTATTTGTAATGGCTGTTTACTTATTGCAAACATACTCCCAAACCAGGTTCTCAGACACTGCATTTGGGGACAGCATTATAAAAAGCCCCATGGCAGACAGAATCAGCCATTCTTGTTTACAGTATGTTGCTTCCAAAACTTGATTTAATTAGCAAAATACTGAGTTGTGGGTTTTTTTTAACTTACTGAGTGGTTTGAGACTTTGGACCTGTTTAGTATGGGCTCTGAAGGCTCAAATCTGTACACTTACTGGTATTTTTTTCTCCATGGCACAGACATACTAGCTTGCTATTGCAGGGTGTCACCCACACCAGAATAACATAACCCAGTATATTCTAAAGCCAGACAAACAGGCAATACAGTCATTCCTGGAATGGGAGGCAGGGAAGAGAAAACACAAAGACAAGCCACTCCCTGAAGCAGACAGGACTAGGATTCATGCAGGTAATGCAGCCAAGTAATACACCCCAATGCAAAATCTACGGTTCAAACACTGATCTCACTGCAGCACATCTATGACAATAAGTTGCGTACTGGGGTTTTGCTATCTGAAGTGTGCCTGTCACGATCAAGGTTCCTCCAATCCCCTTAAACAGATACAATTACCTCTGTGCACCAGCTCTGACCAACCAGTTTAGAATCTAGGAGGGAAATGTGCCAGTTATGATGACAAAGTCTGATGGAAATTTAACTGAGATCGAAGTAGCCTATCCACATATTCCTAAACATATGAAAGTGCATCTATTGTGGACTCAATTAAAAACCTGGCCCCTGCCAAAGCCTGCTATTCCTTCTCTAGCGAGTCCACTTTCCAGCAGGATTCAAAGGGATGAAAAATGACTACTCAGTAAAACAAGTACAGAATATGCTGATGCAAAGGGGTGAATTTGGCCCATTCTTGCCATTTAAAGCTCTTAATGCATTTTGACTCTGCTTTTTGGCTCTACGAGTCTAAAAGACATTAGTGTGCACTAAGGAAGTTGCAAGGACACTGGGCCAACTTCTGTACAACACCCCCCCCCCCCCCGACAGCACTGCTTGTGGATAACTCACTCGTTCCTGAGCTGCTTCCCTTCTATTGGGCCCATTAAAATCAATGGACAGACTGACATTGGGAGTTGGACTGGGCCCTTGGTTAGAAACGTGGAGAGCTTGTTAATGCAGTGTGCTGGTAACAGTCCGTTCCCGTGTTCAGCCACCAATGGGCAAGCTGTCACTGGTCCTTTCCACAATGGATTTAGCTCCTAGATTTTCATCATTACTGGACCGTGATTTAAGGGCATGCATCTGAAAGAAGGAACCATTCCTCCCTGCCCCCATTACGATCAGTCCTTTAGATGGGAAACTTGAAATCTGGCTCCCAGACAACACTTCTCTCTCTTTTCCACTAAGAAAAACAGGGAACGACCCATAACCCAGCAAAGACAGATGTTTCAAACTGGCTACTGAGGGCAACCAAAGGAAAGTTGTTTCCCAAAGGTGTAAAAACACATCCAGCCTGTCAGAACAATCTTAACTGTCGAAACCACAGATATCTAAGATTTATTGTACACGTCCTCTTAGGATGATAGGGAAAAGGAGAAAAGGTTTCCTATGGCTCTGTTTTGTCATCTACACATGCAGTTACCTTTATTAGCTATGTGCCGGAATGGCGGTGGAATACTGCACATGAAAAGCCTGCTAGCATGCATGGCATGTCCAAAATCTATCCCTTAGGTCCTTCCAGAGCTATATATATATATACACACACACACAGAGACACATAAGTAGTTACTATGCCTGTACAGTAACCAGTTTCACAGGTCTCAGGTCCGAGCAAGAATGAAAACTGGAAAATTCTTTCCAAATTCATAGGACTTAACATCTGGATATTTCTGAGTTAGTTTCCAAAGAGGGATTCTTGGATTTGATCTTAATTTCTGGAATTTGTGTTTACAATAGTTGCAATTGCTAAGCTGATTGTAGGAGCCTTGGGAGTGGATCCTTCGGTCTGGTAGGTCTGAAAAGCACCTTCCTCAGCACCATTGTCAAAGCAAGAAAACACAAGTGTAATGGCTGATGAAGGAGCCAGAGAAGCAAAGGAGGAAGATAAGAGTTTTCCATTCGTGGTGGTTGGTCTGCCACTGAGCATCCATGGATTGTCTTCCCCATTTCCACTTAACTTACACACCTACTGTTTCTGGAGCTCTTAGGGGGACACAATACAGGAGCAACCCTCTTTCACCATTTTTTGCCCAGTGTGTGGTTTGGGATCAGGATCCAGCATTCAGCCCTCTCCGGAGACGTTCCATTGAAATGCTACTCCCTGGAAGGGTTGTGAAATGTATTTGTGACTCAGAATTTGAGGTTTTCACAGTTCATTGTGAATTTGAGAAGATGGGCCGATTCTGAGACTTTTATTGCTCAAAACAGCAACATTTTCAAATGAGAATTTGCTCATTTTTCATGCAAAATTGGCCTTGTTTTGGAGCAAAAACCTCAAAATTTTGAAAATGAGGCTGAGTGATCATCAATTTCCATGCTGAAACTCAGAGAAAATGCATATTTTTGTATGCTTCCATGTGAAACTGAACGTTTTCTGGAAAATTTTGTCTAAGACGATATCTGGGTTACAAGGTGCAATGGAATGAAATTGTCTCTCTTTTTCCTTGAGATCACTTGCTAATCTGCTCATCATTATTCAATGTCACTCTTTTCATATCCAAAGAGACCTAGAAATGTTTCTACTAGTAAAAAAAAACCCACGCAAGTGTGCAAACCAAGTCTGGTACACAGGAGGTGCAAGTGGCCACAAGCAAATGAAAATAGTGTTTGCAAGTAAAGGAGTGATAAAGTGGCAGAGGAAAAACTAAGATGAAGACAAACTTTGTGTAGAATTAATATGCCTTCCCCTCAGTCTCTACATACGATAGCCAAACACATACCAGGATAGCAGCAGCAGCTCTGTAAATTTTCATGCAGATGAGACATCAATGGCAAGTGATGCAGAAAACTTTGCATTGAAATCCTACAGGTTTGTGATTTTCCTGAAGCAGGAATGGAAAATGACACTTGGCCTATGAGGTCTAGGCATTGCTATCCTCAGTGTCAATAAAAAGCACTGCCTAACCAAGGGAACAGGGACAGGTGCAAGGCCCAATGGCACTTCACATTCATTCCTCTGCCTACCGTGGTGTGAGATCTCACATCAGTCTGCTTACCACTAGCCTTTCTGCACACTTTATTTCCAGCAAGATTTCAGCAGCCCGTACTTCACAACTTACCAGAAGTAAGAGGCAAATGCTTTCTGCCACTGATGAGCTACATTTCAGGTGTTCAGACAGGATAGCTTTCAAGCAGTGTACAAAAAATGGCATTGTACCTTCTTGGAGATACCAGCTGCTCAAACCATGTCAGAACTCATGCCGGGGAATGGAAGGAACATTGGGCCTGATTCACTGTTATAGTTGGGTTGCTTTATACCACACTGATCTAAACCAAAACCAAACAGATCTAAAATTGGCTACTGGAGGATTAACAGGGATGTAGTAGCTTCTACCTCACCCCTCCTTTCCAGCTACAAGCTTCAAAGGGAATTTTACTGAGTAAGGCTTGTAGGGTTCCCAAATTATTTACTAATTGATATCAGTTAAGCAGGAAAGAGGGACAGAAATCCTAACTTGAATGAGTTTCACTATTCTAAGTGAGTTCTGAAAAGACATCCCATGCATAGAATAGATCAATGAGGTCCAACAGACCAAACCAGAAAGCCAGACCATCTGCTTAGTGTCTGCAAGTGGTTTGTGGTAAAGACAACTACTGTTAAGTCCAAATCTTTCACCGCTAGTAATTCTTTTAGTGAAATAAAGACTTTGACAATATTCCTTTATTGTCAGTGCCTTTATGGATGACTGAACTGGACTGGGAATGACTCTAAATTCTACTTAAACAATTAAATTGTTTAAAATTACTGACCTAGTTCATTCAGATAGCTGTACGGTCGCCGGTCTGCAGTGTCTCTGTCAAGGACTTTGTTACTGAGCTGTTCAAAAAGCATGACAATGGGTTAACACTGAAACAAACAACCCCACCACTCAAGATCTTGACCCAACTATACCAGAACCCAAAATGGTAGGTGAATATTACTTCTGCTTCACTAACTCAGTTCTTGATATATATAATTTGAAAGGTTTTAGCTACCATATGGGAAAAATCACAAAGGAAGGACACTTCACTAAGCAATGTACACAAGCATGCTGCTAAAATACATGACTTCCTAGGGCAACCATTAATTATGAATCCAATGTTTGTGCAAATAGAGACATATACTGGCAGCTTCAAAGCAAATGATGAAGATGACTATAGCAAAAAACAAAACAAAAAAACCCTACATAAGCATGCAGGCATGAGCTGTTTGGAATAAGGGGGATTTAATTATGCATTGATATATTTAGTTAACAGATATAACAGGTACAAGATTTCTCACAATTCAAGGAAAATAACATCAAGAAGAACAAGGCATGAAGCCACAGGCAGATCTGCCAACACAATCAGAAGTGAGTCCAGGGTTTCCAGCCATACGCCACTGCTGGAAAGTTTTATCTTGGAGACTGGCATCTGGGTCATGCCATGTGCCAAGGCTGCACTAGCAGCTGGCCTCTGCGCTAGAGCAGACAGAGACAGTTGAAAAGGAAACCAGCCCATGTTGCCAGCGACAGAAAACAGCAGTGTCCGGTGAAGGCTGCTATTGCATTAAGCGTGTTACCATATGCTCTTGCGTTTGCTGCCATTTCTAGAATGGATGTCAAGATAAACCTAACCTGAGCCAGAGTAGCATTTAGCCACAAGCCTGGTCTAGAGGGCAGCGCTGGAGAAATCAGTATCTATCTGAGGCATGACTTCCCTAGTTTGCTGTGCTAGGGTGGGCACCTTGCACCAACTACTGGGCTATTGCACAATGCTCCCCTTATATGTTGACCTACGCAGAAAGATTATGACTCCATCCTCCCACTGGAAGGAGCAGAAGGAAAGAGTCCGTACGACCCATATGCTGTATGCTTAAGGCTAACAGGTTACTCAACAAATGCATATAAAGTGGCACTTTAATTGTACAATTAAATACAAGAATACTATTCCTAGTGTTGAACAAAACTTCACGTGGTACTGGTGAGTGCTCCTAGTGTCATTGTGAGACTGGAACTGTGAAAAGCTAATTCACGCTGAGTGTGATTCTCATGTGTTCGTACCACCAGAATTTCACTTTGTTCTGGGTTTGAATGGATCCAAGCCTCCATGTGAATTCCAACTGAAACCACCAAACTTCACCTGGTCTCAGCACAAAGATGCCCAGTCAGAGTTCTAATGTGAACGCATGAACTGGATTTGCCTGAAGGGCTCAGGGAATTTTCCTAAATCATGGCTGAGTTGGAGTTAGTACCAACACATGGAATCGGACAAGATCCTTAGGGGTGGGGACTGTTATTAGCGTTGCACGCAGCTCTGTATTGATGTTCTCTTTTAGGGAGTGCAAGGGATGCATTTGTATTTGTACTGGTGAGACTTAGTTTCGTGCAATGAAATGTGTAGGATTATGGCAGGGGCTGTGGGCACGGTAGGAAAAAAGCCAGGAACATGGGAATCACAAACCCTGGAGCCATTGAAAGCTTGTGGTAGAGGACAAGGTCGATATGCATTGCCCCAGTGGGAGCTGCAGGAAGCAATCTGGCCGCAATATGCACCATGCTCCCCAGAACTCAGGGAGGCATGGCCCCTCTGCCACCTTTTGGAAGTGTACTGCCAGGCACTTCCTTCTCAGTTAGCGGCTGGGGAGCAGGGCAATTGGCTCATCCCATTTAGGTGCCTCAACTGTAGGGTCTTTGTGCTCGGGTGGGTCCAAGTCCTGCAGCCAACACACCGGGGCACAAGCTGGGGTGGCGGCTCCTAATGCCATCTCCCTTTTCTCCTGCACCAGAGCAGGGCTGGACACTCTTACATTTAGTTTTTCCCAGAGTTTAGTTGAAGGGAAGACTTGTAATAACCATGGGCCAAATCATGCAGTTCTTACTCCCCCACACTCACTTCTAATTGTTTGGAGGAGTCCCATGTGTTTCATAGATGGGAGTACCAATGTATATTGGGACACACACATAGGAAACCTACGGAATCATAGACGTGCAGGACTGGGAGAAACCTCAAGAGGTCATTTAGTCCAGTCCCCTGTGCTCAATGGTGGACAAAGTAATAACTAGACCAGGGGTCTCAAACATGCGGCCCGGGGGCCACATGCGGCCCGCAAAGCCCTTCCCTGCGGCCCGCCAAGCTTCCTGGCCCCCCCCCCCCCCCCCGGCCCCCCCATAGCAGTTTGCAGGACGGAGGGGCCAGAAGTGGAGGCTTCTCTGCTGCCTGGCTGGGCCGCGTGTGTTTCTAGCTCTGGACTTCCTAGATTGCTCTTGCTTTGTTTGCCAAACAGCTGTTGGTGGTGCCTAGTGCTTTCCAGGAGGGAATGGGGAGCTGCGTGCTCAGAGGAGGAGGTGGGGCAGGGGTGGGACCTCTTGGAAGGGGTGGAGTGGGGGCGGAGCCGGGGCAGCGAGGGTGTGTGTGTGTGTCAGTGGTGCGGCCCTCGAGCCAGTGCACTAGTCCTCATGCGGCCCTCGTGGTCATTTGAGTTTGAGACCCCTGAACTAGACCATCCCTGAGAGGTGGGTGTCTAACCTGTTCTTAAAAACCTTCGGCAATGGAGATTGCACAACCTCCCTCGGCAATCTGTTCCAGTGCTAAACCACCCTGACCGTTAGGAAGTTTTTCCTAATGTCCAACCTCAATCTCCCTTGCTGCAATTTAAGCTCATTGCTTCTTGTCCTGTCCTCCGAGGTTAAAGAGAACAATTTTTCACCCTCCTCCTTGTAACAACCTTTTACATACTTGAAAACTGTTAGCATGTCCCTCCTCAGTCGTTTCTTCTACAGCCTAAACAAACCTCAATTTTTTGATCTTTCCTCATAGGCCATGTTTTCTAGAACTTTAATCTTTCTCCAATTTATCCACATCTTTCCGGACAGGTGGTGCCCAGAACTGGACATAATATTCCAGTTGAGGCCTAATCAACATGGAGTACATTGGAAAAAATTATTTCTTGTATCTTGCTTACAACACTCCTGCTAATCCATCCCAGAATGCTGTTCGCTTCTTTTGCAATAATGTTACACTGTTGACTTATATTTAGCTCAGTACTTCTTCCTAGGCAGGAATGTGCACTCAATGTACAAAATACAAGAGAGGATATCTACATGTACACATGTAAACCTATAAGTACTGTGGTTCTCTAACGGCTTTCTGAAACAGTTTAGCTGAAAATAAACATGCAGACATGTTACACTGAATCCCCATATCTGGAGTTATGAAGTGGGATACTGTGTACACAAATGGATACTTGGGCCAACAGATGTTGGTTTGCACATCAAAATAAGGGTTCAGGCCATAACAGGTATGGGTATCAAACACACAGACAATTTGGACTAATGCTAGAACATTTGATTTGCAGGAAAAGAATATCCAAGTTGATTTTCCTCCTAATCTCTGTGAACGATGTGCTTTAGTTCTACCCCCACTATTAATCCAGGGTAGTCCTATGATCTGTGCTAGGCACAGGGTCAGACTAGAGCAGTGGTTCTCAAACGTTTTGTAGTGGTGACCCCTTTCCCACACCGGGCCTCTAAGCGCGACCCCCCATAGGGGTCAGGCGGGGGGGGGGGGTGCCTGCAGCCCACTGTGGCAGGGGCTGGGATGGTGGGATTCCAGCAACCCCCTGAGGCCAGTGGGGGGGTTCCAGCAGCCCCACAGAGGTGCCAGCAGCCCACCGCGGCAGGGGCCGGGCTCACGGGGGCACCGGAAGCCCACCTCTGCAGGGGCCGGGGCGGGCACGTGGCAGTGCCGGCAGCCCGCCGCAGCAGGAGCCAGGGCCCGGACTGGGCTCGCGGGGCCGCCAGCAGCCTGCCGCGGTGGGAGCCACAGCCGGGACCAGCCTTACGGAGGTGCCAGCAGCCTGCCGCGGCAGGGGCATGGTCTGCCTGCAGCAGCAGGGGCCGGACGCCAGCAGCCCGCGGCAGCGGCATTGTTCGGGGCCGGTTGCTGGCAGCAGGGGCTTGCGACCCCCACAGAACTGGCTCGCGACCCCCAGAGGGGTCCCAACCCCCACTTTGAGAACCAATGGACTAGAGGATCACAATGATCTCTTCTGGCCTTAAAGCCTAAAACTCTATTAATCTAACATCAGATAGGACAGAGCAACAGTAGCAATGTCTGTTGCTTTATTCTTTTCCTGCACATTTTTGGTTTTGCTCAGCCAGTAAAGCTAAAATGTGTTATCAACCCATTAGTCATCTCCCCGCCAGCCGCTCAGGCTCTCTTCTCATTCCCTCATCCCCAAAAGCTAGACAGAAGCAGAGACAAAGATGATAAACCTTCTGGTTGCGTGTGACATTGCTAATCACACTCATTCTGCCTGAGAACAGTGACTGGTGATTGTACATGCTTGCACCTGGGCTGGCTCCTCTGAATCTGGACTGCACTAATAGACAAGAGAGGAGTCATTCGGTTTTTATTCAGCATTTCCCTTGTCTCTCTTTAAACCAAGGAAAGCATTGATGGAGATGATCAGATGCCATGTGCAGAGATGGCACAGTCATAACAAACACAGACAAGTTGCAATCAATCACTAAAAAGCAGATAACTTTGCAACTAGGCGTGGAAGGATTAGATTTGTCTCGGTAAATGTCAGTTTCACTGGACACGTGAGCCGATGAAAAAATATTCCCACAGATCATAATTGAAATGTAGAGAGGCAAAGTACGAAAAATGCTGCTCAAGGACTTAGTAGAGTTTGAATTAAAGATATGCAGTTTGGGCCACATCCTTGCAGGGTGTAAACATGCTCAGTTTCAATGGCTATTTGTACCAGCTAAACCGGTGGCTCCTTTGCTTTGTTCTGAGGTTTTGCACTGAGTAACGAATGGTGATGTCTAATCCAGCTGCACCATTTGGGTCACATTTGTTAAAGTCTCAGAGTTTCATTAAAATCTTTGTTTTCTCAGGATTTTTGAATAGGTCTGGCAGAATTAGATTTTTTTAAAAGAAATTCTCTAGGTAATATCCATGTTCGTTTTTAAATTCTTTACATTTTTATTGATTTAAATTTTCACAGTTTCAGGAAATCGGGGGCGGTTCAGACAATAACTGTTTAATGACAATAGACACTGAGAGTCAAAAGATAAAAGCTTTATCAAACTGTTAAAATATAATTTGTCAATATCACATGTTAAAATATGTAAAGTAAACAAAATCAAACCCTACGTTCTCAAGCTGCATTTTTCTTACTTTGCCTATTGGTAAATTTCGATTATCATCAATGAAAATACTTTTGGTGGGTTAGTCTGTGTGTGTACAGTGATTGATGTTTACTGGCATTCACTGATAAAAATCTAATCCTTCCAAGCCAATTCAAACTCAGTCCACTGAACGAAAACAGGACATGAAGAGTTTTGGACCAGAATTGATTTAAAAAACCTGGACCAAGATTTGTCCTCTCCTCTTACTCCTCCACCCAGGTTGTCCCACTGCCCTCTAACAAGGAAATCTTAGAACAGCTCCAGCTCAGTGCTTCAAAGGCCTGCTGCCTCTTATTGAGCACAGGGATGGTTATAAATCCAACTTTCTCTGATCTAGGCACACTCAGCACCCCAGGGAATTCCTGTCATTTTCTTCTCGCACTTTTCGGTGCTCTGTCCCTGGGACCATTGTGACCCCAGCTCGCACTGTAAATAGACATGTACTCCGAGTACAAAGTGTGCACATTTCACTGCAGAGAGCGGGGATGGCATCAGGCAATCTGATTAGGAAACGAAAACCGTTAAGGGTGCCATTAGGAGATTCATTTGCTCTTTTGTCTTACTTGTGTAGAAAACTGCATGAAGAAGGAGCATATTTGGAAGCCAGTCTAGCTAATACAATGCTGCAGCACATCCTCATGAATAAGTAAGACAGTGGGGAGTCTACAAGAAAAGCCAGGCCATATATTTTGATAAGTGTTCTAAAAAAAATATAAGATCCATTGTTTTTCCATTAAAACACCGTGGCAACCTTTTAATTGAATGATTGACAGAGGGCAGTAAAGGGAAAGAAACGGCCTCCAGTCTGCTCTAAAACATTCTCTGGGTTTTCTTCCCTTCCAGCAGCTGAATATTTTAAGAGGTGAGGTGACAAACTGGCACTGCAGGCTGGGAAACCAAGCTAGGTACTTGCTTTGACCTTTTCAGAATTCATTGCAATTATTTCAGAAGGATTAGCTGTGAAGGCTCACGCTCATGGAGCTGAACCTCAGTTCTGATGACTATTAGCGTTTGCACTTTCAACCTGGGGAGCAAAAGCGTATAATGTGGAGGAGGGACATCTACATGCAAAAAATAATGCATAATTAGCAAAAAAAACCAGTCAATCTATTGAAAAGGCAGTTCCATTATTTACATATCTGCCTTTACTTTTCCTAGTGACATCTGTGGAGCCAAATTCTCTATTATATTGGAATGAGCTTTTCTTTTAGTATTCAGGAGGGAGGATGTGTGGAAGCACTCTGCATATCCTTGACAGTAGTAGAACTCTTTTTTCCCCTTAATATTGCCCTGGTGGATTTCTGGTTAGAAGGGCTACATTTGGATCAGAATGACACGGACCACAGTGTACCATCACTTTTTGAGCAGCCGTCCCCAAACTAAATCAATTACAACTTTCCCCTAAAATAATGGCCTGCTTGGTTCCACAGGACGAGTTATTCTCACCACTGAACAGCATCTAAATGTCATGCCAGGGTGTCACATTCGGAACCCTTTAATCACAGTGAGCAGTACCTTGGACTGTGAACAGGTCCAACTGAAGTCCATGGGAACGTGATGAGTAAGATGTAAGGGTGTTCTACTCGACCTGAAAGAACCCCTAATGAGCAGCAGTGAGTATCAGCAGAGCTGCTGCTCATCCCTCAGAATAGCACAACGTTCACCAAGGGGCTAGATAACTTTTTGAAACTTCTCTTTATGTCTGGCTATTCTGCCCGGGGATTCAACAACTAACAGTGAAGTTATATGGACTACTGAATTTATGCCTCATTCATTTACTTTTGTTTTATTAAGAAGTGGAGATTTAAATTTAAATAATTGCCCGGACCGCTATTCGCTGGCTGGTTTTTCCATGAAGTAAGCTCAGATTGCTAAAACGCTGAGGTCTACTGTCCCCATTTTGAAGACACTCAGCTCTAATTACCATGCACAGAGATCATGCAGGTACACATACGGGACAGCAGACCTTTTTTGTGTAATTTAGGCTGAAGCATTAGGATTCTTCATTATCAGAATGTTAAACTCAGGCTAGGAGAAAGCAGCAGTCAAAAAGCACTACTTTGGTATATTTCCTTGAACTGATAAGAACATTGCTACAGTAGGGTGTGATAATATCTACCTTACTGGAGCTGTTTCCATCCAGATTATTGGTAAAGAAGCGTGAAGTCACACCACATGACAGAGTATGGTAGCTTGGATTGGAAAAACAATGTACACTGCCGCTACCTTGAGATACATCTGGGAAGAAAACAAGTCATCACAAAATACTTTGGAAGCCATAAAGATACTTTGGAAGTTGCAAATGGGTAATACACTTTAGGGAAGATCAGGTTCCAGAAACTGAGAAGCATACACTAGTAGATAGATCATTAATTTCCAGATCAGTTAAATTATCTTGTATTGGCCTAAGGATGGTGTGGAGTTCTTTACTATTAACATACAAACAATTACAAAATCAGCCACAAAAGCAGAATATTTAAGGAACATGTAGCTTTATATTTTTGAAGATCATCCATAAAAAAAAAAAAACAACGATTTTTGGGTAGACAATCTGCATTATATTTTAAAGATGAAATGCAAAACTTGGAGAATGGCAAGTCTAATGCACACTTTTTTCTATAAACCATCTAACAGGCAGTTAACAAAAATAATATTTATTTATGAAACATCTATTACAATAAGCATATAATATTAGAAAGAAAGGTCCCATAAATGTCTGTACCAATGGGTTAAACATATTTTCTATAACGGTCTTTGATCAAGGGCTTAAAAGAAGGAGTTCTGTGCCACTGAAATGCAAACATCAGTAATTGTATTGGTGAGTTAAAGGCACATTTCTGTATTTCTTTTGTTAATTAAGAACAAACGTTTTCATTTACAAGATATTTTACCAAGAGTAGCATGGTATCTATATTGGCAGTTCTCCTATAAACAACAATCCAGATTCCCCCCTCCCCCCTCCCGTTTAACAATAAATTATCAAAATGTGTCTTTGAATAGCAAAGGAAAGGATGATAGGTTAGAAAGGTTAAAAAAGAAACAGCATAACAGGCAAAGCCCTGAAAAGAGCAAACAGATTAGTTGTACACATGTGCGTATTCACGTGAACATGTACTTTGCTTTGCTGACATCTTGTGGAGATCTAGTTTGCAAAGTATTCAGTTGTTAAATAAATGTTTTCATCTGTACTGTGCACATAACAGAAGTGCTAGGGCAGAATATAGAGCCAAGAGGCCACACATGAACCTCCACCTTTGACCAGGCAGACTTATTGCTGGATCACCCAGAGCAATTTAGTGAACAGCTGATGGCAGCAAATATACGTTGACTGCAATACAGAACTCAATTCTTGCATTAACTGTGATACAACCTTTTAGTTTCAGGTGTTTTTGTGAACTTATTGCCAACAAAGTACATCATACCAGAGTACTGTGATTCCAGGTCTGAAGGATTAAAGTTGGTGTACTGTATTGTGGTGACATCTTCTTACACGATGTTTTGTTTACAGGTCTTTGTATTTAACCTCCTTCAGCTGGGATTTGTGCATTTGTCTTTAACCACAGCACCCCCAATAACTAAATCATTTTCTCTAAGAACTCAGCTACAACAGTATGAGGGGCTATATAAGTATCGAAATATGTAGACAGACAGACCCAGAGTGAATATACAGTCTGGACAATGCTGCACATTGCAGGGGACAGGGAGACTGGATGGCCTGTCAGAACTTTGCCATCTCTTAGAACTAGAATTCTGTGACATTTACAATCGAATTTAACAAGACACCGCCACCGCTGTGCGACTGCAAACGAGAACTGCAACTAGAACACAAACGTGGTAGCTATTATGTGCTCATCAGAAATCCGGCAGTTCACACAGACTTGAACCTGCTTTATGGAGAGACTGAATGTTCCCCAGGATACTTGGGTTTCCCCCCGCCCCCCCCCCCATCTTCTTAAAGACAGGGGATCTTTAGCTTTCACCGAGACAGCCCCTAAAAAGATCAGATGGGGCAGTACCCTGAGAGCCTCACTGAAGTATGTGTCATTATTGTGTATGTCCCAGTTAAGACTTGAATCTCCCGGCCTAGAGGTGAACACAACCAGCTGAGCCATACTGATATGTAACCTCACTCTCATCTGTGATGCCCCCTTTCACATCTGAGAAGAACCCGTCGCTAAAAGCAGCTAAAAAAAGTGTTACCAGGCTGCCCTAATGCCAAACTCAGTGCTGGATGAAGGAGTCTGTATTCACCGTGCGATACAGACACGATTTGTAAGGTAGTAAGAGCACTGTTCTTGTGACCCCCAATGAAAAGGGTTGGCAGACCTTGCTCAGTTACAGGTTCCTGAGCAAGAACAATTCTATTGTCAAAAAATCATACAAGGAAAAATTCAAAAATACCCAAACCCAAACCTAACCCCCCCCCCCCCCGACAGGATGAGATGGACTTGGAAGAACTAAAGTAATTATTATGCAGGGTCCCTCTAGGGAAGCCTAAACAATGGTGCCGAGCCCCAGTATCTGCTACTTGGAACACAGGTGGCATGTCAGCCTGTAACTGGGCCACCCTGGAACAGGACACGACTGTTACGTGTACAAGGATTTATTTTCTATCCTTGCTGCAGCTCCTGAAGGTGTCCCAGACGCTGCAGCATTTGGAAGATGTAGAGTCCATATATTTGTGCAACAGCCTGGAAGTCACCTATCCCAATGACCTTTTCCAGCTGCATGTGCAGCTGTTCGAGCACTAGGCCAGCAGGTACAGGTGACGAGGGCATAACGAGTCCTGGGATGGAAAGTCGGGGGGAGATGGAGAATGTGGTCTCAAGAGATTCAGCAGCCTGTGAAAGCAAGGCCTCCTGGGATAGTTTTGGACTACTCGGTCTATGTGGCACGGGCAGAGGAGTTGTCTGCTAGGTGCAACTTGCAGGGGTGAGAGGGGCAGTATCCACTCCCAGCACAAGCAGATCTTTTGACCTGATGAAGAACATACGAGTGGGAGGCCGTTGGGTTCCGGTGCAATTCTCACCCCCTTGTCTGGTTGGACCAGCTCAGCTCAGCAATTCAAAACTACAGCAATATTCCTCTGTTTTCCAATGCGCCTCTTGCACATACCGGGCACCATTCATTATAAAACCAAACAAATATATTAGGTTGATTAAGCCTTGTAAAGAAATTCAAACCAACCTGAAAGAAAATGAATGGCCGAGAGGATCAGAACGTTCCTCTCCACTTAGGGGAGGGTTGGCTGGCTTTGACTTCATACCTATTGACCGTCAGCGCCACTGTTGCAACACTTGTCTTATTGGGGGTCACAGCCTGGCTCTTCCCAGCCTGTTGAAGTGGCAAATGGCATGCCAAACTGTGCTGGTTTCTGGCCTGATGGTCAGAGGAGCCCTCTTTGGCAACTGTCCCACACTACATTCTACACAAATAGGCAACTCCATCAGAGAAATGTGTCCATCATGACTAAAATCCAACAAGACAGGGAGAGGGGACCTCGTAGCTACCAGGTGAGGAGGGCTAGGTAGAGCAGATAAGAGCTCAGACGGAGTGCATAAGAAGCCAAAGTCTGAGATGTTACATCTCACCTCATCTTTGGGGGTTAGACTAGATGACCTTTGTGGTCCCTTCTAACTCTATGATTCTAGAGTTAGAGTCCTGCACATGCCATCAGAACCAAAGTCTTGATACCTTTGTATAACCCAGCACCTGAACACATCCAAGTTGTGAGCGAGTCTGACCAGCTCAGACTTTGTTGGACACGGACAGGCCTCCTTCCATGTCCTTCATAGACAGTGATGTCCACAAACTGGCAGCAATTCACATCCAAAAGAATTCCTTTCACACAGGGCATGATTTCTCCATGTAGCTATGGTGGCTACCGCAAGTCAGACACAGCAATAAGTAGCAGGACTCCGAGGGCAATGCAGGAGTGGTGAAAACACACGCGCTACGTCTATCTCTACCAGTTCTTGAAGCCTGTGTTCACCTCAAGAGCAAGAGCTCCAGCCTCTCAGCCATTTAAGGGACAAACCACAGCTAGAGGGCTAAAGCTTATAGGGAACTCTCTGCAGGGGGCAGGATACAACCTCCCAGAGAATTCAACACGGAGCACCCTACTCTAATACTAGTGAAGGAAGAACTGAGAGGAGGAAAAGGTCACTAAAGAAAAGGTAAATTTCTCCAAAACTTAGCTAAGCCCTCAAGAAGAGCTTCCTCCAACTACCGAAGATAAAGAAAACAAATGAACAGGACTGCCCAGCTACTATTAAAGCTCCCTGTACACCATCGCAAGAGCTTGGTTTTTCTCTCCCCCATCTTCATTAGCTGGTAAGAGGATGGCAGACAGGGGCTGCGGAGAAGAAGAAGACACCAAATGGGAGGGGGTAAATCTTCCCTCCCAAAACAGAAGATGACACTGTCAGATAAAATCCCACAATTAACACAGTCCTCCTGTTCCTCACTTTAGTAACCTGGATCCTGCAGCTCCTCGCAGGGGAAACTCCTATTGACTTCAATGGGGAATGCAGTCCATGTAAAGGCTGCAGGACTGGGCCCTTTATATTAAACACTGCACACATCATGCCATGGTACCTGTAGTTATTTTTTCATATGCTAGCTAGTTGCTATCAAGCTGTGTGTTAGGCATGCTCTGCAATCCCTTAGTGAGTGTAGAAGCGCACAGCATGTGGAGGAAGAATATAGGTACAATTGTTCCTGAAGCAAAGTGCTGCACATTGTACACAACAAACTCATTTTTTCCCACCGAGAGTAATGTGAATCCCCATTTGATTAACATAAAAAGACCCTTACCAGAAAGTGAATAATCGGTATTAGTCATCCTCATGGCTGGAGTGTAAGATACACTTGGCATGTCGTGCCCCTTCTCCTTCTGTTTCCGTCGATACCACACGAACAGTGCCAGCAAAACCATAATAATTAGAAGGAGAATAATAATTCCAATGATTGCTCCCACTGAGTGCCTCTCTGATCCGAGAGCGGGGCTAATTTTAGTATAGGGATTTAATTCTTCCATCATAAGAGCCGCTGTTAAAAATAATTCAAAACACACTGTAAATTGAATAGCACAAATCAGATTTCAAGGTTTATTTTTTAAGAAAGTACTTTCAAAATTTTTTTAAAGCACACAGAATTTCATCATACCTTGGTCGCACCTGATTCCTTTGAAGCCTGGACTACAGTAGCATGTACCAGTGACATGATCACATGTAGCATTATTCATGCACTCACAGAGCTGTTTGCAACCATAACCAAATGATCCAGGTGGACACTCTGTAAATTCAAATACAAGGATTGGAGAGAACCTTATTACTTTGATCAAGAAAGGGGGAATCTGAGCTTGACATTCATGGGGCCAGGAGTTCATCCACAGCGTTCAGATTAATATTTTTATCCAGAAGGTGAATATTCTTCATTTATTGTTCTCTTGTACAACCCTGCCGGTCTGTATCCACCCATTGTCTCTGGTCTTATATTTAAGATTGTAAGCTCTTTGGGGTGGGGTCTGTCTTTTTGTTCTGTGTTTGTACACTGCACGCTGGGGTCCTGGAGCATGACTGGGACTCTTGGGGGGGCTATGGTAACACAAATGAACAACAATAATAGCCTGGTGTGACAGTCAGTGGGTTTCAATTTTCCTTCTGGAATAGTCTGATAGGACTTTATGGGAACAAAATCGATAGGGAGATTTTTTCATTTCTGTAGAACTCTGACAATTGTGTTAAATGCCAACAGAATTGAATAGCGAATGAGGTCCATTCTACAGAATTTCAGAAGATGTTTAAAAATTCTAGACGGCGGTTATAATTCTCCATTCAATTCTGTAGAACTTGTCCAGAAGAGTTGCAAATGTGATTTTTAATTTATATTGATAAGAACCCAATAGATTTCGACCACATACATTCATAACTACCTCCACTAATACCAAAAGATAGAATAGTGCAGACGGAATTACAAAACTGAGCATCTGAATGGTTTGGTTTGCTCTGCTTATATGATATTAGACTTCCTGTATTTCAATCACAGACAAAATGATTGAATGTCTAACTGAGAAATTTATTCATACAATTACCATGATGGCCTATTACAATAAATCTGTAGGCAGCTTATTATGCTTCTTCAGGCAACATTCAATAACAAATTGAAAGAAAGCCCGTAAACAAGTACTGGCAACTCCTACTACTTGATATAGGGAAGGCACATTATTGAATATATATACACAATTGCTATGTTTCTCTATAATAAATGTTACTGGTTTTAAGATATGACTTCCTATATTTTACTATGAATAAATGGCACAGAATGATGATACCTTCCCAATGTCAACCTTACATAAGTAACTTCTTGTAGCCAAACATTAATATTACGTATTGAATAATATCAGTATCTGTATAATGATTCGTAACCCATTTAATAAGCTATACAATTGTTTCTCCCTCTCATTATGCATGTAAATTCCTAGATGAGAAAAAAAATTGTTCCAATTAGTGCATAGTTTGATATCAACTCAGAATGAGGCACAAAAATGGTATTTGGATTTGTGTGCTTCAATTACTGTGTCCGATCTTAGCAGGGTTCCAAGAAAGTTTACCCTTTCATAATGATATCAAGAGTGTTGGAGTGATCGTAAATATTAAAAATAAAAATGAGTTTGGGAAGCATCAGAAACCCTTAGGTTTCAGGGGATAAGACAAGCTCCAACTAATGGGGGGAAAAGGAAGCCTTCAGTGAAGGCAGGTTACCCCACAAATGCCTATTGCATCTTCCTCTATAGCATCTGGTACTGGCCACCGTTGGTGACAGGATGCTGGATTGAACAGACCCCTAGTCTGTTCCGGTATGGAATTTCCTACTTGGTTATGTTCCTGTTGCCTGCGTAGTTGCAATAAGTGTGCGCACAAATGGACACCTAACATGGCAATGAGCCTCTTGTACACAATCTCTAACTGAGCAAACTACTTGCACAGAAACACATATGTTCTTGCATCCACATACAGACAAACATGTTAATGCAGCTCATCAATATATACACATATATCTAAAAGGATGAATAAAAGAACACATGCTTAGAAGCTCGCAGATATTATTTCCTAGGATTTTCTTTGCAATTCTGGCAGAAATGTTACAATAGCATCTGAAGCAGAGCTCTGTGCAAGCTCAAAAGTTTGTCTCTCTCACCAACAGAAGCTGGTCCAATAAGAGATATTGCCTCACTCATCTTGTCTCTGCAATATCAACTAGGCATACACCAGTATGCAAGCAAAGAAATCAATTGGACTAATGTCATGAGGATGATGAGCTGGGGGGGGGGGGGGGATGGCTAGCTCAGTGGTTTAAGCAGTGGCCTGCTAAGCCCAGGGTTGTAAACTCAATCCTTAAGGGGGGGGGGGGCAGAAATCTGTCAGGGAGAGTAGGATTGGTCCTGCTGTGAGCAGGGGGTTGGCTTAGGTGATCTCCTGAGGTCCCTTCTAACCTTGATATTCTATGATTTCACCCTGTATTTGTAATTCAAGTAAGTGTTTGGGAATTCTCTTTTGATTTACTACATTAGACAAGCTGGTAATTAGTCAAGTACAACACATGCAGTATCCACTACTCTATTCTTTGTTGTTAGAAGAAGTTGTTTGGCCCTTGGTATTAAATATGCCAGGAAGAAATTGACAGCAATTACAATCACAAATGCCAGCAGCCTTGCAAAGTAATTTAATTCCATTGTTAAACACTCACTCATGACTCTAGTTAAATGCACATCCTTCCAAAAATGCCATGCGCTTACTTGAGCTACTGGTAAGAAGCTATTGTCCATTTGATCTATTTTCACCATAAAAGCGAAACTTTCCTTAGGTTCACACCGATGGCACAGCAGAAATAGCAGCAGCAAAAACAGAGTGTAAAGCTTAGCTTAGCTCCATAGCTCAGTTAGATTCCATTCTGACTCAGACCCAGGAGCAAAAATCCCCAAAGTGGGCTACATGGACCTTGGGGCCAGGCACATGGGGGTAAGTGAGACCACTTCTCTGTTCACCGCTTCCCCAGGTACGAAGGGGAAGGGAGCGGGCAGAGCCGTGCTGCTCCTTCCCACCCAGACCTCAGTTGCTGGCCAACATAACTGAGCAGTCAATTTCTTGCTGTCAAGAACATACACCAGGAATAAACTACTAATCCAGGGAAGCCAGGAAGAAGCAGGGGAGGCCGTGCTACTTGGAGGGCTGTCCTTGAGGCACAATGCCACCTGAGGCTGCTCACACACCACCCCTGGCCCAAGGCTGGGCCTAAAATTCATCTCTAGTCTCTAGCTGCTGTAGTACCATATTGACTCTGGAAGGCAGAGAGTGATCGTAAGGTGCCTGCTGCCCAAGCAGGGGTGGGGCATTGTACCAGTGATCTCCGCAGGTGTGGGGCAGTGACAGGATGGTGCACAGTGAATGCCCCTTGGGGGTAGTAAAGAATTCCCCAAAACGGCAGTGCTGGCAGCTCACTAGAGGGAGATTTTTCAAAGGACTAAAATGGACCTAGGTGCCCAACTCCCATTGACTTTCAGTGAAGTCAGGGGCCTAACTGCCCCGGGTGCCTTTGAAAATTTCCCCCATAGCGTCTAAATCAGAGAAGACTGGTGAAAATGCTTCGATGCAAGGGGGTTTGGGTGCCACAGAGGGCGACGGGTGCTACAGAAATCCCTAAGGAAGGAAGGCAGAGATAGAAATAGAAATGTCTCTTTTTGACAGGCCTCTTCCTGTTTCTTAAAACTCTTGTGTGCGAGTCGGATGCTTGGGCAGAGACCCTCCTGATGGTTATAGCTGGGGATAGTGTCAAATGGTTCAGAGCGAGCTTTGCCCATCAGGTATTGTCCTGACATCCCAACACTCCCTGGGATGCAAAGACGGCCATTTGTACGGTTCATAAATGGGACATTTCTGGTTTAACTGCTCTTTGCTCCCCCATGGCTAAGGAGAGCCTGCGTTCTTCGCTTTCCAGAACATGAAATGTGTGGCATGCAAAGCACACTGCGGCCCACGTCGTTCTGAAAGCCAAGGGTTCTCTAGGAACGATGCACACATTCCAAAGGTCAATGAGCACATGACCACTGGGTCTGCAACATTTGCATGTACAGTTTCCTGGCTGCATATCTAACCAAGTAATTTGCATGCACAACTGTGGACTCCGCTGTTGAATGGGCTTTTAAAAATCTGTCACATTCTTTTTATAAGTGCTAACAGGAGCTCTGCAGCAAAAGCCCTGTGTACTGGGGTGAGATATAGGACTTGTGGGGATAACACCAAAGGGATTCAAGGAGGCAAAAATCATTGAATGCAAATTTGAGAGCATGCCTGTAGCTTCTTACTAGGAAGGACTGCCCCTCCCCACTCTCCACCCCACTCCTTTCTCATCCAGCTGTCCCAGTTTTACACTGAATTCGCTGTACTGTTCCACAGTCCCACCAACAGGCTGAAACGCCTCAAAGGACCAAGAATCAGAGAGGTAGCCGTGTTAGTCTGGAATAGCAGAGGTAACAAAGTCCTGTGGCACCTTAAAGACTAACTATAAAGTTTTGAAGCATGAGCTTTCATGGGCTAATACCCACTTCGTCGGATGCAAGCAGTGGAAGTGTCCAGAGGCAGGTAAGTGCAGTATCAGTTTACTATCTGATAGACCAGCCTCCAGGAACTGTCTCTATCCTGCGCTGTCATGAGGATGTATTCCATCAATTCACAGGTTTCTTCCATCTCATGACTTCCGAGTATTTTAATTTTAAAAAGCACTATATTTGGAAAGATCAGAGGATTCCATATTTTGCTATTTAGCAAGCATTTTGTCAAGAAAAAGAAAGATTTGTTACTGACTGCCCAGTGCCAAGTTAGAATCCCAAGACAGATAAAGCTCCAGGGAGCCTGGCACCATTAGAATCCAAAGACAGAGACTCTCCATGAAGCCTGTCATTTTGTATTGATTTCTATTTGGGAGACACACCCGTGTTCCATCCCTTTAAACCTGACAAACGATCATAGAAAACAAAGAGAAGATTAGTGATTGGCCTGAATATTTCCCAGTTTTTCAAAGACATTCAGGGAATAGGTTAATTCCAGCAAACCTCTTTCAAGCTGAATTGCGAACGGTACCAAGTCTATAATTTCCACCGAGATTCTAAAGGGAAAATCACCTCAGGAACATCTCAGAAAACGAAGAAATGTTGCTGCTTACTTTGCTCACACTGTTTGCCCGTAAATCCAGTTCTGCATGTGCATTGCCCAGTGATGTGGTCACAATCTGCTCCGTTCTGACACTGACAAACATTGGCACAGTTTCTTCCATAAAAGGCCGCGGGGCAACCTGTCAAAAATCAGAACCAGGAAAGAATCAGAAATACACAAACTCAGTAGCATTAAAAGTACAAAGTGTTTTAAGGTCTACAAATTTTAAATACTATTTTTTGTTACTCTAAATGCAGAGAGGAACCCCCTGTCAGTGTTCTAGGACAGTGTTTCCCCACGCCTTTCAGAATTGCCTCTTTAGTGAGTCAAAAGAAAACTGACCATCTGTACAAACTGTACTTTTAAAGACTAAAAGAAGATGGTAACAGAGGGAAACTATCTTAAAGGCTATGGATCAATCAGTTATTTGAAAATAATGGGGGCTTCTTGAATGCCCTCCAAAAGTCCACCTTCTCTCTTATAGGACTGCCTGGTCAAGGCTTGAAACTTGGCCTTGACAGGACAAGAAGCCTGCTTTATTTTTTGTCTGGATGAGGCCCTAGGTGCCAGGGCATTTAAAGGCCTGGATCTTACTTACAGCCTGTGAAAATATGAAATAAGTCACAACACTATGTGGCTAGTGCTGTTTCATTATGGAATTTCAATACCAATGGGCCTTTCTTGTGTGTGATAAGATAAAATGATTTGCAGTGCTAGCCCGTGTATACACACACGGTGTTGTAATGCTCGGAACTGACACAAGGTAGCAGCATATACTCTGGTAGATTCACCCACAGGTGAACAGTGTCTCTAAAAGCCTTACGCTGAGTACAGTAGAGTCCAGTCCAACCAGCAGTACATCTACATTCGCCATCGTAAGGATTGCACATTGCTCCATTGTGGCAGTTGCATGTGTGAAAGCAATCCGGTCCCCAAAAACCAGCTGGACAAGCTACAAAGAGAGAGAGCGTGCACTGAATAACTCGGACTAATAGGTGATTATTATTGATGGTTGTTAAGCGATGACAATGCGCTTGGTGCTGCACATAGACACAAAGACAGCCTTCTGCACACGGTAAAGCTTATCTTCTAATACAGGGATTTCATGACAACCACAATTAGCTTCAAGCCCAGGAAAGCCTTCTCCAAATTTAGGCTCACATCCTGCAACCTGATCCATGCTGGTCCTTACACCTGTGGAGCACCCCCGTGAAATCAATGGCACTATATATTGGTACACTGGTCCATCAGTCAGATCAATTTGTAGGTTCAAGGTTTTTGATCCATATGTGCAGGGGCACTAGCCTAGAACTTTGGAGCCACTGGTTCAATCCCCTATCCTGCCATAGGATTCATGTATGACCATGGGCAAGTCACTTCGTTTCTCTGTGCCTATCTGTGCAATGGGGATAACAGCACTGCCTTGCCTCACAGGCGTGTTCTGAGGAGAAACCCATTACAGATTGTGAGGTGCTACAGTGGTCTATCACAGATGGATAGATGACCCGGATGGCATATTGCTCTAAATATTCCATTCAATCTTAGTGCCTCACTGGCTTTATCTGCAGAGTCAATTTAGACAGAGTTTTAAGATAGGAGAGTAATTTAATTTCCCCTCTCATCTTCTGGCATTCCTGCATAATACAATACAGCAAGTCAAGGTTTACATTTGATTTGCAATCATGTACTAAAACTACTGACTTAGTTTGTACTACAGAGCAGTACTGAAATGTTGTAAAAAAGTAAAGAACACGAAGTGTAGATTCAAATCCATAACATCCGATGGTTTATGCCGATGAGGATTTTATTTAGATAAATTAAGGTCTTCCAGTATGCTAATGCTTTTTCAAAACTTAGCATGTTAAGACTCCTCCTGTAACTGCAGTAAGTCACATAGTTATTAGTACCAGATAAAAAGAGCCAACGGGTTAATAACCCTTCAGCATAACACCTGTATTTTGCTGCCTTTCCAAGAAAAAAACAAGTCACTGGGAGTCTTGTGTTGTGGATACTCAGATTGTGAGAGAGGGATACAACTGCTGTGTACATAGGTTGTACACAAATCTAGCCAGCCCATGAAATTCCACTGGCACCAGCTTGGAAGGTAAATAACTGGGTTCTAATATATAACAGACCTGCCTACGTTGGTGGCCAGGACATACAGGAAAAGAGGACTTAAACCCCAGAAAAGATCACTGAATTCACTAAGTTAGGGGAGGATCTGGTGCAAGGTATTCACACTATACCAGAAGAAGTGCCCATCGGGCTGCACTGCCTTTGTGCGAGGAGACTTGGACCCTTCTCCAGCTGCTTTAGATCTGGCTTTGGGATCCAGGAGCCCAAACCGTCTCCTTTGCAGCTCCCTCTCTCAGCCGCCCCAAGTACCTCTTGGCGGTTGGCAGGTCTGATCCCATTTCTTTGTGGAAGAGTTTACCTATTGACCTGAATGATTGCAGTAGACAACCCTAGAGCTACGCCAACGAGAATGCCAAGTTCATATTGGTAACTTTCACATTTTCTAACCCCGGAGAAACCATCAGGCCCCACTCAGCAAGCAAAAACCCCAAATTTTCCCCCCAAGGTTAACAGACGCTAACAGTCATTTCCCAATTACATGGTTAAATATAATGAACAATCCATGCAGTTTACTGCCTTTTTGATTTTTTGAGTGACAGCAATATTCTGCCTGTGGAAGACACACAATAAAAGCAAAATTACAGCCATCTGTTTTTATCCGATTCATACTTTATCACCCAAAGTTTAATATATTTTATTCTGAATGCTGTCGAATATGCTAGTTGTATCCTGAATATGAAGTAACATTTCGGAATGATAGGATATTGCTTCCCACTGTGATCTGTCTTCAATTAAGGAACATGTTCAGGAAACGACACTCTGGGATCAGCAAATGTCAATCTTCTACCTGGGCAATTTTCAGCAAGAAGCCATGCATCCCTTCAAACCCACATTGCCTTTTACAATTAAATTACATTTAGTAGGAATAGATCATCTTCTGAACTTCTCAGCCGTGTGGGCCTGGTACCTGAAAACATTTATTGGCTAATAATTTCTCATGTAATAGGTGAAAGAAAGGGATTAAAATGGAATTAAACTAGAAATTAAAAGGGAGCATGGATCTTTCTTTACTGAGACGAGCTTCTGACCTTGCTATACAATCCTAGGAGCTAGTAACTGTCCAGGCAAATGCCAAATGCAGAAGCTAATTCAAGCCAAAGCTAACAGATTAATTAAAAGAAATAAGCTATCAAGAGAATAAAGCACTGGTTGCTAGAACACTTTGGGGATTTCCCTGGAAATATCATTTTTGTCCTTAACTTTAGAGCACTTAAAACTCAAACAAACTTAAAATAAGAGATGTAAAAACCAAACTTTTGCTCACTCTGAGAGCAGTCTTTCCCTATCCATCCCGGAAAACACTGACACGTTCCATCAATAGGATTGCATGTGCCGTTGTTGGTACATTGACAGTCCTCAGCACAGTTCTTCCCATATCTTCCGCTGGCGCACACTAGAAATACAAGGCACAAGTGTTAGGAAATAATATGACAATGGCTAGTGATTACTGGTTAAAAGTAATAATGATATCCACTTGTCCTACAAAGGGTGTAAGTCAAACAGAGACAATTCTTACTCCAAAATAAAAACAAAACAAAACCCAACTAAAAGGAGGAAGCTAACCAAGTCCATTTTAGCTGGTAACATTCTGGGTATAAAACATGCTCTTGTAACACTGGTACTTCAAAACCCATATTTCTGATTGAAAAAGTGGTTAGCAGTAACACCTAAGATTACAATAACTGAAAGAAATTAAGCAAAGGGAGGGGGTAGACCAATCAGTTGTAGGCACCACAGTACCAGAAAGAGAACAACAAATTGAAGGGAATTCAGAGACATAATTGAGGGAGCAGAAAGGACTGACTTAACGACTCGGCCAAATGATGCCTACAGGGGGAAGAAATGATGCCTAGAGTGGGAAGAAAACTCCAACGAAGGAATGGAACTGTTAAGGTGGCACCAGAGATTATAACCAGACATACATCTATCAGGGACAGATCTGTCTCAGTAGACCTGGACCTGTTTCAGCATGGGAGGACCTCTTGAGTCCTTTCTAGCCCTACATTTATTTGATTCTACAATGATTGGGATAAAATTAAGGAAAAGAATAATTTACGCTGAATATCAGAAAAAGATGTACTAATGGTGCAATCTCCTAGCAAAATGGTCTCAAGAAGGCTCGACTTATTCATACTGAGATCCAGGAATGTGGACTGAATTTAGCTGGAAGCTACACTGAGGAGCTAACTGCATCTGCCCTGCATACTACTGCAAGATTTCTGTGAATAAATCTTTGGAACACGGAAGAACAATACTGCACATCTTTCGGCGGAGCACTGGAAGTTATTGACACACCAATTATCTGTGCTCTGCCTGCCTGACCCAAGAACGGGAATCCCATTCATGCGATGTATATTATGAGGAATCGAAAACATTTCTTTTTAACCTGGCACTGACGTCTCAGGTGGAAAGGAACACAACCTGTGTACCTGAAGTCATTAATGCACAGACTGTTTAGTCTCTCATATTGGGATGCATGGCAGCCCACAAACCAGCTGGGAGTTTGCCGATAATATACAATCCCCCCTCACAAGATCACTAACTGTACAACTAAGGATATACGTGTGAAGAAATGTAAAATTATTTTCAGGCTACAAGAGACTGTATGACAATAACACTGCATTAAATCCTGCAAATCTCAACATGACAGTAGTGACTATGCAATAACAAGGCCAGTTTCACTTCACTTGGAAATCTGATCCCATGAGGAGGGAGAGACAGCACTTGTACTTCTAAATCCTTTGGGCACTTCTGAAAATCTCCCCCCGAGCTTCCCAACTCTCAGGCAAAGTCTTGCAGAATCAGGCCCTAGGAGGATCATGGGAAGGCATGACAAGCCAACAAGACCTGAATATTGACACCATGCAAGCCTGGAGAAAGACACCTGCCACAAGGGAACACAAGGGCTAGATAGATGTCAGCATCTATCTCGCTATCTACAAGTGCAGCTATCACTGTAAGCTAAGTTTTACCATTAGGATAAAATCATTAAAAATAATCATGTTTATCAATGGATCACAACTAAAGTCTTGGACATGCTGGTATGTGCTTTATTAAAAGAGGTACTACGCTTGATCTGAGCTCCAATGTTCAAACACCGACAGCTTGTGAGGCAGGCCCAGCGTGTGCACAGCCCGTAGGGGTACTGCTGTAGAAATCCCCCATCGAAGGCGCTGGGACACACCTTGACCTGATGTGATGCACCCAGAGGGACATCTCTCGAAGAACCACCAAAACTATTCCTATAGGTTCACCTGCCGCAGTTTACTCAAGAAGATGGGAAAAAGCAATGTCTGATTTTTCTCTGCACTGTAGGCAAAGAAATATAAAAATGAATAGATGGGTATGTCTTTAATCTCCAAAAAATTATAGAAAATCTTTAACCTTACCACTGATGGCAAGCTGTGCTCAGTATTTGTCTATTCCCCACAACGAATGAATAGTTGGGTTCTTATTGGCTAGGCTCCCTGACAAAAACAGATGTCTTTTCAAAACAAGATAAAACACACAGTCCATCTCTGTGAAGAATGCAACAAACAGAACTGGACTTCTATCCTGGTAAATAATAGTGATGTCAAAAAAAGGCACTTCTCTGAATTATTCAACTATTTTACCATTTCAACTATTCTCGCTTTCTTATATGCATTCACTGCGGATGACCTCAATCTATTCTGAATGTGAATCAGTCGCAGATTGAAATCCTGAGCTGAGATTCATTTGCTCTTATACAGTATACCCTCCTCTATCCTTACTAGAACAGAAACCTAAGAACGGTGAAGAGGACAATAGCGTATAGTCTAGCTACAGACTTATCTCCAAGAGGGATAAAGCTGACTTTCAAATTATGTACTAAACAGAATAGCCCTTTAAATGAAAAGAGATAAAACTACACGGAACAAAGCAGAAGAAAAAAAGATAGGAAAACCAGCAAGCCACAGAAAGAACTCTGTCAACCTGTGTTCTGTCCCATTATTCCATCCCATGCTCTATTCATAGTACTTCAATATTTTTATTGCATCTTTAAGATGGAAATAGATAGCATCACTTAAATGAGAGGTGGGCTTTTAAAAATCAAATAACAGTTCTCAAAAAGATGACTTAATGGTGTAGTTGATTTAGTCTGCAACATGGAACACTAATGTCCGAGAATAGACTTGTGATACTAATTCTGACGCTGACACCGGCAACAGGTCAGACATCACACAAGTGAAACTCCAGGTTACAGGAGATGGAGGCTAGTGTTGGGGTCGTGTGAGCATCTGCTTGTCTTTCCTCCAGCTTGGAGCCGGGTACGATGTACTAGACTAGAGGATGTTAATGCAGAAAGAGTAGAAGTAGTATTCTGCAAACATGGTTGCTCTCCTTAGACTCTTTGTAACTCCTTAGGCTTGGAAACCTGGTTATTATCTAATACGACGACTCTCCTTTCAAGGGCTGAGCACCAAACAAACATTTATTCTTAGCTTCGAGATATTTTTAAACACGGCTCTGAAATAAGGACTACTAAGGCTTCTAGAGGCAAGTATTGTGCGGGTAGAACAACCCTGATTGTGATGTTAATTAGTTATAAAAGCTCTGAAGTGGGACTAAGAGTCCCACTGAGACGTCAGGTATGTTCTGGCAGCTGGAACGGATCATCAATCCAATTTGCTAAATGATTATGAAAAATATTTATAAAAGCAGCTGCTCAGTTGTTTGCTGCTTAGAATTCTACTGTGTCAACACATGGAATTTCTAATGTTACAGAGTGTACTGTAGATCAGTGGTCCCCAACCTTTTGTTCACCGCGGACCGGTCAACGCGTCCTAGTAATGCTTACGGCCCGGGGTCTCTGTGCGGTGCGGCGGACCATTGCATGTCCGCCGAAAACCCGCAGAATTTTGTAGCTTATCTTTATTTTTTTTTCGTTTCGGCGCGGCGGGATCTTGCATGTCCGCCGAAAACCCGCAGAAAAACGGCGGAAAAGCCGAAAAAAGCGGAACTCTTGCCGCACCGGAAGGGAAGGCGGGGCCGGAAGCGGAAGAGAAAGCGGCCGGAAGCGGAAGGGGCGGGACGGAGGGGAACGCGGCCGCGGACCGGTACCGGGGGTTGGGGACCACTGCTGTAGATATCTGCTACCATGGAAAAATGTTCTGAGAGCTAGAAAAAGGTTAATAATATGATCATATGGAGTACAATCTTTGTTTCACATTCTTTTTAAAATAAAAACTTTAACTAGCATTCTTCTTCTTAGAAATATAAAGTTACATCATAACTCATTAGGATACATTGCAACACAATTTGATTTTAATTAGAACATTAATATTTTTAAGTGATTCTGCTGGATAGATCAACATTTCAAAGTAAATCTAGAAGTACTCAACAGCTAAGCAAAAATAAAATTGAGTTTTCTTAACCATATAATTAGTCCAGCTCTATACTTTGAAATTTGGCTAACTTTTCACATAAAACGGACAAATTCGCTGACGTATGCTTATTCTATACATCAGTTGGTATACTGGTTAGCTGAATATAGAGCATAGAGGAAAGAAAACACACAGTTGTATTTTATCTCCGTTTAATGATTTCGCTTAAGTACTGTCTATAATTTGTAACTCCCCAAAAAGCAGGTAATTAAAAAGTGTCAGTTCAATTTTTTACAAGGCCTGCAACTTAACCAGAGCAGTAGCCATTAAGAGTAATGTCTATTAAATCCATATGTAGAAAATATTCATAGAAGCAGGTAATAAACCAAGTCCTGCACAACATGGCAGAGACTTTGCAGGTGGTGTAGGATACAGCTAAGAAATTGAGGCCAACGTTTTCAAACATAGGTGCCTAAATTAGGCAGCTAAATAAGAGTAGCTGGATTTGCTCAGAGGTCAAAGGTTGACTTTTATGGGCGCTGGGGTCACTCTGCACTGCTGAAAAAAAATCAAACCACTTTTATTTAAGTGCCTCTGGAACAAATTTCCTGCCTCCCTTACTTGTGCTCAGTAATACCTGATTTCAATGCCACCATTCTCAGAGCCAGATGCTGTTCACTGCCGAGAAGGGTTGCATGAATTATCTGGCCCTATATGTAGATTTAAGTACCCAAGTTTCAGTATGCCTGGCCTTTCTATTCATATTGACTGATGTGCGCCTCTTATGTTTAAAAAGTATAGTAGAAAGTGTCATCATACCTTTAGGATACACTAGGAAAACAGAAGGAAAACCAAATGGTTGAAGAGTGGCTTTATTTACACAATGTGTGACATTTTATAGGCGCTTAAATACTGAGCGGCAGAGCTGTTTTCTTTATGCATGTCACAGTACAACATATTTACAAAAAGATGACTAAGTACCTATTTGCATTTTGCCTGTGAAGTAAAACCGTTTCTTGTGATCTAAACTGCTGAGGCTAAAAAACAAAGCAGATAACGGAAAGTGGTCTGTAAGAGTTCTTACTGCAAAGAGTCACTTGCACATAAATGTAGGAAAAAAGTGGACCCGAGAGTACCGGGGGATCAGTACCTTGGTTGCAGAGTGAGCCAAAGAATCCAGGCAAACAATCACAACGTCCAGTAACATGGTGACAAGGCCCGCTGCTGTGCACACACGGGGGACATGCTTGACTGCAATGATGCCCATAAAAGCCGGGTGAACAAACTAAAGCAAGAACAAGATCAAGTAGTCACTGGAGTTCAGATGGCTTTTCACAGACTTTAAGATCAGAACCTTCTTCCTTAATCAGTTTTATAAGAGCTCTCGGCCTGTGTCATAATCTAAGGCAAACAGCCTCATTTAATTTCTAAAATTATCAGACAAAATATATTAGAAATTGCTTTCAGTTACTTACACCCCGCCACATTAAGTGCCTGATTACTAAACAAATTAGATGCAGAACACATGCACAATTGGGCAGCTAATTTGCGCATGCAACTGCAGCGGCAGCACCCAACAAAAGCTAACTGTGTGAGTAAAAGAATAATTATGGTAACTACTTGCAAGATTGCCCCATTTGCATGGGAAATCACAATAGACGCCTATATAAATTAGTCAAGAAATTGCACGCTTAACTTGTTTAAAACTTAAATCAAACACACTGGATGTGCACACAACTTCTAAACCCGCATTGCTGTTCTTAAGCACATGGTGTATGGGAAACCCTGCAACAGACACACACACTCTGAGTTTAAATTGCAGTAAGGAAAAAGTAAAAACTACATGATGTGTGTCCCCCTTTCTCACTCATGAGATTCCCCATTGGCTCAGTTTTATAGCCAAATGACGACTTCTCTGCCAGTTCCATAAATTTACCGTGGGATCAAGGTCCTTATGTTACTAAAGATTTTGCAGTTGAGCTGATAATTGTGTTGATGAGACACTAGCCATAAAGAATCCAAATCCCTCTCCCAGATGGTTCTGCGGGGCTAACAACTGTCCTATCTTTTTGTCAGTGAAGTTATTCTGAATACACAGAGAAAGCAAACTGGCTGAGTAAGAAGGTCCTACTTTTGCAAAATGTGCCCTTTCAGCCCCGGATTCCATCCCTAACCCTTAATTTCCTGAAGGGGAAGGGGGAGATTTCTGAGAACAGTTGCAGAGATGTACTCTTTCGGGGCTCTCTCCACGCCAGCGCCCAGGGAATTGTAGGGTCAGCGTGGGAGACAGCTGGATCCTCTAGCCATTCCATCACAGATGGGGGTTTCAGAGGAGCCACTGCACGAACAGTCTCGGAGTCCCTCTGTGGACTTGGGAAAGAATTCCTCTTCCCACAAGCCCCCAGTGGGTCTTGTCAGGGCACAGCCTCATTACTGGAGCTGTGCTCTGGGGACAGGATTTGTCCCTCGCGGCCTCCATCCCTTCAGTTGATAAAACTAAGCTGTTTTTCAGCTCAGGAAGGCCAGAACCGATTAACTTCCTTTGCTTTTGCACTCTTAGGGCTTCAAACTTGTAATACAATTTCCTCCCCAACTCCCTGAAGCCACATGTCAGCCGCGGAAAGGAGTTTTACAGCGGCACAGATATGCTGAAGCACCCGGAAAGACAATGCTTATAGGCCATTAACTACAGCAGTGGCAGAGGTCATCACTATAAGGGCTTTAAATAAAAAACAGGCAGCTACAAATTATTTTGAGAGAGGAGTGTGTGCTGGTGGCAAGTGTTGCCTGTAAAATCAGCGGGGGCCTGTGATTTGGGGCTGGACAGTGGGTGTGAAGGGGTGCTGCAGCAAGAGAGATTAATAAAGGCGAATCCATCTCTCTTTAGATAGCGAGAAAGTGGTGTGTGGCCTCCATAGATGTACAAAAAACATGGGGTAGAAGGGAAGAGAAGGGGTTTCCTAGATAAGGAAAATGAGAAGATTTTAGCTCCATGGCACATTCCAATCTGCAGCAAGAGACTGCAGCTATTCCCGGTTGGTACCTAGCCTGCTGGGTTTCTTTTTCTAGAGAGTGCAGGATCTAGAAACTGACTTTGGCACTGGCATAACGTTGTCACATTATTTTGATAGCCAATGACTAGCTGCTCTTCAGTATATAATAGGCCCGATCTGACTTCCATTTATCTCTGTGCTGGACGGACGATGATCTCTGCTTCCCGAGTCCGTTACATTTGCTCGCTGGATTTCATGTGACACTCAAGCACAATAATAAAAATAAGCATAAAAGGCTTCTCCCCCTCCCCCACCCAAATGACCATATCAAGGAGGCTCTTGGGAAGGACAATGGGGGACTGGCTATCAGGGCTGTGCATTCAGGTTCTGCCTACACCTAAACAATGTATGAAACAATAAGATCTTGCTATGTGGATTTCTTTTTTATTCTTAGTCTAGACCCATTTATGGAGCCAAAATAATGCAAAATCTGGTATTCTCTTGAGAGCTCCGCCCTCCAGGAACTGAATTAGCATGCTACAATCATTCTTGTCTGCTGGGCAGTCCCTAATGTGTGAATGGATACATGAGGCAGGAGCACACTGGTATGAGATCCCGTCAATACCACGGGGCCTTTTCTGGGCCTCATTTTCTTCCTCTTTTGCTTTGCTTCCCTTTAGAAGCGCCTCTCCCGCGGCAGAACTGGTAAGTCTTACTTCTCTGGCACATGGGTCCTCTGTATCCTGGCGCACACTCGCAAGTCCCGTCCTCCGGTGAACAGGATCCACCGTTCTCACAGTTACAAGAGATGGAGCAGTTTGGTCCCCAGCGGCCCTGGGCGCAGACATTATCACAATGGATGCCTACAGAATGCAAACGCATACATTAGCTTTCAGCACAGCTCGTTCCGTTCGTGATAAAACAAACGCTTGGGTAGGCTGCTAACTTAAAGGGCATTAGAGAAAGCAAGGGAGCCTGGCTAGAAAAGAACTATTCTCCTACCTGCCTGATAGTTGAAGGTTCAAAATGCACAAGGATGAATCCTGCAAGTTGCTGAAGGCCTCCGGCACAGGGCTCAACGCCATGCAGGATTGAACACTAAGGGCACGTCTACGCTGCAACTGGAGCAAGCTGCCCAGCCCAGGTAGACAGAGTCAAACTAGCAAAGCTTGAGCAAGGACGCTAAAAATAGCAGTATGGATGTAGCAGCCTGGGCTCTCTTTGAGCACCCTAGTTGCAACCCAAGAAACTACGTCCATCCACACTGGTAGTCTGAGCATGCTGGTTCGAGGTCTCCTAGGGCAAGTCTATCTGTCCAGGCTGGAGCCTCACTCCCAGCTGCCGTGTAAACACCCCTTAATCATCTTCGGGGGGATCAAGGACTGACCATTTTTAAAGATCACCAAGTATCTCAAATAATAGGTCTTGAAATAAAGAGTCAGTTGAAATCCAGTCACAAAACCCATTGCTGTGAAATAGAAGATTGAAAAAGAAAAACTAATCATAGCGCCGTGAAAATACTTTAGTTCTAAAATTCCCCACTGAACTTAGATTCAATTATATCCCATATATTTGTCATTTGTTGTCCGAAGCTGCTGTATAGTGTCTGTGTTACTGCACCATTGCCATATTTCACCCCAGAGCTTGTTGTGTTTTCAGCAGAAGGTTTGTATGTTAATACATTAATGTCCTGATCCCGCAAGCAACAATGTGTGAACAGGAGTCTGTCGGCACACAATTGGACATGTAAACAAGTGGAGACTGAGAATCGCAAATCCAGCCTCAAATTACTCCCCAGGCAATTGTTTGACATTTATTCTTATGACAATCAAAGCTTTAAAGGTGCAGAAAAACCCTGCCAGGGGACTTCAAAGCTGCATTTCTCTAATATTGTTTTCACTGGTGACATTTAAATACAAGCTTGTGCTATGTCTCTGTAGACACCTGAATCAAACTAACTAAGGACTTGACCCTGCAAACCCACATGGGGAGCCTTACTCATGCGAGTAGGACCCATTACTGAAATCAACAGAACTACCTATATGATTAAATGCTCCTCCGGTGAGTAAAAGTTTGCTAGATGGGCAGCGGAGACATAAAGAGCTGCCAGCAGCAGAAAGTGGTATTAGCTTTGGCATATTGTAGATATCAATATATATAAAAAAAACTATTGGCTTAAAAATTCTCCTAACAGCATTACCACACCGGGTGCTTTACAACTGCTGCACCAAGATTTGATGATGTACACGTGCCCTGGCTACTTTTTTCAACATGAAGAAGTCCTTTATCATCCATGCACATGTTCCCACTGCATAATGGGATAAATGCAGACAAAGATGCTGAAAGATCCAACCTCAGCCGGAGGCTGGATTAATGCACTACTAAGGATAGATACAATCCCAAGTAATTTCCTACGCCTCTGATATCTTCATCTGGATGCTACAGGTAATGTACTGCATTTGTGGAGCTGTAATCTGTACCGTCACCAAATGTTGAGGATTATTAAATCAGCTAAAAGTCATTATAAACACACTTGCAGTGCAGTTTCAAGTTCATTTTATAAATCTCTGAAGTAAATACCCTGAGAAAAATCAAAGCCAAAATTTCCTGTTTCTGAAGATTAATCACATGATTATGGCCTTGAAAATCTTAACTGAGGTTGGCAGGGGTGGAAAGTTAAAAGTTCAGTTTAAAATGGGATTTCTAGTACTGTAACCCAGACTCATAGCTTTATTTAAAGAGCCACAACCCAGGCTGTACAACTTAAAAAACAAAACAAAACAAATTAAGACACAAGAAAACCCATAGTAAACACTCCCCCTCTTAACATTTCAATACACAAACCCAAATAAACAAAACCCAAACAAAAAGAGTTCAATATAAAGACAAGGAACTAGAAGAACAGGGGAATTTAGATGAGCTGAATAGTACAAGGGAAAGCTGCAGTCCTAACAAAAATATCTCCGAAATAAAAACATCTTTTGGCTTGTTTAGGTTAGAGCAGTGGTCCTCAAACTTGGTTCGCAGCTTGTTCAGGATAAGCCCCTGGCAGGCCGTGAGCCACTTTATTTACCTGCGCACCCGCAGGTACGGCTGCTCGCAGCTCCCAGTGGCTGCGGTTCGTCGTTCCTGGCCAATGGGAGCTGCGGGAAGCAGCGCAGGCCGGGCCACTGCTTCCCACAGCTCCCATTGGCCGGGAAAGGTGAACCGTGGCCACTGGGAGCTGCGAACAGTCGCACCTGCGGATGCTCAGGTAAACAAAGCATCTCGCAGCCTGCCAGGCTGAAAAAGCTGGAAACCAAGTTTGGGAACCCCTGGGTTAGACAGAGAGCGAGAGGACTAGGTATATTATGCAGTATAAATAGCCCCATAAAATAAAGTATACCTTTTATATTTACACACAATATACATGTTTTTTATTTATACTTTTAAATGCTCCCATTCGAGCTCCCAGAATTAAACCCAAGACAGACATTTAGAAGGATGGGAGCCTTTTCCTCTTGACTGCAATATTAACAATACAATTCCCCTTTTGCAGACGGGGCTATTTATAAAGGGAGACAATTAAGCAGCATTATTTCTGATTTCTTTTCCCAAAGTTTGAGGAAGAATGACATTGACTCCTCTCCTTTAAAAGTTGCTGAATTAGAATGCCATAGATGTTCTTTGCAGCAGAAAAGACGTTGCCTAAGTAATGAATAATGAGGGATGTCTTCTCCTTCCTAACTGAGGCAATGAGTCATTGTGAGGCTGATTGTTCTACCAAAATGTAGGAGAGAAAAAAACATCCTTTGTACAAGACAAATTCCACACATTACACCTCTTATTTATTAAGATTCAAAAGACCATTGAAAAGATTCTGCAATACATTTTTACAGAACCTCCTTTGTATTATTTCTAAATTAATTCTTCTGGAAGACTTCTCTTTTGGAGGCTCAAAAATAAAACCCACCTCGCATTGCAAGTGAAAACAAGCAGTTAAATTTGTATGGAATTTTGCTGAAGAAGCACCTTCGTTTACACTTCCCTAATTTGACAATATATTAAGGTTGAGTGTCTCACACCCAGCTACTTTACAATCAGAGTTACTGGAGCATGACGCTTCCTTAATGTAAAACTTTCTCATCTTTACTTAGAAACTTGCAGATGAACGTTTTTGATAAGCAATTAGTGTTCAATATGTAATTCCCAGAAATATTAAAAAATGCTGAATTTCACACATTTCAGCATAATTTCAACTTGCAACAAAAGGTTTGTGATTTATGAACAAATGCCTCATTTCACATGCGTTAGGCACAAATTAGGAAGACAACTACCATAAGAATACATTCGCAAAGCTGCAGGAGGCAGTTCCACTCAAACCCCATTTCCTGAACGCCGGGAAATGACTTGCCGCACCAGGTTCCTGTTGCAATTGCTGATGTGAGAATAAAATCACGCTTCCCTGATAATACACCAGGAGCTTCTCAAACAATGATTTGGGAACAGATAGTGAGTGAAATTCATGGTCACTTACATAAAGCCAGAGTATGTGAGCAAAAGACTTAGGTGCTGGGGGCCAAAGCAAGATTCTTGATTTCTGCCTTTAAACCAGCTTGTAAAATGGAGTACTGGACACTGTCCCCTCTACGCCATTGAGGAATGGGAGTGTCCAGGGTCACTGGATCTGTATAGTCAATGGTCCCAGTGCCTGTTGCCATGGTTGCATTTGAGCTGGCTGATTGTATCTGTGGTCCTGTATGGCCACTCTCCCAGTAGCCAGGCCCAATCACATACACCAGCCTGAGTGGTCCAGCGAATCTTTGATAGTCATTTACACCCAATCAACAAACCCTTCTCAACAGGCATGGGACCAAGCCTGTGAAATGCTGATTTTTAGTTTCTATTATTTTAAAAGGGCACCCAGAATTTATTTTTAGCATAAAAGGCAAGTGTGACTGCCCTTGTATGGAGCAGCCCCAGGTGGTTATGTGCTACGCAGTCTCCCCACTGGTGTCTCAGTGCCGGTGTCGGTGAACAGTGCTGTGAGGTTGGTACCAGGGACCCCCCATCTTGAGGCCGGTGTGGGGGAGCAGTGTCGCAATGGCAGCATCGGAGAGCGGAGCTGTGGGAACTGGTGCCGTGGAGAGCGGCGCCTCGGGGACGGTGAGCGTCTCATTCTGGCGGGCTTGCCTCTGGACGGTGCCACTCGCTGCAGTGCCAGAGGCCTGTCCCTGCTGGCTGGGGACTGAGGAGCCATGATGGGAATCAGATCCCTCGCAGCCTCAAAAGTGTCCATGGGGGAGGGAAGTTGGGAGCTTCTGTAAAATGCACTCCAGGTGTGGCATCCGGCCTGGTTACTTTGGGTGCAGGGGAGTGCTCCCGTGCACTTTCCTGCGCTGCTTATGCGGCACCGGGGAGTGGGAGCGGTGCTGCGTGGACTCTGCTGTCTTCGGTGCTGGGAAGTGTCGGTGCCAAGGGTCTCTATGGCCAGAATCCTTCCTCAGCACTGTGTCACGCGCAGAGGCCAGAGCACTCCACATGGACACGCTCAGTGCCAGATCCTGCCGGCCCGGAGCCAGCTGGGGGCAAAGAGCTGCCTCCATCAGGATCTGCTTGAGCCTGGAGTCTCGCTCTTTCTTCATCCTTGAGTGGAACACTTAGCAAATTTAGCACCTCTCTGTCTGGTGCGCCGCGCCCAGATTCTTAAGGTAAGAGTCGTGGGGTCACCCGTTGACATGGGCTTGTGACAGGTTCCACAGGGCTTGAACCCTTGGGACAGAGGCATGCCCCAGAGCCCAGAGGAAGGAGAGTTTGGTGGGGGGACGGGGGAACATCCCACTCCAGCAATTTCTATTACTAATTCAATTACTTAACTAACAACTATATACTACGAACTACACTGCAACTAAGAACAAGCAGAAAGCGAAAGGAAGCCCTTGTGAAACGAGTGACCGCAGTTCCAATGGCCGTCACTGGTGGTAAGAAGGAACTGAGGAGGCTCCAGGGGGCTCCACAGCTGACCCTACGGGTGTTGCTAGGAGAAAAACTTTCCAACGACCATGCAGGTGGCGCAGAGACAGACCTAATCTGAATAAATAGGAGTAAGCACTCAACGAAGAACAGCAGCAAATGTTGCAAGAGAAGCAGTGCACTTGGAGAGAAGCACAAGGGGGAACATCTGGCATGGGTATATCGCCAAGGAAATGAAAACGTGTCTGAGAAAACACCCAAAGGAGGAGTATGGTCGGTGGTGGAGCCTCTCTCACCCTTTGAAGTGGTGGTGATTAGTGAAGGTTAAAGAGGATTCTTAGGGCTGTTTAAAAAACAGGGTGTCAGAATCTCAATTGTGTATATCTGTATCTGAAATTCATTGGAGCTACATCGATTACACCAACTGAAGATATAGCCCTTTGTATTAGAGATTAGGAGTTGAGCCATGAAAACTCCACCCACCATCAGCAAAAGGAACTAGGATGGGGGAGAAAGAACAGCAGAGGGGAATTGGTGTTCATGGAATGGAAAGAAGGGTTAATTTGCAGAACGCGTCCTATGCTGGCCAGAACATCATGCCCTCTGAGCCAACGGATTTTGTTTGCCTTTGAGAGCTGCTTGTAACTGGATCCTCCTGAAGGGTTTTGACGGGTGGAATTAATCTAGAGCTGGACAGCAGCAGAATTCCCTTTCTCACTCCAGATTGCTCATGCTCAGTGGTTATATCTTTCACTCTTAAAAGAAGCCTGCAGTTGTTTTTCTACCTTGCCTCCAGACTAACAAAGAGGGGAGAAAAAGTGAACAGAATAAATGAGAGCCAGTGTCCTGTTTTTGGCCAATCTATCCACTTGACATTAGCTTCTGCAGCAGGATCCATATACCACACAGAGTAATTATTTTCCAGGGATGATTTTTTTCCTATGTACTTTAACTATATATTTATTGATGTACAACTGTAATTATTTCTCTGAATGAGGTCTTCAACTTTTTTCAATAATCACAATCCTAAGACAGATGCAAAGTGAATTAGCAATGACAGGCGTGATTTCCATAGACATTTTAGATCCAACACAAACATTTCTCTCTCTTCCACCTGTCTCTCAGTATGATATGATGTCATAATAATCTCTTATCCTGGGCATTTAAATGGCTTTGGAAAGAACTGCTTTTCTATGAACAGGCATCAAATTTTTGCAGGAAATACAGCGGAGGCCTGAAGTTTGGTGTTTCACGCCTGACTTTCCAGGTTGCCAGCTGATCTTTATCTCCAGGAGCAAAATTCTTAATGCTAGTTTGTTGACACACCTTGAAACCACAATAATGTCCACTTTAAAAAAAAACTGGTAGCTGCCCTAATAACCACAGGCTGAAAGACTGCTTTAAACATGTATTTATTTGATGATTTAGGGTTATTTAGCACCTCATGTGGCTTGAAAGACACAGTCCTGCCCGGGCCTGTTATGCTATACAAAGCACACGGGATCTTTTATAAGAGGAAGGCTGATACGCCATATTTATTAAGAATACAAGCTAGCATTTGCATTTCAGTCACACACACACACACAAGTCCTGCCTGTTGATGTTTATAGTTACCAGTCTGTTGTAGCTCGAGTCAATCTAATGGCTAGTTAGACTGAGCATGAGTAAGGAGCTGGGCTCTTGTCGGTCCTGATCTGATGCTCCTGGAGTAGTGGCAAGACGAATGCAAAGTTCCATGGCAAAACACCCCATCTTATAGTTCCTTTTCTCTGTTGAAGGCTATGGATCTCCGTGTCAGTTTGTGACAGGTTAGTCCTTGATTGGTGTCAGGGTTCGTGCCCCCCAGGCGGGGGCAGTGAGGCCTAGTGGCCGGAGTCCCTGACAGCCCCCTTATAGGGGCAGTACGGCCTAAGGGCCAAAGTCAATGACAGCCCCCCAGCTGGGGCAGTGTGGCCCAATGGCCAGAGTCAATACCAGCCCCTCGGCTGGGGCAGTGTGGCCCAATGGCCAGAGTCTAATACCAGCCTCTCTGTGGGGGCAGTGTGGCCCAATGGCCAGAGTCAATACCAGCCCCTCGGCTGGGGCAGTGTGGCCCAATGGCCAGAGTCAGTAACATTCCCCCTTCACTGGGGCAGTGTGGCCTAGCGGCCAGAGTCCATAGCAATCCCCCTTTGCTGGGGCAGTGTGGCCTGGTGGCCCTGCGCCTGGCCACCCATTCAGCGGGGAGGTCCCACCGCAACACGCTGAGTGTCCTCGGGTGGGCAGTACCACTCCCTCACTAACCCGGGGCCAGTTCCTACCTGCCCTAGAGACGGGGTCCCCCGGCTGGTTGCTGGTCCCCCATGCGTAGATGGGTCCGTCGCCCCCTCAGTCTGGTCGCGGTCTAGGGCTCCCGGCCGGCTGTGGTCGGCGGCAGGCTCTGAGGCAGGGTCCGGCCACGGCTTCGGCTCTCCCCAGCCTGGGGGCTGCTGGTAGGCGAGGATCTGTGTCGGGCTCAGGCTCCGGCTGCAGCTGTGGCTGGTCCTCCGCAGGAGCTCCCCAGGCAGGTCCTCCTCCTACGGCTGCCAGCCCAGACTGAGCTGTGCTCCCTCCCTTTATACTGCCTGAGCACTTGGAGCATGCTCAGTGCAGCGGGGGCGGGACTTCCGCTGCTAGCACTTCCAGCCAGGGGCAGCCCTGGCCCGTGCGGGGCCGGTCCGCCCCGTCACAATTGGTGTTATCACCTGAGGTTAACATTTCAAAATACTTCCGAGCGGTTTTCCTGTCCTGGGTTGATTTAATCTCCTGTCGTTAGGGGTACTAGCCTTCCCCTTAGGGTCGCCAATTTCTCCTTCCTCAATCATGGATGTGCACTGATGGTTCTATGGTGTGGATAAGTCCTCTTCAATGTCTTCAGTGTCTTTGGCCCTCCTTTCTTGACCATCTGATTGACAATGGCCTTCACACCTTATCTTTTCCTGATGCACGCATTCCTCATTCACACAGGTTCAAGAATAGCAGCCATGTTAATCTCTATCCGTAAAGAAAACAAGGAAGACTTGTGGCACCTTAGAGACTAACCAGTTTATTTCAGCATAAGCTTTGGTGGGCTATAGCCCACTTCACTGGATGCACAGAATGGAACACACAGAAGTAAGATGCATTTATATGCACAGAAATCAGAAAAAGTTGGAAATTACCATAATCTTTCACAGAAACCTTCAAAGGTAGCAGAATACATTGTAAATCAAGCCTTGCTAAATCTTACAACTAAAACAATTCACACCGGGGGCCTCAGGCTCTCAAGATTTCTCTAATCTATTGATCATAGACACAATACAAAATTCTGTCTCTTACTAACTAAACTGCTATTCAAAAAGGTTGGCAGAATGAAATCAAAGTTGACATCAATTCTTATTGAACAATTAGAAAATCCTGCTCCGACAGGGCAGCTTGCTTGCTGCCCCATGCTTAGGAAGCAGCCGTGTGCCCCTATGGCTGGCACCAGGTTTCACACCAGGGAGCTGCCTTGGGCACTCAGGCTCCCAAATACCTATTCTAAGTGGTCACCCCATGAAGCCCACTGAACTGGAACTCTCCTACTGACTTCAGTGGGCTTAGGCCCTTAGGCCCAGATTTTTAAAGGTATCTAGGCATTGCTACGCTCAGTGTTGCAACACCCAACTGATTTAGAAGCCTTCAGCCCACTGACTTTCAAGTCGCTTTTGGAAATGAGACTTCGGCTCCTAAACCAGCTGGATGTTTCTGAGTGGACCAACGCCCACATACATTTACAAATCCAGGCCTTCGCGTCTAGGTGCCAGTGTTTAGCCCTAACTGTAGAACCAGGCACAAGGGGTTCAAGTTTGCTCAATGGCTCAGTGTGTGAAGTTCTGCAATGACCGAGTGATGGTTTTTGCCATCCCCTTGACTTCAGTGGGACAGCAAAAGGAAGTCAGAGTGCAGTTAGCCCAGTGGGTTTAATTTACAAGAAGATGCTATCAAGATCAGAACGGAAAAGGGTTTCACCAAAATCTGGGAATGCTAATTTTCTGATACATAACAATGAAAGCAAATGTCTCAGATAATCTATAATAATCTCTTTATCCTTCCCTCTTCTCTTCCCATTGTTCAATACTGCTATACGCTTATCTTATCTATAACATCTGCCTAAATCAGTTTTGCATTACACATTGGATCATCATGCCTTGCTATGTACTGAAAATATTGCTGCTTCAGTCTGCATTAGGTAAAGGAAAATTCAATAAGAACACTAGACAGAACTATGTCTGATTAGCGCTGTACCATCCATTCAGAAGGGATTATGGTAGCACATAAACAGGATGGTGTAAAGAATTCTTGATGCTTCCCTTTTTTCCCCACACCTCTATGTTTATTCCAGTTTCTAGACTTGCCTTGGGTGGCTGACTCAAAGCCAATCAGAAATACCAGAGTAAAATTCAAAAGGACAAAATCGCTCAGTTACTGGAACGCCGGAGAACCAGAAAATTCTGTGAAGAGCAGAAGATAGAAATAAATAAAATGGGATCGCCCTTAAAGTGATAGGAAAACATTAGCAATTGATAACCACACGTGAAGTCTGCAAAGTAGAAGCGATTTCTATTCTACAGAGGAAACAATGTCACATTCTTTGTAGTCTTCGAAGTGCAGTTCTAGCCAGGAAGCCATTGTAAACACTAAATTGTGGAACTGATACTCATGCTGGTGAGCATTTACTCAAGTGAGTAGCCCCACTGAAGTCAATGGGGTTACTCGTGTGACTGGTTACAGCTCATCAGTCAGAGCAATGGTTCCATAGCCTGGCTCTAAATGATGAGGTACAAGGTTTGCTCCGGCAGCCAGTGACAGACTAAATTGTTTTTTCCCTCATCAGTGCATGGGGGATATAAACACCCATTACAGTAAGTGTTCTCAATATAATACATTTACACCCTACTGTACCTCTATGGAGTACCATTCCTACCACCATTTTCAATTATCTTTAGAACATTTCAGATATAAAACATGGAAGCTAGGGAATTTGTACTATAAAATCTTTTAAGGTTTTCTTGTTCAGGCAACAGCTATAACCCACAGGAATTTGGACAATCCAGAATGCTTTCTGCCTTAAGGATTGGCCAGTTTCCAGGGTTATGAAATACTCCCTGGGGTTCACTAGGGAAGAGGGAGAGATTATGGCCACCAGGGAGAAAGGATGATGGTAAGGGAGAGAGTTCTGGGAGGAGTCAATTTCAGCCCATTTCTTTCAGTACTCTTCCTTTCTATCTCACCTCATACTCTTGACATGATCTCTGGTCAGGGAGCAGCAGGAATGAAATGGGGCAGAACCAATCTATCCATCAGCTGGCAAGGGAGGGGCTTTTTAAAGGTAGAAATTTAAACTGTTCTCCAGTCCTTTTACTGATTAATCCCTATAATAACTCATGACCTGGGAAGATCGTTGGCAGGATGTTAATCTAGTAGTTGAGCTGGGGAAATTATTTATACTGAATAACTTTTAGTTAATTTCAATTATTTTTTTTTGTAGAAAACAGATATTTCACATTTTTCAAAGTTCTTCATCAAAAATGTAGATGGAAATTTTCAGCCTGCTTGATGTTTTGCAATTTTTTTTTCATTTCTTTCTTCCTTCCAAAACACAGCACTCTGACATTCAGTATTTAAGGCACTGTACAGTTCATAACTTATTTTCACTATTATTTACCCAGATCTACTTACAGAATAATTTACCATACATGTATTCGAGCTTCTATTTAACATAGATTCGTGTTTGTTAAATGAAAATAGCTTCATATATCTATCCATCAATAAGAACACTAGACAGAACTATGTCTGATTAGCGCGGATAAACCTTTTGGGCCAAACCCTGGGCTGGCTTAAAGTCAGCATAGCTCCAATGAAACCAATGGCTCGACATCTACTTACACCAGATAAGAATCTGACTTCAAAAGGAATTAAAATTATACTAAATTATGTTCATACTTTCCCTATATATGACCCTGATCCCACACAGCTTACCTTTGAGCACAAGTGTAGTCTCATTAGAGTCAGTATACACTATCTTGTTGTGCTCAGATCCTGCTCCTGTTGTGGTATCAAAACTGGATTTTGCCCAAAATTTGGTTCATATTTCGCTTAACACAACTAAGTTGGCTTTAGATGAGACTCCAGGGGCCCCTAGATATTGGTCAAGGAATGCCACTGCCATAATTAATAGCGGGACATCAATGAAGACTTTGATATAACTTCATAATTTTGAAAATTTGCTTTATATCAGCAGGAACCATACTTAAAGGGTCCCATCAAAGAGAGAATGGTTAAGCACAGAATGACATTAAAATCTTATCAACTCACTTGAAATTAGTCAATGAAAAATTAAAGCTAATTTCTAATAGGCTTATGTTACATTTATAGACTGAAGGGCACTTGTGGAAACCCAGAGAGTAACCACATACCTTTTCAGATGGAAATGATTTTTACATTTGAAAGGCCCAGGCCAGAGGAGAGAGAGAATAAAATGACTCCTGAAATTTCTAGCTTTCCCATCTGTTTAAATCTAATATAAGGATACAGAATAATCACAAAAATAAATTATTAATTTAAAAGTCTGGGATAAGACTGCCAAGAACGATAAAGTTTAAAATATGGCTTGTAAAATGGTATTAGACATCTAGAAATTGCATGTTTAATAGGAATTTGCTGTTGCTTCATTCTAATATTTTATGCTTAGTATCACAAATCAAGAAAGTGTGAAACAGTCTGATTAAAAGAAAATGGCTTATTTGTATCACAACATAATGCACTTTGAAGTGCTGTGTATCCATCTACTCTTTATTTATTTGGCATGTGCAATCCGGTCAAGATAAGCCACAGTGTTCTTATCAATGATATTCAAAGTGTGAGGACTTCCAGGAAGTGGAGTTAGTTTGCAGTCCTCAACAGTATGTGCCAGGGTTTGCGGCTGCCCACATCAACATAGTAGTCTGTCTCAAATACCACTGAAATTCCACTGCAGCACAAATTCCATGTCCGGTATGAAGCTGGTTCAGACGGCTCCATTGCCTTTGTGGTAAATCAAACCCGGATGCGGAGTGGGGTCTGAGACAAGATCATTATTTTTCACTTTCTCTGCGGATCATGAAGCTCCCCATGTGTTCTCCACGCAAATCCCTCACCCAGTAAACTTATCCACAGTGCTCGGAGGGCAGACGACTATGTGGTAGGTTAAACAAATTTTTAATTAATGGTTGATGTGGCATATCACACAGTTTTGTCACAAGTTTTGCTATGCTTTCCTCTCTGTGAACACCAGGTGAAGCAATATTGCAGAGAACTTGTAACCATGGTAGAGAAGTAGATTTAAGTCTGCCTGAAATAATACATATCAAATACTTAAAAACCTATGGCAGTTACTTAAAAATGCGCCACTTCTAGATTTTTCTCCTGGTTTTAAATGTATAGGGCCAGAATCTACCTTCAGTTATGCACATGTAAACCTGGAGTAACTTCACTGATGACAATAGAATTATTCTCGCTGACACCAGGGTAGCTGAGGGCAAAATCTGATCCTGATATTATAAACCAAATATCGCAACAAACGGGGAAGTATCATGTTAATATAAACATTCATTTTTATGGCATTTTATATTTTTTAATGGAATGTCTCTCTTTCCTTCTTCCTTGCAAAGTGTATCATCTTCTCACAAAGAGCCCAAACAGAGAGAAGTTAAAAATACCTCAGAGCTCCCTGTCAAAGTAGACACTGTTTCTTTAAAATTCAAAAAGGTCTTCCCTTGAGTAAAAGGCTTATCAGTTTTACTGAATTAATGTGTCCACAGGAGAGAAGAAACATGTTTCTGTGTTTGAGTGACAGTGAAGATGTCGCTCGCAGCCTGTAAATTCTCTCCAAGGCAAAGTCTCATTCCTCAAAGCTAACCTTATCTGTGACCAGCCTACGCTTCCTGACCCCATTAGCTCACTTATACAGCCACATGAGGAAATTCCTACGATTTGAGACTACCACACCCGCTGTACCATATTTCTGGATGTAATAACAGACAAATAAGCTTTATATGGCTAGCAGTTTATGAAAGTGATAGAGATTATGAATGACAGTAAATTCATATGGTGACTTCGTATTTGTTATGTCAGAGATGCAACTTCATCTTGTGAAACACAAACAAACTGAATTGTTTAAAAGCACCAGTGAAATAATGGGATACCTTTTTCTCAATAGCACAATCATTTTCCAGACTCTGTTTGCAGTGCTGATTAAAGGTAAACAATCATGGGACCTTGTATTAAAAACCCTGCTGACTCTTGTCAGTGGAGTTTATAATTAGCCGCACTGTTGAGTATTTTCCATCTTATGTTTACAGTACAACCTCATTTATTCTACATGTTTTGTGGACATCAAAATCATTTGGATAATCAGAGGAGTTACAGGCTAAACTAAACTATTCACATTGGGAGAGTCTAGATATTATTGGAATTCTTTAAAAATCACAAAGACAGAAAATAAGGCATAACCAGGATTCAGATTAGAGCATTTTAGATTCAGGGAATTCAGATAAACAGGACTGTGCTGGCCTTAACTTTTAAAGGATCTGAAAATTTCTATCTATCCTTTTTATTTAATCCCACTGCAATATCAAAAAGGATAGCAAAATCTACACCATCACAGTTAACTCAAAGGGTTAGGTGGAACATTCCAAGTCAGAGCAGAGAGGAATTAGAAACGTTGTGTGTGTCAGCACAGACTGATGGCTTTGTTTAACTATGTGTGTGAATGTGGTGTGCAATTGTGAAAGACACTTGAATGATGATTTTGGAGATGCAGCACAGCTATGGACGAGTATGGGTTCTGCACACAGTCCTGCCAATGTCCCTCTGTCCTTTCACAGAGTGTTTTTCCCATCCAGGATGAAGAGTTGAACTCTCAGAAAGTTTGGCAAACCCCCAAATATTTTTCAGTAGGGGTCAATCAAAATGTTTTGATTTGATTTCAGCTCTTTTTCTCCCGTTAGTCTAAATTGACTAACATTTCAAAAGGAAAAGTCATTTGGACTTAGAAACCCAAAACTTGCCAATTCAAAAATATCAAAATGGAACCATTTCAATTATTTTCCAATTTTTTTTTTGAGTCAACAGATTTGTCAAAACTAACCCAGTTTCGTGAACAGTTTCCAGTTAACGCATCGGCACCCCTGTCCAGCGTTAGAGGCACCACCTGCAGTGGTGAGAGAACTGATTCGTGTCCATGACTAGTTCAGCCCTTCTACTGAGACTAGCGACAAAGGGGCCAATTCATGATAACCGGATGGTGGTATCTGTGAGGAGGTCATTGCCCATGCAGAACTGAGCTGCAAACACCAAACTCATTGGGCCACATTGGGCTCATCTCCTGCATGCGGGAGGGGGTAGATGCAAAAAGCTTCCCCACTCTTGTGCCTCTGTGCAAGAGTTGGGCCCAACCATAGTCCTTGAGCTTCTCTATGTCCAAGGCTGATTCCCGGCTCGCGCCACTAGCCGCAACAAAGGAAGGGAGGGACAAGCAGGCAGGGCTCAGAGAGGAGGTCCTATAGCGCCTGCCTTTTATAAGGGTGGCAAAGCAGCTGTACTTCCTGGGACCTGCAGCTGACGTTATGCTTGTTTCATGGACAACGTCTGCCGACGCTCACTCTAGGCTGGGCCAGCAAGACAAATGAGACCATTATTTCTAATTTCTATTACAAAACCCAAGAGGGTCTGTCCAGAGCGCGGTGCCTGAGTGCCCTTGACTTTCACCGGGTGATCTGGGACCCTTGATTCTCTTTGCCCTTCTGCTTGCACACTGCTGCAAACCAGCAAACACTCCAGCATGCACTTTTCCACCAGCGTTCACTATCTCACAAGGAACTCAGTGTGCATGACGTCTCAAATTAACCCACTACAATTAAACATGTGAGCACTCCATGTTTGAGGGCTTTCATTTAACCTAAAGGTGCAAGGAAAAACCATCTTCCAAATGACTACCATGTTGGCAGGGCTAAGGCTGATGCACACGGCTAGCTGGAGCGGCACCTTGAGAAAGAAAATACAAAGAGATGGGTGCTGAAATACACAGTCGATCCTAGAACATGAGAGACCTTTGCGAATCTTTGAAAAGCTCTGAGTTTGCTCATTTCAGGCTCAGTTCTGCTGAGTGCTGAACCGCCTGGCTCGCCTATCTAGCAATGAAATCAAGCATGTGCTTTACTTTAATTTCAACGGGACTACTCAAGTGCTTAAAGTTAAGCGGGTGCTTAAATGCAGGATTGAGACCTTATTTCTTAAAACATTTACCACATCCTCCACATAGAACGAAATTATGCACATGTCCGAGATCTGATTCTGATCCAGGCCGAACATGCCTCACTTGGCTTCTGCCATCTGAGAGCCCATTGCCAAGTTTTTTTGTTCTTTTAATCATAGACGCCCTCCTTCCAAGAGATCTCCAAAGCTACTAGGAACATAATATTTATGTGTATCAGGCCGAGGTGTCCTTTGGGGGTTAATTTTCAGTAATAAAGATGTGGAGAAATGGCCTCAGCTCTCATCTGTTTACGTGGGTCCAAGATCTACCTTTGAACATGTGTGTGGGACTCCCACTGACAATGTACATCCCCCTGAAGGTGGGATCTGGGCCAGAGCGAGCGCTTAGGGCTTGTGGCTGACATGGTGAATTGCTTATTTATGCATACAGCTGTTCTATGCAACTTTGAGATTCCACTGCCGATACTTCTGACTCCCTCCACCCCGTTGTCTGTTACAACCACTGATTGCATCTTGTCTTAATCTAGGCTGTATACTCCGCAGGATACAGACTGTCTTTTGCATCGTACACTGCCCAGCACAACTGAGTCTCAATAGGTGCCATCATAATACAACAGTAGGTTGCCGGGCTACTAATAAGTACCCTTGTATACTCAGTCCTTATGAGGCTTCCCCCCCGATCCCGAGTTTTCTTATCCAGTCTTTCCTGGTTGCTCCTATCATCTTATCTGTCTCTGTCTCTGAAGGTTTATATCAGTAACATCTTGAAAACCGACTTTAAAGAACATGGGCTGTATCTCCCCCTTGATCTTTGCACTGGCATCGATGGGAGTCCCACATGTAGCATGAACATACAGAATATGCTTTTTCAGATGAAGTTTTGTGGCCATTAGGATCAGAAAGTCACATGAATTTCGCTGCCTGGTGTGAGTTGGTAATAAAATCTTCAGATGTTCCTGAACTTTCCTCATCTTTTAGAGGCCATGTCTAATTAGTAGCAAATTCGGAAAGCACAAATTTTATCCTGAATTATTTATCCCACCGTGTTTGTAAAGCGCACATCACAGAGTAGTTCACAACAACTTCAGACCATAAGATTAATCTGCTCTGATGACATACTCACCAATGTGAATATCTACTTATCTGACGAGTCTCTGAAATTATATACTTTCAAACACAAATGAGTCATATTTATCCTTTTATTTGGCGTTAAGCCAAATGGAAAAAACACTGAAAGCAGAACTGACAAAATACATGTTGCCTCTGTCTATCAGCATTTTTCATGCATCCATCACTTTACCATCTAGATGTCAATTTCAACCAGGCCTGAAATTCTAACCTAATATTTTCTTCCCTAATTGGAACCTGACACTGAAGGTACTGAAGTCAATAGCGTTCCATGCCTGGAGAATTTGCAGGGTACAGTTAGGCCTTAGCAGGTCACAAGTGTGTATATTATCCAGTAGTAAAAGAAAAAAGCCAGAGTGGGAGTGCAGAGATTATCCTTACTTTTAGCAAGAGCGGTTTGCCTCTGTGTGTGTGTGGTACATTTGCAAGTGTGCCTGTGTTTGTGAGAACAAGTGTAAAATGTTTGCTGGAAATTTTCCTTTTGGCTCTATCGGCCCCTGAGGTACAGAATAGCAGTTGAGGACAAGAAACACTTTTTTTGTGAAATGCTACATGCAAAAAGGTGTTCAAAGAAAATACCCTAGAACATAGTAAACTCTCTTCCTTCCTACTCCAAAATGATGCCCAATTCTGCGATTAACTGTACTTTCATAAAATCATTTCATCTCTTTCGGAATGGTGGCCAAAAAAGGACATTGGCAGGGGGTACTCTCTAATCATTTATTGAAAAGTCAGCAATAACACACCATCGGGCTGATGCATGGGTGTACTGATCACACAGAGGCACAAGGACAGCTGCATGCCTCTATGCCACTGAGACACAGGTACACTGAGCGAGGAATGTAAAGCTCAGAGTGTGTTAGTGAGTTTATAAAACGGATCTGCTTGGGGAAGGCCAGTTTCTAAAGTATGTGTGTCCAGTATGCTGTTTAAAAAGTGGCCCAGTTTTTAAACAGTGTACTGCACTTTTTATTTTTACATCTTATTTAATTATAAAAGTTGTTTTCGAATTCACATGGCTGTCCTGCTTAGGAACCTGCGCTGCTGTGCCGATGATTCCACTCAGCAAGGGGATACAGTGGCTTATGCCATAAATTAGGACTTGTGCTGACTGCTTTTAGCTCAAGCCACCCAGTACCACTGCTGTTCTCAATCTTACATTTCTTAGAAAAGCAGCTGAGTTCCCTAAGCAAGCGACTGTTAATGCAACGGCATTGTTAATGCATCTCCAGTGCTACTGGCACCCTAGGGCAGCAGGGATAATGATGTGACTTTGCATTCAAAGCCACAAAGATAAACTTTCCCTTTTTAAAAGCAAGTCTCATAGGTTTTCCAGCTTCTGCTAATGGAGTAGAGGCTGACTTTGTGTAAGCTGTGGTTTATTTTCATTGCTGTCATCTTAGAACCACATCGATATTAAAGGACCCAAGATCAGCAATGGTCACGAAGACTCTTTAGCACTAGAATCTCACTTTGATTCAGATAGTGTTTTCGGATTTCCAAGTTTGTCCAGCGCTCTCTCAGATCTTATGGAAAGCCTCTTTCTGCTCCATCTATGCAATCAGGAGAATGGATTGCAGAGCTAGCATTAACTTGCTCTCCACACCTACTGTTCTTGGCAGTGTAGTTAATGGGTAAAGTATAAAACACAGAGGAAACAGCTGGTGGCCATATGCTTCTCATAATAGCAATGCTGCCATAGGAGACGCAACAAGTGCAATGCATTTCTGGATACATGTGTTTGCTTTCCTGGATATGCAGGTCTCAGATCCACAAGGCCACAAATATCTCCCTACGGAGATGGCAACAGAAGAGAAAACCGAATGAGAAAACTTTGCAGGTTTCTAAAACAACTTCCTTGTGACCAAGAATACTTTTTACAGAAGGATAACATCTGGCTCACGGATTTGAAGCCTTCTTCAATGAATATGAATACAGATTTAATCAAAGCCATTTATCCTATCCCATCATCATGAGCATTTCTGATCAGCGTAAATTCTTATAATCTCTCTCCTGAGTATTTTGTTTAAAATTATACAGCCAGTAGGGCTGATATAAGAAGGTGATATAAGAAGCAGAACCATGCATATTACACAGAATAGCTTATAAATTTTACCTGTCCACCCAGCAAGACAGCAGCAATAACCAGTGACAGCATCACACCCATCCGCATGGCTACAGTCACAGCGTTCACTGCAATTATGACCATATGTTCCATCCTTCCAAAAACACAAATTTAAAAGCCCCTTAGTAAATCAGATTTTGGTCCTTAAATGTGCACAATCATCTATCACGCCCGTTTTAATGCTAAGTTGCATTTTTTAAAATTAACATGCGACCGTCCAGGTGAAAAAACGTGATGCCTACACCACTTCAAAAAAGAACCAAACTCAGAACACAAAACAATGTTCAAGAGACCATGCAGCCTACGTGAGCATAGTTCAGATAGCATGTAATACAAAATGTAACTAGTCTACTTGACTACTTAGAACTTTGATCTGTTCTTTACAGATTACTTTCTTCATGCCTCCATTAGAGCCCATGACAGAAACGTTCTATCGATCTATCATATATTCTAGGAGTGCCCCACACATCATCTGGGAGTATTATTGAAAACAGATGCAGGTGTACTCTACTAATACTTACAGGGCATGCGTGATCACAGTACTCTCCTTGCCACCCAGGCGAACAAAGACAAAACCCATCCACTGGATTGCAGGCTGCTCCATTGGCACAGTAACATGTCTGGTTACAGTTAAGACCCCAAGTTCCACTTGGACATGGAATGGAACAGTCAACACCCTGCCACCCTAAAGAGACATGAACAGAAACAACGTTCAGTGATGTTTCCTCAACTGTCATTAGAAAAAAGAAAAATGAACACGGAGCTACAGGCGTCCATTTGCAGTATTACACTGTTCTCTACAGCACAGGTGGTGTCATGTACACTTTCCACACAGACTGAATGGCCAAGATTCTCTGTTGCACTAGGATCTGTAAAGTGCAATAGGGTGGAGGTGACAGGGAGGAAGAGCACAAAAATTGCAGCTTTCTGATTCTGGCTGGCCCTGATTCTTACCTGACCATCCTCACGGCAGCGAGTCGACTGCTGCCGCTCCCCCGTCAACTCCGCTTACTCCTCTTGCTGAGATGGAGTTCCGGAGTCAACGATGAGTGCGTTCGGGGATCGATTTATCGTGTCTAGATGAGACACGATAAACTGATCCCCGATACATTGAACACTACCTGCCAATCAGGTAGATAGTAGAGATGTACCCTAAGGGTCTGAGGCAGGGAGAGAATCTGGAACAACCAAGACCTTTTGCATACTGAAGGGCTGATATACAACATAAGTGGAAGAACTACTACATGGCACTGCTGGGTCCCTACATTCTATTTTTGTGGGAATGCTCTTTAATAAGAAGCTAACACACACACACACACACACACACACACACACACACACACACACACACACACACACAACCTAGCCACTGAGGCTCAGATCTTAACTTCCAGCCACTCAGCAGCATTCAATACACTGCCACTATATGTAATGAAGTTTAGCAGAAATACCATGGCTTATGCACTGTAGTGAAATGGAGTTATACAGTGATTGATTAATTCCTGCTTGAAATGCCAGCTTTTATTATTGTGTGCAGCGTTGTTGTAGCTGTGTTGGTCCCAGGATATTAGAGACAAGGTGGGTGAGGTAATATCTTTAACCGGACCAACCTCTGTTGGTGAGAGAGACAGGCTTTCAAGCTTACATAGAGCTCTTCTTCAAGTCTTTATTATTCTTTGCTTCAGGGCTGGTTTAGGGCTCAAGCATGCCATACAAGGCCATACAGGCCCAGCTGCCTGTTGGGGCAGTGAGAAGATGCACAGTCCAAAGAGGGCTTGGAGAAGGCACTGTGGGTCAGGAAGGCAGGAAGCCTCCAGAGCACCCCTGAGCACAGGCAGTGCATGCTCACTGCTGTCCCCATGAAGGAGGCGCCGCAGTCCGCAGAGAGGTATGTGTATCTGAAGGGTGGCCCTGTGGCAATGCTAGCCATCCCAGGGCCTGTGTTTGGGGAAGCACCAGGACTGCAGCTGTGGAGGTCTCTGAATGGAGGGAGGTTGCAGTTACCCAGATAGAAGCCAGCCTCACTCAATCAATGTTTGAAGTAAATTAACGGGTTCACAGCACAGGGCTAGATGGGCACAGCCCTGGCTCAACCACACAGCAGAATAAGAGGAGGGAGGAAGGCTGTCTACTCCCGGGCGCAGACTGTGGGAGAGCACGAGCTACTCACTCTGATAGAAAATGGCGGGAAAGGGGCAGAGAGTTTGAGGAGCCCTAGCTCTGCTCCCTCCCATTTGCCAGCCAGAGTGGCAGTCCAGGTGCACACCGGGGAGTGAACTGCTACACCAGATGCAGAGCGGACACGAATCATCCCTAGAGCAATGGGCAGTGGGGGGAGGGGTTGTGACTGATCACAGTTTGTTCGCTGGTCTGTGCAACTCCTTCCTCTGGGCAGACTGTCAAATGCAATCTAGCCCGCGGTGAACCTTGCCATTTCAGACTCTTTCAGAAACACAGGGAGACAGTGAATAATTTACAAATGGAACACACTGGAGCTGCTGACTGCGCAATTCTGCTTAGTTGCAAATCAATTACAATTTACATACAGTTGCATTGTTATAACTTAAAAGAGACAGTGACATTTACGGCACCCAATGCAACCAGCAGCCAACTCTTCCATCTGAATTACATTTACCTTCTTTGCAAAGACACAAGCCATCCACTGGGGAACACACACCATCATTTTTGCAGTTACACACGGACGAGCAGTTGGCTCCATAGGTTCCGGCCCCACAAGTAATGGAGCAGTCATCTCCCTGCAAACCAGAATAAAACCAGTGTCAGGAAGAAAACTATGGATTTCAGGAAATTCTCATCTGCACATAAAGGAGGCTTTCCCTTTCAGTAAGGTACACAGCATACTAAGACTTGATAGCTTAGTCTTCAGTGCTTGAACAGTCACCGCTGAATCCTATGATTATGATGCAATTAGTGGTTTGATTGACTTGGAGGAAAGGGAGAAGTTTCTGGCAGCCATTCAACAGGAGGTATGAAAGTTCCAAAAACAAACCGCCTAGAACAGATGTTAGAGCATTAACCAAAACATTGCTCACAAAACACTAATCACAAAACACACAGAGTCTGAAGCTCTGCAGAGCTCGGTCCCATCTGAGCCGACACAAATGCTCTAACGAAAGGATTTTTCAGTAACCGAAGCCATCCAGTACAGATCATGGGCATGAAAAATCAAGTAATAAAGTGCATTAGACCTTCACATTGATACATTAAACTAGCTAGAGCAATGCATTTGTGTAGGGCTGGACTGTGATGACAGAGCCCTGAACAACGGGTGATGTGTAACCCAAATTGCTGGAGAAGCAGCTATGGATGCATTGTGACTCAGACATCACTCTGGGTAACAGCCCGGCCCCTGTTTCTGCCCAGCTCTTGGGTAGGGGCTCCGGTAATTTGGTCTGCATCATCAGCAAATTACGGTGTTCTCTGAGCTGTCTCAGTTGTACTGGTCAGCAAGTAGGGGGATGGAACCCCAAGACTCTCCACCTGCTGCCGGAAGAGAGTAAAATAGCGAGCAGTATCACATTAGTCCTGTATGCCCAGACCCAAGATCTGAGGGGCCCGCAGAAGCGTACAGCGAAGGCATAACCCTGCTGCTATTCCCTTGTGCAGCAATGCTGTGCAAGTCACAATCGAGATCTTCTTCATTGAATTCAATTAGAATACATGGTTATTCGTCACAGAAAGTCACCCTGCACTGCACTGACACCCACATCTTAAGTTAAAGATCAAAGGGGCAGATTTCGTGTGTGTATGCCAGGAGAAGAACCATCATTCCTTTGATGTTTGCATGCATTTATCAGCAGATACAAATGTACAAAATGTCAATTTGCTTAAGCTCTAAAAAAGTACCACCTCACTGGGGGAGACTACACACAAAGCTGCAAATAAGACACCAAAAGGAAAATGGGTCAGATTTTATAGTACTACAAATCCACACATGGTTAAGAGAATTTCCAGCATTCTATTGTACACTAAGAGACTGGAAGTAAGAGACGTTCCGCCTTTCTGATGTACAGTGAACCCTTGTTTTAAGGGCATGGTAGCTAGACCATAGAAATATGCTCTGACCAGAAGCAAATCCTATAGTCTAATGTTTTAGCGAATGCAGTGTTCGTAAAAGGTGATGGCTTTGACCTTAGTGGAGAAAGAGACAAGGCCCCCCAAAATGCTTGGCAGTAAAGAGGAGCCGGTTTGACAGCTGAAGTGCTCTCTTCACCCACACTGCCATATGTGCCTCCAGACTGATATGGGGAAACCAGGAGTTGATCTGGATGGTAGAGAGGTGCATTCAGTCTTTATGCCCGGCCAGTCCTTCGTCCTTCTGCTGAGAACGACAATGAGGTGGCCAATTAGTGTCACAGGTAGGCCCGTTTGTTGTGAGGTGGAAACTAGATTGAGATTTTTAACTCATTTTGCGCAGGGCATGGACCAGCCAGTGCTTGCTATTCATTTTTGATGACTGCAGCCTGTGCTGGATTGGAACCAGTAATCTAGAAGTAAAAGCGATTTCCTTGTAAAAGGAAAGAAAAGCAGAGCTACTTGTAAAGTCTAGGGTTCAGTCACCCCACTGTGACAATATAGGGCCTGGATCTAAAATGCTCCAGTAAGTAGAATGAAGGTGTGGCTTAGAGATGGAGTGTCTAGACTTCTGTTTCTGTTGCCAACTTTGGATATGCAGATGTAATATTCCTGTTGCACAATGGATACCATGCGGCATGTCCTTAGGTGGTACAAATTCTCTGCAGAGTTATGACTATTTGCACCAGCTGTAAGTCTGACTCCAATAATATTTCCCTACTTTAATCACAGGGGTGAGGGGTTTATAAAGCACTTTGAGCTCCTCAGAAGAAAGGTGTACAAATGACAATTCAGCCTTTCCTCTGAATGTCTTTGGGTTTGGGGGAGTATTATGGTACGTAATTGAAGTATACTGTACTTTGTGGCTTAACCACAGTTTGCCATTTTGTCCCTTCACGGTTGTATATATTGTGTGAACAACCTTGAATTAAAAAAACGAAACAGAACACCTTGTCTCCCCCACCTCGCTGGCTTAATGAGATCTCTCTCCTGGTTATAACTAGCCAGACCTCCAGAACAATCTCTGAGTGACAACTGCCACATACACTTAACTTCTTAATTATATAATAGGAAAATGCACTTGAACTGTAGCACTGGCACTAAGATATTATTAATTATAAATGCAGAACCAGTTATTAACCTTTTGAACTTGATTTAGGAGAATGACCTGTGAATGAAATACATTAAGGTTCTGTTAAAGATATGTAAATTCCATGCGTCTCTTCCCACCTGCCTCACTGGATAATATTGCAGTACATTTCTATCCAGTTGTTAATGAGTTATATGTTCTATTAAACTGGTATCAAATGGTGTTTATTGGATCTTCCCTCTTGCAATATGGTACTTTATATTTCTATCCTATTTAGTAAAATTAATCAACAGCTGTGCACCTTATGTTGATTATTCTTTTTTTTCTGTGAAGTTCAGAAGGTTAATGAGCATAGTGAAAAGTCTGAATCTGGTATGTGAGATGGGAAGGAATAACTAATTCAATCAAATGTATAGCCCTGAAAACATTACAGCTATATTAAAAAATCTAGCTATAAATAACCTGATATTTAACATCTCTCTTCCATACAAAAGTGATCCATATGGACATTATAAACTTTCAGAAGCGCTTAATTTGTTTGCTCCAGTATTTCAAGTTGAAGGCTCAGTTCATCAAAATGTATGCCCCATATCCATCTGAAGGAAACTTTATGGCTTTAAGGGTCAAATCCAACTCTCACTTACCTCAGTGGAAAGACCCTGACTGGTTTTAACAGGAATTGGATCAGCCCTAATTCAGGAAACTGTGGCATTAAAATCCATCTCCCCTTGTAAAGCAGTGTCTGCCTGATTCATTTCCTCTCACTTCCCACATCATCTTCTTCAGGCCCTATCCTGTGAGCTACTGAGCACCTCAATTCAACAGGAGCTGAGGCTAATCAGCACTTCTCGGTGTGCTCAGCAACTAAAAAGAGCAGGCCCTTCATTTGCTCTAATTCTTAATGTGATGGGAACGTCACAGTACACCAAGCATACACACATGGATAGTCTGGCACTGGTGACGCCAAAGGGTTCACTTGTAATCAGAATGAATAGTTGATTAATAGTAACAATAATACAACACTTCATCTTCAAAGCACTGTAAATATTAGCGAATTGTTGCTAAAACTAAATGATAGGCTTTTACAGCACTGGGCAGAGATTTGGGCATGCACCACTCATTATTGTTAATTCTCCCCCAAGTATTGATAGGATAGGTCCAAGGAACCAAATTCCATCAATAATGCAAGCTGCCAGTTCACATCCATCAGCATCAAATATTAATAGACTCATGAAGGCCAGAGCATCCATCTTCCCAGATGGCAGTCGATAACATGTCTTGTTTCTGTTCACAAGGAAGGTGGAGATTTCCTTTCCTCAAAACAGTTATTGTAAAATGGGAAGTAGAGTGTAAAAATACACCAAGCCTTTATGTGCTATTGTGTGAGCAAATTCTAGATCCTTCAAGAAATAAGCACTTTTTCTATTCATGATTGCCTTAACAGCATGTGTAAGCTTATTTGTTTCTGTTAAAGGCATGCTCTTGCTATACGTTAAACAATGGCTCTCACATTTTAAGGGCCTGTCACAAAGCTCATCGAAGTCCACAGAAAGACTCTTACTAACTTTAATGCCCGTAAATGCCTAAAAAGCAGCCTTCCAGGGGGAAAAAAATATTGGAAATTGGTATCCAGTATTCTGATGCCAGCTGTGATTCTAAAAATGAGCAACTGTGCCAAGCACAAAGCTTTGGCCATAATTGGTGGCTTTTGTATTTTGAACGTTTAAGAGAGGAGAAATTAAAACTTTGAAAAGTGGATTAAATCCAGCAGAAAAGTTTACACTGCGGGATCAAACCTGGATCCATTGAAGTCAATGGGAAACCAGAAAATCATTTTTCCATGGCTTCTGCAATGCAGAAGGCTAACAGAGTTGTTATTGAACGTGGCCTTAAGTTCACATTATAAAAACCTAGGCAACAGTTTTGTGTAAGTGTTCTTAAGGGCCACGCAGTGCCCTCATCTCCTAGCAGAGACAATAGGAATTAAGGACATTTACTGTCCCACATATATGGGCCAATAATAAACTGTACTCACTATACAGCTAATTTGATATTCTGAAAACTGAAAGATTCACAGAATTTTTTTTTTTGCACCATGTGAGTTAAATATGTGAAATTCTTATCAACCACAACAGGGGATGTCCCGTGCACAGGCCCTCAGAGTTTACAGTGCATGCACAAAATAGATGGAATGGTCGCAGAAGGGCATGCACAGTTCTTTAGGTATGTAGAGGTAAACAAATCAGGAAGACAAAATATGGCTGCTGTTTGTGGCTGGTGTCTGTGTGTCCAGATAAGCTGATTGCTATGGATTTACTCTATCAAAGTACATATTTATATGTGCATGTATACATAACAGGGCACACCAATGTGCTGGTATACAGGATCTGTGCACTGGTGCAGATCACAGATATAGCTCTGTAATATTTACTTATTTAATTGTGACATTTACAATCAACCAAAAGTGGTTCTCTACAAACATTCCCCCAAGGTAAACATATGGTATCCGGCAATGTGAACTAGTGGAACTGACTAATTTCCCTAATGACATTCCAATGGAAATTTTAACATGCTCTTCTTAGGCACATTAACAGAAATACAAAACTTTGAACTTTTTATCTGTCTTTGCCTCCACCCCAGACTCCCGCAATTTATTCATGACCTTACAATACAACATCTTTAGTTTTCCAGACATAATGATGTCCTCCGGCAGAATTCCTTTCCCCTCTGGGCGATACTAATTACTCCCTGCAGATGTTGTTATTGGTGCTAATGATAAAAATGCAGAAAAAAAGGTTAGTGCAACAGCCATAAAGTACTTGTTACTGGTAGAATCTAGGGTTTAAATGTGCAGATCATCACTGTTCCTGAGAAAGGACACATTTTCCTTTACTCGGTTTGTTATGTCATTTGATGTACCTGTGCCAGATATTTAAATGCAAATACATACTGCAGTAGTCACTGGGAAACCTTTTCCAGGGACAGTTTCACTTCATTATTTCACTCTTTGCTTTTCTGAGATGGGGGATGGGATGGGAGCGGAAGGGTGATACTTGTTTAAGGAGGGAATTTAGTGCTCCTGAACGGTACAGTGCTTGACAGTCCTGGAGACGGAGGTCCTCTATTTAGTCATAAAGCAGTTTCAATACGACACTAGTGAAGGCTTCGCCATTCGACTTCTCTGTGGGCATCATCTCTCTTCTGGAGACATCAAGTCTAGAAGCGAGGAGTTAGTTCAGTTTCTCCACACTAGGGTGACCAGACAGCAAGTGTGAAAAATCAGGACACGGAGTGTGTGGGGGAGGGCAGGTAATAGGAACCTATATACGAAAAAGACCCCAAAATCCAGACTGTCCCTATAAAATTTGGACATCTGGTCACCCTACTCCACACCCAGTCAGTCCTGGGGCTTTCCAGCAAGACTAACACAACAATACCAATTAGTGCCACATGTGGCGATGATGCATTTGGCTGTGGGTGTGATGTGTGGCTTTTCCTTCTAAAATCTGACCCATTTATCCCTGGCTATTTAAATTACATCCTCTTACACTGATTTACCAATGGAAGTAACTGACACTGGCATTTACTTCACCTCTGAATTTGTCCTACTATATTAATGTATACAGTAAATGTCATAGTAAAAGCAGAGTTCAAAAATCTGCCTTCCTGGTAATAATTCTGAAACTTAGTTTATTGTAAAAGGGTTTTATTGAAACAGACAAAACAGAAAGGTTGACTTCCTGAAGAGGGTTAGTCAGAAAAATAGAACATACATCAAGTCCCGTTAGAAGATAGATCATGAGATCTGAGATACAGGTGCCTAAATCCCAAAGATCAGAACAGGGAAGTACTAGCTCCATTTCTAATGGTGTAACAACCAAAACCCCTGCTGTGCATAAACGAAGCAGAGAGAATTGAGTGTGGAAATTGACAACAAAACTGTACACTCTTTGGTGCTTTTTTACAATGCAGCCTGGATGACAGTTGTATCTAGTGAATTTTTGTTAACTGGAGCCCAAATGTGTGCCTATTTCTGCCACTTTACTCATGGTGAGTAGTACTTTACTACACAAGCGGTCCCATTGAAGAAAATGGACCAGAACCTTGAATGTGGTCAAACTGTGCTCTACGCTACCTTTCCACTCCCCAAGTGGAGCCGCTTTATTTACCAGGGTCAATTAGAGCAGTCTAAGGGCTGCTCTCGGCTACACCAGCAGTTCCCTAAGGATGTGCCAGTTTCTGGGGATTGCTATAGCACAGGCTATTCTGGACACACTCTGTCCAGTGCTTAGCACTAACACACCTCATGCATCAAAGAAATATTCTGACTCCATGAAATTGTTCGTGGCATGAAGTAACGCTCAGTGTGATTTAAGGGCAGCAGAATTTAACCTTGTGTGATTTTTCCCCCCTTCAGATTATCAACCTTGAAAGATTTTTTTGCACCATGTGAGTTAAATATGTAGCTCCCATCAACCAAAGCAGGGGATGTCTCGTGCACAGGCTCTTAGAGTTTACAATGCATGCACAAAATAGATGGAATGGTTGCAGAAGGGCACGTACAGTTCTTTAGGTATGTAGAGAGAAACAGATCAGCAAGACAAAATATGGCTGCCATGGACTCTGCTTGCTTACCTGACTCCAGAGACCTGCTTGTTCCTGTCCTCCTTAGCCTATCCCCATCTGTTCCTGTTCCTGCCTCACTCCAGGTCCCAGTTCCTATGCCTCACCCTTGAGGCTGACTCCAGCTCTGGCCTCTGGTGTGGCACCTGACTAGCCCATTAGACATGATTGCCCAGGTCCCAGTCACTACCGGTCATGTAATCCAGCCCCTGTGCTGAGTCTGGACCAAGTAAACCTAGACCATCCCTGACACGTGTTTGCCTACCCTGTTCTTAAAAAACTCCAGTGATGCTGTATAGGCGAGAAGGTGCCTTTTATGGCAAGAAACGAACAGCGCAGCAGGTGCTGGCTTTAGGCTGAGGTATGTCAGCTTTTGAGCAGCCAGTATGTAACATGACTTGCACTTCAATCATCCCACACAAAGTACAGCAACTCTATAGTGCAAAATGTGACAATATACTGGGCCACACCCTTTCCTGGGTGAGTCGACTCACTGCAACAGGCTTGTACCAGGCATGAATGTGGTCCACCATATTTTTTCAGTGCTACATATTTATGGTTCTACCAGTCTGAACTGGGCAATTTAATATGTATATATCGCATTGTCACTTAACATAATGCTGATCACTGCTACTATCCTGATCTGTTTTGCATGTTCATTAAAAAAAAGAGAGAAAATATCAAGGTTTCAGTTCTATGTTGAATTGTCAGAATACCGAAGACACACACTATAAAATCATGGCAATACCATCACAGTTAAGTGTGCGCACTTGTTAACATGAACATGTATATACACACGGACAGTAAGTATGGCTTCAACACCAACCCACGTTTAGCTGAAGTGAACAATGCATTAAGAGACAAACAAGACTTGTCTATGAATGCACGCACATCCTGAAAAAACAGAGACTAGTATCTGGTAGATGTTCCGTTACCCTCACAGCATGCAAAATTATGCTGGGAGTTTGGACTTGCGTGCACTTTTCTACAAAGAATTGAGCCCACAGAGCCCACAGTTAAATAGAAAATGAAATGAAAAACTAACCAATGATTTAAATTCTATTGTAGAGGTTTTAGCAACCCTTAAGTTTTCAATCTGGAACCTGAACTACAAAGAGAATCAACCAGCAACTCTGCAAAGAACTGTCCACAGCCACGCAAATAGCACCAATGAAGATATTTAAGTTTAGAAGCTTAACAGTTGGAGACAAAAACAAACAATATATTTCCCTGCAAAATTCATATCCAATAACTCAGTCTGTAGTTAGTGTATTGAGCCCCTCTGGTACTGGATGAGGCTACAGAAATGGAAATACAATTTGACGTAGCCACATTGCCAATTAAAGGTGAAATAGAAGCAATATGTCAACTAGTAGCAGAGAGAGCATTCTGAGTTCCTATATGAAACAAGCTCCTTTGGACCCACTTACAAAATTCTGGAGTACTGAGGTAAATAGAACAGCAGTAGAGCTTACAGGAAAAAGTAAACAAAAAAAGAAAGAGGAGGAGAATTGAGACTTGACAACAGCTGTTATCAGATTATACATGCTGTGTGTAACTGTACCAGTATTAAAATGGGGGACAGCAGACATGGCTCATTAATAGAGGAAGGCAATTCTGTACTCATGTAAATCTGGGACAATTCCATGGAAGCCAATAATTGATGCTAGAGTCAACCTGGAGTAACAGAGCAGAATTTGGCCTTCCCAGTACAGATTCAAAGGCTCCTCCATCGGAGAGAGAAAAAACAAAACAAAAGAAGTTCGTACGGGAGATTTAAAAAAAAACTGCAAGGATTTCAAAGCAAGCATTGGCCTGCTAACTCCAGGGTTGTGAGCTCAATCCTTGAGGGGGCCATTTAGCGACTGGGGGCAAAAATCTGTGGGATGATTTAGCTGGGGATTGGTCCTGCTTTGAGCAGGAGGTTGGAGTAGATGACCTCCTGAGGTCCCTTCCAACCTTGATATTCTATGATTCTATGAAGAGTCATTATTTCTGCAAACCACACAGAACCACTGTGAACCGCATCCACTGACCTCGCTAAATATTCCAGCACAATAGTTCACCTCTTAAAAAGCACACAACAAATGCCTGTGGGTGTAAGGGGACCCTTCATTATGTCCCCTACAGCAGAGGCTGATGTGAACATTGTCAAGTTTACGGACACAAAGACTCCCAGACAGCGTGGCTGCCAGTGATCCGGCAAAAAGGTCTAATTGGTCAGCGGAAGCTCCGGGGGAGAATGAGGACAAGTTTAATAGGCAGCAAGCACCTGGTCTGTTTGTATAAAAAGCAGCTTGAAAGTAGCTGAATCTGAAAGCCTGGAAATGGATAGGTGGTCTCCGAATAATGACCCTACCTTAGGATCAGGTTGCAGGATGTCTTATTGTTTTACAGTCTGAGGCTGAGAAAAAAAAAACATTCCTCTCTTGCAACTTAAATGGTGCCTGCCCAGCTTCCTTCTAAACCAGATCTTTTCCAATTCTAGCAGTGCCACCCCACAGGGGACCAAGTTTTCAAAAAAGTGTCTATAATTTAACAAGGCTAGAGCACAGTTTGGGATGAATCATGCAATGCTTGTGAAAAGTGCCAGATTGACAGTTCTAAGGGATGGAGTTCTCTATTTATCCACAGAAACACTACAGCCCCAGATTGGTATTATAAACTTGGTCATATGGCCCCATCGTTGACCTTGACCTTGAGGGTGAAAGGGTGGTTCAGTCTGGCAGCAAGTTTGCCAATTAGTGCCAATAGAGATGGGATTAGTGATGTGGACACATGCCCACTGAGAGCTGGACTGAGACCAAATTCATTTCATACAGGTCATTGAACAGCCAACAGGAGATCATTTTCAATCTGTACTGATTTAGCCCACATTTGCACCAGTAGCCGAGGGATGAAAGGCTTATCTCCTGGATTGCCTAGAAAAATGGCAAGAGCAGCCATTTTGGAAATGCAGATGCAGATCTTTTGTGCATGCAAGTAGATAAGTCAGCAAATTCAGAGACAATCATTTTGCAGGGCTAACAAGGTGGGACCCAAGGAGGACCTTCTGTTGGTCTCTGAGCATTCAGTGTGGGGACTTCCAGGGATTACAAGTCATTCACCTGGCTGAGTCCATTTTTGCACAGGAAACCCAAGCCTTCTTAAAACCTTTGAGACATTAGGCATCCTTAGCAATAACCAAACGAGAGTGGCTACTCTACCTGGACATGAACAAAGACAGTTCCTGGAAATGATTTCAGGAGGTCTGCTTCTCAAAAGCAACTTTTGTGACAGGATGGGGCCCTCCGACTGCTGGTCTTGGATGGTGAATGGTAAAAACCAACAAAGATGTTGATAAAAGATGTTGGACCTTATTACAGTAGAATGGTGTGGTAAAATATGGATTGTGCCATAGAGGGCTCTCTTGGACACCAATGAATGGAGGCCTTCAGGCATCCAGTCCAACTGACACAGAAACTTTCTGTATGACTTGGACGTACCAATGACTAAAAATACTTTCTTTTCACCTCTATCTCACCAGAAAACTCCATCTCCCACATGCTGGATGAGGGTCAGGCTGGTGCAAGATGCAGTTGCCTGCCTCTTCCATGGTTTAGGTTGCCATGAGCTCAACAAATTTATGCTCTAGTCCCTCCACTGGTTCCAAGTGCACTTGTGCAACACGTCTTGGGCATTGGTCCTCATCTTCAAAGCAATGAATAGGTCTGGTTCCAGCTACATTACACACTACATCATCATCTATGAACCACCAAGACAACAACAATGATCTGGGCAGTGCAGATCACTAAGTCCAGAACCAAGCATGGGGGAGCTGGAATAAAGCATTGTCAGTGGAGTGGACCTGGCTGTGGAAGGAACTTCCAGACAAGGTTAGATTAATCCAGAGTGCATCCTCCCTCTCATTCAGCTCCATAACCTGGGCATCATTTTCGAGGTGGCTTTCTCCCTAGACTCACACATCCACAATGTGTCTAAATCATGTACTTCTTCCAGTACAATATCTATATCCACAGATCTAAAAACGCTCTTCCAGGTCTTTGCTACAATGCACCTCAACTAATGCAACCTCCTTCTTTCTGGCCTTGACAAAAGCACCTTGGCTCCTCTAAAATCCATTCAAAATGCTGCAGTCAAAAAAATCATCTGGCTGGCTCCTTGCTTTGATCATGTCACTCCTCTGTTTGTATCCCTCCATTGGCTCCCCCTTTTCTTCGACCGCAAACTGGTCTTCACTTTTATACCTCTTCATGGTTTAGCCCTGCCCCACATATGATCCCTGTCTCTTAGCTTCCTGGGTTGCTGAGGTAGTGGAGATGGGTTCAGATAGGCACTCCTTCGCTGTGGCAAGACACCAAGCCACAGCTGACAACAATGCCCAGCAAAAGAGGCGGAATACAGGAGAGGTCACAAAATGCCCCATTTTGTGGCCTCACTCCACCTCAGACAGTTAATTCCCCTAGGGACAGTTATATGACTATAAGGGAAGAAAACAAAAGGGGGAGGGGCAATAAATGACATGTTGAAAAAACATCCAGGGAGGAGGAAGAGTCCGGCGGCTGATGGAATAAAGACAGTTTGCTTCTCTATCACCCTCCAAGTTCAGACTGTGGCCACACAAAGTCCTTTTTATTTTAGGGACATTGATGCAGGGTGGTTTTTTTTTTGCTGCTGCAACTGATTATTGATTCAGCCACACCTTGCTAGCACCTGAGCAACAAGCCACATGTGCTGATTCTCGGTCAGCAGCTGCCAGTACTACTAGCCGTTCACCTTTATTCTGAAGCAGTGGATTAAGAATACAAATGGGCAAGCAGAATATGCAACTTGCTTGTGCCGTTATGCAATTTGTGAAATAAGACTGGGCAAGCTATTTTTGTTGCCTGTGTAATATTCCAGTTGATTCGACAATCGCTGTGCCACAAAACCTTCTCCTCCCCCCCACCAGCCAGTAACATTTATATTGGTGATTGGTAACAAAAACACCATGATAAAAGAGTTGAATTTATTTCATACTTATAAATGAAAAGAGCTGTTCACAAAGGGGGGTAACCGATATGCTCGGTAAATCAAGGATAAAAGGAGAGAGGCTCTATTGAAGATTTCCCCTCCCCCCCCTTTTAAAAACTCTTTTGATGAGGTGCCCTGTTGCTCTGAGATGAGCTTCCACTGAAGTACTTTTAGAATTGCCTCAAAGAGAAACGGATCATTTAAATGAATTAAAGACCCCAAAACAGATCCATCATCTCAACCCCAAGACCATTTTTTCATATAAAGAATTCTGTGAAGTTTATAAAATACCTTTACTACTGAATCAAGGGTTGATAAGACCATGTGCCAATATTGCTTCTGAAGTGATGAAGGATGGTACATTTGTAATAAAGATGAAAGCCAATATGTGGAAGAATGTGATTCTTCTGATACATTTATATTTATCAATCATGAGTGTTAGAGAAAGCACCGGCCCTTTAAATTCCTCCTGATCTGCATGGGATTTCTACCTTGCTCGGTAAATTCAGCTGGAGAACACTAAGGGTATGGCTACACTACCTGCCAGATTGGCAAGTAGCGCTCAATGTATCAGGGATTGATTTATCGTGTCTCATCTAGACACGATAAATCAATCCCCAAATCGACACTTGTACTCCACCTCGGCAAGAGGAGGAAGTGGAGTCGATGGGGGAGCGGCCATGGTCGACCGCCACCATGTGGACGGTCAGGTAAATCGACCTAAGGTACTGAGATTTCAGCTATGCTACTCACGTAGCTGAAGTTGCGAATCTTAGGTCGACCCACCCCTTCACCCCCTGTAGTGTAGCACAGCCCTAAGTTTCTGTAAGATGCTCCCTTCCTTTAAGAAAGAGAAAATTATAAAGGGCGAGGACTGGAGAGTGGGTACCAGATGTTGTTCTTTTATGTAGAAAAAGAATGAGGGCGATTTGGTGTAGGTTGAGATGGTTACACCACATAATGCAACGCGACAAAACATGAACCAACATTCAGGATAGAAAGACAGTCACTTTCTACACAGCCAAGGTAAAAATACCAAGAATATTCTTATTTGACCCTCTCTACCATGCATCATGGCTAATTTAAGTCACAATCTGGCACAATGCATCTCTTCCCCCCAGTTCTTTCCAGGCAGTTAGTATTGTAGTTCTAAGGGCTGGTCTTCACTTGCGCGGCGCGGGATCGATCTTCTGGCGATCGATTTCTTGCGTCTGATGAGGACGCGAGAAATCGATCGCTCGCGGCTCCCCCGTCGACTGCGTAACTCCAGCTTGCCGGGAGGCGCAAGCTGGAGTTGACGGGGGAGCGCGCTGCTGACTGCCACCGCTGTGGGGACGAGAGGTAAGTTGGCTGCAGATACGCAAACTTCAGCTACGTGATTCACGTAGCTGAAGTTGCGGATCTGCAGTCAATCCCTCCCCCCCCCCCATAGTGGAGACAAGCCCTAAGACACTTTGCCCCCAGGCCAAAGTGATGGGTGAATAAACACACAACAGACTACTTCAGCTCCCCTTTACAGATTTACAATGTGGAAAAAGGTAGTTGATGGTTTTATTCATTTTGGTGTGGGCCTATTTGTTTCATTTACAGGAGCTGAAGACTGGCCATCGATTTTTGTTTGCGTTAACTGCTGGATTATTTGTTAGGTTTGTTCTGTAGATTGTAGTAGGTTTTGATTTAATTATATTATACAGTGTTTACCCCTTGTTTATGGTGTGCTACAGAGGACAGACTCTACTCCAAACACGTGCAGAAATGTGTATGTAAACTCAAAGGCTGACTTTGCTTCTCAGTGATGGACCAAGTATTGCATTCAGAAACTACCACAAAATGAAGGACTCTCACACTTGGGCCCAAAGTCCTGAAAACTCAAAGTCTTTCTGCAGACAAAATCCCCATTGATCTCAATGGGAGTTACATACACATAAGGACTTAAAGATCAGGATAGAGTCAAAGGACATCTCTCTTTAAATAGTTTTTAAAATCCAGTTTTGATAGAGTATTAACAAAAGATTCAAATGACCGTAGATGCTTATATATATTTCAAAAGAAAAGTCATCTCTTATAAAGAGATAATTATTTTTATGGTTTCCATCCCTTTCCTTACCATATAATATAGGGACGGGCCTGTATGGGAACTACCAATATACTCCAAAAAAGTGTCAGAATGAATTCTTTCATTTTGGTGATGAAGTGCTAGCTTTGCGTGCCAGCATGCAGAATTCAATAAAAATAGACAGGTCTTCAAAAAACGACAGCATAAATAGATGAAACTTTTAAAGTAATATAAGGTCTGTCACCTAGATATGAAATACAGACTTGAGCACCCACCGAAGGAAAAGCTGACCAAACACTCCACCTACACGTGTTAAAGTTTGTTGATAGTGTCTTGGCCTGAGAAATGTTTTAATGTCATATCTCCATACAATGCCAGATAGCAAAAAAAGAATCTGAGGGTAAACAGGCTTTTCAAAGGAAAAGTAAAACACTCACAAAGGATCAAAGGCATAAAGCCAAGGAAGGGCTCAATAGCTAGCTAACCATAGTTTCTCAGAGAGCTGCAATTAGTTGCAGAATGGAGAGTGTGAACTTTTCAGCCTGATTTCAGTAGCATATATAATGATTTGGGTAACTGGGATGCTGATAAGTATGTGCTGAGGGTTGGTTTCAAGATTTCCTTGTGAGACAGAAGGTCAGGATTCCTGTGGTCTCTTGTCATATTTAATTCATATCCTCTAGCCTTCTTTGCCTCGTTTATTGAATTACAGGAATAAAATTCAGTGAACCCAAACAAAAGAAGACGGGTCAGGGCAAACCCTGACTTCACTTACACCCAGTAGCACCATCGCCTTGAGTAGGCTTTTAACAGCGTAAGTGAGGGAAGAGTCTGGCCTTTTAGACTTTTGGAAAACAGACAAAATGCTAAAAACTTGGGAAGGGAGGACACAGCCAGTCAGTGTAACCCCTACTGACACCTCCACAGAGTGACTTTCTGTGGCAGGGGTGAGTGGGTAGAATTTCTACCATTAGAGACGTTTCCTCTGCTTTAACCCCCAGTTTTCAGTGGCTCCCTGTATGTGTTTAGCAGATTCCTCCATGTCACTAGTGTGCATTCCCAATATACAGGTACGGTTGGGGGAGGGCTTTTCAAATCCACGATTGGTGGTTAAACAGCTCAGTAATCAGGGGCTGGCCTTATGCACATTTATTACAAGTGCCACATACTAACTTCCCAGTGGGCTTGCTTCCCATTACAGCGCTCCACAGTCGTCTTAACAGCACAGCTGCGCCCCTCAGATCCCCTGCATAGGAGAGGCTCTGCAGCTGCAGGACCTACTACAGCCCTGATGTTGCTGGAGCAGTTGTGGAGCAGCTCTGCAGCCAGTGGGGAGACAATTCTGGTCCCCTCAACTCCCATGGACTCCCCATCATACAACCCACTTTCTGCTTGTACACTGGGCCCAAGATCGGAGCTGAAATGTATTAATAATCATTCGTCTCCCCTACCCAATGCCCCATTACCTCAAACTAGACAAAAATACTTCCATTTGTATTATAAAGAAGCCACCGTCTGGACCACCTCACCACATACACACAGTATCCTTCCGCCACTGTCTGGGCCACCTCACCACATACACACGGTATCCTTCCGCCACTGTCTGGGCCACCTCACCACATACACACTGTATCCTTCCGCCACTGTCTGGGCCACCTCACCACATACACACAGTATCCTTCCGCCACTGTCTGGGCCACCTCACCACATACACACAGTATCCTTCCGCCACTGTCTGGGCCACCTCACCACATACATATCGTATCCTTCCGCCACTGTCTGGGCCACCTCACCACATACACACGGTATCCTTCCGCCACCATCTCAACCCATACACACCACAACCGTCTGCCTGCTTCTTCTTCAGCATTGATGGATGACCTTCCTCAGGCTCAGTTACAACGTCCCTTCCCTCATGTTGGTGAAACAATGCTGCTCTGATTGTTTCCATTTCCCAGGTGCTGATGGTCACACACAGTTGAACTGGTACCAAGAAAGAAAAAGTGCCAGTGTGTGGACTGTCCTAAGCTCAGACAAAGTTCCTATCTGCTGAAATCTGCCATCAGCCCCATACATTAGCAGATGTGTAAAGATAGAGATGTAGGCATATCCTCCATGGCTATATTTAATGTTTGGAATCACAGGTCATCTGCAGGGTTAGAACTATAGACTTCAAGACCACAACACAGACTTCTACCTCTTGAGCTAACAGAATAACTCTGTTACCTTCAGAAGTAATTGGTTGTTATCTTCCATGCTAGCCGTGCGACAGGGATGTGACATATACCTTGCATGTGAGTTACATGTTCATCTGAAGACTCTTTTGGCAGTGGGCTAGATTCTGTTTTCACTTCCACCAATGTAAGGGTCTTGGCTACACTTGCAGATGTAGAGCGCTTTGAGTTAAACCAGCCTTCGGAGAGCGCACCATGGAAAGCACACCAATCTGTCCACACTGACAACTGCAAGCGCACTGGTGTGGCCACATTTGCAGCTGCATTGGGAGCGGTGCATTATGAGCAGCTATCCCAGCATTCAAGTGGCTGCAACATGCTTTTCAAATGCAGGGGATGGGGTGTGACAGAGTGTGTTGTGTGTATGTGGGGGGAGAGAGAGTGGGTTTTTGGGGTGCTGAGAGTGTGTCACCATGCTGTTTTGTAAGTTCAGAACCCTCTTCCCCCCGCCTCTCTCTCACTCACTGAAACCAAGCAGCATTCCTCATTTGTTTGCTTTGTCTCGGAGCAGATAAGCATGCCGGATGTCAGAAACGGAGCTTTGAAAGGGCATATCCGCATTCCTACAGCCAGTTCAAAACAATGACAAGAGTGGCCACTTGACTTAAGGGAATTATGGGATGTTTCCGGAGGTCAATCAGAGCGCAGTAATACAACTCCTCGTTCACACTGACGCTGGGGCGTCTCAGGCAAGACGTTATTCCTCTTGTCGAGGTGGAGGTCCAGGAGCGCTCTACATGCCTTGCCAGTGTGGACGGCTGGGCGGCTTTAGTGCGCTCTAACTTGCAAGTGTAGCCAAGCCCTAAATCTGAACTCTGTCACACTAGTGCAAATCCACAGTAAGCGAGGGAAGCAATTAATTCCAGTGATTTATTCCTGGCAAGGTCAGGATTCAGTTAAACACAATTAGGAATATGGGAAAATTGCACAGACCAGTTAGGTTTTCCAGACATCCTTTAGGCCTGGTCTACACACAGGTTTTGTACCACTTCAACTATATTGGTTTACAAACCAATATTGTTAAAGTTGTCTAATCCTCCAGTGAGGACACCGTTTTACTTACTGTACATTTGCAGAAACAAGCTATCCCCAGACAGGCACCTTTAATACCAGCATTCGTCACTTTTTCGAGACATGTATGTGGAGATCTGGCAGCAGATTTTCACCCAAAATGTTCATCAAGGAAAATAAAGATATAAAATGATCTGAAACCCCATCCAAGATGTTTCAGCTGGTCAATATTTTGCTTTGGCATTTGAATTTTTAGAAGTGGCCCACCTAATAAATATTTTCACAGCGGTAGTGTACGTTTTTATTTTAAAACTTAAAAAATCTGTTTAACTCCCAACAATTTAGCACACTACTCACACGCATTTCAACTTATGGGATGGCTGTATTTCCACTTAAATACATTTAGCAAAGGTGACCAGATGCTTTATGTTTTTAACGGCTTGTTCTTTGTCCCAACAAAATTTCCCAGTTTTGGCTGTATTCGCAGATGACTCATTTTGAAACCCTGCCCAGCTGCCCTGACACACACGAGGCATGGCACATTTAAAAAAACAGACCATCTGTGCAAGAGAAGTGGGCAGAGGGAGTTCTTTGCCAGGAAAAGGCCCTGCCATTTCTTGGTCACTACACTTTCTAGCTATCCAACAAACTGGAACATTGTGTCCAACTTATCTGCCTTTCCAGCTATTGTACATTAAACAGCTTCCGATCTTACATGAAACCTTTTCCCTTACCCTGCTATAGAAGCTTCCGCTTAGATCCAACACTTCTGCATGATGTCTGATTTTTATCTCACAATAATTCTTTGCAATTACATGTCACCATTGCTGCCCTCCGGGCTACATCAACCAAACTTCACATTGGGGAAAAAAAGCACGAAACAATTCATTTATGCCAACCCCGAATAATTAGTTCTGTCCAGTTCCATTCCAGCAGCACTCTGTTGTCTGTGCTGCCATGTGCCAGAAACCACATTCAGAAACACTCCATTCATGCCCAGGGCTGGTGGGGATCAAAGGCAAAATTCTACTCCCCACTGCTCCGGCAAGAGACATGCGTGCATATCTGGGGCTGAATCTGGTCTCAAGCCTGTCACTGAGGTGAGCTGCTATGTGACTTGAGAGGGCTCTGGCCCTTCTGCATCTACAGCACAACCTGCAGGCTGCTCCAGATGAAACATGAATATTTGCTCCACACCCAGAAGATGGAATGTGTTGCAAAGCTAGCTCAGCTGGGGAGAAGGGGTTCCAGGTGTGGAGAAAAGGTGGCGGAGATTCTGCCGAATCTTCCTTGCAGCCTATATTTTTTAGCATCTGAAAGAAGTATTGTAACTCAATTCATCTGGCATGCAAATGAATGACAAATACACTTCAGAGGTAATAAATTAGCAATTTTAAGGCTTTACATCCCCTCATGGACTAATTGCCAGAGATTATAGTACATTATGAGAAAGCAATGATACTAATGCCTAAATAGGCTTCAGTGACTATAGAGTTATCCTCAATAACCATGCTGCTTAAATGTCTGTGCAAGAAGGCTCTTTATTAGGAGATTAAATATTATTTTGAAGCAAGGTTATAGGAATTTACTAGATTTCATCTTTGCAGTCTGGGAGCAATACACATTGCAATATATATTTTTACTAATAGGAAGAGTACAGGACCCCAAAATATTTGTATGTTGTAAATCTGAATGGTATTCCTGGCAAGAAAGAGGATCTTTATTTTACAGTTGCTATTAGCAGGCTGTGGGCCTGATTTCTCCTTCTTTCCTACACCGGTTTCACAGAGGGGGATTGACTCCTGATTCATTCCTGTGTTAATGAGTGGAGAATTAGGTTCCATGGGCTGTATTTTTTAAAGTGTGTAAGCAAGTCAGGTGCCCAACCACCACTGACTCCCCATAGGAGTTATAACAAAGTCCTGTGGCACCTTAAAGACTAACTATAAAGTTTTGAAGCGTAAGCTTTCGTGGGCTAATACCCACTTCGTCGGATGCAAGCAGTGGAAGTGTCCAGAGGCAGGTATAGAAAAGTAGGCAAGAACCAGGTGGGAGGTAAAAAGGTTAGTCCAATTAGGCTGAACCAGCTTGTTATCTCTGATCAGAGAGGGTGGGTTATTCTTCTAGCATTTGAATGGGGGAGGAGTGAACATGGAGAGGGGAGAAGCTATTTTTGTAATTAGCAAGCCATTGTAGGTCTTTGTTCAATCCGAGATTGTTTGTGTTGAATTTGCAAATGAATTGTAGCTCTGCAGTTTCCCTTTGCAGTCTGGACTTGAAGTTTTTTTGCTGCAGTATGGTGACTTTTAAATCTGTAATTGTGTGTCCAGGCAGGTTGAAGTGTTCTCCTACGGGTTTTTGTATATTGCCATTCCTAATATCTGATTTGTGTGCATTTATCCTTTTTCGTAGGGACTTTCCAGTTTGGCCGTTAGGCACTTACCTTCCTTAGGCACTTCTGAAAATCCTACCCCACACGTCTAAAAACATAGACCTCATTCAGACAACTGCTAAAAAGCAGACTGGGATGTCAAACCTCAGGCTCAACTCAGAACCTGCCGTAGGGGACAAAGGAGGCTTAAACCTTCACTGCACTCCCCCGTTTCTGGAGACAGCAGCTGGGGGTCATCAGAACAAAGGACCGTGAGAACCATGCCCACAAGACTAAACTCCTCTTTTATTTTAAGCAGGCACACCACGTTAAATACCCAGTTATTTTTGTCTCTCTCTCACCATATATCCTGGAGCACACGTGCATTTCCCTGTCACACTACCACAATCTGCACCGTTCTGGCAAAGGCAGGTCAGCTGGCAGCCTTCGCCATAGTATCCAGGAGGACAGGTGTCGTTGCAATAGAGTCCAGCCGAGCCAGCTTTACAGGTACATTCTCCAGAGAGTGGATGGCAGCTAATGAAGAAAGACAGGTGTTACCAAGAGGTACAGATGAATAAACAATCCTCTTTGTAAATAGCAAGAACACCTTAAAGCAGAACATTCCAAGTCAAATATTGGCCAGAGTTAGATTATATGTGACCAAAAAAAAGCTAAGATTTGTTCAGGGCAGCTATAAAAGGCAGGAAATGTCTGGCTGGAGGGGACATGATGCCAACCAGTCACAGGCATTCAGAAACCTGCAAAGAGAAGATGATTTCACACAGTGGCATTTGCTCTCCTCTCCCCCAACCCCCTTCAAATCAATGTGAGTTTTGGCATAGACATCAATGTATGTCTTCCAGATGTACAGAATCCAGAATCTGGATGTACAGAATCTGTACAGAATCTGGATGTACAGAATGTATGTCTTCCAGTCTGTACAGAATCCCTTCCAGTCTCACATAAGCGGCAGTATTTAGGCACAATCTGGGCAGTTTAGGATGGGCAGGGGCTGGGAACAATTTGAAGGTAACAGTAAACGAAAGGAGGAGGAGATCACGGGGTAGTGATCAGAGAGGAAAGGGGCCCTGTACAGAATCCCTTTCAGTCTCCCAGCACAGAGGTGAGTGACTACAGGGCAGAACCTTTCAGGAATGACAGTTAAACCAAACAGAGTGGAAATAGGTGAGGAAACCTCTTCTCTCTCTCGCAGGAAAGACCATGCCCAGAACCCTCAGCTACATCACATGGGGCTCAGCACAGCCATGGGCCTGGAGCTACGCCCAGGGTTGGAATCAACGGGAGTCCTGTGAGAAATTCTCTGCTGTGCAGAGAGGCAAGCCAGGGGCTCTGTGAGGGTGACACAACAGAACTCCCTAAGATACCTGAATGCTGCATAGCGAGTGTTTCCACTAGCCATTAATCCATTCTCACTAAGGCCCCTTGGCAGCCGTCTGGCAGCAGAAAGGGGCCAAAGTATAAATAAAAATCAAGCTATAAGGGCCAGATTGTGCCTGGTCCTCGTGAAGGTCCCAAGGGGACAAGCATCCTTCTTCCCTTTGTCCCTGCACCCCCCCAGGTGGGCACCCCCTTGTCCCCCCCACTTCCTCCTCTCTGTGCAAAAACTGCTCCCTTCTAGCTCCCCCGGGGCACTCGCCATGCCAAGGGGCATGGCCATCACCGTGCCTCTCCTCTACACTGATCACTGAAGCCAGCTGGATGCAGAGGGTGTTACATGCTCCAGTGGAAGAGCTCCTCCTACGTGCTGGGGTACTCGGGGAAGCACTATGTGCCTTCCGGGCCTCCTCACCATAAGACTGTGGTGCCCTAGGAGGGGGAGAGAGAAGAGGGATAACTGGCCCTAGAGTAGAGAGAAGAGGGATAACTTTGCAACAAGTGAGGATTTCCTCTCCTAGTCTCGAAAGTAAAGTCGAGCGAGAGAGAGACAGAAAGAGAACATCCTAGGAATCTTCTTCCTGCTTCCTACCAATCCAGACTCTATTTACTGCTTGTAGTTACTTGTTGGCATGGCTTGATTGAATGGGTCTCTCTGTAGCTATACCATTAATATCCTCTATGTTCTTTTTAAAGGTAACCTCAGAGAGCCTGGCTTGTGGGCCTATTTTATACACGCGCTGGGAGAAGAGATTAGTCACATATTGTTGTGACTAAGAATCACCACATTTTGTGACTGTCATATGTTTCATCATAAATAGTGTTTTACGGACTAATTAAAACAATTCATCAGCCTAATGAACCACCAGCCATGAAATTCTTCTGACAAAGCATCCCCTGAAATGATGGTTGCTCACACAGCACCTCTTAACATTTAGATAAAAATAATAAAAGCTCATTTTTTCTCCCTCTGCATCTATTCATCATTATCTAATGGGAGCAGAAAGCCAAACATTCAAGGAATATTTCTGGAGAGGATTTTTTTTGTTTCTTTGGTTTTGTTTCTACTGCACGTATTATAGGGTTTCACCGGTGCGGCATCTGTTGTCTAAATTAAATCTTTCAAAAATAATATATGATCACAGCCGTTTGAATCAGTCTATGACAATTCAATTGAAAATACTCTACCCCGTAAGCATTTCTGCTTGAAGGCTGGCTCTTTTATCAAACAGGACAGCTTTTTTGCATGGGATGCAGGCTATTTATTAAAGGCAAAATTCATCCTAACACCCACCACAAAGCTAGAGTAAACTGGGAGCTGCAAAGGAATTGGGGGAATGGAACCTCCAGGTGTGTGGAAGCACGGTCACCCCTCCAAGGATCCAATTCCACTTTCAGACTGGAAGAAAACAGCGATTGTGCACATGCCCAACAGAAGCTTGTAGCCTCTAGATTCACATAATCAGCCTTTTCTACCAAAGGCCAAGCCCGGCACTCGTATGCCTTAGGATTCTTCGAAAGCTATGTCCTGTATGCTCCATTAAAGAGTGCTGCTACCAGAGAACCAGGAAAATCCTCTCAATAAAACTCTGAGCTTTATGGTATCTTTTTAATATTCTGTAGAAGTAGAAACAGTAGGTGAACATCCCATAGAAAACAGTGCACGGAAACATAACATTAATCTTTGATAGCCAGGTTGTATTGATGGACAGCCTTATTTGTGGCTAAGGGTCTGTCTTCACTACAGGACTAGGTCGATTTCCCTTAATTCGATTTTCTAAATTCGATTTTAGAAATTCGAATCAGTGTGTCCCCACCAGGACAGCAGGTCGACACTGTCTGTCCTAGAACTTTTGCAGGGGTCGACATAGCCCGCATTGCACTTTGGGTAGGTAGCCCACAGTGCAATGCATGCCGGACCCCCCCCCCTGCCCAAGCAGCCCCGCGGACCCCCCCGCCTGAACAGCCCCCCCGCCGGACCCCCCCCGCCCACCCGAGGGGGGGGGCGGCGGGGGGCTGCTTGAGTGAGCGGGTCAGCTGCCTAGTCAATTTCACCTGAAATTAACCAAGCAGCTGACCCACTCGCTCAAGCAGCCCCACGCGGCTCCCCCCCCCTCGGGCAGGCGGGGGGGGGGTCAGGCGGGGGGGCTGTTCAGGTGGGCGGGGGGAGGGGCCGCGGGGCTGCTCGGAGGTCGGAGGCTTAACTTCAGATGCCTCTTCACTTACTCACAGTAGACATAGAGAAGTCGATTTTAGCCTTACTTCTCTCGTCAGGCAGGAGTTACAAATTCGATTTTGAGGGCCCTTTAAATCGACTTTAAGGGCATGTATGTGAAGACAGGTACACGTTTAATTTGACCTAACGTCGTTAAGGTCGAATTAAAGTGGTAGTGAAGACATTCCCTTAGATTGACTCTATGCCAGAAGTCAGAAAACCTGAGTTTTCTTCCTGATTCTGCCACCAATTTACTACAAGATCTTGGTCAAGTCACTTACCCTCTCTCTGCATCTCAATTTGTCCACCTGTAAAATGGGATAATGATGCCCTTTGAGATTTATAACTGATAGCACCATATAAGTACTGAGATATTACTGAAACTCTGGTACTTGTGAACTATATCACTGCATTCTAACATCCATAGGGTTACCAAATAATCTAAATGAATCCCCTTGTCATGAAAACAGAGAGATTTCGGAATCTCCTTTCTGTTTCTTCTTCTTTGTATTGGCATTCTGTAAAAATCCAGTCAATGTGTAAACTTAACTATATATATATATATTAGTGAATTTAATTCACCATATACAGTAGGTCAAGGTGACACTGTTTTAGACCTTAGACACTCCCTCCCCATTTTGAAAATGTCCCCTTCAAACCCATCTATCTACGTTATGTTCTGGCAGCCTGATGGATAACATGTAAAAGAAGTTTCTCCCTGCCAGCCAATTATCTGAAATTAAGAAACACAAAGAATATAGACAATCCAATAGGCTGGTAAGGGAACATTAAGACATGCGGACAAATCAGAGAACACAATCTCACTAACATCTGCTTTTCAATCTCTTGCAGCAAGGGGACATTCATTTGCCCTCACGCTCTTCCAACATCTTGCAATGTATGCTTCTATGTTAAACCCAGTCTTATCAAATAGGATTACTTAATGTCCCCCCACGTTAGGGAGGAGAGACGTGGAGGAGAGAGAATGAATGCAAAGGGCCAAACGTGTCCCTGGCACCAGGCCCAAGCAGCCAGGCTGGGGGCAGAGAAGAAATGGAAAACGGAAGTTGTCTCTCCTCGGACACGGCATGACAGTGGAGTTGCACTGGGGCTGCTAGTTCAGCCCAGAGATTAGAACAGTCTCCTCTGCTCCTGCACTCCCATGTAAAACCAGTATATTCCCCCCACTCTGTCATTTTGCTATAATTAACAGCCCAACTCCTATTAATTATCTGATGCTATTTTCTATTGTTGGTGCCCTCCCCCTCTTCATTTCCCTTTATGCTTTTAGGGTACGTCTACATGGCAATCATGGGGTGCAACTGCAGCTCGGGTAGACAAACCCAAACTAGCGTTAATCTAGCCGGCGGAGCAGTGAAGGCGCAGAAGCACCAGCTTCAGCCTGAGTTAGCCACATGACTAATTACTCAGAGTTCCAGGTAGGCTTGTACATGTGGGCTGAAGCACAAGGAGCCACAGTTCCCTTCTTGCTCTGCCTTTGCTGGTGGGGACAAACATTTGCCGCTGGCCCATGCTAGCAGCAAATTGTGAACCCCCCCTCGCAGGCTCAGCTGCACTGGCCAGCAAGTTGGGGAGATGAAGCCAAGATTTCACCCATCTCCTGGGCATAAGGGAGTACGACTTTCATACTCTTGCACATCTGCTCTCAGTGTCCAAGTAGATAATGGGCAGGAAGGGGGGTTCTTACACCTTTACATTCCCCTGCCTCATTGGGTATACAGTTCAAGTAACAATCTAGCCCTTTATACTTAGCGCTGGGTCATACGGTGACCTAATGTCCCAATTTTATAGGGACAGTCCTGATTTTGGGGTCTTTTTCTTATATAGGCTCCTATTATTCCCCACCCTCTGTCCAGGTTCTTCACACTGGCTGTCTGGTCGCCCTACGCTGGGATTGGCTGAAACGCTGTATGGGAGTTCTCAGAATGCCTTGGTGCAGAAATTATTGGGTCTTTGTTATGCAGGAGGCCAGACTAGACAAGCAGAATGGTCCCCTCAGGCTTTATAATCTCTGATTCTATGAAAAGATGATCTTGTATTTCAAATAGTGTTCTCCCCCCCATCCAAAAAAAAAAAAAGCTACAATTTAAGCTAGTTGTGCAAGGACTGAACTGAACAGGACAAAACCACTGACAGAAAAAGAAGACGGCCTCTCCCCTCCATCCGATCCAGTGATTAATGACATTATCCCAGATCGTTAAGGTCTCAAAACAAACCAGCCTTCAGCTTTTAATGGCACTTTTAGGAAGTAGATGGCAATCAGAAACTGAGTCACTTTGGAAGCCAGCAGCCCCAGGAAAGAGAAAATCTGGGGAAGGAACGCACTACATGGGACCAAGAAGAAAGTCTGCAGAAAGAGTTGTTCAAAATATAGAATGTCTTTGGAGAAGGTCATTTCCTATCAGTTCAAACACTCTTGGCTCAGAAATTGGCAGGATTCTGTAGAGTTCATTGAAAAGTGGAAGGCTTCAGCCTTCATACCACGGATGAATGAAAGAACATTTACAGCTCTAGAGCTTGCTGATATCTCTCTGTTCCACAACAGTAGTGATAAGATGCAGGGAAACGACAGATTTTTATCAATGGAGAGACTAGACTCATTTATTAAGGAGAGCGAGATACCATCTGGAGCAGACGCTGCTGCAAGTGAAGCTGATGGGGACAGAGATGGAAAGAAAGGCATAGGACACACTGGCTGGGCAGGAACCCAGAGCAGATCAGCTGTAGAAAATAACTAACTATTACGGGGGATCAAAGCTAAGAGGGGCCTCGATCCATCAACATTTCCAGTCTCTCTGAAAACATGTGCCCTAACCCTCCTTGACACACTGTTCATCCTCGCCCGCCCCCATGCAATGCAGGTTCTTCCAGCCAGCCCAATCAGCCACCCCAAAAGGATCTTCTTTCTACTCCCTCACAGTGTGCTCCTCTTTCTTACACTCCTGTCTGAGTCCGTCATCTTCCTCCATGGGCAGTGGGTGAACTCCTCATTCGGTGAGGCTCGCCACCTGGCCCCGCCCTTTCTGCCTGAGCTGCCCCCGCCTCTACGGCCGGAAGAGCCCCGACCCGCTCACTGGCTAGCCCCAGCCATGCAGGCCAGCCCTAACACCACACCGCCGGCGGCCCAAGCACTGGCCCAGGCACTGTGCTGCTGGGCAGCCTGCCCACGGGGCCACTGGCCCGAGCTGACCCCGAACGCTAGCCCGTTAGCCCTTAGCTTCAGGCCACTGCAGGAGCTGAGCCCCTGCCAGCTGTCAGGGGAGAGGGCGAGAGAGGGCAGGGCCTTGGGGTGCAGACATGGCCTGGATTAGGGGAGGTTTAGCCTGCCCTCGTTTAGGACACCTGCCGCCCACGTCTTCCTCCCAAGTGAGACAGCCCTGACCACTCCAACCAGCAACTGAGCCAATAGCAATCATAGAATCATAGACTATCAGGAATGGAAGGGACCTCAGGAGGTCATCTAGTCCAACCCCCTGCTCAAAGCAGGACTAGCCCCAACTAAATCATCCCAGCCAGGGCTTTGTCAAGCCGCGCCTTAAAAACCTCTAAGGGTGGAGATTCCACCACCACCTCTGGCCTTAACCCACAGTGTCTAACTCTCAACTATACACTCCCAGCACTCTTATTCACTGCATTGACTTCCATTGTGTTATATAAAATACTTGTAAGCTGTGTGAGCCCGGTCTTAGCAGGTGTAGTCGCCTCAGAGGCAAACCACACACTGCAAACAACTATTTAATTGGGGAGCACACTTGTAATTGTTGCTCTGCTCAGAACGATGGGGTTTTAAAGTAACCCATAGTAGCTACACTAAAAGTGCCAAATCTCTGTGCTGCAAAGTCTTAACACTCCCAATTGAGCTATCCCACATGAAAGATCACCTGACTGTTTTCCAGACTGCTGCAGTCTATGTCAAACACAGCAGCATATTTGCCTGAAGTATTTTTGTTGTGCCGCTTGCATATATAATTAAGGAGTAAGTCTTTGTGTCTTAGCAGGCTGCAAGATTGCAATATAGGTCTGCCAGCAGCAGCAGTCAGGTCTCCACTCTTCTGGTTTAAAGTTGAAGAATGTCCATATCAAGGAAATATTTGCCTGAGCATCAATTATCCCTACCTCTTTTTGAAACCCACAAAACCCCGGCCTGGCTGTGAATGTTTAACAGGAAGGGATGGCAAATCAGGAATCAGAGCAGGAGGGAGAATAAAAAAATCCCTTTTCTTTAGCAGTCGAAGCCCCTATTACCTCGTTCTATTTCTGCCTGGTAGAAAGGTGTCACCATACAATGGCGTTAGTCTGGCAGATGAAGAGCCCTATTCTGAGCACTTCCTGCTAGGTGTTCAGTAACTCCCACTGAAATCAATTGGGAGCAACAGGCACTCAGCATCTTGTAGGAATTTAGTGATTAGAACCTCGCAGGATTGGGTCTTAAATGAGGCAAAAAGGAATAAAAAATTAAGATCTGACCTTTTCAGTGAGGTTTATTCCATTTCAGATACCCTTTCCTGATAATTATTCTCTTGAATGTTTTACACATGCACGTAACTAAACGAGAAGCAAAAATAGGCACATATGAGAAGGGGAGATAAGTCTATTTTGACAATGTTGACTTCGTTAGAATGCTGGAGAGTGACTGGGGGATATTGATTTATGTCTATTTATACATCTGCCTCAAGTGTTTTCAACAAGGTAATTTGCCATGAGACATAAGATGAAGCAAATTAGGTTTAATTTTACAACTGTGTTCGGAGTGCGTAGACTCAACAAGAAATTCCACGTCAAACAGTCTGAGAGCTTGAGAGATGGATATTAATGAAATATCTCTGTTTTTTTTAACTTTGCATAGTTTTTCTTTAAAAAAATACAAAATATTTTTACTGAAAATTTAAAAATGAAGTGTTCAGCATCATGGTGTTGTTAGGGCTAACTCAGTTTCCCTCACTCCGTGAGCTCCTTGCCTCAACGCCACCACTACAATCCGGAGTGTACGGTAAGGGGGAGAGACGCGCCATTAATTTTCCCCTGACAGTGTTATCCATCTAATCTTTGCAAAGTTTTGATCCTTTCGATGCTCTAGGTGATGAATAAAACGTTGTTGTTGGCATCCTTTCATCTGCAAGAGACGATGGGAATTGCAGCCTATGATGTAGATGTTTTGCAATGTCTATAAAAGGGGTAGGCATATTCATAAAGGGCCTCATATTACAACCTTTACTTGTATGAGTAATCCTGAATTACATGAGCAAGGACATAGATCAGAATGTTCGGGACTTCAGTGGGACTACTCATCTTTCTCAAGTTAGGCCTGTGCTTAAGCCTTGTGCTGAACTGAGATTTACAATTTCAAGCCTGTAGTCACTCAAATAATTCACAGGAGTTGGATTGGGCCCTAAGGAAAACTTCTGGGAGAAAAGGATGGAGTCAAATACAGATTTTTCCTCAATGCTTTCTTATTTGCATCTATTAGTCCCGTTCCTAGTAGAAAGTATGATGTACATACCTGACTGTGTTGATAATATTACAAGGACATTTCTTGTGGCATTTTAGGCCATAAAGCCCTTCTGGACACATTCTTTCTTGGCAACGAATCCCTTTAAACCCAGGGTCGCACATACACGCTCCGTTTACATGGTAACACTTTGCACCATTTTGACAGTCACATTTTTGAGTGCACTGAAAGCCGTATGTCCCAATAGGACACTCCTCTTGACACCTGCAGAGAAATATGTGAGATCTGATGAAAGCCAAATGTTAAATAGAGGCTAGTCCATTTGTGACTTTTCCAAGGGAACATTTTGGCTGATATATATGGCATAAAATCACACCCCATTTATTAAAGTAACATACTGAACAAATGAAATCATTGAGGTGATATGTTATCTTGAGCATGTAAATTGCTGCTAACCTAACGTGTATTTAATCTCTGTCCAATTAAATTTCACAGTATTTACACTAGGGTTAACAAAATGACTGAGCTATCACTTCCTCAATAATTACATTCAGAAAGCATGAACAATTTGATACACAATTAGCTACTTTCTTGAAAGAAAATCATCTATATTTGCTTTCTTCTAATTTTCAAAGCACCACACACTTCCTTAAATGTGTACCAGACACTCAGAATGCTAATCAGGGCTGAAAAATAAGCATGATCAATTAAGCAATATTAAGAAAAATGTGCAACAATGAAGGATGCTTTTATTTTCCCTTTATGCTACTTTTGCACCTCTTTTATATCAAAAATGAACCTGGCCCCTTGTCTTGTTGCATATGTACTATCTACAGTAGTTTGAAACTAAAACCCTCTTTTCATTTATGATTACAGGGATGGTCACTAGCACAAAACCTCAGACAGTTTTCACCTTCACCGTAGTTTCTTCTCCAGAATCACCAACATTTGTAATACAGTACTTGATAAACACAAAAATAGAACCCCAGGAACAGTATATATGGATTGTTCTTAGTTGCACCTTTCCTGTAATATTTCCCTTCTGGATGATTTATGAAATGTTGGGGCAATCCATTCTGAACAGTCTGTTTCACAGTGCTGTGCAAAGCATCCAAGAGATCACATTTCTTAGTTGAAAAGGCCAAAATAAGTCCTAGAAAATGGAACTGTTTCTGTGCCTGATGCAACTTCCTGGTTGTGAATTTTACAAGGTATTAGTACTTCAGTTTACATGATTCATCATGAAGCATAGCTATGCTTTATTCGTTTACAAATCCAATTCCTTTGTCTCACGGATAGCAGATATTGGAAATAGCCTATCAGCATTAATTTAATCCCAGGCATTGATTAAAATGTATACTGTAAATGCAGAGGAGAGAGGTGAGTGTTAAATGTCTTTTTGAGGTCATTTCACAGCTGGCATGTGAGAGTTAATATGTAAAAGATTAAGGTACAACACAAGCCTAGCAAATTGAAATGATCACTCTCAATATACAAGAAGAGAAATCACCACTGCAGCCTCCGATGAAGACGTTTTACTAAAAATAAACAAATAAAGTAAAGTAAAAAAGCCCACCTACTGATTTCATTGCAGCATATTTCAGCATGGCTGTTGTTGCACTGTTCAAGTTCAGACTTGGGATTCAAAGTTAGAGGAACACGTGGAAAAAATGGCAGTGAATGAGCTCTAAGAGTCACCCTGAGCTAACTGTTGGCTGCTAGCTTTGCTGTCCTCAGTGTAGTCCAACTACGGAGTAATAGCCAACAAGGAATAATGGCAATAGGACCGAAACACTTAGAACAAATGAAATGCAATGACTGTATTAAGATGTCTTACGTTTCCGTTGCCACATGCAGCTCTACTAGTGAGCAGAAGACTACTGTACTCAACAAGATGAATGCACAGTCGATGGTGCACTATATCATTCTATATTTATAGAAGATGAAGCATTACATAGAAGGGAAAAAAGCATCTGGAAATGAAATATTGACGACCTAATCCATTTACATAATTAGCCATTTTCTACTAACAATTTAACCAACTTATTTATTTGGAGATCAAGCAGCTACTGCTAATGAATTTTATACGAAGAATACTAATAACGATTCCTCTGGAACATAAGGATAATCACAGCAGGAATTAGCTTTCTACTGAAACATCCTTCCTTAGCAACATATCAATCTAATGTGTCCATAACACCATTAACAACCAGATACATTGCTCAATTAAATTACAAAATGAGCTGCTAAGCCCTAGTTGTGTTTCTTGTTTAATTTACATTGCTTTCTGCCTATCTGGGGAGACTCGCATTATAATATCTACTGAACTTTAATATGTTCTACAATTATTTGGGCTGGGATAATATGGCTGTCACCTGTAGAATTAATGGAAGCAATTTCACAAAATATTAAACATAAGACAGCCTGTTTAACAGAAAAAAATATTACAAGCACCTACATTATTTTCCAATATTAGTGCTCAGAATGGCTCTTTTGGAAGAATAATGCCTCTGTTTTCTTTACAACGATCATATTTTTATACAATAGACAAAAGCTAGCTGAAATTCACTTAAAAACTGTGGAGATCGCTGTTTTTATAGCTATGAAATATTTATACAAACAAAAGAGGAGAACAGGTTTGCTTATTCCGTCATAACAAATGTAGTACTTATCCTATTAAGATTCAATCTATTGGCTCGATGGCGAGATGGAAAACCCAGCTAAAATGCTAGGGTTCACTTTTTTTGTTGTTGTCAACCATAGAATTTTCATATTTTTATTTCCAGCATCCAGTTCTGCTTTTGCTATTATTCCATTCAAATAATTTACAATACAGACATTTACATGGGTGCTTAAGTCATTTTAGTTCAGCACAAAGCTATCTGGGACTATCAATAGTGCTAGTCAATTTGCTGTAGGTAAGTAGCATTGGTCCCACTTCCCAGAAAGCAGAGAGTGAACAAGAAGTGACAATTACACTTCTACTGGCTTTTGTGTCTTTGTTAAGTCCACAAATATTTATCTAACTATATGTCATTATCTGTCTTACAGGACTCCAAACTGTGTTCGACTATTTGCAGACAACTAAAAAGGGACATCGGCAGACAATCAAGATCTAGTAAAAATGATTTTACAATATCTAGTATTAATGGAAATATTATCCTGATTTTAAAAAATGTAAAAGAAAATACTGTTTTGTTTGGAAACTATTCCCCTGCTGTGGCTGCAACGTATATTGTAGCATTAAGATAGTGTATGAAACCCGGAAAGCAAAATGGACGATAGCCCTAAAATGAATCTGACTAAGCTGTCCCATTATCCCAGCTGAGTGAAATCACAGCATTAATAGGTAAAGTAATTTAGATTTGTTAAATATTGAGCCTGCTCCTGCTGCCATTAAAGTCAACGGGAGATGTACCATTAACTAGTTGTAGTTAACAACAGGTAAAAGAAGTGTACCCATCTTAAAAACAAATTTTTACAGATAAAATAATGTCCCCACTGAAGTTAATTGCAAAACTCTTCAATGACCAGGATTTTACTCACCAATAATTCTTTGGGCTTCCCAAAACCTCTCCATGGTTCATCTAAATTGAAGAGTCTTTTAAATAGAGGGTGTGCAGCCTTTCTTGTTGCTAGAGAAGTTGAGTGTGAAAGTCTGTGCACATTGGCTTTGAATATTAGCATATTGGCGAATAGTGTATCCGCAGTGGGCGTAGCTTAGGTCAACTTACCTGGTGTCCTCACGGTGGCAAGTCGACTGCTGCCACTCCCCCGTCGACTCGGCTTCCGCCTCTTGGAGGTGGAGTTCTGGAGCTGACGGGGAGAGTGCTTGGGGATCCATTTATCGCATCTACACTAGACGCGATAAATTGATCGCCAGTAGATCGATCACTACCCGCCGATCCCATTGTTACACCTTCCAGTTGGCCCCTATTATTTTCTCTCTCTCCTCTGAGATCCCACCTCTTTCCAGGGGCCACATCCTTCTTATTTCTACACACATACCGCTCTAAAGCTCAACATGTGCGTCCTCCTCTGTCCCTCCCGACATCGCTAGGTTCCCCCCTTTCCGTTCCCTGGCTCTGTGGGTTGCTGCCAAGAGCATGGGCAAACTCGATCCCTTCTTCCTTTGCCCACCGCTTGCTGTCTCCTCTTCCAAATCTCCAAGGGACTGTTTCTGCTCCTGTTGCTGCATGTGCTCTGCATGTGTTGGGGGGAAGTTTTCTCACCCCTTTATGCCAGCTCCCTGGAGCAGAGCCAGTTCCTTTACAGCTCCATGCCCCCTTGTGGCTGGCAATGGTGTGAAGTAGCTGGCCTAACTGACGGCTGCTGGCCGGGAGTTCATGACAGTTCTGAAAAAATGTTGAGTTTCCTACAGACTCAGGGCTTACAACTAACAAACCAGGGGTCCCAGAGCCATTGGCTGCAGAGGCCCTAAAACCAGTCCTTCATAGTGGAGGCTAAGGGCATGTCTACACTTACCTCTGGAGCGATCGATCCACTGGGCGGGGGGTCTATTTATCGCACCTAGTGAAGATGCGATAAATTGACCGCTGAGCATTCTCCTGTCAACTCTGGAGCAGTCGACAGGGGAATGCCAGCAGTTGACCTAGCGCATTGAAAACACTGCGGTAAGTAGATCTAACTACGTCGACTTCAGTTACGTTATTCAGGTACCTGAAGTTGCGTAACTTAGATCGATCCCCCCATTACTGTAGACCAGACCGAAGCATGCAAAGAGCCTCTGATTTCAGACACAATCACCATGATAGACATTCAGCCCTGGCAATCACTTTTCATTGGAAAGCTATCTCCATAATTAAAAAAAAGTTAAAGCTAAGATTAGCCAGGACATTTAAAGGCTCCCCCAAACTAAACATGGTTCCCAACTACCAGCTTTGTAAAGGGTGCTGCTGTAATAACTGGGGATTTTCCTTAAAGCACCATTCCCTAGATGACTTCTACTTCCATCTGCAGCTTCTATTTGACACATTTCCCAAAGCAAACACTGGCATAAGTTACATGAAGACACCTGATTTCAACAGAAATAGCATGGTTGCAACACAGCAGAATGGCCTTCTAATTGTAAGTGTAGCATTTAGGGCTGGTTTGCTTGTGTCCTTTGAACAGCTGACAGTTATACAAATAAAGACGAAAGGAAGTAAGACACTCCAACAGACTCTAAACTTCCTTTTGCACCAGGGCAGTGGCTCTCAACCTTTCCAGATTACTGTACCTCTTTCAGGTGTATGATTTGTCTTGCATACCCCCCAGTTACACCTCACTTAAAAACTGCTTGCTTACAAAATCAGACACAAAAATACAAGAGTGTCACAGCTCACTACTACTGAAAAATTGTTGACTTTCTCATTTTTACCATATAATTATAAAATAAATCAACTGGAATATAAATATTGTACTAACATTTCAGTGTATAGTATACAGAGCAGTATAAACAAGTCATTGTCTGTATGAAATTTTAGTTTGTGCCAACTTTAACAGTGCTTTTTATGTAGCCTGTTATAAAACCTGACAAATACTAGATGAGTTGATGTATCCCTTGGAAGACCTCTGTGTCTTCCAGGGGATATACCACGTATCCCTGGTTGAGAACCATTGCACTAGGGATAAAATTCATTGGGCTATCACTTAATATGGACTTAAATAATGTACAGGCCCTCTGAATATAGTTCAATGAAGTCGCTTAATCCAAGACAGCCTTGTAAAACAACATCATCTTTTCTGATCAAATTAAGGCAGCTCCTCTAGTTTATACAAGTTGAGCATTTATCACTTTTTGCTGGTACCAGGGACTGCAGCAACCCAGATGGGAAGGGAGGGACATATTAAATTGCTGCATTGCTTACTCTTGAGGATATTAATTTGTATAAATATGGTTCATTTACATATCTTGTAAACATGTAATGCTTTCTATTACATTTGTCGCTGTAAATATCTAAATTTAATTTAATCCATTAAATTTTTAAAAGAGTTACAGTAAAAAAAAAGAAAAAGAAAACTAGCAGTCAATGGCGAGCACTGAAAAGTAATAACGAAGGCATATTTATAAAGCCTGAGCCACTCTAGGAAGAGGCGCCTAGCTGCAGCAACAGAAATGTAACACACTGTTTTCCACAGAGCAAGACTGTTTAAGAGTAATATTCAAGAGTAATGGGTTTTATTACCTGTTTCCCATATATCCAGCTGTACACAGGCATTTTCCTGTCACGTGATCACACTGACCTCCATTATGGCATGGACAGTCCTGGCTGCAGTTAATTCCAAAGGTTCCGGAAGGGCACGGCTGGGCGCACACAACCCCCTAGGGAGGTGCAGAAAGAGCAGGGTTTCAGTGAAGAGTTGCAACGTTCTGAGCTTTTATTTGTGGCTAGTATATATATTCGTCCGTCTTGCAACACCTTGATCTAAATGCATTGGCAGCGTTTCTTGTGGACGTGGTTTAAGACAAGCTTAGACATTCTGCCACCTGAATTAACTCCTGGCGTCCACCCCTCCACTTACGATATGTCTCCCTGGTGATGACAAGTCACTGGTTTCTCTCTGGTTTCTCTCTACAAAGGCAGCTGGAGGCAAGAACGAAACGTACTCGGTGCCCCTCAGAAGCAGAGGTGGGAGGGCTTGAGGAGTGCTAGGGGCAATTGGCTTCAGCCTGTCTTGTGTTTCAACCCCTGGCCAAACTCTAACAAGTCACTACTGAGTATGTGCCAACTGAGATTTTCAGAGGCTCACAAATTTGAGTGGGTTTTCCCAGGGATGGTTAAAGGCATATCCTTAACTCCAGGGCGATGTCTCTGCCAAATTTCAACCCCCTGCTCCAAAGCATGGAAGCACTAGAGTGCCACAACTAAAAGGTTGTAAGACTTTAACATGGGCAAAACAACAGGTTTTCCCTTACCTCAGCCTGAGGCAGACACATAGCATGCAAAATTTCAGCCCCAACCATTCAAGTCTGACACAGTTATAAGCAACTGAGGCAGGGTCTTACAATGGAACATGCTGGGAAACCTTAAGTATTGGAGTCACTTCCTGCACCACCGACAATACACAACATTTGACAAAAAAGCAGTGGGGATTTTCCTTGAACTTCCTACATTCCCCCCAACCAAGTGCCAGGGGCTCCCAGTTTTGAACAAAGCACATAGTGAATAAATCTTACACACAAATGAAAAACGGAGCATCACAAATGAGGATATTCATGGTTACAGCTCTTCCTCCGGGGCCCAATGTCAACAGCTTAGGAAGTTCTGTAATAGCAACACCCCTGCAATGGAAAGGCTCTCTAACCATAAACCAGATCTCTCCAGCCTTTCTCAACCCGGTGATAGGTCGTTCCCTGGCTAGAAAACAGACATTTTGGCCTCAATTCAAGACCAGTCAGATTCCACTGTAACCAACACGTCTCTTCGGGCTTGAGTAATCAGCAATACTATATATTTGAAAACGCAGGAATCCATTTAGCTGGATAAATGAATTTTCACTTCCTGTCTCAAAAAGAACAGGATTTCTATCAACAAACAATGACAAAGTAATACTCTGAGATCTATCCCCCGGAGCCAAAGGAATCTCTAGACATCACTTCTTGCATTCATGTGTGCGAAGAGAATATAAAACGCCCCTCTGTGGATGATCAATCGTTAGACCGAAGTTTCTTGTAGTTTACGTATCTTATCAGCAAAGTTTATTTTTTAAGACCTCAGACTCTTGAGCTTCGGCTTTTAATATAGTTTCCTGGCATTGTTGCAGTTTTGCAGTAGAGAAAATGTCTCCCCACCCCTTCATTTATTTCATTCTACAAAAAAACACAACAACAAAAAGAAAACTACACATGGCTGAGATAGAGGCTAACGCATCCACCAGCCAAGACCCACATCCACTGGAGTGGAAAATGCCGAATACATTTTAGCATTAGAAGCCAATCTCCTAGTGTAATACTTCATACAATAGGCTGCATACTGTCCTGGTGAAAAAAAACATTGGGAAATAAATAGTCAACATAAAACATGGAGTTATTGTAACTCACTGCATTTCTGTCGGATTCCCCCTTCACAGGAGAGGGTTTTACAAGGCAACTTGAGGGGTAGAAGACATAGCCTCTGAGGGAGGCAGATCCAAGGGGAAACCAAAGACTACCTCTCTAGGCCACTTTTGCCCATTCAATTTGGCGGCTAGTCCCCCAGGTACCACAGCTCCTAAGAAAGCAAAGCTGTCATTACTAACTCCCATGTCTGCAGCCTAGGAGAGGACAGAAAGTGCAGTGCGGGAGTAGCAGCAGATCCCAGGAACTATAAAATCGGAGTAAATTTACAATAGTATAAATCCAGGGAGAATTCTCTCTCTCTCTCTCTCTCTCTCTCTCTCTCTCTCTCTCTCTCTCTCTCTCTCTCTCTCTCTCTCACACACAGTCTGAAGTATCCTCTGCAAGTAAACTTCCAGTTGTTAAAGAAAAACTATCAATAGCATAAAATAAAATGAACCCAATCTAGCATCCCCATCTCTCCTGCTCATTTATTGCCCACCTGTGTCTGGCTGCACAAACCACAGCACGTGCCAAGAGTTAAAACTCCAGCAAGAGAAAGAAATTAGTTACTTTTTCTCTAGGCATTGGATTTTCAGCCTTTCATGAAAACCCTGGAGAGTTCCTTTAAATTTAAAATCCCAACATTTACAAGCTGAATTCTTTTGCTTATGGTTTCAGTTTCTTCCCCCAGAATACTTGATCTCGCTCTTCAATTTTTACTTATGCTCAGTTCAAACACATCAATTGTTAACTCCAGGTTATTCTCTGGAGACTAAGCAGCCAACAACACAGTTTTCAGAAAAGTCCCTCTGGGCCACTGAGTATTGCAGAGAAAATTCTAAGCTTTGAGTTGCCCAGCGCAAACGGGACAGAGCAAACAGCCGCGTCTGCTCTGCAGTATCGGTGCTGTAGCGCTCTCCTTATGGACCCACCTTGCACCTTAAAAGACTTCTGAAACTTTCTGATCTTTCTCTACATTCTCGGTTTTCTTTAGGGACATTTCCACCCTGCGAGAAAAGGTCTCCTGCCCAGACAGCAGATAAGGAGGAGTCCAGTAAGACCACTTAGATTCTCAGGAACGCTGGTATGTGGAGTTACACCTATTAGGGGAGCACTGGTGGCAGAGAAAAAAAATCTCTAGGTGACATATTGATGCTCATTCCTTTTTACTAATCAACCATCAGTGGAATTGCAGAGTGGCAGCACCATCGGCCAGCCTGAGAAAAACAACGGAGTTTCCTGATTCATCTGTTAGCTACCCACCCTCCAGGGAGGAATGGTCTCTCTCTCACCCACTGAATGCCAAATGAGGGTGACTTGCCCCTGTATTAACACTGCCAGTTGGTTTTGGACCAGCTTCATGCCATCACTGTTACCACTCACTTTGGCTATGAGTGTCTTCTGAGAAAGATCCACTAGGAGTTCTTAACATAAAGAAAGACTTAGGCTGAAAAGTCTGTGAAGGGATGCTTCGCTCGTGCATCTCTATCCTCCCGTGATACTGTATCTTACAACCTGTCACTAGAGTCTTGAGAAAAAATATCTTATCTGGAGCTAGCACCAGGATCAAAATGTCTTTGACAAGCTAATTCAGCTCTCTCACAACCAAAGTTTATCTTCCAGGTAACATGTAGCTTTTGAAAACCTCTTTGGGGCCAAATTCCTTGTGAAGTAAGCTGGTCCAGTCCCATTGAAATCAATGAAGGTGCAGTGTTTTACACTGGCAATGATTTTGCACTCAGTCTGTGGGCAGATTCCTACTACTGGGAGAGGGGGTGAAAAAAAATCCCTTGAATCAAATTCATCCCTGGTTTAATTCTGCCGACTTCAACAGAGTTATACCACAGAGACATTTCAGATCACTATCTTTCAATGTCTGGATCCAAACACAAGTTCTTTTCTTCTGTAAGCTTGTGATTGCTGACAATGAGGACACTGTTAAGGATCGAGCCACTTGTCATAGCATAACGGTGCCTCTAGAAAATCAAGGGAGCAGCACCCTTTCTGATGCTCATTTGTGTATCAGAGGATGGGACTGAGTGTCCTACTCTACATTAAAATTCCATACACAGGATACGCAGCACAATTCTTCCTCTTCCTAGCGCGCACCTGGAAGTATTTTAAAGAGCTACGGGAATACAAAGTCCCCTCTCACTCCCGCACTTCCCAGGTGGAATTAGGCCCTCATCAAATTGTAATGTGTGATGATCTTTAAAGCGTACCAGATATTAGGAAAATCACAGGCATTGTTTTCTATTCAATTCCAGCAGGACTGCCAAGAGACTAATTGCTAATACTGGCAAAGGGCCAGGTAACGAAGCGCAGCTGAATAGTGTGCAGGCCTGGGAGATTTGACAAATCCGGAGAGAGTTAATTATCACATTATTGATAAAGTTAAGGATTTTTAAAATGTTTGGCCGTGCTTTCTTGACACGCAAAACGAAAGCGAAGGGTAATTTGCTCTCTCGAGGCCAAATGTTTCATGCAGGCAAAACTCCTATTAAAATCAATGGGAATTATGCCTGAGTAAGGACGGTAGCTCTGACCCTGTCTCCGTGGCCTGGCGATGCTGTGTCTTTTCCCTCTGTAGTGTTGCCTGTCGAACCACGGCTGTTCTCCCACCTTCTACCTCTCCGGTTATGAAAACAACACCGCGCTCGGGACTTCATTGGGCATTTGCTCTGTGTTCTGCGTAAGGGTCGCAGGGAGTCACACTACCCCAGGAGAAGGCGCAAGGAGGAATTGTAACTCAGAGAGGCCCAATTCCTCCCTACTCCCCTTTTGCCCACAGCGGTGCTGTTGCAGGAGGGGGAGAACAATGTGCTACAGCTCTTTGCAGGGTGTAGCCTACTCCCTCTCTTAGCACTGGCTCATCTCTGCTGCTCAGCACTTGAGTGGGGGAGAGGGGCTAGCTTCTACCCGCTCCTTACCCCTCTCTGCCCACTCTGTACCCATCTGCTCGGGCACACAGCCCCTACTCCCTCCTTCAGCTGTGATGTGGGGAGGATCCATATTGGGGTGCAGGAGCCTTATTCCTTCTCACTCTCCTCTGCAGGTGCATTTTAAGGCTAGTCACAGTCTCATGTATTTATTACATCACAGTAGAGCCTCGGGGCCCCACTGCGGTAAGTGCTGTACATGCACATACTGAAAAGATGGGCCCCACTGCTATGTGTTTACATGACAAGAGACAGCAGGTGGATACTGGGGGCAGACAGAGGTAGCCCAAGGTATCGACGGGAAGTAAGTAAATTATAATGTACTTTCCAAGTAACTCTAAGCAAAGATCTAGAGGTGTGGTGAGTAGTAACTTGTTACCTACCGTCCATCCCGGAGGACAGGAGCACTCGCCAGTGATATGGTGACAGATTCCCCCATTCTGGCATGGGCAGCGCAATTCACACTGAGCTCCATGGCTGCCTGGCGGGCAGTGCTCTTCACAGCTTGGCGGTGGGTACAAAACACAAGCGATAACTTTAAAAGCAAACATTAACAAGAAACTGGCAAATCCACACCACCGAGCATCATGGGAGCTCTTATGCAAATCAGCAATGGCTCAGTGAGTTTCAGTGGGCACTGGCAACAGTAAAAATCAATTAACCAAGATTTCCAAATGTTCAGTTCCTACAAGATGCTGTGTGTGTGTGTTCTGAGGAGCCAGTCCTGCAAGCCGAGTTCACGTGCGCGCTCTTTACTCATGCATCCAGTCCCACCGGCCTCAGTCGCACTGTTCCCATGAGTAAAAGACAACTTGCGCACATCAGGGCTGCAGGATCAAGCCTTTAAAGCTTAATTACATGACGCAGCAATAAAACAAGCAGCAAGCAAAATAAAATGACAGGATTAAAACGCTGAAAGACGTTAAGTGTTTTGTTCTTCCAAAATCATGGCAAAATGTCAAATGAAATTCCCCCCTGTGCAGAGGGCAGGCACAAGGCCACCTGAGCCCTGAAATTCTCATCCAATGCCTCCTGAGGTGAATGCAAGAACTGCATGGCTTTCATGATACTGAAGTGACCCAGATAGGCCTTGTGCTAGTTCTCTGCACCTGGGTGCTTTTCACCACATTTGGCTGCTGCTTTCTCATATCCCCAGTTTTAGCAGATTAGGCTCTTCACACGCAAACAACAGACAATTCCTCCAAATAGAGAAGCTCATGCAACATATTAGTTGCTGACCCTGCAAACTCTTTACTGCTGGGAGTGGACCTATCAATGTGAAGGGGATTACTCAACAGTAAGCAGAACCTTCAGTAGTAAGTGCTTATAAGATTGAGTTCATCATATTGCAAGGAAATCAGGTACGTAGTAAAATATTTAAAGGTACACACTTTGCTGGTACAGGTTAATACAGTCTTTATTTTCTATCTAGGCATAAGCATTCTTTCCTTCATGCTGACCCATAAGCAATGCTATATTACCAATAAAAAGAACAGAGAGACAAGGTAGGTGAGGTAATATCTTTTATTGGACCAACTTCTGTTGGTGAGAGAGACGAGCTTTTCAGCCCCAAGTAGCTCTTCTTCAGGCCTCCATCAGTGTCAATGTGACTGAAGCTGCACCCTTTGTAGCTCAAAAGCTTGTCTCCCTCACCAACAGAAGTTGGTCCAATAAAATATATGACCTCACCCACCTTGTTTCTAATACCCTGGGACCGACACAGCTACAACTACTCTGCATACAAAAAAAAGTAGGGCATTTGTCATAGATTTTCAAAAAGCTGTAAGTAGGCCTCAGTGAATAAAATACCCTCCCCCACCAGGAAATTCTCCTGTTTCCTTTAAATAATTTTGAAAAGTATAATTACTACTGAAACGACTGCAAGGTCTCTAATGAGAACTGACGTTACACCGTGGGCAATTTTAAACAAGAAGCAATTGCTCAGCTGCCCTAAAATTAATATGCAGATTTGGTGAATCTAACTCGTAAACTTTCAGCATGGGATATGGGGATTCAGCTACATGATTCTCGTCACAGTTAACAGGAGTCACAGAGCTAGAAATTTGCCCCCTAGAGACTAAGCCGATAGAGTTAGCTTTCACTCTTCCTTAGTTATATTGAAAGTCAGAAAAGGAGTCCCATTTGGTCTGCATTGAATCACTAAACATGTATATCTGATTGCTTGTAAGTACAGTACTATGGTTTGATTCTTATATTCACACCACAGCTACAGTAATTTTACTCGAAGGTAAAGCTCCTGAATTTTTAATCTCTCTTTAGACTAAAATTTGATTTCCACGTGTTGACAGGTGCAATTTGCAGTGATAAACAGTGCTCCTTTGTTCAGTCTCCCATAAATCCTGTTACCTGGTTTCTAGAGAGTAAGAAGTATAATTATCGATTGTGTATGTTTTATCAAACATGCATTGCACGAAGAGGGGTCAAAGCAAGGCTGTTAAGTGATTCACAGTAAAATATGCCTATCGTTGAACTTACAATACCCCTGTGTATCCAGGAGCACAATGACATTCTCCTGTTTTATGGTCACAGGTTCCTCCGTTGTAGCACTGGCATTTAAACTGGCAGCCCTTTCCGTAAGTCCCAGGGTCACAGAGCTCTTCACAGCGCCATCCTTTGTACCCATCTGTACAGACACAGGCTCCAGTGATTGGGTTGCAGAGAGCCTCATTCTGGCACTGGCAGCGGTTGCTACAGTGCGGTCCCCAGTGATCGCTATCACAACCTGTAAAAGACACGTTGATTTACTGAGATGATTAGGTGAGTGCATTAATAGAGTCTCATTCTAGTCGCCGATGCTTAGCTGGCACGCACAGAAGAAAGGCATGGTTAATATCAGGCACTGACTCAAAGGTCTTTACGCTTGTTTAATTAAGGCCCTGATCCAGCAAGGTACTTTAGCACGAGTGGTGCACAGGACTAAAATTAAAAGCACACTGTTAAGTGCTTTGCTGGATTAGAACCTAAATCTTTGCATGTCCTCTCTCCCAGGCTGCCCGAGAAAGCTGGAAGGAGCAAACCTAGGCTGGAATTCGATGTACAGGTTGAAATCCTGGCTGCTCTGAAGTCAAGCTACACATGCTTTGTACTGCTGTGGCAAGACTTCAAAATGTAAAACGTCAAGCCACAGTCCTTGGAAGCGCCTGTCCTACAAACCGCAAGTTCCACGCTACACTTCAGATCGCTTACGTCACGGATGGAGTCTCTCCCCTGAAAAATAGATCATATTTTTTGGTCCTGGTTTCTGGGAAGTTGCATATTAGTGGCTTGGAATGAGGAACTTCAGCAAGGGTGAAGAGGAAGATGCATTATTCAACCAGCATTTCTGATCTTCGATTTAAAAAAAAAAAAATTCCTGTATTGAACAAAAGCATAAAAGGCCAAAATCAACCTGGGAGAAGGCACAACTCCAGTGGCTTCAAAAAGAGGTGCAGCTATCTTATCTCACTAACTGTACACTTACATGCTGCATACAGAGAGGTGCATGGCCTAGCAACCTGTGCACAGGCCAGAGAGTGAGAAACTTTGGCCTAATCCTCGCTCTGCTATGTGCAAGTCACTTTATTGCTCTAACTCAGTTCCCTCAGGTGTACAACTGGGATGATGCTTACCGAAGTTGCAGGTAGCCGTGTAAAATGGTCTGAGAATACAAATCTCTCTGGTCACATGTATTGAATTAGAATCATAGAACTAGAAGGGACCTCAGGAGGTCAGCTAGTCCAGTTCCCTGCACTCAAAGCAGGACTAAGTATTACCTAAAATTATTAAGTGTCTGTGTGACATATATGTATGTGTGTATCTTGTGAAGCATTAAGAAAAGTATTGTATGTAAGCTGGAGGGACAGGGGAAGTGTCTATGTTTATGCAGTGACTAGTCCAGATTGTTCCTCCAAACACCACTGTGACATTACTTAACGTTTATATGCGCCCATTTTATTTAAACACTTATTTCAAATTTCTGTACCTTTGATAAATCTCACTCCATGATGTAATCATAGAATCACAGAAATATAGGACTGGAAGGGACTGTAGGACCTTTTGGCTTCTTGAGGTGAGGCAGGACCAAATAAACCTAGACCAAACCTGTTCTTAAAAACTTCCAAAGATGGGGATTCCACAACCTCCCTTGGAAATCTATTCCAGGACTAAATTTATAGTTTGAGTTTTTCCTAACACTTAACTTAAATCTCCCTTGCTGCGGATTAAACCTGTTACTTCCTGTCCTACCTTCAGTAGACAGAGAGAACAACTGATCTTTTATAACAGCCCTTAACATATGTGAAGATTCTCCAGTTGCTGCTCAGTCTTTTCTCAAGACTCAATATGGCCAGTGTTTTTATTCACAAGGAAGATCAGGGTGCACCAGGAAGGAATAGCAACTCCTCTGACCGGCTGTAACATTTAGAAAACTGGCCTGCAGTGGGTGGGAAACAGGCTGGCCGTTGGATGGATTTTCCAAAGGCTTTTAAACACAATGCCTCAGTGCTCACACATTACACCACTCAGTATGTTTAGCTCAAGGTAGCCAGCCAAAATGTTTTAATTTTCTATCAAATAAAACAGCTTGGCACACAACAGATACTGAGAATGTGAATGTCATTGGGGCGTATTTAAGAGAAGACATAAAAATAAGGATAAAAAAAGGCAGCAGACTCCTCATGGAAAACACTGAGGAGAAAGAAAAGATGGGGCCGGATTTGTGTCTCGTTTACAGTGCCCTCGTGACCAAATCCAACTCCTGCTGAAGTCGATGAAGCCATTTCTGTTCTACAGAAACTACAGGCAGGTTTGAATCACAATTTCTGAAACAGTATATGGTTATGCTATAGTCTGTCACTCTCTCTAGTGCAGGGGTGGGCAAACTTTTTGGCCCGAGGGCCACATCAGGGTTGCAAGATTGTACAGAGGGCTGGGTAGGGAAGATTGTGTCTTCCTAAATAGCCTGCCCCCACATCTGACCCCCTCCCACTTCCCACCTGAATGCCCCCCCTCAGAATCCCTGACCCATCCAACCGCCCCTGCTCCTTGTCCCCTGACTGCCTCCTTCCGAGGCCCCCCACCCCCTTCTCAACCCCCCCGTTCCCTGTCCCCTGACTGCCTTGACCCCTATCCACACCCCTGCCCCCTGACAGACCCCCGGGACTCCCACACCTATTCAGCCCCTCCCGTTCCTCATCTCCTGACTGTCCCCCCCCCCCGAATCTCCACTCCATCCAACTGCCCCCTGCTCCCTGACCCCTGACTTCCCCCCGGGACTCCCTGCCCCTTATCCGAACCCCCGGTCCCCTTACCATGCCTCTCAGAGCAGCATGTCTGGCAGCTGCACTGCCTGGCCAGAGCTAGACACGCTGCCCTGAAGGTGCGCGCATCCCCACCCCTCAGAGTGCTGCCCGTGCGGCAGCGTGGCTGTGGGGGAGAGGCCAGGATAGCCTCCTCAGCTGGGAGCTCAGGGGCCAGGCAGGACAGTCCCACAGGCTGGATATGGCCCACAGGCCATAGTTTGCCTGCCCCTAATCTAGTGACTAAATCACATACTGACATTTATGGGTCCACTACTTGCCTTTGAGTTTGCAGACCTAACCTATATCTCAAGCAATAAAGGTTCATGAGTCTAGATCCAGAGGTCTTTGGTTCCATCCCTATGGTTACATTCAGCACAGTTCACCGAATGTTCATGCCTATTGTCAGCAAAGAATAATTTTCCTGCTATAGATAATGCCCAGGAGTTTTTCTGCTAACTTCAGTGAGAGCTGGATGAAGGCCTATAACAGAGGTAAAGCAGGTGAACACAGTGCCACTGTGCTGTTGTAAAACAGGTGTTAGAGGAGTATCAGCTTATTGTACTCAGAGGTGTCATGGGGATTTTACACAAAGCATTTCGTATTTTCATTACCTCCATCTCCCCCAGGTTTAATGTCTGAGCAATTCAACATGAAAGTTGGATCGTTCTCACTCAAAAGTGTATCAATTCCTGTTGTTTACTCCTCACTTAAACCCATAAACCTCTGTGACAAACTGTATTGTTGCTAGATGGGTCATTGTAAAATAAAAATACAAATTGGGGTTTGTGGGCCAGATTCTGGTTCCAGGGACATCAATATAAAAGACTTACATTGAGCCACCTTGCATTTTCACCTCTGTGCCTGAAAGTAGAATCTAGCTTTAGGACTTAATTTTATATTATATAATATTTATATTGTGATAGTTTCCAAGACCCCCACTGTGCTAAGCCCTGTACAGACACATGCAAAGATACAGTCCTTCCCCTAAAGAGATCACATACTAAAGCCTAGATCCTACAAATATTTACTTCTCAGGAGTTCCACTGTGCTTAACACAACTATCCATATGTGTAGAATTATTCGTCTGTGTAAGTGGTTGCAGATTCTAAGAGTCTAGCAGTTCAAGTTGGAGAATAAAACACTAGAAGCAGATGAAGCCTTAACCAAAAAAGAACCTTTTCTCATGGAATTTAGTGTGTGAAACCCTAATTTATGCCCCAATAGTGGCTCCAGATTCGGATACCTGTGAAACCAGTGTAAATGGCCTCAACTCCCAGGGCGTGGACTCAATTCCAGGTGAGGAGGGTGGAATGTCAGAGCACACAGCATCACACAGACCTAAGCCTCCGGGCTGGAAGAGCCTCGGGGCAGAGAGCTGTCATTTTTAAACCTTTTTGAAAAACATTGTATAGGTCTGCCACAGTTTAGCCCTGGTCCGTCTCTAGGTCATTGGTTCTCTACCTGCAGGCTGCCTGTGGCCCAATCAACTCACACCCATGTGACATCCTCAGGGCCATACAGGTAGTATATACACTGTGTGAATGCAGCGCACATAATACGCTGCATATGTGGCTCACAATGGTAAATAGGTTGAGAACCACTGCTCTAGGCTCCACCGTAATAGAGAAATAATAATAGCAACAGCATGGGAGTAGGAGACTGATGGACACTTACACAGGAGCTATACTGTAAATGACCGTGCTCTTTAAAATGTCAAAATGATGCACAGGCCGGAACCGCCGCATCAGTAAGAGAGCCAACTGAGAGCAGTGATGTCAGGGAGGTCTGACTACTTCTTCCCGACTCTGTGTCTGCACGCATATGTGCGTGCGTGTGTGTGTGCGTGTGTGTTGTGTGTGTGTGTGCTGTGAGGGATGAGCCTGAATTGTGTAGCGCTCACTGGGGCAAGGCTGTATTAATGAGAACGGGTCATGTGCCAACATTCCTTGGCAAATGTATTCACTCACTTCCTCTCTCTCTCTCAAAGACACCACCGCCAATTAATTGCCAGCAATAAAAGGGTAAATAGCTATGTAAAGGATGAGGCAGGGTGCATAAGTATAATCATAGTTGTTTGCATATTACAGATCTACAGGTGAGCAAGTCATGTCTCTGAAAAACACACAGTTCTAATATAATACAAAATATCAGGCCTACTTAAAGTGCATGCTAATTATATCATGCACTGGGTTCTGAGAGCTACTATGGCATGTATTATCATATCACCACATTCTGGTCTTCTACTCTTAGTTTAGTGTCACAATACACACCCAATAGGGACATGTCTGAGAAACCCATTCACCCCAGAACACCTATATTCTCCTCCACGCATGATTACTGAGTCACTGTGTTTAGGGTGAGTAGATCTACTGAGAATTTAGCACGGCAATACAAGCTGGACAAAGATGAAGCAAACAGAGAGATCTAAAAATCGAATGAATAAATAAAATGACTTCCAAGGAAATTATGTCATTTATCAAATGACTTATGCCAATGAGAGACAGCCATTAGTGCCCTTGTGGTGCATTTCCATCACATCTAGATACAGGATTAATAGGAAAAAGACACCCTATATAGCACCAGCATCACAGCCTATACCTTTAAAATCTGTGCTTATTTGACCTCTATCATAATTTTACGTGTGTAATGGGCTCTTGTATTTTTAAACAGTGACCAAATTCATATTCTATGTGCATACAATCAACAGAATCTTAGCGACATGCTATCAAAGATAAAGGAGAGGAGGTAGGCATCCTTATCTCAGTGTAAGGAAAAAGGGCCAAATTCGGCTGTCAATTGTGCTGGTGTCAATCTGGAGTAACTTCATTACCATAATCGGGAGTAAATCCCTTGGCCACCAGGGTATACAAGAGCAGATTTTAGTCCATAATCCAGAGGTGGGAAAACTTTTTGGCCGGAGGGCCTTACCTAGGTGAGGAAATTGCCTGCAGGGCCATGAATGTAGGGCTGGGGCATGGGGTTAGGGTGCAGAGTGTGGGAGGGGGTGCAGTGTGCAGGAAGGGGCTCAGGGCAAGGGGTTGGGACAGACAAGGGGTGAGGAGTGTACACAAGGGGGCTCAGGGAAGGAGGTTGGGGTGCAGGAGAGGTGTGGGGTGTGGCAGGTGGCTCAGGGCAGGGGGTTGGGATGCAGGGGGTTGGGGTTCAGGAGGGGTTCAAGGTGCAGCAGGGGGATCAGGGCAGGGGGTTGGGTGCAAGGTGCAGAAGGGGTTTGGGGTGTGGGCTCCGGACTAGTGCTGCTTACGTGGAGTGGCTCCGGGGTGGCAGTGGTGCGCACTGGGGCTAAGGCATGCTCCCTGCCTGCCCAGCTCTACGCCGCTCTGGGAAGCAGCTGGCAACATGTCCCTGCAGCCCTTGGGAGAGGGAGGCAGAGGGCCCTTGCCTGGGGGTAGGTCCCCAGAAGCTCCCATTGGCTGCAGTTCCCCGGTCCCAGCCAATGGGAGCTTCGGGGGAGGTATCCCCAGCAGGGCCGGCGACAGAAATTTGGGGGCCCCCTACTCTGATAGTTTGGGTCTCCCCCAGCCCAGCCGGGGCCCCCCCCAGCCCAGCCGGCCTCCCCCCAGCCCAGCCGACAGTGGCTGGGGGGTCCCCAGCCCAGCCACCCCCCCCCAGCCCAGCCGCCCCCCCCCCAGCCCATCCGGCGCTCCCCCCCCCAGCTGACAGCGGCTGGGGGCTCCCCAGCCCAGCCCAGCCCAGCCGTCCGTCCCCCCCCCCCCCCAGCTGGCGGCAGCGAGAGCCGAGAGCCGGGGAGCAGTGTGAGCCTCCCTCGCTGCTCCCTCCCTCCCTCCCTCCCCCGGACTGAGCCGCCGCCGCTGGCCGGGCTCTCTGCTCCAGCCGGGGACAGGCGCTCGTCCGGGGGAGAGCCGCGCCGGATGACTACGGGTAGAGCTGTACCAGGGCCCCCCTAAAGTCGGGGGGCCCGGTACAGCTCTACCCGTAGTACCCCCCTGTCGCCGGCCCTGATCCCCAGGCAAGGACTGAGCGCGGAGCCCTCTGACCCTCCCCAGGGGCCGCAGGGAGGTGGTGCCAGCCGCTTCCCAGAGCGGCACTTGGCCCGCAGTGCCACAGGAATGGCAATCCCGCGGGCTGATCCAACGCCTAGAGGGGCCGGATGCGGCCCACAGGTCGTAGTTTGCCAATCCTTGCCATAATCACTATTCTGGAATATTTCTAAATTCAATTAGGAATGTTTAAATAAAACACTAGCCTTGTTAAGAGGATATATAGCAAATCCAACAAAACAACCTGAATCTGAGATGAGAAGTAGGATTATCATGGGTTATTTAATGCATTTTTTGAAACCACGAAGAGTTTCTGCCCTTAACACTGTATAACTGTACACCTGCAACATTACTGAAGTTAATATGTCTGCATGGGTATAATTAATGCAAGAATTTAGTTCTATATTTGTGCTTTCACTCTGCCTTAGGACATGATTGCATATTTCTATATGACACTGAGGCTGGAATACATGACCCAAGCCACTAACAAACATGAAGAGATAGCAGTAAAATCTAAAATATCCCATGCCAGGACACCAGGAGCGATAAGTTAAAATAGTCCACTAGTTTTGCAAATCCTGTAGGGGGTCAGGAGTGAAAATCTGTTGTGATCACGTTCTTGTACCTCGCTGACATTTACCCATGTTATAACCACATCATTCAGTTTGGCACAATTGGTTGGTAAGAGATGCCCAGGACTGGACTAAGATGCAGGAAAGGGGAATCCTTGGGGTCACAAAGGCCGTTCACACTACCATGCACTTGGTTCCAACCAGTTCTATGAATCCTCATGTTAATGAGCATTAGAAGTCGCATCAACATCTGTTTTAAAGGAAACAGCCAGGAGGATACAAATCTTTCTGATCAGCGTGAATCTAAACCCTGAAGACTGCTTATCCTAACAGCTTCCTACACTTGCCTCACAAATCACAGCTGCCCCCAAAATAATCACAACTTCAGAAGATCCTTTCAAAGAATTTTGCACAAAAGCTGAGTGGCAGAAACATCAAAATTATGCCATGGCAAAATAATGGAGAACCATCCCTAAATGCCAGATTTCTAGGGAATACAGATGGATAAAGATGCACTATTGAAACAATGGTTTCATTGCTTATTCCCAACACTATCAAGATAGTGATGATAACTGCATGTCGAGACACATTGCTCAGTCCCTACAGAACTGAAAGATGTTACAACCATTAAAGAAGTTAACACATTGAGTTTCTGTAGTTAAAAGATATACTGGGACATTGGGACTTTAAAACTATATTTTAATACTGTGTTACAAAGATTGTCTTCGATTAGCAGAAGGGAATGGGTTGGTAAATGCAATAGTTGTTGACATAATAAACTTCTGTAAGGCATTGTACTTGATACCCAAGACATTCTGATGAAAAAAAGGAGAATACTATAAAATGAACATGGCACACATTAAATGGATTCAAAGCTCGCCCATTGATAGGTCTAAAAATGTAACCATAAATGGGGAACCATCATCAAGACAGTGGGGTTCTGCAGTGATCAGTTCTTGGTCCTATGCTATTTATCATTTTTATTAATGACCTGGAAGAAAACATAAAATCATCATTGATGAAGTTTGGAGACGATGCAAAAGTTGGAGGAGTGGTAAATAATGAAGAGGATGGGTCACTGATTCTGAGCAAGCTAGATTGTTTAGTAAGACGGGGGTCTCTTTCCTGGAAAGCAGTGACCCTCAAAAAGATTTGGGGGTTGTGATTGATAATCAGCAGCACATGACTCCCAGACGCTGTGGACAAAAGAGCTAATGCAATCCTGGGATACATAAAGAGGATAATCTCAAGTAGGACCAGAGAGGTTATTTATTGTACCTCTTTATCTGGCATTGGTGAGACCACTACTGGAGTACTGACTCCAGTTCTGGTGCCCAAATTTAAGAAGAATGTTGATAAATTACAGAGGGTTCAGAGAGCCATGAGAATGATTCAAGGATTAAAATACATGCCTCATAGCCAGAGACTAAAGGAGCTCAATCTATTTCTCTTAAACAAAGCGAAAGTTAAAGGATGACTTGACTACAGTTTATAGTTATCTACATGGAAAATAAATGTTTGATAATGGGCTCTTCAAACTAGCAGAGAAAGGTGTAACACAATTAAATGGCTGAAAGTTGAAGCTAGACAAATTCAGACTGGAATAAGGTATAAATATTTAATTGTGAGAGCAATTAACCACTGGAACAACTTCCAGTGGGTCTTGGTGATTTCTCCATTACTGGAAATTGTGAGATCAAGATTGAATGTTTTTCTAAGAGCTGTGCTCTGAGAATTATTTTGGGGAAATTCTATGGGCCGTGTTGTAGACTAGATGGTCACAATGGTCCCTTCTGGCCTTGGAATCTATGGACCTATGAATTATAGGCAGAACTGGTACCACTGCCTATAGTTAAGATTCTCCATCACTTTCCATTAAGACCCTGCTTTCATTTGTTTATAACTGCCATAATTTAACACTTCAGTCTAAAGTGCCCATGCCAGTTGTCTGCCTCGGGATGAATTTTTTTGGATAGTTTCAACACAAATGATTCTGCTGTTTCAGAGAAAAAAGGGGGAAATATATTGTTTTCTTTTTGAAAATGTATGTTCAAAAAGTTCTTACAACTTTTGCGGAGGAGCTCTGTCACCTCTGTGCTTTGGAGAAAGGACTTGAGATTTAGCAGGGAGTTGCCCAGATGTCACTGATGTACTTTAAGTCAAGGGTCTCAAACATGCGGCCCGTGGGCTGCATGCGGCCCACCAAGCCCTTCCCTTTGGCCCGTGATGCTCCCCCCACCCCCTGCTTCCCCGCCAAGCTCCCCCGTGTCCCCCCCCGCTCCCTGTGGCCCCCCCCCACTCCTCCACGTGCTTCTATCCCGTGCACGGCTCCCCGCTGCTCCACTTATCACCAGGCAGTTCTCTGGCGGCTTAGCGGTTTCTGGGAGGGAGGGGGCCAGGAGCGGGGAGCCTCGTGAACAGGGGAGGAGGGGGAGAAAGGGGCAGGGATTTGGGGAAGGGGTTGGACTAGGGGTGGGGAGGGGCGGAGTTGGGGTGATGATGGTTTGATGAAGGGGTTGAACTAGGGGAGGAGAGGGGGCAGAGTTGGGGTGGGAACTTTGTGGAAGGGGTTTGAAGGGGACAGGGAAGGGGTTGGAAGAAGCAGACCAAGAGTGGAGTGTGAGTGCAGCCCAGTCCAGGAAGGTGCTTTAATAGAAGTAAATCTAAGTTCCTGTTTGGTCCTTTGAGTGAGGTGCATTATTAAGTGAATATATTTTATTAAAACTGCTTGGAAATGACTTCATCAAAAAAAAAAAAAAAGAACAGTCATGGAAGAAAAGAGAGTTTTCCAAGACAAACGGGAGAATTTATGTTTTTTCACAGAGGTAAAAGATAAAATTCAATGCCTTATTTGTCAGGGGGAGGAGCGGGGAGCTGCGCGCTCAGGGGAGAAGGCAGGGCAGGGGTGGGACCTCATGGAAGGGGTGGGGTTGGGGAGGGGCCAAGGGCAGCGAGGCGGGCGTGTCAGTGATGCGGCCCTCGGGCCAATGAACTAGTCCTCATGCGGCCCTCGGGGTCATTTGAGTTTGAGACTCCTGCTTTAAGTAATCCCAGTGAAAATCCACTCAGATTTGACCAAGTTTTAAACCTTTAAAAATTGCAGTTTGCTTGTGCTCAGTACACATTTGTTATAGTTTGGCAATGAGTTCTCCTAAAATACCGTCTGCACTGTGCATGCTGTAGCCAAGGACTTCAGGGACTTAGCAGGACTTTCCTTGCAATTGCTCCGCCTGGCAGCCCAGGGCAACGGTGTCTCTCATCCCACTCTAGTGCCTGGTCCACATAGAGGATGACAACCGTCTACTATTAGTTCATTCGTTCAAGCGGCAGAGGTCTATGCTACGGAGCTAACGATTCCAATCACGCTGATGACTCATGTGGATGTCAATTTGTTTCTCACGTGATGGAACATCTGTTTCTTTCAGTTTGCTTTTTTAAAAAAGCTAGGATATTGCACCCAAAAAACTATCATGAAAGAATTAAGGTTGCAAAGCCCAGCACTCAAATGTTAGAATGTGCCGGAATTAAAGTCACCTGTGCAACCTTAACTCAGCCCCTTCGTGTGTATGCATGATGATGCAGTCTTTAACTACATGATCACATACTATTTTTCACACATTCTGGCATTTCCTAATTTTTGCGTGCTTGACTCTGCAACATTAATGTTCTTGTTACGTCGGCTGTTGTGTGTAATACAGTACAATACATACACACCATGCTTTGAACTGGTTGGAACCTTATCTTTAGTGCCAAATTTTCAGCGCTGGTGTCCAATATTACACCCAAAGAAAATGCCCATCTTAGTCTTTACGTCTGCAAGACTGGTTGGGGCACACACTTTCCACATGCACACAGGCATTTGTGAGATCATATGCCTTAGCTGCATGTGGGAACACGGGCGGACATAAAATCAGAGGTTGATTTGAAACCTGTTAGAACATGAACTCAATGTAATTTCCCAATGCTGGAGATCTTCCTTCATCTGCAAGAAGGGAAAAGAAGGGAAGGTAACTTCAATAGCATTAGTGGTTTTCCCCTGAACAGATAGATTATTCCTCACAGGATGAAATTAATCTAAACTTCATTTTTTAAATGGATGCAAGGAAGTCCTTGAATCCTTCAGGGAAAGATTGTACTGATTAGTTCACTGTCTACATCTGACAGGAACTATATGGGTAATACAGGTCATGATTTAATCTTGGATGATCTCACTAGTCATTGACTCTCCAAGATGTGGAGCCTAATTCAATCGCTGTACATTTGAGAGCTCCCAGTTTCCTTAGCTAGTGCTCCTTGTGGAAATATTTTCTTCTCAAAGTAATCCTAGTTTAAAGAACATCCCCACAGTGTTCTGTGAAGAGGCTAAAACATTTGTACGATTGTTCTCAGACATTTTACTCCTTGCTCAAATAAAAAGAAAATCACCCTAAGTCCTCCTTTAATTGGAAGAGGAAAGTTAGTGTTTGCAAGGGCAATAATGATCTCGCTAAATTTTGGAAGCAGTAAAACGGCGGGGGGGAGAAGGGGTAAATGAGATCTACTCCTGATAGAGACATCAAAGAAGCTTTAAGAATTTTCATTAAGGGCTATTTTGGGGGAGGATTCGAAAGACCTAAAATTTGATTTTTTTTCCCCAAGAGAAAGCCTGTCATTTCTTTTATAGAAATTACTGCTCGGTTAAATGAGCCTTTAAGTCTTCTGACATTACAGACATTACCAGAAGTTCAGAATCATGAAATGCTTCATAAGAGAGAGAGACAACATTGTATACAACACTTACTGCTTTTCTTTTCATTATAAGGTTGGTTTAAAAAAAAGATGCTACCTTCTTTAAAATGTTTCTTTAGAGTCATATTAATGGGAGGTAGGATCTGTTCTTTAATTAGAATTGTACTGCACTGGAGGAAGAATACATGGGCACCAAGTGTCTAATAAAACCTAATGAATTTGCTGTCTTTCCTCTGCTCGGTTCTTGCTTGGACAAAACTCACATCAGTCTCTCATTTTTTCACTGTGAGTTTTGCCGGAGCTAGGACTGAGGTATTAGGCTCTGGCGTGAGTAAATCCCTCTACTAATAAGGCAAATCCTTTTTTTACATTGGTAGTTGGCACCTATACCTGACAGGCCTCTTACCATTTGCTGTGTATGGCTGCAAGAAATTTGCTCTAATGCCTCTGCAGGGAAGCATTGCCGGTTTTCTCCAAAGGAAGACTCTACAGGGGACAGAAACAAATTTGGATGTGCCTAAGGCACTGTGGATTGGAAATAGTATGTTGAGAACTGAACAGAAGAGGGGCGCAGAGGAAATGAATGGACACAGGAGTTTCCTTCTAGAAGGGAATCCAAAGCTCACTGATGTCAACAAGAGGAAAGTCCCTCTCTTTGTTTCTAGATTTCTTTCCTCTTTCTTTAACAAACAGTACACTGTTTAACAGGAAAGGCAACGGGGGGTCAGACTGCTGAAGTATGGGGCGTACAGCTGTTGCCACCATATCCTGGGAATGAAGAAGGCTCTACCCTCAAGGGATGTAAGCGCATGACAAAGACCAGCAATGCCGATGTCACAAGGAGGGGTCAGGAGTGCCGCTGACCCAACAGGAGCTACACAGTGCTGACGCAGAGATAGAGGAAGCCTTCTGTCACTCAGCTAGGGTGACCAGTTGTTACAACACCTAAAGCCCCAAATCCTGCAGAAAAGACAATTTCCTTTTTCCGTAACTGGTGTTCTTCGAGATGTGTTGCTCATGCCTGTTCAACTTAGGAGTGTGTACTCGCCACATGCACCAATGCCAGACGTTTTTCCCTCAGCAGTATCCGTAGGGGACTGGCTCTGGCACCCCCTGGAGTGGCGCACATATGCCACCGTATAACGGGCGCTACCGGTTCCCCCCTCCCTCAGTTCCTTCTTGCCGGAAACTCCGACAGCGTTGAAGGAGGGCGGGATGTGGAATAGACATGAGCAACACATCTCGAAGAACACAGTTACGGAAAAGGTAACTGTCTTTTCTTCTTCGAGGGATTGCTCATGTCCGTTCAACTTAGGGGACTCCCAGCAGTACCCCTGGAGAACCTCGTCCACTTTGGCAGGTAGGTCTGCCTAATCGAGGGCTTTCTACTTTCAAGGAGGACCTTATGGACCCCCTCTGCACAGGCCCATTCTTCTGAGTTCAGCCATGCAAAATCCATGCCGTGAGGGATGGGTGGTGGAGGGACACAAGGTTGGGGTGCAAGAGTCGGCTGTGATCCTGTGACAGTAGGTCTGGTCGGTTCGGCAGGGGCCACGGAGAGATGGCTGACAAGCTCGACAGTGTCCTGAACCAGTGCGGGCAAGGCCATGCCGGGGCGATCATGACAACCTGTGCCTTGTCCCTCTTGATTTTCACTAGGACCTTGCTGATAAGCGGAATTGGAGGGAACACACACATCAGGCTTACTGCAGGTGCAGCCTGACTGGGATGCAGACGGGGATTGGTGGCCAGGGTGCCTCTTGTAGGCCCTGGATCTTTTGTGAGGAGGCGCCTGGCAAGGGTGGCTCCCCGGCTCTGAGGCTGCTTCGGTTTAAACTGTTTGTGGGCGGCCATGCCCTCCAATCGCTCATGGCGTTGAGCAGGGCAGTGGTGTGTTCCATCTGAGGATTGCCCTATGTGAAGGGTAACACTAACTCACCAGTTCAGACAGCTTGCCACCTCCTTTGTAGCGTAAAGCAGGCAGAATGGGGACCAAAATATGGCCGCAGCGTGCAACTCCTCCCAAAGCACAAGTCAGTGCATGGCCAGGCCCAGCATTTTAACGGTCTCAATTTTTTTTTTTTAGAAGCATATCAACAGAGCATCCAAAGTGCAAGTCCAGAAGGTAACTCTGAGGATGCTCTCTGTGGCAGGCAGGCTGTGTAGCTATAGCTACAGGTACAAAACAGAGGTAACAAAGAGTCCTGTGGCACCTTAAAGACTAACTATAAAGTATAGAAGCATAAGCTTTCATGGGCTAATACCCACTTCGTCGGATGCAAGTAGTGGAAGTGTCCAGGGGCAGGTATGGATAAGTAGGCAAGAACCAGGTAGGAGGTAACAAGGTTAGTCCAATTAGGCTGAACCAGCTTGTTATCTCAAATCAGGGAGGGTGGGTTATTCTTCTAGCAGCTGAATAGGGGGTGTGAACTCGGAGAGAGGAGAAGGTGCAATTCATTTGCAAATTTGACACAATCAATACAGGACTGAATAGGGATTATGAATGGCTTGCTAATTACAAAAACAGCTTCTCCTCTCTCCGAGTTCACACCCCCTATTCAGCTGCTAGAAGAATAACCCACCCTCCCTGATTTGAGATAACAAGCTGGTTCAGCCTAATTGGACTAACCTTGTTACCTCCTACCTGGTTCTTGCCTACCTTCCCCTGGACACTTCCACTGCTTGCATCCAACGAAGTGGGTATTAGCCCACAAAAGCTTATGCTTCAATACTTTATAGTTAGTCTTTAAGGTGCCACAGGACTCTTTGTTACCTCTGCTATTCCAGACTAACACGGCTACCTCTCTGATTCAGGTACAAAACAAGTGCTGTAGGATGTGTTTCTTCTGCTTCTCCAGTGTCTCAGCTCAATTGCTATGTCTAGGGCATCTTTATCCCTCCACTTCCACTGAACAGGACAGTGTGCAAATTCATAGTCAATTATTTCATTGGCATTTGAAAACATTTGGATGATCTATGGAAAAACGGTGCTGAGATAAAAGTGATGGGTATAGGAGAAATGCCACAGCTAGTAATAAAGACTCCTCATCAAAGGGGCAAAGAATTGTATCCCTTACACATAGCCAGCATAATGCTAATTCACCGTTCATTTTTAATGTGATCAATAAGCAATTCGTCGTAGCGCCACGCTATTAAAAACCAAAGTAAACGGTGTGGGTTCTAATATTTGGCTTTATTTTTGACAGTGCGGCTGTAAAATTAACAGTGCTGCTTCCTGCCATTTGCCACAGGAACTACAATACCTGTTATAGTAGCTGTGCGAAGCTCCTTAACTTAACGAGTTTAGTTTTAAGACTGCTGTGCCCCAATGATCTATTCTGGCTGGGATCTTAGATGGTCTAAAGTGAATTATGTTCCCTAAGAACTTCAGAAGAGAATTACAGCAGCAGCATTCCTGATGGCCTTTGAAATATGGTATCTTTCATATCTAAAAGAGTTCAAAGATTTAGAAAAGTCTAGATGCAAATATCTACACAGGGCTACTTGCTGTTCTCTTTTCTAAGACGCATATTTAAATCTTCATGTCTTTAACATTACATAAAATCTTCAAGGTACCTTAAATACACTGCTGTCTTTCTCTGACAATAACCTATTAATACCAGTGTTCCTTTTAGACACATAAAAGAAAGAACGTGTTTTTTTAAAGCCCTGGTCAATGCTCTACATAAACCGGTGAAGACTAGGAAGTTCAATCATCAAAAAATTATTGTAAAATTGGACATAGCCTCTTCGAAACAGCTTCTGGTATTTATCATTAGAAAACAGTGGAAAAATACTAGTGAGCATGAAAGAGAACATCCTAGTAAGAGGACAAAAAAGAAAAATACAAGTACGGGCAATTAATCTTCGCAAGCTGGGAATAAAACCTATTTTTATTTGGAATATTCTATCCTCTTTTTTACTGCATTCCAGGGCCTAAATACCCAGGCAATGGGTGTTATAGGAATACAAAAGATAGATACACAGCAAGATAGAATAATACTGTAGTTGATATCTAATTGCAAGGGGTGGAATTGCTTTGCCCGCATAAAGCCCAAGTAATTATGGCTTTATGTGGATGCTACATGGCAGGTTTGGAGGGGCAAAATGCCCACTGCCAACCCAACAGCAGGGCATAGGAACCACTCCCCTTCATGGTTGCTCTGCTACTCTGAAACAGGCTGCAGCTTCTCCACCTCATTTGCAGAGGGTGCTAAAGCCAGCGGATCTGAACCACCGCAGATCTAGTGGCCTTTGTCCAGATCACGCCAGTGCCAATCTATTCAGGAGCAGCACGTTCATTATCACCTTCCATGACATATAGCCTGCCCTGCTACTCCCCTGGTGGCCCCTTCCACACACAGTCCCACTGCAGGGCTTAAGTGGCCCCGGGTGGAAGTAGCAGGAAATCGTTTTCCTGTCCCACAGGAGTTTTTGAGATTTCTAATTTTTTTTCTTATCCCAAAATAGGATGCAATCAAAATTTTCACAGACTGATCATCCAAAACCAAACTGGCCCAGGCCAATTAAACATTTCATTTTGATTAGTTTGAAACACTCCATTTTGATTTGACCATTACTCCTTTTTAATCTCTTTTAATAGTATAAATTAACCAAAATTTTAAACCAAAATGTTGTTTCGAACTGGAAAAAGAAACTTCTCATTTCGGAAGTGGGCCGTTGTAACCATTCCGGAACTCTTTTTCCAAAAAGTTTCCGAATTGGGAGAGTCGTCAAAAAGGCCACTTTTGTGCAAACCGTTTCTGTTACACCAAATCAGCATTTTCCAGTGAAAAACCATTTCATCAGAAAATTCCTGACTGGCTCTAGTGCGGAGTGATGGGTTTGAACCCTGTGCATCAGAGTGAATTTCACCCATCGTGGGCTGCTGCTCTGAACAGCCTCATATGGAAAAGCAACAGTAATCAACAATTAGTTTACACCTTTCTCTTCAATGTTCATGCACCACGGGATGGTAGCTCAGCTTACGTATATGGACCCAGGCTCACTGACCGTAATGAAGCTGGAAACATTTACAGCAATGGAAGCTCTGGCCTGTAGCATCTTGCTGCTTTGAGCGTCTGGATCAAGGCTTGCTGCTTTGAGCGTCTGGGTCAAAGCAACTAACCAACTGTAACAGTGATTTTTTGGTCATCTATTTTTGAAAATGACAGCTGCCACTGGGAAAACGAAAGCGTGAAATAATAGAAGCATGCAACTACCTGTTAGAACACCAGCAAGGGAAATACATGTGATTGCACTATGGAGGACAGATTATTTGTACACGAGGCTGGGAAGAAAAATGAACATGACCTGAGATCAGATCATTTTCCTTGCTGTTAGACAAGAAACATCTAGGGAAATAGTGAACCCTATCTGGTAAGTTTGTCAAGAACAAAGTGATTCAGAAATGTTTGACACGTATACACAAAACAGATGAAAGAGAAAAATTAGCATCCTTTTTTTTTTTTTGGAAGACATTACTAAAAATAACTTATAGTATTAATATTTAAGTTTATCTGTAGCATGTTTTAGTTATGAAGATCTTCCTTCCTGATGATCTCAGGCTGAATTTCAGCCTATGACTTTCAATTTTCAAGGGATTTGTGTGCTTTGTTTTTACAAGCAACTGCTAATTGCTGGGTTTTCAAAATAATTTACTCAGGGTGTTGGAACAACTTTTGCAGTGGGGGTGTTGAGAGCCATTAAACTGAACTTTAAACCGTGGAAACCACTTCAAGCCAGGGTGTGCTGCATAACACACACACACACACACACACACACACACACAAAACTGTAGTTCCAGCATGTATGGAACAAAATGCTACATATTAATATTAATAGAAAATACTAACAATGATGTTATGTAATAATTTAGGGCTCCGATCCTATAATCGGATCAGTGCCCAGGGACCTCTGCGCACATAGATTGCAGGATCAGGGCCTTTATTTTTAAAGTGTCGAACAAACATGGACCAATTCTTTATAAACCAAATATGACTGCTATGTTACAGATGGGAAACTGAGTCAAGAAGGTTGCAGTAAGTGACTTGCCTGAGGCCATGTCTGTGGCAGTGAGGAAACAGATTCAGATTGCAGGAATAAGACCTAGTGCAGGGGTCAGCAACCTTTGGAGAAGTGGTGTGCCAAGTCTTCATTAATTTAAGGTTTCGCGTGCCAATAATCATATTACATTTACAGGGGCCGGAGGAGGGAGCCCCAGATTGGCAGCGCTAGCAGCAGATGGAACCCCTGACCACCAGTACGAGGGGAAGATGGACCCCCAGACCGGCAGCAGGCTGAGTGGCTCAGCCCGTTGCCGGTCAGGGGTTCCGTCCACCAGCTCCTGCCAGCTGGGTCCTGGCCGCCTCAGACCGCACCGGTTCATCCAGGCAGGCAGAGGGCTGAGGGGAGCCGCGGCCAGGACCCCCGGCTGGCAGCAGAGTGCCACTAAAAATCGGTTCACGTTGCCCACCTTTGACCTAGTGCATTTTACAAATACTGTATAATACATTCCTTAATTATTTTTCTAATTCCACGCTTTACTGAATTCAGAAAACACAAGATTAGTTAATGATTAATCAATATGTGGAAAGGGGTTTCTTTTAAGCATGTAGAGATAGCAACTGCAGATGGAATTTTTTTCTGTATCTCATCAATATTACTGTACAAATGTTTTTTTTTTAAATAACCAATCCTAAAACTGAAGTAGCATATGCAATATCTTTATCTACATTATTTCATTTTCTGACTATAGCAGTTTGATTAGATAAGATGTCACTTCTAATTTACTGAACAGTTTTAAAGATATTTAATGATCAAATAATTGACTTATTCAACCCTTTTCAAACAGTAACAAATGTGGCAAAGCTTTGGCCTTCTCCCTGTGGGTACTGCACTTCCAGGTGGTTTGTGCTAGCCTCAGAGGCTCACTGTGATTAGCTAGGGGAGGTAGAAAGGGGGGGAGCATGGGCCCACCCTCTACTCCGGGCTCCAGCCCAGGGACCCTAATATTATCAGCTAAGATGGCTGACCTTTTAGTCACCAAACACAATACAATTCCCTGGGCTACTTCCCCACAGCAGTCCCCCGCTTCTTCAGACTTCTCTTCACCTTTACCTCAAGTCTCCTTCCATGCGTATGATATGTCGTCTACCACTCAGTCTCACCAACAGCACAATCCACCTCTCACAGCTCCTGACATCCACACCCACCTGACTAACTAGGAGGGTTTTTAACTGGTTTCAGCCAGTCCCTAATTGGCTTCAGGTGTCCCAATCAGGTTAGCTATTTCCACTACCTTCTAGAATCTTCTTAATTGGCCCCAGGTGTCTTGATTGGCCTGGAGTAGCCTTTGTTTGGTTATCCAGGGAACAGAGACCTGCACATCCTGAGGCTGATATACCTGCCTTCCAGCACTCTCCTATACCCTTCTGGTCTGACTCCGTCACACAAAGCAGATATAGCTGGCTGGGAAGACATCACACTCCCCAGTGACATATAATTTATACAAATCCAAAAAGGAAGCTGAAACATATGACTAATAAACATAGCAACACACACTACCATCCCCCAATGCCTATTTGAGAAATGATACCAACACACACACAAAAATACTCAGTCACACATGTCAAAGAAAAGGAATTCTGAGCGGGTATAAACTAACACTGGTCAAAAAATGGAGAAGAAATGTTCTGGACAGCAATACATTGCGTAGAAAATGGGGTTTCACAGAAATTGTAAATGAAAACAAAATCCTATTTTTCATCAGAAAATATTTTCATCTAAGCTTTACATACCAGCTCTAGTTAAGATACAAAAAATGCTAATAAGTTGCTTAGTCAATTATTTCTTTATAGCACATTTTGATTCTACCTAGACATGGCTAAAACAGCAATCACTTCTCCATTTTATCTACACCCCCTCCCTCAAACTTGTGGAATATGGATGAAATGGGACCTGGATCCACAAAAAGAAAGATAAGAAAATGGGCTCTTCCTAGTCACGGAGCACTCCTGTTCCACATTTAGACGTGACGTTAACAGCTAACATTTTCACAAATATTAAACCGCACCTCAACACAGTGAACCTTGCAGAAACTTTCAAGGCCAAATTGGACAGTTACAGCAAATGCAATGCAGAAATCGAATAAAAAGATTCCAAATCAGGTGACTCTCATCCCCAGTTTCACAATGCCAAGTTTGAAAAGAATTACAGGAGGGACAGAGATAGAATACTCAGTCACCATTCTGTTTCTTTATACTTTCATCTATCAGCATTTTCATGCACACTACACATATCCATTTTCTCAGGACCATGTTGTTTTCTTCTTTCTTTAATCTCCATTTCTTTTGGATCTAACAAAAAAAAATTCAAAAGCAATGATTCTGTTTTTGCCGCCGTTTCCTTCAAGTTACATTGGAACATTACATATTGTTTTGTAAGTGGGTGCCAGACTGGGAGAATTAGACTTTTGGCAAGCCAGAGAACTCAAAAGGCAGTACAACTTTACATTTAGATATCGAAGGAGCGGATAGACTCATTTTTACTTTAAAGTCTTCTTTAATTAAGATCCAGGAAGTGTAAAAGAAATTAAGTTCACACTGTGGCAAAGAAGCTTTCCTCGTTCCTTACAGAGACCTTATAACTAGCAAAGCTTAAACCCTGTATTGTTCTAGAAATCACGGGGACACAGGTTCTTCTGTACAGCATATCTCTCATTTCTGAAGTGCTAAAAGGATTTTAATAGTCTTACTTGTAAAGCCAGTGTAAGTCCTGACTGAAGCTTAAATGTCCAAATGTTGAGCATATTTCTCTTTCTTCCCCTCACCCCCCAGTGAATATGAAATAAGAAAGACTTGAAAGTAACATCATGAGTCCAAGATTTATCTCTTTTCCGAAGGCATGCAGAAAATTAGTTTTCAGTATTGGTATTAAAGTGATGGAAATAGTTGGATCTACATGCTTAAAGACACAAGAGGTTCCCTTCAGAGACAGGTTTAAAAGATGGGAGGCCATTAATAGTTTAAAAAATAATTTGTTTTTACATTTTAAATGTCCTCTCATAAGCAGATCTTGATGAAACACAATAAATGTAACAATTCAATCAGCTTCCTTTGAACTGTATTGTGGATCTCACATTATTCTAAATCTTTAACACTAATGGGTCGGTCGATCCTGGCAGGTCTTTCGTTATCTAATAATTGGTATATCATCGAATATAGATTTTTGAATGGAGTTGAAAACAACTCAGAAACACTTTGTTAGTAACTGCATAACAAAATCTCTTTTAAACTTAATGCAAAGGTGGATCCATTATAGGTTTTATGCCTAATGTCTTGGAAAACCCTAATGAGCCCATAGTTCATGCTGTCTATGACTTGGAAGATCTAAACGACTTTAAGGCAGTTAGTTCTAACTAGATACCTGTCAATGTTCCAAGTTGTTATTATTAACACAAGCACTATCTTGTCTCCACTGTTCACTGTGAAAGGATGGTAGTAGGAGACATAGAGCTAACTTTAATAGCAAATGGAAGAGTTAAAAGGTAACATTTAAATGATCAGTGCATTATTTTATGTTTGCTTGAAATGCAGGGCTATATAATCAAGAAAATGAAAAAAATAAGACAATATACTTTAAAAAAAAGTCTAAGCTGGACAAGGATAACCAAGAAACAATAATCAGGGTGGTAGCCGTGTTAGTCTGGAATAGCAGAGTTAACAAAGTCCTGTGGCACCTTAAAGACTAACTATAAAGTTTTGAAGCATGAGCTTTCGTGGGCTAATACCCACTTCGTCGGATGCAGGCAGTAGAAGTGTTCACAAACAGGCAGTTATAGAAAAGTAGGTAAGAGCCAGGTGGGAGGTGAAAAGGTTAGTCCAATTAAGCTGAGCCAGCTTGTTATCTCCGATCAGGGAGTGTGGATTATTCGTCTAGCATTTGAATGGGGTGTGTGGACATGGAGAGATGAGAAACAATGTCTGTAATTAGCCAACCATTGTAGATCCCGGTTCAATCCCAAAGTGTGTGTGCTGAATTTGCAAATGAATTGAAGCTCTGCAGTCTCTCTTTGCAGTCTGGATCTGAAGTTCCCTTTCTGCAGAATGGTGACCTTTAAATCTGTAATAGTGTGTCCAGGCAGGTTGAAGTGTTCCCCTACAGGTTTTTGTATATTGCCATTCCTAATATCTGATTTGTGTGCATTTATCCTTTTTCGTAGGGACTGTCCAGTTTGGCCGATGTACATAGCAGAGGGACACTGGTGGCATATAATGGCATATATGACATTGGTTGATGTACAGGTGAATGAGCCAGTGATGGTATGGTTGATCTGGTTAGGTCCAAGAAACAATAGAATCAGAGAGGTAGCCGTGTTAGTCTGGAACAGCAAAAGTGACAAAGAGTCCTGGGGCACTTTATTAGCCCACGAAAGCTTATGCTTCAATACTTTAGTCAGTCTTTAAGGTGCCACAGGACTCTTTGAAACACTTCAAAGAAACACTTCAAGAAACAATAGACACACTTTACGCCCAAGTTAACTAACAAATTCTATTCCCTGAGCTTCTGGGAAAAAAGTTTGTAGATCGCTAGCCTTTAGCATTTTCTAGTTCTGACCAGAGAGTGGATGGTAAGGTTGACAGCAGTTTGACCTCAAATTGTAGTGTAACCATTGTTGCTGATTATTATTTGAATTGCACTGTCAGTGGGCCTTAGTTATGGAGCAGGGCTCCACTGTGACAGGCATTGTACACATACAAATAACAAAAAGCAGATCCCTGCCACAGAGCTTTCAATCAAATCAAGGACCTTTGAAATTAATGGGAAGAATCCTTCCACCTTAAATGGACTTTTGATCAGACCCTAATGACATATGAGACCACAGAAGTCTTGTTAATTAGGTCTAAGCACTTGCTAAGTGAGGTTCCCCGTCTAAGCAAATTCCATCTGGTAATACTTTTTTGAGACCATCATTGAAAATAAAGAATTGGAGTGTTACATTGTCATCCAGTTTATCCACTGATTTGTCTGGTAAGATCTAGCTACTGACTATAAAATATTGCTATAACATATTACTTAGCAAGAAAGATTTGAAACTGTTGGTCCAAGTCCCTGTTGTATAAAGCTCAATTATAGTAACTTTTCCCAAGTGGGTGTTCTTTATTATGTCCCATTCAGAACACAGTTCAGAATGTGGCTGCCATTCCGATTGCTCGAACACATCCAGCATATTTTACGCTATTTACATTTGCTTCCTAGAAAATGTGTTATAGATGCCAAAGTTTTGCAGCTTATTTTGCAGGCACTCAACAGTTGTGGTCCAATATATCTGAAAGATCCTCCTTGATATCCACATGTTCTCGGTTGTTAGTGAGGTCACAACTGACAGCTTGCTCAGTCTGCCTGAGATATAGCCGTAAGTCTTTGGAATCACGGCTTTTAACAACTATGCTTTTCCTGGTTCCTGTGCAAACTGCTCCATCTGTCTTGGCATGTAAACTGAAGACATTTGTATCTGCTGCTGTTTTTGACTGTTCCTGGAAATACACTTGGATAAAATGTGATTACTATTATTGCAAAAATATCTTCGAAACCATGAGTGAAGAGTACCACATAAATGCATCATAATAAATCAAATGAAAAAAGTCCTGTTCAATTACATCATATGACAACACGCAACTAAATATTGGTTAATTTTATAAGTGCTTGTATATGAACGTTAGATGACTAAATACTAGGATGGGTGAACTTGAGTCCCTTGTTTTAAATGAGGATATTGATATAATAGGCATCACAGAAACTTGATGCAATGATGATAATCAATGGGATATAGTAATACCAGGGTACAAAATATATACGGATGACCAAGTATGTCATACTGGCGAGGGTGTGGCACTATATGTGAGAGAAAGCATTAAGTCAAACATAGTAAAAATTTTAAGTGAATCAAACTGTACCAGAGAATCTCCAAAGATAGACATTCCAGGCTTGAATAATAGGATTATAGCAACAGGAGTATGCTACTGACCTCCTGATCAGGATGGTGATGGTGACTGTAAAATGACTAGGTGCAGGCCACCTCAGGACATGATGCAGAGATAAAATTTCTAGGCCCATTAATGACTGCTTCTTGGAGCAGCTAATCGTGGAACTCACACAGGGAGAGGCAATTCTTGATTCAGTCCTAAATGGCACACAGGATCTGGTCCAAGAGGTGACTATAGCTGAACCACTCAGTAATAGCAACTATATATAATTCAATTTAACATCCTTGTAGGGGCAAAATACCAAACCCACCACAGTAGCATTTAATTTCAAAAAGGTGAAGTGTGCAAAATTGAGGAGGCAAGTTAAACAGAAATGAAAAGGAACGGTCACATGAGTGAAATGCCGGTAAGCTGCATGGAAACTTAAACACCATAACAGAGGCTCAAACAATATGAATACCCCAAATTTAAAAAAAAAACACCAAAAAAAAAAAAAACAGTAAGAGGACCAAAAAAAATGTCACCATGGCTAAATAACAGAGTACAAGAAGCAGTGATAAAATGGCACCCTTTAAAAATTCTAAGTCCAATAGTACTGAGGAAAATAGAAAGGCGCATAAACTCTGGCAAGTCAAGCGTAAAAGTATAATTAGGCAAACCAAAAAAGAATCTGAAGAGCAACTAGCAAAAAGACACAAAAAGTAACAGTGGACATTTTTTTTTAAGTACGTCAGAAGCAGAAAGACCACTAAAGGAGCACTCAAGGAAGACAAAGACGTTGTGGAAAAGCTAAATGAATTGTTTATATCAGACTTTACTGCAGAGGACATGAAGGAGATTCCCACACCTGACCCATTCTTTTTACCTGAAAAATATGAGGAACTGTCTCAGATTGAGATGTCAATAGAGGAGGTTTTGGAATAAATTGGTAAATTAAACAGTAATAAGTCACCAGGGTCCAGATGGCATTCACACAAGGGTTCTGAAGGAATTCAAATATGAAATAGCAGAATTACTAACTATGGTATGTAACCTATCACTTAAATCAGCCCCTGTCCCAGACGACTGGAGGGTAACATCGATTTTTAAAAGAGGCTCCAGATTAGGGATCCGGAACAGCTTCCATCGGAAGAGAGATTACTAAAACCTGGACTGTTCAGGTTAGAAAAGAGATGACTATGGAGAGGATATGATAGAGGTCTATAAAATCATGAATGGTGTGGAGCAAGTGAATAGGGAAGTGTTATTTACCCCTTCCCATAACACAAGAACCAGGGGTCATCTGATTAAATGAATAGTCAGCAAGTTAAGACAAATGTAAGGAAGTACTTCTTCATACTACATACAGTTAATCTGTGGCATTGTGCCACGGAATGCTGTGAAAGCCAAAAGTATAACTGGATTCAAAAAAATAATTAGATAAGTTCATGGCGGAGTGGTCCATCAATGGCTATTAGCCAAGATGGTCAGGGATGCAACCCCACGCTCTGGGTGTCCCTGAGCCTCTGACTCCCAGAAACTGGAACTGGACAAGAGGGGACAGATCACTTGATCATTGCCTTTTTCTCTTTATTCTCTCAGAAGCATCTGGCCACTGTCGGAAGACAGCACACTGGGCTAGATGGACCATTGGTCTGTGTCAGCATGACCATTCTTTGGTATATCTTAATCATCTTCTTGTTCTCTATTGCACAGTGCAACTAGAATTCTATATTAGTAAATAAATAGCAACTTAAAGCATCACTTTAAGGTTGAATGTAATATCATACCCAATAAAAAAGTCCATTAATTATAATTTAAAAAACAGTAAAGTTTTCCTGTTGGCATCTCCCCACAAAACATTTCCTTGTTTTATTCTGTAAAAGCTATTAAGCCAAATTAACTTTAAGTTGATCATAAACAAATAGGTTTGGGGGCTTGAATTCCTAAATATTTTAAGCGTGGCACAGCTGAGCTGATTAGATTTTTTGCAGCCTTTGGATTTCCTACAGTGTAAAGGCTGTAAGAATAACTTTTTTTTACCCAGAAGAACAATTCAGGTCGTCAGCTACTTACTACATGCTAAATAAAAAGAGCCATGCCTTGGAAAAATAAGGACATTAAAAACATAAACATAAAAATGCCAGCGTTTATAAGAATAATGTCCATTACAGTTCCCAGTGGGCTAATGAAAGCTCATTTAGTAGCACTTGAAAAGTGCACTGTGACATTAGGAAGTATCATAGTATCTTAATATAGAAACCAAGTAGCAAAGCTTCTCTCAATGGAATAGTTGTAAACTTGATTCTTGAGTCTTACTGTGGTACAAGTTTTCAGTAAAAGCTCATGGCTGTTCATCTTATATAAAATGCCCAGAAACGTTGCCATTCATAATTCAATGTCTATAAAAAACAAAAAATAAATTACTCAATTTATCCCAAAGATAAGCAGAGACAAGGTCTGTATCTGTGCACACAAACCAACTCCACTGTTCTTGCTTAAGGATTATTTCCAAGGCAACTGCCTCAGATTTTATTAAGTACATTTTCTACATATGCTAATTTTATGCTGCAGGTGACCAAGACCTCTATAGCAATTAAGTAATCAGACTAGACTGATATCATTAGAAAACTAATAATACCACTAAGGATTAGTAAATACACATCACATTATGCTCTGCCATCCACCTACCCAGTCACATGAGTTTCCCTGTCACACAGTTTCTCTGCCTCCAGGTTTTTCCTGAGACTAGCGCTCCTTTTCAGGACAAGTTCTTCACTCAAGGTGCCAAATCCCTCCTATGTCCCTCTTCAACAAAACTTCCCAGTTTTTGGGAGGGGTCGCAGAAATGTGTTTTAATCATCTAGTGATTGTGATAGAAAATGCATTGCATATACACACTGTAATTAGCATTGTTCTGTGAACCAGTGAGCACCCATATATGGCCAAATCCTTGTGTGGCAGAAAATCTCTACTTGCAGGTCAAGATGAGTGAAGGAGGTAGTGTTTAGATCCAGATACATACCCAGACAAGGTACCACGTTAGCTTGGGGTTAATGGTTTGAGGTTGGACAGTGCCGAAATCTTACAATATTTTAACCCCAACTTTTGGAATCTTGTGAGATTCCCTGTCTCTCTAACTGGATCCAGGAATAGACTCTTTCTGGATCTGCATCTGACTCTGAACCAATAACCATTGGGGCACATTCAGATGCAGGGGGTTTAAATCTAAAAACCACCCACCGCAAAGCTCATGGTGAGTTCAGCTTCTAGCCTTAGGCCTTGATCCTACTGTCCTTCCGACAAAACTCACATTGATTTTTAAATCAATGGAAGTTTTGTCCCAATAAAGTCTGCAGGATCAGACCCTTAATTGCTTGCATATAAACTATCTTGCAATTTGTGCCTTTGGGTTATCTGAGTTGTAGATTAATATTCACTAGTTCGGATAATCTTCAGGAAGAGGCTCCTAACAATGAGTTTAGTAAAAAAGCATATTACTTAAAATGATTATTTTACTAAGCATAACTATGGCAAAGTGGCCAAATTCTGCTCTCAGTAACATCGGTGTAAATTCAGAGCGCCTCCATAGGCCTGAAGGGAGTTACTCCAGCTACTACATCATAACTGACAACACATTTTGAACCATTCTCTAACTTCACCAATGGCAACAACATTTGGCACAAACAGATGAATACTTTAGTATGGGAGTCATGTGCTAACTCTAAAGGGAAGTCATTGGATACAAGTATCTAATTGGTTTAGAACCCACTGAAAATCACCGCGTGCATGTACTTATTAAGAGATAAATGCATGAGATTCCTTATTCCCATATTTTGTGCAGGTGATCATAACAAACCATAAAGATTAGCATTTATCTGTTGCTAACCCCTTGTCAAATTCCATTACCAGTTGACTAGATCAGAATTTATTTAATCATAATTCAGGAATTAGATACTTAGCCTCAAAATACTTAAGACAACATTTTCTCCCAAAGAATTAATGTGGTGCATCGACAACAAAGTTTCTTGGCCTCGTGTCATATATAAGCACCCTACTATGCTTCCCAACAGCTAGAATACCCTTTGAATGCAGGTTATTGGAAAATACCTGGTATGAACAGAAGATATAAAATGCCCAAGAGCATACTGGTTGTGCATTGGCTCAATTCTTGCCAATCACCATGCCCAAAGTATTCCTGAACTTAGTGTTGCACTACTCTATTGAGCCTGCTGCAAAGAGGATAAGGAGGAGAAAGAAAATGTAGCAAAGAGAAAAAAATTAGAAGAATTAAAAACAAACAAGGGAAAGGGAAAGAAAGTCAACAAATCTGAACCTCACCCCCAAGAAATAGGAAAGAGGGACAAGGCTGGAAGAGAGGAAGGGAAAAAACAGAAACTATGGAGAGAAATAAATACGAGAGAGAGAAGAGACAAAGGGGCGAAGGGAGGACTTTTATTCCTTATGCCCTTGCAAAAATAAAAAAAGTTTAGCAAGGTTTCCCCCTGTTAGTGTCCCACATAATCTGGCCTAGGAGAATAATGTAGGTCACCACCTCGAAATAGTATGTTAGCAACAGTGGGTACCCTACTAGGTCAACTATGCAACAAATCAATCTGCTTACACTTGTTAACCGAGAAAATGTAGAACAATGCTTCCTTTCCCCCAGTGATGCTCAGATGACATTTGCTTCTCACCCTTCGACACACAGGGAATGATTAAATGTAATAAACAAATGATCGTTTCTCACACAGGCAACCCCTAATGTCTGTGGTGACGAGTTCAGAGGCATCCGCTATGTTTCACCAGGCAGACAGTTTTAAAAACACTATTCTTACTTTTAAAATCTGACAAATGAGTTCAGTCACATCCATGTTGTCACGGTTATCAGGGCTTCTGGAGACAAGGTCAAAGAAATAAACCAAATTTCTTTTTTGCTTAATTTGTGTCAATTGATTTCCTATTTTTAATTAATAATTCTAATTATGATGCAGCAAATTTACCCAACAGACACCACTGGTTTAATCAGAGCTTATTGATTGGAAGAGTAGAATGATCCCAGTGTTCCTGACAGAATTGATTTCCTGTTCAGAAAGTGTAAAAAAGACCCACTCGCGGGACTGACTCTGTCAGCTAACCAGTCTGATGATCCCTAAAGTATGAGCTGGTGTTCTTCACCTTACAAATAAAAACACAGGCCCTAGCTACTGCTTCAGCACTTCAGGAATTGAATCTGGTCCTTTATGTTTCTGATACAAACTACATTTTCATGATAGCAGCAAGCCAGAGGGAAATAAAGCTAGAATCATAGAAGATTAGGGTAGGAAGAGACCTCAGGAGATCATCTAGTCCAACTCCCTGCTCAAAGCAGGACCAACCCCAACTAAATCATCCCAGCCAGGGCTTCGTCAAGCTAGGACTTAAAAACTTCTAAGGATGGAGATTCCACCACCTCCCTAGGGAACCCATTCCAGAGCTTCACCACCCTCCTAGTGAAAAAGTTTTTCCTAATATCCAACCTGCAACTTGAGACCATTGTCCTCGTCCTGTCATCTGCCACCACTGAGAACAGCCAAAGAGCTCCATCCTTTTTGGAGCCCCCCTTCACGTAGTTGAAGGCTGCTATCAACACCCCCTCCCGCCCTTCTCTTCTGTGGACATTGTCCACTGAAGAAAAAGAAAAATTTAAGAGAGATCAGGACAAGCTTCCTAACAGTGACCTCTGCAGCCTAGTCTGAATTAAGGCCCTGATTCACCAAAAAGTCCCGGTTCAGGACAGCATTTAAGCACATGCTTAAAGTTAAGCACATGTTTAAGTTGCATTGAAGTAAGTGGGATTTAAGCATATGCTTAAATGCCTTTTCTAAGTCAGGCTCTAGCATCCCTCCTCCCCATTGGTACTCCTCATATCTATTTATGTAAATCTATTTATCTATTATGTAAAATGGGACTTTAATTGGAGCTACTTATCCCACTGATATAAACGTATTTCCCACTGATGTCCCCTGTGACAGCAATGGTTGGAGCACTTCCATCAGCCGTATGCATGTCTGCAATCGGATCAGAACTCTAGGCCTACCCCAGCAAGAAGGAGGGACGCCCATGTCAACCACTGCTTCCTGCAGTGGAGAGGTGCAGAGGCACGTTACATCCAGGAATGATGGGAAACGTGGGCCAGAACCTCCCTGGCTACAGCCTTTAACAAGCACTCTTCCCTCTTTCCCCAGCTCTAAAAGCCAGCGAAGAGTGGCAGCTGGCCATGTCCATGCCCTCCCCTCTACAAGGGAACCAGCACTGTGGTCATCACTAGCCTGGTATTCAAGGGGCAAAGGGCCGGGTTTGTGAAAAGGGACTGTGCACAGGAGCAAATGGAAACGGCTCCATCGGTCCATTCCTTGCATAACACTGTAGGGTTAGTTCCTCTCTAGGGATAGGAAACTTGCCCAATTGCCCCACTTTTCACAATACTCGATATTTACAGTCTAAGCAGCCTCAGCATAATGTTTGTATGAGAGAGTTCAAATCACTAATATTAAAGAAAATACAATTCTCATGGTGGTTAATGCATACGACACATCCTTTACTTCTGCTTACTCCCTCCATGATGTGCCAGTAATAAACATGTGATTTGTATTGCATCTGTTTTTGGCTAAAAATACTTGGAACAGTAAACTGATAGATAATTACAGTAGCAGTTATTTATTTCCTGCCAGACCTGTAGTGAGCCCTGCCTGCCTGCCGAGTGATGTCTTTTTAAGCATAAAAAGATAAGCCGCGCACAGCATAGTTTTGAATAAATGAGAAAGATTTCCTATGGCAGGGTATTTGAGAAGGGGGAAATAGAGTGTGATTTGTTACAAACCATATCTATTTATGTAAAATGGGATTTTAATTGGAGCTACTTATCCCACTGATATAAACTAGGCAATGAAAAATGATTGATGCACTCTGGTAATTATTGTTATACCACCTCACAAACCACAACAAAACATTCTTTCATGTGCATAATGGCTGCTTAAATTTTAATAAGATACTGAAATGTACTTTCGATTGCAACACATTAGTGCTACTTTTGGGGCAATTCCTATATTTAAAATTAAATATATATTTAATTGAAAAAAGCAAAATATACACAGAACATGGTATGCTTTTATTTAAGCAATAAATCAATCTATTTTGCAAATATACAAGGAAGAAAAAGAAAGTGTTAACCAGTTACTTTTGCTGAAAGGGGCACAGGCATGATGCAGCATAAACTCATTGTCTCCCAGAGTATAAATGATGGCAATAAATACTGTGCCACAAACACATAAGATGACTTTGTAGTCACTACTACTTCTTCTTTATTTCTATCTAACAGCAAAGGTCAAGAGTGCAAAACATTTTCTGTTCATTATTATAGAGAATGAATAGCAACATAAATTCGTAATAATTGTTATACCTAAGGGGGAAGTAAAGCAGGTCTGCTCATTTACATGGAATGGAGGCTGGCCACTAAAGCCATTCTTCACTTCTTCCCCAGCTGCAGAACGATGCCCCACTAGAATGTAAAATTGTGCTTGCTCTCTCTGTCTCGTCCACATTGGATTTTCCAGAAAACTAACCAGCCAATAAAGCTTGAAGACACCATTACCGAGTATGAGATCTGAAGGATGAAGAGCAGCCAAAGGCAATAGCCCCATCATAGCCAAGTCTCTTAAACACGGAAGAGAATATAGAAAATAGTCCAGCCATAGCATCTACTGATGTATCATTTTTCACATAAGAAATGTCTTGGCTATGTGCAACTGTCTCACAAAAAGGTGTCCAAAAGTTGCCTGTAACAGAAAAGTGCATCAACTAAAGGACCCAGAGCAATCAAGACTCTCTCGGGTTATAATCTCATTTGCGCATTAATGGTATTTCAGTCAATAGACTGTCATACCCTAGCTAAGAGTTATATTGTAAACAATCTTCCCAGTGTCATACTAAGTTTCATAGCAGATACCCTACAAGGTCAGACTGTGGAACCATTACTCTTTATTAGGGTGATTGATCATACCATAAATTCAGCAAAATCAAATTTTACCTTGGTGTCTCCTATAAAGTCAAAAAAAGACAAATCATCTGTACCGCTGATTCGAGCGATCCAATGAGATCAAATTACAAGAAAATCATTGACCTACTACGCATATTCGCATAAGGCACAATACTGCTGTCACTGAAACTAATTGCAAAATCCTCATTGTCATGAATTGGACTGTGGGGAGAGTATCCTGGGTTCAGGTCTGCAGAAGTCATTCAAGTGTTTCCTCAGTGGTGACTGGTGGGGGTTAGCACCTCTTGAGTTGGGCTGCATGGTTTGGACTCAAAACAAAAGGAAAAGGGAAACTTTGCCAAATCTCCCATGTTTCACCTGGTTACACGTCAAAGTGTGAATGAAGAGATTTCTTTCATTTCCACCTGAAACCATACACCATTCCAGACTTGCTCCAAACCCAGTTTGGAACCCTTCCAGAGTAGGCCTGGCATACCAGCGTACAAGTGGGACTAATAAGAAGGAAGGGTGTTATAGAGCAAAGGAACACACTGCATTGCAATTCTCCAGAATGGAACATATCTATGTTGCTTCTGAGTTCCTCTCCATTATAAATACAACATTAAAGAACCATTCATATCATCCAATACATTTTAAAAAAATAAGGATAGAACTCTGGAAATTATTCACCTTCCTAATTCTACATTAACCTCCCTAATTCTACTTTATTTAGTCATCTGAATTGGAAAAAAATGATATACCGTATTATGCTTTTGGAATGACAACAAATTATTAAATATGGATCAGGGGCATTTTTTCTCAAAAATCCCTGATTTGATCAATTCTAGGTATGTCTCTCTTGTACTCCGATAATCACTTGGATACAGATTTAGCAACAAACTCTAATTATAGGGATGTTAAGCAATGATTCTGAAAAGCGAGAGTTACACTGAGGAGAGCTTCATGAGTAGACGCCAGTGTGCTCAATCAATTAAATTATCATAAGAGAAACAGAATCCAATGAATGAAGGGAATTCATAAGTGAGGCTGATCATTAGTACAATTGAGCAGTCACCTCGGTGTAGTCTGTGGCCATGTTCCAAATGCAGATTGATGGCTGGATTTTGTTTGGCTGAGCCCGGCCCATTGTGAATTGCTGATAAATCTCAGAATGTTACAAGCTAAGAGGAAAGGCAACTGCTGTAGCACCCTCCCAGCTACCCAGACATGGGGTTCCTTGCTGTTCCAGCAGTTGTGAAATGTTGGTTGGGACACTATGCAGCTGCCCATAATAATTGGAAGTGGAGTGGGAGATTAGTAAACCTGGGAAGATTTGTGATGTGTTGTATGACCCAAAAATGTTTTACATCCCCAGAACTGGTGTCTTTCCAAATGCAGATTCATGTCAGTCAGCCATGGAGAAGAGGGATGGTCACTGGGCCAAAGTGGACTCCGAAGATGAGGCGGAGAAATCGCCACTAGCCCTTTTGGCAATGGTAGGATGAAAAGAGCCAACAATTTGATGCCCCACCTGGCGGGGTACTGCCTCCCTTCCCCGCTGATGTTTGGCAGGCTTCCTGCATCTGATATACTTAAAAATATTAGGGAAAACATTCTAACTATAAGGATAGTTAAGTTCTGAAACCAGCTTCCAAGGGAGACTGTGGAATCCCCATCATTTTTAAGAACAGGTTAGGAAAACTCCTGACAGGGATAGTTTAGGTGTCCTTGGTCCTGCCTCAGTGCAAGGGGCTGGACTACATGACCTCTCAAGATCTCTTCCAGCCCTACACTTCAATGAGGCTATGTGGATACCTACTTTAAGAGCCTGACCCAAAGCCCACTGAAATCAATGGAGTCTTTTCACTGGTTTTAACAGGCTTTGGATCAAGCCCTGAGAGCAGTACCGAGTCCTGTCAGATAGCCGTTGTGTCTATATCTCTGCTGACCTAGACCATAAAATAACTGCCGTCCTGGTGGTGAAATGATCTGTCTCCCATTACCAGCTTCTACAGCCACCAAGTTATAGATTCATAGAGTTTAAGGTCAGATCATCTAGTCTGGTCTCTTGTATGACACAGGCCATTACATTTCAGCCAGTTACTTCTGTACTCAGCCTAACAGTTTGTGTTTGGTTACAGCATATCTTCCAGGAAGGTATCCAGTCTTGATCTGAAGACTCAAGAAAAGGAGAATCTACCACTAACCTTTGGAGCAAACCACCAAAGGAAAGCACCCTCACTGTTAAAAATACGTGCCTAATTCCTCATTTGAATCTTTCTGGCTTCAGCTTTCAGCCTTTGGTTCTTGTTATGCATCGCTCTCCTAGATTAAAGAGCCAGTTAGTTCCTGGTATGCACTCCCCCTAAAGATACCTATACATTGTAATCAAGTCACCTATCAATCTTCTTTTTGATAAACTAAAAGGATTGAGAGCTCTAAGTTTCTCAGTGCAAGGCATTTCTCCAGCTCTCAAGTCATTTTTGCATCTCTTCTCTGCACCCACTCTACATTTTCAACATCGATTTGAAAACGTGGACATCAGAGCTGGATGCAGTAGTCCAGCATCGTAAAAACACCAGCACCATACACAGAGATAAAATTACCTCCTTGCTCCTATCCACCACTCCCCTGTTTATACAGCCAAAGATTGCATTTGTCCTTTTTGCCACATCGCACTAGCAGCTCACATTGTCCACTATGATTCCAGATACTCTTTAGAGTCATGTTCTCCAGATACAGCCTCCCCATTCTGTAGCTCTGGCCTGTATTTCTTGTAGATGTATTAAAACACATTCTGTTCAAATGGGCGTAGCTTATCAAGTGATCCAGATCACGCCGCATGACTGCCTTGTCATCATTCCGTATCACTTTGCCAATCTTTGTATCAGCTGCACATTTCATCAGCAGTGATCTCATATTTATTTCCAGGTCACTGGTGAAAATGTTGAAAAGCATTAGATCTAATACCAATCCCAGCAGAATCCCACTAGAAACACCTCAGTACAATTATGACTGCCCACTTTTTGAATTAGCATCTGTTAAATACATTAAGAACTGGCTTTATAAATATTATGCCATGCTAATTTTTTTAATTAGAATGTTGTGGCAGAGTAAGTCAAACGCCTTACCAAAGTAAGTATATGACAGCTACGTGGTTACCTTTATCAACTAAACGTGTAATCTCCTCACACAAGGAAATCAGGATTGTTTGACAAGACCTATTTTGCATATAATCATGTTGACTGGAATTAATTATTTTCTTATCCTTTATCAACTGACTCCCATGTCAGCCTCCTAAACGATCATTTCTGGAGGAAAATCGCACATGCCCAGGACTGTGAAAAACACATGTAAGAAAAAGTCTTTTTAAATGACTGAGACTGGGACTTTTCAGCTTGGAAAAGAGCCAACTAAGGGGGCATATGATTGAGGTCTATAAAATCATGACTGGTGTGGAGAAAGTAAATAAGGGAGTGTTATTTACTCCTTCTCATAACAGAAGAACTAAGGGTCACCAAATGAAAATAATAGGCAGCAAGTTAAAAACATACAAAAGGAAGTATTTCTTCACACAGTGCATAGTCAACCTGTGGAACTCTTTCCCAGAGGATATTGTGAAGGCCAAGACTATAACAGGGGTCAAAAAAGAACTAGATAAATTCATGGAGGATAGGTCCATTGATGGCTATTAGCCAGGGTGGGCAGGGATTGTGTCCCTAGCCTCTGTTTGCCAGAAGCTTGGAATGGGTGACAGGGGATGGATCACTTGATGATCACCTGTTCTGATCATTCCCTCTGGGGCACCTGGTATTGGCAACTGTTGGAAGACAGGATACTGGGCTAGATGGACCTTTGGTCTGACCCAGTATGGCTGTTCTTATGAGAGATATCCCAGGAAGAAGAGAAAGGCAGAGGAGACAGACTACAGCCATGGAAGCACCCGGAGCAGAGATCTTTGCTGCTGGGATGAAGCATCAGGTAAGTATGTGGGGTTGGGAGGGGGAGCATTTGAGTCATCCCACAGTCTCACTTTAGCAAGTTTCAAGCACAAATCAGACGTTAATAGGGAATTGCTCACATGAGGCCTTAAGACAGGCAGGGATTGATTTTGACCTGCACAATAGCACCAAGGCCTATGGTTTTGCAGAACAGAGGGAGGGCTGTGGATGGCTCTTTCATGTGTTGGATGGACAGATAATTAAGAATGTAGGTCTCACTGATGTGTTCCATTATGCATGGCCTTAGAATCCCAGCTCATTTTCATTCTAGCCTGCTCTCACCAAGAAAGGTATCTAATTTAAGATGTAAATTATTTAAATTCATTTTTAATGTTTACTATTCTTGAAATGGCAACTGAAAAGCAATGGAACGTGGAACACAATCATCTGGTTATACAGGGAAAAAATACATGAACAGTTTAATTTGTTTCTGGTTTTATTTAGTTTAGAATATCATGGCAGACATTCACACACACACACACACTGTGGGTCAAAATCCAGCCCATGTGTTAGCAGATGCAAACTGCATGCTGAAAGGTGAAGACTACAACTGCATATACCTTGTTTTTCCAGAGTCGTATAAAAATATCATGGGCAACGTCCTATGTATATTTTGCACACAATACCATGAACGAGACAAGTCTTTAAAATAATACACATACATAGACAGTGCATGTAGGTATATCACATAAACAAAGCCATTGGTATAGAAAGAGGCAGACAGATTGAGCATTATAGTGAGAATCTATTGCCGTGGAGGCTGGAATAGTCAGACACTGAAGTCAGAGGCCTGATTTCCAGACTCTGGATAGGCACGCTCTTGCAAATGTAATGCTTTGACTCCGGTAGGCACTGAACCCTGGATCTCTGGATCTATACGTGTGAACCTCTACTACCTCAGCTAAAAGACTGCTCACAGGTTCCACAGACCCATAAATGTGTACGTGTTACAGCCATTAGAGGATGCTAGAGAGCTCCACTATGTGAGCATAGGTCTTTTACTTTCAGATTGATTTCATGGGGACATTGCCAGACAGATATCTCTTTGATTGAGTGCCGATTCATAGATTCCAAGACCAAAAGGGACCATTGTGACTATCTAGCCTGACCTCCTCTAGAACAAAGGCCACAGAACTTCCCCCAAAATAATTCCTAGAGAAAATCTTTTACAAAAAAAACCCCAAATCTTGATTTATAAATTGCTCCTGATAGAGGATCCAGCACAACCCTTGGTAAACTGTTCCAGTGGTTAGTTACTCTCACTGTTAAAAATGGATGCCTTATTTCCAGTCTGAATTTGTCTAGCTTGTGAGATCTAGAATTAATCCTGGGGTTTCTGGCTGTTATGCAACCCCTATGCACTTATCATGCATGTCTGACCCCGCCGAGAGCAAAAACTAGCCCACAGCCTATAAATATATCACCTAACTTTTTATTATGTAAATTCCAACTACATAATAACTATTTCTCAACGTGTCCAGATTTCAAAAGGGAAATGTAAGTATTCCAAAGACAGTTTCATTATATTAGCAACAGTGTCATCGAGGGAGATTCTGCTCTCGATTAGCTAAAAATAACAGAGCAGAATCTGGCCCCTGCCTGCCTTTTTTTGCTGTGTAATATTGCTGGCATTGATCCTAGAGCAGAGCAAAAAAACAAGTGTCTGATTTTAATCAGTCAATGTTACTTGGCAATGCAAGAAGTTTATATATCTCTATATCTATATCTATATCTATATTGTCCCAGCAATGAAAGAATATTGGAGTTTATCTCCCGGAGATCAGAGAATACCTTTTCACTCATGTGTAGCTAATGAGGGAATCACTATTTTGTGCTACCACAGTAAATACCAAATCCTTGATCTGTTTGCAAATTATTGCAAATTCCATTTTTACAACTTCCCCTTTTTAAAACTGTCTCTTAATTGATTTTGTAAATATCTGGCATTTAAATACTCCTGCCCTGTAAATACGCATCCATGCATGAAAAAAATAAACCACTGTTACAATAGTAGCAAATACAGGTTCATTGTAAATACTATTTTAACAGAGTTTAGTCAAAAGAAGTCCCAGGCTTTCATAAGACCACTTTCATACGGAAACAAGATCAGATTAATTACTGATGTAAGTGGGTGCAGTTCTGCTGTTGCCATTCAATTTATACCAGCGGTGCAGCAGATTTGGTCCTCAGAGTGTTAATTACACACATCATCGTTCCACTACCACTGAGCCCCCATACCTGTTACTGTGAGCCACCCCCACATAATGGGAAGCAGATTAAAAAACAGTAACCACCAGATTCACCAGTACACGTCAGCTGCTTTACAGTGCCTTGGTGATATCAAGCAGCTATGAACTGGGCTTAGCTGGCTGGATTTGTTTTGCCACAGCAGTGCAAAGCAGGAGGAGTGTGTCTGTGATTCTATCCCGGTTTGGGATTGTTAGTCAGTCCTTGAAAATAATAACGCAATTGTAATAATATCTTCCACTCATACAGTGCCTTTCATGCCAAAGGCTTCCAAAGCATTAGATAAACTAATACACAGACAACACAAAGATTTTTTTAACTGCTGGGGTAAGTCACAGCAACTGTTGGGTGGAAAGAAACGCTGCAGAACAGACTAGAGCAGCAAGCAAAAGCTACTTTATGCAATGGAAACTGAATGAGGAGCTGGTTTCACTGGGTCTCTGACTGAGTCAAGAATTAGTAAAAACTGAGCGAGGACCTCAAGGTTCGTCCCATATAATCACCCAAGTTGAAATTTGGCCGGGAGATGCAGTTAGCAGCCCTAGTCTAATGAAAAGTGTCAAGGGATCTTTAATGACCTTAGGGGTCGGCACATCAATTTTATCTCTCAGCAACACCACGCTGGGAAAGAATGCCAGGCACTAAATCAACCCCATTTCACGCAGCACCTAGCTGGCTCTTTGGAGGCTTTTCAAAGAACCCTGGCTGAGCTGGCTCAGCTTGTGATGTCTGAGAGGATCGCAGCTCAAGATATGGAGGGGAAAAATACGGACCATAAATCACATCCATCAATTGCCTAAAACACAGGAGTGTAAAAGAGTGAACTTAGTTAAAAAGAACAAAGGACCAAATCCTGAAAGGTGCTGAGCACTGGCTGAAGGTATACAGCTCCCACTGGCTCGGAGGTGCTCAGCCTCTCTCAGGATTGGGCACCAAAGGAACATGGTCAGTGTAAGAGAAAAGTCATGCAGAGGGAACAATTTGGACCAAATTAGGGGAACACCCTAATTCCCCCACCCATACCCAACCACCCCCAAAATTAGACACTTGATATTTTGAAACCACTCACTGTTGTAGCTGGGGTTTCCACTAGGCTCTGCCGGCGTGCTGCTGTGCTCAACCAGACCTCCAGAGGTGGCCATTCCTGACAGCGGGTGGGAAAAGAGAGGGGAGCGGGGAGGTGGGGGGGGGGGGGAAGAGTGGACATGAGGGAGCAAAAGATGGTAAAAGAAGGGAAAGGTGCATCTGTCACTGAACTCTGTCACCTTCATTTTTCACATACACTGAGAACACTTGGGGCAGACTGAAAGCCCACTGATGTCATTGGGAGAACTGCTATTGGCTATAAACGGACACCATTTCAGGTCCTGCGAGAGGAAAGCAGGATGATAATACAGTAAAACCTCCATTTAACGGACTAATTCGGGCGAGGGGGTGTCCGTTAAATCAAAAAGTCCGTTATTTAATAATAAAAAAAAAAAGAGCTCTCGGAGCAGCAGCCCGACCGCCACAGGGTCGTGGCGGCGGCTCCGCAGCCCGCCCGTTGCTGGGACCTGGGCGGCAGCCAGGACCCAGAAGCCAGCCAGCCCGCCCGCAGGCGGGAGCCGGGCGGGAACCGGCAGCCAGCCAGCCCGCCCGCTGGCGGGACTCGGGTGGGACCCGGCAGCCAGCCCGCCCGCTGGCAGGACTCGGGCGGGACCCGGCAGCCAGCCCGCCCGCAGGTGGGACCCGGGTGGGACCCGGCAGCCAGCCCGCCCGCTGGCGGGACTCGGGCGGGACCCGGCAGCCAGCCCGCCCGCTGGCAGGACTCGGGCGGGACCCGGCAGCCAGCCCGCCCGCAGGTGGGACCCGGGCGGGACCCGGCAGCCAGCCCGCCCGCAGGTGGGACCCGGGCGGGAGCCGGCGGCGGGACTCGGGCGGGAGCCGGCAGCCCGCCCGCCTGCAGGCGGGACCCAGGAGCCAGCCCGCCCGCCCACAGGCGGGACCCAGCAGCCAGCCCGCCCGCTTGCGGGACTTGGGTGGCAGCCGGGAGCCAGCAGCCAGCCCGCGAGAAATGGATTTCGGATGCATCAGACTTGCTCAGAAATTTTGTCCGTTGCATCTGAAGTCCTTTAAATCGAGGTCCGTTAAATCGAGGGTTTACTGTAATAGCAAAGCAGCCTTTTCATACAAACACAGTTTGTCTAAGGGCTCGGGAGAAACCAGCCCAAGATAGAGCTTCTTTGTATTCCATGTCTGAAATGTGGTTATACAGAAATACGGCTTGGGGGGAAAAACCACAAAATTTTCCCTGTGGAAATTTCAAGTAAAAATTATAGGGAAAAATCATCAAACCTTTTCCTGGAAAATTTCAACTTTTTGTCAAAAAAATATATTCTTTTTTGGCTCTTGATCAAAAAGTTTTCAGTTTTTGATAAAAAGCCAAAAATTTCTGAAGCAACAGAAACTTTTCACAATTTTTTTCGTATAACTGAAAATCCGCCTTTCACTGAAAAACAGTTGTGATGGAATTTTTTTTAAACAGCCCTAGTAATATGCTTCTCAGAAAATATAAAGTACGGACCATGAAAAGGGCCAGATTCTGCACTGGTTTTATACTGTGCAACCTGACTGAAATCGGCAGTATGGCAAGATGTAAGGACCAGCATGGAACTTCACCAAGACAGTGTCTGTTTACAATCCATACCAGTCTTCAGTGCCAACATGATGCCACATTGAGATGATATGATGTGCAGTATCATTAAACAACCATATGGAAAGAGACTGCAAACAACAGGAAAACAAAATGGAGCATTTAATTAAAAATTAACAGTGTTAAAAATAATCACAGAGACTAGAGGGTTTTTGCTTTGGAAAAATCCAGTCCTCTGTGCTGCAGAGCTTCTAAAAAGCAGGAGTGATGAATTCAAGTATGCATCCCAGATGCAATTCACTCCAGAGCAGAGCCAACACAAAACCAAGATAGCACTTAACTTCTACTTAAGCCCAACACTGAGCTCTTGTTATTATAATTTAATATTTATATTGTGGTTATAATAATACCTAACGGTTGATCAACAGATATCAAAGTGCTTTACCAAAGAGGTCAGTATCATTATCCCCATTTGACAGATGAGGAAATAGAGGCGCATAGTTAAAGTGAATTACCCAGCAGGCTAGTGGCAAAACCAGAAAGAGAGCCCAGGTCTCCTGAGTCCGAATCAAGTGCTCTAGCTACTAGGCCAGACTGGCAGTGTCTGCCAATTGTGCTAGATGCTGTACAAACATTACTAACTGACAGCCCCTCCCCCAAAGGGCTTGCAATCTAAAACAGGCCTGGTGCAGGCTCTCTGCACAGACGGAAATGTCACTCAAGATGAACATATTCATGCCATTTACTTTCCTTTCGCTCAGACCTGATTTAACAAAGGGGAGGTCTACAATCCTTTTTTCATTCTCTTCGTTCTGAAGAGTTCACTATGCAACATCTTTCCTCCTTCACTGGAGTTGGAGGGTGAGCCCAGAGGTGCCACTGCATGCAGAACCACCACCAAAGGCAGCGGGAAGACCCACAGTACTAAGCATCATGCATGATGAATCTAGGTCCAACCTACTGTTCTATCCAAAGAACTCAACGGCTTCCTTGCTGACAATTTTATACCATCTAGTGCTCAGAAATTTAGCAAATAGTGAAACATGGAAATGAATCAGAATGATCAGCAGCAGATACCATTAGATAACAATGCACCCACAACTCATTAAATTACATTGAGAATGTTGGGTGTGTCACAATCTCTAGGAATGTTTACAGAGCTCATTACCAAATTACCCAAAGAAGAAAAAAATCTAACTCTGGCTGCAATTGATATTATATTTTCACATCTCTGCACAAGCCTGCAGTGAAACTGATGGTGCATTTAAGAGTGATTCAAATACATACTCAGACTAGATCATGGCTGGACAAAACGAAGGTGCTCAGGGGGGACAGAAAGGGTACAAGGATCCTGTCTGATGCCAACGTGCGGTCTTGGGCACTACTCTCTGCCAGCATCCTCTCGAGTGCAGGATACTTCTAAGAGGGTGGTGAAGAGACAGCTAAAACCACAGAGGTGAGCACATGCTTTCTTCCAGGGATTTCTACCTCCATCCTTTTGGAGATGTGATTGAATCAATGCACTGGGACCCCGCTTTCCCAATGAACAGAGATGATCATTGCTACACTGATGATCATCAACCTAACTTGCTGCAGCAGCAGATTATTATAGTTATCACCATTGGGTTTTTTTTTATCCTGTTGGATATTATTCAATGTGGGGCCTGCTACCCAGTTTTGGAATACTGTTCTTGCTTTGACACAGTTATATCACTCTTGCAGGTGTTGCTAGGAATATGGATTCTGTTCCGGAGACAGATATTCCTCCCAGCATGATATAACATCTGCAGCTGGAGCATCTTTCTGTTACCTAAGAAATTGTTGCAATCCTTGTACGACAGGTACTATATAAATCTATGTTTTATTGTAAATATCTCCATATAGATGTCTTTATCTAACATTGAGGCAGTAATCCATGCTCTGCTCTGTCATTATCCAGAGTCCCAGATATATGACTTGTACAGAATGCTGAGGACAAAGTTCTCAGTGACTCTAGGGGTCTTAAAATTGCCTTTTTAAAATGCAAAGGCCTTCCTCGGCTCGGCCTGGTTGTCTCAGTGACATTCCCATGCCCTGTATTATGAATCTTGTCGGCAGGTCAAATAAATTTGGCTTTTTAATCTTCCCTGACTAGCAGTGATTAAACTTCGGGGTTAAAGCTTTAGTTGTTATGTCCCTTGTATTTCAAGTTCTCTTCTTGCACTTGTTAGGAATATAGGTTGTTAAATCAAAGATCAGATTGGTTTAGTCCACTTTATTCCAGCCTACTTGAATTGAGCATAATATTACAGGCTGGATTTTCTTAAACATACTTGCACCCAAAAACACGCCCTGCTTACTTTTTAATATGCCCAGATGGCTATTTATGCATCTAACTGTCCATGATCGCATAATCATGGTAAATGCACATACAAATTAGAAACACAATGGCACACACCTTTCTGTGTATGCAATATTCAAAAGCAGGCTCTATATGCACTACAGTACTATGTATTGTCAAGGCGCTCAATGCTCACCACGAGAAAGCTTCAAATATGCAGTTAGTGGTTGCGTTTTTGCTTTTGCAAACTGCCTGCTCAGTGGTCAAACTCAAATGCAGGCACCGGCCCACAAACAAACGAGATTCAGCCACATGATGTGAACCGTTGCAGCAGGAGCTAACACAGATCCTGATCCTGCTGTTCTCTCACATTCAGAACTCCCATGTGCTCGCATTCTAGTGTCCAAGCAGCCAGGAGACACATGTTAGGACACCGTTAAAAAACCATTCTTGGGCTTGTGGTTGACGTGAGAGTGGGTTACCGTGAGAAACCTACAAGCGTTCGGACAGATCAAGTGACACAGGCAAGATGGTCATGAAAAAACCTGGCTCTTTTCAGTCTAATAAAACAGAACAGAAGCTTAGACTTTGGCTTCTGAAGCCAAGAGTGGCAAAGCATTTCAGAGTCTGACGTTTATTTACATGCCATGTTCAGAGTTCACAATGTACACACCAAACGTATGCAGACAACACAGCTTCCTAAAAGGATGTTTGCTAGTGGAAGATACAACACAAATAAAGATCCAGTTAGTAAACAGGTATCAATAAGGCACAGCTGCCTAAACTAGGTAAAAATACTGAGTGGTTTGCTTTCCACATACTATTTTGTTTCATATGAAGTTACACGACAGCCCTTTGATTTTTGAATAGATGTTGTACACGTTAGGGTCACATGCAATCCTTACTCAGGCAAAAATCCCTACTAAGTGCAATGGGGAGCACTGCCTGTCAAATGACTACAACATCAGAACCAGGGCTTCAGTTTGGGGGAAGATTATGACCCTTGCCATATGACCGTGCAGCGGTGTACAGGGCACAACTGACCCCGTAACTCCCCTTGTGTTCATTACCTGGAATGCTCATCACAGGGGGAGAGGGAGAGCAGCCTCTATGGGGGATGCTTTTCCCGTCCCATTCAGGTGTCCAAGGAGTGAGCAAAACAAAGCCTTCGTCCTTCTAATGCACTGGCCAGCACAGCTGAGCTGACACAGTGGGGGAAGCAACCTGAGCCAAGTATGGGGCTGGTGCAGATTACTGTTCCCACCCTGTAGCAGATTAATACCCTCCACCATGCAAGCCCCAAGGGCAGCTCATCTACACCATTGCTTTCCTCAGGGCAGGTAGCAGTCTCCATCCCGCCCTGCGTTCGTAAGTCATTTTTTATAATAGAATAAATCAGCTTCCATAATGTTCTGAAGCTGCTGCTTTGATTATTTGAACTCTCCATAAATAATATTAACATATTTTCTGTATTCAATAAGTCGACTGGCTTATATATTCTTTTTAATTACTTCTCCACTTGCATTCTCTCTTTGTAGTGGTCATTGTAAATACTGATATAAAATCACATCCCACACTGGAAAGCATTAAACATTGCACTGACTGGAGATGAGACATTTTAAACAACTTTTATCATTTTAAAATTTGTATTGCGAATTTCATGCTGAAAAACAATTCTCCCCCTAACGCACAGTATTAAGTAAAGATGTTCAACATAGCTACCAACAGGCAATGCTTATGCATCAGAGATTACCTCTTTCTAGAGTTTACAATAATGAGAGCGAGATTCTGCAAAATTTGGAAGTCCTAATTTAGTAAAAAGAACCTAAGAATTCACCTAACTTGAAGCACAGAGGTAATCTCATTGACTTCAGTTGAGCTACCCATGAGTTTAAAATACCTTGCTGATCTGGGGCCTGAATTCCTAAAACTTCACTGACATATGCAAGAACTAAGGGTGCTCAGCAATTTCCAAATTCAGGATTTGATCCAGCAAGGGGCTGACTATACCAATTACAATCCATCAGAGCCCTTAAGAATGTGCTTTCGTCCATGAGTAGTCCCATCCAAACTCAGCACCTAGCAGCCCCAAGCACTCAGTTTCTCAAGCTGGGCTTTGGAGAGCTGCATATTATGTACATTGCAGAAGAGGCTCAGAACAGACAGACATTCTTAATCACCATTATTATTTGTATTATCATGGCATATAGGAGTCCTAGTCATGGATCAGAACCCCATTGTACAAATCCAGAACAAAAAGGCAGTCTGTGCCCCAAAGAGCTTACAAGTGAAAGACGAGACACACCCCATGGATCTAGACCAATGGGAGTACAAGGAAACAATGCAGCAATGTTAGCACACCAGCAACGTAAACACTGACAAGTTTCTGGGGGGCATCATGGAAAAGTAGGAGTTTTAAGGAGAGTTTTGAAGGAGGATAATGCATTATTTTTGTGAACGTTTGCAGTGAGCTCCTCCCAAGTGTCAGGGGCAGCAATGGGAGAAAGCACGAGGGTGCTTGATTGGAAATTTAACGAGTGGGTGATGGAGGCTGACATCCTGGGCCGATCAAAGGAGGGAAACATCTCAGTAGTGAATTAGAGAGGCTAGGTAGGGTGAGGACAGGCTGAGAATGGACCATTACCTGGAATTATGCGTGATGTGATAGAAAAGGGAAGCCAGTGGAATGATGACAATGTCAAAGTGACAGTCTAGGAAAATGCTCCTGCAAAGATCATTTGGAGCAGATATACACAAAACAAGGTTGTATTTGTCAAGGCCAGGGACAAGGAAGTTCCAGTAATCAAGATGTGAAATGATGAGTGTTTTAGCTGCACAGATGGCGAGGAAAGGCCATACGTTAGACGTTATGCAGAAAGAATCAACAAGATTTAGAGATAGCCTGAAGTGATGACCTAGGGAGAGGTCCAGGTCAAAGACGACACTCCGGTTACGGGGCTGAACAGGCAGGATGGTGATGTTGTTTATAGCGGTTGAGATAGGAGATAACAGAGAACACTTGAGTGGGGGTCGTCTAAGCTCTATTTCCCCATGTTGAGCTTGAGTTGACGGCTAGACATCCATGAAATGTCAGAGACAAGGCGAAATTTTAGTATAGACAGAAGGAGACAAATCTGGAGTAGACAGGTAGATCTGTGAGCCTTCGGCACAGAGACGGCAGCTGAACTTGTGTTTGCGATCTAGATTACCAAGAGAGAAAGTGTAGCGGGAAAAGAGAAGGGGACAAGGACAGAGTCCTGCAAAACCCACACACAAAGTTGGAGAGGGGATGAGGAAGATCCTCCAAAGGACACACTAGAGGAGTGACAAGAGAGGTAGGCGGAGACCAGGAGAGGACAGATCCAAGGGAGGACACGATACCAAGAAGAGCATTGTCAACTTTGTGGAAGGCAGATGACAGGTCAAGGAGGATGAGGATGGAGTAAAAGTTCTGAGCTTTGGCTAGGAAGAGCTCACTAGAAAACCTCAGTGAGAGCAGCTTCAGTGGAGCTGAAGGGACAGAAGCCAGGTGGAGATGGGGTATGGTGGAGTTGAAGGAGAGGAACTCCGGACGGAGACCGTAGACCGTAGACGGAGACCGTAGACAGCGCATTCAACGAGACAAAGAACACCATTCAAATTCATGTCTGGGGAAAAAAGACCAAGACATTTTTTGAACTTAAAAGCCCTCGGAGGCAGAAAAGACAAGAAGGGGGAACACTACTGACAGGAGCAAATAAAGTAACTTGAAGGGCACCAGCTGCCTCCATTTTAGCAAAAAGCCTCTTTTGAAAGGACTGACGAGTAGAAATAAGGGCCAGTAAAAGGAAGTGACATGAAAGCCAATAAAGCTAAACCCTGGCAAAATGAGAGAGTGTCGCTTATTTCACTCTACTGTATGAGCATATGATTAGAATCTTCATTACACATTAACAGCCGTCAGGCAGCCTGGAGTTATCATTCATTATATACAGAAAGTCCATTTTATATTACACATAAACACACACACATACATCTATGGCTGTGTATAAATACATATCTGTAACATGCATATGGGCATACAATACATCAAACACACAAATACAGTTTTAATTCCATATCAATCCATTCACATCTACGAATGTGCAGTCAAATACTTACTGCTACAGCCCACTGAAGTTAATACACATTTTTCCATTGATTTCAGTGGGTGTTAGATCATGTCCTGACATCCTAATTCAGGGAAGGACTGAAACACGTTCTCAACTCCACCTCATAAGTATATGAACAAGTGTTTTTCTGAATTTGGGGCAACAGTGGTGTTTAAGTCAACAAGGGATTTAAGCGTGTGCTTAAAGTTATGCACACATTTCGGTGTTTTGCTGAATGGAGGCCAGAGGTTGAGTACTTCGGTATGTTTTAGGCCAAAGTGAAAATCCTCATTCTAAAATCAAAACATCAGTACTGGAAACCCCTTAGATTTTCATTTACCAATGAAAAGGAGAAGCAGACATTTAAAGTAACCTTTTCACACATTCATTACAGAATAACCGAAAGGCGAAACTGACTGACAACGGTCTTCATTCATTTAAAGACCACAATACCCATCGCCTTTGGCCCAAATCCTGAAATCAGAACCTAGGTGTATCATTGTGTCCATGCAAATCACTATTGCAGGCTGGGGCCTCGGTTTTCTGACTTATATGAGGAGCCCCGTGGCAAGGCTAACAAAAGATATTTGAAATTCTTCTTCATAAAGACCCATATAAATGTTTTTATTATCTCAAATGCTATAACTCACTAAAATTATACATTTTTATTTGTACTACATATCATGGTATTTTTAAAATCACATTCCCAAAAGGCAATAATAATGGAACATGCATTTATAAGAGAAAAAAGATTTATTTTTGTTAGAATTCCTCAATTTGAGAGAGCAACATGTGTCTAATTTTTCATATATCCTTGAACAGCCTAAAACGACAGACTGCCCATAATCTGTTATAAAATCTCAGTGCCAGAACATGACAATAGATAGCACCGTGGAGTGTCTTGGCTATCTCAAAAGGGAATAATTTAATGCTAACCAATAGCAACAGGTTGACCCAGTTTGGAGAGGCCTGGAGAGAGATACCTTGCTGGTGGTTTTAGCCATGTGTGGCTGCATGCAGGCATAGTTAAAAGGCAGATTAATAGGCAGTCAGGTGTAAGGAAAAAAGCCAAGGAATCCCACCGTGTAACACAAGGCATTCATCCTATTTTGTAAAGCACATTATGAATTAACCTAGACTGTTCTTTTTTCCCAATAGTAAGTTTCCTAAGGTTCACTCTAAGTTTTGCAGGCTTGGTTTGTATTCTAAAACAGTACAGTTCATATAAATCTTAATGTTGTTTTTATACTAGGGTGTGAGAGGGGGAAATGAAAAGCGACCACCAAATCAATAGGCTGCACTGCACAGCACACAATAGTATTGTAATAATGCAGTACTTCTCATTTGCACTGCCAGTCATTAATTTCCTTAACTTACACTTCATTGTCCTTTGTAATATGTTTACAATTAAAGAATGACAAATAAAGTCTGTTCCTACTACCTTTCCAGCGATCAGTCCTTACTCATGGGACCTGTACCATTTACTCTAATGGGGATATTTGTGTAAAGGTTGCAGGATTACATATAATAAAAGTGAAGATGGAGAACTGCCTCAGGAAATGTTTTCACAGAGACTCTTACGGCATCACATGGGACTAACATAAAGAAGTCCTCCCTTGTGCTCCAGTCCTCGCCATGTTCTCCCTTAGGCTATGTCTACACTAGACACATGACAGCAGCACTGATGTAGAGTAGACACTTATGATTACAATGTTGCTGAAGTAAATCCACCTCTTCAAGATGCAGTAGCTAGGTTGATGAAAGAACTATTCGGCAATCTAGTTAAGCTGATCTAACTTTGTAATGTAGACCAGCTTGAAGTTACACTTTCATTCAGAAAATCTGTTTCCTGTTAACCATTTACCGTACCTAATAATTCCACTGAATCAAATCTTACAGTTGCTCACACAGTTGAGGGGTATTTTGATTCTAACTTAGATAATGTAAACAATAAAGTTGCCGAGATTGATAATGGAGCAGAAACAGAGAACAGAACCTTGGTAATACAGAGAAAAAGGTTTTTAGCTCTGGCAACAGAGGTGAAAGTACTAAATCATTAACAAGTGTCTTTATTGCATAAAAAATAGGAACTGTAAAAAAATTCAGTAAAGCATCTAATATTCACGTAATGGTCACTGCATCTTTGGTAGCATGGGGTGAGTGAAAAGGGTTTGAAAGAGTTTGAAAGAGTTTAGGCCACACATCAAAACATTTTTATGAAAGAATAAAATGAAAGAACGAACCTTGACCACAAAAGCCTGATTTATGAGAATAGTTCTTACAAGCGTCACTGGTTTCTTTCTAAAACATACAGAATACTTGAGACAGCAAAAAGGGGGGGAAAAACTATAGCTTCACTGAACATAAATAGGGTTAGATAAATAGGGTTATTGTACATAATCACAGAAGCCATCATATACATATTATGTTTCTAAAACCAGAATATAAATTAACCATATACGACATTTGCAGATGGTACTAATATCTACTCAGAACAGCGTCATTGTTACTGAGGCATATATGCATGTATCTACCTATGTATTCATATGTGAAGAAGCAGAAGAAGATTATAACAAGGAAAAAAGTAAACAAGTGTGTTAAGCCATGTTTTAATTACGTGGTCATCTCATACTTGAAGCAATTAACTCTATAGCACATGGAGCTACAACAGTAACTCCACAGCTGTGGTTGTGAGTCAGTTTCCATTCTAACCCTGATTTTAATTACCCTCTTCTAAACTTCTGCAAGAAATTTCCTTGTAGCTGGAATTTTTATGTGCTTAGTCATAAGCCAGGGGATAATTTTGATGGAATTTTCAGGATAGTTTAGGCAACAGAAAGCATAAATGTTAACAACTGTTATGCACAAACTCATGAGCTAAATATTTAAGCAGCATAAAAATTCATAAACATGGGCAAATCTAAACAATACCATAGATAAAATCACTATTTGCATAAATTCCAATACCAAGACAGTTAAATGACTGTTTTGTAATCATCATCATGTGTCCAAAAGTTTGATCAGTATAATAGTCATTGCTGTAGTGATTCAAGTTTGCATTACAAGAATGATAACACTTCTTCTGGCATTACTAAGAAAAAACTGCACTTGGGAGGAGCTCCCAGTAAACATTGGCAAAGCTATCTTATTATCCTCATTCAAAGCTGGATAAATTCATGGAGGCTAAGTCCATAAATGGCTATTAGCCGGGATGGGTAATGAATGGTGTCCCTAGCCTCTGTCTGTCAGAGGGGGGTGATGGATGGCAGGAGAGAGATCGCTCGATCATACCTGTTAGGTTCACTCACTCCGGGGCACCTGGCACTGGCCACTGTCGGTAGACAGGATGCTGGGCTAGATGGACCTTTGGTCTGACCCAGTATGGCCGTTCTTATGTTCTTATGTTCTTATGTTAAACAGTCCTCTTCTCTGATGCCTACAAAAAACTGGGCCCAGGTTAGACTGCTGATACCAGAACCTTTCATGCTGACCAATACTGTCTCACTGTTTGCTTGTGTTCTTCCTATCTGTCTGTGTCCAACTGTCCTCTCGTCTTACAGACGGCAAGTTCTTTGGGGAGGGATTGTCTTTTTGTTCTGTGTTTGTACAGTGCCTAGCGCAATGGGGTCCTGCTCCACACGGAGGGCTCCCAAGTGCCACATAATAAATAATGATACATTTACTCATTCAACTTCACACTGACCCATTCTACCACCCTCTAGAAATTCAGCATGCAGCTTTTTTTCCCTTCACAATTGTATTGTATTATACTGTACTAAACCAGGTTTTCATTGTATTGGACTATACTGTACTAAGACAGATTTTTCTCTGTCCATATCCTTTAAATGTGAAAATCCAGAGTTATCTTGGAACACCCACTCGACGGTGGACAGCTTTAAATAGGAATCATCTATCTTTGCAATGCATTGACCTTAGCGTGAAAAATTACTTTTTTTAAAAAAAAAAAACACTTAAAATGTAGTATCAGTGTGGTAAGGCGTTTTAAAGTTGCCCACTGTTGCAGAAATTGTTCAATTATTTCTCACAGTACATTTACAATTTTTCTACTATGTTTCAGTGGCAGTGATGGACATTTTGTACTTCTAAATGTGGGGGTCACATCACAGCTCAGCAGCTCCAAAGCACAGGCAGTACATTAAATTTCATCACTCTTCACTTGTAGGTAAGTGATATGACAGACACCTACCTAGATATCAATTTCAAGTCTATTGTGCTAATGGTTTGCAAGATAAAAGCATCTGTAAACTGCAATTTTATGCGGAACTCACTATCACGGCCTATCATGCAGCGACTCCCATCGCTGTATAATAAAGATGAATGCAACCCAGTGTTGCTCAGAAAGACCGTTAACTAAATGAAGAAAGCAGTTCAGTGACTGTGGAATTTGTACTAGTGCCAAATGTAACTTCCCCTTCCAACTCAGAGATGCAAAATTTGGGCAGTTGTCCAAGGAAGAAGAGAAAAACCAAGGCTGCATGAACTATAAGTGACTTCTCAGTGACTATAAGATCATGGTTATAAATTCCAAATCCAGTCTTGATTTCAAGTCTTTTACATGTTCTGTTCCACCTGGTTTAACCCATCTTTTCTTTATTATAGGCATTTAATTGCTATTCAGCCTGTATTAAACTTCTTATGATAACCCTTGAGTTAGGGGATATATCACATTCATTCCAAATTTCAGCACAATCCCATATTAAGTGGATGGGAGGGTAATGCACATATTGAAAGGAAAGGAATGTAGAACAAGAGGATACATTAGTTTTTCATGGTCCATAATGTGCTAGTTGAAAGCTCAAACTAATTGGAGGCATTTGCATTAGGCTCCTATGGAGCTATGCGTTTCTGGAGGAATCGCTAACTCAGTGAATTCCACCAACACACTCAATTGCATCTATGTCTCTTCTCACTGTTCTCGCCCCCCCTTGCAGTTTTATCACAATAAGACTTCCACAGGGACTCAGAAATTGCACTTGCAAGTGCAACTGCCAGCTCTCATGAGACTAAGGGATGGACACTGCTCGTTCAGAACACTCAGTGGATGTATTTAATATATCTCAAATAGAAACCTTCCCCAGGTCCTGTCCAGAGGACAGAACATAGGAGTGATCCTCTCTATGCACAGGTGTGTTAGGCTACTACGAAAAGACAGAGGTCTGACCACTAGTATATTCTCTCCTCATTCTGTGGTCACAAGGAACAGCTTGCCATTCATAATGGATTTCTAATATAGGCATTCAAGTAGTCACCCTGAGGAAGCAGCACCAAGCTTTGGAAGACCTGAATTTAGGCCATCTAGAAATTGTTACAATGAAAGCTTTGGAAAGAGCCTATGTTTGGTGGCCATACCGGGATAGCCAACACTCACCAACATTCAACATTTCAACGACTACACAACACACCAGATAAGGCACCAGCTACTCTTGAGAGAGGCTGAGGATACTATAGCAATGTGTGGATTTCAAGGGCCATTTCCAGGACCTGGCTGTGATGGACTCCTACCCAAAATGGCCAAAGGAATTCATCAGGACATACCAAACAAGTATTAAGCACTTATGTCCAGATCTTCTGCTGATGTAAATTATCCTAGCTCCACTGGAGCTGATCTACACCAGCTGAGGAGTTGGCTCTTCCAAGAACTGATATTCAAAGGCAGACCACCAATGATAATGGTCCACAGTCTACTTCATCAGAGTTGAGGCATTTATAAGGTCAAATGGAATCACAGACTCAGCAATTGCTCCCCCCCACACACACTATCTCTACTCCAATGGCACAACGGGGCTGTTTGCTCAAATGTTAAATGGCAACTCATAGCCCATGAAGTCAGAAAAGGGTACTCAGAAAGAAACTGCTCATCATCGTACTTATTAACGGAAATATTAGATACAGAACAGAACAGCCCTCCAGGCACCATCGGTTTTACTTTTTGGACTCAACTTCCTTGAGTGGATCTCCTAAAACCAGAATTTTGATCTTGGTTCTGAGATCAATTGCAAGCACATAGCCAGGGCGAGACCCACCAGATTACATGGTCAGCATAATGCATTTTCCCCCCAGGTCATACCCCCCTTTCTCCCGTCACCAGCAGAGAACCCAGTGGACGAGGCCATATGTTGTTTTCTTCACTATTGTGAATAGGAATGCATCCCTAGCTGTCTGCATTTGTGCAGTCACACTTTCCTGGAGAATAACGTGCCCTAAGTTTTTGGACATACATTTGAACCTCAGGCTGTAATTTCCCCTTCTTTCAGCACGAGCCTGTTGATTCACCAACCAGGTAGCCACTGTCGTTTGCGTCAAGAAAGGCTGCTAAACAATTGCCTGAAATCCGCTGTTCAGAGCATTGCCTATTCTGTTCCAAGGCGGCTTTGAAACAGGTTTTTAACATTTGTGACTTCCATCCTAAAATGCTTCTATTAGTTGATCAAAAGGTTTTCTTGACCCCCTTTGAAGATTTGGTAGCTGTGACTGCCTATTGTCTTCTAATTAGAATCACAGCTGTCCCAAGCGGGCTCGGTTTTCCAAAGAGAGTTAAGTATCTGAGCAGAGAATAACTGAGTTATACAGTGGGTTATTGATAACTTTATAGAGAGCACCATGAAGTACTGTCACCCCCTGCGAGGTCACAAATGTGAGCTGATGAGATTGTGTTTGCTTTATTGTTTCCTTGCTGCAAGCACCAACAAAGAATGTAATAGCTTTTTTAAAACCCTGTGTTTGTGTTAACTGATAATGTGTTCTGGATGGAATGACTTTGCACTGTAATGTCTTAATAACCGCTTAAGAGCCTCCAAAATGGATCTATTAATATACAACATGTTAGTCTCTTCACATATTTGATTTTTCTACACATTTTCCAAATATTGCAAAAAAATGATAAAACATATAGCATCCCAATCTCAGTTCCAAACTATGCTAAATACTTAGAAACCAATGCCCAGGAAGTCCCCTCCCTGTTTTAGGGACTGCGTAGCTAAGTTATTAAAAAGAACACCAACTTCAAATTTACCTCCGTATTAGTGACTTTCAGCAATCAAAAACACAACAGAAAATGCTCATCATAGTCATAGAAAAGAATTGTACAGATGCAGTAGCCTATGGCTTATTGCTTACGTGTTTAATTTTTATAATTAAAATACTGAAAGTAGGGTAAAATTTTCAGAAGTGCTTAAATAACTTTGGGAGCCTAAGTTTCATTTTCAGACATGACATAGGCAAATAAGAGACTAACTACGTATTTCCAATGATATGTAGGCTCCTGAGTCACATTTTGAAATTTTGTTGTTGAGACCACTACATTTGGTCCAAGTCCTCTTTCCTCCTTTACAACTTCCTTATACTCCTCTTCCTCTCCACCTTCAACTTCATTTTGTCTACAAAACATAATGTCAATGCATTTTCCAGATTCATACTTGTGTTACTGAGATCGGAATATGGACCAATGGGAATTGTCTGGAGACAGGATTTGATCATTCGTTTCCTCCTCTTTACTCTTTTTTTCCCTCTCCTTTTCACTCTCTTCTCTCCTGTCGTCCTCCCTCGTATGCATTTTGCAGTCACTTTACTGGACTTAGTATTTCATGAAGAAGCCATGAGCCAAAGATTTCCCTTTGTATTACCGAGATATTGTTCAACACCATACTGCTTTCCTTGCCAAAATGATTTCATCAGTATTGTAATCATAATTCTTGGTAAGGAACAAACTTTTGATATTATTTATTGTATAGACATATGCACACACATACATGTAATATCCAAACACATACATATATTCACCCACACATACAGTATGAATTGAAGGGATAAATGAGTTTATCTTAAACCTCTACATCTCACCTGAGATCTGCTCACTAATCCATCTTCTTGGGGACTGATTCAATCTTCCAATCCCTACCTGACAGCCACCATTTACAAAAAAAAAAAAAAAAAAAGTCAACCCACTACTAAAAAATTTCTGCCTTCTACCGAAACTGTGAAATTCCCTCTCCCCTCATCCCCACTTGTCCAAAACTACACCAAACTGCCAAGGATCCAGCATGGGAAAGATTCGTCCTGAAACACTAAGAGGTTTTCTATACATGCCATGAGCTAAATGAGAGTCTTGTACTGCTGTAAAGGGGAAAAATTCTCAGCTTCACTCTTAGCCCCACTGTTAGCCTGGAAAGTCCAAAGGGGACAGACTTTAAAGTCATGATATTCTGTACACAGAAATGCAAAAGAGCATTTAGAGGGTTTGATTTGCTTTTTGAGATGTTTTTATACCATGACACCCATAGTGTAACTGTGGCACCTGGTGCAGGGATATGAAAAACAGTCCCACAAAAATGTACTAACATTCTGCAAAGCATTTACAAACCATTTTTTTCTGTAATATATGCAGAATATTTACACACACACACCACAGAAGAGACGATATGTGGCACACAATGTAGCTTTTATTGGCAAGAGTCTGGGATGGCCCACACAATCTACTAATGGTTTTGTCACTGCTGAGTTATGTAGTAACCCCAAACTCATGTGAATAAAAGCCTTCTGCCACTCTCCCGGAAGAACTATTCTCTGCACCTCACCTTACAGGCAAGGAATGATGACCAGAGGGTCATTTTCCACCTTCACATCATGCACCGAATTCCTACTGAAGTCAATGGGAGTTTACATAAAAATCATTGTCAGGATATGTCCTCAGGTGATAGCTTTTCTCTAACCATAGGTTACATATTTGGCAAGGAGCTCTCATTACTGTTGACAAGTTTTACAGCCTAATTAATTCCCTGAGCTCCCTATTAAAATTTGACCCGTAGTCTGGCCTCAGTTTAGAGGTGGTCGTTTTGCTGGGGAGTGTGTGGGGACGAGGGGGGAGGGAAATCAACCTGTTTGATAACTGTCCCTTTCACTTGTCAATAATAGGGGGCCAAATCCTGGCATTTGAATCAATGGGCATTGAAGAACGGTGTAAAGGTAGCAGGATCTGACTGTGCGCTTTCTATACAACACTTGTAAGAACATCTCATTTGTTTCTTGCACTACTTTACACAGACAGGCAGAATGGGGGGAGGGGCATGAGCATTCAAGGCAGGATGGTACCATATATTAATGTAACTGATTATTTCTTATTATTAAACTGTAAATAAGGCTTGATTGTTTAACTTTGTTTTCTAGCCAACTTACAGCTCCTGAATGTTCTTTCTAGGCAAGTGCTGCAAGCTTGCTGAAGTAAATGACAGCTTTAGATGAACAGAGATTGAAGGACAGGCTCCATAATTGTCAGGACACAAAAGAAGAATCATAGCAAAGGTCCTGATTCAACAAGGCAATTATCCAAATGCTTAACTTTCAATGGATGTCTAAGACCATCCCTCTTCAGTAAAGCATTTAAGCCCGTGCTTAAATTAGTGCTTTGTTGAATCGGGGCTTAAATACAGCAGGCAACATGAATGATGGAAATAGCGTTCCTCTTAACCAACAGGTAAGATTTTTAACCCACCTCAGTCAAGATTCAGTCAGAGCCACGCACAACAAAGGAGAAGCCAGTTTTCAGAGACCTGGGGGGGAAATGGGGTACCATCCTATCCCAAACCATTCCCCACAATAACACAGGCTCACTTTTCACGCAAACGGCACGATGAAAATTTAAAATGTGAGCTTAATGTTCCAACTTAACATGAGCAGCTGGTTTTCAGATGGCGGTTCGATATTATAAATAGCCTCTGCGTTAGCGTCGTCGAAAGTAATATATATGTTTTAACGGAGGAGTGAAAGGGTAAGGTTGGCGCCTCCTGGAGCTTATCCCTGTCCCTTGCTCAGTTGTGTGACTGCTCCTCTTAGCTTAAACAGAAACAAATATTTAGGACCAGGTTGGGCCACTCTCACTCACTCCTTGGGAAACGAAGCTCAGCTACAGAATGTGATCATGATCATCCCGTTGCCAACATTCCTTTCTGGAATGTTCAGAAGCGACAAGGACTGAGTGGACAAGAACCAGGGCCCAACTTGGACTAGCTACTATCCAAAGACACTTCTACACCAGTGGTGAAGGCCCATTTAATGTACACCTTTGTAGGAGGGGAGTAGAAAAACTTATGTTCCATTGCTGGGGTCTCCATTATTGGCAATGATAGCTAGCTAGTTAGGCAGGAGTTGACGCTATTTAGTAATTATCTGACTTTTTAAAAACAATTCTTTTGCAACACCTCTTTTTATTATCTAGTTAATGACAGCACTTACTGTAGCTAATTTAATGTGTAATAAAATTTCTTTGCTATCATCTCTCTTCTGACAGAGGGTGAGAGCGAGAGAGAAACCAGTGAAAAGGAAAACAGTTAAAAATCAAGAAACATATGGCTGCTCATTCCTCATCAGCTTTCCATCTGTAAATGACACATCAAAGGTAACTTACTCCCTGGCTGCTGCTTCTGTATGTAAAGTGCTGTATTCCAGCATGGTAAAGGTCACTTATCAAATTCCACTATTCATTTTTTCCTGATCACAAATCAATGATGAGGACAACAGAAGGTCAGGTCCTTTCTAAATATAGCGCTGATGTTTGCTGTTTGCTTATTCAAGGTCTGCCAAGCCTCTCTCGGGCAGGGACTCCTAAGCAGTGTTTTCCAAATCAGCAGAACCTGGGTGCTTGCCGACTCCCCTCACATATGCAGCTGAAAGAAGGTGGATTAAACTGTCTAAGCAAATTGACTTGCTCCAGCTTTCAGATTCTTGCTGGCTCCTGTCTGAGTTGCAATTGGTGTTAAGATGCGAGGGGGAGGGGAGAACTTTATGTCACAGCTGAAGGTGACAAAGCAAATTTGACTTTTTTAACCCTTTTCCGGTCAAGAGTGCTTTACCGGAGGTTTCTTTCAATTCGAGTGGATCTGGCTGTATTAATCATCATAATTAACTGTGATCACTGTGGCAGATAATTAAACAGAACTGATAGCTATTCTCCTAGTATAAACTCAAAAGCAATAGAATGATTGAAATGAAGGATTATAAAGCATTAAAGGATAAGTCCATCTCTGCATAGGACATTCTCATGGGTTTTTTTAATATAAAAAAGGGAGCTAGTAACAAAGGCTCAATGCATGCAGGAACATCCTTTAAAGAAAGGGAAGAGGCTTCCACAGTGGGAAACCTTCAGATATATCAAAACTGCAGCACAAATCTGTTCTTCTTTCAGATCTTTTGCATGGCTGTTCCTCCCTGTTTACTCAGCACTGCGGAGAGCTACATATGCCACTGTTTGTGCTTAAACCAGTGGTTTTCAACCTGCAGTATGTCTAGATCAGGGGTCTCAAACTCAAATGACCATGAGGGCCGCATGAGGACTAGTGCACTGGCCCGAGGGCCGCATCACTGACACGCTCCCCCCGCCCACACACACCCCCGCCTGCGAAGTGCCGCCCCAGCTTGTTCATTGAGGCTGCAAAGCCAGGGCTCAGCCCAGCCAGGGCGCTTCCCAGGAGCCCTCTGCAGCGGTGGCCAGGAGCGGTAAGTCTCCCTCAGAGGGAGATGGGAGGGCCAGGGGAGCCTGGCTTACCGCTCCTGGCTGCCGCTGCAGAGGGCTCCTGGGAAGCGCCGCCCCAGCTCATCCATTGAAGCCGCAGCAGCAGCGCCTGGTAGCTGGGGATCGGCAGCGGTCCAGCCAGGCAGCAGAGACGCCTCCGCTTCTGGCCCCTCCCTCCCAGAAACTGCTGGGGGGGAGGGTGCCAGGGAGCTTCGCGGGCCGCAGGGAAGGGCTTTGCGGGCCGCATGTTTGAGACCCCTAGTCTAGGATTTCAAAAGGGATCCAGACCCTCCATTTGAATTTTTTTAGAGGTCCACAAATGAAAATAAAGATTGAAAACCACTGTCTTCGATGATAGTTTGGTCCACAGACATCACTGAAGCTGCTCAGATTAACACCGCTTGGGGCCCTATCTGGTCATATTGCTTCATTGCAGGATCAAGCAAAAGAAGTTGGACTGAGAGAGACAGGCCCTTAATAGAATACAAACACTTTCATTGTAAGTAAAGGTGATCTGATCTGACCTGGCAAAGTCTATTTTGTTCCCTCTTTCCACATGTTTGTTCTAGCAGGACTGGGCCGAATTCAGCTGTCAGGAAAAAAAGGTGCACACTCAATAAGTCAGATCCTCAGCAGGTTATAAACTGACAATGCTCTGCGGCTCCCCTGACTTCACTTCTGAAGATATAAATCCACTGTTTATTTTATTGCCATTGCACAGGGGTAACCAATAGCAGAACGTTCCTTCCCCCCACCCACACACAAGATCTTCAGTTTTTGATTTAAGCTGAAGCACCTTCATGAATCCCTTTAGGAGGGTTTTGTAAACTGAACGAGAGAGAGAAGAAAGAAACTATAGATCTGTTTATCCAGGCCTTGGAATACAACCCCATCACAACGATCATGGCTTTATGCATGCAGCACCCTGGCAGGGAGATGGGAATAGATGCCTACATCACAGCAAAAGTCAAAGGAAATGAATGCAACAGCCCTCTCAAACAATCACTTTAGATTCAGATCCATTTGTTTTTCATTCTTTGTAATTGCTTTAACTTTTATCATCAGCGTTGCCCCCTGGGTAACTTGGTAAGCAAATGAATCTCCTGTATTCCTAGGAGGACATCTGGTTAGGTTTTACTTCAGAAATCAATGTGATGTGATATTTCAGATGTGTGTTCTGGATACAAGAACATCTTCACTGATTGCTTTAGTAGTGTGGGTATACAACACATCTATATTATCTTCTACCCATGTAGATATATATATCTATGCTCACGCTACCATATATATGCTGGTGAGATCCAAATTACATATTCTAATGTAACTGGAGACTTTCAGCTTGGAAATCAACTTGCTTCTAGCCATAGAATGGGCCAAGATATTGGACCTTACAAAGGTGATTTTTTTTTAGTATAGAACAGTTATTACAGATCATTTTAAGAAGGTGTTCAAAGCTTTCTCTGAGTTGTATATAGTTGGCTTCATGCTAATTCAGGCATCTGAATTTAAAGACAGATACACATATAGGAATTCTAATAAATAAATGTTTCATTCACCGAGGAACATTTGTAAAATTCCTTTTTTTTTTTTCCTGCTGGAAAACATGGGTCACATACAGAGTTAAGTGATGTGGCAGTGTGGTATAAAGATGTGATCAACACTTCTTTGAGGTGGTCACAGAAATCATGACTGGCTTTGGTACTTGTGAACAATGATGTTGTCCCAACCCCACGCTCGTACAACTTTTAGACCACATCAAAGTATTCCTTCTGTCCCTGATTCAATAAAGCATTAAAAGAACACACTCAGCTTTAAGTACATGCTGATGGGACTTAATAAGCATGTGCTTAAGTGCTTTCCTAAATAGGGATGAACGGCCGAATCAGGGCTTAAATATATAGACACACACACACACACACACTTTAAAAAACAGTAGAAGGTCCCTCTCCCTTTGCAATTAAATACAAAAATATAATAGGAAAAAAATCATACATGCTGTATTATAGTTCGAAGATGGAGTATGATTTAGGGGTATGAGCAGGGACCTGGGACCTGGGACCTAGAACCTCTGAGAAAAATTGCTGACTCCCACTGATGTTCTGGGTGATGTTAGAGCAACTCAACCTTTCTGTGCCTCACTTTACCTGTTTGGAGAACTGCTGCAAAGCTTAATTAATGTTTGTAACATGCTCTGAAATCCTCCGATGAAAAGGGATTTAGAAGTTCAAAGTATTACTATTACTCTTGTGTGTGCTACTGAGCAGTTTTGACACAGATACGGGATCACAAGTAGCATTCAAGGTTTTGGTTTGGTTTGTTTGACAGCTCGGTACTTCACCTTTTACAGCCTCAGCAGACAAACATCTGTTCCTTTTTGGACAGTGAAGCATTCCTTCTTGTTAACGTCCCTGTTCCTATTATTTCTAGGTGCCATAAGCAGGAATGAAATGTGTGTTCATTTTGCAAAAGAGGTCCAAACCTACCATCTCTTCTTCAATTTGAGCCCACACCCGACATCCAAAGAAGACCAAAGAGGCAGTTTAAGAGCCGACGGGGACAGCTACACTTAGAAGCCCTCTGCGGTGCACAACACAATTTACTGAGCCTACAAAACCCACAAACAACCTACATATTCTTGATCACCATCTATTTGCCCATTTTTTGTTAGCTACCTATTTACACACACACACACACACATATATACGAATATATATATACACACACACATATATATATAACACATACACATACATACACACACATAAACGGAGCACTCTTGAAACTAGCACTTCCACCGACTTCAATACGACATGGACTGGGTCCTTCATCTGCCCTTCTGTACAAGATCCTTCCTGCCCATTCCATTTTCTTTATTCATTTCTCCATTTAACAAGACACTTGTTTACGCACACTGTGAAGAAATTATTGTGCTTTTGTCCTGGAAGACTAGGATTACAGAACATGAGTTCTCTTCTTTAGTATATTTTCCTACCTCATGCAGCTGTTTGTGAGGATTCATTAGTTAAAGTTTTTGAAGTACTTTGAAAATGAAGGAAGCTACATAAATGCTAAGTAATCATTAATTATTATTATGCAGTGTCAAGCAGGGGGTCAGCTAATAAAACTGGAGATGCAGTATATATTTTCAAACCTTTAATCAGATCCCTGCAGAATAAGCAGTGCCCTCCACTCAGTACAATTATAGACTTCATCCAAGCTTGATCGAAAATTGGGAAATTGTACATGATGTTTTTGCAACTGGATCATTAGTAGATAGTCTCTTTGAAAAGATTCCTCAGAAGCTGACCTTTTTCATTCAGCAGAACTCAGCTGTTTCAGTCATTACAATATTTATGGTTCTAATGGTCACTTTTTAAATCCCAATTTTGCAAAACATTAAAGATTTTTATTCTATGCAACATCAAAGAGGCGATCAGGTGCCAGGCATCCGCAGCTTGATAACAATTATAAGAGTAATGAGACAATTAAGTTTTGCCATAGCTGTTAAAATAAGAACCCAGTTTTGACATTTATAAAAGTGGCATTATGAAATGCTGAACTCAGGATTATCTCTTCATCATACGACTAACACAATTACAGATGTTCCATTGATGTATGCTGTGGCCCTCTTCTCAGTACAATAATTATCTTTTAATGAGCCCACATTAATGTAAATTGGATTCATCAGGAAATAAATTTCACAATGAATGTGAGGCGCTCTCCAGGTAACCTTTCATGAAAGCAATGCAAATACTAATTTTGATCGTTTGTGGCCTAGAGATTTCCTTACAGACATGAGGCAAGTAAACAGTCCAGGTAGATCACACAATTACTTGATATCCACAGTACTTTTATGGTTTCATAGAATTAAGTTAAATTAGTTTGCGGTTTTTGTAAAGCTTCATCTTTGATTAAGCATGCATTAATGGCTCATTAATCATTAGAATTTGTCCTTGTTTCCCTCCTTTCTTTCCTATCAACACAGCCTCATCCACTTCATAGATTTCTGCCAAAATCCATGCTGGTGGCTGGTTTTAGAGCCAATGGAAGCTGTTCTATACAGTCATTCCAGCAGCAGTGATATTATCGGCATGTGCTTACCGTGTTATTGCTATTCCACTCTGTACCAGCTCTATCCTACTCCTTAAAAATCTCTACAAAACCGAGCCCCTCTGAAAAGCAAACCACTCACCTGCAGTCACACACAGGAGCGGCGCCAGCTTTTCTGCCACCCTAGGCGGCGAATAAAAAAAAAAAGGCAGAGAAGCTGCCGCCGCTGAATTGCCACCAGCGGTGAAATCAGCGAAAGCAGCCCCCACCGCCGAATTGCCACCAACAGCTTCAGTGGTGTTGAGCTGCCACCGAATTGCTGCCGAAGCCGGCAGTTCACCACCCTCCAAAGGCTGCCACCCTAGGCGGCCACCTACGTCGCCTATTAGCTAGCGACAGCCCCAGGTCACACACCCTCAAAAATTTCAAATAATTATAGTAATGGTACTCTGATTAATTATCCCACCTGCTCACAGCCACTTTGGAGACTTCAACAACTCATGGTTAATAAAACTCCATTAAGTACATCCAAATTTGGGTATATATTTAATATAGTTATTACCTATTATTTTCATATACATATTTTCAGTGGAACTGTAACATTGTCAATTTGAAACCTAGTCAACTGTAAAGCAAAAATTAAAACTTGTCTCAGGTCCTGTGTCCCCACAATTCATTTTTGTGGTTTTACAATCCCATTTTGTATTTTAAGTTGTTTTCTCACTCCTGTTGCTATGCGAGACACCCACACAACCAACAGGAGAAAGAGTGAAACTGGCTATTCACAAAGTGCTATCAAATGAACAAAATAAAACAAAAATGACACAAGAAATATTTCTTTCCTCTAATCTCTCTCAGTTGTAGATTTGGTAAAAAATGTAGAACAAAAATTGTTAAATTGCTGGCGTCCCTTTAAAATATGGATGTACTAATCAACAAACCTAAGACAAGACAAGATCTAACATCCAGCGTTAATGTCACACACAGAACTCATGCTGTTTTGCTAACAGAACACTGAGCTGATGACCAAGACACGCCCTCTGGCTATATCCTTCTACAGAATGGGTTTAAGGCTCAATGGTTATCTAATGATGACCATCAATACAACTTAACTTGGGGAGGGGGGCTGTAAAATTGTAGCGATAAGACAACAAAGGAAAGATACCCTAATGGATATCAAAAAACAAAACAAAGGTTGATAATAGTCTGCTCTCCATGTCTGGTGATGAAGCGTGATTGGCCCAGATCTTTCAGGGCCCAGCTTATCTGCCCCACACCAGACAGGAAAAAAATAATAATCCAAGGAACAGAGAGGTAGCCGTGTTAGTCTGGAATAGCAGAGGTAACAAAGAGTCCTGTGGCACCTTAAAGACTAAGTAAAGTATTGGAGCATAAGCTTTCGTGGGCTAATACCCACTTCGTTGGATGCAAAACACTGGAAGACATCCAGTGAAAGGCTGGAGAAAAGCAAAACATAGGGCAAACTATATTTGTCAAAGTAAGGGTGGAGGTGGGAGGGGGAATTTGTGACTGTTCCTGGGATAGATTAGCCTCTGGCTCAGAATCCATGTTTACTCCTATCCCCCATTCAACCAGTTATAAAGAAACAAAAAAGTAAAGAGGGGAGAAGTTTTTTGGGTGAAATTAATCTAATTATTGTTTGTTTATTTGTAGAAGCCATGGCGATGAATAAGGCCTGCTAAGCACAGTACAAACACAATACAGAAAGACAGTCTCCTGCCCCTAGGAGTTTACAACCTAAATATAAACCAAGAGACAGCAGATGGATGCAGACAGACAGGGAAAGCTCAAGTGTAAGCAGGGTCTGAATGAATGCTTCACAGACAGCTGGCTGGGAGGGGAAGAGACTTTGGCTGTGTTTATATAAATATAGTTTGCTCCTGTTCTGCTTACATATTCAGCAGATTAAGCAGTGTCAAAGTGACCAATTTTGACTGGTGTTGGGTACAAATGAATGCAGGGGGAGTGAAATATGGTTAACAATGTTGTAATCATTGTAGGAATACAGGAAAGTAGAATTGTGCTTAACTTGTCCCAAATCAGGGGGCCACCCTTAGTGTAAAAAACCTCGTTAAGCCAGGGGCTCAAATGTCAGAGCCCCCTGAAAGTAAGAGGAGTGGGGACAAGAATCCCAGCCAGGATGCTACATGCCCTCATCCAGGCTCCTCCCTAGACTGGCTTAACCTGTTCCTCCCCACTGTTCAAAGAATAGAACTAAAAGAGGCTCCTAATGATGCCTATTGTGGTGTTAAATGCCCAATAGAACTGAAATCAGTTGTGGTAGGACTGTGTTTCTGCCCAGCCTGCAAAGAACTAAACATCACTGAGAGCCGAAATCACTTGAGATGGGGCAGTGTTACTGTCCAGCCTGGAAAGAGCTAAAAATCATTAAGAAACTGATGTGCAGAGGTCACAGCAGAGAAGCAGGTGGCAGCAGAAGGTGACTGACAGTCAGCTGGTGAATGGGTGGCTGGTGCGGTGGAGAGGTGCGATGAGCAGCCACCAGGGCAGCTGGTGGAGAGGCGTGGCAAAAGTGGTGAGCAGACAACCAGCAGGAGCAGCCGGTGAGCAGCCAGTAGGGTGTCTGGCGAAGAGGGACAGCGGAGTGACTGCCCGAGCAGTGGAGCGAGTACGGTACCTCTTCACCTCATCTATAGGGAGAGATGAACTACCTCTGCAGAGAAGAGTCTGGCACATGAAAGAGACTTTTGGGTTTCTGGACTTAAGAACCTGAGGGGAAAAGGACACTGCCCAACTTACTTCAGGGTGGGTCTTTTACTCATGGTTTGTTTACGATCTGTTTGCGCTGTTTTCCCTAAATTAACGCTGAGTTGGTTCCCTCCTTTTATTAAAAGTTTCTTTCCTACGCTCAGACTCTGTGCTTGCGAGTGGGGAAGTATTGCCTCTCAGAGACGCCCAGGGGTGGTGTATAAATTTCCCAGGTTACTGGGTGGGGACTCAAGCTGGTCCTACGTTGTATCCATGGAAAGGAACCCCTAGGTATTGAACAGGCCCAGGCTGCCGCCGGCTCCACCTGGCAGAAGAGTTACACAAGGAAACAATGAGACAATCCTGAGCAGCATGATAAGCAGCGCTCTCAGCACATCAGCTACATAACTGTTCTCGTAGGCAGCACCTCTGTGCAGAGGGCCAGCCCAAAGTCTATGTAGCACATCAGCCCTGTTTGGAGTTTTCACTTATTCTGGCCCTCTGCAGCAGAGGGGGAATTTCATCCACGTTGGGTATGTTTAAAATCATGCTCATTCAGTTCTGGCTACTACATCAGCTATTTTTCTCCAATGTAAAACAGCCCATTAAAATTCAGCACAAGATATACATTAACATGCATGCAAATTATGTATACCTATACACACTCACGACACAAGTCTCCTTAAAAAAATTCCCTTTCATACTGCAGCATTTACTTGCAGATTCTAAATGTCAATATTTTCCCCAGCGCAAAGAGGAAGGAGGTTGAAAGGTTAGTGGTTTTAGAAAGCTAATTGCCATCGGTAAACTATAGCTATGAACATAACATCCTTTTTTCAGCAATGGAGCAAGGAACTCTGAAATTTTAAGTGTTGCAGCACAATCCAGAATAGTAGTGCATGATAGTCATAGGAAATTAATTCATGTCAGTAAGTAGGGTCCTCACTGGACTGAAAGGATGTTTTTAACAGTATATTAATAAGAGACCCTTTGAAATTAAAATGGAAAAAAGTCCCTGTGTAGAACTTCTGTTTGCTGATTGTTCATTGTTTTAATCACAGATTTAAACAATAACCAATGAGTGCTTGACAGTAAAATACAAGCTATAAATTAAGCTTTTTTAAAAAAAAAGAAAAAAGGATTTCACATTTAAGAAATAACACTCTATTTAAAGTAACAGTGATCACCAATTTGACTTTATATGAAATACCCTACCGGGGCATTAAATCTATATTTATGTTCAACAGTCAGAATTTTTTCTCTCCCACACTTGCATTAAAAACATAATAGCCAGTGTTCTTTTTCAGCAGGAAGACAAGATACGGCACAGGGCAGGTTAAAAGTTATGGGTTAAATTCAATGAGCATCTGATATGTCACTGCAGACAATGTAAACTCAGAGAAATGCACCAGCTTTTATCTGAACCAGCCATTCCCTTTGAAAAACAGACTTTTATTGCAACAGTTTCTCACAACCATCTAATTGGAAATTTAGTTTGGCTCTTTTCCATTTCTCAATATGGCATTTTTACTTTTTAAGCTGGGCGTGTCCAGGGCCCGCTACTAAATAAGCAACTTCATCTACCAACACCGCCTCCATATCATGCTCTATCCTCCACCTTTCCCAGTGGTGCTCCCTGAAATACATCCCTGAAAAGCAGTTTTTTTCCAGCAGATAGTATGTCTACTTGGCAAAATATCCAAACAAACAAACCAAAAAAAATAAAAAATTGCTGACCCTTCCCGCTGACCTGGGCTCGTCTGAGGCAGAGGGATCATTGCTAGAGGTGCAACCTGTATGCCAAGTCAGTCTTTTTCCTGTGCTGAGATTACCAGCAAGAGTGACAAGTGTGATTTGGAGTAACACAGCATGATGTTACAATTTCATGCTCAGTTTGCCATGCTTACAAGTAGGCGAGAGAGAGAGAAAAGAATGAAACCTTTAACTGGCAAAGTCAATTTGATATGGAAATCACTGAGAGAGGATAAATATGAAGTCCTACAATGTCATTTTTACAGTCAATTTTCTCCCTATAACTGAACTTTATATCAAAAGAAGGGAAATTACACAAATATTTCATCTGGACTGTAATAGTACTAAATTGGTTGCTCTAGAACTAATTTATATAATGTAGACAGGCAAATATGAGAATTCCATTATCATTGAAATGGAGAACCCTCCTTAGTTCATGTACAGTAGTAAACAAACACAGCTTATGCAATTTTAAAATAAACACATTTATTATAGGAATATACCAGCTGAAAAGCCAGTATTCCAGCCAAACACTCTTTTTTCCCCAAAATGATAACTCCTTGCATTTATATAGAATCTTCCATCCAAGGATCCCAGTGTGCCTAACAAGCAACCAGCCTCACAACATCCCTGAGGTGAATTTTGGTATCCCTAGGGGATAGGTAGGGAGACTGAGGCACAGAGAGGTAAAATGGCGGCTCGAGGTCACACAGCAAGTCTGTGATAAAGCCAGCAGCTCGGAAGTCTTTGCCTAATTGCTTGGCTCCCAATCACTAGACACATTCCCTTCCCTGCAAAAAGGCATGTGTCTGCCATAACATTTATCTCTTGCCCATTATGGCATCAACAAACATAAGTGAATGACCGTAGCCTAGGCAAGCCCTTCCCTCTGTGCTTTGTTGGGGTTCAATATTAGAAGCAGAGCTACAGGACAAATTTTATATCTTAATCCGTTCCCCTTTCCACAGCTCCTGTGGCACAATGGGATGGAAAAGCCACTGTACAAGCCCTGGTAGGAATACCCCCAGCATGAGAGAGTCCCCAGAAGCTACAGATCTGGTGGAGCCAACTCCTGTGTCTACTTTCCACAGCTCCTAGCATAGGGGGTGAGTCTGGGGCAGATTATGAATGAATGGAAGGCAGGGACCATACTGGGCCTAACTGGCTTATGGTCATTCGGCAAAATCAATGGGAGTTAAAGCTAGGAACATGCTTAAACACCATGACCTGGATTCTGCCCATGCGTGGCAATTCCCCGAAGGAGTGTGGCCCTGGAGAAAAAGTCTCCCCTTTCTTGGAGGTGGGTCACCCCTTGGGCTATTGTAGGCCACGCTAATGCGGAGGGTGAACATGGCCTCAAGTACTTATTCTTCCAGCCCTTCACTCAGCTAGTGACAAAAATCACATCAGTTCTTTTCCTTTCCGTGGACCCCGCTTCACGGTGCATTAGTCAGTCAGAGAAGTGGGAAGTTCTATCACCTGCAGCTCCTTCCCATAGGAACAGCCAGGCCTAACGTGATTCGCTAGGGCTGCTTGTGTCTCTTTACATTCTTAAATGACATCTACAAGATCCCTCCCCATAAGCAGCTATGGAGGAAGCAGCAGATGCATGGTAAATAATACATAACACAACTTGCACTTCCCAGGCCTGAACAGCACGAGTGCGGGATTTTCCCTAGATTTGCCACAGCGGTTCAGGTTATTTAATGCTTTCCCTGAAACAGGATTTTTTTTTAAACCACAGTGCTTCGATTCTATGTCATTACATTTTTAATTATATTGCATGGTGACCTCCCTGCTCCACTAGGGGCAAAGGCCACAGTAGAAAGAAAATGGGTAGAAATACAATTATTAATCATCACGGCTTCCTGCATATAAGCACACTCCAGGGGGCAGAACCCAAAGGGTTTTAAAAAAAAAAGCATGACATTTTCGGGAATGCCACTGGGAGCTGCGGCGAAGTCTGAGTAATGAGGTAAAGAGATAACACTCGTGTGGTCTGGGTGGGCCAAGAACTGAAATACCATAAAACCTCGTCTGAGGGGAAATATCCAGAGGTTTTTAACTGTGAATTTATATTTTGCATCAGGGCTCAAAGCACCATTTAGTTCCATTCATCTCTACAAATCTTTCATGGTAAAATTCACTTCATGGAAAGGCCCACACCAGAGCCAGACCATGTGCGGACGGGCACAGCTACACAAGGTAACTTCCACACAAACACATTCCAGAGGCGAATCCTGGCTCCAAGCAGGTTGGTTGGAAGGAAATTGTTGGGGACTGGCAGGGTTGGATAGAGGGAAGGCTGCCGATCAATCGGCAGGTAGGTGAGGTGAGGGGGCAGGAACAATATTTTCAAACGGGGCCCTGATTTTCAGAAAGTACTGAGCCCTTTGAAAAATCAGGCCCTTTTGAAGTGTGAAGCACCAAAAACGGAGGGACCCAAAATCACTAATCATTTGTGAAAATTCTGGCCAGCACCTTGGCTCCACCCTCATCCCCTGCTCTAAGCAACTGAGCCAGTGTGGGGCTGATATAGGCCAATAGCAAAATGACTGCCCCTCCCCCCATCGGTGGCAAAAAGTAGGCCGGGAAGGAACTGTAACCTCCTGCCCCATGGTTACCAGTGGGGAAGTACAACTTCAGTATTCCTCATGCTCAGGGTGCACTTACAGTAACAACCTAGTCCAGTTTATCTAGGCAACATATGTATCTAGTGACAGAAAAATCTAACCGATGAACCAGTAAACCAGGTTACGGTATTCTGAGGCTGGAGTCCAATTTTAGTGCCACATCCTGTCCTTGATCCAGATCCAGAATTTCTATTGACAAGAGGTGCCTGCCGGCAAGTGTGGCAGGACTTTTCATCAGTCCCAATGTGCCATGTGCAGCTGACATTGGAATCTGGCCCTCGGAGAGTAAATGTCACATGAAAATGTTTCTGAGCATCCAGCTGCAATTACACATGAATCACAACTTTCAAATTAACATTTAATTGACTTTACACATCTTACCCCTATACGGCCATTCATATATTTAAAATGTATTAGGTTTTTTTAAAAAAAATATTCCAGTATTTTAAAACAAGATAATCTGTTTGCAACTTTAATGCACATTAAATTCTCTCCACTGCATCAACTGCATGGTGCTCTTGAGATAGAATGAGAACAACTTAGCAAACTTTAGATAGCTATCTATAATAGATTTATATGTACTATATGGACTGGTTTCCTTTTTTTATTTCCTCATAAGTGATGCCATTAATGCTGCCATAACTCTTATTTATTTAACTTCCAGGCTTCTGGCAGTAGCACAAAAACAGATTTTCAGAATTTACATCATACATGCATCATAAGAAGCAACAAAAGAGTCTCGGTACGATTTATTTGGGTCAGTGCTAACATTCATCATGCTCACTTTCATGTTAACACTGTCTCCCCAAACAGAAAAAGTAGGGATCTGATTTTCAAAGATGCTGAGCACCTGCAGCATTGACTGAAATAGGAGCTGCAGAGAGAAATAACCATGTAACATCAGCCTGGTTTTTGCTCATTGGAATTGGACTGCAGTGCAGGAGAATTCCCATCGGAGTCCTAGCATATTCCCAATGCATTCATATCCAAGACACTTTGAGGATTTGATTTCTCATTAAAAGTGCATTGCATGTGACTAAGGGCCATCCTTCAGCTCGGTATACAGCGAACTCTGCTAACAGCAGCTGGAGAAACAGGGATAGATCCTGAGCCTGTATACATAGGACTGGAAGGGACCCTCTAGTCTGGATCAATGAGTTCAGTCCCCTGCTATTACGGGCACGTCATGTCATTCTGTTCATACACTTATCAAACCCCAGCTTCACAGTAGCTAGGTTGTTTGTCCCCACTCCTCCTACTAGGAAACTCTTCCAAAGACCCACTCCTCCGACAGTCAGAAACCTTCTAATTTCCAGCCTAAATGTATTCATGGTCAGTTTACAGTGTAGATCAATGGAGCGTCATTGAAGTGAATGGAGCTGTGCCAGCCAACCCTGGATGAGAATATGGCCCACAAAGTTGAGGGGACAATATCTCAGATGCCCATTTCACAAAGACTCCTAATTCTGTTTTGCTGGGGCACCCTTAATACAGTGTACTGTAGTCATTCCCCTTCCTCATATGCCCACTGTTTAAAGCTAAGATGTCCTTATGTGTCCTCGGCTGGTAGGAGGGAAAAAACCACCCAGTGTCCTCAAGGTTGGTGACATATCATAGGTTACGGCATGTGCTGGCAGAGCTCCGCTAAAGTCCAGATTTGGATTTGGTTCAAAATTTCCATGGACTTCAATAGGACCAGGATTTCACCTCATATATTCTTCCTATAGCTGCTTACAGTAGCATCTTCCCTGTCCCATTGCTGAAGGACAAAGCAGGAAATATCAATGACTCATCATCTCTGGATTCAGGGATGTTTGCTTTCAGAGGGCTTTCAGAGGGCTTCCTCCCCCCCGCCCCCCCCCCCCCATATGAAATGCATGTTAATAAATCCAGAGAAAAATATTCAATAAAAGAATGCAAAGATTTGTAGTCAGAGTGCAGCTCAAATAAAGTTCATGGTTTTTAAGTAAGGCTGCTTTCAATTACCTTACCCTTTTTAAATTGTGAAAGATGTAATGTTAATCAAACATGTAATTTGCAAGTGTTTTTCTTTAGTAAATGTCATGTACAAGTAGATATTTAGGATGTAATGCACAAAGTAATTGCAGCTGGATAATTTTCACTACTGGTATTTATTTATATTACAGCAGACATGAGCAACTCGGACAAAGAAGAATACCTTGGGTAAAATCCTGGCCCTGCCGAAGTCAAAGGCAAAACTCCCAATGATTTCAAAAGGGCCCGGATTTCACCATTTCATTTTACATGTTTAATCAATGGGTCTCTATCTCTCTTTGTAAAACAGAGTGGTTTAAAAAAATAAACTAACACCAACAGTACTGCACATCATTGATCTTGGAATAAAAAGTGCAGCGTTTTTCCAATGAAAACAAAAATGTGCAATTAAAACCTTTGTGATGCTTCAGATGCAGGGTGCTAGAAAACTGCACACGTGGTCCAATGGGCACAGCTCTGAACAGGGACTAAAGAGACGCTCGTTCTAGTCCTGGCTCCTGATGTGTGACTTTGGCATGTCACTGCACTTGGCTGGGCTGGGTTTTCAAGTGTTCAGCATCCACAACTGGGCCCAGATTTTCCAAAGCACCCAGCAGCTCCTGTTGTGCCACTTATGGCCGGCTATTTAAATGAGCTGCTTTTCTTAAACTCTGGCCACTTATTCTGATGCCTAAAGTGGAGCTGAGCTCTTTTGCAAATCCAGCCCCAATTTTGGGTGCTGTGCTTTTTGTTTGAAAGCCTGGCTCTCTGTGTCTCTGTTTTATCCTTTCCCCTCACCAAGCTCTTTGGGGAAGAGATTATTTCTTACTATATATGTACAATGCCTATGACCATGAGGCCTGTAGGCTTGATTGGGAATCTCTAGGTCTTACTTTAATAAAACAATTACTATGATTAAAAGTTGCATTGTGGGAAATCCAAATCTGCACTGTGCAGAGTTATGAAATTTCTACCTTCACTATATTTGTTCTTTATAACAGTCACAAAATAAAAATTGCTATATCAAAGTATTGCCGGGTGGATAGTTTACATTAAAATACTGCTCGGCAACACTAAATATTAAGAGCATTTTGGAAAAAAAATCTGTCAAAGGATGAGGAAGTAGCTGCACCCCGCATAACGCTCTGAAAGAGAACAGCTCTTATATTCATAGGAGAAGGTTCTACAATGGGACATCCTGCACTTTGACCTGCAGATGCTCAGACTGTCCATATAGGTCACTACTGTGGATGAACGAATAGTTAAAAAGCAACCATGAAATCCTAAATGGAGGCTTTCATTAAAAAGCACAGATGTGCTTTCAGGAAGTTCTTTGCTAATGGCACATTTAAATTTACGCAACATCCTCTCAGAAGAGACTGAGGACTCTGTTCCAGCTTCCGAAGTCACATACACATGTTCCCCCCACCATCACCTTTGACCCCTCCAGGATATCTTCTTAGCAAGAAGACACACTCAGTGCGTTAGCATTGAGAGCATCCAAAGTGGAGAACTGTGTGCCGAAACCAAGGGCAGAGATTTGCTTGACCCTCTGTTTCAGTGTTAAATTCCAGATATCGGGCACAAAGTTTCTTCTTCTACCATATGATGAATACAGTAGATTAGTGGGGCCTCAGGACTGACTGTGTTCAGCAATTAGCAAGAAGCCACAGATAAATACATTGTGCACAGAACCTGACCAGCTTCTCAGTACAGATCATATTCCTCGTACTGATATTACTCATCCCATCCCTTTAAATATACTGAAAACCAACTTTTTCTTTTAACTTGGTTTATTGCTGGTGCCACAATGTATTTCCAAGCAACAGGTCAAGGGACACGCAGCTGATCACGCATGAAGAGGGGAAAAAATCAACGTGAAGACTAAAAAGAAAGAATGACTGGGATAAAAGATCCTAACGGGTCCTGCTGTATTTACTCCATAGCAAAAGAATCATTACTCAATTCCTTCTACCAGCAACATTCTTCTACTCATTTACACTTCCAAATCCACCGAAGAATCTTGGAGCAAGAAGTACCACTGTCATAAACAGGGCTCCATGTATTTGGAAGTCTCACAGCTCCAGTATTGTGCTCCAGACTCCATGTTTTTTAGAAGATGTTTCTAGGCGCCACAGTAGTGAAGAGAACCTTAAAAACATGAATTGAGTATAAACAGATGTGGCACTGCCTTCCTGAGTCTGCCGACAGCCTAAAACAATAGGTCTGAGCAGTGTCAACTGTTACAAAACCTCAAGCGCACAGGCCAGATCCATGGGACTACACTCAGGATAGAGTCCAAAGGGGTAACAGTAGCTCAAAACTTACTTTGCCCTCTGCAGAGCCCCAGGGCATAAATTAGAGCAATCTTGGCACCCTCCCGATCTTCAAGGGTATTGCAATCCAGACCTGGATCCAGATATGAATTTTACAGCTTGAGCTCATCAGTAAAAGTAGATTTAGAACCCCAAAGTGGAAGAGGGCCAACGGATTGGACACCACTGGGAATAATAATGTGTAAAACAGAAAGAGTTTGGTGGCATTTTTAGTGTAATCACTTTTTATGCGCAATAAGTTTGAACATGAATTCTTTGCACATGCACACCCAAAGTTCCTGCTAAGGTCAACGGGAGTATTGGGTGCATAATAAAAGCAGAATCTGGATCAGTAATCCTATAATAGAATTTTGACATTCTTGGTTTATTTTTTGCCCATTTTAGGCATATTGCAGTACAACAAACGAGAATGCATAGTTGAGTTGTCATGCGAGATAATTGATTTTGACAGAACTACAGGTTAAGTTGCAAACCAGTGACGAATTATTTGGAAATTCTTCTGCAGCACATGTCCCAGAGGACAGTTTGTAATCGTTTGTAAGCTCAAATTAGGTCCAGAGTTAAATATCATTAGATCTCAAGTAAAGCCACAGCTCAGCATGGGACTACTAATGTCTTACCTTAACCTTTCCTATTACATCAAGGACACAATTGTAGCAAAGGTTATGAAGATTATTCTTCATGTTGCAAATTGCTTATAACTAGAGAATTAAATTGAAATACATTCCCAGACAGCCTGCAAAATGTGTGTGAGAGAAAAACCACTCAACGGATACCTTAAAAATCATAAAAGTCCTTACACCCTGCATTTTTAAAATTCTCTCTTGCATAAAGCTAAAAAATTAAATGGAATCAGATGAAGTGAATTACTAAGCCCCATCATTGTATTTGAATTAATATAACTGAATTAAATCACCACTCAATATGGTCGCCCCCGTGCTTTATTACAACAGTTTAGAAGGAATAGGTAGATAATTTAATATCATATGGCAAAGACTATATTTTGTGGCAGTTTTATTCCAGACAATGCTAAATATTAATTGCTATACAAAAGGGTGCATAAAAAATTACGTTGGAAACAAATAATTCAGCTCCCCACAAGTTAATGCAATATTTGCACATTCACCTTCTTTCAAGCTACAGCTGAGTTAACTTTGGCTCATTCTACAAAAATAATAATTGATAGTAAAGTGAGCACAGAACTGAAGTGAATATTTGACACTTTACGGCTGAGATTTCCAAACGGAACTGCCCAAACCTCAGTCTAAGGCTCCAATCTGTAAGGGATCCTTCGGTATGTGCTGAAAGGTGTTACATAAATCAGTGGTAACATCACCACACACCCATAGGTGCGCATATGAACAGTCCGACGCTGAGCAAAGTACCAGGCCAGGGGGAATTTCCAAATTGACCGTGCTTTGAATGTGCTTCCTGGAACTCCGTAGCACACCAAGAATGCACATGGCACTCTGGTCCCCAGGCACACACACAGCTCGCGGGGTTGATCAGTACAAAGAGGATGGGGTGACCTGTGGAGTGGTTTATGCACTGCGGCGGCAGGAGAGGAGGATAACTGTTATTATTGCCTGTTCTTGTGTGGGCTACACAAGGAGGGGAAGCTCTTGGCATGCTTCACGTGGTGTACCCACTAGGGGAAGGGCACAATTTAGCTCTGTACATTTATTTTATGCACAGAAAACACGGGAGTTTATGTGTGCATATTCTGACCCGGAGGAGGTCCAAAGGAAACGGCTTCATCAGGAAATAAACTGGGCTAAACAAACAAACAAAATACGGCTTTAAAATATTCAGTATGTTACCCCCAAAAGAGCTCATTAATTCCACTAATTACTTTTTAATGATCATTAGTAATAAAAGACACCATGTAAGAGTCTATTTGCCAGGAGACCTGGTAAAATATATGGCCAAAACCAGAAACCGCATCATCTCCACCTGTTCTCAGAGTACGCCAGAATCCCAGATTGGTTTGGGTCCAATTTCTAAAGAAAAGGTGACTATTCATTCTAATTAAGCTTTTGGAGCTGGCGCACCTGTATGGAAGAGCAATGTGAAATTAGGCTCAGATGGTAGTGCTAATGCATTTTAGCAACAGCCACTGATTCTGCAGATACGAACTTGTGTCAGGTAGTAAAAATACAGTGAAACAATAAACACAGCACGCTTTCTTGTGCTTTACAGACTGTCTGCTCTTAGTTCCTAAATTTTAAGAAACATCTGGCAAATGATGGGAGGGTTTTTTTGGTAATTAAAGTTCAAGTATATAAATAGATTAGTTCGGTCTCCAGGGCTGTCAATCTTGCATCCCTCGCAAGTACTAAATTCACTTACAACAAATTATGCTAAGTAAGCACTTCCCGTTGCCCAGCTCTGTTTTGAACATATGATAAATGCAAGTCCACAGTAATCAGAGAGGGAGACCACAACGGCCTGATTTAAACAGTGATGCGGCTCAGAATGCAGCCCTGCTGAACAGATATTATTTGTCTTAATGGGTTGAAAAAGGGTTGTGTCATTTTGAAATTCATTTGGGACTCCTCCCATAAAACAAAACAGTTTCCTATCCATAGGGCCGCACCAGACTAGTGTGTAAGTCCTCAGGCAGCACCGGACTAGTGTATAAAGCGCAAGGAGAGGAGGATTATAAAACACTGCATGGATTGAGAGCCATTTAGTCTCTACTGAACGTAAATTGTTGTAGGTGGAGTAGTGGGCAGCTCTTTGAAACGCACTTTATTCTCTGCCCTATGGTTGTCCTGCAAGTTCAGGAAGCAGCTTGCTGGCCCAAGCCTTATGAGCCTGTTCTCCCTTAAAGCAGCTCAGAGGTGAGAGCAAATGTCCCAGCCGCACCAGTGGAGTGCTCACCCCAAGTCTCACGGGGTATTATAGGGAGCAGGGAGCGAAGCAAAGAACAAGAATAAGAGAATGAATGAAAATAACATAAGAACATAAGAACGGCCATACTGGGTCAGACCAAAGGTCCATCTAGCCCAGCATCCTGTCTACCGACAGTGGCCAATGCCAGGTGCCCCGGAGTGAGTGAACCTAACAGGTATGATCGAGCGATCTCTCTCCTGCCATCCATCACCCCCCTCTGACAGACAGAAGCTAGGGACACCATTCATTACCCATCCCGGCTAATAGCCATTTATGGACTTAGCCTCCATGAATTTATCCAGCTCTCTTTTAAACCCTGTTATAGTCCTAGCCTTCACAGCCTCCTCAGGTAAGGAGTTCCACAGGTTGACTGTGCGCTGTGTGAAGAAGAACTTCCTTTTATTTGTTTTAAACCTGCTGCACGCCAATTTCATTGAGTGGCCCCTAGTTCTTCTATTTTGGGAACAAGTAAATAACTTTTCCTTATTTACTTCCTCCACACCACTCATAATTTTATATACCTCTATCATATCCCCCCTTAGTCTCCTCTTTTCCAAGCTAAAAAGTCCTAGCCTCTTTAATCTCTCTTCATATGGGACCCGTTCCAAACCCCTAATCATAGAAAGTGAAAGATGAGATGAGAAGAGAAGAGAAAAAAGGGCTGATGAGAGAGAGAGACATACACACAGAGCAAGTATGTCTGGGCCTAGAACAAGGGGATTGGAAGTTATCTATCCACTAATCTGTAGCAACAAGTCTCCGGCTGAAAATGTTTGGGAACCACTGATTTAAAAACATGCCCAAATTTGCATCACAAGGACTTTTCCTAGGGAGTAAAGAGGAAAAGCTGGGCGTCTCTCCAGCCTTTATGAGACATAAACAATCACAGATTTTTCTCCTTTAAATTCTAGACACAAAAATCAAAGTTTCAGAAACTTGACATTGTTTGCTTTGACTAAGATTTTTAATGAGGGATGGGTCTGCACTCCAACTACTAAAACAAAGGGACTGATTCATGTTTAGCATGTCCAGAGGATCAATGTGCTGAAAGACTAACTGACATAAAAAAGGCGGACAAGGCAGGACAAATGAGAAAGCCTCATTAAGGTGCCGTTCTGTATTTCCCATTAATTGTCAGATATCCCTTTGCTAACAACAGGGGGTTTGTGTAAAGGACTTCAGTCACATAGACTTTGGTCTTTAAAAGGACTGGTGGCACTATCAATCTGCATGTTACGTAAATCGCCCCTTAAGAGGAACACAAACAATCCAGACTATGAAGCAGATACATTTCTGGAACCACATCACTGATGTCAGTAAGCACAGAAACACAGCCCAGATACAGCCCCAGGGTGGGACCAGGTTGCATTAACAAATTAATATCTATTTGTGGCCTGAACTTAACACCCAATGATGTACACGCATCCAGCTCACAAGAAGAGGAACTGTTACACTAGTTTCTATCCCTGTTTAAAACCTCAGCCTATCTAGTGTAACACAAACAGCCTGTGCCCTTCTGCGGGAGTTGTTTAAAAGCTTCATCTCATTTACTCAGAGCCTAATAGTCTTGTAAGTTTGACTCACCTTAGTGATCTTTGTATTTTAAACTTTGTCAACCCAGTGAATAGCTAGATTTGTCATTTGCAATTCATTTCAGAGGAACTGCACTGGCAACTAGAAACTTGGTGATTAATTTAGCTAATTACAGCCAAACAAATAATCCGGCATCTGAGGCTGGTCTGTTCACTTACTAGTATAGCTCAGGTTAGGGCCGAGATAAAATTCAAATTATTTCTTTCAACTATTTTTATAAGGGTTTTCCAAGCCTGTCTCCTCGGAAGCATCAGAGGCCATGTTGACATTTAATTTCAGTTTCTAGATTGCATCCATGGATACACATGGCTCCAGAGGAAGACACTTGGAATGAAGTAAATAAAAGCTAATCAGTCATACAGCCATTAGTATATGATCATGACAAAGCTTTGGAAATGTAACCAATGCACCACTGTGTACTATAAGAGTGATATTTCACCCCCGCACAAAGGAGTCACACAAGACCAATGAATCACTAGACTTATGTTTCAGCACCAGGATCTTCTAGCACTTACACCCTACTTTGAGGGCTTAAATGAGACAAACATGCATATACTCACACCAGCCCTTTACAGAGGAGCAAATTTCACCCTAAATGCATGGACTTACACTAGAAAAGGTAAATTTTTGGCAATAAAAATAAGTCCCCCCATCAGAATATTTAAAAATATTTTCCTCCTTTCCAAGGTGATCTTTCAATGGGAGTGTAGGGGATAAAGCTCAATAGTTGAGTAAAGATAGTTATTAATATACGATGCATGAAGAATGACAGCTCACATGCTTATATTTTTGATAGATTGTTTTATTAAAGGGCATTAATGCTAATTAAAGACACTGGTGGGAAATTTCTGCTCTTTCTCAATAAGGGACAGATACAAAAGATGCCAAAAAGAATACCACTTCCTTGGCCGTAACTCCTATTGGAACTATGACCACCAGGTTTGATTGCAAAAACTCCAGAATTCAGGTTTATATTTTATATTTTACTTAAATATTGTGATTTTTTCCTTCCATAGAGTATTTGGTAGAAGCCTTTAGTTTCACATTGTGGGTGAGGTTATTGTACATTGTAATGTTGGGAAGTGTTTTATTAGAAGGCAAACAACCACCAGGAGTGTCTTCTCAAAGGGCAGGACACTACTTCCTTGTTGAAGAACGTGGACACATTTTTCTAGTACATGTCAAAGAGAAGTGATGTGTAGCACCTGGTTTATTGAGACCACAAAAGCTAAGTCAAGAGGCTTTTATCACATTCTCTCCCCCTCATTTCTTCAAGGAGAGAAACCTCACTTTTAAACACACGTACAAAGTATTCTAGAAATATTTGTAATGACACTTTCATGCACAGTTAAAAGCGTTTCGTCTTTTACCTTTAAGGAAAAGATCTATAGTTGGGAAATGTTTTGGTTACTCCTAAACTCATGATTCCACATAAAGGGGAAAACTTTTGTTTATTCCTTAAATGCTTACGGTATTGTAAACTTAATCTGCTATTTTCATTTTCAAATTCTTCTGAACACAAGCATCTAATGCAACAACTTCCTGATACTGTTATGTGAATAATGGGATCTTTTAGGTGCCAATTTAGAATCAAATGACCTTGCTATAAGTGGTTATTAATATAAGAAGCCATTTCGCTATACAAATATTTACGCTAATTAGGGAATCAATTAGCTATCTTAAAGCAACTTCATTTCCAAACTCAGAAAAGACAGGAAGAACCTCTCCAAGGACTGTTAAGAAGAAGAGACAATACCTTCTTTAATGACCATTTAAAAACTCTAAGAATCTTTCAAGTTTTAAAAGACTATTTCAAAAGCTGAAAGACTTTTAGAAAATGGGATGTTTGAACTCATTTGAAACAGAATTTCAACTGCTATTAATGGAAAGAAAGACTCACTCAGAAAACCAACTGAATAAAAGAATGTTAAAACTGAGAAGTTTCCTCCACAAAGACAAAGCAATATAACCACAAAATTAAAGCCCCCATTGGACCAGAGCGGCGAACCGCAGCCAGTGGGAGCCATGATCGGCCGAACCTGTAGACACGGCAGGTAAATAAACCAGCTGGGCCCACTAAGGGTGCTTACCCTGCGGGGTCGTGTGCCAACGTTGCCGATCTCTGTACTAGAGCAAGGTATAAAACATTAAATTTGCAAATACCTGGAGGATGAAGGGGTAAAGCACTAGCAGCGAGCATGGATTTACTACGAACAAAACATGCCAAACCAGGTTGGTTTCCTTCCTTGACAGTGCGAAACCCTTAGCAGTCTTAGTCATAGATAAAGAATAAAATGTACTACCCAATACATTGCAGGCATGTCGTACTCTCAAGGAATAACCCATCACCTGGACATCTATGATGCAGAGTACAATAGCTGAGTTCCTATGGGTGAAGAGGGAATATCAACTGGCATGCAGCCATATGGCTTAATTTACTAATACCAAAAATCCATTCATGCCACACAACCCTTTAAGAGTCCTTCACCAGGAGCAAACTGTGCAGGCAAACTCTGCAACCCTGGAGGGGCAGGGACGCCCGGGGAGAACCAAACGGACACTCACTCACTCACTCACTCACTCACTCACTCACTCTCTCTCTCTCTCTCTCTCTCTCTCTCTCTCTCTCTCTCTCTCTCTCTCTCTCTCTCTCTCTCTCTCTCTCTCTCTCTCTCTCTCTCTCTCTCTCTCTCAATGCAGGAGAATCTTGCCCTGGGTTTTACTTGGGGAAACCACATTGAGCCCTTATTAAACTCTCCTCTAATCAATTTTTCATTCTTTAGAAACACTGTGGCGTGAGCAGGAACACCGCAGTAAACTCCAGCTCTTCTACAGAGAGTTCCATCAGGGGAATGAATGCTTGAGATGAGATCTAAGCCCCTCAACCTCTTATTATTAGTATTGGTGTCTGTCACTTGGGCTTTAGCTAGCTCTGCTGAAACCTGAACTGTGCAGGATAATTTCACAAAATCAATATGCACCACATTAGACAAACATTATTTTTATCCTTCTGGCTGGCCTGGGAGGGTCTAACCTAGCATAGAACATGAGCAGGCGTGGCATACCAGACGGGAAAGCCATTGAAGAATGATGAACTGGAGAGATGCAGGTACAGGACATGAGATATCCACTCCCCAACAATGAAGGATGACTGTTTCATCTCTTCTCTTCATAGGCAAAGTCCAACAAGGATTTCTTGATATAAGATGCTCTCAGTGACATTACACAGATAAATTTCCATTAGGCAATTATTGTGATCACCATTGGGCCCTAAATCCTCTTTGAACAGCATACACCAAAGCTTTGCAGGTTCTGCTTTTTGTCCTGTTGCCAGAGCTAACTACCATGCAGTAGCCATGATTGGCCACTACTAGTTTCATGCCTTCTCTCTTTTCACACATCTCTTCCCCAGAGTCATTCCCAAAGTTCACTAAACATCATTCCCCATGCAGCAATCACTGTCTCTCTATTGTACTCCATAAGTCACACAAGCACAGGAATGCCACATCTGTTCCGATTATGCAGCCTGCCTCATTCTTCAGATTTCAATATACGTGCCACTGCAAAGATGACGACACCCAAATCTATAACTCCCAGGATCTGTACCAGATTCCCTAACAAACTGTCTTTGCCACACTATCTTCAGGAAGATGAAGTATTTCTGGGTGCTCACTTAATTCCAAAACTTTCTGATTTTTGCTGGGTTTAGCATAGGTCTGTTTAATAAATGAAAAGCTACAAATTCTCTGGACTGAGGCAAGGGATTTTGACTGTAAGGAAGTGACTCAAAGTAGCGCTGGTTAAAGACAGTATAGGAAAGAAATCTGTAATGATCGAAGGGCTAAGGGTAGAGATGTGCAAATGGTTTCACAAGCAAAAGATCAACAGTGAACTTCTCCCTTTGCAGAAATACTCCTTAAACTGCAAAATTTCTGGTATTTCACCCAACATTGATGCCAGTAACAACTGAAAATTGCGTTTTCTTCCAGCAACATTCTTCTAGAACAGAAAAAGCAGTTTTGGCAATTGAATGCACTGTAACTTCCTGCATCCCACTTCAATATGTCATGTTTAAACAGTAAACAATGTTTATTGAGACTATAGTGCTGATGACTACTATAAAAGAGATCTTTACATCCTTTCATAAACACTTTAACAGATACCTTTGCGGGCACCATGAGGAGATAAATGCCTCTTTAGCTAGAATACTCATCTCTGGCTCCTTCTGCTGTCAAATTATTACTACTACTTTACAATCATACGGTCCTTTCTTGCTTCACTAAATTGTTTGGATGATACCAAGACATTCTTTCAGCACGTCAGCTTCCGCAGTCTGAGATAGTCTTACACACTCATGAGGTTCGTCTTCTCTTTATCTGCCTTTTCTCTTGTTCTCTCTCTTCCCAACATCATTGCCCTGGCTCTGCTAGTTTTCCCACCATCTCTCTCTCCTTCTGATGCAATTTGTAATTGACGCCCAGCAGTGTCAGCCGGCAACCGACTACACAAAAGTCTGTGAAACTCTTTTCCTCACACATGCAGCGTGCTGTTTATCTCACCGTGTTTTTAGGCCCTGCCATTTTACGTCTCCATTCCAGTCATCTGTCCACTTCCCACTTCTCTTTCCACTGACTTCCTTTTCCATTCCAAATAGGTTTTTGGTGTCAGTTCACTTGTTTGCTTGCTCTGATTTAGCTGTTTTCTTTCCCCAGACTTCTTCCCTGTCCTGTCTCATTTTAATTCTTGTTGCTTCCGATTTCATGTTACTGCATTTATATATAACAAATTTGCTTAAAATGTTCTTAAAGTGATGTGGTGAGTATTTTGCATTTAAAATTAAGAAGTATTGGAAACATATGCATTTATAAAGTTTGCCTATCAAAATGCTGTTTCCACTAGCAGTCTGGAAATGCATTACACGAGTAGAGTGAGAACTCAAGGTTGGCTCCTTGGAAAGAGACAGAATAACCAGGAGTTATCGTTCTTTATGAGAAAAAATATTAGCATTCTCAGAACCAGATTTTCCTCCATGGCTGTTGGCTCAAGAAAACTCTGAGAACTACCAGACAACTCAGCCATGGATTCTGCTTGGTATTCATTAGGTTCCTTCTGCCTCAGAAACAGCTGTCTAAACAGATTTCAGCCTTCCAGAGCTTCCCAAACCTGCTCTGCCACAGAAGTGGAGTCACATACTCTATCCAGGCCCATTGCTATGGCAGACAGGCTCCTAGGAACAATGGCATGCATTTTTTTATAGAGATATGCAGATCAAGATATCAAAGAAGGTTTTACAATTGTACTTAAATTGTGGGTCTGACTGACCGTGTATTGCTAGGTTGACCTCATCCTGGTGTTTTGAATACAGCTGGTCCAAAAAAAAAAAAATGGCATGAAAAATTTTCCCATCAGAAAATGTGGATCTATTGAAACTAATATTTTCCAATGGAAAATATTGAGTTCAGAGAGGGTTTTTCAATTATCTCATTGGAGAATCAAAATGAAAAATCTCATTTCAAAATGTCAAATGGTCTCAATTTCATCAAAAATGTTAACATTAGTCATTTCAACTTTTCTGATTTGAAACTTTTTGGAATGTTGCATCCTGTGAAGTTTTTAAATTTTTGTTTCTTTGAATAGAAACTTGTTTCGGAAGGTTGAAATTTCTCATGGGACAAAAACTTCAGTTTTCCAAATAGTTTTAGTTTGTTCTGAATGGAGTTACACTGACATAGGGTTGGAGTATCAGAGTGATCAGTTAGGCCCCAAATTGTTGCATGTGGTGTGCATAAATACACAAACACACACACTTTATGGCAATGCAGACACAGTACAAACAAGAAAGCCCATTGCTGCTTCCCTTTTCTAAAAGGAGTTATTTTCAAAAGCATTACAGGGAGTCCAGGGCAACTACGTAGTGCTTTGAAAACCTATCACAAAGACAAGCAATGGAGAGGTTATTATAAAATGCCTTTGGAAACTCCAGAGAAGAGTCTGACCTGAATTTTACCTGTTGTACAGTGAAATATTTATTACTGATTTTGTCTCTTGAAAATTTCTTGCATTTTTGCACAAATATCACTTACATGGAAATAACTTCCCTTGCAGCATTTAGCATAGGAATGGTTTATGTATTGTTGTATATCCATTATGCAAAGGAGCACCCAGTGCTTGTAATTCTCTCATTTTAAACTGTCGTGATCCATAATTTTAGTGTATTCTTCTGCAGACATAAAAATATGATCTATGTATACATTTTAAGTTAGCAAATCAGCTTCCAGGCTGCATACTAAATACCAACACATGGTATCAATGCTCAATGCCATATTCTACCTCATTCTCCTTTCACAAAGAACTTCTGTTGATGGCAAATGTGTGTCCTTCAGAAATGGAGAACTCTTACCAACCCACAATTGCCTGTCAATTTTTGATTGTGTTATTGATCTGATTAAGGAAGACGTTGATCACACTCAACTCCTAGTATTGAAGTCTGTGGTAACTAAGCTTGTTCATCATTTCACTGGAAGTACCCAGCATCTTGTAGGAGCTTGTATTGGTTCCACCCAACATCAGTGTGGAGGAGGGGACAAGATTTCCGCACACAGTGTTCCGCCAGTAACAAGAGCACTGCCCTGACTTTACAGACAGACCTAGGCCCAGGCTAGAAGAAGAGTGAAAGCATGGGAGGGGGGCGAGAGACTAGCTGCTATTTGTGGAAATACAGCATTGTGGCCTCTTTGCACATGTATGCGAGAAATTACAATTAGCCAGTCAGCCAGAAGGTGGGTGCTAAATAGACTCATAGACTTTAAGGTCCGAAGGGACCATTATGTGACCTCCTGCACAATGCAGGCCACAGAATCTCACCCACCCATTCCTGTAATAAACCTCTAACCTATGTCTGAGCTATTGAAATCCTCAAATCATGGTTTAAAGACTTCAAGGTGCAGAGAATCCTCCAGAAAGTGACACGTGCCCCTAGTACAGAGGAAGGCAAAAAAACCGAGGGTCTCTGCCAATCTGCCCTGGAGGAAAATTCCTTTCCAACCCTAGATGTGGCGGTCATTTTGCCCCCACTGCTTCCCTAGAAAGTCTGTTCCAGAACGAAGGTGGGTGCTGTATACCTAATCCTTACTTCCCACCCACACACCTTTCCTAGCATCGGGGATAGGTCTTTAGGATGCATTCTGCGAGAGTACTTTGATTGAGGTCACTGAATCTGTGCTCTTTTACCCCAGTACAAATCAGAAGCAACTCCGCTGAGGTCAAAGGAATGAGAGTTTTTAAATGAAACGCTAAAACCTTCATAGTGATTCAGCAGAAGCAGACTCTTACCAAGTGCTCGAGCTAGTATCAAGGTCACGAGAAGCTATTTTAAACAATTTAGATTTACTAGAAAGTAGCAGAACAATCACTCGATTTATAGGCTCTCACCCTAGGGTTTAGAAACTCAAGTACTCTTTGGCTGCTGTTGGATCCTATTAGCTTTTCTGTACTTTCAAGGAACCATCTGCTCAAAGCACCTAATGCCGGATGATGAATGACTGGGCCTCCAGCAGATAAAATTTGCTGGAAAACAGTAAAGTGCATTCCAAGTCTGTCCTCTGCGCAAAACCTTTCATTTTTCCTTTCCAACTGTAACCTTTAATCACAGTCCATAGAATAATACAAAAGCCAAGCGGAGAAATAGTGCCCCTTGGACCCTTTACAAAGTTGGTCCAGATCCCCAGAAGAGGGCAGAGTTGTCTTTCCCCCACCTTTCCACAGCGCCACTCCTGGAGCAGTTGTGGTGCTAGCCTAGCCCCCAGTACCTGGAACACCATCTGAGGATCGGCCAGAGTGCGCAGGTCACACCTCTCTCCAAACTCCCACGGAAGGGGACAGAATGCCCACCATATGCAGTGGCCAGAAGCCATGTGGTTTACAGCTGGCTATTTTAGGTTTCCCAGGAATTCCTGGACACAAAGGAAAGCCCCAGCTGCCTTTCCAGTGGGGCAAGGATCAATCATTCTTCTTTGTTTGCAAGCAGACAACAGATAAGAGCAGCACAGTTTGTAAGGAGAAGCTTAAATGTGAGAAAAGTGTCTGTCCTTTGGAAGGGAATCCAGCTCCTTTGTTTCTTTATTATAGGTCTTTACAGTCTCCTGTTGGTAAATTATGCCAAATAGTACTTTCCCACTGATCTTATCATCTGTTCATTTACCTCTTGAGCATTTAAACCCATGTTATCATCAGAGGCTCCATATGGAATTTTTAGCTTTTCAGTTAATTAGGGTACTTTAGTGGGTTCTTCTTCCCTATCTAGAGTTTAAAAAAATAAATAAACAAACAAACAGGTTCACCACTAAACCACATATACACTCATTTTCTACCATGAATCCTCGCCTTAGACCAGGGGTGGGCAAAGGTTTTGCCCGAGGGTCACGTCTGGGTATGGAAATTTTATGGTGGGCCATGAATGCTCATGAAATTGGGGTTGGAGTGTGAGAGAAGATGAGGGCTCTGGCTGGGGGTGCAGGCTCTGGGGTGGGATCAGAAATGAGTTCAGGTGTTCGGAGGGCAGGAGGGGGATCAGGACAGGAACAGGGGATTGGGGTGCAGGAGGTGGTCAGGGATGCAGGCTCGACACGTACATCAGGCAGCTCCTGGAAGCAGTGGCATGTCCCCCCTTTGGGTCTTACATGGAGGCACAGCCAAGCGGCTCTGCACACTGCCCTGTCCGCAGACCCCACCCCTGCAGCTCCCATTGGCTGCGGTTCACAGCTAATGGGAGCTGTGGGGGTGGCACTTGGGGTGGGGGCAGAGCGCGGAGCCTTCCGGCTGCCCCTACGCATGGAAGCTGGAGTGGGGACATGCCGCTGCTCCCATGAGTCATCGATGCCGACTCGCGGGACTATGAGATTCGGCACTGATGGATGGGACAGTGGCTGCTCTCTTCACAGTGCCCTGCCTGCAGGGCCAAGTGAAGAGACATGAGGTATGGAGGGGGATGAACGGAGTGGGGTACCCTGGGCTGCTGGAGGTCACAAAGACTGGGGTTCAGAAGGACTAGTGGGGAAAGATAAAATGGGGCAGAGGTACAGGAGCTAGGGAGGTGACAGCATTGAGCCAGGGGCTGAATGAGAGTGGGGGTGCAGAGCCACATGTGGATGGGGCAGTAGAGGGGTGTCTAGTGGGGGTGCAAGGCATGTACAGGGACACACTGGAACGGGGCAGATGTGCCTGGTCGAATGGGAGTGGCTGGGGTCAGCCAGAGTCTGCATGGGGGAGGCTCCCCACCCAACTCAGAAACAATCCCTCCCGCCCGTCCCTCAAAAACTGTTCCATACTTCTCCACCCACCCCCAATAACCCTCCAGCTTCATTTCCAGGCTCCTACCCAGCAATTTACTTCCCTCTCCCTCAGCTCCTCTGTTCCCCCAACTTCCTCAAGCCTTTTCACTGCTTCGGAGGGATGCGGGAAATACGTTTCTGTATTGTAGTTTAAATAAATTATTACTCAAAATTCTTTATTAATGTGCCTAGTAAGGAACCTATTTGTCAAAAAACATTTCCTGAATCGTTTTTGTTGGCTGTATTGTTATAGACATACTGCTGACAGGTATTTTGAAATAAATTACCAAAATAATTGAAACTGGCATGATTATATTGTGTTATTTGACAAATAAAATATGCAGAATTTTAAAACATCGTGTTTAGAATTTTTAATTTTTGGTGTAGTATTTCCCAGGGGATAATATATGCTATTTACTTTGGAAAGGGCAATGAGATTTTTTAAAATTTTATTTTATGACCAATCACCGTACATTCTGTACACCCTCAACGCATTTTTACAAACATCAACTAATTAATATTTTGGTATTTAGCCACAGCTCAGTGTCTCTGATTTACGTCTTACCAAAAAGAGAGCGGCTGAGATGTTCAAAGTCACCTATGTGGTTCAGACACCCAGTTCCCATTAGAAATAAAAGGGGAATTGGGCATCTAAATTCCCTAGGCAAGTTTGACTTTCCCATCCAACAACTCCAGAAGCACAACAATCTCTAGTGCAAATCTGAGGTCTTGCTTCCATATTAACTCTGAAGAGGCAGAGGGACCTTTGAAGTCCCCACAGCATTTCCTGATGCACCAGGATGTTCCTTGGAGGTATCCCAGCTTACTCTTGACCCATACGGTCCCCTGCCCCCCAACACGTGAGGAAACAGACAAGACCTGAGCACAAGGTGGCATGGCAACAGGCCATGTTGACAGGACAAGCTGTTACCATAAAGCTGTTCCAGCAGTTGCCACTCTGATAGAATACAAATAGAAAAAGGATTTTAATAGACCAAGAGTCCACTACCAGAAGATTATCTAAATTATACATGACTATTCACTTCAGCGTTAACTCATTATCAGCTAACCTCCTTAACCAAAAGAGCCAGACATGGAAATAACTGGGTGCTTCCATAAAAGAGGGTGACTCTTGCAACCCTAAGATAATTTACTAAATTATTCTAATACTATATTACAATTTTGAAATCTTTATTAATTTTACAACTGTAGGCCTGGTAAGCAACCTGCCTTCCCACTCCCCACCCCCAAACACACACACTTCAGTTGTTAAGTTAGAATAACGCCACTCTTTAAAATTAACGAGTAGGTTCACATCATTGACCTGCTGGTTGTGCTCTACCATTTGGAGTCAAGCTCCGGCCTCTATGGATTGGGATGATCTGGGAGTGCTAGTCAGACACTGGGGGAACTGCCTTATATTGTTCAGCAGAAAAGGGGATGGGGGGAGGTTTCATCATTGGGATACCCCATTTTAGCTACCTAGGCTCTGATTCAGCAAGCGACTTAAGCACATGCCTAACTTTGAGCACTCAAGCAGTTCCATTATCGACTTTAATGGCACTACGCACATGTCTAAGCGCATTACTAGATCGGACCCCAACAAAGGGAGTTAGGATCCTAGGAAGTCCCCTCCAGAGCCCGACATGAGGGATTATAAATCCATCAGCTGCACCTACTCTTCAAAAGCAAAGAGGGCAGTCTCAAAGGAAGGTGGCTATTGCTAGGAGAAAACTTCTTGCCACTCCCTTGATCACAGACACCAATAGCCGATTTAAGGAGCAAGGCTCAGAAGAACATCATCCGGCAACGGGAAGGATGCAAAGACTCATTGCATTCATTTGGTATGAAAAGGCAGAGTGGACGGGGAATGTGAATTCTGCCTCTCTCCAAAGCAGCTGGTCGCAGGCTAGATGGACACGTGGTCTGCCTGTTTCTAACGTGCACGTCATATAAAAGTGCACAGCCAGTTCTGTCAAAAACATTCTTAAATGTTTTATCCTACTCGGTTTTTTTAAACCACAAGCAGCTATTGACTTCTATTAGCTCTAGGAAAGGCTACACCAAAAGATGAGCTTTGCATCTTGCCATGAACACAACACGGATTGTGGCATTTCTTACGGGGCTCTGTTACAGAGGTTGCAAAGTGGAGACTATTCCCCCAGCCCCTAACAGTGAGAAAAATCTAGTAGGCAGATTTTAATACCTACCAGCAGGAAAAAATTTCCTGAGCGGCATGGAAGAAGAAACGATAGATCAGGCCAGTTTGATTCAGCCAAAGTTTAAACGCATACAGGAATATCCCTACATGCTCCTGTCCACACTAAAAAGCAGCTTGTGTTTACATCTTCACTTCCCTGGACCCAGAGAGCCCTGCGTAGGCTGGGCCTATGCTGGCAGTGAGACAATGTAATGCACACACACACACACAAAGTGGGCACATGGTCCCATGTGCGTGAGCCCAACATCCAGCAGAGGAAAAACATAAACACAAGCTGTTAACCTTGGTGTGATTACACCAGTTTGGCAGCGGTTGGATGGACTGGGGTGTTTTTAAAAGTGCTTTTAAGGAAAGAGCAGATTGTTGGGATTGAAAAAGACAAAAAATCAATTCTGCTCCTTAATTACTACAGGAAGCTCCTTTGCCTATAAAAGTTGGCCAAGAAGGCTCTTCAGTGGATTTTTGCTTAGCAGGGCTTCATTTGAGCATTAGCTTCTGTTCTGGTCCATGTGCATCCATTTGCATGATACAATCCTCACATTTAATCTTCAATTCAAGCCAAAATAAAACATGGTCAAAGTTGGACCTGGTTGCACTGAAGACCATGTTAAAACTGCAAGCCCCACACATGTATAAATCAGTCCCAACTTCACTCAAGACTGGGTGAAGCTTTGAGAGGCTTTTAGCAGCCCAGAAAATACGAAGGGGCAGCCAAAGAGTGTGGTGGGCCGGACAGAAATATTAGACAGGCCACATCTGGCCCACGGGCCGTATTTTGCCCACCCCTGGTTTAGACTCTCAGAGTCTTTTGTTAAATCACACTAGGTGGCGAAAATGAATGTGTTTAAGGGCACAGGCACTGAGTTTCAGAGCATGTAATCAATAGATTCCATCAGGTGCTTCTCTCGCAAGAGAGAGATTCTTCAGTCCTACAAGAATAAGGAACGGCAATGTTACTGGACTAAAATGCAGCAAGCACAGATAGGTAGGTATCTTCCACGTGAGCCCCCAACCGGGGCTCCCCCAAGAACTGTGTTTATTTGGGCCCATTTTAAATTTTCTTTATATGAAAAAGAATTTCTAAATTCCTTTGAGGAAGTGTGTTAATCTTCAAGGGCAGATCATCGACTTATGCAAACTGACTTCAATGGAGTTATGACTATTTTCATTAGTTGAGGATGCAGCCCTTAAAGTCCAGGTCATGAGTGACCCAGGTCACAACCACTTATTCCACTAGACATCCCCACTTTCCTTAAAAAGTGGAGGATATAACTGTGCTGAACTTTTGACTCAGACAGATAAAGTCCTTGAAATCTGCCTTGATTTGAGTTTGACCTGTACTCACAAATCAGTACAGTATCAGTACTACAAATCAGTAGTGGTTCCCGAGAGCTTTTACTGTCCACCCAGAAACTGTCCAAAGCTTTTTATGAACATTTGAGCCCCTGAAAAAAATCAAACCTAGAAAATGTCACAGACTCATTTTAAAATGCTCCATTCTCCTCCTTGGATCTTTACCACTGGTATCATGGTTTGTCAAGCAAACCACCTTCAGATTTAGCAAACCAGCCACCATTCTCATTCATCACGAATCTCAGACCTGAAGCATTCCAGCTGCTCCACGACTATCCCCTCAAAAGAGATCTTGCTGAGATGTTATTTTTGCCTGTTGTTATGACCTTGGTTATTTTTTGACACAGAGATAAAGATGAAATAGGTTCTCTCTCTAATGACAGTTTGTATAAAAAATCCTGATGAAAGCTAGACTACCTGTACATATTGCTGAGCAACCTGTCACAAGTCAGGACTGTTAGAATCTCGGCTATGAAAGATGTTTCCCCCCCGGCCTGTGGTAGTAATATGCAAACACCCCCTAAATTAACTATTTGGGTGTATTTGGGTGAGCATTGTATTTGCCGCCCAAACTGATAAAGTAAAACATCTTGAAAACCTCATTGCTCACCTGCTCCCTTCAGAGTTAAATGCCCTGATCCTGGCACCTAAACGCCCGGGAAAGTCAGCTCTCAATCTCAACGGTGTGCCTCAGGTCCATCCCCAGTGACGCTGTTAGTATCTTCACGCAGGCACATGAATCCCAGCGCCGGTGGTGAGAGGAAGGGGGCATGGGATGCAAGTTAACGTTCCCCCAAATGAAAAATACCCACCCTATTAATTCCTTTCAACGGTTTGGCCTGATGAGTTATAGTATTTTAATAAAAGAAAATTCTTACTTTTATAAGGGCCTGACCCAAAGCCTGTTCAATTCCACAGGAACCTTGCCACTGACTTCAATGGGCTTTGGATCAGGTCCTTATAAAAGTACATAATTAAAACTATAATTGCAGCACTTAAGCATGTGCTTAACTTTAAGCCCATGAACCATTCCATTGTCACTCACTTGCTTAAAGTTAAGGAGGTGCTTAAGTACTTGGCTGGATCAGGGCCTAAATGCTCGCAAATCTGGAAGGCAGTTATTCAAAACGGTGAAGCCAGGTAAGCCCCCAATACCAAATCACTTTCCTACCAAACTCCAAGCCACTATGTCATGCTGTTTGAAGTTAATTGCTTTGAAATAATTGAACAGGTGATCAGGAAAGTTCACATGGAGCATTTGCTGTCTTCCTTTGCATCTGAAAAAAACACTGCAGATTGCATGGCCAAAATGAGGAGGCTTTAGAGAGCAAGTTTAAGGCGGGAGAACAAGGGGGATTTTTTTTTAATGATTTTTCTTTTAATGAATGAAAATTCTCTCTTTTAGCATCATCAAGACCTTGAAAAACATTTTATTCAACTGTTTCTTTAGTTAATCCCTCATTACTTCCCTTTTCATTGTCGTGATAATCACACCATAATATATTGCAGGTTTGTAGGATGAAATCAAGGCAAGGCCTGCAGGCATCAACAGATGTACAACAGCATGCTGTAAAACAGGTATAGAAGCATGCAGTGCTGAATATGGCACAGGGTTTGGAGGAGGGAAGGTTGGCATTGTTTAGCAATTCATCCAAAGTTATTTTAACCTTGGCAGCAGTTGAACTCTAAGATGCCACATGATCAGTCCTGGGGAAGTTGCAGAGAATCAGGAGTTGAAGGTGGTTCTACCAGACCAGCGATCAGCATGAAAGTCTGAAGCTGCCTGAGTAATTACAGCCATAGATGCAACTGTTTAAAAAGCCTTGCCCGAGTCTATTCCAGTCAACTGACACTCGCTAGCAGTAATGATCTAAATGTAATGTGAGAGTCTCACCTCTGATTTAAAAGATCATAGATTTGTGCTCTATGTCAGCACCTCGAATCATAATCCGTCGTGGCAGAGTGAAATTCACCCATGTGTGGAGCCAAAAGGAAGCCCAGGCACCACCTCAGTCCTGCTTCAGTCCAACGTTGGCGATTTAAATGGTGTTTTGTGCTGGTGCTCAGCGGAGGGGTGAATTTCACCCATAGTGCAGTATTTGGTTTTGGGAAGGTGCTAAGAGCCATGCCTAGGAGGTGTCACGTCTCCTGCAAAAGGTTGAGAGGCCTCAACGCCCACTGGAGTAAACGGGAGTGGAATGTTCTCCGTGCCAAATAGGTTCTAACTTTAAATCTGGTCTTCAGGTGAGACTACCCAGGAAGGAGTTAAAACATCCCAGAAAATAGGCTTAGTCGAGTAAGCCGCTCTGCAATCCCTCTCCCACTACAACAGTTAAGATATCCGGCGCTGAAGGCGTAATGGCTGCTGTATTTGCCCACAAAGATACCAGCAGAGCTACGCTCCTTGTCCCAGCCAACATTGTCACGATGTAAAAAATATTCCCATACAGCATCAGAACAAAACCAAACATCTGCCCCTCCTTCTCTAGACTAGTGGCCAGGGCACTCACCTAGAAAGTGGGATAGCTAGGTTCAAGTCCCTGCTGTGCTAAGTATTTAATTTCTTATATTAAAGTGGTACAGCTCCAACAGGAAAGATGGAGAGAGACCCATCCCAGAATAGCCAAATAGGGTTCAAGTTGCTGCTCTACGTTCTTCAGAGTAGGGATTGAACCTGGTTCTCCCACTATCCAGATGAGGACTGTAATGGCCATGCTATTAGCTGTTCTGGATCGATCTCAAAAACTCTCTCTTGCTCAGTTCACCAGAAATTAACTCCAGTCTCAGAAATCTTCTTGAGGCACTGACATTTGACCAGGTCTAAATTATCAGCACATAACTCATTATAATAAAGCTGTTTGGGATTCTAGGCAAACCAGACAGTCTTTATGCAAAAGAATAAACAGAAACAAATCTGACATCAGGAATCATAACATTCAAAAACCAGTAGGAGAACACTTCAGTCTCTCTGGTCACTCAATAACAGACCTAAAAGTGGCAATTCTTCAACAAAAACACTTCAAACACAGACTCCAACATGAAACTGCAGAAATGGAATTAATTTGCAAACTGGACATCATCTGATTAGGCCTGAATAAAGACTGGGAGTGGTTGGGTCATTACAAAACCTAAACCTAATTTCCCCCTACTATTACTCACACCTTCTTGTCAACTGTCTGAAATGGCCCACTCTCATTACTCACACTTGGTAAGCCAACTCCCATCCTTTCATGTATTTATACCTGCGCCTTATTTTTTACTCCATGCATCTGATGAAGTGGATTCTAGACCACAAAAGCTTATGTCCAAATAATTTGTTAGTTTCCAAGGTGCCGCAAGGACTCCTCATTTTTTTTTTGCTGATAGAGACTAACATGGTTACAATTTTGAAACCTATTGTGTATGTGTTCATCTAAACAAAACCAAAGCCCCTTAGGATTAAGGGTCCAGTCTTTGAATCACTAACCACCAGGCACAACACTTAGTACTGCAAGTAGCTCCATGGACTTCAGTAATAACAGACGTCCATGGGACCATTCACAGTAATAAGCACTATGCTTGGTAGCAGTAAGTGCTTGTTGGATCAGCTTTAAGACAAGAATGCTTGTGGCACTACATATTACAAATGGTATGAGAGACAATGGACACTATAGTCCAGTGAATACAGTAATTCTATTAATAAAATGAAAGCTTACATTTTGAGGCTAATCCTGGGATATCATTTATAAAAGTTAACAGGGCATATTTAATTTAAGAATTGGCTAACACTCCTCTTTTCACAGCTGAAAACTCATAAATGAAATATACTGGATCGCTGCCCAGTGCGGAAATAAAAGTTATGAATAATGTTTCTATCTCAATCATTGTCAGTGCTTTAATATTCCTAATTACTTTAAAAAGCTAAATATTCAATATAGGAAAAAAACCCTTTTTCTTTTTATCTTCGCTTGCAAGATTAGTACCATTTAATAAGAGGCACTGGGCAGTTTTAGTCCATGAGACCCATCTTCATGTTGACATCTCATTCTTTATTTTTTATTATTACACAGAATAGAGATTTTATTGCTCTGTATTTATTTTATCACAAGGTTTTTCCCCTCCCAGGTTTGTTATTTTAACATCTCATTATCCAGAACTGAAACACTTAGCTATTTACGGCACAAATACAGAATGACTGAGGGCAAAAGCATTATTTTTTAAATAACCAAAGGGTAGGATTCATTCTTGAGATTCTGGGCAATATTTCATAATTGAAGGAATTCTTTTTCCCAAGAGCTTTAAAAAATGTTACTAGAAATAGCGATTCAATGTTTTACATTGCCTTTCTGATTCTTTTCCCCCTGGCCTATATGACAGAGAAGACTTAGAAGCCCTCCATCCCTAACCAGAGTGAATCCTCACGTCCTCATGAACCTCCTATTCTCTCCCATCCCACAACTGCCTCTGCTCCCTCAATTGCAGGGAAATTGCCAGAGCTGAAGAAAGAACACTCATGATGTCCTTGGCCAGACAAAGTTCCATCCCATTGACTACAGGCAACATGGCACAATCTCAGGAACAGTTTTTACGCCAGAGGGATATTTAACTGCTACTGCGCTTTGGGCCTGTCAATATCTCTGACCTGTCTCTCTCTACAGTCACCCTGTCTATTATCTTGATGCTTGGTAAGAATGTGTCCTTTTCCAACTTCCAATCAATTTGGGAAAGTGGTGGGAGGAACCAAAACCAAAATGAAATGTCCATCCAGCCCGTGACATCTTTTGAGAATGATGCAGCTTTATGTACTTGCCTGCTTCACAAAGCCGTCACATAAATTTATTTGCATTATGCCAATAATGGCTGGAACCTACTTTGCATAACTCTCCAATGTTTACTCTGGAAATAACACGAGGCGTTTAACTCTAGCATGAACTAATCACACAGGCAGAAACCTATTTTTACTAAGAATAGCTCTGACATACGCAGCTTCTCCAACTGAAAGACTCTTGAGCCCTAAAGTATAAATGGATCTTCTAATGAAAAGATCTAAAATGAGCACAACACCCACCAACTACCATCATCCATTCCTGCATTTTGGATAAAAGATAAGTGCACAAGCTTAGAATCAGAGAGTGAAATCTTGGCTCCGTTGAAGTCAATGGCAAAACTCCCATTGGCTTCTACTGGTCCAGGATTTCATCCAGAACCTATGTCCATCACAGGAAGTGTTTTGATGAAGACTTTGGCATGGCTAAAACACCAGGCAAAGCAATTTCACTTCAGAGACAGACTTGTATTAGCATCTATCAGTAATGTTTGACTAACAGGAAATAAGAGTTTAAAAATATCCTCCACTGCATTTAATAAAGCTTTATAAAGACAAGAACAAAGAAAATTAAAGCCATCACCTCCTTATTAGCAGAGCAAGAGCCATGTCCCAAATTAATTAACTGTTGCAAAATAATCAGACTGATGTTTCTCATTTTCTATTTAAAGTAACTGTGCCCTAAGCCACAGATTTCTCAGACTTATTTTTAAAAGCAGTGTGTGTCTTTAATTTATCTGTATTTTTTACTGGGCCTCTACTCACCACTGGAGCAGTCAATGCCTCCCCAGCCAGGTTCACAATGACAGGTATCTGGAGATATACATCTTCCATGCACACACTCTTCTGTGCAGAGGGCTGTGAAGGAGAAACGCCACATGGTATTGTCAAATGTGTGAAATGATTGATAAGCACAACACTTAAATTGCATCATAAAGGTCAACATTTTCTTTAAAAAAACCCAAAAAACGCTACTTGAAGATTTTAATTAATACTAGATTATTAAAGTAACATATAGGTCTCTCTTGATAGACATAAAAAAAATCTCATATCCCAATCTGACTTTTTGTAATGAAAAAAAATCCTGACACCACTAATTACTTTGTGTAGCAATTATTACTTAATAATTAAACCTTAGATTCATAATAAATAAACCTTTATCAAATTGACCTTTATGATTGTAATTCGAGAATGCCAGCTTCTTATAACACAATCAGACAAAAGTGTTACAGCTCAAAAGGAAAAAAAAAAAAGAACTCGGTCTTAATATGTATTAAGATCCAAAACAGATTTTTCAAAATAAACCGAGGAAAAAAAATCCTTCTACACATAGTGCTGCAGCTGTTCCCATCTTTTCAAGGACATCAGGTTTTCCTTAACTAAAATGTTCATAGCTTAGTGGGTTTGAAAACAAGGCCTTTATGAGGGCTGATCCTGAAAGTATCACCTTGGGATATTCGCTGGGATCACCAAACTCTTTTCACATTAGCCAGTGAACATAAGAACGGTCATACTGGGCCAGACCAACGGTCCATCTAGCCTAGTATCCTGTCTTCCGACAGTGGACAAGGCCAGGTGCTTCAGAGGGAAACCACTCTGTGACCACTACCTAGGATCCCCACAAATTAGGCATGTGTCTGAACAATGACAGTTTATTTGCCAGTCTGTTCCGAATACCAGCTAGGATCTCTACAGCCGTTTCAGCACAAGTTGGTATTAAACCTAGGTGGCCATTCCTCCGAGGATTCTGGGTTTGGATCAGCAGAGGCTGTTGGATCATCAGGACACTGTTCAGATTTCACACCTAAGAGTTTCTCCAGCTCCAACTGGTAAGTGGTTTTTCTATAATCCTAACTATGGGACAAAATTTATAGACCTCAGCCACTCAAATCCTGCATTAACATCAATGGGAATTTTGCCTGGCTGTAAGGACTCCAGGATTTCTCTCTATCAGCTTGTTTCCTTTGTGGGTTCTGTGTGTGTCAAAACTGTCATTTGTTCATATCTTCTGTTTGGACAGCATTGCAGGGAGTATGAAATATTGATCACTAATACTCTAGGCTCTAATTGTCCTACTTTACTTTGTGCTTTTATTTTATTTTCATCAGGGTTTCCAAAGACAGGTATGCATTCTTCAGGTCCGTGAGCATGGGATCAAATCCATGCCAGGGCAAGAGAGAAATGGAGATTCATTCGTAGAAATGTGAGCCGCCACAGAGTTTAGCAAAGACATTTCAGGACAGTTGGCAACTGGTGATCAAATATGGCCCAGCAGTGGAGTTACAGGTCAATATTAAGGCTCAATATGCTGGAAGAGCAATAGAGTATTTTAAACAGCATTTTCACATGCCAGGCCTAGTTCTAGCCTAGAAGCTGATTCTGTTCTCACTGACACCAGTGTTAGTCCTTTGACTTCGAGATACCCCTTCATGATTTACAATGGTGTACAGGAGAGAATCTAGACTACAAGAGTCCAAGATCTTTCTGTTTCCCTTTATTTATATTTTAAACAGCAGGTCATCTTCTTTCTATAAAACTGTCCAGCATTTCTTCTTTTTTAAACTAGGTAATTATTTTGGCTCCCGGCTAAAGCATACATTGCGAGGTAGAAGGCTGACCATGAGACATATCTGTTCCCTCCCACATAAGGATTTCTGTCACCTAAGCAGTTTGTGAAATTGACTGGCATTTTCAGTGTGTTATTGTTCTATTATTTATGCTTAAATGGTAACAGACATAGAAGCATATTGTAATGTATCTTATGACTCAAACAGATGTCTGCTAGGTAGGGAAAGTAATACATTACAGCCCTTAAATAGATGTATATTGTTATAAAGCACAAAAGAAGCTTGCATCCTGCATAAAAGCTGCACAAAAAGTCTTATTTTCACCAGACTGTGAAATGTGAAAGATACGTCTTTCACTATGACCAAAAAACAAAACAAAAAAACCCAACCCTGACATGAAAACACAATAGGAAAAATCTGCTTTTTCCAATCGGTGAACAGCCTATGCCACTAATTGGTAAAGTTATGTACATCTTAGCCGTTGTTGGAAGTCCAAGAAAAATGAAAACAAAAATTCCACTGAGACTCATGCCTAGAGCCCTGTGCTGATAGAAAATTTGTATCCACTTCCAATCTGCGCTCCGCAAACATGGTCCGTGGATATCCACATCTGATTCCGCAGATATAAAGCAGATATCACAGGTTTTCAGGGCTCTACTCATACCTATTCCCTACCCCCAAGTCTCAGTCCCTACCTCTCCCTTTTGGAGACCACCAACTTTCTGAATTGATTTGACCCAATGTGTCTTTTTTACACAAGGGCCTGCCAGAGACATAACAGAACTTGTTAAGTGAATAGGGAAGAGCCCCAATTCTAACCTTACCGGAGTAAAGCCATTTAAATGAATGCAATTACTTCTGACTGGCCCTGTGTGTAAAGGGTACAGAAAGCCCCTGCCTTAAGTGGAAGGCTAGTTTGACATAAGCCAATTTATTCTAGGTTGGGTATAATTAGGAATGCTGTTATTGTCTTTTATCTGAATCAGATCTATAGTGTCCATATAAAAGGTCAGAGTAGGACATTACTCCAAAATATTACCATTGCAAGTAAAAATTTCAAATTCTCCCATATAAAATGGGAAGTCTTGTCTTGCTATAATTTTTAGAGTTTAATTTAATTTTTCATTCTATTAACATTCCACATTATAAGATACAATGGGCCCCTGGGCATTCTTCATAATAAACTTTGTACAGTGGTTTGCAAATGATCTTACTAGTTAATGGAACTATAAAAATCACTTGCATGGAAAGGTCAAGAAAAATAAAGATGAGTGCGTATGTTCTGACACTGTCCTGTTGAGCACGCAGCTAGAACACCCGGGAATGAAGAAAACCTGCATTAATGCAAGTAATCTAATCCCTCCCAGCACAAAGGCCGACACTTCAGCCCTTGGAATTCCAGTGATTTTATGTCTGCATTTTCCCCCTGATCACCTTCTCTTGAACAATCCAGTACCTCATTGATCAGTTTATTATTAGCATTCTTGGCATGACTATGAGATCAGTTTGTAGTTTGATTCAGCCTGGTAATAAAATGACCTACATCAAAGTCCTGCCAAAATGCCAACTTTGTAGCAATGCGTTTAGCATGAGTTATTTCACCGTATTCAAGGTCACACAGCAACTGCTCCTTATCATGGAATAAAGTCAACAAAGGGAGTTCTGAAACAATTCACTTGATGCTTATCACTTATTCACTTTATAATTACAAACACTGATTCACTCAATGTATAAGGTCATCCCTCAGTGAAATAGACCTACAAATTAAATTCTTCCCAGACTTTCCATTATTATTCAGCTTTCTCTAACTTTAGTGTTTATTTTTAATTGCTCTAGTAATGTTGAGCTCCAGATACTAAATAATTGATTAGAAAAATTTAGTGTTTTGTCTGATAATCTGAAAGATCGTCCTGGTTTCCTGGCTGTGGAGCTTTAGAATAACCACAATGTACTGATCTTGCATGGCACCATGCTTTGAGAGGTCGCCTCTGCTACTTAAAGTATGTCCTCACTACAGAGTTAATCTGGGTGATCGGCAATTGGGTCTGAGCACCTGGGTTTTTCTGGCCGGGGAGCCAGCAGCCACACTGCAAAGTCTTACCTGGATTACTGCCTACTCTTCTGTACCCTGCTCTCCCTGTGTCACTAGCTCTTCCAGGAGCACATCCCCTGGTTCTTTGTGCTGCAGGAAGCTGAGTCACTGACCAGAATTTCATCCTCTGCAAGGAATCCTCACGGAGCTTCACTCACCTCATGGGTTTAACTTGGGGTGGGGTGGGGGGCTACCTCAGACCACTGTGTTAAGAAGGCAAACTCGTACTACTTTCTTTGTAGAACACATCCTACGAATATTAGGCCCACACAGACTCTGCCACTTTTAGGGCCCAATCTTTTCCCTCGGTCCTCAAGGCAAGTAGGGTTAGGCCTGCAAAGACTCTTTCAACATGGTTTAAATATTAATAATTGTGCATCAGTTAAAGTCAGCAATGGGTTTTAATAAAATCCCTGCTGCTGCTCCAGCTAAAAACGATCATTTCCCCCTGCTACGTTCAGGTGAAAGCGGCATGGTTTCAATCAATTCTGCTAATCGATGTTATAGTACAATAATATTCTTGGGGATTATTCTCCGCATTTAACCGTTTCTGATAAATGATTTTCCACCCCCGGCTGCGAGGTTTAAAACAACCATTAGTGCACTTGGCAAGGAGTAACACACTTGTTCGACTTGTTAATGAGGTTAAAACAGGGGCAGACTCAGCAGAGCACAGCACCTGACCTAGGAAAACTTATTTTTTCTCTCTTTTAAATTCACCACCAAGACACTCTTCCAGTCGCTGATTTTCTTTGGAAACTGATCCTTAGTATCCACAATGTGCATGTGATTTTACCTAGGAACGGTATTGTATGTTGTAGCTGTTGTGAGGTAACCCATTGTATTTTCTGAGCAATATAGAAATATTTAACACGTCTCACTCGTGCTGTGTGCTGCAAATTATTGATTTTGAATAATTTGATCCTGCTGGCCTCACTCCAGCAAAACTCTGACGTCAATAGGAGTATTGCCTGAATGAGGCCCGGAGGGGAAAGCAGCTCTTCCTGTTTTGCTAAAAGCAGGAGAGCTGCCCACGCTCCTAGGATTGGGAGAATGCAGCTCTCCCTCCTCCCCAGCTGAAGTAAGATCTCACCAGGCTGCGGAATCGGAATTAGGAAGAGCGGGAGGAGCTGCTACCTAGCTAAGGAGTTTCGGGGGCATCTTGCCAGGACGTGGAGAAGCAGCAGCGCCTGATGGAGGAAGGAGAGGTGTCCCCATCAAGCAGCATGATCTGTCTCCCTGGTTTAATCTGCACAGGTTGAATTTGATTCAACCCCACAGGCCCAGGGAAGGTGAAACGACCCTCACACCCTGAACAAGCAGGGACTGTTATGCCCGCAAGAACTCACTCTTGGGGGAGAGCAGGGAGTCTCTAAACTGGCACCCTCCTTCAAGGGCTTAGTTGGGGAGGGCAGTTTTAAGAGGTGGCCCAGAGGACGCTTTGAGTGGGAGAGGAGTCCTAGCTGCCACGTACACAGCTAGAAGTGGTAACATACCCAACAGGCACAGGACCACTCCTGTGGCAAAAAATGGGATGTCAGAGAAAAATGAGCCCTTCCATCACATACAGAGGTAAGAGCATGCGGAGGCCTTCAGAGGAAGCAGGAGCTGATTTCTAGAGGGTCAGGTAAGTACTTCTATCGTCTCCGGGCAGGGCCACACAGAACCCTTCAGCTGAAGGGGGATTCCATTCCATGACAGCCGAACCTCGCTCTAGCCATTTCAGCTCTATTATTTTCCAACACCTTGCTCTGATTTATGCTTAGCCCTTGTTTATTCTGATGACGGCATTACTGAAACAATGCTGAGACGTTCTACATTCCAACACTGGCCTTCCGCCTGTCTGATTTCTACTGTGATAAAGGAAGCATGGGAGACCATGTCAAAGTAAATGGGCTACTATCAAAAACAATTATAACATCAATTACAAGGGCCAGATTCTGCCCTTAGATGTGTGACTGGAGCCATGGTGACGGGGACGTAGGGCAGAACTTAGCCCTAAACATTTTAATGCAGTCTTAAAGCTATGCAACCTTGGGGATCTAGAAATCACTTCAGAACTGCACTGCTTGCACATTTTTGATAGAAGTTATATACCCAGGATAGTAAGTGAATTCCCCTGGGGTACAAATTCAATCCACCATAATCTAGCTCCTCTGAAACATATTTTTTGCATCCCAAAACATTGCCACATGTCCATAATTCCCTAATTGCTGGCTTGCCACAAATTATGGCCCTCTTCCCATGACAATCATATTTTCTATCCGTGACACTGCTTCACTGCCGATTGATTTTCATAGACAGAATGTGTGTACTGTGTATCTGAGCGAGAATGGGTGCACAGAAATGTTATTACTACAATAGAAAGATGAAAAGTAGACAAACTGAGAACTCCTGGACACGCTATGGTTCCCGCTTTCTTTGCACTGCAGCGCAAGACCTAATAAAATCGAATTACACAGATTTCCCTAGATGACTTTTAGTCCTGTAGTGCACTAAGGAAAGTATTGATTTTTCAAATGAGATCCTTGTTCGGTCATATTCCAACTTCCATCAAACAAATCTAACATCCTTCCTCTCCCCCCTCCACCAAAAATAGGGTGAATGTGGCTAAAGTTAGAGCTGCAACTGAAACCGGAGTTTTATATGACGCGTGTCCTACAGGGCCAAAGTCAGATTTCATGTCAGATGAGTCCACACACTGCCAATGGAGGTCAGGGATAGAGGGGCAATCTGTTTGACGACCACGCTAGAGTGTTTTGGGAGAGCCAACCATCCTTACTGGGGATGCAATATTTAGATGAATACAATAGTCTCACCTCTAAAAGAAACTGGCAAAATATTAGCTACATCTCAAAGTAATTTATGGAATTGAGCTGAAAGAGAGACCCAGGACATCATAAGTTACCGTACAACTACTGGGCCTGATTCTGATCTCAGGCCACAAACATAATACTTGATGACCCTCGGTTATTCAATGAGGGCAAGCCCACTGTCTTGCCTTCGTAATTAATTGTTAAGGGAAATCCTTTACTATCGCGATAGTAAGATTTGTGGTCTGATTCATGACCCCCAATCCACGCACTCACTCCAAACCAGAAAAAAAGCCCTTGGAGACAGAGACGACTTTTCCTTTTACATATATTGTCAGAAGTTACTGAGATTGTGGTTAACCTGCATAGGGCCCCTTAAAAGGGAGGTCAATCTCACGTAGCATTTACATAAAGGTAACTGTTATACTTTGTTTTAATCAGGAGTGTGGAAGTGGCTAGATTTAGATTGCAGAGGACCCCAAAAATCTGAAACCTGTGAATCTGGAGAGACAGTTTCTGATCCTATTTGCACCAGTGTTTTACCAATAACTCTTCTAACTTCAGTGCAGTTCGTCCATTGGTTACCATACTGAAACTGAGCATAGACTATGGGCTATTTATGTACAGTATTTGTATAAAGATGTTGCAGAAGATAAATGGGTCAGCTTTAAAAAAACTTGAGTCTTTTTTCAAGACTGCATCCATGATGTGCATCTCCCTAGGTATCGGAGTAGTTTCTGATTCCTTACCGAGGCAGTAAAGACCTCAGGATTTGGCCCAATCGATGAACTTGGATTGTGGGCAGGAAACCATCTGTTTGTCCTGTGTTTGTCCACTGCCCTAGCACAATGGGGTTCTGATCTATGACTAGGGCTGCTAGGTGCTACAGTAATACAAATAAATCATCATGATAGTCATCAGGGATTTTAAATGGGATTTGTATTTTTAAAGCACAGTAAACTTTGGACATAAATAGGTTGACGGTGTCTCTCTACCCTCCATATCCAAGACAGTGAGGCTTGGAAAGTGAAAATATCAACAGTTGAAATACTGAACTGGAGATAAATTGAATCCTCCAACCTCAATTATTTTATTCTTTTCAATGAAATCTCTCATGCTCTAAGTTTCAAGCAGAATTTCCCTGGAGGGCTTTAAGAAATATTTATTAAGGGGAATGCATGTACCACAATCTAGTCAATCTATATGGGGGCCTTATCTGTTAGCACCCCTTTTGTGGCAAGATGTGGGGGTACACCAACCTGGTGCCACCCCCCTTTAAACCACCACAACCAGTTCTGCATTTGCCAAGACCTTGTTGTGACCAGAGGCCTCCTGGACAGGGCCTCAAAAGTCTCCTTTCCCTTTAGGCTGGTGCAGAGTCAGACGCCGTGGCTCTAGTGAAGGCTAATCAGCCCGAGGTCTCCTGCCTTTAAGACCCTTTCCTCCAAAAGCCCCTGGCTGGACTTGGTAGGGGATGGGTTTCCAGCCGAGGACCCTTGTTTGGTACAGCCAGAGCCAACCCTTGCTGCTCCCTAAGCTACTGTCTGCTTCTCCTCCTCTGTAGGCTCCCCGAGCCTTTGGTCCTGCCTCTGGAGCGTTGGATTTTCTGGAAGCTTCTCGCCAGTCTGCAGCAGAAATCCCTTTTCAGTGTCTCTGGCCCCCACCCTGCCTTTTTCTCCTCAGAGCTGCTGTGGGGATGCCAACCAGCTCTGACTGAGTAGACAGTTGCTTCATTAACCCTTTGGCTGCCAAACCACCATGGGGTGTATAAACCCCAAAACCCATCCACATTTCAAGTGAAATGCTACAGGCTTACAGAAAAAAAAAGTCTGTACGAGGAAAAGCATTGGGAGTGTCTCGGTACCCAATCCAGAGAGGAGTTTATACCAGGCCTGGCCCTGCAGCAAATATAGATTTCTCCAGGCTGATCTAGCTGTGGGTGGATTTTGATTACAGATACAGACATGGGGCAGAGGGGAACCTGACATCTGTTTTGATGTCCTATGGGTTCTTTTACAAAGCACGCTGTTCAGAATTGTTAACAGATGCTTTTCAATAGAGCCCTGTGCGGATACAAAATTTGTATCCGCATCCGATCTACAATCCGCCAAAATGATTCGCAGATATAAAGAAGCTATCCACGGATTTGCAGGGCTTTAGATATAAAATTTGGGTCCGTCTCCATCCACAATCCACAAAAATGGGCTGCGGGCATCTGTGGATTTTCAGAGCTCTACTTTCCAAACAATTCGCCAATTTCACCCTGTTCCCAGAGTGAAAACAAGTAGGGAACCAGTTTCATGAATGGCTCTCCTGCAAACCTGCAATTGACATGTGCATACAAGTTACCAGCCCTGAAGTCACTTCTTCTGGCCATTTCAACCTATCACACATTTTTCAGTTTACTTTTAGTTACTAAGGTTTCTTGCTCCTTTGCTCCGTTACCTTCCCCAGGGCCAAAGCAATGAATGCTGAACGCACAGAATTTACAGCATTATCTGAATAAATTGAAAGCTAGCAAGGCCACCAAGAGCACCACAGCAAACAGCAGTTGACTGGGTAGTTTTACTCCCACCACCAGCACAGATTATTGTTGTTTTGGGGGTTTGACTTTCACAGCTGCTGAGGGTCCACAATTCCCAAAGAGGTCGACAGGAGCTGCTGCAGGTACTCAGCATCTTTGAAAAAATCAGGTTCATATTGCAAAAGTAGGTTTGCTTCTTTACAGTCCTATACAAAGACAAGAGGTTTGCACCTGCTCCCAGTGAAGTCTATGAGCCAGATTCTAACTCTGTCACTTATGCCGAGAGCTCACTTATCACGGGGGAAGGGAAGCAGAATCCGACCCAATGGCAGAACTTTTACCGGCTTCAGCAGTCTGTGAGAGCGGATCCAAACTCCCTGCATTCAACATTTCATTTATCTAGGCTTGTCTTTAATTCTTGTCTCTGAGATTTTAAGTGAATTTAGTGCTCATTGATTTCAAAGGGAGTTTAGTGCCAAGGCACTTTTGGAAATCCCACTAAGCATGATCTGTATGCATCGTTAGGCACCTAAATACTTTTTCAAATCTGAACCTCCATCACTTTTGAAAGTGGGACTTCATCTCCTAAATCACCGGCTTCTTAAAAACAAACAAACAAACAAACAAACAAACAAACAAACAAACAAACAAACACACAATTCACCCTGCATGGTTACTTGCTAAGTTCCACACACATTTGGAAGGCCTGTTTAATAATTAAAATACAATCTATTTGCATTAAGCTGTATAGGAGCCAGGTTGTTTTCATAAGACATGCAGTATATTGCACAGCATAATTAATGTCACTGTATGGAACCATTTTGACTTAATACTTGAAGTGACAGAGTCATCTGGCAATGATGCTTTCCAGCAAGTTTAGTATCAGTAGGATCTGTGGTAAGGAATTCAGAGGAACTGATAAGACAAAATAATCATTCCTAGCACACAAGTTCCTAAAGGTAATGTAAAAGGGAAATACTGTATATGATTTCTGCATTCACCATTTAAGGTGGAAGTGGCGAGTGGCATAGAAAGGTTATTGAATTATCTTGGGAAATAATTTGAAAGATTGTTTCACACCAGCTTCCTGAACGGTTCTCTGTTGTTATTAGAACAACAGAGCTACAAAGACTAAAAAGTAAACAAGAGAAAGTTCACTTAGGGTCCCACTGATGACCCTGTTCTATCAGACACGGCACTGTTGTATGTCACTTTTATTCTGTTCTATATGCTCGTCAAACGTCCTTGCAGTGCTATTGATTCATTTTCAGTTAGAGTTTAAAAGGTGTAAGGCAGTCAAAAATGGGAAGAAAAAAATTGACCCAGGTTACCAGTAGCTCTTCTTCTGAATCAACGAGGGAATCTGTTTGAGATTTGTCCCCCTAATTCTGATAGCTTCCCTGATGTTTAGAGCTATTGTATGACAAAGAAGAAGGGACCAGTCGGGGGAGGGTCACAGCGGGAGGAGACTACAATAGGAGAAAGTGAAAAAGATGCTAGCTCAGATGTGGTATGTGCACTAGGAGTGCTTTTTAAAGGTTATCTTGATTTAGTTTCTATTTCTCTCTCCTCCCTGCCCCTCTCCCCTCCTCCCTCTCTCCTCCCCAGCTCTAAAAGTACATCAGAGCAGAGGACAATAATTCCATTAGCGAGAGATGGAAAGGAGTGGCTGAAAGAAAACAACTTTAATTTTAAACATGTATTTCATTTCACACGTCCTTTTGCTTTTCAACCTTATTGATTTCAAGATGTCTCCACACTCCCGGACTATCAATCACATTCACAATTCCTTTCTGGGGTGAAAATGTTCGCCGTGTTCTGGAGTTTCACCATGCCCACTGAGGGTCAGTGCCTCGCACACAAGTGTGCAAGGAGGCAGTGGTGCAAAGGAGCTCGTCCACACAGGGGACAGCCAGAATCCTGCTGCTTGCACTCACTCACCTCATGCAACTACTCGTGTGAGTAGGGGCTGATCAGCATGAGTACGGGCCGAGCAGCCTAGGCCTTGGACTGCGACATGTGGGCCACGTGGTTAGAACTACAGCAGCACTACCCATGCCAAAAGGGCCACAGCCTTGTTCAGCAGCTGATGGCTCTACACGGACATGGAAGGAAGGAAGGAAGGGAGGAAGGGAGGGAGGGAGGGAGGAAGCAAAGGAGGGAGGGAGGACATGCTCCACGCCCCAGCAGAGTGCCAGCCCCAAACGCCACAGCAGCGATGGCTGCCAGAGCCAACAATATAGCTTAAAACTTCTTCGCATTAAGTTGTAATTCGAAAATTCATATACACCCATTATTCATGCATGGGTAGGAAAAGATGGGAACTGACACAGACTAGACTAAGTCAGTTACCTACTGAGGACTGACAAGCCTATACAAGCCTGAATTGATTGCATAGGTGGCAATTATCACTTAACGATGATTTCTCAATAATCACATGGCACGCATTATAAAGCAATTGTCTTATTCAGGATAGATCGGGATGGGCAAACCTTTTGGCCCAAGGGGCACATGGGGTTGCAAAACTGTATGGAGGGTTGGGTAGGGAAGACTGTCTCCCCAAACAGCCTGGCCTCCACCCCTATCCACCTCCTCCCACTTCTTGACACGACTGCTCCCCTCAGAACCATCAACCCATCCATCCCCCCTTCTCATTGTCGGCGGACTGCCTTCTCCCGGGACCCCATGTCCCTAACAGTCCTGCCCCCAGGACCCCATTCCCTACCCAACACCCAATGCTCCCTATCCCCTGACTGCTCCGACCCCTATCCATACCCCTGCCCCTAACAACCCCCCAGGACTCCACCCCCATCAAACTTCCCCACTCCCTATCCCCTGACCACCCCGCCCCATCCAACTGCCCCTGGCTCCCTGTCCCCTGATTGCCCCCAAAAACCTTCTGCCCCTTATCCACTAGTCCCACCCCCATACCATGCCGCTCAGAGCAGCAGGAGCTCGCAGCCACGCCACCACGCTGCCCGGTAGGAGTGATGGGCCAGAGCATTCCCGGCATGGCAAGCTGAAGTTGTGGGTGAAAGAGGACGGCAGGGGAGGGGCCAGGGGATAGCTCGAGGGCCAAGCACCTCTGGTCTAGATCCTTCACTGGAGCAAATCAGCCTAACACCACTGAAGAGCAGTGAAGGCAACGTGAGAGGAAAGTGGAAGAAGACTAAAGAATGAGGTGGGGAGCAGAGAGATATTAAAGTAGAATTGTAGCAGGGAGAAGGTTATATAAAACCTCAAAGGCAATACACAGACTCCACTGACTTGAATGGAACGATGCTGATTTCCACCAACTATGCTCTCTTTGGGAACTCTCCATTTAAAGGGCTAGCTAGAATGAAGCAACTAAACCGAACAAATAGATCCTTGGCTATTTGACTTTGAAAGTGCATTCACCTTTGACTGCATCTGTGACTCTTTCAGGTTTGCTTCCCACAAACCCTCCTGCGCTGGAATGCTGCTAACACAAATACATGTGTGAGCATTGTTGAACCTTGATCCCGCCTGTTGTGTCCTTCTCGATTGGTATATTTCCTGCCTACAGCCTGGTGCATGCAGAAAATTGTTTCTCTTGTCATTCTACAGAAATAGCAAGTAATTCTACTTCCTTTTCCCAGCTAACCAGGTGCCTTAATTTCGTCTTTAAATATTTATCAAACTTTGAGACTTTCTGTAGCCTCACCCCACCCCTTCTGCTGTTACATTCTTCTCCATTCCGCTCTCTTTTCATGTCCATGAAGTGTCCTTCCACCCCACCTTCTCCATATCACCTTCCCTCGGCAGGACCTCATTATCCCCTCCCTTACACTAGTGACCTCCAGGGAATGATTCCTGATTTATAATGTCATATCTTCACCAATGAGGTTTGCACACTCTTCCTTACCTTAATAGTTGCCCTATATCTTGTCTGAATCACAGGGTACGCTGGCCCTTTAAGAGAGCTAGGAGCTCAGTCCCCCAAGGGGAAGGGAATGAGCAAGCACAGGGCTCTGCAGGATGGGAGCATGCGATCAAGAACCAGGCATGCTGGGAGATGGGGAGTTCAGTGAGAGACTGAAAGGGGCAAGAAGGCTGTCTGGGCCACTGTACAGAGATTCTCCTTAGCACCCAGACCCAGGGGCTGGGGGAGGGCCAGCCTGCAAGGAGCAGGAAGGATGGAGAATGGGGAGCTAGACCCTTGGAGGAAGGACTCAGCAGGGCCAGGAACTAAGAACACTGCCCCAAAGGCGTGTGTAGCTAGGGTGACCAGATGTCCCCATTTTAGAGAGACAGTCCTGATTTTGGGGCCTTTTTCTTATATAGGCTCCTATTACCCCCCTACCCTCTGACCCGATTTTTCACATTTGCTGTCTGGTCACCCTATGTGTAGCTAGGAAAGCTGGAGGGAAGGGGGGAGTGTTTGTGTACCCCTTGTTACTCAATACAGGAAAACCTGTGTGATGTTACACACACAAAGGGTGTAAAAGCAGGAATTCCAAACAAACTGGGTTATATCTGAGCTAAGAACATGTTTCCCACCGTCACTTCAATTCCATAGTTACTAAGGCCATAGGAACAACGGGTCTTCCACACCATTTTTGTGTGTGTGCACGCGTGTGTGCACACACACACGCAGAAACACACATCTATAAAATCGAAGAGAGAGAGAGAGAGAGCATACATGTTCCCTGCTATAAAGTGTCAATGTATGGTTATATTATTTACATTTATTTATGATGCATTATTGATGCACAGATTGCTGGATGCCTGAATAATGTATCACTAAGGCTCTTACAAAAAGCACTAACACTGGCGTAACACATTTCTACAAAGATGAAAAAAATATTGTTTGAAACCTATTAAGATGTGGAAAATATACTTTAAGGTACAGGACTGTTGGCCAAGAGATATTTAAAATCACAGGCCAACATTTAAGATTTAATGATTCATGGGCAGTGGAGAAAAAAAATGAACAAATCTTCTGACATGATACAAACAATTGCTACGAATATTCAGGAAGTTAAAACTGATGATTCAGTGTTTTCCTCGACTGTCCAACTTTTGCACTGATGACAGAACCTATTGTTTTTCTTTTCATTGTAAAAATCCTTGACTGGTGTGTTGCATCATATGCATCAAACTGCAAGTATTGGAATTCATCCAGATGGCAGGAAGTTTTGGAATTGTTATGTCTACTGCACAAATGTTTAACAATCAGGCCATATGGCTCCAACAAAACGATCTTTTCATAGATTTTTTTTACATAAACGACACTATGTATGCAGTATTGTAAACCCAGTCTAAGGCTAAGGTCTGAATTGTCATATGAGTAGAATACAAAATTATATACCGCAATTTGTCACTTGTGTTATTTAAAATATTAGACATGGACTAAGCTATTTAAAAATCATGATAAAAACCAGTTTCCAAAGCTCACTTGTACATAATACCACCTTATCTTACTATTGTAATAACTGTCAGGGACCCAGATGTGGGTGGTCAGGCAGGCCTAGTAGCTGGAACTGGAACCAGATCTAGTGATCAGAGCCGGAGCAAGAAACTGAAGCCAAGGGTCACATCCAGTAATCAGAGCCAAAGCCAGAATCAGGAACCGAAGCCAGGACGCCAGTAAGGAAGCAGGGCTGGAACAGACTGGGCAGGAGGAGGGCTGGGAACAAGGCAGGCACAGAACCAATCATAGCTGCAGGCAAAAGCACTGAGAACCAGAGATCAGTTGCGGCCATTGGTTGGAGAGACTTGCTGACCTCCCCAGCCAGCCAGGCAGAGTGGTGAATCAGGCAGGCCCTGCTGTGCTCATAGGGCTGCCCCCAGACCAGGTTGGCGCAGCTACGCATCCTCCGTCCTGATGGGGACGTCATTCTTCATTTGTTCAAAAGGGAATTCCAAGCTCATGACCTGAGCTGGCAATTGGATGAACTCCTTTGCTTATTGACAGGACAGACAGAACCACAATCATCATCATCATGTGCCTAGACTGACCGTGACGGAGCACCACTCTGGCTGACAGAGTGGAGATTCCACCAGTGAAATCCATAGTTTCTCTAGAGGAGCTGCTAGCAAGGGGACCAATCAGTAGGAATTCTGACAGTATTTCTGTAACACAAATAATTGCCCACTGGAAGCAAGCAGAGATCACCTTAGCTTCAGCCCAGAGGGCACCACCAACACGCAACCAATGTCAGATACTACTGACGTGGGTCAGATTTGAACCAACGACCTAGAGAACGCCATTTGCCATGATCAAATCTCTGAGCCATCCAGTCCCATTGCACAGGGATACATACTAGAAAATGAATGAACACCAACGGCTAGCCTTGAAAACTAAAAATATAAAACCATCTGGTAATGAAAATACGCCATGACCCAAAATGTGAAGAAAAAGTGAATTTAGGGTTACCATGCATCCATATTTTCCTGGACATGGCCAGCTTTTTGGTTCTTAAATCGCCGCCCGGGAGGCATTTTTAAATCCCTAAAAAAAGTCTGGGATTTTGCCAGTCAAAGAGGGTGGGGAGGAAGGTGCAGAACTTCGGAGCCCAGGCAGCAGAAATCTGGAGCCTGGGTTGCCTCTACTGTTGGGGGGTGGCGTGTGTGTGTGTGTGTGTGTGTGTGTGTGTGTGTGTGTGTGTGTGTGTGTGAGAGAGAGAGAGAGAGAGAGAGAGAGAGAGAGAGAGAGAGAGAGAGAGAGAGAGAGAATTCCTGAGCCCCAGCTGGAGCAGGGGAGGAAAGATGAAAGCCCCAAGCCTAGGCTGCCCTGTCTAGGGGTAGAAGCCCTGAGCCCAGTCTGCCCTGGCTGCAGCCGGCAGGAGCAGAAGCCCCCAGGCCCGACTGGAGACGCTGGGGGAGGAAGCCCAGAGCCGCAGTAGGAGCTTGGAACAGGAGGGCAGGGGCAGAAGTCCCGATCCCGGGCTGCCTCGGCTGGGGTGGAAGTCCCCAGCCTGGGCTGCCCCAGCCCCTTGCTGGAGCTGAGAGGCCCCGAGCCCAGGCTGCCCCGGCTGCGGCAACTGGGAGCAGAAGCCCCCAGCCTGGCAGGAACCCGACAGGGGAGGAAGCGCCGAGCTTGGTGCTGGGAGCCATGTCAGGAGCTGCATGGGGAGGGGTGCGGGGATAGAAGTGGGAAACGGAAGCCCAGAGCCCTACTGCAGGCCAGAAGTGAGTGTGCGCCACCATTATTTCTGTGCTGCCTCTGGAGGTGGATCTGATCTCCCCACCATGCCTCCTGTCCTTTGACTGCTCTTGGTCCTGTCCTTTGACTTTTTTTCCTGCCAAGAATCAATATACAGTACAAGGGCTGGGATGGAGGGGGAATACGCTGCTTTCTGCCTTCCCCTACACTTTTCTAATGGCTGGACCTCTGCCCCTGATGCTACCGAGGACAAACTTCTCCTGCGGGTGCTTTATATAAATCTGATCTGCAAGAAAAGATGAAAAGGGACAGACTGAAGAAAGCCTTGGTCTCCCAGACAAAGAGCTGTCCATGTAGTGAACTAGGGGCTCTTTCCACCCGATGCACTTTTTAAAGGAAAATCCTCAATTACACTCTGCTTAAAGGGCAAAACAACAAAAGCCCCACGTAACGTTCGTTTTTAAAGCAGCAAGGAAGCGTTCAAAGCTGCTTTATCTACCACAGATGCTAATCTACTTGGTGCAATTTAAAAATCCTTCCTGAAGGGCATTTGAACCCTTGTTGTTTTAAAAAAGATTTTGGGTAGTTTATGCACTTGCCTTGCCAAAAGCTTCCCTTAGCAAACAAAGTACACTAAATCATAGTTGCTCTGATCTACTACCCGGAGGATGTAGTTTGTTTTCAGAGGCAGCTCAGTGGAAAGCTCTGTCATATATAAATATATGCAGAAAGGGGGAAATCATTTTGCACAACTCCCAGACTGGTAGGGACCATTTCTAAGACACCAAAGGGGGCGGGGGGAGGGGGGGAGTGTGCACTTTTCATGTTTGATTGGGTTTTTTTAAATTTATTTTAAATCTTGCCTGGTGAGGCAATAAAAGCCCACGCCACAAAAATAAACTCCTCCCTGAAAGTTAAATTCCCAAAGCTATATGGTAAGATGCTGAAGTAGGTTAATTCACTAACCCTTTCACCTCTGGACGTGAAGTCACATCCATCTTAGGTCACCAACAAAATGAGATTAATGGGCTCAATGTACTTCCTAGTAAACATTCCTCCGTAATGGAAAAGCAGCGCTCTGCTCTGTATAGTTCAATCCCAGTGGCATTCCCTGTTGAAAAATGACCAGTATTTAACTAGCGAGGGGTGGTAGACGTTGTAACCAAACGATCTGCCAGAGTTTCGCAAGAAGGAATGTCACACAGCAGCTGCCGATGTTAGTCCAACTCCTGAGCAACAAGATCGATCCTTTCATTTAGTGTATCCCAAATTCATCACTAACAACAAAATGATCCTCGTCACAGAGGCCAGCTCACACTCCTGCTGAAGGCATTGGGAGCTTTGCTGGGGGCTTCAAGGAGCTAAAGACGACAATATTCATTGATAGGTGCTTCCACAGCAGAGACAGGAAGGACACCGGATTAGCAATTAGTGTTACACTGCACTCTAAACTGTTCTATGCATTTGACAGACATGTAAAAAGATTAGTCCCCATCCTGAAGAGCTCCCAATTCTGATCCTAATTAGGGCTAGATTATTGTGTCTTTAGTCACAACCCCTGAGCAAGGGGTGGTGCATTGTCTAGTTGGAGCGACTCCAACTAGACAATGCAGAATTGGGCAGATTTACAATTAAAAAAAGGAAAAATATTTGACCCCCAGCCTATCTCCCACTTTTCACAATGCATCATCATCACTGACATGAGAAGGGTGAAAAAGGCACCACAGAATGAAAGGCAGAGCCAAGCATCTCTGGATTCCTTGAGGAGTTAAAACGAAGCAAGCTAGATTAGATCAGTGCAAATTCACACTGGAAATACCAAAGAGGGGAAAAAAAAGCTGACATTCCTCTTTAAAGAGACAATAAATGAGAGGGAGAAAGGATCAAAACAATAACAAAAGAGCATTCTCCTGCTTTTAATCCAAGGAAGTGCCAGTAATAGAGAGTTAAACTCAGGCTTCAGCATCCTAAGCATGTCATTGTTAATTACAAAGCTATTTAACTTTTGCAAGAAATAAAGGCTGCTATTAATGAAAGAAGACCCAATTAGCCTTTAATCTACACACTGGTTTTTAATCAAACTTTCTTTTGATCATCACACACACTGTGGGATATAGTCTCCCCTTGCCACATGCCACCGACTCCCACTAATCCTAATGAAATAGATTTTAAAGGACTGGCTGAGTGAAGCAATGTGGAGGAGCATCTCCTCTGTAGTGGCTGGAGCTTCCTCTCCCCAATGGGACCCAGGAGCTGTGTAGTTTGGAGACTGAATCCCGGCCTCCAAACCATTCCCCTCCTCTCATTAAGGCAGCATTGGAAGGGAATTCAATGAGGTAAATTTCTCAGCGACCCCTGACCTCTTCTTGGGGGTTCTGCCATGGGAGGGAGCAGGATTCTTGACACCTCTAGCAGAGATGGTCCAGTGACAGTAGCTGCGTAGTGGTCACCATGTAAAAAAAACCCAAACAAAAATAAGCAACAGAAAGTATCAGGATGGCTAAAGAAAATGAAGACAGGGGGGTGGATGAGAAGGGGAAGAGATGAGAAGGATCTCAACAGAAGACACAGACCTAAGTTGTCTTCAGTGCTGAAAAGGGTATATTTTGCAGTTCAGGGAACCCAATGCACATAAATGAGTAAGAACTATCCCTTGGTAAAACATAGTGAAGACCAGGCACTTCAGTTTTAATGTGAGGTAAACTCACTGAGGCCTGGGCAACACTAGCGAGGGGAGGGGGGTGCTGAACTAAGGTACGCAACTTCAACTACGCTATTCGTGTAACTGAAGTCGAAGTACCTTAGTTCCACTTACCTGGCCGTCCCCACGGCAGTGGGTTGACCGCGGCAACTTCCCCGTCGACTCCGCTTCGTCCTCTTGCAGAGCTGGAGTTCTGGAGTCAACGGGGGTGCTTTCGGGTATTGATTTATTGTGTCTAGGCAAGACACGATAAATCGATCCCGATACATCGAACACTACCCGCCGATCCAGCAAATAGTGTAGCCCTATCCTGAGATTAACCCCTGGAAGGGGTATAGAGCTGTATACCTCCTGGTAAAACTGACGTGCCCGGTCTTCACTGTGTCTTTACCTCGGGATAGCTCAGATGAATTCACGCACAGTAGTTACTCTGAGATATTTTAAAAATACAGCTTTTTAGCAGTGAAATCAAGGCCACAGTCTTCTCCATCTAAGTCACTCTCCTCTAGAACGAGAGGGGAATTCCCTTTGGTGGGTTCTGTGATGACTGCAGTTAAGGATCAGTGAAGAACCTGATCTTTAGAGTGGAAACAGCTCTTGAAAATGAATATGGACAAAAACAGTGTGGGACTTGACACATTAGAAAGAGAAAGAACCAGGTAGAAAAATGTTACACAAGAAAGACACACTGGGCTACCATGCCCTGATCTTTTGGTTGGAGACTCAGTGTATGACTACTTTTTAAAGTAATATGGCAACATCTGGCACCTAAAAATAATGCAAACTATCTGAGATTTAGGCATATGCTTAAAGTTAAGTGTGTGCTGAAGTACTGTCCTGAATTGGAATGATTTCCTGAATCAGGGCCTCAGACTGTAAAGATTTGACTTTCAGAGATGCTGACAACCCACAGTTTGAACTGAAGTCGGCGGAGCGGTGGCTGCTCAGTAGCTCTGAACTCAGCCGTTAATTTTATTGATTACTGGTGTATTAGCATCTTCTTCGTGAAAGTATTTTCAATTGTAATGTATGAATCAAAATGGTATACATACGTATGCAGAAGTCTCCACTTTCATAATATCCAGGGCAGCACTGAGACCTTCGCCGATACATTGTTCTTAGTCCTCTTCGATATGCTGTTTTATAACTTATTCTAAATTGCAAGACAGAAAGCCATTTGACAGTATTGGAAATCAATGCCTACGGTTGGAATTATATTTGTGTTAAATTATAGCAAGGAGAGCATTCAATAATTACTTTAAAATGCATGAAGGCTTTTGATATTAAAAAAACACCATAAAAATCAATATGTATTTTGAAATTTGCAATAGGACATGTATTACAGACACAGTATCAGTCTACTACATAGGCCTTCTTGGTACTGCTACTTGAGAACACTGTCACCGAACTAAAGAGAGGGCAAGCATCTCTTTCAGGAATGACCGTTCTTCTCTGTGTTTTAGCAAGGTCAGCTGTCAGCAATGGGATCAACACAAACTTCTATGGAAACTACATTTCAGTATGCTACAGAAGGATCTATTGCGAGGCAAGCTGTATCTCTCTTGTTACAGGAGACCGGGAAATTAACCCCCAATGTGTATTGTCTCCACTAGATAATTATTCCCAGCCTTCCATCCCTTGCAAGATGGCGCAACAAGAAAGCACCCTAAGGAAGCTTTCCCTATCAGCAGCCTCGAATGCAAAATAAAATAAATAAATAAATAAATAAATAATAATAGCCACTGTACTGAGTGTTCTGCAGGAGTTTTAACTTTGTCCATGCAGCAGAGGGGATAATACTTTGGAAAATGTACTTTGGCTCTGCTTTTGTTGTTCTTTCTATTAGACAAGTCAAGCCCACCTAGTCTGCTATACTCCAACCAAACCAATATTCTTGGCATGAGCAGTTCAGGGTCTCTGCCCAATTCTGGGCACCAGGCCACAGAAACTAAAATGAAGTTCCAAACCTACAAGGTGTTGAGTGCCCTCAGCTGCCACTGAGTCAATGGGAATCGAGACCAATGAGTAGCTGCTGGCAGGAAGAGATCCCAAGAGGATCTGTTATGCTGGGTGTTTATTTGAATGGCTTTGCCTTCGGAGCCACGCTGCCAACAGCTGATTTCATGGCACCCAGGAGAATCTGATGAGATGGCAACACCTTTCACTCCATGCTAGAGATGGAGATGGGCCCCAAACTCCAAATTTATGGGAAGTTCAGCTTCAGATTTAGATGCAAACTTTGTAGCTTGGTCCCATTTCTAGTCATCACCAACCTGACTGACATTCAAACTAACAATGTAAAAGAGAAATAAAGACTCTGTTATACATTCCAAGCCATTTGGTCCCATCTTGCACTTGGCAATTGAACTACTCTAAAGCTGGATCAAAGTTCAGGAGAGAGTCACTGTCGCTCTCCTGCTTTCCTAGATTCCCCTGAACTCTGGATTTCTCAGTGCAAAGGCTTCTGAAATATTATCAGTCATGAGGATTCTGTTGCAGAATGGCCTGTCTTTCCTCCAGTATCAGGAAGGTAACACAAACGTGCGGTTATACGGGGGGAAAAAAGGCAAAATATGATTAAAATATCTTGGCAACAGTACTTACCGATGTCTAGTGCACTTGAACCAGTTCAGTATGTCAGTACATCTCGTATAATAGATCTGATCGAACGGGTGAGCATAAGATTCCTGCACTGTCACAGCGTAGCTAGGAACAGACAATGAAAGAGAGGGAAAGGCAGTTCTTTACAACGTGAAAAAAAACCTCTGCTTCCTTGATATGTGCCCACACCTAATTCCAGCCTGAGAAATAATGAAATTAACCGCTCTGGAAAGTGTGAACCTGATCCAAAGCCCATAGGAATCTTCCTCCTCTTCCCCCACTTTCACTTAGCGGCAGAATCTCCCTTCGAGATTTTGCTCTCAGCTCGGACCATTGCACGTAAGGCACAACTCCATACATGGAGTATTTCTAACTGATTTAAAAATCAATTTCTTTCGGAGTTAGGAATAAATGTTCCCCAAAAATGCATTACATGTTTTTAAAGCTGGGAAGGGCAACTGGTAAACGCTTTACCTTTTTAAAAACAAAACTTATGTAGAGCAAAATGGGTTGGCTTAGAAGATCTAAAAAATGCTCCATGTATTTTAATCATATCAGAGGTCTTCCTATTAGGACCGTTAATTTTTTGCTTGTATACCAAAATGCTAATGTGAGTGCATATTAACTTAATGCCGCTGAGTTTTACCAGCATGGTGGGATTCTTACGTTTCATTTTATGATGAAGGAGCATCATTACTTCAACAAATATTAGGAGCACCAATCAAACCGGGGATAATTTATAAAAGATCTCAAGGGTGTTTATTTTTAAACTGCATAAATTTAATCCTATGTAATTTGTAGCAGAAATAACTTGGGAACTAATTGCAGATCATAAAATTATGAGTTAAGTGCCGTCTGGGCATGGTAAGGTTTTGAGATTTGGACAGAATATCATATTATCTTTTACAACCTGAACAGATTGCAGTGTGCAGAAATTGGGTAAACTTGTTAAAAATTACAAAGAGCAAAGACATTCGTAAGATCTCAGCAGTCATCCCCCATCCCTACATATTACCTATTTTGTGCAACAGGTACCACTTTACTATTATTAATTATATTTAGTTAGATGAGGCAGGTATTTTCACAAGTTTAAGTGACTTAGAAGCACAAATCCCATTGATGTGGGAGTGAGAGGTATGGCAATTTCTTGCAGCATCTTTAAAGAACCTTACTGAATTACCGTAAGTTTAAGTATCTTTGGAGTCCATTGTATTAAATGCAAAAGTTATGTATTCTTGTGAGCTGGGATTGCATACAACTTCTCTAGTGGGGAAGACAGGATTTGAATGTTGGGAGTGATATGAACTTCGAAGAACTGGACTAAACAATGGTCCAGACAAGAACCGACTTTTGGGACAAACAGTGTCCAGTGCTAGCCTGGGGAATCTCTAGGGGGAGGTGAATGCAAATTCCCCACCTCTAGTGATGCAAAACTCCAGCCTTTTGAAGCTACACCCTAAGGAGAGGACCACAGTCTGCAGATTACCTGTAATCTGAAGATTAAAGACCAAACTATGTAAAGGAAAAACTAACCTATTCATGGGTGTGCCCGGTCTGAGCTAAGTCTATTACAAACTTATAACCACAGAAAGAATCCTTGATAGGGTATGAAGGACTGACTCCTACCAGAGCCCTTGTTGGAGTTGGGGTGATCTGTGGTAAGCTTATCAGCATGCATGTCGGTTCTTTTATTGTTTTCAGTATGTTTTCTCCTTAAGAATAAATGTACTTTATTATAAAGAGCTGTGTGGTAACTTGTAACTGCTGGCAATTCCAGTTGTTCATAAGCCTTTGCTTTCTCTGCAAAATGTAGACTTTTTAGGCAGTCTGACTTTCTGGAGACAACTCATTGTAACCAGGGAACTTCGCAGCCTGAAAAAAACCCAGTCAGCAGAGAAAAAAGGACGTGGGTCTCTGCCCAAGATAGGTGATAACTGAGGAATTGGGAGCCTAAAGTTGGGTGCCCTTAAGGGAACAGGGAGGAGAGATACTGGGGCAGTTAGCTGAATTGTGACAGTGCTCCTAAATCACTCAAATGCTTTAGAAAATTCCACCCATACTCTCCAGACAGGCAAACACAAAGCTGAGAATCTTGCACTCTAAGGCCCTGATTCTGCATTGATCTTCCCTGCATCCTGCAGAAATCTACTGTCTTTGCTCACCGAAGGACCCAGACCTATGAGCTAAATCCTGAAAGCCCTTAATTAAATTAGTGGTCTTCTCATGTAGTCACTGGGACTGCTGGTGTGATTAAAGGCTTCAGAACTGCATGCTTAATAACAAGACAATGTCAAAATATTTGCCTGAAGAGTTGACTCCCATTGAAGTCAGTAGATTGGGCTGTTAATCCATTGATCTACCTGTTATATTTCCCTTCTACCTGGGCATCCCGGGCTTCCACAAGACAAACACTTTTGTTCTCTGTATAACAACTTGGTGGAGGTTTTTGTTGGTGGTGGGATTTTTATTTACACTGCTCATTATTAATGTAAACCAATAACATTCACAAATCTTTATTATTATTTTATGATCTTATTTGTTACCCAGCCTTACCCCAACTTAATCTTTTTCGGTTGATTTATTAATGTCTAAGTAACAAAGTCGTCTTGGTCAGTACAACCAATCAATTTTGCTATTTAATTTTTGTTTCTCCTTCACTGGGTCTCTAGGTTGCTGACTTTCTTCACACAAAATCAATATTTTATTCCTGTGCTCTGAATGCCTCTCCCCTGACCATGACTGCAAAATACCACCTTTGCACACAAACATGCTTCTCTTTGCTGCATTTGTCCTGTAAGCCCCTTCACACTCTAACAAAGACCTCCAAAAATCCAATCATAATGAACTTCATAAATGCCACTGTGCTAATTGTGCATATTTACTCTTGTTATCGGAGCCATGCTTACGGAGAAATGTTAGGGCCCCATTCACTCCTACGTCGGAATAACACACGTAATCGGGATGGACGCTCCATGAGTTAAATGTAAAAGCGCAGCAACTTTACTATCTGTGGTCTCTTCAAAAGGACCCCTGCATCCATATGGAGCCCCACTGAAGGCAAAAGGGCTCCATGCGGACACAAAAGCCCACCTGCACAAACCCAGTTATGGGATGAAAGCCTAGCACTATACCAAAGATGTGCTGTGAGCAAAATTATCCTAATTCACAACCGGGGTCTCTCCTACCTAGAGCTCTCTAAGTTTAGAGGCCTGTGTGGCATATTCCGCCTTTGTCTAGCATGCAGAATGTTCACTGATGTCGATGGGAATTCCGCAGGGGAAACCAAGGAGTTCAGAATTCACAATACAAACCTGCATGTTGCACCTACAAAGGATCAATCCTTAGTCCCAAACACTGGCAAGCACTGCGCTCAGCCACCTGCCAGGAAATTTGCACCCAGCAATTGAAGAGACTCAAACCCTGAATTCATGGACAGAGCTCCTCTACAGGAGCCATGAAGGAGCATTCTAGAGCAGGACACAAGATACTATGGTTCCTCATGCATAGTCCTGGCGCTGATTATTTTGGCTGCTCTCAATCCAGACACAGGTGCTCACTCACATTGCCTCTGCAGCATAGATCAGTGTCTGTTCGTGCAGGGTGATGACAGAATTTGACTCCAAGTGATAATAATTCTGCCTTTTACAGTGTACAAATTTGAACTGGCTATCAAAGAAGGAGACGCTGCTTATACATTACCTTTCCCAGTGACTACAAACATTGGGATCATCTGGATTTAAGGACAGAGTCGTTTTCAGCAAGAAAGAAAGGGTAAGCACTTTTAGAATCCACCACAACTGTCTGCAGACCACCATCCTTGTTTCTAGATGAAGAGAACAAAACCATGTTCATTAATACATCAGTATGAAATAACATCTGCTCAATATTTCCAACGCGAGGCCTGAACTTCAGCACAAACTCTCTTTGGTCCCCTTCCTCACACACACAATATTTCCAAGCAACAATTATTTATTATCATGGTGTGGCTTAGGAGTAGAAATGTTAATAAATAAAATACTGACACCGTAATAAAGTCAGTAAAGGGCCTATGCCTTATATTTTGCTACACTCTAGACAAGTCAATATTCAGATCTGAGCAATCAGGAATGTATTTGCTGGCAATCTCTGGGAACAAACAGATGAGACTCACCAAATAATTTCTTAAAGAGCTATATTAACATTCTTATAACTCAGAAACGAATTTACTGATTTATTGGAAAATTCTCTGAAAATTCATCCTCTTATCAGAGCCATTGCTGTAAATTTGTGCGGGATACATTTTATTATTCATATATGTTCAAAGAGGATTTAACTTCTGCTTGAAGTAAAAATCTCAACATAACCTTAACAGTGGGGCTGATACCTGCAAAAAAGGCAATCAGCCCACTTCTAAGGATGCAGTGCAAAAACATGTCCTAAAGTTAGCAATCTAAACAGATGTCAGTAGGTTTGAGCTTAAATTTGAGGGTGAAGCTACCCAGGATATCAATACCCATGATTCTCCCTAAGAACCTTTTTTATACCAAAGATCATTAAGGCTGCTTTCACAAATAAAGTAAATACTTGAGCCATTAAAAATAATCTATACTCTCATCAACCCATGGGTCAAACCCACTCTCATTAATTTTAATGGAATTTACATGTGTCAGAGTAGACTAGATCTCAAAGACATATGCTTATTACATGACTGAGGGAAAAATCAATTCACTTTTCAGCTTTTATTAAGAGGCGTCCATTTGGAGTGACAGAGGTCAGTTGATTGCACCATGTCCAGCTAATGATGAAATAAATAATAGCCATGTTGAACTTCTGCAGTAGAAATGCCTGAACTCATCTGGTTTGGATTCTTCGTCATCTAATCGATGTTATAAGGATATATGTATCTGAAGAAGTGTTAGTCTATATACACAAAGATTTATACATAGATCTATCAATATAAATTGAATACACTGTATTTGTCAGTGTTGTGGTCACTGAGGTTAACTGAAAATCACCTAGGGCCAAATTCCTCTTACCTTATTCATGAGAGCAGCTTTCAAAGAGACTACTAAAAATGAGCAAGTGAAGTAGGATATGACTCCAAAAGCTCCACTGTAATCTTTTCACACTCCTTCTACCAACTATCTCAACCCATACAAGCCTGGGAAAAGGCTTTGCAAACCTCTTCTTTACATCTAGGCTACAGACTTCGATCTGGAGACCAGAGTGGTGCTACTAATCAAGACTTCTCAAACAACTGTCAAGAACTCCAGCTGGATGGAAAACTTGGGGCTAATGTGTCAACACTGCATCCAACGATGCAGCCTCTTAAGGAAATAAAGTATTAAAACTCAGTGAACAAAATTACAATTTCCATTTCAGGCATTTAACATAAATATGTCCTCCTCTAACAGCACCGTAACCAACGTGGTTCCTAACTTAACCTCAGACCCTGCCAGCAGGCTTCCCCTAGCAACAGAACAGATCTACAAAACACATGGCTCTCATTACATTACCTCACGGCAGGGACTGGCATAAAGACCCCACTAAGGGGTTGATGCTGCCCAGCACAGATCTCGTGTTGAGCACAGAAGCACAAAGTAAAATGAACAAGAGAAGGATAAGCAGGGAAAGCTGATCCTCTATTGGGGCCTGATCCAAAGCCCAGAGAACAAGATGGAAGGAATCCCATTGATTGCAATGGGCATGGGCTCGGGCCCTTGCTGGGAGACTCCAAAGCTATTCCTGTCTAGTAGCTCTAGTAAAGGGAGGAGCACGTAGCAAAGCTGGAGAATACACTGAAGTCTGCGTCTATTCAGGCTTGCCGATGTCCCATCACTAGCCTGCTCCAAAGCTCATTGAAACACAGGAAAAGACTCTCCTGTCCGGCACTCAGGAGATCAAGGGAGCTGGTGATGAGAAGGTCTCCGTCTCATTCCCTCAGTACAGAGGGTTTAATCACCCTGCCTGGGCATGGAGGAAAACAAGGTTGAAGGCCCAGGTACTCACCTGCAAGGGCTTGTGCAATGAAGGTTTAACCATGCGGGTGTTTAAAAGGTTGCTGAGAGCTGCTTAATATTTCTTCCTAGAGAGCAGCATTTCCTCTTGAAACGTAATGTGCCTCAGTTATTCACAATGTAATATAAAGGCAGTTCTTTAACAAGAAGACCTACAAAGATGCACCTAGTATATTGCACTGAGGAGCTCCCATTTGAATAATTCTGAAGAACAGAGGACAGGCTCTAGTGATCACTATTTTTATCACTTGCAATTTACCCCATGTAGATTTGCTTTCGCTTTGATACAAAATAATGTTGTATAAAGAGTTCTAAAGGAAAGACTACTTCTAAACAAAAAAAAAACGTCAAAAGAAGTACAGAACAAACCCATTGAAGTAAAGGCAATCCTACGGGGGATTTTTTTTAAATTATTTTTTATTTGTAATCAACACACAATTTTTGCCCCATTTGTTAGATTCTCAGGGACACTACTGTACGTGCTTCTCATTAAATTAATGAAGGACAGAAGAATAATCATTTCTCATCTACCCACAGCAGCCCTGCATTAAATCCAGTAACTCTCCTAATGCTCAGTTAGATTCCTAAAGTGATAAAATGCCAATGATTTTTCTAACTCAACATATACCTAAACTGTCACTGCTTGTTATGAAAAATAGCATTCGGAACAAGGAGGGATTTTAGAATGTATTGCAGGAAAGATTCAAAATACTTTTCTGAACTTTTAATACTGTTTTAGTATTTGTTTATAAAAACACTGCTTTCTGCAAGGAATTTCCCAAACCTTTTAAATCAGATTATAGATCAGAAATATGCAACTCTCCAAGTACAACAGATCCCTCATTTATCCAGAGTGGCTCTTGCCCTAATGTTTATGAAATATTTTACTTTCATTACACTTGATAGAAAAGACCTCTCTCTAAGGCCAGATAGTCTATATTACAAGAGTTAGAATAAAAGTGTAAAATTAGGATAACATATATTAAAAACAATCCTTCTAAAAGAACTAAGACAATGACCTATGCTATGCTTTTAAACTATTTTTTAATTGTTCAGTATAATATACGCCACATTCTTGTGCTCTCTAATGCTGTGAGAAGGAGGATGCAGCACCTTTCTAAGGGAAAGGAACACATTGATCACAATTTTATTAAAGACATAACTAATCAATATGTGTGTAGACCAGGGGTGAGCAAACTTTTTGGCCAGAGGGTCACATCAGGGTTCCAAAATTGTACAGACCAGGTAGGGAAGGCTTGCGTCCGATGAAGTGGGTATTAGCCCACGAAAGCTTATGCTTCAATACTTTTGTTAGTCTTTAAGGTGCCACAGGACTCTTTGTCACTTCCACTAACAACAACATTCCAAATACATCAGATGCCAGACAGAGCCCTAAAGCCATAGCTAAGAACCTCAGTCTGGTCCATCTCACAATGCTAGGAGAATGAGAAACAACAAGGAGAGAATGTCAACGGCTCCCATTTTTGCCTTTCCAAATCTCCCACCTCAAGCCTCAGTCTCACAAGCTGGCCAATCAGTGGGTTCTTTGTGGGCTAGTGGTGCAACCAATCAGATAGCCCACCATTGGGGATGGCTGGGACTGGCTGGCCAACATGGAGCCCCCGAGGCTTGCTCTGAGAGTTGAAGGTGCTCAAGGCTGGGTATGGTCTGGCAAAGTTTGTTGTCCAAAATGTTCATGGTGTATTTTTTCCCATGAACATTTTTAACATTGTCTCTGTTAATCACAACGGACTGAGTCACGTGTCTGTTATGCACAGAGCCATTTTCACATACCAGGCTCTTTTTAGAATTAATTTCATGACCTCAGCTATAGTTCTGACACAGGACTATTTATCCTGCCTCCTGAAACCCACTCCGCTGGTTTCATCACAGCAGAATGGTAATGCATTCTCACTGTTAACCCACTAATCTTAGCTACACAAAAACCCACTAAGTGGCAACCCATTGATTTATTTGTCTGAGAGTTCGTTTTGCAAAATGCTTTGTTGGTGAAATGTGGTTGGGTTTGCAGAGACACTGAAAGATGCAGATAATCATTTAAATTGAATGAAGTGTCACACGAACACAGATAAAAACAGATTATTTCCCCCTAACCCTCAATATATGTAACATGAGCTGAGATCACACAGCACTTTAGCAGGATCAGGGCCTACAAGCAATGGACCCCTGCTGAGCAGTGCACAGATGTAGCAGAAATATTCCCTTTTCAAAGATGTTGGACACCCATAGAGCCCATTGATTTTAGTAGCGTTTGGAGTTCCCCAGTTCTTGTGAAAGTCAGGACACGCGTATTTTAAGGGAGAGGATTTTAAAAGCACCCAAAACTCCTTTTCAGTGGGATTTGATGCTCCTAAAACCCCAGGTGCTTTTGAAACTCTCACCCTTAGATGCAGGAAACTAACCTAAGCTATGTTTTTGACGTAGACTTCCACAGATTCCATCCAATGCAGTGAACAAAAAGACATTTCTTCCTCTAAAAACCCTACAGCAAAGCAGAAGCATCTGGGTTACACTGCCTTACCTTAGTGTGTTGAAAATTTCTCCTGGATCCTGTGTCTACAGACTATCAGGGCTTTAAGGAATGCACACTGCATTGACAGAGCTGGGCTCTTCAGATGTTCGTTGGGCACCGCAAGCTGTCAAGAGGTACAAAAGCAGGTCAAGAAAGAGTGGTGAAGGGGAGCAAAAGTGGCTTTAAGGAAGAAATCGGAGAAATGAGCCTACATAAGCATATATCATAACCAGAAAATCAATATGCACTGGGTTAAAAGGTACTGTGGGGTCTACTCAAAAATGTGTGTGAGTTTTGCAAGACACAACAGAACCATTTCAATTAAGGCAGACGATGAATTACACAGACACCATTGAGCTAAGTTATGAAAAGTGACTGCGTGTTTGTTGATCATACCATTTTAATGTCTAAGAAGAATCAAGAGTCCTACAGACAGAACCTAGCCCTTTCTCCCCATCTGAGGTTTGTGTGGTAGTTTAAGCAAGGGACCACTTGAACAGACACTTGGCTCCATACTAGACCTTGTTAAAAACAGGCTGTTACAAAAGCTAAGCTTGGGCCATGGGTTTCAAAACTGACTAACAAGTTTATGGTTACCCACTTGAGACACCATAAGGGGGGACCGGGGAGGGTGAAACCATGTAAAGGGCCAGGTCCTGATTCTCTTGCTCAATTTGAGGAGAATCTACTTCACCAGGACTCCTCTTGGAGCTCAGTGCTGCTCAGCACAATCACAAGGGTGAGAATCTGCTCTTCGAAAATTGAAGACTGTAGAAAACCCTAAATGCCTTCAATAAATCTGGCCCTCAAAGCCTAGTTTAGGACTCAGTAATCCTCTCATTGAGAAAGCTTCCAATGAAATCATTGGGAGCTTGGCTGGATAGAGGACTGTAGGATAAAGCCAATGCCATTGAATGAATAATAACTGAAGGAGCTTCATCAATCTATTGCAGATTATTTTTGGAAATGCATAGAGTTTCTCCAAAGCCCTCAAGAGAGAGCGAGGCCGGAGTGCCACATGAAGACCATTATTCATCTGCTTTTTCAATGGTCTAGAAGAAAGGAAAGCAAAAGAAATATATGTGACTGGCTTTGTTAAGGGCTATGAAAGCAAGGAAGGTTAGGATAGTGGTTAGGGCATTAGTCTAGTACTAAGATCTGTGTTCAAATCTCTCCTCTACCCCAGACTTCCACTGTGCCCTTGGTCAAGTCATCTAATGCCTCTGTGCCTTGGGTCCCCATCCATACCATGGGTCTAATAGCACCACCCTATGTCTCAGGGTTGTTTGGAGAATAAATACATTAAGGATTGTGGGGCACTAGGGTAACAAGGTAAACATAGATCAATGTGTTAGGAAATTCTCATCATGTGGGGTCACTACTTGTGATTTTACATCTTTAACTATCTAATTTTAAAAATACAAAAAAATATTTTCCTTAAATAACTGAGTAATTACAATCAATGGACAGCCCAGCATAGCTCTAATGAAAACACTACATCAACAGCACATAAAAATGTCAGTGAACCACAGCCGAAGTGCAGACAATTGCTGGTTCCCTTTCAGAGAGATTCGTTTTTCAAAAATTGGCCTGTCATTTTATTTAGAATAAAATAAAAATGTTTTCTTGTAATTTCGCACTTGAAATCAACAACTGGCACAAAATGAGCAGTCAGACCTTTGAATGTTTGGACTTTTAAGTCATTACTCTAAAGTCAAGTCCACTGGGGCTTAAATGTTCATTCTTGACACAGAGCCCTGATGGTGGATTAGACAGGGGGAAAAGTAACACACACACACGGCAAACACTTCAACAGCAATTTCACCCAAAGGGACATTGGCAGACATCCAGAGGTGTGCCTGGGGCATCAAGCCATGGAGGGCGACCTGTTATTCGACGTCAGGGCGGCAGTCAGGCTGTCTTTGGCGGGAGGTCTGCGGCTGCTGCAGATTCGGCAGCATTTCGGTGGCGGGGACAACGAGGCTGCGGGACCCATGGACCTCCCTCAGAAACACCGCAGAATCTGCGGCTGCTGCAGATTCGGCAGCATTTCGGTGGCGGGGACAACGAGGCTGCGGGACCCATGGACCTCCCTCAGAAACACCGCAGAATCTGCGGCAGCTGCAGACCCCCGCAGGCGTGCCGTGGAACTTCAATGCTTGGGGCAGCAAACACCTTAGAACCACCCTGCCTGGAGGTATCTCCAAAGGGGAAGAAGTCTTCTTCCATGATCCCAGCACACCCATGTTATGGGGATGGCAATCCACTGGGTGGATTCTCTGATCTCAGCCCTCTGCAGCCCATTCTCACCTGCCTATTGCGCACCGCCATGCGAGGAGCTGTGGGGAGCGTATGGAACTCCAATGCTGTCCCTTCCCCTCCCCACTCTAATCTCCTCGCACGGTGGAGTGATACAGGCACTGCTGTTTGCACCTAGAGAGTCGGGGTGTGGGGCGGGGAGGAGTGACCCATAGAGATAATAGTACCTGGGCACCCCTCACAACTTAATGTACATTCCCTCCTGTGATATATATGCTATAAACCAGGACTCAAATAGAGTGAAAGGCAGGTAAGCTGATCCACTGCAGCACTATGCCCTCCAAAACATGCAGGATTAGTGCTTTTCTTGTAATGAGTCTTTCCAGTGACACAGACAAACCACCGAAGCTTCGTTCTTTTAGTTTATATGCTTTCTCTCACTAGAACTACAGCATTATTTGTCATAGGCTTAGGCAATGGGCTTGATTCAGCCGGACACAAAGACCTTAAGGCCAGAAATGACCATCGTGACTTCAGCATGGCCACTGCTTTGGCAACCCAGTGCAGGTGCAAAGAGCAACAGCTAAGGATGGGGGTTTCAAAAGTACTTAGCAATGGCCTAACTCTGCTCCAGCTGAAGCACTTTTGAAAAGCTCACCCTACAAGTTCACAGTGATGTATAGCCTCAAGTAAGTCTTAGACCAAGTGTAACAATCACAGTCCCCAGCACCCTTCGTACTAAAAAGCCACCCAGTTGCCTAATTCCTGTTACAGGGTGAGATTTAAAAGTTATACTAAAACTTGATCTGCTACTTCAAACACAAACCTTGTATCCCATACATCCTACCACCGCCAGGCTGCAGTATGTCTAGGTAACCACACACTCTGGTCTCTCTATGCACAAATGTCATACTTCTTTGATTATATACTGGTATAGTTAAACTGAGTAACTCATTGTGTGAATGCAGTTATACTGGTATACAGTTGCTTTATTCCGGGATAGCTCTTCTTGTAGGGAAAGAGGACTATGTTACACTGGTATAAGGCACCTTTAAATAAGTATAACTGCATCCACAGTAGGAGATGGTACCAGTGTAATTATTTTGGTTGAAACAAAAAAAATCACAGAAATAATTATACCGGTGCAAAAATACATATATAGACGTGGCGTGAACTACAAACTATAAACCCATGCCCAAATAAATTTGTTAGTCTTTAAGGTGCCACAAGTACCCCTCGTTCATTTGGCAAACCCACGTATGTTTCTGCTGTGAGTAAGATTAGTGACAAGTGACAGGGATACAACTGAATGAAAACCAAACAACTTCATATATGTGTAGCTGAACAAATACAGCAGCATTCTAATGCAACACAAAAGTCAAGTAGAGGCCTGTTAGGAAGTGAAAAGTTTCCTCTGTATTTTCATTTGAATACATTGCTGCTATTTATCACCTCTTTTTTGTCTACATTTATCTTGGAGGAAAATACAATGAACCAAACAACTAAAAAGCCCAAGTACAATGAACAGTTGAGCAAGCGACAAATTAACTAAATGAGATTGATGGCTGCTGATCCACAGCAGTGCAATCGAATCCCAATACTACATCTCATTTTTCACCCAAAGGCCCCTCTCTCTTCTATTCCTGAGCAGTGCTGTGTCTCTGGGAGAAGGCTGGTCTGTAAACCCGGAGACGACAAGAGGTTTTCTGGTCTGGTTTCAAAACGTGCTAATGCCTTAGTCTCCAAAAACAATCCTGAGATTGTAATCCAAATAAAACAAAACTGCTGAAAACTGAACTCAGATTTTCATGAAATGCTGCAGACAGGGCAAAACTGATTGGTTTACGTTTCTTCATACACACTAAGGAAACAATCTCTGCTTCTCCTGCTTCTACACTCTTAGAAATCTCACTGGTCCAACAGAGTAAGACTTTATCTCATCCCTTTCTCCAGATAACTTCGTTTCCCCAGCATTCTATCCTCCTTAGGATTCTCAGTTACATCAGCAGTCAGACGTTCTCTTCCAGCATGCAATTTTCCCCTAAGCCTCTAGAAACCTTAATCCAAAATTTTTCAACTTCATATCCATTAAGGCATTGGCAGGGCAGCCGAGAGAGAAACTTCACCTTTTAAAAAAAAATCAGCATCTGCCAAGTTCTTGCTAAATCTGAGAGGGTTGTTTAATCAATTTCTACATTTCCAGTGGCATGAAAATTAAAGTGTAATGACGGCACTTTAAAAAATTGCCCATTTTACCCAACACACGAGGCTATGCTGCTATCACATTCCTTTGTACTTCCTTATACTCCCTATCGGGGATCCCTGTAGATATTGTAGTAAAGGGATCTGCCCCACAGTGTCAAAATGGGAAGTTTGAAATTAGCTTAAGTTCATATTTAGGCACCTAAATAAATGCTCTGATCTTCAGGGGTTCTGAGCACTCTTAAATCCCTTTGTCTCCAATGGTCAGCACCTCTGAAAATCAAGCCACTTACTTACTTAGGTGCCTAAATGTAGATTCAGATACCTAGTTTTAGGCACCTAACTTTGAGAATGGTGACTTTTGTTATTTAAGGCCTAGATAATACCACTGGCCAGTTAATGGCCATCCCCCTAAAGGACCTAATTCTCAACTGTGTCAATCCAGAGAGCAAAATACACAGGCCAAATTCAGAGGCCCGGGGCTCCTCTCCCATGGGTGGGGAAAGCACACTGAATATCCTCATCCGGCCCTTGTCATCAGACCATGCTTTCAGCCAGGCGGGGACGGCGTCTCACTGATGAAGCACGGAGAAAGGGTTTCAAAACCCACTAAGGCTGGGGAAGAGGCGTCTCAAATTCCCCAGCTAGATGGATGGGGCAGTTTGCTCCTCCGTCCACCTTCCAAGCCCAATCTTGCTTTGATACACATGCCTCTTTGCCACTGGCTCCCCCTCAGCCCCACACAGTAACTAAGTAGGTCGACCCTTTCAGTGAAGGGGAGGCTGACTGGGGAGGAGTTAGCGAAGGCTAAAGTAGCGTTAATTTTCAGTTTGCAGTTGCTTTTGAACCCTTCCTCAAGGGAACATGCTGCCTAGTTACCACCTCACCTCTGAGCCCCCTATTAGTCAAACCCTTAATGCCTGTGGGACTCAATCATATATTCATACACAAGGGTTTCCATGGGCTTGGAGGGGGGTTGCAAGTCTTCCGCTTCCATGATGTGTGGGGACTGCTTCTGCTCCTTTGCTCTCCCTTCTGCCATGTGCTGGAGAAAGGAGGATCTGGCCAGACTCCTCAGCAGATCCAGGCAGTTGGTTGGCCCCATAGAGCATCCTCACCTTTCCAGGAACCATCCTTTAAACTTTCAAATTTTGTTCCAAGGCTTTGAATTGTTATAATAATGGAGAGAGAGACAAAACGAGAACACGACCTCAAGCCCTATTTAATGTCACATAACTGTGCTAAACTCTTCACTCCGCGGCCTCTCTGGCCCATTTTATCTATTGTTTATTTCGTTTTTTTTTTTCCAGGAAATTGTTCATTAAGGGTAAAAGCACCTGGCTTACAGTAACAGAGCACCAGGCAAAAAAATCTGTCATCAGGGACTGGGAAGAACATTCATTAATATATCAGACAGGGCAAATCTATAATGAACCAAGGGACTGCAATGAAATGTCTTAAATATAATGTAGCAGAATAAAGGCCACATTTTCTATTGGTGTAAAATGACACAGTTCCGGTGAAGTCAATGTGTCAATTTATACCAGCAGAGAACTTGGACCTAGAAGTTCGGTCTTTGGATGCAGATGGCATGAGGGTCACAGGAATTAATTGAAGGGCAAATGCAGATCTCGTTATCTGGCCTCTATAGGTGGCTGTGATCCATCTGTCTCCCGGCCCTTGCCCTTTTAAATCTGCTGTCATATACTGTTATTGTTATTCCCAAAGTCATTACACTGTAATAGAGATGAAAGTGGGGGGCTGGACTCTGGCTTTGAAGGGAATTTTAGAGCCAATACATATTAAGGCTTTCTGCACAATTGAGAACAAATGCATTTCTCTCTCTCTCTCTCTCTGTATTTCTCCCTCTGATCAAGAATGTCACAATAAAAGGTATTCTCTTTTACTTCCCCCTCCATAGCTGGCTCTCCCCTCTTGCTTTCAAACACCTGGCACTCAGAGGGAAAACTCACCCACTTTTCGCCCACTCTTGCTCAGGAACACAAAAGAGTTGGGGCTGCAGCGCTCCATCTGCCCTTTCTGCCCCTTTGCACACTAGGCCAGAATCTGCCCTGGTGTGAGGTTAACAGTAAATGTAGCATGAGAGGGCCCCAGGGCATGTCCCCGCAGCCCACGCCGCTTCCCACAGTTCCCATTGGCCCGGAACGGCGAACCACGGCCACTGGGAGCTGCGGCCGGCTGTGCCTGCGGACGGTCAATGTAAACAGTCTCATAGCCCGCCAGCAGATTACCCTGATAGGCTGCAGGTTGCCCACTGCTGGTTTAGGCACAACAAATCCTGCATCTTGGCAGAGGGGTAGATTAGATGACCCTTATGGTCCCTGGTAAGTCTATGGTTCTGTGATTCTAAATATAAGGCTGACCAAGTTTCTGTGTTAGCCAACTCTTTCCAGCTGGAACGGAGGAGTTGGAATCTGCCTAGCTGCTCAGAGCAAAAAAGAGCCCCGGGACTTGCCAAAAAGTGACTGAAATATGTCGCAGGGAGGAAATCACAGCAGTCCAGATCGTAATAGTGCGCTCTTACATGTGCCTTTTTTGCCCTAAGAAATCAAAAGCCTGCCTTTGTAGATCTAAAACAGAAGGGACAGAGGTGAACCTCAGACAAGGGAAGGTTTTCCAGTAGATCACTACATGCGTGCCCCTCTCCTGCACGGACTAGATACTGACTCGCAACTTCAACCACTGTTCAGCGCAGGTGTAAGTTTGTGGCCCTGTTTTGTTTAACACCTGGCCCGTGGAAATCCTGTATTTTCCATACAAGCTACTGTTTCCTCTCCATGACCTCACGTGAAGGAAGCTCCTCACAGCTCCCCACAGCCCACTTCAAATGGCACTGCCTTTCATCAGCCCTGGTTTTCTAATGTTCCATTCCCTTGTGCGCAGTCAGCCATTTCCCACTTCCCTCCTCTTTTGGGAGAGCCATTTCTCTACCCTGCTAAGCATCCTCCCTCCTCTATGTCCTGCTTCCCCACACAATGCTGGCCAGAGATGCTGCTGACTAATTCCTTTTAAAATCACCGGCAGATGTCTTTCAGTATCGCTCCTCCACAGAATTCACTTCAGGTAACCATCTCCATCAGTGCACTCAAACTTAATTATGTCTGTGCCCAGGGGGACTTGGGTAGCCTCCAGGCTCTTCGTGACAACTTTTAGCATCTCCTGGGCCTTCAGGTATGCCAGCTGTACGGTAGGAAAAAGGGTTAAGATCGTACAGTGAAGTCGATTAACCCTCTCCCATGACAGAAGCAACACTTCTTCCTATATGTAAACCTTTGCAGGTATCAGTTTAGGGTGATCTCACCGAAAGCAAGATGAGGGATTTCAGCTAAGGGCCTGCCACTCATTTGAGTTTTATTATCCCTCGCTTTATCGGAAAAACCCATTCACCCTTACCAGCCTTAGCCTCCTCTTTTGTCCCACACCACATGCAGTATCAATATCCATTCCGCAGACATAAAGAACCTAACTACATCTCGCCTACTCCAAAACCAACATATCACATGATTGTTATTTCTATCGCACCCAAAGGATACTAGGTACTTTACAAATCTGTAGGAGGCAGGTCCCTGGCTCAAAGCAATTTACACTCTAAATAGACAACACAGACAGATGCAGCACAAACCCATTTTTCAAAGCCCCTTTGATTTTTTTAAACCCCTGGCTGTTCAAATAATTCTTGGACTGCTGCTTTCCCCATCTGCCCAGGAGTCACCCTCTAGACCTCATTTTCTGCGGCCTCCTCTGCATTTCCTACTAAATGGGTACATGAAAGGACTAGAAACCTGTGTTATAATGATAGACTCAAAGAGCTCAATCTATTTATCTTAACAAAGAGAAGTTTAACTGAGCAAATCACCCATTAAAGAACCTATATGGGGAAGAAATGACAGAATCCTAGGACTGAAAGGGACCTTAAAAGGTCATTTAGTCCAGTCCCCTGCACTCATGGCAGGACTAAGTATTATCTAGACCATCCCTGACAGGTGTTTTTCTAACCTACTCTTAAAAATCTCCAATGATGGAGATTAAGCTCCCTGGGCAATTTATTCTAGTGCTTAACCACCCTGACAGTCAGGACGTTTTTCCTAATGTCCAACCTAAACCATCCTTGCTGCAACTTAAGCCCATTGCTTCTTGTCCTATCCTCAGAGATTAAGGAAAATAATTTACCTCTTTCTTCCTTGTAACAACCTTTTATATTCTTGAAAATTTATCATGTCCCCTCTCAGTCTTCTCCTCTACAGACTAAACAAACCCAATTTTTTCAATCTTCCTTCACAGGTCATTTTTTCTAGATCTTTAATCACTTTTGTTGCTTTTCTCTAGTCTTCCTCCACTTTGTCCAAATCTTTTCTGAAATGTGGCTCCCAGAATTGGATACTATACTCCAGTTGATGCCTAATAGCGTGGAGTAGAGTGTAAGAATTACTCATTGAGTCTTGCTTACAACACTCCTGATAATACTAAAAAAGCAAACATAATTCTGGAATGTAACAGTGTTACACTGTTGACTCATATTTAGCTTGTGATTCAGAATGACCCCCCAGATCCTTTTCTGCAGTACTCCTTCCTAGGCAGACATTTCCCAATTTCTATAACTGATTGTTCCTTCCTGAATGGAATACTTTGCATATGTCCTTTCTGAATTTCATCCTATTTACTTTAGACCATCCAGATCATTTTGAATTTTAATCCTATTCTCCAAAGCATTTTCAACCCCTCCCAGCTTGGCATTGTCCGCAAACTGTAAATTGTACTCTTTATGCCATTACGTAAATCGTTGATAAAGATACTGAACAGAACTAGACCCAGAAACGATCCCTGCAGGACCCCACTTGATATGCCCCTCCAGCTTGAATGTTTAGTAATGGGCTCATCAATCAAATAGAAAAAGGTAAAGCATGATCCGACAGCTGGAAATTGACTAGCAAATTCAGACTGGAAATAAGGCACACATTTTTAAAAGTGAGAGTAATTAACAGTTGGAACAATTTACGAAGGGTTATGTTGGATTCTCCATCATTGACAATTGTTATATCAAGAATGGATGTTTTCCTGAAAGATCCGCTCTAGGAATCGTTTTGGGGAAGTTCTATGGCCTGTGTTATACAGGAGGTCGGACTAGAAGATCACAATGGTCCCTTCTGGCCTTGGAATCTATGAATCTGTGGGCAGAAGCATGCACCATGCCTGCACTTTGATAACCTCTTCCACAATAAAAAAGAGAGGCTAACATTCCTCTTGCTAGATAGGGCACCATTAATAAAACCTGTGGGCATTTCCAGCCAAGTAACCTTTTGTTCTCTCTCTAATTCCCACCCAATAACGTTGAAATAAAAACAGCTGTAACAAGGTAAAAGACAATACCAAACCCGAAACATGCAGCTTGAACTTCCCTAGAAGGCTGGTCCATCCAGGTCTTCGTATGACCTGTTGTCCCTTACTGGAAACGTGAGTGAAAGCATGTAATATTTGAGTAGACTTTTGACCTTACCCTTTCTAACTGAGCAGTTCTCTAGCCTGCTGTCCGAGAGTGCTCCTTCTTCACCACACTCTTCCTAAGGTGCCTTTTGGATTCATATAGGATGGTCTTGCAGCTAAAGCACAAAAATGGGAGTGAAGAGTGAAGAGTTCTATTCCCAACTGTGCCGCAGACCTGATGTGTAAAGCAGAGGCTCAGTTTTCGATGTGCTTTTGTACATGTGCCCAAGTTCTTTCCCTGGGGAGAAGATGAAAGAAAGAATGAACCACATGGGACAGACCTTAGTCACATCACTTCATGTACCACTGGAAAATGCTCAGATGGTGGTAAAAGTGATAGAAAAACATGTATAAAATAGAAAAGAATAGATTTTGCACGTGCAAGCTGAGGGCTGCGTATTCATATACCTTAACCTCTCGTTGCCTCTGTTTTCCCATCTGTAAAATGGGGCAACTACTTCTAAACCTCACAGAGGAGATTGTGAGGCCTCATTGATGTTTGTTAAGTACTTTGAAGAAAGGTGCTATCTAAATACAAATGCATTGACAGACCCGGGAATAGAACACTGGAGTTCCTGAGTCCCAGCGCAATGCTCAGTATACTAGATCTCTACTGACAGGAGGGCAGAGTAGTACCTTAACTCTGCATTGTCCCGCTTTCTAATATTTGGGTTATTTTCAGTTTAACGTTAGCTTTTAAAGTCCTGGCTTTGGAACTTTTTTTAAAAAAACACAAAATTCTATTCATGGGGTATTTTCCCCTCCTGCTGCTGATACATATTTTCTGTACAAGCAGAACACCAACTTCATGACATTATTTGACTGGGAATTCAATAAATAATCTGCTATAGGAGCTACAACCTTTATTACTAGATTTTTTTTTCCCCCATGGGAAGCAGAGTTCAAAACAATCCCTTAACTAATGGCATTGTCACTGTGCTAGTCTCAGTCCCTAGGGGTAGTTCTTCTCCTGGTTTTTAAATGGCTTTATAAAATGTGCCAGTCAGACAAATGGACTCCTTTCTCCATCCCTCTAATACATCCTACAGTGCCTGGATACTGTGATGGCATTATAAAAATACCATAAATAAAGAGATACAGAGCTAGCAAGATAAGCTAGATACAATGATAGACATAAAGCTTGAGAGATAAGACCAATGGAATAGTAGATACATGGATATGTAGATACGTTGATAGACAGCTCTTACTCCCAAATATTGTCAGGAAAGAGCCGGGTTTTGAGCTAACACAACTAAAGACTATTTTAGACAGATGACCCTTATTTTTTACCCATTTGGACAGTCCAGTGTAATATAATAAGGGAGTGAAAACATTCCATCTTATGCTGAAATATCAGAGAGGCCCTGGACGACTGTTTGGAGGGGTGGGGGAGCAGTTATTGCTTGCATCTGTAACCCACCTATTTAGGAACTGTCCTAGCATTATCCTACAGACTGTCTAAAGTCTATGACTGACCCACAGACCTGACCGCTGCTCCACAAAACGTCAGTAGGAGAAGGCCGGGTAGCTGTGGTAACAACCTGACAAGCAGATCAGCAACATTTTTTCAGTGTTTACATCCCACAGAGGATTCCCCCACTTATAACGGTCACCTAGAGCAGGGGTTCTCAAACTTCATTGCACTGCGACCCCCTTCTGACAACAAAGTCTGTGCCTGCCCAAGCCCCGGGGCCCTATGTGGGGACCGGGAGGGCGGGGAATAAAGCCAAAGTCCGAGCCCTGCCACCCCGGGTGGAAGGGGCAAAGCTGAAGCTCAAGGGGCCCGTAACTGGCTGCCGAAAGGAAAGGAAGCTGACCCCTCTACTGCACCATCTCCTTTTCCTCCTGTAGGCTCCAGTTCAAGAACCCACTCCGACGAAGAACCCACTCCGACGAAGTGGGTATTAGCTCACGAAAGCTTATGCTTCAATACCTTAGTTAGTCTTTAAGGTGCCACAGGACTTTTTGTCACTTCTGCTATTCCAGACTAACACAGCTACCCCTCTGATTCCTGAATTTCTTGGTGACTGTAAGGCTTAAGAGCAGTCCTTTCTGCTTATGGCAATTAGCGCCCCAGGCATTTACTAAACATCCGACAGTATTGTTGCAGCAAATATCCTGCTGCAGACTTCAGAGTTATTTCTGCACCATATCCCTATCAGGTCCTCACAGCATCCCAGTGTGAAATGGAACAGTGGTACATAAGTGACAGCTGAAAAACTAAAGATCAGGCTGTGGCCTGAATAATGCCCAGCATTTTACAGTTTAAACAAAATATCCGCAAGTAATGTCTTACCTCCTTATTACGGTGAATTAAGCGTAAACTGCAATGTCATGAAACTGCATAAATTAGTTACACATGTCGGTATAAAACAGGGCTTTTCAATTTCTTAAGCATAAGCCGTTAAGGGAAAGGAGTAACATTTGTAATTATGTCACTGATCCTCTCCCATGAAAGCATTACGTTCCTTCACATGAGCCACATTAATGATAATTCTTGCTACTTGACATAGTCTTTGTGCTAATCAAATTGTCACCAACTGAGTGTTTTTGGCACATTTTTACCTTTCCACAAGACTAAGCTTTCAAACATTTGAAATGTTCGTTCGCTTTGAAGAATGTACTAAAAATCTAAATTACAAAAAGTTGTTGGGAGCTTTGGGAAAATCTGTATTAGGATGGCCCACTAATTAAAATAAACTAATCACATTTTACTTCTACTTTTCAAATGCATCTGCCTACAGATCTAAAATCTCTTTCAGAACGATTAAAATCAGAACTCAAAAATCCCAAAGCGCTTTCCTCTTTCATGCAAAGTCAGACGGAACACACTTTTTCAGAGTTCAAAGTCCATTAAAACATCATCACTTTTGAAAATAGATGCACAATCAGCCTCAGAAGTGATTTATACAAGTGAGATGCTGGAAACTGCCAGGAACTATTCATGTACAAAGTTCCCCCAGCAGACTCAGCCAAGTCCAGTTTGCATCACATATAATTAGGACTAGTCAGACCATAAAGATCAATAATATAATTAGTAAATGATATGTTATTTCTCAAAATACTGCTACAACCTACATTGTCTTTGATCAAGTGAAGTTGACTGAATGCTCGTGACATTTAATGTTAATTAAGGAAAACACGTGATAAAAAGTTCCCTGGAGAATTATCTAATTACACCACATACAAAATAAAAATATGTCATATCTGTAGTTTAAGGTTTACCTCAAGTTTAGGAAACTTTAGGATGGAATTAGCACTAACATTTTTTTCTTCTCTACAGAAATAATTTGTGACATTTGAGTGTATATACTAGATGGCCCAGTTTAGTAACGAGATATGTCCTATTTATAAAACCTGAATTCGTAAGTGAGTTCTCTCCCAAATTGTGGAACAGCACCAACCACAAGGGATCATTTCACCAGTGTTCTTTTCCTTTTGCCTCTGGCCAACTGAGACTGATCTATTATGACCCAGGCTTTTGGCAATGCAATAAAGGATGACACCAACAGAAATGAAGCAGTGAGTATAAAAGAGTGAGTCAGATAAGATCCTTAATCAGAGAAAAGAACAGAGAGCAAGAGCATTTAATAATCTCCTGAAATACGACATTTTGGCTACAAATCACTGAGAGCTTCCAAGAGCAGGTATTGAGGGAAGTTTATATTAAAAAGTGTATTTCCAAATGATTTCTAAACCAAACTGTCTCTGTAAATGTTTATGAGCATCAAAGTTGTGTGGTGAAAAGGAACTTTAATTTCACTACTATGAGGTGATGAAGGATTGCTTAAGAATTTAAAGACACAAGAACACGTGGCTTCTCACCATGACAGTATAAAGAATGGAGAGAATGGCTCACAGTAACGCAGTAGGACAGCACCGCCCCAAACTCACCTCATTTGGATCCTGATTTCCCGCAAGCTATGGCCCTGAACCTGCAAACGTTACACGTTTCCTTATTAATTTTATACACATGGGAAGTAGACACACTGAGCTCTGTGAGGCTGTTCTCATACAGAATGCTAAGCGTTTGCATAAACATTGCCAAAAGCAGGGCCTCCATCTTGCTTTTGGCTCACCAACCCTTGTTCTGAGGCCAAGCTACAGTGGCATGAATCGTGGGCAATAGCACAGTCCCTCCTTTCCCTGGGGTTAATGGACAGACAACATATCACACCTCCAGTAGGAGCTCATGATACTGTGCTGTAGTTCTGAAATGTCAAGTATTATTACAGCGGTCACGCTAGCTTCCTCTTGGAACATATTCTGGTTGCTCAGTGGTGCATCGCTGTCAGTATGGGCAACCAGCAGCATGCTGAGGCGTTCATTTTGACCAGTTTGGAATCTCTGGCAAAAGAAAGAAAAAGAAAAAGCAACCTTGCTGCAACTCCAGCAATTTGGTTTACTTCGAAAGCCGAAGAATGAAAGCGCTGAGAGCAGGATGTCGGTTAAATAGGTGCCGCTTGTATTTGCCCCAGATGCGATGGAGCTGGCATGCTGTTCAATACAAAATGATTAATGATTGCTCGCAATCAGCCAGAGAAATCAATTGGCATTGAGTGACATAATGATTCTATGACATCATAAAGCCTCACAGCTGATGCTCATTCTTTGACTTTTCTCCCTACGCTGCCATTTTTGGCAGTCTAAGGGTGTTCACAAAAATGAGGGGGTTTGGGATGCTAATGAATGAAGGAGTTTTCACATCAGGGAGGTTTTTATATTCATCACAGCCAAATTTTATTTTTTCTGGGCCCTCATCTTCCCTTCCACCATCAGCCTTCATAACTCTTAGTCAAAATCAGCCACTTCAGTATTGTAGAGGAAAAAGTCACATGTTTGGGAAAAGATTCTGCACTGGGATCATCACACTGATGGCCGGAGGGAAACAAATATAAATGGGGAAAGGAAACGAAAGGCCTTATTTCTATATACGTCCTGTATTGAAAAATGATGTACCTACTGCAAGCGTTGAGAACCATCAAATTCTATTTCGCTAAGTTACAAATGTACCACAATTGTGTGACTGGACCATCATTTTTTCTCTCTCACAGTCATATTACTGGCATATTTTTCCACAAGGTACCAATCTAAGGCAGACAGTCTTTTCAAGTAGTTCCCAAAATCATTTTTGTACACATTTTAAGTCATCAGAGTGTGCTCATACCTTCCACAATGAATGAATGACACTAAAGTACAGTGTAAGATTTATTGGTCTCCTAGAGTGGAAATTCTACAAGTAGCAGCAGCCGCCACTTAAGAATTTTAGTTCCTTACAGCTCTGGCAGATTTTCCTTCCCCAGATAACAATTCCACAGCATATAAAAACAAATAAATAGATCTATTATTAAAAATCTCCAGGGTAACATACACAGTTCTCTAAAGCAGCCCTTTATCCCAAGGTACAACTAAAGCTATTTCCAGAGTGGAGGAGCCAAAATACCAAAACTTTTCCTAATTTCATTTGCTTTTCCTTTATCACGAAATCACAAATCTAGAAAATGAAGACAGAAATGTAAACTCAAAAGACAGCCTTTAGTTACTATGCTTGCATGTCTGCCTCTAAAATAAATTGCAGGTGCAAAATTGTAGGCACAAAGCTCAAGGCTGATTTTACAAAGCCGGTCCTGTCTCTTGCATTAATATCTGTAGTGTGCTTCAGCAAACAAGAATTTGCAACACAGGTAACTCCTCCCATCTCTGAGATGCACTTGGTGCAATGTTCATAAAACAAAGCTCTTTGCCCCTCTTCGTTCAGTATATTGTTTTAGCGCGCGTGCACACACACACACATCACTGCAACAACATAGCACAGGCTAGCTTGTACCAGGCAGCACGACATTAGCGATGTATTTGAAGTAAGAGATAGTGTAAGTCTTACTAAAAGGATGAGTAAAATCATAACTGTCAGAGCAATTTTCCACATCAGTAGTTTAACACCTGAACTATTGCGTATTTTTGCAACTGAACGATTTCCCAGTTTCTAGCCATTCAACTCTGAAACATCAGTTCTGAGATGTGTCAAACAACATTTGCCTAAAAAGAGACAAACATACCTCTGAGATGGAGAGTAATCAGGAAACAGAGCTGCTTTCAAAATAAAAATGCTGAATGTCTCAAATTCCCGTTTACTTTTCTGTAACCAACTGGGCTGTATATCATCTCAGGTTTCACAAACACTAGAATATTAGGCTACCTCTGACTCAATATCATAAAGGTGGAGTCATTCATTTTAATTTCGTACTACTGTAATTCTCAGCTTTGTAGATGAGGATAATCTGTAAAGTCAGATACAAGCTAGCTCAACTACACCTTGGAAAATAAAGAGAGATAATGACATTCCTGCACCATGTACTTTGGACATGAATAACTGGCCACGCTTCTCCACTTGTCACACTCCGCTAGTTACTGATCTGTACAGCTGCCATTTTTAAGGGCTTCCTTACATTCACAAACTAACAAGATTCAGTTTCAAACTGGAAAAGACATCAGGCCATTTAATATACTACATTTCCTGACTTCAAAGAGGGCTGATTATTCCCAAGGTTACACAAAGAAATCAATAGAGCTGACTGGGAATTTTTCAAAAATGTTTTCCCCCTGGAAAGCGCCAATTCATCAAAACTGGAAGGTTTTGCTTAATGTATCAAGTTTGACCAAACCTTAGTAAGCAAGGACCAGGATGGAATTTCTGGTGCATGTGAGAGAGAGAGAGAGAGAGACCCTCCTAGGATGTTGAAGACTCATGTACAAATCCCTGCTCTGAAAGACCTGGGTATGAAGCATGGGTCTCCTACATTACCAAGCTATGGGTTTTTTACAAAAATTTTCAAGAGGTCTACATTTTGGTCCAATGTGGAATGAAAACAAGCTCTGAAAACTTGATCTTTTTCATAAGATGGAAATCTTTTCTACCCAGTCCCTCCCCCTCCCAAAACAATACAGTCATGAGGGTTGGGAGTCTCTTATTTACAGACATATTTAAGGCTACAGAAAGACATGGATGGAGAGGGCTGTATCAAAAAATGAGTTTACAGACCAGGGTGCCAGCCTCTGTTCTCTATTCCCCCAAGTTTGAAGGGACCTGAGTGGGTGGGTTACAAGGGAGAAGAGGAGGCAGCAGACAACCACAGCCTAGTTGCAGGGCTCTGGGGAATACAAGCCAGGGGTCCAGCCCTGAATCCCAACACATAGCTATTCAGACGGGAGTAACACATGCCTAAATTACAAACCTAACGTTCCGGCAGCAATTGTGCTTCTGGGCAAAAACTGACAGTGTGCACATGGGTCTACCCATCCAGGTTTATCTGCCGACAAACTATGTTGCAGAAGAAACATGGTAATACTAGTAAAACTAACTTGGTTTTTACTTATCAAAAGTAAAGAGACATCCTGCACTGTATTAAAGATAAATCCGCACAGGAAGCACTTTGCTGTTTAATGTAGCTGTGTAGCCAAGTCATCAGGAACCACACCAGAAAGAGGAAACAGGGACAAACGAATGGGCGTAGCGATCACTGAAGCACTAGTTTGGATTAGAGGTAGATCACCAATGAACTGTTTCCTCCACATGGAAATCTCCAAATCTGGTTTATATTCCCAGTTATATTCCCAGATTTTTTATATTCCCAGTTTATTTTTTCCTGTGATTAAATTAATGTCAAATATTGATTACTAGCGAAAATACCCAGCGTTCCCTCCTCTTTCCTATTCCCTCCTCTTTCAACAGATTGTCTTTACACTGTACAGGATGTTCAAATTTGTAAACATCAGTTTTCCTGATGAAAGTGTCCATGAGGGAATTAATGACAAATATTAAACGTATGTTGCTTCTGAGGCTAAGCACAACTAAATGCCATGTCTCCCAACTCGGAGACTGGAATACAATAAAGCCTCTGTGGAAATAATGTATTGAACACTAGTTTCAATTTACTGGGGTTTAAAATATATATTCCAGTCTAGTCTAAATGCAAGAAGGTTCTGCAGGAAAAACTAGAGAAGATCCTAAAAACAGGGATGTCCACCCACTGCCCATGAGAAATAAAAGGAAAGAAGCCAATGACTAACATCCTTATCGTATTATTTTGCTGACCAGGAGAATCAAGTTCTAAAATGGAAGATCTCTACAGTGAAACTTCTGCTACTCTGTCATTACCTACACACCCGATTCCCCAATCCATTTCCTCGAGTCCATCCAGGATCATATTGGTATGTTTTCAGCGTACTTGCTACTCTCACCTGTCTGCCCATATCTCATCTGCCTATTCATTCAGAGACTTCTGTATTTTCCTAGGTTTATACACTTGTACACACATATATACCCATATATTGGAAACATAGGAAGATACAGAAGTAGAATATATGACTGAAAGGCAGTTGTGACGGATTGGACCCCCCCCCTTCTGGGATGCCACTGAATGTACTGGGATTTTATTGAGCTGCCTCTGCTCAATCAGACCGGGTTCCCTCTCCTGGGCTCTCCGGCCTCTTGAAGCACACACACACACACACACACACACACACACACAGGTAGGGCCATACCCCGCTGCAGACACAGACTGAAATCAGCTCTGTGTGAGAGGACTCCCTCAGCACTCATGTGCATACCCCCTTTAGGGAGATAAACCAAAATCATACCATTGTGTGCGGTCTAGAAAAATCTGCACAGCGCAAGCTCATAAAAATCCCCCCTCTTCCTCAATGTGAAGAATGGACATGCACACTTCTTGCACACACACACACCATTAGAAATTGCATAAACTGGGTTATATTATAAACAAGAAATAAGTTAACTACCAAAGGTGGATTTTAAGTGAGTATAAGAGATAACAGACAGAACAAAGCAGATTACAAAGTCAATAAAACCAAACATGCAAACTAAACAAGTTTCACTAAAGAAATTGGTTACAAACAATATTTCTCATCCTCAATATTGTTGCAGGCAGATTACAGAAAGTCTTGAAAGGCAACTGCACCGGTCTCCCTCTTGTGACCTCAGGTACTATTACTCACAAGAGAGACACCCTTCCAGCTTGGGTTCAGCCCTTCTCCCCCGGTTCAGTTCTTGCTTCCAGGTCTTCCCAGTTTCTCTTCGGGTGGGGAGGCAAAGGAGACCCCTGATGATGTCACTCTCCGGCTTTATAGTGGGGATTCCCCCCTCTTGTGTATGTGGGAACCCACTTTGTCTTCGGGCTTGTCTTCACTTGAGCTGGCAGGGATCGATCTTTTGGTGATCGATTTATCGCATCTCGCTAAGACGCGATAAATCGACCAGCGGCTCCCCCGTCGACTCCGGAAGTCCAGCTCATGAAGAGGCGCAAGCTGGAGTCGACGGGGGACCGCGCCACCGACCGCCACCGCCGTGAGGATGGGAGGTAAGTCGGCTGTAGAGACGTCGATTAATTGCGTATCTACAGTCGATTTCCCCCCCTAGTGGAGACCAGCCCTTCTAGTGGAAAAACACTGGCATTCCAAAAGGGGAGTTGGGGTGTCCAGCACCAGGTGACTCGGACCCATCTCTGCATGGCTGTGGCAGCCATTGCTGGTAGGTTGTCTCCAGCATCCACAGGAAGACTAAGCTCTTGTACAGTCCATTTTCCATTGGGGTGACCCCAAAGTAACAGATTTAAAATACAGATATAGTTAATATTTCTAACTTCAGAAAAGATACAGGCATACAGATTGGATAATCACACGCAATAAATCATAACCTTTTCAATGATAACTCATGAGCCATCTTGCATAAAGCACATCACAGTTATGTCATATTCATATCATAAGCATATTTTCATAAAGAATATGGAGTGAAACGTCACAGCAGTAACTTTCAAAGAGCACCGCTAAAGTTTTTAAGATGAACAACTGACCTCACGTTGACAATGGCCCAATCTAGATGGTTTTTCCAGGAGTCCAAACTACCCTAGTACATTTGTTGTTAGTTTGACAGCAAGGAGTGGGAAACTGGTCGGCAAGTAAACGCCCCGTTGGTGTCCAGACGGGGCTACAGTATTTTCAGAAACATGAATATTATGGCTTAAAGCCTGGAAAACATCCCTTTAACAGCACTAGCCGGCTGTCCCTACTTTGCCCACAAACATCCGATACTGGCTGGAAATAATATGTGCTGCTTTTATATCCAATATTAACATCCAGGGACTGTTCTGTTTCCCAGGAGCAGGATAGAGTCCTTAATTAACACATTTTAAAAATCCATAAATTAAGCTAATAATCAACTCTCACACCAGCCCTACTGGAAGGACCCGAGTGAATCGACATGGCTTAAATTCCCCACAATGCTACTGAAAATCAGTCAACTTCCACCTTCCCTGAGTGCCAGCCACAGTGCAAGCTGCACACTAGCCCGCCTATCATGACCCTACGGCCACTGGCATTCTTGGGGCTGAACCCTGCTCACCTTACAGGAGTAGCCCATTGTCTTTGTGTGAGTGAAGCGAGCAGGATTCGGTGCTTTCTGTGCAAGGAATCCACCCACTACAGCCAGCAAAACCTCCCTGAATCTATCCAAAGGCAGAAAAGCACAGTTCTGAAGCCACGGGGGTGTCACAGCTGCTCTTGGATGCTACATCTACATCTTCTGGCTTATTTGCTGTGACAAAATCCTCTGTGGGTGCCACATCCCAGCCATCTTCTCAGTTCCCAAAGCCACCCGCAGCAGCTCAATACCCCAGCTGCTCTTTTCCTCCCTTTAGCAATATATTGCAAGTTATCTCATTAGGGACCCAATCCTACTCCCACAGAAGTCAACGGCAAAACTCCCTTTGACTTCCAGAGAAACAGGAAAACTTAACGTGGCAGGAGAAGGCATTGCGTTTGCCTGACTTCCCACTCCAACTCCTTCTTTTGTTTCTTCTCCTTTGCGCTCCACTCCTTGCTGCAAACCAAGGTGTTTTATTTATGAGGGGCCTTTGCCCAGCTTGCTGCTACAGTTGCTGAGCACAGATATGGCCCCTGTCTGCAAAGTTTGGGTTCCTGACCAAAGCAAAAGCCATGGAGCCAAAAAACCTTCTCGGTTACGCTGCTGGAAATAAGGAACCACTCCACGGAGGTCTTAGGATAAACTCTGATATAAATCCAGAGTAAGTGAGAGAAAGATGTTCACATTGAGAATTCCCATCACACCTCTTAAGAGAGACAGCCCTCAGGACGCAATGTACTGCAGAAGATGATGTTACACTGCCAGTTCTCCTGGTCCACAGATACTATCAATGTCTCTATACTCTCTCTAGGAGCGTTCAGACAGATGCCTGCTCCCATGATTTCTATCCTACAAAAAAATAAAATAGGCAAAATACTGCACAAGCTTTGCTGATAGGGTTTGGGCTCATGTCTCCTAAAAATAAATAATGCCAAGGCAGGAGAGAATTGGTGGTGTTTCCTTCTTGCTCAGCTCCTCAGGGAAGAGCGACAGCAAGTTTCCTGAATACCCTACACATGCTTCCTGGTGTGAGTTACTAACTAATGACACAGATAAAGCATTTAATGCCACTGCCTCACTGCTCCTCGAGCATCTGTCCTGTCGATGCCTGACAGAGGAAGATAAATATATTTATCATATACAGCAAAGTGAATAACAAAGAGTTTATATAGCTGTCTCTGACAAACTTGACAAGCCATGGCTGGCAGCTTTAATCAGTTCCCAGCTGAGCCTGGAAAATCGGAAGAAACACAGAGTCGACCTTTCTGATGCATTTCTTAAAAGGAAGGTGAAAAAGTCTTTTTATTTTTAAATGAGAGGAGGTGTAAAGTTTAAGCACAGTACGGGGAAAAGGAGGGATCCTGTTGCAAAAAGACCAGAAAACACTTAAAAAACAAATAGGTTTAAGATTAGCAGCCATGTTAGTCTTATTAAAACAAATAATCACTTTTATTGCTCAAACTGATCATTAAAATAAGGGAATGTGGGATAACAGGTGCACAGCTAAAAATGCTCAACATTTCATGCCGCAAATCACTTTCTCCAGGTGTCCAAAATGTACTAAATACAACTCTCAAGAGTGACTAGGTAGCAAATGTGAAAACCCAGTACAGTAATAGGAGACTATACAAGAAAAAGACCCACAAATCAGGACTGTCCCTATAAAATCAGGACATCTGGTCACTCTACTCGAGACACTAAAATGACAACTGCAATATGAATTTATTTAAAATTCTAATCCTACGGATAGGGAACTCAATATCTCTAAACCTATGACTCTGACAGATTCTTGTACTTGCTTTGTATAAGAACAGTGCTATTCCTAAGCACTTAATTTGTTTGAATAGTGCCAAGAAAAAAATATGAATAATGGAGAGTTACACAATCAGATAGTTTATTACAAATTGTAATTAAGTGTCTAAGACCTAGTGGGGGTCTACAAAGTCTCCAGACACCCCAGTGTGTAGGCCAAAGTTTTCACAAGTGACCCAGAGGTTTTTATGCCAAGTGGGCGGCACTTTAAAAGAGCTGGTTCTCAGTAAGTGCTGAGCGCCCCACTCTGAAAAATCAGTCTCTCGAAAGTGTCTCCACCAATCAGGTGCCCGAAACTTGAGGGATCCAAAACCAGTGGAAAATCTTATAAATATAAATGGAGATATACCAATCTCCTAGAACTGGAAAGACCTTGAAGGTCATCGAGTCCAGTCCCCTGCCTACACTAGCAGGATCGAGTACTGTCCCCTGACAGATTTTTTGCCCCAGATCCCTAAATGGCCCCCTCAAGGATTGAACTCACAACCCTGGGTTTAGCAGGCCAATGCTCAAACCACTGAGCTATCCCTCCCCCCCTTTGGCCCTAAAGTTTTAGAAACCTTGTGAATGTTCCCAAAACCCCCAACCACACACTGATTGATTTTAAAAGCCTGAAAATATTTTCTGATGAACAGCTTTGGAAGCATGGAAAAATTCTTCTCACACGTCCTGCTGCTATCACAAGTTTTGTGACTACTCCATATTGATCATTGACGTGCACTTCCAAAGAATGCAGGAAAGCAAATTCAGTAGCAAATGTCGGACTCTGGCTAACTAGACCAGTAGATTCTATAAGCCAAATTCCCCCATTCGCATGCTTTGGTTATACTACATTGACTTTGATGGAGTACAGTCTGGTTTACATCTGCGGGAGTGAAGAATTAGGCCTTACATATTTCGGGACATGGCACACATCTCCAGTACCGCAGGACTATCTCCATGACCAAGTTAGCGGAGGGGCACTGACTACAGCCAGATGTCATCTGCTCTGCCCTTCTTGGAGCAGAGCAATTTGGGAGGGCTGAGAGAATGGTGACGAAAGAAATTGGAGAACTGGCTCTGCTCACCCCTGGAACGAGCCGTGCAGTGTTCCTATTCTGCGGGGCGGGAGGTGACAGCAAACCTAACTAGACTAAAATCTTGGTGTCAGGCATGGGTTTCCGTTTCCTAGGTGATAGAAACAGCAGGAGTAAATTATGTCCTTGAACTAAGGGTGATGCAATCTGTGGATTATCAAACAGATTTAGCAAACACTGACTGGGGAAGGCCGGGAGGAGGCAGTTTTGCAGCTCCTTTGAGGCTAGTCTGGGGACCAGCTCAAGGAATTAAAAGACCATATGAAGAGTGCACTAATGGAAACTAGATCTTTGTACTATTATAGAATTAATATATTGCCATTATAGATATATGTCCTCATTTATCTGAGTTACACTCATGAAAACATATAAACAACAGAAGTGAATATCATTACGGGATATCAATCAATACCATTCCACCTACCTTAAGCATAGTAAAAATCAGTTAGTTGATTTTTCACTAATAAATCTTCTCCTTGAGCCTGGGTAAGAGAATATATTTAAGATTTGGAATCTGATTACAAGAGTCTAATTCCTGTGATACAAGGTCTGAAGAATCAGAAGTTTTCCTTAAACTGATAAGCTAAAAATTTACTAATTAGTAAATATTGTTGCTGTATTAGAGCATTTGCTATGTTGAAAAAGCTACAGGAACACAAGGACTAGGAACTGCCACACTGGATGAGACCAGTGGTCCATTTAGACCAACCTTCTTTCTAAGATACTAGCCAGTGATTAGACCAGCTGCTTGAGAAGTAGATGCAAGAAAACTTGATGGCAGTTATTAATTATTATTATTAATATTATTACCACAATGCTGCAAAGGCCTATTCATGGGCCACACTCCTAATATGCTAGCTAGGAGCTGGACAAACAGAACATTAACAAAAAAGATGGTTCCTAATAAACTACCCATAAGTACAGTTTCTTCCTGACCACTATTAGCTAGAGGTTGGCTGATGCCCTGAAGTATGATTATTTATATCCCATCCAAAACTCAAGGTTCTTTTTCAGCCCCTACCATTATAACATTGGATAATCTTATTATCCATATAAACTTCCAATCCTTTTTTGAACCCTACTAAGCTCTTGGCCTCACCAATAACTGGGGCAGTGAACTCCACAGACTAACTGTGCATTGTGGGGAAAATATATTTAATTTGATCAATGTATTTGCCACCTTTCATTTTCACTGAATGACCTTAGCTCTGGTGTTATGGGACAAGGTGATCTACATTCTCTAGACCACTCATTTAGTATGTCTTTATCGTGACCGCTCTTATTTGTCTCCTCTGTGAAGGCAAACAATCCCAAAGTTCTCAATACAGAATTTCCAGACCTCTATTCATTCCTGTCATCCTCCTCAGAATCCCTCCGTCTCCACACAGTAGCTAACATTGCAAGACTGCCTTTGAACACTCCAAACATTTTTTTTTTGCAGAGGAGGCACATTTTTAAATAAATTTTCCCCACACGCAGAGGTGCCTGTGATTTTTAAATAGACTTTTAAGGGGATCAGACCTAGCCCTAAATTAAAGCACCACAGGACTGCCTGATCCATACCTTAAGGGCACAGATAAATTGCCTGGGAATTGACTTCAGTAGAACGATGCCGATTTACACCACTGAGGATCTGACCTCAGGTGACTGCTTTGAGAGAAACGCACTGAGGGTGTGAGCACAGCAGTAACAGCTAGTCTGTTGTTTCTGCTCTCGCTTCACATCAGTTTTAGACCAGAATAACTCCACAGACAGAAGCAGAGTTCACACTGGGGAGAGGGAGACCGGAATCAGGCCCCGCCTTAACGTTGAATATCCTGGTTCGTGTATGCAAACCCTCCACCATAGCACAGCCTTCACCTTGTGTTTGCACGGTGTGTGTATTGTGCAATTACACTAGCAACAGGCTCAGGGGACAGAACATTGAAATATTTCCAGAGCATAAAATATGATTCCCCAGTGGCGTAATGCCTGAAGCAGAAGGTTAATTTTAGCCAACACATTCACTGTTTGGTTTACTGCACTTTTGGATTGTTGTTCTAATATACTGAAGTCATCAAGGACACGGGGCCTAATCCTACCTCCCCTCTGCACCTGCAGAAGGCCCTAAATGCAGAATTTCCTCTCTAGGACTCTCCTGTATGTGGGAGGAAGAATAAAGAAGCAAGGCATAGAAAGGTCATACATGGCAGGCCACCCCGGCAGCAAGGAGCAGGGAGGCATGATGGACATGGATAACTGGTCCATGACTGTGGATCTGAGACTATGCAGTAGACAAGACACCCAAAGCCCCAGCTGATGTAAAATGACTTTGACAGAGCTCTGATTTACACCAGTGGGGATCTGGCCTCCTCTAGGTATTTAGAGATTCATGCAAGAGCCCAGGATTTGACGCAGGGCAACTCCAGCACAAAGATTTCTGCACCAAAAACATAATGGACTGAAGTCGCTGGGCCTCCATCTGCTCTTGACACAGCAGCTCAGCACCTTTGATTTCAGCAGAGTTCCTCACCTGATCTCCACTGATGTAGGTCTGAGGAGAACCAGGCCACCTGTGTGCCCATGGACTACAGTGCACCCCGTAAGTGAGCAACGTTTGAGACGCTTGCTGGTTCCTCTTGCTAGTAGGAGAGGGAGGGCAGGGCCGCTGTTGAGTAGGACTCTCTAGGAGGAGACATTGGTGGAACTAGTAGACAACCCTGGGGGGAGACAGGCAGCTATGCTGGCCAGTTTTCCAACATTATTTATGGCAGATAAAGGCAGTGTGAGTTATTCACATGTTCCCTTCCGTGCTTCCTGCCTCTGCTTAGAGCTGATAACAGCCTACTCATGTCTGAAGGTTATAAACACCCAGGAGGGAGAGGAATTGCACAGGATGGCACAAGGTGTCATAACCAGAAGAAATTAAGACAGGGAAAAATTAGACTGAATATCAGGGAGAACTTCCTGACCATGAAATCTATCAGTGTGGCGGGCGGGACAGGCTCCCAAGGGGAAAAGGTAGATGCACAATCACTGCATGTCATGTAGAGAAGAATCCTGCACAGGCCCAAGTGAATTGGATTGGATGATGTATTACTATGTACTACTTGTATTACAATAGCACGCAGGTCAGGGCCCCACTGTGCCAGGTGCTGCACACACATATATTTTACTAGAGGTTAACCCCTAGGCTATGACTACCTTTAAACATCACTGTAGCACGTCAGTATAGACACTACAGTGCCCAGGGGGGTTCTCCTGCCGCTGTTGTAAATCCATCTCCCCGAGAAGCGGTAGCTAGGTTGATGGAAGAATTCTTCTAGCATTGTCTACACAGGGACATCAGTCACTCAGGGATATGGATTTTTCATCTCTGAGTGACATAGCTGGTTTGATTTAATTTTCTAGCATTAACTAGCACTTAGTCTTTCTCTATCGTGTGACCAATTTTTATCCAGGTGAACTAGTCAAAAACAAAAGCGGTGTATCCAGGCCTTTCACTCTTATTCTTGCTACAAGCTTTAACATTTGCATCTTCATCCCCCTGCTTATGAAAAAGCTACCAAGTCTGTTAAACAAAAGACTGCAACCGGGTTCAAAGGTGGTGATAAGTGTTCTGTAAGGAGAGAGATGTCTGACAGACAGATGGACAGAACACCCCAGCCCTTGAGCTGGGCAAGTCACCAAACCAACCAAAGGCACTGGATTTATGGCAAATGGCGTGCTCACATGCCGGGTCTGGAGAATGTAGTTCACAGGGAGAGCCCAACCTTAGCCTGTATGCATTAACCATCTTCTTCCCCCACTCCACCCCCAGCAGCCAGCCCCCACCGCCAGGGGATTGCTGGGGTGGGGTTGTCAATACAAAGAGCGGGGATCTTTACAATATGGCAGCTCTTCGCTCTCCAGGATATATTTTTTTAAATGCTGTTCGGGTGAAGGATAAAATATTGGCCCAGTCAACCTTGACAATGTCCTTATAATGTATTTCCAACTTTTCTTCATGTTGACTGACTGGCCTATAAATCTGCCAGTTAGAGCTGGATTTAGCTGCTTCTGGCCCTGCATATTTGGGGGGAGAGAGGAGAGGAAGGGTGAAGAGAAGTAATGAAAAGACTAAAATAACTGTTTTTTAAAAAACCTCAAGATTTACACATTACAGTCTGGACAGCTCCTGACAGAGTCACCAGTATCGCCAAATGCAGAAATCACCAAGGCAGCAATAGGTAAACAGTGAGTGGAATACTAATAGAAAGAGAAAGTGGATAGGTTCCCATGGGATGAGATTCACCCTTGTGAAAAGGACCTTTGCAACACAGATAGGAATGGCATGGGATAGACTTAGTGCATAGGCCCTTTGCTGCCCCTCTGCACCAGGTGAATTTCACCCATGTAGACTCCTCTTATCCCAGACATTTATTTGACTAATTCTTGGAATTCCACAAAGTGCCACAGATTAACCATGCTTTAGGGGAAGAAAACACTCAGAGAGGGGCAGGTTCTGATCTCAGTTATACCAGTACCAACCTGCAATACCTCTTTTCACTTCACGGGATTTATTCTGGATTTCTCATGATTTATTATTTGTATTGCGGCAGGCAGCAGACACAGACATCCCCCCCCCAGTAGACAATTGCTTCCCCCAGTCCAAGTAATACCAGTGTAATTGATTTCAAATGACTTACTCTGGGTCGATGTTGATATAACTAAAACCAGGAGCTTCCTGCTTTGTTGATATTAACATTCGCCTTAGATAGCATCGCTGTCTGAGGCCCTGGAAGGCAATTTCTTGATTACAAGAAACGGGACAAGGCAACACAAACTCAGATGCCTCAGCAGGTTGCTATACCCTCCTTCAATCCCCATGAGCAAACGAGGGCAACAGGGTACCATAGAAACAAGAACACGGACATGCAGCACGTGATATTATGAATGGGGAGCACTGGAAGCAAGGACATCTTCAGCTCTCAGGGAGAGGACTTTTTTTGTTGAAATATCATTCCTCATTGTTTGGAATGAAACCCATTATTACCAATTAACCTGCTGTGAACCCATATCAGTGGCTGAATTGAACATAATTATTCATCCATAGTAATAGCTAAAGTAAATTCTGGCAATCTCGGCTAACATTGACTTCTCCTTTGGGAAAACTTTCAAAGATGGCACGTCCTTGGCTAGGTTTTTAAACCCTTCTTTTTGGTTAGGTCTCAACAGAAGATTTATCATTATGAGCCATTTCTTAGTCTTCTGTAATGTTCGGTTTTCTTTTTTTTTTATGCAAATGTCTGTAACTAACTCTATCATCAATTGCAAAACTGCAGCCATGCATTCAGAAACCTGATTTCCCTTAGATGAAGCGGTAGTATGGGTATCCCATTGCCTAAAAATCAATTTTTAAATTAGTTGTTACTTTTCATAGCTTTTTAACCATACAATCTGATGAACCGAAGCCCTGAGTGCAAATGCAGGCATAAATCTTGGTTAGAATTTATTTCAGGTTGTCACATGTAATTTACGAAGAGAACATCTGCCAAAAAAGGATCCAGAAGCAAACCTAAGTTGTCATTTTAAATTAAGTGCGGTTCCTTTTTGTTAATCTTTCCACATAAAAGGCTATAAAGTAGTGCATTAAAGATGCAGCAGACCTCTTTCCTAATAAAAAGGCAGAGGGGAGAAAAACAGAATGAAGACAGAATATTATTTCTTTAGCTGAGGGAACATGTGCTCAAGACAATTAAGTGCTCTCTCTCGCTCTCACTGAAATCTGCAGTCTTCTGTTTATTCCGTGCACAATGTGTGAAACGAACTCCTGGAGTGTTCTGAAGTTGAGGAGTAGTTCAATGCTCATGTCAGCTTGGCCCTGGAATTTTGCACAGCAGAAGTGCTCAGTGTAATGTGTGATATTCATGACAGGCACATCACAACCTCTTCACTGGGGTGGGCAAATGTTTTGGCCAGAGCCCCCTCCTGTACCCTAAGAACCCTCTGTCCCGGCCTGGTACAAATGAGCAAGTGGGGGGGGGAGGGGAGCGAGGAAGCAAGAGAGGGAGGGGGGATGGAGTAAGTGGGGTGCGGCATCTCTTAGAAGGGGCAGGGCAGGGTCGGGGCAAGGGTTTTGGGTTTTATGCAATTAGAAAGTTGGCAACCCTACTGCACACTGTTTCGTCTCGCCACTGTTTTCTGAAATGCTGATTTTCTTTGTCTCCGGTCATCCCTCTCTTGCTGTCTGAGGACCTGGTTTACAACTTGTATGTAAAGTGAGATACACACACATTCCTTTGTTTAAGACCTGCTTAAACAGTCCTGCCTAATTGGGACTACATAGGTTTGAACATGCGACACCATCATCACTCAGGGGAATTCATAACTTCAAATATAAAGTTGCTACATACATTTCACCATGATGTTACTGGCCACTGAACTAGTAGTTTTCAAATTATATTTCACAAGGCATATTTTGTACAAAGATTATTCCAATGGTGTATTGAATGTGAATACAGGGGTGCATTAGTCATAGGAGGATCAGTCATTAATGCCCCTAATTCTCTGACTCTTTGAACAGAAGTGAGGGCCACCAAGAATGTTTTCTTTCATAAGTGTAGCCTAGAACACTCCGCTAGTGGTTCAAAGGCAGGTTTCATGAGAAAACTCAGGACCAAGTTCAAGTCCCATACAGGATCAGGTTCTCTATTCTTCAGGAAAAGGTAACCAATCCCTTGATGAATTTTGCTGTTATGGGGTGGGCAAACACTGAGAATTTCTCCACCGGAGAATGAAAGACAGACCGCTGCCAAATGAACTCTGACAGTACTTACAAAAACACCTGACTACTTTAAATCCAACAGGTAATCCAGAACAGCAGACAGGAAAAAATGAACAGGTGAAGACTCTCTAAATATACCAATGGTGAAATCTCTTCCATTTTTTAAGGTATTTCTAGTAGAAACCTTTCTGTTGTTTAGCAGGACTTCTTGTACCTCTGTCAAGACTGTCAAGCCAGAAACCTCCATCCCCTAGAACCATCAAGGAGCCAGCTTCCACTCATAATCTTGGGAGAAGAGCCTCCTTAGATTCTTGGCCATGATGTCTAGAAAGATGAATCTGAGATGAGGATGTGATTGGCTGTAGGCCAGTTCCATAGCTTTATTGCTTTGGCACAAGGAGAAAGGGAACTCACCCCCTCCTTGACAATGTATGTAGAACATGCAGGCTACATTGTCTGGCGTGACTTTGACAGCTTGGAACTTGATTAAGGGAGGAAGCGAGTACAAATGTTCTTGACTGCTCTTAATTCCATGAAGCTGATGTGCAAACGAGACTGTTGGGCAGACCCTTGGCTCTGAATGCTGTGTGTTCCTCCCACAAGGGACACATCTGACATGATAATGTTTTTTGGAGGTGGTTGGGTGAAAGGAACTCCTGCACAAACTTTGGACAGGTCCTTCCATCAACTGACTGAGTCTAGTACCCAACAAGTGACATACATCAGTTTGTCTAAACTGTGTTTGTTCAGAATATAGACTGTCCTGAGTCATCCCTGGAAGAAGGGGAAATGTAACCTGGTGGGTTGTATTGCAAAAGGAGAAGCTGCCAAACGATCTAGCAGCTGAAAACAATTTCTTGCCATTGTCTGGGAGTTTATTTAAACCTTGGATACGAGGTCTGCTAGTGTTCTAAAGCTGTTTGCAGGTAGGTAGGTACCTTCTGGATGTTATGGCATCGAGAAAGGCTCCTGTGATGTCTACCTGTTGAAATGGGAGTCAAAGTGGATTTTTCAATAGAGTTGAACTCCTATACTGTGGCAATATCTAGGGAGGCTTGCAATGAGGTCCTCACTAAGATCTAACCTTCTGCTATAATGGCCCAGAACTGTCCTTGGTGTTCTGAAGGAAGATGTTCAATACAAGTGCAGAATTTACTGTAGTTGGTGTGATCATCCTTTGCCATCAGAGCCTGGACATTTGCAGGTATGAATTGAAGGGCTGTGGAGCCAAAAGGGTGATAATCGCTGGACTTGGAAAAATAGGCCTATGAGCAAGAGAACATCAAGCTGTAAAAAAACACTGGCCAAGACAAAAAAGGGAGAGCCAGGAAGCTGTCCTGGGGGGAGACACAGACAGGTTGAGCAAACAGCAAAGATGTGGAACTAAGACATGTCTGAGACAGCTGCGGTCACCTCTGTTTTGAGATGGGTGCTGAGCTGCAGGCAAGCTCCAGAAGATGTGGACCTGCTGTGGATCTAACCCTTCCCCCTGTAGGTCTAACCTTCCCCCCCTGCTTGCTCTGTAGGTTTAGGTACCCAGAGTGCCTAGAGCAGAGATCTCAGGTACACCTGGCGTCTGAGGCATCACAAGGCAGATAGGTTAAAACCAACTCTTCCAACTCCACCTTAAAAATACTGGCTCACAGCGCTGATTACTAGAGCCCTGCGTGGATACAAATTTTGTATCCACCTCCGAAACGCAATCTGCAAAAATGATCCGTGGATATCCGCAGATTTGCAGGGCTCTCCGCTCCTTGGGGGTTTGAGCATGACACTGAGCTCATTAAGCCGGCAGCCACGTTCTGCGGTTTCCACACTGTCTCCCCGGTGCAGAGCACAGTGCCGTAATCTAATCTCAGGGTGACAAAGCCATAGGACTATGTGACAAGCTCCGCAAAAGGGACAAGTCCCACTCCTACAGACAGGTGCAGATTACACAATCCTAGTGCACTGCGTGGGTGCAATTTTGCTGGCACAAATTGTGCACAGATTGTAAAGACGGAGGCCTGACTCCAGGCTTTTGTCAAAATCTGGCTCTAATTGCCTAACATACAGTAATAAGCAGCGACAGAACAGAGTCCCACACCACACACTATACATATTACACGTTAGAACAGCCACATAATAATACCACTTAGCACTTACACAGTGATTTATACAGTATTTTCCAAGCACTGGGCACGCATTCATTAGTCCTAACAACACGCCAGGGAGGTGGGTAAGTAATTATCAGCACTTCAAGTAGCAAAATACCCAACTTAGTTTGTTTAAAACTCCTAGAAGAAGAAGAGATGAGGAGGGAAGACATTGGACTTCTGGCAGTTCTCACGAGTATACATTATATTTTAATTAGAAAGATTTCCAACAGCTGACAGGGAGATTAACAAAATCTGCTACCAATCACAAAGTATGATTTTTCGCCTTATATAACCGTAGTGCAGACACGAAGAAATTTAAGCGCTATAATGAAGTTATGTGATAGTGAGAATGCTTTACACTAAAGAGAAGCAGCTTTTCGAGGAAAATAGGTTAAACCAGCCAGCTCTAAAACTAGATCCCAAACAAAGAAAGAGCTTTATGAGCCTTAACGTTAAAGCCCATGGAGGTGGGGTGCATGGTGGGAAAGGGAGAGACGAAGAGGGAGAACTCCTCAACACAGGAGCTTACGGAAACCTAGGAGTAAGCACTGACATTTTGGGAAAACAAATCTTTTTATCAAAAAATGTACTTGGCCATCCATCAGTGCTGGAGAAAGGTCTGGCTCCTAAGCACAAGAACAGGCCCTCCTATCCAGCCTAATAGGCCCTGTACAATGGAAAGATTGGTCCCAGGGTTAGTTATCTGCCGGATGCTTCTTTACATCTGTAGTCCATTTCAGCAAAACATTAAACCCAAGAGTAGCTACTGGGTTGGTTGGTTGGTTGGTTGGTTGGTTTTTTCCAAATTCAGTTATGGGAGTGGGTTCCCCCCCCCCCTAAAAACAGGTATCTTAACACTAGAGGATATTCCCCGCTAAATAATACCAGAGTTAAATCAAGTGAAATGTCTGGTTGAAATTACTTGACAATGTCCGTTCCTTTCACTCTCGGTTTGACATAGTAATGTTCCAAAACAAAAGGAAGATTTAATAAAAAAAATAATCAAGCAGTAGCTTGGAGGATCCTAAAAATTGTTTTCAGTTCTAGGACATTAGCACACACTTTTCAGGGAAGACACATGGAACTGTGACAGCTTTAGTGTTTAGCAAATACAACCCGCTGCAGATCTGCTGTCAGAATCCATATTCCATAGATAGGTGACAAGCCATCTTTATTCAGTTTTACACTCAGTCACATAGATAACAGACACCACCTCTTCCTTTGCATTGCTGACCCACCAAAGTTACAGATTATAATGCAAAATCATCATGGCCCCGTGCAAGCCTTCAACAAGCATCCAATCTGTCTGACACCATGTCTATACCCTTTTTAATGTCAAGTGATAGGTAAACTAGCCATCCTGTTGCTATCCATTCCAGGTATTTCCACTTGTTCATTGGTTCTTGGCTATTATGTTATTCATAAGATGCCATTCCTGGAGTTCTCACTTATGCGGTACCCAATCTCAGGTGCTAGTCAAATGCTATTTAATTTACCATCTCAAGTCGCAGCCATTGATTACAGGTCACACACTCTTGCTGAATAAGCTCCACTATTAATGGCATGACACATAGGAGACTTCACCATTAACAGATAGATCCATAAGGTCACAAAGTAATAGTGACAAGCTCTGATGCAAGTTGCCAGACATACCAAAGGTCAGGCTACTCAAACAGCCACCTCCCTCCACTTCGTTCTGTTCTAAATTGCTTCTCCCACCTACATCTCTGCTCTTGTTTACTGCCACATCCTACTTTGTCTCTGCTCCACTCGGGAGGCCAGCCTCAGGGCTCTCCACGTCCTTCTCCCACTCACCTCTTCAGGCCTTGTTCCACCCTGTCAACCTCACTGTCCCCGCATGCTAAAACCGCATCCTCTCCTCATGCAAATCCCTCCTGAAACTACTTCTTCAGCAAGCTGGTCAAACGTTAACCCATCTAAATACACTCCTGCGAGCACCCAATTTAAATACATAATTTTAATCTAAGTTATTACTATCTTCTGTGTCTCTCAGTACATTTTTGCCTGATTTTTCTCGGTTTTCTAGAGTCTGATTCTCATTGTCACTAAGGTCCCTTTCAACCACTTTGGCTAAGTGACCCAGTGCTAAGGAGACTTACGGTTTACATTCACTCCCACTTTAAGCCCTTCTTCCCTGCCAGAGCAGCATAAAGGGGCCTGGGTGTCAATGAGATTCAGGCCTTGTATCTTTGTGTGTTTTGTACAGTGCCGAGCACAATCTCAAAACTGGGAGTTGTAATCAATTAGTCATCTAGACCTGACAAAACACACTTCTCAAAACCGTTCCCATGGTTCTTTGTTGAGAAGTTACAAGAAGCTGAGCTAAAGACCAGATATCTCTATTTCTTAACCCAAATCGTTGACCCAAACTATACCCAGGTCACGCTGACGACAGTGAGAATGTAGGCCTGTATCAGAGGCTAGAATATGCCCTTTAGCATACAGCAAAATCACATTTTAGTAACATTTTAAGTTAATTTAACACAAACCTCTTTTTTGTTACTTAACATGTGGACGTCGTAAATCCAGCAACATTGAACAGAATACAACTATAATTCAACCCAGCGATTTTGATTGATGTCATAAACCAGGACAGCAAAGCTCAAGAGGTTTATGAGCAAGGAGGGAACCTTGAGACTGAAAGAAAACCCTAAACCTCACAAGGTTATTCATAATTTTCTTGAAATTGTTACTTTTTTAAAACTATTTTATATATTTACGTGCACACAGCAGTTAAGAGGCAAAATGCTTGATGAGAAGGAGGCAGGTAAATGCGTCAACCAGAAATTATAAGAAAATGTAATTTAGGCAGTCAGCGGTAGATAATTCACTGTATGTCGACCCTGTAATATATGTTATAGGCAATAGTTATTTTCCAGTGAAAGTTTGTATTTAATTTTGTGCAGATTCTCCTTTTACATCAGGCATTCAGCAATCACTCTTCCCCTGTTTAATATGCACAGTGATTCTTCTTCTCCTTTGTCATATAGTCAATAATTTGTCTCTTCCTACCATAGGATCTTAAAATGTAAAGGCCATTTATTGCCGTGTAGGTAGTGTAGGAATATAGGAAGGGATAGGGGGACACCCACACCCACACACCCCTCAAGGAATCCTGCCACCCAGAGGGCGTGCTCTGGCATACACACTGAAAGGAAACAATTAATCCCCTGGCTAGTGCTTGCTGCCATTAACAGCATGCTTGCTAGCTGGTCAGGGGACTAGACATGCCCCTAGCTGATAATTGATATGGCAGCAGTGTATGGCCTAGGGTGACCGGAAGTCCCGATTTTATAGGGACAGTCCCAATTTTGGGGTCTTTTTCTTATATAGGCTCCCCACCCCCGTCCCAATTTTTTACACTTGCTGTCTGGTCACCCTCGTATGGCCCTGTGTGCCTGCCTAACCTCTCTGGAGAGAGATGACCACAGATTCTCTTCAACCCCACAATTCCCAATACAATACCCAGCAATGAACAAGTTCTAGTTACAATCAGTAACGGGCGGTACATGGGAGTGGAGGAGCAGCGTGATGTATTTGTATCCACACAATCACTTTTAAATAATGTATCACCCTCAGATTCAGCAATTCAAGCCCCATTTCAACAAGCTCACCTGCCTAACTTTAATCACAATGCTAGCTCCACTGAAGCCACGGGAACTACTATTCACACACTTAAAGTCAGGTGTGTGCTCACTGCGTCACTAGATCCAGGCTGACTGCGGAAACTCCGTTCAGTGCTGAAGGCCAATTGCAGTTTTAGGGAGATGCTGTGTTATTTCACATTGGATATTTTGGGTTACTTTTTCTAAAATCATGGTTACAGTGCCAGGGACAAGAAGGTGGGCCCCGAGCTCATAGCCAGGATGCCATGAACCGGGACATGAGTTTGTAAGATTCCAGAATCAGCCCAGCAGAAGGGAATTATCTGATTTACCAAATGCTGCCTGACTTCCTCCATGTGAACTCAGAAGGTATTACCGGTAGTTGATGCCAGCTAAGGAGTCAATCAGCTCATAGTTGTCGATGCAACGAATGAGAAGTTTCAAAGCTTCGCTTCAAGACTGTGGAAGGCAAGAAAAGAATGGAGCATAGAGAAAACAATTATAGGGTATCGTGCTTTCCTAGCTAAGAACAGGCACTTTTTGGTTTTTTCTTTTTTTCCCGCTCATAACACTGAAATGCTATAAATTAAAAAATAGAAAATTGGCAAACCATCAGTCAGAGGAGACTAATTGCTTTTGCTATTTAAAAAAAGAACCTAATTTTAAATGGCTAAAATGTTGTGGCTTAAAAGGAGCTATTGTACATGAACACTAATTAATTGCCTAAAGATTTTTATTACATCTCCATGACACAGGTGGCCTAAATTATCTGATAATGCTTTTTCCATATATACAGGAAAGACATTGTTGCAGTGTGTACTTTGATTTCACCCAAAGAATCTGGAAAACGTGACAATATGCCTATTGCTCCAAATAGTCAGACGTTAGGGAGCGCTAGGGGAAAGTCCTTCCACCGCAAGTGAAAACAAGAGACAACCATGCACACACCAGAGTTGGAGCCCTCCATTCTTTCCTGCTCCCTCCCTCTCTGTGTGTGAGAGGGAGAGAGAGAGAGAGAGAGAGAGAGAGAGAGAGAGAGAGAGAGAGAGCGCACTACCCTATCTTCCACCAACAGGGCAAGACCACATAAATACCATTCCATTAGCAAGTCATCAAGAAGGCTGAAAGAACAGAGCCAGCTGACAGCCTCATGCCCTCTGCTTCCCTCCCAAAGCTTGGAAGCGGTCACTTCTTTGATAGGTCTGAACTCTCCAACACTAGGGAAAGGAGGTTGCTCAGGAGACCAGGCCTTATATCTGGCAGCACAACAGGGCACAGGGGTAGCATTCAATGGCTGAAGCAAACATCCACAGATGGTGGAACCACAGGGAACATACAAATACAGGCTGATACCAGGGAAGTGCCAGACAAATCTGACCTAGATTATGCAGATGGAGTCCCAGGTTTTCATCTGGATCTTGTTTTGCTTCAACCCAATGCTAGGCCTACTAGTAAGTAGAGACTATCGCCCCGGAGTGGAGACCCATGTAGGGGAGAAACCCTCATGGGACTCTCTCACACTTCACACTGCAGTGGAAAAACTATTCTGGGGAGCGGGGCAGGGACGGCCACTTTGGTGGATTATGGGTAATAAGTGTATGTTACTCTGAGTTCACCCTAGTGCTTGCAAACACGCAGTGCGGACATATCCAAATCAGAGAGAGATGGGGATGACAGTAACCCAGAAGGAAGAAATAGGTGAAAGCCCAAAAACATTCCACTGTATAAGTCACTGAAACGGGTAAGTGAAAGACCCCAGGAGTCATACCACAGTGATGGGTGAGCTAACAAAACCCTAGAGAGTCAGACTGATACAAATCTCAAGGGTAGATCTTGGGGACCCTTTTTCATTTTCACTCCATCCTCAACTCAGGAAAAATTTCCACTGAACTCAAAGCTTGGCAATAATTACAGACTAAACACACGAAGAAAAAGTAGGAGTGGGCTGCTAAACAGGTACAGTAATAACTAAATGCTTATGGTTATGTTTCAGTGGGGCATAGCTAGTGAATGCTGGAGTCCAGTCTGGTCTCAAAATGCATATAATTTGCCTAGCACTAAAGGCAGTTCACTCATTTGCATCATGTGTACATATTGGGTGACTCAACCTTGAGAGTGCAATCTATTTGCTTTGGAATAGAAATGGCATCTCTAGTCAAGGCACCAGTATTTTCCTAAGCATTATCATATGCTGTTTTACTGAATTTATATGGGTGAAAATCAAACAATATAAGAACACTATATGACACATGGAATATAAACTGGGGAAGGGAAAACTGGAAAGATGACAAACCAGTCTGTGAAGTCTAATCTCCCCTTGATGCAAATGAGTAACTTCAATTAATGCTAAGGCAAAAAAACTTTACACAGAAAGGAGACTACACTCCAAAACTGGCTAGCTACTGTATACTTTTCAGCAGTGCAGCCTTCTGTTAACTGCTTTGGTGACATTTAACTTGTTCAATTAACTTGTCAAGGATCAACTTCAATGGGAGTTTCACAGGAGTACGAGTTGAGTAAACCACACAAATATCCACACATGTTATAGGCCTACTTCTTATATCTGTTAAGGAAGCTTTGTTCCCTTCTCCCAGCTTAAAACTTCCTCAGAGCCAGCAGATAAGTTTGTAAAGGATCCTGCTCCCCCTCTTTCCCCCCTCCCCCCGCACAGGGGAATCTTCCAGTGGAGTAGAGGCATCATACACCAATCTCTCCCAGCTACCAGGTAGAGAGAGTAGCCAGGCATTGGCAGCTAGTGTCATTTACAGCAGCTTTAAGGCTGCACTGATTTAATCCAGTGCCTAGGAGGCAGTGCAGCCCCATAATCAGGGAAGGCAGGTGCTTGTACACACATACAAACACACACTTCTTTATAACTCTCTTATAACAAAGCTGTTTTGTTCACAATTACCAAAACACAATACTTGAGAAATAAGGACCCAGTCCCGCAAGGTTCTGAACACCTCTAGTGAGGTGCTGAGAGTCCACTGCCATCTTTGGGAGATGAAGAAGCTTAGCACTTCACAGGATTGGGCACTAACACGTAACAGAAAAAAGAGAAGGAAATGTATGATCTGTGAGCACAGCCTGTAGATTTCATTTTTCTGTTTCCTACAACTGCAAGTGCTTGGAATGAATGCATGCCCTCTCTGGCAGAGAAAAGACTATAGAGTGAAAATCTGAGAGCAGTAATCCATTGCGACACTTTAGGGGAAACTGCAAGCAATTTCCATTCTATTGATCCTTCTGGGCATCAATGACACACTGAGTTTATTTGGAAAACTAAATTCTAGGACATGGTGCAGGAAGACACCCTAGTCAAGCTAGCTGACTGATTGGCTGCAATTTAATGACGTATGTTGGGACGCTTTTAAACATGGCATGGTACATGCAAAGCTTTAGCAAAGATTTTGATACAGTCTCCCACAATATTCTTGCCAGCAAGTTAAAGAAGTATGGGCTGGATGAATGGACCGTGAGGTGGACAGAAAGCTGGCTGGATCGTCGGGCTCAACAGGTAGTGATCAATGGCTCCACGTCTAGTTGGCAGGGGTATCAAGCAGAGTGCCCCAAGGGTCGGTCCTGAGGCAGGTTTTATTCAATATCTTTATCAATGATCTGGAGGATGGTGTGGACTGCACCCTCAGCAAGTTAGCAGATGACACTAAACTGGGAGGAGTGGTAGATACACTGGAGGGTAGGGATAGGATACAGAAGGACCTAGACAAATTAGAGGACTGGGCCAAAAGAAATTTGATGAGGTTCAACAAGGAGAAGTGCAGAGTCCTGCACTTAGGATGGAAGAATCCCATGCACTGCTACAGACTAGGGACCGAATGGCTAGGCAACAGTTCTGCAGAAAAGGACCTAGGGATTACAGTGGATGAGAATCTGGACACGAGTCAACAGTGTGCCCTTGTTGCCAAGAAGGCTAATGGCATTTTGGGCTGTATAAGTAGGGGCATTGCCAGCAGATCGAGGGATGTGATTGTTCCCCTCTATTCGACATTGGTGAGGCCTCATCTGGAGTACTGTGTCCAGTTTTGGGCCCCACACTACAAAAAGGATGTGGAAAAATTGGAAAGAGTCCAGAGAAGGGCAACAATAATGATTAGAGGCCTGGAGCGCATGACTTATGAGGGGAGGCTGAGAGAACTGGGATTGTTTAGTCTACAGAAGAGAAGACTGAGGGGAGATTTGATAGCTGCTTTCAACTACCTAAAAGGGGGTTCTAAAGAGGATGGATCTAGACTGTTCTCAGTGGTAGCAGATGACTGAACAAGGAGTAATGTCTCAAGTTGCAGTTGGGAAGGTTTAGATTGGATATTAGGAAAAACTTTTTCAGTAGGAGGATGGTCAAGCATTGGAATGGGTTACCTAGGGAGGTGGTAGAATCACCTTCCTTAGAGGTTTTTAAAGTCAGGCTTGACAAAGCCCTGGCTGGGATGATTTAGTTGGGGATTGGTCCTGCTTTGAGCAAGTGGTTGGACTAGAAGACCTCCAGAGGTCCCTTCCAACCCTAATATTCTATGATTCTATGATTCTACATATGTGCACAACTTCATGTGTAAGAGAAAGAGCGAGCTTTCGGAAATCATAAGGTGCATTCCTTTCCAGTGGCACATACGCGATTAAAAAAGCATTACAACTTATCAACTATGTTGCTGTATTAAAAATAAAATAAGTTGAGTTACGTGCTTCTGGCAAGAGTCTAGAATTCTTCTATACTACTACTGGGGAGTTCTGTACCACTGCACATGCACAGAATTCATGCCTCTCACAGGTTTCTTTGCTTCCCTGAAGAAAAGTGATTTTCTGATGGGGAAGCAAAGGGAAGCCACAAGAGCAGTCATGCACCACTCCCAGCCGTGTGGGTGCATTATTTCAGATGCCCCGAGCAGCCAATGGAAAGGTAAATCCAGAATTTTAAAATAGTGTGCAGAATTTTTAAATGTTTGGCGCAGAATTCCCACAGAAGTAACTATACCTATTAAATGTAATACCCAATCATATGTTCCAACTTTAAACTGAAAAATGTCTCAAAAAACACAAAAATGGCTATTCTTTTTAGAATAATCTCATTATGTATAAATAGGTTTTCTACATTCATTTTGCTGAAGTGACAAGGAATTTTCACACAAGTGATTTTGCATGAAGACAATTCCTACTTAATTCCTTTGCTCACTTAACAATGAGCGTGCATATAAATAAGACAGTTCTCTTTGATCAGCATTGGCAGACATAAGTGGGTGTATCAGCAACATTTGACAAATGCGTCTGGGTTCCCCCGAGTAGAGAAATGTCATTAAGGCACAGGAGAAAATCATTATCTGATCCATAAATGATTACACAGTGATGGGATCCTGTCACTCCCTTCATCAGAGTTTGCAAAAATCTGGTTTTTAAAACAGACCCAGAGAAATCCATTTGCATTGGGTTGCATATCACAAAATGCCCTTGAGAGTGGTGATTAGGAACCTGAACCTGCCCTCGTTACACTGACAAACGTCCGCTTTGAAGAAACTGGAGTCTTTTAGCCAGTGCAAGCAAGGCAAAATTGGTCTTTTATTCCTGTAAAAAACTCCAGCCCAGTGTACCAAAAAATTCCTTGGAGCCAAACATGGAGCTTTGGTTTATTAAATACTAGCGAAAATACCCGGCGTTGCTCGGGTCCGTCGGAGGTGGGGAGGGGGCAGAGAGCTGAGTGAGTGTGGGGTCCGTTGGAGGGGGGAGGGGGCAGAGAGCAAACCTGACACCCCCATCTCACCCCCCCAACCAAACCCGACACCCCCACCTCACTTACCCCTCAACCAACCCCGACTCACATTTTCACCCCCCCACCCAAACCCAACACCCCCACACAACCCCCTACCAACACCCCCTGACCAACACCCACACCTCACCGCCCGTAGACCAAACCTGACACACCCACCTCACTTCCCCCCCCAACCAAACCCGACACCCCTACCTACCACCACAAACAAATCCGACACCCACACCTCACTTACCCCTCAACCAACCCCGACCCCTCTCCTCACCCCCCCAAACAAACCCAACATCCCCGCCTTACCCCCCCCACCAAACCCAACACCCCCTGACCAACCCCAACACCCACACCTCACCCCTCACCCACCCCGACACCTTCTCACCCCTCCCCAGACCAAACCCAACACCCCCGGCTCACTTACCCCCCGACCAAACCCGACACCCCCAACTCACCCCCGGACCAAACCCAACACCCCCACCTCACCCCCCGACCAAACCCAACACCCCCACCTCACTTACCCCTCGACCAACCCCGACTCACATTTTCACCCCCCCACCAAACCCAACACCCCCTGACCAACCCCAACACCCACACCTCACCCCTCACCCACCCTGACACCTTCCCACCCACCCCAGACCAAACCCGACACCCCCGGCTCAGTTACCCCCCGACCAAACCCGACACCCCCACCTCACTTACCCTCCGACCAAACCCAACTTGGGTCCATCGGAGGTGGGGAGGGGGCAGAGAGCTGAGCGAGTGCGGGTTCCATTGGAGGGGGGAGGGGGCAGAGAGCTGAGCGAGTTCGGGGTCCATTGGAGGAGGTATTATGACATCATAACTATGTCACAGAGAACAGCAGCTGCCCAGCTGATGTGAATGGGCTTTAAAGAATTTCACCCCTGGGGGGGGGGTCAGAGGTGAGATTTGAAAATTTTTCGAATCTTATGGTCATTAGGACCCCAAGACCTCTAACTGTACCAAATTTCAAGTCTCTAGCTCAAACGGTGTGGAAGGAGTAAGCGCACATACACACGTACATACACACACACATACACCACTTGACTTTTATATATATAGATCCAGCTTTGTTTATTAAATGTACAGCTTTGTTCCAAGAGAGGCTCTACTGTAGACAGTAACCTTGATAGTCTTGCTTTTGCTTATGAATTCGTTTTAATCTTTTAACACAATTCACTCCTTCTGAAATCTGCTCACAATCTTGGCTTATTTTATTCTCCAATACTCTGTGGGGTAAGACAAGATCATACAATCATCACCACCTTTTAATTTTAAGATTTCACTTAGTCATAGTTACAACTGTTACCTCCGGGGCCATATATTGCACAGCATCATCCCCCTCCAATTCAACACAAGACGACACTGAGCCTAACTGGAATACTTGAGTGTGGTCATAAAAACTTGGAGATAGCCTCTTGTCTCCCTCCCCCCTTCAGAAATGGGCATTCCACTCTGTGCTCCTGTTATATCTGTACTGTAGCATTCATGCAAACTTCTCTGCCAGATGGGGGCCTTGGATTGCACAGCATCTTTCAGACAAACTTTGGCCCAAACCCTGCCCTACTTGGGAAAAAAAACAATGGCAGGACCTCTGGGAATTTGAACTCGTGGAATTTCCTACACATCAACCTGTTGATGTATGTGTTTATTAACAGCCCCACCATACACTCGCACTACACTACAGTACCAAATTAGCAGTGTGCCGAATAGGGCCTAATGCGTCATTGTCTCAAAACTGCAATGAGGAATATCATCCTTTAATAATAATGTTGTTTAATATTTCTAGCATGCCATGAGCAAACAGGTCTCTTTCCAAGAACACACAGAAAGAAAAGATTCCCTGTCCCAAGGAGCTTGCAGTGTAATTCAGAGAAGGACACAGGACTAGAGCAGAAAACAGTAAATAGTAAGCTGTGGACGCTTCCTGAAATAAGTGGGTTTTAAGTAGGATGTGAATGAGTGGAAACAGAGGCTTGGCAGGACAAGTAGTGGGAGATTGTTCCAAATAAAAGGAGCAATAATTTGTAATAAAAGTTTAAAGATGAAACATTGATTTGGAACAGAGTGGAGGTCTCTTCTGGGGAGGAGATCTGGTTTAAGAAAAGAAATTGCAGGTTTTCTCATCTGATACCAGTGTTTCCTTGGCACAGAGCAGATTTGTACATTCATTAAGCCACCTGTGCAAAGGTGGATTTGGTATTGTTCAAATAAACTCTTAATATGGCCAACAAACAGGTGCAGAAGGCTCTTACTCCATCGGACCCTGGGTCCACGCTCCCAGGAGGAAGCTCCACCACGTAGCTGAGTCGGAGCTAAATGCTAGGTGTCTGCTGAGCGTCAGAAGCTGCCCTGACCACCTCATTGCCCCCAGGGTCTCTTCTAAGCTAAGCCACAAATCAAATGCCAAATCCATGGCTGTTCTATTAAAGAGTTCAAAAGGTCATTGCCCAAAGTAGACAACGAGAGCCTTGTCCGGTCGGTTGCCATGAATCAGGGATCTAGACTAATCTCTTGCAACTGAGATATCACATAACAGTAATAACCCAGGGTAAGAGAATGGAGATCCAATCTCTAAAAACATATACCACTGCATCATCTCCAATGCTTAAAGGGCGGGCAATACCCTTCTCTGTGGTAAGTCTATGCTTCCCCACCCGGGTTTCTAAGTGCCAGATCCTAAGAGCATTGCCACTGAAAATGACTCAAACACAGTCACTTTCAGGTAATGGTTCCCGGAATCCAAAGTATCTGAAAAAACATTTCATCCAACCTGTAAAATGGGGCAAAATTACAATCCCAGCTGTGCATAAATCACTGCCTGAAATGCATGTTTTTTTAATCTCCTTTAATAAGGCTGGGAGTGGGGGGGGATGACTCAAAGTTCCAGGAAAAGATCCAAAAAATAAGCAAATAAATATATAAAAAACAGTGTACGAAAAGCCTTTCCATTTCCTGAAGTTTTCCACTAAAATGTCACAATCTACAATAAACCCCTCCTCTCTTTAATTTGCTCTCTCTCTCATCTAAGGTCTCTCTCAAGGAATCAGCATGCTTGAATGGACCTCGCTGCATGAGTTCCATTGACGGTTTATTAGTGGAATTAGGTCGCTGCTTGTACACTATTCAATAGTCCTGAGCATGTGCGGCACGTGTCTTCGTTCAGGAAATTTATCATTCTGAATGCGTTGTCTCCTTTCTTTTCTTTGCCTTCACGGATGGTAACAAAATGAGCTACCGGGCCTTGAAAGCTAGTTTATTCACCATCCAGCGTGCATGCTCTGCTGCAACTTGTTAGCCATTTAAATAATAATCTAAATATCTACTTAACATAACAATGGATTTGTAATAGAGTTTGAAAAATATTTCATACCAATCGATCAGATTTAACTATTTTTCTTTGATCACGGTTTGGTCAATTTACTTTCCTAAATCTCCCTCAAAGGCACTTTCATTCTGTTAGATGGACTTCCCCTGGAAAAGATCAGCATGAGTCTAGCAACATGCAACTCCTCTAGCCGAGGCCCTGGAGCAGTTTAACTCAAACAGTCGGAAGACCTGTCGTACCTTTTTCTCCCGTTTAAAAAACAACAACACCACTACGCTGGCCTTTCAGATGTTTTCAGACTGTCTCCTTGTCTACAGAATTTGCCATTGACTAGGACTGACAACCCGTAATCTTCTCTTAGCAAATTTGGCCAACTGCCATTTGAGCAAATCGGTGGGTCGGTCGCATGTGTGCACACACAGACTAGGATTAACAATTGAAAACAATCATTCATGTAATAACACTCCTTATAAAAACTTAATTGAAGCATGGCTTTTATTTATATGCTATCGGACAGAAAGCCCTCTCTTCTGCAATACCCAATGCAATCAAAATTTTGGGGAGAAAAACACAAATCATTAAGGCCTTGTTCCAAACCCTGCTGAAGTCCAGGGGAGTCTGCCTATTGACTGCAGTAGGCTTTGGATCAAGCCTTTAAGATACAAAATGGAAAGCCATATGCAAAAACCACCATCCCCATAATGGAAAAATGGAAACTACCAAACGACTTAGAAGAAACTTAAGAGTAGGCTCCCTGAGGGTCTGTGCTCAGACAGGAATCCCAGATTCCAAGGCTTGCAGAAACGAGTCATTCCTGGGGAAGTATTGTCCTGTCTAATCTCCCACTCCAAGAAGGGAACAGAGGCAGGAAATCTGCACTCCAGGCCACTGTGGAGTTGTGCTCTGCATCATTCTCAATGCACAGCCAGATTTTGAAGCTGAATCAGCAACCTGCAATCACGGTCCCATTCCCAACTCGGATGGTGAGGTGTGTGTGCATGCGAACATGCGCTGCTCGGATGCCAAGGTTACCGCTGCCCTGAGTCTGCAAAAAGCACCACAGCATGAGCTGACCCCACTCTCCAACCTGGCATGATGACTCCAGAAGTTTTTCGTAATTCCATACCATCCTACAAGCCAAAGGGTTACCCTGCTGAAAATGGGCATGTCCCAGGTATACTAGACAGTAGGGATTAGGGGTGTTGCAGAGGAAAATTTCTCTTCTTATTGGGGAGAAAGAGGCTTATTTTTATGTTGCTCCTCTTTGGCTAGCGCCCTGTAAGGATGTTGGCTGGGAGTTACTTACAGCCCTCGTTGCCGAAGCGATACGGGTGTTAGAAATTGGAGGGGAGGGAAGGAAGGAAGGAGGAGAGTCCCAGGAGCCCCCATCCCAAAGCAAATCACAGAGATTATCTCTATGTCACATGCAGAATTTATTTTAACATATCGGTGCTTGATTTAAATAAAACAAAAACCTGCTTAAGATTCATTGTTCCGTCTGCTGAGTAGCAAACACCAACACCATAATTACATCAAAATCGATTGGTTTAAAATGTCCACTTTAATTAATTTATTATAAATACTTATAGAACAGTTTCAGACAAGGTCTAATGCACCAAAGATTAAATGTCATTTACTTGGAATGCTTGGGGCGGGGGAGGGGAAAAAACACCTGTTACTAAACCAAAACACTGTTGACTTTAGTCAAGGTAGCGTATGTTTGTGAAGGAGAATTGGATTCCTCCTCTCAGACTCGGACATAGCTATGGATTCAGTGTGTGCTCGTCATCTTAAACATTTTCAGTCAATATTGATTTTTTTAAAAACTTACACATTTTGTAAGGGTATATTTTTCACACCGAGACTCACAACTTAGCAGAGTTTTAGACCCCAATCTTGCAGAGCTTTGGCAGGATCAGAGCCTTATTTATTTACAAAGAGCAAGACTGGGGCTTTGCCACAAACACAGCAAGAGACGAGACATGTGTGACAGATATAGCAATTTCCTCCAGTATCCTGAACAAAGCTCAAAGAAATGAAGTTACAGTTTATTACATTAAAGTATCTTTGGAATCCACTGCATTAAAAATGCTAATTTGATGTCTTAATGTGGGTTTGCAGGGAACTTCTTGGGGATGGGGGAGAATATGCCCAACATAAACCTGGGGAAGTGTGATGAGCTTCAAAGGACTGTTTGAAACAACGTGCCAGACAAACCAAATGGGTTTCCTAGGAAATACCTGCAGGAGGTGAATGCGAATGACCAGCTCCGGTTATGTAAAAACCGTATTGAAGCTTCGCCCTGACAGGACTAGCTGATCATCTGTTCATGGTCTCTGCATTTCAAAGACCCAGCCTGATAAAAGAATGACTCAGATTTCTGGGAGTGCTTGTTCTGAGCTAACAGCTGTTCTGAACCAGTGACCATATAAAAGCCCCTGGGTGGGGTTTGAAGGACAGTTCACCTACCAGAGCCCTAGTTGGATTTGGGGTGGTCTCTGGTGAGTTTATTAGCATGTGTGTATGTTCTTTTTGTTTGAATGTTCACTCTAATGTTATCTTAAGAGTAAATGTGCTTGCTTAGAAAGGGCCGTGTGGTAACTTAACTGGGGGCAGTTATACTCTGAGGAGAAGGCAAAGCAGGCCTTCTGAAGGAGTCTACTTTGCTGGGAACTCACAGTGTAGGCAGGGAATTGTGCAGCCTGGAAAAACCCTGCAGTGGCGGAGAGTAATTTGCTGCTAATCCCTCCTCCCCCCCCCCCCCCATCAGATTATTACACACACAGCCTTGGGGTTTGCTGGCTGGCATGTCCAGGAAGGATTCACTCATTCCCTTTGCACCTACTCAGGGGACAGACGTGGCCATTACACACACGTGTACTCCTGCTTGCCTGAACCCAAAGTCTGGGCAGCCTTTGCAGAGCATACGGCAGAGTTTTACCCTTACACCCCTATGCAGGCATCTAGTCCGAGGGACAACTGAGCCGTAAAGCATCTCTTTCACAGATGCAGACAAACACCCTGGTCACCCCGTTCCAGACTTGGAAGGGTTAAAAGCCAGCCCTTCGAGAGGGCTGGGAGCCAATAAGGAGAGGCTGGGAGGCAGCCAATCAGGGCCAGGCTGGGCACTACAGGCCAGAATTTGATTGAAAAATTTCACCCAGGTTTAAGGACCATCGTTTTGAGGCATCTAGTATCTTATCTTTCAGCTATCTGAAGTGAAAAAATAACTGAATAGGTTAAGGGTTAAAACATCTATAAAGTTGCACCGACACTTGGGTTCAGATGCTTTTTCCAAGCTCACGCTGAAACACTGCCTTGATTTGAAAAAAAAAAAGTTTGTACGAGTTCCAAGCAGAAGATCCTGGCTCAGGAGGATCCTCAGGGCTCTTGCATCTCAGGCCAAGTGGAAGCAGGAGGACTCCCAGAAGCAAAGCTCACATTCTCCAATGGCACGAGAAATTTCACACCTAGTGTCACACGAAGGGCAATTGTCTTGGAGGAATCTGCCTATCCTCAGAGTTACAGACTTGCTCTGTAGTTCTCCCTCCGCTTGCAAGCAGAGCTGCCACCAGCACAGGTAAGAGATCTAGACACAGAATGACAGCAAGGTTCGACCATTTACTAGCTCACAGGAAACAATACTAAGATTTGTCATTGTTACAATTCTGATTCCCTGGTCACCTGAGAGGATGTCAATACAAGCATGAGGAATGAGAGCAAAATTAAGCGAAGCAAAGAGAAGCCAGGGCAAGTCTATAGCAATCACTTTGCAACTCATGAACAAAACATTGACATGCAATCGAATGGATTTTATATCCCAGCCTAAAGGACAAAATAAAACTTTGTTAAACTGGAGTTAAGAGAAGGAGTAAATGTTATCCAACAATCACAATTAGAAATCAGAAAATTCAGAGATTAGGTGAAATTTAGAAGAAACTTAACTATTTGGTGACAGAGTCCAACGCACCCAGATCCCAGGGTGATGGGCACTGTGTAAGAACCCAATAGAACAGAACAGTCTATGCTGATGTGCCTAATTTGCCAGTAGATTTGCTTCTTCCTGTCTCAAAACACATCCCAAGTGCTAGGTCTTGTGAATCCCTTTTGGAAGAGGGTACACGCTCCGCCAGGAGCCCACTCATGAGAGCATAGTACAGCAGCTATGCCCCCTACCAACTGTCACTCCGACACTGCAGTGGTTCCACTTCCAGAGACTCACCCTCCAGCCAAGTCGCCATCTTAAATCGACCTCTTCCAGGGTCAAAACTGTGCAAACCACATGTCCCCAAAACCGCCCTTAACACCAAAAAAATCTGTCCCCCTCTCTGGGGTTCTGCCTCAGCCCTTGCTGGGCTGGACAACCTCTGTAATGGGCTTTTATGTCCTTTCTTTGGGGCCGATGGAGAAAAAAAACCTCTGAAGTTCTCCTCTGTCTCTTCCCTGCTTAATCAGGGTCTCTCCCTGCCTGGGGAGTTTTCGCTCACGCTCTGACCTTTCTACCTGGATCTCTGCCATTACTGCAGCCGCCTTCTGCGCCGGATGGGGAAATTGCCTGGTTCTCCTCCGGTGGGGCTCAGTCTGTAATCTGGCTGGCTGAACCCCAAACTCTCCAGCCCAAAGGGCAACACATTCTGTTACATCTTTCATTTGAAGTTTTTAGGACAAGCCATTATTGAGACAAAACAGGGCAAAAAAAAACATTAGAAGAGTTTTCAAAATATGGGTAAAAGGAAATATTTTCAGAAGGGCCTGAGAGACTTAGGAACTTAAGAGCATAAGTCTGGAAAATGGAATTGAAGCTCCTAAGTCACTTGGGTGCTTCTGAAAATATTTCTTCTTACCCATATTTCAAAACCTCAGATAGTGTTTTCTTTGCCCTATTTTAGGATACTTATCTCATAGAACTGGAAAGACCTTGAAAGGTCATTCCAGTCTCCTGCCTACACTAGCAGGACCAAGTACTGTCCCCTGACAGATTTTTTGCCCCAGATCCCTAAATGGCCCCCTCAAGGATAGAATTCACAATCCTGGGTTTAGTAGGTGTTGCAGGGTACTCGGAGTCCCGTAGAAATGAGGCACACACATAGCTGCTAAACAAAAGTGATGAGTTTATTGAAGGCAGACAGTGACACACCCGCAACGGGGGCTCCCTTCGTTGCTGCCACTGAGATGGGGAAAGTCCGACGCACTGGAGCAATGCTCAGGGTGAAGCCCATTATGCAGGGGAACGCAGACATAGAAATACACATGCACATTTACATCTCATGCATACCTCATGAATAGCTAATAGCTTGTTTTGCTTCATTAGTATTGCACAATCCTAGCAGGCAGTTAGGACCGGAGAGCTCCGGTATGCAATAGATAACTCTGGTATGCAATAGCAGTGTGTTGACCGACAGTACCCTTTCCCGGGGGGGAGAGCGTCCCTATGTGCATACCGTTACAAAATCTTCACGCACCCTACAGTAGGCCAATGCTCAAACCACTGAGCTATCCCTCCCCAACCACTGAGCTATCCCTTATGCAGAAGCATAAGTCCCATCAATATGATGTAATCTCCTAAGTGACTCTGTCCCTTCTGAAAATGAGACTTAGGCTCCCAAGTCACTTAGGTGCTTTTGAAAATTTTAATTTATGTCTTTTTCACAGTACCACCCCACATCTCAAAACCAGTTTTGTCCCAAAAAAAAGCTCAAAAATGGGCCAAATGTTCTGTGCTGCTGCAGACAACACACAGGAAATTTGAAACAGACGAGGAATTTTTCTGAAGATTTCAGCCTGTGGTCCCATATTGTCTCCCCTTGCAACGATTCCCACCATTGGCACATACTGTATCCCGAAGTCCTGGATCCACCTAAAAACCTAACTGGTAATGCTCAAGAAGATGAAGTTTGTGTATGTGAGTGAACTAGTGTCACCACGAGAAACTTCACATTTTCTGACTTGTTTTCACATTTTTAATCTTAATGTAGCATAAACATTTTTTGGATTTAAATGTTTCACTTTGTTTCCTTTTGGTAAATAAGGGCCTTTGAGAGGAAGACAGTTCTGAGTCATCTTTTCTCATTCCATTAATGTCCTCCTTCTTTCTCTTACACTTGAGCTGCTGGGAGAAGCCTAGACCAGCGATAACTGTCGACTCAGCTACTGGAAGGGGCTCTTCTCTTCCTGACTTATGGGCACTGCAGTACTATAGTGTTCATTAGAGCAGGAGGAGGATCAGCTCCATTCTTCTGCACTGGGAACATCTGAGAAGGATGCGGACTTCCAAATAAATCAATTATCCAAGCCATGTTCATAGGTGCTGGCTTGAAGTGGTTTCCATCATATACAGCGTTCACAGTTTGGTTCAGTGGCTCTCAGCCCCCCACTACACAAACTGTCCCAGCCCTCTGGTCATGTACTTTTCCTGGGGAGTGTTTCAAGTGCTGTGCAAACCACATGGTAGGAGACAGTCCACAGGAGAGCCAAGAACTGAACACAAATCTTCCAAGTCCCAGAGCAGTGCTTGATCCATAAGCCCACCCTTCTTTTCTATCTCCTTACATCTTAAGTTCTTCAGCACTGGTTACTGAAAATGCTCCTCTACCTGAACAGCAGTGCTGAAAAATGCAGGCAAATTCTTTATCAACGAAAAAGAGAAAGCAAATTTAACAAAAACTCAGGAAATGTGATCGTTATATCAGACTCTTCCGCTACAAGACTCCACCTGGCAACCCCTTCTCAATTATGAAGGCGTAACTTCGCAACCCACTGCAGGGGCAAGTGTATTTCTTTGATGGAAAGTCAGTTTAGGTTTCTCATCAAGTGAACACAAGCTTTATTTCTTTTCTTGTTTATATGCAGGAAAGCATGATGCCACAAAGAGCAAAAAGCCCTCTGTGGGTATATAAAAAACTGCTGTGCTATTGAGTAAAAGCTTGGCCTGAGTTGCAGTCCATTAATAGCTAGAAAGACATTCATGTATTTTTGTTTGTTTTTGTTCACCAGTTCTTACTCTCCTAAAGACAGCCAAAGGCTAAATAGTGTGGCTTCTAATACAGATTAAACAGCATGCAATTCAACCGGCGGCACTACACTTTCAGCTAAGAAAGGGGTTATGTCATGCTAAAAGAAAGAGGTTTTCTTTGGAAGTGTGCATTCCTCTTCTTTCATGACATGATGAAAGAAAAGGGCTGAATTTTGTAGCTATGTACGACCATCCTCAAATTTACCCACAGATCTACTATTTGCAGGGTGCCTGGTACCCTCGCTAATGCCATGTTCCCACTGAAAATAAAATGAGAACAACAAACAAACACAATCTGTCCATGTAGTGTTGTTGTCAGTCCCAGGATATTAGCAAGACAAGGTGGGTGAGGCAATATATTTTATTGGACCAACTTGTGATGGTGAGAGAAACAAGCTTTCAAGGGCACAGAGAATTCTGCAGGCCTGGGAATGGTACTCTCTCTCAGCTAAACACAAGGTAAAACAGATTGTGTAGCAGAAGAAGTCAAGGCACATTTCAAGGGGCCACTCCGGGTGAATACCCCCCGTGCCCAGTTATGGGTCGGGGGGAAGGAGGGGAAGGCAGCTGGGGGGCTGGGAGGTTAGTGGGTTACATATTATTGTAATAAGACATAAATCCAGTGTCTCTATTCAGTCCATGATTTCTGGTGTCTAGAAAAGAGTGATGAATTTAAGCTCCCAGACGAGTCATAAGACAGTGCTGCGCAGGTTTCCTTTGAGGATGAGGACTGAATGGTCTCACCAACAGAAGTTGATCCAATCCTATATAATAAAAGGCTAAGGAAGTTTTACCAAAGCCGTCATGCGCAGTAGAGACGGCCTGGACGAACGGCATGCTGGGAGGTTTAGTTCGGCAGCACAACATGGCCACTGCACATGCGCCACCGCGAGGGAAGCAGGGTCTGGATCAGGGGTCTCGGTGAGCGCGGGCGGGAGGGTGGCTGGGCACAGGAGGCGCAGGCAGGAGGCTCTGGCCGGGTGGGGCGCGGGAAGGGGGCGCTGGGCCGGCGGGGCGGAGGCGCCCGGGCACGGCACGGCCAGCTGCGCCCAGCCTAGCCGGAGCGGGCCGCCTTCCCCATGCTGCTGGGGGGAGGGGAGGGAGCGGGCTGGGCTGTCAGGCGCATGACGAGGGGTTGAGGGGCCGTTGGAGTGGGGGAGGGGAAGAGAGCTGAGTGAGTGGGGGGACCATTGGAGGAGGGGAAGGGGGAGAGAGCTGAGTGAGTCCGGGGGGCGTTGGAGGGGGGGAGGGAGGAGAGAGCTGAGTGGGGGGGCCGTTGGAGGGGGGGAGAGAGCTGAGCAAGAGGGGGGGCCATTGGAGGGGGGAGGGGCGAGAGAGCTGAGCGAGTGGGGGGGCCGTTGGAGGGGAGATGGGGCGAGAGAGCTGAGCGAGTGGGGGGGGCCGCGAGCCGTTACCACTGGCCCGTGTACATGGGCTTTTACACTAGTAAAATATATTACCTCACCCACCTTGTCTCACAAATTGTCCATGAAATTCAGCATATATTATATGCACTCATTTCCCCCTTTCATTTCATGGCATATACTGCCAGCTTCACTCACACTGAGTAGTACCTTACTCCTTAAGTAGACCCGTAAGTAAGTGGGTCAGAATCGGTTCCACAACAAGTTAGCAACCCAAGGGCCTGTTTCAGATCTTAGATGCACTGGGGTAAATCCAGAGTGCTCCACTGAAACCAATTGTGCTACTCCCGATTTTCCCTGGGATGAATGAGATCACAGGTTAGCCTAGATTCCATCCCAGAGAGAAAACAGAGTATTTTTGCAGTAACAGTGGCATGCAAGATGCAATTTTGCATCAGTAGTTTTTAGTCAAGCTATTTGATTAGTGTTATGGTTAAAGAAGACTAAGCAAACTGCATACACGGCAACAAACAGAATCTAAATTGGCTTTGCAGTTGGAACAGTTACACTTCCCTGCCAAGCGCCGGACTGTTTGTAAGTCTAATGAGTAGAATCAACACTCTCTCATTAATCACTACTAATAAACTTCATTGATCCTTAACACTGGGGTTTCCATCCCAAAGTATCCCAGAAACAGCACCGCGTTTCTTATTAAATAAGATAGTGCAGAAGTGGGATAGAAGCAGCTTTGGGACAAGAGGTAAAAAAGCCACTGAAGCCTGTATGCTGAGCACCCTACCTAAAACAATGCATTGGTCTTAGCTCTGCTTCTCAACAAGGCAAGCTCCTATTAAAAAGAAAGAGGAAGCAGATAGCACATCTGACTTTGGCAAGTACTAGTTTGCAGTTTGGTTTGTTACCCAAGGCATTGCCCTGCATACAGGAGAACAACAGAGGTAGCCATTGGTCACTCAGTTGCTGAATTCCCAAATATACAGCTTTTGTATGAAATTTGTCACTCTAAATGTAGATGCTGAAATCCCGATATGCCCTATAATTACTATTACTGATCATTACTCTTGCAATAGCATCTAAGGGCCCCAATAAGGGATCAAGGCCGTACTGCGCTAGGCGCTGTACAAACAAGGAACACAGACAGTCCCTGCCAATAGCGCAGGCAAATGTTTTGGGCCAAGAGCCACATCAGGGTTGCAAAATTTTATGGAGGGCCAGGTAGGGAAGGCTGTGTCTCCCAAAACAGCCTGGCCCCGCTCCCTATCCAACCCCCACTCTCCCGACTGCCCCTCCTCAGAACTCCCAACCCATCAACCCCTCCTTCTCCTTGTCCCCTGACCGCCCCCTTCCGAGACCCCCTCAACCAAGCCCCCCTGCTCCTTGTCCCCTGAGGACTCCCTGCCGAGACCCCACCCCCACCCCAACTACTCCTCCGGGACCCCACATCCTACCCAACCCCCCACTCCCTGTCCCCTGACTTCCCCGACCCCTATCTACGCCAATCTTCCTACCTCCTAACAAACCCCGGGACTCCCACACCCTATCCAACCCCCATTCCCTTACCACACCTCTTAGAGCTACAGGAGTTCAGGCCCTGTTGGAGCCAGCCATGCCGCTGCAGAGCTGCCCAGGAGCAGCGACCAGAGTGCTGGCAGCATGGGAAATGGGGAGGGGCCAGGGGAGCTCAAGGGCTGGGTAGGATGGTCCCGCGGGCCGGATGTGGCCCTTGGGCCGTAGTTTGCCCACCCCTGCACTAGTGTAACGAGTGCAACCAGGTGTTTGTTATCTGAAGGCATCACAGCAAAGGCAGGCTCTAAGGAGGGATTTTAAAAAGGTGCTAAGGTAGTAGATTTCTGAATGCTGGCCAGAGAATTGAACTCAAGAGGGATTTTGCACAGCACCTCAACAGATGTCTCATCTCTAAACCTGACAGTGCTTATCAAAGGGCAATGCCAGATTTACACCACCGCTAATAAGCAGGGAAGGGCCATTCCTTGAAGCCATTATAACCAGGCAAGGAAGAACAAACAAAAGAGAAGGAATTAAAGTCACAGTGCTGCTAAACCAGCATGCGCAGCAGGATCAAGACGTGGTGTTGGAAAAGAGACGTTCTGAAGGAGCGTACAGCAGTAGCACAGACTGTCATGGCACTTGGGTGTATTTCTTAAGGAACCAGTAAAATATAGGCTGCAATAGGGCAAACTAAGGACTGTACGAAAAAAATACTACTAAATTATTTTTGTAGTAAAAATCACTAAAGTTAGCTATGTTGGAGGCTTTGGCTTTAGGGAATCTGAATGCTGAATAGCTGCAGCTATCTTCTCCAAAAAAATATCCTGAGCTTCTTGAGAGAATGGCTGCTCATAACGGATCATTTAGCCTGGCTGTGACACTGACTTGCTGTATAAACTTGGGCAAATTCCTTCACCTGCCTCAGTTTCCCCCATCTATAAAACAGGGCCCTTCTTTCGTAAGACACTTTGAGTTCTTGGATAAAGAGAGTTCAGTATTAGGTCCCCAGGTGCAGTAAGAGCACCTTTTACGGCAGAGTAAATCACAATCAATGCTAAAGTTCTGTACATGAGCTAGAAAAGGGCCAGATTACAAATGGTACGAAGGTGAAACCGGGGAGCATATAATAAGAGAGCGAGGTTTGATTGGAGAGCTGACTTTCCCTGAACTTCAGCTTAAAACACTGATCCAAGCAAGCCTGAACTCATGGCGTGAGTCACCAAATCTTTTCCAGTTGTTCCTACTAACACTCTGCTTGGCTTTCTGAACAAGGAAGTGTTCATGGAGGATACAGTGCGTACAAAGCAATTCAATGGCAACGTGGCAGTCAGAGAAGCCTACAGATGACTTATAAAGACAAATACACAAAGATGTTTTTCAAGATCAAAGTGGCTCATTTGGGAAGTAAATGCCCAGTACTGTGTCCTTCTATTTCCTGCCTCATGTCTTTGGACAGCATAATCAACAAGGCTGCCTTTGTATCGTATGTTGTGCTTGATTGTACATTAATGCACTAGATGGTTCTCAATCATCTGTTCTTGTCCACAAGCAGTGCTGGGGATTTACAGCCATGTAAAGGAAGTTAAAAATTAAGTATGAGCAAAGCTAATCAGAAAAAAAGGCAAAGTCAGCTATGAACAACAGTCTCCATTAAAGGGGGGAAATGCAGAACATGCTCAACACTTTAGAAAGAATAAAGTGTGGGAAAGGCATTGATAACCACTGCATATTATTTCTATTATGCTTTGCTCAGTAAGATTACATAAGGGATGCAATAGAAAGCTTTTAGCCTGCTACCACCCAGCGCATGATCATTAACAGAACTAACGCTTTGCATCAAATACTGAACTATAATTTCTCAAGATCTCTCAAACATATCCAGACTCTCACTGTTGCCTGACCCTTTTCAAGATTAATAATGTTTGGATGAATAGCCAGTTGATCTGACTGGGATAAGATTCTTCCCCCAGAATTAGGCTACACCAAACTAACACTACAGAGTTGAATATCTTGTGGGGAATCTTGGGGTGGATGACAGGAACACTCACACGGAGGGCAATGTAAAATCTTCAATATTGTTAATAAAAGATCGGATAAAGCGAGAAAAGGCCCAAGCCACACAAGACAGAGATAATACAATATTGAGGTTATCCGTGGTATCATTCTATACATAACCCATTAGAACTGCACACTCACACCCTGTGTTGAGGACCTGGTGGTAAGAGACCAAAGGACCAGCCCTGCCTCTGAGATGCCACGGTGTCCAATGGGCCAAGTTCCTGAATGAGTTTCAGGGGCAAGTAGTAGAGAAGCAGACAGCAATGGAAGTAGTCTAGGAGAGATCACACGGTGACTGCATGGTATAGGGCCTGAGCATCGTCTGCTCATGCTCAATCCTCCATGCCTATATTTGCCCACATAATACAGAGGTGTACTTATTCTATTGGTTAATATAGTGATACATGCAACTGCCATTTCAGCTCATCATCAGACCCATCAGCCCTGGCTTAAATGGATTTGTGGTTATTACATCCATGTTCCTTGTGGTAGCACTTTTTGGACCATTCTAATTCCTACCACTGAGTAAGCTCTTCTTAGTTCCCAAAATCTAAAGTAATTGTTGGGCCATTAATCTATGCCAAAGGTTAAGGAACTACTTAACCACACTTGTCCTAATGTACGCTTCAGCTAGCGTCTTACAAGATAAAGACCTGCAGGTTTCTTGCATTACAGCTGAATATAATAAAAGTGGCTAAAATATAGCGAAGGCAAGCCAGTGAGTATAACAGGCAAGCTTGCCCTATGGACTACGCCTCTCTTCAGCTAAACAGGTCACTGCCGTAGTAAAGTAGCACTCTTGAGTTTATACTACAGGCCTTGGATTATGCTCTAATGGAGCTGTCCATGGTTTCTGCAGTTTCATTGGTCCTAGGATCTTAGCGAGACAGGGTAGGTGAGGGGATAAGCTTGTCTCTCTCTACTGACAAACAAAGCAACAATCAGGGAATGCCGCAGGAATCCGAGGGAGCTGAAACCACAAGTCAGTGCCCTGTTATACAATGGGGCCTTTGATGAACACAGTTCTTAAATGAAAGCGCTATTGGACGACACACAAGCAAAAACACTGGTACATCAGATCCTGATTGCTACTCAGAACCAAGTTTGGGAGGCAGCCCGTAGAATGCATGGCATTTGGTCCTGTATCCGCCAGTGAACAGTGGTGCAGGAAACACATGTTCAGTTCAGGAATCCACCAAAAATCTCTGTGTACAAGAGACGAGTACATTTCTGAACCGAGCTGAGCAGGGCTGTCAGACATAAAGGAGAGAATAATTGAATTCTGGTGAGCAATATATGGAAATCTGATTTGCCCTCCTTCCGCAAGCGTTCATACATTGTGGTAATAAAGTTAAGTCTTTGTAAGTCATTCCTCTCTGCATGCTTGGGACTCCCACGTTTCTGACAGCTCAGCTAGCAAAGGCTCTTCTGAAATTAGAATCTCTTAGGATCCTATTCAGGAAAGCTATAATCACATGCTTAACTTTAAGCACACACTCATGTTCTATTAAATCAATGCAACTTAAAATAAGCATGTGCTTGAGCACTTGCCTGAGTTGGGACCTTTGGCATGTATATAACACCAATCTGTGTGTGTCCGAATGATCACACTAGTCTATCACAGGTCTATTCCCATGGAAGTGCAGAGACATCAACTCACACCATGTGTTGTGCAGTGTGTCAATGCCTCTGTGTTCTTCCCGGAAAAAGACAAATCTCCAGATCCACCTTTACCATCCATAGTGAGGTGGAAGTACCAACCCCTTAGCTGCATACACCAAGATTTCCAGCAGGTCTGAGCCAATTCATGGAAAGGGCCATTGGGGTGATGTGCAGTTTGGAAACACAGTGCCACCAGGTGGCACCTGGCTAGCCAGAAATTCTCCATACATCACAGTACAGTAAAACCTCTATTTAACGGACTAATTCGGGCGAGGGGGTGTCCGTTAAATCAAAAAGTCCGTTATTTAATAATAATAAAAAAATGAGCTGTCGGAGCAGCAGCCCGCCCGCCACAGGGTCCGCACCCCACCCACTGCCGGGACCCGGCGGTAGCCGGGAGCCGTCAGCCAGCCCGCCCAGGTCCCGGCTGCTGGGACCCAGGCAGCAGCCGGGAGCCGGCAGCCAGCCAGCCCGCCCGCAGGCGGGAGCCGGCAGCCAGCCCGCCCGGGTCCCGGCTCCCGGGACCCGCCAGCCAACCCTCCCGCTGCCTGGACCTGGGCGGCAGCCGGGAGCCGGCAGCCAGCCCACCCGCTGCCTGGACCCGGGCAGCAGCCGGGAGCCCACACCCAGTCCGCCCGCTGCCGTGACCCGGGTGGCAGCCGGGAGCCGGCAGCCAGCCCGCCAGAAATGGATCAGGAATGCATCAGACTTGCTCAGAAATTTTGTCCGTTGCATCCGAAGTCCGTTAAATCGAGGTCCGTTAAATCGAGGGTTTACTGTACAATGAAAAAACTCAGTTCAGGAATGAAATTGTGAAATAATCAACACACATTTAGGTGCCTCCCGTTGTGACTTCCCCAAAGAATGGGATCCTCAGGAGAATGCTGGAGAAATCTTCAGGGCCCTAGCCCGTAACCTATACAAGCCTAGGACAGCTTGAAGACTGCCATAAGTTAATGAAGCCATCAAGTAGAGTAGCATATTCTGGCCCAGATCCTCACCTGGTATAAATCAGCATAGCTCTGTTGAAGTCAATGGGACACATCTTCAGCAGGTGCAAAGTTTACCTAGCTCAACTGAAATCAAATGGCCCCAGCTGGTATAAACTGATATAGCTCCACTAAAAAGACGGACAACGCATCTACAGCAACTGACACCAGCTGAGGAGTTGGCCCTTGGAGTTCCTAAATAAACAGAGCTATTTCTTGGTGGCCACACTGCAAGAAGAAATAGGACAGGGGATACAATGCAATGGAAACCAATGGAAGATAGGATGAGCTGTGGCCGCTAACTAGAAAGGTGGAGACACAAAGTGGGAACCTTTTCCAGATACACAGAATGTGGTATGTTTGCGCCAGGGGGAAAAAAAAAAAAGAGGTTTAGAAACAGCATAGTTCAATCTTTACTGTGCAGTGAACGGAATGAAGGACTGATATTGAATGACATTCCATCAAGAAAATGAAAAGCTAAGGACTAACTTAACCATGCAAATCCTGTTCAGGCTTCGTAATAAGTTGCACACATCTGGGGATCCATCTTCATGTGATGCAGAACAATACACAGTCCTTCAGCTGGGTCATAGAAATAGAAGGCTAGATGGGACCTCAAGAGGTCGTCTAGATCAGCCCCCTGATGCTGATGCAGAGCCAAGCAAACCTAGAGCGGTGGTTGCCAAACTGGGCTTTGTGAAAATGTTACAGGGGGGTTCTCGGGGGAAAATTCCCTAATGGCAGACAGAGATGTCACTACAGATGCCGGGAAGACAGAGCCAGCAGCCCGGAGCCCATGGACTTCCAAGAGTGAAGCAGATCAAAGCAAGCAAATCTATCAAACTGAGGAGATTTAAACTTCAAGACTCCTTATATAAAATGGAAAGGGAGGTGGATATTTTTTGCTGTTTTTAAAATTAAATAGGCAGCTAGTATTGTTTTTAATGTATTATGAAGAACAAGTTTAAGCTTTGTTGTAATGTGCGTTGTTTGCCTGGACTGCTCAAGACCTGAATGCATCTGTAGGAGGAACAATTTAAGTTGGCTTCTTAAATACCTTTGTGCTATTTCACACCTGATATTCCTTGATGAAACATAGGAGCCTTGTCTTATAACAGGCTTATTCAAAGTGATACAAGCTATGAAAGTGAGATCTTGGAAGAATGCTGCCATTTTCATAATGTAATACAAATACTGTAATGATCAATACTAATTAATAATAAATAGTGTGTAATAAGCATGTCATAAAATAAATTTTATATTTCCAGGATCACTGCTTTTATAATTTATACTCGGGTAAAGGAGAAAATCCCTGGAAATATTCATTTTTAGGAGGGGGTTCGCAAGACTTGACATTTTAGTGAAAGGGGTTCACAGGTTGTTAAAGTTTGGGAATCACTGACCTAGAGCACCCCCGACAAATGTTTGTCTGACCTGTTCTTAAAAACCACCAATGACGGGGGGGTTCCACAACTTCCCACAGAATCCAGTTCCACAGCTTAACTACTCTTAGAGTTAGAAAGATTTTCCTAACACCCGACTTCCATCTCCTTTGCTTTACTTCTTGTCCTACCTTCAGTGAAGATGGAGAACAATCGATCCACAGTCCTCTTTAGAACAGCCCTTCACATATTTGAAGGCTGTCCTCAGGTCCCCCCTGCCAGTTTTATTTTCTCAAGATTAAACATGTCCAGTTTAACCTTTCCTCATAGGTCAGATTTTCTAAACCTTATATCATTTTTGTTGTTCTCCTCTGGACACGCTCCAATTTATCCATATCTTTCTTAAAGTGTGGCACCCAGGACACTGTACTCCCACGGAGGCCTCACTAGCACTGAGTAGAGCAAGCGAATTGCCTCTCAGGTCTTACATACGAAGTTCCTGTTAATACACCCCAGAATGAGATCAGCCATTTTCACAACAGCATCACATTGTGGACTCATAGGGTATGTCTTCGTTACCCGCCGGATCGGCGGGTAGTGATCAATCTTTTGGCGATTGATTTATTGTGTCTCATCAAGACGTGATAAATTGGTCGCCAACAGCGCTCCTGTTGACTCCAGAACTCCAGCTCGCTGAGAGGCGCAAGCTGGAATCAATGGGGGAGCCCGCTGCCGATGTCAGGACAGCAGGTAAGTTGGCCAAAGATGCGCCGACTTCAGCTACGTTATTCACATAGCTGAAGTTGCGTATCTTTGGTCAATCCCTCCCCCTAGTGTAGACCAGCCCATAGTCAATTAGAGAGTCCTTTTCAGGGTTATTACTGCCTAACCAGTTATTCCCCATTTTGTAGTTGTGCATTGGATTTGTCCTTCCTAAGTGCAGTACTTTGCACTTGTCTTTATTAAATGTAAGCTTTCTGGGACAGAGAATGTCTCTGTGTTTGTGAAATGCTAGGTTTCATTTTTAGAAATGAACTTTTTCATATGTTACTGGAAAATCTATTAGGTTCCTGCAGAGACAGGTTAATGTGTGATCTACAAGAATCCTACCCAAGTATGAAATTGGAACAAAGGAAAGAGGTTGGTAACAATGTTAGTTACTTCAAAAAGTAGTCACTTCCAGGCAGTATGGAGAGAAACTAACATTTTCAGGATCAGATCAGAACTTGAAGAGACCTCTGTATACACACTTGAACGATGTTCATGTCCTGATCTGAAATAGTTTCACGGTGTCTTAGATTTGAAGCAATACCCCAATGCACCAGAGAAGTGCTCTTCAAAGATCATCAGTCACCATTTATCAGAGAGAGAGAAACTTTTAAAAAGTGTCCCAGACACCTGGCACACTCTCTGACTCTTCCTGTCTTCAGAGGGATAATCACATAAAAGGGAGGAGGGCTGGGTTTTTTAAAATCCACAGTATTTGCAAATTACAAAAGGTTTTGAGATGTGCAGCCCAGCAGTGAGCCATCCAATTTACCATGGTCTGTGCAATTACTCTACTTATTTATCAGTCGCTACCTAGAATCAAGCTTTGAACATTGCATAAATCTTCTGATGTATTTTTTGTGCAGACAAAATGTTAGCTAAAATTGTTATATCTCTGTTCTCCTAAAAGCTTCATGCCTGAGTCAGAAAATCAAATCCAGACTAGACAGATTGGAGACTAACAGGGAGTTTCACATGGGCCTCCCTTCTGGTGGAAAGAATTTCATGCCAGCAAATAACTACACCTGCATCTTAATCACCTGCAATCTGCAGCAGCACATATGACTAGTTAGATGTTTATCTGTTTGTGTCCACTAGCCAGCTGATTATGGGTGAACTCGCCTACTAATACTTTCACCAGTAATTCACTGTGGGCACAATTTGTTGTGGTGAAAACTGTACCTGGAACATCAGGAGCTAGGCTTGACATTCTGGCCCTTAACATCCCCTGCTTGCAGAAATTGATTTCAATAAGGCAGATGATCATGCAGTATTTAACCCAAAATAGATGATAATTCTACAGCTCTGGAATAAGGAAACAATGTTAAATAGGCTACAAAACAATCATCAGACCCAGTTAAAACTCCTAGGCTTTTGCAATGAAATATTTAACTGAAATAAAGAGCAATCACCAGAAGAGTGATTGAATGCAAGGACTCTCAAAGCTTCCGATTAATTGTCACACCATATTTGAGAAGGAAAACATTACCCGCTTCCTTATGAAATGGAAATATACTCATGGTGTGCACATGTTCACCCTAGGAGGCCAATGACATTAGCAATGTTTCTGGTGGGCTAAATCACAGATGCTGCAGCAGGTTAAGACAATGCTTATGAATAAAAATATGCTAGCTTCATGTTTCACCCAGTAAGCATTAGTTTATGCTGATGCTGTCCAACACAGGAACGGTGACAGAGGATGGTGACAGAGGTGAATGAAGTCAGATAACTTACTTAAAACATATCAGACTAAATTCGTCCCTGCTGTAACTCCAGTGAACCCAAGAGACTTCCACCACAATTAATCTTGCCCAACTATTACATATTTGGCTCAAAGCAAATGCATCAGTCAAAATGAGCATAAACTTCACCAGCCAAACATTAAAATGAAGTGCAAAGGTTCAATTTAACATCCATTCAGGAAATTAAATATATGATCAAGATAAAAAAGCAATAGTTTAACGTGGTACATTATTCCCATCAGTTGACAAAAAATGGTTAGTTATAACATTTGCAATCATATACAACAAGAGATACAATAAAAAACATAACTGCAGGATGAGAAAGAGACTGGAGAAATGTGTAACATTCTAATAAAAGTTAGCATTAGATAAACTATAAAGTTTCCAAGCACTTCACTCCTACTGCCTGGGCATTTCAATGAGGCAACGAATGTCTCTATTCATGAACGAATTACATCCTATGTAACCTTGAGTTTTATGCAAGTTAACCAGAAAAACTGCACAGCCACCTACTTCCGTTTAATTTAGACAAAAGTCATGCACTATATGTATCTTATTACTTTTAAAAAAATGTGTATTTTGTATTTGTGGATAATCTTAGCACTATGCCCAGATGTACAGACACTCTTTTCTCAGCTCATGTGCTACATAATTTTGTAACATTAAAAATTATCATTGCCATTTTTCAGAACACAAAAGTTTTTCCAGTATGCAATCAAGAAGCTAAAACAGTAATTGATAAAGATATTGATGAAAATTAGCACCAATATTCATACCATGCCACTCAAAACGTATGAAGATTAATATCTGTGTAATAAAAATACTGATGAGTAGGGCTTCAACTGTAATGAGCTGTAATTAACGCCTACACTGAGTTTTGTTAGTGTGCAGTCAAAATGGATTCAAAACTACTAAATATAATCACCCCCACTGTGACCTCAATATTATTAACTTTCTCTCTGCACTCTTTAAAGATTCTAGTTGCCTGGCTTAAGTGTTTCCCCATAAACCAATAGCAACTAGACAGATCCTCAGCCTTGATAAATCAGATTTTCACCATCTGAAGATTTGGCCCAGAATGTATACAATTTACAATTGGTGGGTTAAATATGGGGTAAAAATACTATTTAAAATAATCCTAAAATATATTAGCCAGTATGCCCCCTCCTTGCCATGATGCCATTGCAGTTTTCGGGAGCGGGGTGGAGGAGGAGTTATGTCCATCATAAAGCACTCCATAACAATTAATAACATTTTATGTTCTAGATTCCATTTCAGTCCAGATTAGGATCTCTAAACTGATTATTCTTTTTACACAATCGGAGAGTGGTTTGGTACTTCCTAGTTTTATTGCAAGTTCCCCAGGGTGTCTTTGTAACTTTATTTAGATATGTTCTCATGTGTTGCTTTTTCTCTGATTTTGTAATATGCTTAGCAAAAGCCATGAATTTATGGCAACCCCTTTACCTTTTTGCATATTAAAAATAGCCCCAGGGCTCTATAAGGAGCTGTTCTGAGCGCTGAATATTCCCCATGTGCTTACAGAGGCTCAACTTTAATTTGCCCATTTTATTTTTAACAAAACAGACTGTCACAACAATACAAACATTAATTCATTCTATTAGAGTAGCACGGAGTGCATCAGAAAATGACATTGTCCTGATGGGAAAAATTACATTTCCTATACAGGCAAACAGAATGTAAAGTTAGACATTTAGAATGAATGTTTTTATCAGCAATGAAGTGATGGTGTATTTCTAACCAAATAAAAAAAAGTAAAACTAATTTGAAGTTTGGAAAACAGAGATTTAAATTTAAATAGAAATGTATAATCTCCAGAGCTATGTGGCATAGTGCTCTAATACAGAAAAACCTACTTTGAAGTGCCGCTAACACAACTACACTCCCCCCAGTCTATACGCCCGATTCAGAGACACCAGGATAATAGTCCTTTTGGCTACATGGAGAAGGACACAAGAAGGCAATTTTCCTGATGTTTTCTCTCACACAGTTCTCCATGGAGGATTTCAGTATGAAGTGGTTCTTAATACTCTGAAGTCTCCCAAAGCTCCAGATGACAGTACTAAGGTAATTCATTGCACATTGTCCCTGTAATTTATGTCCTAATTTTAAAAACCCTGTGCAACAGGAAAACTGTGCAAAACGCATGTGTATCCTTTGTGAATCAAAGCCTCACATTTACACCCAGAAATAACCATTTGCGCATTAAAATGTGAGGATTTCTGTGGTCAAGGAGTGCACTCTACATTTGGCTTACACATTTTGCCGTCTTTGAAAATGTTGCTTGCAGCATCCTTATAATGGTGGTGTGTGTGTACATCTGCTGCAGAAATACATCTTTTATAGTCAAGCTGAGACTGAGAACACCAAGAGGTATATTTTCTTCTTGATGTGCCAATACATTAAAAGGAATTATGCATATAAACTCTGGCAGATTGTACTTCTTACCGTGCACTGAATTTGATTATTCAGATAAAGTTAATAATGAAATGGAAGCAGCGTCGGAAAAAAATAAAATAAAATACAGCGCCAAAGAGAAATGTTTCCACCTGAAATCTTACACCAAAGCATTCTGGATGGTCAATAAATTGCATTCATAGTTTATAAACAGAGCAGGTGCGTTAATGGTCACTTTTGCTTTTCTCCCCTATAGGGCTGGTTTAAAGGCATTACAATTGAAGGAAGCAGGGCCCTAAGAGCATACAATCATTTTCTGCCTGCCAGCAAGCCCCAGGAATCTGACATTCACATGTAACAAGCTAATTGGAAACATTCCCCGCCCCCCCTGCCCATGTGACCTCTGGTGGGTGAACTCTTTCAGTACAAGAGCAGGCCCCACAGCCAGAGGAAGCAGCCAGTTATCCACACACAGGTTGAAAAAGGAAGAGAGAAGGGACAGCATGAAGAGATTGGCCTGAAGAAAGTAAGGGAACAACAGGTGGGAAGGAAAGTCGCATCTAGCCCCATAATATGCTTTAATTTTTTTTTTTAATAGCCTCATTCTAGTAAGTACACGTGTCGTTAGAGGAGGTCCCTGTTCCAAAGAGCTCACAGATGAAGGCCCCTACATAACACTCATTGGAGTCATTGGGAAGATTCCCATTGAGTTCAACGGGCATTGAGTCAGGCGCTAAACAACACTGAAAGGATGAGATAAAGGGATAACATACATAGTTGTTTGAAAATAACTATCAGCTGCCCCGACTGGTCATCTAACAAAGTTGTACACGGTCACAGCCCCACTTTGCCACCTCTCAGTACTTTTACTCTCTATTACCTCCAATTTGAACATCTGCTAACCAAACCGCTAAAGCAGAAGAGAGCTCATGACACACTTCTCTTGGTTTCGTCCACACACCATCACTAAAGCCAACGAGGTTGCACAAGTATAGCAGAGAAATGTCTGCCCCCCTTGCCCACTGCCCTCCCTTGTTCACATCTGGTCACAACAGATCAATGTAATCAGGATGTAAATTGCCTGATAGCAATCAGGAATGTACTAAAAGTTCTTTTCATATCGGTGTGTTAGCTCCCATCTAACTCTGAAAATGCAACCTAATTTGATAAGAATTAGTCGATTGTGGGGCAAATTCAACCCCGTTGTAGCGTCATTGATTCCAATGAAATTACATTATGGCTGCATGTTTCTCCAAAAAATAGACATTTTTATTGTTTGCAGCTGGTTTATTGTGGCTGACAACTGTTTATCTATGTATTCCTAAATATATCTTCCGTCATTTACATTGATTTGGCTAAACCCTAGAAGCAAATACAATTAACCATAACTGAAAGGAACAAACTCAAAGCTGACTGATGAGTTGCTGTTTTAAGACACTCAGTTCAATTAAGCTAAAAGCATTCTTTCATTGTTGCAACAGCGGTTCCAAAATAAAGTCTGCATTGAAATAAAATTAATGTGAAAATCTACCAAATGTTTTAATAAGGATTTTCAAATAGCTAGGTTTCCACTATTGCAAAACACTGCTGAATATCAGACATAGTCAACATAAGGATTTAATTTAGTGTTTTCTTGGTGCATTAAAAAAAAAAGATGAAACTTGATAACAAGCAAATTTTTTCAGTGGGGGAGACTAATCTCAAAAGCATTGGTTGTTTTTAGAACAAAACATTAGTGACTTTGGTGTTAAGCATCTAATCCATTTTAGCACTTTTGAAAATCCCATTCAGCACTTATCTGCATCTTTAGGCACCTAAATATCTTTGAAAAATCTGTCCCTTAGGCTCCTAAGTCAGTCAGGCACTTGTGCAAATTTTGCCTGGTGGGCCTGATACAAAACTCACTGAAGTCAGTGAGCTTTTCTTTGAACTCAATGTTCTTTGGATGAAGCCCAGTATGTTGCTCTACATAATTTAGATAATAGAACTGACTGATGTTGAAGTTTATTACACAGCCACTGAACACAAATATACTCAATGTAATCAAATAGCCACTTCTCATATTCTAATAGATAGGAGAAACATCTTATAAATCAGACCTTCATCCAAAAATAGCCAACTTAACAAGACCTAATAATTTTTAATCAATAAGAATACTCAGAATTAACTTTCTGTGTACAAATTAGCAGATTCATTTCTCTGGTGATCTAATTTACATTTTGGTATCAAACTATGTTTCAAACTGTATAAAAATCCTTCTATGGTAAAATTTTATCCCTGATGTTTTCAAGCTGCTCTCTAATAACTATTCCTAATTGTGCTTATTAAAAAGTGGATTTATGAATCTCAATTAGGTTGCTTTCACTTGTCCTACAGCAATTTTCAGTACCAACAAAAACTGCTTCAAGAAAAAAAAAAATTTAGGTGGGTGACAGAATAATTACTGAAATATGAAAGAATATGCCTATTAATGCAGCTTACTTTTTAGTAATTCTGTTTCGAGGTCTCCAAAACAAAAATTGCAGGGTTATGATAATCATTCTGGGAACTATGTGCCACCCACAACTTTGTAAGTACTTTTAAATTATGATATTCAGCTTTTCCTGACTGCTCTACAGTCAAGCATTTACTTACCTTCCACAATATGTTGTTGTTATAGGGCTAAATTCTGATCTGTGTGTCAATGTTAATGGGTGCTCTATTCAAACTCACGCAAGGGCAGAATTGGACACTTGGGATGTGAATCATCAAAGCACTTAAACACATGCTTACATTTAGCTTTTGATTTCAACAGGATTTCAGTGTGAGCTTGAAGTTAAACATCTACCAATGCGCTTTGCTGAATCAGGCCCATCGGTTTGAAATTGAAATAAAAATAGATCCATTAAGAATGACAAGACTTTCATTCCTCCCCTAATCAGCAGCAAACCAACAGATCCCTAAACAGATCTCCTCTAATTTGGAAGCAAACAGGCACCATGACTACTGTGGCTTATACGGCTATTGGTCGGGAGTCTCTAGTGCAACGTTTGCACCTGCTGTAAATAATAGCGCTAAAAAAGCTACTAAACTAGAACTAAGACTTCCACAACAAATGCATATTTAAGATCAAATCCCATCTCTCTGGCACACATAGACACATGCCAGAACACCGTTCCCGTTATCCTGTTCTTGGGGTCTCTCGCGAGACAATTGACCTCTGCAGCAGCTCAGCCACCGCGAGCAGCCAGCCCCCAGCCTGCAACTCCCAGCCGCTGCCAGCAGAGGGACCCCGGAGCTGCTTTGTGCTGGCAGGCCCCCCCCCGCTGCAGCTCCCCTGCCACCAGGGGGCAGCAGAGCGCACTCCCCCACAGGCGGTGGGGAGACTTCCCTTGCAGCTTCCAGTCCCACAGAACAGCGGGGAACCCCTCCCGGCCACCAGGTAATGGGGTCCCTGCAGCTCCCAGCCGCTGCAAGGAGGCAGGGTGCTGGACCCTCCCCATTTTGCTGGGGGTGTTTTTAGTAAAAAAAAGTCAGGAACAGGTCACGACTTCTGTGATTTTTTTTTGTTTATTGCCCATGGCCTGTCCCTGACTTTTACTAAAAATATCCGCGATAAAAATCACAGCCACCGGCATGATCCACACCTCTGTATTCATGAGCTACCTGCATCCCACACACAGACTGGCAGAATACTCTGGGCAGGACTGATCTGCACGCAAGGTGTGAGAGGATGAAGCCATTTTAATGACTAATCACTACAGTTAACAGTTCTGGTAAGTAGGATTTTAAAAAATGTAGAAGGGATATAAACCTCCACGCTTCGAAGCACAGGCTACCTATTCGCTGCCTGAGATTGGGAAGAAACCTCTGCTATGGGCATGTCTGCTCATTATATACCTCCCCCTGAAGCAGCGTGCTGGACCAAATGGATCTTTTAGTCTGGTATGGCCGTTCCTGTGTTCCTGTTGTTGTTGAGGAGAATGTGGACACGAAGCAGTGCTAATTTTACAACATTATGAACAGGATCCTGTAGTTGTGGGCGAGCAGTTGGAAAATGTGACCCTAAATGTGTATTATAAAGCAACTTGCAACATAATCACTTCAACAAGAAACATCTGTAATTGTAGTGTGCATGTGAAGTCCGGCACAGTCCACAGAACAGCTAATGCATCTGCCTGCTGTCCACAAGATTTACTTAAACGCTGCACTAAAAATCAAATTTCTCCCCAGAAGCATTATGATTGAAGGTGGCGATTTGAAAACAACACTGTCTTTATGGACTCCTGCAAGGACCATTCTCCAGCACTCACAAGGATGAATCCACCCTTCTCTAAAATATGGATTCCAGTTTTGGTAATTAAAATGTTTCCTAAATTATTGTCCCTCAGCTGGAGGAAATTGATTAATTTTAATGCATGAGTGTATTTTAGCACACAACGACCTTTTCGTGGTGGTGGTGTTGTAGTATTTCACCACTTTGCAGATGGAGGACTTAGATTTGTCTACTGTATTGGGTAAGAAACTCCAGAGAAGCAGGTAGATAAGTCAAGACAACGTCTCAATTTACAAATTCAATTTCTTGCTATTTGGAAAATGATCACCTGGGCACATATCTTTGGGAGGTGGCATAACTAAGGAAAAATTGATGGCTTTTCCAAGCGTTACATATTTAGAAAGAGATATAATTTTTAACAGGTGTGCTTCTTCTAAAACCAACAGGTCTTTTTGTAGAATAGAGGAATTTAATTTAATTGAAATTTTACTGAATAACACTGATTCCACTGGACAGCTTGGGTGCCTCCTTCTACACAAATCCTCATTTAGGGCCTGATCCAAAGAAAGAGGCTCATTGACGGCTGCAGGTTTTGGATCAGTCCATTTGACATCTATATCCTCACTTGAATTGCTTACATCAGCACTTGCTATGTCTAAAGCAGATATTCAGATACTTAACTTCAGACGCTCAAATTCGAAAAGGAGACCCATGTGGTCTCAGGAAAAACAGATGGATATCTCTCTCTTCCAAGGCTATCTCAGCAAGCAATATTTTACATAAAACTAATTAAATAATCAATCATTTGCTGGTATTCCTCACTGTGATGGGGTCAAGGCTCACCCACGGGGCACCTCCCGCTGGTTAGTCCAGGAATTAGATCGGTCAGCCATGGAGCGCCCTCTGCTGGTGGTGTCTCGCCCATCTTCTGCTCGGCTGATTTCCAGACCCACTTTGCTCCCCGCTTGGCGGCATCCTCTCCAGCAGTGCCCCCTAGTCCAGTCTCACCCCCTTCCAGGGACGGTGGGGGGGGAACGACAGCCCTTCAGCTCACTCCTGCCGCAGTAGCCAACCACAACCCCAAAGTCTAGCCCCTCTGCTCAAGGGCCGGTTGCAGACTGTCTTGTCCACTCCTCCACAGCCAGATGCAGTACAAGGAGGGAGGGGACCCAAGCCCGCCCGCTACTCTGGGTCCTGACCCAGGGACCCTTTAGCAGCAGCCTCTCTGCCCTCCTTCTCTCCCCTTGTGGGACTACATTCCCTGGGCCACTTCCTCTTCGGCCCCTTGCACCTTCTCTGCCCTTCCAGTCAGGGCTGCAGCCTGTCTAGTAATGGGCCAGAGTTCTTCCCTGCTCCCCTGAGCCTGCCCAGCACTGCTCTGTCCAAGGTGCTACTCCTTTGCCTCAGGAGTCAGCGCTTCTCCCTTGCTACCCAGAGAGACACTGCCTGCTCCTCTGCTATGCAGTCTTTATATAGGGCCCAGCCTGGTCCTGATTGGCTGCCTCTAGTTTGGCCCTTCCTGATTGGCTGCCAGTCTGTGCAGCCACTCTGGCCTGTTCTAGCTCAATCTCTCATGGGGTGGGGCAGCCGCTCCACCACACTCACTGTAATTTAAATCCAGGTAGAATCAATGCTGATGTGGATGAGCTAATGTTTAATAGCTTATTGAAATGGTATTTCTGTAGCTCTCAACAATTTTTACACAGACGTCTGCTTGATTCGAAGCGCTATCTATGGGACGTAAAGTCTATCAAACAATCAAAGTTTACTTACCCATCCAGTTTTATTTCGAAGTAGACTCATTTGGATTGGAATGCTGATATATAATCGGGTCTGGAAGAAAACTATAGTCATCCAATGGCACAAAATACAGCAATACATTGGACTAAAACTGGTTGGCTTTGGACTTACTAGCATCTGACAGGAAAGCCAGTTGCATAAAATGTAAAGAGAACTGAAAAGCGCTAGATGGGTCTATAGCTAATATCAGACTAAAATACATCATCAAGGAACATAGAAGATACTAGTAAGTACTTTCCACAGGACCTTCTCTCCTGTGGATAGACAGAAGCTCTCTTATAAAAGAATATCAAGAATTCTGTGCAACAGTCTTGTGGCCTGACTAGTAGCACATTGCATTATGGCAGACCTTGGTTTGAGATAAGATTTGAAATTTGACCCTATTCGTTGGCAGAGGCTGGGGACACTACAAAGGTGACATCCTTGCTTTAGTGAAGGTAAGGATGCCGCTGTAGGCTCGTATATCCAGCATGCATTAGCGGCCAACACCATGTTCTCTGCATAGGCTGCCGGGGTTTGAGAGACTGATATATGAGTGGAGAAATATGACACTGAGTTAAATAAATAGCTGCATGTTATGGAGGGGTGAATGAAAGGCACCTGACCCCAATCCTAAGCAACTGACTCTCTGAAGCTCCTGTGTGGTTAGTGTTAGCTGGAAAAGGGGAAGCTCTTGCAAACAACGCACAGCAAGCCACCAGACCTAATCTATAAAGACACTTACAGTAAAACCTCCATTTAACGGACTAATTCGGGCGAGGGGGTGTCGGTTAAATCAAAAAGTCCGTTATTTAATAATTTTTAAAAAATGAGCTGTCGGAGCAGCAGCCCGCCTGCCACAGGGTCGGGGCGGCAGCTCCGCAGCCCGCCCGCTGCCGGGACCCGGCGGCAGCCGGGAGCCGTCAGCCAGCCCACCTGCTGCCTGGACCCGGGCGGCAGCCGGGAGCCGGCAGCCAGCCCGCCCGCTGCTGTGACCTGGGCGGCAGCCGGGAACTGGCAGCCAGCCTGCCAGAAATGGATCAGGAATGCATCAGACTTGCTCAGAAATTTTGTCCGTTGCATCCGAAATCCGTTAAATCGAGGTCCGTTAAATCGAGGGTTTACTGTACTTGTGTAAATAAACAGAACTGCTTAGTTCGTTTTTGATGTGTATGGCAGGGAACCTATAACAGGGCCCTTTCCCCTTTTTTCTTCTTGCATGTAGATATTGAAGAAGTGAGATGTACCATTACAGGCTAAAATGAAGTGTCAGACTCACAACTGTAAGTACCATAAAATACGTGCATTTCTATATGCACTGCTTGTTCTTTAGGAGGATCGATTGTTCTAATTCGGTATCAGATACGCTTGCAAGGGAATATCCCCCACTGTGGCTTAAGAGTTGAACTGAAATGACAGTTGGGTTTTTTTAAGAATGCACTCTTCTTGCACTGCAATCCAGAATACTTCAATGGAACAGATGCTCCTGCTCTCATGCATAGGTAGCTTAGCTTGTAACGTACGATACTGCCTACTAAATGTGACTATTTTGCACACGCAGGCATCAGTGATTTCTCCTTTCGTGCAGGAATGAAATAGCTGACATAATTATTGCTCTTTTTTTGAAGCAATGTAGTGAAGACGCTGCATGCAAAAGCAAACCAGAATGTACAGAACACCAATTTTAAAATATGGAGAATGATTTAGTAGGGTGACCAGACAGCAAATATGAAAAATCAGGACAGGGAGTGGGGGGGTAATAGGAGCCTAACTAAGAAAAAGATCCAAAAATCAGGACTGTCCCTATAAAATCAGGACATTTGGTCACCTAAAATAGAGTCACATGCTCACAGCTGACGTGAACACAACATCTACAGGCAGCATTGCAGATCTCTTAACAGTACAAGCAAAACAGCAGTAGTGACAGGAATGATTTTTAATTATGCTTCTAAGTGAATGCAGCGTTCATGAAAGGTGCCGCACTGGCAGCAATGGAAATTGAAGTCCATTCTTCATCAAACAAGTCTGATACAATCAACTGCAACGTAAGCTTTCCCCACATTGCCCTCCTCAGCGTGACCTGAAAAAGCTTTCTCTGGGGATGATCCAGCGCTTGGTCTCTGCAGGATAATGCCAACGAGACTCATGATGGACACTCGAGTAACACGACCTCTTGGCAGCTACACAGTGGATTGAAACCATTCACTCATTTCACAAAGGCCACTGAACACCCATGGGATAATGCTTTTGGGTCCCTAGCCGCTTAGAGTCACGCTCTAGTCCATGGCCTCAAGTTGAAAAGCTCTGCACCCCATCACCAAGATCACTACGGGTCAGATCCCACTCTTAATGAATTTGAACTCAATTAACTGAACAGGAGGTTTGCATCACAGTGAAGAGTTCTGAACTAAAATTATTCAATTAAGAAAAAGTGTATAAAGTAAAAATCCATTTAAATGAATTCATCCCAAGTGAGAAACACCCCTTGGAACAAGCAATACTTCCACTGTATGAAAAATTTATCTTTTTATCCTCTGGCCTGGCCCTTTCTGGGGACAAAAAGGAAAGTTCCCGTATTTACCAGCTTATGAACCAGATGCTTCCTCTATTATACTAAACTGTAAACCCACATTCTGGCCTCGGCCATCAGACTATTGCTCCAGGATCAGGAATAACCTGAAGAAGATGTAGGGCAGCAAGCACCATCCCTATGAACATTCACTGACACACACCCCGACCCTTCCCTTGAGCATAGGCCAAGCCCCAGAAATCTCCCGCACAGTTCTGGCTGCAGAATTTCTGTGAACTCCAGGCTTCCTGAAAATTCATGGAGTAGAGCACAACAGTTCAATGTTGCAGAAGAAGAGCCAGAACATGCGTTCTCTAGAGCAGCAGAAGAGATTTTCCTATTGCTATAGGAACTCCACCTCCCCCACCGACAATACATAGGTCGATGGAAGCTTTCTTCCAACAGCCTAGCTGCAGCCATACTTGAAGTTGGATTAGCAAAGCTACTGCACTCAAGGGTATGAATTTTTCAACCTCCTGAGCATCTTAATTATGTCAACCTAATTTTTAAGTACAGACCAGACCTTCAAAGCAGCCCAGAAATGCTGGGGAGGATGAGAGAGGAAATAAACTAACTGGCAAAGAGGGGGAGAATCACACAGCACCCAAGAAGAGGAGAAGGAGGCCTGGATTATGTATGAAACATTGACTTTTAATGCTGAAGGTTATCAATGTAGCATCACCACACTAAATACTTCTGGGGGTTTTGTGAATCCAGCACAGAACTGGTTTCTTACCTTCCCATTTAACTCAGCAACTCCTGGGTGAAAGCTTTATCTCTCATCAAATCTTATTTGTCCTCCTCTTTCCTCGTTTGTTTGCTTAATTGTGGTTCTTTATCTTGCGGGTTTGTACACATACATTTGACCTTCCCCGTCATTGTACCTCTGCCACCCCGCCCACCCTGATGTTCTCCTCTGCCTCTTCTATTTAACACACTTTTCCCTTTAGTCAGTACCTCCCTTTTATTTTTCCATTTTGCAGATCCATGTGTAATGAGTGCTGCTCTCCTCGATTGCCATCAATCCCCTCTGATTCCCAGATGATCTTGTGCACTAGTCTGAGAAGCACGTTTTGGTTATATTTTTATTACCCAAACTGGTAAAATACATAGGAAAGAAAAGCCTTTGCCAAATTCCTGTAGACCTGAATGGACAAAAATTCCTGCTCATTGTTAGAATTGCCCAGTTTTCAATCAGTTTTTGTTAGTAGGGGTTTTGCTAATACCTTTATTATTGTATTGTTACCGGACTAGATTTTCATCTGGAGTAAACAGGCTTAGATACATTTACCCCAGCTGAGAATCTGACCCATTTTCATTACTTGCAGTGTAGAAGCACCCAGAGATGACACTGTATGTGGGGAAAACACAATCCCAACCTCAAAAGGCTTCCAGTCTAAAGGTAAGTAACCAAGAAATAGAACATGACAGTTACTGGAACTCTCATTCCATCTGCAAAGTATAAGAATTCTTTTGGTATTTCTAACCGTCTTTATTTACTATTAGGCAATGTTTTGTAAATGTAGTTTACCACTGCTGTAAATTACTTGTGATTTATTCCCAGTAGCCCTCACTACAGATATTGCATCTAATCAATCCTCAATTACTATGCAAATATATCCTATAGGCTACTGATGTCTTTCCTTCAAACACTTAATACATAATTAATGATTGGTCTAATGGCACAGAAGACTCCAACCAAAAGAACCTCTCACTAGAATTTATACTTACACCATTAAAGAAAATTGGTTATTGGGGTACTTATCATTCAGGATTTTTGCAATCTCCTGGGAAAGCAATGGATAGAATTTCCAGTCAGTAAATGCTGATACTGTACTTTGGGCCTCAAAACAATACTTACATAACAAAATATGAATGATGAAGAATTTTCATAATCCTAACATTACATAGTGTACATACAGCTAAATCCTGAAATCCTTACTCTGGGAAAGCTCACATTACTACACGCCTTTACTTAAGAGTAAACACATCAGTCTATGCAGACAATATGTACCGAGTCTGCTAAGTGATAATCCATATTTTCCCAATAAAAAGAAGGTACCTATAAAAATAGTTTGCACAGAGCAATCTCCCTTTAAATGGATAGGTACAGCAGAAATTCACATTACTTTAAATTTAACCAAGAGCTGGGTGAATTAACCGGGACTTCACACTGATTTTCAGATGTTCTTCTCTTTGGCTTTTACAATAGTAAAATGCATCTCTCAAACCATTTTTATACTTGAAAAGCTCCAATTAGTGTTCAGTGCTCACCCACCTTGTCTCTTATTGAAAACATGGTCCTTTAGATGCCTCACCTTTCTATACAGCAAAACAAAAACAACATGGTTGGACACTACTATGGTGCAATGGTCCTCCCTTGGAGTCTGGTTGGGAAGCGATGCCTAGTGGTCACGGCAACAATCCTGGACTGCCAAGGGGGTTGTGTGGAGGGACACTGGGCCCTCCCACTCCACTGGGCTCCAAACTAGGGCCTTTTGGGTCCCAGAAATCTGGCAACCAAGGCTCAGTGCTGTCCTCCCTAGGCCTCTTCCTCTCGTCTCCCCGACTGGGATCAGCTCAGTCCAAGGCCTCCGCCTGGTGGGGATATTCCAAACCAAAAGAAGTAACAGGGAGTTACCAATGTCCAGTGTTACAAACTACTTCCCTCTCTGGTTGTCCGAGATGCATCTTCCCTTCCCTAAGGGGCTCCTTTGGGCTGTGGAGTCAGAGCTTTTAGGCTTGACTAGGCTTCCCTCTCCTCTTCTGAGGCTGTGGGCTTCAGGTCTGCTCGCCTCCCGCTCTGCCACCCAAATGAGCTACTTCCCAGCCTTTTCAGTCCTCCAGCAGATGGAGTATTTGCTGCAGGTGTGGCAGGGCGGAGCTGTAGGGTGACCAGGTGACTGTTTTCAACTGGAACACCTGGTCGAAAAGGGACCCTTCCGGCTCTGGTCAGCACCGCCGACCGGGCCGTTAAAAGTCCTATCAGCAGTGCTGCAGAGCTAAGTCCCTAACTGTCCCGGCTCCGCGCTGCACCCCGGAAACAGCCAGCAAGTACGGCTCCTAGGCCGGGGGCCATGGGGCTCTGTGCGCTGCCCCCACCCCGAGTACCAGCTCTGTACCCCCATTGGCTGGGAACCACAGCCAATGGGAGTTGTGGGGGTGGTGCCTGTGGGCAAGAGCAGCAAAAGGAGCCTTTTGCTGCACCTTCACCTAGGACTCAGGAGCCGGACTTGCGGGCTGCTTCCGGGGCATAGCGCAGAGTCAGGACAGGAAGGGAGCCTGCCTTAGCACCGCTGACCAGGCGCCACCTAAAATAAGCCCATGCCCCAATCCCAGCCCTGAGCTCCCCCCAACCTGGAGCCCCCTCCTGCACACTAAATCCCTCATCCCTACCCGAGCCTGCACCCCCAGACAGAGCTCCTCCCCTCACCCCAATCCCCTGCTCCAGCCCAGAGCCCCCTTCCACACTGTGAACCCCTCTGTCCCACACCCCAGCCTGGAGCCCGCTCCTCTACCCCAAACCCCTCATCCCCAGCCCCACCTCAGAGCCTGCCCCGCCAGACAGAGCCCTCACCCCCCTCCTGCACCCTGACCTCCCTGCCCCAGACGAGGGCCCTCTCCTGCACCCCTCATTTTGGGCCCCACCCTGGAGCCCTCACCCCCTCCCACACCCCAATTCCCTCCTCCAATCCAGTGAAAACAAGTGAGTTTGGGGGAGAGCAAGCCACCAAGGGAGGGGGAATGTAGTGAATGGGGGGCAGGGATTTGGGAGTGGGGCAGGGCCTCCATGAAGGGGCGGGGCTAGGGTGTTTAGTTTTGTGCAATTGGCAATCCTGCAGGACCAGCTGAGCCCAAAATGATCCCTTAACCCCTTGTTGCTCAGTGTGGGTTTTGCACACCCCATCACATATGGATATGTGCATCCTACATAAATTATTCCAGAACATCTAACAAAAAAAACACACTCTATCAATCCCTTTATTAAGGAAAAGTTGGCTTTAAACACTTCATTCTCCAGAGTTGCAATGGATGATTGTTCACATAGTGCTCTGCAGAAAGCAATGCATAGCAAAATCTATAAGAGGTAAATGTTGTGATATCTGTAAAATGACTAATTAGCCCTGTTAACTTGGTAAAATGCCTCTCTGAAATGCATAGAAAAGGGGAATTAAAGGGGGCATGCGAGAAAAAACAGTAGAGTTAGACATTTTTACTGAATTTGAAAAATGATAAGCATTGTACCTTTAATAGTTTTGAATTGCTTTACCTGGTTCTATAAGCAGAGGTTAAATGTTGGTTTCAAATGAATTGCCAGGGCTTCTTTAAAAAGAGATTTACAGCTTTAACATTTAAATGAAGACAAACATAAGTGTAATTTATGCTATAATAATCCCACGTACAGTACCACAGTTTTAATTCTTTATTAGAAATCAAGCTAGCTGTGGCAAGTGAATTAAATCCTTTAAAGACTGAAACATTGCCAAATTCTGTTTGGACAGCTCTTCTGCTTTTAAAAGCATTTATCATTTCACTTTACTTGAGAACTATAAATGACACCGCATGTCAAGGAGTGTTTCCCTCCTAATATAGGTGGGTAGATCATATATCAAGCCTCATGAAATTAGTATTCTTATTTATAATTTTTCATTTGAGGGGGTGCTCCAGAGACCTGGCCCATACTCTGATTTCCAAGGTCAATATCACATTTTTTAAAACAGTTGGATGCACAAGTCACACTGCAGCCCCCGGGGCGTCACAGGGGAGCACCACAGGGCAAAATCTGGCCTGAAATTTTTACAGCAAGTTTTGTTTGGGGTTTACCTACTTTGCAAGTAGCCCTTTAACTCTTCTATAAACTTTTTCATCCCTCTCTTCTTAGCTTATGGAATCTGCCCACGTCAGTTTGCAAATTCCAGTGTGAAGAGCAGAGCCGACTCTGACATCGGTACTGTCAGCCTCAGCAACAAGGAGGAGTTTTTTTCACCCTTTTCATTAATACCTGACAGCCCTTCGTGGGAACTCATTTACTCATGATGACACTTACAACTATTTCAGTTGTCTCAGGCTTTTCCTACTACTTGGTCCAAAATATTTCTTAGTTACACCTGAGATACAGAAATACAGACATAGGCACAAATAGTCACATACGGTCTGATCTAAAGTCCATTGAGGTAAGTGGAAAGACTCCCAGGGACTTCAGGGTGCTTTGGATCACAGCTAGACTCTTGTCACGGCATGGGTGTGCAACATGAGGGGACAACAACAGGCACCACATTGCTCACTAGAACACACGTGCAGGAAGCAGCAAGAATGAGGGTGCATGTACAACCTGTCCTGAGCACAAGGTAGAGAGGTACATCCAGAGATACTCTACACCTGAAGGGGTCTGGCTGAGCAGTTTGGGGGGAGGCCATCACACCTTTACTGTGCACCTGACAGCCCTTAGGGGCCAACAGCAGTTGGGAGTATGTGCTCAAACCCTTAAAGAAAGATGTGAATGGTAATACTACATGTGAATGTGCTCCCCCTACCGGCTTTCTGCTGGGCTCCCTAACTTCTGCACTTCTAGTATGCCAAGTAGACAAGAGCTTATAGCTTTTATATAGCTTTTTTATGTAGCTTTTGGGGGGAGGGATAGTTCAGTGGTTTGAGCATTGGCCTGCTAAACCCAGGGTTGTGAGTTCAATCCTTGAGGGGGCCATTTAGGGATCTGGGGCAAAAAATCTGTCAGGGGACAGTACTCGATCCTGCTAGTGTAGGCAGGGGACTGGACTCAATGACCTTCAAGGTCTTTCCAGTTCTAGGAGATTGGTATATCTCCATTTATATTTATATATATTAACTGTGAACTATATAAATACTTCATTTACATTCCTGCCCCAGGGACTTTGCAACAGTACTGCAAAAAACAGTAATTATATAGGAACATTTAGTATGCAATCGTATGCAGCATTTCTCTTTCTAAACTGAACCATCAAAGCAGTATCATAAATATTATATTTAAATTGTAGCTCGTACCACATGATTTTGAAAACAATAACCAGGCATATGCTTTGTAGTAGCATGGAATTAGAAATGATTTTACAGACTTAGATAAAAGGCTTGCAAGAACTGTGATCTTAGTACAGAGAGGTACTTTGTACAAATTGCATTTAAAAGTGCATTCACATTTCCATTACAATCCCCCATTTTTGGGGATTTATAATTTTACTCAGTTTCTTTGCTTTAAAATGAAATCTGGTATTTAACACCTAAAGCATGATGGACTATTGAACCAAAGTCTGAACAGTTCATTTGACCGTTTTTATGTGAAAAAAAATTCTCCAACCCACATGCACAAAGGGGAAAAAAGATGATGCCTTCAGTTTTATAGCTCTGACTAAAAACACAAACTTTATAATTAAAAATAAATTAATGATGATAAGCACCCACCCAAATTGCTGAGTTCTTTAATTAAAGGTACAACCGCGACATAAAATACCTCACTATAGTACAGTAAACTGTCCCAGCCTCCCACTTGTAAACTGAAATTACAGAAGTTTATAAAGCAGTGATTTCTTTTTGGCAGCTTGCGAAGAGGGGACACAAACTTTTGTTTTGAAAAATGACTAATTTTACATGGCCAAAAACGTTTTAAACAAGATATCCCTATGAATCTTTAATAAGCAGTCTTAGTGAGATGCTTCACAGTTGCCTTTGCACAACAGGAGGTGTTAAGAAAACCAAGTTCAACAAACATTTGATATTCAAGGATTCCCTGTAACTCAGTGGTTGACAAGCAAAAACTCATGTACTTCCACCGAGAGGGTTCCTGCAAACATGTGAATAATTTTATCACTTGCTTGCCTGATAAAAAGCCCAATTAAATCACTCTCATTGCCTTCAGTGGGATAGGGTCCCATGCATGTAGTTACTCACGTGCATAAGAATTTGCAGGAGCAGAGAATTAGATTGTACATGACCACACAAACTAATATCCCACAATGGGGTCTCCAGCACACTTCCACTGAGATGGATACAGTTGGTTCATTTCACTTTTATCTAAAACAATCACAAAGCAAAAGCCATAGCCTGCATTTGGCTTTGTTAAAGTGACGGTAGAAGAGCAAAGACTAACTAGGAGATAAAGTTAAGATTCAGAGAGGTAGCCGTGTTAGTCTGGAATAGCAGAGGTAACAAAGAGTCCTGTGGCACCTTAAAGACTAACTAAAGTATTGAAGCATAAGCTTTCCTGGGCTAATACCCACTTCGTTGGGGTTTATAGCACTAATACACACTGCTGAGATTTAGGGGGGTCTCCCCAGTCTGACTGAATTTGGAACCCAGATGGGTTGCAACATTTTGTGTAATAGCCAGCAGGAGTGGCATTAAGCGGTGAATTTCTCTCCTCCTCTCCAGCTAACTCTGAGCATCCCCCGGCTAGTGCCGGTTTAAGGCTGACCCTTGATGTTATTTAAGGATCGCTGGATGCGTTTAAAGACGATGCGGTCCTTTGAGGTGCCCCAGGACACGGAACTTTGAGCATCTCGGATGTCCTTGCCCTGGGCATCCAGGCTGCTGATGCTCCGACGCTCCCTGGATTCCTCCCTGCCGGCTGGGAAGCCACCGGCCCCGGCAGCCGCCTGGAAGAGCCTCCAGCCGGCGGCAGGGCGCGTGTGGCCGCACTGAGCGGCGAATCCCTCCCCCGCATCATCCCCGCGGCCGGCAGAGGGGTCCCCCGGCCAGCGCGCGCTGCAGCGCCTCCCTCGCGCGCCCCGGGGACCCCCCAGCAGAGGGGGCGCTTTGACAGCTCAGCGAGCCCCCCCCCCTCCGCAGGGCTCCCCCCGCGGCACCAAGCGCGCCCGGCGGCGGGGTGACCCCAGGTCCCCGGACAGCGGCAGGGAGCGGGAGGCGCAAAAAGAGGGGGACCCCCCCCGCCGTCTAGCAGCCCCCCCCCCCAACCAGGCCAGTCCAAGGGGAGCCCCGGGGATGCGCAGGGGGGCGCCCCCCGCCCCTCCACGCTCACACCTACCTCGGCGCCTTCCCGCCCGCGGCGGCGGGGCTGGGGGCGGCCGGCAGAGCCGCCGCCCGGGCTGCCGTGGGGGGAGCCGGGGCCGCTCGCTGGCTCCAGCGGACGCGGCTGTCGGGGGCTCCCGGGCGCCTCTTTGGCTCTGTTGGGAAAGTTGGGAGGCGCCCCGTAAACCCGCCTCCCGGCAGGACCCCGCGGGGGGGGGGGGAGCCTCGGAGCCCTTCGGTCCGCGGCGCAGCTCCGCTCCCCGCAGCGTCTCTGGCCCCTGGCTCCGGCAGGGAACCGGCCCCACTCACAGCAGGCTGGGCGCGCCAAGGCAGGTCCGGCTGCTGCTGCTGCTGCTGCTGCTGCAGCCGCGCGGGGCTGGGACTCGGCTCGGTGCATTGGCCGCCGCTGCCAAAGCGGAGAAACTTTCCAGTTCCCGGGTGGGCTGGGCGGGGTTTGGGGGGGGGGCGGAGGTTTGGCATGGGGGGGGGGCGGGGTTCCTTGGCGTTGGGTCATTTTTCTTTTATAGGAAAATCCCACCCAGGGCCCCAAAGGACAGAGCCCGCCCTCTCCCCCCCCCCCCCCGAGCGCGAGCCTGGAGACCCCAAACTCTTTGCAGAGGTGGGCGCGTGAGGATGCAAACTCCCCAACTGCAAAGGCCCGCCGGGCGGCCCCCGCAGCACCACGCTCCGTGTCCCCTGCCGCTGAAAGACCCCGGGCTCCGGATCAAGCCAGTTCTGCGGATCTGCTTACCGGGGGGGGGGGGGGGGGGGATCAGGCAAACTTCTGGTCCCACTTCAGTGTGCCTGGATTTGCAGCTGCACATGCCCGTATTTCCTATGTGGCGTCCGCAGCTTTCTCGCTGCCTTGCTCAAGTCAGCCCTGGATGGACAGCAGCTGCCTAAAGCCGCCACCAGGCAAGACTGGGGATGCTGGCAAGAAGACGGAAGCACTGTGAAAATTTTGCCGCTTCCATAGAATCCCCTATTCATCCAGAGCAGCAGGCTTCTGGTTATTACATTGGTCTGCAGCATTAGGGTGCTTTTGGACTCTTCAGTGCTATTGGATGCCCAAATAGCCCTGAGGTGGAGGGGGGGGGAGGGAGAGAGAGAGAGAGAGCTCTCTCCCTTTGACTGTAATTTCTCCTCCGAACCATCTATTAAAATAGTTACAAAGGTAACATTAAAAAAATCCTTCATAGAAAAGGTTTATGATCTGTGATTTCAAATATATGCACAATCCACTACTCAATTAATCAGCTGTTGAACTAAGTGATTTCATGCTTGGCAAGTGTTTTAAAAATGAAACACACTAAGTGTTAATATTTATCATTTTCTAATTGCTGTAGCAACCTTGGGCTTGATCCTGCATTCCTTCCGTTAATGGGTAAGGAACACAAGAGCAGACCCCTCTGTATAACACAGCTAGTGCTCAGGGGCCTGTTTTGTTCTCAAAGAGGCATCATGGATGTCCAGCCCACAACATGTTTTATGTATATATCATGGGCTCCCAGCATCCTTTGCCTTACATTGTGGATTTGTTGGCAACATGCCAATTGCACATTTCCAGGTGATGGCAGATACCCAAAAAGGATAGAATTTGCTGAGGCCCCGTTCAGCCTCAATTTTCAATGGGAGACTCTCCATTTCGGCTGTAATCTCCCAGCTTCCTAGAAAACTTCTTGATTCCTGACACTGCACTTATCTTACTTTCTGAACCAGCTCTATGACTTCCCTAGATCCTCCATCAGCCATTTGAGCCAAGACAGAGGAAAAATGATGTGACTGCTGGCTTCTTATCCACCTGTCTCCAAACCTAGCTCCTTACTCTCTCACTACCACCAGAAAGCTATTTCCCCCCATCACCAGTAGTTAAGGCAACATGACCAGGAGCTGAAGAATTGTGCATCTCTCAGGTGAATTCTTCCTCCATCCTCCTTTTAATTATTTTTACCAACGTCCTATTAACTAACAACATCAATAATAAATTAGCAACCATGTTTATTAAATTATTTTCAATATTTAACACTGAATATTGATTAAATATTAATATATTTATTGAATAGTCAGGTTAATTATTTTGCTGTTTGTATAAGAATATTAAAAACTCCAGTTGTTCTGTACTGATGACACAGTTTGTGTGTCACCACTAGTAGGTTTCACAGTTGCACAGCTGTGGAAAACCCTCCTGCTTTCCAGATCTTCAACTTTTACAAGTAGGTTCAGGTTCTTCCACTAACGCTGTCTGAAACACATGAAGCTGGAACTCATTTATTGGAACATAATTTAGTCCAGACCCTTGCTACAGCAAGCCTCCTAAGTTGTGTAGCCAACAAGGTACTACATTATTTTTACACGTTTTTCAACTAATTCAGAATTCCCAATTAAAAGTCAGGGATACCATGTGAAATTGTGACAGTCCTTGGCATTCTTGGTACCAAAGATTAAAAAAATACACTGCTCCTAAATGCAGGGGGGGTTTCCATCAAGATAAAAGGCCTGATCCTGCAGTCCTTGCATAGGCAAAATCCCATTAAAATCAAAAATTCCATTTACCAATAACACTGTCACTCTCGGAATGTAAGATTCTGCCCTTTCTAAGAAAAAAGGGCTGAAGGAAAAAAACTTTTAGTAGATTTCAGTGTATCTGGCTGTAGAATTGATTTTAAAAAACATTACTCATTTTGTGGATGGCTAGTGTTTTACTTGGACTCTTATATCAATCTCTACTTAAAGCACAATTCTACTCTAGAAAGGGACTTAGTGTAAAAAGAAAAAAGCATTGTAGAGCTCCACATTAAAATACAATCAGTCCATAATAAATGTGCTCAGTTTACAAGTGAAAAGATGGGTGTGCGGTTTCCCCAGCATTGGCTCGACATGTTCAGACTAGCATTATGTCCCTGCAAACTCCACCTGGGATCTGAAAGTCAAGTTAACTAGTTCTGACTAATGAGCCAGGAACAACCTATCAAGATTCTGAAGGGCAATTCTGTTCACACAGTTACACCTGTGCAACCTCATCCTGAAATTATGCCTCTAGTTATACATATGCAACCCTAACATAAGTTTAACTTAGGGCAGATTCTGAAGACAGCGGAGTTGCAATGATGATTTTGCAACTGCAAACTACTTTACAATGTTGCTGATAAAGTGCACACCAGAAGAGAATCCAGTTCCCTCTCCCAGAATTCTGCTGGGATGACAAGAGTTAAAAGTAATATAACTCTTTCACAAAAGCAAGAATGTCTGACTTTCAATACACACAGGGTATCCTCATCACTTTGAAGTCAATGGGAGTTTTGCCATTGATTTTAAGGCTTTTACTCAGGAAGCAGATCTGTTGAGTAAGAAGGTGCCATTCATACATTCTCACTTTTCATAGTCAGTCCGTGCTTGTAAGTATTTTGGTGGCTGCTTTTTGCCTGCTTCCATCTGTCTAATTCAGAATTGACTTCCTATCTACTTTTATATTTTCTGTATGCCATTTCTTTTACAAAGGGGGAGAATCAGTCCTGTAGAGAATAAAATATTGGCTCCTGTTATCATTTGTAAAAGTATCAGTTTCACCGCCTACAAAAGTATTGCCCATTTAATGTTAAAGCTCAAGAAATTAAACATGCATAATTTATTTCTGAAAATGCAAGTTATTGTTGACAATAATGGTAGAAGAGAAAGCAAGGCTTCAAAGATGTAGCATGAATTTTTACCCTTTTTTTTATTTATAGAACTTTTCGGTGTCTCAGTTTATGAATCACTTTGTTCCCTGCAATAAGATGCTGTCTGTGCAATCAGTGATGATAAATGGCATGTAATTGTAAACTTGATATTGGTTTTCAATATTGAATTTATCATTCTGTCCTCTTAACACATATTAAATACTTTAAAGAATTTATATATTTGTTTGATCTATCTGTGATTTTTTTTTCAATATGTAAAATTTATTAGTTTTCTAGTTTGAGACTTACCGGTGGACATCATCATTAATAATGTTGAATAATAGTGCTGGCCTCCTTTACATCCAGCTCCCTTCTACTAATACTAAACATCCATATCAAATCAAAATATATTAGATTTAGGTACAGTAGAAAATCCAACTTCTTGGGACCCAATTCTGCATTCTGCTCTTGACTTCACTGGGAGATTTACCTGACTAAGGAGAGGAGGATTGTTCTGTTTCTGCCACCCTGCCCTTGGAGTGAGAAGATGCACTCCTCCTGCCCAGTCTGCTATCTGTCTGCAGAAGCTGCCAGTTAATGCCCGTTGTGCTGGGGGACATCTGTACACTGGGAACTCCACTTGCCCATCAAAACTAATTTCACATAAGTCACCAAATAGTCATCAGACGTGAGCAGACAATCTGGGCTAGTTTGTGACCAGAGACTAGAGGTTACTGGTTCTATGTAGCCTGTTACCTATTCTCTGAATCTGCCAGTCATCCAAATGAGCACTCTTTAAATGACAAAAATGCCAAGAGCTAAGCCTCAGTGTTTCTTTAAATTCTGGGCTAGGTGAAGCCCTGGCTCACAGCAGCTAATGTTGGTATAATCACAGGAAGTTCACTGTGGGGGATGGGGTATAAAGCAACCACAACTCCTCCTCTGCTGCCATGCGAGAGGCCAGAACACACCCAAAACTAGGCAGGACTGGCCACAAAGGGGACATAGATACATGGTGCTGGGAGATATACTGATTCAATGCAATTCCCCACCCTCACCCAGTCTTCCCCTCACAGAGCTGAGTTCCCAAACCTTAATGCTGCTCCCCCAGGCAGAAATACAAGAGAAGACAGATGGCAGTACCACTGTCTGCTCTCCCTTAGGAGTAGGAGAATTCCCTCTGGACCAGGCAATAACCTAATAACCACCTAATACCAGCAAGACTAAAGCTAATAAAGTTAAAATAAGGATTAAACTTGATGGGGACTTGAAGAGCTTTCATGCTGAAACAAATCTACAAAACATCTCTACGTGTACTATATATATATATATAGTTTTGCTCAACAGAGAGCAAATACATATATAAAATGTATTTCTGGAAACGCTGGCCTAAATTCCATTTACAAAATTGGCTGACTGTTCTCCTACACTTGTATCCTGATTGCCTGAATACTGTGGAAAATGCTTCCATCTGAGTGTAACGTATCTCTACAGCAAATGGAATTCTTTGCACGTGCTATGGAACACACATTGTCCTGTCTAGCTGTGTTTCTTTCAAAAACAGTTGTGGTTCTATCAGTCTCATGGAAGTAATATACTTGGACTTCTGTATGGCGTTTGACTTGCTACTCCACAACATTTGATGAAAAAACAGAATGAGATACAATTAATGTGGCACACATTCAGTGGATTAAAAAACTGGCTAACTGACAGATCTCAAAATGTAACTGTAAAAGGGGTACCATTATCAAGTGAAGCTGTTTCCAGTGGGGTCTCGCAGTCCTATGCTATTTAACATCTTTTCCAATGACCTGGAAGAAAACTTAAAATTATCACTCGTAAGTATGGAGATGACATAAAAATTGGGAGAGTTGTAAATAATGAAAAGGCCAGGTCACTGACAGAGAGATCTAGATCACTTGGTAAACTGGGCACTAACAATATACATTTTGATGCGGTAAATGTAAGTATATACATCTGGGAACAAAGAATGTAGGCCATACTTAGAGTGTGGGACACTCTATACTGAGAAGCAGTGATGCTGAAACAGATGTGTGGGTTGTGGTGAATAATCAGTTGAACATGAGTTCCCAGTGTGATACTGTGACCAAGAGAGCTAAGGCAATCCTGCAACACATAAACGGGAATCTCAAATAGGAGTAGAGAGGTTATTTTACCTCTGTATTTGGCACAGGTGCAATCGCTGCTGGAATAATGTGTCCATTTCTGGTGTCCACAATTAAAGAAGGGTGTTGATAAATTAGAGATGGTTTAGGGAAGAGCCAAAAGAATGATTAATGGATTAGAAAACCTGCCTTCAAGAGATAAGCTGAAGGAACTCAATCTGTTTCGCTTAACAAAGAGAAGGTTAAGGGCTGACTTGATTACAGTCTATTAGTACCTACCTGGGGAACAAATATTAAATAGGAAAGAAAAGTATAACATGATCCAATGACTGGAAGTTGAAGCTAGACACAGTCAGACTGGAAATAACGTGTACATTTCTAACAGTGAGAGTAATTAACCAGTGGTACAATTTAGCAAGGGTCGTGGTCAATTCTCCATCAATGATCATTTTAAAATCAAGATTGGATGTTTTATATCAGCTCCAGGAATTATTTCAGGGAAGTTCTATGGCCTGTGCTATACAGGAGGTCAGACTAGATGATCACAGTGGTCCCAGCTGACCTTAGAATCTATGACTAGCCCATGAGAAAGACATTTTACTACACAAAGAAGGCAGAAGGTGAAATAAGCTGTGGATTTTCCTTTGTGACCATTCCCTACTTGGATCTTTGCAAGTATTCTTATCAATGGTTAGTATCCATTTGAATCCAGACTCACTTAAACATTTATTTACTTATATTCCTTTACTAGCAAAAATACCCGGCGTTGCTCGGGGTATTTGTAATTGGAAACTGGGATGTAAAAAGACTACCATGTTTTTTATTAATACAAATTTTGTTCAGACGTTTCAGCGTTGCTCGGGTCCGTTGGAGGGGGGAGAGGGCAGAGAGCTGAGCGAGTACGGGGTCCGTTGGAGGTGGGAGGGGGCAGAGAGCTGAGCGAGTGTGGGGTCCGTTGGAGGGGGGAGGGGACAGAGAGCTGAGCGAGTGCGGGGTCCGTTGGAGGGTGGTATTATGACATCATAACTATGTCACAGAGAACAGCAGCTGCCCAGCTGATGTGAATGGGCTTTAAAGAATTTCACCCCTGGGGGGCGGCAGAGGTGAGATTTGAAAAATTTTCGACTCTTACCCTGATTAGGACCCTAAAGCCTATAACTGTACCAAATTTCAAGTCTCTACCTCAAACGGTGTGGAAGGAGTAAGGCAGCATACATACACGCACGCACGCATGCACGCATACACACACGCATACACTATTTGAATTTTATATATAGAGATTTACATTTATATAATTCTATTCTTGTTATTCATATCATGGTTGAACCAACACAGATCAGGACCCCATTGTGTTTTACATGCACATATTAAGAGAGTGTCTGCCATACACAGTTTATAATCTAGACAAACAAGACCGAGAAGGCAAACAAAGGAGGAAAGTGACTTGCCTAAAGTCACATAGCAGGTCAGGGCAAAGCAGGGAATAAAATCCAGGTACCCTGACTCAAATAGGAGTAGAGAGGTTATTTTACCTCTGTATTTGGCACAGGTGCAATCGCTGCTGGAATAATGTGTCCATTTCTGGTGTCCACAATTAAAGAAGGGTGTTGATAAATTAGAGATGGTTTAGGGAAGAGCCAAAAGAATGATTAATGGATTAGAAAACCTGCCTTCAAGAGATAAGCTGAAGGAACTCAATCTGTTTCGCTTAACAAAGAGAAGGTTAAGGGCTGACTTGATTACAGTCTATTAGTACCTACCTGGGGAACAAATATTAAATAGGAAAGAAAAGTATAACATGATCCAATGACTGGAAGTTGAAGCTAGACACAGTCAGACTGGAAATAACGTGTACATTTCTAACAGTGAGAGTAATTAACCAGTGGTACAATTTAGCAAGGGTCGTGGTCAATTCTCCATCAATGATCATTTTAAAAGGTGAGATACCTTCTGTACCACACCGAGCTACCTCTCAACATTGTAAGAGACTTTAGTGGGTCCTTTGACATCAGTGAGCCTTGACACCAATGAGGGTGGATGGTAAAGTATTTGATAGGTTGGGGAGTTTTATCTGGCCTTGGGCCTTTTATTATTTATTTTATTTATTTGTGGATTGTGTAGGGATGAACAGCCAAGAATGTTTAGGGAGGTGTTGGCTGGCCATTAGAAAAAACTTCCTTTCGGGGTGGTTAAGCGCTGGAATAAATTGCCCAGGGAGGTTGTGGAATCTCCATCATAGGAGATTTTTAAGAACAGATTAGACAAACACCTGTCAGGAGTGGTCCAGATAATACTTAGTCCTGCCATGAGTGCAGGGAACTGGACTAGATGACCTCTCAAGGTCCCTTCCAGTTCTACAGTTCTATGTTACAAATAATCTTTCTATTGGCTTTAATGGATGCTGGAAAGGCCCTTGTCCTCCCTCTGCCTCCCTTTCCCATGTGTAAAAATGACTATTACATCTTAAAGAGGTATTGTAAGTTTTGATTAATGAATTAATGTTTGTAAAGCTCTTTGAGATCCATCCATAGTTGATCCCATAGAAATGCAAATTATTTATAAAGTAGAGACTGTGGGATTTATAAAAAGTTTGTAATATCAAGGAATTTTAATTGAAATATTTATTTAAAAGACAGGATAAAAATGTTGCAGAAAATTTTCACAAAAATATGTTTTATATCAAACAAAAAACTAAATGAAAAATTTGAAAATTAAAATAAATGTTTTCAAACCATCTTTACTAATCAGCATTCATTTATAAAGTTTAAAAATTTAAGATTGAGAAACTTGTGTATTCCTAAAACTAGAACATACTCTAAAGCATTTCTTACCAGCAATTTTGCCATTTTAAAAGGGAAAAAATACTTCTGAGATATTTTTGGTACCAGATGACTAAGTAGCAAAATTGAAACTAGAAAATTAATAACTAGACAGCATTTCAGTCCCATCAACTCTAATCAACATAAATCCATTCTCATTAAATCGAGCAAATCCTAAGGATACTGCACACTTAGTCCTTTATTATAGGGAGGAGAAGATAGAGCAGAAATTATACTGAAAAGTAAAATACTTTAAAAATAAAAAATTAAGCAGGACTCTTAAAATAAACCAACAAAATAATATCCTTCAAATGTAAATATTTCAACATACATGAGATGTGAAAAAGCTGTACACGCACATCTCCTTTGCTCCTCTGATTATTCGTTTCTGACATGTCATCACAGTTATTTTTGTTGAAGTGACAAAGCATAAGCTTTCATGGGATAATACCCACTTTGTCGGATGCATGCATTATTTTTGTTGTATTCACACACACACACAAGATGGGTCTGAATCAAAGTATCACTTTCAAATATCCCCAAACTTTGGGAGAGTTTGGATCCAGAACCAAAGTTTGCAGTGTATACGTTTATATTAAAAAGAAAGACACCAATGCTGGCTAAACTCTATTATCTGGCCTACAGTTTCATGAATGAGAAGAGTGATAACAAAGAAATATTTCATCTTAGTTACACCCATTTGACTCCACTGAGGTTGCACAGGAGTAGCTGAGATCAACATCTGGCTCTTTGCCACCAGTGAATTATCAGGTGTTTCTCCATCAGTAGAGATAAAAGTCATAACTAAGCTTTGCCATTGTGTATGATGTGTGCATATCTATGGCAGTTACTACTGACATCAGGTTTTACAGGGCGAATCCGTCTGTGCTGACGGCAGCCTACCCCAAGCTGGTCCTTGGAAACCACTATGCACTTTGTCTATTGCAGGAGTTAATCCAGGACCAGCAGGGGTTAAACAAATTAGTTTGTTTGGCAGGTGGCAGTTGTTACCCTGACAATTAACTCAACAGGGAGCAAATAACTCACTGACCTTCCTTGAGAGGTAGCCTCTCCAAGGCAAGCAAGACTGCAGCAAGGATTGCAGCCCAACTAGCAGAAAGGGCTGAATAATGTCTGTTTTGGACTGCTCATGTAATGCAAAGCACTTGGTCCAGGTTGCTAGGCAGGGAAGTCGATGGAGTGTCTTATGTTTTGAGGAAGCTATTAGCATAACAATCTCCAATCCCCCACCTCCAAAAAATGCTACAGTTACGGTATTTGTACTGTATAAAATGCTGTTACTGTATTTTCCCACAAACCCATCCTAGTACTGTGGCAACGACATAAGATTGCTGTATACACTTCATTCTAAACCGACAACCACATTTTGTAATACCTTGATTATTTTTTTTAAAGTTCTGGTTTTGTTTGATTTTGAATGTTGTGGAAATCCAGAAAACGAAAGCAGCGTTCATCACTGAAGGGTTAAACACTGGAGCTCTTGGGTCAGTGCCTGCTCAGCAAAAATAGAAAAAAAGAATCAGAGTCAAATACATTCACCTTAATCACAGTTTACTGTGCCATCCACCGTTGTTAATTTAATAGAATTTCTGTTCCTGCTGCAGGACTGAAGTGGAGCAGGTACCTCTGCTCTACAAGGCGGGATAGTGAGCAGGGGTTCTCAACCCTTTTCCTTTCAGAGGCACCCCTGCTTCACCCCAACACGCTATAAAAATTCCACCGCCCACCTGTGGCACAACAAATGTTTTTCTGCATATAAAAAACAGGGCCTGTGGCAGGCAAGCAGGCAATTGCCTGAGGCCCCCCTGCCACAGGGGCCCCCCATGAAGCTAAACTGTTCAGGCTTTGGCTTCAGCCCCAGGTGCTGGGGCTCAAGGTGGCAGGCTTCAGCCTCATGCTTTCTGCCCTGGGCCCCAGTGAGTCTAGTGCTGGTCCTGCTTGGCGGACCCCCTGAATCCTGCTCATGACCCCCCCCCCCGGGGGCCCTGGACTCCTGGCTGAGAACCACTGGTATGGAGTGCTCCCCAGTAGCAAGATCCAAACCAGCGGCAGCAGGAGTTGAGTCAACAATCCTGCAGCCTCAGCATAGCACTGAGAGGTGCTTTTAGTAGAGCCCACATTTGTCCGTGAAGCAAGCTGGTGCCCCAGGTAAAATTTTCACCCAAAGACTCCACTGCAGGTCATATGATTCGGATAAAGAACCAGGAAGAGAGGTAGAGAGGAGACAAATACATCGGGGGGCGTAAAAGGAGATACATGCTAAAACATGTAGAAAACATTAATATCTTATAGAAAGGATCTTTCTTCTTTACATTCACATTGCCTAAAATCTGTACTGAATAATAAGAAGCTGACTTGAAAAACCTACAGACTAAAACAAAAACAACAACCTCCCCCCTTCCCCTACAAAATGGAATTGTTATGGACTTCTGTGAGCATAAATCATTTCAGAAATTAAACTGTCAACTGAGATTCAACAGAAATAAAGTCATTTTATATTTAAACTGCTGCAATAACTATGGATTTGAATTTTCCTCCATAGCCTGGTGTCGCATGATTTTAATTGTTGTAAACTATTTGACCTACAGGGATGCATTTAGTTGGAGACTGGAGCAGGGAGACAGTAACAGAGAAGCAGAAATACATAGATTGAAGAGGAAGGGAACACAGGAGGAATGTTAAAATCCAAAAAGGAAACTGAGGACAGGAGGCAAAGAGAGGGAAAAGGGAGGGTAGTGAGTTAAACTGGAAAAACGATGTGGGAATCAGTTTCCGGCAAAGATTCTAGGTCTACTAAGGACAATCAAAGATTCTCCTGTATATTTTTCCTTGTATTTCCATTCCTCCATCACCTCCACTCCTTATCCTCTAACCATCATAAGTCATGGTAGTGTGTCTCCACTTCTGCCTTCCCAAGCTGCACGCAGAGGAGAGACTTTCTCTTATCCAGAGTCACAGTGGCTCAGCCTAGCACCTGGGAGGCTCCTTGTCACTCTTGCCTGCTGTGCTCTGCATTTCCCCAGCAACACGACTCCCACATTCAGGAAATGGGAGCAGGGCTAAGAAAAGAGAAACGAGTCAGAAAAACAACCAAGAAAGATACATATTTTTAAATAGCAGAATCCCCCCTCCAGTCGGATTTATTTGTGCAGGTTTATATTTGGTGGCCTGTTGAATCAGCATTTTTGTTTCTGCATCAGTTTATGCAGAATATCAGCTTCCATTAAAAAAAAAACAGCTACATTTTTTACAGTTATAAAGAATGCAGTGCTCCCTAGTTGCTGCCTACATTATAATAATACGTAGTCCTAGGGAACCTGGTAACATGGTAGCCTCCAGATACCATTATTCCCTTACGATCCACGTTTAACAGGATAGGGGGATGCTGCTGCATTGTTGTTTATTACACTTCCCTTCTTCCTGCACCTCATCTTAACTCTTTGCTGAAGCACAGGCCAGAATTCTGTCTTTTCATAAAGCATTACACAGAGTTAAACTTTAGGGCTATTGTATGTAAAACTCTGATTAACAGGTGTTAGTAGTTTCCAGTAAACTTCAAAGAGAGAGTAACCTAGAGTTTCTTAGTAAAACAAATATTTAATGCACACAGAAATCATTATAAATAGTATACATTATTTTTAAAATAGTATTTGGAATACTATGAATGACAAACAAAAGTTATTAGACAATACATCTATCAGCGTGTCTCAATAGACTTCCCCACTTTTTTACTATTATATATATTCACACATAAGACATATTCCTCTCTGATCTTCTCTCAGAGATGATTTCTCAGTTTTTAATAGCATGGCTATAATATATCACCAGGAATCTTTAGAGCTTGAAAACAATGTCAGCATCTCACTCCTTTCAAGCACTTCAGATTCCTGTCAGCAAAGAAACGGTTTGAGGAACTCCATAAATAGCAGAATTCCTGCTCTTGTATTAAAAGTTTACTGGTCCTCTCTGTTGCTGGTGAAACAGAAATTTGTAGCCTGTATCCAAAGTGGCACAGGAATTGAGGACAGCATGTAAAATATCCCTTCCCTAGGGTCTAGATCTCGACAAGACTTTCACTCTACATCTTCTCACCATATGCTCAGCTAAATCAGGCAAGACTTCACAGATTCTGACCTCACGCAGCTCGCTGTCCATGTTCTCACTCTCACTGAGACAAACACTAGTTTAAAGCCATTAGCGGCAGGTAGCATAGGCAGGGGAAGGCTGTGTCTCTCCAAAGAGCCTGGTGTGGCTCTCTCCACGCTCCGCCTGGAAGAGACACCCCCCCTCCCCCCCCCGCTTGCCCTAATGCCCTTCCTCCTTGGCCCCAGCCCAGGCAGGCTGATCACTCATCTTCAGGGAAGCATGCTAGGGAGGCCACAGCTGGCCTGCCCCTGGGACTTGCAGTGGCAAGGGCCTGGAGGGGAGGCTGCTTGGGCTGCCCAGCCTATGTTTGAGGACGCTGGAAGTGGGAGCCATGAGCTGCCCACCTGGTGCTCAGAGGGCCACATGCCACCCATTCGGCACCTGAGGGACCATGTGCTGCTGGCCTGCCTGGTGTTTGAGGGACTGGAGGGGCTGTGCACTGTCCATCTGGTTCTCTAAAACCCAGGGCCAGCGACAGAAATTTGGGGGCCCCCTACACTGATAGTTTGGGGGGGCCCCCCAGCCCAGCTGGACCCCCCCCAGCCCAGCCGGTGCTCCCCCCCAGCTGACAGCACCTGGGGGAGGAAGCCCACCTCCCCCCGCCCCCCCAGCCCAGCCGGCGCTCCCCCCAGCTGACAGCTGGCGGCAGCGGGAGCGAGAGCCCGGGAGCGGCATGAGTCGCCATTGCTCTTCCCCCCTCCCCTTCTCCCCCGGACTGCGCCGCCGCTGCCGCCAGCCGGGCTCACTCACTGCTCCTGCCGGGGCCAGGCGCGCTTGTCCGGAGAAGAGCCGCGCCGGTCCGGCGACAAGGGGGGACGACAACGGGTACAGCTGTGTACCGGGGCCCCCCTAAAGTCGGGGGGCCTGGTACAGCTGTACCCGTAGTACCCCCCTGTCGCCGGCCCTGCTAAAACCGGGGAGGGGGGAGTCCGCACTGCCTGCCTGGTGCGCTTGAGTAAGGGGCTAGCAGCCGCGGGGAAGGCAGGCCTCTGGCGGAGCCTCGGGTAGGAGGGGCAGGGCCTTGGGAGGGGACTAGCCTCCCTGAGCCAGCAGGTCACCCTCCACCCATGCCATTAGCTAATAGCTAGAAGTAAATTCCACAGGCTCTATAACCTCTAGGGCAGTGGTTCTCAGCTTGCGGCCCAATCAGCACACAACTGTGGCCCATGTGACATCCTTAGGGCCATAGAGGTAGTATCTATATTGTGTGGATGCAGCTCACATAACATAGAGAGCTGCATATGTGGCCCACAATGGTAAACCGGTTGAAAACCATTGCTCTAGGGGGTAGAAAATGCTCCCCTCCCAGCTCTCCCTCAAAGTCCAGGAAACACACCACTGTGAACCAAACATTATCCTATTGAGAATACAAGGGGGTGTGTGCTTCCCTAACAAACAAAGCTGGAATTGCACTCACTTGTATCCAAAGTGCTACAGGTATTGGGATCTAGCAGCCAGCTTTTACTCCTACTGAGATCACCTATGGCATCCATGACAGGGCTGTCTTTAACGCCTATATTTAGAACCTTTCTCCTCCTTTGCTCTGACTGGCTCAGCTCTCAGATGGTGATTGGATGTGAACTGCCAGGCAAATTGCCCACAGTGAAAACTCCCTATACAATTTCAATAAGTGTTACGAGCGCCACTGCCACACCCTATTTCCGGATGCTTTGGGCCCTTCGAGCTGATTTGCTCTGTCCTGCTCTCTGCCCATGTAGACAGACACAGAGTCAGGGATGGGCATAGTCTCCTGAATGAGCGGGTGCGTGCTCCTAAACTCTAGTGTCACTGCAGTATGAAAAAACCAGAAGATACAAACAAAGACAGCATGATACAACAAGTCTGCCAGCTGATCCAGTGCCGGCTCAGGCCTGACCTCAGTGCAGCGCCTGCTGCACTCTCTGCAAACACCCCAATGGGAGTTAGAGCAAGTCTCAAGGCTGTAAGATGTTTGGGGGCAAGGGCTATCATTTTATCTGTCAGTAAAGTACCATATACATCGCTGCCATTATATAAATTAATTTGCTCATTAAATAAATTAATGAACTAGATATAAAAGAATGTATGTCATAGTTTGTAACTATATAGATGTACTCAAAGGCATTCTTGGTATAATGCCATTGGAATCAACAAAGTAATACCATAGATGAATTTGTTTCCTTGTTACACATGTGACTACAGCATTACTATACAAGCATACAGCTAAATTTGGTACATTGTTCTACAAATTGTTACATATAGACTATTTGGCTAAGTAGTTAGTATTTTATCAAAAATTGCACAAACCCATCTTAATCCTAACACACCTTTTTTTTTTGGGGGGGGGGGTGAATTGCAGGCTGAACTATATTATTTTCCAAATTTGCTCTCAGGCTGAGCTATTGATAGCAGGAAATGAAGTCTGTGGTTTACAGCCAAGGGTGATGAACCAAAAGGATGAATACTTGGCTCTAGTCCTGGCTGAGACAGTCAGAGTGTGACCTCCGTCAAGGCATTTGACCTTCTTGTACCTTAGATCAATGGTAAACTTGGCTAAGAAGTCAAACCTTGCTGAAAAACACTTGTGTCTGAGCTCAGACTGTATAAGTAAATACATTTTTTTAAAATGCAAGTTGAATGACACAGGTCATTCTTTTTGAGAGTTATCGCCTCCTGGAAAACCTGCAGCTGCTCACAAAACTTTAACTCTCAAGCCTTGGTATAATAAAACATCAGTGCGGCACTGTTAACTACAACACAAAGTGTATAGGTAACAAAGAGTCCTGTGGCACCTTAAAGACTAACTAAAGTATTGAAGCATAAGCTTTCGTGGGCTAATACCCACTTCGTCGCATCCGATGAAGTGGATATTAGCCCACGAAAGCTTATGCTTCAATACTTTAGTTAGTCTTTAAGGTGCCACAGGACTCTTTGTTATCTCTGCTATTCCAGACTAACACGGCTACCTCTCTGATTCTTGACAAAGTGTATAGTCTATATTTTAACACTTTTTCTTCATTCAGAGACTGTAATAAGCAGAGAGTAATATTGTGGGCACATACACTATGGCTGCTTTAACGTGCTTTTATAAAAAAAAGTGCTACAACTTGTTCTTTTACAATGGACTTTAAATCAATTTTCTGTCTCCATTAATATAACTCTATAAATCAAGTCATAAAGTCTTGATTGTCATCCTGAAACTACTTACTTCTTTTCTCACCTCTATTTCAAATTCTACTCCTCCACATTTCCTCATGAAGTAAGTTAAAGTATAAGAATAGCACTCAAAGAAGGCCAGGAGGTCCAGTGGCAAGCCATGGCATAAAACTGTCATTGGTATGCATTAAGCTGTAGAATCAGATGATTGCTTAGTCACGGCTGTAACCCCACCATAATGACTGCTGTCAATGACTGAAGTAACACAGTGGAGAAGGCAGAGCTCACACATTTTGGTGGTAATTATCAAGCACCGGTAGGGTGGACTATCAAGCAAATCCTTGGGGGCTAAGAGAACTGGTAGGGGAAGGGGCCCTGAACATCTTCTCTCCGCTCCCCTGAAGTCATAGTGGTAGAAAGCATGGAGGTGAAAGAATCCTGAACAAACATCCTGCTTTTACTCATACATGCAGAGGAAAGGGTGGAACTTCATATTCAGGGCTCTTAGTGTGGGGAAAGGGTAAACAATATAGCTGCTCCATTTTGTTTTCTTATCTGATGATCTGAGCCCTCCCATCACCAGCTGGAGGGTCTTCTCTCTGGTAGCAGTTAGGGGAGGCACTGTAGAGCTCCTGGAGGCCATAAGGAGTGAGAGTAGTGGGAATCTCCCTCTGCTTTTCTCAGGGGATGATGAGCTGAGTTTCCTCACTTTAAGTCCTTTCTGCCACCTACAAAACTGGCAAATAATATGTAATTGAACAGGTGTTTTCGGCTGTTTACATATTATACTCATTAAGCTAAATTCATCCTTGGTGTCACACAAATGGTTCTAAATAAGGGGCACCAAGTAGAAATTGGGTCATCATATGATTGCTCCCTTTTTAAATAGCTAATTTCTTCAATATGAATCATAACAGAACTATCTTACGTTAACAATTAAAACCATATGGGCAAGGACAGACACCTATTAATAAGGCATTCCGCACCACAGTATATTACTCAGTAGAGTTGGGTGAATACTGCAGTACATTTTCCATAGATATTAGTTTGAATTTTTAATTTGCTTTAACTATGTTCACATCCCCTTTGTGAATACAGTAAACCCTCGATTTAACGGACCTCGATTTAACGAACTTCGGATGCAACGGACAAAATTTCTGAGCAAGTCTGATGCATCCGAAATCCATTTCTCGGGGCTGGCTGCCGGCTCCCAGCTGCCGCCCAGGTCCCAGCAGCCGGGACCGGGGCGCGCTGGCTGATGGGTCCTGGCTGCCACCCGGGTCCCAGCAGCCGGGACCCGGGTGGGCTGGCTGATGGCTCTCGGCTGCCGCCCGGGTCCCAGCAGCGGGCGGGCTGCGGAGCTGCCGTCCTGACCCTGTGGCGGTCGGGCTGCTGCTCCGACAGCTTGTGGGTTTTTTTTATTATTAAATAATGGACTTTTTGATTTAACGGACACCCCCTCGCCCGAATTAGTCCGTTAAATGGAGGTTTTACTGTACTTTATTGAATGAAATTCTATAATGGGAATGAACATGAAAAACATATTTTTAATTTGAATGTTTGCCAAACATAAACTTCAGATTTGACAACCAAACAATAACAGTATGAATTTTACACTAGATTCTGCCATTCAAAATCTGCATTGTTGGTCAGTTTCATAAATTATCCAATTGGGGAACAGAAACACCACCACATGACTAATGGAACCAATCAACCTAGGTTGAAATGTGATTGTGTGCAAGTAATTGTTCCCAGATGATCTGCAAATCTAGAATTATTCACTGAAAACAATCATGAATAATTTTGAATAATTAATACATTTTAGATTTTACAGTGATTCTCAAACTTTTGTGCTGGTGACCCCTTTCACATAGCAAGTGCCTGGTGCAACCTCCTTTATCAATTAAAATCACTTTAAAATATATTTAACACCATTATAAATGCTGAATGCAAAGCAGGATCTGGGGTGGGGGCTGACAGCTCGTGACCCCCCCATGTAATAACCTCACAACTTCCTGAGGGGTCCCAACCCCCAGTTTGAGAACCTCTGTTAGAAAGATGCAATTTTTCTTCAAAAACAATTCACAAACAAAAAGAGAAGTAAAATTCTTAGACTAAATTACTTAATCTGAATTATTTCTCCATCTCTATTAGACAGTTTACTTGCAGGTGACAGTTTATTAGACAGTTTATTGAGGCTGCAGGAACAAACCATCCCGACGTCTAGAAAGATTAGTAAATATGACAGGCGACCAGCATGGCTTAACAGTGAAATCCTTGCTGATCTTAAACACAAAAAAGAAGCTTACAAGAAGTGGAAGATTGGACAAATGACCAGGGAGGAGTATAAAAATATTGCTCAAGCTTGCAGAAGTAAAATCAGGAAAGACAAATCACACTTGGAGTTGCAGCTAGCAAGTATATTAAGAGTAATAAGAAGGGTTTTATACAGGTATGTTAGCAACAAGAAGAAGGTCAAGGAACTGAATGGGGGGGATGGGGGCAGGCAACCTAGTGGCAGAGGATGTGGAAAAAGCAAATGTACTCAATGCTTTTTTTGCCTCTGTCTTCACAAACAAGGTCAGCTCCCAGACTACTGCACTGGGCAGCACAGTATGGGGAACAGCCTTCTGTGAAGAAAAAAAGTGGTTCAGGACTATTTAGAAAAGCTGGATGAGCATAAATCCATGAGGCCAGTTGTGCTGCATCCGAGGGTGTTATGGGAGTTGGCGGATGTGATTGCAGAGCCATTGGTCATTATCGTTCAAAACTCATGGTGCTCGGGGGAGGTCCTAGATGACTGGAAAAAGGCTAATGTAGTGCCTGTCTTTCAAAAAGGGAAGACGGAGGATCCAGGGAACTACAGGCCAGTAGGCCTCACCTCAGTCCCTGGAAAAATCATGGAGCAGATCCTCAAGGAATTAATTCTGAAGTGCTTAAAGGAGAGAAAAGTGATCAGGAACAGTCAGCATAGATTCACCAAAGGTAAGTCATGCCTGACTAACCTAATCATAACTTCTATGATGAGATAACTGTCTCTGTGGATGAGGTGAAAGCAGTGGATGTGTTATTCTTTGACTTTAGCAAAGCTTTTGATACTGTCTCACTGTAGGAAGCGGAAGATTAATGTGACGGCAATCGCTAGGGGGCGCAATTACGCTTCTATGTCGTCTCCAGGGTAACGCATAATTGAGGTTATCAGCCTGGGAATGGCCTTGTGTTTCTGTTATCTCGTGTGTGTGTGTCTGAGAAGAGCTTCTCAGCTGTGTGAGCTGTTTACTTGGTCTGTGTGAAACTTGGCTTGTGTGAAACCAGACAGGGAAACTGAGGCAGGATGGAATAACATGTCATTAGTTATTCATGAGCTATGCATGAGATGCAAATGAGCATGAGTATTTCTGTGTCCGTGTGCCCATGTGTGTCGGGCTTCTTCCCTGGGCATTGCTCCGATGTGCCAAGTCTCCTATCTGCGGCCGCGCTGTTTGTGGGGCCCCCAGCGCCAGATGGTCTCTACCTTCAATAAACTCACTACTTTTATTCATCTAGCCACTGTGTGTGAGCCTCGTTTCTACGGGACATTTAAGGTACCCTGCAACACTCACACAGTATCCTTGCCAGCAAGTTAAAAAAGTATGGTCTGGATCGGGGTGGGCAAACTACGGCCCGCAGGCCACATCTGGCCCCCAGGACTGTTCTTCCCTAAGCTCCCGGCTGAGGAGGCTACCCCCAGCCTCTCCCCCACAGCCACACTGCTATGTGGGCAGCACTCTGAGGGGTGGGGATGCGCGCACCTGCGGGGCAGTGTGTCTAGCTCTGGCCAGGCACCGCAGCTGCCAGACACGCTGGTCTGAGTGCCATGATAAGGGGCAGGGAGTCCCGGGGGTGGGGCAGTCAGAGAACAGGGAGCAGGGGTGGGTGGATGGGGTGGAGGCTTTGGGGGGGTGCCGTCAGAGGATGGGAAATAGGAGGGGTTGGATAGGTGTGGGAGTCCTGGGGGTCTGTCAGGGAGTGGGCTGTGGATAGGGGTTGGGGCAGTAAGGGGACAGGGAGCAGGGGAGTTAGGTAGGGGGTAGAGGGTCTCGGGTGGGGATGGTTAGGGGACAAGGAGTGGGGGGGTTGGATGGATCGGGGTTTCTGAGGGAGGCAATCAGGGGGCGGAAAGTGGGAGGGGCAGGCTGTTTTGCAACCCTGATGTGGCCCTCGGGCCAAAAAGTTTGCCCACGCCTGGTCTGGATGAATGGACTATAAGGTGGATAGAGAGCTGGCTAGATTGTCGGGCTCAACAGTTAGTGATCAATGACTCCATATCTACTTTGCAGATGGTATCAAGTGGAGTGCCCCAAGGGTCAGTCCTGGGGCCAGTTTTATTCATTATCTTCATTAATGATCTGGAGGATGGCGTGGACTGCACCCTCGGCAAGTTTGCAGATGACACTAAACTGGGAGTGGTAGATATGCTGGAGGGTAGGGATAGGATACAGAGGGACCTAGACAATTTAGAGGATTGGGCCAAAAGAAATCTGATGAGGTTCAACAAAGACAAGTGCAGGGTCCTGCACTTAGGACGGAAGAATCCCATGCACTGCTACAGGCTAGAGACTGAGCGGTTAAGCAGCAGTTCTGTAGAAAGGGACATAGGGGTTATGGTGGACAAGAAGCTGGATATGAGTCAACAGTGTGCCCTTGTGGACAAGAAGACTAACAGCATTTTGGGCTGTATGAATAGGAGCATTGCCATCAGATCGAGGGATGTGATCATTCCTCTTTATTCGGCATTGGTGAGGCCTCATCTGTGTCCAGTTTTGGGCCCCACACTACAAGAAGGATGTGGAAAAATTGGAAAGAGTCCATGGAGGGCAACAAAAATGAGTAGGGATCTAGAGCACATGACTTATGAAGACAGGCTGAAGGAACTGGAATTGTTTAGTCTACAGAAAAGAAGAATGAGGGGGGATTTGATAGTTGCTTTCAACTACCTGAAAGGGGGTTCCAAAGAGGATGAATCTAGACTGTTCTCAGTGGTAGCAGATGACAGAACAAGGAGTAATGGTCTCAAATTGCAGTGGGGGAGGTTTAGGTTGGATATTAGGAAAAACTTTTTCACTAGGAGGGTGGTGAAGTACTGGAATGGATTACCTAGGGAGGTGGTAGAATCACCTTCCTTTGAGGTTTTTAAGGTCAGGTTTGACAAAGCCTTGGCTGGGATGATTTAGTTGGGGATTGGTCCTACTTTGAGCAGGGGGTTGGACTAGATGCCTCCTGAGGTCCCTTCCAACCCTGATAGTCTATGATTCTGAGACTAGAGTATTGTTATGGTTACAAAAGCTTTTCTCATGCACTCATTGTGAGTAAGAACCACGTACCAAAGATGAATGACTGTGAACCTAAGGATCCATGAAAAGACATGCTCTAGTTAAAACAAGAATTAATTCAGGGAAGTCCTATGGCTGGTGTTATCAAAGAGAAAATCAGACTAGATGGTCAAAATGGTCCCTTTAGGCCTTTTAATCTATGAATAAATTACAATAATAACTAATTTGCACTTCTATAACACCTTTCATGAAAAGATCTCAAAGTGTCTTTACAATATTAATTTTCAAAACATGACTTTATTTAGGTAAGTATGGTCTTTATTTGATAAACAGTCATCTTAGGTGTAAGCAAGATGAACACTTTGACCAAAGTCTTAAGAAGTCAGTGGGCACAGGTAGGAATAAAACTCATGAGAACACCCAGTCAGTCTCCTTAACTGATCACTAGACCATAACAGCATGCCTGACTCACCGTGCACATATTACATGTTATTACTGTGAAAAATTCTTACAATTTCACATATGTACATTTAGAATTTTTTGTTCAATTAACTATTCTGATGAGGTGCTCTAATCTACTGCAATAATGACATCCTCACAATTAACAGATTAGCTGGTATAACCAATATAGCACATGATGTTGCTTAGGTATGTGGAAGACCTATAGTAATTCTCACTGTAGATAAATAACACCAAGAATGATTCTTGCAGAATTACTCATTTAAGTAGACCCTATTTCACACTCTCCTTGAAATCAGCATGCATTAGAACCGCAGGCTTGCATCAGTAATATTAATCTCCATTATAAGGTTTGATTGCTTGAGCTAAGAAGAGAACTGCAGAGGCTCAAATTCCGATCCTGTAAACACTTACCAGGTAACACAGGCGTTTTCATGTGAGTAGTCCCCTGGACTTTACTGTTTAAGTCATATTACTCACAGGAATTCTTGCAGGATCAAGTCCTCAGCCTTTGAAGGGGGAAAAACAGCATGATGTTTATTCCTTTAGTTTCGATGCACATCTCTGAGCCTTCAAGGAAAACTCTTCCCATCTAATTTGTACAGCAAATGACAACTGTAAAGAGTTCGGTGAAGGTCGACTGCCACTCATTTAATTTCTCATGTTAGAAGGATAAGAAGGAATTCATCAGTTTTACCCAGGAATTACAGCTTGAGATTTTGAAAGAGAGGGCAAAAAAAGTCATCATTGAAGTTCTATTTTCCATTTACTGCACTTTATAAATAAATGTCCCTTGGAGGAAAGAGTTCTACAGTAATGACTCTAAACTTGGACTAAATATGCTATAGGGACCAATCCCAATTTGGTGGGGATGTATTGGATGACCTAACAGGTCTTTTCCATCTGATTTCTATTATTCTGTGGACTTTATAAGATATAATGGCATTAATACAGGGTTTGAGGCTCATGTAAGCATCATTTCAAAAGTTCCAAGCTTGCACCCCTATTCAGATAAAACACATATTGAGAGTTTTGCCTCATTAAGAGCTACAAAATTGGGCCTAAATAATTAAATTATTTCCACAATATCTGCATGTATTTTATTAGATCTTATGAAAAAGCAACAAAACTAAAATCATAAGAACATAAGAACATAAGAATGGCCATACTGGGTCAGACCAAAGGTCCATCTAGCCCAGCATCCTGTCTACCGACAGTGGCCAATGCCAGGTGCCCCGGAGTGAGTGAACCTAACAGGTATGATCGAGCGATCTCTCTCCTGCCATCACCCCCCTCTGACAGACAGAGGCTAGGGACACCATTCATTACCCATCCCGGCTAATAGCCATTTATGGACTTAGCCTCCATGAATTTATCCAGCTCTCTTTTAAACCCTGTTATAGTCCTAGCCTTCACAGCCTCCTCTGGTAAGGAGTTCCACAGGTTGACTGTGCGCTGTGTGAAGAAGAACTTCCTTTTATTTGTTTTAAACCTGCTGCACGCCAATTTCATTGAGTGGCCCCTAGTTCTTCTATTTTGGGAACAAGTAAATAAGTTTTCCTTATCTACTTCCTCCACACCACTCATAATTTTATATACCTCTATCATATCCCCCCTTAGTCTCCTCTTTTCCAAGCTAAAAAGTCCTAGCCTCTTTAATCTCTCTTCATATGGGACCCATTCCAAACCCCTAATCATTTTAGTTGCCCTTCTCTGAACCTTTTCTAGTGCCAGTATATCCTTTTTGAGATGAGGAGACCACATTTGTACGCAGTATTCAAGATGTGGGCGCACCATGGATTTGTATAAGGGCAATAAGATATCACCTATGAATAATGCCTCTCCTTACCTTTAAATCAGCTAAAGTTTAGTTTTTTTGGTGACAGAATAAACACTAGCATTCCTTTTTAAATTAATATTTTATTTTAATATGCATGAAATATCAGTCAATACAATAATAAAACATTGGAATGAGCTTACTAAAGACATATACTATTAAGTGAAACAAAATATTGTACAACTTTGTGATTTAATGATGTAACACACACTTCAAATTTCATCCAGAGATGAAAGGGGGTAGGGAATAATGTACATAACATATAAAAAATGAGGAATTGTAGTAAATAAATTACTTTTATGCTTCCAATAATTTTAAACATCTAGTCATGTCGTCTCATTCTCTCCTGCCATGCTTGAAGAGATCTGCACCGTTGTTTTTTATTATTGTGTTACAAAGCAGCATTTAGGTTCTAGTTTGTTAGTTTACTTTGGAGAAGTAATTGCTTTGGTTGTTACAAGCAACTGGAAGCTGTTTGAAAGGCTAAATTTTAAACTGTGGAAACACCTTATCATTGCCATCCAAAATCAATGAAATAGTGACTTCTAGTGGCGATAAAGGGAAATCGCACCCTGCTGCAGGTGCCCTCCCCCCCGCAGTTTCCATTGGCTGTGGGAGAGGGACAGTGATACGATCACTAGTTGGCAGGCAGAGTGAGCCCTGGAGCATCACTTTTTCCCACAATGACTATAAACAAGTCAAAATACTGAACACAACTATCTGTTGCACACCTTGCTACAATCCTGAAGGTTTCCACTTCTCAGTCACTGAGGCCAAACATCAACAAACTGACAGAACTGAAGCATTGCCATGTCTTTGCCAAACACTACAAACTCTTTGGCAGGCGAAGAATTGTATAAAGTTGTATGACAGTTTTATTATTTCTAAGAAATTAAAAATATATATAAACGTTTTATTTTCTGAACATCATCTTCAGTGACATTATTGGCCTGCTGGGAGGAATTGAGGACTGGCACTGGCCCTAAAATAAATTGAGTTTGAGACCCCTGATTTAGCTTAACAAAGAGAAGGTTAAGGGGTGACTTGATAACAGTCTTTTAGTGTTACATGGGAAACAAATATATAATAACCACTCTTCAGTCTAGCAGAGAAAAGTGTAACATGATTCAATGGCTGGAAATTGAAGCTGGACAATTTCAGATTAGAAATAAGGCATACATTTTTGACAGTGAATAATTAACCATAGGAACAATTTACGACGGGTTGTGATGGATTCTCCATCATTGATTATTTTTAATCAGATGTTTTCTAAAATATATGCTCTAGGTATTATTTTGGGGGAGTTCTATGGCCTGTACAGGAGGTCGGACTAGGTGGCCTTGGAATCTATGAATTTCCACACTTCAATCCTCCACCTGCTTCTGTAAATAGACAGAATTGTCAGGACTGCACTTCCAAAAATAGACAAGAGTGAACACATTAGTGAACTTTAAAATATAAGTGCCTCTGACTCATCTGAAAGAACAGTTTCTCTAGACCATAGTGGTGTTGTCCAGCTGGAGCAATAGGAAAATTCTGTGGGGAGACAGAAACATTGTGCTATTTCCTTTTGATCTGTCCAATCTCATATTTGGTAAGCATGTTAGAGGAAAAGTTCAATGACCATTTGTTTGTCTGACTATTCTGAACGAAGGCTCAAACTATGCTGTACTCTGTTTTTATTCTTTGTCTCAGCAGTTATGCAGAAATCTTCTAAAGCTTTCTTTTGGAATTCTCTAGCACCTGATAATACCAATCAGCTAAGGATGCTCCTGTTATCCTGCATCTACAATTCTGTGGGTCTCTTTGCACCAATCAACCTCATCTTGTGAAAATTTCATGACATTTAGAAAATCAGTTCCAAGTTAAGTTAGAAGTGCTGTTTCTGTTTGATCTCAATAGGCCAAATCCATCACTGGAGCGAGTGCAGCTCCCATGGGCTTCAGTGGTTCAATTCTAAGACTGAATTTGGCTCACATTTCAATTTTTTTCTCTCTTGAAAAACAACAGCAGCAACAAGAAGTGAAGATTCCATTTGTCTCTGCTGACTGGAATGTCTGAAATAAATCTGTAGCTGCCCAGCAACATCAACATTGCACTAACTTAGCCCAAAGATCCTGCAGTTCACACCGTGAGGCGAAACTGGACCAAATGATCTCAGTCACTTTCATTTGATTAACACTTACTTTTCTTACAATAACTGAATGACACTAACTAGATGTCATGTCCGTGCTGGCATAACTGATCACCATCTACTGTACCTCAAACAAAACTTCTCATCTTCCCTCCCAAATGCTCTCCTCTTCTTTCCTGCTCTGTGACCACAGACAGCTCCACTTTTCTTCCCATTACAAAGGGTAACAACCTCAGTGTCATGACATGGAATAAGTCCATCAATGGCTATTAGCCAAGATGTTCAGGGATGCAACCCCGTACTCTAGATGTTGCTACGCCTCTGACTGCCAGATGCCAGGACTGGATGACAAGGGATGGATTCCTTGAGAACTGCCATGTTCTGTTCATTACCTCTGAAACATCTGAAGTTGGCCACTGTCAGAAGACAGCATGCTGGGCTACATGGACCATTGGTCTGACCCACTATGGCGATTCTTATGTTCTTATATTGGCCTCAGTTCTCGTTCTCCCCTTACATCCAGGTTTGGTTGCTTCTTCCTCCATAACATCTCTAAATGTCATCCTTCTCACTACATCTAAACTTTAAACTCCATGATGTTTCTTCCTCCATTCAATGTCCTTGAGGGAAGAAGAGTCACACTCCATAACTTAGGAAAAGCAGCTTTATGGATATTTACAATCTATGTATCTGGCTCTGGAATTACAGTATATTATCTGGGTCTCCCTGTAATTTTTAGGGCTGCTCACTAAGTTTGCCACAACAGTGTTTTCCCCCAGCATTAGATATGTTTGGAAAGTAACAAACCTCCCGCTGTCCTAGCACCATCCCTGTCCCCTCAGCGCCACCTCCCTCAGGGCCATCCCTATCCTCCTCCCATCCCATCCCTGCCCCCTCACAGCCAGCCCTATCCTCCTCTCAGCACCATCCCATCAGTACCACCTCCCTCAGGGCCATCCCTATCCTCCCCCAGCCACATCCCTGCCCCCTCAGCGCCACCTCCCTCAGGGCCATCCCTATCCTCCTCCCATCCCATCCTTGCCCCCTCAGGGACAGCCCTATCCGCTCCCAGCCCCATCCCTGTCCCCTCAGCGCCACCTCCCTCAGGGCTATCCCTATCCTCCTCCCATCCCATCCCTGCCCCCTCACAGCCAGCCCTATCCTCCTCTCAGCACCATCCCATCAGTACCACCTCCCTCAGGGCCATCCCTATCCTCCCCCAGCCACATCCCTGCCCCCTCAGCGCCACCTCCCTCTGGCCCAGCCCCTCAGCGCCACCTCCGTCAGCCCTACGCTGCCCTGGCGCCCGTGCGCTCCTCCCCCGCCCCGCTCGCTGGCGCTGGCCGCCCGCCCTCCGAGGCAGGCTCCTCCCTGTCGGCGGAACCCAGCGTCGCGCCGTGGCGCGGGGGCGCCGCCTCCATTCCCGGCCGGGCGCTGACGGGCCGGCCCGATGCAGCGCACGGAGAAGGTGCTGCAGCTGCGGGGCCTGCAGGGCCGCTCGGTGCGCATCGTGCGGGAGCACTACCTGCGCCCCGACGTGCCCTGCCGCAGCGCCCTGTGCCAGGCCGCCTGCCCCCGCGGTGAGGGGGGCCGGGGGCGGGCATGGGAGGGCAGCAGGGGCTAGTGGAGGGAGGGTAAGAGCACAGGGTGCGGCCAGGAGGGAGGGGAGGAGGAGTGGGGGACTGGGGGGGACTCGGACTATGGTGCTTGAGGGGCCTGGGAGGCAGAGGGGGGCACCGGGGTAGAGGGCATGGGAGTCTGTGGACACAAGGACTGGTGCTGGGGGCATAGCGGGGCTGAGGGACAGGGGCTTTTAGGGGCTAATGTCGGCTGCTGGCACCAGGTTTAAGGCTCCCCAGAAGTAGGGGACAGAGGGGGGTCACTCAGGAAGCTAGTGGGAACGGGTCACAAGCACCAGGTGCAGAGGATCAGCGGGGTAGCGGGGTTAGTCTGGATCTGCAAAAGCAACAAGTAGTCTTGTAGCACCTTATAGACTAACAGATGTTTAGGCACATAAGCTTTTGTGGGCGAAGACCCGCTTCATCCGATGAATGATGAGTGAAGACCCACTTCGTTAGGTGAATGTTCATCGGACGAAGTGGGTCTTCGCCACGAAAACTATGCTCCTAAACATCTATTAGTCTATACGGTGCTACAAGACACTTTGTCGCAGATGTAGAAGGTAAAAGGGGATGCGGCCGGTGTAGGGTGCAGAAGGAGACTATGGTCTGTGCTACAGTAGGACTTCACAGGTATGGACACCTTGGGAATGGAGGTTTGTCGGTAACTCTGAAATGTTCCTAACTCAGAACAAAATGTTATTGTGGTTCTTTCAACAGTTTACAGTTAAACACTGATTTAATACAGTGTTGAAACAGAAAATGCTCCTTTTAACAATTTTAACTGAAATGGAACGAGCGCAGAAACAGGTTCCTTACCTTGGAAAAAATGTTTTAAACTTTCCCTTTATTATGCTGTACTTGCTTGTTCGTGTGTGTCTGCTGCTGCCTGATTGCGTGGTTCCCAGTGAGGTGTGTGCTTGGCAGGTTATTTCATAACTCTGGTGTTCGTCGTGCTGAGGTGCTATTGTAGTGGAAGGGGTGGCACCTTGTATAAAAGACAGTGGAGTCGGGTGTGCAGATAAAGATCCTGCTCTCCCATGTCCACCCTCCACGACTTCCCTAACCCCCCTCCAGGAGCTGGTGGAGGGGTCTGGGGGTATGTTAATACTAGGCTCTGATAGAGGAGATGGAAGAGGTTAGAAGACAGTAGGTATAGGGTTCGGGGTTCGCAGGCATGTAGAAGAGGGCTTGGAGGCACTTATAATGAATCTTCGTTTTCGCCAGCCAAAGCTTTGGGGGTGCTGTACAAAAACATACAATAGTAGAAGGGGAAAAACTAATTTCACAGGTTATAAATATCATTGTTAATGAGACCAGTTGCATTGTATTAGTTCTTAGGAAACAGAAGAAAGCTGATTTGTCAGGATATGTGCAATTTAAATATAGTCCATCAGTGCTTGCTGTATATGCTGCAATAATGGCATTATGCTAATAACGGCATTAGGAATAAATGGATACACAGAATAAAAAATGTAGCTGATCATAAGAAAACATGATTTGGTCTCTGACAACCCAGGAATGCTAAATAAAATTAAAACAATCAATGTTGAGGAACACTTTCCAATGTATTTCTGTCATGAAGGATTTCTCAGGAAGTTTTAGGGAGGTAGGCCCAGTAGAATTTGTATAGTCTTTCTTTAGGGTAAACAGTAGTGATATTTTAGATCTAAAACCTTTCCTGTTACAGAATTCTCTTCTTTCCAAGCATGAACATTTGTGGAATACTGTAAGTGGGTATTACCAAATTATGAAATCTGTGGAAGCAGTGTTATAGAAGTACCTTCCACCCAAAATAAATCATAAGAGATTTTGTTTCAAATAGTTTTTAAAAAAATCTTTTCATGTGAAAGTAGAGAAAATTGATCTGTTGTCTGTACTTATAGTGATATAGTTTGTAATTAAATCAGATTTTTGCTCACTTCAAGTTTTTAATCGAATTTTCACCAAATTGTTCCAATGATGCAGAGCCCTTATGACCTCAGTCACATGGTAAAATTTGAGAGGATTATATCGTATGTTATGTTTTATTTTATTCATTAAAATATTGTATAAGAGCTAAAGATTAATATGTTTTTTATTCTGCGCTTCAGGGAAGTTCAAACACTGTTATTCAGGAGGTCAAACTAGATTACACTGTAGTCCCTTTTGTCTTTATAATCTAAGAATCTGTGAATTAGTGTTGGGGGCATTATTAATAAAGTACAATTGAAAATTATATTTAAACTTCTAAACTTTAAATTATATTTCAGATGGAAAATTGTTGTCAGATGATGTGACTCATTATGTTGTCCCTGACTGGAAGATTGTTCAAGATTATCTTGAGATTCTTGAGTTTCCAGAGCTGAAGGGTATTATCTTCATGCAAACGGCATGTCAAGCTGTGCAGCATCAAAGGGGTCGCAGGTATCTATGCCATAATAATTTACTACTTTAGACTTGTTAAATTTGTAGGAATTGAAATGGGAGAATGTTGAAGTATTTAAGCATGGAAACCTGAGCTCGCCAAGACACTGATTATTTCTAACATTTAAAAATCCCTCAAGAAACTTTATATTGTAATTTTTTCGGGGGAGGGGAGAAGATTGTGATTAGTTGGATATACAGAAGCATCATTTTCTGTTCCTCTTTCACAGGTAAGAGTAATAGTACAACTTGCATATTATTCAGCAATCAGATGCCTTCTTAGTAGAAGCTAAAGACTGTGTGACTGCAGTTTTTGTATTGTACATGCTAAAAATGCATAATTGTAAAGCAATATAATTTTATAAAAGTGTTGTACATGGCTTACTTTTGTGTTTTATACTGTGAATTTTATATTACTATACAAATGTACATTAAATAGATCAAAGTGTAGATTTTTCTGGCTGTTCTATTTCTGAAATAGTTAGAAAATTACTTGACTCAGACATATTTTGTGGCTACTCTTATGCTCTCTCATGTTTAGATAATACTTAGCATTTAGATTTTCTTTTAACCAATTTCAAATTTTGGTCACTAAAATATATTTCTTGAACATGCAAAGGTTAATAGTATACTGTAGAAACTATGCAAGTTAATCTGTGCTCTAAAGTCTGAAATACCCAAAAGTTAATCAAGGTTTGTCTAGCTGAAGTTGGTCATAGGAATATTACCGTATTTTTCGCCATATAGGACGCTCCGGCGTATTAGACGCCCCTGAGTTTTTAAGTAAAAAAGCCGGTCAAAAAAAAAAAAAAAAAACCACCACACACAAAAAGCGCGCCGCTCTCCCGTCCCCGCTGCGCGGGCGGGCTGCTGGGGGAGCGCCGCTCTCCCGTCCCTGCCGCGCGGGCGGGCGCTCCCAGGGGCCCCGGGGCCCGAGCTGCTCCCGTTCCCTGCCGGCCCCGAACACATGCGGGTGGGCTCGGGGGGGAAGCCCCGCCCCGCCCCGCCCACCGGGCCACCTGCAGCCGCCCCAGCTCCAGCTGCCCGGTGAGTAATATATTCGGCGTATAAGACGCCCCCCCTAATTTAGAGGATATTTTTTGGGGTTAAAAAGGCGTCTTATATGCCGAAAAATACGGTACCTCTGAATATTTCAAAGGTTAGATTTGAAGCATGCTTAATGGAAATATTTCTAATTCCTGAGCGGTTGTAAGCAAAAAACCATACGTAAAATAGTTCTCGTTATCCCACCATTTCTCCTTTTAGCCCTGGAACATTTCCCTGGCTATGATTAAGTTTTCTTGTGAGTTGCGTACCATAGCATTTGGGGCATATACTAGCAATATCTTATGGCATGATATTTGACCTTATGTCTTGACGTGTATGTCCTCTAAGAACATCTTAATCTTGTTCCATTTTTACACGATGATGCTTGATGTGCTTTTAGGCAACAGATACATTTTGTTGAAATGTTAAAATATATGCACTGGAAATGGGAGTTCATTGGCTCTGTGGAGACAAAGCATCTGCTGAGTAACTTCTGACTGAAATTCAAACCAGCAGTTTTTCCATTGTTTTAATTGCTTGTCTTGTAATCAGTTTTCTAATAATAATTATGCTTAATTTTATTGAACATTTTGAAGTAATGGATAGCAATTAGGTTTTCAGGGATTCTTACTAATTTCTGAGAAAATTTTAGATTTCCTTGTACAGAAAGCATGAGCAGAAAGGTTTTCGTGGTATTATGAATGACTCCTTACATTCTGGGAAAGGATTAAATATCAGACCTGTAGGAAAAAATCACTTTGTTTATAGAAATCAAATATTTTTAGAGGAATTTTTTTTCATTTTTATTCAAACAGTAATGTAAACATGCATATCACTTTACAGACAAATATGACAGTGTCCCCGTCCCACTGATATTCCATTCTAAACTGTTAGCTTTAATGTAAACTGTAGTTTTATTAAAAACTATCATCATTTTCAATCTAAATCACCATTTAAAAAAATTAACACACACACACACACAAAGGCTGCCATATTATCTGTCTTCAGGCAAACTTTGAAATGAAAGGAGTGTGCTTAACTTTATGAATGAAAGAGGTTGAAGACTGGGCATTTTCAGGACATTGGGGTTTGTTTAAACAAGATTATAAATAGAAGCCTGAAATACACATTTAACAAAATTAAACTAATTGGTCTGCATTTATTGTGCCATAGAATGAAATGCAAAAAGCAAACACAGATATTGAAAGGTTAATTAGACTTTAAGAATTAGATCAGGTATTTATTACTGCAACATGATGGCCTGGATGAATCCTGGGTGGCCGAGATTGATTTTAGACCTCTGGATTAAAAGCAAGAACCTCTACTACCTGAGCTAAAACATCCAGGTCAGTTAGCTCAAAGGCTTTAGCAGACTCATAAACCTCTGTTTGGTCCAGCCACAGGGAAGGGACAGGGAGTCACACTGTGGGTTACAGACGCAAGTGGTTGTCTAAATTGACTTGTAACCAGCAGTCGCATTAATGAATTAAACCTCACAATCTGACTTTGAAAAGTGTTATGATCCCCATTTACAAAGGGGGAAACTGAGGCATAGAGAAGCTGAGGCTTGTCTGATTTACATAATGTTTTGATGGTAGGGGCTGGGGAAAGCATTGGTGTCCTGATTCGCAACTCCCTGGTCTAACCTATAGTTTACTCTGAAAATACTGCATTGAAACAGCAAAATATTTCTGAAAATGTTTGTGTACACATACTGTTTTAGTAACTGTACATTTTGCTCTACAAAGGTCAAATCCTTTTCCCGTTAAAGTCAGTGGCAAGACTTCAATCAACTAACCTGGGATCAGGATTCAGCTTTATAGTGTTAAAACTAGTTGGTGTAATTTTCCTTAATTTTTCCCCTAAATCTTTAACTAGGGTTGAAATAGCATTATTAAAAAGGTGGCATAGTGTACATTTGTCTTGTTTATATTCCAGACAGTACAACAAATTGCGAAATCTGGTGAAGGATGCCCGTCATGACTGTATTCTGTTTGCTAATGAATTCCAGCAGTATTGTTATTTGCCAAGGGAGAGGGGAGAATCAATGGAGAAATGGCAGACCAGGTATGTTTTAAGTAATAATGGGAATATTCAGTGGCACTGAACAAAAAAGGCATGACTATATAGACTGTTCATGTCTAGAAATGCTAAGGCATTGGATATGTAAGACCTAAAGCTGTCGGACTACCTGACTATAAGGTAGTATACAGCATTTGAAGTCCTAGGATATCCTTTTGTGATTAAGAATGCATTAAATTATTTTAAAATATATTTGCCTCTATTTTATATAATCATAAGGTTATAATAAGTAGATAAAATAAAGGGAACTGAGGTAAATTCAAAGATGGGTTCTGAAGAGATCTGTAATTGTAGGCAGTTTTATCAGCATGTTCAGGCAGTGTAATTTTAAGCCATTTCTGAACAGAAACACAGCACTGTGTCAATAACAGAAATAACTTTTAATATTCTTATCACAGTAGTCTTCTGGAATACATTAAGCCAAACTTCCAAAACTTTTATGCTTGCTTTCATGTAGAAAATGAATGCAGCAACAGGCTTGACTTTCATGCTTGTATTTACATATTCCGCTTGCATTCTATTTGCATGGTGAAAGCAGCATTTTCTTACACTATTACTTGACTTGCACTTGCAATTTTAATGTACCCTGCATTTTGAAATGTTTAGGGTGTATGGGGACCTGAGCCTTTTACAAATAAATTGATCCACTAATTTAAGATACATTACCTAAACCATAGACTCTCATTGACTTCGGTGACAGTAGGATTGGAAGGAATTTGCTTACTTCTCTCTGAGGTACTTGAGGATTTAAGGTGTGCAGAACTGTTGTGGCCAAGATACGGTGTTCTTAAGCACTGTGCCTAAAACTGGTCACAGACAGAAGAGCAGCTCTGGCTAGACTTTTTACATCTGCTTTGGAAAGTAACTTAGTTTATTCCCACCAATGCCTGCTAGCAGACCTTATTGTGAGTGCCAGAATGTTAGAGACACGGCTATATCCCAACTTGTTTTATAACCTCGCATTCAAAGGTGCGCTGGGTATTTGTCATGGCTGGGTCCCATGCGGATGTGTTTTAGGGAAGGAATGAGGCTCCCCGTGCTATCTTTCTTATAGAGCACCTATAATTTTGACTAATGTGTTAGCTATACGCTAACCTGATTTCCAATTCTCAGAGTGTGCATGTTAGTAATCACTGGTACGTAGGCCCTAGAAAATGTCTTAAACATAACAGATGTGATGTAATAGACATGTTAGTATGAACTGTACTTTTCTAGGAGTATTTACAATGCAGCAGTATGGTATTACAATCACTGCTTGGGTCAGCTGCCAGTTGTTATGGTAACAGAAGATGAAGATGCTATCAGAGAATATGGAGGCGAAACAGAAGGAGTGTTTGTGATTTCATTCAAGGTAACATGTTAAAAGAAGTAGAAGAAAGTTGCCTTTGTGCAACATTAAAATAATGACAAATTAAGAACTATAGCGTATAGTGTGTATGTTAAGCCATCTCAAGGATTGCATGTAAAAATACTACACTACTAACTTTTACTTCATTTACATAAATGAAAGCAAGGATTTGGATACTAGGAATACATCAGAACAGATAGGTAGATAAAATGGAGGAGGTCTGGAAGAAAGCAGTAGGTGCAGAAAGTGCATCTTTGGGAGTCTTTTTGTCTTTTTTCCATTGTTTTGTTAAATTTAATGTTGATGAATTATGATAGACTGGAGCATAAGATTCATCTTCATTGTTCTGCAGTGAGCCTCAGCCTGGAGTGGTTGTGACTATCTAGTAATAGGAAGGTAGTTCAATCTAGGTATAAAATGCCTCCAGTGACAGATGGCACGACACATCGGTTGGAGTATCCCCCGGTCGTATCACTGGTTCTAAGCGGACCCTGCCATAGTGCGGGAATAAACGCTAAGAAAAACACAGTTCAATTTCCATGATCCATTCAGTTACTGGCCTCTGTTTAGAGACTGCCAGTGTGTACGTGTGTGTCGGGTACGTGTGTGTGGGGAAGAGGATGATTGAAGCCAGTTGTTATGTGGATACTATTTTATTAGTAACCAAACTGAAACTTCACCAGTTCACTTATGTAAAACACCAAATATCTGCTAAGTGTGGACACTTCTGATTACTACCAATCTGTCTTGTATTTAGTCTTGTGACTTAGAGGTGAAAATACTATAGGTGGTGAAAGATGTTGTGACGCTAACAATAAAATTTAAACAAACCAACAAAAACCCTACTTTGATTTAAACAGCATCTTAGATTATTAAAAATGAAGAAAGTTTTACTAAATCTAATTTACTTTACATTAGGGATTAACTCACACAATTAACTCAAAAAATTAATTGTGATTGATCGCAGTTTTAATTACACTGTTAAAACAATAGAATACCAATTGAAATGTATTAAATATTTTTGGATTTTTTTCTACATTTTGAAATATATCCATTTCAGTTACAACACAGAATACAATGTGTACAGTGCTCACTTTATATTATTTTGATTATAAATATTTGCACTGTAAAAATGATAAAAGAAAGTTATTTTTAATTCACCTCATACAAATACTGTAGTGCGATCTCTTTATCATGAAAGTGCAACTTACCAAAAAATACATAACTGCACTCAAAAATAAAACAATGTAAAACTTTAGACTAGTTTGGACATGGAGACATGTCCTCTGGAATGGTGGTTGAAGCATGAAGGGACATATGAATCTTTAGTGCATCTGGCACATAAATATCTTGTGACATCAGCTACAACAGTGCAATGCAACCACCAGTTCTCACTTTCCAGTGACATTATAAACAAGCGGGCAGCATTATCTTCTGCAAATGTAAACAAACTTGTTTGTCTGAGCGAGTGACTGAACAAGAAGTAGGACTGTTTTGACTTGCAGGCTCTAAAGTCTTACATTGTTTTATATTTGAATGTAGGTTTTTTGTACATAATTCCACATTGTAAATTCAACTTTCATGATAAAGAGATTACACTACAGTACTTCTTAGGTGAACTGAAAAATACTATTACTTCTGTTTTTACCGTGCAAATACAGTGGACCCTCGCTATAACCCACGTTGTTATAGCGCGGATTCACATATAGCGGGTTGAGGCCATGGATCCCAAATTTAGTTACCTTAATTGGATAAAACGGTCCCCGCTATAACATGGTACTGTGCATGAATCCCGAACCCCGCGTTCTAGTGAGGATCCGGTGTATTTGTAATAAAAAATAAATGTAAAGTGATTACCGTACACTTTGTAGTCTGCGTTGTAATTGAAATCAATATATATGAAAATGTAGAAAACATCCAAAATATTTAAATAAATGGTATTCTATTATTGTTTAACAGTGTGATTAATTGTGATTAATTTTTAATTGCTTTAAAGCCCTACTTTTAATTGGAGCTTTCAAAAAGTTATTTATTTTTATAGTTAAAATGTTATCTGAAACTAAGATGATAAAAAACCCTTCTATAGAATTTCCAGTAGCAAAGTGATTTAGTGGGGTGCTACACTGTTCTTCTCTAGAGATATGGATTAAAATTTGTGTTAGCTTACTGCTGGAATGAGTTTGTGGTATTTTGTACAACAGAAGCATTGGAAAGTCTGCACAGAATTCTGTTGTGAATAGAACGATAGTGCTGTATTTAAAATATTTGTGCTCTGTTTATAATGTGTGTATACAGAATTATTTGGATAATTTTTGGCCTGACTTAAAAACTGCCCATGAACTCTGGGATTCTATACTTCAATCTCGGCGTGAACGAGAGTGTGAAAGCCAAGAAAACAATGGGAAGGAATATCCTGAACATCTTCCTATGGAAGTATTGGAGGCTGGGATCAAATCTGGAAGATATATACAGGTAATCTATTATTTATAGAGCATACAAAGAAAGTTTTGGCCCTGCGCCAAGGATTTTTTAGTCTAATTCAGAAAACTGATATATGAAGGAACATTAAATGCAGAAGGTTGGGAGAATGCATTGGTGAGGGAACATATTATAAGGCTTCAAGAAAAGCAGTGTGGTGAGGGGGTGGGCTAAAAAAAAAAAAAGGAAAACTATTCCCAGAATATAAGTCACATGAAAGAAAACATCCTGGTAACAGTGAGAGAAGGAATTGGAAGGAGTGTAATGAGCAAAGAGGGAGTATGAGGTGGATAACAAGTAAACTTTGAGAATCTTTTTGTTCCTGTCCTCTTCTTCTCAAATAAAATGAAAAAGTTTATCAGAGGAGAGTCGTGCAGATTCCATAATTTTTTTTCTTCAATTTCTGGCTTTCATGGAAAAGGATTTGATGGAAGTCAGTTGGTGCTAATCTTCAGATGGCCTCTAAAGATCATTGTGTTAGCACATGATTCATACATCAGTTGGGGAAGTAGATACTGTGTTTAGAAGCAATACATCTGTTTTTTTAAAAATACAAATAAAATGTGAAGATCTAGAGCCTCTCTCCTGCTTGCATCCGATGAAGTGGGTATTAGCCCCCGAAAGCTTATGCTTCAAAACTTTATAGTTAGTCTTTAAGGTGCCACAGGACTTTGTTACCTCTGCTATTCCAGACTAACACGGCTACCTCTCTGATTCTCTCCTTTAGGTTGTCCGTTTTAATCCAGTTCAGGTCATTAGTATCAGAATTCTATACAAGCTTATAGCTATTCATTGGTTTACATTCGGCCATTAGTGGATACATGTCCACATCATTTAAAAAAGCACAAAACACCATGAGAGACAGTAACCTGGTACCTTTATTGGCAACCTCAGCAGAAGGACGAGAATGGAATACATGGACTGAATTTTTTGCCTCTTAGGTGGTACCTTTGAGTCAAGACTGGGGGTAGTGCCATGTGTGTAAGTTTGCACTGACTCTGTGATCTGTCTAGTCTGTGGATAAAAAGAGAGCTGTAGTTGTCTTCAGAGCTTTTATTAGTGCTACATTAAATAAAAAAAATCTAGAAAGAATGCTTGGCTCTTTCAATAATTCAGTATTTCAATTCTGTTCTATGTAGTATGCTCCCCACAAGGAAAAACAGTTTTGTTCTAAATTTCCTATGAAAATTAAGAAACATTTTTAAATGGATTTTTAAGACATGAGTACTTGTAATGTATCGAAGGTGAAATGAAAAATATGGGAAAGACCTGGGATGAAATCTACTGGCTAGCCCAAGATTGAGTTGAGTGGAGAAGAATGGTTGATGCCTTATGCTCCACGAGGAGCGAAGAGGATTAAAAAAAAAACTTGTAATGTGTATAAAGTTGGTCATTTTGAGGGGTGGCGATTTCTCCCCCTTCCTTCCCCCCCTCCCCCCGGTAGTTGCATCTGTTTGTTAGAGTGACTATTACTTTATTTCAGGGTGTGCTGAATGTCAATAAGCACAGAGCACAAATAGAAGCTTTTGTCCGACTTCAAGGAGCAAGTGGTAAAGAAACAGGTGAAAATATTTCTAATAAAATGTTATATTTAAAGATTAGTTTGAGTGCGTTCCATGCCACCTTCTGGTGACTCCTTCCACCTTACTCAAGAACAATGGTTCCAGGGTCTCTACAAGAAGCCATACAAACTTCTCAGTCAATAGGAGAGTGAGGAGAGAAAATACGAGAAATTGGGATGCTCATGTTTTCTTCATGTGCTGAAAAGGACTCTGAAAATCGTTCCACATGTATCTCCTTTTAAACAGTAATCTGTATTTCAGCCTCCTCTTCTCCCATGCTATACAGTTTAATGGATTATGGCTCTGTCCTGTTGAATGGTTTGGACCAAACCTGACACCCACTTACCTCCCCATAGTTGGGAAAACACTTATGCATGTGCTTAGCTTTGGCTTCTACAAGAGTACTCACATGATTAAAGTTAAGCATGTGAACAAATGTTTGCAGGAAAAGGGCATTGGTAACTGTGGGCTGATGACAATGTGATTGTTTTATCCAAGACCCCAAATACCAAACTGCTTAATAGCTTTTTAAAAAACCGAGAGAGATTCCTCCTGACAACGTAGCATTGGTACTTGCCAATGATCTTTTTTGGGAGCAATCATATAAGAACTGCCAGATTACTGCAAACTATTGTTTCAACAAAAAATAGCCAGCAGAGAAGTGATGTGATTTTTCAGGAATGTATATTTTAATATTATTTTAAACCTAGATCTCCAAAGTGATATACTTATTCATGGTACCAAAGCTCGGAACCGTGCAATCCATGGTGATGTAGTAGCTGTAGAGTTGTTACTCCAGCAAGAATGGAAAGGAAGAACTGCTTCCCTTTGTGAGAATGATACTGAAGAAAAGGCACCAGGTGACACCTCCAGTGAACCTATGCCGACAGGTAAAGTAGACAACAGTGCAAAGTACATTGAAAATATTTGCCTTCCTCAGTTTACAGGACTGCATTATGCTTGTGGTTACACAAACTGCCCCCTTTCCAAAATTTCCATGTTTAATCATGGAAAGGGATACCATACTAATAAACTAGAGAGAGAGGGGTAGGGGGGGAGGAGAACGAGAACGAACTGTGGATATATATATATACTACACAGCCAAGGCTTCCTCAGCAGAGAACTGTATGTGTGTGTATATATATATATACATACAGTTCTCTGCTGAGGAAGCCTTGGCTGTGTAGTAATGAAGCAGGGGCATAGGTAGATTCCATTACTGATAACGGGGATGGGACACAATAGGAAACATTTGGGACCATAGGCCTAACCGTTTGATGTGTAGCCAACGGTACTCCTCTTTCAAAGGTAGAGTTGTTGGAATTATTCAGAAGAATTGGCGAGATTATGTGGTCACTTTTCCATCCAAAGAAGAGAGTCAGTCTCAGGGTAGAAATGCCCAGAAAATCCTTGTTACACCTTGGGATTACAGAATTCCTAAAATCAGGATCAGCACACAGCAGGCTGAGGCACTGCAGGTAAATAATATGACTGCTATTTCTGCGTTGTGTATGCCAATATATTAACCTAAGCCACTAACAGTAGTCCACATTTTGGCCTTGCAAGTGTATATACAGCTGGTTGTTTCATTTCATGCTACTGGGAGCTTATTGGAATACTGAATTTGAGCCATTAACTAGTTATTAAAATAACACTTTTTTTTGGCATCTTCAATTAAGCAATGAAATTTGGATGGTTCTTCATATTTTCAAATTCTTCCTTTTAGGATAATGTATTGCTAAACCTAATGACTATCTACCTGAAATCCAATTTGAATTAAGTCTTTAATAAATTTTAAAAGACTCATTTAAGATAAAATTCATCTTTGTTTTTTAAAAGTTGTGTTTGTGATGCTAAATTCACTTCAGATGATTAAAAATGAATGATTTTAAAATCTAGCATTCTTTAGTATTATGCTATTTATTTTGTGAATTCCTCTGAGCTTGACCATTGAAAATAACTAGTCAACTTCTTTTTGTTTCTAGTGCGTTTCTTTTTCTGGTTGTCATGCATTAACAACATGCTGCGATATTTGGGTTGCAAAAACTTAGAGGAATGTTTAAATCTCAGGTTGTTTTCATGTAGTCTTTAAACAAATTATATGAAAATATTTCTGTTAATATTGGGTTTCATGTAACATTTTGGGTTCTTGGAAAGAAGGGAGGGGGAAATATAATCCATCTGGTATATGTCCTTTCAGACTGAATCCCAGATACAGTATTATTTGGGCAATGCTTATAGCTGTGCAGACGAATAAAAGAAATACTCACTGCCCCAAAAATTTTATATGTAAAATCAATACATGGGAGATGAGGTAGGAGGCTGTGTTTTTGGTGTATGTAGTGTTTGATAGTTGCTATCTCCACTTTTATTTAAATTTTCCTCCTCAATATCAGTCCTCAGAAACAGATGCAAAATCTTATTTTCATGGCAGTCCAGCAGCAGTGAGAACATAATGAACACATGAAATGCTGTCATACAACTATTACTTATAGCATTAGCCACAAATGCATTACAAGTGAATTAAAACACATGGGTCTCATTCCTTCCGATTGCTGGTTATAGACTGTAATATATTTTGGGAGAAGTAGCTTTAAGTAGCTAATTTTTTTTTTAATGATCAAGAAGTAATTTCTGGTAGTTTGGATAACAAATGCTAATTCCGCCATGAAATTAAGAATTTATCAGCTATCTCTGACTTTTTTTTTTTTGGTAGTATAAAAATTGTGTGGGATAGTAGGAATGACCATACTAACTGTAAGTTAAAAACAACATGGCCTAAATTCTCTGCTGCAGCCCAGAACTTCTGGAGGCAGCAGAGGTACCCTCAGAAATGAGCCATGGCTTCCTGATTCTTTGCCCCATTGTACGTCAGCGCCTGCATGAATGTAACATATATGTATCTTGATTTTTAATTTAATGATGCAGATTATGTTATTAAATACATAGCAATAGTCTTTGATAAGGAAAATGTATAGTCTCCATCAGTGTGTATTTTATTTATTTTTATGATTGCCAGTGTCTTTGGATTTTATCATTTGTCTCTCTGCTAGCACTTATATTGATTACTTTTCAGTAGTGCATTGCTGCTCTGACATGAGTTATTGTCTTACCGCAGGACTATAGAGTTATTGTGCGTATTGATTCTTGGGAGTCAACATCTGTGTATCCAAATGGACATTTTGTACGAGTTTTAGGACGGATAGGAGATCTCGAAGGGGAAATTGCAGTTATTCTAGTGGAGAACGGCATTTCTGTTGCCCCTTTCTCAGAAGCCCAGGTTTGATTTTGTGATTAATTGCACTCTTTAACATTGCGATTCCCAAACTGTGGTCTCCCAAAGAGAGGAACCCACTGATGGTTTGAAGAGAGCTAGCTGATCACATGGTACCATCTCTCATCCCACCTATTTTCAGTTTCTGAAAATACAGGATACTTTCCTCAGACTACTTTTCAAACTAAGCAAATTGCTATTGTTGTACCAAACATATGACATAATTTCAAATCACAGGGAAAGTGGTTTGAGATAATTTCTCTAAGATGTGCTTCACACTATGAAAAAGTTTGAGAATCTCTGCTGCAATATAGTCATTCTAGATGGAGTTTTAAAATAGTTTTGCCTTTAGTATGAGGTGTTCATAATAATGATCCTTTATAGCCCAGACTTACTATAGAAGTCAGTGTCACAATTCCCATTGACTCTAATAGGAGCAGGGGCCTGCTGTCCAAATAAGTGTTTTGATTCTGTCCATTGTATACTTTTGTAAACTGAGTGCCATAAACAGATATGCAAAAGACATAGGCTGACCATACGTCCCGTTTTGAATGGGACAGTCCCGTTTTTTACATATTTTCTGACCGTCCCGTCTTTTTAATAAAAATATCAAATTTGTCCCATTTTTCATAAAAAAAAATGGGACGTGGCTTATTTCAGGGACCCACGGCCGGGTCCCGCCTCCTCCCGCAGCCCTTCAGGCCCTTCCCCTCCCCGGCCTGCTCCCCCTTCCCCTCCACCGCAGCCACTGCAGAGCCCGCGTGGCGCGATTGGCTGGGCTGCCCCCATGTGTGCGCAAGCCGGTTACAGGAAGAGCCCGGCGCAACGGCAGAGTGGAGCTCCTGGCCGGGCAGGGGCTGCCTGGTGCCTCGCTCCCTTCCCCACCACGTGGAGGAAACACTGAGCCCAGCGTAGGTAGGGGCTGGGGAGGGGGGGCTGCTGGCCAGGCAGGGGCTGCCTGGTGCCTCGCTCCCACCCCCACCCCCCCATGTGGAGGTGGTTATGTGAGGGTTGGGTATTGGTGACTTTATGGATATGGGGGGGGGGGGGGCGTTGTAGGGTTATATTTGGGGTCTGAAGGAAGTTATAACCCCGTCCTGTTTTTGCCATCCCACTGTCCCGTTTTTGTCACAAGGAAATATGGTCAGCCTAAAAAGACAAGATATATTATTGATATTTCCCAGACCAGTAATATCACTGTTAATTAGTTTCCAAAGGTCCTTTGGAAGATTCCCATATTAAATCATGGGACATTATTAATTTCTGTAAGGCAAACATGAAGGAAAGACTTGGAGAATACAAAGAGGGAGCATGTTTCAAATGTCTGTTTCCTTGATGAAAAATTATAATCCAGTAATAGATACCAATATTTTTTGGTACTGCAAGAGAAAAAAGGAATTTTAAATCTAGTTTGTAACCTCTGTATGTAGAAAATGTATAAAATTATGATTGCCAGTACTCTTTGTGCAGATGTGTGAGATGCCTTCCAGTACCTCAGAGAATCCATGGAAGGTGAATCCAGAGGAGGAACAAAAACGCATAGACTTGAGGAATACGCATTTAGTATTCAGCATTGACCCCAAAGGCTGTGAAGATGTGGATGATGCATTGTCCATTAGAACATTAGCCAATGGGAACCTAGAGCTAGGTGTCCATATTGCAGATGTAACCCATTTTGTGGCAGTAAATTCTTACACTGACATTGAGGCCAGAGCAAGGTAAGTTTTATTTACTATGGAAAGTGTAAAGCATATTGGGGAAGGAAGGGGAGCTTGAAGTTTGCAGTGAGGCTGTCTTAAACAATATAAAGAAGTTATTGGGCATGGTAAGCCTGCTGCTTTTCTAAAGAGTAACTGACAACAAAAACACCTTTTTAAAAATAAAGTAGGTTGATAAGGTGTTTTATGTTCACTAGACTCAGCTCTGCAAAAATATTTAGTGAAAGCCCCTGGTGCATGCTGCCTGCTCTGGAGACAGCAGGATTGTGGGGGAAGGAATCCCTTTTGACCAGCCTTGTTTCCTTTTTTAGCCATAAAATGTCTCTTTCTCAGTGAGTCATGTTTTGAAGTTTAATAAACTTAATTATTTGATGCAATTAATAGTATTGTCCTGTATTATTTCAGTACTGCTATACTTGTTTATTTTTGGAGGGACTGTATCTTTACAGAAGACAGAACATCTGTTTCACAGGAAGCAGCCCTCACATGACTTCCAACATATAAACATCATTGCTAAAAGCATGAGAGGGGCTCTTTTGTGCTATCACATAGCAGAGCCAACAAGTAAAATTTCTGATACTTCAAATCATCAGCTGGAAAACTTATGACTGTGAGAAGGATACTGACATATACTGGATTTTCATTTACCAGATATGTCAGTCCTTTTCTAGCCTTGCCTTATTTTGAAATTAAAATATTCAAACACTGTGTTTGTGAAATATATTGCTTTATGTAATTGAAGACTTATATAAACTTGATAGCCAGTGAAGATACATGGTACAGTCTATGAATAATCTTTTTTTCCCTGACAGGTTAGGCTTTACCCCTGCATTCCTTGTGTACCCACAACTCCAGACTGAAGTTGCATGAGGAAAGCAGGACTGGGCTCATACTTTGTAAATGAATGATTATTTAACTGGATTGCATTCCTGCCCTTGTGTTTATTGTGTAAAACTAACCTTTTGAAATCATGCTGATATTTGTGTCTTGTTATGCTGAAGCTGTGCTTATGTTGCAAACTGCTTGAGAGATGTACTTGAATGTGTCCCTGTAAAGAGTACAATAAATGTGTTTTATGTTCAGGGCAACAACCTATTATTTAGCTGATCGTCGTTATGATATGCTGCCTTCCATCCTGAGTGCTGACTTATGCTCTCTTCTTAGCAGAGTTGAAAGGTATGATTTTTGTAATATTTATGACTAAAGAGGGATCTACTGTTGCATGAGGTATTTACACAAATAACTTTTTATTTGTGTAAATAAATAAATAACTACCAATAGCTACCTGAGTACATCCCTTGTACAAACATCCAGTATTAACCTGTTAACCTGTTTGGGATCATGTATATAAATATCCCATGAGTAGTGAGATTAATTCTGTAAAACTAATAAGGAATTGTGGCCAGGTGTCTGGCAGGGCCATACTGAGAATGCCATACTCAGGGCAGACTGCAAGAAATAGGGCAGACAATCCTCAAAACTGGTGGTTTATTCTATAATTAGATTCACCAAGCCAGTAAGAAAAAAGCTTCTGCAGTACCACACTGGTTAGCCAGAAGCCAAACACAGTCCTCTTTAGGCATTCCAGAGCCAAGGGCCAAATATCATGCTGTCAGCCAATCCTTAGTAAACTAGCTAGAGATTTATTAATAAAAAAAGAAGAGCATTATAAATGGTTAAGGAATCATATACATACAAGTGATTGCAAAGTCCTTCTTACTGCCCAGGGTTGTGAGACAGAACCTCTGCAGTGTCTGCATTCTCTGTGCACTATTCTACAGTTAGTGGTGTTACAACTTAGTTACTGGTTCATATAGTTATTTGTCTGTTGACCAGAAAAAAACCCACAAAGATATTTTTCAGTTGAGGCTAGACAGCTCTCCCCGTCGTACAAGAGTGCTAGCAACTTGGCAAGAGCTAAATCTCTGGGGTTCCTGTGATGCTTCTGTACTGATTAACAATGAGCACATAGGAGAAGGACCTATTCCTGAGAACGTTGTTCTCTTTAAGCAAACTCTGAAAGCTACAGAAGCCCGCCTGAGGTTATTCTTCCTTGAGACTTTGATGCAAGCCTCCTATCGACACTGTAAGGAAGGACATTGCTAAGCACAGTCCCTCTCCATTAGTGGCTAGGTAAACCGAGATTCCACCCCAAGCTCCTGAGCTTGTCAAGAGTGGAATCCATGGGGGCAATAAAGCAAAGAAGAGAGAATGGTTACTTACCTTAACAGTGACTGTGGTGTTCTGAGATGTGTTGTCCACGTGGATTCTATGACCAACTTTCCTTCCCTGCTAGGACGGAGCCCTTCTCTGGGATTTTGGATTTGCAAGGAACTGAGGGAAGACTGGGCCCATTCCACTCTTTATGCCCTCAGGTTCAAGGACATATGGGGTATAAGTGTGGCCTCAATGGACACTGCTGGCTAAAAGAATCCACTCAAGCACAAAGCATGAAATCCACAAGGACAACACATTTCAAAGACCACAGTAACAACTGTTCTTTCTAATTACCAATCACCTGAGCCAGTGAGAAATAGAAATATAAGACATGGATGTCTTATAGGTTAAAAATAACAAAGATCAAGATGCTCTTGGTACATTTCACTAAAATGCCTTCAAAGTAAATGAAAACATTGCAGTACAACTGCACTTTAAAAAAAAAGTGGCAGTGTTTCTTAGAAGTAGAATACCGCCATTGCTGATATAATTCATCTTCATGTATTGGCCACGATGTCCCCAAGGTTGAAAGGTAAGTGTATGAACAAGTGGCATGAACAATGCCCGTTTGTTTCGTGAGGTATAATGATGGAGCTATTCGTACAAGAAACAAAATGGAATCTGTAGGCCTGTCACATGTTGGTATCTTTCAAGTTCTGTTTTATGAAAACTGGAAGTGGTTGATTAACTGAGGTTTTTATTTTTAAGGTATGCGGTCAGTGTCATGTGGGAGCTAGATAAAAATTCCTATGAAATCCTGAGAGTCTGGTACAGCAGAACCATCATTCAGTCTTCATACAAACTGGTCTATGAGATAGCTCAGGGATTATTAGATGGTGACCTAAGTGTTGTTGATGATATCCTAGAACTCAAAGAACTGGATGAGAGAACTAGACAACAGAAGCTGGAAGAACTGGCCTGGGCAATAGGAAAACTGACTGATATAGCTCGACACATTCGGGCTAAACGTGACAGCTGTGGCGCGCTAGAGCTGGAAGGAGTAGAAATAAGAGTACAGCTGGATGATAAAAAGAACATTCATGATCTCATCCCTAAACAGCCACTGGAGGTGCATGAGACCGTTGCTGAATGTATGATCCTTGCCAACCACTGGGTGGCAAAGATGATTTGGGAGAACTTTCCTCACCATGCTTTGCTGCGCCAACACCCTCCACCACGACAAGAGTTTTTTTCTGAGCTCCGAGAATGCGCCAGTGCCAAAGGCTTTTCCATAGACACACGGTACCTTTAACTTCTCTTATGTTTGTTTTAAGCAGTTCCAGTTGTGAAGAGTTGCAACATAGACAAATACTTACAAACTATTATAAACATCACTAATTAATGTTTCATAGCATTTCTTAAAAATGACTTCTCATTTCAACGTAGCGCTTTTAAGTGAATTGGGTGTTGCCATTCTAACTGAGGGATGTTATCTGAATCTCATTTATGTAGCCCAGTGGGCCAGTTTACCTATATTATATTCATTGCTTTGTTATTCTGCTTTATTATATTTAGTAGTAATGCAAGGAACCTACAGGCTTTATCCTGTAATATTTGACTTTAGAAGATAGTGTGAGGCTTGAGGCCTATAACCTTTGGTATAGATAAACTTAAGTAGCTCATAAGTTATAGGGAACTGAAAGCGTGCAAGAGGGGAAATTTTGTCCAGAATACTGACAACAGCCACCCATGGAACATTGCCAACACCAGCATCCAGAACCTCCAACCGCAGAGGTGCCATGACGGCAAATTGATGTGTATGATAATAGGGGAACATCATACAAATATCAGAGGGGTAGCCGTGTTAGTCTGGATCAAAAGCAACAAAGAGTCTTGTAGCCCCTTATAGACTAATAGATCTTAGGTTGGGGTGCAGTTTATTAGCTTATCCTGCCATATGTGGCCCACTTTGCAGACCAGTGCTTGTAGAGGGGTGAAACCAGCTCCTCCATCCATTTTATGATATTGGGCAACCTCATGGAAATAAAGAATACAGTAGCCCCCATGCTCCTGTCCTGCCTGGCCCTCACATGGCATACATCAGAGGAGCAGAAGAGGAAGAGTAACTAACTGAAATCCGAGTTCACACCTCCAATTCAGCTGGTAGAGGAATACCTCACCCTCCCTGATTTGAGAGAACAAGCTGGTTCAGGCTGATTGGACTAACCTTGTTACCTCCTACCTGGTTCTTGCCTACTTATCTATACCTGCCCCTGGACACTTCCACTGCTTGCATCCGACGAAGTGGGTATTAGCCCATGAAAGCTTATGCTTCAATACTTTAGTTAGTCTTTAAGGTGCCACAGGACTCTTTGTTATAAGTGAAATCTGGTATTTTCAAGTAAGAATATTGTTCTAGGGCAGAGGTGCTGCTACATATTTTAGTGTAGAAGTTTTAATGACTAAGCAGAATGCAGAGTGATTATTAATTACTTGAATGTGTCTGTTCTTTAATCACATGCTCTAATGTTCAGGGACAGTGTAATTAAGAATTAATGGTTTGTTTTTGTTAGGTCTAATAAAGCACTGGCTGATTCTCTGAATAAAGCAGATGATCCCTTAGATCCAACTGTGAATAAATTACTGCGGTCCATGGCTACTCAGGCAATGTCTAATGCACTGTACTTCTCGACCGGCTCGTGCCCCGAAGAAGAGTTCCATCATTATGGTACCTGTGTGTGTGTGTGTTTGTGTGTGTGTGGGGGGAGGGGGTACATGCATTTCCATTTTTCTTTGTTAATCACTGTGGCGTTTTTTTAATTATTCTTTTCATTACTGTCTCCTTTTGTCTTAGGACTTGCCCTAGATAAATATACCCATTTTACTTCTCCAATTAGAAGATATGCTGATATTGTCGTCCACAGATTGCTAATGGCTGCCACTTCAAAAGATACTAAAGTAGATGTTACGGTTGATTTGTTCAGCAACAAAGATCTTGAGGAATTGTGTAGACACATCAACAACAGAAACAGGGTAAGATGGATGGCAGTTAAGTCTTTGGATGTATTTGAACAACACCTTGTGCAATGGGCCCTGATCCTGATTGGGAGCCTCTGGGTGCTATAGTATCACATAGTAAAGTTAGTCTTTTAATTAAATAATTATTAAACATAATTAAATTCCAGCGTAAAATGAGACCCGTAATCAAAATAATACAAGTAAAAAAACTTTAAATTGTCATTACAACTTACACTGAGACAAAACAGGAAAATATATTACCCGACATGCAAAGGTTTAGTCCTCTTGAGTGTGCGGTGAAGCATGAAGAAGGCAGGGTACTCCCTACATGTACAGTATACAGGAACTTGCAACGTGTGCTTATTCAATGAGGGATATTATAGACCAGGGGTCTCAAACATGCGGCCCAGGGGCCGCATGCGGCCCACAAAGCCCTTCCCTGCGGCTCGCCAAGCTTCCTAGCGCCACCACCACCACCATAGCAGTTTGCAGGAGGGAGGGACAGAAGCGGAGGCTTCTCTGCTGCCTGACTGGGCCGGATGTGTTTCCAGCTCTGGACTTCCTATACCGCTCTTGCTTTGTTTGCTAAACAGCTGTTGGCAGTGCCTAGCGCTTTCCAGGAGGGAGCGAGGAGCTGCGTGCTCAGAGGAGGAGGTGGGGCAGGGGCGGGACCTCATGGAAGGGGTGGAGTGGGGGTGGAGCTGGGGGCAGGGAGGCGGGGGTGCCAGTGGTGCGGCCCTCAGGCCAGTGCACTAGTCCTCATGTGGCCCTCGTGGCTATTTGAGTTTGAAACCCCTGTTATAGACATTTTAAACAGTAATTCCTTTTTCAAATGATTAACAAGAAACCCAACCTTTTTAAAACATCATGTTTCTCAAACAAGGCTTTGGAGTTGTAAGGATTTGAAAAAAACAAACCACACTTAGGGTTTCTCTGCTTTAGCCTGAGCCACAGCATTTTGACAACATAATAACTACTGTATAGGGAAGCTGGCTCTGTTTTGCCTGTGATGAAAGCAGCCTAGATGGCAGGAAATGCTAAAGTTTGTATGGAAAACACCAAAATGTTTGTTTTATTTTGGAGGGCTAAGAGTCTTCAGTCTGTGCGCCCCTTGCCACAGCTCAGCAAAAATTGGTACCATTGGGCTAAATTTTGTTCTCAGTCATGTGCACATCTGAGGAGTAAACTGTGGCCTTTTGATAACTAGGTTGCTTCCTTTCTCAGCTATTGTATTAGTGCTAAAAATGAATGACTGTTATTTTAAGGTTAACAATACTTCAGTTTCTTTGATGGGACATCTCTGAGTTCTTCCATTTCCTTCTCTAATGTTTTTCAGACTTGAAAACCCTTATTCCCAAAATTTTAGTTAGTTTTCACTGAAGTTCTGCTGTTCAAAAATGTATAGCTCGATTCTGAGAAAATGTAGCTATCTTCAATCTGTTATACTATAAAAAAAGACTAACAAGACCTTATAAGAGGCATAAGGCAAAAACGCCATATTTATTGTAAATATAATAAAAAGATAGAAAAACCCCACAATTCTATGTTACTGTTATTTCTCTCTGTATTTATATATCCATTCATACAATCATTCATACAAGTTCTGCACAGCTGTTATAGTTACCAGCCTAAGAAGTTGCTCGTGACAGAGTACTGGCCAGGTAGCCTGTACATGAGTGGACCGGAGTCCGGGTCAGGTGCACTTCCGATGCTCCTGGCGGGTGGTGGCAGAAATAGGGCTTGTCTTCACTAAAGCTGGCAGGGATCGATCTTTTGGTGATCGATTTATTGCGTCTCATCAAGACGCGATAAATCGATTGCCAGCGGCCCCCCCGTCGACTCTGGAACTCCAGCTTGCCAAAGGCGCAAGCTGGAGTCAATGGGGGAGCATGCCACCGACTACCGCCGCCGTGAGGACGGCAGGTAAGTCAGCTGTAGATACGCCGAATTTGCGTATCTACAGCTGATTTCCCCCCCTACACACACACCCCGGTTGAAGACCAGCCCATAGACTCAAAGTTCCCAGGATTTAGAGTTGATTTTTATAGGATTTTGTTCCTATTGGAGTTGCTTTGTCATGCTATTTGTCATGATGACTCCACGGTGGCTGTCAGGTGCTTGTCAGTTCTCTCCTCCTTTGAGATGTTCGGGTGGATTCCAGTTTGCCCTGGGGGGGGGAGTGGGGGTGGTCCCTGGTTGTTTCCACTTGACACCTTCTTCAGAGGATCTGACTCTGGATTCTCCTGCTCTTAGGCTGGCAACTCCCTAACCATTCATTCATCTTTTAAACAAAGCACTCATTCACATGTCTTCTTTAACTTAAACACATTTATCTTATTGTCTCCTTAACTTTCAGGGTGTTACTAATCTATTTGAGACGCCCTGTTTTTCATAAAACTACAGAGGGTGGGAGTCTCTCTATGTACTGTTCCTCTTGTAATGAAGCATTTGCAAAGTATTGCCTTGATTGTAGAGTCAATTAACAGCTTATAAACTTTACACAGATACAGTCAGCAGCTTGCCTTCTTTAAGATGGCTTTTTAATATACCTACAAACCTTGGGATAAAAATTTGGGAATTAACCTTCAAAATCTTGCTAGAACTACATCCTTGACTTTTTCATTAAAAAAAAAAAAAGTTTTGGCCGTGTCTATACACTCCAAGTATAAACGAGCCCAAATTGAGCTTTACTGCTGGAGAACCAACACAGGCCTGACAATGTTGCAGTAAAAAGACAAGGTGGGTGAGGAAATAACTTTTATTGGACCATTTTCTGTTGGTGAAAGACACAAGCTTGTGAGCTTAGATAGAGCTCTTCTTCAGGTGTGGGAAAGGTGCTCAGTGTCATAAAGGATGGAACAAATAAGGAATTAACATGATGTAAGAGACCATTCAAGGGGAAGTGCGTAGTTAAAACCTCTATAGTTATAGGACAAAGGTGGGTTAGTGGGTTACAGATTGTTGTAATAAGCCATAAATCCAGTGTCTTTATGTGGTGTATAGCAGAGTTATGAATGTAAGTTCCCAGGCTCATCTTTTGAAGGTGTTGTGCAGATTTCCTTTGAAGACTGAGAGGTCAGATATGAAATGACCATTTTGTGAAAAGTGTTTGTCCACAGGAGATCGGCTGATTTTTGCCATTTATCGTTTTTCTGAGTGAGTTCATTTGAGAATGTAGTGTTGTTTCACCCACATAGTTGGGGCATTTAATGCACTGGATGAGGTATGCCACGTGTGATAAGTATGCGTAGGATCCATGGGCTTGAAGGATGTTGTAGGAGGGTATTGATCAGTAAACCCATGTGTCAGGGTTCCCTCCCCACTCTGAACTCTAGGGTATAGATGTGGGGACCTGCATGAAAGACCCCCCTAAACTTATTTCTACCAACTTAGGTTAAAACTTCCCCAAGGCACAAATTCCATGTCCTTGAACAGTATCGCTGCCACCACCAAGTAATGTAGACAAAGAATCAGGGAAAGGACCACTTGGAGTTCTTATTCCCTACAAAATATCCCCCCAAGCCCTACACCACCTTTCCTGGGAAGGCTTGAGAATAATATCCTCACCAATTGTTACAGGTGAGCACAGACCCAGACCCCTAGATCTTTAGAACAATGGAAAAATCAGTCAGGTTCTTAGAAGAATTGTATTTAAAGAAAAGGTAAAAGAATCACTTCTGTAAAACCAGGATGGAAGATAACTTTACAGAGTAACAAAAGATTCAGAAACACAGAGGAACCCCCTCTAGACTCAGTTTTAAAGTTACAAAAAACAAACAGGGATACACCTCCCTCTAGCAAAGGGAAAATTCACAAGTTGAAACAAAAGTTAATTAACACACCTTGCCTGGCTTCTACTTACTATTTTTGTAATTCTGGATGCTTATTTTTGATTGTGAGATGGCTTTTTCTTTTGCCTGGTCTCTCTCTCTGGCTCCGAGAGAACACTCACACAGAGTACAAAGCCCCTCCCCCCATTTGAAAGTATCTTCCTCTCCCATTGGTCCTTTTGGTCAGGTGCCAACCAGGTTATTTGAGCTTCTGAACCCCTTCCAGGTAAGGAGGAATTCTAGGCTACCCCCTGTATGGTTATGAGACCATGGATTATTTTTGCCAGCTCTGCATATGTTATTGTAGGGGCTTGTACTGCTTTGGCTGGTTGACACTCCATTAATTTATTTGTAGTTAACACTCCATTTTTTTCAGTTTCTATAAGAGACTTTGTTAAATGCAGACTGCTCAGCCCTGTACAAGATGGTAGCAAAACATTTCAGAAGTACTTTGTTTTCACTGTAATTGATATTCTATTAACTTTTGCTAAGCTGTCTGTCTTAAGGCATTTAGTCTTTGAATACCGTTCTCTCTCTAAGATAACTGGAACAGAAAGGTATGAAAATTATAAAATTGAAGAGTTTGGCCAGGTTTTCTTCCAGTAATATAATGACTTTAACTTTATACACAGTCCTCAGGAGCCCAAAAATCTCACCTCCGCTGTGCCTCTGCCCCCTCCCCTGAGCGCACCGCTGCTGCTCCGTTTCCCCCCCCCCCCCACTCCAGGCTAGCTGTGCCAAACAACTGATTGGCACAGCATGCCTGGGGGGGGGGAAGCAGAGCTGTGGTGCACTCGGGGGAGGAGGCGGAGGAGAGGTGAGCTGGGGCGGGGGGGGGGGGGGTGCAGCAAGTAAGAGGGGGCGCAGAGGAACTGCTTGCAGTAACATGAATTCAGATATAATGAGGTAAAGTAGCCCCCCGCCTCCCCAGAGTGCTCCTTTACTGCGTTCTATCCGAATTCACCTTATATCGAGGTACCAGTGTACTTTTTTGTCTGTGCTGTAGGTAGGATGTCCTTGAAGGTGTATTTTTGTAAAAAAAATAATAGTGGAATGACCTTTCTAGAGACTTACAATTACTGAAATTAAATAAGCTTCTTCTGGAACATTTTTATGTTAACATCTTTCTAAAGTCTTTTATTGGACATTCTTTTGACAGGCTTCACAACATGCTCAGAAACAGTCTACTGAGCTTTTCCAGTGTATGTACTTCAAAGTCCCTGAAACAGATGAGCGCTGTGTAGCAGATGGTGTGATTTACTCCATTCGAACAAATGGTGTACTTGTCTTTGTACCAAGGTAAGTTAGGGCTTGCAGTTAGTAGAGAAATAAGATATAGCAGGGTGTGTTTCTACTGTATTAATAGAAACTTCTGGTTCTTGAGAAAAGCAGCAGTAGCTGACTGTAGTGCAGTTTGTTGTTGGAAGATGGCTGTTTAACATTTTGTTAAATTCAGGGCCAATGTCTTTCTAGCTCATGACTCTAAAAAGCATAAAAGTTCCTAAAAGGAAGAAAAAGAAAATGATATATAGTGTATCTATTTTGAATTCTTAATTTCTGACCTTAAATGACTGTCCAAACCTCCCTCTTTCTATTGCCTGGCTTCCTTTTAATTGAAATCTGTGTCCCTAACAGCCACTTTAAATTCATTTTACAATAACAAAATTAATTTGGGTCTACTTAGAACTTAAGTGTGTTTATAGTAGAAATTGGCTGGTTAGCTGAAAAAAGGACAGATCTGTTCCCTGGAGGAAGAAGTTTAAAACTGCATTCCCCAGCTGCCTTTGCTTTGCACAGCATTAATTTCCCATTATTTAACATAAGGGGTCTTTAGATTTTTGGGGGGTTGATACCAGCTGTACCCTATTTTTCTTATTTTAATAGCATCCCATTTGTGTCTGAGGATAAAAGGGTAGCAGTGGGGAGAGTGAGTAGCTGTGGCAACACTAAATGGGTTGGGAGTATTTATGGCTCGGCTTTCATGGCAAAATAGATGTGGTAGAAGGACCCAGAGGAATTGCTTCCATGCTGCTAACATAGTTATAGACACAGTTTCTGGAAGTGACAGTACTTTAGTATCATGTGCTGGGGACATGTCTTATGTAAGAAAGCTCCTTAGCGGATATAGAATTTCTGACATTAGAAATGTGTGTTTAAAATAGTGTCTCTCTCTACTAAATGTGTTGTGCATGTGATATGAGAAACTATACCGGGGTGGGCAAGCTACAGCCCACAGCTCTTGGCCAGGGAGGCTAGCCCCTTTCCTGGAGCCACAGTGCTGGGTGGGCAGTACTTATAGCTTGGAGCGGGGCTGCGTGTTCCTGGGGCAATGTGTCTAGCTCTGGCTGGGCTGCACAGCTGGATAAGGCGGAGGTTCATGTCACCTAAACTGGAATCCATCTTTAACGTGGTACTTTTCCATTCAAAAGGAGGGGTGGGAACCCAGAGAGGGACAAAGGATTCCTGCCTTATGTAAAAGCTATATAAGGGGGTGGCAATCATGGGAAATCCCCTAGCTACCACCTTAGCTGGAACAAAGGTAGTACTAGGTGAAAGGATTGGGCCCCAACCAGGAAGGTGTCCAGTCTACAATAGAAGCTCATTGAAACATTTCTGAGGGTAGAATTTTATCTGTATTGTTTTCTTAGTGTATTAGGTATAGACTTGCATGTTTTATTTTATTTGGTAATTTACTTTGTTCTGTTATTACTCGGAACCACTTAAATCCTACTTTTTGTATTTAATAAAATCACTTTTTAATTAACCCAGAGTATGTATTAATAATTGGGGGAGGAGAGGACGTGGGCAAACAGTTGTGCATCTCTGTCAATCTTATAGAGGGCAATTTATGAATTTACCCCATTTAAGCTTTACAGAGGATAAAACTGATTTATTTAGGGTTTGGACCCCACTGGGAGCTGGGCATCTAAATGTTAGACAGGAACACTTCTTAAGCTATTATAATTTAAGCCTGTAGGTGTTAGGGAACATGGTTTGTAACAGGCTAGCGTGTCTGGCTCAAATGGGCAAGGTTCTGGAGTTCCAAGCTGGCGGGGAAAGCAGGGGTAGTGTAGTCTTTGCACATCAGTTGGCAGTCCCTAGGGGTTTTCAGTGATCGAACCTCTCACAGTAATCCAGATACAATGCATTCCTATCGTGTATTATTGTCACATAGATTTAATCCTCCTTCTTTGGTGTGGGAATAGTTTAAAATCACTAAAATGATTGATAGTTCTTAATGGTGAACTCATGATATTTCTCAAAATACATTTGTATTTTTACTTTGTGCATCTTGTAGGTATGGCATTAAAGGGGCTGCTTATCTGAAAAACAAGGAGGGTTTGGTTATCTCCTGTCAGTCGGATGGCCATTGTGTGTGGAAACCTGGTTCTCTTCAACATTTTCAAAACAGAATTACTTCCACTACAGTTTCTGGAGAATCTGTTACACTGAGTCTATTTGACCATATAACAGTAAGTCTTAATATATTCATTAATTGAAGCACCAGAGCACAAATGAGAGAAAAATAACATTATATACTTTTTGTTTCTAAGGTAAAAATATCTGTGCAGAGTTTACGCTGCCATCCTGACACCATCAAGCTTGAAATAATTAGCAACGTACCTTACAAGAATACAGCTACAGAGCTTTACCAGAAGGATTCCCACATAATGAAAACGGACTTAGTAAAAGAAGTAACCAGATCTGCAGAAGCAGCTCAGCTTGCCCAAGAAAAAAACAGAGTTGAAGTAATTCAGGAAGAATATCAGGAGTATTGCCAAACAAAGGGAGTTAGCTTGTACCAATTGTTTGAGGAAATTAGGGACTTGGCTCTTCTAGATGTATCAGCTGGTAACTGAGCATAAAATAGTTTTTGGCTCTGCTCCACTTAAGCAGATTTGCACAATTTTAAATCTTGTTTTTAAAACTGATATTGTAAGTTGATAAACCATTTTGGCATGGATTTTTACTGAAACAGAACTAGTTGATTTAAGATGTTTTATACATGGTTAATTATGGTATTCTCACAGTCTAAAGATTGTATTGTGGTAAACTACTTAAGATGCCTTTTTTTAAAAAGAAAGCTGATTGTGATCTAAAACATAGGTGACTGGACATTTGTTTTTTCTAAACTAGATTCTTGTAGAGAACCTACATATATTTGCATCAACAATACTACACTGATATAGCCTGAACACTACTAATCTTGCCACTTAGTTTTGATCAAATTAATTCAACTTTAAATACCTTTTAATTCTACAGCTCTTCTGCTTTAAACCTGAATGAAGCAGTTCTGCTTCACCCTTTATATGCTTGCTACACAAAAGTGCACTTCAAAAAAAAATCAGAGCTGCCTAAAATTACAATAAAAATTAAAATCACACTTCCAGGCCTTATTCCAAGATTATCAACTTAGTTATCAGCTTCTGTGGGTATTTATAGCATACTACTGGAAGGGAGATTGTAGGGCAGCCTTGCTGCCACTATCAAAATTAATATGAAACTAAATGTAACATTGTTTGATGGTTGACTTCAATAAAGCATGAAAGGACTGTCAGCTGAAGAAAATTTCTCTAGGGAGGTTTTCAAATGCAGAAAAGGAAGTTAAACACCCATACTTATGGAAAGTCTATTTCACTTCAACTTTCCTGTATTGGCATACTACTACAATTTTAAAAAACCTACTCTAACTTCATTTTCAATAAAGTTTTGCAAGCTTTCAGTGCTTACTCCCTTCCCTAAAATTAAAATAAGAATACTTTTTTACATAGCACTTGTTGGAGGCAAAAATCCTTTAAAAAGATAACCAGAATTAGGTTAAGTCCATGACCAGATACTTCCTCTTGACCACAAATTGTAAATCTGAAGCTGCTTAACTTCCTGTCATGTGGTGTTCTCGTGACTTAAGCAACACTAATGAGTAGAGTATGTTTAGAGCAGATCTGACTGACAAACTTGTGCCATAGAGAATGTGTGGGCTATCAGCAGATTATGTAAATAATCTTTCAAATTTGGTTTCCAAAATTTAATAACTTTCAAGGTGCCATATAAATTAACTTACTAAAATATAAACATTTCATAAGAGTATTGTTATAAAATGCTTCAGAGCAGTTAAGACAGGGTGTATGTTCATACTGAGCAAGAAGTTCCTGACACTGAACCATCGCTTATGTTCTATCAAAAAAAAAAAAAAACTTTATGCAAACTCAGGCTTTCCAGACCCAGGTAAGTTAAGTTTGAGGAATGTCAACTGTAAAAAAAAGTCACTTCATAGTATAGTTCCAATAAATTAGTGGCAATATTTTCACTGGAAAAAGCAAGTTTAAAAACCCAGTTGGAATGCAGAGTAGTTGTGTTCCTTTCCTGAATTAAGGTATTGGAGAAAACAGCTACTAAAGTTGATATCTGCTTTTTTAAACAGGGAAACTGATTATTCTTTTCTAGCTACATTGATGTCATGAATAAGATTTCCATAGAATGTCCAAGGTTTAAGGCTGGGTCGGGGGGAGAGGAAGAAGTCAGTGACACTTGAGCATATTAAGATATCTGGGTCTAAAACATTATTTTATCCAGACAGAAAAGTTATTGGACTTCTGCACATTTAAGTTGTATATCTTTGTCCACAACTTCCATATCAGCAACTTTGGCTTCAGCAGCTTGAATTTCTACTTCTGACAGGTCATCTGGATCCTGAGCCACAATTGTTTTAAATTCTTCATTTGGCTGGGTGGCACACAGATCTATTTAAAAAAGTAAAACATTATTGCCTATGATGTCAAAGTACTACAGTTTCATTTACCATCTGCAATTTAATTGCTTGGGCTCACACCTCTGAGCCACCCTCTTCAATGATCCAGAACAGTCACTAATCTGAAATCTGTGACCAAAGAATTGTGCACAAGGCTTTTTGGGAGATGGATAAAGATGGAGCAATCAATTTCCTTTCTACATATTAGAAAAAAGTGCTTATCAGTTGTTGTTAAGGTAGAAATCTAGCTGGAACTTCTTGTTTTGGAATAATAGAGTCAAAATGAACATATCTTTCTTATTTCAAAATATTTCTGTAATAATCCCAGATAAACTCTAGCAGGAATACAGAGGCTGATGTTAAAATTTATGCAAAAGAAGAAATGATCAAGAGTGATTGCACATACTTTATACAGAGCAGAAATATTCTATGTTCCTATCAAGCCAGCCTGACCAAAGCAATTCTGGATTGGGGGTGTTCTAACCCAGCCAAACACTGGGCCTTTACACTGCCACAATTTCCTTGTTCAATAATCACACCTTCCAGAAATTTAAACATATCCCTTAGCAAAAGCTACTCTATGGGTTTAGGCACGTGAGCTGATTTTCAGTGGCACTCACAGTGGCCGGGGTCCTGGCTGCTGGTCCAGGGGGCTCTACATTTTAATTTAATTTTAAATGAAGCTTCTTAAAACATTTTTAAACCCTTATTTACTTTATATATAACAAGAGTTTAGTTCTATATTAAAGATTTATAGAAATAGAAACCCTCTAAAAACGTTAACATGTATTACTAGCACACGAAACCTTAAATTAGAGTGAACAAATGAAGATTCAGCACACCACTTCTAAAAGATTGCTGACCCCTGGGTTAGAACTAGGGAAGAAATTATTTTTGCCTTGCTAATAACATCTGTTGCAAATAATCCAGATCTTAACCTAAATTGTAAACCATGGCAATCTGAAAACTGGGAAAGTCATGGAATACAAACTGCTGACTAGATAAGAAAAAAAAAATTGAGCTCAAAACTAACTGGCACACACTCCCAAGGCAGGGTTTTCAATCTTATTGAGATCCCCAATATGCTATAAAAATTCCATGTCCCAGCTGTGCCACAACAGTGTTTTATATAAAATGTTGTATATAAAAGCCAGGGCTGGCACTAGAAGATATCAAGGAGGGCAACTGCCCGGCGTCCCATGAGCCATGGGGGCACCACAAAGCTAAGTTGCTCAGGCTTTGGTACCTGGTGGTGGGGCTTTACATCACCTTTTCAGACAACTTTCCTAGCAGAAAAAAACATCTAAGGGCTGGTCTTCACTATCTGCCGGATCAGCGGGTAGCGATCAATCTTCTGGCGATCGATTTCTCACGTCTTGTGAAGACGCGAGAAATCGATCACCCGTGGTGCCCCCGTCGACTCCGGAACTCCAGCTTGCCAGGAGGCGCAAGCTGGAGTCGACGGGGGAGCGCGCCGCCAACTGCCGCTGCCGTGAGGACGGCAGGTAAGTTGGCTTCAGATACGCAAACTTCAGCTATGTGATTCACGTATCTGCCATCGATCCCCCTCGGTAGTGGGGACCAGCCTTATGACATGCTGGGAATGGATCCACATAGACAAATCACCCCAAAAGGAGGAGGGTCTGATCAACAAAAAAGGACCTGGAACCTGAGTCTAGCATAAGAAAATATATTTGAGATACTGTTTCATTGGCACCCTCACACCCATCTGGTTAATAGATACATTCTGGAGAAACTGTGAAAGATGTTGAGACACAGATGGTGGCCATATCTAGCCAGAGAATATTGGAATGTAATTTGTAACCAAATAGCACAAATAATTGGATATTTATTACCAATTTATCCTTTGGTAATCCTCCTTGGGCTTCCTAGTGGAAATGGTCACACACAAGGAAATTAATTCATAGAATCAGAATATCAGGGTTGGAAGGGGCCTTAGATCATGTAGTCCAAAGCCCCGCTCAAAGCAGGACCAATCCCTAATTAAATCATCCAACAGATTTTTGCCCCATATCCCTAAATGTCAGCATTTAAACTGCAAAATTCTGTTACTATTTACCATTTTCTTGTGACTGACTGTTAAATTGCATCTTTGCCTGTCTTCTTTCCAAGGCTAGTTGACGGTTCTTCTCAATTCTTCGCTGTTGCTCCTCTGTTAGGGCAGTACTTGAGTGAGAATCAAATTCTTCCTTTACGTTTTCAGAAAAGGGGTCTACTTCTTCTTCAGGAGACATTTTGAGCCCATTATTTCCCTCTCTACTACCTGTATAAAAAGGCATGAGTACAAACCATCAGCACTTTTGAAGCCAAAGCTTTACTATTAGTGAAACCAAAAGTTTTAGTGTAGGTCTAAGATTGTAAAAATGTTAGAAAATAAAATTTAAAATTGTAAAGACTATATTGGTAGCTAGATAATTCATTGGGTTAAACTGAGGCTAGATGGTGGCCTCTTGATTTCTATGCAATCTCTGTTCTTTATCCCTGGAATATGAACAGTGTTGACCAGCACCAAGTAGACCGTATTTAAAAAAAGTTCTGAATGCACAGGGGTTTCTGTGGGTTGGTTTTTTTGTTTTGGATTTAGGCTGTGCCAGTGTCCATATGTTGTGATTGAAGGTTTGAGGTGAATAAGAGGTAGGACAAAGGGCTTGTCTTCATACTTCTCCTGTTGGCGTGGCTAATCCACCTTCCTGAGAAGTGGTAGCTATGTGAACATGGGAAACTCTCCCACTGACATAGTGTTGTCTACACTGGGGGTGGGTTGGTATAAATGTCACTCGGGGTGGATTTTTATACCGATTTAAGTCTGTAGTATAGGCTCTGGCAAAAGCAATAACACATTAAATACTTGTTAAAAGGTCCAGATTCTCTGCTGTGCCACATTTCTCCTTGGTGCAGAAAAAATGGAGGGTTAGAACTGACTGATTCTGCTGCTGGGAATCAACAGGACACATGTTCAAATACATTTGTTAATTTAGCTGTCTGTAAAATACACTCTTTAGAACTCATTATGTTGCTACGGATGGGGAATACTTAACCCACTATGATGGGTAAGGAATGGTGTTTCTAGCCTGTGTTTGTCAGAAAAGGGTGATGGATGGCAGGAGAGAGATCACTAGATCATTACATTAGATTCAGTCACTCCAGGGCATCTGGCATTGGCCACTGTTGGTAGACAGGATACTGGGCTGGATGGACCTTTGGTCTGACCCAATACGGCCATTCTTAGGATTGACATTTTCCAATATGCAAAATGGAGGTAGAGAAATTGAGTGACTTGCCCCAGTGTATAGAAGGTTAGAAATCAGGAGTTCCTGGTTCTAACTCCATTACAGACACACCCCTCTCCCAGCAGCGTAGAGGAGTGGTCTCTAACTTTAAAGGAATGCATCTCAGAAGTGCCCCAAGGCAATGAGATGGCAGAAAATGTTTTTGAATAGAATTTTTAAGCTGACTTCAGCCAAGAAATTGCTCAAATTTTTCAACTACTTCTGAAAATTCTCTATGAAACATCTCTTTTTGAAATCGGAGGACTGGTCTATACTAGGAAATTAGGTCAGTATATTTATGTCACTCAGGGATGTGAAATATCCAGACCCCTAAGCAAAGCAGTTAAACTGACCTAACACCCAAAGTAGACAGCGGCACATCAACAAGAGAATTCTCCTGTTGATCTAGCTACCACTGTCTCAGGGGGGTGGATTACCACAGTCCAGAGAACCACTCCTGTTGATATATGTATTAGTGCAGCTGCAGTTTTTAAGTGTAGACAAACTTCGAGACCTCTATCACAGAGGTATAACTGCTAGTGCCATTAGAGTCTTAATATCTCTGTCAAAGAGACAGTAAAATTTGATTTTATGAATGCCAATTTTATGAACAACCAGTAATAAAAACTATTTCCCCCCGATTTGGGAGGGAAGGGGGAAATAAGTCACATAAATGTGTTGTTGAGGAACAAGCCAGCATCCCTGCACAGTCTGACACCTTGAGAGCATTGACAACTGCTTGGCATTTGTTTGAAGGACAAGAAGGAAATGATGCAGTGCAGCATAACTACTGTAATTTTGAGGAGTTCACTTTTATTAACTCCTCGATCAGTTTGTAAAATTGGTTTTCTACTAGAACAATTTTAAAAACTAGTGTATGGATCCATCGCACAGAAAGTCTGATAACTAGACAGACACTGTCGGCAGGAACCACATGTTTTAATGTACGTGGCTGCTTAGGGTTGCATTATATTACTAACAAATACAACCAAGAGCAAATACAGCCACATTTATATAGTTGCACTAATGTCTTACATAGGGTTTGAACTCCTCTTTTCTGTATGTCACACAAAATATTGACCACAAAGCAAGTTAGCTTTTTTCATGGCACTGAGTCACCTGAAAGTATGAACAGTGCCATTGAAAGTGTGATTACTACAAAACACTGTCTCTACATTAACATCTGCATTCTTTAAGGCTTTTCTGCATAACAAAATGGTCTATGGACATGGGTTTTCTGTGTCTTTGCTATTCAGTAAGAGCTCATATTTGCACATGATCAATTAAAATTGATAAAATAAGCCTCACTTATTTTTCTAGTATTAACCTTGTGCTTATAGTTTATATTTCTTGACTTTACATGCCAACATTGTTCCATTGTCACACAGAGGAGAACTACACAATATTAATAGATCCTTCCCAAAACCAAATAGATAAACTGAGCTTTGATAAGGATTTGCCCCAGTCACAGTATTTCCCTCTTCAGACTGACTCACCATGGGACAACAAGGAGGCCAGAAGACAAAGAACATCCAGCATGAAAAGGTACAAGGAAGTATAAAAAAAATTGACTGAGGAGAAAGATGACTGCAACCCTCTATGGACATGGTGATTTATTTGTGTAGCTCCAAGACATCATCTAGACTGGAGATTTGCCCAGATTACAGTCACTGGTACAGAGGCAACAGCACGTGATCACTAATCCAGTCAGCTCTCCATGGTAACTAACACCTCATCTAGATAATTTAGAACTACTGAAGAAAGTTCACAGCACAGTCTAAACAGATTTTATTCACAATGAGACAAGGAAGGTGATAATATGTTTCATTATTTCTGTCACAGAACGATCATAGAGAAAACGGGAAAGATTTCTTCCTGCTTGCTCACCATAAGCAATGAGGATCCAAGGAGAACTGTGGTCTGTTACTTCTCTCTAGGATTACAATTTCTTTCACAACACTAACCGAATCCAACTCACTCTTCATGTGAGGAAAACATTTTTCCAGTGACTAGTAATAAGACTACTTTCTGGTTCATCTGAAACACTATTTAATTATATAAAAAGACTTATTGCATTAGCCACTTCAAAATTCCCTATTGCCGTTTTTTTTTTTAAAGTATGATTTTGAGATAGTGTGTTTAAAAGGCGTAGACCGAGAGCTACAGTAGTGATAGCAGACACCAATAAGTATTTTTAACAATAAAAGAATCAGATAGATTGACTTCTGTTAAGCCACTTGATTTACTTAATTAACCTTTTATTTCCTATCAATCACTGAGTAGTAAACTGCAAGAGCACTTTGATTCTGCACCTCTACAAGTGAAGTGAAACCCTAATGTTAATTTTATGTCAAAATATAAAGGTTCTTGAAGGCCCTAACAATTCAAACATTGCTGATGTTCTGCTTTTGGGTTAACTTATTATCCACTACCTATTTTCTAGCTGAGAATGGATATTAAGATGTTGAAAAACTTCTCTTTCACTGAAAGCTACCCATCTCTAGAGATCTATGTAGCCTAATAGACTTAAATTTGATCAAAAAAAATTTAGCATCATTCTGTAAGTCTTCTACAGAGGCATGTTGTTAAAAGAGAGGACCAGATAATCCTAGGAGGTTTTTCTTCCCCATAAAGGATTCAGAGGTGTTATTTTTCCATTGTACCTTATTTTTCATTGACTGTGAAAGTTGAGAACAATGTTTAAATAAACTACAGGATCAGGCCACAGAAACGCATACATGCCTTCATTACTTGTAAAATCTTCATGCAAAACTGGAAGATCAAGTCGAATTCGTTTTAAGCAGGTCTGAAATGAGAAGAGATGCTGTTTATTACAGATAAATGTTTTCACCAAAACATCTTTGCACTATTTCACAGTAAAACAGTTACATAAAGCTTAATGTAACATCTGAAACTATTGGTAAACTTGTATACAACTGAGAATACAGGTTGTAATCACAGGGCTTCCTGCCACCACACCAGGGACACACATCTTTACTAACATTACAGTAATTGATGTCCTACATAGTACAGAAGGAAGAAAACCACACTGGGGCCCTAGAGAAAAGAAATTAGCTATATGGTATGCTTCCTTCCATCTATTCACCTCTCTTCCATTCTGATGTAGGGGTGAGAGAAGCTGAACATGGCAGCATGCCTCTCTCTCCCACCAAAAAAATTTAGAATAACTTATGGAGGTTGATACCACATTAATTCCTATAGCACTTGATCTTCCCCTGCCTTTCCTCAAATCCAAGATTCTCCAGAGTGCAACAATGGACTGGCAGTAAATAGCACTGTATTAGTGGGTCTTGCCATACTGATGCAGCTTGAAGCAAGTACTGCAGGGTCTCTGGCTTCCACTTCTTTTTTTGGCTCACCCTTAACCAATTCCACTTTGCTACACCCTTGTCAAAACTTGTGAGATTTTGAATTACTTTGTTCACCTCCATATGCTCTTGTGTTAGAAGAAATGGTTACAAGCCTTTGTATGTATTAGACCAGGTCAGATACAATTTAACATGGACTCACAAATCAACTTTAGAAATACTACCTAATGTCTCCAACCACCAGGCTAAGAGAGGAATTGGAGCACATTTTACTTTTAGCCAATAGCAGAGGAAAGTAGACAGATTGTGAACAATCGACTCTTTTGCTAGGCTTTTAGGAGTGTAAAAGCTTTCCTACTCAGGTCTCTATTCACAATTGTCTCTTGGTGTGGTCATAGGATGATGATGCTGTTTTCACCTGTCAGGTATCATCTCCTTCTGGGTGACGGTAAAGTGTTTCACCTGCTGCTAACCCGCTTTCACCCTCTTTTCCCCTCCCAGGATGGTCCTGTGCCTTTCTTCAGTTCTTTACAATTTCTCTTCTTCTGTACTTGGGTTGAAACTTTGTGCTGTTAGAAGTTTCTTTTCCGGCTTCCCCATCTTCCCTGAAGCAGTGCTGGAAACAGCACACCTACTAAACACACTGCTACAGATGTAAATGTAAAATAAACTCCAGCACTCCAAAATAACTTATTTACTTATGCCCGTCACCCCAGTCGGGGTATGGGCCACCAACCACAGATCTCCAGAGTCCTCTATCCTGGGCCATTCTCTCTAGCTGGTTCCAGGTGTAGCCCATTTTTGTGGTGTCAGCCTGAAGGTTACGTCGCCAGGTGTTTCTTGGATGGCCTCTTTTCCGCTTGCCTTGGGGGTTCCACCGCTGTGCCTGTCTGGCAATGTTGGTTGGCTGTTTGCGTATTGTGTGTCCTATCCAGCCCCACCTTCTCCTTCTGATTTCTTCCTCTGCTGGGAGTTGACGGGTCCTCTCCAAGGAGGTGGATGTTGCTGATGGTGTCTGGCCAGCAGATCTGGAGAATCCTTCTGAGGCAGCTGTTGATGAAGGTCTGGATCTTCCTGGTGGTTGTTTTGGTTGTCCTCCAGGTTTCAGCTCCATACAGTAGGACTGATTTCACATTGGAGTTGAACAGTCGAATCTTTATTTTCAAAGACAGCTCTCTGGAGTTCCAGATGTTCTTGAGCTGTAAGAAGGCTGCTCTTGCCTTACCAATCCTTGCTTTGATGTCTGTGTCTGTGTCACCCTGCTGGTCGATGATGCTGCCTAGGGAGGTGAAGGACTGCACTTCTTCCAGGGGGCTTCCATTCAGTGTGACTGGGTCGTTGCTGATGGAGTTGATCTTGAGGATCTTGGTCTTGTCCTTGTGGATGTTGAGGTCAACCTGTGATGACGTGGCTGCCACTACGTTGGTCTTCTCTTGCATCTGCTGTGCGAAAGGAGTGCAAGGTCGTTGGCAAAGTCCAGGTCATCGAGCTGGGTCCACAACGTCCACTGGATTCCATTCCTGCGCTCCTAAGTGGATGTCTTTATAATCCAATCGATGACGAGGAGAAAGAGAAATGGTGACAAGCATCCTTGTCTGACTCCGGTTCGCACCTGAAAGCTGTTTGTGAGCTGCCCTCCATGGATCACTCTGCAGTGTACGCAGTCATATGAGTATGGTGATCCTCCTGGTTGCAAGAAGGTTGATCGGCTTAGTGGCTTCCTCGGGGCTTTCACCACCCAGTGTCATGCGTCTTCGAGTTGAAGACCCTTCTTTTTCCAGGGTAAAAGTCTCTTATCTCTATTTCTGTTGTTGGTGTTTCTGTAGCAAGTTGATTTTTTTACGGGGTGGAGTTGCTAGCCCCACGCCCAACCCTCCTCCTTTACCCTGACTTGGGACAAGCAGATGGCCCCAAAGGACTTCTCTGGTGGAGTTCAAAATAACTTACTCTGGTAATAAAGGATGTGCCTACAAGTTACAGCATGGTCTCTGAAATAATGTATAATGCACTCCTAAATAATTTATTCAACTCTGATTGAGATTGTTCACTTCATTTAATTGAACATGTGCATTTCATTTAATGAATTATTTAGGAGAGCATTATAACTGGTCTTCCTTTTTTGCAGGGTTATCCACCCAAACTCTGCCTCTTGTATAATATGGTATTTGTAATTAAATAGAAAAGGACATGACTAGCACTCACTTGAACTTCCTTTTTATTTCCCAAAGATTCTACTCTCTCCAAGAAATCATCAAACTGCAGTTTAGGAAACAGCCTATGAGCCCAGTGTTCCATGTCTCTTAAAAGTGTCTTCAAGTCCTCTGCCTGGAACATAAGTACAAGACATACAATTCCAACAGTTAGATAAATCGGCAGATTTTAGAGTGAGAAACATTTTCAAAGACAGTAGTAGCATTTGGTTTTTGCAGGCTGAAAGTCTCCTGGAAACTGAACAGATAAGTGTATCAGGTGATCTTATATTGTACTAGATAAGTTCATGATTGCTATTATGGGCAATTTCAAGAGTGTAGCCAATCTATAATAAGAATGGTGATCGGCATTCTGATACATAACTGCACAGACTTTAAAAATCACCTTTTTAGAAACTTCTAAACTGAAAATTAAATATTTTTGTAAACAAAGGTTCTTAAACAGAACAGAAAAACAAACACACAATTGTGACAATCAGGGTCCAGACACCCCAAGCAGAGAACAAAGATTTAACAACCCCCCTTCCCCCCCCCCAAAAAAAAGAGCAGATGAAGCCACTTGTATTATGCAAGTGTATTGACTAAGTCTTATGAAAACTTGCTATGTTCTGAACTTTATGATTATGAGGTATGTAGATTCTGGTTATGAATCTGCACTTTTAGATAGATACACACTCAAACTGTACTACAATTTCACCAGCACCCCACAAGGCTGGTAATCTGGTATTTACACACAATTATGACCCATTGCCCAGCCAGGAAAAGACAATGGTAGGCTGCTGGGGCTAATGGAAAGATATTGAGACATCCTGGCTTTCAAGATAAGAAAGGATTTTTTCCACACACTAAATAAGTATGCATTACCACAGACTGTTTGGGGGGGAGGGAGGAAGAGGGAAAGCATTTTAAAAGCAGACTTGTGACTGAATTTTCTTCCAGAAACTGAGGGACAATCATTTGGCCAGTGATGTCAGTGAAACACTGGATTTCCCCTATGGCTAGAGATACACTGGGAAACTGTTCAAAGGCAATCGGAACTTATTAGAAAAAGGATTTTATTTTATATAGAAGTGTAAAGCCTAAGGCTGCACCTTTTTTTTATTATTCAAGTTACACAGTAATGTTTACTCTCCCTTCCTATTTCATCTTTGAATCTGTGGCTTTTCTATTAAATAAACTTTTAGTTTATTTTTACTCCAAGTAAACGGTGTTCCCCCCCAAATCAATTGATACCTGAGGAGACAGATTCATGCCATCAGGTGAACTAGAGGGAAACAATCAGAGGTCTGGCAGTTAAAAATTCAGGGAGGATGAATTTGGGGAGACTGGGGATAGAAGGGCTGTTGGTGTCATCCTGCAAGAAGTAACTAGGCTGGTAGAAGCCAGTGTGAGACTTTGTGCTTGTGGGCAGGTAGCTCTTGTAAGGGATCTGAGCCATAGCAGCACAGCATGAAGATCCCAAAAGTAAAGGGCAGGTGATAACAGAACCCCTAACTATTCTGGGGAAGCTCTAAACCATCACAAAAAAAGTGTAACAATAACAGTGAAATAAGTACAAGAGTTAAATATATTTATATATATTTTTAATCTCATTCTAGCAAACATTTCAGATCAGATCCTTAGTTTTGCCCAAGTCCTTTTCACAGTACTGCTGCTGTGACACAAAGGGAATTTAAAATGACCTCAGACAGCTTTCCACCAAATGCTTTTTCCACCACTTCAAGTGGAGGATCACGTGCATGAGTGAGATCAGAGCGCACAGCACTTCAGTTGATCCTCAAACAATGGAACATTCCAACTCAGTGTAATTTAGAATGGCTCCCAAAAAAGCTAAGTACATGCAATGTTGTAGCTGAGATTTCACATAGTCAAGGAATTTGGAGGTTCCCATAGCAATCATAGCAGTCCACACACATAGTATGTTTATTCTAGTCACATGTTAATTTATTCTTAAAGGTTAAAAATTAAATTACAGCTGTTGTGGGAATGATAACTTTGAATTTCCTGGTATTTTTCTAACTTTTGTATGTGTAAAACTTAAACCACATTATTAAGTCATCAAACTATTCAAAGATACTAACCATATTTGTTGAGGAGTAGAATAAGCAGTCTTATTACCCTCCCAAAGTTTAAAAACAATTGTTCTATGGGCACATTAAAAATCACACATTAAAAGTTCAAGCAGAATGGTTCTAGTTTGGAAAGTTAACTAGAAATGGTTTAAGGTCAGGATGCATTTTTCTGACCATATATTTTAAATTGATGTAGCTTAATATGACTGAAAGCCCCACCGAGATGCATCTGAAATAGTGTTAGCTGGCCCTATTTTAGTCTAGGGTGAAGTTTTTATACATTTTTAGAAGGTAGTATTTTATTTAGTTCTAAAACTGTACTTCACTCTTCCCAATAACACAAAATAAAAAGTAAACCTTTCATCCAAACTATATTCCCAAGAAACAGGATAAGAATTGTTTTATATTTCTTACCTCATGTCCTTTACCCTTAAATTTTGCATCATCAAATACATGTCGCAAGGCTGGAAGTCCTCTCTCTGAAATCAACCTGTGAATATGAAAAATGTGCAGAGTTAATATGGTTTTCAAATATATATATATATATATATATATATTAAATAGTTATTCAACTAGAAATTCTAGCTTACTATTTGTGATATTTTTATTAGTACTGTCAATCACAATTAACTCAAAAATTAACTGAGATAATCGCACTGTTAATAAATTTCAATTGGCATTCTATTGTTTAACAATAACCCTTTGGATGTTTTTCTACATTATCCAATATATTGATTTCAATTACAAAGTGTACAGTATTCATTTCATTTTTATTACAAATATTTGCACTGTAAAAATAATAAAAGAAATAGCATTTTTCAATTTACTTCATACAAATACTATAAAGCAATCTATCGTTAAAGCACAATTTACAAATGTGGATTTTTTTGTTACATAATTGAACTTAAAAACAAAACAAAGTAAAACTTCAGAGCCTAAAAATCCACTCAGTCCTTTCTTGTTCAGCCAATCACTAAGAGAAACAAGTTTGTTTACATTTATGGAGATAATGCTGCCCATTTCTTATTTACAATGTCACCCTGAAAATGAGAACAGACATTTGCATGGCACTTTTGTAGCAGGAATTGCAAGGTATTTACGTGAGATATGCTAAACATTTGTATGCCTCAATAAGGATCAGGGACACATTCTACAGTGCCCAACACATAATAAGAAAAAGTCCCAGCCCTAACAATTTAGTCTATGTGGAACAGAGTACGAACAGTGCTAGTGTACAGATAACCAAAAGATTAATATTGAATGCTTCAAAGACACCAAAGTATATCATCCTAGAATAACATTTAGTATATTTAAGACATCTTCACAATACAGGGATTCAGCCATTTACTTTCCCATTTAAAAAAAAAAAAAATCAGCATTTTGCATACAGAAGGAAATAATTTCTACTCCCTAACAATGCTAACTCCTACAAATATAATCTCAAGAACAAGAGTTTGTATAATGCCTATAAAAATCTGATTTTAGTACACTTCACAAAACTGTGGATAACACCCCGAAAAGATCTACAGTTTGAAGTCTCATTTTGAAGGATTTCCCAATTAAAAAAAAACAAAAACCACAATTAGAAAAAAATGTCCTAAAGCAGGCTGAAATTTGAAGTAATCTGAAGGACAGACAAAAGATTTTATACAGAAAAAATGCACTCATACGTGGCATGATGGAGATCCATGGCACTTTACAAGTAAAATAGTTTTCATGTCCCAAAGCGCTTACAATAAAAGTATGACTTACGGTAACAGCACCTTAAAGGTAAGTAAAGAACAAAAGGTTCAGGTCCATTCGGCAACAAGTTAAATATATTCATCTCTAACATCCACAACCTAAAACTTGGTAACGACCAAGTGGGTAATGTGGAAACAGATAAACACCCTAAATCAATTTCTGCCAGATAGCTACACAAAGATTACTATTTTTTGAACACTTAAAGCATCACCAGTACATAGGAACATTCTGCACAAATACCTTTGAGCATCTAATTTAGGTATCGGCCTTTTAATTGCTTTCTGTGTAGCCACAGTAGAATCCTTCGTTTGGGATGGTTTATTTCCATCTTGCTCTGAAAAATAGAACACAACATATTATGAATCCATAATGCAAGTGATACCAACTCAAATTAATGTTTTACATCATTATGTTCTACTAATATCTCACTGGCTCTACCAGTTGCCAGTTTTCCTCTGAAAGTTTACAGTGCACATTGTGTATATCACTGTGAACAACTGATGCCTGTATGTTCTCTCCTTCCCTTCCCCCCAAATGCACTTTATAAAAAGTGTTTAAAAAGAAAAAAGGAATATTCTTGATATCTTAAAAGAATGATCTTTTCTTGAAAATAAAACTATTTCTCATCTTAATGAAAAGCTCTACTTTTAAAATGTGTACTTTATTTTGTTAATTAACGTAACCAACAATACCATGTGTGTGCTTTAACAGCAAAAAAATCAAGGCTATAAATTATAGCTATGGTGTCAGGATTCCTTCAGGGGGGGGGGAAGGAGGGCGGAGTGAGGAATTAGCTCCAACAACATAAGGGTAAGGACTATTCCCTGATTGTGCAAAGATTTACATGCATTCTTAACTCTATGCAATGCATAATCCTATTTCCTTTAACAGTGTATAAAGTTAACCATGTGTTAAGATTAAGGCTTAAATTAAGTGCTCTCGGGGTAAAGTCATGTGAAACTGGCATCTATTTAGGGAAGCAAAACTTTTTCAAATGCCCTAAACAAATCGTATTCAAACTTTTTTCTTTTGCGGACCCATAACAAATTTTGAATGGAGGTGTGGACCCTTTTGGAAATCTTAGATATAGTCTGTAGAAGATCCTCACTACCCTAAATAGATGGTGATTAGTTCAAAACTGAATGTAGGCAACAACCCCAAGATTAGTTCAAAACTGAATGAAAAGTAGGGATGCTGACCAGAGCCACCTGAGTAATGGTCATGACACACAAATTTTAGAGTTATAGTAGAATAACCAACAAAGCAATACTTAAACAGTATTCTTGTTTTGGAGTCAACAGGAGATTTCTCAGATGATTACAATGTGTTCAAGTATTTTATTACTGGTAATCTGAAGCAAGTGGTATTCACTGACTATTTTGTTTCAGCGTTGTAGTATTCATTTATTTTAATTGATATTACAAGAACATAGATTTTTCAGAATAAAAAAAGTAAAGTAGTAAGATAAAGACCTATTTTGTTTTACAGATATTTTGATGGGAAGTGTACAATATATAAATGTTTCCTTCCCCTGAAAGGTTTATCATGCAAATCAGGTCCAATTTTAATTTACAGAAGCAACAGAAAAAAAAATTTCCAATCAATTTTAGATAACTAGAATTTTATAAACCAATTTAACAGAATACGAGACTGACACCACAGTCAGTTTCATAGTATTTCAGTATCTATGCTGCAATAGATTCCTTAGTTCTAGAAGATATTCACCAGCATTGGCGAGGGCTCCTTCAATATCATCTCTCCCTGGGGAGGAAGGAGGTGGAAGAGGTGGAAATGTTTCATCCTCTGTATCCTCATACTCAGGAAGATCAAACAAGTTGTTTGCTAGTGGATCTATCATCTTCAAAGTTAAGCTTTTTGCCCTAAAGAAGAGTCAGACATTCAAAGAGTTTTTAAAAGGGGGGGGGGAGGTATGGCGGGGTGTGGAGAACAGGATGTGAACCATTAAAAAGATATACCTATTTTCTCTGAAAATATTTTCCATAAAATGCAGGTATGTTTGCCAGTTAACATGAAGGATCGAAATATCAGTTAATCCAGGAGATTAAAAGGATGGGATATTTACACAGATAATGAAACTGTCCAGTCAATTAACGGGACATAAACACAAGGGCTGGTCAAAAACTGTCCATCAAAACAATTTGACAAAAATATTGTGTTAATAACTAAACTATTTTATGACACGTGTCTGCTTTCCATGGAAAACATTGTCAAAAATATGAAAACATTCTGGGATATTTTTGATTGGGGAAAAAAAAAATCAACATTTCCTGGAAAAAAAAAATCCAACCTGCTCCAATATAAATCTTTGTGCTTCAAAGCACAAATTAACGGGGCTAGAAATAACCTGGCAACAAGGGAAGGCTTTATTCCATAATGACCCATTATGAGAGGAGTGGGGAACCTACAGCTCACAGGCCGGAAGTCCGGAGCCTCAGCAGCCCCTTGCAGAGCTGGAGCCACGAGCACTGGCTTGCCCTGCTGTGGGGGGAAGCGAGGGTTGCCAGACAGTTCCCAGAAGTGGATGGCATGTCCCTGCAGCCCCCTAGGAGCAGGAGCAATCAGGGAAGCTCAACTCAAGGCACTGTCCACCTCCCTCCCCCGGGAACAGCGGCCAATGGAAGCTGTGAGGGTGGGCAGCACACACCATGCAGAACCTCCTGGTTGTGCCTCCGCCTAGGGCCGGACATGGTGGCCACTTCTGGAGGGACTACAGCGCTCCAGCAGGCAACAAGCCTGCCTTAGCCACGCTGCCGACCAGGAGCCACCTGAGGTAAGCGCCAGCCGGCTGGAGCCTGCACCCTGAACCCCCGTACCAGATCAGAATCCCCTCCTGTACCTTAATTCCCTTCCAGAACCCACACCCAGGTCAGAATCTCCTCCCTTACCCCAAACCTCCTGCATCAGCCATGAGCCCACTCCAAACCCTGGCCCTACCCCAGAGCCTCCTCCTGCATCCCAAATCCCTCAGTCCCAGGTCCACCCCAAAGCCTGCACTCCAACCCCTGGCCCCAGCCGGAGCCCCCTCCCACACCCTGAACCCCTAATTTCTGGCCCCACCCCAGAATTTAGGGGAAAGACCCAGCCTCTACACCACCCCACCCCTCACCTGTGTGTGGCCTGCTACTGACTTTTTCTGTGGGTCAGTGGCCCCCCGATAGAAAAACGTTCCCCATCCCCTGCATTGTGAGTATTTTAGTGCTTTTCTGGGAAGCAGCTGGTCCACTGATAGAGTCAGGTTGGACAGGCCCAGTTCCTAATATCCCCAAAACTGCAGAGAGAAACAGTTGGCCTCCGCTCTCCTTCAGCCACAGGCGTCTGGACGGGTATCCGCAGCAGGAGACGGAGCCATCGCCAGGCATGGGTGGCTGTTAGACTTCCCGTGTCTCTTGGACACTGCTCTGCCGCGGGTCTGCAGCTCCGGATTGGCTACAGCTCAGCCGTCTGCTTGAGGCCGGCGGACAACACGTTCAGCCCCGTCCCGACTCAGTCGAGGTGCCCAGGAAACCCCCCTCGCCCCTAACCAAGGCAGCAGTGTTGCCGCCTGGCCCGGAGCTCGCCTATGTGCCAAGTACTAACGCGCCAGCCAGCCCCAGGACAGGGCCGGCCCCGTCCAGAGGGAGCCGCGGCGGACAGCGCCTCCCTCCCCAATGGCAGGGGAAGGGTGTTTGCCTCATGCGCTGAGGGAAGCAGGGTCTGAGACGACCGAGCCGCCATGGGAAGGGGGGTACCCGAGACCCTTCGCCTGACAGACGCGCCCCGAGGCAGCCCCTCTCTCACCCCGTCCCCCGGAGACCCAGCTGGGCAGAGGGGAGCGAGGGAAAGGCGCTCTGTACCTCAGGGCCGGCCCCGGCCTCGCACCAGCCCCTCCGCCACGTCCCGGCGGCTGGGAGACAAATCCAGCGCGCCCGCCTCTCGCATCCTCCCACACGGCGCCAGGACATTCACGCGCTCGGTAATGAAATCTCGCGAGCGTTCAGAGACGCCACGCGCTCGGTAATGAAATCTCGCGAGCGTCGAGAGACACCGCGCTCGAGGCACTTTCGCAGACCTTTGGTGTGGAGGCTTCTCTTGGCGCCAAAGATCCCAACGGCCGCCCTCGCTCGGTTTGAGGGACTCGGCGCGCGTTGAACCACCACCACGGCTTCTCCCTCAGGTCTGCTCGGAGTCTCTAACTTCCTCCAGCAACAATTCTCCGTCTTTTTGAACGACGCCTCACCTCAGCGCTGTGTTGTTCTTGGAGGCCCCTTATCAGTAATTCATTATTAATTGCTAATTGATCAATTCAGTAATTAAGGCTGATGGAGCCAAACGACGTGAAGTAGCGTTGCGACTCGGCACATTAATCATTAAATGCCCCCCCCCCCCCAATACTGTTGGACAGCACCCTGCTAAGGGTCCTTGAGGGTCGCAGCCCTAGTGCGTGCAGCCAGGGGAATGGCCCACTTGCCTGGGCTTAGTTCTCTGAAGTTCTGTTAGGGTGACCAAATGTCCTGTTTTTATAGGGACAAGTCTTGATATTGGGATTTTTCTAAAATAGGTGTCTATTCTCCCCCCCCCCCCCCCCCCTTACACACACACACATATTGTCCCAATTGTTCATACTTGCTATCTGGTCATCCTGGGTTCTGTGATCTAAACCAAATTATTTACGGAATTACCTGTGGGATTTGATGCCACATGGGAGGGAGGATTCATAATACAGAAACGAGGGATGGCTCCATTTTACAGTATTGCCAACCCCAGGTGTGTAAAACTTAAAAGTTGAGCCTGCCAAAAAGCATTAGCTTTGTTCCATAATACATTGTGGGCTCTTTCTATTTCCTGCTGGGTTTTGAGCCTTTTGATCAGTCTCACGTTTTCATGCTTTTTCCGTAAATTGAGGAGTAGGGATCGGCTCCCACCCTCAAAAAACAAATGATCATATAAATGACAAGCTTTCAGGACTTGGGTCTTTAAGGAATATGTAAGAACACCGCATCAAATATAAAACATATAATTGAGCTACACTTAAAAAATAGGATTGAGATTTTATCATATAGTTTACCATGGGCTACCTATTTTGGCAGAATCACACATAAAAAGTCGCTTTTTGGTAGGTCTCAGAAATTAAAATTGCAAGTGAAAATATCATTTTTCAGTGTCTCATTTTTCTATAAAAATATGAGATAAATATTGACGTAATACATTTATCTGATAATTCATTTTATTCTTAATATGACAAGAAAAACAATTGTTGACACTTCAATGAAGCACAATAGCATTTATCTTTCAGTTAAAAACAAATTTTACATCTGACAAACTGTTTCATCAACAACTGCAGGAACATAATATATAGACAGGTATGTATGCAAAATGCTAAACAGATTGTTTAGTAGCTGTTTGAAACTATTAAAAGTCATACATGTTAGCATTCCTATTTGTGTTTATTTCTCTGCTTTCTAGATATTGTGTCAAATCTCTTTAATTTACTGCTAATTTAAAAAGAAATATAGCCAAAGAAATATTAATGGTAACATAGCAAGTGTTGTGCTCACCAATCAACATATATAATGTGCTTTACATAAAAATGTGTACATATATCAAGATTAATTCACATTAATGTTGGTTTCAATAATGACATGAAAGGAAGCATAATTACAGAAAATAAAAATATCATAAGCCATAACACTGCTCTTTGTGCTACAGATTAATCAATAAAATAATCATAACATCACTATTTACACATTAATAGAAAATCTCCACAAAGGAAGGAATCGTGAATAATTTATATGTGGTGGGTGAAATGTGGTTACATTGTTGATTCAGAAGTGTTACTGCTAGGGTCACAATAGCAAGTGTGAAAAAACAGGAAGGGCAGGGGGGTAATAGGAGTCTATATAAGAAAAAGCCCCAAATATTGGAACTATAAAATTGGGTCATCTGGTCACTCTAGTTACAATGTTGTATCTTTTTCTTAAGGTTTTCTTAAATTTTTAATATATTGTGTCTAAGAATTAATTGGTTTTGGATTACTTAGGCTCTGCTAATTAAGAGGTATATTTTTGATTGTGCCAAAGGTGGAAAAATTGTTTTTCCAACCATTTGCTTTTAAGAAGATATCTTGATTTATTCAGAGCATTGTCTACACTAGAAAACACTTATAATAATTTCTAATTTCTTGTAGTTCCTAATACTGATTCAGCTGTATTGAGGTTAGCAATACTAGGATTCCTAACAAAGAAAGCTCCTTGGTATTGGCAGCTGTTTTCGGTACTATATTAATAGTATTCCCTGTTTTCAGTTTTTACCGATTTGTACCAATAAATTACCAGGTTTTTTATTAAAGAAGTTCAATTTTTACTGATTTACACCTGTTTATCAATCCACTCAGTATTTTGTTGGGTACTTATTTTTGTTAAACACGAACGTTTTATGTTCCTGAGGCTCCGAAACTGAAGCAGTTTCACAGAAAACATATATGGTAGTGGTTGGAAAAATCAAACAATCTTAATATTGCACTATGGTTAGCTCACAAAGAGCAAAGTGCTGCTCACCTATTTCTTTGCATCTGTTTAGTGCAGCGTTAATTGCAATTGTGCACATCTGTGACATTTTTTCTCTGTTCTTACATGAAGAATTAAGTAGTCATCAGTGTTGACATCTAGATTCAGAGAGGTAGCCGTGTTAGTCTGGAATAGCAGAGGTAACAAAGTCCTGTGGCACCTTAAAGACTAACTATAAAGTTTTGAAGCATAAGCTTTCGTGCATCCGACGGAGTGGGTATTAGCCCACGAAAGCTTATGCTTCAAAACTTTATAGTTAGTCTTTAAGGTGCCACAGGACTTTGTGACATCTAGATTATCATGTCATCACACCGTAGAGATGAATAAGGTAGTTTGCAACAGTCAGAGCATAAACAATTTCTACAGTGCTTAGTTCATTGCTGTTATAAACATGAACTAGAATCCATCAAAAGATTAAAGCAAAGTCTCATACAGAATGTCTGTGTAGCATGTACGCTACCTTGTTAGAGTAGAATCTTTATACAACTTTATATAACTCATGCTAATGTATTTCATTATATAGAAAATATATGGCAAGTGACATTGATTGTTTTTCCCGGTAAATGAATAATTAGCCACATGTTAATAAGTTAAAAAAAAAAACAAAAAACTTGCCTGTATAATTGAAAGGTCTTTTGCTTTTTAGTTGCAAATCGGTTATAGATACTATTTGCTGGCTTCAATATTCAACAGTAGTATTTTGTCTGAAGAAGTGGAGAAAATTAGCAGTGTAGTTTCTATTTCTGAAACTTTCCTTTCCAGTTTTGTTCTCTAGAGCAAATGTGACAAAAACAGCCAGGTTTAATATATGGCATAGAAATGTGAAAAAATGGGAGGTTTACATTTAAATTATTCCAAGTTTGTTATTCCAAATTCTACTCTGAATTAATTTAACATAAATTATGATACTTTTAAGTATGTTTTTTTTCTGATGAAGAATATTGATTTTGTCCATACTGTTATTTTTTTCTGAAATTGGTCATTTCATCACTAAATAGACTATACATCAGTCAGTCCTATGTAAAGTTGTGCAGGCGGTTGAGCAGTAAAAGTCACAGTTTTATGTATGCTATCTACTTTTAGAATTGAGCTAATTTGATGGTGCAAATTACATTGTATAAACCACTATTACAAACTTTGATGGAGGAGAGGAGAAATATTTCCTTAAAAGGACCATATATTCATGCTGGATGGTATGTGGGGTGAAGATTATAGTACAGACGCTCCCTGATTTATGCAAGTGTTCTGTTCTGGAACGTCTTGCGTAAGTCAAATTTTCTGCAAGTCGGAAATGTATCTCCGACCATTACAAAAAAACCCCAACCTCCTCCTATTTTTAGTTTACGGAGCTTTTTCCGTAAGCGCAGATTTGCGTAACTCAGATTGCCATAAATCAGGGAGCATCTGTAACCTATTTTTAAAAGTTCTGTAAAAGAGCCTTGCAAGACTTCCCTCCCTGTACCTCAGTTTCCTCATCTGTAAAATGGGGAGGAGGGAATACTGAAATCCTTTGTAAAGTGCTCTTTAAATGAAAAGCTTTGTGCTCTATAAATGAAAAGCACTATGGAAGAAACAGTTATTTATTTTTTTAACCTTTAGTTATCCAAACCCATTAACTATCCCCATTATATTTGTGTAATCAAGGTTGCATTGTATAGTCAAACAAAGCAAAAAAAAAAAAAAAAAAAGATCAGGTGGTCAGTGGCAAAGGAGGAGGAGTGAAGTGTAAACACATATAAACTATACCCGTGGTGTCCAATAGAAATGTTATGCTAGCCACACTTGTGGGTTTGAATTTTTCTTATTCACCGCATTATAAAAAAAGGATTTAAAAACATACTACAAAAGATATTTCAAATTATTTTATTAATATCAAAAATAAATAGATATTACAAAAAATATTAGTAGGTATACCAACACAAAATTACGTAATTGTGACACTTCGCATTCTTTTTCTTGTACCATAACCCTGAATTCTGGTATATAATTCATACTGTCTTCAATACACCAACACATTGCTCATGCATTAGCCACAATTCAATGGCCTATTCGCCACATGTGGCTAATGGCAAATGTATTGGACACCATTGCACTATACACTAAAGTAGAACAACAACAGTACCAAGAGTTAAGGCTGTGGTAGAGGAGAAATAATTTTCAAAAGTACTTGCAAAACACACACACCTGATGCTCCAATGCTAGTATAAACATTACTGTAGTGCAGACTCACAGCTCAACAGCAACAGAGTCCTGATGTTGACTTCTGATCATCCTTGCACAGTTGAGAAGTTGAGTGGTTTATTTCAAAGCCTTCAGATCTTGTTCTACATAGGTAGCGGTGCATGCATGGGGTGGGTGGAGATGATATCCATTGGCAATGCGAATGCTGCTTTTTGCGCATTACATGGGTGGCTTTCACATACTCAGGCCTTATCGTAACTAGGGGAAAAAAAGGTGTTTTTTACCACATTAGTTAACTTGGTAAAATCCCAGTGTAGGCAAAGCAGTTGTTTTCACATATATTAGTTAGCGAAGTAAACCCAAGTTCCTTGCTAGTATTTACCTGGACCTGCTCACACATGTAGAACTATAAACTGCCATTTCCTCGCTAGGATTATACCAAGCATTAGTTACCACATTAGCTTACACATGGTTAAAAACTAACTTTTTACACAGTGTGGAATACGCCTTCAGGTTTCTGGGTAGATTTGAAGGCATGGTCTGATACAACTTGGTGCAAATTGTAATGTCATATTAACCTTTTCCCACATAAATCATAATATGCCCTTTGTTTATCTTGGTTATTAAAACAAGTAGCACGGACACCTGCCAGCTCACTCTATTTTGGAGGCAAAGTCCCAATTAATGTCCATTTTCTGTCCATGCCCTATTTATATAGTTATTTAAATATTGGAAAACATGCCCATTTCTACTTTGACTTTTGTAAGAGTTCTCATATACTTCTATCATAAACATTTTTTTAAACTCAATCATGTTACCTACATGTTAAAGGTTTATTTTTAAAAAACAGACATGCATATACGAAAAAGATATTTAAAATTATATAATTTTAGTTTATATTTTAAGAAAAATGCATTTTAAAATCTGTTGGAGTTTTTTCAGAAAGGGTTGGCAGATTTGGGGCCAATTCTGCTCTCAGTTACACAGATGTGAATTGATTCATTTTAGTCTGACTGGTCTGAGAGTTACTTTATGGTGCCAGATTTCGCTCTCAACTCTTCTGAAGATAGATTAGTGTAATTCAGAGTGGAATCTAGTCTGTTCTATATCCAATGTAAAGTTTCAGTGACTTTTAACACTAGGCATAACAGACTGGTTTAGCTAAATATTTTTACTGATTATCTTACTATTGATATCTTGGTAAATTAGAGACCAGTTCTTCAAACCTTTACTCACATGAGCGTTTTTATGATAGTAATTCCACAGAAATTTGGGATATGTATCTGAGTGAAGATTTACAGGATTGGACCCTCATTTACTGTATTTTTTAATGTCATCAACAAGTAAGAGTTAATAAATTGTTCTTCTTCCTGTAAGCAGATCTATGCAGAGTCCTATTGCCTTAAATTAGACTCTGTGCAAAAATAATGGTCAGCCTATGCAGATCAGATTACAGAATCCGGGCCATTGTTTTTAATAACTTGATATCTATATGCCATAATATTATTTTATTTGTATATTCAGTCAATTCAGAATATATTTATCTTATTATTTTAATGCAAAGTGACATATAATAGGCCTTAAGTGATAATGGGTTAATAAAACACATTTTCCTATTGTTTTACAATATTTCAGATTTGTGTTTCCAGTAGTATAGATTACACCACAAGAGGGAGTTGTCTCTTAATCAGATATTATCAGTTGATAATCAGATTAATCAGATATTATCAGTTGAGGAGTAGGGATCGGCTCCCACCCTCAAAAAACAAATGATCATATAAATGACAAGCTTTCAGGACTTGGGTCTTTAAGGAATATGTAAGAACACCGCATCAAATATAAAACATATAATTGAGCTACACTTAAAAAATAGGATTGAGATTTTATCATATAGTTTACCATGGGCTACCTATGTTGGCAGAATCACACATAAAAAGTCGCTTTTTGGTAGGTCTCAGAAATTAAAATTGCAAGTGAAAATATCATTTTTCAGTGTCTAATTTTTCTATACAAATATGAGATAAATATTGACGTAATACATTTATCTGATAATTCATTTTATTCTTAATATGACAAGAAAAACAATTGTTGACACTTCAATGAAGCAAAACAGCATTTCTATCTTTCAGTTAAAAACAAATTTTACATCTGACAAACTGTTTCATCAACAACTGCAGGAACATAATATATAGACAAGTATGTATGCAAAATGCTAAACTGATTGTTTAGTAGCTGTTTGAAACTATTAAAAGTCATACATGTTTGTCAGCATTCCTATTTGTGTTTATTTCTCTGCTTTCTAGGTATCGTGTCAAATCTCTTTACTTACTTATGCCCGTCACCCCAGTTGGGATATGGGCTGCCAACCACAGATCTCCAGAGTCCTCTATCCTGGGCCATTCTCTCTAGCTGGTTTCAGGTGTAGCCCATTTTTGTGGTGTCAGCCTGAATGTTGCGTCGCCAGGTGTTTCTTGGATGGCCTCTTTTCCGCTTGCCTTGGGGGTTCCACCGCAGTGCCTGTCTGGCGATGTTGGTTGGCTGCTTGCGTATTGTGTGTCCTATCCAGCCCCACCTTCTCCTTCTGATTTCTTCTATGCTGGGAGTTGACGGGTCCTCTTCAAGAGGTGGATGTTGCTGATGGTGTCTGGCCAACGGATCTGGAGAATCCTTCTGAGGCAGCTGTTAATGAAGGTCTGGATCTTCCTGGTGGTTGTTTTGGTTGTCCTCCAGGTTTCAGCTCCATACAGTAGGACTGATTTCACATTGGAGTTGAACAGTCGAATCTTTATTGCCAAAGACAGCTCTCTGGAGCTCCAGATGTTCTTGAGCTGTAAAAAGGCTGCTCTTGCCTTACCAATCCTTGCTTTGATGTCTGCGTCTGTGCCGCCCTGCTGGTCGATGATGCTGCGTAGGTAGGTGAAGGACTGCACTTCTTGCAGGGGGCTTCCATTCAGTGTGACTGGGTTGTTGCTGATGGAGTTGATCTTGAGGATCTTGGTCTTGTCCTTGCGGATGTTGAGGCCAACCTGTGATGACGTGGCTGCCACTACGTTGGTCTTCTCTTGCATCTGCTGTTTGCTGTGCGAAAGGAGTGCAAGGTCGTTGGCAAAATCCAGGTCATCGAGCTGGGTCCACAACGTCCACTGGATTCCATTCCTGCGCTCGTAAGTGGATGTCTTCATAATCCAATCGATGAGGAGAAAGAGAAATGGTGACAACAAGCATCCTTGTCTGACTCCGGTTCGCACCTGGAAGCTGTTTGTGAGCTGCCCTCCATGGATCACTCTGCAGTGTACACCATCGTATGAGTTCTTGATAAGGTTGACCACCTTTGCTGGGATGCCATAGTGCGGAAGGAGCTTCCAGAGGTGCTCTCGATCCACGCTGCTGCTTTTTTCTCCACTGGAGTTCTTTTCTGTCTTCTTCTCTAGAATCACCTGGCTTAGTAAGATGATTCAAACAAAAAATTAATTGTGCAAAGAGCAAATATTTTTTCCTGCCAGCTGTAGAATTTCCACTAGTGTTTGAATTACGTTTCCCCTTCAATAGTGTGTTTTTTGTATAACAAACTCATTTTTATCACTCCTAGCTACTACCCTTTCTAAACTACAAAAGATATATTTTATTAAAAATTTCATTTTTATTATTTTAATACGTATTTTATTAATAAATAATATTTTGTTTAATTAATAAATCTGATTAATTAAACAGGACATTTGTTCACCCTAAGAGAACTTCAGAGAACTAAGCCCAGGCAAGTGGGCCATTCCCCTGGCTGCACCCACTAGGGCAAATTTGCAAATTCATTTGCAAATTTAACACAATCAATCTCGGACTGAACAAAGACCTTGAGTGGCTTGCTAATTACAAAAACAGCTTCTCCTCCCTCCGAGTTCACACCTTCAATTCAGCTGCTAGAAGAATATCTCACCCTCCCTGACTGGAGATAACAAGCTGGTTCAGCCTGATTGGACTAACCTTGTTACCTCCTACCTGATTCCTGACTATTTATCTATACCTGCCCCTGGACACTTCCACTGCTTGCATCCGACGAAGTGGGTATTAGCCCACGAAAGCTTATGCTTCAAAACTTTATAGTTAGTCTTTAAGGTGCCACAGGACTTTGTTACCTGCACTAGGGCTGCGACCCTCAAGGACCCTTAGCAGGGTGCTGTCCAACCGTATGGGGGGGGGGGGCATTTAATGATTAATGTGCCGAGTCGCAACGCTACTTCACGTCGTTTGGCTCCATCAGCCTTAATTACTGAATTGAACAATTAGCAATTAATAATGAATTACTGATAAGGGGCCTCCAAGAACAACACAGCGCTGAGGTGAGGCGTCGTTCAAAAAGACGGAGAATTGTTGCTGGAGGAAGTTAGAGACTCCGAGCAGACCTGAGGGAGAAGCCGTGGTGGTGGTTCAACGCGCGCCGAGTCCCTCAAACCGAGCGAGGGCGGCCGTTGGGATCTTTGGCGCCAAGAGAAGCCTCCACACACCAAAGGTCTGCGAAAGTGCCTCGAGCGCGGTGTCTCTCGACGCTCGCGAGATTTCATTACCGAGCGCGTGGCGTCTCTGAACGCTCGCGAGATTTCATTACCGAGCGCGTGAATGTCCTGGCGCCGTGCGGGAGGATGCGAGAGGCGGGCGCGCTGGATTTGTCTCCCAGCCGCCGGGACGTGGCGGAGGGGCTGGTGCGAGGCCGGGGCCGGCCCTGAGGTACAGAGCGCCTTTCCCTCGCTCCCCTCTGCCCAGCTGGGTCTCCGGGGGACGGGGTGAGAGAGGGGCTGCCTCGGGGCGCGTCTGTCAGGCGAAGGGTCTCGGGTAGAGGAGTCCGTCCCTGGGAGCGGGAGAGGTCGCCCTGTAGCCCGGCTGGAGCGGCAACTGCCGGAGGAGCCCCTCACTCTGCCTAGCAGGCGGGAGCCCCCTGGAGTTGGCCGGAGCAGGACGGGGATTCTCGGAAGTTTAAGCTCCTTTCGTCCGGTTTAAAATGCCGAAAAAGAAGCCTATGCCCATTCAGCTGAACCCGACTCCAGATAGCTCCACCATCAATGGGACCAGCACCGCAGAGTGAGTACCGCCTCGCTGGGGGCTGGGGTTACTTCTGCCGTGGAGGGGTGGGGAAGTTAAAACACACTATTTGCTTTACTGCTGTGTCCATGGGGACCGTGCTCCTAAATCCCTGAGTCTGGGGATAATGAGAAACGTTATTCTTGCACTCTCCTTAGGACTCCAGCAGTGCAAAGTGAGAGGATGTTATTTTACAGGAACTCCTCAATCTCTGTTTAAAAAAATGCATACAGGAGGTGTTAAAGGGTACTGTCAACATGACTTTTTAAAAAAAACTACCACAAACACACACACGCACACACACACATTTTGTTAGAGCAGCCCTTTATCATGGCCTAATTTAAAAAAAAAAAATCAAAACAATCAAGGTTTTTTGCTCTCTTGCTGCTATGTGTCTTCCGAAAGGGCGGTGTATCTGGAGACACAAATTTTTGTCCGAGATGCATAAAGTAAATGGTGAAAAACTGAGAATTTTATAAATCAGTTACAGTTTGTAATTCTAGTAGATATAAAATTTTCAGATGGAAACGTAAGTGTGATTTCCTAGTTAATGTATCATTTGAATGTATATACTGTACTATAGAATAAGTACTTAGCAAATGTCAAATTTTGCTTTTCTAATAGTAAAATTTTATATATGTAGAAAATAAGTTGCACTGGAAATCCGTGTTATTTCCTCACTTTTATTCTAGGATAGACTGCAGTCCATGTTAGTAAATCTGTCTTTCAGTCACCTCAGCTGTCACATTTGGTTTAAAATAATACTACATCTGAGCTTTCCTGGCTATAATGAAAACATTGGAACCACCCCCGCCCCGGAAAGCCCCCCCCTCCAAATCAGGAGGGGTAGCTGTTTTTGATTCTTCATCTAACAGCAACAAAAATTGCAATCCTTAAACCATTGCGCTTTAATTGTTGGTTATCTGTGAATTTATGGCTAAGGAAACATGCTTGCTTGGGAAGCTTGTATTTAAACTGTCTGTAGTGTAGAAGAATAAAGTATTACAAAAAGTTTGCTGAAGACAACAGGTTCCTAGTCATCACTAGCCCGAGTTTGTAGCCTGAGGTTATGAGAGAGATAAATGGAGGTTTGAAATACCTACATTCCCTGGCTTCACAGGTTGCTGCCCCAGAAAGGTCAGTTCAGCCCCACTGCTTTCTTAAGCAGATAAATGAAGTTTGTGGGTGGGTTTTTCAGAGAACACCTGAAATGGAGGTCCTGTTAGTCATGTGGAGCCAACGCCTGCAATTGGTGACAGGTTTTCAAATGAGCTCCGCTTCCATTGTTACCTATCTCTCGATTATCCAGGATTGGATTAACCAGGATGTCAAATAAAATATGCGCAACTTGCAGAGCCGGCTCTTGCTTTGCTGCCGCCCCAAGCACACACACAAAAAACCCCTACCAGGGCGCAGGGCAGCCAGTGAACCAACACCCCTTCCCCCCCCCGGCATAGGATGGCTGGTGAATCAACCCCCACTACCCATATTTCCTATGGATGGTGATTATCCAGGATTTTATTAACCAGAATTATTTTTTTCCCTATCATCCTGGATAATCGAGAGTCTACTGTACTTCGATTTTCAAAAATATGTAGCAGCCAGTAGCTCCCATTGTGACATTTATAACCAGATTTTCAAAAGCACTCAATATGCATTGTGCTGATCTTTTTAAACCAACTACTTTGGTGCCTAAATGGGAGCTGACTTCTGAAAATTTGTCTTGGACAGCAGGCGCAGATCTCTTCTGAGAATTCTGGCCTAAGTGTCACCTGAGGTTGGCCCTGGATTGATTGATAAAGATAAATATATTTATATGACATTGCCTGCTCAAGGACTTTCATGGTGGTTAAAAACATAATTTGATTTAACATTACACATCTATGAGAGGTGGATATCGTTATCCCCATTTTACAGAGGAGAAACTGAGGCACAAGTCAAATATTTTATTTTATTTTGATATCTAAATTAAAAAGCACCTATCAGTTACATCTCTCCAATGTTCCTACTTTCAAGGAATGCTACTTCTTTTAGTCACAAATTTCCATACAACATTGCATTCAAATTTGGAGTCCCCTCACTTCTCTTGTTGTAAGTTATTTACATCAGAAATAGTCATGAACCTAAGGTTATATAGAAAATGTTTACACTGAAGATACGGATTTCACCGCATTTTCAATTTCTTGTAGTAATTGTTATGTGTTTTTCCCCTCATTTTGGATCTGTGTTAGGGTACGTCTTCACTGCCCGCCGGATCGGCGGCAAGTTATCTTTTAGCAATCGATTTCTCGTGTCTCGTTAAGAAGTGAGAAATCGATCGCCCGTGGCGTCCCCGTCAACTCTGTAACTCCAGCTTGTCACAAGGTGCAAGTTGGTGTTGACGGGGGAGCATGCCACGACTGCCGCTGCCATGAGGACGGCAGGTAAGTCGGCTGAAGATACGCCGACTTCAGCTACGTTATTCACGTAGCTAATGTTGCATATCTTCAGTCGATTTTTCCTCCCCTACCCCCAGTGAAGACCAGCCCCTACATTTTTGATCTCATATTTAAGCCTTGGGAGCTTAAGAGGCAGATGCTGGGTGCTTTTGATGACACAATGATTATAAAGAACAAATTCAGCAACCTGCCCTTACTTACACAGAAAGAATTAACTAATTTAAAAATATTCAATCCTCACAACAAATACGAACCCTCCTCATTGTGATACTTCCTGTGTGACTTTAGATGCATGAGGCGGAGCTGGAAGTGAATCCCAAATCTTACTCCATTTCTGTGACTTATGAGACCATATACTTCCTTTCGCCTTCTACCCCTTCCTTTCTATGTTCTGCCATGTCATGATTGGTTAATGCGGGCTTTCTACTGCAGCAGAGGTGCCTGAATATCAGTAGTGTTGTATGCATATCACTTGTAAAGTTTTTTGGATTCTATGGGAAGACAGGTGTTATGTATTTGTAAGATTATTAACCTTTTTGACAGTTTATTTGCTAGTTTTATGCAGTACTGGCCTATTCGGTTGCTGGTCATTTGAGCCACTGGGCCTAGTGATTACTCCTTTGCTGGCCTCATACACATACTTGCCAGTCTAGTGCAATTGTCGTGGCTGGTACTGTATTCTTTCTCTCACCTGTTCTGCTGTATAGTGAAGTTTTTAAAATATATATTGCAAAGCCTGATTGTCATGTACACTAATGCCCCTTTACAATACCAGTGGTATAAAAGTGGCTTTAGTATAGTGTACTTTAAGGGTATGTACACTGAACATTCAGCCCCTGAATTCCTAGGGTTAAAAACCATACTTCATTCCCCATTATGTGGATTGATAATTTTAATCATTCACCTAGGCTATTTGATTTATCTTGGGGTCCCCAATGCACTTGTCAGCCAATCAGGTACTATGAAAACTTGGTGCAGGATTGCAGGTTCTCTGCCAAACTGTTCAATTTTATTTTGAACACTACCATAAAGAACAGTCTCATAGGAGGGAGGATTGCACCACTGCAGTACTCTTTGTATCCACTGCTACCTGAGTGGATAGCACCACAGTGGAACTTAGTGCAGTACTGATCAGACTCATGTTAGTTTTATTCTAGTGCTGCTGCAAGTGGGGAGCAGAGATTATTAGATCGAGAGGGTGACAAGCAAACAGAAAATAGGCAAACTAACTAATCAGAGTGGAAATAATTTTTCTTTCTCCTACTAAACTATTTGTGATAATTCATTGGCTTGATAGCCAGAAGAAACAAGGAAACAATGTCAATTTTTTTCATTCACCTAAAACTTCTGCATTCCCTTCCTCCATTTGAAACTTTGTAAGCATTCCAGGTCCACATGAGGTTAAATAGGCTCATTCTTAAAGCCAGGCTGGATCGAGCATCCTAGACAGAACCTATTCAGTGAAGCAGAGAGAGTAGTTTATTAGAATAAAAAGAAGTATTATCTCTAAAAGTTCCTTGTTTATTGTTCGAAGAAAGCGACACCATGTGATTCCTAGGCTGTGTCTTCACTCCAAAAAACTGTGTTTTTTGTATCGAGATAGCTATTTCAATGTAAAATTCTAGTAGAACCAAAGCATACCTGTTTTTACCTTGATGTAGCTAGTTAAGGAACCCCCAGATGAAGATGACCTCTACTAACAAATTTGAGCTAAAAACTACAGTGCCTTGTCTCCACTAGGATTTTATATCTAGATAGGTATCTTGATGTAAAAACACTTTATTTTTCCAGTGAAGGCGAAGCCTTTTACACTGCCACATGAAAGGTCCCCTCATGGAAAATATGAAATGAAAGCACAGTATTGTCTTAGAACTCCTAGCTCCTGGCATCTCCTGATTTTTTTCTTAATTTTGCACTGCATTAATGACTCATCTGAAACAAAACAGCAGAAGTCCCAGCACAACTAGCAGCAGCAGCACACTACTGGTAAATCTACACTTGGAGCTAGAGGGCGGATTGCCAGCTTGAGGAGACATACTCTCACCAGTGCTCATTGAGCTAGTGAACTAAGTGCAAGTTGTGGAATGGGCTCCTAGCCCTGAGTACATACATAGGGTTTCTCATGGGTGCATACTCAAAGCAACTAATCCATCCTACCGCTCGCGCTTTCCTAGCTACATTTTATATTTAGCATGCTAGTTCAATGAGAGTTAGTGCAAGTATGTCTCCCGGAGCCGGGAATCGCATCCCTAACATCAAGTGTAGATATACCCTAGGGGCTGATTTACAAACAAACTTACATCACTTCAGCTACACTGTTTTCCTAAACCCAGTCTAGTTATTTTAGTGCAAGTCTGGGTTTGAATATTTACTATGGAATAAAAATGGCTGAAGATGATAGTTAAAATTGGTTACACCTTTTAACCAAAGAGGTTTCACCTGTGCACTGCCTTGTGGCTCCAAGGAGATTGCTATAGTTACACCCTCCAAGATAGTCTTTCACTAATGTTTACTAGATGTCTTGTTGGGGCTCACTGGAAACTATCGAACAAAAGGATCTGTATATTGTTGCGTTATAATTTAAACTGATTAATTCAAATAAACGCCATAGTTCATGTCTAAATATTGTAATAGCCTCAGAAAATTTGGTAAACTTGTACTGCTAGATAAGTATGCACAAAAGGATCTGCAAAGGAGAATCTGGGGTCTAAACTACATATAAAGAAACTGGTTATGAATTCATCTAGTATTAGTAGATCTTCTAAAACCGTGTACTGGACTATTGTAACGTTGGTAGTAAGCACTGTCCACTTTTTGCCAGTTGAGGCAAGTAGGTTAATTTGTCTTTCCTCAAAATGACTTCCATTCCCTTCTGAAAATAGCCATTAATCATAGAAATGTAGAGCTAGACAGAGCCTCAAAGTCATTTAGTCCCTTCCCCGCATCTTGCGGCAAGACCAAGTAGCCATCCAGCAATGTTTGGCATTGCTGAAGTACTTGCATTTTTAATGACATAGGTAGCACTTGGGACCTCTCTAGATTACTGTTTGCTCCTCAGATATGCCACCAAAATGCCTGCCTACTAATGGGGCAGTTTAAAATTTAATTTTTATCTTGACTAAGTAAATAATGGATACTCTCCCTTTCTCTTACACTATAATCTGGATTTGTGTGGAGTGCCTAAAACTGTGGGGCCCGTCCTGATGAAATATAAAAACAATGTAAAATTTCAATTATAATTGTATTGAGACTAATTTGGTATCATTTTTGTGTATTGTATCATGCCAAAGTTTTAATTGCATAAGAACAGCCATTCTGGGTCAGACAAATGGTCCCTCTAGCCTAGTATCCTGCCTTCCAAGTGTGGCCAGTCCCTGGGGCTTCAGAGGGAATGAACAGAACAGGTAATCATCAAGTGATCTATCTCCTGTCCTCCACTCCCAGCTTCCTGCAAGGAGAGGCTAGGAACACCGTTCCCTGCCCATGCTATCTAATAGTCCTTGATGGACCTATCTGCTATTCATTTATCTAGTTCTTTTTTTAACCCTTTTATAGTTTTGGCCTTCACAACGTCCCCTGGCAATGAGTTCCATGGGTTGGCTGTGCGTTGTGTGAAGTAGTACTTCCTTTTGTTCGAACCTGCTGCCTGTTAATTTCATTGGATGACCTCTGGTTCTTGTTTTATGGGAAGGAATACATAACATTTCTGTATTCACTTTCTTCACACCAATCATGATTTTATAGACCTCAATCATATCCCCCCCCTTATTTTTCTCTTTTCCAAGCTGAGAAGTCTGTCTTCTAAATCTCTCTTCATACAGAAGCTGTTCCATACTCTTAATAATTTTTGTTGCCCTTCTCTGTACCTTTTCCAATTCCAATATATCTTTTTTGAAATGGGGGACCAGATCAGCAGGCAGTATTCAAGATGTGGGCGTACCGTGGATTTGTGTAGCGATATTATATTTTCTTTCTTATCTGTCACTTTCCTAGTGGTTCCTAACATTCTGTTAGCTTTTTTGACTGCCACTGCATATTGTGGAGATGTTTTCAGAGAACTATGCTCCATGACTCCGAGATCTCTTTCTTGAGCAGTAACAGCTAATTTAGACACTATCATTTTGTATGTATCGTTTCAGTGTTCATGACTTTGCATTTATCAACATTGATTTCATTTGCCATTTTGTTGCCCAGTCACCCAGTTTTGTGAGATCCTTTTGTAACTCTTCACCGTCTGATTTGGACCTAAAGGTAATTTGAATTGAAGTCTCAAGTTAGATTCTTGTTTGTTTAAGGATTTCCAGAACATGCAATGTACAGAAGAATATATTTTATTGACCTCTAAAAGTATGCTGAACTCCTCCAATTCAGATAAAAGAAATGATCTCTGCTCCAAGAAGATAATTCCAAGCCAATTTCAGACATGATGCAACAAGGGATAAAGGGCAGTAGGGTGAGCTATAAGAGAATGGAGAGTTCTTCTATGTTCTTACTGAACAAGGCGAGTGACAGTATGATCAAAAATATTTTTAATTAAATAAAAAAAGGAAGACTTAATAAGTAGAATATCTAATTAACATACTTCTTGAAGGTGCTGTGTAAGAAGGGGGTCTTTGTCTGCAAAAACACTATCTCAGGAAAGGTGTTTCATGTATAGAGGATGGCATGGAAAAAAGGCCACAGGTGATTGTGGGCTGGTCCCCACTATATGGGGAGATCAGTGCTGCTGCAATCTATGCAGCAGGGATTGATTCAGCGGGTCTAGTGAAAACACGCTAAATTGATGGCAGAGTGCTCTCCATTCAACCTTTATCTCTCCAAGAGGAGTAAGGGTGACTGGAGAACACTTCCCGTCAACACAGTTGAGTGAAGATACTGGGTAAGTTGACCTAAGCTATGTCTACTCCAGCTGCGTTATTCACATAGCTCAAGTAGCATAATTTAGGTCAATTTACCATCCTAGTGAAGACAAGCCCTGTGAAGAAGTAGGGAAATAGGACATAAAGGATGGCAGTATCATTAACAATGCAGAGTTGGGCATGGGATGAGATAATCAAATATTGTTTCTTTTAGTCTTTGTATAATGGATCCAATCCTTAGAAATATTCTATGCACAATTAAGAGTAATTCCTGAGAAAATTTTGAGTAAAGAAATACCTTTGCAGCATTGGGCATATTTTAGCCTCTCCTTTCAGCCTGTTCATTCTGTCAAGTGGGATTAAAGAAGCCACTGAATAGCTGGCGCTATCGTCTGCTGACTGTTGCGTGTATATGATAGCGAAAGAAGAGTTCAGGAAATTATCTCAAGCAGAATTGGCTTGGAATTCAATTAATAATACAATTTGCAAATGAACTGGACAGTGACTCATTTCATATGTACCTCACAGATTTCCCATAGCCAAAACATCCTGGGCCAAAATCTTCATTAAGAAAATTTTATTATATGCCTAATGGGGTAGAAAGGCACCTTGACTCCAAGTAGCAATGCTGTTACCGTCTTCAAGTCTCTTTTCTAACATTCTTGCATTTTTACTCCCCCCTCCTACCTCCAGTTATGATGATTTTTCTTTTGCCATTTCAAAGTGGGCCTAAATAAAGAGTGTAACAGTTAGATAGGTTGGGCCAGGTCCTGGCAGATCTGGTCCTCTGAGGATTTGTTCTATGTGGGGGAATCATTAAGAAGTGTAGGGCTACCAGAGTCTTTTTTACCATCCTGTCTTTAGGCTCCAGCAAGTGGATTTAGACAACACGGTTTAAAAAGCAAACAAACCAAAACCCACTGCTTGTTTCAGTAATGCTCCCACTATTTTAAAGATCAGGTTAGAAACAGTCCATGTACAGATTGCCACTGACTTCAGTGGGAGCTCTGAGCTTGGAATACTTTACTGGATTAAACTCTAAAGCCTCTGAAAAATGGAATTTTATAATTGAAATAGCTGAACAGCAATTATAGCGATCTTTTGTATATACAATTATTGTAGAGTTATAAAAGCTTTTCTCTTAAGAGCTTATGTTAAAACCTGTCTCCTTTTTCATCCCTTGTGATAACAGGTTAACGAGTCTTTCAAATATGTGTGGTACGAGGGTGTACTTAGTAGACTGGGCATTATGAGTTCATAGTTATCTTGGAATTATGTTGAACTTTTTGTTATTAAATAGATCCTTCACGTTCAAATTAAAACCCTACCCAGTTCATATCCTCCAGTTCAAATCTGCATATGGATGACATTTTCCTTAATTGCATTAGAAATTTTGTTTTAACACTCAAAAAGGATAATATAACATTATGTAATATCAAAATAATGGCTATTCCGGCTCTGCAAGACCATCTTAATTTTCTCTACTGTGAATGGGTGTGTGCATTTTAAAAACAACAACTGATAAGTAATTATTTCAAACTAATACAAAAACATGCACATACTTTAAACAAATTAATTAAACATCAGCAAAACTGTTTTGTTTAGTGAAGTAAGCTATAATGACCTGAAGTGGGGAAAAGTGTGTCAGATCACTTTTAAATTGTCTAGTTACAGTCTAAACATTAAATGTATATACAGTTGGACCCCGCAATACCACGACGATCGGGATCCCAAAATGCCTGATTGCAGTATTGCTTGGTCGTGTGACATCAAAGTGCCGCATGCTGCCGCCATCGGGAGCCCCGCGCCCAGCATTATAAGCACATTTGGGCTACAGCGGGGCACGGTATTACGGGGTTCCACTGTAACTGTTTCCTGTAATACCAAATTTGCAAACGCTATTTGTGAGCTCAAAAACTTGTCTTTTTCACCAACAGAAGTTGGTCCAATAAAAGATACTACCTCACTCACCTTGTGTCTCTATTATGCTGAGACCAACAAGGCTACAACTATTTCTGAGATACTTTACTACATTGTGATTAATTGCTTTGTTTTTCTGGATATACACTGAAGTACTATAGAAACATGATTAATTTCATAGTGCATTTCTCTCTCAAAGGCTATTTCTCTTTACACCTAAAATCTCTGGCTTTATTTTAATAAGCAACGAAAGAAGTACATTTGTTTTAAACAGTTAATATACAGCAATAGAATTAGAAGTGAAAGTCCAGCATTACAACAGGGGTATTATAACAGAGCACCTATAGTACCATACCCCTACAGCCTCCTATTTCAAAGACCTTTTGAAATATTTTAATTATTTAAACTTTTTGTATTAATTTGTATAGATATTTTAAAAAAACTAAAATAAAAGTTCTTGTAGAAATGTAATTGATTCAGTATCATGAGAATAATGGTACAGGTTTCCCACAAGTTAAAATATTTTCCAATTAAGCAGTAAAGTCACAAGAATGCTTTTTAATTTTATTTATTTATTTGTTTTAACAAAACTGAAGTCTTAAAAATATTATCCTTACTGATCAAAGGAAAAATATTCTGAACTCTTTCCAGTTCTTCACACATGCAGCATGCATGTGAGGTGCTGTACCATCTTGAGCTTGGAAATGGTTAAAATCTTAGCAAAGTTAAATAGAGATTGTTTTCCTTTTTTAAAGAAAAGTACTTCATTATTTTAATTGCTGCACATCCTACAGTTCTATAATTCAGAATGACTTTGCTTTTTTTTTTTTTAGAAATACCACAATTTTTTTTAATAACCCATATAAATTAAAAGGTCAGATTTGCTTTGATGTAGATTGCCAAAGGATAAATGGACAAGTGTCTACCATTTCCTGTTTAAAGAAAAAAGCTCAAAACCATCAACCAGACAAAATTGATAATCTTTGCTCTTTTTCACATCTCTATACTCTCAAATATTACAGAAAAACTTGTAAGGCTGGATTCCCTACTAAGCACCTAGTATAGTCTTTCACACTTGTGCATAATAAATCCATAATGTTTCCATTCCCATTTAGTAGCATTTAGAATTTTTGGGGCTCCAAGAACAATACCACCAAACTTGCTTGAACCTAGTTCTCTGCTGATGCATGCTTGCTGCATCTTTCATTTATAGTTTTAGCGTTTCTGCTTCTGTTACTGGTAAACACCCATTTGGCGGACATGGGAAACGATGTATGCTGGAGTTCCGCCCACCACAGTTCAAGAAAGTGTCTTCCTGCCCATGCATGAGACCGGAAGCACAGCTGGCCAGAAGCAAAACAGTGTAACTAACTATATTTTAAGTTTATTTGTATATCTGTGATACACACACTGAAAAAAAGGTAGAAATTTCTAAAATTCCTATACATAGAAGAGAGAGAGATGTGGATACCACATTTTTGGATATGAATGTGATTGTTTTTTAAGTCACCCTTTACTGTTGCTAGAAGCAACCTTGGGGATTGCCTGGGATGTATAAGGTTTCCATACTGTACTGCTGCCAGCCAAAAATTCCTCTCCTAGGAGGAGCAATAGTTAACAACTTCAGGTTCTAACTTGCAGAATTTTCATTTTGTTTCTCCCCCTCCCACAGGTTTTTCTTTGGAGGGAGCAGTCAGCTGTAAGTGTTTTCTAGATGCATATTGTTTTATCATTGGAATGTCATGACCAAATGATTTCTGTTGTGGTAAATGTTCAATAGTATTAGTTCAGACAAATACTGCTTCTGGGGAGACTACATTGGAAGGCACATGCCAGCCGTGCTGCCAGTTACTGCCCACAGAGAATGAACAACTGTTTTGGAGAAGGGAATAATTCACTGCTTAGTAACTCTTCTCAAGCATCCTCTGAGGCAGAACCCATTGTTACCTACAGCCATCCTGTACAGTCATGCCTGAGCAAGAAGAGTGTGAATTGCAATAGAACTTCATCTATTGTCAGCTTAATTTATGATCTTGTGCCTATATTTAATCAATTGAGACATTCCGTCAGGAGAGAATATGGTGTCATGTCAGTGACCAGATGATACATAGGAAACTAATGTGCAGGAAAGTAGATTATTTTAATTTGCAATCTCCGTGGGACATGGTAGCAGAGACGCTACAATAATTCTGTTTGATTCTCTATAGCAGGGGTGGGGAACCTTTTTTTCTGTCAAGGGCCATTTGGACATTTATAATGTCATTCGTGGGCCGCTTCCCCCCCCCCCCCCCCCCAGGAAGCCCAGGCTGGCAACGGGAGCTGAGACCCCAGCTGGCAAGGGGCCAGCGGGGGAAACCCCAAAGCAGTGGCAGGTGGAGTGCTTAGCCCTGCACTGCTTTGGGGTTTCCCCCGCTGGCCCCATGCCAGCCAGGGTCCTGCCGCCTGCCCCAGTCAGCTCCCGCTATCAGCCTGGGTGTAGGTGGTGATCTTCATTTACCCCTGCCCAGCCTCCCCCCATCTAACCGCCTTTCCTCCCCCACCCCTGCCTGGCCCGGCCCATCCCACCGAACCTAACCTCCCCCCCCCCACTCCCAAACCAGCCTCCTGCCCCCCATGCCTGACCCGCCCAGTCCAGCCTCCCCCCCACCAAACCTCCTTCCCTCCTGCACCCACACCTCGCCCACCCCATCCAGCCTAGTCTCCTGCCCCCCTCCCCGCCCGCCCAGCCTGGCCTCTTTTTCCCCCCCCACCACCCCTTTGGCTGCCCCCCAGCCCAGCCTCCCCCACACACCCCCTTTACCGTCGGCTCCCCGTGGCTCCTCCGTTTGCCGCCCAGCTAACAGTGGCAGCGCAGCGCTGGCGGCTCCCCCAGGCGCGAGCCACCCCCGCCTGGCGGCGCGCGCGCATCCCTGGCCGGCGGCTGCGGCGTGTCCCTGGCCCCGCCGCGGGCCGGACAGAATTATTTGGCAGGCATTATAAGGCCCGCGGGCCGGAGGTTCCCCACCCTTGCTCTATAGAATAATATATTTTCTTTTCTTTTTTTTGCTTATGGCACTTATTTTTTTTAAAGAACTTATCAGCAGCACTTTTGTGCTAGATTTTTGAAAAGTCTGTTTTGTGCTTCATAGGGGGTTGGGAGAAGCATTGTGAGTCAGCAGTTTTGGTTCTCAAATAAAGGCGTTCAAGAATAGCTAGATTTATCATATAAAGTCGCAGCAGAGCAGAGATTCACTTAATTTAGTGACTGGGTCAGCCAGAGTAAGCTGCATAGTTCGTGATAACCTATAGACAGACTCATGAACCTTATATCAAAGGGTTGACTTAATCCCAATAAGCTTTTTGGGGGAGTTCTTATTTTTTTGTTTTCTTAATTTTATTTCTCTCCTCCGCTCCCGCTCCATTAAGCTGACTCCAGGTTGTGCGTGTGTGTGTGTGTGTTGCTTTCTTGTTTCCACATATCTAAGGAATGTGTATGAGATTGTGAGTCATGAACTTCTGACTTCTAATCCTGGCTCTGCCACAGACTTTGTAGCTTTAAGCAACTCATTTCATCCCATTGTGCCTGCCGTCCTCATCTCTTCTATGAAAATAATATTTACTATTATGGGGTGCATGTGCAGCTCTCTGTGTTATGTGAGCTGCATCCACAGAATATTTATACTATCTGTATGGCCCTGAAAATGTCACCTGGGCTGGCAGCTGTGTGCTAATTGGGCCACAAGTGGCCCACAATTTGTGGATTGAGAACCACTGGATTACACAATTGTGTTTGCAGTAGCTGGGTGGCTCAGCTTTGTAATGTATAAATATATCCACTAAGACTGGGTAGAAGCCATTGGGATACTTTTACATAAGGGATCTGAACATGGGTATCTGGAGAAGAAATGCTAATGCACTAAACCTGGCGATGTATGTATGAAAGCCCATTCTACTTTTGAAATGAAAATATAGTTCTGCATCACAGAAATAATTATTGAATACAAAACTGTTTAGGTTCTAACCAAAGGGAAAGAGAGGTCAGCTGTTCAGTGAAGGTTATTTAGTTGCTAAAGGATTGAACTGTTCCCAGAGTTCAGAGGGCTTTATATGTTGTTTGTTGTTAAGGATTAAACTAAATCTTTGGAAAATGGATGAAGTAGCTTGAAAACCCCCCCCACCCCCTTTCTTTCTTTTTTTTTTTTTTTTGGTATAGTGTTTGCTTTTATGGGTACTGTTGCTAACTTGGAGACGGGGAGGGGGAAAATCAGTGAATTTTTTCAAAAAAAAATTGGAGTTTATCTTGAGTATATTTAGGCATTATTATTTTATTAATGACTAACATCATATTAAATGAAATTCTGCTTGTTTTTCAAGACAGTTGAACCAGATTTAAAGCACCCTCAAACTTTAGTGAAATTCAGACCCAGATCTGGATCTCACCTCCATCATAAACTAAATGGTGGATTTTTCTGGTCATGTCAACTGTAAGTTAATATTCATTGTTAGTACATTATGATGTATACCATGGAAACATTGGACTGTTATTAGTCACTCTTCAAAGCTTTCTGGATATAGTACTTGCTGTAAAAAGTTTGAAAACCTCTAGCTCCCTGGTGAAAAGTTCCACAGAATGACTGGCAAACAGTAACATGTATTTTTACTGATGAGGGGCAGACTGTGTATCCAGAAGACTTTCCAAAAAACCCTTTAAACCTATTCAAGGGACACAGGATAAATGCTTTAAAAAGCATTCCTTAAGTGTGTTGTTAATCACTCTGTATTGGAACTGAAATAATTTTGAAAATCCAGCATTTGCTTTCTCTTAATGTTTTCTCAGTCATTCAGATCATGTGACTGGCATGCAGCCTTTCTAATTAGATATATCTACATGTGTTATGGACAGGGAAATTGTGGCCTGCAGTTTTTCAATGGATTTATATTATATAGTTACTTGTCAGAATCTGGATCAGAATACATTAAAGATTTTTTGTAAAAGTTTATTCCAGTTGCAACTGAGTAGGAATGAGTGCCACACCGAGGACATGTCTACACATGGACACGGAAACACAGGAAAGCTAAGGTAAATCAACTGAAAATTTGAGGGCAATGCACATAAATTTAAACATTAGTTTAACCCTAGTTTGCTGTAACTTTGAACTAAGGACATAAATGCCTGTCTGAGAGCATCCTCTTGGGGGGTTAATGCACTTTACTGTATGTACATTGACTTCACATCTTTTGATTTGCCTTAACTTTCTTTAATGTCCCTATTTAGACAGCCCTTCACAGTAGTGTATACCTTTGACAATAAGATCATTAGCTAATTGAAACCAGTCTTTAGTGTCACTGTTTAAGTAAGACTGTTGAGTTATTTCAGAGAGTCTGGAAAACATGCCATCCTGAGCTCTTGTATGCAGTGTAGTTGTAGCCATGACAGTCCCAGGATAATAGAGATATAAAGTGGGCAAGTGTAGCGAAGGGAGGCATCTGTCAGAGCCAGAGTGTTTCCTGGTGCCTGGTGTGTGTCTCACCTACCTCGAGCCCCTGTGCTCCTCCCAGACTCCGCTGCCCCTTACCCTGGGGTCTGCCCACCACAGTACCCCATGCTCTGGGTATCCCCTCCCAGGGGAACCCCCAACCCTCTATTCTCACCTTGCCTCAATGGCTACTGCCAGTCATCGTCTAGCCCCCACGCATGGGGGCAGACTGTAATCTGTAATGGCCACTCATTGGCAAGGGGGTGTTTGGATCAGCCGCCTCTGCCTAACCCTGGGCTGCACCTCTGCAGTCGCAACACCTGCTTTGACCTTTCCCAAGGCCTGCAGCCTGGGGGTTTACCAGGCTGGAGCAGCCCAGCTCCTCTTGCCTCTCCCCAGCACTGCCTTGCCACAGGTACCCTTCTCTCAGGCAGCTAGGTCCTTCTCTCTCCACCACTAGAGAGAGACTCTCAGCTCCTGGTCCACAGCTCTCTGATAAGGGCTAGCTGGGCCCTCATTGAGCTGGCCCCAGCTGTGGCTGCTTCCCCAGTCAGCCTTGTTTGACTGTTTCAACTCTTGTTTTACTGGAGTGCAACAGCTGCCCCACTACAGCAAGGTAATATCTTCTGTTGGACCAACTTCTGTTGGTGAGAGAGACAAGCTTTCGAGCCACACAGAGCTCAAAGTAGGTCCTGAAGTGGAGCTCTGTGTGGCTTGAAAGCTTGTCTCTCTTGCCAACAGAAGTTGGTCCAGTAAAAGATATTATCTTGCGCACTTTGTCATTCTGAAATCTTGACAGTTTTTTCCACTGAGCAGTTCTTTTGCACTCTGTAGTCGGATAGCGGAAAGCCACAGGGCCTAACTTTCAGAGGTGCTGAATACCCATAATTCCCATCTTCTTCAATTGGAGTGATAGGTGCTGAGAACACCTGAAAATCAGGCAAATGGGTTTTCTGTGCCACTGCACACTACACCTCTTTCTTTATAGAAAGACAGGAGAGTTTACTGTAACTTGAAATCTAGGACAACTGTAAGGTAGACTCTCGATTATCCAGGATGATAGGGAAAAAATTAATTCTGGTTAATAAAATCCTGGATAATCACCATCCATAGGAAATATGGGGAGAGGGGGTTGGTTCACCAACCACCTTGCGCCGGGGTAGAGGGTGTTGGTTCACTGTCTGCCCTGTGCCCTGGTGGGTTTTTTTTGTGTGCGCGCTTGAGGCAGCAGCAAAGCCAGAGCCAGCCCTACGAGGTTGCGCTTTTTTTTTTTTTTTTTTTGACATCCTGGTTAATCCAATCCTGGATAATAGAGAGTCTACTGTATTTTAAATTCTGTGGCATATCTGTTTACTCAAGAGCTACCCTGTTTCCCCGAAAGTAAGACATCCCCCGAAAATAAGACGTACTTCCAGTTTTGCCTCTTGCTGTAATGTAATGTAATTTTGGGAGCAAAAATTAATATAAGACACTGTCTTATTTTCGGGGAAACACGGTATCCTCATTACCATCTCAATCGGTATCTCCCGTTCTTATATGGAGTGTGTATGTGTATATATGTATATGTGTGTGTATATGTGTATATATATATATATATATATATATAATACACACACACACACACACACAGCGAGTAATAGTACAGTGGAAAAATAGGACCTCTTTAAGCACAAATAGATTGTTGGTACTTACAGCCTGCTACTGTAATTTCCGAGAGATGTTTGCCTTCTGTTGCAGTACCGTTTCTTTTAATTCATTATGGAGGTGTATGCTTCTGTCTATAAGCAAGACCTAAATTGTCTGTTTCAAGATTCCTGTGGATTTATGATGAGGGAGACTGAATTTCCTTTGTCAGTTAGTTATTTCTGAGTTCTTACTGAGTTTTTGGTATCTGTTGTTGTTGTTTTAACCTCTGATTGAAGCTGTTTATAGCAAACTTGAGTCTGGCAGTAAGGTCTCCCTGTGGAGGTCTTGTTAATTGGGCAGAAGCAGCTAATCAAATTGTAGGGTTTTGCACCACCACCATCGTTTGTGGCTTCCCTTCTTCCTATGATCTGCTCCAGTGTCTGTTTTGTTTCAGGAATCAGAGGGGTAGCCGTGTTAGTCTGGAATAGCAGAAGTAACAGAGTCTTGTGGCACCTTAAAGACTAACTAAAGTATTGAAACATAAGCTTTCGTGAGCTAATACCCACTTCGTCGGATGCAAGCAGTAGAAGTGTCCAGGGGCAGGTATAAATAAGTAGGCAAGAACCAGGTGGGAGATAACAAGGTTAGTCCAATCAGGCTGAACCAGCTTGTTATCTCAAATCCTGGAGGGTGAGGTATTCCTCTAGCAACTGAACTGGAGGTGTGAACTCCAAGAGAGGAGAAGCTGCTTTTGTAATTCGCAAGCCATTCAAAATCTTTGTTCAATCCCAGATTGATTGTATCAAATTTGCAAATGAATTGCAGCTCTGCAATTTCTCTTTGCAGTCTGGTCTTGAAGATTTTTTTGCGGCAATATGGTGACTTTTAAATCTGTAATTGTGTGTCCAGGCAGGTTGAAGTGTTCTCCTACAGGTTTTTGTGCATTGCCATTCCTGATATCTGATTTGTGTCCATTTATCCTTTTTTGTAGAGACTGTCCAGTTTAGCCGATGTACATAGCAGAGGGACGTTGCTAGCACATAATGGCATATATTACATTGGTAGATGTGCAGGTGAATGAACCAGTGATGATGTGGCTGATCTGGTTAGGTCCTGTGATGGTGTTGCTGGTGTAGATATGTGGGCAGAGTTGGCATAGAGGTTTGTTGCATGGATTGGTTCCTGAGTTGGAGTTGTTATGGCGCGGTGTGCTATTGCTGGTGAGGATCTGCTTAAGGTTGGCGGGTTGTCTGTGGGTCAGGACTGGCCTTTCTCCCACGGCCTGTGAAAGTGAGGGATTATTGTCCAGGATGGGTTGTAGATCACTGATGATGCGTTGGAGAAGTTTTAACTGAGGACTGTAGGTGATGGCCAGTGGTGGTCTGTTGTTTTCTTTCTTGGGCTTGTCTTCAAGCAACAGGCTTCTGGGTACATGTCTGGCTCTGTTGATCTGTGTCCTTATTTCCTTGTGCAGGTATTGTAGTTTTGAAAAAGCTTGGTGAAGATCTTGTAGGTGTTGGTCTCTGTCTGAGGGCTTGGAGCAAATACGGTTGTACATCAGTGCTTGGCTGTAGACAATGGATCATGTGGAAGTTGGTGGCATGAAGGTAGGCATAGCTGTCGGTAGGTCTTCGGTATAGGGTGGTGTTGATGTGGCCATCATTAATTTGCACCGTGGTGTCTAGGAAGTGTACTTCCTGTGTAGACTGGTCCAGGCTGAGGTGGATGGTGGGGTGGAAGCTGTTGAAATCATGGTGGAATTCTTCCAGAGTTTCTTTCCCATGGGTCCAGATGATGATGTCATCAATGTAGCATAGATAGAGAAAGGTTGTGAGTGGACAAGAGTTGAGGAAGCGTTGTTCCAGGTCGGCCATAAAGATGTTGGCATACTGTGGGGCCATGCGGGTTCCCATAGTGGTGCCACTGGTCTGGAGGTATATATTGTCACTAAATTTGAAATAAGCAGCAAAAAAAACCTTCAAGACCAGACTGCAAAGAGAAATTGCAGAGCTGCAATTATTTTGCAAATGTGATATAATCAGTCTGGGATTGAACAAAGATTTCAAATGGCTTGCTAATTACAAAAGCAGCTTCTCCTCTCTCTGAGTTCACACCTCCAGTTCAGTTGCTAGAGGAATACCTCACCCCCTTTGATTTGAGATAATAAGCTGGTTCAGCCTGATTGGACTAACCTTGTTATCTCCCACCTGGTTCTTGCCTACTTATCTATACCTGCCCCTGGACACTTCCACTGCTTGCATCCGACGAAGTGGGTATTAGCCCACGAAAGCTTATTCTTCTATACTTTAGTCTTTAAGGTGCCACAAGACTCTTCGTTACTTCTGTTTTGGTTCAGTTCATACATGTTACTGAGACTGCCTGCTCGAAAAGCACGTTTCAGGTTTTCCGTGACACCAGGAACGTTGTGGGGAAAAAAGAGGGAACCAAGGGAAGGATTCATGCTTTTTCAGTCCAATTTATAAACCTCTTTTGCAGATTTATTTTGTGCCTTTGGTTGCAGAGCCCTTACTCTGCAGGATTTGTGCCAAAGCTCTTCAACTCAACTGACCACCTCTTTTCCTTCCTCGTCTGAAGTTCATGTCTTCCAGCTTTTGAAGGTTGAGGACATGGATTGTCAGACTGGAGAGAGATTAATATACAAAACAAAGGGTATATTTTCTTTTTACATTCCTTCTATCATTGAAGGTCTGGTTTTTAAATGGAGCTGTCTCCATTTTGGTCCTCATTGATGTTTGTGTTCTGATGATACTAAACCTGAAAATGTGTCTTAATCCATCCCAGAAATGAGGTGATGGCTAACCTGCAGGCAACTCCTGACACTAATCTTTTTTATTTATGGGCCAGTCAAGGGCATGTGGGAGTTTGAGCAGTTTCTCTAATGACTGACTGCAGTGGCAGCCTTTATATTATGGGCTGATCCTCCGTGGTTTAAATCAATGTGAGTAGCTCTGCTGATTTCAATGGAGCATCTGTTAGCAGTTATCTTTAAGAAGGCTTACCTTTCCACTTGGAAGAAGCAGGAGGAAAATAGACTGAATCTCTTCTTTTCTTGGCAATATGTGAGGGCTCCCTTAAGATCCTAACATGCTTCTGGCTTCTTGTCTAGTCTTAGACAGTCTACATTGCTTCTTGGGTAGGTGGCAATAGGAAAGAGTGAAGATCTGGACCCGGCATTAAAGACTATTTCTGACTGGATACATTCTTCATGCATTCTTCCTAGCTGCTAGTCAGGTGTTCAGTAATTTGGCATTTGCCGAACTACTGTTTTGGGGGAAGCTGTTAAAATAAATTCAGATTATGCCATGGCAGAATTTCTAGAAGTGGCTCCTCTAGTTCATCCTCATCAACCCTCAAGGCCTTAGAGAAATTCAGAACAAAGAAAAATGTTACATCTTCTATCATCTTGGGCACGTCACATCATCATGTTTGCCTCAGTTTCACCATAGAATGATACACGATGGTAGAATAGAATAATACTTGCCTTCTGTTCTATAGTTCATTGAGTTCTATGGATCTGATGTGGTATAGTAGATCTTATTATTTTTTATTCTTCAGAGGAGAGGATCCTAAAGAACAGAACATGATTTAGCCTTTATAGAATGAAGTGAGAAAAAGAATTGTGCCATTTAGTTGATTACTATCAATTACAATATCTTCACTGGATGTAGGATAGAACTTGATGAGTTTTCTACTCTGTTCCCCCCAAAAAGCATTATTTTAAGCTTAGTTATGCTCTTCACATGAAAGACTGGAGCACCCAGATGCATAGAACAGGTTGTGTCCAGGCATGTGATAAGATTGCAGTCCTTTCTGTGATTGCAACATAAATACTGCGCTATAGTTCTTAAAAGTGTTGGAGCAGTTTTGTTTCAGTGGAACTACTCATGAAGTAAAATAGTACTCCGTGTTAATCAAGGTAGCAGAATCTGGACTTTAGACCCATATTCAAGAAAGCAGTGAAGCACAAGCTAGTCCCATTCAATCAATGGCTAACACTGAAGTCAGTGAGGCAGAAGCACATACTGCAAGGCTTTGGTGAACTGGAGTTTATATATGCTGACACACATGAAGAAACTCCTATTTGTTTTTTTTTAATCTCTATTAAATAGATGGACAGATAAAGTTAATGCACTAGTGCCAAATAAAGGTTGTCCAGTCATTGTGAGCAATAAAATAAACAATAAAATCTATTGTAAAAACAGAAAAGAGATGATATTGAAAACTGACAGAATGTACAGAAAGTATTAATGTTTTTGTGCCAAAGAACAGTCCTTTGCACATTTTGAATGAGTTTACATATCTTGGATAAATCTTTTTGGACTGTGTTCTGGCTGTCATTTCTTATGCAGTATTTTGAGTTACACCACAAGTAAAGTGAGACAATTGACATTAGAAGAAGTTCTTGTTCTAACATAAGATATTGCTTGATGCTACATATCATTCCACAAACCATTTCTTCTGTGAGAAGAAAAATCAATGGGAAATTTCTTTTATCACTCAATTTCAGTACAGTCGTGCAGAATAGAAACCACTTTGTCTTTCAAAATATATAAGATGTCCTCATCTTAGTTCAGAATTTTTTTCAGTTCCCTGATTGCAGTGGTTCATGCAAATCATGTAGTGCACTGCCTACTTTCTTTTTAGAGTTGACAGGTGTGTAGGCGCGTGGAAAAGCGTTCCTGTCACTGTTCCAGAAAACAACCTCCAGTAAATCTGAAGGCTACTGTACCTTCTTGTGCTGACACAGAATATCACCTTTTTGAATAGATTGTAAAAATACACACAGCTGAAATGATTAAAAATCAGCAACTTAACAAATATTTGAAGTATTCAGGCACAGTGATTTACAGATAATGTATTACCTCAATGTATTTTAAAAGTATTAACATTGTGGTATATTATTAATCTGTCATAGATGTGACTGAAATGATCTTACCTTTTAAAATGTAAATAGAAATCTATTTGGTTTGTTCTAATGGGTTTGGCATTATTGCTAGTGTGCTTTGAAAATGAGTTCTTTTCTGCTTCTCTGGGTCTAGATTGTGAAATTACCATATAGCACAGAGTGAGCGGCAGCAGTCTCCTTTCCAGTCTCTTAGCTGCTCCAAGGAAGGAGTATGCTGCTTCAGGTTTCAAGGTACACTGTCCAGATTGCTAGGTCACTTTTAAGGCCCATCAACCTAGCTTAAGTGGTAGCATCCGGATGACACATTACCTCTTCAGGAGTCCCTGGGTGAGATTATGTACTGCTCCTTTAGATGGTCCAGCTCTGTCCCCAGGGGCAAGTCAGGACTAAAATGGATTTTAGCCAGCTGTTTATCCTCCAGATTCTGTACTGCTCAAGGGGTCCTTTGTCTAATTTAGTTGGCCCTTAGGTTCTGTCTTAGTTATGGTAGCCTTTTTGGGCTTCCCTATGGGCAGCAGCACTGGCCAGATTCTCCACTGGTTCTGTGCTGTTGGCCCTTCTCCTGATTCTAGCCATGCTCCTGGCATACACTTTGTGCTGTGATTCTGAGAGTGCCAGTCATGGCTGGAACTGGGGCTTTTACCTCATATGAAGGGGCCAGCGCAAGATTATGAACCTCTCCCCATGTACGGCAATATTATTGATTTGATTTTTTTTTTTAATGGGAAGCTGATCTCTGCTACTACTCACAAAATCCGAAAAAGTAGCCCCAGATGCATACCTTGCAAGAAAATCCTGCTGTTCAGTTGGTCCACATGCAAAATTTAACTTAGACCTATACACAGCACATTTGTTCTGGTTTGACTTTATTGCAGTGAATTGCTTAGAAATGCAAAAGGAGAGTTGTGAAATTATTGCAGTTACAGAAATATCCCTTGTGCAAGAGGCCGGGAATTATGTCTGCAGTGTCTGAGGGCAAGAGGGAAGAGAGAACTCTATTGGGGTATGTTGCATTACAACGAGGTGGGATGGGAACAGAGCCAGCCCCCAACCCTGTAAACCTAATTCCTTGACACTGGTGCTGTATTTTCTTTAAAACTACATAAGTTCTGCTGCTTAGTTGTGTTTTCCCACCTTATTGCCCCAGAAGGCATTCTGTAGGCATAGTCCCTCCAGTCTAACTGTTCAGGCACGGCGTTTTCTAGTGTGGCTCTGGCTGAGTTAGCTGTGCAGCTTGTATATTGGTTACTACTAGCTAGCTGATAAAAAGATATTGAAAAGTATTCTGGCATCCGGTCTACATGAGTCTAGTTTCTTGGTCCTTCCAGTTGTATAATCCTATCACTGAGAGACAATCTCTTGTTTCCTCTGACTGGCCTTCAAGACGGTTCAAGAGCCCCTTAAAGGGAGGCTTTGTATCAGGTCTTTTGTTACCAAGTGTAACAATCCCCCTCAAGACTACTGGCAAATAAAGACATGGATTTTGGCGCAGCCCCCTCCCAATAGTCAACAGCATACCTACTAGATTTTCTTAAGTTGTTATCCCGCATTGAGACCAGACTTTGAAAAGACACCAGTCCCTATTTAGGCACCAAAATCGGTGGCCAGAGCTGAACACATTGAGTGCTGACACTCTGTTATTTAGGTATATGCTTTTCATAAGTGACTTAGAAGCACAAGTCCATTGAATTTCAATGAGACTTGTCCTAAGCAACGTGAGTGCTTTTAAAAATCCTGCCTTGGGTGCTAAATAGGATCTTTTGAAAGACAGGCCCCAGTTATGGTGGCTGAGCACTTATACAGTAAAACCTCCATTTAACGGACTAATTCGGGCGAGGGGGTGTCCATTAAATCAAAAAGTCCGTTATTTAATAAAAAAAAAAAATTGCTGTCGGAGCAGCAGCCCGCCCACCACAGGGTCAGGGCGGCAGCTCCGCAGCCCGCCCGCTGCCGGGATCGGGGCGGCAGCTGGGAGCCGGCAGCCAGACCGCCCGCTGCCGGGATCGGGGCGGCAGCTGGGAGCCGGCAGCCAGACCGCCCGCTGCCGGGATCGGGGCGGCAGCCAGACCGCCAGACCGCCAGCGGCTGGGACCGGGGCGGCAGCCGGGATGGGTCGTGGTCTGATATGGATCAGAAATTTTGTCCGTTGCATCCGAAGTCCGTTAAATCGAGGTCCGTTAAATCGAGGTTTTACTGTACAGCCATCTTTGAGCTCTTTTGAAAATCTGGCCCTTTGCATTAGACCCAGGACAATGCATCTTCTGCACAGAAATCATGTTAGACAAAAATTGTTCTTGATCATCACAGGCCCTATTTTAATGCAAGTAAATAAATAAGTAGCTGAAAAGGAGGACACTATGAAGGAGTTCAGTTTTAATGGGAGTGTTCTGAGGATCTGGAAAGGGGCTCCAAATGTCCATAGGAAGACATTTTAAAGGATGCAAAATTTGAATGAATATCAAGGATCTTTCCCTTTCCTCAACTTTCTGTAATTTTGTAGCTTTCCTATATAGCATATAGAGCTGTGCCTCCAAAGTGCATTTATTTGTCTTTGTATCTCTTTACTAAACAATATGTTCATCATTGGCTAGGAATGTGCATGGAATGTTTGTTTAGTTCTGCTTCAGTGACCAAGTGACCAGGTGGGTGAGGTAATATCTTTTATTGGACCAACTTCTGTTGGTGAGAGAGACAAGCTTTCAAGCCACACAGCGAGCTTCTTCAGGTCTGGGAAAGGCACTCCGAGTGCCACAGCTAAATACGAGATTGAACAGATAGTTTAGCATAAGTAGTTAGCACATATGCTAAGGGACCATTCAAGGTGAAGTGGCCCATGACGAATGGACAATCTGGTCTCTTACAGGCAAGCTATGAGTGTAGCACATGACCATTTGACTAAACTATAACCTGCTGAAAACTTCAGCTGACATGGCACATTATTTATTACTTAGTTATGGACATGAGGTGAGGGGTCTGTCAGCATGTGCTCTTTGAAAACATGAGCTGCTTATTCTCATCTGTCAGCAAACTTCCGGTGCAGGGTGTAGGATTTGCTTGCATAAGTGCTCAAGAGTTTACTGTAACATAATAAAGGGTACTTAACTCCTGTTAATCATTGCCTGCTCTTATTTTTATCCTGTAATTATCGCAGGAAGAAAAGAGATGGAGGACAGCTGCATTCCCCCCAAATATATATTTTACTTCACCTGATGCTGTGGTGTTCTTCACTGGGCATATTTGAGAAAATTCTAGTGACTAGTTTGCTTTTTGTTTTATGCTTGGGAAGTTAGATGAGGAAAAAGTACACCTCTTTCTTTACAGTTCAGCTTTACAAAAGTGTCTGTCTGCCAGACTCATTTAGCTATTGGGCTTTTCTACATGGGAAAATGTTTTTATTAGTTATTTTGAAATAACTATTCCATTATAGTGATAATGGTGTAAGTCCCTGTGTGGACGCTTGATTCTGGTATAATTACTCTGCTTCCAAATTATTCTGTTAATATCGGAATAAAATCACTTTGATCCCAGAGTAAAGTGTACACACAGGGACTTATAACAGTATTACTATACTTGCATCCGACGAAGTGGGTATTAGCCCATGAAAGCTTATGCTTCAATACTTTATAGTTAGTCTTTAAGGTGCCACAGGACTCTGTTACCAGTATTACTATAGTGAAGAAAAATGATTACAGCATAGTTATGCCAATACATTTTCCCACGTAGACTAGTTTATATACAAAGTAGCCTTGCAAAATTACATGTGTCCAGGGTGAATAGATTGTGCTTTTTTTCTTTTCAGTCTTTCTTTTTTTTATTAATCGAGTAAAATATTATATTTCTACTCTTCCTCTTGGTAAGGGTGGATAAGCTGATCTTGCACCTGGGCTAGTAAATCTTCAGCATTATTGCAATGAGAATAGGCTTCAATACTGGAGAAATAGAGCACAGGAATTCCCATACTCTGTATTATTGCTTAATAAAGTGATGCTTAGAAAGAAGGAAGTTTAGCCTTGATTGTGTCTTGTCTAACTCAACCATTCAGACTTATAACTGATCTAGGAGTAGAGTGGTGTACAAACCATGATAGTGATCATATTTAGGGAATGGTCTGTTAACAATGTCTAGATTTTTTTTTTTCCATGTTCAGATGGATGGATTAAGTTTTCTCACAAATGAGCTCTTAATTGAGCCTCTTCTTGATGCTAATTCCATATCTGCTATGGAAGCTCAAAGAGGGATAACTTCTAATTTTGGGTGCTCTCTTTGGCTCTGAAGGAGCAGTTTAGCGGAAGTGAAGTGAGGGAAGTCACATGCCTGTTAATTTTACCGTCCACTCAGACTTATTGCTATATTAAGATAATTTGTCTCTGCTGTTTAGAGAAACTACCTTGCAGCATTTGAAGTGGTCTGTGTCTGGCTGAGAACTCAGAATGCATCTTCCCTTCGTTCATGGTTTCGAAAGTGAATAGCATTTATAAAGTGATGCTTAGAAATGGTTTTGCTGGATCTCATTCTTCACTTCTTTAAAATCATCCCTAGAGAAAGTGTTCCTGCTGTACTCGCTAAAGGGCTGTGAGCCAGCTTGTGGAATCCTTACTCTCACAGCACTAAGTTCATTGGGAATGTTGCCTGGGTAAGAGCTTCATGATTAGGCTGAGCAATAAGTTGAAGGCTTGTCCCTAGATATTTGCTGCAGCTACAATTTATTATTTTTGTTGGCTTCAGGAATCTGTTGTTCAGATGTACTGTTTTTAGACATGACATTCTTTTAAGATCTGGAGTTAAATTATTGTTTGTTTTCTTCAATTAGAAGTTGAACGTATTGGCTGCTGTCCTTTGAATTGCTATATTCGGCTCTTCTTTATTTTTCTACCAATATTTTGTCTATTTTATGTGTGTATTTTCTGTTTGTGCATGATTTGAATGGCTTAATTGCTTTATTCTATTGGCTATGCTTTATTTGCTCCAGTTCCCTGCCTGTGGTACACAACAATATAGTCTCTGAAGAACTGTAATACTTTGGTCTAATACTGGTTGTTGGGGTTGATGTGTGAGAACTAGATGGTCTTGGTGGCCTGTGGTATACAGGAGGTCAGATGAGATGGTCTGATGGTCCCTTGAGGCCTTAAACTCTCTGACTTTTTTTGTATGACAACGCAAGTGAGAGGTTTTTGAATGGATTGTTAGATCTTTAGTCACATGTGAAGATCATTGTTTAAGACATTTAGACAAACCTTGCAGGAAGTTGCATATCACCTATTAAAAATCTGAATCCAAAAATAGTTTTGTGTGGAGGCGGTGTAATATTAATCAAACCATTAACCAGTACTGCTGAGTTATTGAACCCACTAGGTGGATCAAGGAGTTCCACCAGGCATGAACTGGTCCAGTACCTCAAAGGGGACGGGGGACAGACATTATCTAGCTCTTCTTGTATTCATAGAATCATAGAATATCCAGGTTTGAAGGGACATCAGGAGGTCATCTAGTCCAACTCCCTGCTTAAAGCAGGGCTAACCCCAATAAATCATCCCAGCCAGAGATTTGACAAGGCTGACCTTAATAACCTCTAAGAAAGGAGATTCTACCACCTCCCTAGGTAACCCATTCCAGTTCTTCACCACCCTTCTAGTGAAAACGTTTTTCCTAATATCCAACCTAAACCTACCCCACTGCAACTTGAGACCATTGCTTCTTGTTCTGTCTGTATTCTTTTGTCTGTACTGAAACTATTTACATACACCAAGGACCTACTTGTGTGACTCTTGCTAGTGAGCATGTAAGATGGGATCTGGCAAGATGATGCATGTGAGTGCAAGGATTCAGGGTCTTACTCCAGTAGTCTTTGATTTCAGTGGTACTACTCCTCTGACCCCTGCAACATTTAGGCCAGGTCTACATGTAAAAGTTAGATTGATCTGGCTATGTCATTCAGAGCTGAAAATTTCACACCCTGACTGCCGTAGTTAGATTGATCTAACCCCGGTGTAGGCATGGATAGGCTGACAGAGTTCTTTCAGTGACCTAGGTACCACCTCTCAGAGAGGTGGATTAACTCAATGCAAAAACCCCTCTGTTGATGTTGGAAGTGTCTACAACGGTGCTGCAGTGCCATATCTGTGCCACTGTAATAGCTGTAGTGTAGACATATCTATCATTAGTGAGCTCAGATAGCTTAATCAAATTACACTCTCTTTGCTGCATAGGACAAATTTAGAGGCGCTGCAGAAGAAGCTGGAAGAGTTAGAATTGGATGAGCAGCAACGTAAACGTCTTGAAGCTTTCCTTACTCAGAAGCAAAAAGTTGGGGAACTGAAGGATGACGACTTTGAGAAAATCAGTGAACTGGGAGCAGGAAACGGCGGCGTGGTCTTCAAAGTATCTCACAAACCTTCTGGCCTCATTATGGCAAGAAAGGTGAGAACCTCCGTGGCAACAGGAGCTTTAATTATGCCTTTTTCAAAGTTTAGTGCCCATCAAAAAGTGACATTGACTCACAGAATATTACTAAAGACCAACTTCCAGGAGAAGTGGAAATGCCTTCTAAAAATAGCAAAGGTCAAATACTTCTTTAGCTTCCACTTCCTGTCTGTGGAGATGGTATTATGTTCCACGTTGTAGCGATGAAAGGCCAATAGTCCCCTCCGTTTTTTGTTAGCAGCGTCTCATTTTTTTTTTTAAGTAGGAGGTATCTTATTTACTGCCAAAAATCTTACCTCTCTGACTCAAAATATAAATACACCATAGACTAGGATATCCACAGATAATTACTAAAGGTTTTGGATTAGCAAAGCAGCATATCCTGTCCCCCTAAAAGAGGCTTGTATACAGAGGCTTAATACGTTTTACACAGCTGGGGTTGGAGGAGGGGGAAATTCTCCTCCTAATACCTCTCCCTCCACAGGCTGCTGAAGAGGAGTAAACCTAGTCTGTGTCTGCTGCTGTACCATCAGGGGAGCATGGGGAATGGCTGGTGGAACCACTGTCTCAGCCCCCCCCCACCTCCTTTGCTGGAATGCAGCAAAAGTTCCTTGTCTGTGTAGTAGGAATACCCTGCCACAGGGAGAGCTCTTTCTGGCCTAGTAAAAAAAAAGTAACTTTATGCATTTGGCAAGTGCCATGTAATTATTTAATATTGCATAGCATGCTAGTAAATCATGATTATTAATCATGTTTATTAGAGTAGCAACTAAGGGCCAACCAAGAATAGAGTACCATTGTCCTAGGTGCTGCTAGGGTAACAAGACAGCAAATGTGAAACACTGGGGTAGGGGTGGGGAGCTAATAGGAGCATATATAAGAAAAAGAACCAAAAATCGGGACCTTCCCTGTAAAATCAGGACACCTGGTTACCTTAGGTGCTGCACAAAAACAGCAGCAGATTGCCATGGCCCTGAGTAGCTTGCCCTCTCAATAGACCATGCAGACAGGGGAAAGGGATAAATACACAAGTAGCATGAACAGTGTGATGGTGGCAAACATCATGTTATTGCCGCAATTTATTTATTGTTTGGGATGGTTTTAGTTAGGAGGGGATCAGCTAAATGGAAAGTGGGGCAAGGGAAGGGGAGAAGTAGGGTAAGTGGGGGCAGGTGTGGAATGAAGCTGACTGCAGAGACTGTCTTGGCTGGTGGTTAGAGAGGGAGCAAACAGCCAATCAGCACAGGGCAAAGGCTATCCGAGAACTTTCTGCAGTTTTCACTGGAATATCCAAGGGTCCAGAGGTCCTTCCTTTGGCTAGTTCTGGTTCTACTGGCCAGAGTCTGTGGTGGCTGCCTGTTCTCTGCAGTTCCTCCCCCCACCCCCACCCCCGGTCATATGGTGGTGGGGAAGTGGAGGCGAGGTATCACTTGGACCTGAGTGCCTCCAGAGTGGAGGGCTGTCTCCCCTCTACAGTTCTAAGTCCATGTGGTGGTGGTTGGGGGAGGTGGGGAAGGGACCATGATGGTCCAGCTCTGTTTCACCCCCCTCTATTCCAGTGCAGCAGTCTGGCAGTTTCTGTAAGAGGAGTAGATTGAAAACTTACCATCAAACCTCTTTCATCTGAAAATTGGGATTTGAATTACATGAATTTTTTTCCTGAGAAGTGTCTGCGTTTTGGGGAGTTCTTTTTACTTTCATTGAAAACAAAAAACACCTTTGATTTTGAAATGCTGCTCTGGTATCTCATGAGAACTGCAGTTCAGATGCCTTATGCCCACACTCTTTATTGTCTTATGCCCTGCTTTGGCTAAGCAAGATGGGAGGCTATCCGAAATCACTAGAGATGTAATTCAGCTATGGAGCCTGGCCCATTGAGGGGAATGGGACACGAGGCACCCAATTTATAACTTGTGAGGCACTGTAGCATAACTTCAAAACCAAGTTTTCAGCTGAAAATTTTTAGTTTAAATTTTTGACTTGTAAATCCGATATTTCCACAGAAAATTTCCAAGAAAGTGACATTTTAATTTGCATCAAAATTTTCCACAAGGGAAACAATGTTTTCAAATCAGTTCTTTTTAGTAATATACATCACTACAATGTTCTGTTATCAAAGCAGTGGAAATCAAGGTGAGTTGGCCCTTTTTCAGGGTGAGACCTCTGAAGTTCACAGATCAGTGAGAGTCTCTTGCACAGAACCAACTTACTTGATTTTTTTTCACCTATTTTATAAATGTTTAGAGGGAATGTCAGCCTCTAAATGAGATCTTTGCTTAATAGCTTTCCTTTAATATGCCAAGTACCATTTGTTTTCCATAAAGTATTCTTTGAATCTTCACTGTTTATGAGAGAAATAAAACCCGCTTATTTTGCATTAGGCAAAATATAGTTTAGCTAAGCAGTATAATTTTATAGTTTCTCTTTAGATAGATATTGATATGTATGATTTTTTTTTTTTTTTTTTTTTTTTTTTTTGAAATGCCCATGGTGTGACTGAATTTTGTTCTTTGCTGAATGTATTTGAGACATTGCTTCATCTGGGCAGATGTCTTTCTGCAGCTGCTTGCAAGCCATTAGACCTTGTGACATATTCTGCTATGTAACTTCATTCATAGATTTTCCTCAGTATATATAGTGTCAATAACTGAAATAGATCCATTAACAGTAAATAGATACAAGGGGAAAAATGCATTGGAACAAAATGTTCCCGCTGAAGAACTTCTTGAAAAGATGAGACAAAAACCCCACTCTTGGTAATACAAGTACTATACATCAGGTATTCTTTTATGCTATAATTAATGTCTCTCAAGAACGGTGATTGTCCTAGAGCAAAGAGTAACGTTGCATTTTAACAATTATAGAAGATTATCTTTTACTTGCTTATCATAATTAGAATTAAAATTTTTATCAAAAGAGCAATTAATGTTGGGGCTTACTTATGTAGTTTTAGTTCTACAATTATAGAAGATTATCTTTTACTTATCATAATTAGAATTAAAATTTTTATCAAAAGAGCAGTCTTGGGGCTTACTTATGTAGTTGTAGAAGATCAGAAATGTCCTCAACTTGAAAAATAAATAAATAAAAATCCACACCTTTGGTGCACTCACTGTATAAGAAGATTTTTTTATATCTTAGTTGAGGCCTATTTGATGTTGCTTATACTAAATATAAAACATTAGTTAAAAAATGGTTTAAAATGTTTGTTTTAGTTGAAATAGACCGTTTCCTAACGACCACACACATGCACAAAGAAGTTGCATATTGTAAATTGCATCTTTTCATCCGTTTCACCAGAAAAGCAAGCTATTAACTGGGTACAGAGACTGAGCTATCCCCTGTCTTCAGAGCCTTCCATTCATTTCAAGTTTGAGATATAGTGGTGCAGTTCATATGGGGAGCTTTCATTGCTCTATGTGTATTGTATCTATTCTGAGGATAATTAGGACTTCTCTCTCCATTGCTGTAAATCCAGCATCTTTTCATGAGCACTGGGATTCTCATACTGTTTTTATGAAGAGTACAAATATGGAACTTCCCCAATAACAGATATGCCTACGGTTCTATAGGACGATAATGCTTAGTTGTATTATTTCAGTGGGTTAAAATAAATATTGCAGCATCCAAGTCATGTATTTTTTTAAAATTGTCACTGAGGGAACAATAACAATTGATTTATTTTACAGTTAATTCACTTAGAGATCAAGCCAGCTATTCGAAACCAGATAATTCGTGAGCTACAAGTTCTACATGAATGTAACTCTCCATATATAGTGGGTTTTTATGGAGCTTTTTACAGTGATGGAGAGATCAGCATTTGCATGGAACACATGGTAAGTACATGTGTATCTGTGTGATACCAAAATTTACAATAATATAAACTCCTGTGAAATATAAAATTTAATAGATACTGTATTCTGCATATATTCATAGAACTTCTATTAACATGGGAGACCTTTCTGCATATATGAAGAGTGGAATATTGGAATTCAGGTCTACCATGCAAATCTGAGGACTTTGGATTTAGCATGGTTACAACATGGTTATGTTTTTACGCCCTTTCCAGAGACTGATCCTCTGTATCTGTCATAGGCCTACAAAAGTCCCTATTTTCTTCTCCTTTATCCCTAGTCTTTGAGAATCCACATTATAGTGACCATTCTTACAGCCAGTCAGCATGCTGTTTAATAAGATAGAGGCATTACTGTTGAGGGGCATAAGGGGAAAAATAATCTCCTTTTACAGCAACTGCCAGCATTGGTACAGCGCCACCAAAATTAGCCATCAGTGTGACCACCAGTGTGTAAAGAGCTCAGATGTTTTTACCACTTGAAAACCTGTTCTGAGCTGGGTTTTCTTCACACAGTGTTAAAAATACTGGACTGTAATGCCAGTGGTAGCTTATCATTGGTGCAGCTGCTGTAAATACAGGTATTTAATTTTTCTAGGGTAGATGCATTCCCTCTGTTCGCTCTGAAGTGGTATCTGCCCTGCCCATCCTTTCTGAAATCCTGGAGGAAGTACAGGGGAAATTAACAAGACCAGAGGTAACAAAGAGTCCTGTGGCACCTTAAAGACTAACTAAAGTATTGAAGCATAAGCTTTCATGGGCTAATACCCACTTTTTCGGTGCCGACAAAGTGGGTATTCATATTAGCCCATGAAAGCTTATGCTTCAATACTTTAGTTAGTCTTTAAGGTGCCACAGGACTCTTTGTTACCTCTGCTATTCCAGACTAACACGGCTACCTCTCTGATTCTTAACAAGACCAGAAGCACCATAAACAACGGTTGTTTCATACCAACATTATTTTTTTTAACTTTTTTCATTTTAATAGAAAAATACACATTATTCTAGCCATCTGCCAGCATTTCTCTTAAGCCATATGGAGCCCAATGTTTAGAGCAATTTTTCTGTGATTAAAGGTCAATCAAATCCCTCCCTCATTCATCAGGCAGAGGAGGCGTTGAACAATTTCTGTTCAAAGAACCATATTTTCTAGCAAATAAAATTATGTTTATAGAAAGAAAGTCTTTTATTTTCTGGGAATATTCTATGTGGTTGTATTAATTTTGCCTTGACCTTCTTTAAAGGAAATCTTTAGGGAAAATGTCTGGCTGTCCAGGTCCATGTGATCACAGTCTAATTTCTTTTACTATGTGCAGAGTATGGTGTTATCCAATAATATACTTGATGCTTTAAAGAGGCCAATTTCCCATAGCTGAGGCCAATCATGAGGAAAACTGAGTGGGTGGAAATGCTTAATCATAAAACCAGGAATAATGATTGGCAATTGTATTAAAAATGCTTTGATAGATGCCAAAAAACCCACAATTCTGCAATCATGAAAGAAGATTTCTTTTGGTTAAAAGCCATCTTAGTTAAGAGGGGAGGTGAAATAAGTGCATGCCATGTGTGTGTGTGTGTGTGTGTGTGTGTGTGTGTTATACATACAAATGGAGAAGCTGATAGCAATGAATACAAATACAGCAGTTAGGAAATGCAGACCATTGATAAGGGAAGCTAAACTTATCAGTCAGTAGGAGTCAGAACAATAAGAAGGAAATCTTTAAATATATCAGGAACAAAGAAAATCCTGATCAATGCAGATTAAGGGGAATTTAAATTGTCTTTGTCCAGCTGAAAATATCAGAAGTGAATCTTAACTTCAACTAGCAACAAGTGTTTGGCAAACAAAATATTTGGGGTCTGTTCTTAAAAGCTGCTGAGCACCTAGACTTTCAGGGCAATTGAAGGTATCAGCACCTTGCAGGACTGGGGCCTGATTCAAAGATCTATTGATTTCCTTGGAGAGTGAATCCTTGTCTCATTAATCAATTTCTGAGAAAAAAGGAGTGCATGTTTTTTCTACATAGTATATAACATATTTATTACACATATATATTTTTGCACTTTTCCATTGGTGTTCTTATTTCTTTTGGCTGAATTCACAATTGATTACATGAATGTGAGTACAACATTTAACATAGGCTCATATGCACTTTTAAAAATATTTTCCTTGAATGTTGGGGTGCACTCCTCTGAATTATAAAAGCTTGCATTGTAGCTTGCATACTACATGGGTCTGTTTAGGGGTAGGAGAAGTGACAGAGCTCTTCCCACTGCTGTATTTTGTAAAAGGCAGCAGAAAAATATTATTCCATGCCTGGGGATATGATTTCAAGAACTCTGGAATATTGCAAATTATCAGCCATGTAATTGGATCTTGTTTTTGTTTAAAGAAATAAAATTTAGAAGTTCTGTGTTTTGTTATGTAGTCTCTGTTCTAGAAAATCTGTACAAGGCTACTGTTGAATTGGATCATAATCGGTTGCTAAAAATAAGTATCATTTATACAGCTTTTCTTCTCTGCGGCTCTTAGCAACAGAATTGCTTGAATTTGAAAGGGTGCAAGTGCATGTGTTAGTAACTTATTTAACTCTGGTTAAATTACTCAACATGAAATTTGAAAAACAATTTTTTTTTCTGTTGGTGAATCATACATAGCCAGTCCCCTGTGTCTGCATTTGATGTGCATGACACATTGGCATCCTCAGTTACCATAAATACTGCCTAGAGTTCGTTCGGGACTCGCAATCAGAGCATGTTCCCTGGAACCCCAATCAACAACCTCACTGTTGTTTGTTGCAAAAGAGACAGGTTGATATTACCAGATTTCTGAGTGCAGTGGAGATAAATAGTTAAATGATTCCCTACCTAGTGCTCAAAGTTCTTCCGAACCTCCTGTTAACTTCTGAGGTTGGTCTTCAGGTGTCTTTAATAATTGCTATGCTATCTACGCAGAGTGTTCAGGAAATAGAATTACAGAATCAAAACCTATACAATGTATGAAAAAACTGTGTATAGTTGATGCCTCCCCATCTTCCTTGTCTTCTAAGAGTATAAGCTTTCGAGGGTGTCAATTTCTGTGCACTGTACATAGCATAATGGAGTCCTGATCCTACTTAAAGCCACTGCGTGCTACTGTAATTCTCGGCCTTTTGGCTAAGAAAGCATTATCTAAAAAGTTATGCATAAGAGACTAGAAGATTGTCCATCGAGCTAGAGTACTGTATTTCCCATCCAGATAAAATGATTCTGAGGTCTGGTCTTTATTCCAAAGATCTACTCAGACCATCACAGATTACAAAATATAAACCTTCCATCCTGTCCAAATCCTGAGCATCTAAAAGAGAGTCAGTGGCACCCCATGGACATGCAGAGATACCCGTTAAAATGGGTCTAAATACCCCTGTAGGCTGCAGAAAGCTTAAGGCGCTCCTAGTGCTTTGTCATTGCTGGCCATGGGCAAGGCCTCCTTAGTAAGGAGAATCAGCCTGTGCATCGTGGAATTGTACAAGGCCCAAAAACCATTAAATGACGCAAGGGTCCAACTCAGTGGTTGCCAGGTCTCAGGTCGTTTAAACAGATTAGTATGAAACTGATTAACCTTTTCTAATGACCAGCTGTACTTTTCCCCCTGATACTCATCACTACAATATAAAGCAAAAAGAATAGTTTATTTTGTGACGAGCAATGGAAAACAGCACATTGTCTGCCTTCAAAATTACAGGGTTTTTTTCCCTCACAGACTGTAGGATTTAAAATGTTTTGGATAAATATGATTGATGTTTTAATATTCAAACACTTATTATTAGGATGGTGGGTCCTTGGATCAAGTACTGAAAAAAGCTGGAAGAATTCCAGAGCAGATTTTGGGCAAAGTTAGCATTGCTGTAAGTATATTTGTAATTTACTCTGGGAAGCAGGGACCAGATGTCTCCATATTATATTAGGTTAGTGCCAGGTCCAGAAGGCAAAAGCAGCCGGTTTGGGGGATTGAGGAAAATTTAAGTGGGACAGGCATATATTACTAGGCTTTAAAGTGGGGTGTGTGTGTGTGGTTTTTTTTTTTTGTTTTTTTTTTAATAGATTTTTTTTTTTATATACTTTGTAACTAAGTGCTCTTGGATGGATCACACATATTCCATTGTGTGTGTTTGCTTTGATTTTCCACTAACGGATGTCAGCTGCTGTTACTACCACTGGGTGGGAAAAGAACCAGCAAAATAATTAAAATGGTCTATTAAATGTTTTGAATGTTACCCTTTAAGTATCTGTACTGCAGTAGGTTGTGTCCTGTGACATTTCTGATGGTTGTTTGGTTACCATTATTCTCTTTTATGGCAAATTGGAGTATAAATTTGAACATGACTGCCTTTATTTTCTCTTTGAATTCTTGCCATGGTGTATTGTGCTTTTGATTGTAGATGACATTTTGAAATTCTCGCTTGGACGAAACTCATGTTTTCATTTTTACTGGTTTTACAGCTTTGAAATGTTGATTTTTCTTTTCTTTAGGTAATAAAAGGTCTCACATATTTGAGAGAAAAACATAAGATAATGCATAGAGGTAAGACCATGCATTACATCCCTGGTTTCTCTTTTCCTTGTATATTGAACATCAATAGAAATCAAGAGATTTTTTGTTTGTTTGTTTGTTTTTCATGCTTTTATGTCTCAGCTTGGATTTTTTTTCACCTGAAATATGGTCTCCCCAATCTCTCTTTCAACCATTAACCCTGTAGCTGGTGGGTGCTCTCCCAACCTCAGTATCTTACAGGTGTGATGAGCATTCTTTGAAATGTTGGCATTTCAAAGGAAATTCTCTGGTATGGGCGGCAGTTCTGCAAGCAGCTTTCATCCCATAATGTATGCAGTGGTGGTGGTGTAGCTATGTGGGTCTCAAGATATTAGAGAGACAAAGTGGATGAGGTAATATCTTGCATTGGGTTCTCTTTCTGTTGGTGAAAGAAACGCTTTCAAGCTTACCATCAGGTAAGCCCAAGCCAATCAATATGAGACATGTAGGAGTGGCTGTTTGTGTGATTATATATTTGATATACTCTCTTGCTTTATGAAGAAAACTGTTAAAATACATTATGAAACACTATGACATTATAGTTCTCTAATTGTAATGGATTTTCTTCTAGTAGCAACAGGTCTATTAGCCATCTTAGCTAAAAGCTTTTAAGAGGTTCAAAGAAATACAACACGCTGCTTTTAATTTCTGTTAATTTCCTTTATCACCATTAAGACCATGGTTCATCTTTAAATTAAGTCACAGGTTTTTAGTAGATGTCTCAGGCATTCATGTGCTATTTATAGAAGTCTATCAATCAGAAGCACAGCCCTTTACATTTATTACCTAGTTTAACGGTTGTTAACAAAATGGGTAATTATTAAATTGCGTGAAAAGGAGACAGGGGTTTAGTTCTAAATCTTCCCAAGTCTTTGAATAGATTTTACTGTGGAGTAAACACCCATATTGTTTCCTGCATCTTTTACCTTAGCCTTTTAAAATCCATCTGTGTTTTAATCGGCTGCATGGCCCACTAAATCAGAAATGGCACTTGAGAAATAAAACATTCTGTAATTTGTCAGTGTAAATTATGCACCAGTGATGGATTTTGTTGCCTCTGCTCAGTGCACCGATTACACAATATAACTCTCAGTACTGACCATTCAGCTAGTCTCGTGCATCATTTAGTACACCACAGACTTTCGGTTAGAAAAATATTCCATTCATCAGACTAGTCACTTGATATGTGGTTGTTAGCAAAACCAAGAAAGGATCAATAGGAACTCACATAGATGTGACAGATAGAAGAGCCACTTTAAACAAGATGCAATAACATGTAATAAATACAGTCTATCTTTTGGATTTTACTAACAGTTGAATATTGGCTTCTACCAAAGGGGTAGTAGAGACTTCATATGGATTTCTGATGGTAGAGGAATGCGGTTCTTAGTTTAGCGCTTAACAAGGTTTCTTGGAAAAGAGACCCGCTATTTTAGGGCAGACCAAAAATGTGACACTTGCACACTCTCAACACCTAGGTCAGCAATGACATAACTCCTTTGACATCAGTGGACTTGCAGCCTCATACAGCCGCTTATGACAGTGCTAAATTTAATCCTTCAATATTAAACATTGTAATGATGGGTGTGGGAAAGAAGGAAAATAAAATGAATTATATAGTGGTGTGGCTTTTTTTTCTGTGTTTTTTGGTTTTGTTTTTGGAGGTAGTGGTCGTTTTTCAGGAAGGGTGGTTTGAGGGGGTTTTGTTTTATTTTTGAGATTTTTCTTGTTGTTTTTGCAACATTGAGACTTACATGTTTTTGTCATTGGTATATTTTTGAGGTTATAAAAGGGAAAATAAAACTATACCACCTGATCCCATCACATCTTATAAAAAGACATAGTTTGGTCTCGTCCAGGGGTGCCAACCTGAGCCTGAGAAGGAGCCAGAATTTACCAACGTACATTCCCAAAGAGCCACAGTAATATGTAAGCACCCCCACATCAGCTCTTCTCCCCTCCTGCCCCGCTCCTAGCGTCTCCCACCCACCGGCAGTCCTCCCGACATAGGCCCTGACTCCAGGGGTTTGACACCAAATTTTTACTTAAAGGTTGTCAGCAGTGTAAAAACTTGTGTCTCTCTTCTGAGTTAAATTCTGCCACAGGTTGTGTTGAGATACTTCATCTAGGACACCAGAAAGCCTGGGTTTCTGTGGGAAAGTTAATGGTGATACTGTATTCTGTACCCAGCCTTTTCTACTCAACACTGAAAACTCACATGGTGTGATGTGCTTCTTGCTACTTATAAACTCTGAAACATAGTTTTAAAATTAGTTTTAGCTAATATTCGCACTTCTGGACCTCCTGCTGCCTGTCATTATCTTGGGATGCTGGTGTTAGTGGAGTAGTGGAAATCAATATGAGAGATGGCAAACCACTGTTAAAGTGCAGTGAAAAACATTTTAAATAATTTGAATAAGAAGTCTGCTGTTTGAATGTATTGGTACATATCAAGGAGCTACAGATGGTTTTTTTGGGTTTAAATCCCTAATAAAGCTGAATGGGATCTCACTGTCTCTGATACTGAGCCTCCATTCTGTCACCATCACAAACAGGTGTCACTTTTCGCTCCTCTGGTGACTGCCGTATAACACACTCAGTAGCAGAAGTTTTTAATTAAAGCTTGATTTTAAAAAGTACTATTTCACAGTTAGGACATGGTGAGAATTGTATCTCTCTGTGGGAGCTTTGTGATTGCTGCAAGGAGTAGAATGAGGATTTAATCCAAAACTGTTGTAGTTAAAGGGAGTATTTTCATTGATGTCAATGTGCTTTGAATCAGGCCTGCAATGGAGCTTTCTTTGTCAAGTTGACTGTTAAAGATTTCAAGAATCAGAGAGGTAGCCGTGTTAGTCTGGAATAGCAGAGGTAACAAAGTCCTGTGGCACCTTAAAGACTAACTATAAAGTTTTGAAGCATAAGCTTTCGTGGGCTAATACCCGCTTCGTCGGATGCAAGCTTATGCTTCAAAACTTTATAGTTAGTCTTTAAGGTGCCACAGGACTTTGTTACCTCTGTTAAAGATTTATGATCTTTCAAATGTATATCTTAAAGCGAATGCCAACATGTTTCATTGTTGTGGTTGGTGACCTGCTGAACAGCTTTGATGACTGATATTTTTGGGAGTGCATTGAGGACTCTGACTTTCTGGCTTAGCAGGTGCTAGATATGAAGCGTCAATTAGTCAGTTGACATGAAGGGGCTGATTGTGTCATTTATGAAGTGATCCCTGCTTTCTGATGTTTGGCTCCTCACTGGCAGTGTCACCTAATAGAAATAAAGCAGGCAGTGCTTACAGTAGTGTAGTAGAACAGAAGATTACACTGGCAAGGCTGGACTGAACTAGTACAGAGGGCTCAGGTGTAGTGGCATCTCTTTCGTGCTCCTTCCTTGTTCTCTGGAATCTAAAATCAGTTAATATAAAAAAATGTTTGTCTCTAGCCATTGTTGCTGGGATACACTTGGGTCACATTTTTGAGACTAACTGATGCTATGAGGACTGCCCCTTTGCACAGCCTGAAATAATTCTGAGGTGTGAAGCTCTGCCCATTTATTTTGATGGGTGCTAACTCAGCTGCCCACTGATAATACCTTAAATGTCAACATTTCCTTACAATTTCATTGTTTATCAAAGCATGTATGGAAGAAGAGGGAAAGCCTTATGAAGATCTGCCCAACTCTACTGTGACAACCCATTTGGCCCCAGGAGTGAGTGGCTTTGGTAGATGCAGCCATGCCTGCCCATATACACACCCAATAAAGGAGTAACCTAGCAGAGCCCAGTTGGATATATTTTGGAGATTTGGTGAAATTAGGGTATATCTGCTTAAGAGGAATCAATACATACTTGGAAACTGTAGGCCATATAGCATACATATTTGCATTAACGTAATTCACTGCAGCTACTGTTGGTCAGTGTAACTGACTCTGCAGCATTGCTGGGCAATAAAACAAAAGAACATTATGGCAATACTCCAAAAAAAATAATACACGAACATTTTTCACAAAGATGGTATTTTGTCATAAGATGTTAACAGAGTGCTTCTAAGGTCCAGAGCTAGTATAGTTGGTCCATAACACTTTACAGTACCTAGTACAATGGGGCTCTGGCTTCTAGGCATTACTTTAACATAGATAAATAGTAATAATGCCGACCTGGAGAAGGAGAACGAAGGGGAGAGGCAAAACTTGATGGTGACACAAAATTAGATTACCATTCGCCCTGCTTTTGACTAAAGATCTGCAGAGAGACCAACTGAAACTAGGTAAGCAAACAACATGACTTTCAGCACTAAAACTTTAACGGTTCAGGGGTGTGAAAAAATACCCTTCTGTGAAACAAAAGCTTTAGTGCTGAAAAGCACCAGTATAGACAGCACTGTATCGTCGGGAGCCATTTGGGGTGGAGTATTTTATCGCTGGGAGAGCTCTTCCCCGGCGATAAAGCATGTCTACATTGCCGTGGCCTCGCTGTAATGTGGGCAGTGTAGTTATATCCTTAGAGACACAGGTGGATCCTGAACTAGCTGTGATCTTTCAGGAAAACTATTCAGGCATCATTGTGGACAGTGAAGAAGTCATTAGGGTGCGTTAAGAGGAAAATGGAAAATGTTATGCCTTTATATAGCTTAACTCATTTGGAATGCTATATTTAATTTTGGTCCTCCTTTCTAAAAGGAGAACTGGAAAAACTTTGGAAATAAATAATTAAATCAAATGGACATAAGGCAAGGATGGTTGGGGAAGCGGAAAGGAGAGGCAAGTAGTGTGAAGAGTTTACTAGGCTAAGAGGATTAGGACACTTTTTTTTTTTTTTTTTTTGCAAGGAGTAAGCGGAGGTGTGATAAAGGTACATATACTCTCCCGTAATACCAGCATAAAAAGTTTCCAAATGATGAGAAAACAACCATGGAACTCCTTGTTGCAGAATATTAAGACAAATAACATGCTAGGTTTTTGGTTTTTGTGTTTTTGTTTTTTTTAAGAAACCATCACTACATGAATAAAAATAACAAATATCACCTGCAGATGAGCCAGATGTATTCCAGGTGGTCCCCAGCACCGGAAGCACTGTTAGAAGTACCCTGACAACGGAACGCTGACATTTGTATTGTTTCTTTTGCCGTGAAAAGATGAAGATGGAATGTGTGTGCTGCTCAGCAAGAGCTGTCAAATGAGATGATGCTTGGCTTTTAAAAATTTGTTCTGTGCCTGCATTACATACCTCCCTGGTGGGTACATGCAGAAATATTACCAGTATAAATATGGCATTTAGCATTTTTCCAGGAGCTGCTGTGGCTTCAAGGCATCTTATGAACATTCCCACCCTCACTTGTCCCAAAACAAAAACCAAAACAAGGCTAACAAGCCTTGAGTAGCCAGGAGTTTTTATACCCTCTCACTGCTGGCCCCAAAGTGCTGATCAGTGGCTGCTGCTTTCTTATTACTAGAGTTACCATGGTTCAGGTTCCAAAATGGAGGCCACTGTTGGACGGAGGGAGGGTACAGTTGGGGGGGTGCTGGAGGTGTGTGTGTACTGGAGAGGGGTACCTCTGTTGCCGGAAGGGGTACCTGGGGCTTCACCCTTGAGGTGGGGGGCAGTGTCGCTTCCTATCGTGGTGGCAGGGCGGCTGACTCCGACTTGGGATGTAGCAACAGCCATCAGTCAGCAACTCCCTATGTGGCTCTTCCCCTCCCCAGCCCTGGGAACCAGGACCTGGGTGGGCCGTAGCCAGCCGCAGTGGCTGCAAGGGAGGGACCACTCTGGGCACAGAGACTTCTCTTTCTGAGCTGCAACATCTGTTCTGCAGAAATCCCAGACATTGCGTTTTATTAGAAAAATCCACCCAGACTGAGGGTGGAGGATCAAAAAAAAAGGGGGCGATGCCCGAGAAAACCCAGACATAGGATAACCCTGCTCATGAGTGGACGTAAAAGATTTGCTGCAGAGAGACCCCAGGGGATGGATCCCTCTTAGTCAGTGAGCAGTCACCTAGCTAAGGGGGAAGAAATCTCCTGAAGGCTCCCATTGTTTAGAAGTGGGGTTTACCTCCGCCTGGAATTTGCTGCAAGGCTCGCCGTGAGCCCACAAAGGTCTTTAAGATCTCTGCCAGCATTAAAGCCCCCCACATGTGCTGCCTGGTAGCAGGCTCCAGGGAGTCATACTGCCAAGAACTGCCCCAAGAGCTCTTCCCTCCCATAAAGGGGAAACCTCTGTTGCAAAACAGGCTCCATGGTAAAGCAGTAGGTATATTATCTTTCCTAGATCTCCATGGGGTTAGGAAGCGGATGCATCCCGTGGATATCTTTTTTTTTTTTTTTTTTTTTTTTTGGTGGCCTTCTATAGCAGGGAGGAAGACTGTAGTGTGAAGGCAGCTGATCTCTTCTCTGCAGGACGGGAGAGTGTCGTGTGTGAAGCATCCCCTCCCTCTTGAGATCTTGGGGCCATGCTATGTGTGGCCCCGTATTAGGTCAGTGTGTGGATTTGCTGTGACTTAAAGCTAGCTCTGAGTTCTGTGTAGTGACTCTGGATTGATGCTACTGTAGGTGAGCTCAAGGAGCTCTGCAAGGCATTGAAGAAGCACTTCAGTGTACCTGGGCATCTTCAAGTGACCTAAAGTGGTGATTCTCAGATCTGGAAACAGCAACAAGAATTTCAAAAGGCAAATAACATTTCTGGTCTGTTTCTTTTAGGAGTAAAAACCCAATTACTTCTAAAAATATACCCTCCATCTCTGGTTCCTGCTCTGTATGTCTCTCTCCAAATCAAGTGTAACCTTTTACACAGAGCCCTCCCTATTTTGGGGTGCTGTGCTAGCATCAGCTTTCCAGGATTATCCTGCTACGGACATGAACTGCAGACTGACTCCTTCGGGGATGAGTTGCAAGCTGCCTGGAGTCTGTTTTATATAAATTCTGAAATAAAACAGTGAAGAAAATGTGCTTGGGAGCTGCTAAGGCAAATGTGAAAATGTGCAGTGGCAGTGTATAAAACGGAACAGATTCTGCTTCAAGCGTGCTGTGCATACCGCATTTGCCCAGCTTGTGGTGAAGCATCCAACTTCCTGAAAGCTATTTTAGGCTGTGTCTCATCTGTCCATTTTAGGTCTTTCCAAGGCCTCATCACCTGCTAGCTAAGTACTGTCTGCTTGCTAATGGCCCTGAGTGTTTTGTATCCGGTTAAAATGCAACATATAGAATAGAATTTGTCAGCACAAATCTCTCTCTCCTCCTTCCCCCCCCTTGAGTAGTGCTTTGATTTGAGGGATGAGAATATAGTAACTAATGAGGAGTTGACCTCTATGTGCTCTGGGGTCACAGATGCCCAAACAGGAATTTTGAAAGTTCAGTTCCTCCCTCAGTCCAAACCAATTTATAAGTGTTTTTTTTTTAAAACTCACTGGTGGCATTCTTTGCAAATGTGGCTGCCTGTTTCATAAGATCTGTAATTCATTGGCAATGACTCTGGGTAAGTAGTCAATTATAATGAGAAACTTCTTATATCTACAACAAAAAGATTTAAAAAAATGCTCCTAGCACTTTAGCATGCATAAGTAGTTGGTTATTAGTTGCCTAGTTACCAAAGACTTGCATTAGATTTCCAATTGGGGAAGTAGTGCTGAATATAAAATCTCAACCAGTTTTTCTCCGATAAACTTGATCTCAAACTAAACAAACATTTAATTTAAGTGCAGTGTTTCAGCATCAGAGTTGTTCTTGATTTAAAATAGCCCATTTATACTGTGAGTTTATTTGCTAATTAAGTTTTGGGGATGATCGGACACATGGTTGCACTTCATTTAATATCTAGTAAACTAAAATATTTAGATTATTAATTTTTAATTGAATATTCCTAGGCCAAAAAAAAATTGCCGTCAAACTGGAGTTAAGTTTGAAAGTAAATATTAACATGTCTGAGACCTGAATGTGCAAGTCCTTACAAGAATGTTGTAGACACTAGAAAACATGCATTGGAAAAACATGGTATTCTGAATGAGATTTAACCGTAAACACAAACCTTTTGTACCTTCCAGGGAGAGGAAGGGAATCAGGTTGAAAGTTAAAAGGAGAACAAAGGAAGGCACATGGTTACTCCCACCTTTCATGTTACTTTCATTGTCAAATATTCCTATTTTATATATTTATCTCATCCATTCATTTTTTTTCCAGATGTTAAACCATCTAACATTTTGGTAAACTCCAGAGGTGAAATCAAGCTTTGTGATTTTGGTGTCAGTGGACAACTGATAGATTCAATGGCAAACTCGTTTGTTGGTACACGGTCCTACATGTCTGTAAGTACAGCTCTTTTAGCTTTGAGTTTTTACTATCCACTGTGGTATAGTTTTCGGTGATCAGACAAGAAACCACTATTGCCATCACTACAGTTATTTACAATTATTACTCACTGTCTCACTGAAGTATTCAAGTATCACATCAGAGTTCAAACATGGATTTGTTGCAATGCATGACTGATGACTTGGAGTCTTCTAACATTGCAAAATCCAATGAGCTAATGCTTTTGGGTTTTGTGTAGATGCATTTCCAAAAAAGTATGTAGAATTTGTTCTTCTTACACAAGTCTTTTTCCCTATCCCACCCCCCAAAATTTCTCACTGTTGCTACAATTGTGAGCGTAGGTAAGATGCTGTCTATACAAGTGGTTCTACCATTGCTATCCCAGGTTGAGTTAAACCATTATAGCAACAGAGCGGAATTGTAGGGGGAAAAGGTTCATGTAGACAAGGCTTAGTGACTAGTGTGGGACATTGTTAATGAGTGTTCTCTTTTGAAAGGGAGTATTCAGGAATCAAGTGCTATTTAAAGAAGTGCTGTGTATCGTGGCAACCAGCACGAATATGAATTTTGGATCAGTTTCACTCTAACGTATGATGATATTTGTCAATTTAATGCAGATTCTGTTCACTCATAAAGCTAGGGCTTTCCGAGTTTCTTCTGTAGCTGTGAAATTGAGCTGGACTTAAAAACAAAGGGGGGAGGGGAAGGTATACTGCTCATTCTACTCAGAATGGATCCTGCTTTTCAGGATACTATCTTCTCCATTTGTCATCTGAGGTTGGTGTCCAATTAGAAGTGAACCAGCAACTTACGTTGCAAACTTGAGCTTTGTGGATGCTGTTAAACAGCAAAAAAATTGTCACAGCTCCTCATTTTTTGCCCCTGGCTCTGGTGTTTTTGTTTTGATTTTTCTTCTGATCAGGAACACGTGAGGAACAAAGGATCATATAGCTTGTTTCCACTGACACATCACTTCACAAGTTGAAGGTCTAGCTCGGTCACATGGCATTGTATCTCAAAGATCAAATCATGGTGAATCTGCTTGTTCTCTGCAGTAGTATTTGAAGTTCATTCTTTTGCGGGCAATTATTGATGATGCACAATTTCTCTCTTAGCACTGTGGGCGAAAAGGCTTTGCTGGACTATGGTCATTTTGCAGGAAACATCTGATTTTGATGTCTCAATACAGTGAGATTAACTTGGAGCTATTTTCTATCTCCTATCCCCTACACACGGTTTTGATGCACTTAGTGCCATATAGGTCATTCTCATGGCTACTTCCATGCTGCCTGCTACTTCTCATTCATTCACTTTTGTTTTTCATCTAATATTCTAGCAAACTCCAGAATTTATCCCCCTTTGGGGTGCCTTCCTTGCTGCCCTAAATCTGGTAGTTATTCTAAAAGGGCTTTGCCTCCAACTCAAGTGGGACATTGGGAATCTAAGTATGAACTTGCAGAAATAGTATGAGGTTACTAAAATACCAATTAAACTTGTCATAGTGGTTCAGGATTATAATTGGTTAAAAGGTTTAATGGCTATAGACCACGCGGACATCCTCTTGGAATATGATACTGTAAACTTAGTTTTCAAAGTATGAATGCCTAAATGTGTTCATTCGAGTCTTTGCTCTTCTGGAGAACATGAGGTTCAATAAGGGGGGGGGGGGGAATGAAGTTTTGTATTAAGCCTTCTCAAAGAAAAATATGTATGGGAACCGTGTGGACTAATTTTATATACTAAAACTACAAGAGGGAGTATGTTTTCAGTCTTCACCACTGTTTCTCTTTTTTCTTTTGTGACACAATCCGAATAAAGCAAGTGCAGTAACTGACTATGTATTTCAATCTGTGTTTTGCACTTTATACACTGTTCTCATGGACATCTTGAGAACCTTTTCAAGTATTTTTTTTTGTTGGGATGGCTGGACTAGTTAAGAGTAAAGTACAGTCACAAATACATGTTTCATTTCCCCAATGTGTGATTCAATTTAAAAAAAACAAAACCATATTTTTAGTTGATGATGTGCCATCTGTGAGAGGCTCCTACCTACATACTTCCTACTTGCTGAAAGGGTAGGTTGGCATGAGTGCGTATACCACATATACTGCATTTTTAAAATTTTTACATGAGACTTTTTTCTCTTTGCCCCTTCTGTGCTCTCATCTTTCCTACGTAGAACACAATTCCTGTAACATTGCATTTCAACATCTGAATGGTTTTGAATGTGCCCATCCCACATGGAAACTATTTTAAATATTTTCCTAGTTTGTTTTTATACCTGTCAATAAAGCACTCCAGAAAAACTACATACACAACATTTTACAAGCCGAACATATGTTTGAATAGGACAGACTCTTTTTATTTTATTTTAAAACCTTTTAAATGATCTGTTTTTCTTCAGAAGTAAAACAAGTATTTTGAAAAAGAAACAACTGAAATTAGCATTTATTGTTGCGTAATAAGTATATTCTCCACATTGATAAGTATTTCCTTTTATTTAAAAATCTTGGTTGAGTCATTGAAATTTTTCTTTTGTTAAGAACAAATATTTTAAAATAGTATTTGAATACTCATGACCAAATGCTAACTGGTTGCCTGTTCCATTAACCACAGGAGCTGTGGTACACGTCACCTCTCCTGAGTCATGCTATACTGCCTGCAGTTGGCAAATTACTCCTTTGAAATACAGTAAATAGATGCACACCCCAATGTGTTCAAGCCCCAGTTTCATTGTGTCACAGAAAAGTTGGCCTTTTAAGGGGTTCTGTGCCTAGTCTCTGCCTAGAGCAGAAACGTTCTGGGACGGTAATTCTCAGGGTATGGGAACTGTGGGCTGTGCAGCAGTGCAATGGAAAGCCAAGTGGAATTTAAGGCTTTCGCAAAATGCACTACTGCCCAGTTTATAGTTTTCATGTGCCCTGGAGAGCGAAGGCAGGTGAAATAATATCTTTTGTTGGGCCGATTTGTGTTGGTGATAGAGACAAGCTTTTGAGCTTACACAAAGATCTTCAGGCCTGGAGAGCTGTCCATCTCCAAATGCCTGTCTTCTGGACAGACATCTGATGTAGGTAGAAGCTGGACCTTGAACCTCCTTAAAAGGCCAGCTTGCCTTGTGACATTTAGAAAATCTTTAACGTCTTTCTTTCTTCTTCGAGTGATTGCTCACATGCATTCCATTTAGGTTAGGTACGCGCAGCGTGCCTGGTTGCCGGGTAGATTTTCCCCTAGCTATAGCCTGGGCGAGCAGGGAGCCCCCTGGAGTGGCGCCCTTATAGCAGCCTATATATACCACTGCGACCCCAGGCACCATCTTAGTTCCTTCTTACCGCAGACGAGCTGGTTGCAGGAACAGTAGAGCTCTGTGTCCCACAGTCTCTATATCTCCTAGCGTCTTCTTCCTTTGAAATGTTAATAGTTAAATACTTAGTGTAAATAGTTCTGCCATTAGTAGTTAGTCAGTTAATTGTTTTCTTAGTGTAAATAGATTAGTACGTGCAGGGGTTTCCCCTGTCTCCTGGGGCTTATGCCACCTAAGGCCCCAGGCTTTAAAGCGTGTGCGCAGTGTGGGAAGCCCATGCCCTTGGGCGATCCGCACACTCATTGTTTAAAGTGCCTCGGAGAGTCCCACGTCGCGGAGTCCTGCAGTATCTGCAGAACTTTTAAGCCCCGCACGAGGAAGGACAGGGAGACTCGTCTCCGGCAACTCCTCATGGAGGCAGCCCTGGCTCCGAACGCGGGGGAGACCTCAGGACCCGCTCCCAAAAAGGCACCAGCCAAGGCAAAGCCCCGGCACCGGTCAGACTCCCCTTCAAGGAAGAGAAAGAGGGACTCGCAGGCGCCGGCCGCTCCAGCACCGCGCCGTGACCATTTCGAGCAGCCGCCGCCGGTGATCGCGGCACCGACGGGCTCAGTCCGCTCAGAGGGGCAGCCCTCGGCACCGACACCGTCGACTCCGGTACCCGTGCAGGGCCCGTCGAGTCCGGTGCAAGTGGCCTCGCCGCTTAGAGTGCCTCCACCGCAGCACCTTCCCTCAACGTCTGAGGCATTTGCTGCTGCCGGTCGTTTTGTACCCTCAGACTCCGCGCTGGAGCTGAGCCAGGTCCGATCGAGGGGCAGACCGCCCGTGATTGGGACCGAGATCGCGGCCAGGAGCCCGGAGGGGCCTGCGCACCGCTCGATCTCCCGGCACCGCTCGGGCTCCCGGCACCGCTCAGTATCGCGGCACCGGTCGCAGCCCCGGCACAGGACAGCGAGGAGGCCGTCTGAATCCCCCGAGGCGCTCTCCCATCGCTCCAGGTCTCAACATCGATCCGAGTCCTGGCGCCGATCCGAGTCCCGGTGCCCGCGCTCTGCTCGGCACCGGTCGTACTCTCGGCGCCGGTCATACTCTCGGCACCGGTCGGCTAGCAGGCATAGAGGGAGCCAGCGACGATCCCGCTCCCGGCGCCGTTCCCTATCCCGGCGCAGATCGTCACCCCGACGCCGGTCGAGCCGCTACACCCGACCTTCTGTCAGCCGCTCTCGGTCCCGGTCCCGACGTAGATCACCGCCTCGGCACCGGCGAGACTCTCTGCACCGGTCCCACTCCCGGCACCGGGGCTCCCCTCGACGATACCGGTCATATAGCCACTCTCCGCGCCGGTATCGTTCCTGTAGCCGCTCTTCTCATCGGCACCGGTCCTATAGCCGCTCTTCGCACCGGCACCGGACCCCTGATGCCTCGCCGCGACGATACCACTCTTCCAGCGGCTCTCCGCATCGGCATGGGCTTTCGGACCCCTCTCCTCGGCGGCACCGGTCGCCCAACAAGTCACCGTCCCGGCACCGAGGCGGACCTTGTCTCAGCCCAGGACCAGGCCCTTCGGGGCAGCGAGAGCCAGCCATGGAGCCTAAGGACTCTCTCACCCGACCCTCACAGTCCGCCAGGGGAGGTCAACCCTGGCCCCCCACCCAAGGCTCGGTGTCCCCAAGGCCCGCCTCTGAGCAGCAGTGGCCACCCTGGGATCAATGGGCTTATGATCAGCCCCAGACCACACAGTCAGACCCAGGGTTCCCTATAAGGTCAGGGAGCACCGATGACCCTCTGCCAGGACCATCTTCGATAGTTGGCCCCTCTGGTCCCCCTTTGGTGGCGGGCGACTTGGGCCCATACGCCTCCCCTGCCCGGGGGGATGCGGTGGCGGGCATGTCATCGGACAATCTACCCTCTTCTGACCTGGCACTTTACCAAGGCCTTCTAAAAGCGGTGGCAACTAATATGAGTTTGCCAATGGAGGAGACTCCGACGGTTCAGGACCCTGTGACCACCATGTTGTCTAAAGGGGCCCCGTCGAAGGTAGCAGTACCGTTCATCAATACAATAAGACAGAACGCTGCTACGATCTGGAAGACCCCGGCCTCCATCCCCCCCACCTCTCGGGGAGTGGAGAGGAAATACTTCGTCCCTGCTAAGGGGTACGAATATCTCTACACCCATCCTCCTCCCTCTTCACTCGTGGTGGAATCGGTGAATGATAGGGAACGACACGGGCAGGAGGCGCCAGCCCCTAAGACTAAAGAGGCAAGGCGCCTGGACCATTTCGGTCGAAAAGTTTATTCTTCAGGGGGCCTGATTCTGAGGGTAACCAACCACCAGGCCCTTTTAAGTCGTCATCACTTCGATACGACGGAGGCCCTAGCAAAGTTAGAGGCCGTGGTCCCGCCGGACAATAAGCAACAGTATAGGGCTTTGATCCGCCAAAGCAGGGACATTTCAAGATATGCCCTGCAGGCGGCCCTGGACTCGGCTGACGCAGCGGCAAGGGCCATGGCTTCAGGAATCGCCCTTCGTCGGGCGGCTTGGCTGCAGTCCACCACCTTGTCCCAGGCTATGCAGCTCAAGATACAGGACCTCCCCTTTGAAGGGGATTCCCTCTTTTCCGGAGACACGGACACTCGTCTCCAGAACCTTAAGGACAAAGGGGTAACCATTAAATCCTTGGGAATGCAGGCACCGTCAGCGCAGAGGCGTCCCTTCTACCCCCCGCGACGGCAATTCTTCCCACCTGCCCGCCCACCTCGAGACTTCCAGCAAAGGAGACTGAGACCTTATCGCCGGCGCCCAGGCCCACGCCAAGGTGGGAGGCAACAGGCCCCGAAGCCACCCCGCGGGCCTAGACAAAACTTTTGAAGGTGCGCCCGGGGGCAGAGCACCAGTTTCAATTCCGGATCCTCCCTTCGGAGACCGTTTGTCCCACTTCCTCTGTGCTTGGTCGGACATCACCTCAGACCAGTGGGTCCTCCGCACGGTGGAGATGGGATACTCGCTCCAACTGTCCTCCACTCCTCCCGCCCATCCACCCTCCCCGTCCCTCTTCAGGGACCCCTCTCACGAGCAACTCCTTGTACAGGAGGTGAGGTCGCTCCTTGCACTGGGAGCCATCGAACCCGTACCGGAGGAGTTCAGAGGCAAGGGGTTCTACTCCCGCTACTTCCTGGTTCCCAAGGCGAAAGGGGGCCTCCGGCCCATCCTAGACCTGCGAGGACTCAATGCCCACATGTGCAAGTTCAAGTTCCGCATGGTCGCCTTAGGCACCATTATCCCCTCTCTGGATCCTGGAGACTGGTTCGCTGCCCTCGATATGAAGGACGCGTATTTCCATATAAGTATAAACCCATCGCACAGGCGCTACCTCCGCTTCCTGGTGGCAGGGGAACACTACCAGTTTGCTGTTCTACCCTTCGGCCTCTCCACTGCACCCAGGGTTTTCACCAAGTGCATGGCAGTGGTAGCAGCGTCCCTTCGGCGCAACGGGGTACAGCTATACCCGTACTTAGACGACTGGCTAATCCGAGGCACCTGCAGGGACCAAGTGCGCTCACACGTGCACCTGGTCATCAGGACGTTCGAACGTTTGGGAATCCTTCTCAACAGAGAAAAGTCTACAATGGAACCGACCCAGAGGATCGAGTTCATAGGGGCCTTTCTGGATTCCACTGTAGCCCGAGCGTCTCTACCTCACACTCGTTTTCTAGCCATACAGTCGGCCATTCGGGGTCTGCGCGCCTGTCCCATGACCACGGCCAGAGCGTTCCTCAGCCTACTAGGCCACTTAGCCTCATGTACGCAGGTCACGCAACACGCCAGGCTGAGACTCCGTCCACTGCAGTCGTGGCTAGCGTCGGCCTACAGACCACGCAGAGACAATATAGACACTCTCCTCACTATCCCCAGAGACATACTATCCACTCTGGCTTGGTGGGAAGATCAGGACAATGTGTGTCGCGGTGTCCCCTTCCTCCCCCCCAGCCCGTCCCTCTCTCTGGTGACGGACGCTTCATCTCTGGGATGGGGGGCCCACCTCGGTCACCTCAGGACTCAGGGCCGTTGGTCGGAATCGGATCTCTGCCTTCACATCAACGTCAGGGAGCTGAGAGCCGTTCGCCTGGCTTGCCAGGCCTTTCGAAATACACTACAAGACCGATGTGTAGCGGTACTTACGGACAACACCACAGCCCAGTTCTACATAAACAAACAGGGCGGGGCCCGTTCCAACCCTCTATGTCAGGAGGCGCTTCTCCTCTGGGAATTTTGTATAGCCCACCGGATTCACCCTGTGGCCTCGTTCCTCCCGGGTGTTCAAAACACGCTGGCAGACCACCTCAGCAGGTCCTTTGCGACACACGAGTGGTCCCTCAGACCGGACGTTATTCGACCGATCTTCCTAAGGTGGGGGTTTCCCCAGATCGATCTCTTTGCCTCCAGGCAGAACAGGAAGTGCCTCCAGTTCTGCTCCTTCCGAGGCAGCGCCAAAGGGTCCTTGACAGATGCCTTTCTCCTACCCTGGACGGGGCACCTGCTCTACGCGTTCCCTCCGATTCCACTTCTACACAAGGTGATCCTGAAGATCAAACGGGACAGGGCCCACGTCATCCTCATAGCCCCAGCCTGGCCCAGGCAGTGTTGGTATGCGTCCCTCCTCCAGTTCTCCAGAGCCCCTCCCATCAGCCTCCCATTATGCCCGGACCTGATCTCTCAGGACCACGGTCGCCTCCTGCACCCGGACCTTCAGTCCCTCCATCTCACAGCATGGCTACTCCATGGCTGAGAGGCCCAGAGCTTTTATGCTCAGCTGAGGTACAGAACATCCTTCTGGGTAGCAGGAAGCCTGCCACTAGAAACACCTACATCGCAAAGTGGACCCGTTTCTCCACCTGGTGTGGGGGATTGGCCATCGTCCCGACTCAGGCTCCTATCCCTCGTATACTGGACTACCTCTTAGGCCTTAGAAACCAAGGCCTGTCTACTTCCACCATTCGAGTCCACTTGGCTGCGATCTCGGCTTTCCACCCTGGCCAGGCAAACCGCTCGGTATTTTCCGACCCTGTGGTGTATCGTTTTCTTAAGGGACTGGACAAATTGTACCCGACCGTGAAGCGCCCAATTCCACCTTGGGACTTAAACCTTGTGCTCTCACGCCTCACGTTGCCCCCGTTCGAGCCCCTCGCCACGTGTTCCCTACTCTACCTTTCCTGGAAGGTGGCATTCTTAGTAGCTATCACCTCGGCTCGTAGAGTGTCAGAGATACGTGCACTGACCTCAGAGCCGCCCTACACCATTTTTCATAAGGACAAGGTGCAGCTACGTCCCCACCCGGCTTTCCTGCCTAAGGTGGTCTCACCCTTCCATATCAACCAAGACATTTGTCTCCCAGTCTTTTGCCCTAGACCGCATACCTCTGAAAAACAGCAGCAATTACACACGTTGGATGTTAGGAGGGCTCTTGCTTTTTATTTAGACAGGACAAAGCAATTCAGGAAAACGACCCAACTGTTTGTAGCGGTTGCGGAAAGAATGAAGGGCCAGCCGATTTCAGCCCAACGACTCTCCTCCTGGATCACGTCGTGCATCCACACCTGTTATGAACTCGCGGGCAAACCGCTCGAGAGAGTAACAGCACACTCCACGAGAGCGCAGGCATCCTCTGCGGCCTTCCGGGAGGGAGTCCCTATCCAGGACATCTGCAGGGCGGCTACCTGGTCCTCCGTCCACACCTTTGCCGCACACTACGCCATAGTCCAGCAAACCAGGGACGATGCTGCGTTTGGGTCAGCGGTCTTACGATCAGCAATGGGTCAATCCGACCCCTCCTCCTAGGTATTGCTTGTAGTCACCTAAATGGAATGCATGTGAGCAATCACTCGAAGAAGAAAACAAGGTTACTTACCTGTAACTGTTCTTCGAGATGTGTTGCTCACATCCATTCCAAACCCACCCTCCTTCCCCACTGTCGGATTAGCCGGCAAGAAGGAACTAAGATGGTGCCTGGGGTCGCAGTGGTATATATAGGCTGCTATAAGGGCGCCACTCCAGGGGGCTCCCTGCTCGCCCAGGCTATAGCTAGGGGAAAATCTACCCGGCAACCAGGCACACTGCGCGTACCTAACCTAAATGGAATGGATGTGAGCAACACATCTCGAAGAACAACAGTTACAGGTAAGTAACCTTGTTTTCTCTGTCTGTCTTTCGTGAATCCTTGATTGCCCCAAAATAACTTTTATTTTCTTATTTTTCAATTTACATGTGAGTTCTAGCAGTGAATTCTGTTGCAATACTAAGATACTAGCATTTTCGGTTACAAAAAGTAGTAAATCACCATTAACAAAATGTTTTAAACACTTAATTAAGGTAAATTTCTATGTTTATGGAACTGATGAGAGTTCAGATTCCATATACTTTTTAAAAGGTCAATTATGAACTCCCTGACTGCCATAATGATTTTTTTAAAAGTCATATTCATATGCCCAGGTGTTTATTTTATCCATTACTCTTTCCAGGTTATTGCAATGTGTGATTCTTACCTCTTATAATGTTTTGCCTTTTTTGTAGCCGGAAAGACTCCAAGGTACTCATTATTCAGTGCAGTCAGACATCTGGAGTATGGGATTGTCACTGGTAGAAATGGCCATTGGCAGATACCCAATTCCCCCTCCTGATTCAAAGGAGCTGGAGCTGATGTTTGGCTGCCCCGTAGAGGGAGACTCTCCAGTTTCTGAGACTTCACCCAGGCAAAGAACACCTGGCCGACCAATGAGCTGTAAGTGACTGATGCCGTGTAGCATGTGAAAGTGGATGGGTTTGATGGGAGGAATACATAGCCCAAAGGTGAGGTGGGGCGGGGGGAAAGGGGAAGAAGAAAAGCCAGATTCACGCTGTCCCCTTCCAGCTTTGTGGAGATCCCAGAAGGAAGCTATTAGAATTTCGCTATCTTTGTTGAGTAGCCCTGTGCTTGTACCCTTCCTCAATGGGACAGTGTGTTTGAAAGAGCAAAATCGTAGTATTGTCAGACTGAATGTATTTCTACCTTACCGTACAAACAGTCTGGTTTATTCAATATATATATAATCCATTTTTAGCCTATGGACCAGACAGCAGGCCTCCAATGGCAATCTTTGAACTTCTGGACTACATTGTCAACGAGGTAAATAGCTGTTTACGTCTATCAGAACTCCCTTTTTAAACTCTTCAAGACTTTGGAGTCCATATTTAAAGGGTTTTTAAAGTGTATATTGTAAACCAAGCCTCTTAGTCCACTGTGTTTTTAAAGAGATCTAACTCATCCCCGGTGCAAATGCACTGGCTTGAATGACGTTGTTGGAGCCCTGTGCAGATACAAAATTTGTATCCACATTCGATCTGCAATCTGCAAAAATGGTCTGTGGATATCCGCAGCTATAAAGCGGATGTCCGTGGATATAAAGCAGATATCCATGGATTTTCAGGGCTCTAGAAGTTACACCTGGGATAAATTTGGCGTAATCTATTGAATCAGCAGATCAGCCTTTAAATAGGTCTGTGGCTTTCCAATGACACATGGTTAGAGAGGGTGGCAAAGAGTAATAGCAAGTGCCTACATAACTATCCCTGTCGTTTTACTGCTATAATTGGTGTATCTCTAAAATAGATTTTAGTTACAATATTAGATTATAAAAAGAATGAGGAGTCCTTATGGCACCTTAGAGACTAACCAATGTATTTGGGCATAAGCTTTCATGGGCTAGAACCCACTTCCTCAGATGCATAGGGTGAAACATAAGGTAGGAAGATCTATATATAGAATACATACACACAGAGAACATGAAAAGATGGGGGTTGTCATACCAACTCTAATGAGACTAATCAATTAAGCTGAGTTATTATCAGCAGGAGAAAAAAAAAACTTTTGTAGTGATAACTTTGCAGAGACTAGTGCATGAAGCAACACTGGCCCTCGGAACTTGTGGACTCACGGAACACAATGTCTCCACTGTGCTGGGTCAGAAAGCGCAGAAGCTCTTTTCCTCTGCCTGTGCTCTCACAGGAGGTGGGAAAAACTTGTCCCTAAATGTTCAAATGGAGAGTGTCCTAGTTTGTACAATACACAGTATGGTCACATTTCCCCTTAGGCCAGCTGTCACCTGAGCACTGTTCAGCCGTTGCTAATCCCATTCCAGAAATTGGCCAGTGTTGATGGTAGAGTGTAGTAGGATAGCAGGTTTCCTCTCAGAAATTACGTGTCAGTGTATCTAATCTCCACTAGTCTGAAAGCAAGTCATCTTGTCCTTGCTCCAACACCTCAGACCTGAAGAACAGCACAGATATTGTTGCTGTTACACCACTGGGCCCAACAAGCTATATACAGACTTATAACACAAAAATAACCAACCCTTGATGTGAGAGCATCACTCATTCCTTTTGCTTTAACTATTGATTTCATTTCTAGCCTCCTCCAAAATTGCCCAGTGGTGTTTTCAGTCCTGAATTTCAAGATTTTGTCAACAAATGGTGAGTGTTTTATGAGGTGATTAAATTTCATGGGGACCATATTTGGGACATCAGTTTTGCTTTTAGTCAGAATATGTATTTGCTTTAAAAGGAGCTCAAAGCTAAGAGATTACCGTATTTTTCGTCTTATAGGACGCTCCGTCCTATAAGACGCCCCCTCATTTTTAAATAAAAAATCCGGGGGGGGGGGGAAAAAAAAAAAAAGCGCCTCGCTCTCCCGTCCCCGCCGCGCGGGCGGGCTGCCGGGAGCGCGCCCGCGGCGGGGAGGGGGGAACCGGGACGCTCCCGGCAGCCCGCCCGCGCGGCGGGGACGGGAGAGCGAGGCGCTTTTTTTTTTTTTTTTTTTTGTCCGGCGGGGAGGGGGGAACCTCGGCAGCCCGCCCGCGCGGCGGGGACGGGAGAGCGAGGCGCTTTTTTTTTTTTTTTTTTTGCATTCGCCCTATAAGACGCACCAACTTTTTCCCCCCGTTTTGGGGAAGAAAAAGTGCGTCTTATAGGGCGAAAAATACGGTAGTTCTTTCTCCAAATGTGAAAGCTGCTACTTTGTAGAGTTGTGAACAAATGTATTAACACAGTCAGGACTCAGTGGTCTTTATGTAATGTGAACTGCAAAAGGGAATACAGTACAAACTTGGAGCCTGATTCTGTAAACTCTTACAGCTGGGTGTAGTGCTTACAGCCATAAGTAATCCTATTGAAGGCTTGCAGGTAAGGAAGCTCTATACCTGGAAGCTAGGGTTGCAGAATCGAGTACTGAATCATCCCCACTTTTAGTACTTGGTCCTCTCTCCCCACAGTGATTATTTACACTAGAACTTTCCCCAGTTATCCAAAACTTGTGTCCCTTGTGGCCACTCCAGTAATCAAACTTGTAGTGAACTTGGTGTTTTCTATGTGGAGTTGCTTCCTATGGAAATTTTACACCTGAAAAATAACATTTAATTTTTAACTTGTATTTAACAAACCCAGAATCTTATTTCTTGGTTCCTGGAGTTGAGGCGTCTTGACTAACCAAAGCTGCAGCATTTTCAGCTCCCAAGAGGAGTAGGGGACATGAACAAAACACACAGTGCCAGCAGCCACTACCAGCTGGGAGGCTCAAAAGGGGCCCCCTTTGCCCCTCCTCAGTCAGAAGGATGATGCTGGGGGAAGGCATTTTCAGGCCTACAAATATCCATATTTTGTGACTGAAAATTCAGTTTAACACAGAAACCACAGGAATCCTTGCCAGCTGGGTTCCTGTCATGTATTCCTTCCCCCAAAAGAACACACATACAGCATAATGCCTGCGACAATTTCATATATGAAGTTATAGCCTAGTAGAGTGAATTTTACTACCCAGTTCTGAACACCTAAAAAAAATGGTAATTGCTTAGACCCTTAAATGTATAATCAGTGGGAATTGCACCACTATAATGCTTAGGGAAGCGGTAAGAAAAACTTAGCTAGGACGCTGAAAAATTGATCCGCACAACCTGCTCGTAAAGCCTGTCCTTTCCAAGAGAAAATTACTGAACACTTTTGACATTTTCTATTAACATTTTGTTTTTTAGCTTAATAAAAAATCCAGCAGAGAGAGCAGATTTGAAGCAACTCATGGTGAGTGAAAGCTCTTTGCTCAGTTATTAAGAGATTCTGGTCTTTATTAGATAACCCAGTACTGTAGCTCTATGCAGTTTGGTCCTTCAGAAGAGCCCAGGTAGAATTCTCAGCTCACCTGAGCAAAGAGGGAGGCAGATTGGTATAAGTCATCTCATCACTGGTTGTGACCCTGTGGCCAGCAGGGCAGCAAACTGGTGCCTAGCACAAGTGAGTTTGAACAGTCTCTTAAGGAAAATTCTGCCAGCCTGGGATTGGTGGACTGCATCATGCTCCAGCTCTAGTCCTTCCTGCCCCAAGAACAACCCCCCGCACCTCTCTCCCTTCCTCCCCCCACCCGGGCCAGGAAGAGTGGACATAAAAGGTGGCCATTCCAGGATTCTCCCACACTGCAAGAATCCTCAGCTACCCTATAAAGGTAGCTTTAAGATCACTGCACTATTCTAGTGGTTCACTGTGACCGTAGCAGGACTGAGGATCCAACTAGCAGTTTTAGATCCTTAATTTGGGTGGTGATAGGTTCTGTCATTTTTTAAAACCAGTATCTTAAGAGAAACATCTTTCTGATATTTGTTAATTACAATGAGAACAGATTATTCACCTCAGACTTCCCGTTCACTATTTAAATGAGCTGCAGACAGAATGGACTCTTTAATTTAGTAATTAAATTTATAAAATATATTCGTTCTCTCCAGAGGAAGAGACAGTAAGTCCGTGTTCCTTTATTGTGGCTGGTCATTATCTGCTGGAACATCTTGGACTGTTTTGGGGGAACATACAGCTTCCCTTTTTTTACCATCCGAGTATTTTTAGGAGAGCTAATGTCAAAGGATGTAGAGCAGCGGTGTCCAATAGAAATTCGATGCTAGCCACACTTGTGGTTTTGAATTTTTATTAGCCACATTATAAAAAATTAGCATTAGACACAATTTAATAGCCTATTAGCCAAATGTGGCTAATGGCTAACGTATTGGACACTGCTGATGTAGAGAATTTGCAGCACTCAGTCCCGAGTCCTGCAAGTTACTCTGCATGGGCAGACTCTATTCACCTCATGCAAAGTAACTTGCAAGATCAAGGCCTCGGTTCACAGAAGGGAAGATGAATTAAGACTTCCTCTCTCCCAACCCTAAATGTAAGATGTGAAGAGGTAACCAGATAATTTCCACCACTTCATATAGCGGAAATGTAGCACCATGTATGAAGGCATAATACTTAGTGCATTGTATGACTACCTATCTTGGATAATTGTGCTTGAACTTGTCTTTGTAATCAGACATCATCTATATGACGCATGACAGTCTGAGTTTCTCAATAATGTTTTGCAACACATATTGCTTCATTATACTAGTGTATAAGACCTGAAAAATGAAATTAACTAATCTGTTCTAATCAGATCATATTGAGTGCAATGCAAAATAAAAGGACAAACGTCAATGGTGAAAGTAAATTAGACTAGTTTTATTTCCATGTTAATAATTAAAACAATTAAACGTGTTAAAATGTGTTCCATTTTCTTTAGTTCATTCTCTTTCCTTCTGTCTCTATTATAGATTCATGTTTTCATTAAGAGATCTGAAGCTGAGGAAGTGGATTTTGCAGGATGGCTTTGTTCGACTATAGGCCTCAACCAGCCTAGTACACCCACGCATGCTGCTGGAATCTGAATATTAAGAGCAAATCTCGTACTGTACATCTGTTAAAACAATGCTATTTTGGTCTCATTTCTCAAGCTTGTATCTGTTCAAATATGTATTTCACCTCTTAAGGAAGGAAGTCTGTTCTAGCATGTGCCAAATCCTTTGTTTTAAATTTTTGTCCTAAATTAATTGGTGTTGTATTGGATTACTTTTACTTTAACTGACCAAAATGTGTGAGATGTTGAACTTCTAGTGCTTGCTGATTAAGTGAACGTGGATATTTTTTATAATGGAAATCTTACTGGGGATACTTGGTCCCAGATTGTTTGAGCTGTATCAGGATCCCTTGTAAGTTGGTGGTACTTTAATCATGCTTATCTAGTCTCCCACACAAGGTTGTTAGAGGTCCTCCTAAAATATTTGTCAAGCATGCTTTCACTGTTATCAAATTATGCATCTCAAAATTAGTCATAATGGTTCTGATCTTGGTTTTGTGTAGAGAACTTTTCCCAGTTAAATGAGCAAGACACAGGGCATCATGACTACGTTAGACTTCTGTTTATATTTCTATATTTATTTTTAAGTGTATTGTCATACTTGGGATTGTTTAGTAAGTGTCTCCTTTAATTGGTATTTTTTTTAAAGTAGCTTTTTTTTGAATGTGCTATAGACTCAAGAGCTAAAAGTGCATCAGACTTGCTTCCTTTTAACCCAACTAAAGAAGACTTATGACAACTGTGTGTATAGTGTCTAAAATATATGAAAATCCTTTTAATTACTTTATTCTTTCAGATGGTTAGCAGTTTAATCTCTTATACTAATAAATATATTATCAAGTAATTTTCTTTAGAGGATGGGTATTTTTAAATTCTTCAGTGTAAGCTGGGAGTAATTGGAATTTAACACAGAACACACAGCTTTGCTATAGGGTGGGTGCACACACAAAATGAAACAGCTGTTTAAATATGTTCAGGAAATAAGCACCTATTTGATAATATTGTTACATAAACCCCATTGCACTTACCATAAGCCCACGTAGGCCATTTCTCCTGACTTTTCACTGTCTCATGTACAAGTCAACAGGAAGCCAATCCTCTCTTTTCAACATACAAAATGCACTCACCTGGGTCTGCTTGAAAAAGGAGTTCAGTACTAGCTTCTCTAACAGATCACTTACCCTATTTCTGAACAGAGCACACTTTTCTTACACCGTAGGTAGAGGCTCAGGCCTTCAGTTTACGTGTTTCTAGAACTGTGATGAAACCTTTGCCTGTGTTTTGGTGCCAATATGCACAATAGGAAGAGGTGTTTATGCCTCATAAGAACTAAGGGTCACTAACGGACATTAATAGGCAGCAGATTTAAAACAAAAGGAAATATTTCTTCACACACCACACAGCCAACCTGTGGCACTTTTTGCCTGATGTGAAGGCTAAGACTATAATAGGGTTCAAAAAAGAACTAGATAAATTCATGGACAATAGGTCCATCAATGGTTATTAGCAGGAATGGATAGTGATGGTGTCCCAGCTGTTTGCCAGAAACTGGGAATAGATCACTTGATGATTACCTGTTCTGTTATTCCCTCAGAAGCATCTGGCGCTGGCCACTGTCAGACCCAGTATGGCCATTCTTATAATCACATGCTAGTTCAATTGTAGCATCTGGTAGGTTGTATTAACAGTGTCCCCTCAAATTCTGCTTACTCCTGTGGGAGATGAGGGACTCTGCCTTCTTTAGCCAGTGTGGTTAGATGCTATTTTGCAAGTGTTGTCCAATAGTCTGTGTACTACGACTCTGGATTGAATACACTTTTAACTGACCTCTCCCAAATTATGTAGCATGAACCTGCATCTGTGAGACTGGCATGAGAAAAAAGTCTATCCCATGTAAACAAGCACAGACTAACTGAAACATCACAAAACAAAACAAATAATGAACATTTGATGGCACCATTTCCCATTGTCAACTGGGTTTCTTGTTAAGAAGCCAGTTTTGACTGAGAAAAGCTTAAAACAATCCTTTCCCTATTATGTGTTGTGAGGGTTGTTGCATGTTTAATATTTGCTCAGCTGTTTTCAAAATGTTCTTTTTCCAAAGGAAACTGTGCAGTACTTTCTGTTAGGTGCAGGTGCTATTCAGTAAGCAAGCATTCTGCAGAAAGACAGAAAAAACAAGACATCCACCAAAACCCAAGTGCTTGGGAAATCTTATGAGAACAGACTGTTTGAGATTCCTAGAGCTTTCTAGTTCGAGCTGGGCCAAAAATACTCAAGACAGTCTTTTCGTGGTAATCACACATTTGGTCTTTGAAGCAATACGAGAAGTGCAGAGGCAGGTGAATTGAAAATCCAAACTTACAAACACTTGAGAGAGGTTTGTTAAGAAGAATAGGAAAAGATCTGGAACACTCTTTACCTTATCTGAATTTGTTTGGCCATCTGGACTCTGTTATAATCAAGGAATAAGGATAAAATAGATATAATCAGTAATAACTTTCCCTGGAAGCAATTTAAAGAACTGCATAAAATGAATTTGACCTTTAAAAAACATACTGAAAAGTAGAAAACCTTTTGCGGTATACAAGACATACTCTACTTAGGCTTGGAAGGATTAGACTTTTTTCATCGGTAAGTGTCAAACAATTTCACCATACATGCACACTTGAAAAAATATTTCCATTGTTGATAGAAATTTACAGACAGGCAAAAACACCCAAATGCTGCTTGAGAACATAGTTTAATTTAAGGATATTTAATTTGTATATTTTGACATGTGATGTTCACAATTTGTGTTTCAACAGTTATAAAGCTTTAATTTTTTGAATCTCAATGTCTACTGTCATTCAATAATTATCGAATCCCTGCCTTATAATTTTCAACTGAAAATTAAAATAATTTAAAATAAGAAAACTTAAACAGTTAATTATTCTAAAAACTGAATCCTGCCAAGCTTACCTAAGCTTATGGTAAAAGCATCAAAAGCTTTTGACCAAGCTCTTATACACCTAGGCTGAAGTTTGGAAGAGTATCAATCCCACGGGGTTTTAAAAGCAAAGCACCAAACGAAAATTGGATCCCATTCTTGATATTACTCTGTCAGATAATTGTAGCTATGAACACCATGTACATCCAGTACTGTCCAACTAGTGCCCAGATAACTGGCAAATCAGTTAAACTCATATTTGAATACTGTTCTATCCCAGGGGTAGGCAACTTATGGTATGTGTGCCAAAGGCAGCATGTGAGCTGATTTTCAGTGGCACTCCCACTGCCCAGGTCCTGGCCACTGGTCTGGGGGGGGCTCTGCATTATAATTTTAAATGAAGCTTCTTAACATTTTTAAAACCTTTATTTATTTTACATACAATAATAGTTTAGTTCTATATTGTAGACCGAGACACCTTCTAAAAATGTTAAAATGTATTACTGGCATGCGAAAACTTCAATTAGAGTGAATAAATGAAGACTCAGCACATCGCTTCTGAAAGGTGGCTGACTCGTTCTATCCAGTTCAAGTTTATGCCACCCTCATCACCAAGTATGTGAGCATCTTCCATGTACGTTATATGTCGAAAATAAGTCCTGTGTGATTTAGTCTGTCTCAAAGAAAATACTCTGAGCACACTTTTTTTTTTTTAAGTTAAACATTTTCTTTTGTATTCGTGAAGGCTAGTAAATATCTGCCTTGCTCTTAGAATGGAAGGTGGTGAGATTTATGATGGGTTAATTGCAGTGGGAATTCATTCAGCAATCTTTGGCCAGCCCCCATGAAAGCACTTTCCTGCACAGATAACCTTTACCCTTGATAGAGACATTTATATTGTGCCTAAGGAGCAAAGATGTTGAACACAGTCCTTGTCCTGGAATTATGACCAACACCATATTCCTTGGGGAGCCATTGTAGAGATCTGATGGCAATTTTGATGTGTTCACAGTAGCAGCACTGCTGTATTTTGTAATAGCGGGAGTTTCCTGCAGGCTGATTGTATTGCTGTAGCCCAGCTGGGAGGTGACCAATGCATACATTATTGAAGGTAGGTAATCCACCACCAGAACAAGATGGAGACATTTAAATAGCTGGGCACAGTAGCAAGCAACTCATTCTAAGTAAGAGCTTAGCATCAGCAAGGAATCCAAGAGCACTTCTAAATTGCAAACTGACTTTATCAACTGTTTAACCAAAGGAGACTGGACAGTGGCTGCAAACTCAGTGCTTTCCTCTGATAGCAGCATCACGAGTCTTGCCTGGATTCAGCTTCAACCAGCTTTTGTTCATCCATGAGCTGGTCTCATGCAATCACTAACTTGCTGAAAGTGGCATTACTGTACAGTGCAGAGAGAAGGTAGAGCTGTGTTCATCTGCATATTGTTGGCAATACAGTCCATGTACACACTGAGCAGAAGTGTACAAAGGCATTGATTCTTGGATGATACTTAAAGTAAGGCATCTGGTGGCAAAGGAGCAGCTTTCCCATTACTAGGGCTTTCAGCCAATGTTTTCAGAAAGGACTCAAACCATTCTACCACATTGCCCAGGACTCCTGCCAATTACCTCAGTTTCTCATGCTCAGCAGGATCAAATGCTGCAGAAGGAGGATGGAAGTCTGCCTCCATCCATCAACAGCAGATCAGCCATCAGTATTGCTAATGCTGTATCCATCCACTCAGATCCAGATTTTTATCCCACAGTACAAACCATGTTTAAATGGCCTTTAAAAGCTCTTCAGGCTAAGATCCTGTCTCTACTAGAAAACTATACCCTATGTACAGCAGTACTGACCCATAACTCACAGAACACGCAAATCCCTATTTTGCTAACACTTATCCACACATCCAGCGGCATATTAACCACTTCCAAGTGCATTTGGCCCCAGTGAAAGAGCGGCAGGAGGCCTAATTGTAGCATGCGAGCTAATTTGTCTACATTAGCACTACAACTTTAAAAGCAAGCATAGCCTAAGAACAAGTGTTATTTAGACTTTGTCGGGGCAAGGCTAACATGGTATAGCATGCCTTTAAAATTGTAATACATGTATGTAGACACTCAGCCAACAAAAACATGCCAAAATTTTCCAGAGTAGATGAGGCCTAAGGCTAAGTGTTACAGGACATGTTTTGCCTTGAGTTTAGGTAAGAGAAGACAGTGACAGCTTGTTGCCATCTTAAGATATAAGGGGAAAGAGTATGATTAAGTGCCAGTGAATATGCTCACCACTACAAAACAAAGGAATGACACACGACATGTCCCACTCCCCTTACAAACTACATGTGCAACAGTACACACTTTAAAAAAAGTTTATTTTGACATCCCAACCTAAACTTGGGACAGCTCTGGCCCAGAAACATTCTGCCTACGCTCCCCCACCTCTAATGGGTTTGGGGGAAAACCTGTAAGTCATTCTTCTATACAAGATTGAAACTTCAATTCCAATGGTATTACTCAGAGCCAGGCTGATCTTCAGCAACTGATGATGCTACCCTTACATTCTAAAACTTAGTTTCTATAATTACAAACGAGAGCTAAGCTTTAACCAAGAGCCAATAGTCTTTCCTCAAATAATTTTCCTACAATCGGGCAGGAGCTGTCCAGGTCGGCATTAGATCATGTTTTATAACCACACCTAGGACACTGAACGTATTGCAAACTTCTCCCTCCACTTTGTTAAATAAGTAAAATGACATTTATTTGGTTTTATACTACGTTTTTGTGCAGGGCTAGTATTGCTAAGGGAGACATCGACAGGAGCTTAATCCTAATCAACACTGGAATGCTTTACACACATTTTATAAACCAGATTTTTAAAATCCAGTGTACAAACATTAGTATGAGAGGCTGACACTGGTATCTCAGTTAAGATATTATTTTCTATTTTTTAGCAGCATAACACAAGTTTGGTTTTCTATGCATTCAAACATCTATTTAAGAAATGACAACAATCAGCTGCAGTGATTTAGTATCTGCAAGTCATCAGGAGAGGAAATGCTTTGTCTGCTGATAAGTGCAACGCTAACTTCTTAGTATAACATTACATGAATTCCAGAAAGGACATCATTTTTCATTACCTAGATCACCGCTGTTCCTAATCTCCACTTTTGTGGAATTACAGTTGGAATAGTTTATTGCTTTTAATGCACTAAATTAGTTTAGTTAACTACATTACCTTTTCCCACCTATATACAAACAAGTAGTAAACTACATTTTAGGCTTTAAATGTAAAAGGGGTCATGCTACATATTTGTGCAACAACTTTTCATTCTTTTAACATCCAAAACAAGATTCTGACAAACTCATGTCATTTGTGCCACTGGTCTAACCTCACTGGAACTCTCCAAAAGTAATTTTCATTCATTTTTGTAGTTCATATCTGTGTACAGCACCAAACAGAATCTGATGGGAAGTTTTGAATAAAGGGGAATTTCCTGAGTCTAGGATAAATAACACCAGCTGTCTCCCATTTTCCCTCCCTTCAGGAGTCCGATTCATCCTCCTCCTCCTCTTCATGGTCTTGAATACTTAGCTGTAATTCAGTTTGATTGATAGCGGCCTCATTGTCCATCTGCCCCAGGGTCTGGTATAACAACAAATTCAAGTTATCAATCAAGAGGAATGGTAATACTGAGCTCTGCTACAGCATCTTCCCTTTGAGGATCACACAATGTCAATAAAAAATGAAATAAGCTTCAGCACTTTTCAGATCCTCAACAACCTTTTTAGAGAGAGACCTTTCTGTACTGGACTCACTGAATAATAAAGCCCACTAAGTTGGGCAGCAGCAACTTCTCTATGGCATAGTTTTAACTAATTCTGGCCTGATCATATATTTAGCAAAGAGTTACTATTTGACAATGCACCAAATTTCCATCCCCTGTAGTATCCTGGCTAAACAAAGTTACAGCATGCTAAGCTTTACTGACTGTGAATTAAAACTGTAAATGTAAAGTGAGTGTTTCCCAATCCAACTCCTAGAAACAACCTGGTGGTGTTAGCAGGAAAAGAGGGATAAGTAATTTCTTTGGTCTCTTAGCTGGTGAGTAGTGTAACAATATAAGAACCCTACATAAAATGTTTACCAGAAACTTCCTCATGCAATGACTCAAACAAGAACAGATAATATTTTGTTGTTTTCATATTCTTTGATACTTATGCTTCTCTGTATGAAAAGAGAATGAGCCTTCTTCCTTTCAAACGGCAAGAGTGTTTCTTACTTTTTGAGTCTCCTCAGTGATATCCGGTGGAGGGACCATTACATTCTTCTCTCTGGAACTAATCATAGATTGAAGGGCCAGCTCTTCCACCTGGAAATAAGATATTGGAATAAATCTTTCCAACAGTTATTTCTTAGTACCTGTTAGCAAGATACACTCAAGTTCTATTTATTGCTTTTGAAGAATGACAAAGTAGCCATTTGAAGGTAAATTCCAATACACTGAACTCAGAAAGCTTATGTTACGAGCTCTTGTGATGATCTTGATGCAAACTATATATCCTAAACTAACATGAAGCTACACACCAGGTTCTGTATCATTTATCTTGTGGAATAGCCATAGTGTAGGAACTAATAGTAGTTAATAATACCTTTAAAATTACAAATTCTACTTTTAACACATTATGAAGAAAGCAGGAAGCGAGTCTGAATATAAGCTATTCACCAAAGACACTGCTACATTCTGGGTGGCATACTTATACCCGCTTCCTGGTATTTGACAAGTCTAATCTATTTCTGATCCATACAAAAAGCATGTCAAACTGAGCAGAGCTTTGTTGCTCTGCTCACATGCTTTTCTGAAGTTAATTTTACAATACCAAATCTTCTGAAATATGGTGAGATCTAAAGGTGATAAAGTGACAGATATCACTTCTGAAAACTGTGATGCTGAAAACTCTGCACATGCCAGCATGCTTCTAAAAGACATTATATCCCATACCGGAAATGATACATGATCAGTGCATTCCATGGGTGAATTGTCTATTAATAATTCTGTCACCTTTCTCATACCGCAGTCTTGGCATCTCACACACAGTCACACTCTGCCTTGCAAAACTTTGCGGCATTCAAACAATTGCTGCAGGAAATAGCTATGAAAAGACTGTATAGGTCATGGCAAGCTATCTCCTGAGGATTGTAATGAAAGGAGCCTTCACTCAAATAACTTTGTCAAAGAACAAGTGCACTTAGTTAAGTTTTTACATTTTAGTATTTTGCACATATACAACATTTTCAATCAAGGATCTCAAATTTTTTTAAAAACAACTGATTTTAGCCTTACAAAACCCCTGGAACAAAGTCATTATTTCTACTTTAAAGATGAGGAAATTGAAGCTATAAAGCAACAAAATGATTTGTCCAAGCTCACAGAATGAATCACTTGGGAGTCAAGACTCCAGCATTCTTTTCCATATTCGTGCTTTAAGCACCAGACAATCATCCCTCCCAATTTGTAAAGTATTTTTAGTTATTCAATACACAAGTAAAATCTAGCTAACTACATTATATCACATCTCCTTTCAAACAGTATACTGTATGACAAAAATAAAGAAAAGGAAAATAAGGGAATACACAAACACAAAATACGAAGTTTCTGCATGGTTGTTTAAAATTTCTCTCAACATACAAGCGGAGATTGTACATTGGGGGGGAATTAAGGTGTGATTCTAGTAAGAAATGGATGTAAATACATTTTTTTAAAATTAACCATTTAAATAATTTTCAAATGTTTCATTTAAATGGTTAACCAATTGAGCGCCTTGGGCTAACTGTGCTTACTGGTTAACATTTTACATTATAAGTGACAAAGAGTCCTGGGGCACCTTACAGACAAAAAGTATTGAAGCATAAGCTTATGTTTCAATACTTTAGTTAGTCTTTAAGGTGCCCCGGGACTCTTTGTCACGTCTGCAATTCCAGACTAACACGGCTACCGCTCTGATTTTATTTCCATCCCTACTTAGAAGAGGGGTCATAGAGGAATAGGACCCTTGTAACGAGTCCCAGGGAAGGGGCCGACTTCGAGCCTCCTTCACTGCAGCGGAGGTAGGCCAAGCCCCGTCCGTGGGCTAGGGAGCCGGCTGGGGAAGGGACACAGGGTCAGCGGGATCCATCGAGGAGGATGCGCGGAGGGGCAGGACCCAGAGGAGACAAGCCTGGGGGGTGGGGAGGAAGCAGGCAGCCCACGGGATGGGGGAGGAGCGGCACCGGGCGGGGGGGGAGGGGGCGGACCCCGCTCGAAGGCCCCGAGCCAGGGCCACACGGGGGCGGGGAGGCAGCACCGCGGCTCCCGACCGGCCCCCCCACCTTGAGCCGGTTGAGCTGATCGTGCAGCGCCGCCTTCACCCGGAGCAGCGTCTCCTCCTCCTTCCGCAGCTCCTGCAGGCGGCTCAGCATCCTCCCCGCCGCCCGGCCGCCTCAAGCCCCCTGGCGGCGGCGGCGCTTCCCTCGCCCCACCCCCGGCACCTCAGGCGCCCCTTCAACCGCCGGCGGGCGGCGCAGGCCGATGACGCGTCCGCTAGGCGCCGCGCGTCGTGGGAACGGCTGGGAAAGGCGCCATCGCGTGTGGGCGGAAGTGCGTTGGTGACTTCCGGCGGGGCCCTAGCGCCGTAGAACCATGTGACCGCGCCAGCATCCCTTCGCCGGCTCCAGGGGCCCCCGCCAGGCTCGGTCCCAGCCCCCCGCCCCTGGCTGAGCCGGGGGAGAACCCGCCTCAGGGTGCCTCCGCGCGCACGCGCCGTCGTGTCTGCCTGAGGGAAACGAACCGCCACGCGCAGCTGACGGTGTCTCGCGCGTCCCCTCTGGGCCTGTCCCAGGGCGGGGGAGCCCCGGAGCCTGCCTCACCCTGGGCAGAGCGGGAGGCCCCAGCAGCCGTGGTGGCCAGACCTAGTCTCGCGTTCCAGGTTAGCGTCCAGCGTCTTGTCAGACATTTTATTGAAGGAGCGTCGGAAAGATTCACGTTCGGGCCCTTCAGTGCAGGCGGCTGTGGGGGAAGCGTTGAATTGTTTTTGTAATAAAAAAACCTGACACCTTTTCTGTCTACAACGGTAGAGGGGATTGGAAACTCAACCCCACTTCCTATAAACACATCTTTCCACCTACCTCTAGCTCCTAGTGTAACCTGTTTTAGTCATACATGCTTGCAGACAGTGAGAATTTACTAGTATCCATTTACCATATTTTAGTCTGATATAGAGCTCCTGTAATTACTGTTATACCCACTGTGAACAGGTGCAAGTTAAGGGTGCTTCTCAGTAGCTTATGTGTATGGTGAATAAGGTCGTAGCCCTGGATCTAATTCTCAAATCCTTTACATTAACTTGAATCAGAGAGGTAGCCGTGTTAGTCTGGAATAGCAGAGGTAACAAAGTCCTGTGGCACCTTAAAGACTAACTATAAAGTTTTGAAGCATAAGCTTTCGTGGGCTAATACCCACTTCGTCGGATGCAAGCAGTGGAAGCATCCGACGAAGTGGGTATTAGCCTACGAAAGCTTATGTTTCAAAACTTTATAGTTAGTCTTTAAGGTGCCACAGGACTTTGTTACCTTTACATTAACTTGTGTTCCATACAGGATGACTAATGTAATATGTACAGTAGACTCTCGATTATCCAGGATTGGGTTAACCAGAATGTGGATTAACCAGGGTGTCAAAAAAAAATATGCGTAATTCGCAGGGTCGGCTCTGGCTTTGTTGCCGCCCCAAGCACACACACAAAAAACCCTCAGCAGGGTGTAGGGCACTCAGTGAACCAACGCCCCCTTCCCCTGTTGCAGGGTGGCTGGTGAACCAACCCCCCCCTTCCCCATATTTCCTATGGATGAGGATTATCCAGGATTTTATTAACCAGGATTAATTTTTTCCCTATCATCCTGGGTAATTGAGAGTCTACTGTATGATTAATATAGATGTCATGTCATCCTTAAACATTGTGCAGTCACTACACATAACCAATCACTATAGCATTCCTCCACAAGGAAGATGGGAACTAAGCAGTCTACTGTAATGTGACACTACCTATCATTCTTCTAGTCGAAAGCTAATTGCATAGTGACAGTCCATGAACATGGGTTATCACTGTTACTCCCTTCTTGGTCTTCCCTTGCTACTTACACCATAGAATCCCCTCACCTCCGGTATTTATGTAGCTCTAGAGTAAATAGGGTCCTAATTCTCCTTAATTAGTTGCCAAAACAATTTTAGTATCCAAGAATAAAATAGTCTTGGAACATGTCTATTAGTTTGGCAAGAGATTGACTAAAACAGGCACAGGGATTTCTACTTCTCAACTGCCACCTTGTGGTTGGTACATGTATTGAGTTATTTGATAGCTAGCAGGGTACCCTCACTCCTTTTGATCCAGAAACTATTTGCATCTTATCTGGGCCTGCAGATGCAATAAGTTATGAATCACCACAATGAGCAGGATCAGGTACATCTAAGGAATAAGTTAGTTAGTTAGGTAGGCATTTAAATATAAGCTGTTGAAATCGTCACATCTCAAATGTATTCGTAATGGATTAAAAATTATGTCCCCAGCAGCAAATGGCTTTGAGCATTGCAACAGCTCAACTGAACTCAGTATTAGTCTTTAGGATCCCATGCTAGGTTGGGAAGTTAGATACTTAGCACATAGTGAAGTTTCAAATTCTTCAGCCTACCCTAGGTAAGATGATTTATATCTGTTTAACCAGTTTCCATTAAAAACTTGATTTTGGAGTTCTTTTGCGTGTCTATAATGTATGGTTCCTGCCCAAAGAACGACGAGAATTTAAGAGGTTAAGCTGAGAAGCTATATTTAAATTTGATGTATTTGCTTTACATTTGCTCTAAGAGCAGAGGATCCTATTTTTAGGTTTAGTTATAAAAGGCCATTATTCAGTAAAACCATGTTATATACTCAGCAAGACAAAGTATCAAACTTATTCCGTGGATAGAATCATAGTACTTCGCAGCCTTGTTGGAGGCAAATTTAAACATTACTGCTTTACCCATGTTACCTCTACTGTGAGGCTATTCTATCACCCTCGTTTTTCTGAATAAAATTCAAACTCTGCCTCTTCAGTCTCCGAGCAAGCAAGCCAATTCATGGTCTTTTAATCTACTCCTGGATAAAACCACACCCCCTCTCCAGCATCTTCACTCTTTAAATCCCTCCAACCACACCCATTTGTCACTTTACACTACAGGACTGCTGGTCAATAATGAAAGTAGTCTATTCCTCCAGTCTTAACCTTAATTAAAAATACTTTGAATTGGTCATAAAATTGAACTCATTCCAATTCTCCTCCCTCCCTTCTCTACACCTTTTTGTAGGATTTACAAAATTACAACTGTGAGGAGGGACTGTCTGGGTCACTAGTGCATCATGGCAAATGTAACAGTATGCAAGTACTTTTGTCATGAAAACTATCTTAAAGCATTTGCAGTGTCAAATTTGCTATGGCACCCTAGTGACAAAGCTCCTAGTCAATAACACAAAGTTAGTCAAATTGTTTTAATATTAAAACAGGTTTTAGGCACAGAAGCATCAGTTCTTACTAACTCTGGGTGTTATACAAATAAACTGTAAATCTGATTTCTGTGAAATTATTTTTTTCCACTGAAAGTGTCTTTCTTTAGGAAGCTTTGGTTTTCAAAAAGCCAAGCCCCTCTGGCTTTCAACCAAAAACTTGAGTTTTCCAACTTAAGTTTTCTATGGCTGTGGTTAGACTACAGGGGGAAGCGCTGTTGTTTATAGCGCTTCCCGATTTAGCGCTACAGCTGTTGCGCTAGAGGGTGTCCAGATTGAAGCCCTCTAGCGCCAGAGAGCGAACACATTTGTCCCGCTTTTGGCGGCAGAAGCAGAATAGGGCAGGTATCCCAGCATTCAGCTGGGTGCAGCCCTCTTTGAAAAGGAGTGGGGTGAGGGGGGACTGGGAAGGGAGGGAACTTCTGGCTGTCAGTTTCATTTCCGAAACTGACAGGCTCTGCACCTCCCTTCCCTAAGCATTTATTTGGGGGGGTTTCAGCAGCGGGGACCGGGCAGGGGCTGGGAGCACCTCCGGGCTCCTGCCCGCAGCGGCATGGTTTCAAAATTTTATATGACTTTGGGGGAGGGTTCTGACGTGGAGGTCACCTGAGGACGGGACAGAAGAGTTTTAAATGGTGGCCAGAGAGGATGCAATGGGGATTCTGGGCCAGGATGCCGGAGGCTGGAGGCTCACTATCACGCAAGGGTAGTACACATTGCATCCCTTGTGTTACAACAGCAGCGCTGAGAGCTTTATTCCTCTCGTTTTGAGGTATACCAGTGCCGCTTTAAAAGGTCTGTAAAAGCGGAAAAAGTGCCTTAGGAGTCTGTACTGGCAGTGCTATTATAGTGCTAAAGAGGGGTTTTAGCGCTAAAACAGCCCCAGTCTAACCACAGCCTATGGGGAAAGTGTTTATTATTGACCAGCTTGATTCATACACACACAAAAAAAGAACAATCTTGGATTGTTTGGCAAGTAGTGCGAGTCTCCAATACTTTAGAAGTTGAATGAGTCACAGGGAGTAGTTATGTTGGCACAGGAACCTTATTATAGATTTTTCATGTTTAAAATAGCATACATGATTCATAGTTCAATATTAAAGGGCATTTTAGCTCAACTCTAAGGTGAAACTTCCTTAGACAATGCCTAGAATAAATCTGCTTAACTAGAGCTTTCCCTTTCTAAAGTTTCCCATTGGAGCTAACAAACTAGTAATTCTGGGAGCCCTAGCCAATGATCCCACAGTAACCCAGGGATCAAGTTCCCTTTTAATAAGGTTTAACTACATTTAAGTTTTATGGTAATGCAAGACAAAAAAAAAAAAAAAACCCACACAACTTTCACTTGTATCCCCCCCCCATTATGCTTTCTGATAGTAATTTTTAGTGTCCAGTGTTATTTATTCTAATTGCTCATGTATGGTTTAAATTTACTTTTGCTGCACCTGTCCTCCCTCCAAAGCATTTGCAGTAGTGGTCACAAATAAAGATGCTCCACCAACTCCATAGAATATTTATTTGTTGTAAATCCACAGTACAGCCTTTTGAATTTAAGTGGATAAGCCTGATGATGGATTCTGTCACCCTTTGACTGCAGCCTTTGACTTTTTCTCTTGTTTGCGTTGGTGCTGTAGAGGAAAAAAGAAAAAATTAGTCTTCAGCAACATGCACAGAATATATAATAAATAATGCTTAGATCAGACATCTAATTGAGTCTCACATTTTGAGCTTGGCGCAGGATAGTGTTGCGTCGCATGGTCTTGGCATATGGATTCAGTTTTATCATGATTCTCAGGTTCTTCAGAGGATTCTTCTTGAGAACTCTACGGTGAATCTTTTTACTGTAAAAACAATTCACAATTAGTGTACTTCATTGAGATGCAAAACAGTTTCTTCAGAGTTGGAATACATTTTTTCTTCCAGAAAAGTGGAGTTATCCTTAATTTTTAGGAGACAATGTCACTGCAGTGTCTGAAGGACAAGGCTAACATCTGTGGTCTTAAATATAGACACCATGTATATTTAGTTGGGTAAGGTAAAGTTAGAAAGTCAGAGAAACAATGAAGGATTATACTACATGATGTATGGCACTCAGCTGGGAAGGGACTGTCCACATTAAATTTCATATTTAATTCAACTTAAAAAAATGGAATGGCAGCCTAGCCAGTTTCATTCTGGTTTCCATACATTAACACAATATTGTATTTTTTTGGTTGTTAACACACTGCAGAAGGTGTAAATTCCTACCGAATAGTTGAAAAACATGGAAGTGTTTCTAGATATTCAATTTATAGTCAAAAATCTTACTTGTAGAGCTAGAACCACTTGAGCATGTACTCTGAATTCAATCTACATAAAGCCAAGTTCTTCATATAAATAGATTTTAAATCAAGAAACAAAAGGATAAGAACATTCTGGTTTTCCATGTTGAGTGTCCTACACCCTCTCATTCCAAAAAGTTGAATACATGTTCAAATAAATCCTTGTACTTTGGTAAAAATAAAATATTTACTTTGGTGCACGCAGGGCTTTCTGGATCTCCTGACTTTTCAAGATTCTTCCAAGGTCTGTATTGGTCATCTTATGCATTGGTAGGCTACACAAAAACATTCAGAATCAAAATTAGGTGGGAATATTTAATCTGTACTTGATATTATGAAGAGCTATTTAGGAAACCTTACATCCTCAGTTAAGGCTAATCTTACCACTAAACAAAAAGTTACAGAGCTTTTGTTTTGACCAATACCATATCACTTGTCAGAATTGTCTTACCAAAATTTTTTAGCTAAGTCAGATTCTAGATATACATACTTATAGTTATTCTTTAGGGTAGCAGGTTTGCGCCAGGTACCATACAACTCATCCAGCTTGCGGAAGGCACTTTCAGTCCAAATGCAGAAACGCCCAACATGGCCACCTGGAGCAAGTCTCAAAAGATTCAGCTTGTTTACATTGAGAAGAGTAATTCCTAAAATGAGACAAGATCACACTATTTGTATTTCACTTGATATAATAGCAAAATCAGAGTAGTTCAGTCCACAAAAAAGCAAGTATGGGTTTACTAGTTTTAAAGGCTTCATACTACAAAGATATACAGGCATCAAGATTACAAAATAATATATATAGGATATTAAATTTAATTATGATATTTGAAAGACAAAAAATGGAGAATGTATCAGCATCAGCAAGTTATCTTTCTGCTCCATACGAACAGTTTATCAAATAAATGAAACAGAACTCTAACCATGCCAACAAAGCCCTTAAACGTACTAAAGATTATTTCAGAGGTATAATAAAAGCTACGTTATTTGGCACTTCAACTGGAAAGCTCTATTAACTGGCATTTCTAATATCTCCCAATACAAATCTTCAGTCTAGTAACCAGGACTAGGATACTGCCCTGGTTATGCTATCGTACATTCTGCATTCTACTTTTCTGTAAAAAGAGGCAGAAAGCAAGCAAGCTGATATCAGGGATTTAAAAAAACAAAAACAAACCTACAACAAAAAACCCACAGCAGCTTCCAGTGTGTGCCATAGGGTTATTACAGATTCAGCTCCAACCTCCTACATCTACAATGATAATCAATGTGGATAGAGATGACCCTGAGGCACTGCAAGATCCTGACATGCCTTCTGAATTAAAGATTAAATTATGTTCAGTATACTTTTAGCGGTAAGTGTATTTTTAGTGATCTGGGTATATGCCAAGCGCTGCCCATAGCGCTAGATAGTGTCAGAAGATAACCTACATGCCAGAAAGTTTTTACTATATACACATTAACTGAATTCAAATAGTATAGTCAGAACTTCCACAAAATCATGCGTTTCAGAAACACGGACCAATGAAGTGGAATCTCATCATTCTAGGTACTTTCATCCAAACAGAAGATCAGAGCTTCCTGATAATATACATACTGCCATTTGTTCAGTAATTCAAAGTTACCCGGGATATTTCTAAAAGCCTTGATGATGCCATTGTCTTCGTTATAGATAATGCAGGGTCCCCTGCGCTGGATGCGACGGCGATTCCTCATTTTACCCTTCCCAGCACGCATACGCTGAGAGGCATAAACCTATGCAGAAAGAAAATATCTAGAAATCCAAACAATACAATTCCCACTATTAAGAGGTAGCACAATCAAGAAGTCAGATTTTCACCATCGTCACTGTTCATCTGAAACACGGACCAGTGAAAAGTTCATCATTCTGGAGATAAATTAGGCTGTTAAAATGCTTTTCTATGCAACACTGAAATGAAGAGTTCTGGGGTATGGCTACACGTGCAGCTGTAGAGCACTTTGGGTTAAACCAGCCTTCGGAGAGCACTATGGAAAGTGCTCCAATCGGACTACAGTGACAGCTGCAAGCGCACTGGTGTAGCCACATTTGCAGCACTTGCAGCTGCACTGGGAGCGGTGCATTATGGGTGGTTATCCCAGCGTTCAAGTGGCTACAATATGCTTTTCAAATGTGGAGGGTGGGGTGGAGTGTGACAGGCAGTGTTTTGTGTGTATGTGGCAGGAGAGTGAGTGTGGGTTTTTGGGGTGAAGAGAGTGTGTCAGCATGCTGTCTTGTAAGTTCAGACCCCGCTGTCTGTCTGTCTCTCTCTCTCTCAAAGCAAACATTTACTGTTTGCTTTGTCTCAGAGCAGATACGCAGTCTGAACAGAGCTTTGAAAAGGCACTTCCACATTCCTGCAGCTGATTTCAGGACAATGAGAGGCCACTTGGCTTAAGGGGATCATGAGACATTTCCAGAGGTCAATCAGAACCCTGTAACGCAAGTCACACCCAATACGCAACAGATGTTAATTCTCTCACCAATGTGGAGTACCAGGAGCGCTCTATGTGCCTTGTCAATGTGGGCAGGGAATAAGGTAGAGCGCTCTAGGCGGCTTTATTGTGGTATAACATGCAAATGTAGTCAAGCCCTATTAGAAGGAAGCAGGCCGTGACGTGAAGCAGCATAGTGAAAAAGAAATTTCTGTTGATAATTTACTTTGAACCTACTATAGTCTGTCAAGTATTTAATTCTTAGCAAAGTGGAGTGAAGATATGAGTAGAGCATGTAAAAGCAAACATCAACGTTTATTATTTACTAATTAAATTATAGCAAATGACTTTAGAGCCAAGATATTAATTTATTGGGCTGCAGTCTGGAACAAGCAATGTTTAATGGGGATTTGTAAAAGGTTTATTTGTACTGACAGTAACCAACTCACCTTTTTAATGTCATTCCATGCTTTAAGCTTCTTCAGAACCAGAACAGCTTCTTTGGTTTTCTTGTAACCCTCAACTTTGTCCTCAACTACCAGAGGAATTTCTGGGACTTCCTCAATGCGGTGGCCTGATAAAGATTTTATGAGAATTTGATTATAAATTATCTATTTTTTGCCCACACAAATCTCAATGTAAAAATGAACTCAATGTATACCAAAAGCAGTAAAGAAACTTCACCACAGAACCCCACTGGTGTCCCCTCAAATCATACCTATAGGGACTACTTCTGGGGCTGAGGTTAGTTCAACCTGTCTTGGGCCTCTAATAAAGAGTAATAATCATAGTGGTGATCTGGAATGTGATTCAAAACTGGTATTTCTGCAATTGAATACCATGGCAAGATTCATATCCATGACAGGCTGCTTCCATTTGGTTCTGTATAACCTCGATGTACTGTTTGTTCAGCTTCGCTCAACATATACGCTCCTTTTATTGAAACACTTCACATGAAGTGGATGCCATTAAAAGAGTTGTACTATAATACAGTACAACACTCAACTTCTTTAGAGTAAACTAAATTACCTCACGACCAAAAAGTTTTTCACTTTATCATACAGCCTATCTTATCCATTAGTTTATACCAATGGCAATAGAATAACAAGCTGTTGGCATGCTGTGCAGTAAAATGGAATTTTCAACATACCCACCTTTAGACATGACCAGTGCCGGGAGAGCAGAAGCTGCCAGCGCAGAACAGATGGCATACCGTTTTTGAGTTGTATTTACTCTGCGGTGCCAACGCCGCCAAGTCTTGGTTGGGGCAAACATACGGCCTCCGCGACACATCTATGCATCCACAGTTAAAAATAAAACTTTTCAGATGTTTTTACAGAACAAGATCTTTTAAAGCCTTGCTCAGCATTAGCTGTTCGTCAGCCATCTGTACCAGCTCACCGACAGCAGGCAACTGTCACTGAGTACAGAGTAAGACGCAAATTACGACATCATGGCAAGCTAAACAAATAGCAATGTGTATCCCCAAAATTAAAAGATCTTTCCTCATGGTAAGAATGAGGAGTTTGGTGGCACCTTAAAGAGTACCAGATTCCTCATGGTTATCGGTTAATTGTTTTGTACATTAAAATACATTTGAATCCAGACAAGTGGCTCTGTAGCCTTTATATTACTACAGACTTGACTTTTTCATGATGCAGTCTTATCTACAGTACATGTAGAAAGAGGAAGAAGCTTCACATTTAGCATTTAGATAATCCTGGTAATTAAAGAAGATTTTGCCCCCTCCCCCCCCCCATCAAAAGTTCAATTTTACACCAACTCAATAGTTACAACCAAAATCAAAAGGATACATTTCCAAAAGCACCTTGGCCAGAGCGATGAGTTCCACCACCTCGCACTCGGGGAATACGAGCAACCGCTCTTCCAGTACCCCAAGATTCAGCACTGGTCTGATGGCCTAAAACAACAACATTTTAAATTCATCAGTAAAAGTCCAGAGAAAGTGAAACAATGTATTTTTTCTAAGTCATAGGAACAAGAATTCAAGACAATCAGAACTTCCACTCATATCATATAGTTCAGAAACACGGACCAATGAAGTGGAATCTCATCATTTCTATGTAGTGAAAGAGAGTTCAAAGCTTGAACACCTATTTGGACAGAGATAATAACTGGGACCACACTATTACACTATCAAAACGATAAAGTAAATTACAAAGTTTACTGAACTTTAAGATGGACACTGTAAAAATACATATTTTCACACCAAGTAGGTTTATGCCTGCTTAGTACTTAGATGGGAAACTTCAGAGAAAACTTGTAGCATCAGCCCTCCCTGCAGCAGACCATGATCAAGTATGTGGTCTCTTAAATATAATGTAAAACTGAGATGACCAATAGTAATGCAGTATTCTATGGCAATGGTTCTCAATCAGGGGGACGAGTATCCATGGGGGATAAGTTAACTCATCTGTATCAGTGTTTCTCAACCTGGGAGTTCTGAGCCCTGGGGACACAGGGGGTGGTGGCCTAGAATGGATTTAAGGAGGGTTTCAAGTGCAGGGCTTGTGTTAAGAGGGTGGCAAGCAGGGCAATTGCCTGGAGACTTATGCCACAGAAAGCCCCACAAAGCTAAGTTATATGCCTCAGCCCTGGATAGTGGGGCTTGAGCCTCAGACTCCTGAAAGGGATACCGAAGTCTGGAAAGCTTGAGAACCAATATTTTATGACACTTCTCTTAACAGGGTTGAGAAGTGATTTTGCCTAGCAAAAATTCCCCTTCCATTTCTAATTGGCTACGATACATCCTGCAGTGTTAGTTTCTAGTTCCACACCCCAGGTAGCTGCAGCCTGTGTCCTTCTGGTTGTAAGGCACTATGTAAATTAAGTCCTAGTAGTGTCAGAGCTAAAATAAAAATAATGTAAGTTGATCAATATTATATATTAACATAAAACAATAATCCTGAGCTGAATGAACCTATTCGAAGTTTGTACACAAATCATACCTGCAAGTTCACTGACAGCATAGGGTTGTCTACTGTTCTTGCGCAAATTGGTATGAACGAAGTTCACGATATCAGGGCGAATAGGAGCCTTAAACACCGCAGGCATGGTGACATTTTTGCCTGATACCTCCCCTTTTTCAGAGTACACAGATATTAGTGGACGAGTACAAGCCTGAAAAAGACAAGAGTTTTTTCCAGCACCAATAAATTGAGTGGTTCAGATTCAAAAGGTGTTAAAAATATTGCTCAGGGTCAAGTGTCTTCAGTTCAACAGTGCCAGCATGTTGACAGCAGGCAACTGTCACTGAACACTGGATAAGACGCAAATTATATCATCACAGCAATAACTATTTCCATTTATACTTATGCCAAACAACTTCATAACACTGTACAAGTAGTCACACACACTTGGGAGTCAACACAGTTCAGCTTCAGCCATGATATAAAACTGTTATTCTTAAATTTGTAAATCTCACTGATCTGTTTTACAAATACTATATCCGTACTGGATTTTATTTTCAGATACTTAAAACAACCTATTAGTAATCTTTTAATTAAAACAAGTTCATTTATGAAATCTGTGCATTTTGGAGCTTTTTTGGTGGTGTAACAATAAACTTAAAATGATTTCACTTACAAAATTATCTTGGAAACCTGAAAAACCAATCACGCCCAGTACTGCTTCCCCTCCAGTGTCTAAGAAGGACCTCAAATATATATGACCAATATTTTGGATACAAACTCCTGGCCTTAATAAAATGGGGTGGATCTGCCATTAACGTTGTGAGGAAATATTTTTCATTCCAACCAACTTCTGTTGCGAAAAAAGAACAAGCTAGAGAGAGCTCCTTCAAGTCACTAACACTGTGAGGCAATACTAGTTTTCCCCTCCCTTCTTCTTTTGCTCATATGAGCATTTAGCTAACAACTATGATACACACTATATAGTGCAAGAAAGTGTTACCCTAATTTCCAACACTGACTACTACATCCTGACAGCAGCTACGACCCCCCCAGCAGCTCAATCTGTGGGCTGGCAGCATACATGGAACTACAGGCTGCTGAAGTCAGGTTCTTGCCTCATACTAACTAAGTGGAAAGTTGTAACATGATTTCACCCCAAGCATTTCTCAAACCCTTATGTTTTTTGTGTGGAAGGAAAGGAACCGGGACGGGGAGAAAGGGCAGGGGCCCGCATAGTCCTTTGTAACAGCTCTGTATTCAGTCCTTCCATGCTTTAAGAAAGGAACAGACGGGACGCGGATTAAGTCGAGATCCAGGCTGGACCTCCCCCCTTATCTGCCCCCCCCCCCATAAAATGATACTCCGAAGAGCTGAATTACGGGGTCTCAGGCACAGCCTGTCCCGCGAGAGTCACGCCCGTTTCCATTCCCCCATCGCACACCGGCCCGCTCCCCCAGATTACGTCTTCCCTCCCGCTCAGGCCCACTACGCTCCCCCACGCCGGCTCCACGCGGCAGGCCGAACGCGGCCGACTCCAAGATGGCGGCCGACTGCCCCGCTGCCGAACTCCCGCGCCCGCAGGCGGCCCGGCTCTGTCCACTGATCCTATTCCCCCCTCCTTGGCTTATGACTCGCCCCACTGCCCGGCTCCTGCACCCCCGGATCGACCTGCCACCGGACAGCCCAGCCCCACAGGCCGCGCCTCACCATGTTGGCAGAGGAGCCGCCGCCTCTCACTCCTCACTCCGCCACGGCCCCAACCGGAAAAGGAAGGACTTATTACTTCCGTGTCCCTATAAGTAACCCTCCACCGCACCCTTACCTAACCCATCCCTCCCAAATTTGCCAAAAGACAGCACGAAAGCGGGTCTTCTAATCTCCCATCCACCTCCTCCGGATTCAGGTGGTGGAGATCGTCTCATCCCACCACCCCGCAGCCTCCCCATCTCTCCCGAGCCTGGGAACTATTTTTGGCGGATGGATTCCGAGGCGGGGCTGACAACAATTATAATATAAAGGGCTTTTTAAATAAAAATAACGACGATAATATGACAAAAATAACGCACAACGAATTGTTAGTGCTCAACAAATTAAAAAAAATAGTGTTTTCTGATGTGGGGCTGTGCTGGGTGTAGTCCCGGCTGGAGGGGTCGTGACCTCTGAGGGGCGGGAAGGCGCGTAGTTCGCTTCGCTTGCCCTGACTGAGAGGAATGGGCTCCCACCGGCACCAGGCGGCCCTGCGGCTGTACGACTGCCTGCTGCAGTGAGTGTCCCCTCGGCCCGGGTCCTGCCAGCTGCCTCGCTCCGGGCCGCTCACCGAGGGGCTGCCGGGCGGGGGTCAGCGGGAAAGGGAGGCGGGCTCGTGAGGAAAAGGGCACGGGGCCTCCCGCCGGGGGCGGTCGGTGACAGCGTCACGGGGCTACCGCCTGGCTGCTCGAGGGTGCACTGAGCGGACAGGGAGCGGTTATTGCCACGGCGTGGGGGGAGCCGGTCATCGCCCTCGCAGACGGTTACCTGCGGTCAGTGAGGAGGGGGGTGCGGGGCTCTCGGGCCGCCCTCCCCCCGAGTCATTGGCAGGGCTTGGTGGGCAGGGTTCTGCCTGCTGAGGGGGCAGGATCTTGCTATCCAAAGTAGATCCCCCTCCACCCACACTCTTCCCCACGGTGAGTGCTGCAAAGCAGGATTTGCCTCGGTTTCTGTGTCTTAAGGCCTGGTCTACACTTAAAAATCAAGAATCAGAGAGGTAGCCGTGTTAGTCTGGAATAGCAGAGGTAACAAAGAGTCCTGTGGCACCTTAAAGACTAACTATAAAGTTTTGAAGCATAAGCTTTCGTGGGCTAATACCCAATACTTAAAAATCAGACTGACCTCACTAGGTCGCTCAGGGGTGTGAAAAATGTCATGCCCTCAGCACCATATTTAAAAAAAAATTAAAGGTAATGTTAAAATTATATACAGGTTGAGATAAGAGTGTTTGTACATCTAGGTAAAGTGTTTAGATTATCCTCAAATTCAAGGTGTTTTTTTTTAAGTCATAAGCTACATATAGATACCTGCCTCTGGTTACTTCCACTGCATGCATCCGACGAAGTGGATATTAGCCCACGAAAGCTTATGCTTCAGTACTTTTGTTGGTCTTTAAGATGCCGCAGGACATCCTTGTCGCTTGAAGCTACATATAGTGCATAATCAGCAATAACCCAAATTTAGGTGAATGAATTTAAGAGTACACTTTAGATATTTAGCATCCAAGTATTCGGGTATGTTACTCATGAAAAAAGTTATACAAAGAGTTGGAAAGCAAAATATATCAATGGGTGAAGATTGTTCCTCAGTAATTGAGTATTTAGGATAGGTTGTCCATTTAGACAAAACAGTCCATCAAGAAAGAGTATTTCCCGACTGCACTTCTCATTGGCACGCCATCTCCAGCTTATCCCTCCTGATATTGCTAAGGTCTGGTGAAGTGTTCTACGGAGAAGTCCCTCAACTATGTGATAGTGTCCGACACCATGAATTGCCACATCAGCCCAGTGTAGCGTTGATTGGCTTCACATTCTCTCAGCTCTCGCTCATTACTGGGGTCTCATGCGCCCAGAGCTCCAACAATCAGTGTGTGAGTTTGAACCTTATAGCCCATAGCTCTCAGAGTGTCTATTACATTGACCTAACACCCTGTATAGATGTGGCTTGGTTGACGGAAGGATTCTTCTACGGACCTTGCTACTGCCTATTGGAGAGGTGAATGAAAAAGCCCTTTCCATTGAAGTAGGAAGTGTCTACAGTATGACACTACAGTGGCACCACTGTAGCAGCTGTAGGATTGCCAATCCTCCTGGTTTGGTCAGGAGTCTCCCAGAATCGGGCTTGATCTTCCATAGGCTACTGAAGCCAAGCCTAGCTGAAATAGTAATACTGGTACCAAAAACTGTCCAGGCTTGAGGCATTTTAAAAAAAGAGTATAAGAAATGCCAGAAAATTGAGTCTTAAAACATATCTAAAATTTAGAATACTGGAAAAACAGAGGCTTTGTCTAGAATAGAGTTTTTGGTGCTGTTGTAACCTGAATTAACTGACTGCTAACATAATATATGTAGCCTAGGCAAACCATGACCTGGAATAAACGTTTGCATTTTGAATCAAACATTTGTAGCATCTATGTTTAGTATGTACATTCATCTTGGGTAACTCAAGTTATATGGCAGTCATTTAACTTGAATTACAACAGGCCTGATAATTCAGCTCTAGATGAGGGCTGATAGATTGTGTGAAGCTCTCCATTATATTTTAGGGTTTATGTCCTGTCCAGCTCTGACAGTATGTAAGTTCTCCAAAGGAAATCTATATGCTCTAAGAAGTGGTATTGGTGATGCTTTAGGTTCTCTGATAGCCCAGTAATAGGTATGGCAAAAAAGCCTGAATTGAGTGATTGCTAGTTTTCTCCTCTATAATTACTGAACTTTTGCCGCAGCATTTTAGATGAGGTGTGAAAAGAAATAGCTTGATCAGTTTTGGTCATTAAAAGATCTCCTGGTTGCTTGTCAGAGTTACAGGTATTAACCAGTAATATACTGATATTAGAATATTCCTTTATTCTCCACTTCCTCTTCTAAAACTAATTTTTTGCTGCTGCCTTTCAGTGGCAGATTAGTGATCCATATTCATGCTGCCTGTAAAGTGCATTTGGATCCCTCATGGTGAAAGGAGTTAACAGAACATTTTCAGCAAAAAAATATTCTCAGTCTGAATACTTTTTACCCATTGTTGTTTAAAGTAACATCTAACATTAATATAACTGAAAGAGATTGGAAAATAAGACTTTCTCTGCATTTGGAATTTGTTTACTCTGCTTACGACGCAACTTTGTGTTAAAATCACTCATTGCAGGAGAAATAATAAAGTAAGTTTTCACTTCTGTTTATGAGTCTCTCTCATGGCAACAGGTGAGAGAAAAACATTTTTTTAAAATAAGAAGTAGGAAGATGTAGACCTGATCTTGCAGACTGAGGTGGATCAATGCAGAGCTTCATTAAATTCAGTGGGGGTCTGCTCCATGGAGGAACTTGCAGGATCCGAGCCTATAATTGTAAAACTACAGAGACTGTTATGGAAACTCCGGCAAATGTTTAACTTGAAACTTTTTATTTGTCTAAAGTTTTTAATTATCTATTTCAAATCTAGCCAATTTAATGTAGTGTAAATGTTGTTTTATTTGGAGTTAGTAGTATGCCATATATTAAACTAAGATCTGAGGCTTATTTTGTTTCTAGTTTTTAGAGACAAATTTATCATTTGGGGAGGGGGGAAAAGAAAAAATAAACTAAGTGACTGTTTTGTTTTATTTCAGAGTACATAGTGAAGGAAATAAAGGTATCCCCAAAGACCCATTTTCCTTTGAGGTAAATACATTTTTTTTTCTTTTAAAAAAATAGCTCTTTAAGCTTAAAAAGTGGTTTGAAAAATTTCTAAAGATGTCAAAGATCATTATTTATTTTTTAATTTATAACAAATGGTTGTGTAGACGAGAAACATCTTGGGATGTAGGAAATTTGGCAGAATTTTAAAAACAAGTAACATTTAAAAACAGCTTTTCCAAAGCTAGAAAATAAATCTCTCTCTCTTTGCCCATCACCCCCAAACCGGGGTATATGGGCCACCAACTGGTGTTTCAGTAGCAATTGGTTCCCCTACGGGGTGGAGTTGCTAGCCCCACGCCCATGTTAAGCCTACAGCACCTGGTATTCCCAGGAGGTCTCCCATCCAAGTACTAGCCAGGCCCGACCCTGCTTAGCTTCTGAGATCAGATGGGATCGGGCGTGTTCAGGGTGGTTTAGCCATATAACTAGAAAATAAATAGCAGAATAGAAATGACAAATCTTATTCAAAAGCCTGAGTAAAGAGCTGTGCTTTGCTGCTTGCCTTGAAAGCAACAGATATGGGTTACTTGGGACCAGCTCAGGGAGTGAATTCCAAAGTTTAGAACCCCTAATGGAGAAACTGTCATGAGAAACTCTCCCTCTCTCTTATACCAAGGGGACTACAGCTTGAGTACTTCCACAGACTGCAGCTGCAACAGTATGGCATGGGAAGATGGCAATCTCTTAGGTCCTAAACTATTCTGGGTTTAATAGGTCAATTTCAACCATAAATTTCCCCTGGAAACCAATAGACAGTCAGTACAGATTCCAGAGCTGCGATTTGATGTTATTAAGTGACTTGCAACATTTTTCATCATCTTAAATCTCTCAGTTAATACAGGTTAGCTCCATGTAGAGTACATTGCAGCTGCCTTATCTTGAGGCAAGAAAGGTATGGATTATTAATGAATGGTTGAAATGATAGTAGAAAATAGTTTGGTGTGTAATTAGTTGATTTTGAAATCTTTATCACAAAAATGTCTTCTAAACACAACATGTAAATGCAATACATTAACAATATGTATCTTTTCTTTTGCCAGGCTGATGTGCAAGTACATTTGATTGGAGAGGGTTGCAGAAGTCCCTTAGAAAGTTTTTGGAATGGAAACAGTATGATATTCATTATGCAAAAAGCGGTAAGTGGGTTTTGTTTGTTTTGTTTTAAAACTAGAGCTTTACATTTACATCCCTGGAAATGTTCAAATGTATTCTAATGTTCAGATTTACATGTGCATTTCTTTAAAGGGACATGTTGAACTAGCTGACCAAATGGAAGAATCACAAACGGATGATGCCACTTATATTTCAGAATTTACACCACAGAAGGGTTCTGGACCAATTGCTCTGTCTGTTACAAGAGCAAAGTAAGTTTCCATAGTTTAATATTTTTTGTTTAAAAACAGTTTTATACCTTATTCATCACAAAAGTAAATTCTGTGCAGCAATGTAGCTAGCATACTAACTGTTGTGTATAGCTAAATTAAACAGGCAACAGGGGATGGATCACTTGGTGATTACCGGTTCTGTTCATTCCCTCTGAAACACCTGGTGCTGGCCATTGGCGGAAGAAATGACGCTGGGCTAGATGCGCCTTTGGTCTGGCTCAGTATGGCTATTTTTATGTTCTGACTAATCATAGGAATTTGCAAAGCTGAATATTAATGGGGAGATGACTGTATTTCATCATGGAAAGGAGCTCATACCTCCTGGACATATTAATAACTGAAGGAGTAATAAATCTGATATTGCAAAGGCACTTGTGAGCAGTCCCAGTAAGTGTGCAGGACAGAGACTTTTTACTATTAATATACTAGATTTTGAAGTAGTGTTAACACAGATGGGTTAGCTAACATCATGCTAAATTTTGTTAATGATTATTCTTTTATTTCCAGGCAACTAATTTCACTCTATACAATGGCACAAAATCCAAACATGACCCATTTGAAGATAAGTAAACCAGTTGTACTTCCTCCCCTGTGGGTAAGATGTGACTGCTCTGACCCTGAGCATACCTGTTGGCTAGGAGCTGAGCCTCTCAAAAATGGGAACAAAATCACAGGGATCAGTTTCCATACAATTACATGTAATGGTAAGTTCCTCTTGACTATAATGTTACAGTCAGCTGTTCATCACAGGTGAAAGACGGGGGGACAAGAAATAAGTGAATACAGTAACAGCCAATATTTCCATGATGGTTGTCCACTTGTGCTCTATAATCTAAATTTTCATTTTAAAATAATTGTCTCTAGCCCAAGTAGTATCAAAAATAACCTTCAAAGTGTGAACGGAATGCAATCAATGTAATGATGTCTGTACAGCTCTGCAGACAGTCTCAATAACTTTTAGAGAAGTGAGAATTGCTCCCATTCATCTCACTGATGTATAGTAACTGAACCCTACTGAATATTTTAAAATGACGTTAGCTTGCACTGCTAATTGTACAAAAGCAATAGAGCAGGGGTGTCAAACTCAATTGCACAGGGGGCCAAAACTCAAAACTCGCGGGCCGAACAGTATAACCATTTATTTAACAGACTAAATATTTATGTTTTTTAACCATTAATATGAACCAAAATACAGGATATCATTCCAAAATAAATACATTTCAACTTAAAATATTTTGCTCTTCATAAAAAAATACCTCGCCTCGCCCCCCCCCCCCCTCGAGCAAAGCGGCGCGGCGCGGCTCGCCCCCCCCCCTCGAGCAAAGCGGCGCGGCTCGCCTCGCCCCCCCCCCCCGAGCAGAGCAGCGCGGCTCGCCTCGCCCCCCCCCCTCGAGCAAAGCGGCGCGGCTCGCCTCGCCCCCCCCCCTCGAGCAGTGCAGCGCGGCTCGCCTCGCCCCCCCCCCCCCTCCAGCGGTGTGGCTCGCCCCCCCCCCCCCGCTCGAGCAGAGCAGCGCGGCTCGCCTCGCCCCCCCCCCGCTCGAGCAAAGCGGCGCGGCTCGCCCACCCCCTCGAGCAAAGCGGCGCGGCTCGCCTCGCCCCCCCCCTCGAGCAGAGCAGCGCGGCTCGCCTCGCCCCCCCCCCCCCGCTCGAGCAAAGCGGCGCGGCTCGCCTCGCCCCCCCCCCCCAGCAGAGCAGCGCGGCTCGCCTCGCCCCCCCCCCCCCCGCTCGAGCAAAGCGGCGCGGCTCGCCTCGCCCCCCCCCAGCAGAGCAGCGCGGCTCGCCTCGCCCCCCCCCCCCGCTCGAGCAAAGCGGCGCGGCTCGCCTCGCCCCCCCCCCCCCCCAGCAGAGCAGCGCGGCTCGCCTCGCCCCCCCCCCCCCGCTCGAGCAAAGCGGCGCGGCTCGCCTCGCCCCCCCCCAGCAGAGCAGCGCGGCTCGCCTCGCCCCCCCCCCCCAGCAGAGCAGCGCGGCTCGCCTCGCCCCCCCCCCAGCAGAGCAGCGCGGCTCGCCTCGCCCCCCCCCCCCCCCGCTCCAGCGGCGTGGCTCGGGCCCCCGGCTCGAGCAGAGCAGCGCGGCTCGCCTCGCCCCCCCCCCCCCGCTCGAGCAGAGCAGCGTGGCTCGCCTCGCCCCCCCCCCCCCCCTCGAGCAAAGCGGCGCGGCTCGCCTCACCCCCTCCCCGCTCCAGCGGTGCGGTGCGGTGCGGCTCGGGCCCCGACCTCAGCGGCGCGGCGCGGCTCCCCCCCGCCTCGGCTTCAGCGATTTCGCGGGCCGGATATAATTGTATGGCGGGCCAGATGTGGCCCGCGGGCCTTGAGTTTGACACATGTGCAATAGAGGGATGATAGTTTTTTGAAAAATAGCTTTACTGTGAATGGCACTGCATTCTAGTGTCACAAGTGAGCAGAGTTTGCATTGTGAATGGATCTTGGGAGAATACCACCACTTATTTTTTTCCATTTTGACCACTTAATAATTATATCTGAGCGCTAAATTAAATTTGTGGTTAGCATTTTCTGAAAGCCTCTCTTCTTTCCCAGGTCCTACAGCTGATAAAGCCTGTTTTGCAAATCTAGAAGACCTCAAAAAGGCACACAAGATCAGACATTGCTCATCTAATGTAGGTTTTTCATGCTTTCCAACCCTTTGAATATTGTAAGTTTAATTATTTTAGTTGATGAATTTAAGTTGTAAGATTCTTTGTATATTTGTTGATTTGTGAGACTTTTTTGTTAGCTTTATGGCTGGTGTTTATATCTTGATCAGTGTGGATCTGGTAGCACTGTGAGCTCCTGCTAACCTGGGAAACCAGGGACCACACATGGTACCTATCTTTTGGATGTGCTACACTGCAGTATGTTTCTCTGACACTAGCCAAGTTTTATTTTTAAAGTTCTCTTAAAAATGTTTGAATGATGGAAAACCTGCCCAGTACTACGTTGATTTGGCATTTTAGGGGTCTTTTGCAGGCTTTAGGAAGTATCACAAAACAGTCTTTTGAAAATAATCCATAGAATGGTAGATCTCAGTTTTAAATGTCTGTTTAAAATATATTAATTCTAGGTGGCAACCAAAGGCTTTGCTCAATATGAGCTTGTTCGATCCACTATATTGGAGGATACAGTGGTTGAATCAGAGAGTAATATATATATTGATATTACATGGAGTATTGTGGATAAGATTCTACAGACACCTCCACTCACTGCAGCGGCAACATTGGTAGGAGAAAAGCCCTTGTCACTGTTTATATCAAGTATTGTAGATCACAAAAATATGCTAATTTTTGCTGATTACATTATTGTTGCAAGAGCAATATAGTGTGTTGATAACAAAATCTATAATAAATAGTTCATCAGTTCCGTTAATAAGATTTAGAAAATTTGTATCCAGATTCAGAATCTGATGTGTAATTTTGGAATTTTCAGAACATTAGATTGGAATCTGGGGACCCCAGGAGTCCTGTGTTCCAGTTACATAGAGAACTGCAGTTTCTTCTTGTAAGTATAAATGTGAAATTCCCAGTTTATATCAGTTTGGTTGTGAGCATACCAGGAATGGTATTTTTATGTTTTTGTGTTCATAGAATCATAGAAGATTAGGGTTGGAAGGGACCTCAGGAGGTCATCTAGTCCAATACCCTGCTCAAAGCAGGACCAACCATAACTAAATCATCCCAGCCAGGGCTTTGTCAAGCCAGATCTTAAACATCTCTAAGGATTGAGATTCCACTACCTCCCTAGGTAACCCATTCCAGTGCTTCACCACCCTCCTAGTGAAATAGTTTTTCCTAATATCCAACCAAAACCTCCCCCATTGCAACTTGAGACCATTGCTCCTTGTTTTGTCATCTGCCACCACTGAGAACAGCCAAGCCTCCCTTCAGGTAGTTGAAGGCTGCTATCAAATCCCCCCATCGCTCTTCTCTTCTGCAGACTAAATAGCCCCAGTTCCTCATGTGCCCCAGCCCCTAATCCTTTTCATTGCCCTCCGTTGGACTCTCTCCAATTTGTCCACATCCTTTCTGTAGTGCAGGCCCAAAACTGGACACAGTACTCCAGATGTGGCCTCACCAGTGCCAAATAGTAATCACTTCCCTCAATTTTCTGGCAGTGCTCCTACTGATGCAGCCCAATATGCCGTTAGCCTTCTTGGCAACAAGGACACAATTTTGACTCATGTCCAGCTTCTCATCCATTGTAACCCCCAGGTCCTTTTCTGCAGAACTGCTGCTTAGCCAGTCAATCCCCAGCCTGTAGCAATGCATGGGATTCTTCCATCCTAAGTGCAAGACTTTGAACTTGTCCTTGTTGAACCTAATTTCTTTTGACCAAATCCTCCAATTTGTCTGTATCACTCTGGACCCTATCCCTACCCTCCAGTGTATCTGCTCTCCCCCCAGCTTAGTGTCATCCATGAACTTGCGGAGGGTGCACTCCATCCCATCATCCATATAATTAATAAAGATGTTTAACAAAACTGGCCCCAGGACTGACCCTTGGGGCACTCCGCTTGATACCGGCTGACAACTAGACATGGCGCCGTTGGTCACTGCCCATTGTGCCCAATGATCTAGCCAGCTTTACATCCACCTTATAGTCCATTCGTCCAAGCCATACTTCTTTAACTTGCTGGCAAGAATACTGTGGGAGACCGTATCAAAAGCTTTGTTAAAGTCCAGGTTCCATATTCTGCTGCTATTCTTTCTTCCTTTTGTCAGGATCCTGAACTTGACCATCTCCTGGTCACTGCTGCCCAGGTTGCCACCCACTTCTACTCTCCTACCAATTCTTCCCTGTTTGTGAGCAGCAGGTTCCCCCAGCACTTGCACCAGGAAGCTGTCCCCAATACAGTAGAGACTCGATTATCCAGGATGATAGGGAAAAAAATAATCTTGGTTAATAAAATCCTGGATAATCACCATCCATAGGAAATATTTGGGGGGGGGGGGGGGGTTGTGTACCCTGCACCGGGGGAGAGGGTGTGTTGGTTCACTGGCTGCCCTGCTCCCTGGTGGAGGTTTTTTGTGTGTGCTTGGGGCGCAACAAAGCCAGAGCCAGCCCTGTGAGTTACACGTTTTTGTTGTTTGTTTGTTTGTGTGTTTGTGTGTTTTGTTTTGTTTTTTACATCCTGGTTAACCCAATCCTGGATAATCGAGCGTCTACTGTACTCTCCAAAAATTGCGTGGATTGTCTGTGCGCTGCTGTATTGCTCTCTCAGCAGATGTCAGGGTGGTTGAAGTCCCCCATGAGAACCAGGGCCTTTGATCTGGAAACTTCTGTTAGTTGTCTGAAGAAAGCCTCGGCTATCTCCTCCTCCTGGTCTGGTGGTCTATAACAGACACCCACCATGACAATTACCCTTGTTGCTCTCGCCTCTAAACTTAACCCAAAGGCTCTCAACAGGCTTTTCTCCAGTTTCATACTGGAGCTCTGAGCAATCATACTGCTCTCTTACATACAATGGAACTCCTCCACCTTTTCTCCCTCGCCTGTCCTTTATACCTTCATACAATAAACCTTTGTCTTTTCTACAGTTTATATCCATCCATGACAGTGCTCCAGTCATGTGAGTTACACCACCAAATCTCTGGTATTCCAATCACATCATAAAGAAAGCGAGGATTCTATGCATCCGATGAAGTGAGCTATAGCCCACGAAAGCTTATGCTGAAATAAACTAGTTAGTCTAAGGTGCTACAAGTATTCCTCGCTTTCTTTACGGATACAGACTAACACGGCTGCTGTTCTTGAACCAATCACATCATAGTGCCTTGACTGCCAGGACTTCCAATTCTTCCTGCTTGTTTCCTAGCTTTTTGTGTTTGTGTACAGGCACCTAAGATAACTAGCTGATTGCCCTACTTTTTCAGTGTGAATCAGGAGGCCTTCCCTGTTGCACCCTCCTCCTTGTGTTTCCCCTCGCTATCCCACTGCCCCACTTACCTCAGGCATTAGATCTCCATCCCACAGCTAACCTAGTTTAAAGCCCTCATTGCTTGGTTAGCAAGCCTGCCTGTGAAGATGCTCTTCCCTCTCTTCGTTAGGTGGATCCCATCTCTTCCTAGCAATCCTTCCTGGAACACCAGCCCAGGGTCGAAGAGTCCAGAGATCGATCTCTGACACCACCTGCACAACCAAGCACAATTAGATGGTGTTCTTATTTAGAATCTTCATACCTGTTTAAAAGGTTCTTTGAAATTACATGAATATATTAAATGCAAAATAACTTTTAACGCAGTGTTACGGTTAAGAAATAAAGAACACACAAATCAAAATATTCCAAATATTTCTAACAACATTAACTTGGCAGGATTGTATACTACATGTATTTCTTGGTGGAATTTTCATATGCAGGGTAATTTTTCTTTGCAAGTTTAATACACTTTTACATTCTATGTTCTGTGTAGAACCTCAAACAAAATAAGTGTCTCTGGATTTTTTGTGCTCCTAGGTTTTGGCTGAAGGCTTGAAGACTGGTGTGACTGAATGGTCTGAGCCTTTGGTAGCTGAATCCGCGGTTGAGCTCGTCCAGGAACTTCTGAATGGTATTTTTTGTTTAATAATTTGAGATGCTATGATTGGGTGAAATTGTGCAGAGAAGGGCAAATCTTCTAATCAAAACTTATGTTAAAGAAAAAATTTGCAAGGGGTGTAAAATTTCAAAAGAATGAAATGAAAATGCCACATAATATTATGATAGTATTGGCACTGGAGATGGTAATTTAAGTTACTTTGTATACCTCTAACTCTCCTGGTGAAATCATGAGAATCCTGTGCAATGGGTAAACCATAGTGTTTTTCCTATGTTTTGGACAATAGGAAGAAAAAATGAAATGAGACAAATAAAAATCTCTCCAAAATTTTTTTGAAATAATATAACAAATCCTTTAATTATGCAGCTGAATATATTAGATACAGGATTGTGATTTTCTTCAATGCGCACGTGTACATCTCCAAACCCTGCTCTTTCCCCTCCCTGCCATTGAGGAGAGCAAGGAACCCATCACAGCATTATAAACTCCTTTTTAGTGGGGGAGGATTTTTTTTCATAAGCCTGATTAGATCATCCACCTGAGGTCCCTTCCAACTCAAATAATTCTATTATTTTCTAATTTTGAATAATAAAAACCGTGTTTAAAAGGAATCACAAAGAAAGATAATACCTGTCAGTATTTAACCATCCAGCTAATGTCTGTTAGACGAAAATTGTAACATATCTGAGACTTCTACTGTTGTTCAGCTGTACATGATTTATCATAGTGGTGCAATTCCTTTCTGTCCCCCGTTTAGATTTAAAGAATAAACTGGATGGATTTAACACATCAGTATGTAACAATGATGCAGAGGTATGTATATTTTCAGTCATCCTCTTGTTTCTTTCACTGTCTCTGCAGTAGTTTGAAAATCTCTCCTGTTGTCTTTACTCATCAGGAACTGTAGGAGATCTATTTTTTCAAAGGCACATGTAGATGCTGGGCACTTAGCTGAAAGTCAAATGCCATTTGCGCCTTTTCAAAATCTCCTTCAATGGTTTATATTTTAGCATTTTCCCCAGTTTTACTTAGCTTTTAGTACTGATTATTAAGTTCAAAGAGAAGTAGCTGTGATCTTGTCCAGCAGGCAACACCAATCCTGATGGATAGGAGTGGATTAACTCCACAGAGGTCTGCTTCCTTCTCTCCTTCTTTACCTATGGGTTGGAGATCTCTCTCTGATTTCTTCCAAACACAATCACTTTTCATCATCTTAATCTTCCCCTCTCATTGCCTAAAGTAATCAGTCTCATGCTGCTATTTCACCTTCTTATATGAAGCTACTTTGATCCCTGTACCAGTTTCACTCTGCCACTGGCTTGACTCTCCAGTGGTCCATGGCCTACTGGGGGTTCTGGAAACTGGCACATTGCTCTCTCTAGCTGTTTACATAACACACATCACCATGGTCACTGCCTGCCTTAAATAACTTTAAACAATTTTGTAGGAATTTTAATATTTTTTGTAGTTATTTATTTTTGTAGTTATTTAGTGTTTGTTAGTATTTTTATTTTTAGTATTTGTCTCTCTCCCGCCTCACAAATAGTTGAGATTTTTTTTCTTTTTATGGGAAGGTTAAGTCAAATAAATTAATTTTCCATTTTGATTTCAAGTCTGTGATCAGCCAACAAAATCATAAACTTTATTCCTGCATCAAAGATCATGGGGAAAGCCATATGCTTAGAAATTTTTTTTGTTTTGTTTTGTACTTGGTGCATTGCAAGTCATATATTAAAAATAAAACAAAAAAATCACACAACTGTATGATCTGTGAAATCTGTGCAGTACTAATCATATCCTTTACTGGTACTTCTCTGATTCCATCACGGTAACTGGTAAAGTTTGCACACCACTGCTTTAGAATGCTATGGAAAATGTTTGACTTTATTTTGAAGAAGCATTTTCAAGAAAAACGCTCTGTTTCAGAAAGTCCAGTGTGACTCTGCTGCAGTGGACAGTTCAATAAAATCACTTTTTAGTGAGCGAGGAGACCTGGATTTTGCTGAACAGTTGTGGTGCAAAATGAGAAGGAGTAAGTGGTTTTTATCTTTTTCTCACTGCCTTATATATTTATATATATATATATATATATATATATATATATATATATATATATATATATATATATATATATATATATAATAGGTATCTTTCTCCAAGTTTTAAGAATTGTTTAATTCTTCAGGATGGTTATGCCATAAACAGGCTTAAGGCTTTTTGTTATTCATTTAATCATAAGATAGCATGCTCTACTTACAATATTATAGGAAAGTATGTTGACTTGGATATGTGCACATTTTCTTTTTGCCAATTGATTGTTGGTTCTTTTTAGCAATAAATAGTACTTACCTACTTTGTTACTGACAGCCTTTTATCTGTAAAATAAACTTTACTGGGGCTCATGGACTATATTTAAAGTAAGTAGTTCTTCAGAAAATGTTATAGATGTTAACATTTGCAAATATTTGCAGTTTTGTGGTCCTATTAATTAAATCCATTACTGCTTTAATTACCAAATGACAGTTTTGGCACATAAATGCCTTTTTTTACTTGTAGGGCTGACTTGGAAGTCATGATCATTCTTTTCTGATGTGAATATTGCCATAGTAATCAATGCCTTTGTAACATCAAAAGCAGCTGACTAAAATGTACTCAATTCAAATGTACAATATACTCTACTCAGGTATATCAGTACTTGAAGGTTTCAACAGATACAGAATCACAGACACTTGTCTCTTAAGTAGGGGCAAGCAGTTAAGAGCATATATTAGTTTCTGTGGAGCATGAAGCATTATCTTCTGTTTACTTCAGTTTGTAACAAACACCTTGAACTGTAGGCTATAAAGCTTGACATGGTCTAGGACAGTGATTCTCAAACTTGATGATTTACCAACCCCTTTTGCACGTCCAGCCTACAATTGTGACCCGGGTATGTCCGCCGAAATGCCGCCGAAGTGATTGCTTCCGCTTTTGGTGGCATTTTGGCGGACATACCGATGCGTGTCAGTATATCTGCCAAAATGCCGCCAAAAGCTGAAGAAATCACTTCAGCGGTTCTCTGTTGGACATGCTCATGCGCTTGGGTATGTCCGCTGAAATGCCGCCAAAAGCAGAAGCAATCATTTCGGCAGCGGCCGGGGCTCACGACCCCCCCACCAGGAACCCCTAGTTTGAGAACCGCTGGTCTAGGAATCTGTTAACTGAGAAATCAACTATGTAACAACTCTTAACAGGACATGAGGAGAGAAACTGTAGAGTTGGTTTCATTGTTGGCTCTGGAGCTGTACTCTAGGACAGGCATTATCAGTAAAGGGCCTTTCCCTGGAACCTGCTCTCATAGACCTCTTGTCAAACTTCATGGTGTAGTGCAAGACCTCTTGGTTCAGTCACACATTTAAACTGATCTTTGGGCCATTCTATGCAGTAAGTTTGGTGGGGGGAGGGTTGTTCTTGGAGTTTTTTAAAGTCCTGTATTTTGGGCATTGATCAACTGTTTCATGATCTATGTGATAAAGGTAGACATGTTTTTGTAGCCATTATAAATTAAATATTGGAATAACTCTTTTCTCAAGGTGTTGCTTCCTATCAAGATTTGGTGGCATGTTTCACATTGATCATAAAATCCCTAGAACATGGTGAGATACAGCCTTGGGTATGTATGTGTAGCCTGAATATGTTTTCATGATAAAAGTATCAGCTTTGATTGTGTAAATAAAGTAGGACACATTTCTTTTAAATGTTTATAAATTGCTCCTCATTTTGACAATATTTTAAATTCAGTTTTTAAATAGTTCACTATTAGTTTCTCTATTTTTATATACTGTCTTGTAAATTATGCTGTGTATTTCATCTATATATTACAAGAAAACATCTTATTTTTTAGATTCATCAGGGGAGTAGCAGTTTACTAAGCAAATTGATTCAACAATCTTATCATGGAGCTATGGAGGCTATTTCCCTAAGTGGTGTCACTCCAATTCAAATGCTTCTGGAGATTGGTCTGGACAAAATGAAGAAAGATTATGTCAGTTGTTTCATAGGTAAACCTGTTATTTAAAGGCATGACTGGAAAAGCACAAAAATTGTGACCTACTTGACCCAAACAGTCCTTCACCTCTTTTCTGTCACCTTAGCCTTTTTCTTTTATTGCCCATAAAATCTGTTCTTATCACTTCTTGTGTTCCTTACTTTTAATTGCAAATTATGCAATCTCAAAATAACTATGGCTTGTAACTAAGGCTGTAACAATTTTCTAAACTAATCTTTTTATGTAGGTTTTCCTAAATGTCTAAACAATAGAAACCTTTTAGGTGTTTTTAGGTGTGATAATGTACTAGTTGGGGGAAAATGTGTATCCATCCTTATTGTTTCTCTTTCCCCCTTTCTTGTAATCAAAAGGGGTTGAGGAGAAGACAGCCAAGAATACTGAGAGTATAAATTATTTCACAAAATGAATGGTGCATTCTTGAACCACACCTTGAAACAGAAGCTAGCATGTAAGAATATTTAAAAAACATATCACTGAAGTAAAAAAATATATATATATTTTTTATCTTCAGTCTCACAGTTTCATTGTTTCTTTTGCTTCCATTCTGTTGTTGTAGTCTCCATTTTTGTTTTCTTCATTTTTGTCATTGTCACTTTTATCTTACTCTTTGTTGGAATTATTGTTTATGAGGTTATTACCACAAAACTAATTTAACCATAAATTCCTTTATTAAATCCAAAGGTCAAATGGCATTTATACAATTGTTCTGAAAATGCCTAAAAAGCCTTAAATAATAAGCAATGTACTACCTCCAAATAGTAACAAAACATTTATAAGAATTGGATCAGGATACTTACAAACAGGCCAAACTCAGGGATGCTTAGACCCATAGTGGTCGATGCCATTGTGGTCCGGCAGGTATTACCAATAAAGTGTTTGAGTTTACTTTTTTTATATCCCGTAACAAACTTCATGTTTCTCTTTGTATTTACAGCAGTGGTACAAACAAGTCCTCAGGTGTGATGATTGCACTCTTCCCTTATTGTGGCTTTCTGTGGCTACCTATTTTACTTCTGCCCGAAGCTGCCAGAGTGTGTAGCATGTTTTTTTGTTTCTTTTAAAAAAATATTTATTTTGCAGGCCAAGAACTTGCAACGTTAACATATCTGGTGAGATATTTTAATTCTTATTTTGAAAGCAAAATAGAGTTTTGAGATATTCTTGTTTAGATTAATTTTCTCTCCAAATTCATATAGTCCTATTTGCAGGACTATGACATATATTCTGAGTTCTTAGCCTTGAAAAATGAGTGTTTTTAAACCCTTCTTTTTTAACTCTGGCGAGGGGGGAAAGGAAGGAGAAATTAGGTCAATGCTGAGGACCTTCTATGTCCTTATCTAGAGAGCTACTTACGCTTGAAAAATGTGAACCATCATAGGATTTTGTAGAGAGCTGTGAAATCTTGTCCATTAATTTGGATCTGCTCCTGAGAATAGAGTGCTTAAAGCTGTTGAAACAAAATTTTAACTTCAGTAGTAGAGAACGTTTACATTCAGCTGTGAAGGCATACTCTGCAGAAGGATTGCAGTTAGAAATAGGCTTCTGTAGCTCTTGCATTACGGTGCCCCTAAAGATTTTGCTTGTCTGTCTCTCTTTTAAAAAGCGAATACCACCTTGAATTGGTGTTTCATACATTCTTGAAATGAACACTGTCCAAGCTGACAGTCCTACAATTCTACTTTAAAAACCCTTTTTCTTCTGAATCCTGTTCTTGATCATGGAAAGTGTGTCACCTCCTTAAAATTAGGGTTGTTGTATGGATAAAATATCTAAGTGTGGGCTTAGCTTTGATGGATGGTAACACCAGCTTAGTCCCCTGGTTAGGGCACCATATTGTAGGTCAGGAAATCTAGATTCTCTTCCAGACTCTGCCATTGACTTGCTGTGTGACTTTACACACAAGTCACTTAATCTCTGTGTGTGTTTTCCCCATCTGTAAATGGAGATTATACTTTCCCATTTTTGTAAAAAAGCTTTCATGTCTAAGAATGAAAATTGCACTATGAGTGCAAGATGGTAGTGTTCTTGTTAATCTGACATCTCCACGCTTCATTTCCAGCTCTCTGGCACAAACCCAGACCAAAGCCCTAATTCAAACCTACTGAAGTCATTGGTAGTCTTTCCACTTTTGTGGTGATCCAAAGTTACCACCATGTTACAACTGTTTGACCCATGTGAAAAGAATTGGTAGTCTAGATTGTAACCAATATCGTACAAGCCATCCCAATTAGCATTTTTATTGGTATTTTCAACAGAGTCTCAAAAATTGCCAGGCCATGGAAGTTAAACTACTTTCTCACCTAAGAGGTGGACTTTCCAAGTCAAGGTTGGGGTGCATTTACAGATTAAGAGGGAACTTGAATTCTTGACCGTTATTTTGTACATGTCCCATGTATAATCCAGTGTCTTTTTCTGGATTATAGTCATCACTTAAATTTTTTTTTTTTTTTAAAGTAGGAAAGAGAGTGACATTCTAACTTCACTGGCACTTGACTCAACATCAACAAACTGTGTTGTCTAGGGTTACTTCAAGGTTGTAGGTTTGCATGGAGTGTTGCTTCTCTCGGCTTCAAGAAAGCATGGTGTTTAGTTTACAGTCTGCTTAATGAGAGCAGGATTTTTATAAATCCATACCCTATTTTCTCATTAAAAAAGGGGCAGACAAATGTAGCAGAGAGAGTGGACCTTCAAAATGCATACAAATTGAGTACTCATTTGGTTAGCATGTTTAACTTACCCAACACCAACAGTTACCTTTCAAGAGCTTTGTTTATTTCCTGTTTTCAAGTCTATATTTTCTTCTCTAGGACTACTTCATTTCCACATCAGTAGAGTTACAGGAGCAGGTTCATCGCATCCAAAAACTTCATCATATGCTGGAAATATTGGTCAGCTGCACAGTCTTTCTTCACTTCAAACATGAGAATCTCTTCCCTTTGATGCAGTAATTATTAAATTTTTTACATTCCATCATTTAAATGTCAATAATAAATGGATTATTTTAAATAACTAGATATAGTCAAAGGCAAACTTTTTACAAACTGTATTTTATTGATAATGATTTTGAGGAACAGGGACTATAATGAGAGCATTTGGATCTTGCTGTTCAATTTTTCTGCCCTGGTTTAATACCCTTGTACTTTTCCCCATCATCTTATGAAAGGGTTTGGAAAATCACTAGAATCCTAATTTTCATTTTCTTCTCTTCTTCCTTTTCCTCTCTGAGCTCTCAGATCCCAGCCATTCCTCCATTCTGAAATATGTAAAACAGGTATTCATAAGAACATACCTTCAGAATAACATTCAAAATTAAAAAAAATGTATTTTTTTTTTACAGTAGTATTTTTGTTGCTGTAGCTTCTCTCTTGCCCGTCTTGTTTTATCAACCATTTCAAGTCATGCTTCCAAACCTTGCAATTTTTTGAGTCTTTCATTCATTTAGCTCTCAACTACTGCAAAATGCTAACAAATGTCATATTTATTCTCAATGTTACAAAACTTCTGTGACTGGATAGTGTGAAAAATTAGCCTTCCATTCTAAAAAAATGCCATGGTTTTAGAAGGAATGTTTGTGAGGAATAAATTATTGTGCAATTGCAATTTGTCAAGTATAGTAACTTTTATGAAGTCACTGTTGTAATATGATCATTTTCTGCTGTCCTGGGAAGTAAGAGCCAAAAGCAAGGTTTCCTGCAAGAGCATAGTAACTGATCTATTGTCATGAAAGCATGAAAATGTAGTTAGTTTTGCATGTATATTGCTCTGGGGTTTAATAGTTGCATAAATACTTATCCAAAAAGCAATAAGTAACAGTATTTGACTGCTTTTATAACAGGTCCTGCATAAAATATTACAAAGAAAATCCGCTGAATGAGAAACACGTGTTTCAGCTACCAATCAGACCAGCTGTTGTCAATAAGTTCTATCAAAAGTAAGCCAAACCTCAGCTTTCATAATTCATAAATTCAAATCTTGATTGAATACATAATGATTAGGGCTTTTTTGTGCTATTTGATTATTCCCTCAGTGATCATGCACAAATATGGAGGGTGGAATTAAATAGTGGACATGGTCAGAAGGAGGTTAAAACGGTATGGCAGCTTAGCACTAGTCCTCCTGTTGAACATATGACTTCGAACAACCTAGGTAAGGAACCATTTCTGGTATAAAATATTAGTGATACCGTCAGCTTGAATTTTTTAAAAATTAACTAGTGATGTGTTGTTTTGTTTGATCCAGTGTCTCATACAGCACTATTTAAACAGTATGTCTTAAATATTTTTAGTTCCTTTTTATGCATAAGAATCTCTTCAGCAAGGAAGAAATTGACTATATGTAGAAAAAGTGAAACTGGCTAACTGTAAAGAGTGTTGCTGCATACACAAAGTAAACAAATGAGGTGGGATTAAAAACCTTTCCGTTATAATATTATTAGGTATTAGTTGTAACGATATGAGGTACGACATTTTCAGTGTGTGATGATTTTCCCTCCCCAGCCTGACAGTTACTTTTAAAATTAACTACAACACAGTTCTAAATATAACTATCTTTGAACTTTGGCATCCTGCTTCTTAGTCCAGTAGAGAGAGGGTAAATGTATTGTTAAAATGAAGAGTAGATGACCAGATTCACTATGTTGTCTGAAGCAACTTTTTAAAAAATATTTTGAAAAGCTAGAGAAGAATTCCAAATATAGGACAGTGTAGAGTAGATTTGCCTTTTGATAGTGGCAAAAGAGACTAACATTTTAGTAGATCTTGGACATTTTCTTATCTTTCAAAAATAATTTTGCGAGCCTATTAATTTCAGTGGAACTTGGTGCTTATAACAGATTCTTGAAACCATCATGTCAAACTTTATGAGCTGTCACTTGTAAGAATACTATATTAACACTTAATTCTTTTGTACTGCAGGAGTACTTTGCGATACAACAGTTAATGGAAACACTGAAGAAAGTATGTATTTTATTACCATGGCTAACTGCAGTCAGGTGCATTTTACCTGAAAGAATGCTGTTGTACAGATAGACGCTTAGAAGGTACAGTAAATGGAAAATATTCTCGGCATATCTGCTTCCCCAAGTATATCTAAATATATTTTATGGCCGGAAGAATGATACCCTATATTTGGTAGTTATTTGCTCTTGCCTGTTGAAGTTAGAATCTACATAGGCCTATAATTCAACAGTATGCGTACTGTTTGTTTAAATACTTTGTAACATGTAGTTATTTTAAAAACTAATTTTGATAGTTTATAAATTAAGAATATTCTACTTTTTACATTGTTTTAATTTTATTTTTATTGCTTAGTAACTGACCAACGTAACTGACAACGTAACTGACCAAGAGCAAACAGCATTATAAAATCTTGCTGGTGTCGCGTGATTTTACATCAGTAAGACGTATTTGGAGAGATGCTCTTCCAGTGCCATATGAATTTTGTAAAAGAACTTGTTTCTCTAGCTCTATATTTATATTTTGGAGTTGCTCTTCTCATCCAGCCCAAATTCAACATTCCTTCAAATGCAAATAATTGATTTTTAATCACTTTTTTCATTTGAACTTTTGAGTTATTTGAGTTTTGAAATTAAAGATCATTCATATAATTATTAAAGCATGTTGATTTGATTATTTACAATTAAATATAGCCTTTACATCAGATTTGGTACTACTTTTTGATAGGAGGATGCACATTTATCTACTTCTATTGCATAACATACATTTGTTCAGTAATTGAGGCTAAAGCTTTTCTGCACAACCAAAACTGTAAGTACTGACATTTGGAAAAAAGTAACTGCCAGCATTCATTCCATTGTCAAAACTGAAAATAGTCTAGATTGTATCATATTATTAAGTTTAACCCCATAATGTAATTAAAGATCTTTTCTCCCTGATTTTATATACCACAAAGGCAGCCTTTTTAGTTTGAAAAGGGCTCATTGAATCAGCATACGAGATTTTTTAAAAAATGTTTAAAAATTATTTTACTAGATTATAGTAATTTTAGGCCATAGCATAGAGTGTCATAAATTCAATTAATTTTAAATAAATTAATCTGTTTTAAAAAATAAAAACATACTACAATTTAAATTAAAGCTAAATTTTAAAATACAGTTTAAATGTGTGGAGGTTTTTTTAAGTCATTGATTTTATTCACTCTTCTTGAATAGAAGCTAAGAAATCTATCCATTTTGTGCACAGTTAACCTGACATCCACATGAGTTTGTGTTTTAGAATTTTGGTAGAAGTTGAACATAAAGTCTTGCTTTGAAAGAATCATTTCGGGCCAAGCAATGGCAGGTTGCTAGCCATACTTTGGAACTAGTTCACTTCTGTATAAGCAGGTGCATCTTGATTAATCTGTACTCATTTGTAGCAGGACTGAATTTGGTACAGTATATCTTAATTCACATGTCCAAGTCCTTGGATCATATTTTTGTGTGTGCGCAGCATTCTCTAATAAAGAACGAGATGTATTATGAGTAGGACCCTATCAAAATCACAGTGAAAAATGTGTAAATGGATTGTGAAATCTGGTCTCTCCTGTGAAATCTGGTTATTGTCACAGTATTGCTACTCTTACTTCTGCGCTGCTGCTGGCGGCGACACTGCCTTCAGAGCTGGGTGGCCAGAGAGCAGCAGCCACTGGCTAGATGCCCAGCTCTGAAGGCTGCATCGCCGCCAGCAGCAGCACAGAATTGAGGGTGGCATGGTATGAAGGGGTTGTCATTTTTGGAGTGGGGAGTAGGGGGAACAGAGCTGGCATTATGGTTGGGTGACATTTCTGACTGCCCAGGGTGCCATGATCACTCCCCACGTACACTCCCCACATACAGCCAGCCTAAGGCCCCTTTAATCCCCAAGTGCTGGGACAGGAGCAGGGCTGGGAGTTCTCTAGGCGGGGAAGCTATGTGTTGGGCTACAGCTGCTAGTCCTGGCTAGGCTGGGGAAGGAGGGGACTTCCTCTTTCCCTGCATGGACTGCTCCCAGGACTGGGTCAGCCATACCTCCAGGAACCTTCCCCAGCTACATGGCTGCTGGCTGGGACCCCAGCTCTGAAGGCAGCACTGCCACCAGCAGCAGCGCGGAAGTATGGGTGGCAGTACCATACCATGCCACCCTCACTTCTGAGCTGTTGTTGACAGTGGAGCTGCTTTCAGAGCTGGGCTCCCAGCCAGCAGCTGCCCCTCTCCAGCTGTCCAGCTCTAAATGCAGCAGTTCAGAAGAAATGGTGGCAATACCATGAACCCCTACAGCCTTGCAACCCCGCCATTCCCCCACAAGCTCTTTCTAGGTCGGGACCCCCACGGTTACAGATTTAAATTTTGGAAACTCTGAAATTTACGATTTTTATAATCCTATGATCAAAATGGATGGTGAATTTGGTAGGGTCCTAATGATAAGGTAGGTCTAATGGCCTAAGCATAGGAACTCTGATGTCCAGTCCTTACTTCTGGTTCTTGCTCTGACCATAAGTCCGTGAACAAGTCAGTTAGCCTATCACATTTATTCCACCTGTGTGCAAAATTTGGGTTAATAATACCTAATTGTTATTGTATGTGGATTAATAGTTAATGTTTATGCAATGACATTAAGATTTTGATATGCTGTAAGTGTTCTATGTTTGTATTTCATAATTAGCATTTCCATGGTAATTACAAATACAGTGATAAACAGGTTGAAAAGAGAACTTGCCAACAATCTGCCTATCCTTGAAATATATATTGGCAAGCTTTGAAACAGTTTAATCTCAGCCAACTGTTGTCTTAATGAAGAAAATGCATACTTTGCAAAACATGAAGAAAGATAAAACCTGCAGTTGAATTTTGATAGAAAATAATACTGAGACGTGAATTGCCTTTGTAAAATTTCTAAATTACGTCTTATGGCTGAAATTGAATAAAATGTAGAAGAAACAATATGTACACAAAAGTAGAGCTGATTTTTTTTTTTTTTTAACATTACAGTGTCGGGTAAAGGAGGCATCTGTGGAAACCTTTAAAACAGTGTAAGAATAAGAGTGGCATTTTATTGCTTATGCAAAATGAAGATGTTATGTAAACTTGTAGTTTTAGTTGTTCTTCCGAAGGAGAAACATTAATAGAATGGCACTGATAAGTATGCAGAGTGTGAACACCGTTGGCACAACAATCTCAGTCACCATTTCCATGTGAGTAGTCAAAGGATCTGAAATTTGAGAAAAGAAACAATAATGGATAAGATCTATTCTACTGGAATAATTTTAGTTATTTGTTCATACTATATTTTTTAAGCAGAGATGAACAGCTTTGAATCTTTTTTGAACATAATTTGTTTAAAGCTAAAATAATTGTAAAAGGTAGAAAACATTAACATGTTTTATATATTTTGAAAATCTGCAGCACGTTTATATTGGGCTTTCTTCATCTATATCTTCTGTGGTAAATTCTGAAATATGTCGGTACTCAAAGGGTCACAAAAAATTGTGCTTACCATGAATTAGTCTCAGTATATTAGCAGCAGTATTCCGCTGTTCCTCTAATTTTCAAGGAAAAGGGAAAAAAGAAAATAGTCAAAGAAAAATCCTTGGAAAGCACTCTAACCCTTTGAGGACGGCATTGTAGCTCTATGGAATTAAAATTAAATTGCTTCTGTAACCTTTTATTTGGTGATTGTAGTACAAATTATTTTGATGCACGTATATGTATGTAATATGATAGTAACTCTCAAAGAGTTAAGAGACACACACTTAAGCTATACTGTCATGTTAATTCATAGGGATGGACCCCTCATATCTTAATCCTACAATATGGGCCACACCCATGTATCCTATTTATCCCACCTTCCGTGTCCTCTCCAATAGAGTGTTTCCCCCATTTGGAGAACTGATGACCACTTCACAAGCCCCAGCATGGGAGCTGGAGCTGGAGGCAGAATGGAAGTGTTGGAGGCAGGCCACAGCACTGTGGATATTCCAGGCACTGCTGTGGTTTGTAGGGCAGTCTGGGGAATCTGCCTTAATTTAGATTCTGAGAGCCTGTATAATTTATGCCAGGAACTTGTCCAGTCCCCAGATCAACAAAGCACAAAGGTGGTTTAAAGTCTCCTTAGCTCTCCCTCCCACTGGGCTGTGAGTTCTTACCCTAGTTTTTATGCCCATCATTCTACAAATGCTACACATTTACCTGTTGTTTTTTCCTGCTGCATGATTTCCCTGGATTTGGTTTTTGTTTTTGCTTTTATGTTTGAAAGGGGCAACCAATCACTGAGGAATACTAATATCTGTGAAGTAAGTTTTTAACAGCTGTGACTCCTCAGTGTTTTTATTATAATTCTTAAGAAGAATATTCAGAAAAAATAATAAACTAATACAAGCCCAATAGCTGCACTATTTTGAACTACTAGTAGTAAATTAAGAGGTACTGTTTGATTCTAAAGTTTGTCATCATTTTAAAAAAGATGTGGCTTCTGTTTTCAAGGAGAAATATATTTCAAGAACCCAGTTTTAATGTACTATCAGTCATAGCAATGTTTTCCCTTTAAACCCATATATATATATATTTACTGGATAAGTAAGACAGAATAAATGTAGTTACCTGCAGCAAGAAGTTGGTTTGTGATAGAACAAGACTCTATGGCCCTTTGGTGCCAACTTTTCACCTAACAAAATCAATATTATTTATTATTTGATTTGATTCTGATGGTTTTGCTAAACTATGAATATATTCAGTCTTATTAGCATCATTTTCTATGCCTCTGAACTTTAGTCATTTACAACTCTTTCTAGTACTCTTATTTTCACACTACATGTCGATTGTATGACTTTTTATGTTACTTTGTACATGTTATGAATATTATTGTAATACATTTTCATGTTAATTGTTTGGTACAATACAAACTGGAAAACCAACTCAATATTTTCCATATTATTTTCCAGGGTTTTTTATTTTTAGATGTCATGCACATGAAATGTATGGAAAATACAAACGGCAATGTGTCTAAACACAGTAAATTAATAATGTGGGTGTTGTGATTACAAAGTTTTATTTAAGTAGTTACTGTACTGATGTGTTCAAAAACATGGAAAGTGTTATAAAAGAACAATACTAATAAGATTAGATTTCATCATTTTCTTCCCTGCCTCATCCCCCTCCGACAAATTGACACAATCCTAATTTAAATGAATTAAATTAAATACTATAGTAATCTAAGGTCAAATCACACATACCTTACTGATGCGAGTTATGTTTTTTATCAAATTAAATGTAGAATTTGGTCCTAAATTAGGAATAAGTAGCTTTAATGATTGAACTCACCTCTCTTGGATTTGGGAATCCATTTGCACTGATGATCATCTTGTAATATTGAACAGATGCCTTTGGATATCGGGGTTTATTCCCCCTTTTAAAGTCAACATGGTATAATCCAAATCTTTCAGAATAGCCTTTATTCCATTCAAATTTATCCAGCAGAGACCAGACAGTATAACCCTTTACATTAACACCATCGTTTATGGCTGAAAATAGATTTGAAATTTGTTAACAACCAGATCAAGTGTATGGCTTCACTAGAAACATAGTGCTAAGCAAGTCCTATTTTATACCACAAATGAAGGAAAAATTTGGGGTAAAATTTTCAGAAGCATGTAAGTCACTTAGGTGCTTCACTCTTATTGAAAGTCAATGAGACTCAGGCTCCTAAGTCATTTAAGCACTTTTGAAACTGTTCTCTTTAGTCTAGATCAGTGGTTCTCAGACTTTTGTACTGGTGACCCCTTTCACATAGCAAGCCTCTGAGTGTCACCTCCCCTTACAAGTTAAAAACACATTTTTATATATTTAATACCATTCTAAATGCTGGAGGCAAAGCGGGGTTTGGGTGGAGGCCAACAGTTTGTGACCCCCAATATAACAACCTCATGACTCCCTGAGAGGTCCCAATTTCCAGTTCGAGAACCCCTGGTTCAGATGCGTTGAAAGATTTCACAGGAGTAATTACTGTAAATTACTAGGTGCAATTTTTATTTTGTAAATATGGAAATTGATAAATTATTCCAGTGTTGAACCCAGTATAGGTCAGCATTTCAAAGAGTTAAAATATCAAAATGCTTAAGAAATTTTGGAATACATTTTATTTTGACTTTGTCCATTTTTTAAAGTTCACCTTTTAGCATCTCATTAATATACCCTTTCAGATACTCAATTCTCCATTCATCACACAACTGAGTACACTGCAGTTTTTCTGAAACTCCATTCTCTGTTACGTAAATGAGAGGATTCCCATACTGTGTCTACAAAGAAAAACATTCATATTGATCAAATGAAATAATAATATACTTCATACAACTTTAATATTTTTTTAACAAAACTAAATTTCTAGAAAACTGATTTCAATCTGTTTACTAGATTTTTTTGTTTGTTTTACTATGATTACATTTAAAAGAAAAGCATAGTTACATTTTTAACTTTTTTCTTTGGGTTAGCTGAAGTTTATAATAAACTATTTCTATGAATATAGTGCAAAGAGGCCCCAACTGAGATTGAGACCCCCATTGTGGTAGGTATCCTATATAATAATCGGCTAGAGATGTGTGTGTGAAGCCGTCATGCGCAGTAGAGACGGCCCAGACGAACGGCATGCTGGGAGGTGCTACTATTGCGGCACTATTAACGAGGGTTTGTAACCTATCCTTTAAATCGGCTACTGTGCCCAGTGACTGGAAGATAGCTAATGTAACGCCAATATTTAAAAAGGGCTCTAGAGGTGATCCTGGCAATTACAGACCAGTCAGTCTAACGTCCGTACCGGGAAAATTAGTTGAAACAATAGTAAAGAATAAAATTGTCAGACACATAGAAGAGCATAAATTGTTGGGCAAAAGTCAACATGGTTTCTGCAAAGGGAAATCGTGTCTTACTAATCTATTAGAGTTCTTTGAAGGGGTCAGCAAACATGTGGACAAGGGGGATCCGGTGGACATAGTGTACTTAGATTTCCAGAAAGCCTTTGACAAGGTCCCTCACCAAAGGCTCTTACGTAAATTAAGCTGCCATGGGATAAGAGGGAAGATCCTCTCATGGATTGAAAACTGGTTAAAAGACAGGGAACAAAGGGTAGGGATAAATGGAACTTTTTCAGAATGGAGAGGGGTAACTAGTGGTGTTCCCCAAGGGTCAGTCCTGGGGCCGATCCTATTCAACTTATTTATAAATGATTTGGAGGAAGGGGTAAACAGTGATGTGGCAAAGTTTGCAGATGATACTAAACTGCTCAAAGTAGTAAGGACCAAAGCAGACTGTGAAGAACTTCAAAAAGATCTCACTAAACTAAGTGATTGGGCAACAAAATGGCAAATGAAATTTAATGTGGATAAATGTAAAGTAATGCACATTGGAAAAAATAACCCCAACTATACATACAATATGATGGGGGCTAATTTAGCTACAACCAATCAGGAAAAAGACCTGGGAGTCATTGTGGATAGTTCTCTGAAGGCATCCACGCAGTGTGCAGCGGCAGTCAAAAAAGCAAACAGGATGTTAGGAATCATTAAAAAAGGGATAGAGAATAAGTCGGAGAATATCTTATTGCCCTTATACAAATCCATGGTGCGCCCACATCTTGAATACTGCGTACAAATGTGGTCTCCTCATCTCAAAAAGGATATACTGGCACTAGAAAAGGTTCAGAGAAGGGCAACTAAAATGATTAGGGGTTTGGAACGGGTCCCATATGAAGAGAGATTAAGGAGGCTAGGACTTTTTAGCTTGGAAAAGAGGAGACTAAGGGGGGATATGATAGAGGTATATAAAATTATGAGTGGAGTGGAGGAAGTGAATAAGGAAAAGTTATTTACTTGTTCCCAAAATAGAAGAACTAGGGGCCATTCAATGAAATTGGCGTGCAGCAGGTTTAAAACAAATAAAAGGAAGTTCTTCTTCACACAGCGCACAGTCAACCTGTGGAACTCCTTACCTGAGGAGGCTGTGAAGGCTAGGACTATAACAGGGTTTAAAAGAGAGCTGGATAAATTCATGGAGGCTAAGTCCATAAATGGCTATTAGCCGGGATGGGTAATGAATGGTGTCCCTAGCCTCTGTCTGTCAGAGGGGGGTGATGGATGGCAGGAGAGAGATCGCTCGATCATACCTGTTAGGTTCACTCACTCCGGGGCACCTGGCACTGGCCACTGTCGGTAGACAGGATGCTGGGCTAGATGGACCTTTGGTCTGACCCAGTATGGCCGTTCTTATGTTCTTATGAGGTGTAGTTCGGCAGCACAACATGGCCGCCGCGCGTGTGCCGCCGAGCGGGGGGGCCTTGGAGTGAGGGGGAGGGGGGGCCCTTGGAGTGGGGCTGAGCGAGCGGAGTGGGGCTGAGCGAGCGGAGTGGGGCCCTCGGAGTGGGGAGGAGGGGGGCTGAGCGAGCGGAGGGGGACCCTCGGAGTGGGGAGGAGGGGGGCTGAGCGAGCGGAGGGGGGCCCTTGGAGTGGGGAGGGGGGAGAGCTGAGCGAGTGGGGGGGCCGCGAGCCATTACCGTTGGCCCATGTACACGGGCTTTTAGACTAGTGTGGCAATAAACAAGCCTTCAATATGCAGATAAATGAATAAGCGGATATGGTGGATGTGCTGAATATTTATACCTGACACTGAGATACAGATTCATACCTGTATCAATCAATACTGTTGGTTAACGTCCTTTTAAGAAGACTTAGTTTAAAATTACCTTGATGAAGTTGAGTAACCTTCTAAATCCCCAAGGCACAGAATATAGCCATTTAGATCCTGGATCTGGCCACTTTGGATCAACCAGTTCTGTCAAATCACGATCAGTGTGGTAACTGGGCCCTTTGAGTGCGGAATAATTTTTCTGTGTAATGTAACGAGTGGTAAAATGACTTAATCCCAGGAAATCAGATGTACCCCTAATGTAGCTTTTCTCTTGCACTGAAAAGGTTGGTAATCTTGACATGCCCAGGCCTTGTTGAGTGCTCTTTCTACCTATTAAATCAAAAAATTTCAAAAAAAGATGGTAAGTGCATCTTCTGCACATGATTGAAGCTTTCTGATTTTTTTTACACCACAGAAGCAAAACTAAACTATCCTGAATTTTAAGTGCTAATATTGTATAGTCTTGAATGAGCACTTTCTCTCTGAACACAACAATCCTCCTCTTTCTACCTTTAAAGAAAAAATAGTAAAGGATAAACTGGACTTTAAGTGGCTAAAACAGAAGAAATGTTTAGATTGAGATTTTCAGAGGTGCAACAGGAATTTAGGTGTCAAACTCCCATAGTCTCCTTTGAAAATCCCAGTCTTAAAGCACATGTTTAGGAGTTAGGTGTTCACTGCTAACTTGCCATGTGTCCTTGGGCACATAACTTAACTTCTTTCTTCTGTTTCCCCATCTGTAAAAATGTGGATAATTATACTTTATTTAGAGGAGCATACTACTGTTTTGTTTTTAATTAACAAAAATAATATTTTTGTCTTTTTCTGGAATCTTTCAGAAAAAAATATTTTTATTAACAACCCTCCTCCAAAACTCTATCCTTAATTTTGACTAAAATACACATTGATCAGATTATGTCACTTTCCCTCCATAATATGTTGTAACTGTATTATTTATTCAAGGTGTAAATAGTCAGCATGACTTACCTACATAATTCTTCATAACTTCAGGATAGTCTCCACTGTAAATAGGATTTGCAAACCATCCCAAGTAAAACTGTACGTATCTTTCAGCAGCTTCAATGTCCTTCTGGCTAGTTAGATCAACAGGTTCACCCCAAGCACTAGTTAAAGAAATTCCAACCATACCTTAAAATAGAAAGTGACAGTTCTGCAGTTATGCATAATCTTTTAAGTCCTTACTGCAGTGGCATAATTACGCAATGAATGCTTATTACCTTGTTGCTTGCTACGCCATGTCTTATTATAAGAATGCCAGACCTTTGCATGAGTCTGTAATTAAAAGAACATATGTATATGCTAACCTATTGTCCAATAATCAGTACAGGAAGAGTCAATGAATTGTGACAGATATGGCAATATCCTCTACAAACCTTATTGAATTAAGTTAAACCTTATTCATTTAAATTTCAGTACCTTTGGAGCTCATTATATTAAAAATGCAAATATGTATGTATTATTGTGGGATAGAATGTAATGTCTCTAGGGAGGAGACAGGACTAAGGTGAACCCTGGGAACTGTTATGAGTTTCAGATGTCTCTAAAACAATGTGCTGCGCCCTGAGCCTAAACCAATTGTCTACTGATCACTGTTACATGAGGACAAGATCAGAGGCCCAGACTGGATAAAAGAGAGATTCTGAGATTCATGGGGGTGGTTGTTTTGAGCCAAAGCAATTATGAATAGGAAAAACAAAAACATTTGGTGAAGTTTGAAGGACTGTTCACCGGACCGAGTCCCTTTGGAGTTGAGGTGATCTTTGGTAACCTTATTTGCTTGTGTGTACATTTTTAATTTTTTAAATATTTTTCTCTGTAATGCTTTTACGTTAAGCATAAATGTACTTGCTTAGAAAGAGCTGTGTGGTAACCTATACTGATAGACAATTATACTATTTATAGCCTCTGAGGATTCGGAGACGGCAAAGCACTGCTCAGGTAGTGTATTCTGCTAGGGAATTCATAGTGTAGGAGGGAACCTATGCAGCCTGGATACACCCCAGTCAGGAGGGAGACAGACGCATGTCTCCACCCAAAAAAGGTGACAAGGAAGCTGGAAGCCTGAGAGTGCATGGATGAGGGAGGGTACAGTTGCCCTAAACTGTGACAGAAGCATGGAAGGTAAACTTGTCACACAAATGCACATCCGGAAATTATTACCGTAGGTTTTTCAAAAAAAAAAATCTGTTTCTCATGGAAACTTTTGTTTTACATAAGATGTCAACCAGATCTACGTGAGAGTCCTTTGCGGCTCCCAAGATGGCCTCGCAAAGGTGACATGCAATATTTAGTGGAGAGTTCTGTTTTACTGCAGATCTGTTTGACTGTGTGTCTGTATTTAAATGAGAAACTTTTTCTTTAAATGAAGTTTGTTGACTTTGGGTGAAATCCTGGCCATGTTGAAGTCAATCACAAAACTCCCATTAAGATTAGTGAGACAGGATTTCACCCCTTGTTTATAGAAGCTACCTTAAAATTCTCTGTTCTGACCTATTTGGCAGCATGTTCAATGAGACACTTAAATAGAAGTTTAAAAAAAACCCATAAAAAACCTGTCCTCTGAATTGTTGCAGTTCAGTGCTATGTCATGCACCCAGTACTACTTAAGTATGCACTATCTCAGCACCAGTAGTTTATCATTCCTTTTAAATTAACTCTTGAATGCTTTTTGGTTTGCTGTTCAGAAATTGAATCTTTGCTACTAAACCTTATTTTCCTGGGGAAAAAAAATTAAGACCCACTTTTCTCAGTCATAAAATGAAATAGCAATACAAGAAAGAATGTATTTCTAGTTTTACTTTAATTATATGATGTGCTGCTCTGTATGCCCCTATTCCACTGAGCTTCAGTCCTGGTGCATGCTCTCCTGTCTCATAGCCCTCTTCAGCAACCGCCTACAAGTACATGAGAGAAAAATTGTAACTATAGGGTCACTCCCAAAATTTGGGAACCAAATCTATGTAGCCCAAAAGACGTGTAGGAAGCCACCAGTAACTTACCCAAGGGTTATTAAAAGTAATCCAGTATTTCACACGGTCACCAAACTTTTCGAAACACAGATTTGCATAATCATTAAAATAGCTTATCATGCTTATATTCTGCCACCCACCATACTTTTCTTGGAGCACCTGTATATGTAATAATTACAATAATTAACATGCAATCTAAAATTCAATATGCCATTATTTTTTTATAAAGGTTATATTGTATGTAACTCAATATATACAATAGGTAGGCTGGATTGTGCACTTAAGGTGATTTAGTGAAACTGAATAAGCAGTTTGAGGCAGAATTCAGTGACTCATAGTGGGAATATAACAGTGCTCAAGTATATAAAATGATAGCGCAGACAAATTATTGATAACTTGAAAGCATCCTGGAATATTTAAAATGTTTTCTTACAATGATCCAGCTGGTGTTTATTTTTACAAACAAGTTAGCTACCAGAAACCCTAAATTAGACAACATCATAAATGTAAATATTCTCAGACCTGTGGAAGATCCCAGTGGTAGAGGGTCACAATAGGGATAATCTTGTTCTCCAAAAGACTATTAATTGTATCATTGTAGAACTTTATCCCCTTTTCATTCACCCGTTCTTCTGGAGAAACAAATGTTGAATAAACTTAATTGTTTTTACATCATTTAGATAATTTGAAAATGTTTTTTAAAATGTTGTAACCTAGATAGATAGATATGTTACATTGGTGTATGTATAGGCACTTGTATACCATAGAAAGGGCTGATATTGTAAGGACCCCGATAGAGAAATAGATATATATTTACCAGTAATATGTGACAAATATACCATATAATTGTTTATGATATTCTCAAATGTAGCAAAGTTGTTTTGCCTACATGTGCTTTCAGGTTTATAGTTAAATCAATATGCTTACTTTTAATACCAGTGGGCATAATACGAGGCCATGAAATAGAAAGCAGGTAATGATTAACTTTCAACTCCTTCAGTAACTGAATATCATCCTGCAAAAAGAAAATCCAATTAAAATATTACTCACTAATGCCAATAGACTAATTTTCAGATTATTAATCTACAAATTAAAGCAATTTTAACAAAAGACTTTGAGTTGAGGAAATGTGAAAGAAGAGAGGATTGCACAAAAACAATGTGCTCTGCTAGTTATTTTCCATTTCCTTTGAAAAAATGACGATTTGCAGAAGCTGGTGGGGCATGAGTTTATTCAAGTACAAAGAAGTCCTAAATCTGCTAAACCCAGGGTTGTGAGTTCAATCCTTGAGAGGGCGATTTAGGGATCTAGGGCAAAAATCTGTTGGATGATATAGTTGGGGATTGGTCCTGCTTTGAGCAGGGGGTTGGACTAGATGACCTCCTGAGATCCCTTCCAACCCTCATGTTTTATGATAACTGGCTTCAAGACAGCTTAATAAATGTCTGGAGGGGATGGTATGATGAGAGAGCCTACAATGCATTTGGCCCATTGGCTACTGCCAGTAGCAAAAATCCTCAAATGCTGGAGATAATACTGGATGGAGAGAGATCTGAGTTGCTACAGAGAATTTTTCCCCAAGTGTCTGCCTGGTGGGTTGTGCCCACATGTTCAGCTTCTAACTAATTGCCATATTTGGGGTTGGGAAGGAATTTTCCCCTGGGTCAGATTGGCAGAGACACCAAGAGTTTTTCATCTTCCTCTTCAGTGGGGCATGGCTCACTTGCAGGTGTAAACTAGTGTAAAAATGGAGAGCTCTCTGTAACTTTAAATCTTTAAACCATGATTTGAGGACTTCAGTAACTCAGCCAGTGGTTAGGGGTTTATTTCAGGAGTGGGTAAGGTTCTATGGTCTGGAATGGGATGGAAGTCAGACTAAATTATTATGATGATCCCTTCTGACCTTAAAGTCTATCGCTCTATGAGATGACATGGAAAAAAGTCAACAAATACCAGAAATGACTACGCGTGTCAATTTTTAATCTCATTTCTTGTAACAAATATTTAATTTTTTTCCAACAGTGGACTGTTTAGAAACAGTGGACCTGATCCCAAAAACCTTTATGGAATGAGGAAAATCGAGATCTCAAAATCTCTCCTGAATTTTCCCATTGTGAGTCAATACGGTTTTATTTATGATTTTAACTTACATCTGAACCCTCCACATACTCCTAGACTTTAAAGGTTAGTCCGCCCCACTAAATAATGGACTAATAACAGTTTCACTAGAATTCCAATTCCTGCAATGCTGGCTCAGTATAGAACAACCATTTGGAATCTCTCTTGTGTATTTTTCTTTTCACTGGAACAACAATTCTAAAAAACTATCTTTAGCATCTTGAAGACTGGACACTTACTGCAGTAGCAAACAACAGTCCTTAGCTTAACAACTTGGTTTAGGAATCTATTTGCAGACTTCAAGAGCAGCAGGTCAGAGTATATGCCATATATGTAGTTAATTCAATTGTGACTAATTAACAACAGTTCAGTATTGTTTCTATAGTATGGATATTCCCTGTTTTAATCATACCTTAACTTTGTAGTAGCCTTCACATGATGAATCTGCTGTTTCATTCATAAACACTTTCCCTTTCTTGTGAGTAAAAGCATCCCAGATACTCGGTCCTTTCCCATCCTTGTCCCAGGCTCCTTCAGTCTGGTAGGCAGAACTGCCGACACCCCATAAAAATCCTAAAGGTAACAGCAAGTAAATACATTGATGACAATCTGGAGGCTAAAACTAATAACTGGCTTTAAGGATAACATTTTCATATGTGTAGTTAACTGGGATACCCTCAGAATGTTGCATCGGAGTGTGCAAAGTACAGTAGATGGCTTTGTGCCTAATTAAACACTTTATACACACACACACAAATGTGTGTGGTTTTGCACATGCAAAGAGGTACCCCTGTAAACTTTTTAGGTGCATTAATGGAGGGTGGTTGAAAATTGTGTCCTAGATGACAGTCTTTTTTTTTACCATGTAAGGTACCAGTTTTCCAATATACCAAGAAAGGTTTAAATATAATGGGCCTGAGTCTCAGAAGACCTCTTTATATCCCTTAATCTGGGCATAAACCCATTAGAGTGGCTCTTTGCATTGGCAGAGTGGTATATAAAAGAGCTTTACTCTAAAACAGAATCAGGCTCCAAATCTTTTTTACATGCAATATTTTTCTGAGTTTTTTGGTAAAAACATTTAGCTATTTTGACATAAAAAAATAACAAAGGGACCATTCTATGGTAGGGATGCTAATCTTATTTTTTCAGTGTCTTTCAGTAAAATGCAATTAATCCATATTCACAAATTACATAAAACACAAACATGAAGACAAAATCTGTGCCTAGATTTTTTTTAAACACTTGTTTAGATTGAATAAAAACCAGTGTGTATATTTGACATAAGGGGTAGCTGTTCATGGACCAACTTTTGATGGTGAATCAGATGATTAACATCTTGAAACAACCCCCTCCGATGATTTATTCAAATTACATAAGAATGTCCATAATGGGTCAGACAGATTGGCTGTCTAACCTAGTATTTATGACAGTGGCCAGTGCCACATGCTTCAGAGGCAAGGAAAAGATCAGAGCGATTTTGAGTGATCCATCCCCTATTACCTAGTCCCAACTTCTGGCAGTTGGAGGCTTAGGGACACCAGGAGCATGGGGTTGTGCCCCGACCATCTTGGCTAATAGCCATTGAAGGACCTATCCTCTGGGAACTTACCTAATTCTTTTTTGAATCCAGTTACACTTTTGACCTTCACAGCATCCCCTGGCAACAAGTTCCCTGGGTTGACGCTGCATTGTGTGAATTTCCTTTCCCCCACAGAAATGTGATGCAGTGCTGTTGGCTGCCACTAGGGGCCGCTGGATCTGGCAGAGCCTAGCACACACACAGGGGGTAGGGGAGATGGCTCCTGGCAGCTACAATTCCCAGTATGCCCTGAGGGAAGGAGAAGGCAGTGCACAGGGAACTCCACACAAGTCTGGGACCAAGGATCAGGCTGTTTCTCTCTCTGGATCCCTGGGCTCTGGGTGGGATGGGGGGGCACAGCTGGGTTCGAGTTGGGAGGAGGTATGGTTATCTGGGCAAGGGAGGGAGTATTTGGGCCATGGGGCCCTGTGGGCTAGGGGATTCATGTGTGCTGGCGGGGGGAGGCACGACTGGCCTCTGGGGCGGAGGGATTGTGGGTATCTGGTCCCCAGGTTGCGCTCTGGGGCGTGGGGGTGGGGGGACAGAGAAATAGGACTTGGGTTGTTATAGGGGTTTCTTTAACTCTCTACTACTGGAGGGAATTTTTGTGTCTTTATTGTTACAGACATACTTGTTTACAGGTATTTTGAAATAAATTTCCAAAATAATTGAAACTGGCGTGATTATGTAGTGTTGTTTTGACAAAATTTTCAGAATTTTAAAATATTGTGAACAGAAATTTTTAATTTTTGGCACAGAATTTTTAATTTTTTGGTGCAGAGTGCCTCCAGGAATAATTTAATTTAGACCCCATCATTTTGAATATATAGCTGGGATTATTTTTTCCAATGGGCATTATTTTGCACTTATCAACACTGAATTCCATCTGCCATTATGTCGCTCAGTCACCCAGGTTTGTGAGCTCTCTTTGTAATGCTTTGCAGTCCCAGCTTTGGACTTAACGATCTTGAGTAATTGTATTTTATCTGCAAATTTTGCCAGCTCACTGTTTACCCCTTTTCCAGATCATTTATAAATGTGTTGAATAGTCCCAGTACAGCTCACTGGGGTACCCTGCTATTTACCTCTCTCCATTGTGAAAACTGACTATTTGTTCCTATGCTTTGTTTTTTATCTTTTTGCCAGTTACTGATCCATGAGAGACTCTTTCCTCTTTTCCCATGACTGCTTACTTTGCTTAAGAGCCTTTGATGAGGGACCTTGTCATTTAATTCATATTCGTTTTGTTAAATTGGGTTTGTAAGAGAGTATTTGGAAAGGGGGTGTTTTTAATGTGTAGCGCTGCATTTCCAAATTCATTGCAAGTAAATAAAAAATGATAGGACTTCAGTGCCAGATTCACCATAACCTTGTAGCTTGGTTGGTCACTTATACCACAGAAAAGTCTGCGTGTAAACACTCTCAAATCAAAGTACTAGCATTTTACATGCAGTTTGCTCCCAGTGTAAGGAACCCCACAAAATACAGAGCAAAGGTGAGTGGAGTATGTTAAATGCATTCTATAAGAGGCTGTGGTGAGACTGGAGTTTCACTTCCGCCTTTTCTCTCTGCCCTGAATGGCTCTGTATTATGCATATAATCTCTCTTCAAAAGGAGAATCTTTTACCAACTTTCTTGTACTAAACAGGAACGGGTCTAGAATATTCTAAAACCACAGACAGATCTAGATTAAAAGTACCAGTTGGAAAAGTCCCATAATAGAAGGAGCCAGGGTTATTCTTTGTCCATTGGAAATCCTCAGCTGTATTCAGACACAGCACCAATCCAAGCACATACCACACTTTCAAAACATATGTCTTCATCACTATTAGTGTCCGCAGTGCAAAATGTTCACTTCAGAACCCCACCTGATGAAACAGAAGCATCATTGATGAACGTTGCATCTCATTCACACAGAAGCATCTTGTCACTGCTGACAGGGAACCCTGATTCAGAATCTGTGGGCTCAGAGGGCTTTTAAGGCTGACACAGAGCAGGTGGAAGATTGATCTAACCTGTCAGGGTTCTGAGTGCAAAATCCCTGCCATCAGAGTTACTCCCTGGTGGAAAAACATTCTCTTTTGTTGAAAACTCTTTTGGTTTGGATTTCAAATTTCCTCTGCCATATCTGTAACTCATCCTGCACATTGTGCTAGTGCGTGATAGCCAGACGGCGAAATCGTTAGACTTGCATTGTCCACACTGAATAAAATATGTAACGAGCTTCATACCATTTTTTTTATTTTCAGTTGTTGCAGTTGTAGTAATCTCAGTTCTTACCTTGACAGCGTCCCTTTAAACATTGGTTTAAAAGAGTAGTATTTATACCCTGAAGTTATTTCTAACTGGTGTGGTTCTTGGCTGCAAAATCAAGCTTTCATATGGTGCTCAGTTGTGCCCATTACAATTAAGGTTGCAAAACAGTTTGTTACAACGTTGTCATCTCACACACTTTTTTTCTAAAAGGTTACCTCTTACATGCCTGATTCTCACCTGATGGTGAATGTTTTGGGAGACTTTGAGGAAGGTCCCTTGAGGTGTTTGAGGAGCATAAATATACATTCAATTTTAAAAAATCGAATCGTGCTTTTTTAGCTATAGTTTTTTAACAAAATCCGAGTCTATGAAAAGTGAAACCTGGCGTGAAGATAGCCCTCAGGGGGGCAGTGCTTCTGTTTTCTTAAAATATGGTGCACATGTAAAGTGTCACTGCACACTCGTGGGCAGCTAGGTAGGTGCGTACTTTTCAGAACTTGACATAAACATTCACAACCTTAAAAACTATTGAAACAATTTTTTCCAAATATGTTCTGCAGATCTCAGTGAGACCTAAATATCCACCAAGCTTAAAGAAAACAGGATAATTTTAAAGTTATGAATGTTTAGCATCTGTATGCCCTGGGAACCCACTCAGCTCTAAGACATAAATATGGCACAAGGATAGACATGAAGGTTTAGCCAAGTAGCTCGAACTCCACTGGATCAAAGATATGCTGTGTTCCCATCCCTTGCTGGCCTTCTGCGTATGCCTACAAGGAGCCAGCTTGAAGACTTCTTGTGGGGAATGCAAGAGGTCTTCTGCATGGCCCCTTTGTGGATTCCTTTTACATAGCCTCTCGTGCAGGATGTAGGTGCTACAATTAGATGACATAGGCTGGGTCTTCTCCCCAAGGAGAAATGATATTTGACATGCTCTTTCGTCCTTTCATGTTTGAGAGATTTCCGTACTGGTAGCAACTGGGTACCCTGATCACTCAGCTAAGCAATAAGAATTTACTTTTGACTAACTTTCGACAATGGTTCAGCAGTATCTACTCCTGCCTGCAAATCTAGCACCTGATCCAAAGCTCAGTAGAGGTCTTTCCATTGACTCCACTGGGCTTTGATTCAAGCCTCTAGTGATCCCAGTGTACTGGACCACAAACTCCTTTTTAGCACTTATAGCTATTTACAGATAGGCTCTTGGTAAAGAGAAAAGGAATGAGTCCGGCTAAAATAAAAAGGTAAAGAAAACTTTCTTCAGTGCACATAATAAAGTACGGTGTCAGAGAACATTTTCCCTACTTTATAGAAGAACTGCACAACTGGTTTGGGAAAATTTCTGTAAACAATGCCTAAAAGAATCTTCAGCCCTGCATTTCTAATGTGAAAATTATACATTGTAAAGAAAGCTCCAAACAGCACTGGCTTTGACCATTAGGAAATACTGTTCCAGAGCAGCTTGTGGAGCAAAGCAGGAGACTCACATTTGGGGGTTAATCTTGCTCCAGGGATGGCCAAAGATATCATGAAGTCAATATAGTTAATATAGGGTGTTCTGCAAGGGGCAAAAGTCCACCAACCAGTCCACAACGGGGCTTTTAAGGCCACCTCTGAGAAGGTCACTTACTTCATCCTGTCAGTCAGACAGTATATTGGCATCAAGTGTATGCGTGTATTTATGAGATTCACCCAGCTCTCTATTTATACATGTCTACATACATTAAATAGTGGTTATAACATGCCCGTTTGTGAATGTGCATGTATTCTATACAGTGACAGTTAAATATTGCTCTTGAGCCCAATGTTTCTTGTATTACTCCCTTGGATTTTTGTTAGAGCGGACTGAGTATTGTGAGGAAGCAGCAGGGAGAATAATGGAGCATGTTTCATGTCAGGAAGATTGTTGCATTGGTGTTGGGGTAATAGTTTGTGCTGTTGTAGGGAAGCTGACCTTTTTTGTGTCTGGCTAGATATTACAATGGTTTGGACTGCATATAATGGCATCATATATTTGTAATTAGCTGATTCTTATTTTGGGCTAATAATTCACCTAGAGCTAGGGACAAAATCAATATCCTTTTCTTTTCATGAGGTGACCAAGTCAAAGGCAGCTATAAATGGTTAAAAAATGCCATAAGGTTATATTTGAAACATATTTGGGAAAAAATGTTTAAATAGGTTTTTAAGGTTGTGAATGTTTGTCAAGTTCTGAAAAATATGCACCTACCTAGCTGCCCATGAGTGTGCAGTGACACTTTAAATGTTCTATAATAAACACACTACTCAATATAATATATGAGAAATACATTTTTAGACAAACATTTGTGATTTCACAACATCCTTCCTGTACTGAATCAATTATCTTTTATAAAGAATTAAGTGCCTGTTAGAACTACTTTTTGTTCTATTTGTTTTAATATAAGCTTTTCTAACCACAGCACTGCAAGAAGCTAGTTTATCAATGCCACACTGTAAGTAGTAAGTCCATTTAGTTTAGACAATGCGACTATTTTAATTCCAAAACACGCATCCATTTCCTGTACTGTAGGCTTGTAAATATGATCTAACTTGTGTAGCATGCACAAGCTGTGACACCCTACCTAGGTAAACCCCGGCATGACTATTCTGCTGTTTCTGACCTACCTGTTCCTCTTCCTTTTCCATCTGTTCCGACTGGGAGAGTCCTCCAAACTGCCAGAAATTTACCAGAGCATTTAGAATAAATTTACCTTCACAGAATAATTTCACAGAATTCATCCGATTGTAACAAAACACTAGGAGAAACATCCAGTTGAAAACAGTGTTCTGTTGATTTAAAGCCACAACAAACCAGAACAATCCTTCGCTATTCAAAATCAATGATGCAGAAGAAGATTTAGCTTAACCAGACAAATCTTTTTGTAAAGGAGATTTTACTTTGTAAGCAAAGTTAATTTTATTAGAATGATCACCACCTCACTGTACATGCCCCTGAGTTGGGGAGGTCTATGCAAGCATCTTTATACTGAACTATATTTGGTATCTGACTGTATGATTGTCATGTGGCAATGCTTTTCCTTTCATACTGAATCATTTTGTTTAAGAATTTCAGAGGGCAGTCTTAAGAGCGTCTATACTTTACATTTTTTCCCTGCTACTGCATAGACCTGAGTTCTATTCCAGGCTCTGGCACTGCCCTGCTGGGTAATGTTGAGCAAGTCACTTCACTTCTTTGGGACTCAGTTTTCCTGTCTGTAAAATGGGGTTAATGGTACTGACTCTTTTTTGTAAAATGTTTTGAGATCTGCTGATGAAAAGTGCTATATAAGAGCTAGGAATAATTATTGTTATTATGTCATTAGACGTCTCCCGCTTTCAAGATAGCAGGGGGCAGCTGGACTACACTTTAATGAGATGTATTGCAATCTGGCACTCCACAGCACTCCTCAGTTTTGGCTTGGCTGTCTCCTGTTGCCCTAGATAGAATGCCACCCTGGGTAGCTGCCTAGTTTGCTATAGCAAAAGTATCCCCTGGGGAAGGGAAACAGACTTGCCTGACGTCTCTCAGTAGGTCATTGGCAGAACTGGGACTAGAACTAATTTCTCCTGACTCCTAGTTCAGTGCTGAAGTGATGTGTCTCGAGGTTTATATAGTCTGTAAAATGGTTTCCTTAGGTGTGGGCAAAAGAAGGTTTGCAGGACCACCCAGAATCACAATGGGGATGAAGATACAATGAATCTGAATGTTGCTCTCTGGGAATAGAGGATTCCCTGCTGCCCACTCCTGCAAAGTCTAGAGTTTTTGAAAATATCATTGTGCACTTTGCCTGGCCACCCTATGTATGTGCTCGGGGCCCTGCCGCAGGGACTCTAAGGGTACATCTACACTGCAGACAGAGTGTAATTTCTGGCTCAAGTAGACGTACCCTAAGGCTGCATCGCCACTGAGTAGTTCCCCTTTCTTTGTGGTTGGAAATCCCACAATGAGCTCTGGCATGTTGTCTGTCTTCATCATGCAACACACTGCTTTTGCTATGCACACCTCCATGACAACAGTACCCTCCGTGGACTTCCTGACCACAAGCTGGTGCCTCTCGGGTAGCCAATGTCAATAGGCAAACACTGCTTCCATAGAGAGCAGTGATCTCATCCTGGTGACCTGGCAGTGCAGTATTGGGGGGACCTCGCCTCGTGTACAATTAAGTCTCCTTTCTCATGCAAGAGCTATGCAGACCCTGAAGCTCACCCCAGGATTTGTAAACAAATGGGTCCTGCGGTCTTGGTTCTCACCCAAAAGCAGCATTCTACTGCAGTGAACTTCATACTCCAGGACGGCATGGGACAACATCTGTCTTGTCCAAGCCCTTGCTCTGGGGATCGACTCCCACCCTGCCCTGATCGCCCTGACACCTTGCTCCACGGACCAGTCCCTGCTGTGCTATAATTGCCACGGCCCTGGCCCTCGCTATGGGGAGCAAGTCTGACCCCTCCCTGCTCTGGCCCCTTGTACTGGGGACCGGTTCCCATGGTGTTGTGATTGCCCCAGCTCTGCTCCTCGCTACTGGGGCCAACCCCTCTCCCTCTCCACCCCACTGTGCCTTGAATGGGCAGGCTGCACATCAGCTCCTCCCAGCCTGGCTCTGCAGACAGCAGGTAAGTCCCAGGAGCAGAGGAGTGAGTAGGGGATGGGGGTGAAGAGTGAGTGATGGTGGGTGAGGGGAGAGGAGTGAGCTGGGGAGGAGGTGGGGCAAAGGTGTTCAGTTTTTAGCAATTAGAAAGTTGGCAATCCTACAAGGCAGATGAAGGGTGGGGGAAATGGATCACCAGCCTCATCCCATTTTTTATAAATGGGGAGACTGAGGCCAAGAGAAATTAAATGACTTTACAAAGGCCACATAGAGTCCTGTAGCCAAGGCAGAAACTGGGTCTTCCAGCTCTCTGTCCAGTACCTTAAATGCAAAACTAGTCTTCCTCTTTGCAGACTAAATCCTGCATCACTGAAGTCATTGGGAGTATTGTCACTGACTTTGATGAGTGCAGGATCAAGCCCTAGATGTGTATAGTAATTAGTCGAGTGAATGTTTGATTTCTTGGTTTGGGGCTAAATCAAAATAGCTAAAAAAAAAAAAGAGAGAGAAAAAGAGATACAATTTGGTTCAAAGCAAAACTGATTTGGGGGGGTGGGTTTCTCATTGAAATAAAAAGAATGAAAATAAATATTTCAGGTTGAACTAAACAGTTTGTTCAACTTGAACCAAAAAAAATTGTTTTTTTCATTTTGGGTCATTTTTTCAATTTTTTTAAAAAAAATAGCTAAATTTCTAACCAAAACATTGTTTGGATGCAGAAACTCATAATGTTTAGTTTCAAATTGCATGAAATAAACCATTATGTCTTTCTTTTTGTCCATTTTTTCAGCTGAAATTATTTGCCAAATTCTACCTGAACTGGTAAATAGTTCTGAAGTCTCGAAAAATGCATTTTTAGGCAAATTTACTATTCAAAAAAAAAAAATTTTGTTCAGCTCTAACAGAAACCTGACCATACCAAACCACTTTTATCTCTGACTGTCCGAAACATCGTGCTCTAACTTCATCGCTGTATGTTGCTCTGGATCTGGATCCCTGCTGACCGGTTCTTATCTCAAGATGCTTTTTCTTGGTTTCATTGTGTAAAACCCAGTTTTTAAAATAAAACTATTAGGGGTTAAACCACCTCAACTTAAGTAATGATAGGCCATTTACATTACTGCTAGCGGTTTGTAATTTTTTCCCTTTACTGTGTTTGATCCTGAAAAGTTTTATTAGCAACAATTTTGAAAAACGTACCAAAATACATCAAGACTATGTAATCATTCTAAAAGTATTTTATTTTATTGGAGAGTTAAAAGTACATTAACAATATTTACCCAGTGGAATCCATCCAAAAATGTCCTGTGATGGCTATAAAATAATATATTGGAAAGTAAATTATCTGATTGACTTATTGCAGAATGCCGTGAAGTCAGGGGAAAGTCATGACTGTCTCCCATTCTAGGTTTGTCCATGAGGTACTTGTCTAGGACTCAGGCAGGGGATTTAAAAATGGAGGTGCTGGATTATAGCTGTTCCAGTGTGCCTCTCTTGGGCACGTGTGCACACACACACAATCTACTGTCCGAGGCCACCAACTCTTTGTTCACTCATGCGCTGGAACACTTTTTTTACATTCCCTTTTGTTTCAAAACACTTTGTCTTCTGATGGGCACCCAAAAATGGAGGCATCCAAAATTAGTGCATTTTTTTTAATTTTTTTTTTTTTAAATTGTGGCCATAATAACCTGCCCCGGTCAGTGACTGCATAGAACCCAGTATGCCTAATTCCCAGGCCCCTGTGCTAACCACTAGACCAGACTCCCTAGAGTCAGGAACAAAGCCCAGCATTCCTGATTCTTAGTCCCTTGCACTAATGGCTGAATGATATTCCCTCTTTGACCTTGGTTAGGCCCCTTTTATCTCTGTGATTTCCTTATGATTATACAACCCACAAAATGGCATGTAAGTGTTCCAAATGTGTGGTCTCAGCTTCTGCAACAGCCCTGGCATATTTGAGATGTTTCTAAAAGCCACACTTATAATTGCTCCTTTGAACAAGAGCGAGAGTCTGAGAGCACGACTGTAATTAGATCTGGAATAACATTTTTGTGTGTCACAAAATTGCCACATTTGTTTCCTACTATCTCTTTTAGGAGGCTTTTTACCTAAGGCTGAGCTGTACCAGTGGTTTAGATTTGCTTGTAAAAAAAAAAAAAAAAAGAACTCTGGAAGTAATTTAAATGATGATGTCTTGCTTCCGGTAAATCATGTTGCTTTGACTTGAAGCACTTGGAGGAGCATAGGTGTTAATTTAGAAAAGATGTTCTGAACCATTATTTGTGGCCGAGTGCATTCTGACAGAGGAAATGGGTATTTTATAAATGTGGGGGATGCATTTTATTGCCTTTAAAAAAAATCTTTGTGAGAGATCACTGAAGGCTCATTCCTGTCTAAAGAACCTGTAGGCCACATTGTTCTGCTGATGCATGTCAGATTTATACACATGGTAGTGATCGCTCTAGATCAAGATCTAACCATTTTTTGGAACTCTTGTAACTAAATGGCGATTTTTTTTCACGGTGGGTGATATGTCTTTAAGTAATGACCTGTGATGGCAACAAGTATACATTCATTTGAACTGGTTAGAGTTGTCTGAGAGAAATGAAGTTTGTTACCTCTCGTGTTTGAACTGTGCGAGGAGCGAAAGATCAGTAGTGACACAAGACTCAGTTCATATTCACCTCACAAATTTCTAAACTGTAATGAAAGCTAATGGCATAGAATATTTTGTCATCTGTAACATTAAATATCTTTATTATATCTCCAGCCTATTTTTTTAAGATGGGCTTCTTATGAGGGACCAACTTATTTGGGAGTTTGCCATCTTTTTGCAGCAGTAAATTGTAATGACTGGAGAGGATATGGGCAAATCTGCAAAGTCTGTTTCAGCTTCACTTTCAACTTAATTTTAGATAAACTGAACATTTAAAGGCACATTTTCAAGCAGGCTCTTACATTATGTCGGTGAAAAAACATACTTTTATGCATACAGAGAGGTGCACAAATTCCTTCTTCAGTTATCCATACTGGGCTTCCGGAGGATAGCACCTAATAATGATGCTTTGCAGTGGTTCACTGACATTTTAAAAGCTTCCTAATAGGTTTTTGAATTTAGTAGGTGTTTTTGAAAATCTGTCCTATAAAATATGGCAGATGATGGGTATTCTAGATATTACAGAGTGCAATTAAGAAGGCATACTAAACATTTGCCCTTAAAAATCTAATTGGACTTTTTTCCTGCTGATGGTTTTACACTAATCATTGCTCTGATTTTGATATAAATGAAACTGCTGCATTCCCCAGTCTGACTTTGCTTTTGTTGAAGGCAATGTCCATAGAAGCACCCAGTCCTATGAGGACAGCTGTCCTATGACACAGATGGCCCGAGGTCCTCCTCTATGGCATTTCAAACCATTGATGTGAATGTCAATGTTTTATGACTTTAGCCCACTGCAGTTGAGATCAGGGTCTAGAGATCTGCCCTTTTATGGCTTGAAGATTTAAAATGTCTTGATTTTTCTCTCTCTCTGTTTAAAAAAAAGAAGAAACGAGTCAAACAACATTGGCGTGGATAAGAAAATGCACTTATTACAATAAAACAGATTAATAAATCTCAAAAAAGCACGAGGAGAGGTAATTAGAAGCTCTTTAAGATTACTGTCTTAAGTGCCTCCAATTGATGGCACTAGGATGATTACACTGTATCTCTTGTCCCATGCACTGCTGAGTTGAATATCCATGTATTAGTTCATATCTTTTTCTCTTTTTTTTAAATTTACCTTTGTGAGAATTTCTTTTCAGTATTATTTCTCAGGGTACCCTGCTGTTACTAGTCTTTGCATGTCTGATTTCTTGGAGACATCAGACACAAGAATGACTAGTACAAACTGCTGTAAGTTCTGTTTTCCTAGCCTGTCTATGAACACATTTGGAAAATTCCAACGGTGTTGTGCTGTGTGATCCAGAATCCCTCTTCTGCAGCTCGAACCTAATATAACTTTTATGTTTCAGGGTAGTAGCCATGTTAGTCTGTATCCACAAGAAGAACGAGGAGTACTTGTGGGTGCCACAAGTACTCCCCATAACTTTTATGTTCACTCAAACCACATATGGCAAATGTTACATCACCATTGCTTCCAAAGACTTCAAGCACAGAAGCAATGCGACACTGACTTCTGCTTTCCTGTGTGTTACAAGTGTATATTCCTGTGGCTTGATTGAGGGCATCAACTGTGGATTTGTATACATTATTCTCAGTTAGGCCAAGGAACTTTGTACTTTGCCAATATTTGAAAGTGAAGTTTAAACAATTTAATTTCAATGGGAGTTAAGTACCCAAATACCTTTTGAAGCTCTTGCCCTGACCCTTTGTTTCTCCATCTTTAAAATGGAGATAATAATATAGTCTTCACTATGTCACAAAGGCATTGTGCAGCTTAACTGCAAGGTGCTTGGAGGTCCTCATGTAGAAGGGCTAAGTATTGAGTATCCTATGCAATATATTGTTTGGCGCAGGGACCATCGTTTTGTTCTGTGCTTGTACAATACACAGCACAGTGGGGTCGTGGTCCGTGACTGGGGTCCTTAGCTGCTACTGCAGTACAAATCAGTATTAATAATTAATAACTAATAAATATGCATAATATTGTGCAGTGGAGGGAGATGCCAAAATGAGCAACGTTTTCAACCCCAAAGGGTTTACAATCTATAGGCACGCAAAAATCAGGAGCAATATATAAGTCCGTAAAGTTGAACAGGTCCAACTGGACAGCTCGGTTTCAGGCATTAATATAGCACGACGTGGGCCATTGAGGATTTGGAGCACTTTGAAGGTAATTTGCTCTCACTCTTGGGTCCAAGCGTTCATCAGACATTGCTCATTCCAATTGACTCTTTCAAAGAGCTGTTTGCTATTGTGGATAGAATGTTTATGAGAGGTGAACAAAGCTGTAATGTGGAAGTGAGACTGAATTGATCATACTGGGGGGAAAATGTATCATGGTATGAAATGATGGGTGAGGGAGACTAAACCTTTTAAACCCTGCATGGAGGAGCCATGATTTCTGAGTGTCTACCTTAGGCAGATGAGGCCTGATCCAAACTCCGTTAGAACCTGTGGGCTTTGGATCCAGCTCAAAAAGTTTGTGATTTGGACAGTAAAGTCTAATACACTCAGGACAAATAAGGCCTTGTCTAGACTAGGGGAAGTTGCACTGGTATAACTTAAGGAATGAATTTAAGATTATATAGTTAAACTAGTGCAAAAGGCTATATGGACACTCTTATTTTGGTTAAGGGCAGCGTATGTCCAAATCAATTTAAACTAAATCAAAATAAGTTACTCTTAATCTAACTAATTGATTTTAAAAGACAGTTCAAGTTATCCTGCTGCAACTTTCTCATGTAGTCACATCTTAAGAAAAAGTTGGGCTTTTTTTTTTTAAAGGTTGCTAAGTGGTTCTTAAAATTGGTTACCTAATTTGGGTTTTTTTAACACATCATTTGCCTGCTGTAAATAAATCCAAAAAGAATGTGAAGTAAACCCAACTACACTTATTTGGAAAAAAATACATTCTTTACAACTACAGCTGTCAGTTATGCCAAAAGCACAAATTCCAGACTATATTTGTAATAATAATAATAATAATAATAATGCTAAAAACCCCAAATATGCCAAATTTCCAGAACTGCAGATATAAATGGTATGCAGTGTGCATTTTTCTTTCAGCGCTCATCTCTTCATTGACGTCGTTATCAGTGAGAAATAGCTTGAGAGAGGAGATACGGACCAGAAGGACTGAACTGGCGTGCCAATACAGTAAGTCATGTTAAGTTTTCCAGAAGTGTTTGCAACCCTCCCCCCCCCCCACATTTTTTAAGTATCTTATTTGTTTCTGGGGTTTTGCCCTTTGTTTTTAGTAGCTGGGGGAGCACTAGGATACTACAGTGCTGAGTGTCACAGGAAACACCACAAGGAAATCAATAATTTTGTGTTCACGTTCAGCATTTAAATTGTAGACAGTAATTGAGGCATAAGGCCATACATTGAATGATGAGGCTAAAAAAGAAATATTGAAAGGCTACCCATTCATTAAGCTCTGTCAGTCCTGTGCACAGAGAACCTTAATTCTGGCATTTCCCAACTTTTGAGTGTGTGGCTTTTTAACCTTAACATAGACTTTTTGTTTGGTTTTGTTTTTTAACATAGCTAAGTTGCATCTAAAAGTATTTTAAAATATACTCTTTCTAATATAGTTCATCCACCTAGACTCAAAGACTGCTCTTTAAACTGAGGCAGAAATGACAACTTCCACCGTCTTCCCTTATCGCTGATCATAAAACTCCAGCTGTCAGTCGAAGATCAACAAATCTTCTAAAATGGACAGGCGTCCCAAGGAAAACTGAATCTCCTCCAAAGCAACTGTATTGGGAATGACATCACTGCACAAACATCTTAATCTTGGCTAGTCTCACCACACTTGGTCTATAGCTAAGAGTAGAGCCAGTACATATGGACTTTTTGTTATCGCTCTCTCGTAGCGAATATGTCTGCTAAAAAGACCCATTGAAAGTTGGTAGTTCTAACAGTCGTCCCATATTGAAGGACTTACTAGGAGGATCCTTGCTGTGTAGTTTTGTCCTTCAGCCAGTCCTGGCTGCAATGTAGCTAAAAATAATATAAAGCAGGCCTATGATGTGACAAACTCTCCCATTCCTCAAGTAGCTTGATAGTAGTAGATCTTCCCTTGCACAGTGCTAACATTTAATCTCTATTTAATCTTAAACTCACTAAAACTCATAGTGCGTAAAATTAACCATGGGCAAGGTTGGAGCCTTAGATAGTACTTCTTATCTTTGAAGTGTTTTACAGGCAGTTAATGAAAGCATCATGATCCACTTATCCACTGGGAATCAGGACTCTGGGTTCTATATTCCTGTCTTTGCCACTGACCTGCTCTAGAAATTTGTGCAAGTACTTTCCTCTCTCTGTCTCAGTTTCCCTATCTGTGACTTGGGGGTAATGATACTGATCAACTTTTGTTAAGTGTTTTAAGGTCTACAGATGAAAAGTGACATGTAAGAGCTGAGTATTATTTATTAGTAATCAACATTCATTCTTATACCATGCTCATCACCACAGTTCTGAGCGCCTGTTCTGTGAGCATATTAATTCTCATAACACTGCTTGGACACTGTTTAGTACAGTTTATATTTTGGGTTTAACCCCCTTCAATTGCTGCCCTTTATTCAAGTTAAATGTAAGAAACAATAGTGGGATCTAAAACAAAGCCAAGGCTGCTGAGGAATTCTAAGGGCTGTGTGGAGGAGTGTTTGCTGAGTATTCTTTTTTGGGGAGACGGGTTTGTGTGTGTGTTGAGGGGATAGACACAGCACAAGGGGAGAGACACACATAGACAGAAAGAGAGACAAGTAGAAAGAAAGCCAAGCAGACAGCCTAGAAGTGTGGTGTGTGGCTCTTGGAGATGCCTATAGAGAGATTTTGAGTCAAAGTGGAGCTGCCTCCTGATTTCTCTTTTTGTTTTGTTTTCTCTTGTGTTTGGGGAAACAGGAATTGGATATTCCTTGTAACTGAACAAGATTGAATCAAGGGACCTGTCTCCATTGTCAATATCTCTTCTCAACTGGAATAGCTAGCAGGACCCCAAACTTTGACTAGCCACTTGAGTCAAAAGGGGTAGCAGTACTATTATCCCCATTTTACTGATGGGGAAACTGAGGCACAGAGCGGGGACATGACTTATCTAGGGCTATATAAGGAGATAGTGCAGAAGAACTGGGATTAGAACTCAGGCTCCAAATACTCTAAACTACTACTCTCCACTCCTGAACAATGACTATTAGAGGATAGAAATAACCCTCCTCCCATCTCTCCCTACTGGAGTAATATTTTGAATCTGACTTCTAGCTTCCTGGAGTAGTTTTCATCTTGTCCTCCTAGAAGAACTTTACATTTTTTGAATTATCGTGTTCAGCTCCATATAATTTCAAATGTATATCAACCCCCCTTGTATTTACACAGTGCAGAAAAACATTCCTCTAAGGAGAAAACATTGCTTCACTGTGACCATTGGTCTTTAGTGACTATTAGAAGCCTTATAGCTTGTGCCTTGCGTTTTAGAGCTCTGATTTCAAGCTTAATGTGGTCAGGAAATATAAAAATACATTTATTTATGTCATCTACTAAAAATCCCAACCTATTTTACAGCTCGTCTAAGCCAATCTGTGTTTATGTTGGAGATGAATGATCGTTCTGTAGCTGTCTGTATTTCTAGCCAGACTGAAAGGAATGATTCTGCAGCAGAACTATAATTTTTTTTTATTTACCACATGTGGCAGCTATTTCCTTCCTCCCAGAACCCACTGCATAGTTCTCAAGGGCATTACAGCTGTTTGACGCTTAACAAGCTGTGTACGCGGAGTGATATGATTTATTAAACTTTGCGTGGTCATCAAAATGCTGGAAAATACTTCACTCCGGCAAATAGCTGTTTACAGTTGTGGAGTTGGACTTGCCTCACTTTTCAGATTCCTTAAAGACCATACATCAGCAACTGCCCCTGGCTGACATTGTGCACACTTCATTTGTGTTTAACCTTTTGGACATATGCTTTGTAAATAATTTCTCCATGTATATTTATGGCACCAAGAACATAATATAAGATGGAGCTCAAATCTGTTCCCACTGAAGTCGGTGGCACAGGATCAGACCTGGGATGTTTTCCAGGAGTTAAAAGCATTTTAAAGACTGATTTTCAGACGTGCTGAGTGGCCTCCGCTCTAGGGTGACCAGATGTCCTGATTTTATAGGGACAGTCCCGATTTTTGGGTCTTTTTCTTATATATTACCCCCCACACTCTGTCTCAATTTTTCATATTTGCTGTCTGGTCACCCTACTCAGCTCCCCGTTGAAATCAACTTGCACTGAGGGACTATGCACCTTTGAAAATCAAGCTCTTCAGTCTTCTCCCAAGCCATCTTACTGAATATATTCAGAATGCAACATTCTTTTCTATTAAACATTACCAAACAACTTGAAATAACTCCATTAAATCTGAGCATATTAACAGGGATATCGTGTCATGGAAGTTGGACTATTGAAGAGTCCCTCTACCAGCTGTGTCTTTGTACTCAGCCTACTCATTCCTGTTTTACTCTACACCATCATGTATTGCTTGAGCCAAACCCACTGGGAGACTTTCCAATTATATCAATAGACAATAGGAAAGTTTTGAAGGAGAAGAAAATGTTGAGATCTTGATGCAGCATGCTTCTAGTTCCAGGAGCTAGCCCATTTATTGTCCATGCATCTCACTTTGTTTTACCTCGTGCCCGCTGGACCTATCGTTTGTGTCATTTTGTCTTATTCTTGTGTGAAGTCAAAACTAAGGAAAAGGTTTGACGGTCCTGGAGACCACAGTCTCTGCTTAGTCACATAACTGATGAAGCCTGGACACTTATGATACAAGTTTCCCCTTCACTACTTTGCCAGGGCACCTCAGTCCTGACCTAGAAATGAGAGAGAGAGAGGGCCTCAGACTCCAAGCTCGCTCTTCTCCTCTGCCTCTGAGCTTGGCCGCTCTTCTGAGTCTTCCAGTGAAATTGCCAATTGGTGCCAACTGTGGTGGTTGTTTCAATGATGAAGATACTTGTCCATGTCCATGTTGAATTGGACTGAGACTTAATCTGAGCTGCATTTAAAGTGGCAACATAGAGATGAAAATCTCCATATATAATTACTAATCCATTGTGTCATCCAGGCCTCTGATAGAACAGTGGCAGTGTTTGCCTGAAAACTCACCCTGGTAGAAGTTAGTTACTATTGACTCACTGTTGCAGATGCCCCAGATTTGGTTATAAGGGAGCTGGAAATGACTTTCTAGAGAGAGGGCCAAGGGTATGAGCTGAGCAGTTTTGGGGTAGGAATTCTAGGAGAATGCTGGATTTTGTGTTGCTTTATTTTTGTGATCCTCTTGCAAATGAAACGAAACACCAGGATAAGGAGGAAGTTTTGAGCTGCTACAATGTGTATGGATTGTGTATGGAGCAGGTTGGGGAAGCTACCTGCTCCCACTCAGAGTTATACTCATAGGTGTATTTATGTAATATGTGCCTATTTATATCTTCCTGTTAAGACTAATTCATGCAGTGAGCTGAAATCATTGATCTACTTGTGTCCTGAATACAGACCTTATACTGGTGATCATTTGCCTGAGAAAGTTGTGTTACAAGTACCATGAATAGAGAAAAAATTGTCTCTTCAAGATGTAGGAAATATTTTTTTAAATGGTCTTTTCTGGACCAGTTTTCATGCTGGACCAGGTATAATGATACAGAATCTTGTATAGTCTCTCATTTACACTGTGACTTGGACTACTTTAATGGCTGTGGGTATATACAAATGTCTACTACATGTTCTCCATCATGCCAATCCATTGGTGGTTCGTTCAGCCCCGAATGGGGTTAAAATGTATCTTTAATTATTTCTTCTTTCCTCTCCTCCCATAAAAAGGCTGCTTTCTCCCCCTCCAGTTTATTCAGTCTGAGGCTTTGGAGGAATATTCACTTTAACTGTTTGGTTTTGCTGGGTGCTTTGCAGTGTCAGACTGAATCTGAACGGGGTTAATGACAAATACATTTTTGATATGTCCTAATTTAATATTGCCTGGGATTCCTTTTCTTTTACTGAAAAACAACAAACACCTTTCAGCTAGAGATGAGTGAATTGGTTCCAGTGAAAATCCCCTAGTGACCGGCACTTTTGCCTGTGGCTCAAACCAAACCAAACAGGCTTGAGGATTGAAGAAACTGAAATAATGTTTTAATAAAGAATTTCCCTTTTCACCTGCCCCAAAGTTCCTGCTTCTAGCCAGCACTAGAAGCAGATTTGTCAAAGGGACCTTCTTAATCAATTTGAAGCCCCGGTTTGCAATCTCAGGTAGTCGTTGACCTATGTGATGTGAGTTTGATGGTCTAGATTCCAGTGGATGAATGCCCACTTCACAACAAAACAACCCTGCAAGTGGCATGAATTCACAGATTTTCATACCAGAAGGAACCACTGTGGTCCTCCAGTCTGACCTCCTGCAGGCCATTGAGTCTCAGCCAGTGACTTTTGCACTAAGGGAACTGTTCTTTTTTACTGCATAAGTGAACATTATTAAGCGCAATCCCTTGTGGTTGAATTGGAGAATGTTTCAGAAAGACATTCAGTCTGGGTTGATCTTGTTGGATGTCTCTCTGGAGATGGGGAATGGTACCTGAACACCAAACCATTGTCTCACCCTGAGAGTTGGTCCCTCGAGGTCAGAGTTGAGGCTTCTTGGTAGTGGAATGGGTGGGAGAGGAAGCTTGCACGTTTGCTGTTTGTGCTATGCCTGCAATATGGATTGAGAATTTGATCCAAAAGCCATTGAAGTTAGTGGGCGTCTTTCCATTAATGTAAATAGATTTTGGATTAGACCCACATAGTGGACTTCAGTCTGCAGGGCTGAACCTTTCACCAGAACTGAACGAAACACCTTACATGGGAAAGACCATATCTTTTTATTTTCATGGGCACAAAGAACTCCTGTGTTCTTTTCCTTAATAGATGCTTTGCAGGATGATACTTCTCTGTTTAACTGAAGTGATGTACTCGATTTAAGCCGGACCAGATGGGCTCCAGCCGCCTCACTTATCCTCCAGCCTTTTATTTGTGCTTTATTTTTGTTTTTCATTCACTGGGTCTGTTTTGGAATGAAATAATAATACAGTGAAACCTCGATTTAACGGACCTCCATTTAACGGACTTCGGATGCAACGGACAAAATTTTTCAGAGTCTGATGCATCCGAAGTCCGTTTCTGGAGGGCTGGCTGTGGGCTCCCTGCTGCTGCCCGAGGCTGGATCCGGGACTCTGCGGGGCTCTGAGCCCGCGCGTGGCAGCCGCCGCGGATTGAGCCGGGGGCGGGCTGCCGCCTGGCCCCCGGCAGCAGTCACCCTCCTTGCAGGGTCCCGGGAGCCGGGACCCTGCGGGGCTCTGAGCCCGCGCGCGGCAGCCGCTGCGGATTGAGCCGAGGGCGGGCTGCTGCCTGGCCCCCGGCACCATGCTGGGTACGTGGAGGATCCCGGGAGCCGGGACCCTGCGGGCTCTCTGCCCGCGCGCAGCGGCCGCCGCGCTTTTGAGCCGGGGGCGGGCGGGCTGACAGCTCCCGCCGGGTCCCAGCAGCCGGGGACCCCGGCGGGCGGGCTGCTAACTGCTGCCGGGTCCCAGCAGCCGGGACCCGGGCGGGCGGGTTGACGGTAAAACCTTGATATAACGGACTAATTCGGGCGAGGGGGGTGTCCGTTAAATCCGAAAGTCCTGTTATTTAATAATTTAAAAAAATTATTAAATAACGGACTTTCGGATTTAACGGACACCCCCTCGCCCAAATTAGTCCGTTAAATCGAGGTTTCACTGTATACATCTCACCACTGAGCTTTCTAATACCAAGCAAAACGGGTTAGATTCCTCAAAGTCCACAGAATGCTGGGGTGAGGGTTGTTTAATTTCTTGGAACAGATAGAGTTTTATAAATCCAAGAGATACCGTCATTACAAGACCTCCTCTGCAAGGAGCAAGCCCTTTTGGCAGAAATACATGTAACCTTTTTGTTACTGCTAATTTCATATCCTGTGTAGGTGGACAATGAATACTAATGTAGTGCAAATAATTTCCTTTTCACAGTAAAGGCGCCCTGATTAAAAACATACCATCTAAGAATTTAGGGCCCGGTCCAACTCCCACTGAACTCAATGCCAGTTTTGCCATTGACTTCAGCGGGTACAGGATCGCTCTCATATTTCCAAAATAGACTTTCACAATCAGCCAGAGTTATTTCAGAACCCTAGGGTTGGCTATAAAATCCGCAGAGGAGGCTTGTGTAGAATGCTGCGCTAAAAGTCTTGGCCAAAAATCACAGAGTAGGGAAAGAGGAGAATTAAACATCTTTAAATAGGACAATCCTGGATGAAGTATTTAGAAGCGTGTCAGAATAATGTGGTATGGGGCCTGTGGAAGGCATTAAGGGGCCTCTTTTGCTTGGTCCTTTGAGATGCAGCCTTTAATTATCTGAACAAATCACTTACCAGGGAATTAAAGAGATGACAGAAATGGCCTGGATCACGTTGCAGAGCATGTAAAATCCAAGAAGTTGTGGAGGCGCCACAACTCTTCTGACCACCAGCTTCTTAGCTTTACAATAGCCCTCCCCTGCTTATATTAACAAGAGTGATTTGTGGTGGAGGTGGGGCCAAGGGATTTGGAGTGTGGGAGGGGCTCAAGAGGGCAGAGAGTTAAGGTGTGGGGGCTCTGGCTCTGGCTGGGGGTGCAGGTTCTGGGATGGGGATGAGGGACTTGGGGTGCAGGCTGCCCCCAGGCTATGGTGGGGAGAGAGGCACCTCTCCCCAGCCACGGCACCTCCAGGGCTGAGGCCAGAGAAGATGAGCCTCTCCCAACCTCTGTGACCCTTGATAGCCTGCTGTGTGAATGCACAGCTTAGAGGGAATTTAGGTCAGGAGGGAGACCTGAGTCTCTGTCCAAGATGGATGATGGCTGGGAGCTGAAAGCCTGAGGTTAGTTGCCCTTTGTGGACCACAGGGGGATTACATCTGCAATTGCCATGAATTGTGACAGCCACCATGCAATGGATCCACCAACCTCAACAAGTTATATTTAAAAAAAGAGTCCATTGATAAAATTACAAGGACAGATCCACCTTCCTAATGATTCCCTGCAACTGCAAGAAACGGATCATGTGGGATAAACACTAACAGCTACTCTTTGTTCAGTGTTACTGGGAAGGTAACATCTCACTGGCAACAAGATAACTGAGCATGTTCCCAATATCTTTCCAAATTGGTGTGTCAGCTCGATGGATGGGCAGAGGACTGACAGCAAGAATAACTTGTCTGAATGTTTATAAAAGCTCTTTCATGAATTCTGCCCATGGGAGATTGTGTGATCATGAATAAAAAAAATCCCTATTGAGATCGGATTTCTTAACTTCACCATTTGTATTATCATCAGTTGTTTATATTACGGTAGCACTACCATAGCCCTGATAAAGAGCAATGTCGTTGTGCTAGGGGCTTTACAAAGCTAGAACATTGCTTCCTCGCTGGTGAATAACCGTATCTGCCTTTTTTGTGGTTTCTTCTTAGAATTCATGGTCTGACTTAATCAAATGACTGAAGTCCATGATTTCAAGGAAGGGTGCACAGAGACATTTTGTCATTTCAGTAAGCTGCTTCTGATCAACAGATATAGCACATGGAATGTTTAGTTGTTTGCTTTCTAGTGCACCAACAAATGTATATGTTTATTTCTTTCCAGTTCTATCAAAGCTTTTATATTTGTTTATTTAGTGTTAATGAAGTCAAGGACTGAATAGGAGCTATTTTATCTTTAGATATTAGGATCCATCGAATTTAGCACTGAATAAATCATTATTAACATGCCTTCTTCTAAGAGCAGGGTCATTTAGTCAGTCTGTTCCATTGAAGAGAGGCTTATTTACAGGTGTCCTCTATTAGGACAGGCATTGATGTCTTGGCCAATGGCCTTTTGTCAAGATGATAGTCTGAACATCAATCCCTGTGCTAATGAATGACACCTGGAAGGAAAATAAAGCTCTCTTTAATGAGAGAGGTGACAGTCTTAATGACCTTTTCGGAAGAAGAGTGCTCTTGCGTGAGCATTCATCTAGGGTTGGTTGTAGCGTAGGCCATTGCTCAAAGCAGGAGTCAGTCAAAGAACAGATGGCAATTAACTGTCACTAAAGCTAAGATTAAACCCCAGGCTCCACAACTGTCAGCCTCTTGTATTTGAGAGTGTGTGTGAAGGGGGGGGGCTGCCTCTTTGGGTTGCTGTTAAGCAAGCGTTGCCATGTATTTTTCAATGAGGAAACACTTTTGGGGAGCCCAGTCCTGCAGTCTTTAGCCATGCAAAGTATGACTCACTGAAGTCAATGGGACTCCTTGCTAAAGGCTATTGGACAGGTTCTCAATGGTATTCAGGGGCCTGAAGATGCAGCTAGGCACCTAGTATGATTTGCAAAGGTGCTCAGAGGAGTTAGGTGCCTAACTCTCATTGGTTTTGATGGAAATTAGGTACCTGACCTTCCTGGGGAATTTGAGAATCCCACCGGAAGCCTGTCTGCATGTTCAGGCACATAAATTCCTTTGACAATCTGGCTGCATGAGAGTCAGTCTAATGCCCAATTAAGTCAATAGAAAGGACTCTGCATCATATCCCGTTGGCATGAATGAGTAAGGCTGGGGCCTCAAGGACTGCAAGAAGCAATGTTTGTATAAACCGAGGAGATGAAAGTAATGCTAAATATCATTCATCTTTGAAAAACAGGCTTCAGAAGTGCATAATTATTTAATTATTTTTGCCAATGATGCCTAGTTCCAAATGAACACTGCTTCAGATAACAAGTGGCACACAGTTCACTGCATCAGAATTTTAGCTTTATTAAAACAAAGCACTTCTGGTTTTTTCATTTAAAAAGCATGAAATTCTGGAAAGATTATGGCAAGAATGCTCTTGCGACTCCTAATAATTATGATTAATAATTACTATCTTCCTCTTATTAAGCATATTTTATTGAAGGGGTTTAAACTAGTGTACTGATTCTGCAAATGTCTACCCAGTCCCATTCTGATCGATAGGGCCTTTAATGTATGTCAAGTTACTCAAATGCATGAGTGTTTGCAGGTGTGGGGGGTAGATTATATAAAGCAATTGCTTCATCTGCTACTGGAATTCAGCCAGCTCTGGGGTGGAATTGTCAGTTCTTTTCCCGCACACAGCATGTCTACCCAACAATTTTGGATGAGAAGTGAAGATTGCCATATCCAATTGAAATCATACTTATACTCAGCTTCCATTCCATGCCCCAACTATGCAGAATGCATAAATGGCAGCTTGAATTATGGATATTCCTAAAGGCAAGACAACCAATAATTCACATCCACCAAACGACTTTGTTTAGGAAGGCATCTAGAACACATGTGATGCCAAGCCCTACGGCGGCTTTAGAAATGCTTTACATATTTTTGCTCTTAATGGAATCTTTCTGGAGGATACATTTTTTAGAAGTTCTTTGACTTGGATAAGGATTCCCATGTAGGTTAGCTGAAAGGTAACCCAGCCCTCTCAGGTTACGTTGCCTTGTTCCGCCACAATAATGTTGTCTGAACTGCACTGGGTTGGGAAAGAGACCATACAGGAAAATAGAACAGACTCCTTTTGTAACTAATAACTTCCTCTAATTGGTAATTAAGCTGCCTGTTACTTATAAATGTCAATAAAGGTCAAAATATTTAGAAGCAGAATCATTTTAGTGGCTTCCCATTCCTCATTGCGTAAGCTGCTCTTTCAGACCACACACACATAGATTCAAATATGGTTAGGGTTCAGAGCCCTAATCTTCTCATCAAATTCTTGTATAAACTGGCCCATAAGAGGATACAGCAGCTTCAGTCAATAGGAGGAAGGATGTGAACCAAACCTACTGGGTGAGCATTCCGAACATTTTGCAATATCACCATAGGCACTGAGGTTGAATTAGGGAAGGGGTGAGCCAGATAGCGCATTCATCTATTTTTTTAATTCAAAGAAACAGTCTCACATCTGATCCGTGTGCAAAATGACATGAGGAGACTGGGATAAAAACTGCCTGGTAACAGATTAAATACCAACTGAACTTTAATATGTGAATTTATTAGGCTAAATTCTGCTCTGGTGTAACTCTGGAGTATCTCCACTGGACAAGGAAGGATATGGGGCAAAGTCTTTGAGTTTGTTCACAGTCTCCAAGTAAAATCAAATTGTATGAATGATTTCACAGCACAAGAGACACTTTGCCTTAACTTTAATTCCCTGTTATTTGTGGGTCAGATTCTGTTCACTGAAATTACTGGGGTTGCAATGTGGTAAGTGAGGGCAGAATTGGGCTTAAAGAACACAAAGGATGGGCTTCGTTAGAGCTTTGTTCTTGTGTTGGTATTTTACTATGCCTTACCTAGTCACAAAGTCACTGTTTGAAAAATATATCTACATCTCCATTCTTTTGGGTTACAGTACCTGGACATTTATAAAATGAAACACCAGAGCGTAGTGCTTTTTGTATTTCACTTTTTAAATAAAAAAAAGTCCTAATATTTTTTTAAATGTAAAAATGCAACTAATTTTTGCGATTTCATCTCACTCATGATCCAGTTACCTAATAGAGTTTTTCTGAGAGAAAACTACTTGAATTGTTAGGTGAAGAACAAGTAGAAAAAATACTTTTTTTTTTTGTTTTTTTTTGGATAAAACGTTTCTTCATAGCAGATACAAACGCAAAAACAAACAAACAAACAAAAAACATGCAAGCCGCACCTCTTATACTTTGTTTTCCTGGTTACATTTAAGACAAATGTTTGCCTGTTGAAGAGAGTCCTTAAAATCAGTTGCACTATGTACAGACTGCTTGCATCCGACGAAGTGGGTATTAGCCCACGAAAGCTTATGCTTCAAAACTTTATAGTTAGTCTTTAAGGTGCCACAGGACTCTTTGTTACCTCTGCTATTCCAGAATAACACTGCTACCTCTCTGATTCTTTCTATGTACAGAAAACTTCAGCCACCATGGAATTAGAGCTATCTTTGGTGAGTCAAATACAAACACTGTCAACAGCACTTAGAGACATTATGAAGGAGTTTAGTTCAGAAAATGAAGGAAAATCAGTATCACAAGCCCCAAGTATTCAGAAATCATGAGTCAAGCCCGGCAAATCATTTCTTTTTTTAAAAATTGGGTTTCTCTAATTTTCCTTCTGGTTTTTGAAACTGTAAGCTCTTCTCTGCAAACATGAGGGCTAGAATCTCAGATGTGTGTTTGGTTTTTTTTTTTAAAGAAAGCTGAGATTCCCATGAAATAGCATGACTCCGGAAGCTAGGGTTTTAAGAAAGACACCAAATATTGTGAGATTCCTATTAAAATCAGAAAACTTGGCAACAGTAAAAAATGCAGGCTCCAATGGCAACTACACTAGTTTCTGTAGTGAGATCAAGGGGTATGTCTACACTGTACACTAAACTTGGGTCTGTGGGACTCAGGCTTGCGGACTCAATGTTTCCAAGCCTGCAGTTGACTGGCCACCCTGCATTGCAAAGCTGGTGGCCAGTCAACTGCAGTTGCTGGACCCAGGTCTCCTGGCGGTGCTCATGCATTCAAAATACACCATGTGGGTCTGTGGTTTGAGCTGTATCCACACTGCAAAATGACAGGCAATGGTGGATTAACCTATAAGCAATAAAAGCACGTGCTCAGGGCCCCAAGAGAAAAGGGGCCCCAAGCAACAACAAAAAATGGTTACAAAATTACAAGTTTGCACGGCCTTAAATTAAAAAAAGTCTCAATTAACGTCTTGGGCCGCCCCAAATCCCCCAATGTTGCGTCGATTACACTTTGCAAGTAAAGCTGGGTTGTGAATGGGGGTGAGAGTTGAAAGGGGGGCCCAATTGCTTGGCTGTGCTTAGGGCCGCAGGAGCAATTAATCCGCCCCTGATGACAGGGCTTGACCCTGCGTCTCAGTGGGACTCAGGATGAGATCCAGCCCTCTAGCAGGATCCTGGTCCTGAGTGCTTGCTGATCTGCATCAGACTGATTTGTGTGTGGATGGCGCGGTCCTTTGGCTCAAACCTGCATTAGAGCCTGGGTTTAGTGTGCAGCATAGACGTACCTCTCACCTAAAATGAAGTTTGAACAGGGCAGCGTGGTTAAGACTCTTGCAAAAGCGTCACAAAGTTTTCGGTAACCATGAGTTGTCCAGAGGGCCTCATTCTTTTCATCACATCCAAAAGATATCCCCAGTAGCAGCATAGCACCCTTGAGCACCAGACTGGGCATTAGTACCGTACTGTACTGACCCACAGGGGAGATATTAGAACTGACTTTCCTTGGAGGCAAACTGGCTCACTTAGCTCAGTGCACTCTGGGGCAAGTGGTCTGTAGAGAGTTAATGGGTGTTGCAAGGTACTTTGGATTTTGCAGAGACAAGGCACACACACGTGGGCGAATAAAGTAGATGAGTTTATTAGAAGGCCTCGGTCCCTCGGCGCTATGGGGCCCAAGTCTGTCAGCGTGACCTCAGGAAGGGTGCCTAGCATTCCGGAGCCATTGCTAGGAAGGAAGAGCCCACGAACAAAATACAAGTGTGGGCTTAAATACACTCACACATTTACATCTTATACATACTCATCTCTCATTTGCAAGCAACAAGCTGATTGGTTACACGCTGTCCTGCCTCAGTTTCCCCATTTAGTTTCCCACGCATTCGTTCTCACACAGACGGGGTAAACATTCACGCAGCTGGGAACTGTTCCGTTCCCAAACACACAGATAACAGCAAGGTCATTCTCATAGCTGATGACACCATTACGCCCTCTCCTGGAGTTGACTCAGAAGCGTAACTACACCCCCTAGTGGTTGCCCGTCACAATTTCTTCCGGTCACTACAATGGGTCAGCATGGTCGTTTGGTCCCACGGCTGCAGAGTGAGCACGTGAGCAGCAGGCAGCTCTCCTGAAGACTGTGAAGTCTGGAGGAAGTGAGAAGGGCCTACCTACTACCCACGGGGATTAGGGCAGAGCAAGACGGTCCAGTCTACCACCCCGGGAACTTGACAGAGGGGCAGGGTTAAAAGGGCACTGGGCTGCCCTGTCACCTTGATGGCAGTGCCAGGTAACTGTGGAGCTCAGGCCTTTGGGGAGTGGTAGAAGGAGCCTGGGGTCTTCTCCCACTTTCCCTCTGACAAAAAAACAGGCATCCGTGAGGGGTTTTCCATCTTGTCCCCCTGGCCAAGGGAGAAACACACTGTGCTTCTGGGCCAGGTGGAGAGGAAGGGCCCAGTTAGCTAGCCAGGTCATGTTCTCCGTATATATCTTCCTCCAGTATGTTCCACTCTATATATCTGGTGAAGTGGGTTCTAGCCCACGAAAGCTTTTGCCCAAATAAATTGGTTAGTCTCTAAGTTGCCACAAGTGCTCCTAGTTGTTTTTGCAGTGTTAGGAGAGTGGTGCATATAAAGCAGTATCTATCTCTAGTGTGTATGTGTGTTTATATAAAAAGATTACTGTCTAGTGACATAATAATAGTGACTGTTGTATTGTTTATAAGTCTAGATTCAATAAAGTTGTTGTTATGCCCTGCAAATGGCTTTCTGTGTCCACTCTTAGCAGTAAGAAGGCAGCAGCAGAGTTGAAGTGGAGGGTAAAGGAAAGAAGAGCAAAGGGAGAGAAAGAGAGAACTGGGATAAGGGAAGAAGTGCAGTGCCACCTCCATATAACCATGGATGCTGGTTAGCGTTGCTCATCTGTCTGTCATTCAGGGTAGAAAAGTTTAGATGAACAACAGCAAGGCAGCAGAAAGTCGTGGGTCCACCCGACTGGCTGATTGCAATCCTGCTAATAGCACCAGCATGCGTTCCCCTCTGTCTTCATTTGAACTACTACTTGTGCCTTGCTGTAAGTTATTATGGAGCTGAGGCTGTACTGGCCTGTGGAAATACTTGTGATCATTCCTTAGGAATTCTTTCCACAATTCCTTTCTCTTCTATTTCACACAAACTGTAAATCATTGCTGTCAATTATATAACGCTCTGCATCAGCAGTGCAGCTTGGCTCTTACATAACATCGAGCAACGACAGCTACAGTCAAGCCGCATATGGCACTGCACATTTTCCTATACAGTTTCCCAGCACAGAGTGTATGATTTAGATGCCTAGCTCCTAAAGTACTCCATTGGGTCTCCTTTAATATTGCATTATATTACTCATAATGCATAGTCAATTCCATTGGCTCCATTTACTTTAGCAATGATAAATGTCAGAAACTGCATGAGAAGTTTATAAATTTTAAGAGCTTTGCAGGCAACTGTTGCTCTGAGAAATCTTCATGCTGCTCATTACTGACAAAGTGTAAAGGTCTTGAAAAATAGCTCCCAGCAACTTTGCTAATAGGTTTCAAAATGAGGTAAAATGCAGGAATCCTTTATGACTGTGAAGGATTTTAGTGTCAGGATTTCCCTCTCTATGCTAAACAATTCTGCACAGCTAATATTTAAAAAGGTGATAAGAATTTATCCAAAAAAACTTGCAGCTCAGCATTTCTCAATCTGTCCTGTGGCACCTTAAAGACTAACTAAAGTATTGAAGCATATGCGTTCGTGGGCTAATACCCACTTCGTCAGATACATGCTTATGCTTCAATACTTTAGTTAGTCTTTAAGGTGCCACAGGACTCTGTCACTTCTGCAATTCCAGACTAACACCGCTACCCCTCTGATTCTTTCTTTTTCTCACTGTAACGTTCTCATGATGAAGTGTCAGGTTCCTAAAAACACTTTCTGTTCAAAATCAGAAATTGGCAGCACTGTACTGTTGGGCTTGAATGTCACGGCTTTGATGATGTCCGTACCTAATGTAACTATTTACACTGTTGGAGAGAAACCACACTTTGGTCACACTGGTGTTAATACAAGTCAGCATAGCCCTCGGAATTTGTGTTCAGACGATTGAATTCTGGGAGGAATCGGGGGCTGTGCATTGTGGTCCTGCCAGTCCATTCTTTACAGGGGTCATGGGTTGGCACAGGGTGACCAGACAGCAAGTGTGAAAAATTGGGACGGGGGGTGGGAGGTAATAGGAGCCTATATAAGAAAAAGACCCAAAAATCGGGACTGTGGGCATCTGGTCACCCTACGGCGGGCCAACCGTGTGTTGCTGGCCCTCTGGCTGTTTTCTGGCCACAGATTAGCCTCATTTTAGGCTGTAAATGGGTCCGTTGGCCTGCTGTCTCAGCTGCTGAAAACATTAAACAGCAGCTAATAGAGCTGAGAAGAGAAAAAAAAATCAGAAAGCAAGACACCAGTAGAAGAGAGTTTTGCAACAGGATAGTGATCTTTTAATTTTGCATAAATGGTGAAGTAAAGTCCAGGCAATTAGCAAAAAATAAGCATTGAGGGGAATTGGAGATGTTTAATTTTACAGCCTGGAGACATTGACCTTTGACAATGGAACATATTCTGTCCTGAGATTACTTGTCCATTATTACTTGATGACAGTATTCATAGAGGCCCCATGCAACAGCAGAGCCCCATTGTGGTAAGCACTGTACAACAAAAGAGGGAGATAATGGCCCACTGCCTTGAAAAGCTTGCCGAAAAGGGTGTGCTCAGACATAAGTGCCTCTGAATTCAAAGGAAGCTGCATTCAAAGATACAATCTGAGCAATAGCATTTGTCCTATGAAAGTAACTTTATTGCTGTCTAACCAATTTACTAGTGCAGTTTTGCTTGTTTTATCTAATACACTGGAGTGACAGGGGAATAATGTTACATTTGGCTGGCTGAAGTCTCTATGCCTGTGTCTTCACTGCAGAGTTAAATCTAGTCAGCTACACTTACGTTACTCCTCTTGGGTTAGCTTAACTCAAGTGAGAGCAGCCACACCAAAAGAACACGGGAACTTCCCAAAGGGATTAGGATTCTGCAACAGGGACAGTTTTAACATCTGAAAGTTGGGCTGACTGTAGCTGTTGCCTGCACCTCCTCTGGGGTCAGCTAACCACCATGTTTGAATTAAAGGCTTCCATGTGTGGATGGAAATCAAGTTAGGGGCAACACTCAAGTTGTAAGTTGAGTTAACTATGAAGCGAAGATAAATCCTGATCTTCTTAGCCACATAATCAGTCAGTAGGACCGAGCTACTCAGATGAGCAAGGAAGCAGGATCTTGTCTAGGAGGTCTTCTCCCTAAGCCGATCAGTGGCCACCTTATAAATTAGAGTACAAGTTTTGCTTTAAACTGTGCTTGAACTTGATTTACAAACTTTCTGCCACTTTAATACTGGTAATTTTATCTTTTATCTGGGAATGATTGCCAGCCACAGATTCAGCCTGGTATGTAATTGTAAAACACAGCAATAGAACAACGTGGCTAGCAGCTTCCAAGCTCTGTGATAAACTATTCCTCCCACATGATGGCAGCATGGGAACAGCTCTCTCATTCCTGTTCCTTTGACCAGCAGGTTTATGGGAGAAGCAACCATGTGCAAGCGAGCAGAAATACAAAACACCACTGTGCAAGACAGTCTTTAGCTTTGTGTTCTTTCCCTGTACACTGTTACTGCAGTAGGTCAGGGTTATTTGAAATTAGACTTTTACATTCTACTTTCCTGGTTTTTGTGGTTTCTTGTTTCCCTTCCCCCTCTAGCAACTTTTAAGGAGATGAAGGATAGCAGTAGAGGTCAAAGTGGTAAAAAAACAAAACAATGAAGGGTCATCTTATCGGTGAGCAAAGACTAATTCACGAAGGGCAGATTATAAGCAGGTACAGTTCCATGCAAAGTCGTTGTGTGTCTCAGTGCCTGTAATAAATATGCAACGTGAAGTCTGCCCTGGTTTGTCACAGCTTTCAAATCTAGCTATCGAAGCATCTGAGCTGTTGACAATGTGGAAGATCTTTGAAAGAATACAATACAAGTAATGAGCCACTGCTGGATATGATGCAATGCTTGCTAATCTCAGATCCATTTGGTGCCATAGGGCAGCTGTAGAATTATATCAAACCAAGCTTTCTGTGCCTTGTATATCGTACTTAAAAGATGTGCATTATAGGATTTGGCCTCTTTCATAAGTGAGAATCTCCTGGCTGTCATTTGTCCATAGACCTCCCACTATGTGATTGATGACTGAAAAATCTTTTAACGTTTTTTTTTTGGCCAGGCTTAGCAAAACGATGATGGTATATTTAGTGCCTTTGATCTGTCTGGAATGAACATTTTTATTGAAAGAGGCAGATGAGTCATCTTGCATTTGACATGTACCTGTCTTGGAATGCCTCTCTGTTTGCCTTTTCAAGCTCATCCTCTTTTAGATCATTTGCATATGGCTATAAATATTGTGCTCTGTGAGACGCATGGCTCTATAAAGGTCTTTTTAAATAAAAATGAAAGAGCTCTGTTCGAAATAGGAAAAACGCACTTCGCTAAGGGTTGTGCATAGTTAGTGGTAGAAAGTACTGTGTTGGCCCTGCCTTGCTTTTCAATACAATATCCTGCAGTGTGAAATGAATGGCAGTATTTAGAGGTATCTGGACGTGATGACTGATGTTTGGAAAAGTTACAAGGCTTTTCCTTTTCCACCTGAACTCTCCAACCTGGCATTTCTACAGCAGAGAAATACTTCTGGGGCTGAGATCATCTGACTATTATTTCCTGTGTCATGTGCTGAATTTATTATTATTATTATTTTAATATTACAAATATATTCTTAAACTGCTTGAGTTTTGGATTCTTCGGCAAAGTTCACTGGCATGACAGAGTTATTGGACTTTCTCCCCTAGGATTATTTAGCTGTGATTATCAAGGAAAACGCCAAATGTACAAAAAAGAAAAAAAAGTCTCAATAAAATTGTTTCTTTGATACTTTGCCAGTATATTTAGTAGTCAGTTCTGCAAAATTTGTGTTTAAAACAGTTAAAAGCCAGGAATCCAGAAATTTGATTTGCTTCACTGTCCAATATTTCCCTTTTCTCCCTCCCTTGGAAAGCTTGATTGCATTTTGTACTAATCTAGCATTGTTGCTGGTCATAAATTTGTATTGTTGCTGGTGCTTGGACAGCCAATATTTGGTTTATCGTTTCAGAAATATTTTCATATAATTCTTTTACTGCAGAAAAACAAAACAAGATCAGGCATCTCACTCTGTCTCGCACTTACAGTCTTAGACGTGCAAGTGCACGCACATTTCTTATGGGACTGGTAGGGAAAGGATAGAGAAATTAGGAGTGGTAAAAGAGTTTCCTAACCAACCTAAAACTTTAATCTTCTTTAAGAGACTGTAATCCTCTCTCGGGCCTGATCCAAAGGCCATTAAAGTCAATGGGAGTTGTTGACATCAGTGGTCTTTGGACCAGGCTATTGGTTTCACTGTTCAGCTTACAAGCAACAAAAAGGTAGGAAAGTCTTGGGAGATAGCTCTCTTCCGATCTGTCTTTTTGTAATACACATTTCTTCATCACTCGTTTTAGAATATTCCATGGTGTGCGCTTCTGCATTAGGAGATATTTTGTCCGTTGGATTTTTCTGCACATGATTACACAGTAGCCATCCGTTCCTAACATCTGTGTTTATTAAAACCTTTCCAATAAATCTGTGCAGAAAGGACCTGTCTGCAGTTCCTCAGAGTGCTGGGGCTGGGAGTGGAGCTGCGGCCGGGGGCCAAGGCTGGAGGTGGGGCCATGGCCAGGAGTTACTGGCTATGGCCCCTGCCTCGGGTCCTGACTGTGGCCTGGCCTCTACCCACAGCCCCACTCCCAGCCACGACCCTCCTCCTTGCCGTAGCCCTACTCTCAGCCCTGGCACACAGAGGTAAGGGGGAGCGTGAGATAAAAAGTTTGGGGACTGCTACTCTCCGGGTAGTTCAGCTCTGGAATAGGTTTCCCAGGGAGAGTGGGGAATCCTCATCACCGGAGGTTTTAAGAACAGGTTGGACGGACCCCTGTCAGGGATGGTCTAGTTGCATTTGGTCCTGCTGCAGCCCAGGGCCCTAGACTAGGTGATTTCTTGAGGTCTCATCCAGCCCTACGTTTCTATGATTCCACTATGCTCTATAGACCTGGCCACAGAGTATAGGATTGCTAAGGTGGCTTTAAAACCCCCTTCACCCTGCCTTCTGCTACTATGCTGAGTGTCTCTTGGGCAGACTGGACGACTTCGCCCTTGATGCTAAGATGATGGGAATGATTTCGATAGAGAAAATTACACTGCATGGCCAGTTGTTCCCAGGCGCTGGACTCTGGAACACAGTTCTGCTCAACCAGATGGATCAGTGTAAAGTCACAAGCCCCTCCCCTCCCTCCAAGCATTGAAAACGCTGCCCTTGTAGCATTTCCAGCTTCTGCTGGCCAAGTGAAGGAAAGGGAGACAAAATCCAAACTCAGCCTTCAGCGTGCCTATGTCATGATCATATCATACCATCACTTGTCGGGCCCTGTCCAGCTTTTAAAAATGCCTCTAGGTTTTGCATTCAGGAATTACATATACAACAGTGGTCACCCTAAGGTGTGATTAGGCCATGGGTAATTCCCACAATCCACTACATAGACAACACTCTGTTCAGCACTGTTCCCGAGGATCTTGTTTATTATTTATTTCCATTTACAATCCAGCATTACAGTGACAATGGCTGTATTCATTTCCTGTGATCCAATGGAGTACAACCTGGTCTATGGAAAAGCATGGGAGCATTAGCTTCAATTCAGGCCATCGGAGTTCTGAGTAATTAAGCAGATTTCCAGTGGAGACAGAGCAACATGAATTTCTTTTAGATAACATGGCTTTGAGTGGAAGAACGGGCTTGGGGCTAGGTAGCTGGAATGAACTCAGGGGAGCAGGACTCAGTGCTTGAGACCTGCACAGACTGCTTGGGCAAGTGATTTATTCTCTCTCTCTTGTTTCCCATCTATAAATAAATAGATAAATCAGAGGCAAAACCAAAAACCCTACCCCAACTGAGTTTTGACCCCAAGAAGAGGTAAATGTCAAACTCTATGGGCTCCACAAGGGACTTTGCTATCAGTATTTATTTGTGTGGATAGTGCTCAAATACTATGGAGGTGGGCGGCAGTGTAAAACCCTAAGATGGATAAATCCAAAGGGCAAAATACTAGTTCCTTGCTCCCTTTATCAGTCATATCACTTTAGATCACAAGCTCTTCGGGGTAGGGACTCTCTTGTATGTGTATCTGTTGCACAGCTCTGGACTCTACTGAAATACAGACTTCAATATTTTTGGGGCGAACTGTGGTTTGATTAATGAAAGTTAAACCGTAGCAACGTTCTTGATTTAGGCTGCTGCTCCACTTCTCCCAACTTGTTTCTTATCCCATTCGGAGACGGATTTCATGGAAATATGAGCAATCTGTGGCCTTTTATTTCTTGCAAACAGTGTGAAAATTACACATAAGAGGTTTGAACATCAACCCACTCCCATCCAGGCCACTAACGTCTCTAATAGCATTAAATGGGGATAAACTGTTGGGTGCTCTCTCATTTGAGTGTGGTTGGGTATTTGAAATAGATACCCCATTTGGGGGTCTTATCCAGAGCCTACTGAAGTCATTGGAAAGAATCTTGTTACGTTCAGTGGGCTTTAGATCAGGCTCTATAATATTTGAAAGGACTGGTTTTTGTTCTGTGTTTGTATAGCATCTAGTCCAATGGGGTCCTGGACCATGAATGGCATGCCAAGGCACCCAGTAATATAACTAGTAAATAAATAGTATTACTGATCTGGCTTCCTCGAACTCCATTGCTGTGATTTTTAGAATGTTGTTTTCCCTTTCTTCTCATGTGTATTTTACATACAAGTCCCGGTGTTTTGGTTTACCCACAAACAACACGAGGCTGGCTTGAATGCTTTTATTTTTCCTGTCTAGCATAAACCAGACTTTTCCCAACAGACAATTACCTAGAAGGGATCGCATATGTAAAACCACACCAGAAAGTTAGAAAGTTATTTTAAATTCTCAAAAAAGGTTGTATTCAAGTGTGTGTGTGTCTTTGGGGTACGTTGTCTCTCAGAATATTTTGTGGCTGAATTGCCCTTACAGATGCCTCACATTCTCTTTATTATTGCTCTCCCTCTGCTGAGTGGTACCAGATTTCAGGGTCTTGCAGGTTGTTTCCCCATTGCAGGAGAAATCAGTGACAAGGAATCTAGGTATTTTCATAGTAATACATGTTATTTACAGCATAGACGCCATTTCTGGAACAGAGGTGGTTGCAAACAGCACACAGGCAGTCTTCTCTTCCAGGGTCCTCAGACACCCACACCTGGTTCCTTGGAAGAAACTATGCCCTGAGAACTGGCTGTAGTTAGAGAGATTAAGGCAGAGACTCAGGCAAACTCTCCTGCTGCTTGCCACAGCTCCTCCAAAAAAAAAACAGGCATCACAAAGCTTACAACAACACTCATGTTTCTTCAAAGCCTGAATTGTGCTCACACACTAAGAAAAAGAACTTTGAATATTATGTGTAGCCGCACCCTCCTCTCCCTCCGTGGCTCCTGCCATAACACTAATTATTAATTATTATCTGTATTGCAGTAGTGCCTCGGGGCCCTGCTCTTTAAGGGGCTTTGAAAAGACAACAAAAGCCCCAAAGAGCTGACAGTCTAAGTCTAAGACCAGACGCAACAGTTGGATACAACAGATGAGTGGAGGAGCACAAGGGAACAATTCCAAAATTACAAGTGAAAAGAAGTTTGCACTTTTCAAACAGCTCTAGGGACAACAGCCGAGGATTTAGATTTCAGTTTCATGTGGGCAGCATAGTGGTTAACAGCGTGTTTTAAACCGATACTGTCAAATAAAGGGTTAAAATATTTGGTTTGCTTCCTTTTCAGCTGTCCCTGGGGTTTGCTGCAGGTCCCCTATCAGCCCTGCTTGGGTAACAGGCTCTTCTAGTAAATGCTGAGTTGCTGCTGCTGGCAGCTGCTGAGAAACAATCCTGTCATGAATCATGTTTGCAAACACAGTTCCGTGATGTGACCAATTCTCAGCCCCCCCGTCATTAATGGCCAGTTCCTTCCTCCCACAAAGGCAAAAACTCAAATGGCTGAAAGAAATGCCTGTTTTGGGGAGCAGTGGGAGCAGATGTACAGTATCGGTTCACAGACACAATGCAATGCTCTGGGACAAACTCAGCTCTGGCTTAAGTAGGCACAACTGTCCAGGGTGTCTTCCACCAGTGTTGAGTTTGTGCCTCTGCATTCGGATGAAATGAGGGATTAGGCAATGTGAGATGCGGGAAAAAATATTTATTATAAACCATATGAAGACATGGTTATAATCACAGCAGGCTGCTGCAGGTTCAAACTAGTCCGCCTAGGTAACAGTTCCCATTTGTGTGTGTGTGTTTGTGCGTGTGTGTGTGTACGCATGCATGAACATGAGAGACAGAGAGATAGCTGTATAATACCACAGCCACAATTCAAACTAGGACGTTTATAGCCTCTTGACAACAGTCCTGCATACTCTTCTGCTTAGCGAGTAGAACCAAAGCTCAGCTTTCTTCATCTGGAATTTGTGTGGTGGAAACCAATGTGGTTTAGAAGACTGGGTATGAGAATGAGAGCCAGGGACTCATGACCAGAGCTGGGATTGATTAATTTATTTAGAAATTTTTCTCCTCTGCATGAATTATTTGTTAACGGAATTTTGATTCCTACTGATTTGTTCATTCATCGGGGTTTGGACTAGATGACCTGAGATCCCTTCCAACCCGATATTCTATGATTCTTTGATTATTTGTAACTGTACAGAGATCTCTTCCTGGGGAAAGACGTCTGCCTAAGTGCTGTTCTCAAGCTATTTGTTTTTACTGTTTCTTTCACTGTTTGTTTTTTTGTGGTATCTGATTGTCACATGAGTCATGATGATTCTTCTTCCTGATTGGCTGACTGAAATTTTATAAGCAGGAAGAATCAAATCAGGGATTTGGACACGCAAACACTTCCATATTGAACTTTCACATGCCAAACCAAAGCATTCAAAAATCATTACTCGGGCCCTAAATACCATGCAAAAAGTCATGTGATTCTAAAAAATAATCAAAGTTGAGTACTTTTCATTTGCCTTCTTATTTTTGAGCTTTTAGGGTTCCTGGTTTTAAGTGTCCTTCCACAGTCAGGAAAGCTAGAAACTTACTGAAAAAACTGGTAACTTAGATTTATAACATACTCACTTGACTCCAAGATCTGGGACTTTAAGAAAACCGTCAAATAGAAGTTTTGCAATACTTGGCAACACTGTGACACACATTCACATGAGCATTTGGGAGACTTTTGCTCTCGTCAGTCATTCTTGAGAACAAAATTATATATGGAAATTTGCAGACAGATAAAAAGGACTGTGAATGCTGAGGAAGCAAATGTTCATTTTCATTTGACTGCATGTTCTTGAGTACTCTTTGCACCTTTGCTTCTGAGTTTTAACCCCAGGTCTGCCACTGACTTGTATGGCTTTGGAGAAATCTTACAAAATGGGTGTAAGAACATTTACAGGAAGTTTATGAGGATTTGTTAGTGAATATTTTTATAGTTCTATGAAGATTTAAAGGGTAAAAGATGATTATTGGTGTATGTAGGTAGGTACGTTGCTCTTCTGTATGCTGCACCTTTAAATGGGAGGGGTCTTGTTGCTTCTCTGCTGGGTGGAACTGGGATGAAGGCAGTTCAAGACTCTGGGGTTGTGGAGTGAGTCTCACACACTATGCTCTCACAGGGCAATTTTACCTTTCTGTTTTTTCTTGTTTGGTATTTTCTCAATCAAAAAAGAAAAAAAGTCATTAAGGGTAAAAGTCTGCATCCCTCTTTGTGGTTGAATAGTAGAATGTCTTCAGCAGGTGCTGTGATTCATGACCTGAGACACCTAACAGATCAAAATGAAAAAGGAATTCCGCATGTTTTTCCCCAAAAAACATTCTGTAACTGCAAAGTGAAAGTGACGGTTGGATTTTACAGCACGTTTATGTGATCATGTGGAATTTAACTATTTCCACAGTTTAAGATGTCAGTGATGATAAAGTAGGAATGTAGAAACACGATCACCTGCTACTGTGCTGGCCTGATCAGAATTGAATTCCAAAATACATAATTTCCCCAAGGTTTCCTTTAGGTTTATTTACCTCCCGGAGTTCCTAAAATGTTAGGAAGGATAGTGTGGGAATTATCTTTTGTGTTACTGCACTCTAATAATCCTAGTGACATTCTGGAGTTGACTAACTTTATAAAAAATAAATGCAGAACAGACCGGGCTATCTGGCATAGAAATTCAATTTTCCAGCTAGTGGGCAAAATTGGGCTGGAAAAATAATGAGATCAACTCTCTTTTGAGATTTCCAGACATGCTGTCAAGTGGGCATGTCGTTAACAACCCTTCTTGCAGAATATTTCTGATTCTGGACTGTAATTTTGGCTTTGATTTGGTTTTTTGATAGATTTTCAGTTTACCTGAACCAGCTTGCCCATCCCTAATGAGAACTAGACAATTGAGGCCTGCGAATGAAATTGCTGCACCTGCAGAAGTCCCACTGACTATGGTGGGAGCTCAGTTGGCGGCAGTGACTCCAGAATGAGGTTCATGAAGCAGAACTTCTGCTTTAAAATATCTGCATCCCCTAAGCTTTTCAAGATTAGTAGAACCATTCTATTCTTAGGCTGCGCTGCCCAATAACATCCTAGTCTTTAAAACAAGCAACAGGAAATACTGCCTTTGACTCACCCTTTTGTCTCAGTGTTTTCCAAGGATTTTTGGAATTGCTTTAGAAAAATATTTGACATTGACAAAAACAGCCGTATGAAGAGAGTTCAGTCTCCTGAGATCTGGAATACTTTGGTCTAATTATTGGTTTGGTGTGGCTGAGTGACATTTAGTGGCCAGTGATATACAAGAGGTCATACTAAATAATCTGGTGAGCCTTAGACTTTATGACTCCATGAGAGCGTATGGAGAAGAGCCCAACAATGACAGAGAGTGTGTGGGATCAAAACATTTCCACAGCATAAGGGTTCTAGCTGACATAATAAAAATAATGTATCTTGCAGCCCTATCATATTTCCTCTACAACTTTTACCTGAGAGCAAGCTGAATTTTATCATCTGGTTGAAGCAAAAAATATGGGAGAGGTGTTGCTAAATGCACAGATGTGCATGAAAAGTCAGCTGTTGCTTTGGGACCTACCGGGGTTTATCATATACAAGGATTTATCACATGCTAACATCTAGAGTTTATACAGGTGTGACGGTGCTGTTCCTGGTGGGATCCAACTGTGAGTGTCAGATCAGGACAGATTGCTTCCAAAGGGGCAACTATAGCCCAAAGCTGGGTTTTTTCCACACTAAGGCAAACCAAACCAGCCAAACAGAAAAGACTTTGGTTTCACCCCCCTGGCTAACCACAAGTCACACAAGCAATTCCCTTAGACACTCCAGATTCCCAGTATCACCACCAGCAGCCACCTGTCCTGGGGACCAATGGTTATGAAAACCAATGCCCCAAATAAAGAAAACGGTTCTCCCCAGTTCCAAAGAATCAGGCCCCAGACCCAGGTCAATATACAAATCAGATCTTCCCACAAATCACACTGTTGCCAATCCTTTAGAATCTAAAATCTAAAGGTTTATTATACAAGGAAAAAGGTATAGGTGAGGGTTAAGAATGGTTAAAAGAAATCAATTACATGCAGTAATGGCACATCTTTTGGTTCAGGCTTACAGCAAAGATAGAATAAACTGCAGGTTTAAATTAAAGTCTTTAGAAAGCATCCCCTCCAGGGATGGGTCAGCACCCTTGGCCAGAGTTCACCTGTGTAGCAAAGTCCATTCAGAGCTGGAAGCAAGGCAGGCTGAAGGTAGAAGACAAAATGGAGGACGCTTCTTCCAGCTTTTATAGACTCTTTCTTCTGGGCCAAGACCCTCCTCCTTCTTTTGCAGAGTCCGGTTGCAAAATGGAGGTTCATAGCCACAAGGTCCAATCACCAGACTCTCCAGGATTTAGTTTCTGACCAGGCAGTTGACATTCCTAGAGCAGCTCGGGTGTGGACAGGCATATACAAAGTCCATTGTGTGGTTGATGTCCCTTAACGGCCCATCAGCCAGGCCAGCCAAGTTAACAACAGCTTGTCTGAGATTTCACCCAGCAGCCAAGCATCAGTTTGAAGTACAGGCACCATATAGCCAATATTCATAACTTTAGTTTAAAAAAAGATACACACATATCAACGGCATATTCATAATTAGCCCTCCATAACCTGGTCATAGACACCTGTTATGACCCCCTTCACATAAGATTTGGTGTCACCATAGGACCTTGGTTGCTCCAATGATCTATATGATCCCAAATAATTCCTGTAACGTGACAACAGGGCCTTGACAAATAAATTAACAGTAGCTACCACTTAGCTGTTGTCTAGGGGAAGAAAGTAAACAGTTGTGGTGTACAAAGCTGGAGGTGCTTTAAGAGAATTTAGGATTCAGCATCATGCAAATGCACTCTGAATGTTAGAGGAGATTTCCAGGCCGTGCATATTATAAAGTCAGAGTAAAGGGATTTGCATGATTCCTTTGCAGTCTTATAAAGGCAGAACCTACTAGAGCACATATAGAAGACAACCACAACTGTATCATGATTTTAGAATCTTGAAGCGGTTAAGTTACCTTTCTGGGCAGTCTTCCATTGATGAAATAGTTCACAATCACATCTCCCCCACTTTGGCCTAGATCCTCAAAGGTCTGTAGGATCCCAACTTCCATTGATTTCAATGGGCCTTTTTGATGAAAGATGGGTGAGTTGGTATGAATCAAGTAAGAACTGCTCCTCACTCTTATCCAAAATTTAACCAAAAAGTGTTTTTTTTAAAATTGGTTTAACTTTTTGGTTTTTCTCCCTTTCATTTTCCTCTCCTTTCATGTTGATTTTTGGCCAAAAGCAGAAGAAATGAAACCCCAAGGCAGATGCCTCTCTAAGCTGTCTGAAACCAGAGAACATAAGAAATCTTGGGAGAGGACTTGTTCTCAAGAGATTTGCAGTTTGCTTCCTGTGTGAGATTGGATAATTACATGGGTGTCTTCAAATAAAAGACTTTTGATTGTTGGAAAATATTTTAAATAAAAATGACAGTGGATTTTGACAGGCATCGGAGAATGCAGAAGCAGTATTGATAACTCCAAACATCCAAAAATAATGAACCAGACCCCCCGCCCCATGACATTAGTTTAAATATCATGAGATTGTTTTAAAAGTTGAGGTTATTTTTATTTGTTTTCTGGCTTTTGAATCTGTAGGGTGCAGTTGGATCACATTTTCAAGCCTTTCTCTGAAACTATGAGAGCTAGAAACTTACTTTTTTAAAAGAGTGAAATCTGAGATATCTCATGCAATCACGGGTGACTCCAGGTGCTGGGATTTTTAGGAAAACATCAACTATCATGAGGCTCATTATAAACTCACGAGAGCAGGCAATTCTGCAAAACTTGTCTGTCTCTTAGCTTCTCAGCCCACCCAATGTACATCTGTATGTGCACGCCTCTGTCCCCAGCTTCTGCAAGTCATGTCCTGGAGACAGGTGCAGAGGCACGACCTGGGCCTAAGTAAATAAAGGGTTAACTCCAGCTCATTTTCCTCCTCCCTTTTTACAGGGCCTGGCTGATTAAGAAGGAGAGAAGGAAGGGGGGGGGGGGGGGGCTGTACAGTGTTGTAAGTACCTCTGCTTTCAGGCTGATGCTGGGAGGGTGCCTCTACACAACTACAGGCCACTTGGGAATTTTGCCTCCCTCCCTGTACTTCCCCCTTTAGCAGCTGATAGTGGCTGAGTTGCACCTGCTGCAGGCTACAGGACTGTGTGCTGTGGGAGGGGTGGAGCCCTGGCCCAGCCTCGCTGAGCAGACCTGACCCTATCTTTCTCCCAGCCAGCTCAGAAGTAGCCACCTCCTCTCACCACAGCGCAGGATGGGATGGTTAATGGAGGTAGGAGGCCAGGACAAGTCACATTCTCTGCAGGAGCCAGCCGGGGGGACAGTGAGGAGTGGGGCTGGGGTGAAGGGCAGGGGAGTGGAGTCTTGTAGCAAGGACTGTGGACAATCAGGGAGGGCTCTGGAGAGTGGGGCCGTGGGGCAAGTTGGTACAGAGGGAGTGGGGCCTGTATTTTTTGTGTAGGCACGTTGGATTTATATGGGAATATTCCCATTGTAATTGTTGAACTAGGGCATAGGGAGTTCAAATGCCAGGAGACTGACCAAAATTTGCTTAATTTTTTTAAAATCGTGTGTGTGTGGGGGGGGGTCTGATTTGTGATTTTTCAGCCTATGGGTTGGTGACCCAGGCAGTGGGACTGGCTGAACTCCAGCTGCGGAGCTGTCTGTGCGTACTCTGTTACCTACCTTTGCTGCCTTAGTATATACGCTAGTCTGTGAAGGAAGGACCTGGCTGTCTGCAGCTGTCTGACTGTTTTTATGCTGGGTCACTTCACTAGCCAACAGTTACAACCCTTTATAAATTACACGTCAGCTGGTGGGGGGGAGGGGTACGGACCCTGTTCTGCAGTTGTCCGTGGAGGGGTTAACCCCTTCTCTCTCCCTAGAGGAAGACTCTCAAGGGCTTGACCTGAGCAACACATCAGATTATGGGAATTGGGTGTGCCTGGCCATGTGAGACAGTGAGCAAAGAGCTGTAGGAAAGATTTAGTGGGAAATGGGGGGGATTTAGTGGGAAAGATTTAGTGGGAAACGGGGGGGAATATTTTTTCCCTTCTGGGGAACTTGGCTGCTCTGAGCGGCCTTTGCTTTGCACGTGGCTGACACAAGCCTTGTGCCTTGACTCTGGCTCCAGAAGTCCAATTGTAGCTGACTGTAATTTAAAGTGGTAGGCTGTTCTTTATAGTTGCATTAGTAAAGCGCCCCACAACGGTGTTTTCCACCCACCGGGGGAGTGCATTCTTTCCTGCTCGTAGGGGCCTGTCAGGTGAGAGCACTGATTCTCTACGTGCTGTAGGAGCCTGTATGTACGTAGATAGTTAAAGTGCCAGTCGAAGGTGCTCCAGAATACACAGCATTGTACCTGGGATTTGTAGGACCAATAAAACACGGTACTGAATGGCTGCTTGTGTGTAGCTCTTGACAGCTAGCACCTTGTGTCATCATTGCAAGGTGGATATGTACTGCTTCCATTCTGCTATAGTATGCAGTGTATCTCCACTGGTACAGCACTCCTCACCACCCTCCTTTCAAGATCCATGGATCCCACACATGACATGCGGTGTACCTCATCCAGTGCACTGAATGCCCCAGTGACAACTCAGTGATGGTCTGGTTTCACCCACGATGCACTTGAATGAACTCGTAGGAAAGCGATATAAGACACAAACACCTTCTCTGTGGGTGAACACTTTTCACAGAATCATCTCTCTGTCTCTCTCTGACCTATCAGTCCTTATCCTCCAAGGACTGCACAACACTGTCAAAAGATGAGCCTGGGAGCTTAAACTCACAATTCTAGTGGACACTAAAAATCATGGACTGAACATAGATACTGGATTTATGATTTTTTTTTACAACAATCTATAACCCGCTTAACCCCTTCTTTCTGACCTATGATGGCAGAGGTGTCAATGGGCCACTCTACCTTGCATGGTCCCTCAGAATCTGTGTTAACCACTGATGCTAAACAATGTCTTCCACCTTCCATTTAGCTGTCATGCTTGGTGTAGCTTTCTCAGACCTGAAGAAGACCTCTGCGTGTCTTGAAAGCTCATGTCTATCACCAACAAAAGTTGGTCCAATAAAAGCTATGACCTCAGCTACCTGGTCATTCTGATATAGTAACATTTTATTTTGCCCTAGTATAAATGATTACTGTGCAAAGTGCAGAAAAGCAGAGAATACAGTAAGCCCTTATACTTGTCATGTACTCCTGACATGTATGTGCAGAAGGAAGTAGTGCTTTAAGTTTAAAACGTGGAATAAGCCTATTTTTGTGTTTCATCTGATTTTATGTGCAAATTGCACCATGAACCTGCTCAGGATATCCGTGTGAATAGATGCTTCCTTCGCTGTTCCTTTGTCAACAGGCATGACTGATGTTTAACCCACCCCATGCTTGAAAAAGAATGGTAGTGTAAATAAAATGGATTAATGGTTGTAAAGAGAAAATAAATGATTAATAAATCACGCTGGGTGACCCTCTTTGTGAACACCCAATCCATAGGGCATCGGAACTTTGCTTTGGCCCTGTGGTTCTCAAACTTTAGAGACCGGAGGACCCCTGTTTTGATTTAAAATTTTTCCCCTTGCTCAGCCGTTTCTCTGCCCCGCCCCTTCTCCAAGGCCATGCCCCCTTCCTCCTTCTGGCCCCTCCCTCCATTGCTTGTTCTCCCCCCACCTTCATTCACTTTCACCAGAGAGTGAGGGGTGCGGCGCTGGGCTGGGAGTTTGGGTGCGGGCTCTGGGAGGGAGTTTGATGCAGGCTCTGGGCTGGGGCAGGTGGTTGGAGTGCAGGAGAGGATGAGGAGGGCAGTGCTTACCTCAGGGGGCTCCTGAAAGCGACCGGAACATCCCTCTGGCAGTGGCTCCTAGGGGGAGGGTGGGCAGAGGGTTTTCATGCGCTGTCCCTGCTTGTAGGCACTGCCCCCACAGCTCTCATTGGTCACTGTTCCTAGCCAATGGGAGCTGAGGAAATGGTGCTCAGGCTGGGAGCGGTGCATGCAGAGCCCCTGCTCCCCCTCCAAGGTTGCCGGGACGTGCTGGCCACTTCTGGGAATGGTGCAGACCCAGGATTTCTGGTCCTGCCCCCATCTGTTGCCCAGTGTGACGGAAGCGCTGGGAGGGAGGGGGAGGAGTTGATCAGCGGGGCCCACAGACCCCCTCGAGTACCTCAGGGACCCCCAGTGGTCTGTGGACCCAGTTTGAGAAATGCTGGTTTAGCCTATGGGTTAAACTTTTCACTGATGTAGCTCTGAGATAACAATGAGTCTACCCTGTAAGAAGAGGCTTTCTCAGGTGGTGGAACTTAAGATCCTGAGCCAAGAAGCGCAGAGGTGGCAGAATACCTTGGAGAAGTTTTTGGCTTGGTTCAAGAGATGAATGCAGGTTTGCATCAGTTCTTACTTTGTGCATATCAATTTGCTTATCCATAAGAACAAATCTCATCAAAATAAGCCCCAGTTACTGTCTATTGTTGCTTTTTATGGAATACTGGATTTACTGCACAGAAAGTAGCAAAATGTCCCCAGCTTATTCCCAGTATTGGTCTCTAATGGACATTTACTCTGTGGGTGACTTAAGCTTTATTTGAAAAACATTTCCATGCTTCAAGGGTCAGCTCCTCCCATACACATGCAATTAATTTACTATGAATGTCACCATCCCTCGTTTCCCAACATAATCTTTGGAAAGGTTAATCATAAAATGAAAGAATGTGCCCTGGCGTCTGACACAATGCCTGACAAATATTTTCAACAGACCACCACTAAAGAAATACAGGTGTGGTCTTGTTCTTAATGGATAATGTTGTATCTTTGGAGAGAAAAAGATAGATTGAGAGCTTAACCCATTGGTTTCTTGTCGTTTTTTTTCCCCCTTCTTATTATTAAATTTCTATTTGTTCGGTCATTGCTCACCCAGAATCCCCTGGAGGTGATCATATTTCAGAAGGCAAAAATACTCTGGGCTTGGTTTTGAAAAATGCATGAAATACATTATCCTTTTTCATGATGCAATAGTCTTTATCCCAGGGAATTCAAGATGATGATCAGAGTGGTATTGGAAGCTCCATAATTACTAATAAGCTTTAAACTGTCTTGAACCTTGAAATAAATGGCTTAAGAAATTTAAAAAATTCAGTGAAATGAGCTGTGATTTCTGGACTTGATCCTGCAGCCTTTACTTGGGCAAACCTGCTGTTGCAGTGTTTTTGTTTGAACTTAAATCAGGAAAAAGGCAACTTTAAAATTACTTTGCTATTTTTCGTGATAGGTTCGAGAATAGCAGCCGTGTTAGTCTGTATCTGTAAAGAAAGCGAGAAATACTTGTAGCACCTTAGAGACTAGCTAGTTTATTTTAGCATAAGCTTTCGTGGGCTATAGCTCACTTCATCCGATGCATCCGATGAAGTGAGCTATAGCCCACGAAAGCTTATGCTGAAATAAACTAGCTAGTCTCTAAGGTGCTACAAGTATTCCTCGCTTTCTTTGCTATTTTTGCTTCAGAGCCAAATAGCCCACATGTATCTGCCTCTAATATTTGGTGACTTTTATTTTTAAAGCATTTACCCTTTTTTTACTTAGTGTTTCCTCCTTCAGTTTTGGATCTTGTAAGATGTTATAATAATAGATGAGAAAGTAATGTATTGGGAAATGGAACACTTTACTGATATCTGGGAAGCCTTTGAGGCCTGATCCTGGCTTTGGACATGGCTTCTACTGAATTTTGTAGTATTGCTGTGCACTGTTAATAGTTTACTTCACCTTTGAGAAGACAGCCTTTCAGGGGTTGGAATGATTCCTCTGTATAGAACCTGTTGGTGTGATAAGTTCATACAGCTCTGTTAATATGTTTTTTGCACAGTTATGTTGCATTAGAAAGATGAAAGCTCACTTGATTCTAGGTAGTGAGCGTTGCTAAATGCTCTCAACTCCCTGTGTTTTCCGTGCAAGTTGAAAGCTCTTAGCTTTTTGAAGGCTGGGCCCCGAGACTACACCTGTGAGGGCAAATATGAAAGACAAGAAATACTTGTTATCTAAGCCTTTCTGCAGAAAGTGAAGCTATAAAAATTTTCCTGTAGGGGGCACTGTGCTGCTTGAGGCTTTTCTGGTAGAGAAGTGGAACAGATCCTGACCCATTAGGGACGTGAAACATCTCAATGCATTCTCTGTAAGAGCAAGAGTTTTAAGCCCAGTGTGCTGGAGAAATCTCAACATGCATAATTTCACTAAGCCTCTTTTAAATTCCTCCTGTACTTTCCGCTAAAAAGCTGAAAATACTTCCTATTGTAGACCGTTGCTGTGCATTAGTTAAATAACTGCTATGCTGCAACTCAGGGGTGGTTACGTTTCAGTTAAATAACTGCTATGCTGCAACTCAGGGGTGGTTGCGTTTCAGTAGTGTATTCCTCTGTACAGATTACATAGCAATTTAGGCTTTTTCAGGATGAATAGTCTATCAGTTTTAGGCACTTATCTGGCCTCCATTACTATGCTGAGTGCCTCTAATCTTTTAAAGTGTTTATCCTTGCAAAAACCCCATGAGTTAGGAAAATACTATCGTCCCCATTTTGCAGGTGTGGAACTGAGGCATAGAGAAACTAAGTAACTTTGTCAAGGTCACAAAGGAAGTCTGTGGTAGAGCAAGGCATTAAAACCAAGGTTCCTAAGACCTGCTCTAATTCCTAGACCATACCCTCCTCCTCAGAGCTGAACAGAGCTCTCTCTGTAAATGTAAAGTGAGCAAAGCAGAAAAAATCGAGACATTGTATTTTCTTAACATTTTGAGCACTTATTTTTCCCTTGTATGAAATCTGCATGAGTAGAAATCAGATGTAATTTGGCTTTGGGGGTGTATAAAACTAAAGACTTAAAACTCGAACTAACAGAGCTTCATTAAAGTTGTGATGTAAACTGGCCATTGAATACAGATGATAATTCATTCATCAGCATATAGCACAATCATTTGTTTTGGCTCCCCTGGGAGGACTGCTTTCCAAAGTGACATTATGTACCATTAGATAGTAGTTAATCTGAATGAAAGAAGAGGTTTATTTAACATGTGGCTGGTGCTCCCTGGCCTGTTTCTGAGTTTTCATCTGGGAAATCTCAAATCCCAATATTGAAGGGTTATTTCCTTTTAGCTTTGTGTAGCAAAACAACTTGTTTATTAATGCTAAAAAGCTCTATATACCAAAGTGAAGTCAGAAACAAATGTCACTCTAAACAACATACTCATTGATTCAATATTGGTTGTATTAATTACTGAAAACTTGACCTTGATAATATGTCTTCATGTTGCCAAGGATACTATTGGCCTCATGCATAGGAGGTTCTTGTTTAGCAGGCTACAGTTGGATTTAATAGGTGTGCTTATAAAAGTACTGAAACTCTCAGAACTCTGGTTCTTCTTCGAGTGCTTGCTCATGTCCATTCCCACAAGTGTGTGCGCACCGCGCATGCACGGTCCCGGAAAGTTTTCCCCAGCGGTACCCGTAGGGTCGGCAGGGGCGACCCCTGGAGTGGCGCCCTTATAGCACTGTATATATGCCCCTGCCGACCCTTCCGCGCTCAGTTCCTTCTTCCCGCCCATGACGGTTAGCTGGAATCCCCTTTAGATCGTAGCGGTATCCCAACCCTTTGATAGTTGTTAGTGTAAATTCTGTTTCTAGTTTAATTAGTGTTAAGTGTTAGCAGTTCTTAGATAAGATAGTGTGTTCCTATCAGTCCTCGCCCCGGGGCATGCCTGGAGCGCCGGGCTTCAAAAACTGCGAGCACTGTGGGAGGCCTATGCCAAACAGTGATCCCCACACAAAGTGCTTGAAGTGCCTGGGCGAGGGCCATCAATCCGAGCGCTGCGCAATCTGCAACAGCTTCAAACCTAGGACAAAGAAAGAGAGAGATCATCGCCTGCGCTTAATCCTTATGGAGTCCGCTCTCCAGCCTCAGGGAGATCTCCCATCCAAGGTAGCTCGAAGCGCTCCGGCCTCGGTACGGGACCCGGCGGTGCCGAGGAAAGAAAATTCGCACCGGCACCGGTCCCCACTACGCACTGAGAGCCCCAGACGGCACCGCTCTCAATCGCCGGTGCCGCCTAAGAAGCAAAGGGGAAGATCGCCGGGCCGTAAGGCCAAGGCGAAGACCCGGCATACCCAGGGCCACGTAGATGAGTCCCGTAGGGTGCCGTTGGTGTCTGGCCCGGTGCGCGCGCACGCATCGGGAGATGGTGCAGCGCTGCACGGGCACCCACAGGACTTCCCGGCGCCGTCGACCCCGGAGACCTTCGAAGCGGCCCGGGATTTGATTGAGTCAGCGGACGGAGTTGGTACGGTACCACCTCTCGCAGTCCCGCCGTTCCTGGACCCGGTGCCAGCGACGACACCGGCGCCACATGGGACACCGGCACCGTCTGGGCCGGTCACTCCCTTAATCCCTCCGATGCAGTCGGCACCGGCACCGGGAGCTTCCTTCGCCCCGGCGCAGATGGCACCGGACTCCCGCACGACCTCGGCACCGCCGCTACGGGCTACAGGAGTCGACACTCTGCTACCTCCGCCGGCACCGATGGCCTGTCCCGGGAAGCCTACGATGTACCAAAGATACATCATGGCACCGGAGGGCACGGCACCGCCATGGCCCAGCTCGGCGTCGGAGTCCGGCGCGTCGTCCCGTTCGAGCCGCAGTCACCGCACCGGGGCACCATCTCATAGATCGAGTCGTAGCTACCACTCACACAGATCAGACCGGCACCGTTCACGGCACCGTCGCTCCTCCCACCACTCGACAACGTGGACTCATCAAAACCCAGGCCCAGTACAGTGGCCCTTCTGGCCCCCGTGGGCGTTTCAGACACAAGGACCACCATCGGTGACGATGTCCCTTCCTGCGGTGCCACGAGGCCCTATTTCGGCTACTGTATCCAGACCTCCACCGGAGGTGGAGGGAGAGGAACCGGTACCGGGTCCGTCGGGATTGGGTCAGTACGAAGACCCCATGGGCCATCACTCCTCGGCTGCCTCGATAACGGGCCCACCCACCGGGGACCTTGCCCAAGAGGAGCCCCCATTCGCCACCTCGTCCTCCTCTTCTCCGGACGAAGCAGTGGCGGGCTCCTCGACGTCCGGACTACCACCGATGGACGTAAAGGGGCATCAGGACCTCTTAAGGAGAGTAGCCCATAACTTGAACCTCACGGCTGAGGAAGTGCAGGAGGAGGAAGATCCAACAGTGGACATCCTTTCTCCGGATGGGCCCAGGAGAATCGCCCTCCCGTTCCTCAAAAAGATCAATACAATGTCGAACACTCTCTGGCAGACGCCTGCCTCGATCCCACCAACGGCAAAAGGGGTGGAACGCCGTTATTTCACTCCGCGAGCAGGCTACGAACATTTGTTCACTCATCCACCACCGGGCTCCCTGGTGGCGGATGCAGTAAATCATAGAGAGAGGCAGGGTCACACAGGACCCACACCTAAATCACAGGATGCAAAAAAACTAGACTTATACGGCAGGAAAGTTTACTCGTCGGCCTCCCTGCAACTCAAAATTGCGAACCAACAAGCAGCACTAGGCCGTTACGCATTTAATTCTTGGGCTGCCCTAGGCAAGTTCCAGGAGAAGATTCCCAAGGACTCGTCGCCTGAGTTCACGGCTATTCTGGAGGAGGGCAAGGTGATCTCCAGGGCGGCACTGCAGGCTGCGCTTGATTCCGCAGACTCAGCCTCCAGATCAATGGCTACTGGGATAGTGATGAGAAGGGGGGCATGGCTCCAGGTTTCAGGCATCCCTCCTCCCGTCCAGGCGTCCATCCAAGACCTGCCCTTTGATAAGCAGGGATTATTTTCCGAGGATACGGACAAAAAACTTCATTCTATGAAGGACTCTAGGGCGATGCTTCGGTCATTAGGCCTTCATACCCCCCAAACGGTCAGGCGCCCTTTCAGGCCACCACAAGCCCAACATCCTCGCCCATACCAACCAGCTCCCAGGCGAGACATAAATCGAAGGGGAGGAAGGGGAAACAATAGAGGGAGACCCCGTTCTTCATCCCGCAACGGCCAGCAGAACCAGGGGCCAAGGCAACCCCCTAATGCTAGGCCTAACTTTTGAAGGTGCGCACGGGGGCGACGATCCAGTATCCAATCCTGCACCTTTCCGTCCCTTCCTGCACCGCTTGTCTCACTTTCATCAGGCATGGTCCCAACTCACCTCAGACAAATGGGTCCTCAGCCTGGTGAAGGTGGGATATTCTATCCAATTTTCCTCCCTTCCACCTACCCATCCACTTTCCCCGTCCCTCTTCAGGGACCCATCTCACGAGCAACTCCTAGTTCAGGAGGTTCAGACCCTTCTGGCTTTGGGTGCCATAGAGGAGGTTCCTCAAGAATTTTGGGGCAAGGGTTACTACTCCCGTTACTTCCTTATCCCGAAGGCCAAAGGCGGCCTTCGACCTATTCTAGACCTGCGAGGCCTCAACTCCTACATAAAGAAGCTGAAGTTTCGCATGCTCTCCCTAGCAACCATCATCCCATCCTTGGATCAAGGAGACTGGTTCGCCTCCCTCGACTTAAAGGACGCCTATTTCCATATTTCCATAATCCCCAGTCACAGGAGGTTCCTGAGGTTCGTGTTAGGGGATCGACACTACCAGTTTACAGTGCTTCCGTTCGGCCTATCGACCGCCCCAAGGGTGTTTACAAAGTGCATGTCGGTAGTAGCAGCATACCTCAGAAGGAGACACGTACATGTCTACCCGTACCTGGACGATTGGCTCATAAGAGCGAACTCAAGGGAACTGGCAGTCCAGCACGTAGATTTAGTCAGGACAACATTCCTCAGGCTAGGCCTCATTCTGAACGAACCAAAGTCGATCTTAGAGCCCACTCAGAGAATAGAGTTCATAGGGGCAGTGTTAGACTCTCAACAAGCCATGGCATTCCTCCCTCCGGCTCGAGCCCATACCATAACGAACTTGGCCCAATCTGTACTACAATACCCGACCACTACGGCCAGAAACTGCATGGTCCTATTGGGCCATATGGCAGCCTGTACGTATGTGGTGACATACGCAAGACTTCGACTGCGGCCGCTACAAACTTGGCTGGCGACGGTGTTCAAGCAGGGCAGGGATCCACTGGACCTGGTTGTCACCCTGCCTCATTACACGCTGAGCTCGCTACATTGGTGGCTTCAACCCAGCTCTCTCAACACTGGGGTCCCCTTTTGCAAACCCCAGCCAACGCTAACATTAGGGACGGATGCCTCGGCCCTCGGCTGGGGAGCTCATCTTGGAGACTCCAGGACCCAGGGATACTGGTCTCAGAGCGAGCTGTCCTTACACATCAACGTCCGGGAGCTGAGAGCGGTACACCTCGCGTGCCAGGTATTTTGGGACCAGTTACAAGGCAAGTGTGTGCTGGTCCAGACGGACAACACGGCGACAATGTTTTATATAAACAAACAGGGTGGTGCTCGCTCTTCTCCCCTATGCAGGGAAGCTCTGGCTCTCTGGGAGTTCTGTATCGCACACAATATCCATCTCATAGCCACATATCTCCCGGGGGTCCAGAATGTCCTAGCGGACACCCTCAGTCGCTCATTTCGGGGCCACGAGTGGTCTCTCAGGGGGGACATTGCGCATTCAATCTTCCTACAGTGGGGATTTCCCCGCCTAGACCTGTTCGCCACGAGGGCCAACAGGAAGTGCCAGAGGTTTTGCTCCCTCATGAACATCAGCCCAGGATCAGAGGCAGATGCCTTTCAGATCCATTGGAGGGGGGGTCTGCTCTATGCATTTCCACCGTTCCCACTCATCCACAGGGTGTTACTCAAGGTTCGCCTGGACGGAGCGTCCATGATCCTAATAGCACCGGCATGGCCCCGCCAGCATTGGTACACTCTACTGTTGTCTCTATCAGTGTCCAGACCTATAACCCTCCCTCTCCTTCCCACACTGGTGTCCCAGGACCACGGGCGGTTGCTTCACCCCAACCTCCAGTCCCTTCACCTCACGGCGTGGAATATCCGTGGCTGAATGCCTCGGAGCGCGGTGCTCGAACCAGGTTAGGGAGGTTCTGCTGGGTAGCAGAAAGTTATCAACTCGCACCACTTACATGGCCAAATGGAAACGGTTTTCCCTATGGGCTCAGCTTAAAGGTGCGGACCCCGCTCTGGCTCCCATACCTTTAATCCTGGACTACCTTCTGGACCTTAAAGGACAAGGTCTAGCCATATCAACAATTCGTGTCCACTTAGCGGCTATCTCAGCCTTCCATACAGAAGTGGGGGGGTCCTCTGTGTTTAGTAACCCCCTCGTGGGGCGCTTCCTCAAGGGATTGGAAAGGTTGTACCCTTCGGTGCGACAGCCTGTCTCTCAGTGGGACCTAAACCTGGTGCTGACGGCCCTCATGAAGCCCCCCTTTGAGCCCCTAGCCTCCTGCCCTCTATCTTACCTCTCATGGAAGACGGCCTTCCTTGTGGCTATTACTTCCGCACGTCGGGTCTCCGAGATCAGAGCTCTCACCTCGGAGCCCCCATACACCGTCTTCCATAAAGATAACGTTCAGCTACGGCCTCATCCGGCCTTCCTCCCTAAAGTGGTTACTGCCTTCCACTTAAATCAGGACATCTTTCTCCCCGTGTTTTTTCCTAGACCTCACGCTTCCAATAGGGAAAGAATGCTACATTCTTTAGACGTAAAGAGAGCGTTGGCTTTTTACATAGAACGCACAAAACCTTTTCGTAAATCTCCACAACTTTTTATTTCAGTGGCAGAACGGATGAAGGGGTTGCCGATTTCCTTGCAACGCCTGTTGAGCTGGATCACATCGTGCATCAGGCTGTGTTATAACCTCTCGAACGTTTCTCCTCCGCCACTAACAGCCCATTCAACCAGAGCCCAGGCCACATCTACAGCGTTCCTGGCTCACATCCCGATCGGCGACATCTGCAGGGCGGCGACATGGTCATCAGTCCATACCTTCTCCTCGCACTACGCCATCGTACAACAGACTTCGGAGGACGCTGCCATGGGACAGGCGATCCTGGCAGCAGGGACTAGATCTACTCCTCTCCCACCTCCAAGGTAACTGCTCGTAAGACACTTGTGGGAATGGACATGAGCAAGCACTCGAAGAAGAAAGAACAGTTACTCACCTCTCGTAACGTTTGTTCTTCGAGATGTGTTGCTCATGTCCATTCCCAATCCCACCCGCCTCCCCTCTGTCGGAGTACCGGCAAGAAGGAACTGAGCGCGGAAGGGTCGGCAGGGGCATATATACAGTGCTATAAGGGCGCCACTCCAGGGGTCGCCCCTGCCGACCCTACGGGTACCGCTGGGGAAAACTTTCCGGGACCGTGCATGCGCGGTGCGCACACACTTGTGGGAATGGACATGAGCAACACATCTCGAAGAACAAACGTTACGAGAGGTGAGTAACTGTTCTTTCTGTAAGGCCCACAAATGTACAAGCTCGGAGTCTGATGAAATTAGCTTTGAAATGTGTGTTTATTGCATTGCTGTCATACCAAAGCTAGCTGTTCATCGAAGGGCTCTTTAAAATACAGTGTATGTGGGTCGGATTCTTGACAAATACTGTACAATAACCACGAGCAAGACACTGCTGGCACAACTTGCACCAGTAGCTAATTTCCATTTGCTTCCATATGCATCCTCTCACTCTTCAGCACTGCAAGTGTAAATAGAAAGTTACATGTTTAGTAAATTGTGTTTTGTTTCTTTAATCAACATTAATTGCACTGAACACAATGCAATGTGGTGGGCAAGATGCATTTTTCATGGTGAAAAATGCTTGGCTAAGAAAGAGAGAGAAACTGATACATGTAATTGTATGTTAATTTGAAAATGATACTTCTATTTAAAATGAAATTAGCAAGCTGGATATCTATGTTAATTTTACAGATGTCTTACTGATCAATAAATGAAATATTGGTGAATACTGTAGCTATTTCAATTATGCTGTAAATAAATCTTTAGGATTAAAGTTTCATTTGTGGTAGATTGTGCCTGCAGATTTTACTAGTGCCTCTGAACGGTGCATGGAAACTTTGCACTTACACAAAATAGGCAACTACATGTGCAAATGATTTAAACATCCACTTGCACTCTCTGCACAGAACAGAAGTTTAGACTTCAATACTGAATGAACTTCCTTTTGGGGCTTTTTTGTTGCATTAATAAGGAGGCCTGCTGAAAATCTGGCCTTCAGTATTTTGTCTTTATTGCAGAATCTGGAGTATGTGGTGTAGAGTGTATGTAAGTAACATACATCTTACGCAGACAAAAGTGTGGAGTAAAGGTTTTATTGGTATGTTTGGGACAGCTCTGTTACTTGTAGTGACAAAACTTGAAGGTGTTATGCAGGTCACACAAGCAGGCACTGATCATTCCTTTTCACCACCCAATCTTGTAATCTGTTTATCATGCAAAAGCGACAGAGTCCTGTGGCACCTTATAAACTAATAAATGTATTGAAATGTATTTTGTGGGCTGATACCCACTTTGTTAGATGCAGACTAACATGGCTACCCCTCTGATTCTGTTAATCATGTGATTTATGCAATATATTTTAGAAATTTTTAGGCATTTAAAAAAAATATTGGGGCTATTTAAAATCTGTTCATTTGGATAGAAGAGGTGGGCTAGTTACTATTAGTCCAACTTTATAGGGCTCAGAGGGAGATACAAGTATATTTGTTATAATTTAAAAAACCCTAAACATTTTGTTATCTTCAGAGTCCAGTATCTTCTACTTCCTGGGTTAGAAGTTGGTGCTGCATTTCTTATTGGAAAGTGGGAGATCATCCTTTCACATGAAATCAAGTTCCCATCTCTAATTCTAAAAGGCTGAGAGGGGATTAGCTCTAAATCAACCTTGCTGGGTTTGATGGTATTAGCCTCCGGGAGCTATCCCAGAGTGCTCCAATGTGACCGCTCTGGACAGCACTTTCAACTCAGATGCATTAGCCAGGTACATGCTCGGGACTCAGTTTGCTTGTGTAGAACCAGGGCCGGCGACAGAAATTTTGGGGCCCCGTACAGCAGACCGTACGCCCCCCCCCCCCGGTCTCCCGCCGCCCGCGGGGCCCCCCTGCCGGTCTGCCGCCGCCCGCGGGGCTCCCCGACGGTCTCCCGCCGCCCGCGGGGCTCCCCGACGGTCTCCCGCCGCCTGCGGGGCCCCTCCCGCCGCCCGCGGGGTTCCCCCCCCCGGCCGGTCTCCCGCTGCCCGTGCACCCCCCCCCCCGCTAGTCTCCTACCTCCTGCGGGCCCCAACCCCCGCATGCACTGCGGCCGCGTGGCCGGCCGGGAGAAGCAAAGGGGGGTGGAGGGAGGCTGCTGGGTGCCAGGGGAGGGGCTGGTGAGCGCTGCAGCGGCTGCCCGAGCCGTGCCTTGCTCACAGCCCCGGCAACAAGGGGGTACAGCTGAGTACCGGGCCCCGGACTTCAGGGGGCCCCCCTGAAGTCCGGGGCCCGGTACAGCTGTACCCCTTGTAGCCCCCGGTCGCCGGCCCTGTGTAGAACAGGAGAATTTCCCCAGCCTCTCAAGGTAACTTGGCCCTGGGAGCAGCAGTAGTGGCTAACAGTGAGAGAGAACCTCCTTCCCGCCACCTTTCTGGTTATTACACACTCCCTGATGGTGCCATCTGCTGCCCCTGGAATCTTCGGTTGAAGCCATGAGGTAGTCTAGTCTCTGCTGAGTCTGTGTCCTCAGTTGAACCTACTGAAAACTTGGTGCAGATAGCCCTGGTTATTTCTGTGATGGGGCTAGCTGAACTGTGGGAATAGGATTGATACCACCAGCTCTTTCCCATAGGCGCCTGAGCAGCCTCACGGTGATGAATTTCTGCTACTGTTGACCTGAACTGAATCAGAGAGACCTAGAATCGAAGAGCTTCACATCCTATTGGCTGGTTTAGGAGACAGATCATCTCAAGTGACACCATTTTAAAAATAAACTGAAGGGAAAAATCCTGAAGGGAGGTCATGTAATTTGTAAACCCAAAAGAGGGATTTGGAAATGGTTCCAGCGTTGGCTTAGCAGTCTGCGGACTAGCTTCACACCCTTCCGGAGACTAGACGTTCCTTTTTTTCAGTTGTAATTAAGAAATGCAGGTTTGAAGCAAGATGACATACCACTTGTCAGTAAAACACATTTATACAGATTGGATTATTCAATTTCTTAAATTGTAGCCCAACCCAAAATGTGAGCTCTTGATCAATGCCTTGATTAAAGGCTTTAGGTAGATAAAATGCAAAGGTGTTTCCATCTGCACTCCTCTCTTTTAGCCTGAACAAAGGCTGTGTGGGTTAGTCATCATTTAGCTCCCTGTGGCATACAGTATACCGTACAGTCTTATTTCATATGCCCTCTGTTTGCTTGTTGCAGATGCTCACAGCTGGAAACTCCTTGAATAACAATTCTGGTATTTGAAAACCACAAAGAGTTGTCTGAGTTGGATATGTCACCAATATCACAGATTTCTGGCTCTGCCATTCTTCACTTCTGAGCTACTTTGTTTCTTACTGATAGCTGGAGTCGGGATTGATTTTGGTCCGTATCTGCCGTAGACTACAATACTAATTAATCAACATTCTTGGTCTTCCTTCATCACTGTAACCCAATTGAGCCTCTCTGCTAAAAGAAAATTCTGTCAACTCTCTATGTAAACTGAGCCATCACTGCTGTGAATAGCACTGGAATTTTATTTATTAAGTAAAGGCTCTTGGATTTCTAGCCTTTGCTTTGGAATGGCAGCAGTGAAATACTACCTTCCAGTGCTTGTCTCCAGAGAATGGAAGCTTGTAGTAGAGCAGGCAGTGGAGGGTCAGGGGTCAATCTCATGAGCTAGGTGGCCCGACCACAGCCGCATATTGAAGGCACACTTTAAAAAGTAAGGAGTATCTTCATGGGGCTTAGCACAAAGACCTCCATGCCAATGAAGAAACATATGCTGAAGGAGTTATATGAAACACACAATCCCAGTTGCTTTCCTCTTGTCATCGCTATAGGATACCTTGATCCTTATTCCACAGTTGTATTTTTGTCTCTAGTCCCGTTTCTTTGGCTGGGAATTAGTGCGAGGTAATGATTTTTATGAACAATGAAAAACACATGTATGTATTTCCACTGGGAATTAAAAACAAATACATAGATGTGGCGGGCAGGACCCTATGGAAGACTGTTCATGTGAGAAAGGCAATCGAGATTTGACTTGCTATGTTGAAATCTGTCCTTTGCCTTTAAAAAAAAAATCATACATTCAGACACTGCAAAACGGCAAGTATGATTTTTTTTAAAATTACATTACAAATTCCAGTTTGTAGGCAGGTATCTTGACAGCGTAATGTCTATAGGACTCTCTGTGACTTGAGAGAGTCTAATGCTATGTTCATTATTAAAGCACAGGTTTGGATTTTTTCTCTGTCTTTGCAGTCCGTGGGATCTCTTCTACCGTTATGAAAGTGGTAATTATTAAAAATGTATATTACATTTCTCTCGAAATTGGGACTTCTGGGGGGGGGGGGGGAGAACCCAAGCCAGTTAATGCATCAAACTAACCATCATCCAGTAACTTTATTATTTTCTTTCTTGGAGCTTGGGAATAGACAACTAGGAATTTGGGGAGTAGTAGCTCCCCCAAAATGTAGGGATTGCATTAAAAAGTAAAGAAAACACCGAGTTTGGAACAGAAGCTTATTTATCTCACTTAATTAAAAGTGGGAAAATTTAGTCATGGTACAAAACTATTCTTTAGAGTCTTATTCAACAGCTATTATATTGTTGTTTTTAATTCTACTTCCTCAGATAAAAGCTACTGATGGAAGCAAGATAAAAAATAAGATGCAACACTGATCTCTTCTAGTACTGTAATTTCCGTGTCCAGTGTTAGCACATCTGAACTAAAATGATTGCCTCATCTCACGAACCACTTTCCAGTTTTTTATTTCTATTATGATTTTGATAGAACACGCACTTCCAAGTCTTGTTCTGTTTCAACTTACGATTGACTAAAAATATCCAGTTATTCCAAATGAGTGATCATAAGATTAATGGAGACATTCTGGTTTATAGCAAGGGTCACATTTTTAAAAAGAGGCATGAGTTTCACTTGTATAAAGGTATGTCTATATTTGCACACACAATTACTGTAGTTTTGAAGAATATAGATTTCTCCTGAGATGCACAACTTCCTCCAGTAAAGGTTTATTGTCTGTTTTGCACAGTACAATAGAAACTGGCAAACCCTCTGAGGAGGAGATATAGCAAGACTATAATACACAAGGCTGCAATTTTCTCTGTGTGTCTGGAGAATTTTCAATCTGAGTTAGCACTTTATTTTGGGTTTTGTCTCTGATGTAAATAGAGCAGCTTTGTAATAATTTGTGAATAATGTATGTTGACCTGGTTATTGGGAAGTTTATTGCGTGAATATGTTGAGTTAGCTTAATAGGAGACTTTCAGAAAAGCAAGCAGGAAGGAAGCAATGGCTCCTGATAAGCCACCCGTATTGAATAATTGAGTGTAATTATGGGACATTGACTCTAAGAAGTCTGGCTTGAACTCTTGCTGAGTCTAAAGAAGTGGTTTGGACAAGAAGGGTCAAGGCCCGGGAACTGAAAAAAATGAAGGAAGCCCTGATGCATTATAAGGGACTAATTTGCCAGAGGGCAGTGGTTGGTGGGGAGCCGTTTGGGGAAGCCAGACTGACCCAGGCACCCACTAGGGGATCTGAAGAAGCTAGGCCTATCTAGGATGACCAGACAAGCAGGTATGAAAAATCAGGACAGAGTGTGGGAGGTAACAGGTGCCCATATAAGAAAAAGCCCCGAATATCGGGACAACTGGTCACCCTACTCCCATCAGGGAGTGGTAAATCTTTGAGTAAGAGACAGGCATGTAGACTGTTTTCTCAAAATGCTTTGTTCCTACAGCTAAAATGAAACAATACTTTGATTGAAGAAAGCTGTATGCTCACTCTGTTCACCACTGGTCACAGACTCTGGGGTGGTAAGCATGATTGATACAGGCCTAGGGTAGGAGTGGGAGAATTGCATAATTTCCACCCCAAGAGAGGTAAGGGCATAAGGACCAGGCTCCGTATCAATCATGTTTACCTCCCTAGTCCAGAGAAGTGCTGTGTCCTCAGATCTTCTCTTCCTGAGTCTGTGATTTTTCATATGAAATCGGGACATCTGGTCACCCTACTGTCATCGGCGGGTGGGGGTGGGGGTTTAGAGTGACCAGATGTCCCGATTTTATAGGGACAGTCCCGATTTTGGGGTCTTTTTCTTATATAAGTTCCTATTACTTCCCACCCCCGTCCCAATTTTTCACACTTTCTGTCTGGTCACCCTATCGGGGGTAAGAGACCAGGAAGGGGCAGAGGTACAGCAAGCCTGCAATCATGACAGGCTTCTTGGACTAGCCAAGCAGTGGCTGATATATGGCAGTAATAGCAATTGATTTTCCTAACCCGAAAGTATACACTGTTGCTATCAGAGCCTCAGACTGCTCTTCTAGCCACGTGTTAACCCAAGGGGTTATTGTGATGTAGGGTCTGTCGATGCCTCATGCCTGATGTTGAGGACATTTTATTTCACTATTAAAAAGGTGGAAAGTCTTTAAACCTCACCTTCAATTGGCTAAGGTAAAGGGCCAAATTCAGACAGAGTTCCAAATCCTCCACCTCTGACTCAAGGTTTCCATCCCCATTCCTCTTGTTGCTGTTATTAATGGGAAACAGCAACATCTGAGTTTGACTTACTCTTCCAAGTCTGTTCCTTACCTAGGCCCAATTTCATCTAATCTGGTGAACAACAACAACATTAGTTGTTCCTAATGTTGATAAATTGTATAGTCCATTGCTTGACCTCACTTTGGTTCATTATTTTTTTATGAAATATACTCAAGACCAAATAACCAATCTCAGCTGGCTTTATTAATATGGTACAGGAGAAAGGTTCTATACAGTGCCAGTCTCCAAAGAGAAGTTCCATACAGCGATGTTACATTCCATTTACGCAGAAGGTGTGCTCCCCAAGTTACACGTTTCAGGTGGTATTATTTATAGGATTTTACATGTTACACACTTCCTTACACGTCACTAAAATCCAACCAGTGTTTATTACAGTTCCCTAACTCGTTGTTCTGTCCCTTCCTTATCTTCGTTTTGGGTGCAAACATTACAGGTACTGGTCTGTGAAGGTGCTTCCCTAACTTGTACTAAGACACAGAACACATGTATTTTGATTTTGACAAATCAACAGATGTTGATCGAAACTGAAGACAATGTCAGTGGGAGCTGCGATTGGTCGAACCTGCGGACGCGGCAGGTAAACAAACCTGCCCGGCTGCCAGGAGCTTTCCCTAATGGGCTGCATGCCAGAAGTTGCCGGTTCCTGTTCTAAGCCAGCTGAGGTCTCCAGCTTTACTCTGGAATTGTCATGGAAGAATTTGAACAAACTCTACACCTGGATTGCCTATTGAATTATAACCTTTTCAACTGATTCTAGAAAGACTCTTGCAAATTAGCAGCCTCACCATCTCTGCTATGAAACTGACCTAAGGACTACTCATTTATCTATATGTGTATTGATCTCTTCACCACGACAACTCTCTTCCTTCTTTTTATATTAAAAGCTTTAGTTATAAAAGGATTGGTATCTGGGTAAGATCTGAAGTTCATATTGACCTGAAGATCAATGTCTGGTCCTTTGGGATTGGTAGACATAACGTAAGGTGAATCTGGCTTACAGTAACTACTCACTATAATAGACTTGGCTGTCTAGATGGGATCAAGGGCTGGAGTGCTTGGTAACCAGCCTGGTATTACAAAAATTGTTTGGTTACTGACTTGCTGAATCTAAATATTAGAATAAACCAGTTTGGAGGATTGTCTGCCCTATTCATTGCAGTTTGCCCAGAGTAAACCTTCTCAGTGCATCCTCCAGTCACAACTGTGTCCTCCAAGGAGAAGGTATCATTACAGTTCCATCCAGCACTTTTAACAGAGGTGCAATAGAGCCTGAATAGGCCCTTGGTACTTAAGAGTGAAAATAGTTTGCAGGGCAGAATGAAACAGAGAAATGGGGCTATTTCCTGCCCACAGTTATACCTGTGAGGTTTCGTGGATTTCTGCAGGATGTATAACTATGTGGATAACTGGACGCAGCATCTGGGCCTTTGTATCGTTCACTGTGATACAATGAAGATGCCTTTCAATTAGGGCTTTTCTGAGAGTAATTTGACAAAGCTGAGTGCTGCTCGGCTTAAAGCTCAGGTTCCAAATGTGTTTGTTTAACTCTTTGTCTTTCATCGGGAACCACTTTAACCTCAGGTGAAGAGACAGGCTGGTAACTCAGAAATATCCCCTGGCCCTATTTGTTAAAGCAAGACAAGAAAGGCAAGGAGGCAGTTTAAAATACATAGGAACTAAAAGGAAACAACAGGCCTACATTAAATTTTAATAACCCTTTATTCTTTATATAGGTTGGAGAGCAAGGCTTTATGACCCTAGATTACTGGGCATCGGTTCATTGATTGGCCCTGCCTTCCAGTCAAAGTCTTGAGGTTAAACAGGGCTACACATCCAAAAGCAAACTCCACACCAAAGTGTTTCAGGGGTCACAGAAGTAATTTAGGACTACATAAACTAGCCTTGTAGAACTGTACAGCAGCCTTAATAGATGCTGGGCCATACAGTTAACCTTGTTCTCTAGGTCTGACAAACATACAGAGTTTTTGTTTGAAATCTTCATGTGAGCAGTACATGATCTGAAAATATTTATATAGCGTCTTCCAGTTGAGGCATTTAGGGCACTTGATCAACACGAATTAATTCAACATTCAAACGGCTTCGGCCCTTAAGGAAATGTAATCCTTTGTAAGCAGTTGAGGGAAACTGAGGCACAGATCAGTCACATGGTTTACCCAGGATGTCACAGAAATCAGAAGCAGGCTCTGCTACAAGGTTTGCAAGGCCTTAAAGCAACTGATCATTTACCTGCCTCTACAGGGCATTTGGCATCTTGGAGCAACAGATCAGCCATGCGCAATGAGACCCTGTGTCTTCCTGTATTCCCTGTGTCACTGGGGCTGCAGCACCCATGGGGAAAAATTGGTGGGTGTGGAGCACCCACTGGCAGCTCCCTACCCCGCCCCAACTCCCCTCACCCCCGCCTCCTCTCCTGAGCACGCCGCGGCATCCTGCTGCTTCTCCCTCCCGGTGCTTGTTGCGTGAATCAGCTGTTTGGCGGGGCAAGCCTAGGATGGAGGGAGGGGAAGCGGAGCAGCAGCACTCTCGGGGGAGGAGGCGGAGCAGAGATGAGCTGGGAGGGGGAGTGGTTCCTCTGTCCCCCCACCCCCCGGGCTGCAGGGTTATTTCCTGCGGCCTGCCAGGCTCCCTGTGTCGTTCCCCCCCCCCGCCCCCTCCGGCTGGGAAGGGGTGGGGTTGGGATCGGTTCAGAGCCGTGGGGGGGACGTGAGCACCCACCAGAGCCAGGGAAAGTTGACATCTGTGCATAGACTGATTTTTGAGACAAGGCATCCCCACTGCTTCATATATGAAGCTGTAGAAGAGTCAGTTGCATGTGATGAACATTAGATATTGGCCGAGGAAGGATCAGGACATTCATGAAATGCCGTGGAGGGGGGAGTGTGGAATAAGAGACCTGTCTTCAGTCCATGTCCCGAGCATGAGAATTCTGAACTCGTGAGGACTCTGCCTTATGGGCGCCTCATTTCCTCTCTTCATTACTTTCATAATTTGGTAATTCCACGATACAGTAAGGGAGGGGGATTTAATTACTAAAAGAGTTGATTGCTGTCAGGTTGCTTTCAAGGGTATGAAATGGCCTTTTGTTTTACAAACCCACATGGTTCATTTTAATTTGCCTTCTCTGTTGTTGGTTTAGAACAGTCGGTCTCCAGGGCATCTTTCTTGCTCTGGAGTTTAAAATCAACGGCAGACTGGGGTGCATACGCCTTTATTTTTGTTATGGCAACTTCTAGTGACCCTAATCAGGGATTGGACCCCTGACTGTGCTTGACGCTGTACCCCAACAGTAAATAGATGGTCCCTGCTCACAGAGCTGACAGTCCAAGGCCCTGATTCAGGAAAAGCATTCCCATTCGGGATAGGAACTTAAGCTCCTACTTTGCACTGAGGCATATGCTTAAATCCCTCCCTATTTAGGACAGCATTTAAATGCTTTATTGAATCAGGGCCTCAGTAACATCCTACAACCTGAGTTTATGATTTAAGTATATTATAATTAGTACATTAATTAGAATGCTAACTTTTTATTACTTGTTCAAGAGCAAACCAGCTACACCTAAGCTCCTGTTGGAAGACAAATGAATGCTAAAACATAGCATAAAGCTGGAAATCAGCGATAATCAGAGTGAGGCTCACCAGCTGCAAGTGGCTATTTAATGTGTCTCCGGTGGTTCTTTGCAGCACATGATATTAAAACACTGTGATTTAATTATTAACCAGTCTCTGTTATTACCCAATTGTAATAGTAATACTTGGTCAGTCATTTTGCTGTGAGAATAATATAAATTAAATATGTCCCCTGTCATACGGTTTAAATGTGAATATCTAGTACTATAGTAAATGAAACAATGAATTCACACTGTTGTGGCTCTTTGGGTAATGTTGATTGCTAATTTGGCTGAGTAAAGCTTGGATCCTGCTCTGAATTTGGGCCCATTTCTTTCTTGTGCCAAAACAACAAAACAAAATACCAAGTTCTGATCTCTTCCAAAGATGGGGAATGGGCAAGGGGGGGGGGGAGGGGAGAGGAAAGAATAAGTGAGTGTGCACAGTGCTAAACAGATAGAGCCGGATTTTCATAAAGTGTGGCCCAATGTAAGAATGCGTAGTCTTGCTCTTGCATACTTAAGGACTGCAGTTGCGTTTGCAAATTTGATTTTGCGCATTCACCTGTGGTAAATTGTTTTTTTTGCATGCCTACTTTGCCTGCTGATCTCAAATTTGGCCTCAGAAGTGTGAAGGTTAATGTCTGTATTTTGAAACAGTTATTTTAAAGTTATACAGATGTAACTAATTACACACACACACACACACACACACACACACACACTTATTTCGAGTGTATTTGATTGAAAACTTGTCAATACATGCTAAAATTTTCAAAAGCACCTACATGACTTAGAAGCTTTTGAAAAGTTTAACCCGAATCTTTTACTCATGATTAAAATGTCTGGCGGTGTTTTACTGGCTGTCACTGTTTGAATGTGTATATCTGCTTGCATTACATAAACTCAGATGTAGGAAACTGTAGCTATATGAGAGTTTTCTATCCAAACAGTTTTCTGCAATGTGTGTACATTATGCTGACTGAATTTAGCTATATGAAATCATGACTGGAAGGGTCATTTTTAAAAAATGTTTTCAGAACTTTGATAGCCCATTTATCAACTGTTTCACATGTTTAACTAGTTAATAGGTTTTCCTTTTCAGCACATGGGAATTTCTTTGTTTATGTTAACTGAGTGGCTGTTTCTGCAGTGGGAAGGATTGCAATTGCCCACTAATCTATTCAAATATGTGGAGTTTGCTTTCGTGATGCATTTATATAGAGAGTAGCCCAGTATCGTATCTTCCCACAGTGGCCAATGCCAGGTTCCCCAGAGGCAATGAACAGAACAGGTAATCATCTAGTGATCCATCCCCTGTCGCTCATTCCCAGCTTCTGATTTTATTATTCTAATAGAATGTACATTTATCTGGCTTCCTGTTCTGGATGATGATCAGAGATCTCCATCTACATACTTCTGAGTCAACATACGTTACAGCTTGGATCAGCAAAGTACAGTATTTATTTGAAAAGGGCAGTTTTTGTGATTAGCACCTCATTTGCATGTGTAAAACAAGCTGCTATCCATTTTTTATCAATACAATCTGGCTTCTGACTAGATTTTTGTGTTCTTGTTGTTGCACCACAGAACTGGGCTTGGAAGAAGTCCTGATAAACTGTAATTCAGAGCTCAAACATGGACGCATCAGAATGAAAATGTCAGAAGCTTGTGTTCTTTGGCACCTCCCCGAGTGGAGTTAGACACCAGCCGACTGGGAGAGAGTCGACACAATTTGAAGGGCTTGCACAAAGCCCACCATGGCACTGAAGCCTGTTTTGTGGGGACCGTCCCCACCTCCTCTTATGTGGACTGTGGAGACAGAGAGACAGACTAACCAGATGGAGACATGTGTGCCTTGGTGAGTGGAGTTTGATGTAGGGCAGACCCGGCACTGGCGTTGGAGGGGACAGTGGGTAGCAAAATGCACATGGCACTCTGGCTGGGTATGTATAGGTTGTGCTTGGCTCTGTTTAGCTTCATGCTTTCCCTAAACTTGAAGCTATAGAGACCTAGAGTTTAAGGCTGAGAGGCGACGCCAGATCATCTAGTTTGACCTGCTACATGTCACAGGCCACTCGACCCCAAGTCACCCCTGTACTGAGCCCAATAATCTGGACTGGACTAGAGTATTACACAACGCCTCCTGAGGACTTTGCCACAACGGAGGTGCTCCAATGTCCAGGGACCCTGCAATGGATGAGATTGACCTCAGTGATCGTAGCAATGGAACCTGAGTCCCAAGCTGCTGAGGTCAGCAACCCCCCGTCCTCCTCCAAAGGTCCCCGCCAATCTGTTCCTCCTGACAACAAAAAGACAGCACTGACTTGTCGCAAACGAATCTACGCACCTTTATATGCGGCCTTGGTGGTTTTTGGCATATTGGCCTTTTCTCTCTGACTGCCTGGTTTCAGTGTCTCCTTGTGTGGGGAATTTGTTCTTGGCTGGCTGAGGAGCGTTGTAATCTCTTAACTTGTGTTACACAGCTAGCACCATCAGCCTGTATAGAGCCTGAGAAGGCAGGCCCTGCCCTGAAGATCCTACAGTTACTCTTCTAGACAAGTGACACAAAGCAGATAAGGGGCATTGCTTGGAGTGGGAATGAAGGAAGCGGGCTACCAAACGAAAGGGGAGAAGACAATGCTGCTCTTGGGGGAAAGTTATATGCCAGGAACAGCTTATTTATTTTGTGTAAAGGAGTTTTTATAAATTTTATTTATTTAATATCAGTCCACAGTAACCTTTATTTTATAGCTCGTTACTAGCTGACAGCTAATTTGCATCATTCTGCATATTGCCTTTCTGAAACTATATGTCTTTAAGACCTGGTTAGTCTCTTTTTCTCTCATTTTCTCCTCCTGAGATAGAGGTCAAATCTATCCAGTATTTCCTTTAATTCATGCTCTACGGTCTGTAGAATTTTAATTTTCACCTGGCTTTGTGCAATGGCCTGGATGTAAAACAATGATCATAATTATATACAGTATTCAGAAAGAGATTTTATTATTGCTTACAATGCTTGAATTTCCTTCAGCTGCACCTTAGCAGTTCTCAATATATATTGTATAGAGAGCCTAAGATTTTTTTTACTTCTTAAACACTGATCTGAAACATTGGAGAGATGAATATAATACATTATGTAGCTTGAACCCCTTGGTTCTTTCTGGTCAAGATTTTGTTCTCTTCTCTTATGCTATAAAATCCTAACTGCTGGGAAGATAGAGTAGATAATGTCATCTCATCCATTACTGCTGTTTTTTGAAATATAAACTAATTAATTAGGCACAATGCACCCATGGACAGGAGCTAATTATTAAGATAGCAGCAAATAATACAGTTCAGAAACAATTTTTGTGTTGCCGTGTTGTTTAAAACACTATAAATGTATTTCAACCACGGCTAAATGTGCGCTTGAGCTTTTGAAACCATGTGAATTATGATCTAAATATCACTGGGTTAATCTAAATATTGTAATATTTTATTCGGTCTTTGACTCTTACAGCTGTAGACAGTTATCTCATGTGTATGGCTGAGTACAAATGTATAAATATATACTCAGAAACACAGATTTTAAATATAGCTCAGGAAAACTGTGCTTCTGTTATGCTCAATAAGGCTGGCAGTTCCTGCTTTTCTTTTTTCAGATGCATAAAGAAAAAGTTAAGTTGATAATTAGATAAAAAACATAATAAGATCCATGTCTACAAGGCCGGCCCAGCCCGGTACTACTTTTATTTGTGTGAATTTCCCGTACAAATGTTAAAGATCTTGGTGACATAAATTGGTTGCTAGGCTGCACACAGAGGACATTTGGGTTAATGACCGTTAGGCCCAAAGCCGTCTGCTCAGTCTTGCAGGCTCTGAATGGAACAGACAAGCATGCTGGAGTTGTCAGGACTGTGGCCGACACCAGAGGCCACCTGCACCGCATGATTATTAGAACACTTCATGTCAAAGTGTTTGTGGCGTTGGAGCAAACAGACCCAATTAACAGCCCTGAAAGCCCCTCTCCAGCCAGCCATCACTAACACTCCAGATAAAATTTGACATCGTTTCTTTTCCCTCGCAAAACTCTAATTAATTTAAAGGGTTTTTACTAAAGGACCGTGGCACTGCTGAAAAGGCAGAGGACCCTGCTTGGGTAATCAGCTTAAATATTCGTCCATTTCCTGCCCTTGTTGCTCCAAACTTCCCATTGGGAGACATACATTCTTTAAAAAAATCTTTATCGCCAATTTCCTCCAGCTTTTCTAATGCGTCTTATGCAAGATTCCATTTCAAAGAGCAGGATGGAACAGCTTGTAAACTTGGTGTAGCCAGGAACTTTTAAAGTTAGAGTTGGTTTCCTTATTTGTGGGGGTGGGTTTCACATGAAAATGGTATATCTTTTCAGATAGCAAGAGGCTATTCTTGATGGTGATAATTAAGGAGAAATCCATAGTTACCTTTATTTTTAAAACTCTCAAACATCCTCAGTAAAATGTACACTTGGCTTCCTGTAATGACAGCTGTATGTTCTCTGGGCAAAAAATTTAACAACTTGTTAATATACATACATAATGATTTCCATATTAAATAAACAGATCAGCAGAAACCTGAAGTTAAACCAACTATAGATGTAAGATAAACTTTGAGTTATTGGTCTAAGATCACACGCTGCCAGTTATCCCAGATGGGTGCAGCTTTTGGGAACTCTGTGTGTCTGTGAATGACCAGCTTTTGCCTAATGCAGAGTTCTCCACAAAAGCTTTGCCTGTGACTGAACTTTTGTCGGTAAAACTTTTCTTGTTCAGGGGTGTGAAAAACACACACCTCCAAAGGACAGAAGTTCTGCTGACAAAAAGCACCAGTGTGAACGGCACTTTGTTGGCAGGAGAGCTCTCCTGCCGACAAAGCTACTGCCGCTCATTGTGAGTAGAGTTTTTTTGTCATCATAGAGTGACTACACTGTGCGCCTCTTAGCGGCATTGCTGCAGTGGCACAGCTGTGTCGCTGAAAGGTGCATAGTGTAGACCTAGGGTATGTCTTCACTACCCGCTGGATCGGCGGGTAGCAATCGATCTTCTGGCGATCAATTTCTCGCGTCTTGTGAAGACGCGAGAAATCGATTGCTCGCGGCGCCCCCATCGACTCCGGAACTCCAGCTTGCCCGGAGGTGCAAGCTGGAGTCGACGGGGGAGCACGCTGCTGACCGCCGCCGCTGTGGGGACGAGCGGTAAATCGGCTGCAGATACGCAAACTTCAGCTACGTGATTCACGTAGCTGAAGTTGCGTATCTGCAGTCGATCCCCCCCCCCCCCGTAGTGGGGACCAGCCCCTAGACATGAGCAGTCATTACTCAAGCAGAACTACCATTGAGCTGAATGGGACTTTCACTTGAGTAAGGCTCCTGTAAGGATTTGTGAGTGTGCTTAACTTTAAGTATGTGAGTGATCCCCTTAAGTTTAATGGAACCATTCAAGTGCTTGAAGTTAAGTCTTTGCAGGATCAGGGGCTAGGTCAGGACTTCATGTTAGGCCACTCTTCATTAAGGATCTTTTGTCCTAAGTAGTTGCCTAATCAAATTGATGCCAAAACTTTATAGTCTTTATGGACTCCTGTATCAGCTAGAGTGGGCAAGTGATGGGGAAAGATCCAGCCTGCAACAGATCTCTAAATTAACAATTGGCATTTCATTAGCTCAACACCCTTTATTGTTCTTTTTTACAGAAACTACGTGCCTAGAAGCCAGGCTACTTTCCAGTTGAAGATCACATGTTGTGTTTGACCCAGCAGTCTTTATAAAGCAGATTTCAAGTAACTTACACAGATGACAACAGTCAGCAGAGATGGTGGTGGGGCTGAGAAGAAGTAATATAGCAAAGGTGCGTGTCTGTCCCAGAGTCTTGTTCATATCTGGTGTACTGCCCTTCAAAACTCCCTCTTAGTTATTTCAAGAATCTGATTTAAAATCACCTGGGGCTTTAGCGGGGGTTGTAAGCAGCCTTGCATTGCTTGCAGGAAAGCCAGGCTCTCCAATGCTGGGATAATTTCGAACATAAATCTGTTACTTTCCAGAGCTATCAGGAAATGTCCCCCCCTCCTGGTGGTGTGCATGTTCCAAGGATTTACATGCCTAAATCTGGTGTTCGTAAAAGTGTGTGTGCCCTTGTGTGAACTTGTGTCAGACAACTTGGGCTTCTATCTTTACTTCTCTACTCAAAATAAAAACAGACTCTATAAGGAAGAACATAAATACTGTGCGGCTATTGTGATATTAGATGCAGAAATGGCTTATGGGGTCTGTAAAGTGTTGTTCACCCCATGAACATAATGCTGACCATGCCAGTCTGAGTATTCAAATGGAGGGGCTGGACTACCCATATTAGAAAACCAGGCTGTCCTTTGGGACCTGACGTCAGTGGGACTTGCGTTGGGCCTCAAAGCCAGTATTTTCGTAAGTGCTCATCACCCAAAACTGGAGAGTTCCCCTCCCATTTAGGCACCGAAATAAGTGGCCAGATTTTCAAAACGTGAGGCTTGGCCAGATGTGCCAACCTGCGAGCCACTGGGTGATGAGCACTTTGAAAATCTGGCCCTTATTTAGTTGCCTAAATGGGAGCTGAGGTCTTTTGAAAACCTGGCAGATAAGTGGCTAAGGGGTAAAATCTCCTTTTCACTCCCTGACCCTGTTGCTCCAGGAAAAGCATGTATTTGCTTCCCAGTCTGCAACAATCGGTAGCCTCTCTTTTTGTCCTCTGACTGCAGAGGTGTTAATGGGTCACTCCACCCTAAATGATCCCTTGGAATATGTGCTAACTTCGTATTCTAAACAATCTATCCCCCCTTGTACTTAGCTGTGATGCTCAGAGTACCTTTCCCAGACCTGAAGAAGAGCAATGGGTGGCTTGAAAGTTTCTCTCTCACCAACAGAAGTTAAGAACACAAGACCATAAGAATGGCCCTACTGGGTCAGACCAAAGGTCCATCCAGCCCAGTATCCTGTCTACTGACAGTGGCCAATGCCAGGTGCCCTGGAGTGACTGACCCTGGCAGGTAATGATCAAGTTATCACTCTCCTGCCATCCATCTCCCACCTCTGACAAACAGAGGCTAGGGACACCATTTCTTACCCATCCTGGCTAATAGCCATTAATGGACTTAACCTCCATGAATTTATCCAGTTCTCTTTTAAACCCTGTTACAGTCCTAGCCTCCACAACCTCCTCAGGCAAGGAGTTCCACAGGTTTACTGTACATTGTGTGAAGGACTTCCTTTTATTTGTTTTAAACCTGCTGCCCATTAATTTCATTTGGTGGCCCCCAGTTCTTATATTATGGGAACAAGCAAATAACTTTTCCTTATTCACGTTCTCCACACCACTAATGATTTTATATCCCTCTATCATATCTCCCCTTAGTCTCCTCTTTTCCAAGGTGAAAAGTCCTATTCTCTTTAATCTTTCCTCATATGGGACTTGTTCCAAAACCTTAATCATTTTAGTTGCCCTTCTCTGAACCTTTTCTAATGCAAGTATATCTTTTCTGAATTGCGGAGACCACATCTGTATGCAGTGTTCAGAAGTTAGTCCAGTAAGAGATATGTGCTCACTCACCTTGTCTCTCTGAACCCACATGGCTACACTTCACTGTATGTTCCTCTAATTCGGGCAGTTAATGAAATCATCTAGCACTAAATTACTAACACAAAATAAACACACTAATCGAGGTGTCACTTATTTTTATGCTGCATAATTTAAAAAATTTAAAATGTCACTTTGGTAGTTGCCGAGATTTCTACTTAATGTTTCTGGCTTGAATGCTACTATTTCTCCAGTGCCTCTGGCTTCTCCAACATTGCTTAATGATGAGTCACAAAAACCTATAAAAATCTGAGGGGTGGTGGGAGAAAGTTTTGAGACTCACACATCATTGGCCTACAAACTCTGAAAACAGCTTTTCTATATCACCTCCACATCATAGGCAGAGAAAAAGCAGATTGAATTAAATCGAGCCATTGTAGCTCATTTTTTGTTGCCATCTTTTGTTTTGCTCTAGTTGCCATGGCAATGATAAGATCAGTTTTGATCAAATAAAATATTACAAATTACACTGTCCGATTACCTTGTTACAGGGGACCAGCATTTTGGACCACAGCGTTACTGAAATGAAAAGAGTGCCCACTACAGGAATTTCTGCTCTATGGAAAACTGGTATTGTTGGGTTCTTTCAGGAAGGCATGCATATAAAACTCCAATTTCCTGGTGAGTGTCTAGTGACTGAGACCTGCACAATTCTCATCTTAATTTTTGATTGTGGTAGATGATGTTATAAATGGAAATAAATTTACACTAAGCTGCACCTGACATTTCAGCTATAAGGGCTTTCGTGCTTTTCTATTAAACAGGGAGATTACTGTCTTAGCAGCACTGCTATGTAGTATGACCCTGTTGTTTCCTTTGTTCCGATACCATATTGTCTGTATTGCTTTGCATAGGAAACTGTAAATGAACTGCCCTCTGTAGAATGGAATGAGAACAGGACCTATCCTCTAATGGAGACTCCTTTAGCTCAAGAGGTAGGGAAGTGTGCTTTTGGAGCAAGAACTGACTTTTATTGTTGCTCTCAAGATGAATTTCTAAGTGTCCTTGGTGTGGAACATATGGTGACATCCATGAAGTCCTAGGCCAGGTCTCCACTGGGGGGAGGTCGACCTAAGATACTCAACGTACGCTAGACGTGATAAATCGATCCCTGATATATCGATCCAGCGGGTAGTGTAGACGTACCCCTAGGCTGGCATGAGTTTATCTTTTTAATACCACTGTAACTCCTGCTATTGGCAACTTGCAAATGTTGGAGGAATTTGTGTGGTCTGTACCAGGCAGGCAGGTTTGCTTCTACTCTGATTACTACAGGACTGTTAATAATGTATCAGTAAATTGATAACTTCCCTATTATTGGTTAACTTGGAACATAAGTATGCTTGTGTACAGGGAGTGTCTGTGTGAATCAGCAAATGGTTTGAGCAGTTTGTTTTTCTCATGGCTGGGAATATTTCTCTTGCTATGTATAATCTAGAGTTGCCAGTTGCAGGAAAGATACAAATCCAAACCAAACACTGTAAGGAATTTGACTAGAACAGAACCTTAGTTTCCATTTCAGTGCATCCCTATCTCTGGGTTTGTTGAATTCAAGTGCTCGCATTTGTCAATGTTGTGACTGCCAAAAATACTCACCAGCCATCTGCTTTTTTGGAAATCCGTTGATTTTGTTTCTTGTCCACTTTCTGTCCAAAATTAGAACTGTCTTGAAGCAAATAACTGTAATAAAACAGATTGCTGAATTGATTCTCAAGAAAGAATATTAATATTCTATTTAAACTTTTGCTAAATACTTGGGACTGCACAATAAAAAATGGATTTGAGCAGCAGAACTTGAGTGGGGTTGGTACCGCTATGAAAAGGAAAGTCACATTTGATTGTCCAATCGAACAGCTGGGATACTGAAGACATACACATTCTCACTGTAGTACTATTGGTGTCCGAGAGTGTGTCATACAGTAGCTTGGTTTAATTTCTTTTATAACAACTGATAATTTCTGTGCCATGGATAGGAAATGGCTGCAAGAGCAGTAAAAAGCACAGGAGAGACGTTTGACTTCAAAAGTGAAGTGTAGCAAAGTGGAAATATTGCACCATGCTTCTTCAACCTTTTGGTGGTACCACAAGGACTTGTTTGTTCAAACAGGGAGGGTGTTGCTGTTGATGGTTATGGTTCACTTTGAAAGAAGGAGATGAGGCAATCTACGGTAAGCTGGTGAATTGCGTAGGAAATCTGTTATGGAGTTGGCAGACATTAATAACAGATTCACATTAAAGCTGTGCATAAAAATGCTAATGATGTTTGGGAATTAAGCTAAAGTTCACAGGACGAGCAAAAATTTGCTTTTGAGCAACTTGGCTTTATTCAGTAGTTTGTGAAGATGGAGGTCTGTTTAAACGACATCTAGGAGAAGCTGACTGCTCTTGGAAGTTTTGTAGAGAATGCTGCATACAGTACATAACCTTACAGGTGAAAGGTTGTCCCACCACTCTGTGCTGTGGCAACTAGACGTTTCTGACAACTCCTGGAAGCTGGCAAGGCTCTGAGGTCTAGACCCATTTCCCAGCTGGGCCTGATTTCTCTCGGACTTCACATGGGCATAAACGTCCATGCCCACAGGGATCCAGCTCCAAACACTGGGACCTCAGCACATAAACTTACTGTCATTGGTGGAGGAGACAACATGTGAGGGCTGCTATAGCAAAGTAGAATCAAGTGGTAGGGAAGGAAGGTAGCATGTTTCGGGCACTTAACAAAGAGATCTTTCTGGAAAAGAGAATGTTAAAAGAAGGGCAAAGATTACAGGAAATGATGATGGGACATCCTAGGACGAGATGGATCAGATGCCACGGAGGAGATTGATAGGAAACACTTTTGAACCCTGGCATAAAGGGTCACCTGCCTTTAGAGTTGGCAACCATACTAGATAATGTTGAATGTTGTGTAGTCCATGTAACTAATATTTAGTTGGAAGGGTGGTGAGAGAAAGATAGTTTCTTTTCTTCTTAAGAAAAATGAATCAAATTTATCTTGATCTGAATCCAACAGCTTTATGAGAGAGCCAAGAGCAGCAGGTTAATGTTGAAATCTTACAGCTCTGACTTGTTCAGAGAGTTTGGGGTATTTTTCCAGAAAGAAGATAGTAGCCACTTCTCTTACTGGAGGGACAAGGGAGGGATCCTCTTCAAAGGCACAAAGGAAATGATAGTTGAACATCTAATTCCCATCTGTGCCTTTGGAAACGTCTCCAAATTCCATGAGATTGTATTTTTCATCATTTAATAATTTTACATTGACAATAGATCTGTACCCCTTGACTTGCAGCTCATAAACTGAGAGCTACTCTCAAATGTCCGTGCCGGGGTAACGGTAGGTGCTGTATTCTGAACATGCACATGTTTGGCACTTTCACTCTTAAATACTAATAAAGTAGCAGGAGGGGAAAAGTGCAGTAATTATTTGAGCAGGGGTGACGGGAAGAAATTAGGTCATAGTTTAACCAGACTGCTGAAAAGCATTTAAAAATGCTGAAAGATTCTGAGCCCAATTGTTCTCTCACTGATGTCGGTGGAGCTACAAATTACTTTCCCACCACTCCGAAGACATCAACAAATCTTTTCAAAGCACATTGTGGAAACCATTGTACTGTACATGCCTCCTCAATGGCTTATCCATATGGAAGATCGCTTAATACAATGTATGGCTTTCTTTTCCCTTTCCCTTCACTTTTCTTTGCTTTTGCCAAATGATGGCAAATTCAGAATCCCTCCTCTCTATTTTTCAGGTAAAATTATGGCAAGTGTACTCAATAGGATATTATATGGAACTGACTTACTGAAGAAGATTTACAGAAGAACTATTTTTTTAAATGCATTTGTAATTTCCTTTAAGCTACTTTTAAAAAATAGAGTTGTTAGGTTCTGACTTGTCATTTCATGGTAGGAATGTTCCTTTCGGCCCTCTCTTCACCTCTTAATAATCAAGAGAATATATTGATTCTTCAGGAACTGGACATAACAGCAAACTGCTTGCTAAACAATCTAACTCCATCTGATCACTTCCACGCTTCCTGTCCTACTCTAACTACACAAACATTCAGTCAATTATTTCTTTGCCTTGTATGGCATTTTGGCATTTAGTTAAGGGCTTTCATTCATTGATTTAGTCAGCTGGTGATTGTGCTCTTCAAGGAAGTTATTTTATTCTAACGAGACACTGTTTTCTTTTGGAATGGAGAGTAATAACAATGTCATGCTCCATCAAAAGTGACTAAAGATGTCATTGGAAAATGAAAAATGCCTGTGTTTTCTAGGTTGTTTGTGAGCGATGAAGTTTCCAATAGTTTGGCTGAAGTGCTGAGAGCTGATTTATACATACACACTTGCAAAGAAACAACTAAACTGGTTTTTATTCCCATCTGTAGTTATTTTGCTACAAGACTTCACTCATTTTGTGATGTTATTCTGGATTAAAGGTGCCCTTTTTTGATTTAGTTTTAACACCCTTAATCCGAAATAAGAATGACCAGGAGGCAGGGGAGGGAGGGGATAGGAGTGAGTCCTGGGCGAGCAGGCTTCCCTTCCCTTCCCTGCCTCCTATGTATATAATGTATATAATGCCTTTTGTCTGACCGAAAAAAAATATCCCTGGAACCTAAACCCCCCTATTTACATTAATTCTTATGGGGAAATTGGATTAGTTTAACATCGTTTCACTTAAATGCGCATTTTTCAAGAACATAACTACAACGTTAAATGAGCAGTTCCTGTACAAGCAAATGTACCAGAGAAATTCTGGTTTCTAGTATTTTCCATTCTTTCTGATGAGATTGAAGAAATTTGGTCTGGGTCACTGATGGTCATTAAATATCCATAAGGTGCTAATCCTGTTGTGGGGGCCTAATTGTAATATTGCATCTTGAAAATGCAGGTGGAAGGCGGGTGGACAGTCAAGATAGTCCCCATTTCCCTTCTTAAACCACTTCATAGTGTTGCTATGTGGTATTAAACAGCTGCTATGTTTCAGCCCAGAGAAAGCTGTGGTAATAATTTGTATATTAGTTTGTAAAAAGCACGAAAGACGACTCAGCACCGTAACGTTTTCATTGTATATGTCTGTCTGGGGTTAGCTGTGCAAGAATCATTTAAATACATGCGTGAATTTTCACCAATATTTTGGTTTGGACATAATCTCCTTTACTAGGCTTGTTGTGAAAGGCATTGCAACATCTGACTGTGTCATGAAAGAGATGATCTCTAGGAAATAGGTAGTAGAATGTAAAGATCCTTGAAAGTAAAACATGAATTTACTTTTAATGCTTTCTCCCCATTAAGTGTAAGATTTTAAAGAAGTAGGCCCACTGTTTTCCAGTCCATTTCATCGCAGATGGTGATAACCTTCTCACGACCTGTCTCAGGCATTTTGCTTTCACCTGTTAAAATAAGGGCATCTAGTTTAAAAAAAAAAGTCGACCAAATCCATGTTGTTTTACAGGCATAAATCTACCACTTCAAATGTATGAACTTGTCAGTGAATTTCTGACACCAAGTTATGTTATTTAATGAGTGCTATTAGCTAGTTCTGTCACTTAATAGGATTGAGGGTTGGAAATGCCATGTAATATCACTTCACCAGAAAAAAAATCAACAAACAGTCCTCAGTAAAAAACCTCCCATTTCTTTTGATGTCGGTAAGATCTGCTGTCACTTTGGAATGGAACCTGACAGGGCTGTTTTCACAGGGCTACAGCTGCCAGTTTAGGAGTGGAGTTATTCTTGGCAATTTTACCTCAGGGCACCCAAGAAAACCCACCCCAAAACAAAATACAAAACCCCCTCCTTATGTCCGAACAAGAGTGAAGAAACATAGGATATTAAACAATCAATTTTAAGCACCTTGAGGATGATAGGACTATAAGAATAACCAGCATGGATTTGTCAAGAACAAATCATGCCAAATCAACCTAATTTCCCTTTTTGCCAGGGTTATGGCCTAGTGGATTGGGGGGAAGAAGTAGATGTTATATATGTTGATGTTAGTAAGGCTTCTGACACAGTCCAACGCTGTACTAAAAGAGTAGCTGTCAGTGGATTGCTGTCAGGCCCTCTCAGTTTATCTCTCTAGTGGGATCCTGGCAGGAGCCAGCCTGGGTCTGGTACCAGTGGATGGCACCACACTGGGAGGGGTTGGAAGCACTTTGGAGGACAGGATTCAAATTTAAAATGACCTTGACAACTTGAAGAACTGCTCAGAAATCAAAAAGACAAAATTCAATAAAGACCAGCGCAAAGTACTTCAGTTAGGAAGGAAAAATTGAGGGCACAGCTACAAAATAGGGTTTAACTGTCTAGGTGGTAGTACTACTGAAAATGATCTGGGGGTTATAATGGATCACAGATTGAATAAAAGTCAGTGTGATGCAGTAGTGAAAAAGGGTATCATCATTCTGGGGTGTATTAACTGGTGTGTTCATGTGTAAAACAGGGGAGGTAATTGTCCTGCTGTACTTGGCACTGGTGGGGCTTCAGCTGGACGACTGTGTCCAATTCTGGGTGCCACAGTTTGGGAAAGACCTGGATAAAGTGGAGAGAGTCCAGAAGAGAACAACAACAAAACTAAAGGGCTTAGAAAATCTGACCTGTGAGGAAAGGTTTAAAAAAAACTGGGCGTGTTTAGTCTTGAGAAAAGAAGACTGAGGGAGGACCTGATATTTATGGACATGGAGAATAAGTAACGGACTTAATCTGCAGCAGGGGTGCAGCTCCCATTGGCTGGGAATGGCGAACCACGGCTACTGGGAGCTATGGGGGAGGAGGGGTGATGCCTGTGGATGGTCAACAAAATGTCTGCCAGCCATTTACCATGATGGGCTGCATGCCGAAGGTTGCCAACCCATGGGGTAAGTGTTGCTGGTATTTGTAGCATTATGAATGGAAGCACAATTTGTAGATCTTTCCACTGTTGCATTCATTCTAGAATGTTGCCGATTTGACAAGGGACCAGTCCAGCTTTTGGCAATTTCCTGCCTATTGCTCTTGGCCTGGCTGATCTCCAGAAACTGAAGTGTTTGGCTGCAAAGACTCCTTCTTGGGGAATGGGGGTCCTCCAGGAGGACTCTGCCCTGCCTGGACTGAGATCATGTGGCAGCTAATCTAGCAGTTTAGTTTCCAAAATGTCTTGCCTTCATAGACCAGGGAGTCCAGAATGTGGATGAAGGCAACACCTTACTCACCCCCTGATCTTAGGGTGAGTTTTCTTAATGGCTGTAGCCTACCTATTGCTTCCTTGTTTTCAGCAGGTAAAAAAAAGGTGTGTCCCTTTCTGTGAAGACAAGGCAGCTTGTAGTTTTCACGTGGGCTAACAGGTTGAATTAAAGACTAGGATTTACCCCAAGATAGCTAACTCGGGTTAAGGCCACACCTCTCCCCCACTCCCCATCAAGACATGGCCTGAGGGTGAGTCTCCTACAGAGTCCTGTGTGAAAGATAAAGCTTCCCTTTCCCAACAGAACCCCCGGAGGGTTGGTGAGGAGTGAAAATGCTGCCTGCCTTCTCCAAATTCTAACTGGTCCTTGGGTGCATCGATCTGTGTTGTGTCAAGGAGACACAATTTACACCTCCCAGCTCTGTGTGTTTGGCAGTGGTTAAGGAACCCCAAAATCATCAACATTTTGGGATAGGGTCTGTTTCAACTTTCCATGCTAAACTTCTTCAGTGTTCCTGTGCACTGTTAAATAGCTGGTGCTTCCCCAACAACCCACAGCCAGTGGCGTTGGGTGAAGTGAAAGGCTCTGGAGACATGACTAGGATGATTAACAGGAAAAACATATACTAAAGGCAAAACACCTGCTTATTTTTTTTATAAATAATTATTTATTACATAGTGTGGCAGGGTGCTGGCCAGGAGTGCCTGAGCCAGCCCTGCAGGCCCTTTAAGAGGGAGCAGAAGCCTGCAAACCTCCCTTGTAGAGAAGGCTAATCAGCCACCTGGCTTGCAGGGCAATCAACAGGGATGAGTGACACCTGGCAGCCTCCTCAGGGGGATAAAAGGCCTGCCAGGAAGCAGGTGGGGATGGTATAGAGTGAGGTGGTGGTTTGAGCTATTCAGAGCTGTGTGGTTGGAACTGTAGAGTTGTATGCAGAGCTGAACTATATAGAGTTGAAGACTGTATTGTATAAAGCTGTATATATTGGTGGTGGGGTCCTGCACTGTGAATTAAAGAGCACTGTTTGAAGCAAAGAAGGGTTTTCCTGCCCGTTCCTGAGAGGGGTGAGAACGCGGTCTGTCACAAGTGGTGTCAGAGGTGGGATCGCCACACCAGCAGCACAACTGGTGACCCCGAGATGGAGGGAACCCTGCAGTGGCTCGTGGAGCAGCAAAAACAGACCCAGCAGGCCATGCACGCCTTGCAGCAGGCCCAAGCCGAGCAGCAGAAGACGCTGCAGGACTTTATCCAGGAGCAGGCAAAGACCCAGGCAACTCTCCTGCAGCAGCTGGTGAGTCATGGGGCAGGAGAGGGCATGCGGCTGCCGGGCTGGGGGCTCTGTAAGATGAGCCCGGCGGATGACCCCGATGCCTTCCTGGGGACCTTCGAGAGGGTAGCCACCACAGCCGGGTGGGAAAGGACCACCTGGGCCCTCCGGCTTGCTCCCTATCTTGCGGGCGAAGCCCAGGCAGCCTACATGGCCCTGGGGACTGCAGAGGCCCGAGACTTTGACATTGTAAGAGCGGCCATTTTGGACCGGGTCGGATTATCACCGGAGAAGTACCGACAGAAGTTGCGGGCAGCCCGCTGGACGCAGGCGGTGCGGCCCCGGGCGTTTGCCCAGAGGTTAAGAGACTGGGCGACGCGCTGGCTAAGGCCGGAGGCCCGGTCAGGGGAGGAAATTATGGACTCCCTGATCATGGAGCAGTTTTTGCTCAGCCTCCCCGAGACTGTCCGTACCTGGGTCAGGAGGCACCAGCCGGAGACGGTGGAGTCTGCGGTGCGCCTGACCGAGGAGTACGTGGAGGCAGAGGGACCTCGGGGAGAAGACCGACCACGACGGGTCCGGGATTTGGGGCGTCGGCCCATGGACTCCCCCCCAGCTAAGGGAAAAGGGACTAATGGGGAGCCCAGAGGGGCGCCAGAGAGAACTGCCAGGCTTACCTGCTGGCAGTGTGGGAAGCCAGGGCATATTAAGAGGGACTGCCCAGCCATGGAGTGTGGCTACACCGATTGGTGTAGGTGGACCAAGGTTTGGGGGCGGAAACCGCATAAGGGGATGCCCACTCTGCGGGTACAGGTGGGAAGGAAGTTCCAACCGGGGATAGTGGATTCAGCCTCCCCCTTGGTACGCCCCGAGTGGTTAATTCCGGGGGCTACCATGGACCTACAGTGTGTCCATGGGGACAGGAAGACCTGTCGGGTGGCCCAGGTCCCCCTAGAAATCAGCGGACGATTCCGCTGGAAGCGGGTCGGGGTGCCGGAGGGGTTGCCGTGCCCCGTAATCATTGGGCGGGACTGGGGCCCGGTGGGAGGAATGAGGCCCCGGGCTGCCCCAAGGCCAGGCATGAGAACCCGTACGGGGGGCTCGGCCAAGCGAAGGGGCGGGTCTCAGCCCACTAACCCCGTGAAGGACCTAGACAGCCAGGAAGGGCTGAGGCCAGAGCAGGAGGTAAGCTCCACAGAGGAGGCCCTGAGCCCCTGTGAGAGCCTGGGGGAAACTGAGGCAGAGGGACGGTCAGTTCCACCCTACTGCCTGCAGTGTGAGGAGTGGACAAGGCTCCCCCCCCCGCAAAGCAGGGGGGCAAAGTACCACAACCCCCTGCCCAGGCGGCGCCTGTGAAAGAGGCGAAGGCAGTAAGGGTCTCCGCCGTGACCGGGTGTGACACCCAGAAGCCTCAGGACCATGCTACTATGGTGAGAGAAATGAGGAGAAAGGGTTCAAGGGCTCTGTTAAATATAATTGAAAAATATTGAGGGGTCCGAGCCAGCCCGATGGGGCTAGGCTAAGGGGGGAGGTGTGTGGCAGGGTGCTGGCCAGGAGTGCCTGAGCCAGCCCTGGAGGCCCTTTAAGAGGGAGCAGAAGCCTGCAAACCTCCCTTGTAGAGAAGGCTAATCAGCCACCTGGCTTGCAGGGCAATCAACAGGGATGAGTGACACCTGGCAGCCTCCTCAGGGGGATAAAAGGCCTGCCAGGAAGCAAGCCCAGTGTGGTGGGGATGGTATAGAGTGAGGTGGTGGTTTGAGCTATTCAGAGCTGTGTGGTTGGAACTGTAGAGTTGTATGCAGAGCTGAACTATATAGAGTTGAAGACTGTATTGTATAAAGCTGTATATATTGGTGGTGGGGTCCTGCACTGTGAATTAAAGAGCACTGTTTGAAGCAAAGAAGGGTTTTCCTGCCTGTTCCTGAGAGGGGTGAGAACGCGGTCTGTCACAATAGCTCTGGTGAAATAGCTTCATACATCATGGGTGTATTTGTGTCCGGTATCGTACATGTCTGAACAAAGGGTAAATTGCAGGGATTAAATCCTGCCTTTATAGTAGTCAGTGGCAAGACTCCCAATGACTTCAGTAAGGTCAGGATGTCACCACAGACGGGTCTTGTTGAGCCCTTCTCAGAACAAAATTAGAAAGGCTGATTACATTGTATAGAAAAATAGGTAACCTAGTGTGCAGAAGGATTCAGCTTTGATAAAGGGATGCAGAAGCCTGGCAGTACCCTTGCTTCTAAACGAAGAGATACCCTTCGGGCTAAGCGACGTGGACCTCTTCCTTTCCTGGAACACATCAGTTCTGTCACTCTTTGAATCAGTTCTGATAGAAGGATGGGGAAACGTTCAATGCTGTACATAACTCTGGGCAGTAACAGTGACAAGAGGCTGCTCAGAGTAAATTAGACTGTGCAGAATGCTTGTTTCTGCACTTGTAACAACTGCTTTTTGGAGCCGGAGGCAGATTTTGGTAATAAAGCTGGACCTGAGGACTGAGATTCTTCCCTGGACTGAACTGCTTATTTTATACACTTTTTAGTTTTACAGAGCTTCAAATGAAAGCATTGGCTCCTGAAATCTTGATCTGGCTTGATTAGCATGTGTTAAATTCAAGTGTTTTAAAGCAGGATCTCTGCCGTTAGAGGAAAGTGTGTAGTGTGACTATCCACTTGCAGTTGCTACCATTTTACACTTAAAGGTGTTGTAGACAAAGACTCTCAAGACACATAAGACTCTCCCTGGATTCAAGGAGACGTGTGGATTTTAAAAAGGAAAGAGGGCTTTAAAAGGGCTTTCAGCCTAAGAAGGGGTAGTATTATGGGGAGAATGGGGCTATGAATTACTGGAGAATTATTGGACTTTGACATTGGGAGCCAAGCTAATGGTGCCTCAGGTCAGCTAAACTGGAGTCCTGCAGTGAGGGGTCATTTCTGTGGAGTTCAACCAAGCATGAATTTGGCTCTTTTTGTCTAACTTTATAATGCAGCTTAAATCCCTGAATTTTTAAAAAAGACCCAGACTTTCAGAAATGCCGTTGCAAACAAATGTGTGCAATTCTGACAGTTTCTGCAATTCTACATGAAAATGATGTAGCTGCACTTGCAGATTGGTGTGTTTTGTCTGTGCATTTCCTGCACATATGCACACAATTGTGGCAACTATGCACAAAAATTAACAGTACTCATGCACATATTCTTACATGTTTGGAATCCTGAAATCTTGGAACTCTGTTTTCCTTTGTTGTTAAGATGTTTAAGTGAACATTAAGTTGCAGAAACAGATGCTTGATAATGCTTTGCAGTCGTTTCTCATATAAACTGTACCAGCTGAGTTGAAAAAGTTACTTCACAGCCTTTGCTAAGAATGTTTATCCAAGAGTTGTTTATATGTGAGTTTCTGCTTCCTTATCCAGAAGATACTGTATCAGTGGCCACTTATATTCTGACACTTAGTTGGTTCTTATAAGGAAGCAAATGTTTAGTTTACCTAGTACAACATAAACTGTGCAACTTAAGACTTCACCCTAATGGGGCAATGGCTTGTTTGATTCTAACAACTGTTAATATTATTTCTGTCATAAATATGAGTAAATAAAAATTCACTACATAATTTAAGTGAAATGCCAACATTTTATACTGTGTGTGCTTTAAACACTAGATTTATGCACATATAGTATGTGTATAAGACTTTGTACACACACCGCACTAACTCTTTTTTAACAGACAAAGTGGGTTAGGAGTAATATCTTTTGCTGGATCAACTTCCATTGGTCAAAGAGACAAGCTTTTGAATTACACAGAGCTCTTGAAGTCTGAGAGTGATTTATATACCTACTACAAGCAGCAGGGGGCACCATTTATCAATGAGTAATAGAGTAGCATAACTTTAAGGTGTGTCTATTCATAAAGAAATGTTGTGTGTGTCTGAACACAACAAGGCCTCTATTCCTGTTTTACTAGGAAATATTATTTTACTCTTATTATGATTAAAATAAATGTGTGGAACAACCTGACTTTGATATCATAGGCAAGATAAATAGGACATTTTTTAAAAATGGATTAAACCAAAACTTGTTCTTGTTTTGTTTCTTGGAATGGAGAATTGAATTTTCTGGGTTAAACCCATGTCTAAAAGTTGATCTCTATAGTTTCATGAAATCCAAAATTGTTTGTCTTAGCACAAAATATTTTTAAAACAAGGAATAAATTGTTTAGAACTAGGAAGAAAAAGACAAGTTTTTAAACTGATACTTAAATTTAGAACATGCCTTGTAATGGAGCAGGAGTGTTCAGATGCTGTGTTGAGAAAGGCCATAAATACTGGGAGAGAATGACCTTTCCATTGTCAGTCTGGCAATCAGTGAGGATGCTGATGTATAAGATGGACATAGCATGAGTACTTTGTTCAGCTAGATACATTCAGAAATGGTGCTTAAAGCCCTTCAGCAGATCTTCCTTAAATATAGTGAGACTAGAATAAATACAAATAACCACAAACTAGATCTATTCTGTTGTGCATTAACAAGGAATTCACAAAAATCCTTGATGGTTGGTGGGGAGGGGTGTGTGTGTGGGGGTGGGCTAGTAAAATTTTCACACAAAGACCCAGTAAGAGGCTATGATGGGAGGTGAATCACAGGAAGCTCAAAACCCAGTTCTTTCCCCGCAGGAATTTACCCCTTGAGTGGGTGATTTTTACAAGACAAATGTCTGAGGACTATCTGTGCCACTATTCCCAGGCCCAAGTGCTATATGTGAGAGCCTCTGTCTCCCTCAGTGAATTAGCATTTTTTCCATGGGCATCTGGCTATGAGAGACAGGTTTCTTCCCATCCTGCTGTATCTGCATGGGAACGGCCTTCAGGGGGAATGCTGAGACACCACAGACCTCATATAGAACAGCTTTGGTGTGGGAACTAGGATCAACCGCTCTTTAAGGGTTTGGACAGCTTCCCGGGACTCTGGTGTTTAGGTTCCTGGGATGTCCTTGCACAAGGCTTGAATATATTTGATAGTTTGTATATCTAGGATCAAAGTGTTCATATAAGTTGTGTTTCCTAGGAAAGCAGGACAGTTACAGCCTGGGTCTCTGAGGTGGATAGACTCGTTTTGGAACCAAATGGAGTGATGCTTCCCCTGTATTCTTAATTTAGTGGGGAGAATTTCCTTACCCTAAGGCTGTGGTTAGACTACAGGGGGAAGCGCTATTGTTTATAGCGCTTCCCGATTTAGCGCTACAGCTGTTGCACTAGAGGGTGTCCAGATTGAAGCCCTCTAGCGCCAGAGAGCGAACACATTTGTCCCGCTTTTGGCGGCAGAAGCAGTTGCGGGATAGGGCAGGTATCCCAGCATTCAGCTGGGTGCAGCCCTCTTTGAAAAGGAGTGGGGTGAGGGGGGACTGGGAAGGGAGGGAACTTCTGGATGTCAGTTTCATTTCCGAAACTGACAGGCTCTGCACCTCCCTTCCCTAAGCATTTATTTGGGGGGGGGGTTTCAGCAGCGGGGACCGGGCAGGGGCTGGGAGCACCTCCGGGCTACCGCCTGGAGCGGCAGGGGACCCCACAGCCCTGCCGCCCGGAGAGGCAGGGGAACACGCAGCCCTGCCGCCCGCAGCGGCACGGTTTCAAAATTTTATATGACTTTGGGGGAGGGTTCTGACGTGGGGGTCATCTGAGGACGGGACAGAAGAGTTTTAAATGGTGGCCAGAGAGGATGCAATGGGGATTCTGGGCCAGGATGCCGGAGGCTGGAGGCTCACTATCACGCAAGGGTAGTACACATTGCATCCCTTGCGTTACAACAGCAGCACTGAGAGCTTTATTCCTCTCGTTCTGAGGTATACCAGTGCCGCTTTAAAAGGTCAGTAAAAGCGGAAAAAGTGCCTTGGGAGTCTGTACTGGCAGTGCTATTGTAGCGCTAAAGAGGGGTTTTAGCGCTAAAACAGCCCCAGTCTAACCACAGCCAAAGCGTGTTCTTAAAGAAATTCTGTATAGTACAAACAGTGTTTCAAAAGAAATTACTTTGAAGCTGCTTCCCCTCCAGAGCAGCTGATTAAGCATATTCATGGGAAAAATGTATTGTATTTCAGATGAGCTGTAAAATAGAGATCCTGGTTATTAAAAATCCAGTGGCGCTTCTTGGTACCTAGATAGCATATCAATAATTGGTGATGAAAGAACCTGAACAGAGCAGAACTTTTTGCTAGAGTGACATTTTCCTTTGTAGTTTCAATTGGATAAGATATTAATCTCCTTTCCCTGTTCCAAAGTGGTGTTCAGTGTTGCCATGTGCTCTTAAGCAGCTTCTACGTTCCACTCCAGCAGTGGTCGCAGTTCAGTAGTAGTGAAGTGAGTCCTAAGGTTAGGCTGTGATCTTTAAAGCCACCGAGGGAATTTGAACACCAAAATTCCCATAAAGTGAATGAGAATTGGGTGTTTAAATCCCTTCAGCCGTTTTGAAAACCTCAGCCATGATATACTGTGCCAGCTAACCTAACAGCTACAGCTAGTCTAACGTGCCTCCGACAGCTTCTAAGCCAATTTCTGTATTGTTCTTCTCAATTATATAATTTAAGCATATTTAGACCAGAGTAACTACAGCCTGTTGTCTGCAGTCTATCCCTGCAGTTCAGAGCCCTGCCTTCCAAGATGGGGGATGGCCTTTCATCTCTCTAGCCGCATACCCCATCCTTACACAACAATGACCTAAGCTCTACACCTCCCTTTGGTCCTGTGTAAGAGAGCATGGCGGAAGGATAAGGGAGGTGGCTGGTGCATCCGTACTCTAGTGAACACTGGCTCCGGGAATAGCGCTTCAGGCATAGGCAGTCAGGATAAAGTACAGCAGCCTAAAGCTTGCTGCTTTTGGCAGAATTTGTTTATAAATTCTCAACTCTCCAAGATTTAAAAGGCTCATAGCAAATAACTTTGACGCTAATCATTCAAACATCGCCAAAATATTCAAAGGCCACAATTGATGCAGAGAACAATTAAATTAGCCAGAACTGGTGTCTGCAAACCAGGCTGTTTTTGAGAGCTATCATCTATATATAAGTCAAATGGTGTATGCGTGTATGTACGTTCCCTTACTCCTTCCACACCGTTTGAGCTAGAGACTTGAAATTTGGTACAGTTATAGGCTTTAGGGTCCTAATCAGGGTAAGAATAGAATTTTTTTCAAATCTCACCTCTGATGCCCCCTAGGGGTGAAATTCTTTAAAGCCCATTAACATCAGCTGGGCAGCAGGTTAACACCTGCTGTTCTCTGTGACATAGTTATGATGTAATACCCCCCTCCAACAGCCCCCGCACTCGCTCAGCTCTCTCCCCACTCCAACGGCCCCCTCACTCGCTCAGCTCTCTCCCCCCTCCCCCCCACTCCAACGGCCCCCCCACTTGCTCAGCTCTCTCCCCCCTCTCCCCCTCCAATGGACCCCACACTCGCTCAGCTCTCTCCCCCCCTTTCCCCCCTCCAACGGCCCCCTCACTCACTCAGCTCTCTGCCCCCTCAGGTAAGAATTGAAAATTTTTAAAATCTCACCCCCTCCTTCCCTCCAACGGCCCCGCACTCGCTCAGCTCGCTCCCCCCTCTCTCCTCCAACGGCCCCCACACTTGCTCAGCTCTCTGCCCCCTCAGGTAAGAATCGAAAATTTTTAAAATCTCACCCCCCTCCTCCCCTCCAACGGCCCCCGCACTCGCTCAGCTCTCTCCCCCTCCCCCTCCAACGGCCCCCGCACTTGCTCAGCTCCTCCCCCCTCAGGTAAGAATCGAAAATTTTTAAAATCTCCCCCCCTCTCCCCACTCCAACGGCTCCCACACTCGCTCAGCTCTCTCCCCCTCCCCCCTCCAATGGCCCCCCCCACTCGCTCAGCTGTCTCCTCCCCTTCCCCCCTCCAACGGACCCCGCACTCGCTCAGCTCTCTCCCTCCTCCCCCCACCCTGACGGACCCGAGCAATGCCAGGTATTTTTGCTAGTTCCAAATAAAACACTTTACTTTAAAAATGTCTACTGCGCATGACGGCTTCACACAAACTTTTCTAGCCGATTATTAAATAGGATGAGGCTTTTGAGTCTTGACTTCGGAGCTGCCACAAACTGCGTTTGTCTTGTAAATGCCACTATAGGCTCTATTTAGATGACCAGGAATATATAACTGTATTATCATTTTACTCTAAGTAAACGCTTACAGTGTGTCTGCTGCCCTTTTAAAGAATACCTAACCTTACAAGTGGCAAAGCTATTTCATAAATGGCTATTATTCTCCAGAAGTACCTTGGAATCCTTTGAGATACAATATGTGCAAACACCACATTTAATTATCCACATAAGTTTCATTATTTGTGTTTGCCCAGTTTAGTGCAAATTCACTACGTGCTAGTAAAGTCATCTCTTGACACGAAAAGACACCAGGGAAATATAATTTTTTACAATAAACTCTTGTATGTATACGAGCCATTTCATGGTGGTAAAACAAAATAAAATCCCTGGGAGCCCCAGCACATGAGTTATGAAGGAACTTTCAAGCCCATTCATGGCTTCTTATACAGTACAGTACCTCCAGCACAAGGGACCATGTAACCAAATAATAGGGAACTTAGTTCGTTTAAAAAGTCCATATCATAGGGTAAACTGCTCCATGTCTTTGAAAAGCTTTTTAAACTTAAACAAGCTCTTTGACACACACAGGATCAATAACTCTAATAAACTGTGAAATTTGTTTACCTTTAGAACAATACGCTGTACTCCTCGGAACTCGAGGCTCTGAATCATTGAAGGAGCTTTGCTAATTTTTATGAATGGCAGCACAATATTCAAACTGAATTAAAGCCTTGTATTCAGTCAAGGGCCCTGATCTTGTATCTGCAAAACCTTTAAAAATGAAATTGTAAGAACAAGCCCTTCAGTTGGAAAACAGCAGCCTTTGCCAAAGCTGGTCACAGCTAAGCTGGCTTAATTCTAAACCACATAAAGGTTCGTCATGATTAATTGCAGACTCTGTATAACAGAAACATTATTCCATCCCTCCACCCCTTATATTCTGTCTTTACCAGAGTGTCCACGTCTCCCGATGCTCAAGAAGAGAGGCCGGGATTTTCGAAGATGCCTAAGGTAGTCAGGTGCCTATCTTCCACTGGATTGCATTGGCCTTTGGGTGCCTAAATCACTTGGGCTCTGTTTGAAATTCCAAGACAGGAATTACAATCTCTCTCTAGCAGTGCCAACACTGACATTTCAGCTCCTATTTTAGAGGCACCTGAGTAGTAATAGCCACTCACATGTAAAACCCTAGTGTTCATAGTGTTGCACAGGTGATAAGTGTCCATACCAGGGGTTTGTGCTGGTGCAGCTACATTGGTGGTGTTGAAATCCCGGTGAAGACAAGCTGTCTCTTCCCTCCCACCCAGGGCGAGGAGAAATGACTTGATGAGTTGATGGACTGTTTCTTTGTTTGCTTGTTTATGTGCATGAGCATGTGAAGCAATGAGCAAGGTAAGCTCAGCTGAACTGATGCGTTTTGCATGTCATACAGAGTATGGTCAGGTCATTCTTCTTTCTGCCAACGGTGAGGTTCCTAGTCTGTTCCTAGTTTGAGGTTCTGTCTGCCACACTCATAAGCTTATCCCCTGTTGGTGAACAGGTTCCTGGCCAAGGGGGAGTGTTGTTGTCATGGAAGCCACAGTCACAGAGAGAACGGCAATCACTTAGTTTCCCAGGGCCAATTCCATGTATATCCCCCAGTGCAGAGAGGAGTGCACTGGGATGATATGGTCAGGGTGACTGCTGCATTATATGCCACTTACAGGTTTTTCAGGGTAGCTTCATTCTTAGATGTAATGGCCCTAGAGCTAGGATTTGGCCAACTGCACTCAGCGTGGGACACCTCCCCTCCCCCCCCATCCCCCCATGGGAGGCAAAATGGTGGCTTTACACCACCTTTGCCCGCGTCCCATGGTGTAAGTTAGAGCAGCCTCAGGGGATGCATAGCACTCGGGAATGGCTCAGTTGCACTGACTGGTCTGACTCATGCCAGCATCTGTGTTACTGTGATTGCTATGATCTTACTTTGTTTTGCCATGTCTGATGCGATGACGTACGTGGCCTGGAAATTCGAGAAAAGAAGGTCTGACGTGGAAGTGGCTCGTTAGTGACAGTGTGGCACCCCCGAGCTGGATCTCTGTGTCCTCCAGATTCCGTATGCAGGGCTCATTCTGTGGGAGTATTCATTACTGTCTGATGATAAGTACACTGCCCTTTGCTTGGCTGGCTGTATCAAGTGTTCAATTAATAGGCACCGCCCCCTCTCAAGGCTGGCATTGAAAGCAACTCTACTACTGCCTGACCGCTGCTTGGAGATGGTCTTGGCTCAAGTTGTAGAAACCTGAGTTTTCTGGAGCCTTAGATCATGAGTTCTTCTCAGAAGGTCATATACACATCCAATTAGCCAGTGAGCTCTGTGTGTGTGTGTGTGTAATATATGTGACTTTGGTTCATTACAACATAAGGGAATCCCATCAACTTTAATGGGAGTTCAGTAAACTGTCGGGGACTAGACCCTCCTGAAGTTAAGATGTATTAACTGTGTGGATCACTGCAGCAAGCTGTGAATGAGGCTTAAAATGAACCTCCCCCATCTCCGATGCTCAGATAATATTTTTCCCACATAGCTCTAGGTTACTCGCATGTGAGCTGCATGTAATCTGGAGATGCAGCTTTCAGCTCTGATGCGGCCAGAGAAGCCTCCAAACCCAGAAGCCCTCCAAACAATTAAGAGAATTAAAAAAAAACAAAAAAACCCCACCAAAACTCCGTAGAAATTTGTTTCTATTTCCTGAACCTCTGGGTAATAATTTTCCAAACTCACCTCCATCTCTTCCACCACTGTCCTCAGGATCCTTTTAAAATACAAACTTTGAACGGTTATTTAAATGAAGTTGTAAATTTGACTTTTCAAAAAATGGATGCAATGAATAATAGTCAGAAGCAACTTAAAATAGTCACTGGCCCTGGTGGAAAGTTGGGGGGAAGGGAATGGCTTTGAAGGCAAGGAGAAGCCATATCAAAGGCTCTGCCTTTATGCTATGTTTTCAGGGCCATTTGGGGCGCTGCTTATTATCTTACCTTTTAGATTCTGGCAGCTCATAATTGCTGTAAGGATAGGTATGGGACCAAGCCTCAAACTTTGGGTGATTTTAGTTCAGGTCTATCTCTGGTCACGGGAAAGATGCTCAACCTACCTCTGGGTGGAATGTGACACTGATGCCCCATTTATGAGCTGAGAGGAGGAGAAACATACCTGGGGAAAGGGCAGGCTGTATTCTGGAACCTAGCACAGAACGAGGCCTGCCACTTGCTGCTAAATTCATAGAGAAGAAAGGCACTACATGCCAAAATTATATACATTCCAATGGTTTCCTATAGACTAAACCTCACATTCACTAGGTGTGATTACTTCATCCTCACCTCTGCACCTGGGGAGCGCACAGGCCAGCAAGCTGAGCCAAAAAGGGGTTTCTTGGTTCGTAAAACTGCTTATGCTTATTCAGTGAAATAGTATGCTAGGTGCATAAGTTCAGCTGAGTGGGGGCAGGCTTGTGAGGAAGCCAGGACACCTTTGGGTGCTCACGTAATAACAACAATTAATAAATAGGCTGCAATATCCTTGTGGAAATAAGGGCCTTTATGCTTAAAAATCTGGGGTTTGGTATACCTGGGTCTTCATCATTGGACTAGATGGATTTTTTTCTCATCTTTAATTTGCCTAAAACTTTATCTGAAGCAAACTCCTCTTTGTGTTGTGACATATTTGCATATTTCTGCCTTGTACAAGAAGGGATTAGGCTGCAGCGGTTAGTGGGTTTACAAACCTGTCTGAGCCTAATGGCAAAAGTCCTGTGGCTAGTAATAATTATTGATGACGATAAAGACATGCTTGTTTTATATCCATTATTAGAAGCTGATAATGTGCATTTTATGAGCTGCATCACCATGATAAATATCTGAGGGAAGGGCATCCAAGCTCAGAATGAAAGATGATGCAGTCATGAAGGAATGCAGTCATCTGAAGACGTCCCAATGATAGATGAGGAAAAAATGCTTCATTCTTCCATAACTAGGTCTCTCTCATGCTCCTCTATGATCAGCATAACACATGTCAGAAACGGAGTTTACGTGGACCAAGACTTGGCACTTCTTAAAGCCAAGAGAACAGCCATTTAGTGCCGTGAAGAGCTGGCAAGATGCTCATGTGAGCAAAGCAGCCCATGTTTAGGTGATAATTTATGGCCACCTGTAATCTCTAAATAGAAACCATTCATATTCTCATTTGGGAGTCTAGAAATGACCAGACACTCTTGAGTTCAGCCAAACCAGCCCTTCATAGAACTTTGCAAAAGACAAACGGTTCTGCTGCTGCTATTAACCATAGCTTGGGCTCTTGCGGGGTAAAGGGGAGAAAGTGTTCACATTTCGGTTTTATTTTCTTGCATACTTGTGGAGATGAGCGACATTTTGCTAATAAAATCGGAAAATGAGGTTTTACTGCTGGAGGCGGTTTCTAATTATTTAAAGCCATAATGGACCAAATTCATCTCTGGTGGAAGCCATTGCACTGTCATCAGAGATGCATATGTTTGTGTCTGTGTATGACTAATAGAGACTGTAAAGTCTTGGACTGGATCAGTGCTTTCCCTAGGTTCAGGAGTGCTTGGATCGGGGGGGTCTGGTCTATCCCCTTGTAGAGACCGGGGATGCAACGTTTTAGGTGTTCGGGTTTGGAATTTTGGCTTACGCCATCCTCTGCTCCAGGAGTTTGTGTCAGTGGGTCTCAAACTGTAGGTCCTGACACAAAGGGAGGTCATAAGGCTATTTTGGGGGGTGGGGAGGAGAAATGAAGAGATCACAAAAAATAGGGTTACAATATGTCTGGGTTTTCCCGGACATGATCTCTTTTTTTGGCCTTCTGATCTCTGTCCAGGCAGATTTTTGGAATATGAACAAATGTCCATGATTTTTCCTTGCTTGTCCGTTTTCCTTGCCTTCAGAGCTGGGTGGCCGGAGTGTGGTGGCTGCTGGCCAGGTGCCTAGCTCTGAAGGTAGCACCCTCATTCTGCAGCGGTGCAGAAGTAAGGGAGGCATGGTATGGTGACTTAGCTCTGTAGAGATCTCCACGGATGCTGCGGAAGCTATGTCCAGTATCAAAAGTGAATATGTGGGGTCTTCATAGTCTACAATATTTTCAAAGGGGGGCTCAACAACAACAACAAAAATCTGAGAACCCCTGGTATACATTGTTGATTTCTACTCATACTTACTATACATAGACAGCTACCCTTTGGCTGTTATTTGCAGTTGCTCTTTTTTAATGGCAGTATCTTACCAAATCAAATATAAATGCTATTACAATTTATAATACAAAGCAAGTTCCTGGGGCGGGACCATTTCTCCATTATACACGTGTACAGTATCTAGCACAATAGGGCCCTGATCCTAGATTTTGGCCTGCTAGGTGCTCCTGTCACTCAAATAATCACAGTAGATGTTTTAACTAGTAGGGAAAATGTACTTGTCTCAAAATTCCTTCTGTTTTATTAATTTCTCTTCTGTGGAGTAACTAGTTGGATTAATTTTTCTAGAATAAAATTCCTTTTTTAAACCAGCTAATCAAGTCCGCCCGGAGATAGGAAAAGCTCACACACTGTACACTGACGTCCTGAAAATCCCACTATTCCATTTTTTTAAAAGTTTGAAGGAAGAAAGATTTGGGTGAAATCTTTGAGTGAAGATTAGGAATGGACCTTGTATTTATTTAAACTGGCAGAGATTGGAGCCACAGGAGATGTCACAAGGGAAGAATCCGAAGACCACATTTGTACAATCACAGGGTGGAAATGTAGCCTACTGGGTGTGCTGGGATGAAAGAACCTGTTTAAAATATGAATGGGGTGAAAATGTGCACATTAAAGAAATTGAAAACATTACTTTTCCGGGGGAAGGGCAATGGCTTTTGAGGGGTTTTGTGAGTTCATCCCCTGCTGATAACCATTAACAAGACACTTCCCCCTGCAAAGGATAAAACATCTGCTTTTAATATAAGCGAATACTTACTCTAACCAAAGATGTGCCCACAAAAGTATTATTTCAGGAAAAAGAGAGAGGTAAAGACTGAACGGAGTAGTCCTGGCAACTGTAACACACACTGGGTGACATCCTTAAATCAGGCAATAGAAATACTTTGATCTTTGGATGAAAAGTGCCATATAAGGTGTTTGTCTTGATATGTGTATTAGGCTGACCATATGTCCCGTTTTCACTGGGACAGCCCTGTTTTTTTCATATGTATTGATCGTCCCGTCTTTTTCATAAATATGCCCGGTTTGTCCCATTTTTAAAAAAAAACGTGTTAATGAAACCGCTCTGTGGCGATCGCGGTGATTCAGATTTCCCGCGCGCGCCACTGTCGACATATCTCCTGCGCGCACCCACCAATCAACGCAGTGCGTGCGTCAAGTAGCCAGTCGCGGTACTATTAAAGAGGCGCTCCTCAAGAACATAGGCCATTTGGTCCCGACACGTCGACGCCTGGACTCGGACGCATCTCCTGCTCTCCACCATTGGATTTCACCACGCCTTCTATCGGACTTTGCCACGTCAGTCGGCCGTGTGGCTCATTTGCGTTCGTTCGTCGTCGTGTGGATCACTTGATTGCGCGCGAAATAAGGAAGTTTCTGTTTTACAATAACATTTAAAAGTTTTAACCCTCAAAATTTAAAATGTCAAGAAAATGAAGCTGCACATTTAATGAAGATCTTCAAAATGAATTCAAATTCCTTAAGCCGAGTGTTTTATGTACTGATAAAACAAAAGTGATTTGTCAATATTGTAACGTTCATTTTTCTATTTCACATGGAGGGAGGAATGATATACATCAACATTTACGTAGTCAAAAGCATAAACATGCCGAAAATATGGTAATATCAACTCCAACTATCAAATCATTCATTATAAGACACGATGGAGAAAGTGAAAAAATTGCTGCGAGCGAAGCTCTATTTGCCTATCATACTGTGCGTCATAATCAGAGTTTCCGATCTAATGATTGTTTGTCAAAATTAATTAAGAAGATGTACGAACCAAAATTTTCTTCTGCGCGCACGAAATCAGAAGCGATTATCACTAACATTTTGTCACCATATATACTGAACGAAGTCCTAATGGATTTACATAAAATTAAAAGTGTTACAATATCTCTGGATGCATCGAACAAAAAAGATATCAAACTATTTCCTATTGTTGTGCGGTACTTTTTGCCTAATTGTGGTGTTAATGTAAAAATTCTTGATTTTACTTCTTTGCCTGGAGAAACATCTGAACTACAAAGTATTATGTTGAAAAAATTAATAGATAAATTCTCCTTACAAAAAAAAATTGTCGCATTATGTGCAGATAATACCAATACAAATTTTGGAGGTTGTAAGAGAATTGGCAAAAATAATGTATGGCGAAAGGTTGAAAATCAGTTGGAGAGAGAGATTATTGGTTGTGGATCACATATTATTCATAATTGTCTCCAGTGTGTCGTTGATTGTCTGCCGTTTGACATTGAAAGTTTTACAGTTAAAATTTACAAATACTTCTATATATATACAGTAAGAGTTGAAGAACTCAAACATTTTTGCAAGTTTGTAGGAGAAAATTATGCAAGATTATTAGAACATGGTAACACAAGATTTTTGACCTTAGGCCCGTCAGTTGATAGAGGCCAATTTATCCATTTCCAGTTGTTCGCGGGCCGCAAGTTGACTGCCGAGACCGAGTTCTCTAAAAAACGGCAATCGCCAATCAAATTCTCTAAAAAAAAAACCCAACAACCGCCAACCATCAGCGGGCCGCGGGTTGTGTATCACTTGTAAAATAACCCGGTCCCGTTTTTGCCATCCCAATGTCCTGTTTTTGTCACAAGGAAATATGGTCAGCCTAATGTGTATGCATATTTATTACTAGCTCCATCAGTGAGTATTAACCGAGGTGATCAGGGATGCAGCCCCGTGGTCTGGATGTCCCTAAACCTCAGACTGCCAGAAGCTGTGACTGGACAGTAGAGGATGGATCACTCAGTAATTATCCTGTTTGGGTCATTCCGTCTGAAGCATCTGACACTTGCCTCTGTCAGAAGACAGAATATTGGGCTTAGATGGACCACTGGGCTGACCCAATATGGCCGTTCTTATGTTCTTAGTAGTAATTCCCAATGCTGGGTTATGGTTTTGGAAACTGTTAATCCTTGCATTACAGTAAAACCTCAATATAACGGACTAATTCGGGTGAGGGGGTGTCCGTTAAAGCCGAAAGTCCGTTATTTAATAATTTTTTTAAATTATTAAATAACAGGACTTTCGGCTTTAACGGACACCCCCTCGCCCGAATTAGTCCGTTATATCGAGATTTTACTTATCACGGCAGCCGGGAGCCGGGAGTCAGCCCGCCCGGGTCCCGGCTGCTGGGACCCCGGGCGGGAGCCCAGAACTGGCAGCCCGCCCGCTGCCGGGACCCGGCAGCCAGCCCGCCCAGGTCCTGGCTGCTGGGACTCGGGCGGCAGCGGGGAGCCGGCAGGCAGCCCGCCCGCTGCCTGGACCCGGGCGGCAGCCGGGAGCCGGCAGCCAGCCCCCGAAAAAATGGATTTTGGATGCATCGGACTTGCTCATAAATTTTGTCCATTGCATCCGAAGTCCGTTAAATCGGGGTCCGTTAAATCGGGGTTTTACTGTATTAATCTAGGTATTTAAGCCTTTGAGTGCATAGCCACGTTACATCAAGTGCAGTACATGTGCCTTGTTAACTGCTAAAAAACTGTTCTAGTTGCTCTTCCACGTGTGGCTGTTTTGTGCCTGCTGTCATGCCATCCATATAGGGCCGAGGTGAAAATTCGGAATCCCTGTCTGCTGGCTGTTACGTACTCTAGAGACAGTCTGTGCCCATACAGAAGTCAACAAACAAAACCCTCCTTTATGACTTTTTTTTTTTTTAGGATGATGAAGTTTAGTGGCTAAGGCAGATAATCATCTGAAGCAAACCAACGGTAAAAGCTGAAACACACAGCAGGGCTGAATCTATGTTTAATGAGCAATTAAAACCAAGTCTGATGTCATATGAATGTTGTCAGAATAGAGAAAAATGCACACATGTGCATGTGGTTGACTACATTATTGAATTATGACTTTGCTCTTGTTTGAATTAGGACACCAAAGTGTGGGGTTGTTTAAAAAGAAAAAGCTCATGATTTTGTTTTCCTTTACGTTGCTATAACACTCCGTATCTTGGTAATAAATATATAGTAAATGTAGAGCACAAGCTTCCTGTGCTGACACTACTAGATTTACTGTTTCATTCCCATCATATCTTTAATCCGCCCAAGATTGGAAGGGTAGCAATTCCTGGATTGCGATTGGACCAGAATACCTAATCTCCTTTCCACTAGCGGAGGGTTGGGAGTGATTTATTTAATTGGTTTTATTGGCGCTTCCTCTGTTTGTGCGTCACATCCAAAATACAAAACCCAAAGGGTTCTGTTCTGAGGAATATTGGAGGCAGAGGGATAGTGTCTCTCTTCAGGAGCGGCGGATTGGATGCTACCTATCCCTCTCACGTCTCCTTGCAGTAATAACTCGCACAAATGTTCTCCACTCAGATCAAAAATTGCTATCCATGTGACTTACAAACAATGTGCTGGTCGTTGTCAGAGGTGGCTTAAGGTTTATTGGGGTCCTGGGCACAAAACACATTGGGCACCCCTCCCCCAAACCATGGGGCCCTTCCCCCCGCTCGTCCCCTTCCCCCCATAGCTATGCCTCCTGGCCTGGCTGGAAGTCGGGCCGTGGTATGGGCTGCCCAGGGAGCCTGGGCTACTGTGGGACCCCTGGAGCCTCCACATGTGCTTGATGGCATGCCCTGGAGACCAGGGACATGGGCCGGTGGCTGCTCTCAGTTACCCCGGCTCCTTACCCAGGATAGGTGGAGGGTCCAGGGCTCTCCACAGCTAACAGATTTCCTTGTCGGCTGTTATTACAATCTAGGGGGACCATACGTCCTGTTTTGGCCAGGACAGTCCCCTTTTAAAGCCCTGCCCTGGATGTGCTGACTTTTTTAGGAAAACTGGGCATTTGTCCATCATCAGTTGGCAAGAGAAAATGCCTGGTTTTGCCAAAAAGGGGCATAGGGTGGGGCAGATGGGTGCGGGGGCGGAGCGGGGGGGACCGCTTTGGAAGCCCCTACAAGGGAGGGCCTATTTAGAAATATAGGGAGCAAAGGAGCAGCGTGTATGTATATTAAAAAGAGAGGGGAAATTTTAGCTGTCTAAAAGGCCCATTCAAATAGGGAAGGAATGGATCTGAGTGAGGATAAGAGTGGAGCACAGCCTTGATAGCTTATATATAATATACTGGGCTGGCTGGAAAAGTCTTATAAATAGAGCTGTGGGGGAAAACCAGCTATTTGTTGAACACAACAAAGGACCCATATAGAGATGCTGCACGCTGCCTTTCTTGTTTCCAGTGAGTTAGAACTGCCTATCTTAGAGCAACTGGTTTAATAAAGAAAAACAGGTAATGATTTAAAATACTTCAGTTATTCCTGGTTAACTTAGATACGAGATGTACATTTTCTTTCAGTGGTTTGAGAAGCTGATGCAGTCAGAGCGTCTGAGCCCAGGCTGCGGAGCCAGAAAAATGAGTTCTCTTCCTCGCCGGGTAATTGCTTGTTGCATAACTTTGCATTGTCTGAGTTTCTACATCATAAAAGGATTTTTACTTACTTACCTCCCAGCAGGGAGGGAGGATTTATTATTTAGCTTTCATAAAGCAGCTTGAAGTTTTAAAACTCTAAATATAAGCTCCATATTTATTGGGAAAGTACTCGATTGTAAGCTGCTCAGGGCAGGAGCCTCGTCTCTTTACACATCAAAGAATCAAACACTAATATAAAATAGGCAGCATAGAAATAAACATGAATGAAAATAAATCGTGGAATGCATTAAAATTGTGGCTATCTTAAAGTTGTCACCTTATCAGTAAATGGTTTGGTTTTTAACGAACACCCTGCTGATATGTATGACACTAGGTTTGGAGCCTGTCGTTTCAGGTAAGCGAGTGTGGACAGTTGCAGCTGTCTGTAGACATAATACATTATGCCAGAGAACTTTGCCTAAGTGCCAAGCCTGAGGTTTGTTATTAAAAGAGTATTGTCTATTGCTAAGTGTTGGAGACCAGCAGTCAGGACCCTTGAGTTCTTTAACTAGCAGTGATGCTTGATTCACTTTGTGCTTGATTGGAGGCAATTCACTTAACCTCCGTTTGTTTCACTACACTCATATGTAAAATGGGGAGAATCAGAAAAGTTGCAGGGGCGCTCTGTGTGGGAGGAAGGAGCGGGGCTGCAGAAGGGTTGTGGGGAGGAGAGAAATTTTGGGGTGGGGGGGGCGCGAATATGCTCACCCTACTGCTCCTTCTGCGTCTGGCCTGGCCAGGGGATGGGGCCTCAGGCAGACAGGAGAGCAGGGCTGCAGGGCCCCGGGGGGGAGGGAGGGAGAGGAGAAGCAGGGGTGAGGCTGGAGTCTGACCTGTGGGCCCCCCCAGTTGGCTAGCTCCCTGGGCACGAACCCGCCACTCGTCATTGTCCTTTCTTTGTGGCTACAGGGGGATTCTTCATTGCCACGTCGGCTCTAACCTGAAGTGCACTGCATAAAAGTACATGTAAAACTCTTAAGGAGACGTATCCAGAATAGATGGGCAGGGTCAGTTCATTTTATTATTTGGGATCAGCATGGCTCTCATCTCTCATTACTGAAGATGATGGTTAATGAGTTAAAATACACAGTGACCAGGTCCTAAATCATTTCCACTCTGCATACTGGCCTGAAATTAAAACGGGTTTTTCATTAGCACAGCACAGATTTAGTGTTGTGGGACACAGAGGTCACTCTTCAGAGGAAATGTGATCAATGGGCCATTACATTTTGAAATGGGAGGAAGGCATCGTCTATTCTCAGTGCTATTGACAATAAATATTGGGGAGTAGCTCACTGCAGAGTCATGATAATGCCAAAATCATTCAAGTAAACTCTCTACGTGTGTGAACAGTCATTGGCAAAAATATTACCTCCTAGGTTTCACAGGAAGTCTTCCATTGCAGCCGTGGAAGATGAGAAATTTGCTGGAAAATGTAACCTAGCATATAGACTGAATGATGATTATTTGTATTGTAGTTTTTCCCAGTTGAAAATAAAATGTTAAAATTAAAAACATTTGAACTCGGGCAGCTTCCCACCAAGCAAGATCATCTTAATGTTCTGAAATCTTTCAGGATGTGCTGTGTGTCATGTGCATTCCATGAAAAGAAACTAACTGAGACCTCATAGCGATGTGCTATATAGTAAGTCATTGAGAGCCATACCAGCACAAATCAAATAAATCAATAAAGGCTCTGAGAAAGTAAGGTAGTGGAGTGCCAAGGGATTTGACACATAGTAAGGTTTAAACTGTAGGGCAGGAAAAACTATTTATATGTTCTAATGAGCTCACGCATTCCTCCGGTGACAGTCTTTTTCACGAATAGTTTGGGATATAATTTAAACACACATGTCATTAAGTGTATAATATTCCTTAAGGATGGAGTACTCAAAAACTACCTGGGGAATTTAGACAACCAGTTCCCATTAGAAATTAGGGAATATGGGTGCCCAGTTCCCACTATGGGGCTTTGAAAATCTTGTCTGAAGTTTTTAAAAGCCCCCTTCAGATTTTTAAAAATATTAAATGGGGGCAAAGTTTTAGTTGTAGATACCCAGTAGGTGCCTATAAGTCCTCAGCTGTTACATCCACAAACCACACTTTTGAACTCACAATGCAGGTACGGATATGTTTCTGTGATGCTTTAACTGCTTTGAATGGGCAGTATGTTTGTGTATTTTGCATTGTACAGATGTAAGCAGGGTCTGAATTAATGCTTCCCTGACAGCTAGCTGGGAGGGGGAATGACGTGGGTGTGTTTATGTAAATGCAGTTTTGTTTCTGCCTTGCTCACATATTCAGCAGATAAAGTGATGTCAAAGTGACCAACTTTGACTGGTGTTGGATACAGATCACCTTAGTTCTGAATGCAGGGGGAGTGAAGTATGGTTACCAATGTTGTAATTGTAGGAATACAGGAAAGCAGAACTGTGCTTAACTGAGAGACACCCTCAGTTGTAAGAGCCTCGTTAACCCAGGGACTTGAATGTCAGAGCCCTGTGAAAGTAAGAGAGGTTTGGACTGGTATCCACAGCCAAGAGGCTATGTACCCTCAAAGGTCTTCTCTAGACTGGTTTAAAGAGGCTTCATTAGGAATCTCTTTGTTATGTTAAATGTCCAATCAGAGCTGAAATCAGTTGTAGTAGCACTGTGTTTCTGTTATGTCTGTTAAGAGCTAAATATCACAGAAAGCTGAAATCTCTATTTATCTGTATTCCTCAGGCTTCCCATCCCAGCTCCAGTCTCCTTGTTCAGCCATTTCTTGGTTCACAAGATCAGCAAAAGGCCTGGCACAGAGAAACCCTCTAGCCAAATCTCAAGTCCCTGCTCAAAAGCATGGGGAAGCTAAAGCTTCTAAAAATAAAATTACCAGAATTTTTTAACATGGGTGAAGCAAAGTATTTTCCCATAGCTGGGTTCTAGGAATGACAGAATCCTTTTGACTGAAATTTTCCAAAATAGTTCAGACTGTGGAAAACACCCAGCATGAAACAGTTCAGTTAAAGTTTCAGTTAAAAGCTCCTGAAAATAATGGAAAGCCTCAGTCACCCTTAATAATAGGTGGTGCTACCAACCCTGTCCATAGTTATTCTGAGTTCATAGTAACAATGCATCAGCACCAAGATAGACACAAATGGTTAGCTGTGTGTTTTTGGAGGCCTACAGGTTCATTTCTGAAAAGTTGACCTAATAGGTATAGGAGAAGATTGAGTGGAGCTGAATTGAACTATTGACTTCTGTTTTCTGAGAGTTCTTGGACTCTACAGTTTGGGCTCAAAATAATGGGTAAGGACCAGAAAGGGTCTACTTTAACATTTCTTAGGGCTGGTCTCCACTACGGGGGGGGGGGGGGATCAACTGCAGATACACAACTTCAGCTACGTGAATCACGTAGCTGAAGTTTGCGTATCTGCAGCCGACTTACCGTCCGTCCTCATGGCGGCGGCAGTCAGCGGCATGCTCCCCCGTCGACTCCATCTTGCGCCTCCCGGCAAGCTGGAGCTCCAGAGTCGACGGGGGTGCAGCGAGCGAGCGATTTCTCGCGTCTTCGTAAGACGCGAGAAATCAATCGCCAGAAGATCGATGGCTACCCGCCGATTCGGCGGGTAGTAAAGACATACCCTTAGACTTCAAGGAAATAAGAATCTCATTCCACAGGATCTCCAGCTAGCTTTTACTCTGCAGAAACCACAGTGTGTGCTTAAAGCAGAGAGTTCTTACTAAATCTGTCCCTAATAGATTTTCTGCAGTCCATGGCCTGACTATTGGAATTATGTAAACTCCTGGGCCTTTCCTGTGTTCTATCATTCTCTGAGATCGGACTCTGGTTACTATGTAAGCAACACTGGACACACAAAGCATTTTTTTAAAAAGCCCTAGCTTGATCAATTTATGATTATTTCTACTGGTTATTTAACTCTCAAAGAATGCAAAACTGCTACTCCGTTAAATTACATTAAAGTCTGGTTTTCTTCAGGAATGGTTTTGCCTGGCAGACTTTCCTCACTTAGGTAGGCCCCATGGGAGTGATGTACTCATTGTGTGTGGATCTAGGAGAAGCAGCCATTCACTCTCCCTGAATATTGCTTAAATTAAAAAAACAAAAAATGCTCTCAAGGGGGTGAGATTTTCTGACCAAACTTCATCCAAATGAGGAAATCAGGTGCTGCGTATGGATGAATTTATCCATGAAACAGTAGACCAGCAGAAGGTCCTTCACCCCTCCTACTGCCCATGTGGAGGCTTTGGTGGGAGTCCACAGCTGCATACTTCCTACGTATTGTGGAAAGGTTTGTGACAGGTTTAGCAATTTCCTGCAATATCCTGGACAAACCTTACTGAATTAAGTCTAAGTATCTAGAGAGCTGATTGTATTAAAATGCAAATATTTAAGTGTTATTGTGGGACTGTTTGTAACTTCTCTAAGAGACGTAATTAGTTTAAACCTAGAGAAGAGTGATGAGCATCAAAGAACTCTTTGAAACAATATGGTAGACAGACAAAACTAAGTGGGATTACTAAGAAATATTTGGGAGGAGAGGAAGGCAAGTTCTCACTTCTGCGGATCACTTGGTGTCTGAGGACCAGACCAGAAGCCCAGGCTAGATAAAAGAATGTCTTGCGGATACACAGGGATGCTTGTGCTGAGCTAACAGCTGTTATGAACTGGTGACCACCAGAAAACCTCTTGGTGGGGTTTGAAGGACTGTTCACCTACCAGAGCCCTTTTTGGAGTCGGGGTGATCTCTGGGGAACTGATCAGCACATGTGTAGGTTCTTTTATTGTTTTAATATGTTTTCTGTAATGCTTTTGCCTCCTGAATAAATGGGCTTGCTTAGAAAGGGCTGTATGGTGACTTAACTGGGAAATTATACTCCGAGGAAAAGGCAAAGCAGGCCTGCTTAGGCAGTCTGACTTGCTGGGGAATTCACAGTACAGTTGGAGTACAGTACAGTTGGAGAACTGTGCAGCCTGGAAATACCGTGGTCAGGAGGGAGAAAGACACGTGTCTCTGCCTAGGAGAGGAGACTCTGAGGAGCCAGAAACCCAGGTGGTCTTGGGGGACTATAGAGAGGGAATACGTGTGGTTGCCCTGAAGTGTGACAAGGGTATCTACTGTCTCTGCATAGGTTGGCATAGAATACCACAACAGGGATATACAGGGGACTTTAAGTGGACATATATGCAGATCTGGTGACCCCAGGAGCCTGCACACTGGCATAAAGAGTTTGTGGCTCTTATTCTAGCCCACAGGCTGGAATAGCCGCTGCTGGGTTAGAGAAGTGGGCTATGCAGCAGCATTGTACCTAGCCATGGATTCATGCCCCCAGACGCTCCGCACTTCCCCTGCACAGGGCTCAAATACTCTGACCTTTTGCAGGCACAGAGGATTTCAGTCACACCCAACATGGCTTTCGGTGCTTGCTAACTTATAAAGACAGTCCGTGGGTTTTAGCTAGGCTTGATCTATCAAAACAAATACATAAAATCCTGCATTATCCTTACCCAAAAATGTAACACTTCAGGAGAAAAGTTTGGAATGCCTTTTGGAGTTAGCTGCTGCTTTGGTCCACTGGTGGATTAACCTATAAGCAATAAAACCACGCGCTCAGGGCTCCGAGAGAAAAGGGGCCCCGAGCAACAACAAAAAATGGTTACAAAATTACAAGTTTGCATGGCCTTAAATTAAAAAAAGTCTCAATTAACGTCTTGGGCTCGAGTCCAGGGCCTCAGGGCCCCTTGTGCCTGGCTAGATAAAGCTCATCAATTTTTTATTTAAATGCGACATTGCGATTTTAAAAAAATCCCGCAACGTTGCCTCGATTACACTTTTCCCCCCCAGACTTCCCTCGCATCGATAATTTAAAAAATCCGACAATGCGAATAAAACACATTTCCTCCATTGTTGTGTATATTTGTCACTTTGCGAGTAAAAGCTGGGTTGTGAATGGGGCTGAGAGTTGAAAGGGGGGCCCATTTCTTGGCTGTGCTTAGGGCCCCAGGAGCAATTAATCCGCCCCTGCTTTGGTCCATGGAAAGGATGTTGCCTTGTCTGGCTGTGTTACTGCGGGTCCAGTTGTATGAGTTGCTGAGTGCCTCCGCTGCAGGGTTGGGATTCAGTCCCACATTTCTCAGACATCGGATAAGCAGAAGGTAGTGTGGAACGGGAGGCCTGCGATGTTAAGGCCTTTGTGAAGAATTTCATAGGGCTGGACTAAGACCATAGGCTTCTTCGACATACCAATAACATGAGTCTTTATTATGCAACCAACCATTCATTTCTCATACCACACTGGCCGTGCGCCATCACACAGCATGTACATTATATACTCATTTTCCAAAAAAAGAAAGTAAAGCCTCGAAGCAGGAGGGGAAGAGAGTGTGCATTGAAATCAGGGTTACTGATTTGAACAGTATCAATACTTTCAGTCTCTGCAAGGATGCAACCTCCCAATACGCGTAGTATCCTTTTCATTGTTTCCCTCTGCCTTTCTTTGCATTATAAAAAGTCTAGATTTTTTTTCATTTCCCAAATCTGTGGCAGGTTTACAAAACAGATTGGAAAGGTAGGAGTGTGTAATGCCATCCAGAGGGTTTCCATACGTACTTAGCTCCTTAGTCTTCAAGATTTGGCCCTTTATTAAGTTCTTATGGAGGCAAAATTCTGAGGCCCCTGGGAGTCAAAAATTGAAGTCAGTGGAGTTTTTCCGGAGTAACAGTTGAGTTTTCAAAACTTTGATTAGAATTTGCAAGTGGAAATCTTGCTGGGCCATACAGCATATAACTGCAGCAGAGCAGGAGCGTGTGTTCAGGCTTAGCAGCTGCGTCTCTTGAGGTCAGAATACATCACAGGAACATTGACTATATCAGTCAGGCCCACAGAATTACCTTGGTAAATTGATTGCATCATTCAGTGAATGCTGAATACTTACATTACAATTGCATTTGAGTTCTACCTACAAAATTTGGATCTGGATCCGTCTTTCAAATGCTCCAGAATTCCAGGGAGTTCAGAGCTAGGCCACTTACATTGAGATCCAGATCCGGATTCAGATTTTTGAAACTTGCCCATTTCCACAAAATTCCAAGGTCTTTTGTTCTAGATGGTTCAGACCCAGTATGAACAATAATGGAAATTCCCAGCATGAGCAGGCACAAATTCTGGGAAAGGACGGTACCAACAGGCACTATCTTGGACATTATGTTGCTTCTGGTATGAAAATAAGCCTCATGCGCTTCATTGGTAGAACTGCGTAGGGAGGGAACTTGAATTGTGCCTGACTGAATATTGCCTGGATCTAGCTGGGACCTCCCATTCTCAAACAACACATTCACACACACAGTTTGAAATTAAGAAAAAAAATGGTCCCAGCACATTAAAATCCAGGGTGCTGCAAAATTTTCTTTCTATGGAATGTAAATTCCTCCTTGCAGTATTGATATGCCCGGAGCGTTGTACAAAGAGTTAAGTTATTGTATATTTTAGTTTTTTAATTGACTCCATATCTGCTGGCAGCCGAATAGACATTGATCTGTTTTTTTCCTTGCTTTATTTAGGAAAATACAGCACACAGCATTTACTCTGCCTCCATACAACATTTCTTTGTAGGGTGAAAGGGAGGGCAAGACCACAGTGAAGAATTCCCTCATTGTCAATTTTAAAGGCTTCATAATAAATGTTACTTTTTTTGGATTGGAATCTGAAATGTTTTCTTGACAGAGTTTTGCTTAACTTTTTGTACTCAGATGGGATTTTATAAACTCTTTTAACTTTGTTCTTGTTGATCATTTATATATTTCCTCCTGGGAACCAATTATTTGACTGGGTATCCGGGGGACATTGAATCTGTTCTTTCTATTAAAGCTGAGTTTTAAAGATTAAATTGGTATATGATTGTTAACTGAAATATACCTTTTATCTGAATAGGCATCTGAATGGCAAAACTCCCATTTTAGTGGGAGCAGGAGCAGAGCCCATCCTCTTAATTCTGTAGTCCCTACTGAATCAGAACTCTCATTGAATTAAGTAGGGGGTTTTGACTGAGGAAAAGACTGCAGGATTGGGCCCAATCCAGTCACATGTGCGATAAGAACCAAGAGAGATGGCTAACTGTAATTGACATTTTTCATGTCACAGGCAACATACTGTCGTCCAATAAGCCTGTTATGTCCATTTCCAGTGTTCCCTTTTCTAACTCCAGTAGATTAGCATGAACCTACTGAGCATCAAGCTCCAACCTTGCTTATAACTTCACAATTACATTTGACCATGGGAAAGCCTGGTTTTTTTTTAAGCCCAGAATTAGATGGCTAATGTAGAAAGTCTAAAGGTTTCGGAGCCACTTTTGTGCTGGTGAATAGCTGAGGGATGGGGATGTGGGTCAAGATTGAGAAGAAGGAGGAATTTTTTTTTTTGATTTATGCTTCCCCCACTCATCAGATATGGGTTTACTCTCCACTTTTCTCCCCCCCAATAACTCTGGGTTTTTTTCTCAGTGGAGGTGATTTGCCGTTCCCTGGCACAGAAAAACACAATGCCCTAGAGTACAAATGCATCTAATGGGAGGGAGGGGATGAAAAGCAAAATCAGTTAAAATGTCATGTTATTGATATCAGTCTTGGCCTTCCAAGTACCTCGGATAAGGTCTTCAGAGTTCATATTCCAGGCACTATGCCCTGTGGCCTGCTGTTGGCCCAAGGCTCTGCCCTTGGACATAAAGGAGGCCCATGCACCCCATGATTGTGCTCTTTCAATTGACCTTGTTTGTCAGTGGCTAGATTTTGACAGGCGTGGGCTGATGGAGAGTGTGAGTGTGGGAGGAGCCTTCCTATATCAGTTGCAGCCTCTTACATGGGGGAGAGAAGGGGAGACTCCCTCAGCCCACCTTTAGAGATGAACGGCTCCACAAAGACGGAAGGGGGAGCAGAGGGAAGCGAGGGCCAAGCCTTAATTCCCCCTCTCTCGCTGCTGGCCCGTGAACAGGGCAGCTGCACAAGGATGGTGCAGACTCCACAGTTCCCTATCCTGTGGATTTGCTTGGGCGAGGGGGTGTGTGTGTGAGGGGAGGAGGGGGGAAGGGGAAGCAGTTCATGAGGAACAATCCCTGCCTGAGCCGCTGTGGGGCAACATGGCTCTGCTCTGTGCTGGTGGGTAAATGCCAGTGTGGCCAAAAACATTTCAATTTGGAGGAGAATTTCCAAGCTATTGCTGGGTCCGTTCATGAGAGCTTTAACTAGAGAATTACCTCCCCTGCTAAACAGCGCTATGCAAATAGACATTGCCAACATCACCCCTCCGTCTGCTTTGAATGTGTTTTCAGCAGGCTTTGAATTAACCAACTGTCCAATTATATGAAGACATGGTTTTCAGGAACCATCCAAAATATAATTAGTGGTGGCTCAGCTGATTCAATGAGTGTGGGAGGGGAAGCGTGGTGCCCCTGCGTCTTAAAGAAACCAGCCCATAGTGTAACCCATCCCTATGCATCCGAACAGAATATGCAACCAACTTCACTAAGGGTTGTACAAGTGGAAGGGATGGTCTTGTGGTTAAAGCAAAGGTATGGGAGTGAGGAGACTTGGTTTCTAGACCTGGCTGTGCCTTGGCTGTTCTATGAGACATAGGAAAGCTAGTTAGGGGCACATCTAGGGCTGGGTGCTGGTAGCTTCTCAGTGAATACTGCCATTCAGTGTTGTCTCTGCAGGCCCTTACATTGTGGTCCTGTTGAGGAGAGGAGGTTGGGGATTGTATTAACCAGTGTTCTGCCCTTGTCACACAACTTATCTTCGCCAAGGGACTTGCCAGCCAGGTCAGTTTGTGCTAGTAGTGTTGGTATGTCCTTTGGTAAACTCGGTTACGTTTTGCAATGGTGGTTTTGAGGCATTTCATCAGGGTATGTTTTGAGGCATCTCCAGCATTTTTTAATGGTCTCCTTAATCTTGTGTAGGACAAATGAAAGATGCGTCATCCCGGGACTGCCTTTCTGAACACTGTCCCTGGTTGGGCATTTACGACAGGAAATGAAGTTGATACTTGCCCTCTGAAACGTTTATCCTGTTGATATATGGCTTTTTGTTACCTCATCTCCCATCCGTTTACAAGATATCCCATCAGGACATGGGTTACAGGTTTCCCACAAAGCTCTCTTACATGCTGGATATTTGAAAGAACAAATGCACTTTTTTTTTAATAGTCGGGGGTATCTGCTGTAATTCTTGGAGTGGGAAATAAGCTGACCAGAATCTTTTCAGTGCAGATGGCAATGGTTCAGTTACAAGTATTCGTGCTATTTTTTGCCAAATAACCAAATTAACATTGAGTAGTTTGGCTCAAGGCTGAAAAATTCACTTTTTGGAAGCCAATTAGGGTTTTTTTTTAAAGCTCTGGCACTAGTTGCAAGGGCCTCAAAATTGGAAGAAATAAATTTGGATGCTCTTCAAAGAATACTTTGCTGTGGTTCTGCCGTTTTTAACTTTTTACCTTGCTGTTCTTTCTCCCTGCCTCTTCCCGGGGGGAACTTAAGGTAAATGATTGATATTTTCTCTCTCTCTCTCTCTCTTTTTAAATCTACCTCAGCTAGATTCCTCCAAAGGTGAAGTATTTACCAAGAGGGAAGTTACAAGGGGTTGGAGAGAAAAAGGAGAAGTTAGAAGCAAAACATCGACACTCGGGAGTCCAGGTTGTTGATTTGGTCAGGGATGGAGGTTCAATTATAGAAAGTATTGACATTTTGGATTGACTTTCCCATTTCAGTGGGGAAAAAGGGAAAAATTCCCTGCACTTGACATGCTTTGCAAGGGGGACTTTCATCTTGCTGTTGTTTATATTATACACAATCTGTGTCTTAGGGGCCCTGTTGTGTTAGGTGCTGTACATGGTAAGAGACAGTGCTTACCCCAAGAGCACACAGTCTAAATAGACAAAGGGTGTGAAGAGAAACAGAGAGAAGTGAAGTGCCTTGCCCAAAGTAATACAATAGGTCAGTGGCTGGTCTGGAACCCAACTCTCCTGGCTCCCTGGCTCCTTCCTTATCTGCTAGACTACACTGCCTCTGCAAGGCCATTACACCAAATAGGAAAACAGGGTTAAGGGCATGTAGTGACCTCATACCCAAACATTCTTGATGGGTGGTATTTATAGTAGAGATTGGGTTTGAAAGCAGTGCTGAGCTGTTGTTTCCCATTGCCTGGAGTGGCTGAGTCTGTGGGTCAAATGTCTAGCCTGGCTTCTAATTTTATAGGTCCGTCTGTGCAGTTCAATAGATTGAATTTAATGGGTGGTGACTCAGGCCTACCCAGGAGCCACCTCTAGGTGCACTAGTGAATTGGTTCTGTATTTGCTTGTACTGGTAGGCATTCAGTTCTGAGAATGTATCCAAAATTCTGGATACTCTCCTGCAACTTTATTGGAACTTTTCCCAAGCTTTGGGGTCTAGAAGTGGGCAGGAAATCTCTGTGGGACTAACTTTCATTTGAGATTCTCTTGGACCATTTCCTGATTCTGGGTGGGTTCGATGTCCCAACAGAACCAGCTTCTCTAGACCAAAAATATACACCGATTTAACTAGACATTTTCAGAGCTTACACTGGTTTAGCTTAAGCTGGGGCAAAAGTTTGAGGCATTTGTTTTTCTTAGGACTAATTCATTAGCTATTAAGGCCAGATTATTCTGTGGGGAGGAGTTATATGGGAAAGAAGCTCCGTAAGGTTTTGCCCTAGTGCAGGGAAGTGTGTGTACCCCAGTGGAATGGGAATGGGATCACTAGTCCTTATAAACCACAGGTCTCTGGGATCTACTGTAGGCCTTGAGGCCGCCATTTTGTTTCTAGGCCCCTCTGCCCTCCATTCAGGAATTCTCTGCCTGATACTGCTCTTGGGACCCTGTCTAAATGGAGATTTCACAGCCTGGAGACAGAAGAGTTAATCTAGATTCCATTCATTAACTTCTCAGGAGACTTCCTGCAGAGCTGGTGGAAGGACGTTGCCCTGTAGGACCAAACCAAAGGTTTACATTCTCCAAAAGCAGTGCAGTTTTTGTTATCAGGATAACAGGTTGGGTTGCCTTATTTAGAGGCAGCCTGGCATAGTGGACTAAGCTCTGTGCTGGAATAAGGGGTCCTGTGTCCTAATCCCAGCTCTTTCACTGCCTCATGGAGTGGCCCGGGTTGAATAAATTAGACCCACCTTTTTCTTTCAAATCTGAATGGGAGATTCGCTTTCGAACCCTCTCCCCCCCCCCCCCATCTGACTCCCACCACACCAGGAGTTCGGTCTTGGGCAGGGCTGTTTTGTACTTCACTGTGGACAACATTGTGCCAGATCAGCTGTAGCAGGACTCTGCTTGCAGCCCAAGGTGCAGGAAATTGCATCTCCAATGTTAAGTTTGATATTCAGGAGGCCCAGCAAAGCGGTTGAAACTTTTTGTTAAGATGATGTGAGTCTTTAGTGCTGCATAAGGAGGGGTTAATGAGAGAGTACGTGACATTATCCTGTGTCAATAGAAATACTTAGGCCTCCATCTGGGAGACTGGGCTGTGCACGGAAGTAAAGATTCTACCTCCCTGTTGCTACCTGGATCTGGGGTGCTGATCCTCAGCACAGTGGGACCTCCGTTCAGCTGCTCCTTCCCTCCTGAGCAGGTGGATGGGGAAGAGCAGGGAGTAGATGCGTCATGGCTTCACCCCCATTTGTTCCAACGAGGGGGGTAGGTGGATTCAACGAGGAGCTGTTCTGCATGCAATAATGGGCTATCACAGAGGTTCTCAGACTTGTACTGGTGACTCCTTTCACATGGCAAACCTCTGAGTGCGACACCCCTCCCCCCTTATACATTAAAAACACTTTTTTATACATTTAACACCATTATAAATGCTGGAGGCAAAGCGGGCTTTGGGGTGGAGGCTGACAGCGCACAACCCTCCATGTAATAACCTCAGGACCCCCTGAGGGGTCCCCAACTCCCGGTTTGAGAACCCCTGGGCTAACACACACTTCTCCTACGAGTAGGGAGAAAACAAGCTCCAAAAGAATTATGCCTCAGAGGGATATCTTTGGAGCACAGCTCCTTCTGGGGCAATGCAGTTCATAGAATCATAGGCTATCAGGATTGGAAGAGAGCTCAGGAGGTATCTAGTCCAACCCTCTGCTCAAAGCAGGACCAATCCCCCACGAAATCATCCCAGCCAGGGCTTTGTCAAGCCGGGCCTTAAAAACCTCTAAGGAAGGAGATTCTACCACCTCTCTAGGGAACCCATTCCAGTGCTTCACCACCCTCCTAGTGAAATAGCGTTTCCTAATTTCCAATCTAGATCTCCACCCTTGAGACCATTGCTCCTTGTTCTGTCATCTGCCACCACTGAGGACAGCCCAGCTCCACTTTGGAACCCCACTTCAGGTAGTTGAAGGCAGCTATAAACCCCCCCGCTCACTTTTCTCTTCTGCAGGCTAAAAAACCCCAGTTCCCTCAGCCTCTCCTCATAAGTCATTTGCCCCAGCCCATAATCCTTTTCATTGCCCTCCGCTGGACCCTCTCCAATTTGAACACATCCCTTCTGTAGTGGGGGAACCAAAACTGGATGCAGTACTCCAGGTGTGGCCTCACTAGTACCATACAGAGGGGAAAAATCACTTCCCTCGATCTGTTAGCAATGCTCCTACTAATATAGCCCAATAAGCCATTGGCCTTCTTGGCAACAAGAAGCACACAGCTTCTCATCCACTGTAATCCCCAGGTCCTTTTCTGCAGAATTGCTGCTTAAGCAGTCGGTCCCCAGCCTGTAGCGGCGCCTAAGCTTCTTCCTTCCTACATGCAGGACTCTGCACTTGTCCTTGTTGAACCTTCTCAGATTTCTTTTGGCCCAATCCTCCAATTTGTCTAGGTCACTCTAGACCCTATCCCTACCCTCCAGCGTATCTACCGCTCCTCCCGTTTTAGTGTCGTGAACGTGATGAGGGTGCAATTAATTCCATCATCCAGATGATTAATAAAGATGTTGAACAAAACTGGCCCCAGGACCGACTCCTGGGACACTCCGCTTGATACCGGCTGCCAACTAGACATCGAACCATTGATCACTACCCGTTGAGCCTGACAATCTAATCAGCTTTCTATCCACTTTTCTATCCAGCTTTTCTATTATCTGTTCATGCACCACCCCTTACTCAGGCTGTGCTGAAGGCACGATCTAGCCTTTAATTATTATTTTTTAAATCACCACCAAATGCTGCCTGTACATCCATTTGTTCTGAAAATGATTCCTGTGTTTTTTATTAAGCTGAGTGATGCTGATCTGCTCACAACAAAACCCCAAACCCTTCTCTGCAAGAGTTATATATATATATAATATTTCCTCCCCAACCATTTGTGTGGTTTATACAAATCATTAAGGGAGTTTCCTCGTTCTGTGATGTCAAGAGTCACCCAGATCAAAGCATTTACTGATATTACAATTAAGCACTCCACAACATTAAACTCACTTTCCACACTGTAATTTTTATAATGGGTCGGAAAGGAGCTTCAAGGTTTGATTGCATTCCAACTGTGGCGCCAGATCCTGATTTCTCATTAGCTCCTACACCAAAGTTTGTGCAACGCTGAAGTTAATAAGGAGTCTGAATTAATATTAGGCTGGCAGGCAGCCAGTTGACTGGTGTGTGATGGAGTACATGCTTATAGAATGACTGTGCAATGATATGTTACGTTCAGGAGAAAGTATCAGCTTTCAAGATAAGAACCTGGCAGTCCTTCCTACCTCCCCCAAAAAACTTTCTGAAGCAAACCAAGGCTGTGCATACCAAACAATATTGCACCCTCCTTTATGATTTTACATAAGTATATACAATAGAGAGATTGCACTTAATTAAGGGGGAAGGAAGCTTATCTGAAGATAAATATTTCAGTAAAGTAACAGAGGAAAAGAGAAGTAAACATCTTCTCTTACTGAGTGATATCATTCAGTATTGATTATCATTGGAGAGTCTTCCATTGGCTTCCTTGCAGGTATCTAAGGGGAATACTAAGTGCTCACCAAATGGAAGGGTCATTGGATTGCCTTATAAGTGAGAACAACCGTAGGGGTCTGCGCATGCGTGTGTGTCTGTGTGTGTCTGTGTGTATAGGTGGGTCGGGGGGACGTGTGGTATGTGAACTCCCACTGAAGTTAATGGAAGTTACATTAATGCGTTGGGCCAGATTCTGATTTCATTTCTACTGATGTAAATCCAAGAGGACCTAGCCGTATTGCAGATTGACATGTGTGTAGCTAAGATCAGAATCTGGCTCAGTGAGAAGAGACTAGGTCCCTGGAGAGCCGGTAATCTGAAGTTGGTCTGAAATGTTAGCTCTCAGGAATATCTCTGCACAGCGGGATAGCTAGGGCAGGGTGGGAGTTTCTTGAAAACCAGTCAAGCAAATGTCAGAAAAGCTGATCCAAAGAGCGTTTTCAGGCAAATACTTGGAGATACATAGAGCTACATTTCTGCCTTGAGCCACAGAAACAGAGTGCACTGCCAGCTGTGAAGCACTATGGTTTGAGTCGTGCAGTGTAATTGGGAACAGATGACGTTTATTACCCGAATTGCCGGAGGGAGGTAGATATTTGGGGCGAGGGAGAATGGACATTTGACCAACTCTGAAGCCAATGATGCATTGATGTTTTTTGTACCTTCCTTCGAAAGCTTGCACTGAAAGCGTCAGAACTCTCCAAAACGAAATGCAATGCTTGGGACTTGGGACAATGTGTAGGGCATATTTCCATAAGCGTGAACCACATAGTCATACAATATATGCTTTTTAAGTGGCGGCCGCAGACTTTGCACTGAAAAGCATCCAAAAAAGTGATGTCAGCTATGCATGTCTAACGTGTTTGTCCTGGAAGATCGTTCTCCAGTGGGGGCCCCAAGGCAAATTAAAGCTGCTGCCAGGGAGGTGCTGAGACATCTGCGGCTCCAGCCAAAGTCAGTGAAAGTTGTGGGTCCTTGGCACTTCTGCAGATCAACTTCCAGGTGTCTTAGCTTGGGACGCCAATGACGAACGGACACCTTTGTAGCTTTGGGCTTAGCTGTGATTCAGTGGCTTAGCCAGGATTAGGGAAAAAATACACCCTCGGTCCCTGGCCTGTGCTCAGTCCATTATCCCTATAGCCTTTGCACCGCAAGATGGTACTGGTGGTGTTTATGGTCTTACCTTCTTGGGAGGTAGTGTGATGCTGCACCATTAGGGGGAGCTCCATGAGGGGTTGTCTCCAGAGCACAGCACCTCCCTGGCACGCAGGAGGAGAGTACACACCATGCTTCCCCTTTGCATGGTGTAATCTGCTCCCCTCCCCTCCCAGAATGGCCAGCCTGCTCCTCAGGCTGTAGGAGGAGAGGGGTGAAGCTATGACCTCACCTCCTTGTGCCCCTCCTGGGTGGGGTACACCCCCATAGGCACTAGGATGGATCCTTCAAGGACAGACTGCAGTTGTAGCCTGGCTCTGTAAAGGGGGATTGGGAGTGGGAAGGGCCCCCAAGGCAGGAGTCCAAATTTCAGTGTCCCCTCCGGAATCCCGGGGTCTATCTGAGAGGCCAGATTTGGCTGCCGTGCATCTCACCGGTGGCATTATCTGTGTCTAATGCTCTCTTAATTCCCCCAGGGAGGTTCATGCCACAGCGATTCTCTGGTGACAGGAAAGGGAGCTGGGGTTCTTACGTAACACCCCACGGCTGCTGACTTAGCAGGAAAAAGGGGGCTGTGGCTAGAGAACAGGTGTACGACGTGTGCCGTGCCCCTCCCCACATACTTGTTCACTCCCCTGGGATCATCTGCAGCTGATTTAAGTCCGAGCAGCCCCCAGGCTGCAAGGGACCAGAGAGGCAGGAGGAACAGGACATAGTCAAGCGGTGTGTTAAGCTATCTCTACGCTCTCTCCTGGCTGTTCTTTGCATTGCAGCTGTACGCCCAGCATTGCCTGTTCATATGGAAGATCAAGGTGACCTTCAGAGGATGGCTGCTCTGTGTCCCCATTCCTTGTGCTAAATTCCAAGCTTATCTGTTTCTCCTGTGCCTGCCGTTGTCAGAGACCGGGGTGGTAACAGCTCGCACAGGAGGCTAGAGCAGTGCTGTCCCAGGCTGTTACAGGCCCTGTCAGTAATCAGGCTACAATGACATGCTTGGTATTGCACGCTAGCTCTTTCAAACACAAAGATCTGTGTTTGACAGAAATCCACTGGAAACTGGAACGTAGCTTTCTGTTGTTTTTTCCCCCCTGCACATTCCTGCAAAAGTAGGATGAAACTCCTTCTGTTTTAGGCAAAATATGTTGCAATTTTCCTAAAAACTTGCCAATAGGAAAATTATTACCCATATATCATGGGAAATGCCTGATTTCTCACAGGGCTGCAATATTAAACCATCACCAATAAATGACTATTTTGGCTGGAAGTTTGGAGGCAAGAACACTGAGATCTTCTGGTATGGCACATTACGTGAACTACTGATTGTAGGATGCCAAAAACTTCACCCCATTTTAAACTAGCTCTATTTTAAATCAGTCAGTGGACCAACATTTGAATTGGAATATGTTTATTTCAGTAAACAAGAGTGTCAAACCCTGCATTGGGTTTACATATCATGATAGCCATTTTAATAAAAGTATTTCAGTGTTGAGTTACTTAATCTCTCTTAAGCTCTCATGAAAGAGTTTAGTTAAATTCTACAGGCCAACTGACCGTGTTATGGATATTTAGCAACTATGTGTTAATGTTGTCTTGACTAAAAAGTGTCCTGCCTTGCTTGTGTCGATTGCTACAGAGGAAGGCTGGTCTTGTAGCTAAGACATTGGATGTGACATGGGAGGGCTGAGTTCAATTCTTGCATTGTCTGCGTGATTGTAAATCATCTAATTTCTCTGGGTCTCAATTCTCCATTGGTAAAACAATAGTATTTCCATTCTCCCATCCTTTGCCTGATTTTAGATTGCAAGCTCTAGGTCAGGGATTGTCTCTTGCAGTATGTTTGTGCAGCACCTAGTAGAATGGGCCACTGAGGTAGATGCTATAGTAATATAAAAACAAATTAATAATAATTTAGTGTTTCACTTCTGTTTTTCAGACCAATGAATGGTCCTAGTTTCCTACTTTAAATTGAAGAAGATCCAAAAGAAATATATGCATGATGGTGACATTGCCTGTTTCTGTGTGACAAATAGTGCAGCCAAGAATATGAAACAAGACCCTATGAAGTGGCATTGGAACTAAATCTATTTGACCTCCTTTCTGTCAAGGCAGCTCACGCTAGTGAAGGCAATTGGGAGTCATAAATTGTATAACTTACATAGTTGGTGATTTAAAATGGCAAATTTCCCAAAGCTGAAAACAATTATGAGCAAAATTGATTCAGGAAAATTTTAAACAAAAAATGTAATAACTGGGAGTTGTTTAAGAAAACTTTACTGATGCTCAAAAAGCCTCAATGAAAAAACCTTCCTGGTTAAGAAGGGAAGTGAAAGCAGCAATAATATAATTGCATCTATATATAAAACAAATGGAAAAAGATGAAACTTGAAAACAATGATGAGAAATTAGCAGTTATGAAATATGGTCAGTTGATAAGGGAAGCTAAGGATATCAATGAAAAAAATCTAATGCAAGTAGGGTTAAGGCAATAAGTAGGATTTATATTATATTATATATATATAAATAAACAAACAATATTCTAGAAAAGATATCTCTGTTACCAGGTAGGGATGATTCAATTGTCAATCATGATACAGAAAAGGCAGAAGTGTTCAATACATATTTCTGTTGTGCATTTGGAAAGAAGCTGGATGTCGCACTCAGAGTTTATGTTGATAATAAAATATTTTCTGTTACAACAATAATTTAGGATGATGTTAAATGCCATCTGCTAAAGTTAAATACTTTAAAAACTGCGTGACCAGACAACTTGCTCCCAACAATTCTGAGCATTGATGTCAATATTTAGTTAATTTGGGAATAACGGGGAAATTCCAGACGACAGGAAAAAAGTTAATGTGCCAATATTTAAAAATGGTAAATGGGATGACCTAGGTAATTATAGGTCAGTTGGCTTGACATTGATCCTGGACAAAATCAAGGACAGGCTGATACAGGATGCAGTTAGTAAAAATCAAAGGACAGCAGCATAATTAATACTTATCAACATGGTTTTATGGAAAATAGTTCTTGTCAAAGAAAGTCGATGTTGCTTTTAATTAGGTTATAAATTTGCTTGACAAAGGTAACTGCTGACAATATAATTCGACTTCTGCAGGGCATTTGACAATACTGCACAACATTCTGATTAAAAATTTAGTACCACACAAAATCAATGTAGCACATGGTAAACGAATAGAAAACTAGCTCATTCATAGATCTCAAAAGTAATTGTAAATGGGGAATCATTATCATCCAGTAGGGAGTTTCTAGGGTTCCACAAGTATTAGATCATGGTCCAAGGCTATTTAATATCTGTATTAATGATCTGGAGGAAATATAAAATCATTGCTGGTAAAGTTTGCAGATGACACAAAAATCAGTGGAGTAATAAATAATGATGGGGCCAAGCCAGTTCTATGGATCAATGTGGATCGCATGGTAAGGTGGGCTCACTGTGTTTTGAGCTGTGTTTTGGTGAGCAATGCTCAGAAGAGGACTTTGGTCATGGTTAGGATGGGGTGGAATATAAGTCTGTCTGCAAAAAATGTTGAGGTTTCAAAATTCATTTTTATTCTGATGCGAAACAAACAAAAGTATTGCCGAAATTTTTTTCCCCATCAGTTTGAGTCTCGGTGGAGAGCAACTGAACTTGAGATCCCAGTGTAATGAGGTGGTCATGAAAGCAAGGGCAACCCTTGGATGTATGAGCAAAGGAATATTGAGTAAAAGTGGGGAGATATTGCCACTGCATATGGCATTCTTCTTAGTGTATGCTCAATGTGCCTCAGATTGCATGTGACCAGGTTTCATCACCGAATTTGGTCTACTGGTTGCATCATTCACTTCCCTGGGCTGGGCCAGGTACTAATGGGAAGTGTGATGTAAATGCTGATGCATGCCCCATGTGGCATTAATGAGACTGGAATACTGGTTCTATTTCTGGTATTTAGTGTATCAAAGAGAAAGTAAAGAGGAAAAGTGACAAAGAGTCTTGTGGCACCTTAAAGACTAACTAAAGTATTGAAGCATAAGCTTTCGTGGGCTAATACCCACTTCCTCAGATGCAAGCAGTGGAAGTATCCAGGGGCAGGTATAAATAAGTAGGCAAGAACCAGGTTAGACATAACGAGGTTAGTCCACTCAGGCTACACCAGCTTGTTATCTCTAATCAGGGAGGGAGAACTGGAGGTGTGAACAGTGAGAGAAGAGAAACTGCTCTTGTAGTTAGCTAGCCACTCATGATCTCTATTCAGTCCTGAGTTGATTGTGTCAAATTTGCAAATGAATTGCAGCTCTGCAGTTTCTCTTTGCAGTCTGGTCTTTTTTTTGCTGCAATATGGTGACCTTTAAATCTGTGTGTCCAGGGAGATTGAAGTGTTCTCCTACAGGTTTTTGTATATTGCCATTCCTGATATCTGATTTGTGTCCATTTATCCTTTTTCATAGGGACTGTCCAGTTTAGCCGATGTACATAGCAGAGGGACGTTGCTAGCACATAATGCCATATATTACATTGGTAGATGTGCAGGTGAATGAACCAGTGATGGTGTGGCTGATTTGGTTAGGTCCTGTGATGGTGTTGCTGGTGTAGATATGTGGGCAGAGTTGGCATCGAGGTTTGTTGCATGGATTGGTTCCAGAGTTAGAGTTATTATGGTGCGGTGTGCTGTTGCTGGTGAGAATATGCTTGAGGTTGACGGGTTGTCTGTAGGCCAGGACTGGCCTGCCTCCCAAGGCCTGTGAAAGTGAGGGATTGTTGTCTAGGATGGGTTGTAGATCACTGATGATGCATTGGAGAGGTTTTAACTGAGGACTGTAGGTGATGGCTAGTGGTGTTCTGTTGTTTTCTTTCTTGGGCTTGTCTTCAAGCAGCAGGCTTCTGGGTACACCTCTGCCTCTGTTGATCTGTGTCCTTATTTCCTTGTGCCCTTATTGTAGTTTTGAGAGAGCTTGGGGTGAAGATCTTGTAGGTGTTGGTCTCTGTCTGAGGGGTTGGAGCAAATACGATTGTACCTCAGTGCTTGGCTGTAGACAATGGATCGTGTGGTGTGTCCAGGATGGAAGCTGGTGGCATGAAGGTAGGCAGAGCTGTCGGTAGGTTTTCAGTATAGGGTGGTGTTACTGTGGCCATCATTAATTTGCACCATGGTGTCTAGGAAGTGGACCTCCCGTGTAGACTGGTCCAGGCTGAGGTGGATGGTGGGGTGGAAGCTGTTGAAATCATGGTGGAATTCTTCCAGAGTTTCTTTCCCATGGGTCCAGATGATGAAGATGTCATCAATGTAGCATAGGTAGAGAAGGGGCATGAGTGGATGAGAGTTGAGGAAGCGTTGTTCCAGGTCAGCCATAAAGATGTTGGCATACTGTGGGGCCATGCGGGTGCCCATACCAGTGCCACTGGTCTGGAGGTATAGTCACCAAATTTTAAATAATTGTATGTGAGGATAAAGTCACAGAGCTCAGCAACCACTTGTGCTGTGGCATCATCAGGGATACTGTTCCGGACAGCTTGTAGTGCATCTCTGTGTGGGATGTTTGTGTAGAGAGCCTCTACATCCATGGTGGCTAGGATGGTGTTTTCTGGAAGGTCACCAATGCATTGTAGTTTCCTCAGGAAGTCGGTGGTGTCACGGAGATAGCTGGGAGTGTTGGTGGCATAGGGTCTGAGTAGAGAATCCACATATCCAGACAGTCCTTCAGTGAGAGTGCCAATGCCCAAGGTGATGGAGCGTCCAGGGTTTCCAGGTTTCTGGATCTTGGGTAGTAGATAGAATACTACTATTAAAACTTTAAATCAAGATTGGTGTCTTTCTAAACTGTATCCTGTTACTCAAGTATAAGTTTATGGACTCGATGTAGGAACCACTCTGTGAAATTCTATGGCTTTTGTATGCAGGAAGTCAGAGTAGATGATCACAAGGATCCTTTCTGACTGTGTATCAGTGTGGCATCCCATGTACTGTGTCAACAGACATTCTAACTATTTGTAGATACCCTCTGCTACTCAACAAAGAAATCCCCTGGGAAATTTCTTTGAGAGCTTCATTCCCCAACTTGGCCCCTGTAGTTAACCTAGTGAGAGTCTGTTCTTCTTTGAGGCCAAGTTTTCTTCTGCAATATCGACTGCACACTAATGGATAAAAGAATGTTCTGGCCTGGCCTCCCTCCCCCCTATTGTTTTAGTTGAATAAAATACTGTCACTTCCGTGATTTTAATTATTTATGTATTTTTACAAAGTTGTTTTATTAACTGACATATTTTAATGTTATAAGTGGAAAGGTCAACTATGTCCATGTATAGGGCCCGATTCTGTATAGGGCCCAATTCTGCCACCCTTTCTCATGCTGAGCAGCACCCTGCTCCACCATAGTACTAAAGGAACCGATGGGAGTACTATATCTAGAGTTTACTCAATTACAAGGAATGCCTAGCTGTGCTGTCCTATAAGGAGTTCTAGGGAGTAACTGTGACTTGGATACACATCTCTGGAGAAGAAGATCAGGAAATGAGTGAGTTGGGTGTGTGTGTGGGGGGGAGAGTAATGCTGTGTCAGCCTATTACTGGAGGCAGCATGCTTCCTTGCCCATCTTGGCTGTGCTAGGGCGGGGGGCAGGGAGGACAAAGCCTTGGCCCCACCTCTTCTCATCACCTCTGATGATGGAGAAATGGCAGTCACACCAAGCATGTTCAGACCCACTCCCTGGCCTCCTAACCCTGGTAGGTTTGGGATTGCTGCACAGGGGGTACATGTGGGTGGGTGTGAAAGGAGGCTTCAGTCCCCTGTAGGGCCCTGTATGAAGGAGTCATAATTTAGCTGATAGTAAGGGGCTATTGAAAGCGAGTAAGGGTGGCAGAATGGAGCCGTATAATGTTCCAGGATCAGCGTGGCAGTACTCATCCATGCTCCTAGTCCTTCGGGGCTGACGCTGCTGTTAAATTGTCCACGTTGTTCCTTGTTAACTGCTGGGGGAGGGCGGGGGCTTGTGGTACCAGAGCAGGTAGGGTCCCTTGTAAGTCTGTGGTAAAACCACTGCTTACTCTTTCTTTTGTGCTTGGTGCGCATCTTCAGGCAGTCATGCTGTGCTGACCTGTCTGGCACTGCATGGCCGGGGCTGTCTTTCAGAATCCCCTAAGGAGCCTTTCCTGTGCTATTCTGGAGATGGTGATGTAAGTACAAGGATTACCCTGCAAAAGCTCCTGGAAGTGAAGCATGACATGGAATAGCAATTTTTAAAGCTAAAAATACATCTCGGCACTTAGCTTTTAATGGTCACTTGTTCCCTGTCCAAATCCAGTCCCCAAAATATCAGAGAATGGGTAAAGTGTAATTTGCAAGCTCGAGTGAGCTCCAGGCAGGTCGGCATGGCATTTAATGAATTTATCGACACTTGAAAAGTCAACAGTAAAAATGCAAGTAACAGATCTAACATTGTAACTGGGCAGGGAACGCTGCCTACTAAAAACACAAGCTAAACTCCAGTTATTACCAAAGCAAACCCAACTCTCGCCTGGAAAACTAATTAAATAACATCATCATCTCAGTTGCAAGGAAAGAATTCAGTTCAAGAGAGCAGTACCTGAGGGCGCATTTGGGTGCTAGGATGTATTCACTCTGGTATTTATTTGATTGCATCTGCTGGGATGGCCTGTGTAAAGCATTTCTCAACATTCAGCCCTCTTACTTCTTTCTATTCAAATCTGTGACTTTCAACTTCCTTGACTGTGAAGGGTGCAAGGACAGATGCTGGGGTAGGTCCTGCACTTAAATTTGAGGAGCAAATTTCTGCTTCCCTTAGGATCATATGAGCTAGAGGTGGGAAAGACATCAATACTGGATCATGGAAAGTATCCCCTCTAAAGGCAAGATCTAGTCCCCTAATGGGATGTTAGAGAAAAGAATCTATGCCTGTACTGTAATTATGCACGTGGTCTGGTTGGATCTTTTGGGAAGTACAATGCAACCGGATGATTAGACATTACAAAATGTCTCAAAAGGACTGAAGTCTTCTCAGCCTCCCATAAACTTCTTTCTATTAGATTATATTAGAGCAACACACTTGATCATAGAATCATAGACTATCAGGGACCTCAGGAGGTATCTAGTCCAGCCCCCTGCTCAAAGCAGGACCAACCTTAACTAAACAATCTTTTATTGCTCTAGTAAACAGGGCCGGCTCTAGGAGTTGTGCCACCCCAAGCAAAAAACTTTTTGACTACCTCCCGTTTTTTTTCCGCCAATTTTTCTCCATAGGTGCTCCAGCCCCAGAGCACCCACAGAGTCGGCGCCTATAATGGCTGGCGCAGGAGTGCTGCCCCTGGAAATGTGCCGCCCCAAGCATGTGCTTGCTTTGCTGGTGCCTAGAGCTGGCCCTGCTGGTAAATAATTTTTTAGGGGAAGCCTTCATACAAAATCCCTTCAATGCCTCTCCCTGCAGATATTGATTGCAAAATCCCGTGCTGCTCCTTCCTGCAAACTACACACCTATATGTACACTATAGGACTCACCGCTATAAAGGCCCAGACATGTTAGAGCATCTTTGAGTACTTTAACAGTTCTTGGTCTGGTTGGCTTTTTTTGTTGTTTCTTGTAAAAATTGAAAGCTGAACGCAGGGCAGATGTTCGGGGGTGGGGGATGGGGTGGGGGGTGGGGGGCTGGTCTGGTCTGCACTGCTGAGTATAGGCAGTGTCTGTAGCATACCCCAGTGATAGCTGATGTTATAAGATGCACGGAGATTTATGTATCCAGGTTTGGGATTGACCCACAGTGCGTGTGCAATGTGTTCACACTCCCCGGGCTGCTTGGATCGGATGAAAAGGCATCCTATACAGAGAGCCAGTGCAAGAGCTAGGCACCAACTTAAGCCCTCGTGTTGGTTTACAGGCCTTGTGAGGGGTGAATGTTGCCCTTTTGGCACTTTAGTTCACACTGTAGTACTCAGAAGAACGCCAACCAGTAAGCTAGTGTTCCCCTTGAGGACTTTTTTTGACCTCCCTGAAAGCAAATTTGAACCCAAGCCTCCAAAGGTGGAAAGCAAACTCCTTCATAACCATTCCTAGAGCTGCTCCAATCCCTGAATGCTGACCCCGGTCCCCGAGGGGCTGCCTGCTATTTGAGAACCAGCAGGACGGCATGCCAGGTCTTTCCAGCCATGCCACCTCCTTACCCCAGAAGAGCTCTTCCCATCCCTCTGCTCTCCCTGTCCTGTGGCCAAGAAAAAAGGAGTATGTCTTAAGATCCAGGCATGCCAAATGTATGCCATTTGAGAGCTTATATAGATATGACCAGATTCTGGCCCTTTTGCACTGTTGCAGAAGTGCAAAAAAGCCTGATTTAGGGGTGAGAATCTGACATGTTTTCTATATCTCTGCATGCAATTATTTTCTGTCTGCATCTCTGCACATTTCGGTTTATTCGTTTAATTAATTGTGTGCGCGAATGACAGAATTTGCACAAGCAAAAGCTTAGGGCTTCATTGGTGTGGACACATTTTGCTTGTGCAATCTGTATCTTTTATTACACATGCAAGTACAACATTAAGAGAGTGTTATTAAGGTTTCAAAGTCAAACCCTCAAAAGTTGAAAGCATGTAGAAGTTGGAAGGTGTGTAGTGCATGAGGTGAGTTTTGCAAGGAGAGAAAAGATGCTCTCATGATTAAGGCAAAGTGAACTGGATTCTATCCCTCTTTTCACTGCAGAGTTCTCCTATGTGATGTTGGGCAAGTCACTTAAACCAGACTTTTCACAGGTGGTTGGTCACTCTTTGGATATGTCTCATTTTCTGGATATTTGATGTGTGAGACCCTAGGGTCTGATTTGCAGAAATCCTGAGCGCTCACAGCTGCAACTGAAGTCAATATAATGCTAAATACTCTGAAAAATCAGGTCCTAAGTGTTTCCCTCCAGGCCTTCAAAATCAGTGGCAACTTTTGTCCTCAATCTCTCTGTGCCTTAGTTCCTAATCTGTAAAATGGGGGTAAAACGCCCTCCCGGCCATATAGCGGTGCTGTGAAAATAAAGTCATTAGCCTCTGACTGCCTCACACACATTGAAGTGAGAAGCACCATAGAAAGCCTGTGAAGAAATTCATCATTCTGTCTTCAGAGCACACAACTACTGGCTCTGAGTCTGTCTCCCCTTCCTTTCCCTCTGTGGCTGGGAGTCCATCTCCTTGCCCATACAGCTGCAGTTCTTCCCTGGATCCCAGTGCCAGGTTTCACCCCTCCCTTTCCATCTCAATTTTCTTTCCCCCCCTACAGTCCCAGGTTCTTTGTCCCATCTACTCCCTCCCACCACACACACACAGAGTTCTAACTTTTGTCCCCTCTGCATTGGAATCGGGCAGCTTCCTCTCTTCCACGCTACCTGGGCCCAGTATGGGAGACCTTGAGAGCACAGCGGGAGAGAGGCTCCTTGCCTCAGTTCCAGTGCCAGGACTCAACAGAGCCTAGAGCTGCAATTGCGGGGAAAGTCCTGCTCGGTTCCAGGCTGGGGCCAGTAGCGTAGCTAGGGGGGGATCCGGGGATCTTTCGGCGGCCATACCCGCTTCATGGCTTTGTCCGCCGGTGGCGTTTTGGTGGCAGCTCCACCAGCTGGAAGTCGCGCCTTTTTAGATTTGGTGGTGCCTTCTTTTCCCGTGGTCGCTCCCTCTGCTCTTGAAACCCAACTACGCCCCTGGCTGGAGCATGCCCCCCATGTGGATGGAATCTTGGGGAATTTAGCCTCTAAAACCTAATAAGTCTCTACTGAGCCTATGCAGTTTTTCAAAGGCCTATAACTTGGCCAATTTGGGTGGATTTGCACAGGAATGGCAAAAGGCAGCATCACTGACACAAAGGCCAGATTTCAGTTCCCTTTTCTAAGCATTAGGGAAACTAGAGCTTTTCAAAGAAAAGGTCACAGAATATTGTAACTTGGGGAAAAATACATTGTTTTGCCCATCTTCATTCTCAGAAACGGCTGAACCATTTTGGTTGAAATTTTACACTCACTCACACACACTCTTCAGCCTGAGGCGAACACTTGACATGGAAGATTTCAGCCCAAACAGTTAAAGTTTGACAAAGCTATAAGCCACTGAAAACAGGGTCTTACGGGGGTGGGGTGGCCAGACATCCTAAGTAATAGGTAATCGTACCAGCCCCACCTGTAATGTGTATAGGCTGATGGTTCCCACAAATTTATTCATACCAAAATACAAGCAAGGTTGAGGCCACCTTGAAAATTTGTCCTACAAACAGGGATCCTGTGATTAACTGTTTTTCTGGTTAAACTGTACAATGATCTATTATAAAAATTCAGTTGTACTTTCAGTAACTTTTAAATGAAAAAAAAAAAGTTTCATATCTTTCTGTAACCCACTAATCAATTTGAAAACCACTACGGGGATAAACTTTTCTCCCGTGAAATTTACGCCAGTTTAATTTCCAGTTAAAACCTCCAGGATGGAGGAGAGGGAAAGGCACTCAAAGATAGATAGATATATATAGCTGTAAAAAGTGAAGAGATTAACTCTCAGACTCTGCGGCAGCCTGACACAATAATGTCCCAGTGCTAATAAATCAGTTTATTCTTGTTTGTTGTGAACCTCTTCAACCCATGTTGGTAAGAGGTGTAGAGGTATTTGTCTCCATGAAAACATTCTCCCACACGCTTTGTAATTAAAAGTAATCTTAAATTTCCTCTAGATCCATGAGAAAGAGCTTTCATACAGCAATTTAAGCTGGACCCCAGGACAATGGAATGTAAGTTGAAAGCTTAATGAATTTACTCCATAAATCTTTTTCTCTGTTTTTCTTGTCATTATATCAGTACATTACATGTATTTTTCCTTACATTGCTAGCTGGAGTTTTTTTTTTTTTTAAAGGAGAACCGTCGGTGAGTGTTATTCTGTGAAGCTGAGTTGCCCGAAGTTTACTTTGTTAACACTGTAGCATGATTGCTGCTTTCGGGAGTTGAGTTGAACTCCATTCTTCTGATGAAATAAGTCTGGGAATGCTCCCCTTGGTTAAGTGATTTCATTAGTGTTACTTTATTTTATTGGCACTGCAGGATGTTAGCACAACAGAACATCAGTTATGTTTTCAACAGTATTATTTGTGCGGTTAGCCTTGCTGAAGGACAGCTTCAAGTCTTGCTTTTCAACTCTGTAAAAAACAAAAATCAGGAGACCCTCTCAGAAAAAAGTTGCTGTCTTTAATTATTGTTTTGTGCGTTATGATGGGTGGCCTCAACCAAGATCAGGACTGCCTTGTGCGAGGCACCGTAAGATCACAAATTAAGAGCCAGTCCCTGCCCCACGGAGCTTGCAGTCTAAATAGACAAGATAAACAAAGGAAGGATTTCTACTCTCACTTTGCAGATGGGGAATTGAGGTCCAGAGAGATGAAGGGAATTGCCCAAGGTTACAGAGGGAGTTGTCAGAGCTAGTAATTGAAGCCAGATCTCCTGAATTTCAGTCCAGTGCTTTAGCCACAAGTCCATCCTTACACTATTTTTTATTGTTTTGAAATCCCTGAATGTTTGGAGAGAAAACAGAACGAAAACACTGTCACTAATAGAGTCACAGGAGTCACCTGGAGAGGAATTCATTTCAAAATGAGGATCATATTGTTTTCTAGAGGTTCACAAAGGAAAACACAGCTGTCTTATACAAAAGGTAAGGTCAGTGGGAAACAACTGTGGCAGCTGAGAGGCAGAAGAATCCTGTTCTAGGGAAAGATGGTAGCAGAAGCTGCCAGCACGTCCATGAATATCTTACATTGCTACTTGGCAAAAAGTTTCCAGTCAAAAATCGTCTTCTTAAAAGCTATCAGGGGGAAGGGCAGAGCCAGGAGAGGGGGATGGAGTCAACAGGGGATTGGTTCTGTAGGAACTCTTATTCCCCTTCCCACTCCCACTCCAGTTTTAGTCTAATAGTTCCATTCTACCATCAGGGCTTTCTTTTGAAAGCAGATGAGAAAAGGTCCAGTTCTTCTTTGGTCGGTCCACCCTTTAGTCTTCTGTTGGAGGCACAGGGAGAGTGAAGGTGTATATGTGAACCAACAGACACTGCTTTCAAGAATTCTCCAACTCTGGGCATGTGGAGCAGTAGAATACAGATAGGGACCATATATTGAGAAGAACCTCCAGTTACTAGAAAAGAAGTAACTTTTTCCCCCTCTGCGTTGCAAGAGGTCCCAATGAGCTCCAAAGTCCTAGAGGCTTGTCACGCCCACTAAGTACTAAAGCAGATGCATCACAACTTCTGTTCTGGGTGAAATGTACACAGCTATGCAAACAGTACTCCCTCTTGTGCTTGCACAGCTATGTTTTTTACTCTGAGATGTTCATCTATCTATCTATCTGCATAGGTGTTACGAAGTCCTCAGGGTGATGCTCTGGAACTACTCCAGAGCATCGCTTCCCACAGCATGTCCATCCAGGTGGGGCTCCCGCGGAAGCCAGAGAGCCCTGCACCCCAACTCCGCAGTCAGGCATGACTCACTTCTCGGGCCAAGAGTCACCTGGTCGCATCCCCCTCCTGGGTCTCAGGTTACGAAGGGGTGGCCATAGCATCTGTGCAGGCAGCAGGAGCAACCCCACAAAAGTCTCACACCCTGATTCCCACCATCTAGACAGTACACAGGGACACTGAGATACACGCAGCATTCATGCAAAACAGTAAAGACTCACATAGGCTCACATACAGCATAACAAGGGAACATCCCCACTTCGTCACACTTGGGTGACCATATTTCCCTATGCTGAACACGGGACACCTGGTAAAATTCCTTGTGTTCAAATGAGTTCAACGGCAATCAGTCAGAACTCTGCAATACAATCAACATTGCAATACAATTCACATTCAATTCAATACAATACAATTCAAATTGACATCAAGTGGACTGAGCCCCTGCATAGTTGGCTGGCAAGCAGGGATCCGGCCAGAAGCAGTATTGATGTGGGGGAGACAGAAAACACTGGACAATTTGCCTGTTTTTAACAGGAGGGCTTAAATATGAGACCGTCCCTTTAAAAACAGGACGTCTGGTCACTCTAAGCATGTCTGGTGCTCCCCCGGTGTGTAAAATCATGATTATTAAACTGGATAAAGACACAATCAGAATGGTGAGAAGCCGGAGTCGGGAAGGAGAAGGGAGGGGTTAGGACAAAGGGAAGATGCCCAAGGGGTTTGACAATGACTATTATAAAGAGTGACCTCACTGCTCTGCCGCACACAATTTTCTGAAATTAGACAAATGTATAAGGGTGAAGGGAAAGTTTATTTTAAACTACCTACTGCACTTTGTAATAGAGATGTATAAGGAGGCCTTCCTTTAACCTTTCTGCAAAACATAGTTCATCAGTGTCAAGAAAAATAAGGGGGGACTTTCTATAAATGGTAAAAGGTTGTTCAAAGAAAGAGAAAAATTAGGGTGGGTGTTTGGCAGGTATCTCTAATGTGGTTTCATAATTCCATGAGATGGAAGTGCTGCCTCACACCACTAAATGTGACCCTGTCTCTCCTTTTTATCCCTGCCAGCTCGACAGGAAATAGCTCAAAAGTGCAGATCATCTCTGTGGGAAAATAAGAAAGTTAACGAAGAACAATTCTGAGGGCCAGATTCTCTGCTGCTCTGGAACTTGTCCAGTGCAGTGCAAAGGAAATCCGATGGTAGTTTATCCTCCCTTTTGCACCAGTGTAGATAGCTGCACAAAGCCAACAGAGAATCTGGCCTTTAATCACTTCAAATGCTACTTTTTCCCTAAGATCAGAATCTGAAATTCTATCGGGTAATACAGGAAATGTGAGAACATGGTGCCATGCCTCAAGCTTGTGGAAATACCACTCAAGTCATTTCTCATTTTGATCGTGAGCAGAAAGCTTAACTGTGGGCCCTGCATTTTTGAATAATAAATTATCATAAATGTTCGAGAAGAATTCTCAGAACACTTTGTTATAAAGGGTGATTGTGTGTTTCAACAGAGATTCCCTGTTGCACATTGGCCTTTTGTGTGACTGCACCGGCTCCTTGAGCAGACCTTTTTCTGCAGGAGATACAGCATGGCACTGACATCACTTTTTTTCTCATTCGTCTTTCACTAAGGAAGACTAAGGTCTATCACCTGTCAACGCCGTCTTTATTATCCTGCAGCAGCGTCGCAAAACCCCCCACACTTTGTTGTTTCTGTGCACAGGAGTATTGCTGCATGGCCTCTCTAGCCAGAGGATGTGGAAAGGTCCATTGGTTTCTTCTAACTACCTCTTTCCCTGTTTTATTTAAATGCATCCATCTTTTGGAGGTTAGACACAATGAAGTGCCACCTATAAGTCTGCTGCTATCTTTAAATACAAAGCCACATGCATTTCTTTCTCTCAGATGTCCGTTAGAGTGATATTCACTGCTATGTAGAAGGCCAGCACAAAAGCCTATGCATGACTTTAAATCCTCAAACTAGGATTTAAGAGAATAAAATTACATCAGTACATTTTTTCCTGAGGCTTAGACTACGGAAAAGTCCCCTGCAGGAAGTGTTGGAAACCCAGCAATTGTGTCAATTAAAACTGGACTGGACAAGGTACTAGGAAAACATACTGTATGAAACAGGCCTATACTGGCAGAAGGATGTGTTATATGAACTAAAAGTTGTTGCAGTTTCTGATGTCTACGATTCAGTTAGCAGCATCCTAGCCCTAGGTAGATGGTCTTGTCTTATGAGAATCCTACATGTTGTCATTGTCAAGATCTAAAGAGGAGCTCCTGTGGTCTGAAGGCAGTAACTCTTCTAAGTACATGATTTTCTCGAACTCTAGAAAAATAGCACCTGAGCTTGCAAGCTATGTGGATCTGATTGAAATGCAGCTTAGCCATGGACTGTATTTCCTGAGGTAACTGCTATCATAGAGTATTTTGTGAGGCAGCCTCGCTTGGTAAGCTGGTACAAACAAGCTGACTTTTCACCTGTTTTCAGCAAGAAAAGGGGGCAAATGACATTAAATTGCTTGTAAAATTGGATAATCCTTTCTGGGATTACAGTGAAGTTCATTCAGCAAGATGGCTAGTAGTTCGCTGTTTGGATGGCCTCAAATAGTTTTAGAAGCACTGAATTTGAATCCAATATTTAGGTTTCTTTGTTGAACAATCAAATCTAGATAATTAATTTAGACGCCAAATGGAAAGTAAGAGAGATACAGGTCTCTTCATTTTTGACAGGTGTGCCGTGCATTCTGGGCTCCGAGCCAAGAATCATTTTTCATCGAATGTTAATAAAGATTGCAAATATCATACAAATTATTAAATTTGTGCCTATTTTGGGAGTGATTTGGGACATAAGCTTCTCAGGCCCATCACTGTGTGAATTTTGACATTGTTCTTCTCTAAATTGAGGAAAATTATAAAGACCAAGCAGATGAAAAGAGAACTGGGAACGTGACAAGCAAGGACGTTCGGCTGGACTCCCACCTTCTGCTATTCTCATTATCCAAGAATTAAACACTTAAAAATAGTAAACTCTCTTTCTTCTTCCTTCAGGGGCCTTTTTGATGAGAACAAATAAGGAAAGCGGGAAGGCATTCAAACATAAAAAATATAATACAATTACTCACCTGCATAGTTAAGAAATTATTGGGGCCACATTTTTTCATACCTTTCTGTGTGCATCTCATTTGTATGCAGTTCCCGTGACTGCATGAGCAACATAGGCAACAGTGGACCAGGTAACTGTCTGTGCGATTGCATGCAAAGCCACCCACACGGTGATGAAAATCAGAAGCATTATAAATCTTCCTATACAACAGTAGCATTTCAATACATCCCTTTTAGCGTTTCATTATGGGATATACTTGTAGCAAGGTGGTGCTCATCATAACACTATTGGGTGTTTGGTTTTAAGACATAATGGACCTGATGGGTTTGTCCATATTCTGTATTTGCTGAAACATGCTAAAGGATGTAAATCCATGTTTGAAGGCCCAGGTACCAATTTGATTCTGAGTGTCCTGCTAAAGGCCAGGGTTTGAAAACAATGTGTCCTGAATGCTTGTGCTCCATGATAGGAGCTGGACCACAGACTTGTATTCAGAAAGCTATTGAAGTAGTTGGATTTTATGTAGTTGGTTTGGTGATAGAAAATGTCTCTGTATAAAACAACAAAAGCTAAATCATTTTTCAGTCTGAACACAGGACAGTTTTGTCCCTGGCTTCTTCCACATGAGTATATTTCTTAAGAATTTCACTGCTTTACTGTATGTCCGGTTAACGAAGCAGAAACTTCACAACTGAAACCATTATTCCTCAAGAATGCGTCATGCCCCGGGCCACACCGTTATCAGTATACGTGCCTGATACTTACTTTTCTGTGCCAGTAAATAAATCTCCACATTGCTTGACCCTTCACCCTCCTGCCTCCCCCAAGTTTAAGATAAAAATGCTGTTCTGGATACAATCAACCAATTAGGCTCAAGTCTTCCTTTGCAGGGTCTGAATCTGAATCCAGTGGTCTCCAAGTCTCTTAATGCAGTTAAAGCTCAGATTTCAAAGATGCATGCCTAGGAGCTTTTGGATTTGATTTAAAGATAAGCCACACCAGTTATGTTGATCAAGGGAGTGTCTTTATGGGCCTTTTCTTCAAATAAAACCAGCTCAAAATTTATAGATTCCCTCTAAAGGCATGTGTCACTGCAAGCTAGTTCTCATAGCCTCCAGCTCTTCTTTTATTCTTTTTATGGTGGGTATCGGGCCGTCCTTTTCTCAGAATGTCAGAAATCCGTAACGACTTCAATCCATCTGAAAAATGTTGATGGTCCCTTATTTGAAGGGGGCTTTGTGTGATTTGTGAAACCCCAGTGACTGTCTCGTTTTTTTGGCTTGAATTTATAAGGTCCTTTCCACTTCCAGCAAAGTAGTGAACATATACCCAAAAGAAAGCGGTGCTTGCTGACTTTTAAGGACTTCCCAGCCGGACGCTGTGCTGTGAGGCAATTTGATGGGTGCAAGAACAAAACCAAACCTAGACCTGTTTTTAGAGCTGGTTGAAAAATTTTAGAGCTGGTTGAAAAATTTCGAACAGAACGGTTTTCTGTGTGAAAATATCGAGGTGACAAAATGGAAGCATTTTGCAGGAATATGTCAGTTGTGCCGCAATTTTTGACAGGAAATTATTGGAACGTTTTGTTTCTTATACAGCCTGTGTTTTGTTTTGACTTTTATGTTTTATTATATGATATAGTATATAATATAGAGATTGAAATGGAATATTTTTGAAATATTTTATTTCATGAAAAATTCAGAAAGTTTGACTTTGTCCCAATTTGGGACAAAAATTCCATTTTTTGACCAGCTTGTGTAATTTTAAAGGTAGACTTTCCAGTGGGAATTGAATTCTTCGTATTCAGTGGGAATCATATTGCAGTTGTCAGTTCTTTGGAGTAGAGACCTTGTTTTTGTACTTGCAAGTAAGGCACCTCACATGGTTATGAGGCTATAAAAGATATGCCCATTTACACACTAATTGAGTGAGTAGAAATAATTCATTTTAGCAACATAAGTAGGTATCCAACAAGAGGAATTGTTAATCATCACATTGTTATGGTGGAGCATTGATTATATTGACCTCTGGTGGGGTCACCTTGCTTTCTCTCTTTATTCACTTTATACTCATTTCCTCAGACGAGCCTCAGCAATGGGGTGGGTGCCTTCTTTCTGTGCGTAGGGGGACTCTCATCAGTATTGGGGCAGTGTAAAGAAAAAGGCAAATCTGGTGGGTGAGAACCTGCTTTTATACTGGCCCTGAAGCACTGACCAGTGCCACGTGTGTAACTGGAATGCCCTGTTCCTGCCATGCTGGGCAGTGCCAGGCCTGTAACTGGAGTGCTCTGTCCCTGCCTTGCCAGGTCACACCTTTTTATTATGTTTACGGGTCGACTTTTCTCGGTTTTGAGAAACTTCTAATTTTTTTTCTAGCCTTTTCCTTCCCAAGGCTGTCTGACAACCATGCAGATTAAGGGAATTTTAAGAGATCAAGCAGAGGCTGTTAGGAACCTGCAGCTATCGGAAGCCCCCCGGTTTTCCCTGCAGGAGTGTAAATAACAGCTTTCCTTTTCACCAAATCCAGGGAGGTGCAGGCGCCAGTGAAGGAAAAGAGGGAAACCCTAGAAAAATGTCCACTTCTTGCCAATGAGCAAAAGGAAGCTATTTTTAAAAATAAAATGTCCTCTATCTCCTGCGGTGAAAATGGCTTTAGGACATGCTAGCTGTGCCACTGCTTCTAGAAGCTTATAATCTGTTTACAAACCTTTGCACCAATGTGAAACTTTGGGAAGCTGTCCTGGTATCACTCCAGTGGTATAATCATGCTAGTAAATTTCCCTGTGTGGCTAAGCCCGTGAGTAGCCCAGTGGTAAGGCCCACTGTCCATTCTTCCCTCCTTCCCTTTGCTCAGCATATCTGGGCCCTGGGCCCATGTCTTATGTAAAGTGAACCCCCCATGTTCAGGATATATTCCCTTGTGAGCAAGAGGTCACGGAGAGGGATGGAGAGCGTTTGGGCTGCAGCCCACAGCCTCCCACTGATCAGATTGGCTGACTAGTGTGAGTAGGAAGTGTTCTGCACCCTGTCAAGAATCACAGTCATTAACCAGGCTGCGCACCCCTTCCCCACCAGGAGTCTGGCAGGGTAGGAATGGCGAATCAGAGTTATATTTGGTCCCAACCTTTGGCCTCAGCATAAAGGCTCAATCGAGCCCTTCGTGGTTTTGAAAGAGCAGCACTGGTCAAATGGCCTGCCCCCCCCTCCCCCCATGCTGTGCACGAGTCAAACTCCCAGGGACTGAAGCCATGCTGTAAGGAGACCAGTGGGAGCCGTGCCCGAAGCACGAGGATAGGGTTGGAACCTAAGGATTGCTCAAGCCCAGGACAGAACTCTCTCTCGCTTCAGTGGGAGCAAGATTGGGCCCCCGCACATTCACCCAACCCTCCGTTCCCTTGGCCTGGATGTTGGCAACTGGACTGCAGTTACCCCGGGCCCAGGGTTCTATTAATAATCCACTGATCTGTTAAAAGTGCTGTTGCAATATGAGCAGGAGGAAGAAGGGTGTGGAAGTACCACTGGAAAGAGCAAAGGAAGTTAAAATTGCCAGAAAAAACAAACAATTTTTTTAAAAAGTAACTTTAATGAACTGACTTAGACTGAAAGCTGGGAACATCGGGGCTGTGGCTGGGTCCCCTCCCCCTTCCTGTTCCATGATGTGGCTACAGGAGATAACGAGGAATCTCCAAAGAGGGGCTTTTCAGTTTACCAGATGATAAATGGAGTGATCTTATCTAGCGTGAGTGTGCCCTGAACTGCGGGGGGAGAAGAGTCTTGTGTTTCAGCATGTGTGTGTTTCCTTGGTTTTGTGGGTTTCAGCCAGATCTCGAATGTTAATTTAAAATAGATCCTGGTGGTTGCAGAGCTCTCCATTTGTGGTATGGTTATCTGAGGAATACAAATCTCTTTGTTCGGGCAGATGCGGAGTTGAAAAATGGAGACTGTCCTGAAGACAATGATAAAGACCAAGATAAAACTCCAGTGGTCCTTTTCAGTTAGAACAGAGGTACTTAGCTCTGGTCTCCTGGCCAGATTCCAGCTCACATAATTACATTTTGCCTAGGTACATTTCTTCCTGTTGTTTCAGATGAATGTTATTCTTTGCTTCCCCTTCCTAACATAAACCAGCATGTCATGACATTGGCACAAAGGGGGCTGAAGTGGTAAATGAAGTGATCTCTGTATCTTGTGGGAAATATTAATGTAATGACCTGGCGTGTGTGTCTACCCCTGCCCTCACTGGATCCGCTTTGACTCAGATCAGAACCAGGCCTCATGCTTCTATTTGATGCTGGTGCTTTGAAAACCATTGCAATTATGTATGAGCCCGACCATGCAAGGTGCAGTACGACCATAACTCCCATTGACGGGAATGGGATATGAGATCAGCCCTGATCTCCGGAATGCGAGATGGGCCGTGGATGCTGTATTTGAATCTGGTTTAGGTTCGGGCTTTGAGTTCAAGGTTCAACAGTAAACCAAGTCTAAGGTTCATATTCAATAGCAGGTTGTGATGGGGTGACTTAAAAGAATTCAGCTATCCCCAAATCTGGTTGGCACTAGGTACCTGAAAATACACTTAAGAGCACTGACAACAAGAATGAAATCTCTCAAGCAAAGACCGTTTATCCAAGGGCTTGTGTACATGGGGAGTTTCACTGGAAAAGCTATTGAGGAATAGCTCCCCATACCGACCGTCTTATTCCGGAATAAGCATGTCCACACACAGAGTTATTCTGGACTAGCTAGAGCACTTTAAATTCACACCCTACTCTAATCCAGAATATCCTCCCTGTGCAGACATGCCCTAAATTCTTGTTCATTCTTTTCCTTTCATATGAATGATGTGATGTTGCTGCTTTTCAGCCATTGCTAGCAATAGAATGACTGAAGGGGCAGAATCCCAGTGGTATTTTTACAAATGATGTACTGCTTACTAAGCCTCCAGAAAGGCCATTTTAGCCTTCCATCACTGAAATATCTTCCCTTAATAATTTAGACTGTCTGAATAAGTTAAAGCCCATGACATATCAAAGATTTAGAATGGCTGTTTCTGAATTGATTTGTCTATCTCGAGCAAAATCTTAATGTAATGTTATTGCTAAACCAGTGGAATGTTCCCCTTAATGAACAAGCTTCCATGGGAGGCAATGAGAGGGATCTTAACAATAGCATTTGATACTCAGACTTTAACGGTGAGCTAAAAATATGCAGACCAGCACTGGCAGTATTAATAGCAACATCAGTGGGGACTCTGCTATCCTGTGATGCCACCCACATCTGTGCTCTTAGGATGAGCAAACCCCAAAGGGTTATGGGGTTCCATTTTGATGCACATCTGGAAGTTGCTTTAGAAAGAAGTCTAAAAATGGTTGGAGAATAGGCTCTTTCTTGTGACATTTCTGGTTCTTCCCGGGCAGTATGGCCCAAACCAGGAAATGGGGAAGGGCGGCCTTAATCGAAAGCTTTGGACTAAGCTTTGTCATAACTCAAAAATTGGTTTTAGTTCTGATGGGGATTTGTATGTGCTGCACTGTGCTCATTTGCTATACAAGGTCAGGCCAGCTCGGTACTTTGTTAGTTGCTGTCCCAGGGGAAGTCTATGTGCCACAGGAAGTGGTTTGGATAATTTCAGTAGCTGGCATTTCTTTCTGTAAACCAGATTCTCCTATCCTCCCCCATGCTGCGTCATCCCAGCAATTTCATTAGGACTAATCCTGGTGCCGTGTACTGTTCAGTGTGAAGAAAAATGGCAGAATCTTGTCTTGAGTTTCACAGAACCAGTACTCTGGCGTGGTACTAGGTGGTTACTGTAATGCTGGAGACGCTTGCGATCAGTCTAGGTTCTAAATCCACTATGTCCTGGCCAAGTTTCAACGCAAGAGGTTGCATTTTGTCTCCTTAGATTTCGTCTGCAGTTTCGAGTAGCTGTGGTATCCTTCCTCACTTCCTGTTCTAAAATTCTACATAAATGTTGCTGCGCATGCTTAAACAACCGCTACTTTCCACCCCAAGATTTTGATGCATTTCAATGGCACATGAAGTGATCCTTCACCTACACTGGGAAGGCTCAGAAATGTTGGTAATTGTAATGCACTTTGAGATCGTCAGATGCAGTTTACTTACTAAGCTGTGCAGGAATGGTCTTCATATTAAATTCCCCAAATAACCTCCTGTCTAAATATTGGGACAGTAAGTTGGATGTCAAAGGCTTTGAGTAGCAAGATCAATTTTTAGTTCTCGCTATGCTGACTCCAGGGACACACGGCCCTTTAATGATAGGCGAGCATATGGAATTTTAAAGGGCCCAAAGGCTTTCTGAAAGGTATTTATAGAGGCTGAACTCTTTGAGCATGAATGTTTGTTTCCAAAGAGCCGTCTGCATTCTGGCTGTATTGCTAGTAAAGGTTTATGTGCATAATTTAGAAGGGACACCTAGACTAACATTTCCCCTCTAACAAAAATACCATGGAATGTTTACAGACTCTCCCTAATGCGCTCTGTCTCTTAGCTTCAGTAAACCGCTCTGGCCTAAAACCGAGAGGGACTTAGTACCTGGATTTACGGTACATCAGAGCGCTGTAGAAAAAACCTTTACCGTTGCCTGGGTAACTGCCTGCTGTACAATCTCTTTAGTTAAGTCTGGAGATGGAGCCCAACAGGAGATTCAGACAAATCCAACTCTCCTAAAGTGAGGCAGCAGGGGACGGGGAGGTAGACAGCCATTTTAAGTGTTTTGTGTCCTACTGATCCTGCAGAATGAACGTCCAGTCTCTCTCTACTCATGGAGACATACAGCTATTTCACTAATAATTCACAATACAAAAACTTCAGTCTCTTCCTACATCTGCATGAACCATATTCATAACAAGCACTTCCATACTGCCTTTCATCTGTAGATCTCCAAATAATTTACAAGGTGAGCTAGCGCTATTATCCCCACTTTTCAGGTGGAGAAATCAAGGCGCAGAATGATGAAGTAACTTGTCCAGTGTCACTCAACGAATTGATGGCAAAGCTGGGAAGACAACACTGGTGACTCCTTGCCTGATACTCTCTGCATTGTCATCTTACAGTGTCATTGCTCCCCTAAGTGTATCAGAGAGAAAGGGGAAACTATTCAGAAATTACGTCCAGGGCTGGCTCAGATGTGAAATCTGAAATGGTGATGCAGCCCTGGTCTGTGTTACATGGAAAATTGAAACAAAAGGGGCCAATGTAAATTATACAAAAAAGTTTTCTATCTTGAACTAAAAATAAAAGGTTCTGAGATTGACACTCACTGTAGGAACAATTAATCAAGGCTTATAATGGTCATTCACAGGAGAAAGCTCATTTAGTCAGATTGGTACATGCAAATTGAAACTTCCATTCACTTATCCAGAGCTGTTCTGTTGTTAACATCATAAACATTTGAACTTGCATTTGGTGTACCAAGTGATGCATTTACTCACCAGGAAACTGGTGAGGCTGATGTTTGTAATCTGATGGGGCTGACCTGAGCCAGGTGCATACTACTCCATTTAAAATATAATTGGCATAAAAGAGAGAAGACAGAATCAATCAGGAAATACTGAAGTACCTTCCAAGCACAGTGCTAACCGAGGGCAGAGTGGATATTTACCACCCGTGCGTCACCATTTCAGATTTCACATCATCAAAACTCCCTCCAAGAGGCCAGGGTTTCACCCAGAGCTTATAAAAAGATAACCTGGGACAAATTAAGTGTAGGTGTAAGTGATCCCAACTGTATTTGCACCAGTGCTCATGCTCAGGCCATATTTGGCTCATTCTTTATCTACCATTACTTACCTATTTCTGAAATATGCTGATGCTTGAAACATAGGGGGAGGGGGTAAGTCACCCTGCAGTTGTCTTTGCTGAACTCTTCCCTCAGTGAGTTCCAAAGCTGACTAGAAAAGGGGAAAAACAAACAACCCCAAACGGAAACTTTCAATATTGTTTCTGATTCTTAGGGTTTGTGATAACATAAGAATACAAGACCATAAGGACAGCCACACTGGGTCAAACCAGTGATCCATCTAGCCCAGTATTCTGTCTTCTGACAGTGGCCAATGTGAGATGCTTCAAAGGGAATGAACAGAAAAGTCAATCATGGAGTGATCCATCCCCTGTTGTCCAGGCCCAGCATCTGACAGTCAAACCTCGGGACACCCAGAGCATGGGATTGCATCCCTGACCATCTTAGCTATTGATGGATCTATCCTCCATGAACTTAGCTAATTCTCTGTGCTATAGTTTTGATCTTCACAACATCCCTTAGCAATGATTTCCACAGGCTGACTGTGCACTGTGTGAAGTACTTACTTTTGTTTGTTACAAACCTGCGGTCTATTTATTTCATTGGGTGACCCCTGGTTCTTGTGTTATGTGAAGGGATAAATAACACTTCCTTATTCACTTTCTCCACACCATTCATAATTTTATAGACTGCTATCATATCTTCCTTAGTCATCTCTTTTGCAAACTAAATAATTCCAGTCTTTTTAATCTCGCCTCGTATGAAAGCTGTTCCATACCCTAATCATTTTTGTTGCCCGTCTCTGTACCTTTTCCATTTCTAATATATCTTTCTTGAGATGGGGCGACCAGAACTGCATGCAGTATTTCAGGTGTGGATTTACCATGGATTTATTTAGCGGCATTATGATATTTTCTGTTTTATTATCTATCCCTTTCCTAATGGCTCCAAACATTCTGTTAACTTTTTTTTAACAACTGCTGCATATTGAGCAGATGTTGACAGAAAACTATTCACAATGACTCCAAGATCTCTTTCTTGAGTGATAACAACTAATTTAGACCCCATAATTTTATATGCAGAGTTGGAATATTGTTTTCCAATGTGCATTACATTGCCTTTCTCCACATTGAATTTCATCTGCCATTTTGTTGCCCAATCACCGAGCTTTGTGAGACCAGCTTTGTGTAACTCTTCTCAGTCAGCTTTGGACTTAACTGTCTTGAGTAAGTGATGATGGACCCATTCTTTGTGTTTTTCAAAAATGTTTATGACCTTTTTAATATAAAGTTCATTAAAGTTTTATTAAACTGTTATTGAGTTGGTTACAGAAATATTTCATTTACAAGCCACCTCTTCTCACCAGTTTTCATACACAAAATATTTGGATAATATTTGTTATGGTGTAAAAAAACTAGTAATAGGAAAATGAAAAATTAAAGAAATTATGAACATTTGTGTGAAACATTTCTTTTTTTGATAAAAGACTATTTTTTGATGAAGAAAACTTTTGTTTCCAAAATTTTCTACCCTCTCCAATAAGAGAGGGTAATTGTCCTCTTCTGGAGTCATTTGACAAAAATTCCTGCATCTGCTGAAAACTATTTTATCTTCCCTCATCCAGACAGCAAGGATGGAGTGTACAGAAAAAGAACATCCATAGATTCAATTTTTGATGCCAAGTCAATTAGATGAGTTATGAATCATGCAGTAAAGAGAAAACTCTGAATCCCAGTATCACCGTTGACCAAGTGTGTTGCTCAATTTGATTAATCATTCCAGCGACATTTAAAAAAAATGTCTCCATTTCAAAATACCACAGTCTGAGATTTCTTTGAAATATCTGTTGCAACGGGCATTTGATGAAGAGCTGCACAGATTAGCATGTGATCAAGAAGTTTATGCTAATAGAAGATTTAGTCCATTGGGGTCTAGGGCATTTCTTGGTTGGGAACCGAGTGGCCGAGAGAAGGGTACAGAAAGTAAATATTTCATTTCTTTCTTTTTTCATCCAGGCATGCTTGGAATCCTTCCTCATCAATAGAGGTTTTGCTGGATGCTGGCAGTGTCCCGCAGGCAATGCACAAGATTAATACTACTCCCTCCTATCTAATTACAGGTTTACTGACGGATATTACTAAGGCCGCAGCAATGCAAGTTCCTTACATGGCACCCCCACCCCAGCCCTGTCTGAAGCTTACCAAAAAAGAAAAAAAATAAGATTAGTAAGGCATGAAGGCATGACTCAAATTTCATTTCTGCAGTAAAATAGAGTAGCTAATATTTTTCTTCTAAAGTAGGACAAACGTAAAGGTAACTTTTTTTTTAAATTATTTTTATGAACCATCTGGGCTTACACTAGAACTAGATGCTTTGTAGTCTGGAGTATGAGGTAATGTTAATGAGTAACAAAGAGGGTTTTCTTCGGCGGTGTGTGTTCACTGGTGAATATCTTTCATCAGATAATGTCTAGTCAGGAATGCATGGAGGCAGGATTCTACCAATTGCTGTGCAGGTAAAACAAAGTTGGCCTGTCTTGCTCTAGTGACAGGTAATGGAGTCAGAATTAAATTAAAAAGCCAAAAAGAACTGACTGATCAAAAATAAAGGTGGGAAAATAGGGTCACTTCAATGTGGAATCAGGTTCAAAGCTGTGCTCGCTCTGCGAACCAGTGAAAGGTTTTGTGGCTGTTCTCTGTGATACTCCCAGACTTGATACTCCCTGAATCCACACAGTAGTGCTTTGAGCACGCCAGAAAGTACCTTTCTCCCATCCCATCCCATCGAACGACAGAATGGGAGAATGGGTGAATGAGCCCATATAGGACCTTGGCAAAACTAACAGGGGTAGAAAGGGGCCTTTTAATGGGAAAGGGGCCCAAAAGGGAACGTGAAGGTGAGAGGAGACAGAGAGGGAGGAAGATACTCAGCAGAGAGAGACAGAAATCAGAGCAGACGGTGGCATCTGGCATTGGCCACTGTCAGAAGACAGGATACTAGGCTAGATGGACCATTGGTCTGACCCAGTATGGCCGTTTTTCTGACCTGTAATGTTTATGACATGGGTACGGACATAGCAAGACAGTGTATGGCCTGCTCCTGCTCTCAGTGGAGTGGAGGGTTGATATTGACATGTCATTTCCGGGCTGAGGGTTCAGAAGAGTGGGGTAGGCGGGAGGGAGACTTTACCTGATAAGCAATATCTGAATGTGCTTTTCCCTCAAACCTGGTGTGGATTTCTGGGAGAGCTTGGCGGCCTGCTGCTCCCTCTAGCCCACACCTTCTCACCCCCTTGGGCACTGCCTCTCCAGGGCACTTTCCCGTTCTGTTGTGGATGCACCAGAGAACTTCACCATTTCCAGCTCTCTTCTATACACCTGGGTGGTCTGTAGGTTTCAGAGCAACTGTAGAGAAGCATCTGAATTAGCCCCCAGACTCCAAGCTTCAATCATTGCTAATGCAAAGCAGCCTGTTCACCAGAAGCCACTTCAAAATGAATTAAAACTTAACATACTCCCCTCCCCAGATCCTCCTTTGGCCTGATCATGTCTATCTTCAGCATAAAAGGAATCACTGAGGTTTATAGTGATAATGGCAGCCTCACCTTGAACTATGGTGACATGGGAATGTGTGGTGAGCTAGTGAATTGAGGCGGGCAAGGCTTTTCTGACAAATAATTTATTGATCAAAAAATATTCAGCAGTTTCAGGTCTGTTGAAATGGTTTTCGAATTTGGGTCGAATTGGGCAACTAGTTTGTACTGAAATAAAACAGGGAAAGGTATTTCCATAAAAAGTCTAAATGTTTTGACTTTTTATTTAGAGACAAGGTTTTATTTAGAAATTTTACTAGATTTAACTGAAAAACCAAGCAAGCCCTCTTCCCCTCAAAAGTAAAAGCCAACCCAATGCCCCTCCCCACTCTGCCCCAGTTCTTTTTCTGTTTTTCATTTCAAAGAGAAGGAATGCATTTTTTGGATCAGCCACTAAACTGAAAAATCAATTATTTGTCCAACTGTATTAATGAGTACATCTATCGGGTCTTATTATCCCTTATATTTCAAAGCATGGTGTAGATCTCCATGAACAGGTATTTTTAATATGGTTGATGTTGTGTTGCCTTTCTGAGTATTTCCCCTCTAGGTGTTTGGAGGTTGGAAGTTCAAGTATTTTTATTCACCTCTCGAGATGAGGTGTGTGGTTTTCCTTCAAGGAAATCAGATTTTTCTGACAGCATGATATGAAACAGTGACTCAAGACTCTTTCCCACATTAAAGGAGAAGCACTTGTGACCTGAAGAGACTTCTACTTGTTATAGAAATACTGATTTCAGATTGTACGATCACTTCCATGGAGCAGCATCATGGGTTTTGTTTTCATTTCACACGGTCTCTTACATAATTGAGTTGGGATGAGACAATCAGTGGAGTTTGCTGTTGCCTAGTATAAGTAGACAACTAGATAAGTAGACAACTAGAAGCCTTGACTGAGATGAGGAACTCCATTCTGCTTGAACTGTACAAAGAGACCGAGGCCGTATATTAGAGCGATTTCTCTGGCCTGAAGAGCTTACACACTAAATAGACAAGACAGACAGAGGGTGGAAGAGACGAAAAGTGCTGTTATCCCCACTGGAGAACTGAGGCACAGAAAGATTAAACGGTAGGTTTTCCAGCAGCGGCCATTGTGATGCTTATGACCACAGACTTTAAAGAATTCAGCTTGTCCAGCCGGTCACACAGGAATGCCTGTGCCATGGCCAGGACTTGAATCTAAGTTTCTTGAATGCCAATCAAGTGCCTTAACCATAAAGACTGTCTCCTCCCACCCCCGCCCCCAATCCTGGCCTCTCTTTTTAAGACCAATAGTATTTACAGGCTCCTAAAATGGATCATTGCATGCTGGGAAATGTAGCAGTAGAATGGTATGGGCTAAGTTTGGCCCGTGAGAATGCAATTAGGCTTCCCCTGCTCTGGTGCTCCACAACCTGACTCTAAATAAATCTGAACACCAAGCTACCCTTTGGTGCACTGAACTTCTCACTTACTCCCTCCTCCCTGCCCCTTTGTATGTGTTATCTTCTAATAATACCTCCTCTATGAATTCATCACCTACAACACAGACATTAGATAAATAAAGCCAGAGTGGGTCCAGTGCCAAACTGGATTGCATAAATATACTGAAATCTGGAGTAGTTAGGCTTTACTTGCTGAGAAAGTTTAAGAAGTGCTTGTAACTGGTTCAAAGTTTCCTGACAAGTGGAGGAGCATGAAACTGGAAATCAAGAGGAGGAAAGGGGGAGGGGGTGATTTATGATACTGCACCACTCAAGTGTGTTTTTGTTTGACGAGATGTCAATCTTTTTGACAGCTGAGCAGTACACTTCTTTCTACCAATTTAATTGCTACATATTGAAATGGATGCAAAGTGACATTGAATTTTCAACTTCAAAAAAGGGGGATGGAAAATAATCTATCCTCCCTGGGGCAGGAAAACAGCATTTTTTTTTAGTACGATTATGCTGCTGCTTTTAGAACAGCGTTAGCTCTTCGGCTGAAGAACAGATGCAGGACTCAGCAGGGGCGGTGGGTATGTGGAAGGTTATGTGGGGGAAAGGGTTAAACTAACTGAAACCTAGACTTACTGCTAACTGAGAGAGGGACAAGGCAAAGCCAAAAGCAGGCAGGTTCAGATCTGGCTCTCATTTGATTGGTCCACAGAGTTTGGGGTTGGTAGAGAAGGTGGAAATCAGCAGGAAGGCTCAAGGGACTTCTTGTGCTTCCCAGGACCGCCTGTCTCTCATTTCTCACCTCACATTAAGGAAGAAGGTCTACTCCAAATGGATCAATTTATTTTATAAGCTTGTAGGCTTGTGAAACAGAAAAGATATAGTCCCAGGTTTTCTTGTGCTTTTCCTAAGCAGACACTATGCTTTTTCAGTTTTAACTTCGGTGATGGTTACAGTTACTCTGTTATAACGACATTCACACACCATCTCAGCTCGGCTGATACTTTTGTGTCTGACATCACGAAAGTCCACGGAGTGCCACAGAGCAACGTGGTGCCTTTGCAGGCCATATACTAGAGCTAATTGTTATGGGCAAAAGCCTCTCTAGGTGTAAATCAGCATAGCCATTGCGGAGTTGTGCCGATTTACACCGGATGAGGAGCTGACTCTGTATGTTTTTCATATTCTGAAATGTAAGAATGTGTTTTAAAAGAAAACAAACCAAACTTACTACATTTCGTTGAAACTGTTTGCCCGACAGGGAAAGCTTACCTATGTTGGCACTATGCTTGGGTAGTTAGGTGTGGGCCTTGTGTTTTGCACTGAAGTTTACTTCAGGGAACTATAATTTGACCAGGTTCACTTGGTTTGAGACTGGTTTTTGTAATGTTTCTGTCCGTGTAAGATTGAACACAGTTGTTTCGAAATATTTGAATAGCGCTGAATATAAACGTCTGAACCTATGGGCGCTGACTCCGTGGGTGCTTTAGGGCTCAAGCACCCACCAAAAAATATTAGGGGGTGCTTGGCACCCCCATGGCTGGGTGAATCTTTTTGGGCCCCAGTCCCCAGACCGGGGCCCTGCCCCCATCTCCACCCATGCTTCAGCCCAAAGCCCCTGCTTGGCCACTTCCCTGCGAGGCCCCTCCAACCACTCGCGTGGAGGAGAGAGGGCAGAGAGGAGCACCTGCCAGCAATAATAAAAGTCAGCACCTGTGTCTGAACCTAAGAGAATACTGACGAACTGGCACTTTTATAAAGAACTTTACACCGTCTTATTTCACTCTCCAACAACTCCGTACGTTTATGTAACAAAGCCGACTATTGCCAAGTGGAGCAGTATGCTGTCAAGCATTTTGAAACACCAGTAAATTCAGAAACATGGTTTGGAAGCCGTCAGCTGAACTTTGCTGGTAGATCTTAAACAGGCCGAACGTATCTGCATACTCATATTGTGTTTGTCTGTGTGTGATGTGCGCGGTCACCTTGATTTTAGGTGGTATGGATGGGAGTAGGAAAAATTAATCTCTGACTGACTTTCATAGCTTCGTCTCCGCATCCCCCACCAAATCTAACTTGTTTCAGAGGCAGAGGCTTGTGACTGGTTTCGTGTACATCACGTCACCGGTAGATTGTCTGTGGTCTTTAGGACACGTCCATGCTGTTGCTTCTAAATGTCGTTCTCCAGACTGACAAGGTGGGCTAGGTAATATCTGTTATTGGGCTGGCGTCTCTCAGTGAAAGAGCCCCACTTTCGAGTGACCCACAGCTCTTCTTCAGCTTGCCAGTTTCATTGCTGAAAGTAAATGTCATGTCTTGAGCACTTGTGAGCGTTAAAGACAGCACAACGCTTTTTCCAATCACGGGGGTGTTAAACTTGGCCACAGTAACCTTTTCACCTCCCACCTGGTTCTTGGCTACTTTTCTATACCTGCCTCTGAACACTTCCACTGCCTGCATCCGACGAAGTGGGTATTAGCCCACGAAAGCTCATGCTTCAAAACTTTATAGTTAGTCTTTAAGGTGCCACAGGACTTTGTTACCTCTACTTTCATTCTGACTCTTTAAAATTCTCCATCTGGGTCAATGGGATGCAAGGTATTTTTTCACTTCCTTTTGTAAGGTGGTGTGCGATTATAAGTGACTTGCCCAACGTCACACAGGAAGTTTGTGGTGGAGCCTGGATGTCCCTTTTCCCCACTCCGGTGTTGCCTGGCAGGAGGCAGCTGGATGTGGAAGTGGAAGGGCTGTTACGCTTACCAGCTGGGAGCTGGGGAAGGATCTAGTGGATAAGGGCACTGGAATAGGAGACACGAGACTTGCGTTCAGTTCCTGACTCAGCCACAGACTTCCTGTGGGGTCTTGGGCTAGTCATTTAGTCTACCCTGTGCCTGATACCCATGGCAACATGAGGATAGCACCTCACTGCCTGAGAGGGCGTTCTGAGAGAAAAATTCCTTAGTGACTGTGAGGTGCTCAGATACTGCGTGATGGGGCTGTATAATTATCTAGATAGGGGTCTGGGAGTGAGTGTAAGGGAGCAGTAACTACACCTTTTAAAAAGTGTTTCAGGAGCGGTGGTCTAGGAGATCCCCCTTTCCCCAGCCCCCAGCCCTATCTCCCTAGGAGCTGTTGTGTCTTATGCCACCCTGACACTTCCTGCCAGTACTGCTGGAGCTCCCGGAGTGCTCCACTCTCATCGCTCCTGCAGCAACATGAGTTAGCTGGTGGTTTCAGAAATGACTTGTCATTTCAACCCAAGTCACTTCAGAGTGGCCTGGTTGCATCCACCCTCTCTAAATCACGTCTCTTCTCTGGGGTTTCCAGTCAGGCACCCAAAGTCTTTGGTTGCTTCTGAAAAATCTTTGCTGTTATCTTTCACGCATCATTTTATCTTAGAAAACAAATAAAACATCTCATCCACTCAAACCGGAACCGTTTCTGGCGCTCAGACCCCTGCACACATCTGAGGCTAGTTAGGATGACTTGGCAACAGTGCCGTAACCAGATGATCTGCGCACTCTTTGGACTGCTTCAGCATTGTGTTACTCCAGTTTCAAGGGGGCGTAACGCTATTGGCATAGCACCGGGGTAACGCAATGGAGTTGCAGGCCCCTGGCTCTTCTCTCCTGGCTTCTCAAACATCTTGCTTGTTTCCTCCCAGATGCCAAGCTCACGACGAGGATTAGAATGGAATTAACTCTAAGCAGTTTATTAAAGCCAGTAATGTTATGCAGGCCCCTTGGTCAGGCAGTGTGCTTTGCCACGTCAGTCTTTGCCTCCAGTTTAACACCGCTCGTTTTTGTAGACCCCAAATCAGACTTGATTAGACCTGACACATTTAAGCTTCCCAATGGCAGGGGTGGTTGAATCTGACACCTAATGAAAGACACCGTGTTTCTGTTTGTTTTTGTTAACGGAAAGGAAAACAGAGCAGCTACAGATCATCCGTCTGAAGGAGACTGTAATTACCACTCCCAGAAATTATTTCTTATTTAATGAAACATCTATTTAGGCTGAACAAAGGAATTTCAGAGACAAGAGCACAGAAGGGTGGGACAGGGAACACAGACGAGAACACAGTTGCAATTACAGGGAATAAAATTCTCTTGACATTATGACGCAGTTTGTGGGAGATCTTATTAGAAACCTTGCCAGGCCAAAGCAATGTGTTCTTCTACACACATACAGTGTGTCTATTTATACCCACCACGGACCAATATCCATAGTTCTCCAAAATGCATGGTGCAAAATGCAGCTTATTCTCGAATGCAAGCTTTTAAAAAGCAATCTGCTTTATTTTCTGCAGTGAGGTGCCAAAAAAACTCTCCCAGCAGCGGGTGCCAAGTCTGCTAACGCCCTCTCCCAAATCTTCAGGGAAAATATCTGTGAGCCAGATCGTGGTAGGGGCTGGGAAAGAGGATCCTCTTCTTTGGGGGTGCACCCCTGATCCTTGTACTCCATGAACACCAGAACTAGAGTCTCTAGCGTTGCTGTCAGCACAAAGGGGGTGAGGAGGGGTAGGCTGGGGGCAGAAATATGGTCTTGCTCTGGAGAGGGAAGCAGGAACCACGGGGCACCCCTGACACAATACCTCAAGAGTGCTCCTGCTGGAGCAGGGCAGCTTTCTATTCCTCGCTACCGTCTGCTTAAATCTGCAGATTTTGCTCTGTTTTAACTCTACTGGTGGAAGTTATGGTTGAGTTACCAGCATGATCTTGACCCCTATGGGCATATGAACGTACCAAGAAAATGCTCTTTTCCTACCGTATTATCCAAGCACAGGACAGGCCACATCCTGTTTGACACTGATGGACTGGAGTGCAGTGCATGGCTATCGAGTTAGCAATGGGCTGGATAAGTTTGCAAGGGTGTGAGGATCTCCCATTTACTGAGCTGACTGGGAATTCATCTCCCACACTACTCCCTCACACTCCTGGGTGCCTATATTGGGTTCCCAGCACTCTCCTGGGTGCCACCCTAAACTTCCTATTGGCCTTTGCAACTAGGGCCTGCTAGGGTGATATGATTGTGTATTACCCTCTGCAGCCAGATCAGCACCAGCTGTGATGTCTCAGTCCAGCTGTCTCGTCTCTGAAGGCAAGCAGGTGTTTCGGGGTACCCCCAGCAATAGGGATTCAGCAGTCAGCTGATCTCTAAACCTTCAACATTCAGCCAGTGCTTATCTCGTTTACACAGTCTGGTTATTTCACAGCAATGCCCCAAATCAGAAGGCTGGTGTGTTTAGTCATTTACATCATGTTTTTCTACTGATTTGCCTGTCACAAACTAGGCAAATATTGAGGATTTCCTTCTAGGGACAGACTTTGTGGATTTTAAGCATTTTTCTTCTTCCTTTCTATTTTAATTCCTCTTTTGGAAAACCGTGCTGCTGGGATCTCTTTTTATTGCCTGCATTCAATGAATACTATGTACTGTAGCATACAGTAAAGTCAGGCCATATAGGAAACAACAGTGGATTTAACCTCTAGCACTGCTATAAAAGCAGCCTTAGTAAAATTGTGGGTAAATAATACAGCTGTGGAAATGACCTTTCTCTAGTTTATGGTGCTGAGCCCCCCCCCCTTAATTAAATAAAACCCTTAGTCTTTGGTGTTAGGTTTCATAAACAAGTTCAGGTATGAAATGGATCATTCTAAATGTCATGAAAGGGCCTTACAATTCAAAGTAACCCCTGGGAAGAAGACTATGTAATCTTATGTCTTCTTACTGTAGAAGGCGAGTTAGGAAAGACCAGGGAAAGCTGCATACGCAAACCCTGCACCCAGTCAAACCGAAAGCAAAGCAGGGCAGAGACCAAGATTTGGTGACCGAGGGCCAGACGCAACCAGTTTTTAGTGTGTAATGGCCGGTTTCACCCGTGCTGGGCTGCAAACCCTGGGAGAGTTTCCACTACTGCCCTCTGCCATTGCCCGTGCAGAGAGAAAGGCAGCTGTAATTTGATTCATGGGCACGTGTTGCTGCAGGGATCCGCTGGCTCACCAGCCGTGCCCCCTCGTTGTGCTCTGTTAAGATGGCCCTGGAACCATGAGGGCCTCTGCTCATGGGGGCCCCTGCTCACAGGAAAGACTGCAGCCTTTCCACTGCCAGAGCTGGCCTGGATGCTGAAGCATATATGGCCCAGTGTATCAAAGATACCCTTCCCCCTTTCCTCTAGGGCTGGTGGAGTCTCCCTCCATTTCCAGGCCCCTCCCGCCACGGCTCCTTTGATGGTCCGTTAGGAGTAGACGCTCACGTTCTTAAACATCTCTGAAACTCCCATTAAAAGACAAGCGTCCAGCACTGACAATAGTGCCTTGGGACGAATCCATTACGGCATATGGACCCAGCCTTCTCACCAGGCCCCTCATAATCACATTAGCACTTGCTCTGGTGGTGCACACCTGTGGCTTGTTGGCCTGTGCAGGTGGCCATAACAACACGGTAAGGAGAACCTCCAGTGACTCTTGAGCAAGCCAGTATTCCCATATGCTTCGAATTAGAGCCTGAAGTAGGAGCACTAGACCCTGAACTACAGTAGGTGGAGGCATGTCACTGAAGGAACGCTGTGCCTTTCCCCGCAGTTACAGAACACTAGTGCTCGGAGCTCCGTGCAGATCCACTGCTAGCTTGCACTATTGATGCACCAAATTCCTCACCAATCAGAGCAGAGATGTGAGGCCACCTTTGAACCCATGAGAGTCCCCCTACCAGCCTGCTTCCCACCTCTGTGTTCAAGCACATGCACCAAATGCCATCTTCCTTCTTTTCTGCTGCATCTCCCCTCCCCTGATATAACTCCAGTCGGGAGAGAGGAGCACAGATACAGCAGAGTCATTTTACCACCGTTACTGACTCTGTGTCGGATCCCACTCGTGATCTGACGGCTCTTGTGAGGAGGGGTGGCAGAACCAGAGCGGCAGGGAAATCTTTTCAGAAGAGCCGAAATGACTTCGGAGCCTAAGTTCCATTTTCACTTTCAGTGAGACGTACGCCAGGTCCATGCCCGGTTTTGTATTGGTGTAACTCAGTTAATAGTGTGATTTCTTTTTAACTGATACTGTTACACTTGTACATCCCCTAGTGTGGACGCTGTAACGGTGCCTAATACTGATCCCTTCCCGTATATGCTATATCGGTATAAGTGCTTTGATACCAGGATAAGTGTGTCACCCTAGACAGGTGGTACCACTGTAACCACACTGTTCTTGTTCAGTGGGTAGAACGTTTGTGTCCTAAGGTGCTGTTGACAAGGTTACCCACAATCCCTTTTCTGAGTGGATCCAGCCCAAGTCTCACTGAACTTACGGGAGATGGGCCTGAATAAGGATGGAGTAAAAACTACGGGCCTGATTCTGCCTGGCCCTTAGCTGGGTGCACCATAGCAGGGGTCGGAAGGAGAAGTCTTCCCTGTATAGGGCCTGGGCAGAACTCCAATTGCTGCTCCCCTAGGGGTACAGGACAACCTGGTGTGCTAGGGAGGAGGTGGAATCCTGGCTTCCCCCACCAGAGGAGCTGGCTGACCACAGGTGGTTGGTGTTTGCGGCATGCCATGGAGAGGTACAGCAGTGTGAATGTGTTTGTCAGAGGCAGAACGCCTCCTAGAGTTCCCTCAAGAATTATGCAGTCCACACCCACGTTTATTCCAGGCTACATGCCATTTGCGTCGTCCTGGATCTTTACTGGAACAGGGTCCGGTTGAAATCCATGAATTTACATGACTAAAGGCTGAGTACAAATGAAATAAGGACCTCGGGATTTGGCCCGTTATTATTCTCAGTCTCTTGTGTTGCAGAACAATGCATTTTGGAGTATTGTTATCAATATTAGTAGGCAGACTGTAAGAAAGAAGAGACAGCGCGCCAAGCTTCTGGCAATATCAAGGGCCCTTTACATCTGCCGAGGCTGAAATAGCAACTCTGAGCAGGTTTCATCAGAGGGTCAACAGCACAGTGCATCCCAGTCATCAAAACAGCCAGCCTTCTGGAGTAACAGATACCTGTGCTCAGGAGACTGCCAGAAAGTAATAGTTTAAAAGACGGAAGTGCAAAGCATAACTGCCACTACCTTAATGCCAATTTGAGAAGCCTTCTAATGCTCTGTATTGTTACAACTATTACATTCTGGCAGTCACCCCACATAATTAAGTAGTTTATTCTATCATGTTTTGTTAAATTCCAACCTTCACCAGTTGGCTTAGCCTCCGAAGGCGTGATCTGTGACCTGCCTAATGTCTGTGGTATTCAGGCATTTGTTTCTGCTGTTCATTAAGTCTTTCAAATTGACTTTCTGACGATGGGAAGAAAAAAAATGATGGAGAAATAAATATGAAAGTTGTCACAGATGACGGCAATACAGTTCTCTCTCCTTCCCGATTCACAGTAAACCAGGCTTGTCTAGTGTCGTGAATTACTCACTTAAGGCAATGACAGATAACTGAATATCACGGTTTTTCTCCAAAGAATTGCTGAAACATAACCATTAGTGTTGTAAATCAGGAATCTGGGAGCAAGGAACTGTGCAAAAAAAGGCATAATGTGATCAGAGCAGTATTAGTCTTAGTTGTTGTTTTTTTACTGACATTTTGACAATAGTGTTAGCCAAAGCACATTCAAATAACATGCTGGAATGATTAAAGAATTAAGGCCTTAATTTTGACTGAAAAGCCGGTATCATCTATAATTGATTTCCAATTAAAAACAGTTTCTAGGAACACATCTCACTAGAAAAGTGTTAAAATCCAAAGGTAAAGTGATATCCAGTTGTTTACAGACTACTGGCTTTGAACAGGAAATGGGCCCTGGGAAATACTCCTCAAGATGTCCAAAGGGAATCCTTACTCAGCTGTAATTAGCTTAATCAGCCACTGGGTATCACTCTTGTTCCATATAAATACAGCACAAAGGATATTTTTGTGGAGTTGGACAATTAAAGGGACATTGACAAATGTAGTTTAGATCTAAAATCTGACCTGGCTTACAGTATATACATTTTATAATCGGATGGGGAATTGTCTTCCATTTCTAATTACCTACCATCTTAAAACTTCCTCCGTAAGATTGCTGATTTTGGCACTCTTAAGTGTGCTTTGTGTGGAGATGTCCTTTATTTCATATGGGAAGGGTCTACAATAATACATACACTCCAGTTTATCTCTGAAGAGAATTTAGGTGAAAGTGGGGCTTGCTGTTGTTCTACCTGGCAGGATCCTTTAATACCACACACTAAGACTGTTTTTGATTAACGCAGTGGTGCAAGTAGAAATCATTTCTAGCAGGTACTGCACTCCTGGGAGGGACACATGGGGAGGCACGTGACCTCCCCATGTGACCTTCCATGTGACTCCTCCCTGCCCCGCCCCCAGTCCAGAGTCCCCACACTCTTCCCGTCCCCTCTGACAACCGACTTGTATATACAAACATCAACATGCTTAACTACTCACTTTCCCCCAGATATGTAGTATTCAGTCTGTTTATTTGGAATATGGGAGTGAGGTGAGGAGCCATTGCAGCATATGTATGCCTTACTAAAAACCAAATTTTAAGTAGAAGTGTATCCTAAACTGCTTTCTGGTGTTGTACCCAAACATTGCATTTCAATGCGGGATTCAACTTCCTTTATAGGAAGACTCCTGAAACTCTTACCAGTCCACAAATGTGGACCATAGTCATGCAAATAGTCCCATTGTCTTCAATGGGATCGATCAAATGATTAAGGGTTAGGTTCCAAGTTTGTAAATTGTTCTGGATGAAACTGGCAATGCCTGAGCTGTCAGATCAGAAGGAGCTTCATTCGAATAAAGGTGGGCAGATGTGTGATAAGTCTTAGCACTGTTGCTAAGATGAGGAACATATTTTCAGCGAAGCTCTTGGCAGATTCCTGAGGCAGCTGGTTTAAGGCTGTCAGTATCCGGCATTAAAATCTTCACTTACAGTTCTCTCACCCACAAAGCTGGAAAATGAGGAATTTGTTTTCTTTGTTTTGCTGCTCCAGTTAATGAAACGCATGTTAGAATAGTTTGTCTAGGTACACTGGGGACAACAGCTGATTCCATTCAGGCTGCAGAACAGGGGTGACATCAAATTCAAACATCCTCTGGTCAGTGCAAGCAGAGGAATTTTCTCTAATGATTTGGACTTGATGTGATGCAGTATGGATGTCATGGATAACTCAGACCAATGGGGAGAAACAGAATAAAAAACACTGTTTAAACACCTTCTGTTGCTCCCTCCCCTCCCTTCCCTCCCCTCCCCTCCTGAGGACTCTTGACCAGTGTAACAGCACAATACATATGCTAACAAACTTAAACAAAGCCTTTGAATGTCCTCCCTAGCTGTGTTCTGCTCCTTTAAGGAGTAGAGTGCAGCCCCTTCCCCCAAGTCTTTCCAATACCCCTTACCCGCTAAACATCTCTTGCCGGTACTGCCCACCGGAGGGTATCACCCCACTTGCACCCCTGGATTAATGTTAAGGGCTCTATTACTGCTTAGAGTGCCTCGACTGAGCTGGGAATGAGAAGAGAAGGTGGTGCCAAGGCTGGCTCTAGCTTTTTTGACACCCCAAGTATGAAGAGCGCAACTGCCCCCCCCAAAAGAGGCAGCCAGAATGTGCCACCCCAAGAATGCCCGGAATGCTGCCCCTTAAAATGTGCCACCCCAAGCATGTGCTTCCTCTGCTGGTGCCTGGAGCCGGCCCTGGGTGATGCACGAATTGCAACAGTAGCCTGAGTTATTGTGCCAAAGCATTGCAAGAGAATAAGTGCTGGTGTGAAATGGGGAGGGAAAATACTTATTGGAAACCGTTCTACAGATGTAGTGAAATTAGGGTGTTGATTAATCACATTTAACTCACGTGATAACTCAAAACAATTAATCGTTATTAATCACAGTTTTAATCGTACTGATAAACAATTGAATACAAATTGAAATTATTAAATATTTTGGGATTTTTCAAAAACTTTTCAAATATATTGCTTTCAGTTATAACACAGAATACAAAGTGTACACTGCTCACTTTATATGGTTATTTTTCATTGCTAATATTTGCACTGTCCAAATGCTTTTACATGCTTTGGCCACCATTCCAGAGGACGTGCTTCCCCTGCTGATGACGCTGGTTAAAAACATAAGTTCATTAACTTTGTGACTGAACTCCTTGGGGGAGAATTGTATGGCCCCTGTTCTGTCTTACCCGCATTCTGCCATATATTTCATGGCATAGCAGTCTCGGACGATAACTCAGCGTGTTGTTTGTTTTAAGGAGACTTTCACTGCAGATTTCACAAAACACAGTGAAGGTTCCAGTATCAGATTTCTAAAGACAACACTCGACCCAAGGTTAAAGAATCTGAAGCGGAACATGGGGCTCAGCTGCCGCCGTGGCCTGAGCGCTTTTTGGCACCCCAAATCTTGGCACCCTAGGCGGCCACCTAGTTTGCCTAGTGGTTACACTGGCTCTGGGCAGGTTCCCGATGCCCCACATTTTGGGCCTTGTTGGGGTTTCACTGGATTGAAGCCTAACATAGGTGGCAAGTGAATGTGGTTTTGAAGAGTCTCGCGCCTGGATGTTATGTGATTAGGCACAATGGCTATTCTCTGAGTAGGAGAGGCCCAAAATAGGGTGGAGTGAGGTGCACTGGCAAAGTGCTGTGTGGAGGGATATTCCCCGGGTGCCTGCCCTGCATTCTGAGCAGAGAGAGTAGAAATCAGATGGTTGGGCAAAACCTGCACAGAACTTTCTCTCAATCTGCTGGATTTCCCTGGGGATTTGATTCAAAACCAGTGGGATCACTGCATGAATTTCCATTTAGGTTTGGCTTCGGGGAACAGTGACCGACTCCCTTTTCTGTTTCTTGGGGGGGGGGGGGGGTTGGCTAACATGTGACTTTAGCCTCTAGCCATGTTTAAAAACAAAACTCCTTCTGTACTGGGATAATAAAAGGCCGAAAGGAAGATAACCAGTGCACCAGACTGGTCAGTTCACGCCCTGCTCTGCCTTCTTGGAGTCTTGGAGCAAAATAACAGACACAAAATCCAAAGCAAACAATTTCCTCCTTGGTCAGCGCAGGCCAGCGTCAAAGTGCCCGGACTCCCCCTTTCTCCAGTGTTCCTTGGACAGACCAAGCAGCTTTCCAGGGTGTGGTTGGACCTCTGCAATGGGACCTACCAGCTGCACCTGCTCCCTCAGTGAAGAGACCCACAAATCATTTTTGCTCCCACATACTCATGTTTTTTTCTTGATCTCTCCCTCCATCACTCTGAGCCTTTGACTGGAGAGATCCAACAGCAAGGCCTGTTCCTTTGCTCTCTCTTATGATGTCAAGGGGCTTATCTAACTCCCCATTCCCTTTCCCAGTGTTCCTTGCTCTAGTTTACATTTCCCCGGCTATTTCTGAGCACTACAACCCACTTCGCTGCTTAAAAAAAGTTGTGTTGAGCTGTAAGACTGCATTAATGGGCCCAGAACACCCTATTACACTCCGTCCCTATTTCTAACTGTTTTAACAGTATAATTATAAGACACAAAGGGACTTATTTAAAAATATGAACGGGGTTGTTAAATTTTGAACCAACGATGCACCGAATGTCATAGAAACACCACAGGATCTGGTAAAATGCGCTAAAGGAGCCCAGCAGATGTGACTATTATAAAGTAGAGCGAGTCGTGATTCCTCTTCGTTGCAGACGTAGATTAGAATACAGGAAATTCAAATACCCAGAAGTAAATATAATTAACCTAATTGCTGGAAGTATGCACAGTTTTGATTCCTATGCAATTAAAGACAGAAAGGGCTTAGTGTTTATTATTCTGGAATAAATGTAATCCAGTTTTACTGAAACCTGACTAGGAAATGCCCTGTATGCTCACCATACAATTTTCAAGTTTAAACTTGCTTTCATTCTTTTTTTCCCCACTATAATTGGCAAAGAATACAGAGCCTTGACATCTCCCCATCTTTTTTTGCCATGCATTATGACAACGGCATAATGCATTACACGAATATTAGAAAGCAAAGAAGTCTAAGTGTCCCCCAGCACCGTCCTTGTCTAAGAACTGATCACAAACCTCTCCCCAAGACTTCAAACCCTGATCACGAGCAGGTGAAATCTGGTAACCGGAACCATGCCTGAAATGATGAATTATGAATTTTGAATGGCAAACACTTGAATTATAATAGTGGTTCAATCCTCTCACTACATTCCCAATTCTCTTGATGGATGAGGCACTATGAGGTTTTCAGGTTACAGCAATATGGCAGCCTTAAAGGAACACATGGTTAGAGGACTCGTGCCCATTTTGTTATTTTAAACTTACAAGATTTCTTTTATGGAAAATGTCACTGTTTTATTACAACCCCTTCCGACCCCCGAAGCCGCTCCTGTAATGTCTATAAGGATCGTGACCTTCAGTCGGGGATCTCTGTTTTAAATCACAGGAAGTAAGAGCACCAAATGTCCAAAAATTAGCTACTTTGTTTCAGTTGTTAATTTCTCTCTATGCAGCGGCATCTCCACCATTGAAAAGGAAGATCTGCCACTCTGCAGGGATTGTGGTACCCCCAGTTCTAGGAGAGATAGGAAGATCCTATGGTTACTATATGTACTTGTTTATTTTTAATGTACCAGTAGAACCAGGAAACATTTTTGCTTTTAGGTGATATCTTTATTTGACTGAGTTGATTAATTACTAAGTGATTCAGGTTCCTCACAGGGCAGAGGCACCAAGTCAGCAAAGCACGGCTTCCGCCCGCATGCGTCAGTCCGTCCCTGACTCAGCATGTGCCTAAAGTTGAGCATATGATCAAATGCTTAATTGCAATCTCATTAAGGTCAGTGGGACTTGAGTCAGTGCTTTGCTGGGTGGGAAGGGTTTCTTGACTCAGGAGCAGAATGCCCCCCCCAGGGAGGGGCATCTTAGCTGTTGCTTAGCAACATGGTGCTCTGAGGCCAAATTTCTAGGAATAAACAATAGGGGGAGACACTGAAAAGAAGAAGGGGAGAAACTGTCAATCCAGATCAGTGATGCTAAATGTGTGTGATTTTAAAAACAAAGAATCTTCAACTTAGCATTTCTGCTAACCATTGTTTTGTTCAAGGCGTGATTTTAATTTTCACTAGAAAGATGGCATTCAAATGAGCTATTGTTCACTCTCTCTCCCTTAATGCTTATCCTTTCTCCATCAGTTTTGCTTTTCTTTTACCAAATCTCTTATTTTTCATTTCTTCTGCTAAACAGGAATGACCCTAATCATTTCAGGGTGCATGCCACCTGCTATCAGTGGCTGCTTTGAGGGATAGCTCAGCAGGGCTTTAAAATGTCTGAATTTCCTTGAAATGAATTGTTTGCATTTCAGTACAAACCTCAGGAGGCAAAAGTCTGCCTTGAGAGTGCGGGGAGAAGCTGTTATAACAAACGTACAAATAACAGTGTTTAATGTGCTTGAAAATCTAAAGTCAGGTCTACATTATAAATATTCCCAGCTTAACTCAGTTGCTTTAAAACTGATCTAGTTACACTGATACAAAACCCTAATGTAAATGCCCTTAAATCAGGTTTGCTGTGTTAGAAAAAATGGCAGTTTGTAGCTACACTCCAGTTTTGTTCTCCCACCCCTGTTCCTTTCATGCCTTAGGGGTCAAAACCTGGTTCCATTGAAGTCAACCTCCCCTTGATTTCAATGGGACCAATATTTGTCCTACAATCATTTTAGCACCTAGCTTCATGCTAGTTCATTGCCTTTTTCTAACAAACGGGGGGGGGGGAGAGGGAGGGACAGGACAAACCAATGGTCAAAGCTGTACATTCTGCATTCAGTTTGTGCACGACTCCTACCATCACTGGGGATTTGATGCAGGGTGGAGTGTGCACTGCAGCAGATAACAGAGCTGGACTGCAGATCCAAGAGCAGAATGTTACCGCTCAAATGTTACATTAAAAAACGGCGCTTGTGTGATCCACTGGTGAGGTCACACAGGCTCCCCTCTGTGCTGATCCACAGAGGACATTGGATCTTCTACAGCTACATACATATAAGCAGCTTTGGTTCTTTGGCTCAAGCTGTAACAGCTCATGTTTTTCGCTCTGGAGGTCCCTGGGTCAGTCCCCAGTGTGTTGACCATCGCTTTTGGCCTAGGGAAGTAGCAGCGTTTGAACTACTGCTGTGCTGTAGGCCCCCGTGGCATGCCGAAGCTCAAAGAATTCCTTCGAATGGTGAAGAGAGGCTCAGTGTTGAGCTCACTTGATTTCTCTGTGCAGGAGAAAGAGTGACGATGCCAATTCTGAACTCAGCCATGGGCTTTGCCGAGGTTAATGTGCCTCGTGAGATTGCTGAACAAAACTGTCTGTCAAACCAAGCAGTTTTAGAGGGGTGACGGGTGGCGGTGAAGTATATAAAAGTACATTATGTTCTGTTGACCATTAATTGTATAAATAAAACTCCACTAAGAGTGTTTTTGTAGGCCACTCTGTTTTCTTATAAAATTCAGGGATTCCTGGAGCTGTATAGAAATTCCATGGTAAATACAAAATCTGGCAGATTCTGTCCATGATCCTGGAACGTGGAAAGGTTGAAATCATTCTCCTTGGGACAATAGTGACATGTGAATGGGGCATGCTTCAAGTCTTTCCATGGATGAGAGGAAAAAAGAATGAGAAAGTCCAAGAAACGGAGTGCTAATATGGCCCATGTTCAGTATCTCTTCAAAAGAAAAAGGCCACATGAATTCACAACAGCTTAGTTTTCCCTTCTGTTTTAAAAACCCAGCAGGATGGGGCTGGAAGGTAAGAAGTAGATTTGAAGGTGATGCGTTTGGCTTGAAATTCTTTCTGACATACAGTCATTCCTGCATATACAGTGTAGTGATTTCGATGCTTTGTTCAGGTGAATGGTATTCAGTTCCACCTGATGCCAGCACTTTCTAGGAGACGTCAGTGTATTTTCTGGAAGACTTTTAAGGCACGCCTGAGCAATTTTGACATGCAATACCTGCCTGTCTGTGGCTGATGAAAGGTTTTCACATTTCATTCGATATACTTTTAAATACCAGAGGAAATGTCCCAATGACTCAAATTATAGGTGTTACTGGGGACAAAAGTGTGGTATTATTGTGGAACACCTGGAGTTGGTAGCAGGCCTGCTACATGCTGGAAGGAGAAGGAACTCTATGTTCTCAGCTGCCTTTCAGGAGGCTGCAGTTCCTACCCCAACAGCCAGAGGACTTTTGAAAGCTTCATTCCCCCCCCCACCCACCCCCATCTTTGTGCAGCTGCAATGTGAATGTGGACACAGGTACGGAGGGTTAGTATATATTCAAAGACATGAACCCATGCAGCCTGGCCTTGCCAGGATTCCACCCTGTCAATCATCTCTTTCAGTCTCATCCTTTTCCTTTCCCACTAATAGGGAAATTCTCTTTCAATCTCAAAAATTTTACCACCAAGTTAAGACCAATGGAAACGGAAGTTACAGCTGGAAATGACAGGTGGAGAATGGGAACACGGGATGCACATGCAATAAAAGTCCAAATTCACTGTCCTTATTCCCTCCTAAAACAAGGGGTGAAATTCATCCTGCTGTAATCCCATTAATTCAATCGAGTTGGAGTCAGGGCTGAACTGGGGTTAATAATCTTAATAACTACAGCTGGATGCCTAGAGGGATAAGGCAGGTCTACTTTGCACAATAAAGAATCAGAGAGGTAGCCGTGTTAGTCTGGAATAGCAGAAGTGACAGAGTCCTGTGGCACCTTAAAGACTAACTAAAGTATTGAAGCATAAGCTTTTGTGGGCTAATACCCACTTCGTCGGATGCAAGCACTGCCCACGTATTAGCCCACGAAAGCTTATGCTTCAATACTTTAGTTAGTCTTTACTTTACTTTAGTTAGTCTTTAAGGTGCCACAGGACTCTTTGTCACTTTTGCACAATAAAGGAGACTGGAGATGTTTTTCCATCTCCCCTATTATTTCCCTGTCCTAACATTATAACGTGTTTGTGGAAGGTGTTCCTTTTTTCTCCCAATAGATCATCTGTTCTTATCCCACCTAAACAATGCATTCTTGGCCTGGTCAATGCTACTCTCTATCTTACTACTTTCACTTTTAAGTTGGTCTCTGCCACAGTGTTGGTATGTAGCCAAGAGTGTTGTGTTAAAACTAAAGAAAAGTATAGTACTGCTAGCTGTTTGCATGTGTCTTCAGAAAAGGCGGCATCGATGGACAAGTGTTCATCTGATGAGAGAACTAGTAGGAATGTGGTGGTGTTATTACTTGGAGTACCCCACCAGTTCATATACATAGTAGGTCCAGCTGTGCACTGGGAAACAGTCCCTGCTCTGATGAATTTACTGCCTGGACAAGGCAAACAAAGGGTGATAGGTAAAGCAGAGGCTGCAGTGATTTTCCCAAGGATGCATGGCAGGCTGGTTGCACAGCTGACCTCTTGATTCTCAGGATCCCTTTGTCTCCTATCTGGGGTGGATTGTAGTTTTTGTTAGAGATGCTTCCAAACCGGAACCCCCAATCCAATCATCCTGGATGTAAAGTTTGAAATCTGGGCATGAAACTTGACTTAATTTCCATGGTCAAGGCTTGTGTCTGCAATGGGCTAAAGCACAACTCCCAATATGAATAAGGGGAAATTGTTCATTTGCCTAGAGTGACCTGACTGTCGAAAGTAGACATCCTCTTTGGAGCATTGGTTCACTACAGAGGCCAGGTGGGTTAGTTCTGCCACTACCCAACCTCTTTCTGCCTGGTCTCTCTCAACACCAACGGTTCTTTAAGGAATTATTAGGAGGAACATTGTTTCCTTTTCTCACCTTCCTCTTTCAGTTGTTAAGCTATTGAGTTGGTCGTCTTCCCCAGCAGTTCGATCACCAGACTAATGCCTGGGGGAGGGGGGGGGAGACAATGACGCACATATAGGAGCAATGGAAGCTCCCTAAAAATTGGGGGCCACTGCCATCCAAACCATACCTCCGCCACCCATGCCATCCCTTCCTCTCAAGCTTCCGCCCTTGTGCCTCCCCTTCCCTCCCGAGATCCTATCTCTGTCCTGCCCCTTCCACCAAAACTCCACCTCCACGCTGCCCCTTCCACCCAGCCCTCACCATCCTGCTGCCCCCATTCTCTCCTCTCCAGCCCCTTCTCCCCCACTGCTCACCCTTATGGCAGTAAAAGGTGGGAGGGCATAGCCCTCCTTCTTGTAAAAGTGATTGGGCCATGGCTCACTGGCCCCCCCCAGTTCTGGCACTCCCTCACACATGCACAGATGTTGTGTAAAGTGGTACAAATCAAAGGTTGATTGTAGATGGTAAGGAGTCTGACTTTGGTCTTGCCTTTGTTAGGAAAACAAGTTGGGTTTATTCACATTCGTTAGCCAGTACATGATGACTAACAAATGATAAACTCCTAATGCAGACATGGAAGTTGTAGGCTTTGTTGTCTTTGCCAGAAAAGGTGTGTGTTGTCACAGCGAGATAATTAATACATATTAGGTATCCTGCTGTAAGATCTGAGCAGTGGCACGGTCTCTGTAGTTTTTATCATGATGTAGCTAAGTAAGGAGAGAGTACAGTGTTGACCTCACCTAGCTACATCACAGAAAAAAACTACATGAGTTAGCTCACCGTAAAACACCCCTTTTTTGGCAGTGAAAACAGAGCCATAGTTTTAAATGTCAACCTGCTAGCATGTTAAAACATCAACTGTCTTGTCCACACTCATATCTTACCACATGTAAGTTACCACGTGGTTAAAAAACATGTTTCTTCCTACTGTGTGTGCACCCCTGGTGTAAAGCACACAATGAGGGGCTGGAAGAGAGGGTTGTAGCAGGAGAAACATCAAGTTTTGGTTGAAAGTGTAACATAGGATAAGTGGGGCTACTTTCATTTCCAACTTCTTATGCTTTGTGAAGTGTAAATTACACCAATTTAGGCCTGGTCTCATGAGAAGATTGTAGTTGGTGCAACCTCCTCGTATGGACACTCTCTGAGTGAAATCCTGGCCCTGTTGAAGTGAATAGCAAAACTCCCATTGACTTCAGTGAGGTGGGATATCTGTACTTTGAGTTGAATGCTTCATGTTAATCGGGCTTCAGATAGTTTCTAAACTGATGTAGTTACATTGGGCCAGTTTCCATTTGTGGACAGGGATTTAGATTCCCCATGAGCAGCTTACACCATCTTACATATCCCATCTGAATGTGGCCCAAGAATATAGATTTGAGGGGGCTGTTGACCAACAGTACTCAGGTGCTCACCAGATTACAATGGTTTCTTAGTGCCTCATAAATATCAAAGCCTTTCTATTCATTTCTCTTGGCCTAGAAGTTATCACCTGGTCTTTGACAAAGATTCTCAAGAGCTCTCGCTGGCTGACATGGAGAAGCCGGAAGCAGCATGTGAGCTGTTTTGTGGTTAAACTTGCTTTAGTTCCTGACTCAAAGGACCTTTGCTATACTTGGGCTTTGTTTTCTAAATGTTATCTTTACTAACTGCTGCATCAAGGTAGTTAAATTGCAATATTAAGCGGCAACTCTCCAAACACTGCTGGAGTCTGCGCCTTTCTAAAAGGAGCCATTGAAAATTTGCACTTTTTAGGTTATGACAAAGTCCCTGGAGGCTTCCATGTGTGTGTTTATTTTTTTAAACAAATTTTCTTATCTTGATAGCAATTGCGGTTCCTCTCTGGCTTGAGTATTGTGGACTAGAATCATTTAGTTAATTCCATTAAAGAGCACATTTGTTTAATTGGAACGGACTGTTGATAATTCAGAGTAATAGGCTTTGTGCATTAGTTTTTGTGCATCGTGTTGCTCTCATTGTTTAGAGAGAGGCACCCTTTTATTATGTCAGAGGTCATAGCCGTTAAGTTGGCCCCTGAATTTGCATACCCAAGTTCATAGGTACAACTAACTGTCCTGCAGCGGGCACTCCCTTGTTTTGCACTAGCAAAGCTGAACTAGCCCTTGCATATTAGGTATCCATTTTGTTCACACAGAGTTGGCATAATGTATCTAGGTCGGTTTTTCTGAGTGTAAAAGTGAGTGTCCAAAAAAGGAGTCCCAGGCTAAAAATGTGGGCTAGGAGGACAATTATTATAATTGCAAACGAAAAACGCTGCTAAGGGAAGTGAGCTAACCCAGAAAACCCATGGAAATTTAGAGTCAAGGCTCCTTCTCTAAACTTAACCCAGCCTGTGTGTGATGGAGTGTGAGAGTTAGAGGGAGGTAAACCCAGAGACATTTGAGTCTCAGGTTTTGTGGTTGACCGTAAGGTTGCCCTCCTGACCTCCTCTTCCCAGCCATGGTTGGTGGCAGGTTCCTGATGACTAGGCTTCCCACGCAGTAAAAGGGTATGAGCTGATGTCTGCAGTGTAGTGCAGTGGCAGTGCTGCAACTCAGAGATCAGCAAGGCGTTAACCCTTAACCTGTCAAAGCTTACTCTAAACTCCAGCTGACTTAGGGGACAAGTCCTGCTACTTCTGAAGCCAGCATGCATTTTCCTGCTGACTTTGATGGGAGCAAGATGAGGCCCCTCACTGGCAGATACACTGCTCAGCACCTTGACAGCATTTCCTGTGCATCTCAACTCTTCCTGTGTCACATCTTTATAGCCAGATTTTATAGACATATCTGAGAACCATCTTGAAGAGAAATTGTTCTGTCCAGCTGACGTATCGCTCAGAGCATTCGAAAAGGCTGTGTGCTAAAATGAGTTAACAGGCGACAGCAGAGTTGTGATGCTATAAAGCACTGCTGGAATAAACATTTCTCTGGATCTCATCTGAATTCAGACTTCCAGCCTAACGTGAAAAAAGGAGGCCTAGGGGAAATACATCTGGGTGACAGTTTAGACTTGACACTTAAGCTGGTGGGATAGGTGATGATTTACAGTTGTTTTTCTCAGTGCTTCACAGAATGCACCTTATCACATGGGTTAAGGTACATGTACAAAATGTAATAAAAACATTGCCTCTTTCTTAGATGCTTAGAGAACAAAGGACAGTCCACACTAAGCAGCAGCTTCTTCCCACTCCTTCAAACAAACACTTCAGACTAAAGAGCACAGCCAGCATGGCATGGGAGTATTTCCTGCCATATAATTTAAGTAATACTGCCCTTCCCCTTGACTATAATGCACAAACTCCCTAAATATAGTGTACTCATTTTTTTCCCATAAGGCTTATCACCATAATGCTACATTCTTGCTCTCCTGCGTGTATCACACACCTCAAAATACCATATACAACATTAGCTCCCCAGAAGCCCAGAGAGAAGGATCATACTATTTCTGGTGATGGGTGCTCCAAGCGTTCAAGCATATTCCATTTACCCTGCTCAACTGTGTCAAAAGACCCTTAGCTGAAGTCCAAAGGGAAAGCGGGGGGTGGGGTTAATTATTATTTGTCTTACAATAGAGTTTAGGAACTTCAACCGAGATTGTGCTCTGCACTATACTAACTCAAAGTGAGAGACTATCCCTGTCCCAGAGCACTGACAGTTTAAATAGACAAGACAGACAATGAGTAGGACGGGCAAGAGAGGCTCAGAGGGGGAAGTGACTGGCTCAAGGTCACACTGCAGGTCAGTGGCAGAGGCTATGTCTACACTGAAGCTTGAGCCTGGGATCAAGCCTAACCCTGCTTGTGTCTACCCTGCAATTGCACTAACCCAGGACTCTGAAGGGCTGGAGGGTCCAAGCTCAAGTTAAGCTGGGACCCAGGGTCCGAGCCCTATTGCTTTGCAGTGTAGACGCAGCCCTGCTTGACTCGGGTCCTGGGAGTCAGCTGGAAGTATCCCACAATTCCATGGGACAACTTCCTCAGTCCTCTCTATCCCAACAATCTGCAATCCACCCTATTGACAATGGAAGCCACCCATTTGCTAACAGCAGCAGCTCAGGTCCGCATTGACCCATTCTCTTCAGCTCACCGATCTGCAAGCACACGATCACAGAGACTCCTGGATTTGCAATGGAGAGAAAACGGATCAAGGCTTTTGGAAAATGAATTGTTTCCTGGTAATGTGCAGATGGCTAGTAAAGCTTTCCCACAGTGCGCCATGGTCCTAGGGCTAGAGCAACCACATTAGGGGGGGGGGGGAACTAGGGACTCCAGGATATGGTTACTTTGACCCAGGTCTGCGCACCAGAGCCTAGGTTTGAGCATGAGTTAGAAAAGTCTTATCGGGTTAAAATATAATATAGACCAGGGGTCTCAAACATGCGGCCCGCGGGCCACATGTGGCCCGCCAAGCCCTTCCCTGTGGCCCGCGAAGTCCCGTCCCCCCCCCCCCCCCCAGCTCCCCCCGCCCACCTCGTGCATTGCAAATGCAGCGTTGCTTTCTGAAGCGGCTGCCAGCACTGTCCCTTCCGAGGGGAAGGAAGGGGGAGGAGACAGAGGGCTCCTATTTGCCTCCCTCCAAGCATTGCACCCCCACAGCTCCCATTGGCTGGGAACAGGGAACTGCGGCCAATGGGAGCTTCGTGGGAGTTGTCTGGAGGAAGCAAGAGCAGCACATGCAGGGGAACCCTACGGGTGACTCCCTCTCTCCCCCAGGCTGCAGAGACTGGTTGCTGCAGCTTCCTGGAGTGGAGCTGTATGGGGCCAGAGCCGCTCTAGGTAAGTGGCACCAGGCTGGAGCTCGTACCCAGAACCCCTCCTGCACCCCAACTCCCTGCCCTGAGCCCCCTGCCCTGACCCACCTGCTGCACCCATCCCCCTGCCGCATCCCTCACCTCTCTTACACCCCACACACCAAATCTCTGCCCTGAGCCCCCTTCCACACCCTGCACACCTGCACCTCAACTCCCTGCCCTGAGCCCCTGCTGCATCCTGCATCCTTTCTGCACCCCCTGGGGGCAGGGAGGGGGCAGCGTTGGGGTGGGGACTTCGGGGAAGGGGTTGGAATGGGGCAGGGAAGGCATGGGAAGAGGCAAGGCAGGGGCAGGGCCTCATGGAAGGCGTGGAGTAGGGGTGGGGCCAGGGTCAGTATCAGTGATGCGGCCCTCAGGTTAATGCACTAGTCCTCATGTGGCCCTCGTGGTCATTTGAGTTTGAGACCCCTGATATAGACATTCAAGCTCAGGGTTTGCTAATGTGGATCAGCTGACTCATCATCATCATCAATCCTCTTCACTCCCGCTGGAGTATAAGGCACCGATCAGCTGACTGGGGACCCATTAACCCTGGGCTTACATTGAAGTTTGGACATACCTTAAGTCACCTGACTGTCAATGCAGTGCCCTACCCACTAAGCAATGCTGCCTCCCAAAAGACAGTAGGTCCTATAACTTCCGTCTAGAATACCCTCGTGCATGGTGTGCCATGGCCAATCTCTGAGACTGTAATAACATCCTGAAATGTTCGCTAGGCATGCATGTGATCTGTGTGTCATATATAACCTCCTCCTCCTGTTTCTTTATGGCCTGATTTTTGGGGAACAGAGCTAGACTCAAAAACCCCGGGTCACCCCAAACTTCAGTGTGGTTTGTGAGTCCAGAAACTGTTGTACTTATACATAGCATTGCTCCTGTGAGCTGCTCAAAGCACTTTTCATACATGAGCATCAGAACATCCCTGTCAGGTAGGCGGGGATTATTAAATCCATTTTTCAGATGGATAAATTGAAGCTCAGTAGTTTTACACAACTTGCCCAAGCAAGTCAGCAGGAGGGCCGGGAAGAGAACCCACGAATCACTTTCCTGCTGTAACCCTTAGATGCCCCCGTCTTTTATCACTAACATATTATTAAAGAAGCACTAGAGAAAAATGAGAGGAGGTGGGAGGGGTAAAGATGCTCCTTTCTTAGCTGTGTGTCTAAACATTTCCCAGGTATTATCTTTCCAGATATCTGATGATTCTTTAATTTCTCCTTTTGTTCTCAATCGTTTTTTGCAAGTAGCAATAGCTTAGGGCACTTGGAAAGAAACCAGAATTACAATGAATAAGTTCATTTTCACAACTTTTTTATGCATACATTTTATGTCAATTAGGTTCAAAGAAAGTATCTCCTTACCCCATCTGAACTATTTAGCATATTTTATTAACAAAGTTCTCTTTTACACTGAAGTCCATTGAGGTTCATTAATCAACAATTGCCATGAAGTGAAAAATTCTCAAACTTCCAAAAATCTTTTTCTTGGATCCAGCTAGTACTAACAATGAAGTTTTACTTGGCTAAATGTCTAATGCTTTGATGTGTCTGGGTGAGAAACTAAAAGCCACAAAGGTGTTATAAACTGAGCAGTGATCACAGCTTTAGACAGCCTGGTATGTGCATTTAAACCAATATATATTTATATTACATATCAGGAATTTTATATTAGCTTTGCATTAGAGAGAACTCATGGAATTTCAGAGAAATTTTCCTTCCCATCAGCTTAAGCTGATCTCATTCTTTTTTTTAAAAAAAGGAACACAGCAGACTCCCCTCCATCTTGCAGAAATGGCACCAAAATTGGTCACCGAAAATGGTGGTAATTTTATTTGAAGACGTTTCTGGGCAATTCTATGAGTCATCTGATAATGTAATAATCCACCCCCTGTTAGTTTTGGCAATGGCTGTTGTTTCAATATGAGCACGTGTGGTTTGAAGGGTACCTCTGAATGCACCAGGGTACTGAGGCATATTGGCTGTTAGGTTTTATGTGCTGATCTTAAAGGGCCTGCTCCAATGGCAGTTGAACTCCTCAGGAACTGCCCTTGACTTCATGGGCATTGGACCAGGCTCAGAGCTAGTGAGGGGAGGGGTTCTTTCATGTTACCACTTAGTACACAACACTCGCTACAAATCAATAGAGAGTTTTGAGAGGATGTACAAGTTGCTACATAACCTGCCCCAGGTTCCCTCTCTATATTAAATACTTGATCCAATGCCCACTGAAGTCGCTAGAGAAGCTCCCATTGACTCCAAAGGGGCACTGGGCTGGTTATAGGAACTGTCAATAGTTAAATCTCGCTCACTCTGCCGTCTAAGTTCTATTTCAGAAGGTCAGATCCATGCTCCTAAGGTCTGGATGAGGCAGGGCATTTTGCAGAGCCACGGACAGCCATCTGTCTTGGATGGTTTAGACACCACAAATCCTGCAGCTTGGCAGGGGGTTAGACTAGATGACCCTGGTGGTCCCTTTTAACCTTATTGTTCTATGATTCTGAGATTACATGAGTAGGAACAGTTCCTGTTCAACACCCACAAACCCAGCCTCCAAAAGTCCTGCTCCCTCCAACCTACGAGAATAAGAGGGGTTGATAACTCTCTAAGATAACGAACGGGCTTTGGCTTGGTCTCTGGAATTGATCTAGCAACATGAAGGTATTGCTTGTATCATCTTTCCATTACACTGTTATATCTTAATTTACCACAAAGAGAGCACAAATGTAAGCTGGTCTTGTATGTACTATATGTGTGAGATGCAAATGTTTCCACTGATAATAGGTAACACAGGGCACTTTTTCTGTAAGCTGTTCGAAGCGGGTAGAACTGTCACAGAATGCCATTCTCCTGATCTTTGTTTCTGTTTTTTGCTTGTGTCTATTTTTGTTGCTTAGATTCCAAATGACTGTATTTTGCTTACAGTTAAAGGCTGCATTTTGCACACATTGCACATTCTATAAAACCTCGGAAAAATTTGGCAGTGCGAATACTTTAGCCAGTGGAGCTGGAAAGATTTTCAAGTCTCATGAAGGGAAAGTCCCTGCCATGTTTCTGAATACAAATAAGTAGTTTTGATCAAATACCAAAGGTGCAGGTTTTTTCCAAAGTGAATTTTTCCCAGGCCCTCAGAGAAAAGGGAGGTTTACAAACTGTGGGCCCAGTTCTGATCGTATATCAGTGCAAATCCAATCTAAATCCACTGAAGTCACATGGGTGTAAAATGGGTCTGAAATCAGAAATGGAACCTATCTCCCCTGCCTGGATTCATAACAGTTGGGTGTGATGTACACAGGACATGAGCCTGGAAGTCGGGAGCTATATTGAGTTCTGATGCTGACTCACTGAGTAAACTCAGGTGAGTCAGTTAGGGCCTGATTCAATTCTCTCTTTCTTAACCAGTTTTGGCATCTGTAAAAGCAGATAATGAGCTGTACCTACCAGCGCAGAGTAGTTTGTGCTCCATAGATGAAAAGCCGTGTGTAAGTGCTGCACATTCATTATTATATGCCTCTGGATTGTTATGTCCTGGGATAGAGACAATCTCTGGAAAAACAAATCAGATTAATTAGGTTGGCATACAAGATCACTGTCAGTTGAATACTTACCAATGAGCTCTAAATGGAAGGCAGGGTGATTTTATTGATCAATTAATTTCTATAATTAATTTAGTAACATTTCAAAGCTTCTAAATGATGTATAGGGGCATAAATGTTGATTCTTCTGGAATTTGTAGGATAGCTCTGTCACAGTCCTTATTTGTATGCAATTTTAATTAGAATGGATTTTTCCACCTCCTATGTATTTTGCTTTGCTTTTCCTGAAGAGAGCAAACAGGTCCTCACAGGAAAGTGCTCTGATTTCCACTGTTAATAATTTTGGGCTTGAAAATGTGGGAAGTTCTCTTTGTTTTAAAAAAAAAAAAATCAGATGCCCTGTCCGGCTTTGTAAACAAAAGTGGACAAAAATAAACAAGCCTACTAAACAGAATCAAAAGATGAAGGGAAGTGGATGCCAACTGAAGAGGCAGATGTAAAGAGCATTTCCTATTTGGTTCAGCAACTGCAGACTTTTGTCTCCAGTCTACATGCATTTCCTCCAGTGATTCATCATAAACTTGAATTTATAAATAAACTCCACCTTGGTCTAGCACATCTATTGCAGGCTGCTTAGTTTGAAAACAAAGTGCCCTTTTTTGAATGATGCCTGTGAGATGCACGGAAAGAGGTTTTTATAGAGCTGTTTATTCAGTGTTTCTTTTATTTACACTGAGAGACTTGAGGAATAGACAGGGCCTGTGGTTTTTTTTCATTTAATCTGAGTAAGGATTCATTAGAGGGCTGATTCAAGCCAGCCCAGTGAGGCACTCTCTACTCTCCACATGCCCGGGGATTTAGGTTTGGAAGCAGGCTCTCATTGGTTGAAGAGAGGACAGTCTGGTAGTTGTAAACACTTGGTTTCTTGGGGGAAAGGAGTAATTTGCAAGACCTTGCTCTTAGCAGCAGCCATGTGTCCCTTCTTCACAGACATTGGCTTCAACAGAGAATGAGGGAAACTAAGTGTAACCCTTCTGCCCTTCAGAATTGACAGCAACAAGGGCCGGGTTCAGTAAATAGGGGTTCCCTCTCAACAATACAATGCAAACTGGCTCGAGCCCCCACCCAGTGACCTGGGAAAATCTTACACACACCCCTGGGCGCCTCAATGAGGCAATACTTCCCCTCTTGCAAGCACAGATTGGTGTATCAGAAGATCTTTATTAACGTGAGGTAAATGACATCACTAAACTGGGAAAACACCACACCTAGGTTCATACACCAACCCGCGAGCAAATTGCCCCTCCCCAGCAAGTTTGGGCTGTGTCCTCTCCTGTAGGTTCAGGAGTCCCTCAACCCAAACATCACCCAAAGTTCCACAAGTCCAACAGCCCAAAGTCCCTGGAGTCCAGCAACCCCAAAAATTACCCAAAGTCCCAAAAGTTCAACAGCCCCAAGTCTCTGGAGTCCCTGGTCAAAAGTTACTCTGCAGAGTCTTACCTCCCAGGCTGGGTGGAAGTGGAGGGCAGAGTGAGGAGTACCTTACAAGGTCTGAGGCCGACTGCCCAGTCTCTCCGTGAGGTGCTGCTGCTCCACTGCTCCACCAGCTGTCCCAGGAACTGCTCTGCTGGTTGCTCCGCTAGCCGCCCTGCTAGCCGACACAGGAACTGCTCTGTCAGTGGCTCGACTCTGCTCTGCCAGCTGTCTCAGGAACTGCTCGGCTGGTTGCTCCACTAGCTGACACAGGAACGGCTCTGTCAGCAGCTCGACTCTGCTCTGCTGGTTGCTCCGCTAGCCGCCCTGCTAGCCGACACAGGAACTGCTCTGCTTAGGGCCCCCCGCTTAAGATAAAGCTCAGTGATTTTCAGCTCTTAAGTGATCTCAGCTCTTAAGTGATTTCAGCTCATAGGGGGGGCCTTAGTGCAGAGGCACCACCAGACCCAAAGTGACTTCAGCTCAGTGGGCTGAAGTTAGACTCCTAATGAAAGCAAAAGGTCCTAGATTTTAATATTTTACCTACTAGCCTAAAATTGGCCTCCAGGACATCTCTCATACTATTCCCTATGCCACTAGCTTGTCCCCGGTACTGCACAAAAGTCTATGTAGATGTCTCGTAAGATCTGCAACCCTCACACCTGGCAGGCTATTTACCAGTCAGTTCTGCCGGTCATCATAAACCCAGCTATCTATATTTCTAATAATCAAATCCCCCATTACTAATACCTTGCACCTGCTTGCAACTGGAGTTACCTTCCCAGGAGGGGTATCCTCAGTGCGAAAGGATCCCATAGGGTGACCAGATGTCCCGATTTTATCGGGACAATCCTGATTTTAGGGGTCTTGTCCCGCGTCCTGACCTTACCTCGGTCGGGATGCCCTTTGTCCCAATATTTGGGACCGAGGGAAGTTCGGGGAACTCAGGGCGCCGCTCACCACTTCTCTGCCTGGGGCAGCTCCAGCAGGAGCTTGCTAGTTGGTCCCAGGCAGACACAGAGGCGGCAAGGTCTTGTTGCAGGGGTGGGGCTTGCAAACAGTCCCTGGCTCTCCCCCTCCCCTTTCTCCCCTCCAGGTAGGCAGTCGGAGTTGGGTGAAGGGCCCTGTGCAGCTGCGCCGCAATCCGCGGCACTGGGGGGGTTCGGCCGGAACTGGAGCCAGGCGGGGGCTCTGAGCTGCCGAACCATGGCAGGGGGTGCTGTGCCCGGCCCCGGAGCTGGGGGAGAGGGGCATGCACTGGCAGCACCGCTGATCTGCAGCAGGAAGGCTGTGGCTGGAGCTGGGGGGGGGCTGTGCCACCGATCAGTGGCGGGGGGGCTGCCCCAGGCCACGGGGGGGGGGGGCGCTACGCCGCTGATATGTGGCGGGGAACTGAGAGGGTCTCTGATCAACTGAGGGGGGGAGAGCGGCCGTGCTGGTGATGCATGGGGTGGGGGTGGGCTGCCTGGCCCCCTCCTCAAACCCTCCCGCCATGTGTCCCGATATTTTGTTGTGGTGATCTGGTCACCCTAGGATACCATGACATTAACTGGAAGGAGGGTCCCAACTATGGGATTGTTTCCCGCCTCTCCAGCTTGAGGTTTTCCTTCCCTGAGACCTTCATCCTTCTTAATAGCACAGAGGCTGTTAGGCTGGGAGTGGGACTACTCCACTGTGTCCCTGAAAGTCTTCTCTGTGTACCACTCCATCTTCCTTAAGCTCCTCCAGTTCGGCCACTCTGGCCTCAAGAGGCCATACTGTGCCTCTGGGTCATGAGATTCTTGTGTTGCATGTACACAAAGGCAGGTAATTGTGTTTGCTGTGTTCAGGGTGATAAACTGGATAGCCCCCACTTTGCTACTGGGCATCTGCCGGCATTGTTTTTTCTCTTGCAGTTTTATTTTTTTTTGGGGGGGGGGATTTATTTGCCTAAGTTTAGAATATGTTTGTTAGGTGTATTATTCTCTCTCTCTCTCTTTCTCCCTCCCTGTCAAACTTTCCTCCCTTCCCGCATACTTCTTTTTATATGGGAATGACAGAGTAAGGTGTGAGGATGTGACACCATTTGTAAAGGAAAGCATAGAGTCAAATAAAGTACAAATCTTAAATGAATCCAACTGTACCACAAAATCCCCATGGATAGAAATTCCATGCTTGAACAATAAGAGTATAACAATGGGAGTATACTACCGACCACCTGACCAGGATATCGACAGTGATTGTGAATGCTCAGGGAGATTAGAAAGGCAATATAGGCAGACAACACAATAATAATGTGGGATTTCAGCTATCTTCTTACTGACTGGATGTATGTCACCTCAGGAAGGGATGCAGAGACAGAATTTCTAGACACCATAAATGACTGCTTCTTGGAGCAGCTTGTCCTGGAACTCACAAGGAAAGAGGCAATAGTCGCATTATAATCAGTAATAGTGACCATAATGTAATTAAGTGTAACATGCTCGTACGGGGGAAAATACCAGAGAAATCCACCATAGTAGCATTTCACTTCTAAAAGGAGAACTACACACAAATGAGGAGGCTATTTAAACAGAAATTAAAAGGAACGGTCCCAGGGATGAAATGGCTGCAAACTGCATGGAGACCATTTAAAAACACAATAATAGAGGCTCAAATTAAAAGTATGCCCCAAATAAACAAAAACAGTAAGCGGACCAAAAAAAGATCGACTTGGCTAAACAATAGAGCAAAAGGGGCAGTTAGAGGCAAAAAGATATCCTTTAAAAACTGGAAGTCAAATCCTACTGAAGAAAATAGAGAAGAGCATAAACTGTGCCAAGTCAAGTGTAAAAGTACAATTAGGCAGATCAAAAAAGAATTTAAAGGGAAACTAGCTAAGGATACAAAAACTTTTTTTATGCACCTGAGAACCAGGAATCCTGCGAAACAGTCTGTGGAGCCACAGGACAAGTGAAGATGAGGCCATTGCAGAGAAGGTAAATGAATTCTTTGCATGGGTCTTCATTACAGAGGATGTGAGGAAAATCCTGTGATGGAGTAGGAATGCTCTTAATGTTTCCTCTAGATGGTGCAGGGGTACCTCAGTTTCCCCAATGCATTTCTTGAATGTCTGTGTGGAGGGATAAGGGTATGTAGTTGGTGCAGAGCAGCGAGACAGCATAAGCAAGTAGATCTGTCTTGGGGTCTGACCCTCCTTCTCTCTGAAAGGTGTTGGCTGGAAGTGTTAAATAACAAAGAGGTCAGGTGATACCTCCTGCCCAGGAAGGAGACAAAGGAAAGCAAAGGAGGGGTTGGAGGGGGAGTTTCAGTCTGGATCTGGCTGGGGGCTGGTGAAGAGCTGCAGGCAAGCCTTGCCTGGCTCTTTGGCCCCCAAAATGGACCCAGCTCTACCTAGATTATGTTCCTGTCATCTAATAAACCTCTGTTTTACTGGCTGGCTGAGAGTCACGTCTGACTGTGGAGTTGGGGTGCGGACCCATGGGCTTCCCCAGGACCCCATCTGGGAGGGCTTGCTGGGGGAAGCACATGGAGGGGCAGAAGGTGCTGAATGCTCCGAAGTCAGACCCAGGAAGGTGGAAGCTGTGAGACTCCTAGCCTTGGAGATGGGCTGCTCACAGAGAAGAAGCTTCGCCCCAGAGTCCTGACTGACTTCATAGGGAGCAAGTCCAGACCATCACCCTGGGCACTCCGTGACAGATCCCCACCCCTGAGACATTCTATTCTAATGATATTTGAGTAACTGCCCCAGACTGAGATGTCAGCAGAGAAGGTTTTGGAACAAATTACTAAATTAAACAGTAATAAGTCACCAGGACTAGGTGGCATTCACCCAAGAGTTCTGAAGGAACTCAAATGTGAAATTGCAGAACTACTAAGAGTCATATGTAACCTATCACAGCCTCTTTACTAGCTGACTGGAGGATAGCTAATGTAATGTTGATTTTTAAAAAACACTCCAGAGGCGATCCTGGCAATTATGGTCAAGTAATTTCAGTACAGTAAAACCTCAATATAACGGACTAATTCGGGTGAGGGGGTGTCCGTTAAAGCCGAAAGTCCGTTATTTAATAATTTTTTAAAATTATTAAATAACAGGACTTTCGGCTTTAACGGACACCCCCTCGCCCGAATTAGTCCGTTATATCGAGGTTTTACTTATCACGGCAGCCGGGAGCCGGGAGTCAGCCCACCCGGGTCCCGGCTGCTGGGACTCGGGCGGCAGCGGGGAGCCGGCAGGCAGCCCGCCCGCTGCCTGGACCCGGGCGGCAGCCGGGAGCCGGCAGCCAGCCCCCGAAAAAATGGATTTTGGATGCATCGGACTTGCTCATAAATTTTGTCCATTGCATCCGAAGTCCGTTAAATCGGGGTCCGTTAAATCGGGGTTTTACTGTACTAACTTCAGTACCAGGCAAATTGGTTGACACGACAGTAAAGAACAGAATTATCAGACACATAGATCAACATGATATGTTGGGGAAGAGACAACAGCTTTTGTAAAGAGAAATCATGCCTCACCAATCTATTAGAATTTTTTGAGGGTGTGAAAAAGCATGTGGACAAGAGTGACCCAGCTGATACCGCATAGTTGGACTTTCAGAAAACCTTTGACAAGGTCTCTCACCAAAGGCTCTTAAGCAGTCTTGGGATAAGAGGGAAGGTCCTTGCATGGATCAGTAACTGGTTAAAAGTTGGAAAACAAAAAGTAGAAATAAATGGTCAGTTTTCAGAATGGAGAGAGGTAAATAGTAGGGTCCACAAGCATCTGTACTGGGACCTGTTCTGTTCAACATATTCAGAAATGATCTGGGAAAGGGGTAAACAGTGAGGTGGAAAATTTGCAGATGATACAAAAGTACTTAGGATCGTTAAGTCCAAATCTGACCGCAAAGACTTACAAAGGGACCTCACAAATCTATGATTGATCGACAACATGGCAGATGAAATTCAATGTTGAAAAGTGCAAAGTAATGCACATTAGAAAAAATAACCCGTGCTATTGGTACAAAATGATGGGGTCTAAATTAGTTGTTACCACTCAAGAAAGAAATCATGGAGTCATTGTGGATAGTTCTCTGAAAACATCCTCTCAATGTGCAGCCTCAGTCAAAAAAGTGAACACAATGTTAGGAAACATTAGGAAAGGGATAGATAAGACAGAATAAGATCAAAATGCCGCTATGTAAATCCATAGCACACCCACACCTTAATTGTGTGTGCAGTTCTGTTCGCCCCATCTCAAAAAAGATCTATTAGAATTGCAAAAGGTGCAGCGAAAGGTAACAGAAATGTTTCAGGGTATGGAACAGCTTCCATATGAGGAGAGATTACAACTACTGGGACTGTTCAGTGTAGAAAAGTGATGACTATGTGGGAGGGTCGGAGACAACAGAGTTCTATAAAATCATGAATGGTATGGAGAAGGTGAATAGGGAAGTGTTATTTACCCCTTCACCTAACCCAAGGAACTGATTAAATTAATAGGCAGATAGTTTAAAACAGATATGGGGTAGTGCTACTTCACACAACGCACAGTCAACCTGTGGAGCTCATGGCCAGGGGATGTTGTGAAGGCCAAAGTATAACTAGGTTGAAAAAATAATAATTTTATAGTTCCTGAAGTATGGGTCCATCAGTGGCTATTGGGCAAGATGGTCAGGGTGCAGCCCAATGCTCCAGTATCAGAAGCTGGGGATGGCTGACTGGGGATGGCTCACTCGAAATTGCCCTGATCTGTTCATTCCCTCTGAAGCATCTGTCACTGGCCACTGTCATAAGAGAGGATACTGGGCTAGATGGACCATTGGTCAGACCCATGATGGCCGTTCTTATTTTCTTACCGTTTCATATGAGAAGTTACATTACAGTTTCAGATAAAGAGCCCAATGCAAATCAGCCTGTAGCAAAGCAATGCTTATGAGTTAAACAATGTCCAAGTCTTCCTTGACCCCAGTCTTGTCAGACTTCTCCACCTGAGGAGCTATCAAAGGAGCTCGGAAGAATTAGGTCGAACCCATGCTCAGATACATGCTAGAATCCATGGGAAAGTCAATCCCATAACATTTACACGCTACTGGAATTGTAACTTGAGTTTGATTTTTAGCACCACGACGTTCCCTTAGTCTCGGTGCTGCGCGCCAGATGACTGCATGCCAAAATACAGCACATCTCAGATCTATCTGTATTCAGCCTTTAGGAAATGCAGTCATCTGCTGAGATTCATCCATGGTACCAGTGACAGCACTTCAGTAGACTGACTTTTAAAATATCTTTCCACTGAGGAAAAAAGGGTCTAAGGAACTAATATACCAATTAAAAATAATAGCCCATAACAAACACCCTTATTACTTTTTATAGTCTCATTCTATCTATGCAGTGCTCAAGGCCCTCAACTCTTATAGACTTCAGAGGTTGCAGCAGCTCCGAGAACAAAATAGTTGCTTTCTCTTCAGACCGGTAGAATTCTTAGAAACATAAAGGTGCAGCGTACCAAAGGCAACACACAACACATGACTCAGTCTCCTCTCTAACATGCGTAGCCTGACACATTTTTGGCCCCTTCTCAGAAACAACATGGCCATGCTCCAAGAGGAGCCTTGAAAGGTATTAATAAAACCATTAGAACAAGTTCAAAGAGTCTCCTTAATTAGCTGCTTGGATGAAACTGAGGTTCATTAATCTTAAGTAGATCAACCTGATGATAATGCCATGGAAACTGGCTAGAATATTAATGAATTTTGCACAGTTGCAGGGAGCACAAATATCCTAATGCTAGTCATGCACTGATAAAGCTGCTATCAGTTTCTGCACTGTGGAGTATTTAAGGAAGATCTACTTTATGGTTGCTGCCATTAGTCTACCTACTGACATTGGACTTATTCAGTTATTCTTGGGAAATGATAGAAGGTGGATCCAGAAATTTAGGCTCATAACTGTCTTCATACCGTATTTTTAAAGCTTACTACACCAGAACATGGAAGTGCCTGTTTGTAAAATGTATGGGTTTGCCTGTGCCTTGGGTACACATATTTTTTTTACGTCACACTTGTTATGCATTGTATAAACTAAGGGTATGTCTACATTGCAATGTAAGCCCAAGGTTAGTAGAACACAAGTTAGCAGATCCTGGGTTTGTTAACCTTGGGCTTGAGCGCCTACAAGTCATTTGTAACCCCAGGTTTTGTTGAACATTGGGCCCCAACCTAGGGCTCCAGCATCTACACTGCCTTATGCAGGCCTATGTCCCACCAAGTCTTCCAAAAGTAGCCACTCCAGCCCTTTGTTTGTGGTGTAGTGTGGGAAAACTTGGCTGTCCGCGAAGCTTGACTGTTCAGAGAACAAAGAAAGTTGGCCCACAGGATCATGAGATACTTCTGGTGAACTCCCAAAGCACAAATCCAGTGGGGCTGTCGACACTGCAAAGACTTGAAGACCCTTGAAGGTCTAAGCCCAAGGTTAGCATGATTTGTGTGTTGATGGGAAGAGGGTTAGGCTGCTAATGGGGCCTGATTGCATGGGCCATTCACTTGGAGAGTTTTCCAAGCTGTTTCTGGATTGCATCCCGGGGTTTTGCACAGGGGTCTCAGGCCATGGTGTGGGTGATGCAGCCAGGGCCGGCGACAGGGTGGTACAATGGGTACAGCTGTACCGGGCCCTGGACTTAAGGGGGGGGCCCTTAAATCCGGGGCGGGCCCGGTACGCAGCTGTACCCCCTTGTCGCCGGGCCTTTGAGCAAGGCGCGGCTCCGGGCAGCCGCTGCAGCGCTCATCAGCCCCCTCCCCCGGCACCCAGCAGCCTCCCCACGCCCCCCTTTGCTTCTCCCGGCCGGGCCACGCGGCCAGAGCGCATGCGGGGGTTGGGCCCCGCGGGCGGCGGGAGACCGGCCCGGGGGGGGGGGCATGGGCGGCGGGAGACCGGCCGGAGGGGGGGAGACCGGCCGGGGGGGGGCCACGGGCGGCGGGAGACCGGGGGGGGGGGGGCGCACGATCTGTGTATGGGGCCCCAAAATTCCTGTCGCTGGCCCTGGATGCAGCAGGAGCTGGTACTCATCTAACTATTCATGCTATCAGCCTCATGAACAGTTCTTTCTGCTGAGCTCTGTCCTCCTTTAGCCACTGTTCCTGTTCTAGGAACTGCAAAGGAACTGCCTGCTGCCGTGCTGTCTTCAAGCTGTGCAGCAGTTATTTGAGGAATATCTTTTATGCCGGCTACCTTGGGATGAACCACATCCTGTTTGCCTCAGGAACCTTTTGCATCACTCCACTTACAGTCGACTTCTCAACACCAAACTGGCTGGCAACGGACCTGGAGTAGTCTGGGTATCCTGCTTCCCGATGGTTATAGCAACCCGCTTCTGGACCAGGATGGCCACCCTCGTGTATGTGTCTTTACGTTGGAGGGTCAGGACAAGTTGATTACAGAGTTCCAGAAATGTAGCTTTCTTCATGCAAAAGTTCTGGGCCTGCTGCTTGTCCTCCCAGGTCTGTGTAGTGGTCCCACCAGCCTGTGCGTGTGGCCCTGCTCCAGAAACGTACCGGGCCCAGGGGCAACGTCTGTCCCTTCCATGACTGCTGCAGCCTCTGTCTGTTCCTCAATGTGGGCATCAAACAGCTCCAGCATATGGCCCCAAGATATGCTGCTGCTGCTTCTACTTCAAAGCCTCCGCTGGGACCAGTTTCAACCACAGAGTCACTTTGGCACCTACTGCTGGCTTCCATCAGTCCCCGTGCTGACCACATGATCATGTACCAGCATTAACTCCGTGCCCAGCACCCAGTCAAACGCCTCATAAAACGGGCCTGATGTTGGCGAGTTCCCTGAGCTGCGGTTCTGGTCCCTAGTTTTCCTGTACTCAACCTAGAGCTGCTTAATCCACTCCCTGCACTGGTCACCACTCTGGTAAATTTTCAACACGGCTGCTATTTTCCTGGGGTGACTGGAGTCACCCGGATGCAGTGTAGTTGTAGTGGTGTCCCGAAGAAGAGCTCTGTGTGACTTGAAAGCTGGGCTCTCTCACCAACAGAAGTGGAAACAATAAAAGATTTTACCTTGGCCACCTCGTCTTTCTGGAGATTTTGGGGGATACAGAGGAGAAAGGATTGAGGGATACTTTTGGAGGACTCAGGATTGGGGGGGGGGGCTGTATGGATACTTCAAAACAATAGCACTTGAACCCCAGGTCCCAGCTTGAGTGGGGCTTGAACCCTCCAGGCCCACAGTGTCCTGGGACCCCAGGTGTGAGACGGAAGGAGGGTTTGGGCTCAGTGAGTCTGAGCCTGGGCTTAAGCTTTTCTCCCTCTCCCTGTAGCCCAGTGTTCTTAAGCTTAACTCGTTAGTCTTGACACATCTTTGAAGTGAGCGCTTAGGAACAGCTCAGAGACCACAGGTTAATGGAGCTCCCATTGTGCCGCAATCCTTTCTTTTCAGCAGCTCCTCACCCCGGGCCTCCCTCTTAACTTCCTCCCTGCAGTCAGGACACCACTTCTGTACTGTGCACGGACAGCACCAGAGTAGACCCTTCCCTCGGCCGGTTGGCAGAGCAGCAGCAGCTAAATAACTGGCACCTGCCTGGCTGCTCACCAGGGTTGCTGCACCTGCCTCGCTTCCTGCTCTTCCGCTGCTCCCCCTCCTGTTTGTGTCTCTTCCTCTCCAAAATGGCTTCCGCGTATGTCTTTGATCTGGGCCTGATAGTTAATATGGCCCTGCTTATTAGTTTAAGGGTAGTAAAACCACTCCAGCTGGAGTGTGATTACACAGATCCAAAATGCAAATGGCCAGCTCTGATTTTGGGTGGGAACACAAAATAGAGGACGAAGCAAGGGAGCAGGAATCAGGAGACCTGGGTTCTTTCCCCAGTCTGGCTGCTGGTTTAGGACATTGAATCATTTGGTGAATTCCTATGGCAACACACCTATAAGTGACCTGTTCTTCAGAGGCACGGAGGATTTATCTGCCTTTGTATTCAGTGTGTTGTATGGCTTAATTAACACGTTCACATAGAGGACATTGCGATCCTCACATGAAAGGAATCCTCTAAGTGCATAGTACTCTTAGGGCGAGTCTTGAGATTCCTTCTTCCTTCACATTCAGGCAAAACTGCCATTGACTTCCATGGCAGTATTTTGCCTCAGTGACTGGAGGACTTAGACCTTGATTATTTTGCTCATCACTAATAATGAATGTTCTGTAATTAAGTGTCTCTTGCTTATTCACGTTGCACAGTAATGCTGGGTTGGCCAATGCCACATTTGTAAGCTCGGTGTGATGCATCATAAAGACACTTTTGAAGCATTTTTGTTTTTAAGAAGTGCCACTGCTCATGGAAAGAATTAGGTCAGGTGTTTACAAGTCAAAGCTTTGGGGATAATTAGTTGGAAGGCAGCAACTTTAGAAAAGAAGGTTGTTTTCCAGCTCTCCCAAGAAGCATGTAGTAATGGGTATGTTTGCCGGTACCTCTCTTCCATGAGTTTCCACCTATTTACTACAGTAGCTGTTATATTCATCTTGTTCTGGGGAGGGGGAAAAGGGGGGCTTAGAAGGCTCTCCAAAATGAATAAGCCCATGATGTCAGGGTTTTATGTACAGAACCTTCAAAGTTCTCTTAAGGGGGCTTCTTGTAAGCGCAGGACTCAGTTTGCTACTAGTGTGTAGCCGGTATGATTTCTGTCCAGTGTTGTCACCTTTGGGGCAACGGCAGAAACGTAAAAAAAAAGGCCATTTGTTACCTAGTGGCTGAGTGTGTGTAGGAAAGGACGAGGGGCTAGCTATTTGTGCACCTCAAGTGGTGTAGCCTCCTTCCACCCCATGTACAATGATGCTTTCCATGGAAAGTCTGGCTATATTAACTTTGGCAAGGACTGAGGGAATATTTCTGGAAGCTTTAAAATCTTCTGTGAAGTGTGTTTCATTTTTATTTGTATATGGCATATTTATCAAATAAAAGGGGCTTCTGTCTCGTTATAATAGTCGAACCCGCCACCCCACACTGCCCGTCAGCCCCACGCCTGAACTGCTGAACACAGAAAACAGCTTGATAGCAAGTATCATAGTAGAGTCTGAATCTGCAAAACGCTGAGCTTCAAGGGGGAAGGAAGACAATTGGATACATAATTCGGTCCCTGACGTAATATATCGGTTAAAATTGTCACCTCCTATCTGAAAACTCCTATCTCAACCCCACTCAGCCCAGACCCTACCCCCACTCCACCCCTTCCCCCAAAGCCCTGCCTCACCTCTTCCCACCTTACCCTTGCCCTGCCTCTTTCCATCCCACTCCTCCAAGCGTATCTCCTCCCCTCTCCTCCTCCTCCCTCTCAGCACCTTCTACACGCCACGGAACAGCTGATCTGTGGCGGGTGGGAGGGACTGGGAGAGAGGGGGAGGAGTTGATCATCCAGGCTGTTGGTGGGCAGGAGGAACTGGGGGGAGGAAGGCAGTTTTTTCCTTGGGTGCTCCAGCCCTGGAGCATCCACATAGTTGGCTTGGTCTTTTTTCAAAATCCTGGGAACTGAGCAAAAGAGACATCCAGTTTGACACATAGGCAACAAAACACCTGTCTCCTGAAGAATGCCTATGAATTTACAAAAATAAGATGAGGAAGACTTTGTAGCACCTTAGAGACTAACCAGTTTATTTCAGCATAAGCTTTCGTGGGCTATAGCCCACTTCATCGGATGCATCGGATGCTATAGCTCACGAAAGCTTATGCTGAAATAAACTGGTTAGTCTCTAAGGTGCTACAAAGTCTTCCTCGTCCTATTTACGGATACAGACTAACAAGACTGCTTATCTTAAACCTATGAACTTACAGTAACTCTGTGGTCTCCATTTGTTGTAAAGACAGCATGAATAGATCTGCGAATAGATCTGCGACAGGATCTATCATGTATATCAGTGGCATTGAAATAACAAGATTACACCCAATGAATTATTCTGATGCTCTAGTTTGCAGTTACACACGACCAGTCTGCACTGTGGTCAGTTTAAAATGACTAAAGAGATCACTTCATAAGAACTTGTTACAACTACAGAAATCTCTCCTCTGATTCTATGGTGCCTTGTTGCGCACCAAGTTTCACCCCAGACCAAATGTGTGAGGGCAAGTTAGACCCTTGAGATCTGGGATCTTTAATAAAAACAAGCACAGACAGCCACTTAACTATAGCAGCACTAATATTAACTCCCCTTTCCCCCCGTTTCAGAAAATGTTTAGCTATGGATTTAGTTTGGAGCAAATATAGTTAAAGTACAACCACAAGGCCTGTTTAGTAGAGCCAGATATTGATTAAGATTATGTCTGGGTGCATTTAGTGATTGTTCAGATGCTGGTGGGTTTAGGGAAGCAACAGGATTGGAAGAACAATGGCTCAGATCCTCAGATAGCATAAATTTCCATTGGAATCATCTGGCTAAATGTTATTATGGGGGATATTTAATAACAGAGTGTATATTCTCTGTCTTCATCCTTACATGGTTTTTATAGGATATACAGACCTCTATGCTTTCCAGATGTTGCTCTCATTTAGTCTCTTAATCTCATCTTCTTCAAACTTTCTGTACCTCGACTAATCTTTTTAAAATTATTTCCCTATTTGATCTGACTTTCTTTTCTCCCCTTTTAATAGCGTTGGGTTTTGTTTTTTGTTTTTTGTTTTGTTTGTTTTTAAAGTAACCCGGGGCCTAACTCTATAAAATCCCTGGGCATGACTAGCCCACAGTAGTCACTGAGAATTCTGCCCTCACAGGGTTTTCAGGATCAGGCCCCATATTTCTCAGCCACAAGCCAACAGATTCCAGGCACTTTGCAGACTGTAGATATTTTTGGCGGTGTGACAAGAGCTTCTATACTCAAGCTGGTGGCCTTTCTCTATTTGTCTGTAAGGCGATAACTTTTTAATGCTGTAATCTGATGAATTCCAAAATTGGAGGGAGTGTTCTAGACATCAGTGGAACCCTATTGATTTTGGTGAAAATTGGAAATAAAAAGAAAAGGGGGAGGGGGTGATGCATGAAGCCCCTTGTATCTCCTTCAACCACCTCTGTAATTATCTATAGATCAGACAACCGTCTGACAGCAGCTATGTACGCCTTCTAGCACAAAAACATCCCCCATCTCAGCTCTGCTCACCCTCCCAAAAGAGATGAACATGCTGACACCCTAAATGGCACACCTCCCAGACAGAAAGAAAAGAAATAGTAATGGTGGGGGAGAAGGAGGAATGCTGAGGCACACAGATCACTTGGCATAAGGGAGGAGGTGGAGTTGAGGTTGCAGGGAAGGCCACTGGAGGTTGGTACATAGAGAGTTCGGGAGAATGGAGGATGTAAGGAGCCCCTAATGTGTGCAATGAGTGTGGTTTAGAGAAACTATAAAGTATGCCCACGCTGAGGGGGTAGAGCCAAGCAGGTAGAATTGCATTGACATCAATAGCCAACTCCAGTGATTTCATTTTGAGTTTTATGCTAAATGGTATTTTTCTTATTAAATTTGCATCTACCGAAGTCATGTTATTGTGTGATGATCTTAGTTTTCATTGCAAAAAAAAAGAGAGAGAATTTCTAGTACTACCAATCCCATCCCTCAAAAATTATGGGATTGTCTTTTTTAAAATAATATAAGTTGGATTCTTTTTATTGCCTGCTGGCTTGTGAGCCCCGAGGGTGCACTCGCTTCCCGTATTCAAACTTTTCTCTGCAACCATGAGGGCTAGAAACATACTTTCTTTGTTAAAGGAAAATGGAAATTCTCATGCAGTCTCATGATTCCAGCAGCTGGGGCATAAGCAAAAACACTAACTATATCGAGATTTGTGATAAAATCATGAGCCTTGGGAACACTGGGGGGAGGGATACCTCAGTGGTTTGAGCATTGGCCTGCTAAACCCCAGGTTGTGCCTTCAATCCTTGAAGGGGCCATTTAGGGATATGGAGCAAAAATGGGATTTGGTCCTGCTTTGAGGAGGGGGTTGGACTAGATGATCTTCTGAGGTCCCTTCCAACTCTGATAGTCTATGAACATTGTAAAAACCTTCATTATTTAAAAGAAAAGCTTGAAAATGTAACTTCATTGTAAGCTGAAGGCTCAAAATCCGGAGGAGAAATAAAATGATCCCAACATTTAAAAAAAAAAAATCTCAAGATTTGAAAGCACATCTGATTTTTTTGAGGCCTGACTCATAATGTTTGAGGAATTGGGGCTGGGCTCCTGGATTAGTTTAAATGGCATTTTGGATCGGAAGCTAAAAACCAACTCAACAGCATGAAAATACGTCAGAGGAAGCCTCAACTCAGCCCATCAGATCCTCATACCCGCTTCTCTTCCGCCGTTGTGATGTGAAGGGGCCAGAAGCCAGATGTAACCATCCTCCTGTCCTGGAGAGTCCCTCGGTGTCAGGAGGACTTGGAGGTCAAGAGTCATCATAATGGCTCCTTAACCATGCCCCTCTTAGCGGCATCCTGGTCATCCCCAGCTGGTGTGCTGCCCTTTGGGGCTATAGGTACCTGAGGTAGCTTAGGGCAGCCATAAGGGGGAGAGACATCCTGAGGTAATATTAGCAGGAAAAACACCTGCAAACTGGGAGGATGATCACAGGGTGAATTTATGGGTGCAGCTGTCAGAGATGAAGAGCTAAATTCATAGGTGATGGGTAAAGTAGCCTGAAGGTGTCTAAGCTGCTATAACAAACACCGTCTTCTACCCATCAATGATTGAAATGTTGCATAAATCCCTTTCCATATCACATTTGACCGTGGCCCAAAAGGTTTTGGGGTTTCATTGGACTGAGACACACACACACACAGAGCCGGTACTAACACCCAGCTGGTGGTTCAATAACTATTTCCTGAGGGATTTGGGCACCTTAGAGCAGAACTTGGGAAGACGTCATGGCAGATTTTGCTCCGTGAGACACCTGTCTACAGTAAGACTTGCCACTGCCCTGAGGTTCTGTGACGTGGTTTGGGACTGCGAACAGTGGCACCAACTGCTGTTCTCGCTGAAACAGTAAACCCAGAGAGGGACGTTTATTTTCTAAAAATAGATTGATCAATGAAAGGCCTCTCGCAGATTTTTCCTGCCCCCACTCCTTATTGACTTCCTCATAATTGTATGATGGCTCTCTTCCACTCCCTTTTTTCGCCCTGCTTTGTTCCTCTCAAGTGTTACAGTTTAAATGGGATCCAAGGTTTTTATTAAAAGAGCCTCCATGTGATTCAGGTAGAATTTGAAGGAAAGATCCGAGGAAAGTATTCAGACTGAGGCACAGTGGCTGAGGGGAGAGGGTCACCGGGCCCCATGACAGGGAAGGGATATTATGCTTGTCTAACTGAAATGGGGAGTGTGATACCTGGACACACATAGCAATCATAGGCAGCAAGTTATATGGACCCGTGGTGTCCATGCTCCACCACCATTTAGGAATGTGGGCCCAGCTCCACCAATGTTTGGGCTTACCGCGCTTTGGCGGGGGGGGGGGGGGGCGTGCTTCAGGGGGACGCGAAATCAGCAGAGAGGCAGTGCAGTCCTATGTCTGAACAAGGGCCCAGGAGACCTGCTTCCCTACTCAGCCATTCACCTGTTATGTGACCTCGGACAAGTCACTTCATCTCTCTGTGCCTATGAGTACGTCTTCACTACAGCAGTAGGTCGATTTCCCTTAAGTCGATTTTCTAAAGTAGCCTTTAGAAAATCGACTTAGTGCATCCCCACAAAGGACAGCAACTGACAGTGTCTGTCCTTAAACTTTTGCAGGGGTCGACATAGGGAGTGTTGCACTGTGGGTAAGTATCCCACAGTGCCGGGAGTCCCCAGCTGTCACCACCTTTCCGGGCAGCCAGTCACGCTCCCCAGGGGACCAGCCCCAGTCCCAGCAGCTCCGTGGCCCTCCCGCCGCCCGCCTGAGCAGCCCTGCGCCGGACCCCCCCTCTGGCCCAAGCAGCCCCTCGAACTCCCCCCGCCCGCCTGAACAGCCCCGCGCCGGACACCCCCCCCGCCCGCCCGAACAGCCCCGCGCCGGACTCCCCCGCCCGCCTGAACAGCCCCGCGCCGGACCCCCCGCCCGCCCAAGCAGCCCCGCGAACCCCCCCGTCCGCCTGAACAGCCCCACGCGCGGACCCCCTGCCTGCCCGAGCAGGGGGGGGGAGCCGGCACGGGGCTGCTTGGGCGGGCGGGGGGGTCCGCGGAGCTGCTCGGGCGGGCGGGGGGGGTTCGCGGGGCTGCTGGGGCAGGCGGGGGGTCCGGCGCGGGGCTGCTCGGGCGGGTGCGGGGGGGGGGGGGGGGGGGTGTTCGCCGAGCTGCTTGGGCGGGCGGGGGGTCCGGAGTTTGGAGGCTTAATGTCACCTGCATCCTCACTAGCTGAAAATCGACCTAGAGAGAGGTCGATTTCAGCTACTCCTCTCGTTAGGGAGGAGTTACAAAGTGGATTTTAAGGTCCCTTTAAGTCGACTTTAAGGGCATGCAGGTGAGGACGGGTACAGGCTTAAATCGACTTTAGCTTGCTAAAGTCGACTTTAAGCCCTAGTGGGGACCAGGGCTATGTTTCCCTTGTCTGCATGCTCCTTAGTGCTGGGACTCTCCGACGATGTGTCTAGCACAGCAGGACCCTGATCTCAGCAGGCTCCTTTCAGCATTACTGGGATAACAATAAGGGTCTCTCCCTTCTGCAATTTGTCTTTTAAAGGCAGGGCTTAAATTCAGCCAGAGCTGTCTGGGATGTAGCTCTGGTAAATATTTGACCCCAGCGGGACTGAAGCCCCGAGACCCCGCACTTCCCCTGCTAAAGCACCAAGCCCTGGGAATCCCATGTGGGGCTGAAGACCTGGCACTACCCCTCCTCCCCCCACCCTGAGCTCTGGTGCCTCCCATGGAGAATGGGGGGGAATATGGGAGCCTCCGGCTATAAGAATTTAAGGCCTTCTTAAAGAAATAATACAGCAGGCAGAGTTGTGACCATTGTCGTATTAGAAGTAGTGAAAGAAAACATTGAGGTAAACGTTATTAAGTAAAATACTGACGACCGGGGTGTGTGAATAGCCTAGTACTAAATGACGTTCTTTTGCTGCAGCCCATTGTTAAACATAGGCCTACTGTCCCTTTCCCATGCCAGTGAGAGATTTGCCTGGTGCCGGCCAGTTCCTTGTCCCACGGTTCAATTAATACAGCTTCCCTCAGATAAACAGGCGCATGTTTAACGATGTCTGTTGATAGGTCGCAGCAAGGCCTGATAACATGGATGGTCGGATGTTGTCAGGGTGAAGGAGTCAGACATGCTGGCAACAAGCTTTTCCCTTTCAAAGCACACATGTTTAGAAAAGAAAAGGGCTGAGGGAAAGCGTGACTGAACTCTATCGGTAGCATCAAACAGGAGTCAGAGAAAACTCCACAGGACTGTTCTGCCCCAGACAGTACCCAGAGTCCTGCCTTCTACAGCAAGGAACTGCTGCACTCTCCCTGCACTCTCCAGATTTGAACTGGTATTGCCAACGCCATGTGTTTAAAAATCATGATTCAACCCCCCCTCCTCCCAAAAAACAGGAGACTGGAGTCAAAATCCTGAGGTGTTTTTTTTTAATACAGTTGGGATTTGTATTTGCCTTTCTCTTTTTAAGTCTTTGTCATGCTCTTGAATCACAATTTCAGACTTCTCCCTGCAACCATGAGGGTCATACAGATTTTATAATAATATAATAATAATATAAATGGAGATATACCAATCTCCTAGAACTGGAAAGACCTTGAAGGTCATCGAGTCCAGTCCCCTGCCTACACTAGCAGGATCGAGTACTGTCCCCTGACAGATTTTTTTTTTTTGCCCCAGATCCCTAAATGGCCCCCTCAAGGATTGAACTCACAACCCTGGGTTTAGCAGGCCAATGCTCAAACCACTGAGCTATCCCTCCCCCTGGAGGGAGAGATGAGATTTTATTTCATGGGTTCCAAAGTCAGAAGGGACCATTGTGAACTTCCCCCAAATAACTCATCTTTGAAATGCAGCAGCTCTTTTAGTACAACGTCCCATCTGGATTTAAAAATTGTCAGTAGTGAAGAACCTACCACAACCCTCGGTAAATTGTTCCAATGATTGATTACCATCACTCGAAAAACGTATGCTGTATTTTCAGTCTGAATTTGTCTAGATTCAGCTTCCAGTTCGTGTTATGTCTTTCTCGGCTGGATTGGTTTATCAAATATTGGTTCCCCATGTAGAGACTTATAGACTGATCATCACCCCTTCATCTTCTCTTCGTTAAACTAAATAGATTGAGCTAATTGAGTCTAATCACTCCCGTACCCAGCATGTCTCCCTGTTACTGTACAGCATTCATGTAGCAATGGAAGCAAATGCCTCCAGGAGCTGGGGCTATAAGACAAACTATTGTCAGCCATTGCGAGACTGGTGATGAAATCGTGAGAGTTGGCAGCACTGCACAATTTGGCAAGAGTTGGCACCATACACAGTCACATGGGCACCAGCTCTGTTTCTGAATCCTCCGGGCAGTCCCTACTGGATTTTTCTGCTTTTACTAGGCTCAAAAGAATTGTGTTTAAGACACAGGCCTGCTCCCATTTCCCACTGAGCACAGTGGGGCTTCTAGGAGGCTGTCTGTGGCTCCTTGTTTCCCAGGCCAATTCAGTGCTTCTTTTGGAGCAGCCTCCAGACCCCCTTCCTGATGAGTGTCTCCATCTGGGGACAGTTTCTTGACTTGGGAATGATGCGGGGGGGGGGGGGGTCCAAAATGGGGAAAGAATCGGTCCCATGTTTAGAAGCTGTTTTAAAGCAGGTGGACTCTCCCGGTGAATACCTAGGAGGATGAATGGGAATTGCCGGGCACCCCAGTAATGGAAGTGGAGGGCAGGTAACTAGAGAGTCGCACGCTTTGCAGCTTCTCTAGGCTGAGCTTCTTACACACATCAGGGGCTCTTCATGTCCCTCCGTTGGCATGTCCCTGCCAGCTTCCTGTGGGCCACCATCCCATCCCCTTTACTTCAGGGACTCCTGGAACCCCTCTCCCCCGCACACACATCCCCTTCATGCCAGGGGCTCTGTGTGTCCCCCATCTCTCCCTCCTCCATACCATTATCATCCCTCTTTCCCCATGCCAGGAGCTCTATGTGACCTCCAAACCCCCCACTTCCCTCATCTCCACACAGCAGAGGCTTTGTGTGGACCCCCATATCCCTCTCTGCCAGGGGATCTGTGTGCTCCCATTCTCTCCCCCCATGCCAGGAGCTTTGTGTGGTTCCCCCCATTCCCTCCTGCCCTCTTTCTGACTGAGATCAGCCATTCAGGGTGTCAGCATGTTAAACTCTCTTGGGAGGGTGGGCAGAGCTGAGACGGGGGGTACTGTTATGGGGCAAGATATTATCAGTTGCCATCACCCAGTTCTTTAAGCTATGGACAATTATAGACTTTGCTGGGTGCTAAGAGCTTTGCGAGTCCTCCATTTCCTCTTCTGGTTTACTAGTTGTCACCAGAATCCACTGGGTTCAGCCCAGTGAAGCCTGGAATCATTTCCTCAGGTTTTGGAGTCGATTGACCATGGAGCTCAAAAGTTGCTCTCTTACTTCCCAACAGAGAAGTGCCACCAAGTTCAGTGTGAGGGCCTCGCTTCTCTCAGGACCTGTCTACATAGCAACTAGACACCCACAACCCTGTGAGCCTGAGTGAGCTGACACTGGCCAGCTGCGAGGGTGTAACTGCCGTGTAGACATACCGATAGGCGACATGTAACAGATTAGCCACCACACAGCAGGGTGACCTTGGTGGAGAGGTCACAGAAAGCATTTAGCTCCATCTTATGAAAATGGCTATTGATGGCACAGAAGAAATGAAGGGAAGATTCAGGGACGGAGAGAGGACTTCGGGGGGCCAAAAGCTGGGTATTGCAGATCTGTCTCCAGCCGCCTTTTTCTTAACATTTCACAGCATTGCTACCCTGGGGTCTGCCCTGATATGGATCGAACAACACAGTAGCCAAGACACTAGTTGTCACTCTCCAATGATAAGCAGAATATCTCAGGGGCAATGAGAAACATCGGCATTGCTTGTCTGATATGGGCTAGGGTTGCTGCTGGTGGTAAGTTTATAATGATCCACTCTAAAGATTTATCACTGCCCCACCATCATCAGTCATCTGCTGTCCGCCTGACATCTGACCCGGACTTCCTGACTAAAGGAAGTCATACATGGTAATCAGCAGCTGTATCTCATTGTATCTACCCTAATGAGCCTGAGACCAAGGAGATAAGACTTCCTGTCAAGCACCGAAAGGCAAAGTCAGGCCTTGAACTGGCATAGCAGTGCAGTGCAATACTGCAAGTGCAATACTGCAAGTCAGGAGTGCTGAGCAGTGCAATACTGCAAGTCAGGAGTGCTGAGGATGCCATAAGCCTGGGTATCTGTGTGTACCCCACAGAGTGCCTAAAGGTCAAGCAATTAATGGGCCTAACCCTGAAGTCCTAGGTCAGTTTTTGCTCATGCCGTGCATCCACAGCACAATGAGAATTCTGACAGAGCCAGAGAGTCCTTGGGATTCATCCGGTGGTGACACAATACTGGGATGACCTTGGTTTCACTCCCCTCAAACACCAGCAATTCCCAGGGGGAAGTTAAGTTTCATTAACGATATTAAGTTAAACTTTGGAGTTTGGAATAGTGACGGGGACTTGATTCCATCCAGCAGCCAGACAGTTTGGGGGTCAAAAGCACATTTCAGCAGCAAGAACCTGTGGGAAGAAAGGGTGGGAAGTCATTCCTTTTTTCCTCTGTAAGAAGACATCTTTGTGGGGCTAAGGGGGTACAGGACACCCCCATTGCAGCAGCTAGCCACAGATTTGCTTTGGTCACCAGTTTGGAGTGCGTTTAAAAGGGGGCTTTGCAGCTAGAATCAGACATGTAGCAAAACGCTGAATTACCAGTGAAAGCGTTGTAGTCAGTTTGGGTTGTGGGGGTCATACTATTCATCGCTCGCAAGGATGAGCATTTGTGAATCAGTTTCCAAATCTCCTAGTTTCACTGGTTTGAGCACGGACATTTGGACTAAAAAGGTGGGATTCACTCTTTAAAAAATTCAGGTAGTTAGGGAATATAAAAACCTCCATGTGATGTAGGTGGCCAATCATGGAACGGAAGTCATGAATAACTGATTAGTAGTCAAAGTCAACAGTTTATGAACAGCCCACAGCTAGGAAACTATTCATACCAATGACCCGGTGAACATTTCTGTATAATGAGTGTGACTGTAGAAATCATAATCTGTTTGCCAATTATTCATTAATCAAATAAAGGGGGGTAAATTAGTATAACTTCGTGACGAGCTCACCCTACTCTCCTGGCTCTTGGATTGTCATTGGAGGAAGCGATAAGGCTATGATTCAGCAAGGTGCTTAAACACATGGATAACTTGAGTACGTGAGTGATCCCAGCTGAACGGGGACCCAGATGTGCAATGGGAGATCTTGAATTGCCCCCCTCTGGAAAGCAGCCAAATTGGTGCCAGCTGCCAGCTCTTGTCTGAGGATGCTTTGCTCAAAGGGAGATTTTAATCATTGGAAAGGGAAACCTACAAAATGATTCACTTCCCTTCGCAACTGTATTTTCTCTTGTATTTCTACTTGGGGTGGAGCTGGGCGTACTCCAAAGCCTCAGTCTAATTTAATTCAGGAGAAAGTGGCTTCGAGGCGGGAGAAAGAAAACTGGGGTAAAACAGAGAGAAATATTTGTCCTTTCGTGAATGAATATCCATCGCGATGGGAAATAGCTGCTGACAGAAAACAGAGGCTCTTTTAGACACTGATCACTTTGCTTTTATCTGGGGGTTCACGAGCCATTCCAAATATTCCATTGTGACGTGACTGGAGGATTAAGGAGGATGCCAGCTCCGGGCTTCCATGCGTCTGTTGCCCTTCCTAGAGGCTCCTGACGAATGTCTTGGAGAGATAGCGAGCTGTGGGCAGGAAGGAGCCTCTTCAGAGTCTTAGCTCTTATCTCCCCAGCGGAGTTGTTTTGACAGCGGGATAGCTAGAGAGAGGAGGAGCCCTGTTTGGGGATAAAGTCAAGATTGCACATTTAAGAAGAAAAACAACAAAAACTAAGAGCCTAAACCAGCAGCACATGCTATAACTCTAACTCTGAATAGACGCATAGCCTCTACTATTGTTATTGGCCAGGGAGGCGTTGCCAGTCTAAATACTATTAGAGGTAACAAAAAAGGTCACTCATGGGCTAAGCCAGCAAGTTAGCACACCTAGTGCCCAAGTACATGCTCCGGCTACAAACTGATCTTTGGTTCACAATGTTGCTTGATGTCGATGACACCAGTATGATGGAGATAGTGTTTTTCATTAGGAGCCCTACTGCCTTATGAATGACTCATGGGAAATTTGTGGCTCTCTTATGTTAGCCAGTCTGCAAAAAGTGAGTTATATAGCCTTTATCCCCACCCCTGGACTGATTTGCAGTACAATTCAACTTGCGTTGAGGTTTTAGTACATACCACTGGATCACTTCCCTACCTAATCTGCCAAGTCCAGTACATCTGATCTACCCAACTCACTTTAGAAGCTGCATACAATCCAATTCAGCAGAGAGAGATTGTCTTTAGGAAGGAAGTGGCTTTATGTTCTCCATTAACTAGGTAGCAGTAGCCCAGTCCTGCAACAATAATTCAAGCATCTAGTCCTTATGCAAGCCATCCCAGAGCACTCATTGAACACGTGAGTGAGCCAAGACCGTGCGCATGAGAGAGCTGCAGAACCTGATGCTTTGACTAATATGCCTGACCCAGCCCCGAGGAAATATAATTTTATTTCGCTAAACTGTGTCTTCCAGGAGCAGCTCCTTTCCCTCTGATCTCTTTGTCAGTTCTAGCACCACCAACGCCCATTTCACTTTGTCCCTTACCGACAGCTTTCTGTGGAGAATAGGAAACAGCAAGCGTGTCATTTGAGCAGTTGAGTTCTACCCACAACATCCAGCAGCAGGCTGGGTAGCCATTTTAATATTTAAATGTCTTTACAAAAAGAAAACCAAGGGGGTGTGTGGTTTTTTATTTTGACAATATTTTTCAAAACACAAACTGTCTTACCAACTGACAACCCAGGGGATAATCTCCACCACCTCACCCCCAGGCACCAGCCATAAGTCTAGAAACATAGGCATTGCCAGACTGGATCTGAGCCGTGGCGCATGCCTGCTGGGATCCTGTGTCCAGCAGTGACTGGCAACAGATGATGAAGCGGAAGGTGCAAGAAACTTTTAAAAAGGGAAAATTCTGCCACTCCCTGGCACCATCCCCTGCCACCCAGCCCCCTCTGTTTGATCACATTTTCCCATGTACTCGGACTCTGCTCCCATCTTGGTGATTTCAGGAAAACCCTTTAAAAACAGGCCAGATCGGTATTCACTGTAGAAATTCATTATCTTGTACGGGAGAAATCCCTTGGAACAGTTGGCCATAGAGGCCTAACTGCAATGCATATACTGCAGGGAACGTTCAGAGACCGCCTTGGCATTCACTCCCAAACCAGATCCCAGACTGCTCAAGCCCCTCTGCCCCCTATATAGATTGTGTCAATGAGAAGCATTGTTGACTAGTGCTTTGGAAGGGCAAATCTCACACCTGAACTGGAGCAATGTAAATAAACACACCCCAAGGGCTTGATCCAAAGCCTACTGAAGTAGAGGGAAAGACTCCCATTGATCCCTATAAGCTTTTTGATCAGTCCCTAAACATGAGCTGCTGCTGAATTTGCTGCTGCTTCTCATGCAGTTTCACAACCAACCCTCCTCCCCACACACACACATGCAATTACAGAAAAAACCTCTCACCTGCATCTTCTTTGGCCCCGATTGGCTTAGTTCCACCTCCAAATGCAACATACGAGTTTGCTGAATGAACTCTTAAAGTATTTCATGTCATGCATTTTTAATAGACACTACACTCAGCCCCCAAAAGATACTATTTGTTTCACAGAGTTCCTATCCTCTGCATTGGTAATGCCTGGCATAACATTTGTCTGATTGCTGCATAAAATGGGGAGGCCTGATTCAAAGCCTATTGTTCAGGGCAATAGAAGCTTTAGTGGGCTTTGAATCCACAGGCTGTATGCTGTGGAAAAGGAGGCATGCAAAAAATAGTGTTTATCTTTTAAAAAGAAGAGAGCCTTTGGCATTTGAGCTCAGCTGATGTGCCTATAAATAATAAATACTTATTTAAAGGAATCTTTGCATTAGTGGTTACTATGGCAATGAATCATTTGGTCTCCGCTGGTGCCAGATTGGACTTTATTGACTAACATTCATCTAGATTCTAGACAATATCCAGACTTGGTGCAGTTAGTTAAAAGACTTAGCAGATGTTCTAAAGTAAATGCTAGTCAAAGCTGTGCACTCAAGCAAAATGACATTTTTAATATCTATGCTGACTTATGTAAAACCTACTGGATTTCTCTCTTTCTCTCGCTCTGTATTATTTTTTTGAAGGGGTTGATAATTAACTGTGCCAAGCCTGCATAATTAATTTCACTTGGATCCACCCTAATGCATAGATTGTAAGTGAATCCATTTCCCCAATATTTCCAAAAGTAGAATAACTTCATATAAAAGCGGTAATCACTAGCTATAATGGCTTCCTAGTTGTTGGCTGTTTCACAGACTATGAAAATATGCTGTGTGGAAATAAAACCATTTGTGCATTGGGCTGAATTAAAACCAAATGCTTGAACTTCTAATTAAAATTCTTCTTCAAGTTGGGGGAAAAGGGAAAGCTTAATTACCATCAAAATGCTCTCCCTCTCCCTCCACTCTACTCCCCATAATTCAGCTGTGTCCAATCGTTTCTGTACATCTTGCATTACTGCTCAAGCAATTCCTTAAAGCCAGGTTAGCTTTCCAGAATACCTGCCCATGTGGTCCGCATTGGCTGTGCTTTCAAAGTTTACTGCAAACACATGGATTGCTGCCTACACATTCCAGATGCTAAGTGAGGTTTAGGGGAAAAAAGAGAGAGAAAGGAAGGGAAAAGGGGGGAAATAAATAAAGCTAGAGAGAAACCCTTCCTGGCTTGAGAAAAGATGCGAACCTACCAGATCTTTGCGTAACACCCCTGCTAGACTTTTCCTGTTTTGTTATCTCATGACTATCTTGCACAGTGTATGTATAATAGAGGCCTTTTTTTGAACTTTAACATTTGGACTTCTTAACAGATTGTTCTTTAGTGTGGTTTGGGAAGGACAAAAGAAGACTTTTTGTTGATTTGGCATGAATTACACAGTGGGTATTTTTGGCATAAATGTTGGAGTTTGATGCATTTTGTTGGTTTGGCAAAATATACCTCAAAATCACAGAAATATGCTTCTAATTGCAGAATGTATGCTACGGTATCGTGGGACATTGCAGTAAGGAACCTTTTGGTATTTATATTAACTGAATCAAGAAATTAACCTCTTCCTGTTGAATGTTTATAGCTGGAAGCCAGTCAAAGAAGCTTAGGCTACAGCTAGCAATGCCTAATATGTTCCTGCCTCAACAGCAAAAATACGTAATTCATTATTCAGATGCTTAGCATTCAGTATACCCCATTCTAGCAATCAAGCTCAGACCCTCTTGTGAGGGATCCTAGCAAGTAGCTTGAGCCTCGGATTTAAGCTGTCTGTTTAAAGGTTTCCAAATCCTTATATAAAAAGAAATATTTTCTGGAAATAAAAGAAAAAGTACAATGAAAAATTATTCTTCTTTAGATCACAACATTCCCCTGCCGTGCTTGTAACTCAGCGATTTCAGCAATGTGCAAGTGTGTGAGAACCAGAAAGTGGAAATGACTGTTGTCAGTGTCCAGGTAGAGAGGAAAGTAAACAAACAGGATTAATGGTGAAAAGCAAACCTGATTTTAAAAACAGTCTTTCAAGTTTATTAAATTTAGGTTGTCCTGGTAATAATACAGGTCAATTAATTTGTTTGCCACACTTACTCACACTGTACCTTGCTACATAAGTAGGAATCATTGGGATTACATGTGTACTAAGATACTACTTGGTGCTAGCAACAGTGGTAGAATCAAGCCCATAGTTTTTAATCTGGAACCCCTTTTGGCTCTGTCTCAATATATTTGGTAAACATTTTTCCATAAAGAAGTCATTGACCCTAATTACCAGGGTATGTATTGTATTGTCTTAAAAGTTAAAAGGTCTCCCAGCAATTCTGTCTTGCTCCGTGGCTGTGCTGTCAGAATGACCATTGGAGTTAAATTACAGGACTTCATAACTGTGCCAAATGGTTCTAAGTCTCATTTAACCCTTCGCTCTTCGATGCTTAGGTTTTGGAGTTTGGACACGGAGCGGCATTGCTAGGCCTGTGGGGTTTGTGTGCCCCTTTTCTGCAGGGAGTGGAAGAAAGACTTTTCTGTGTATTTATATTTTTCCTGAAGGGCTTTTTATTAAGCTATGCACAAGGCACTAAGTAGAAGTGCAAGAATAACTAGCTAATTTAGTGCACCCTAGACAATCCTGTAAGAGATTACAAGGTTCACTTGACGAAACAGGCACCAAACATGTCAACATTTGGGAATGTTACAGAGAGGCTATTATGGCTTTCCATTTCAGGCTCTTCAAAAGCCAGCGTTGGGGAACTGCCTCGCTCTGCAGTTTTCAAAAAGTAATTGAAAAAACAATGAGGACTAAACCCACACTGGTTGTATATTTGCACCACTTCAGCAAATCATATCAGCTCTCACTTCATAAAACACGGAGAGGAATAAGTGCTTTCCTCCTTCAAGAACAGTTATCCAATTCCTGTGGCGAAATCTGTTCTGCTGCCCTGGTTGCTGAGATAATATGATCATGTCCTGAGCCTGGGGGGAGATGGTCCTTTTTTTACTGCATATAATGGCTTTTCCTGTTTCTTGCTCGTGGTCGTTCTGGCTCTGTTCCCCTCCTCCATTGCTCAGTCCTAGTTCAAGACCGGTAGAGGCTGGAGTTTCAAAGGAATCCAAATGATTTAAGAGCATAAGTCCCATTGAAAGTCAACGGGACTTGTGCGTCCAAGTCATTTAGGCTCTTTTAAAAATCTCACCCCAAATTAGCAGTGGTGTCTGAAAAGACAAAGGAGTGTTAATATGCCTTGTTAGTGAGTATCCTAAGGTTTGCCTGTGATTATCACGTGGTACGTAGATCTGGTCAGAAGATTTGTTTCTAATAAATCATCTGTTCCCAGCTTGCGAGTGACAGTGTGTGACCATGGGCAGGTCCCATCACCCTTCTGTGCCTCATTCTTCCCCATCTACAAAATGGAGTTGATGATGCTAGTGGTGTCATTGTTAACAAAAAAGTGCATAATATTCCCTAAATGAGAAGCCAGTAAACACCGTTCACCTGTGACTATGCTACCAAATGATGTTTACCTGACTGGGAAAGATCTTTGGGATCTAGGTGTTAAACGTGCTATATATAAGGGCGAGTGCTACTGTTTGTTATTCATCTGTTTGTTATTCACAATTCTCAGCCAACATGTCATTCATGAGCTGGTAGTGTGGGGGAAGCAGCAAGACGATGTCTTGGGGCTAAACTCTGCCCCTTAACTTCAGTGCATAAACAAACATAAAATCATGTTTTAAGAAACATCCAGTGGGCCCAGCGGTGTTCCCCATAACCCTCTTCCTGGCCTTAAATCCCCTGGAGTTGGTGAAGAACATGGCAGCTTCCCTAGCGAGTGGTTTGTCTCACCAGGAGCCTGACTCCAGTGCTCTGGGATCACTGCTGAGGACCTACAGGTTTCCAGGTGGAGTTTAAAGTCTTGTTTTTGATCTATAAAGCTCCAAATGGCTAGAGACCTTCCTGTGGGTTAGACCCTTTTCTCGCTTTGCCATACAGCTGCAATTGCCATAATTGGAGGCACTCAGAGCTCCCTCTGTGGAGGAGAGAGGACCACAGCTTATCTCTGTTTCCTGCGGTGGGGCACATTTCCCACGGAGCTCTGAAGAGGAGGAAGAGACACATTTCCCAATTTTGAAGAGAGAGACCCTTAGGATGAACAAACATATAAAATCATGTTTGGGAAAACTTCCAGGGGGCTCAACTGTGTTCCCAGTTATGCTCTTCTTGGCCCAGCCTTTTGGCTTTTTTGAAAGCAATGCTTTGGAGCTGAACCCTGATGGGAAGATAAGATCTTTGCACTGTTTTAGTTATCGCATTGGGGATAAACACCCGGGACATCCTCTCTTTGTCTCCTGAGACCGTTTTACTCTTCGAAAAATGCTGGTAGGAGCAGTTATAAGAATTGGTATAAACCCCAAATGGATGCTGGCTCTTTGCACACCCCATCTGGTGGCTACACATGGGGCCAGTGAAACTGAATGTCACTAATTCTTACCTTTTCCAAGAGATTTACTGAGGTTTCTGGAAAATTTGAATGAACACGTCAATAATAAGTCCAACTTTAATTATTAGTGCGGTCTGTGTTTGTGTAGTCTCTAAGGTACTGGCATGAGTTCCATTCATATGCCATGGGAGTTCTATACTTCTGCAGTGGAGGAGTCCATCTTATGCAGTGTGGTGGGGGAACCTAATGGAGAGGAATAGACCAGAAGTGCCAAACGCATGGGGGAAAAATGCAAGAAATTGGGCTTGTTTTTGGCGTAATTGGCTTGTGAGTTGCTTGTTGGCTAGCTTCTGGCTTGTTGCTTGTAGTTTGTTGCTTCTTTTTTTTTTATCAGCTCACTGCAAGTGGGAGGCGGGGGTGGCCAGCAGGGGCAGTGGGGGGAAAAGAGTCAGGGGTGTACAGTGGGTCCACCATAGTCCTAGACTGCACGCTGGGGGGATCTAGTCACATAAGGTGTTGGGGTTGTTTTGGCCTTGTTTTGAAATAGGATTAGCTTGATTTCTGGTTTATTGTGAAAGTCGTGGGGCTTATTTACAGTGTGAAAGTTGGCAACTGTGGAATAGACACGCATGAAACAGTAACGTGTGTTTGGTTCACAGAAATATGTTGGCAACAGCTGCCACTTTCCCTCTGTAAAAGCGGGTCAAGTTTTCTGAGCGATTATGCGGAGCATTAACTTCCTGTCCCATTGGAAGAGTGAGCCACTGGTAGAGCACTAATGTCAGCATGGCATGGGAGCCAGCCATACTGCTGGTTCTGGGCAGAAAAATAGGAGTTGTGGATCCAACAGACAAGGATACTGCACTCATATGGCTAGAGATCTACAAGGCCTTGGCAGTTTTCTTCCATAGAACTTTGATTTTTGAGTGGCTGGGAGGTCCTGGATGTTGACTTCTCCCGGTTCTTGAGGGAATCGGGATTATCCAGTTGTGGCAGAAGGAAGAAAATAGAGAAAAACAATTGTCCATGACCCCAGGCACTAATTACAATAATCCACCCCTCCAGCAAGCTCAGTGCCTTACCAGAGCATACTGCTCCTTTTTTCCATTCAGAGCCATAAGTCTCTACAACCAGGGAGCCTGCTTACAGACTTGGTGTTGACCTAACGGAGGCATGGGTGAAACCATCCGCTGTAAGTTGTCCTGGTGTTGTCATACTGGATTTAATGAAAGAATAGGAAGAGTGGACAAAGGGCCTTTCTTGTTGATCAGTAGCAATGTTAGTTTCAAAGCTAGTTTCCTTTGGTGGGCAGTGCTGAGGAATATTGTAGGGCATGTTCAGGTGAAAGCTAAATCAGAGCATGAGTTAGTGAATATGTTTTGCTATAGACAAGGTGAAGAGGAAAGGCCACATTCCAAGGTGATGTGTGTGGTGTAGAACAGGGGTTCTCAACCTTTTTCTTTCTGAGTCCCCCGCCTAAGAGGCTATAAAATCTCCCTGGCCCACTTGTGCCACAACAACTGATTTTATGCATATGAAAGCCAGGGCCGGTGTTGGGGGTAGCAAGTAGGTCAATTGCCTAGGGCCCCATGCCACAGCCTCCCCCCCCCCCCCCCCCCAAAGCTAAGTTGCTCAGGTTTCTGTTTCAGCTCTGGGTGGCAGGACTCGGGGCCCTGGGCTTCAGCCCTGTATGCCAGGGCTTAGGCTTTCTGCCCTGGGCCCAAGCAAGTCTAATACTGGTCCTGCTTGGCGGACTCCCTGAAACTTGCTCGTGGCCCCCCAAAACTCTGGTTGAGAACCCTGGTGTATAAGATACACATTAGTGAGTGTAAAGGTTTCCCTGCACTGGGGATTTACCTTGATTACAACTCTCGGTGGCCAGTTATCAGCGTAGCTGTACACCATGCAAACTCTTAGAAGAGAAAAGCCACTATTTGCATGCATTGTCTGTCTTCACTAGGTGTTGCAAACATGCAGCTACGCCTATGACTGGCCATCGATGAGTGTCATAGGGTCAAAACCCTAATGTAGACAAGGCCTAAGCTGATGTGCCTTACACACCAAAAGGTGGGCAGCGAGGAGTGAAATAGCAACAGTGTAAAAGTAACTTCCCAATTGTCATTAGCTTGCTGCCTCCTGCAACTTATTCTAAATCCTATGTAACTTACCTTTAAACTCCCTAAGTTAGGTGCTTTGCACCCAGTGCTCCCATTGACTTCAGTAGGAGAAGATCTGTAGATCTGATAATAGCCGCATCGGAAATTCCTTAAACAGAGAGAGAGAGCTCTCCTCTGGCAGTTTCAGCACAATTCAGTTTCGTATTCATACCTGGCTCTTCTCAGTAGCTAGTCAAACCTAGCTCTTTCCTCTTCACCAGTAGATCTAAAGAAGGTCAATATCCTTATCACCGTTTTACAGAAAGAGAAACATTGAAGCGTTGTGCTTTTGTTTTTTCCATCTTTGTGTTGTTTTGTTAGAAAACCCCTTTAATTTTAAAGTCGTCCCTGCCAGCAAAAATCTGCTTTCTTTGCAGCAAAGGATTCTGAGGCAATGACAAAATTACAGTGCTGGTCGGAGACCTGTAACTGTAGCAGCACAGTGGTTAAAGCAGTCAAAGGAATGTTTTGCCAATTTTGCCTCTGTTATTTTTTGTTTGTTTGTGTGCTCAGCAGAGCACTCTGTTATCTGCAGCCAGTCCTGACGCCAGGCTTTTCCTGTTTAAAATGTCTACTTCTGATTTTCCCTTTGGTTTTTTTTTCCCCTTTTGCTTTTCCAATTGTTCCAGTTTTATTCTTCCAACTTTGATAGCCAAAGGCCAACTAATGAAGCTGTTGTAGAACATAAATACTTAGTGCATCTTTCCCTTCTAATGTCTCTTTGTTCCCTGAGCAGTTCCTGTTTCTGATTTCTCTAGTGGGATAGCAGTTGAACATTCTTCTGCCTCATTGACTTAATTCCTACTATCAAGCCCCATTTGTAAGGAAACCTCACAAAACAAATATCTGGGGGAATGACTGGTGACAGATTTATGTCACGAGTGACCTCATTCTCTATCCAGTAAAACTGATGGGAGGACCACAAGTTCCCTGCCTTATGCTTGGAAAACGACTAATGTAAAGCAGGAAACTTGTCACAGAGCAGGACACTGTGATCTGCAAGGTCCTGGTGGCTAGGGTGTCAGTTGCCTAGATTCCAAGACCAGAAGGGACCACTGTGATCATCTAGTCTGACCTCCTGTATAATCCAGGCCAGAGAACTCCCCCCAGAATAATTGCAATTATTGTAAATTGTACCAATGGTTAGTTATCTTCATTGTTAAAAATGTGCACCTTATTTCCAGCCTGACTTCCATGTCCACTGGATCACTGTATACCTTTCTCTAATAGGTCAAAGAGCCCATTATCAAATACTAGCAGAAATACCCGGCGTTGCTCAGGTCCGTTGGAGGAGGGGAAGGGGGAGAGAGCTGAGCGAGTGTGGGGTCCGTTGGAGGGGGGGAGGAGGGAGAGAGCTGAGCGAAGGCAGGGTCCATTGGAGGAGGGGAAGGGGGAGAGAGCTGAGCGAGTGCGGGGTCCGTTGGAGGGGGGAGGAGGGAGAGAGCTGAGCAAGGGCGGGGTCCGTGGGAGGGGGGAGAGAGCTGAGTGAGGGCGGGGTCCGTTGGAGGGGGGAGGGGGGAGAGAGCTGAGTGAGGGCGGGGTCCGTTGGAGGGGGGAGGAGGGAGAGAGCTGAGCGAGTGCGGGGTCCATTGGAGGGGGGGAGGAGGGAGAGAGCTGAGTGAGTGCGGGGTCCATTGGAGGGGGGAGGGGGCAGAGAGCTGAGCGAGTGCGGGGGCCATTGGAGGGGGGGAGGAGGGAGAGAGCTGAGTGAGTGCGGGGTCCATTGGAGGGGGGAGGGGGCAGAGAGCTGAGCAAGTGCGGGGGCCATTGGAGGGGGGTATTATTACATCATAACTATGTCACAGAGAACAGCAGCTGCCCAGCTGATGTTAATGGGCTTTAAAGAATTTCACCCCTAGGGGGCGTCAGAGGTGAGATTTGAAAAATTTTCAATTCTTACCCTGATTAGGACCCTAAAGCCTATAACTGTACCAAATTTCAAGTCTCTAGCTCAAACAGTGTGGAAGGAATAAGGGAACATACATACACGCACGCATACACCATTTGACTTTTATATATATAGATTTGTTCCTCATTTAGGTACTTATAGACTGCCATCAACTCACCCCTTAATCTTCTCTTTCTTACGTTAAGGGCTTGTGAAAAACACCCTCCTGAGGTCTGCAAATGTCAGCGCTGTAAAGAGCCGGTGTAGACTGCACTCCCAGCACTGGTAAGTGCTCCCCTCGCGGAGGTGGGTTTTCTCTCTCCCAGCACTATGCCATGACTACACAAGCCACGTTAAATCGCTGCCACCACAGCCCCTTAGCATTGCTAGTGAAGACGTGCTCTTAATAGATCGAGCTCCTTAAGTCTATCACTTTAAAGCAGGTTTTCTCATCCTTGACTCATTCTTGTGGCTCTTCTCTGAACCCTGTCCAATTTATCAACATCCTCCTGGTATTGTGAACACCAGAACTGGCCCCAGGACTCCAGCAGCAGGCCAGTGCCAAATAAAGAGGCAAAATAACCTCTCTCCTCCTCCTTGGGACTCTCTTGTTTATGCACTCAAGAATTATATTAGCCCTTTTGGCCTTAGTGTCAGATTAAGAGCTCATGTTCAACAGGTTATCCACCCTCCGCCCTTTTTCAATCTTTTTTGCTGCTTTCCAGGGTAGAATATCCCACTCTGTGAGCATGGCCTACACACATTGTTCCTAGATGTATAAATTTACAGTTCACCATATTAAAACACCTGTTGTTTGTTTGAGCCCAGTTTACCCAAATTGCTCAACCCAAATTGCTCTATATCAGTGAGCTGTTCTCGTCCTTATTTACCACCCTCCAATTTTTGGGTCATATTCAACCTTTATCAGTGATGATATTATGTTTTCTTCCAGGTCATTGATAAAAATGTAAAATAATGTAGGGCCAAGAACAGATCCCGTGGGACCTCACTAAAAACAGAACTGCTCGATAATGATTTCCTGTTTACAGTTACATTCAGTTAGCCAGTTTGAAATCCATTTAGTGTGTGCCATGTTCATTTTAATCATTCTAGTTTTTTCATCAGTATGTCATGTGAAACTAAGTCAATCACCCTATAGAAGTCTAAGTATATTACATCAGCACTATTATCTTGATCAATCAAACTTGTAATCTCATGAAAAAACTATATCAAGTTGACTGGCATTATTACCCTCCTTTAATTCTTTATTAATCGATTGCTTTATCAGCTGTTCCATTATCTTGTCCAGGATTGATGTCAGACTTACAGACCTATAATTATTCAGGACATCCTATTTACCGTTTTTAAATATTGGCAAAACATTGGCTTTCTTCCTGTCTTCTGGAACTTCCCCAGTGTTTTAAGTCTTATTGAATATCAACATTAATTGTCAACATTAATTTAATTAATTATTAGTATATTACTACCAGACACTAATTGTCCTTCTCAGCCAGCTCTTTTAAAACTCTTAGATATAAGTTATCCAGACCTGTTGATTTAAAAATAAATAACTTTATTTTAGCATATTCCTGAAATACTAGTGGGAATAGAAAGAATGTTATCGTATGATATGACTACATCATCTGTTTTTCTCCCAAATACAAAACAGAATTTTTTATTGAATGTTTCTGCTTGTTCTGCATGATTATGATAATATTACCATTTTCATCTAGTGATGGACAAGTGGATCAATGGGACATTGTTAGGATTCCTTTTGTTCCTAATATACTTTAAAAACTTATTTTCCTTAACTCTGCTGGCCATAGATTTCTCTTTTGTCCCTTTGTTTCCTTTATTAATTTTTCTACAATTCCTAGCTTCTGACTTGATGATATGGCTTTTGGGGCATATAGCAAAGTGTTCTTAAGGAATTACCAATTATGTTTAATTTTTTTTTATTAAATTCTTCCTCCCCGCTGTGTTGGCTCATAATTGTTTTAAACAGATATTCATCAATGTTTGTGTCAAACAAGCTTGGTGCAGTACTTCTGAAATAACTATTATTTTCAGTTCTGTCTGATTCTGTTGTATAGTTATTTTTGTGGCTTGGAACAATGCAGAATGAGATATAAACCCCTTGTTCATGGACATTTGAGGACCCCAACCCATTGATGATATTCTTAGATGGTACCTCAAGTCTGTCTTGTGTTTTATTCACACCTATCAAGGGTCAAGATATAAATGGCTTGGTTTGGGTTGTTTGCTAGGAAATTAAAATGGAATTTCAGGCATAAAATGCTTCAGAGGAATCATGAGGGTCTGCTCCTGATATAGGATCACTCTGAATTAGGAGATAACCTATTTTTAGTACTAGATGTTGACAAAACATAATACTAAACTCTGCCTAGCTCAGCAGACCAAGGCTGAGAGCAGAATAATACAGTCACAGATCAATAATTAACAGCTGAGGCAGAAAGTTCACTCTGAGTCATATAAGAACATAAGAATGGCCATACTGGGTCAGACCAGTGGTCCATCTAGCCCAATACCCTGTCTTCTGACAGTGGCCAATGCCAGGTGCTTCAGAGGAAATGAACAGAACAAGTGATCCACCCCCTGTCGCCCATTCCCAGCTTCTGGCAAACAGAAGCTAGGGACACTTCAGAGCATGGTTTTGCATCCTTGACTTGTTACTTGCAAGTCATACCGTGCCAGTGTAAAGAGAGAGGTTGTGTTGAACCTTTTTTGGAATGCGCTCTCAGATGCAGAGGCAGACTTTATAATGAACTGTTGGCGGCAGCGATCTTCAGTCCAGTGCAGAAATGAGTTTGTGCATTCAGTACAGTCGAGGGTGTGCGTTCTTGCAGTTTGTTGTACTGAAGAGCATCCCTGGGAACTCTGACAATGGATAAGAACAGAGGAAATCTTACAACACACAAAGCTTCGGGGAGCCACTAGATAATTAGAATATCACCTAGGAAGCATTTGTAGGAAGATGGACACAATAGATCTTTTCTCAGTTGGTGTCAATCGCAAAGCCCCATTGCAGTTAGATGGAGCTATGCCAATGGATGACTACTGAGAACCTGGGCCTTTGCCAGTATCTTCTGTGATTGCTTTGGCATAATCATAGCTGTACTACCTACTGCCGTGGCGGCAAAGGCTTGGAGCAGCTTTAGAACTAATGCTTCTTGCCATAGTGAAGGTAGTATGTGGCATTTGTGATATACCAGTTCTTTGGGAAAGGGAGAAGATTTATCCCCATCCTACCATCATACGGCCCTCTACTTATCGCCTTATAGGGCATGAATTACATCTTCTGTAGAAAATCTGTATTCCACCCTCGCAGTCGGTTTCCAAGTGCAATGAAAGAAATTCATGGGTGCTGGATGTACTGCGTGGTTTTTAGGATGGCCGTTAGAAATAACTGGAGAAGATGCAGTCATAATGGGAATGACAATCTTTTGCCCTCCTGATATGCTAATTCTTCTATATATGTTTCATGTCTGGGGATACAGGGCATGGAAGAACCAATATCTTGGATTCATACCATGACCTACATTCCACTGGAATGTGCTGAAAACTGTAGTAAAGCTATTGTGACGGCTGTAGGGTAGATTTTCATTGGTAGATAGCATTTGAAGAGCTTTAAGAATAGTCTTGTTTACCAAAAACATGTAGTACTGTATCTTATTTATTAGCATTTTGAGAAAAGGGACTTGTAGTTTAGGTATTTTCTTAGTGGGTAAACATAACTATATCCTCTCTACCTTGAATATTGAATAATCTATGAATGGCACACCTTGCATTTCCTTTATTTCCTGGTACCCGATTATGTGTAATACAAGAAGATATGTTTGAAAAGAGAGATTTATTCAATACAATTATTATTGAATATAGAGGGTACTCAATATCTAGACTGTTTATTGAGTATATGTGTCTATGGTGATTGGAGATTCTGAAAAAAACAATGACTTTCAGGAAGCAGGACCTTTGAGAAAGGTTTGATAGGGTGGCCATTTAAAATCTGCATTTTAGATTAAATGATGTAATGATAGTGGTACAAGGGCATCTTTGCGGGATTGTGTGAAAGAATCTTAAAAGCATAATTCTGCAAAAGGGACATGAACCAAGCAGCACTCTGTTCCATGGGACATCTCTTGAATATTGTTTTATTTAGCACAGCAGGAGTCTTAGTTCATCAAGAAGACAAGTTATCATGGGCAAGAATTCTTGGGCTGTAAAAATATCAGCAGGGATTCTCAGGGAGCAGCTCTGTGTCACACACACACACTTGGCATTTTTTAAAAGATGTTCTTTTCTCTCTGGCTGCCTGGGAAAATGTACTTTCCACCCAAACATAAATTACTCTTCAAAACGGAGCTTGGAAGTCAGAAGTCTGCATTTCAGTCTGCACACTGTGCAGATCGTTTTGGCAACAGTACTGAGCAAACTTACAAAAGGAAAAGCACTACATTTTGGAAGGGGGCTAATAAGCAAACAACCTGAATCCATTGTAATGAACTTTTTTAAAAAAATACTTGAAGATGGTTTTCATGGGTGGGACACTGTTAAAATTCATTCTGGGTACAGGGGGAGTGAGAGAGCAAACAGCTATTCAGGAAGCTGCTTGTGACTCCCAAGTGGCAAGCATCAGCTCATGAATAATCCCAGATGCAGTGACAGATGGCAGGAGTCTGGACCCCATTCACTTGCTAGGGTGACCAGATGTCCCGATTTTTATAGGGACAGTCCTGATTTTGGGGTCTTTTTCTTATATAGGCTCCTATTAGCGCCTCCCCGAACCCTGTGCTGATTTTTCACACTTGCTGTCTGCTCACCCTACCTGTGAGAGTGTCAGGTAGTCCTGAACTCCCTTTCAGGATCCCTTTGGAACAGGTTCCAGCAGAGTCTCCGATATGTGGAGTTCAGCCTTCTATAGTTTTGCTTATCCCGGCATTTAAGATATTTTCAAGCTCTCAAACACTTTAACTTGTTACATTTGGAAGGTGACGTTGGATTTTGCATATGAAAAGGGGTATTTTCATTGGCGCTGAGATGAACAGTTCAGCAAGGAGGGACTTCTGACCTTGGGAGACTTGCCAGCCCTCAGGTCGAGCAAAACGTTGTAATTCTCTCAAAAGAGTCAAGTAAGCGGTGAATGTCCTGGAAAGTGTTCTTCTAGAGTCGAGTCCCCATCCCGAGTAAGGGCTGGAACCACCCCACCCGCCCTCCCAAATGGGAGGCTCTCCACAGAACCATCTGCAAAATGAAATCATTATTCTCCCTCAGATCTCCCTTTAATCTCCTTTGCCACGATGCTTACAGAACACTTTACCATGGGTTGGCTGCTGGTGCATCCATAACAGAGCCTATCAGGCCAGCCAATATTCTCTTCTTGTTTCCTGTATTCCCCCATCTGTCTCTTTCTATCAGTCATCGCTTGTCTTTCACTTAGACTGCAAGGTCTTTGGGGCAGAAAGTATCCTTAGTTCTCTGTATGACAGTACCTAGCACAATGAGGTTTTGGTCCAGGACTAAGATTCCTGGGCACCATGGTAATACACATCCGTAATAATAATTAAGAGGCGGACTCCCTGGAGGTTCAAGCGAGCTTAGCAGCTGTGTCAGCCCTTAGGCAGTTACAATATTCACCCTTATTGGACAGTGCTGTGGGGAGACCAACTCACAATGCAGAATTGTTTCTTTGGAGTAGCACCTTTGCACTTGGGCTGTACAGACATAAAGGAAGGAACAGTTCTAGCTGCATGGAGTTTACAGTAAGTATCTGGGAAACAATGTTGAGAGAGACCTGCCTGAATGGCTAACCTCACAGGAGGACAGATATTGACCCTAAGCAATGTGTAGGTGACCCTCCATAACAATAGGTTGAAAAGTTGTATTGAAAGAATGAATGTCAAGGAAGATTTTTGAAGGATGATTGTTATATTATATCCATCACCTAGTTGCCCAGGCACTTCCATGGGAACAGCAGGGAGTGGAGTTTGCAGAAAATGTCATGGTTTTACTTTTATAAATGTGAGACAAGGTAGCCTGAACAGTGACATGTCACTAAACAATCAGTAACGCGATGCAGTGTAACGGAGCCCTTCGCCGCTCTGCTCACAAATCAGCCGGAGAACTCTTCTGTGCAAGGACCACTGCCCTTTTATTTCTTGTGTCAGTTCCCACCACCACTTATATACAGTCTATTCCAGGCAGCTCTCTGGGGGACAGCTAGCTGGTAACTCTAGCCACAGGCTCCTCCCTTTCCTGTCCCCCCCCCCCCCCCGCACTTCCTCCCTGCTAGCTTTATAAAGCCTCCTGGCTCATAAGGCCCACAGGTGTTTTTCCTTAAGCCCTTTTGCGAGCCACACCCAGCCAGCTCCAATTAATACCCCTAAATTGGGGCTGGGCTAACAGGGGCTGGCTCAGAACCTTCTGGCCAGCACCCTGTTACAGGCAGCCACAAACCCCAAAGCAGAGAAGTTCCCAGCAGTGCTTAGCATGTCTTGTAGCACATCTGTTACGTAAAATCACCTGTTCTGCTAAGACTCTGATATAAGAAACTTGAATCAACGCCTGTCTGGCATGCTGCTATTATTATTTTATTATTACTGTAGGAGCCCTCATTCAGATGGATGTGGGAGGATAAGGAAACATTGAGACAATATGGTCTAAAACTAAACAGACAAGACAGACCTGGGTGGGGAATTGAGGGGGTATAAAAGACAAGCAGAGTGAATGCTGCCATGACAGCAGATGTCATGTTAGTGCCACAGTTTGTTTATTTTGGGCTGGGGAAAGGTTTAGAGGGAGATCAGTTAAGTAGCGGGAAGGGAAGGACTTGAGGGGAATAGGGCAGGGTTGGAGGGACAGGTGTGGAGTGAAGCTGAGATGAAAAGATGTCGGGTGGGAGGAGGAGGAGGTTGGAGTGAACAGTCAGTCAGCACAGGGATGAGAAAGTTCCAGAACTTTCCACAGCTCTGACTGGAATGCCCAGGGGTCCGAAGGTCCCAACGTTGGCTGCTTCTGGTCCCTGCTACTGGCTGGAGTTTCTGGCAGCTCCTTTCTGGAGTTCTTGCCCAAGGCCCCATGGTGTGGAGAGGGAGGCATTGCTTGGGTCATGGTGCCCCCCAAGTGTGTTTGGGGATCTCTCCCCCCCCCGTATACTTCTGGATCCAGGGCTAGTGGGTGCTGAGTCCCAGCTGTGCCCCATTTTACCTCCTTCCCCTTAATGCAGCAGAACCTGCTTTGGCTACTTCTGTTCCCATTAGCTGGAATGGCCGCATAAGTCACGAGGGCCAGATCCCCAAATGAGCTGTCCCCAAGGAATTCCCTTTCAGCCCTTACTCCACACCACAGCATCATGTATTGCTCAGGTCACTAGTTGTTTTTTTTTTTTTTTTGCAGAAAAGCTATTTGAGAAAACAGGTTTTAATAATTAGGAGTAGCTCAGGATGAGACTGGTTTCTTAGCAGTGTGCAGGTGTGAAGTCCAAAGGTGTACCAGAAACACAGGTCATACCACGATTCTGCACTTTCCTGGTGACTCATTCCTGGGTCACTGACTCCTTTCCGAGTCTGACACCACCACTCACGAAAAAAATTCACATTGGTGAGCAGTATATTTTTTGTTACTGCTACTTTTTTATATAATGCCCCCATTCAAATGAATGAGTGCAGCTAGTCATTTGAACAAGTAGCAGCGCTACATAATAAAAGTTTTTATGCTATATCAAGGTTTATTCCAAGATAACTAGGTCTTTAATTTGCCACTAATGTATCATAAAGAAAGCTATGAATGTTAATTGCTGTTTAAATTTTAATAGCCAACTTTCAAACACATATCAACTTTAAAAGCATATATGAACTTAAAACTAAATATTTTGTCCCGGACCAGAGAAAAACCTCTGTAAAATTCCATTAAACAAGTTCTGTTTTGGCTTAGAGCTAAGCAAGCTCAAGAGAGGAGAACACCAAAATACAAAAAAAAATTACTAGTAACCATTTTCGAGCTGGATATTTTCAAAAGTGTCTAAGTGACTTAGGAGCACAGCTCCCCACTGTGTTTCAGTGTGGCAAATGACTGAACCAATGAGGGACAATTTGCACTGAAGATACAGTGTTTGCAACATAACGGAACCTAATGGATGCACACCATTCCTGTGCAAACAAACTGTAATTGTACAGCTGGTCAGGAATTTTCCAATTAAATATTTTACTTAAAGACCGGTAAGTCTAACATCAGTAGTAGGGCAAATTAGTTGAAACAATAGTAAAGAATAAAATTGTCAGGCACATAGAAGAACATAAACTGTTGAGCAAAAGTCAACATGGTTTCTGTAAAGGGAAATCATGTCTTACTAATCTATTAGAGTTCTTTGAAGGGGTCAATAAACATGTGGACAAGGGGGATCCAGTGGACATAGTGTACTTAGATTTCCAGAAAGCTTTTGACAAAGTCCCTCACCAAAGGCTCTTATGTAAATTAAGTTGTTATGGGATAAGAGGGAAGATCCTTTCATGGGTTGAGAACTGGTTAAAAGACAGGGAACAAAGGGTTGGAATAAATGGTAAATTTTCAGAATGGAGAGGGGTAACTAGTGGTGTTCCCCAAGGGTCAGTCCTAGGACTAATCCTATTCAACTCATAGGTGCCAGTGTATCTACCACTCCTCCCACTTTAGTGTCATCTGCAAACTTGCTGAGGGTGCATACCATGCCATCCTCCAGATCATTAATGAAGATACTGAACAAAACTGGCCCCAGGACCGACCCTTGGGGCACTCCACTTGATAGCGGCTGCCAACTAGACATGGAGCCATTGATCACTACCCGCTAAGCCCGACAAACTAGCCAGCTTTCTATCCACCTTATAGTCCATTCATCCAGCCCATACTTCTTTAACTTACTGGCAAGAATACTGTGGGAGACCGTATCAAAAGCTTTGCTAAAGTCAAGGAATAACACATCCACTGCTTTCCCCTCATCCCCAGAGCCAGTTATCTCGCCATAGAAGGCAATTAGGTTAGTCAGGCATGACTTGTCCTTAGTGAATCCATGCTGACTGTTCCTGATCACTTTGCTCTCCTTTAAGTTCTTCAGAATTGATTCCTTGAGGACCTGCACTTGTTCCATGATTTTTCCAGGGATTGAAGTGAGGCTGACTGGCCTGTAGTTCCCCGGATCTTCCTTCTTCCCTTGCCCCTTTCCAATTCTAGTTCCAATCTCTGGCCCTTGCTTAAATCTTGGTCACAGGGAGTTCTTTTGAGAGATTGGCATAGCTACATCAGTATTTAGAGAAAACTAAACCTTTCCACATAAGCATTCATCCCTGGTCTTGGTTAAATTTAAATTGCAATAAATAAGTAAATAAACAGCAAGCACTTTAAGCAAGAGAGGGAGTGGTAGGGGTTGAGAAATGATCTACCATAAGATTACAAGATAGCTGCCTAAAAATGCAATCTTCTCAAACTACCATTCGAATGCAATGACCCTCAGGCCAAAGGAACAATACACACAGCTATTTTAAGCGAGTGTGTTGCTTTAGGAGAGTCTCAAAGGGAATTCTCTCTGTGTTATTATAAAATAGTTTTGTGGGTCTAAAGTTCCAGCCCTGGCATAATCATATTGTGTGGTGGTGTTGAAATCAATTGTTTCTCTTTCAAGATTTACATTTTCAGTTTCCAAAGCAAAGTAGGTCAAGAAAAAAGATGTATAATCTTCATAAACAATAACATCTTTATGGAAGGGGCAATATATAAGCATAGACATACATTTCCCCGGCATACAAGAAGTTTAACCCATGCCAGATGATGAGTCTGATTATTATAAAATGAGCATAAGGGGTCAGATGTATTCCTGATGGATCTCTCACTGGTATCAAATACTAGTTCTTTGGGGCAGATACCTTGGGTGAAATCCACTCAAGTCAATGGAAGTTTTGCCACTGATGTCAATGGGGCTAGAATTTTCAGCCCCTTTCTTCTGGTAAAGATCTAGAACACTATAAAGTCATAGAACATCTGGGCAATTGCAAAAATAATGAATAATGCATGCATTTCATCCTGTCTGCATGTTAAAGGAAACCTAACTAGTTCATATTTTTAGGAATAATTGGGATGAAAAGCAGTATATAAGGGCTAATTATTATTACTGTATTAATTCTGCATATATTGTAGTCAGTGGGAGTTTTGGTATTGACTTCAGTGTGAACAAAACTGGGCCCAGAATTCAGTCAACAATTTTCACATGATAATGGACAATGATTAATTGATTTTGTGTTTGGAGTTATCATATGAAAACAAATACTGCATGAGAATGGTGTGACTGAGTTAAAATATCAATAGCGAATCTATTTACCTAGCTTACTGGAGTGTCCTAAAGCCAGACTTTCACGGACTAATAGACAAGATCCAGGATTTACTGTCTTTACATTTGACCTGAAATTAGAATGTGACTTTGTTTCATACTTCTTGCTTGGGAAGTGTGAATCCAATAGTGAGTGTTTGTTTTCTCCAACCATTACAGAAATATTGGCCTCTTGGAAATCCACGGCTTCAGCTTTAAGTCCTATCCTACAAACTCTCACTTGCATGTTTTATTCTTTAGGGAATTTGGAATTAGATGCAGCATGTAAGTTTTAAAATTTAGGTCTTGATGTTTTGAGTATAGGACAGGGGTGGGCAAACTACGGCCTGCGGGCCAATTCTGTCCAGCCCCCTGAGCTCCCAGCTGAGAGCCTAGCTCCTGCCCCTCCCCTGCTTTCCCTCTACCCTGCAGCCTCAGCCCGCCACGTGAGCAGGGCTCTTGGGAGGCGGAGCTGTGTGCTCTGGCGGATCAGCATGGCAGTGTATCTGGCTCTGGGACAGACACACTCTTCTGAGCAGCATGGTAAGGGGGCCGGGGGCCAGGGGTTGGACAAGGGCCAGAGGGTCTCGGGGGGGGGGCAGTCAGGGGACAGGGGGGGGTTGGATAGGGTGTGGGAGTCCCAGGGGGCCTGTCTAGGGGTGGGGGTGAGGCTAGGGGTTGGGGCAGTCACGGGACAGGGAGCAGGGGGGTTGGATGGGGATGGGTCCTGGGGGTTGATTAGGGACAGAGGGGTTTCTGGAGGGAGCGGTCAGGGGACAATGAGCAGGAGGGGCTTAGATAGGGGGTGGGGTCTTGGTGGGAGTGGTTAGGGGTGGGATCTCTGGAGGGAGTAGTCAGGGGACAAGGAGCGGAGGGGTTTGGATGGGTCGGGGGCTCTGAGGGGGCAGTCAGGGGGCGGGAAGTGGGAGGGAGCCAGATAGGGGATAGGGCCAGGCTGTTTGGGGAGGCGCAGCCTTCCCTACCCAGCCTTCCATGCAATTTTGAACCCCGATGTGGCCCTCGGGCCAAAAAGTTTGCCCACCCCCGGTATAGGATTATAGCTGCTGAATACATGTGGAAGTGGAAGTGGAAAGAATTGATGGGTCATCTACGGGGCTATTGTTCTGTAGCTGCATGTGTTTAAAAAAAATCATATTGGGAAGAAGTGTAAGAAGAAAAATGAACGTTTCTAGACTTGATACAATTCTGAATTGAGATTTAAACGACATCCTTTGAATTATGCCCCATACGCTTCTCTTCTGTTTTATTTTGGGTTTCCATTACAATAAAAAAAGGAATTATATTTTATTGACATTTGCCCTATGAAAACAATCCCAGTTCTTCTTAAGGCCATTTTCAGAGAAAGAAACCTGTTCAACCACTTCCCTGTGAACGTTCTGTTCTGTAGACAACCAAAGAGCAGACTGTACTTTTGATGGCTGTGATTCATTCCCTCGCTTTTCTCTTATTCCCACCTCTTCATCCCCCTCCCAGGAAATCTGGCAATTTCATCTTCAACAGAGGGCAAATTCAACTACCATCAGCCCTTCCCTAACAATGTGCAAATCCAGTACGCACCAATGTAAAAGAAAACAGAAAAGCTGTCCAAAAGGGAGGGTCCTGTGTGTGTCAGTTATGGCAGCCATGAAATGTAATAAACGTACTTACAGGAATGACTGATGTCGGATTTGTTTACTCTGTTACTCGAGCAATAAATGACATATCACGCCAGCCCCAGCCTTGCCTGGCTGGCAATAATGCAGAGAGACAACATAACAGCCAGTCAGTTTTTTGTGTGAGCAAAAAGGTGCTGTTTCCTCGTCATGTGAGGCTTAATCCTTCTCTGTTTGAAGTCAGTGAGAGTTTTGCCATGTAGTAAAGACACATATTCTATGAAGGTTTAGGAAAATTTTGAACAGCTGGAAAAGGGGAAAGGGTCATAGGGTTGGAAGCTTAGGCTACCTTAACAATAGCTAGCATTCCTGCTTTAATAATCTGTCAGAAACACGTCAGTCCCACACAAACACTGGCTCCCTTAAATTGTTAATCTTTTGTCGTTGAATCATATACTCTGAGTCCCATAGGCATCTGAACCCTCTGTAGCTTTTAAACCCTGTCTGCCCATGATGGTAAGAAGTTAATGTTGAAACCATTTTGCCCTCTATTGAGCAGCCCTAGATTTTTATTCTTTGACAGACGCTCACTAGTACTTGGGTGTTGGTCTTTTTTCAGACGTTAGTGCTTGCTTTTAATTAGCGCCAGTACAGGGGTCAGGTGGTGTCCAGATTATTTAAAGTACCCTCCTTCTGATGCAGCCAGAAAACGTCTTCATATAACAGGGCACCATGTCAGAGGATATTTTTTTCCTGGGGGAGATGTCACCCCATATTCTACTTTCCATCTCTGGCCTGCTCATTAGGAAAAGATCACTCAGGTAAGAGGGAGGACAGCAATTGTTGACCTTGCTTTTTTGCTAGTCCAAAAGTTTCTTTGTCAGTGCAATTAAATAAAAATGAATGATAACCTTTGAGATTTACAAAAAAGTGTGTGTGTTTGTGGGAGAGAGAATGGGTGTGTGTGTGCTGATGGACTGTAATGTGCAGCTGTGTAATTGGAGTTGAGAACTTTATGCCTCTACATAATTTGTGTGTGAAATATTAACATATTACAAGAAGCTTACGACTAGTCTCTGAAGATGACCTTTCTCACTGATTTATATTTATTCTTCAAGCTAGCTAGTTCGTATGTTTGCACAAGCAGTCCCAGCTATACAATGGAATTTTGATTTTCCATGTTGCTAAATTTGGAAAATATGTCCAAGATGAACCCAACCCCAGTGGCTGATTAAGAGCGTTGGGACACCAAAGGCCATGTTGTCCATTTCCATATAACATATGTAAAAACTGGTCCATGTGGCATTTGCCCATGAAAGCCTCTACCATTCAATTTAATAGTAGGCACCAAGGCGCCTCAGGTCAAATGTTTCACAGGCATTCTAGATGATTGCATATTTCTCTGAAATACGTTATTTTGAGGGAGAAAACCCTTTCTGGTAAAACTGACCCAAATGATAGGTGCTTTGTAGGGTTGCAAAAATAATGCAATGAGTTTAGGAACCTACCACTTCATGTTTAGGAGACAGGCACCGAAATAAAAGGGACAGAAATCAGGACAATTAAGTGCAAACCCCAAACCGCACATGTAATAATCCAGGTTCTGACATTGCCCAACTATGCTATGATTAATTTCTGCAACCAAGAACATGAGAATGGCCCTACTGGGTCAGACCAAGGGTCCCTCTAGCTCAGTATCCTGTCTTCCGATAGTGGTCTATTATCTATCTAAGAAGTCAGTCTCTGTAGATGTTGCCTGTAGAACCAAACCCCACCTTACTGCCCAAGCCCCGTAACCAACTCTAATTGCCAAATCCAATAAACCTTAAAAAAGTAAATTTAAAATTAACTTGTTTAACTTAATTCGCTTTTCATTCTTAACGTTTAACAGTCCAAAATCTAATCCCTGACCCTGAGCAAAATTATTGCCATGAAAAGAGAGAAGAACCAGTGATTCCGCGAACACTCCTAGTGAGAGGACTGTTGCTATGGATTTTATGTGGATGGTGTTCAGGTACCATCATAGATAGATAGATTTAAGCCCTTTTTAAATTTGGGGCCAAACATGGAGATTATTGTCCAAATGTAACAGCAGCTGCTTTCTCCTGCTTTTACATTTGCAGCATTGGATCTGAGGGTTTCCAACCGTCTTGAGCTATTGCTGAGAGCTGCTAAGAAGCTTTACATTACCGAATGGGTTTCTGGGTTAGGTACAGGGATTGGTCACAGACACTGGAGCTGGGGTTCTAAAACCAGTTCTGAAGCCATGCAAACAAGACTCCAGAGTCTAATGCTGCGAAGTGCCTGAGTGCCCCAGCCTTGCCCTACTTATCTGGAGAGCCTGTCAGCGTGTTCTATTGCTAGTGGAAACCACTTTACTGCTGGAGCCAGACACCAAGGTGCCAGGGGGACCTTGTTTCATTTCTTCGCATGGGAAATTCTCAGGCAGCAAAGACCAGATTCTCCTCTGAGTTTCAATTTCTTTTCTTTCGCTCCCAAAACCGGCCTGATCAGAAAGTGACACGACCCCTGCTACTGGAAAATTTATCCAGAAACTCTTGAGTGCAACCATTCATTTAACAAAACAAAATGAATGCTAACAGGGACCAGTCCACAAGAAAGTTTGTGGCTTTAAATTGCCTGGATCTTGCAGCGGGTTTAAGCTGCACAATGGGAACCACATAGTTAAAAACCTTATCACCAAATCAGACTAAACTTCAGGTGTTGGGCTTACAAAATGTACCCGACACACAGATTTTGTTTTCAGTAAGAACTTCTGAAAACTCCTCCAAATCTGTCCTACGATTAAGAAATTACTCCCCATGGGAGTGCTACCGCAGTGATGAATGTGGTGGATCTCTGTCGTGAGCCTCCACCGCTCTGCGTGTTTAAAATCGGTCTTATCCAAGTCTAGTGACAGCATGTCACACCTCAGTGAATGCGACAGAGATCCAGACTGAACTGGATACTGTAGATATTCCAGAGTTTGACTTAGTTGCTCATCTGAGTAAAGTATGGGCTTTCTCCAGTGGCAGAGTGAGGTTGCTTTTCCACTGACCTCTCTCAGGATGCAATTTAACTTTCGGACTTGCCCATGAGATAAACTGTTTAGTGCTAGGGGGGTGGAAAGCCAGGGGGAAAGAGCTGGGGCCGGATAGTACCACTGTGGAACAGCTTTGAGCAGGGGCCATTTCTGAGGGGTAATATGATTCCCCAAACTCTTGGGGAGCACAGCTGCTTTCCCGCCCTTTAGGAGGGAGGAAGGTATGCGCTGCCTAGAAGTGAAGCGCTCTGTAGATCCCATTCTCATATCCAGCCCCAGCTAGCCACACCACTTGCAGTTCTCAGGTGGCTGGTTACGTACACGTCCTGATCTTAGCCAGAACAGAGCCAAGGAATAGCGTTCAAAGAAATTCCTAAAGTGGCTGCATTCCTGATAAACCACCATAGGTGGTTCCATGATGACCGCACTGGAGGTCACAGCTGGGGGTCACAGGTGTCCACCGTGACAGCCAGTGGCGCAATCAGGCGTCGTTTGGTTTTACTCTCTCCTTTATGCCTGTCGTGGGCCCATGTATAAGTGGCGAGGTTCTGGCCAGGCTGGTACATATTCACTAGCTGGCACTGAGGAACAGGGCTGGTGACAGAAATTTTGGGGCCCCCTACTCTGATAGTTTGGGGGCCCCCCCCAGCCCAGCCGGGCCCCCCCAGCCCAGCCCACAGCGGCTGGGGGCCCCCCCAGCCCAGCCGGGGCCCCCCCCAGCCCAGCCGGCGCTCCCCCCCCCCCCCCGCCAGCTGACAGCTGGCGGGAGCGGGAGCGAGAGCGGTGTGAGCCGCCCTTTCTCCCCCCCCTCCCCCGGACTGCGCTGCTGCCGCTGGCCGGGCTCACAGCTCCTGCCGGGGCCAGGCGCGCTAGTTGGGAGGAGAGCCGCGCCGCCTCCCCGCCCCTTCCCCGCTCTCCAGGTCCGGCGACAAGGGGGGACGACAACGGGTACAGCTGTGTACCGGGCCCCCCCTAAAGTCGGGGGGCCCGGTACAGCTGTACCCGTAGTACCCCCCTGTCACCGGCCCTGCTGAGGAATGGCACCTGGATAATTGCCTTTGCCACGTGGGCGCAGATTTGGCTTATTTCCCCCACCGATACCAATGAATGCTCCTCACACTCTGTGCCATTCTGGGTGCCTGGTTGGATATTAAGCTCTTCCAGCCAAGGACTCTGTTCTGTGTTTGCACAGGGCCAATCACAATGACCCTTGACTGGGGCGCCTAGGTGCTATGGTAATACAAAGAATAATGCACAAGAGGTGCTCTTTAGCAGACCGGGAAGCACGTTGGACCCAGCGTGTGGATTGAAGTGTGACTGGAATTGCACTCCCAGAGATGCAGAGCACACGCAAGAGGCCCTCCGCGGCGGTCATGATACGCGTAGGTACGTTCCCTTTGGATGAGAGCGTCCATGAGACTGAGGTGGGGTATGTGTCCAGTGTTAATCTCAGAGCCTCCCCCGCTCCTCTCGAATCAGTAACATGTTTTTGCCAACAGGCCACTCAAGGGAAAACAAACGGGACTGTAGTTCTTCAGAAAAACTGTTCTGCTTCCTGGAAATATTACTTTCTGTCTTATCACTTTTCTATTAATTGCCAGATTTTGTCGCGGCAAAGCAGCAGCTAGATGGGAGAGCAATATGCACATGACATAGGTTTCACCTTCTTCATTATCTCACAGCGGTTTAGTTCTAATTTAATGGTTGTTAATATTTGCATTAGTTCAGCTGTGAATGCCTGGAAAGAAGGCATATATTAGTTTATTTATCTTGGCAAAGGCAGGCAAGCCATGCACAATGTATCTTTAGTTTTTGTAACATGCTGAAAAACAGCCTGGAAATGGGCACGTCTGGAGGAAATCTTAGTGAATTACTTAATGGGACTAAGAAGCCACAGCTGGGCACAGTAGTCGCCTTAACTGGCCACATTTTCCAAAGTGGGCTTTAAGACATGAGGGTGCAGTTTGGTGTCCTCGTGCTTTTGAGGGTACAGTTTTCTGTATCGCCAACCCCAAGTGCTCAAAAATCATGACTTAGGCCACAAAATACTGTGAGATTGGCATAAAAATCATGAGATTTAAAAACTAATAAATAGGGCAGTCTTTTCATTTGCTTCCTGTCTTTTGCACCTTTTGGCATTCACATTTTTAAGCTTTTCTCTGCAGCTACCAGAGCTAGAAAATTACTTCTTGACAAACAAAAACTGAGATTCTGATGTATTCCCAGGCCTCCGGGGCTTGAAGTAATGGAAAGTTTCTATGTTCTCTACAGCCCCACCTCTAGTATTGGTCAGTGGACATCCAGCTCATTCTTTCTCATAGAGGCAGGGTAACTATTGATGCTGGGTTTACAGACTCTGCAACTCTAAAATGAGACACTAAGTCTCAGATGCTTGGTCGGGGTGGAATTTGGCATGAATTCCCGAGTTGTCATGGAACCCCAGGATATTCATATCATTTTCTTATTCTTCATATCCATCTGGAGAGATTTGCCTGGACTTTGTGAAATTCACGTACATTTCCTGCACATAAGATTGCAGGCCGCTCTTTTATGGGTGTACTTGGGGAGGAAAGAACCATTTGCCACAATAGCACACCCATGCAGGAACTTCCGCAATGCTGCTTCTTGTGTTCCCTGGGCTTGCTTCATTCTCCTCTCACTTATACTGGGTCAAATCACTGTAACTTCTGTGGGATCAACAGAGCAAATCCCGATTCCTACTGGGTAAGTGAGAGGGGAGTGAGACCCCTGTGTGAAAGGTGGGGAGAGGCCAGCTAACACCCGCTTCCGCAACAAGCAGCAATAAGAAAACAAGAGAGAGACCCAAATACAGCTAAGAGTTGTGACTAGTGTTGAATGCTGGATCTTATATTTACCTGTTCTAATGGAATAACATTCACCTAGCTTTTGAGGTGAGAAGACTTCAGTCGTGATTCTGCTGTTACTTGTCCCGTCTTATTTCTAGCAACAAACTATTATTTTTTGTGTAAGAGCAGAATAAAAAAAAAACAGTGTGAAACATTATATATATATACCGTATATAATATATATATATATATATATATATATATATATATATATATATATATATATATATATATATAACGATGTGTCTAATGTTTCACACAGGCGGTTTTTTAAATGTCCCGAGGCAGCTAAGGTAGCAGCCGTTTGTAATCACTCGCTCGCTCCCTTTTGGCCCTGGAATTAGAGCTGTGTGGAACCTTTACCATGAAACCTAAAACCAGGTGAGTTGGGGGTCACAGGCCTGAGAATTAGGTTCTACTGGGCTCATGAAACTTGCAGAGTGCCTAGCCTGGTTGCTTATATATGGGCCTGAGCTGCACAATTCAGATGGAGGTTTCAAATACCCCAGATTTCTAGGGGATTTGTATTGAAGGGGTTGGCATGAGCTTCAACTGTACCTCGGTTTTAATAGAAACCATATGAAACGTAGAGCCCATAGGCACTACTATATCTAAGGCTTTTGCCCTGCTATGGAGGGTTGAAGTCTTAGGGCTAGATCCTGCACATGGATCTGCTCAGGTGCATTGCAGGGTCCCGAGTGGGTTCCTTATGTGCCCCCAGCTGGACCATCTGCAGGAGTTTCCCCTTAGTACCACCAGGTAGTTACCCTGTGACAGGTGTGATGTGAAAAATCCCTATGACAAGGACATCTCTGCACTACAAATTAGAACATGGCTGGAGTTGCAGGGGTGGGGAAGGCCGATCCTACTGAACTCAGTGGCAAAACTCCCATTGACTTTGGTGGGGTGGGGATGGGTGTATATGGGCCCCAGCTGGTTTCAGTGGTTGTGTTGGTTGTCAGGATTTGTTTGAACCCAAACCTCAGAGCGAACCTCTGGGTTGGGGGCTGAGCTCACACTGATATGTTCATTTGTCTCACTGAAAGTTTTATTGGTTTCCGGAGAGCACTTTGCAGCCAGATATATTTTATGGCAGGACGTTGCCGCATAGATGACAGCATTTCCAAAGCTACCGTATCCCACCCAAAGGACGCTGAAATGGGTGGTGGTGGAAGAGCTACAGCTTCATCTCTCGTTGAAAAGTATTGGATGAAATGAATTTCCAAGAGGGACAGAGAGAAGATGGTCATGTAATATGGCCTGCCCCTTCCAAGGATAGCTAGATGGTGCCTACTTTTCTGCTGGCTCCTCGTTATCAATCTCTAATCCCTTTTTTTTAAAGGGGATTTTTTCATCCTAACTTCCGGGATGTTCTTGGTGTAGGAAGCAGTTGTGCCCAAATCTTGGTTCTTGCAGCATTTCCAGCTTGAATGCAGGAGCAATGGGGTCCTGGGGGAGCAAGAGCTGGAGTGGAGAAGTAGAAAGTACCAGTGAGAGGGAAACCCGTTCTCTTGTGGTTTGCAAACTGAGGCTGGGATTTTCAAAGGAGCTTAATGGAATTTTGTTCCCAACTCCCACTAACCTGAGAGCCTGCTTAGCTCCTTTGGCTTCTTTTGAAAATCCCCGCCTCCAGAGATGCAGATAGGCGTGAATCTGACTTGCTTTGCAAGGCTAGTCCCACCGGCATCAATGGTAAGCAAGATTTGGTCTCATTTAAGCTGTTCGGTGCTTGTCCCACTTGAAACCTGTTTTGGAACTTTTCAAAATTCAGCCGTCATTAATAAGCCTGGCTTCTGTGGGACTCCCCATGGGCTCAGAGCCCGTCCACACTGAGTCCACCCTCGGGCTGGGGCCTGACTTCCTAAATTGGTTTAAGATGCAGGCTGTCTGAAAGATGTTTTACAAAGTAAGACTCCATGCTGCTGACTTTATTCAGGGCAAACTCCCGGGGGAGGCAAGCGCCTTGCCTGAGAAAGGATTCCAGGACTGGCCCTAGAGCTGCACTGAATGTAAAACAAACAACAGACAAATGCTGTTGTGTGCATTTAAACAGCAAGATAGCTGTGTGGGACTAGGGGTACGTCTTCACTACAGCAGTAGGTCGATTTCCCTTAAGTCGATTTTCTAAAGTAGACTTTAGAAAATCGACTTAGTGCATCCCCACAAAGGACAGCAACTGACAGTGTCTGTCCTTAAACTTTTTCAAGGGTTGACATAGGGAGTGTTGCACTGTGGGTAAGTATCCCACAGTGCTGGGAGTCCCCAGCTGTCACCACCTTTCGGGGCAGCCAGGCACGCACCCCAGGGGACCAGCCCCAGTCCGAGCAGCTCCGTGGCCCCCCCCGCCCGCCTGAGCAGCCCCGCGCCGGACCCCCCCTCCCGCCTGAGCAGCCCCCCGAACCGCCCGCCCGCCCGAGCAGCCCCGCGAACCCCTCCCTGCCCGCCTGAACAGCCCCGCGCCGGACCCCCCGCCCGCCCGAGCAGCCCCGCGAACCCCCCGCCCGCCTGAACAGCCCCACGCTGGACCCCCCCGCCCGCCCGAGCAGCCCCCCCGAACACCCTGCCCGCCCGAGCAGCCCCGCGAACCCCCCCGCCCGCCTGAACAGCCCCGCGCCGGACCCCCCGCCAGCCTGAACAGCCCAGCGCCGGACCCCCTCACCCGCCCAAGCAGCCCCGCGAACCCCCCCTCCCGCCCGAGCAGCCCCGTGCCGGACCCCCCGCCTGCCCGAGCAGCTCCGCGGACCCCCCCCCCCCGCCTGCCAGATGAGCAGCCCCGTGCCGGCTCCCCCCACCTGAGCAGGGGGGGGGGGAGCCGGCGCGGGGTTGCTCCGGCGGGTAGGGGGGTTCTCGGGGCTGCTCGGGCGGGCGGGGGGGTTCATGGGGCTGCTCGGGCGGGCGGGGGGGTTCGTGGGGCTGCTCGGGCGGGCGGGGGGTCCGGCACGGGGCTGCTCAGGCAGGCGGGGGGTTCGCCGAGCTGCTCGGAAGGTCGGAGGCTTAATGTCACCTGCAGCCTCACTAGCTGAAAATCGACCCAGAGAGAGGTTGATTTCAGCTACTCCTCTCGTTAGGGAGGAGTTATAAAGTCGATTTTAAGGTCCCTTTAAGTCGACTTTAAGGGCATGCAGGTGAGGACGGGTACAGGCTTAAATCGACTTTAGCTTGCTAAAGTCGACTTTAAGCCCTAGTGGGGACCAGGGCTAAGATGCAAAGGGATTTAATCCTTCAGCCAAATAAATGCAATAAAAGGAAACCAAATATCCATCGAGCAAAAACCGGGTAGCAGTTGTTCACTGTTGTCCAATTAGTCGCTCTAATTTGTTGCTTTAAAAAAATCTGCCTGTTATTTTTTTTTTATTAAAAAATGTCAGCTTACAAAACAGCCCTCCTGCTCCTCTTGGAAAAGCAGGAAAGTACATTAAGCCCACTGATAAAAGGTAAACAAACCAGGAGACACAAAGTTTCTTGATATGCTCTAATTGAGCTAGTTTCCTTACTTCAGCTTTGAAAAGGAACAGTCATGAGGCGTTCTCAAGAGAGCCAAGTGAACTGCTGTTATCTCGAAAAGGTCTCCTTGATGTCTCGTTCATGGGGACTCCAAGTCTGGTCTGGCCATTGCCTGGAAGTCTAAGAAAAGAAGTCTACTGGCTGCCCTGATAAAGCTGCCTGCTGCGTGGCCCGTTTTTAGGCCCCGGGAAGGACGGGGTTGTTGACAGTTCATTCCTGTGAAAATTCAGTGCGGCCCAGTCTCCTGATTGTAAATGGAAGAAATATATGGCAGCACTAATGCAAAAGGTATGTGATTAGATAGTCCTGTCTGCTATCTGCCCCAGCATTCTGCTGATAGGCAGCCCTCCCTGGTGCTAAGGGGGAGCCATCAGACTTGCCAGACTGACGCCAGGCCCTTCATCAACTGGGGCTGAAGATAAGGGCGGAAAGTTGCAATCTTCACGTAACACAATGTTTCCCCAGTGGGTGAACTTGAGTATTCCGAGCTGCATCTTTCACAGACGTGATATGGAGCCAGAGAGGGGATAATATATAGTTGTGTGCCATAAAGAATCCAAAAGTTCAGTGTAAGAGATCCTGTCCCGGCCACACTCTGCACATTGTTATCGACCCAGGCTTAAACGTTTCTCTTGAACAAGCCCAGATATGATGCCAGCACGAAATGCAGGATAAGAAGTAATACACGCTCGTATTTTAACTACACTCTGGCCTCTGTGCTGCCCCTGCATTCCTTTGCTATTGCAGAGTCGCAGGGAAATAACAATGAAATGCTATGATGTATCCCACAGGAGGGCTGGTTTGCCTGTGTTGCCCAGTGCATCCAGTGCTGGATTTAGGGCCAGGGGTATTCGTTCCAGCTCATTATTTCTAACCCCAAAATATTACACTCTAAATAGAAAAATGTTTTGCTGTCAAGGGCTAAATTCTGGCTTCTCAAGGTAGTCAGGAGAAGAACTGCAAGGCCAAATGGTTCTGCCCCAGTTCTGCCTCCATCCTGAGTCTGGACTCTGCATTCATGAGTACGTCCTCACTGCAAGAAAGCGGGCGCTCTTAACTCGGGTAAGCTAACTCGGGAAGGCACAGCAACTCTGGTTTTAACTTGGATGTAGCAGCTTGATTTCAACCCCAGTTCCCTTATAGGCTTGAACCCGAATTAGAGCCTGAGCTGCCTTGTCTTCACTGCTATTTTAACCGGAGATAGCTAACCTGAGTTAAGAACATACCATTATCATTATTATTTTGCAGTGAAGACATACCTTAGATATGGATGTCTCCCAATCCCCAATGGCTCCTATACCTCCCTGCTTCTTGCAGGAGTAAATACTGTCGATGGGTGTGTGTTTGCTCAGAGTATCAGGCAGGTTTCTGCTCTGACGCTATAATTTGAACCAAGCGCTCTGATGGATTCAGAGAGGTGCTGTTGTAGGATGGAGTGCAGTTCACCTACATCAAGCCTGGGCAGGAGATGGGGGTTGAAATCAGCTACTCTAGCCTGTCCCACCCATGCTTGCTACTGCAGCCTGTGGGCTGGAATAACGGTCACAGCCTCTCTCTCTCTCTGTATTGCTTGGGCCAGAGATTTTGAGGCTGTGGAATCATGACTCCAGGACCCCTCCACTGCACACCCCATAGACAGATCTCTGTGTTGGCCTGTGCAGGGAGAGCAAAATGACAACCCCTGCCCCCACCCTTGTGGCATTCAGGGAGCTTCTCTGTGTAACTGGTCTTCTGGTGGCTCTGTCCAGGTGGCTCCATCTCAGGCTGCACCTAGTGCAGGAGACCTCACAGACATCCTCCAAATCAAGGTGGGCTCGACCTTAGTGCAATTGTGATCCCAGGTTCCCGAGGTCTGTGTAAATGAAAATATACCATCGGCGTAATTCATATGGTACAATATACCAAGATGTATTAATGCTCTAAAAGGCTAAGCAGCCGGTGAGCCTGGGAGTTAGGAACATTCCCATCCCCCATTCTATAATCTGAGAGATTAACCATTTGTTAAAACGAAGGGGAACTTTCCTCTGATCTCTTCATAATGGTTTATGGATTGGGTAGCAGAGCTGGTAGAATAAAACAATGATAGATTCGCAAATGCAAATGGAGAGTCTGATTTGGAGTTCCATGTAGGCGGTTGTTATTCATTCTTTGCAAGTATTTGGGTGGCAGCCAGGTACTGATTAAAATATCCCCAAAGCCCTAAAGATAAATGACTCTCAGCACAAAGGAGTATCCCCCTGAAAATTCTTAACAGGAGCCAGGCTTTCATTGTCTGCTGTTAATTTCAATAACCAGATCAGGGACTGGAAACAATTCTATGTGATTTAAGTAACAAAACACACACCTGAGTAGGTAGGCAAAGTGACTAGATGGCAAACAACCTCCAGGTTCAGAGAGGTAGCCGTGTTAGTCTGGAATAGCAGAGGAAACAAAATCTTGTGGCACCTTAAAGACTAACTATAAAGTTTTGAAGCATGAGCTTTCGTGGGCTAATACCCACTTCGTCGGATTTCCACTGCTTGCATCCGACGAAGTGGGTATTAGCCCACGAAAGCTCATGCTTCAAAACTTTATAGTTAGTCTTTAACCTCCAGGTTGAAATTTGTATAAATCACACAGGATACACACAATAACAACTATGACGGTAGAAATGGAGTTTAGTTCAAATCATTTGCGGACTGAAAAATGGGTGAACGAAGCAACAGGATTATACTCAACGAATGCTCTTGCACAGCATTTATTCTGTGCCTGCTGCTGCCTTTCTATTGCTGCTTTCTTTTCTTCCCTGGGTTTTTTTTACTTTCCTCTTATTTGTTTTTATTGTATTTTCAATAGAACAACTGGGTGCCAGTAATTGTGCAGTGAAATGGGTATTGAGAGTAGAGACTCTAGTTTCTTTCCTATTTTCTTTTTTGTTATGTGGCAGTTTAACAACGTTCATGAGACTGGAGATAAGTTTGAGCCGTTCCTTAAGAGATATAGTTAAAGGATGCTGTGTTTGTTAATATAAAAGGGAAATTAGCATCTCGTTAGGAGTTGATTAGTGGCTCTAACTCCCATCTCCTGATGTCTCCTTGTGACTGGCTTTCTAACTCTGGTGCATGGTCTCAGCTTATTCAGTCGTTCGGTTGTTTTTCAAGTTCTACATAACGGGCATCCACAAGAAATAAAAAAGGCCCATTTTCCTGCACACTTAGCAAGAGGTCATCTCTGGCCATTAACTTGCCTTGCAGTCTGCCCTAACTCCATGTTCTGTACTGTGGCGTTTTATGTGGTACCCAAATAGACAATTCTTCAGCCTATGGAGGCTGTATTATTGCACGTGTTGGACCAAATTTTTTAAGGGAGCTTCAGTCTTCAGTTTTGCACCTGCCAATGCTTGAGGGCACAGATAGTGGCTAGAGGAAGCGATGTCACTACATGTCAGTCTGTGTTATGGGCACAGTCAGATGTTTAGGAGTCTAAATGATCTGTTTAGGTTTAGGAACAGAACTGAAGGCAGCTTTGAAAGGGCAGGCCGTCCATTATTTATTTTAATGCAGAGTGAACGCTTAGGCTCCCATTCTGTGAGTTCGAAAACATCTCTGGGGTGTCTCAAGCAAATTCCCATTGGCAAAAGGAGGAAAAAGAGGCTTTTTTTTCTGACTACAGCTGTGTTTGTTAGAGGCAAGGCATGGCATGGGTGGGTATTTCTGGTGCCCATGCTACAAGTGAAAGGCCATTTGGGGCCACAATTAGTTGCCCATGTTGCATCTTCCAATATGCATAAGTGGGCACAAACAAGTGTTTGCGTATGTAAAAGATACACTTACACACACAAAACTGGTACCAGCCTACACAACTGGATATTCTGCGTGTATCATTTCTCTCTGTGTTTGAGAACATGCACATTTTGCAGGAGGAACATAAATACCGAGTTTTGAAATCATGACCCTTTGTGTCACAAGAACTCCACTGACTATAGAGCGCAGGTATTAAATTCTGTCTGTTTCTAGTGTACACGTCAACATAGCATCTAGGTACCAACGGCCTTATCCAAAACCCAAAGAAGCCAATGGAAAGGCTCTCAGTGATTTCGGTCGGCTTTGGACCTGATCCCAATTTATTATAAATCATTCACTGTCTTGTGCAGAGTTATTATTCTTTTATGTTCAAATAAACCAGATCATCACTGCTAACTATTGGGCAACAGCAGATAAAGGCTGCATAAAGAGTCTCTTATAAAGAGGACAGAGTGTGTTCCTTTATTCAGAATCTTTTCTCTCTCTCTTTTTTGTTAGTTGCTTGGCAACCACCATAATATTATTGCACATGCCCGTTACGTTAGCTATTACCTGCAGTCAGGATTTATGTGTCATTTTCGTTTAGCAGCTGGAAACCCGGGGGTTTGAAGGCTACACTAATTGCTGTGCAGAGCAGCTGTCAAAAGGTAGGTAATTCCCAGCCTTGGCGATTGACTCACATATTCACACACTCAACAGAATTAGATAGTTCACTCCTTAGTACTTGATCAGAGGTTCTTTAAACCGCCATTGTGGTTTATGGAGGATAGAGACACTAGAAGGTAGTTATTTTGGTAGCAAGCAGGAAGCTCTGTTTAAACCTAAATTGGTTTGTATGGCATCCTCTCAAGACACCCAGCAGTACTGATTTGCCCCTCCTTTATCATGGGGGCTCAAATATCTTATTCTGTGAGGAAAGGCCAGGCATGTCCTCAGTGCTGGAGCGTGGCTCTTACCTCATTCTAACTTGTATTGAGCTAGTGCCTATAGGCCCCAGTCGGAGAGCTGAGCCCAGCTGTGCTCGGTGCTGTACACCTTCTCAGAAGAGCTTACAATCTATCGCTGTGTCTACACTGTCCTGACGTTTGGACAACAGGGACAGGGGTCTGAATAGTGGTGCGCACCGAAGTGCTGCGTTGCGACTCCCCCATGTGGACGCCGCAGGTGCAGACCTAAAGGTTCCTACTTTGCTTTGAGGTAGGTAGTCCTGTTTGAAGAGGCCATGCCCTTGGGGTGAAATGAGACACAACCAACTGCTGGGGGGAGCATAAGGGAAGCATTAGAGCACCAAGCCTCCGGCCCATTACAATGGAATTCCTCAGGAGGCCTTTAAACACCACTCATTCCCCTCCTCCCCCGCCCACAGTGTGTTTGTTCCTATTTTATTATTGCTAATAAAAAGTAACATACTGCCTGCTGGGGAAAGCAGTGTGGAGCTGTCATCCACTGCAGCTCCAGAATCCATAGCCCTATGGAGAGACGGTGCAAGGGAGATGCTCATCACTATCAATACAGGTGATGTTTCTTCCTTCAAACATGATATAAAATACATGGGCGGGATGGGTGTGATTACAGAACCCAGGAAGGGGGAGTGCAGAGGAAGAGCTCTGCAGATGGAGTGGATTGTACTCTGCTTTCTGTTTCATGAGGGTGGTGACACCTGAAAGAGGTGAAACTGGTGTCCTCTGAGCTCAGTTACAGCAGCAGATAAGAGCTCCTGATACACCTGATTCAAGATCAAATAGACACTACCTAGCCCAAAGAGCTGCCAGTCACCCCTATTTTCTTCTTTAGTCTATATTACTTACAGTTGTCATGTACTGCAGTATGCCACTATGGGCTAAATTCTGCCCTCAGATATACCCTCATGCATCTCCCATTGTCTTCGGGAGGACGACAAATGTGTGAGAAATGAACTTATCCCAACAGGCTAACATTTCAGACAAGGGTGTGCGCTTCTGCAGCTGTGCAAAAGAGATGTTGTAAAAGACACACCCCTGCACGCGTCATGTGTAACTTACCACACTTTTCTGCACTGTCAAGGTTGTTGCGCATGCAAAAAAGTGGGGAGGAGCTGCTGCTGTTAGGTAAGGCTGTAGGGGTGGCTGGAGAGCTCAAAGGCAATGCAGCACTGCTCTGTAAAGGCTGCCCAGAGCGGGGCTTGGTGCCGATGGGAATTCTGGCCTGGCTACTGTAGGTGGAGGTACAGTTAAGACTAAAATAATGTATTTCTTTAACATAAGCTCTTCTTGTGACAATGTGAAGAACAGCACCACAGAGATGGGGTGCACAATCACACACACATTCTACTGAACATGTAGGTTTCTACACCTGTCTAATGTAGGCTGGCATTTCAATCTGATGCTGCCGTGAGACATTCGTGAAAACAAATCTCTTGCCCTATTGGTGTCAAGTTTCTATTGCACAGTTGAAATCTAAGGTTGTATATGGTGAAATTTATTTCCCTTTAATATGCCAGGATTATGTGTGTTTTGTTGTTCACTGCGAAGAGCGTATAACTAGGTAAATGATGTTGACATCAATTAATATGATGGTGCAGAAGCAAGTTCCCACAAATCAGTCTCACAAAGCTGACAGAGGAGACAAAAGGTTCCTTTAAACTGGGCAAATGGAAGCCTCATGTAGCCTGCTGAATGTACCACTCAGCTGAAACCAGGGCCGGCTCCAGGTACCAGCTGAGGAAGCAAGTGCCTGGGGTAACATATTCTAAGGAGTGACATTCCGGTCAATCTTGTGGTGGCACAATTCAGCTCCTCCCCCCTTTTTTCTTTGCTTCGGCAGTTCAGGCGGCTTGCTTTATTTTTGCTTGGGTTGGCAAAAAAGGTAGAGCCGGGTCTGGCTGAAACATACCTGGACAGAATGGTTTGAAAGCTGTAAATACAAGTGCTGATGGAAAGACACACCTTGAGTGACCCTTTGAAAAGCATTGATTTGATTTTCAGTATAGGCATATGCATGGGTTATGTACTCAGGTTTGCGTTTGTCGCGAGATTTCTTAATGCTTTGGAGAGCCGTTTATTGGGCCAAAATAACATGAGATCTGTCTCGCAGCCCTCTTTTACTTCCTGGGTGATGGAGATTACACCATAAGAAGACTAGATCTGGGGTCATTTCAGGTTCATAAGTGGCTCCCTAAAGGAAAACTATTGAAAATAGCACACGCTGAGGTGTCTCACAAGGTAAAGGGGAGGCAGGACTCAGTTCTAACAAACATAAAGTGGATTCTTTATTGAGATTACTGGAAAGAGACAGAGGGCAAGTGCCTCAAGTTACGTTTCTACATTCACGTGAAGGCACCTAAATAAGTGGCCTGAATTTCCAAAGTGCTGAAGCAGTAGCACCCATGCTAAACTGTGAAAAGACTCATGTCACGTCAGTAGGAACTAGTGGGTTCTCAACACCATTGAAAGTAAGGCCGGGTTCGGTGCCTAAATATGGATATAAACTGAGAGCTCCCATGAACAGGGACTGGAACAAGTTGAGGACTATGGGTGCCAAGGCCCCAGAGACCCGTTTCCGGGAATGACCCTGCATGCAGGCAAAGGACTCCTAAGCGCTCCAAAAAGCATGTTCTCCCTTCAGGGGCTGGCCCCTCTGTACCCTAACATGGCTCATTTCTCCTCATAACATGGTTCCTCAGGAGCCTGCTCATCACGAGAGCCTTCCTCATTGCCTAGGCTAATTCATTGCCCTTGTCTTACCCAGTCAATTATCCACGTTTTAAACCCCCTCCCTCACATGTGCCTCTGAGCAGGCATGCTGGTGGCCTTCTAGACACATGTTGCAGTAAAGTCCCCATGGCCTCTACTGCTCAAACTAGCATCTCCCCTATCTCCCTCTTGGTTGCCTAGCACCCAGGATTCTGAGTCTATCCTTGACCACCACCATCACCCCGCCTCCAAGAGACAGGGTGCCTCTCCCTGAGCTATTAGCACAGAGACACTCCAGAACCCAGGTAAGGTCCACTAGGGTTACATATCGATTGATTCAGTTTCTTGCAGATCCAGAATGCACAGTCCTGGTGACTCTAGGAAGCAAAGTGTATAGTTACTAGAATTTTTTTTACCCAATAAAGCTCTATCAGTGTAAAATGAAGCCACTTTTCCAACCTTCCTCATCTAAGATGATTACAGTAAACCAGAACGGAAGCTATGTTGTGGAAAAAAATTGAATTCACAGCTACACTTGGGTGTGATTTTTGTTCCCGCCTGGTGGAAAAGAGCTTGGAATTTCAGCACAATTTTGGATGTAAGGTCTGCTTTTCACACACACACACACACTAACAAAAAACCCCTTCTGTACTTGGAACTCAATAGCCAGTTTGTCTAACTGTTATGACATTTTTATCCATGGGCCAGGAGATGGAGGCTACAGAAGGTTTGTAATGAAAAGCATTGCTCTCCTGTCGGTGCCTGTGGACTTGCTGGAGGGATTTAGGCGAGAGCAATCTTTCCAACAGATATTCAATAGAGGCAAGGAGAAAAGTCCTAATTTATTTTTCCCCTCCTCGCATAGTAAACATCTGGAATGTACATGGGTCTTTTCATAAATTAGCATTAGTGTTGCCAGACCTGTGGGTTTCCTGCGGAACTGGGTGGCTTTTTTAATGGAGATCAGCAGGATCATTTTAATATCGTGTTTTCTGGTGCACCAATCAGGTTTTTTTCTTTCTGTTCTTTTGCTCTGGCCACCGGTGAAAGTGCTCGTTCAAGTCTGAGCTGCAAGAAGTAGTTAGAGGCTGTAGTGTAGTGGTTGGTGTGAGCATCAGCTCCTCTCATGCTTTGGTTTTGGTTGGGGATGGGAATGGTATGGTGTAACTGGTCCAAGAGCCTGTCTGAGACTGTATTATTATGATCCGCTGACTGCTTGCCAGAGCACCAACAACCAATACCTGGAAATCTCTCTCTCTCTTTTTATCTTGCCAACACTCATGATTTTATCACAGTTCATTACATTTGGAGTGAAATTCTGGCCCCGTTGAAATCAACGGAAGTTTTGGCATTCACTTAAATGGGGCCAGGATTTTACGTTTTTTTGGTAGAGCATCAGGTCCTGGAGTCATGTGATTACACGAGAAACTCAGCTTTCATTTCAATAACAGGAAATGTCCAGTCTTCATGGTTTCAGAGAAAAGCTTGAAAATATGAACCTTAAAAGGCTCAGAAACTAGAAGGCCAATAAAGTGATCCCCAAATATATGTGTTTTTTTTAAACCTTCTGATTTTTAAGCCAGTCTTGTGATTTCTTTTTTGCCCTCGCTCAATTTGTGAACACTTAGGGTTGCCAATACTGCTCTCAATCTTGCTGTTTCTCCCTGAATCGAATACTTGAATACATTTTTGTCATTCTACACTTCTATAATTTTATAAACTGTAGAAAGGGAAAGGACAGGTTTATAAAAGTACATACTAATGCTGCATGCACAAAATGCACAGGGGGTGTGCAAATTGATGTGTGCACTCAAATACTGTCTGAGAGCCTCTGGCATTTTACAAATGTGCTTCTGAGAATGCAGGGCCTAATGAAGAAACAATTACCAATTATTCTCAAATCTGAGAGAAATGTGTCACTTCTACACAGCTCTTATTTGAAAACTTAGGGAAAAATAAGACACATGGGGCCAGATTCTGCTTTCAGTTTCACTGGTGTAAATCCAGAGTGGATTTGCCTTCAGTGGAGTTATCCTGAATTTATTTTGGTGCTATTGAGAGCAGAATTTGGCCCATAATCTCTATCCCTGTATGCTTCTTTGGGAAGTCAGACTCTTATTTATATGTTGTGTTTCATAATGATATTTTACAGTAACAGGCGGCCTTCCATTGATCCCAAACCCCTTTACATCCAACCTAGATATGGAAATGACTTCATCTACCACTGAAGTGGAGCTTGGCAGTGCCGTAAGATCCCACTCCTACCTGGTACAGTGCACCCTCAGCTCCCACTGAAGACTGTAATTTTCTTGAATTGGTTTTTGCCTGGGAGTCAGAGCTAGGATCTATTTATGGTTCTTCCTCTAAGGGTATGTCTAGACGATGATTAAAACGTGGGAGGGCGGGCTGGGGCTGGGGGTCTAGAATGTATTAGTTGCATATTGTAATTAACACCTTCTAAGCCTCGGCTGTAGACAAGGCAAGTTGTACTTTGGCACATAGGAGCTGGTTGAGTGGAAGTCTAGGCTCCAAAATAACTATTATTTTCCTTCTAAAAATGACAGCTTGCATTCGGCAGTTTCTGATGAGGCCGGGAAGGAACTGCTGATGCCAAACAAGAATGGCTTCAGACCCCTGGCTAGACTCCTGTCTCCCAGCTCTGAGCCTTAACCACAAGACCACTCCTTCTCCTCTTTGATTTGGCCATTTCTTACTCGACCAAAAGGCACTGACGAAAACCACCCAACAGGATCCAAGCTAGAAAAAGGCATGTGCTGTGCATTCAGAACGTCATTTCGATCAAGTTCAGGGATCAGTACACTAGACTCTGTTCTGTTAGACAGCTTCTGTGTGCCACTGCAGAGATGGTTGTAATTCAGTGGTGGATAATCGCTGTATGCTTTTGGGGATAAAAAGCTCTATACAACTGTAGGTTCCTTTCCCCCTCTACATTCAGCCTTTGGCTTGGACTATCCAAAGCAGTCAAAAGTTTAATTATAGTCTATTTCTGGAGTCTAAGTGACTCCATAGAGGGGAAATATTCAAACAAAACAAAACAGGAAAAGAAAACAATATCCAAATCCTCCATTCTGAAGTTGAGCTCAGAATGCTGTGTTGTTTTATCTTTCCCTGTGAAGCAGAGATCTTAAGACAGAGGAACCATTGCTTAAAGTATGTGATCTGATCTGATATAAAAGCGCGGCAGCAAAAGGGGCGCAGGGAATATTCAAGAGTGAAATATGACTGACTCTTTACAAAAGTTTGTTCATAGCCAAGTCACTGATTTAGGAATTCGACAGGAGAATCAAAGAGATAAACTTCACGCACCGCACGGTTTGTTATTTGATGGAATCCAAATGTTGGCACGTTGTTGTGATTGTGACCAAAGGCATATGTGTTACAGGTGAAATTCATAGGGTCTACAAAAGGCCTATGCAGCAATGAAGTCCCATTTAAACTCTAAACTTTGTGCTGGCCTTCTGCATAGGGGCCAGTTCTCCTTGTTTGTCCTCTTCCATCGTTAATTAAACAAACTTGATCTTTTGGGTTTTAGAATCATAGAATATCAGAGTTGGAAGGGACCTCAGAAGATCATCTAGTCCAACCCCAAATCCCTAAATGGATCCCTAAATGGGATTTTTTGCCCCAAATCCCTAAATGGCCCCCTCAAGGATTGAACTCACAACCCTGGGTTTAGCAGGCCAATGCTCAAACCATTTCAATGTTGCATAGAATTAAGTTCAAGGTTCAAGAGACAGTCAAAGATTTCTTTTAAACGGACTTATTAAAAACCCTCCATTTTCTAATTGCATCCCCAGACATTTTTTTAAATTCCTTTTTTATAAGGTTTTACACAGATAATTCTTAACGTTTTTGTTTATATGATTGTTTCAAGCAGAGAAGCAAGAGCCAATCAAACCCAAACAGGTCCAGCCTCACGCCTCCACTCTTCCCACAAGCTACTGTTTTGTTCTATTATGTGCAGCAACGCCATAGACTTTAACAAATGGGGAGAAAATATGACCAAAACCAATCTGCCATTAATAGTCGAGATACAGCAGAGCAAAGTGGACAGAAGACTAGATGAATGGGCAGCCAGCTGGTAATTCCGACAGGGTCTGATCAAATTACGGGGAAGTCAATGGACACCAGTGGGTTTCGGGCTGGGCCCTAGTAGCGCAGAACTGGTTTACAACTGATAAAAATGAAGTTTGACAACCTGGAAGTCCATTACACTTGTGATTATTTATTTATTTTTCCTTAGACGTGTTCTGCCTATCTCGGCTAATAAATCCATCTGCATTGAAAAGAACCAGGGGAGAAAATGCATGTTTACCCTAATTGACAATTGCAGTAGGAACTCACGAACTGATGGAGATACAATTTCATCCTCACATATTTTCTTTTTAAAGATAATTATAAGAATAAGGCCTTTCCTGTGTCCATGGGTTATCCCTAGCTTTGCTTTTCATCAGGAAAAGCATCCGGCTCACTCTTTTTGTCCCTATGCTTCGTAAATATAGACTAATCCACTGAGATTTGGTCAGCTGTTAGTGGAGAATTGTGTTTTTCATTGCCTTATTTGAATGTATGCCTCACATAACAGCTAAGGTAACAAAGAGTCCTGTGACACCTTAAAGACTAACTAAAGTATTGAAGCATAAGCTTTCGTGGGCTAATACCCACTTCGTCGGATGCAAGCAGCTAAGTGCATTTCCAGACTTATGTCTCTTTAGATATATAACAAGTTAATTTTGCCCAGAGAGCAAGAATAAAAAGCCGGAGAGGAACATCTGAGCTAAAGTATAAGGGAAGAGTTGTAATGAGACATACACTAGCACAGAAATGGCATGCATGTTTTAGCAAGCCCTTCAAAAGCACTGAAAGTCCAATTGCATCCCAAACAAGGATATTTCCTTTGCATCAGGAGAGCTGGGTTCTGTTCCCAGTTCTGTTATGAGACCTTGGACAAATCAGTTCACCTCTGCCTCCCCTCCCACCTTTGGTCTATTTAGATTGCAAGCTCTTTGGGGCAGAGACAGTCCATTACTTTGGCTATGTCTATAGCAGCATGGTAGTATAGGTGCTTGCTCCATTGATGGAATGGGTTATTCCATCACTGCAGTAAAACCACCCCTCTGAGAGGTGGGAGCTAAGTCGATGGAAGAATTTTTCTGTCAATCTAGTGGTGTCTACACCAGGGCTTAGAATTTTTCACAGCCCTCAGCTGGGTCGAGTTTTAGGTGTAGATCAGGCCTATGTGTCTGTACAGCGCATACTACAGTGCAGCCCAGATATCAGCGGAGGCATCTAGGCACGATGGCATTATAAATAAATAATACAATTTACTAATGACTGTCCTTAAATAAAGCAAGGAATACTTGTAGCACCTTAGAGACTAAGCAGTTTATTTCAGCATAAGCTTTTGTGGGCTATAACTCATTTCATTGGATGCATGGAATGGAACAAACAGAAGTAAGATGCATTTATACACACAGAAAGCAAAAAAAAAAAAAAGTTGTAAATTACCATACCAATTCCAAGAGGCTATTTAATTTGGATGGGCCATTATCAACAGGAGGAAAAAAAACAACCTTTTGTAGTAAAAATTTAGTGAATCTATCTGTCTAACAGGTGATATGAATATGTAAAAGAGACTTAACTAGGAAAATGCATTCAATTAATATAATGACAAAGCCACTCAACATCTCTGTTTAACCCTTGGTTGACAGTGTCCAGTTTGCAAATTAATCCTTAAATAAGATTTCCCACCCTCCCTAATGCCCTGTTACGATCCATACAAAATAAGAATGCAGGAAAACAGAAAATTCATTGGAACCCCTGCAATGAACCAGTTTTTAAAAATTGTTTTCCGTCTGCTTTGTTCCTCCTTTCTTCTTTTTCCAACACACGGTATTGGGTGCCGCTGGCACAGTGATACCCGGGGTAGCGATTCAGTGAAATGTACGCACAGTTCTGAAAGGGAGACCAGCACTGACTGGCAGCACATGCCTATCACTCTTGATGGCGGCGCTTTCCAGAGCAGACAGAGAACAATGCACCGGTGTCGAAAAACGGGGAACGTCCAGCACTGACAACACTTTCTTTCTCTTTTTAAGAACATATGAATATAAGCTGAAGTCATTTGTTTCACCCAGGTAGGGGTCTAATTGGAGGGCTCACATTAGCAGCCGACGGCCAGGCTCTCGGTTGTGATAGGAGCGATCGTGCTAGAAAACGGGGACAAAAAGCCGTGCAGCCAACATAACCAGGGAGAGTAACCCCTGGGGAGGGGGATCCTGTGATAGGCGGAGGTGGTATAGTGCTCCAAAGTGCAGGCCCACCTGGGGTATCTCTGCACCCTCGCGATCCTTGGATGATGTACCAATGTCTTGGTGACTGGCCCTTGGATGCCATTTAGAGCAGCCTCTAGCCTTGTTTAGTACCGAGCTCTAAGGCAGGAAAGCTGTCGAGGAAGGAAGACTTTGCTCTGTGATTTGAATCAGCAGCAGCAGCGCACACACAATTCTACAAGACCTGGCCTGTGAGGTGTGGCGAAGGCCATGTCTATCCTCAAAGAGACCCCCCTCTGCTGGGAGTCTCAGAGCCCAGGTCATCTGACTCGGGCATGGGCTGCAGGCTAAAAATAGCAGTCAGTCTTGAGGTTTGAGCTGGGGCTGGAGCCTGGGCTCCGAAGCCCGGCAAGTGGGGAGGGTCTTGGAGCCCACTCTCCGGCCAGCGCAGGAACCGCTCTGCTGCTATTTTTAGCCCTGCAGCCTGGGCCCCACAACCCTGAGCCAACTGACCTAGGCTCTGAGACTCGGCGCTGCAGGTTTTTCTTTGCAGCAGGGACATAAATAGCTCCACAAAAAACCACACCTACGAATGCTGATGGTCTTGGGCGTAGTCAGTACTGAGAGTGTTTGTTCTCTAGGATCAGCGTGATCCTGTGCCTCCACGGAGCGAGTATAACCTGCCACGCGGATCCTGAAATTCTGAGTCTTACTTTAGACCCGTGTGATCCCACGGAAGTTAACAGGAAACATACGTGCATCTGCGGGCAGACTTTAGCCCTTACTTTGCCAGTGGATTATGATGGATCCTTCTGTGCCACACCCATGATAGTCTGAGCCATGATGTCCACCAGATGGGACATAAAGCTGCATGTAGTCACCCTGGGTTTGAAAAAGCCACATGGTATTTTAGGGCTTGTCTAGAGAGCAGCAGCGCCTACTAGGGGGGGTGATTTCTAAAGCGCACTAGCGTGTTGCAAATTAATTAGTCTGTGTAGCCCCTGCTGGTGAGAAATAAATGTTCCCTGGTGTACTTTAATGTAGTATTGTTTAACAGCACTACTGTACTTTGCACCAACAGGGTTTATGTGGATCATTTAATATGCAACATCTTAGAACATGCTAGAATCACACCCCCATAGTCTCCACTGGTGCTGTGTAGAAAAGCACTTAGTGTATACGGATGGAAAATCAGACTTCTAAACCAATAACGTGGTGGTTACTAAGGTTTTTCAAAAAACATCCAAAGGCACCCGATATATAGAAGATGAGTGGCCTGCACAGTTTTAGTTTAAAACATGAAGCTCTTTTCCAGGTACAAGACTCATCCCAATCTGCTTTTTGTTTTTGTCCTCCCTCCCCCCAATAAGTTAGCTACCAGGTGGATTTCCCATGGCCACAAATTTGCTTCAAGAGATAGAAGCAAATAGTTCTGGCTGCATTGCAAACCCCTTAATGAAAGGGGAGGACTGGTATCTAAGTGCTGACCCAGGCTTAACTCTGGAGGTGCAAAGAGTGGGTTCTGCCTTGACTAATACCTCACTCCAGGTGTCAGCCCCATTCATGTTCATGGGATTAGTTATGCAGTAAGGAGGGTATCGTGGTCTGGCCCTGCGGCTGTACCCACTGAGCTTGTCTAGAGGCTATACCAGTGTCAATTGTCAGTTGCAGAGAGCCTGGAATGGTATTAAGGGCCCTGACTTGTTTAAAGCAACTCCAGGAACAAAAGCAGCTTTTGTAGGTTCATTTCCTTGAGCATCGCTCCGATGGCTAAAACTGCAGCCCAAAGTAGTGCAAGTTTGGCTGGTAGTCATTAAGCAATCGGATTACCATATTTGGTTTGCAAGCAGACTTAAAATAGAAAGACAGTCTTGAGCAAGGAAGAAACTCGGACAGAACATAGGGAACATTCTTCCACCGTACGTTTGTAGAGGACTATCTCTGTCTTTAATCTCAGCACTATTTCCTGCACGTCTCCTGGGTCTAGATTCCCTCTCATTGTTAGTGGTATATCTGGAAATGACCTCAGGCAGTTCTCAGTGACTGGCGACCCATGGTCAGAATGACTAACCCAGTCTGTCTCCAGCCCTTGAACATGTCCTATTGACTAAAAAAAAGACAGGCGCTGACATATGAATAGAAACAAAAACAGACTACGAAGCGAAATCTTAACTCTTTGTAGCAAATGCAGTTTGCAAGAAACATTTCAACCCCTCAGTAACTAAATGTACCTAAGAATCAGAGAGGTGGCCGTGTTAGTCTGGAATAGCAGAGGTAACAAAGAGTCCTGTGGCACCTTAAAGACTAACTAAAGTATTGAAGCATAAGCTTTTGTGGGCTAATACCCACTTAGTCGGATGCAAGCAGTGGAAGTGTTCCCACTTCCTAAACTCAATATAATGAAACATCATGCACATTTGTTTCGATGGTGACAATGTAGCAAGGTTCAGTGAGATTAGCTGCTAAGGGGAACAGGCCAATACACAGGAAGCATATCCTATGCAAAGACTTCTAATATTCTTAACTGAGCTGCTTAAAAACTTGTCTTTGTATTTCTTTAACTAAGAATATATTTGTATAGGGATAAATGTTCTTTAGACTTGATTCAGCAACCCCCCTGGGAGGAATCCCATTGAGCTCCACTTTTGTAAGTAAGGATTACTCATGTGAGTAAGGGCTGTAGGAGCAGATTCTGAGCCTGACACTGGATCCTGGGGAGTGGACCCTGTGGAGGTCTTCCGGTATAATTTAACTCCAGGATTGGGGCCTTTATTGCCTCCATCCTAACAATATCCATCACTAGTCAATGGCTGGTGAATTGACCATTCCCTGCTATTGCCATTTCCTGCCCAATGAAAATACCCACCCGGGACTGGATCCAAATCAGCAATGGGGTTTGTAGCCCATCCTTCTTCCATTGAAATCAATGGCAAAACTCCCACTAAGGGAGCAGGATTGGGTTCGACATCCTTATGCCTTACCCAAAGGCTGCGACGTCTGCCCGACCTAAAGAAGGAATGCCCCTATTAACAGTATCCCACCCCCAGATTAACCCTGGCGCAGAGAGCAAGAGCCTCCCAGGTCATCAGAGTGGGATATATTTTCAAGCACCCACTCTGACTCCGTTTGGAACCCAAAGCTAGTTTCACCATTGTCGTTACCGGGAGCAGCATGAGCATCAACAAATTACATCATGGACGTTTCTTGGCTGGCAAAGCATTCCTTTTAATATAATCAAAATATACTTTAAATGCTGCAATAGTAATGGTGAATACTAATGCTACTGAGAAGTGATGGAGCACTCACTGTGTTGTAAAGATAACTGCACTGGGCAAGGGTTAACCATGGGAATAACAGAAATCCTGGAGAAGAAGTCATGATATGGGGGGAGGGGATGTGCTGCTGTGGTCTGTTGGCTTTTTGCTTTAATGTAAGTAACAAATAATTCCCCCTGGCTCTCTGCACTTGTGGATAAGGCCATAAAAAATAAAGAAACCTCAACTAATAGAAATGCTACCCTTGCGTTTATGCCTTAGAGAGCAAGGTTTGTTGTTTGTCTAATGACGATATTCATAACCGGCTCTGTGATCACTGCTGTTATTATTTAGTACTATGTATTTAACAGCTGCATGTAGGGTGTGAAGATTCTGAGCTTGCATTTCAAAGGATGCTGATTCCCGCTCCTCCTGTTACCTGAAGGTTTTTGGACATCTCTGTCTGGATAGTTGGGAAGCCATTCTATTGTGTTCCCAAACTGTGACCCATTATAATAACTCTATATGAGTGGAAATCTTGGTGATTCAGTCGGCAACACTCTTAAGTCTGGGCCAGGTATAAAACCTATGCCCAGTTATGGGGAGGGTTAGAGAGCCCGGTTGTGTTGGCAGTTGCATCTTTCAGGTAACATATAGGTCATGACCTAATCCTGGTGTTTTAGTCAAAGTAATTACCTTCCTTCCTAAATTCTTCTTGTCTTAAGATGTTGTGCGCTGTTAAACTGCATCTGTGCTCCAGTCCAGAGGTGGTTGCATTTCAGTGGTGACTGAAAACATCTCATGTGCAGATGAAAAGTGCTGTAGAAATGTCAAGCAGTAGTATTGTTCCATTGTATCCATCATATGACTGTGGCGTCCTGAGCACCCAAACTGAAAGCTTGCTTTGGGGGGCCCTAAATTAATAACAAACTTTCCTCCATCCTCCCTGTATTTCTCTGTCTCTCTCTCTGAGTTAATCTTCTTTGGTGTAGAGATGTGCTTAATTAATAGCCATCTACTTATTAATTAAAGAAAAAGAAAAAGATGACTAAATATGATCAACTTTCATTTAAAGGACATTTTAAAACAGGTAATATACCCCATATATGGTCTTTATGAGAAGCAGCGTTTTCTTGCCACGTGTTATCAGTATATATAACCTGATGGGCCATGGAAAGCTATTCGTTTTAGTGTTTTTTTAAGTATCTAAAAACTGATAACTATGGGTAAATTGTCAAAGCTTTCTATGAATTTCTACGGATACTTGGCACTGTACAATTGCCAAAGCACGGTCTGCAGATTCTACGCCAGAAAGGGGCTGACCAATGTACTTTGAATAGGGTGATAACAGTCAGCTTCCGGGTCAAGGTCAGGAATTGGAGTAGATCCCCAGGTAGTCATCCACAGAAGGCAGGTGGATGCCTTAAATATATGGACCAGCACCTGTGCTGATAGAAATTGGTGTAGCTCCTATTGCCGTCACTGAAGCTGGGCCAGTGAACACCAGCTGAGGACCTGACCACATGGAGGCTTCTTACCCAAATGTTAAGAGAAGCCTTAGAAATGTCTCATCTTGGTTGTAGATGTGGAGAGAGATTTGGAAATCCTCGATGAAGAGTCCTAAGAAATAGGATTGGGTTTGACAAGGGAGGTAGATATGTCCTGCCCCAAGTGGGAAACACCAACGGGGATTATCTGACTGACCTTGATCTCGCAAAGAGATTTTGTTTTGTCCGGAGAGAGAAAAAGAAGTTGATTTCCAGGTGTAGGCACACACCATCTTAAACAATGTTGGAGATTGACTCCTAGTGGGGAGGCAGATTTTTGTTCAAGATGTTTTGGAAAATAAGCCACTGCTGCTGTTCTTCTCACAGCAAAACCAGGGGTTTTCTGGAGAGAGATTTCTCTTTACTGTTTAGCCGTGAAACACTTCATCTATGGATACACCAGTTAGATGGGGGATCTCTTTCCACTCGCATATCATCGGCAACAGGATAGACGAGGCTCTCCAGAGACCAGAGTGACTTTGGAACCACGTCTTCCTTTCTTAGCAGAGTTTATTCCTGTTAACACCTAGATTCTATTGATACCCTGACCTGCCTGGTGTATATTCAAAGATGATGTCCCCTCTGTTACAGCCATGAGCACCAAGGAGTTGCAGGTCTGATCTCTTCCTCCTCACCCCATCACTTTCCATGTTCACATACCTCTTTACATCCTGAGCTGGCTTTGCAGAGCTTGCAAGTCAACCCCAAAATGGAATGGCTAGAAATAGAGGTGGTTGACATTTTGACCAAAAAAGGGATGAATTTTCTTGTAAAAAAAATCCCCCATCCTTTTGACCAGCTCTAATTAGAAGAGGCCTGGTTTTTTTAATGAGATTCACATCCCAGTTTGGAAGATCCAAGAGGCTGAGATAGAATCTGGGGGAAGCATCCGAGTATCTGGTGCTTGACCAACGTGCACATTTGAATGAGCCTTTTGAAGTGCCCCATTTACTCGAACTTTGATGATCCTCCTTGGTCAGTAACTCAGAATCAATCGTTTTCATTTTCTTAGGAAGTTCAGGAGCCGTTTCCCCTGCTTCCTTTCCTTGTTCCTGCTGCTCCAAACTTTTGCTCCATCCCAGCAGCTTTTTGCTGATTGGTATTTTGTGGCATTTCTGCACTGCTCCATTTGAGTTATTATTGGAGATGACTATGAAATAACAGTGCTGCCCTATAAGATTGCTCCTGCACCACTGCAGAAAATATTTACCAAAGATGTGGTAAGCGGCTCTTTACTGGAGTGACTGGCGTCTGCTCTGAAATGTACCAGACGCCAGTCACTTCAGCAAAGAGCTGCTGCAACAGAACAAATTGCCCAGGGCAGCAGATCTAGGGGAGGGAGGAAAGCCAGCAGCCCAGTCTGTCTGTCTTTGTGTTTTCCAAGGGAGAAAAATTATCTTTTTTTACAAGCCTGCCCTAGTTGGCTTTGCCCAGCTCTTCCCAGAAAACACCAACATAAATAGAAGAGCAAACGATTGCACAGAAGGACAGAATACCATTTATATCTGACCTCTCTCAGGTCTGCTTTGATGTTTTGGTCAAGTTATGCTTCCTTTTCATCCCATCCCACCACATTTTTGCTCACAGGGCTACCACGGCCACATGGGTGCACCTCAGCCATTTGCAGTTGAAGGCAAGAGAGTTTTGTTAATTAAAGTCAAATTTTTTTAATTAATTTTTTTTTAATTCGGGGTTGGCATGTTGCCCAGTCTGTTTCTAGATCAGGTTTGTGGCACATACGAAGCCAGGGTGTTTTTGTTACTGTCGAATGTTTCCAAATTGTGCCAAAAAAATTAAGGGCAGTTTCAAGATTGGGTGTTATCGGCCTGAAAAAGACGCCTGCGAGGCAAACTTTGCCACAGGCTGCTGAATAAATGCTGATAAAAAGGACAAAATCTGACGTGTTTGTTATGGGTGGTAGCTTTTGTAACCTGTATCCCCATGTGGACACTGGTTGCTGTGCTCCCCTTCCTATTTGAACAAAATGTCTGTTTTCTGTGATATCATCTAACTCCTGTAGTCATAACAGAGCCAGCAGGATTTGAACTGCTAAACCCTCTTGTCTATCAAAGAATGGGAGAAATGAAGCTTGAGGCGTGGGCTCCGTGGGGCTCTTAGCTGCTGTTCATGTGCATACCGCAGACTGGACAGGCATCTTCCCAGTGGGAAGGACAGCACAGAGTGGTGTTGTCCCTGGAGCAGAGCAGGGACTGAATTGTGATTGAGAGTCTCTGCTTTCACCTCTGCTTAATGGGGCCAGTAAACTACTCTGCCCTTTTCCCGAGCACAGATTACTGCCTCTTCTGCACTGGCTGTTGTATTGGAGGTATTTGGTAAGGATCACAAATGCTGCTCACTCCTCTGCATGAGCACATGGCAAGGGTCATGATATGGCCCCATACTGGTTTGGCTAACCATGAATTCCCTTCACCATATTTGCATCCCGTCTCCAGTGGTGCCTCCTCAGGGCAAGAACACCATGTGTTCTGCCTGCCCAGCCCCTATCATGTGTATCGGGGGCTGGTGAGCCCTAGTGAATAAGGCACCAGGCTGGGATTCTTGAGATCTGGGAGTTAAAAATATGATTTTGGCTACGTTATGAGAGTGTCCAAGTCAAAGCCATTTGAGGGAACAGTAGGCCAGACAATGAACCATATTCTTAGCTCTGTGCTGTCTGCAGATTGGAGTCTCTGTTGTTTTTCTTCTTCTGCCCACAGCTATGTACTGAATAGGGACTGAACATTTTTGCAGCACTAAGAAATTTTCTTCCTGGGGCAAAAGAGGAAAGAAAGAAAGGGGGTCTGGGGAGAGAGAATGGAGAAAACCGGGGAGGAGGAGGAGGAATGAGAGCCACAAAGGAAGAGAGCAGGAAATCTATTAAGAAAAAGCATCTTTATCTGCTTCTGGGATTTGCAATTATGCCTGTTGCTGTCAGGCCCGGAGGCTGTGGTGCCTAATAAAGACCGTACACGTTGAAATGCACGTTGGAAAGGCTGGGCTAGCCTCGCCCCACCCACAGCTGATCCAGGGGGATGGGCTTTGAAAGGCCTGGAAACTCAGCACTGTTTGTCTGGTCAAGTTTCCATTAACTCTTCCCCATACTCAGGGCCTTGTTCTCCTGCTGGGGTGGTCTGAGGATAGTAAAAGAAGCAGGGGGTGAGGCCTCCCAGGACCCACGAAGGCCCTGGATCTGCAAGGGAAATTCTGGCCCTCCCCTTCATGCCTCTTTGCTCCCTGCCTGCTCTCCTCGTAGCACCGAGGCCAGTGGGCAAAAGATCCTGTCCAGGAGGAGAGGAGGGCTGCGGTGTGAGGAGAGGGAGACGGATCTAACGGATCTAACACACAGTACTGCGGTCGGTGCAGATGTATTATCGCTCTTGCCTAAGGCATGGGGGCTCGCGCCCGGCCTGCCCTTCCCAAATTGCTAAATGGACAGGGAGGGGGGCTCCCGACTAGCTGGGAGGGGGCTCTGCCATGGAAAGGGTTGAGAACCACTGGTCTTTTGTAATGCACCCATCCCTGCAGCAGCTAGGCCCCAGCCCCTCACAGGAGCTTAGGGGCCTAACTCACTGAGAAGGGCAGGCTTTGGACAGGCTCCTCTCCTCAGCCTCTGGGGCAGTAGATACATCTATGTAGGGGGTATCTCCTGCCTGGGAGGGTAGATTCTTCTGTGGCACTGTAATACCAGAGCACCTTTACAATCTTTAATGGAACACTCTCCCAGCACCCTTGGGCGGTGGGGCGTTATCCCCATGTTACAAATGGGGAATTGGGAGAGAGATGAAGTCCCTCAGCCATGGTCGCACAGGGAGTCTGTGGCAGAACAGGAAATTCAGTCCAATTGAGGTAAGTGCATAAGACACCTCATCCCGTTCCTCTTCCACTGCTTAGATCCCACACACCACAGCCTCTCTCTTCCATGTCTCCCTCCCAGCCTCTGATCTCTGTGTTTGTATTCCACTGGAGGGGTGTGAACTCTTGGGGTCTTCCTGGGGAACCTTCGGCAAGTCACTAGAAGGTGGAAGTTCAGTTTCCCGAAGGATTTCAAGATTTCTAAATTTGGTTTGGTTCCAAATTGGAACCCCCGAATTTTGAAATCCTTCACAAAGCGGAAGGCCAGGCATATTGTGTAGGGGATGATTGAAATGTTCTCTTTCAACTTTGCCATTTTAAATGTTGTAGGATATAATATAACACAAAAACTAAACGATTCAAAGCAAAATCATTTCAAAATGGAAAATCAAAATGTTCCAGTCAGAAAATGTCAAACCACGATGTTTCAGCAACGTCAGAACTTTTTATTTTCCCTCTGGTTTTCTTCCTAAACCAAATTTGGGCAAAATCAACCCCATTTCACAAGACTTTTTGGTTTCAAAGGAATCACGTCTTTTGAAGGAATAGGATTCTGTTGAAATTTCTCAAACCAACTCTACAAGTCACTGAAGCTGGCTGTGACTCAATTCCTCCTATGTCAAAGGGGGGATGATCATTCTTCTTTTCTCCTAGCCTTTGTCTGTCTTGTCCTTTGAGGCTGTAAACTATTTGAGGCAGGGACTGTCTCTTACCACATGTAAGTATAGCACCCTGCCCAACAGAGCTTGATCTGAGTTCAGCTCTCCAGGTACTACTGCAATACAAATAATAATATCAGATCAAAAAACAGGGATTTTAAAAATGTAAATGTTAATTATTCAGATTATTTTTAAATCTCTTCTTATCCCTGTTAGTTTAACTTGGTTTAAAGCCTTTTAAATGTACAGAAGGTATAAAATCTAGAAAATTACCAGATTATTTTTCTTCTTAAAATCAAATGGTCCCTATATGTAGGATTTGACCTCCATTTTCCCTTATGCTGATGTGGCGGCCACTGCAGGTCTGTGCTCTCTCTCCCATCTCCCCGCCTTATGCATCTGCATCCTGGCTCTCTCCGGGCAGGAGAAACAGGCTGATTCATTCTCTCGTCTTTGGGGCCACTTATGGTCCTTCGAGGCCTTTGAGGAGTTGACCTTGTACAGTGCCTGTGGGAAGAATGAAAAAGGATCAATTTTAGGGAACTGGCAAACTTTTAAAACCTTCTGATGCTTTTATCCAGCTTTTATTCTGAAACCTATATGACAAGCTCGAGAGCATCTCACAAGAATGTTTGCCCTTATAAGAGGCGAGCTCCCCCCCCAAATGCAGTGAAATAACACACCACTATTAATTACTAAAATCCTTTAATAACCAAAATTATTCTAAATGATAAGCACATTATGACAAGTACAATTGAGGTCTCTGTTTTTCTTGACCCATTTTGGAGTGCCAAAGAATGCGGTCTTGTTGGGAGGGAGGAGAGGAATGAAATAGATGGCACATTTAGTCAAATTGGGTCTCCTATGTTGCATACCTGTGCTTACAATGATAGCAGGCCTTAGTTATTATCTTGAAGGCTCCATTGTTCTTTGAGCTATACTGCATGCAGGATGATTATACACTGTTGAGAAACATAATACTTTGCTTGCCGAAACAATAACATGTCCGTTACTTAAACGAGGTACTATTACAGGTTTTTATATTTAGATGCTACTAGTAATTGCACATTTGTGACAGTCTAATTTGGATACCAGTTTGCAAGGCTGATACAGCATTAGAAAGAAAAGAGTTGGTGAATTTTTAAAGGCATTGGAATCCATCAAGTTCTGACCTATAAAAAAGTATGAATTCTGAGTAACTAGAGGGTGGGTCTGGTTTAAACACAGTCCTTGGATCTCAGAAGTTCTGAATTCTGCTTGCAGCTCTGAAACTGACTTCCTCTGTGGTCTTAGCAAATCATATAACCTCTGCCCTGGTTCCCCATTGCAAAATGAGGATAATACTTACCTGCCTTTGTGGGGCTTTGGCTAATATTTGTAAATTGGTTTGAAGCATTAGAGAAAGGCAAAGTGCTGCTAGGCTGCAGATCACTACTGAGCAATGAGACATCCTAGTATTATCATGGTCTGTCACATGACATAATTTCCATGCCTAATGAGTGAACATTTCCCTGTATTCACTCCCAACCAGATTTCTGCATAGAAACTTAGTGGGTCTGCTGGGGACAGTACTGCAGAGAATAGCTAATCCCCTGCTCTGCCCCCTAAAGCCCTGAAAACCCTATGGAGGTAAAAAGAGGTTTGAGTGGGGAGGGATGGGGTGTGCGCCCCACTTGCAGAGAGACCCTTCTCCGTGCACACACACATGGAATTGATACTCTGGCCTCGTATTCATTATACGAGGCAGCAGTGCAGTTCGAATATGGTGCTGGAATGACCAACAGAAACAAAGTGGATTTATTACAGGGCTAAGTGCATTGAGTTATCAATGGCGGTGGCTGTCTTCCTCCACACACAATATATAATACAGTCATACATCTAGCTGCTAATAGGAATCTTCAAGCATTTCCACTTGAAATGATGAATTTTCCTCTCTACCCCTGTTTAGTTTGTCTTCTCAAGCCATGGAAGTGTAAATTGGGAAATTGGAAAAATACCGGTCAAGGAATCTGCCCCTGAGAGCCTCGGGTGTCAGAAAGTAGCCAGCTATGTGTCAGGTAAGCTCTTTAGGGGCAGGGACTGTCTTTTTGTTCTGTGTTTGTACAGCTCCTAGCACACTGGGGCCATGACTGGGGCTCCTAGGAGCTATGATCAGACAAATAATGAATAATGACAATCAGAGGGTAGCATTTTACTTTTTGTCATGGAAATTACATAGGAGGGTTCATCACTTTGAGCCATACTGAGCCCTATGGTAAACAGGAACAACTGAAATTACAGGGAGTAGTGCCAGCTGTGCCAGAGTGGCATGGTGCCCTATAACTCTAACAGCCTATCTATAGGGGGGATGTCTGTACTGATGGAGCTATAATGCAAATGCCTAGTATAGGACCATTGCCCCAGTGCCAGCCTGCCATTACAGCTGTGCTCAATGTTTGCCTCAGTGTGGCTACAGCAGAACACACATCCCTACTATAGATAGGCCCTTCATACATTTTATTCATTTATTTTGATTTAAGATCAGAAAAAGATACCAATCCCAAGCTCCCGGCACACTGCCCTCAATGGAACATACAGGTCAGAAACCATATCAAACCAAAACAGCCCCACGTCCTAACCAGCACGCACCAGACAGGCAGCAAAGTCACATCACCAAACCCAAATTCCCCGTTTCCTTCAGTTCCCAAAGGAAACTTTCCAAGCACAGTTCCACAGCCTGCTTTTAAAAAAAGGAGTTGCACAGCTTGCCCTGCAGGTCAATACATTTGGGCTGATTTGGAATGGAGTGGAAGTGAATTCCAAAGTCAAGGGAGTTGTCTATCCACAAATTTAGCTAAACCAGTGCAAACCTCTGTGTGGACACACTTATACTGGTTTTAAATTGGTTATATTGGAATGTACTGCAAGCTAAACTGCTGTAGGCCAGTTTAAATTAGTGTCCTCACAAAGTTGTGCTGATTTAACAAAATCAGTTGAGAATCACAGCTGTAGTTAAAGTTGTGCAACTCACTGTTTAGACCAGGCCGTGCAGAGAACTGCATAAATAAAACTGTGATGTTGCCTAGAGTTGGTCAGGAAACAGAGGAGGGGAAGAAATCATGAACATTTTACTTTTATGTTGTTATTTTTTGATTGAAGTTTCATTTTCATTAAAATGTCCTGACCAGTTCAATCGCTGGTTGGACATAGGAGGAGGAGGGGACATGGGGGTAAACTCTGAACATGTTTGGTTTGTGTATGTTATCAAATATTTTCAGCTGGTTCCAGGATCAGCGTTAAAGGGTCTCAGGGTCTGTTATACTTGTTGGTTATATTTGTCTCTGATGTATAGCTCTGAATTCCCAAACAATTATTTCATTAAGCATTTGTCTGTGAAAACCCGCCACCCTTAGCTGCAAAACTACCTTGTTTTGATGTTGGAGAATGAACAGAAAAAGGGGAATTGAGCAGGTAAAAGCACAGAAAAATGATGATGTGTGGAGAACTCTTTTACTATCTGTAGCACAATAAAAAATGTTTGGCAGGGAGTTTGGACAGGTCTGCGGCTACTCAAGGGCGACCTTTCACCATGTCTGCGCCTCTTTATAATACTTGTGTTATGAGAGAGTTACATTGTGAACATCATTCAAGCAGGTGTTATCGTACAGTAGCAATCTCTCCCTGGATATTTACACATTTTTATACATGTCCCTTCCTGACAAAGTAAACATCGAAAATGTTGTACAATAAAGGTAACATTTAATAAGCAGCAGGTTTGCTGCATTACTCAGAAATCTCTCCAAGGGGTTGGTTGCCTCTTAAAAGTGAAATTCAATGTGAGTGGAAAGGTCATACACATTATAAATCATATTTTAACTAGAATAAGCCTAAATTTTAATAAACGTTTTTAGTCCTGAGATAATGAGTTCAGAGAAGCACATTTGTTAGCCACTCAGTTTCAGGCCAGAGATTATGCTCCTAGCAGGAGAAAGCTGCTGCTACTTTTAGCAAACTCTGCTCTACCCTATTAATGGGCGGAATAAATCAATTTCTCTGCCCCAAAAAACGTTGTTTCAAGTGTTTAACAAAAACATCGGAGCTCCGACCTGCCAGAGCCTCCCTCTAGTGGATTGACATTGTAACACAGCTCCATTGTGATGTGACAGAGAGAGAGGTACATCTCTCTCGCTGGTATTATACTGCTGAAGTGCTTATAATATAGGGTGTCATCTGGATAATTAATTTCGCTGCCATCTAATGATTAATCTCTCACGAGTATTTTCTAGGGCAACATCTTGGTCATTTTATTTGGTATGTCTGGCATTCTGGGCATTCTAATTAAACTAGAGATACTGTTCACAGACCTGTAATGTCCAAGATCTACACCAAAGCCTCCTAAATTCCGGAGTGAGACTTATTCCGGAGTGAGGTACTTAAGCTGCTGAGACCTAAAGCTAGAGTAAGACGGAGAGCTACAGGTTTGGAGAGTAACAAATTAAATCTACTCTGGAGCAGATTATAAACAGGAACAAAACCAAATGCAAAGGCTGGTGGAGGGTAAAATCATGGGTTGCCCTTTTTGATTTCAAGTTCTTATACATTACACCAGACTGTCCTAACCCACATAACGTGAACGATGCATCAGAACCGCTGAGGACCAATGACGATAACGGAATTTCTTTCATTCAGTGACAATCGGTGATATAAAGTAGGTTACTCCAGCTCCCTAGCCCGACCAATCAGCATTTAAGGGGCGAAGCACATTTCTGCTGAGAGCCAATCCTGACTTTACAAGCCTGAACTTTTGCCACCCTGAACAAGTTAATACATCCAGGGGGGGTGTCCCAGTCTCACTGACTCCAGGGGAGGGAACTACATTAACTCTTCGCGTGCTGAAGTTCTAGCTAGAGCCTTCATCTGTTAGACATCCTTTTCTGACCTAGTTTTCCTAATGCAATTGTAAACCTGCGCAGGGCTAAGGGGCATTTTCAACCAGAGAACAAAAAGCCCAATGGGGGGGGGGGGGGAAATCCGCCCCTCCCAGCGGTGAGGTTGTAAATTAATGTTAAACAGAAAGCTGTTTCAAGTGCAGGGGAAGAGGACTGGGTCAAAGTGAAATCGACAGATTAAAGGCTGGTGATGAATTGCAGGACAATTGATCCTCCACCGGGCTCTTGGAGCTGGCTGCTGCAGGAACCCTCCTCCTCCGTGGACGAGCGATAATGAATCAATAAAACCTAAACAAAAGACCTGAAGGTTGTGTCTGAGTTACTGCTGATAACATCAATCCCTCAAGGGGTCCCTGGGAAGCACTTCTTGGAAGTACACGTGTATCTCGCGGGAGCAGAAGAACTTTTCAACAGGCACTTTTGGGGTAAGCTACCAAGTGGCTTAGCTGTTCTGCAAAGAGAGGGCTTCGCTTCCCACGTCTTCCCTTTCCCCCTGCAGGGCTGATGAGTTCAGGGGGGATTCGCTGTTGGTCCCTGGCCCTGCCGTATCCTCCTGCCTGTGCCAAGCAAGATCAAAGCCTTCTTCAGCCGCCAGTGACGAAGGAGGGCATGTGCCAGGCGCTGCTTTTTATACCATTCAAAAATAAAGGGCTGCGGATGCTATAAATATGACTTCGCATTGACCAGCTGAAACAAGACCAGATGTGCCACCCGCCGCACGTTACTCCTGACACCAGAGTTCAGCCGAAGCATTTTCCCTCTTTTGGGGGGGTCTCCATATTCCCCCCTAACATTTTTGCTCGGGGTCCACCTTGTAGCAGACGGTAACTTTGTGGGGGAGGGGGACGGCTGTCACGCTGCCGGGGAAAGAACATGACCCCCCCCCCCGCCCCTTTCCTCCCTGCCTGCGCCTTCGCAAGGGATGTGTTTTCCTTTAAGAGTTAAGAAACTTGAAACCTTGTTTGCGCAACAATCAGTGCTAGCAGAGAGCCGCCAAAGTGTCTAGACTGGCACATGATGGGAGGCAGCCAATGACTCCAGCGCTCTCCTAGGGGGCCCTGTGTGTGTTTTAGAAGAACAAAAAAGAGAGAGAGCGCGAGAGAGAGCGAGGGAGAAGGGAAAAGGAAGGCACAGTGCTGTTTAACCAGACCCCAGCGCCACCGAGCCGGCAGAAGCCACTTTTTGGGGAGGGGGCTGCGGCAGGACCATTACTCCAGGCGATCCAACGCGCGGGAGAGCGGATTGGATTTTTGTGTGTGTTTTGTTTTCCTTAATGAAGGATTTCCAGCAGCTCTCTCCGGGAGGTTTACAGTTTCCATTCATGTGCTGAAACGTGCGTGTGTGTGTGTGTGTGTCTTTTTTTTTTTTTTTTTTTTAAAGGGCAGTCACTCCAAGGCTAGGACCGGCTACAAGTTCCCTGATCCCGAGCAGGCGTTTCGGATTTTCAAGCTCCCTTTGACTGTTTTCGTGGCAAAGAAATACAGTTGATGGGGCTAGTTTTCCAGGAAGGATTTTGGTTTGAGAAGCAGCAGCGGCGTTTGCCTGGGACCCCTTTGGCTGCTGGATCTTTGGCTGCACACTGCTAGTCAATAAATGCAGGGCATCTCCTAAGCGCTTCCCGGGTCAGCCGCGGCAAAAGGAGCGTTTGCAGGCGACCCCCGCTGTGTGCCCATGTAGCCCCCTCCCGCGGCGCCTTCTCGACCCTTTCTTCCCCCCCACCCCGCAGTCTCCCTCATGTTGCAGCCCCGTGGCAATCTATCGGCGATTAGCTGTGCAAGGCTTTTGCACGGGGCTGCGAGGGGCCGCCGCTTCTTCATGCACGGGGGCGATCGCGGGGCTTGCGCCGGGGAAGGAGCGGGCATCAAATAAAACCCAACCACCCCCACCCCCCGCCCTGACCCGAAATTCACCAGCTCCGAGCTGTCGCATGTTCAGGTCCAAACGCTCAGGTCTGGTGCGGCGACTTTGGAGAAGCCGAGTCATCCCGGACAGGGAAGGGGGAGATGGGAGCGCCAGGAACAGCCAGGACCCCGGTGGCGGCCCCAGCCGCAGCAAAACCCCGGAGAAAAACCCCTCCTCGGAAATCCGCCCGGTAACCCGCAGCCTGGCGAGGGACCCCGCCGAGCGGTGCGCCTGGGAGCCGGGCCGGGGGAGCCCCCGGGCGCAGCGGGATGGGCCCCGGGGCTACCCCGGGCAGCGGCCGGAGGAGGACGGGGTGGAGGCGAGCCCGTGGTGGGCGCAGGAGAGCGAGTGCAGAACAGTGACTTGCTGCCTCTTCAAGGAGCGGGAGCTCGCGGGCGCCTCCCCCCGGGACCGGGAGCTGCGAGCCCGCCAGGAGCCCCGCAGCCGCGAGGCCCGGTCCCGGCTGCTGCTGCTGGAGCCGGAGCTGAAGCCCGTCACCTACGCGCTGCTGAAGCGGCTGAAGGAGCGGGCGCTGGACAGCCTGCTGGAGGCGGTGGAGTCCCGCGGCGGGATGCCCAGCGGCTGCGTCCTGGTCTCCCGCACCGAGCTGCGCCTGGGGGGCCAGGCGGCGCCCCCGCAGCTGCTCCTGGGCAAGTTGTTCCGCTGGCCGGACCTGCAGCACCCGGCCGAGCTGAAGCCGCTGTGCGAGTGCCCGAGCTTCGGGCTGGCCGACAGCCCCACGGTCTGCTGCAACCCCTACCACTTCAGCCGGCTCTGTGGGCCAGGTAAGGAGCGGCCCCCGGGAGATCGGGGGGGAAGTGGGGGGGTGCTCGGGGACGGGGTGATTTCACCCCGAAGCGTGGCCCTGCATGTTACAGCAGCGGCCTCCCCCGAGGGCACGGGGTTGGGGATCCCGCCTCCCAAGTCCCCGCTTGGTTTAATCGCTGCGGACGAGTGAAGTTTGAATAAGGATTGTTTATTTTTATCTGGCCTCTTCCACCCCCAGCCCCCCGGTAAAATCCTTTTGTGGGGTTTTTTTTTTTGTTGGTGTTTTTTTAACCCTGACAAAACCTGTCAGATCTGCATAGGATTAACCGCAGTAACTTTTCTGCACTCGGGATCAGAGACCCTTCAAGGAGATCTCTATCAAAATGCCCATTACTGGTGTATTAAGGATCTAACAATATCCAGGCTGGAGAGTTAAGGGGACGATGCAGAAAGGCCCACACAAGCCGGAAAGCCCAGAAAGTTAACAACATTGCCTCTTTGCTTAATAGTTCAATGCCTCTCTTGGGATTGGATCGTAGTGCTCTGTGTAGACAGGCCTCAGGAGCGATTGTTTTTCATAAAAGGGAACGATGGTATGATTGTGAGTTGGGTGTTTCAAACAAACACTGAAGTGGGGCCAGTGGGAAGGACTATCTTAGTCCTAGCAACACCAGGAGCCTTATTTGCTGTTTTAATTAAGATTCTTTTGACCCGGATTTAGGGTTCAGATATAATGGTTTGTATCAGTAGCCCATCTCCTCTGTTTTCGAAGCCTGGGTTGAAATGTAGCTGTTGATAGTTCACAATAGAGAGGGCTCAACAGTGCAGGGAGCGGTGTGGGGTCTCCAAGCCTCTCTGTTAAACGCCTCCACGCTTTCAGGGTAGCAGTTTATCCCTAGCCTTGCAGGACTGGATTTTAGGAAGGTTTCCGCACCTTTGCGTAATATGTCGTACCTATGTCCAGTCTAAACTTCCTCCTGACGTTCACCTAGTCGATGAATTGCACCATTGTTTCCAAGTGGAGTCAAGGAATCACTCCTCGTACGCAGCCAGCCAGCTGATGTTATGAATCGTATTTTTCCACCCATTCAAGGAGCTTGACAATGCCTCAGTGCACTGGGAATGTTGTGCGCATTTTCAGGCAAACCAGCCGAGACCCTCCCCTCCCCCGCAGCCTCTGTCTCCCTTTTAGGCTGGCCTGGGCGCGTTCCCATTGTGCAAAGGCCAGTAGGAGGCGCCAGTGCAGAGGGAGGACGAGGGCTGCTCTAAATTGGTGCTGCTGAAATCCTGAGCTCCACAGAAGCCCTCCAGAGCTCACCAGTCGCAGGCCTCAGCCCCAGCCCCCCTGGGCTCTGCCCCAGCCACATGGCACAAGAGACCGGTGAGTGGTGGCAGGGGGCAAACCTGACAAGCTCTATTGCCCTGGTATCTTGGTGAGAACCGGCTAAGAGCATCTGCTCTCCTGGTGCCGGTCTACCTACTTGCTTTTTGTCCCTCCGGGGCCACAGCTGTCCCGGTAGCACGTGTGGGTGTTTAGACCGGGAGGGTAGCAGCCAGGTGGGGCAAAGCCCCATGATGTGTTTGAAGAGTTTGCTGTTCACTTTTAGGCATGGCACAGCCGGCCAGGCAGCTCCCCGGAATGAATTAACCCCCCCAACCCTGGAGATTGCCTGGGCGAGGATGGGGGGTTTATAAACAAGGGTCAAGGCGGCCGAAGGCTCCCGAAGCTGGAGAAAGCCTCCTGCCCCCTTCCACTCACCCCTTTCTGAGCCAGCCCTCCCCAAAGGGAGCCAGCAGCCGGGCTCTGGTTGCATTGTGCACATAGCTGGCACTCATCGATGCGTGGCTTGATAAGGCTCTGTGTAATTTCTGTCATTGAGGGAGACAAACTGGACTTGGGCTCCTTCTCCAAGTATGCTTTTAAAAAGACATCTGCAAGAGTGGCACTTTATACCCCTTCCCCCCGCCATTTACCCCTCATTTTGAGACAGCCGGAAAACTTCCACGAGATGAGTGCTTTGGAGAGGTCTGTACTGATTTAAAGGGTGCTTGCCTTTAACCCCACAGACCAGAGGCATGTTTCATGTCTGTGGAAGGACATTTTAAGAAATACTTTAATCACTAATACAACTGCTGGTTTTAAAGCTCCTTCTCCCATAAGCCTCCATGAACCAGGAATAAACCCCAGTCTCTTTGCTTCCCCATTTGTTATTTTGCTGTAATTATAGTCACAATATGACTATTATCTAAATCACGCTGAAGGAGACACAACTTTAAGTGTCTTTAAAAGGCAGCCTAGAAAAACATAGGTTTGCTGAAGCAAAGAATACAGGAATGAAACAGACAAAAACTTGTATTTGGCCCGGCATTATCCCCTTTGAATTGAGATCAGTTTCAAGTTGTGCTTTAAAAGCCCTTTTTTCCTAAGGAGGGTCCCCCTCTGCTATTTAGGTGAAGAAGTGGTGATAATATGCAGTTTGCATATTGCTGGCGCCAGTCTGACTAGCTGTTTATCTGACTGACTGGGGATCTAGGCAATTACTGCTGCCTTTCTTAAAGCTGCAGTGACCCCTTTTTAAACTTCCAGCCAGTGTAGTCTTTATGGGAGGGAGGTGGGGGAGCACATACTCCTTTGTGATAGCTGTTTTAGTGCAAAGAAAACCTGGCAGAGTGAACCAAATAGCCTACCCTAAACAATGGAGGTTAGTTACCCATTTTGTGTCTAAAAATACAGGGTGAGAATAGAAGAAGGAAAGAGATTCCAAGATGGAAAGTCCTGACCAAAGAAAATTCTTAACTTTCACGTAGTCTGAAGTTTCTTGGGGTTCATTAGCTCATGCATAAATGCTGTTTTAGTTTTGTTATGAACAGAAATCCTGAAGGACATTATATATCATGTTAATGTTCCTTTTTCTTGGGAAGAGGTTTTACTTTATTTTATTTATTTTGCAAGCAGAAATCCTGTTTCGCTCTGTACCAATTTTTTGCAGAGAACTAATGCAGTTCTTTCCCCTGGAGATTATTAGGTGCCTGAATGTGAAATCACATTTTAATTGTAGCAGATTTGCATTTGCATTTTCTTTAGTGAAGGCTACAACTGTATAAATGTACAAGTTACCTTTTTATGTAAAAGCTCTCCAAACAATGTAGAATTAAAACCACAAAGAAACAGCACAGCTTTTATATCATTTTCTTTATCTTGTCTTTGTCTTTATATCATTTTCATACTGCAAGTTTGTGTTGGGATGCCCCCCCCCCCCCCCATTTGGGACTGGATTTTGCTCCCATTGGGGGCAATCTGGAAATGAGGTTCAGTAAGAGTTCAATCTGACCTTGATGCCCTTTCTTCAAACATGTCTATCTGCCTATTCTGGTTTCTGATGTGTGTTCATATCCGATACTCACCCCTTTATCATTAGGTTTACAGAGTGTAACTAGCAGAAGGGTGTGAACATGCTATCTGTGCTGTGACAGAGGAAATCTAGTGCAGTGATGGGTCTGTTTTTAGAATATAAGAAGTACATTTTGCAGACTCAACTAAAGCAATTAGATCCCATTCCTTTAGAATCACCACAATCCGGAATGAGAGCTACTTTTTTTGTTCTTTGAAGTTCTTAAATACTTGGGAGAAAGCGATCTTGCCTGTGCAGATCCTGTGCACTGGAGCAGAGTAAGAGAACTGTGTGCTCTTGTTTTATTATGGTTAGTGTTGCTCATTTCAAGATGTAGGACCTTTACTCTCGCAGAAGCAGTAAATGACTGCAGTCCAAATCAAAACCATCACGCTGGGAAGATTGAGGTTATTTTTAATAAAGTAATCCAAACTGAACTACAGATAGGTTAGGGAGTCGTTGTGTTGCCAAAACCATTTGTTTTCAGGTCACTATAGAAAACTGAAGAACAGAGGCTATTCTCAGTAATCTGGGGGCCACATCATGCCATTGAATTTTAAGCCAAACTCCTCCTTGAAGCCAGTGGGAATTTCTGCTTAACACAGATTAACTGATACGACCCTGACAGTAGCATTTGGCTCTCACTTTTTAGGATGTTACATTTTTAAAAGTGAATTTCTATAACAATTTTTTAAAAAGGAGAAGAAAGAACATAAGAAATGCCCTGCTGGGTCAGTTTATCATGCAGTCCCAGCTTCTGGCAGTCAGAGGTTTAGGGATAGGGTGACCATCCCTCCCGTTTTTAAAGGGACATTCCTGTTTTTGGGACTCTTTTTTTTTATATTGGCGCCTATTACCCCTCACCCCCTGTCCCATTTTTTTACAGTTGCTATCGAGTACCCCTATTTCGGGACACCTAGAACATGAGGCCGTATCCCTGACCATCTTGGCTGATAGCCATTAATGGACCTCTGTGAACGTATCTAATTCTTTTTTGAACCCAGTTATACTTTTGACCGTCACAGCATCCCCTGGCAATGAGTCCCACAGGTTGACTGTGCATTATGTGAAGAAAAACTTCCTTTTATTTTTAAACCTGCTCCCTATTAATTTAGTTGGGTGACCCTTAATTCTTGTGTTATGTGAATGGGTAAATAACACTTATTCAGTTTCTCCTCACCATTCATGATTTTATAAACTTCTATCATATCCCGCATCAGTCTTCTCTTTTCTAAGCTAAATAGTGCCAGTCTTTTTAATCCTCCAGGAGAAGTTGTTCCATACCCCTAATCATTTTTGTTGCCCATCTCTGTACCTTTTCCAGTTTTAATATAGTTTTTCGAGATGGAGTGACCAGAACTGCACGCAGTATTCAAGGTGTGGATGTACCATGGATTTACATAATGTCATTATGATATTTTCTATCCCTTTCCTAATGGTTCCTCACATTCTATCAGCTTTTTTGACTGCTGTTGCACATTGAGCGAATGTTTCCAGAGAACTACCACACTGACAGCCAAGAGTTCTTTCTTGAGTGGTAACACCTAGTTTAAACTCCATCGTTTTGTCCGTATAGCTGGAATTATGTTTTCCAATGTGTATCACTTTGCATTTATCAACACTGAATTTCATCTGCCATTTTGTTGCCCAGTCACTCATTTTTGTGAGTTCCCTTTGTAACTCTTTGCCGTCTGCTTTGGACAAAAATTGTAATTTTGTATTGTCTGCAACTTTGTGACCTCATTGTTTACCCTTTTCCCCAGATCATTTATGAATATGTTGGACGGCACTGGTCCCATTGCAGATCCTTGGGGGAACCTTGGTCTTTACGTCTCTCCACTGTGAAAACTGACCATTTATTTCTTGCCCTTCACTCTGTATCTTTTGGCCAGTTACTTGATCCATGAGAGAATCTTCCCTCTTATCCCATGACTGCTTACTTCGTTGAAGAGCCTTTCGTGAAGGACCTTGTCAAAACCTTTCTAAAGGTCCAAATATACTATATCTACTTGTTTACTGAGCCCCTCAAAATTCAAATAGGTTGACAAGGCATGAGGTCGTTTTATAAAAGCTGTGTTGACTCTTCTCCGACATATTGTGTTCACCTATGCGTGTGACAATTCTTTCTGTTCTTTACTATAGTTTCAACCAATTTTCCTAGTACTGAAGTTAGGCTTGTTAGATAAATTATGGAACCACCATAAAATCAAGAAGTTTTATGGAACCACCATAAAAACCAGCCTTAATTGGCAGGATTGCTCTGGAGTCTTTTTAAAAAATCAGCATTACATTAAGTATCTGCCAGTCATCTGGTGCAGAGGCTGATTTAAGTGATAGGTTAAATACCACAGTTAGTAGTTCTGTGATTTCATATCTGAATTCCTTCAGAACTCTTGGGTGAATCCCATCTGGCTGTGTTGATTTATAACTGCTTAATGTACTAATTTGTTTCAAAACTTCCTCTATTGACACCTTAGTCTGGGACAGTTCCTTAGATTTGTCACCTAAAAAGAAGGGCTCCGGTGTGGGAATCTCCCTCACATCCTCTGAAGTGGAGCTGTGTAAAAAATTCATTTAGCTTCTCTGCAATGGCCTTGTCTTCCTTGAGTGCCCCTTTATCATCTCTCCCCCAGTGGCCCCACTGATTGTTTGTCAGGGTTCCTAATTCTGATGTACTTAAAAACAATTTTGCTGTTAGTTTGTATGTCTTTTGTTAGCTGCTCTTCAAATTCCTTTTGGCCTGTTTGACTATACTAGTTGCCAGAGTTTAGGTTCCTTTGTATTTTCCTCAGTAGGATATGACTTCCAATTTAAAAAAATAATTTTTTTTTAATCTCTTTTACTCTGTCATTTAGCCATGGTAGCAATTTTTGAGATCCTCTGTTTTTTTAAAATTTGGGGTATATATATATATGTTTGACTCTCTTATGGCGTTTTAAACAAATTTCAGTGCAGTTTGCAGGCATTTCACACTTGTGACTGTTCCTTCTAATTTCTTTTTAACTAGCCTCCTTGTTTTTGTGTAGCTCCCCTTTTTGAAGTGGTATATTTCTTTGATATTTTCCTCCCTACAAGGATGCTAAATTTAATTACATTATGGTTACTATTACGATGTGCTTCAGCTATTTACCTCTTGGACCACATCTTGTGTGCCACTTAGGACTGAATCCAGAATGGTCTCTCCCCTTGTGGGTTCCAGAACTAGCTGCTCCAAAAAAGCAGTCATTAATGTGTCTAGAAATTTTATTTCTGTATTCGGTCCTGAGGTGACAGTCAATATGGAGATAGTTGAGATCCCCCATCATTGGGTTTTCTGTTTTTGTAGCCTTTCTAATCTTTCTGAGCATTTCACAGTCACCGTCCACATCTTGGTTAGGTAGAATATTCCTATTGTTATACTCTCATTATTCAAGCCTGCTCAATTAAAGAAAAGTGACCAATTAAAGGGCATTCTAGTAAACCATTATTTTCTTGAGTAGTCCTTATCTATGCAAGTGGTCCAGGAGCTGTGTAGATGGCCCTGACTCAAAAAAGCATTTAAGCACATGCTCAACTTTGTCAGCTGTCAGTAGACCTACTCATGTTTAAAGCTAAGCACATGCTTAAGTACTTTATTGAATCAAGGCAGGTGTAGTGTAGCTAGATTGGATAACATGCCATTACGGTAGGTTACTACTATTGACCTTGTATTCTGTCTAGGAAGTTACAGAGACAGACCTAAGTTGCTTCATTGGGTTTACTGGATTTACGTTGGTCAGGTTCTGGATTGTAACGTTTTCTTCAATGTCCTAAGATCAGGTGTCTTTTTATGTATGCTATGCAGTTTCTTAGTCTTTGTGACACAATATCCCGTGAATTCTTGTTAAGCCCATGTTTATGTTTTGGGACAGGAATGGTTTAGACAGATGACCAGACGATAAAAGCCAAGCTTTTCAAAAGGGGCTGATGATTTTGGGTAACTGGATTTTTGGAGTTGCCCTAAAGGAGCCTGATTTCCAAGGCGGGGGTGGTTTCTCAGCACTTTTGGAAACCCTTTACAGGTGTGTTAAATTGGACACCAAAAATCACCAGCTGCTTTTGAACTATCTTGGCCAAGAGTTATTTGTATATGACTTTTCTGCCATGTTATAAATGGGGATTTTTTGAACTTTTAACCTGGTATAGATAGTACTAATATGAGGTCTTGTTTTTCCAGAGTCTCCCCCACCTCCTTATTCTCGGCTGTCTCCTCATGATGAGCAAAAGCCACTGGGTAAGTATTTTCTCTTTACAAACTCTTAGGACAGTTACAGTTCGTAGCCAAAAAATGTTGTATTGTTTTCTACTGGGGTCGTTTCCAGCCTGGTGTGTAAGGCAAATGTCACAGTGTAGGAACGTGGAGCTCACCACGAATTCTGAACAAGCATCCGCTGACAAGTTGTCAGAAATACACAATAAAAATAAAATCATCTGTATGGTTTTTATCATACCTTTATTACCAAGGGTTTTCGATATGCATACACATTCTTCACTACGTCTGTATTCAGGCGATGAATGAAGATGCAATGATTGGTTATCAGACTTAAATTTTTTATTGGATACTACAGTGGATTTCAGACTGGAGTGGAAGTCAGAACTCCGGGGATCTAGCCCCAGCTCTGTAACTGCCCTGCTCTCTCCCCTGGGGCCTATCACCCTGTAAAATAGGGTAGATTATACTTTCACTGTAAAAGATCTTTAGGATCTTGAGATGAAGAGTGCTATGTAAAAGCTAAGGATTATTAGTATAGTGTTTATTAAACTGAGACATGAGCTCTTTAAACTCCATACCGTCAAACATTTGAATGGAATTTCATTTTTCCCAATGAATTATTCCGACTTTTAAAAATATCATTGAAATAAATCTGGTCACAGCGAGGCATAAAATGTGACCTACTTTAAAATTGGCAAAATTCAATAGCGAATGCCTTCCAAAGCATATATTCCCTTAGTAGATGCCGTGCCAAATTCTGCCCTGGCTTTCACGGTATCCAGGTAAATAGGAAGTAACAAGTGAACCTCAAAGGGGGGGGAAGTTTGATGTGGGTTTTTTTGAGAGACTCTGTAGGCAATGGGCCAGATTCTTCCAATGATAGTCACTTTGAGCGGTATCTTACTCCTCCCATGGTCAGTAATGCTGGTTCACAAAAGAGGAAGTATACAAAGAGAGACAAGTTCATCACAGAGCTGTCAGGATCACGGAGAGGGCGGGATGTGGAAACATTCAAAATTTGCCAAATAGGGAAGGACACACTTGGGAAATACCTTACTCTGAGGTCTCCAAGGGGTTTAGAGAGGTCCCACCCTTGAACTCTCTGTGCACCCAGGAACACCAGACTGGGAATTGTGGGATCATACAGGAGGTAAGAGTCAGATCCTGAGTGAAGATTTCAAAATGGCGCCTTTGATCTTTTCTAAATAGTCAGAACAAGAAAACCGAGCAACCAAAAAAAATCCCAATGAAAGCCAAAGGGTGGACCAGGGGTTTCATAGTGCACCTAAGCAGAGGCCTAATGGGAAATAAGAACCCCCTTGACACCCTTTGTGTGGGCTCTTTAGACCTTGGGCCGTGCCGTGCAGGGGCACATGGGTGTTGTGTGCCTAGTACTCTCTACTCTGCATATGGCCCACCAGGGGATTACCCTCACAGGCCGCAGGTTACCCACTACTGCTCCCTGGAGCAGGTCGGAAGAGAGGGGTGGGTAGTGCCAGCTAAGCTGGTGTGAGACGTTTTATAATTCCCTGATGGTCTGAGCCAGCAGCAAATTACTGGCCCCCAGAGCAAGGGAATTAGGGAGGGAGCTGTGTCCTGGCAGGGTGTTTCTGAGTCACAGGGCTTCCTGGGACTACACGTGGGGTGATGGTATGCATTTGCCGCCCCTTGCTGTGAGGCACAGTCTGACCCGGAGAAGTAACTCAGGGTGTTTTTTGCAGTGGAGGATAGTATGCTTCATGGCTAATGGTTCACACCAGAGGTCCAGCCATAGAGTGTCCTGGAAAACGAAAGGGCTGGTCATTATGTAAATGGACGTTACATTTTTTTTTAAAAAAAAGCTCAAAATTAATTCCTTTTAGAAGCTACTTGTGCTGCAGGTATGGAAAACAGTGAGACGTACTTCGTGGGTTTATTTGACTGAAAAAATAATCTGTGAGCAAACATTTGAGCGCTTAATTAGAGGGGCAAGCAAAAGAGAATAACGAGGACTCTTAACTTGTTAAAACAAAGTTTCCTTAGCTTCAGCAAAGAGGAAGGAAGGAAAGAAGCAAGAATAAACAGCTTCAAGAATTTTAATGGTGATAATTAAGTATAGTAACTATGAATTGTTTAGAGGCTTAACGTAACTTTATCCAGTACGCACCAAGTTTCTACTTGTTTAATCAACTGAACTGTCGTTATTTTTGTGGTCGAAGCAATTGAAACTTTTCATTTTTGCATGTCAGGGAAGAAAAGTTAAGCACTTGCTTTCCGCCCTGGATCAGCAGCTGTTTAACTCGGGAAGGTGTGGGCAGGCAAAGTGGCACAGTATGTCCGCGAGCGGGTGCACAGCGCTTGTGGCACGAAAGTACTAAATGTTCTCCTTCTGTTTTCCAGATCTATCAGATTCCACGTTGTCTTACACTGAAACAGAGGCTACTAACTCCCCAAACATCACCCCGGGAGAATTCTCAGGTTGGCAGACATTAACACCTCAGCCGCTGAATGGTTATTGTGTTGGAACCGTACTTGCTGGTTTTAGCAGAGAAGCAGAATTAAGTATAGTTCTGTGTGAGATTCTCAGGGAAACCAGCAAAAAAGCCAAGGGGCTGTTCAAGTTGGTTGGTCGAATAGAGCTATTCACATACTCCAAGCTGTATTAAAATGTTAATTGCCTGACTCACGCTTGGAAGAGCAAGGAGATTCGGAGTTAGGGCAGGAACTCCATTCCTACTCTGGCGGGTGATAAAATCACCCGCTGTTAAAAGATCCTACTCAAACCTTGACACAGAAGGGTGAGTGAAGAATGGTCTCTAAGTGCCAGATATTTTATAATAAAAAGGATGAATGGGTAGTTCAGATTTAATGGAGTTTTTTATTCTGTCCCTGGTGAATATTTATAGCGTGAATTAACTGTGGTGTTTCAGGACTTAGCGTGCAAACCCTTGCTCAGGTGAGCAAAATCTACCATCCCATACAGTCCTGTTGAAGCCAGTGTGCAAGTGTTTGCAAATCCCTTCTTCTGGAATTGGCTCTCCACCATCTGTGCAGAACCTCATTGATTTTAATGGGGCTTCCCGTAGCCAGGGAGGTCGACTCGCTGGCAAGACTTTGTAGGCTTGGAGATTTAGATTGTAAGATGCTTTGGATAGGAACCAGGGTGCGATTCCATGTAATTCCTCCCTGGTGTAACTCCACTTACTGCAGTGGAGCAGTGGACTGAACTATTCTTTCAGCTCGTATATTTGGGGTGGGAGGGCACTGTTCACAGGCCCAGACCTAGTTTTCATGCCAACTGACGTATTACAGTTGATGGTGAACCTCAGACTGCAGGGATAAAATGTCAGCGGAATGGCTGGTGAACCTTTCACATTCTACCAGGAGCATGGGCACTCATGAGCGTCCTTTGATTGTTCTTTTGTAACAGTTCACAGAATCGGAGAATTCACGCCGCTTAGGTCAACTTGCCCATTCCTTGGGCAGCCTGAGCTTGCCCCATACGGTAAATCCTCTAGTGCAGGTGTTCCCAAACCATAATGATACGGGAGCTTGATGTTCCAGCCATTCATAGCAGTTGTTAAAACAGTGGTTCATGAACCAATAAAGTCTGGGAGCTGCTGCTCTAGTATGGCTTCTTTGCCTAATAGTACTGGTTTATCACACATACTTCTTGTTGTTGTTCCAGAATTACATATCTGAAAGATACAGCTACTTTTAATTAGTTTGGGTTGTGGGTGTTAATGCGACTCCTGTAGTGCAGTATTAAGAGATTAGTCTTGTTTGTTTCGTTCAGTGACAAGGCTAGCACAGATTGGCAAGGCTCAATTTTTAAATACACCAAAAGGTCTGAGATTCTTGTCCCTTTGTTTTCTTAATCCCGATTTTGCTGGTTACTGGGTTTACAGACACATTTAAAAATCACCAGAGAATTGTGGCTCCTTCTAGGGGACTGAATGATCAAAATATTAGTTGAGGTCCTGTTGCCTGTGTAATAGTATCAGGAAACTGCTTCTTCACTGTACTCCTTTTATCTTGTCAAAGAATTTATCACAAGCTTTGGGAGAGCGATGTATATCTTGGGCCATTTACATAGTTCCATACCACATGGCGTTTTGAAGAGGAATGTGGTGTTGGTTGGGACTATAGCATAATAATAATTTAGAGCTCTTCTCCTTTATACATTTTTCATTTTCATTGCCCTTTATGATTCTTTTGGTACAGTTGAATATGTCTTGGTGTTTTGACATACTGAATCAAATGTGCCTGTTGTCAATTGTCCGTAGCAAGGGAAAACTCGGTAGCGGGGAGTTGAATTGTTTTGAGTTTCATTGTAAAAAAATATGTTTGCAATTTCTAACAAATTCCTTGTACTGCATACAAATTCATAACACTTCTGATGTCCCTAGGTTTTTTGGCAATTTGATAATAGCCGTTAATTGTAGCCGCAGAATAATTTTTAGAAACCGAGTTGCTACGGATGGTGTTGGTTTAGTTACTGTGTTATCTGAGTTGGACGTCTGGAAGGTTTTCCGTAGCAGAAGAGATATTTTAGCTTTTACTTGAACAACGTAATGATAATGTGACCAGGGCTGCACCGAAATTGGATACTGTCTCTCCCACTGTGTAGTTTCAAATGGTGCAACTCTTCATAAGAGTCTGGGGCTAGGTGATTTATTTTCTCCCTGTGGCCATGATTACAGATGGAGGATAAGAGTTTCATTGGCGTTGACCCCTGTGTGTTGTCAATCAGGAAGTGAAAAACTTAACTTAAAAAATGCAAGTGCCCTATTTTGGTCTGTTTTAGTTTCTGGTGCAACGTACATAGCCGCAATGACAAATAAAACTTATGTCTGCCGTGCCTGCGCCATGTATCTAAGAAACCGAAGTGTGTGTTTAATGCCTATTCCAAAAATAAGAAAACTTTGGATTCAGCATCGAGCCACTATTTATTACTTTAGCTTTGATCACCAAAAATGCTTTTCCTACTAAAACCACAAAATTCAGTTTCTGGGTGACAAAGAGGTCCATTCTTCACTGTTGTTAGTTTAGCTGATGAACTTCTAGCCAGGAAGTTTTAGCAAGAAGTCAAATGGTTATCTCTGTAAAACCAAACCAAACCCTTCTCCTTTTGAACTTGGCCTAATTTTCATGAGCACTGTATTGATCCTAGAAATCTTGAAAAGTCTCTAATGAACCAGCAAATCCACTGTGAAAATTGCAAAGTATGGATGGCTTAATCATCGCCTGGAAAAGGACACCCACAAGCTAATCTTATCTTTTCTCTTTATCAAAAGCCTTCTTAAGGTAGCTTTGGAAAAAACAGAGACATTTATCAAGCTATAAAGGAAAGCGTCTTAAATGTATCGTGCAGAATGTTAACACATTTGTTCTGTGCAGATGCACACTACAGTGGAATCCCTGGACCCTCCCTCAGCTGGGGCTTAAAACATTTTGGTCAGTAAAGTAAATCTTTTATTCCGGGATAACACTGTGCCAAGTGTGCTCTCCCATGAGCAAGCGACCCATAAAGGCAGCAGGGTCTGGAGCCTGGGCTGCTGCTTCTGGTTTCTTGATAAGATTTGACAGGTTTTGAAGATTAGGATTGCTTAGAAAAGGCAAATACGAATGTTTGGTTCCAAAGTCTCCAGTCTCTTAGTTCAAGCAGCAGCAGATTTAGGGTTAGGGAGTATAAAGAGAGGTCACGTTTTCCTTGTTGGGAGTTATTTCCCCTGCTACATATTATTATCTCTGATTGTTGTGGGTCTGTGTTTAAAGGGGAGGGGGGCAGGACAAGTAGGTCTGGGTCCTGCAATGGCCTGAGGATGTTAGAGAGACTTGTACACATACTTAAATTAATGAGTTAAGTGTTGCTAGTAGAACCGCTTAGTGTGAGCAGTACCCAGCGATGGGCCTCGATCCGTGGAGTCGTTATGTGATACATGGTGGAGGGGCTGGGCTGCTCATGCTCCAGTGCATGGAGGGAGCGGATGCAAAGAATGAACACAAGTGATGTCAGACTCAAACAACGTGCAATCTTCTGTCTTCAGCAGACGCTCTCCTTGCTCACTCGCTTACGTGCAAGTCAAAGGGGGGAAAAGGGATGGGATGGGTATGACAGTGCTCTTCTCTCAGGCTTCTCCCTCCCCCCCTCCCCAGACTTGCTCTTCTGTTACTAGTCCTGGGGAATTTGGCAGCCTGCATCAGTACTCTCCTTAGTGCCCTGCTCACTACTGTTTACCTTGCACTTGTGCATGCAACACACTGCACCGGAACTGAGCCGCATCACACCCTAACTGACCCCAGAGAGCCGACCTCCAGATGAGGTCCGCAGTGCTGCAATGCTCCCCCCTGGCTCCTTGCAGTCCCACGGGGAGAAGGTGGGGCCTGCTAGTTCAAAGGACAAAAACCACCAACAGCCCAAAATCAAAACCTCAGCCCCGTGACTCACCATTGATGGAACAGTAGCAGTAATTTTTTTCCCAGACAGTTGGCTCCTGTTTGAAATGCCAAGAAGCTGTTGTACCCGTTAGACTTGCCTGGCATTTAGAGGGCTGCACTGTTGTGGAAACTGGTTCTTTACTGCCATGACAGGCTCAAGCAGATGGAGCCGTGCCTTGCAGTAGGCGCTGTGTGGGATGGTCCACAGGGCACTGGAGTTTTCTCACCTTCCTAGGTCCCTGAGCACCGAGGGATGCCTTCTCCGGCAGAGCCAGCTCTTCAAAACCCCATAGCCCAGCACGTCATTATTGTCTACTCTAGGGTGACCAGATGTCCTGATTTTATAGGGACAGTCCTGATTTGGGGGTCTTTTTCTTATATAGGCTTCTATTACCCCCCCCCAGCCCCGTCCTGATTTTTCACACTTGCTGTCTAGTCGGCCTACTCCACTCCCAAGCACACAGCAGGCTGTACATCAGCGCAGTGTCTGTCCAGCTAACCAACAGCTAGTTAGTAATAAATGAATGGGACCAGTGACCGACCCTTCTAATGTAGTGGTGGTGTCACCTTCTCCTGGAGTCTGGATGGTTATATGGCAGTATGAAGAGTGGTGGCTGTGGGGGGTGTTATCCCTAGTACTATGCATGCTACAGTTTTCCAGTCTCCTTCTCTTAGAGCTTTGCATCTCTAGCATTTCAACAGCAAATCTGACTGCCTGAGGGGCCCCGTCTGTCCCTCAGTTCTCATTCCAGCGTCAGACTAAGCTCCCCAAGGCCCAAATCCTGAATGGGACTGAGCATCTGGAACGTCCAGGAACTTCAGCAGGGGTCCCCAGTGCCCAGGCACCACTCAAATGGGTCCCGTTTGGAGCTTTCTCGAGTACGGATCATATCCCGTTCTTTCCCCAAGAAGGCTTTGAGTGGAGCCAGTCAGCTTTATGACTTGCACCTAGCTTGATCGCATAACAAATAACCCCACTCCTTGGGGACAAGCATTGTCCCCTACTTCATCTCCCTATGAAGATCCCCACTCAGAGGCTCTGAGCCCAATACAGTGCATCGTGGTGCTTGGGTCTTCTGGCATTTCAGTCCTTTTTAAGCTTTAACTTGGCTTCACAGGTAGCGAATGTCCTCTAGTGGGCAGAGCCTGCAGTTCGGAGTCAGGATGCCTGGTTTTTATTCAGTGACTCACAAACTCCCTATCACTTTTCCATCCCTCAGTTTCTTCATCTATAAAATGGGGCTAATAACGTATACTTCACAGGGACCTGATATGTTCATGATTTGGAAACATGTTGATCTGCTTGGGTGGAAGGTGAAAAATATGATTGCCTTTATTATTATTTAGGATAGACTTGTGTCTGGAGCAGTTAAGCAGAGGTCCGGGGATGCTAGATTCCTTTTGGAACAGTAGTCGAAGGGCATAAATATTAGATGCAGACACAGGCTGGCATCAGCTTTGCAGTCATGCTTGGGTGAAATTCACTCCTGTGCAGGGGGCCATGGGACATTTAACCCGGTGTGTGCACACGACGCCAGACTGAGATCGGTGACTCAGTTGTGCCCAGTTCCATGCAAGACTCAGTGCCAAGCTTCTGTGAAGGCCATTTTCTCTCAGAAATGCACAGCTAGTCCCCACAACTTGTCCTGTGTGTCGCTATGGGCCTGGTTGGTATTCCTCCCTTAATCAGGTGCTGTATGAATCTTTGTGTTGTGCATATGGAAATTCCTTTGAGAATTGAGGGTTTGCTGCAAAGTGCTAACCCTGGGTGTCAATATTATCCAAAGGGAAGCGTTATTCCCTTTGAAGTCTGCCTTACATGTGTAATGATGCATACTGATCCACGGCAATTCAGTTTTATTTTGTACCTGGCCATCCTGCATAACCTGCGGGCCCCATCCTGTAAAATGCCACACACCTTCAAGCTCCAATTTGGAGTCAGTATTCTTGTGTGGGCTTTGGGAGTCAATATTCTGACTTGAGGCACTAAGTACCGTGCAGAGTCACATACAATATAGCAAAGCGATTTCAAGTTAAATCCTGCGTAAAAGCGATGGGTGGGGAGATAAGAGCTACAGGGAGGGGAGAAAAGCTGAGTTATGGGCTGAGAACTGGAATGAAATGAAGATGCGTCGGATGGGGAGATAGGAGAGTGGCTGCAGATGGCAGGAGCTGAAAAGGAGAAGGCTCTGGTGCTAATCATGGCAGGTGTTGTGAAGCAGAGCTGGGCAAATGCAAGAGAAAGTTTTCCGCAAGTGTTCTTCTGGATTTTAAAATCGTTTACTTCGGCTGCATTCGGATGAGTTTGCGTCCCACAGACGGCGAGTGTGCTGGCGGGAACGTGTATCTAAACCGGTGATGACAATATTAGTGAAAAGCAGATTTCAGCTTTGGGCTCATGGCTGTTCACATCAGAGTCCTTGTTCACAATCTCCAGTGAAGGCACAGAACCATGTGGTCTCCCTGCCTCCACCCAGACCAACTCGAATGTCAAATGCTCGCACCAGACGAATTATTTGTGGAAATTAATGAACATTTTGAATAAGGAGTAGAGTCTAGCAAATACAGCTCTGCTTGCAGATGGCTCCCAAAGAGAAGAGGTGAGAGTTGTCAATGTTACAAATTATTCACCCTGCAGTAATGTGGAGGGATAGAGTGGGGAGGCCAGCGCTAACCTAGAGGAACAAGGAACGGAATAGAGGGAGACTGGCCATGAAGCAGCGTGGAGGATCCACGGAGGGTTTTTAAATGCAGTGAGGGCGGTTTTGATCTAGTCCTGTCGATGGCTGGGAAGCCAGTGCATGCGTTTGCGGATGGGGGTGACCAGAAGGTGGGTGAGCAAGTGGGGCAGCAGAAGGAGGGATGGTGGGAGGGATAGCTCAGTGGTTTGAGCATTAGCTTGCTAAATCCAGCATTATGAGTTCAGTCCTTGAGGGAGCCATTTAGGGATCTGGGGCAGAAATCTGTGGGTGAGATTGTGGCCTGTGTTGTGCTGGAAGTTAGACTAGATGATCATAATGGTCCCTTCTGACCTTAAAAGTTTGTAAGGAGGGAGGCCGTAGAAATGGAATCCTCTTAGTGATCAAGAAGGAATATATATTTTCCTGAATTGCTACTCAAAATGAGACTCACGTAATTCCTTCAGCGCAAAGCAATGAGCATGGTGTTTTCTGCTTTCAGTAAGCATTTAGGATGAGCTCGCAGAGAGCACTACAGAAAGAAATCCCTCCCCCTCCCCCCCGTAATTCCCTCCCGGTTTAATTTATGTGAAAAATTATATCAGGTTTTCTATTAACAGATAATTTCACAATCTCTCTTCAAACCTGGAAAGGTTAATGTTTGCCCAGTTTCCACACACATCCGTCTCACGTATTTAGAGGCTTCCCACTCCTCCCCCCCTATAATCCTAACAGAGGAGATCTTCATAAATCTCCTTCTTAGCACAAATCTTGGCAGTCTTTTGGGGGGAGGAGGGAGCGAGAGGGGGTATTCATTTCTCCAGTCATTTGGGCCTCAAAATATGTTCCACCTTTTACCGTCGTTTTGCTCTGTACTGGGGATTGTGGCAATAGGTGAAATCATTCTTTGCACCAGGCTCTCCATTACTTTGTGTGGGCAACAGTCACTGCTCCCTGAGTTAGGCCTTGATCCTGCAAAATTGACTGTGTACGACAGCCTGCTGTCCCCGGGGCCCTTTGATTTCATTGGGGCTCCGTGCAACTGGATAGTCTGCATTTGCAGGATCAGGGTCTTAAATAGGAAAATTAATGCATCGTTTTTAAAAAAAAGAAACCGAGTTCATTTTGGAAAAGGCAGCGCATGTCTGTGCATCCAGGTTAATCGTAGACAGATATTTATTTGCGCCTGTAATGTTTTTCCCTTTTCTTTCATATTTAACTTCAAGTTAGTTGGCATGTCTCCTCCCTCCGAGCAGTCTCTAACAATCAGGGCTCGGCTAAGAAGTTTTCTTGTCAGGGTAGCGTGTTCGTTGCCAAGAGCTACTTCTTTGATGCAAAAAAATACATCCTGGAGGTGCTTTGTCAGATGTTTTTATATTAAATATTTTCCCTCCATAGTCCTACTTTGCCAAGGGGAAATAAAGTGCATCTATTTTCCAGTTTACTTTAGAAAATAATTCTTGGCTTCTTTCCCCATATGGCCCATAGAGCTCTATAAAGATTTAAATTAAAATCCCAGAGCATGATTGAGCAATATCATTTCCCAGTAAGTTGAAAAAAAAAAACCAACCCAAAACAGTAAGGTACCTTCACTTTGTTTTTGTTAATACAAAATTTTTACCATGTCTGGAATTGACATCAAAGCCAACACTTGCATACAACAAGGTGAATCACTGTTCAGATAACTAATTAATCTTTAAAAGGAAAATTAGGGAAAGTCTCTGATATGTCATGTATAATATTTTTGGAACACGCAGGTGGCAAGGAAATTCAGGTGCTGGCGTTTATTTTTCAGCAAAAGTTTGAAGTCTTTGTGGATCGACATTAAATACACCAAAAGCCAACAGGTTTAAGGGAAGACTGATGGGTGTCTGGATTTGATTTAGAATTGTAACTGCCTCTGTAGGTGGCCTAGATGATAACTTTATGAATGATGGTTTTTTTTCTAAGAAAAGGCTGAAAACCCAGGAATAGATTGTGCAGATTTGTTGACTTTTAGTAAAAGAGAGCCCATTATATTAGTGTAGGATTAAAGTGTAGAAAGCGAGCCCATTATATTAGTGTAGGAATAAAGAATATAATCTGGTCCACCAGTGCCAAGTTCATTTGGTGCTGAAAACATTGTCCAGAACAATTGGACTTAATGAATATAAGCTGGTGTATGATTTGCAAATGGAAGGAAAAGCTCCCAAGATGAAGTTGAATGTTATATGCCCTATAATCTACAGCAGACTGCGGAAGAGAAATTCCTGTGCACAGTTAACAGCATTTAAATATTGCAACACATCGCTGATTGGGTTGCAAAAATCAAAACAAAATCCCCTTCTATTTGTGTCTGCCGTCTTGTGTTTGTGCATGCGTGCAACTAGTCACACAAAACTTACAGGTGAATAATTAAGGCTTTCTCACATTGACGTCAGTGAGAAAATTCCCATTGATTTCAGTGGGAGCAAGATCAAACCCTGAGTGGAGACTCACTTGGTAAATGTAGGCTTTAGCATCAGGTGTCTGAATGGAGAAGAAATTCAGCCAACGGGTCAGCAGTTGCAGAAGAATCTCTGAGGTGAGTTACACCTGTTCATTAAAAAGCCTGCCTGATTATGGGCCTACCTGCAACTCTCTCCTCTTTGAAATAAAACCTAACTCGAGCTGTGTTAGTAGCCAATGGGAAAGAAGCATGTTGAGTGTGCAGGGCCTTCGGAGTATGCCATTGTGGGTGCAGTAAGATACTTGTGTATAATAAAATCAGTTCATTCTCCAGCTCTCGCTAACATCAAGTAAAGTTTGTTGTTCTCAGCTCGTCTGCCTTTTACATGGCCAAAAGGAAGTAATCACATAATCCTACCGGCTTCCTGAGAAGGGCATTTTCTAGGCTGGGATGAGGGCAAATTTCCCTGGCTGTGACATCACAGGCCGGGATGCAGGGACCGTGAGCTTCTTGCTGGAAGGCTGGAAAGGGAACTCAGCCAAGCGCAGCATTCTTCCCAGCTTCATTTTAGTGGAGTCGAGGGGGCAGCTGGAGGAAGACCATGGCATAGACCTGTATATTGCAGGACCCATGTCCATTGGCATCTTGTTTTCCTGCGCACTATCATAATGCCATATGGTAGCCATGCATGGTGCTTTACAGGTAAATAAAAGACACTTTCCCTGCCTGGAGGAGGTTCTTGAATCAATGCTTTTGTACCCTGGGGCCATACTATGATGATTATAGTTTCCTGACTGATTTTCCACACGGATTGCACAGTAAGTGTGCATGTGCCCCATGCACGCGAGACCAGATTCTTTGTGAACAACAGTGTCTGTTGGGGCCACACCTGCCTCTTGGGAGCCCTCGTGACCACTATAGCCAAGGTGGAGAGGCCTCAGCCGCCTCTCGTTTGGGCTGTGAGACAGAACCCATAGCATCCGAGTCACTGTTAGTTGGTGGTTAGTTCGCTAGATGCATTTTATTTAACCCGTTCTATTGCCTAGCTACTTTAGGACTTTGATAAGTTTTCTTGTTCTCCCTTGTGCAAGGTATAGACTCCCCCAAACATATGCCCAAAATGGCCCAAGTTAAGTCTCCAGGGTTTGAGATTAGTCCATCCTCCACACAGTAATGCCATAAATAATAAGCACTCGCCCTGCCTCCTATGCCTAGGAGAAGGGCATGTTCCTGAGCCCTGTTCAGTGTGCAAATCCTCTTGAAGTGCGCTCAGAGGGCGGGAGAAGGTAGAGTGAAGCTGGGTGAGGGGAGAGCCTGGAACTTTTATTTAGACAAGACAGGGTCAGTTAGAACCTCATCTAGACTAGTTGTTGCATTTGCAGAACAAGTGAGAGGACAGCTGATCCCCTGGGCAAAACTATCTCAATGGGTTGCAGAAAGGTCTCCGTCTAACTGCTCGTCCCATTGACTGAGATTCATAGGGCGGGTGACCTGGCATTCAGTTCCTGCTTTTACTACTTGCTATGCCTTGTGGCAAGCTCCTAGAGCGGATGTAGATTTCAGTAGAATGTCCCATGTTCATTAATGATGTGGAAACATGTTGATCTGCTTGGGTGGAAGTGATGTCACACGTATGAGGCGCATGGGCACCAAGAGAGGAATCTGTGTGGCCAGCACATCTTGAAGAACCACAGGCACTGTAGGGTAACTGACCGTGGTAGCACTAGTGTAATAGTGTTTAGAAGCCTCAGTCAAGATCGGGGCCCCGTTGTGTTAGGTGCTGTACAAACCCTGACCCAAAAAGTTTACGTCTAAATAGACAAGACAGATGAAGATGAGGCGTAAATTATTCTTGTCCCACATTTACAGGTGTGGTACCCAGGCACTGAGCGAATAAGTGATTTGTTCAGGGTCACCCCGAAAATCTGTCACAGAGCTGGGAATTGAGTTGAGATCTCCTGAGGCCCAGCCCAGCCCCAAGACCGTGCTTCCTCTCACGTTACTATAAATATCGCTTCCACTTCTCGATAGATCTTACAGCGTTTTACAAAAGTGGAAAATCACCCTGGTCTCCATTTAAATAATGGGATAATAAGGTGCCGAGAAATTACTTGTCCGGTGTCAAATAAACAGTCAGTGGTAGAATTTGCACTCAAAGTTAGGCCTCGTTAGCATTTTGCCTATGCCAAATCCACTATATCAAAGCTACCTCACAGACCATACTTCTGCATTCAGACGTGCACAGGTAGCTCCTGTTGATTTAAATGGGATGCCCAGGGACCATGCAGAATGCAATCATGGGTCCATTGCCAGATCATTTTTAAATTGCTGCATCATTCTGCTCCAGAATCTCGCGTGTAATTTACACAGAAATAAATTCTTCAAAGGAAGCCTTCCAAACCTGAGCCTTGTGAGCTTGTGCAGCGATGCCTGTCTGAATTTGCAGACAGCCCAAAACAATAACTCCCAAAGCACCTAGTTTTTCAACACAGCTGATTTGTCTAATCAGAAAGACATTGGTTTGGACAGGTGACATAGCCAAGACAGGCAATATCTGAGGATTGACTTTCCCATTTGAGTAGTTTAATGAAGTGAAGGTTCACTGTTCATTTTACAAAAAAGACAAACAGTTACCCTTCCTCCCCCGCACCTGGAATTAGAAGCGGGGTTTAGTAGTTAGCAAGAGTGTTTTCCATGTAGAAGTTCTCTGAGTAAGCACAACATCCAGATAAACTATGTTTTTGTCTCTGTTTCATTGAGTAGTTAGGATGTTTGACCTTGAATCCCAGAATAATCATAGTCCTCATTTCTCTAAGCACCTAAGCATCACACTTATAAAGGAAACATCAGGAAATAAAACAAATTATTTAAAAATAAATGAATTTAGTCTTTCTAGCCAAAACATTACAATCTTGTTCCCTGTTAGGAATTGGATGTGACTTTCTAGGAAGTAAAAACTTTTTTGATGCAACTCCTGTTGTGTCTTTTAAATGGTGCATGTCTGCTGGGACATCGTTTGAGCTTTTCTCTGTGTATGTTTTGCTTTTTAAAAGGATTTTCTGAATGCTGGAGATAACTTATTTACGACATTTGAAAATGGTAAATGGTATGAAGGAGGAATTTTGTCTTCTGAAACAAGCTAGTAGGGAGAAGTTAGAATTCAGAGTTGCAGTAATAGATGTTTTGGTTTGGTTTTTTGAGGAGGAGAGGTGTTTATAGGCTTGATTTATAACTGAGTCACTAAGTTTTTCCACGGAAATAACTTATTAAAAGCGTGATGCGCACCGAAACGAGTGACGTCTGTAGATTTGGTATTCAAAGGCACCTCCTTTCCTGGAAGCTGATAGCTAACACAGCATTTCACCTCTGGAGGATGCTCAAGTCTAAAAAGGGGTGTGCGGTGTGAGACATGTTTTAGTAAGGGGGGGGGGGGACAACAAAACCCCCGCCTCCTAAGACAAACTGGAAAGAAAAAAATAGGGACTCCAGGAAAACCTGTGCCATTCTTCAGAGCTCCTGATGGTTAAACCTGCCTCTCTGAAACGCTGGATATTTGTGTGGATTTTACTTTGTGATTCAGCGGCTGACTTGTACAGGCCTTCCCGTTTCTGGCTGTACTACCTAAGACTTTGAACTGCCTAGCTTCCCTGGGACCACAGGCTAAATTTACTGGCAGAGTAGGCTTGGCTCTGGGTTGGAGGGGACTACAGACGTGTGCATTGCTGTTTGTATCCCCACCTCTGTGCCCTGGTCTGATTGGTGTGCAGTCCCAGGGAAGAGAAATCCTGGAACCCTAGTCCTCGGTGCAGGGTCTGTGTCTACAGTGGGGCTGGACGTTCCAGAGGGGGTGAGCCCCATTCTGCCTCCACGTGGGGGCTATGGGAGGAGCTGGCTCCCGGAGGGGACTGTATGCTGGGGAGAGCAGTGGCTACACTCCCAGGGGCATTGTGTTTGAGGCACAGTGCATCCTGGGAGCTCATACTGAGGCAATGCCTCCACCGCCCACTCCCCATACCGCTCCCGTGAGCTAACGGCTGTGTGGACGTAGCCTTACTCTGAGCACGTCTGTCGTCCTCAGCCATGGGATGAGGTGCTTTCTGGCCTCCATTACGCATGGCCTCTGTCCACAGCACACCCGTCCAGAGACGTTTTGTCCGATCCTTTAATATCAAGGCAGTGTTTATTATTCCCCGCTCTTCTCCTCTGGCCAGAAAAGTGATCCACTCTGCAGATAGCCCCAGAAATATCTTGCCCCCCCCAAAGGCAAAGAATTGCAGAATGATAGAAGCCACAAGTAGAGAATGAATGTGAAACACCAGCTTTCTCTAGTGCTCGGGCTGAATTTCCGGGCCCTTAGAGCTCACATTCCTGCCTCAGGCGCTCCCCTCAGGAAGAAGGTACCAGGGTTAAGCTGAAGAAAGGGTTGCTGCACAGCCCTCAGAGGAGGGCTGGAGTGAGAAGAGAGTTGTGCAATAAGCCATCAGCACTAAGACTGATGAAAACTGCTGTTTGGTTTTCTTGTAAGTATAAAAATATTTTGCATGGAAATGCCTGTCTTGGCTGACCTCCTCCGAAATTACTAAATGCTGAATTGTAATGGCCTTTCCAACTCCTTGGTTTGGAACAGGGATTAGACCATGTCCCGCGATAAAACCCTGGGGCGTGTTACTAATCGGTTCCGCTAGCCCCTTCCTGGATAGATTTGCTTGGTTTATTGCCCTTGATGGGAACCTGAATGTCAGTTTAGTCAGCCATAAAGGGAGTTCAGTTTGTTGACAGCATCAGACCTGGAAGTAGACGCAGTTTAAAATAACCCCCCAAAGCCAACCCCTCTGCTGAACTTTATCATGTATTTTTAAAATCATTTAACGTCCATTTGCTCAGAGCGTTGGAAACATTTTGCTTTTAGCACACAACAGTCTGTGTGTGCATGGATCTGTTGTTGACACCGCTCTCCCTGGCCCAGGAAACTGGGCTTGAGCCTGACATCAGGGGGTTGGGTCATGTCTGTGTCTGGCTCTACCGCGCACACCAAAGGGTGGCAGTCCATCGGGGTGCCAGCCTTCAGTGAGCTGTTGAGCTGAGATTTCTGGTCACTGTCTGCATGGAGGTAAACAAACATTGTTGTGACTAAGGAGCAACCTTGGTTTCCAGGTTTATGTTCCCATGTGCAATAAAACCCGTTCTTATGCCTAACGCTGGGTGTAAGAATTGTTGAGCCCAGACGAGCTGCTGTGCTGACCTCTCTCGTTGCTGTATCAGCATCGTTAAGCTCCTTGGTGTGTAATGCACATAATGTAGGAAAGGTGCTGTAGAAAACCAGAGGGAAATTTTCTGCCGGTGCAAACGGGAGACACCCAGGTGAAGTCCTTGGATCAGCAGATCACAGAATATCCACTGTCTGCGAAGGAGGAAATCCCGTCTCCCCGGCCCTTCCTGCGGGCAGAGGGCCATTGGGCTGCAGGACCAATGTGGTTCTGCTGTGTAGCTTTTGCAGGGGCTCTGCATAGTAGGGTGAGGCCCGGCTGTGTGTGCTTTCCCCGTGGGCAGCGGGGTCCTTGTGGCGGGGGATGGACAGTGCTGGCAGTTACTGTGTGGCTTCTCCATTCTCTCGTGCGAGGGACGGAATGGACCTGCGGAGGTGACGCCGACGCTTAGTCTAAAATTCACTGCCTCCCTGGCCCCGTTACCTCGGCACAGTGGGTTTTGCCTTAAGAGAACACCAGACAATTGAAAGGCTCAATCCCATAGTAGCAGAGAAGCTTTTGAAACTCGCCTTCTGTTCAGCTCAACCGTGATGTTTCCTTGCGGATGCTCAGACACTAGTGTGGCTGCAGTATACCGTGCTATCGGCTGCGGCATCTCAGCTGCAAATGACACTGGGACGTATGTTCTTAGGCCACCTAACGGTTATGTTTCATTGAAAGGACGGGGGCTACGGGCTTGTCTTCACATACAATGCTACGGTGCAGCGGCACCACGGTACCCCTTACGTGAAGATGCTGCTCCACCGGCAGCAAAGTGTATCACATCGGCGAAGTGAGCGGTAGCTGTGCCGACGGGAAAAGCTCTCCCATCAGCACAGCGCTGTCTACACTGGGGGTTAGGTCGGTGTAACCATGTGTGGCTTTTTCACATCCCTGCGCAATGTGATTATGCTGATATAGGTCCGTAGTGTAGACCTGGCCTGAGGCTACACTGCACTGGGACTTACATTGTCTTATGCAGTTGGCCGAACAGTCTGTGTTACAGAGTAAGGGGGTCAGCATTTATCTCCCTTTCCTGTTGTGGTGGACGACGTGGAAGTGTGTGCATGACTTTGAAGTCACTGGGATCTGTGTAGGTCTTATCCAGAGCTGCATACTAAAGAGAGATTTGAAGTCAGACACTGCCCCTAATTTGCACGGCCCTTCCTGAGGAGAAGGTAGGGTGGGATGAGAATCGTGGTGGTCTTGCCAGTGACTTTCCTGGTCCTTTTTTTTCTTAGTTTGGGTTTTAGCTGGAGGGAGGCAGGCAACACCAGCGTTCTTAGCTTTGGGAAGCCACGGAAGCTGAGCTTTGTAGTTGATTGGTTGGAGGTCTCTCACCGTTGATCCAGCTCCACAAGGAACCTTCTCTCTTTCCCTAGCTCCGTTCCTACCTATCTCAGCCTCCTTTCCCAGCTGTGCCTCCCCAAACAGCCTGGCCCCACCCCGTATCTGACCCCCCCTCCCACTTCCTGCCCCCTGACCGCCCCCCTCAGAACCCCCAACCAATCCACCCCCTGCTCCTTGTCCCCTAACTACCCACACCAAGACCCCATCCCCATACACATCCTGCTCCTTGTCCCCTGACCGCCCCCTCCAGGGACCCCCCCTGCCCCTAATCACCCCCCAGGACTCCTCCCCCTATCCAATCCCACGCTCCCTGTCCCCTGACTGACCCGACCCCTATCCAATCCCCCGCCCCCTGACAGGCCCCCTGAGACTCTTATGCCCTATCCACCCCCCGTTCCCCGTCCCCGACCGCCCCCGAGACCCTCTAGCCCTTATCCAACTCCTGGCCCCCTCACCATGCTGCTCAGAACAGCGTGTCTGGCCTGGAGCCAGACACGCTGCTGCACTGATCCGCCAGAGTGAGCAGCCCCACCCCAGAGCGCTGCTCGTGCAGTGTGCTGAGTCTGGGGGAAGGGGAAAAGCAGCAGGGAAGGGGGGCGAGGGGCTAGCCTTCCCAGCCGGGGGGGGGGGGGGGACAGAATTAGCCCAAGGGCCGGATGTGGCCTGCGGGCTGTAGTTTGCCCACCCCTGTATTAGGGCCTAGTTTGAGATTTTTACCATAGGAAAAGCCAAAGAATGCTAAAGGCTTTGTTTAAAAAAGAGAAAAAAGACAGTTGACCATTTTCTTTGTTTTTAACACCGTTTGCTCAATTAATTGCCTATTAAAAAAACAAAACGCAAGCATGCCTTGATTGACGAGAAAGGGCTCACTCCAGAAAGCAGTGTGGGGACACGTACTTCTGAACATTGGAGCCAGATCCTCCGCGGATGTAAACCGGACCAGCTCCGTTCAGTGGGGATACTGAGGTTCTGACCCCCGCAGGTGCTGGGTTGACATACGTGCCGATCCGCAGCACTTCGCCTTCCTTCGTTCCTTGTTATGCCTGTTGCAAAGAAGTGACCCTCCACAACTGAACACTTGTTCCCCGTTCTTGTCAGAGCACTGGAGCCAGACAGCGGTCTGTTTGTGAGGCGATACGCCGGGAAAATGTGAGTTTGTCTAGTTGGGAGAATGACTTGGTTGAGTCATTCTTTCCAGCCAAGAGGCTCAGTAATCTGTGAACATCCCTGGCTGCTCCTCCCCAGTGCACATGGAGCAGAGAAAGCAAACATTGACCCTTGGGATTGTAAACTCCCCTAGCTCTGTTTTTAGTCACTTCTGAATGAATGACAAGTTACCCCTATTCACTAGAGCCAAATACTGCCTTTGAGAACACATATGCAGCTTCCGGCCAGGCCAACAGGAGCAATAAGTCCATACGCAAGGACAGACTTGGGCCCCTGGATCTGTAAGCATCTTTTATAGCTGTGTTCTCGGAGCATTAAAACTGAGCTCCTGTTCACCCTCACAGCTGCCGTTCACACTGCATGTTCCACATGTAACAAGTTACACGTGTTAGTTTTTTTCCCCCTATATTCATCGAATCCAGGGCTAGAAGGAACCATTGGATAGTCTGGCTTCCTGCAAAAGGCAAACCATGGAATGTCCCCCAGTTACTCCTGGGAATGGGACCAGTAACTTGTGTTTGACTAAATCCCCTCTTCCGTATATTGGATGTCCACCATGTGCAACTCAGCTAGGCTTTAATGATACCCTTGTAGGGAATCACCCATCTGCATAAAATGGAAAATAGGTCAAATCCTCAGCTTTTGAAGTCGATGGAGCTATCTTGATTTCCACCACATGAGGATCTGGCTCCGCATGCCCTCTCCCTATAAAGCCAGAGCCGGCCAGATTCACTGCGGGCATGAGCGGGCACAACTCCATTGCAGGCAGCAGGGCTGCGTTCTTGAACTTGGTGGAGGGAGAGGGACAGCACACACGCTGCCAGCCCGACACGCAGGCCAGCCACCTGGTTCGGTTCGGTATCACCGCCTTGTGCTGGACGGAGGCAGCCACCCAGCAGACCTCAGGCCGGATCCTCGGATTTCAGAACGGGATTTCAGAGGATCCCGGTGTATGCATTTGGTGCTGCAGCTCAGGAAGAAAGGAGGAGGGCTAGAGATGACTCCGTTCAGGCAGGCTGCAAAGTTTCTGAACCTTTGAGACCCACTGTTGTCTGGAGTCACTTAATCTCAGGGAATATATTATTGTCCTGCTTTAACACCCCCTCCTCCCCCAACATCCACATTTCTTTTGTGTCAGTCTCTTATAACCAATGGGAAAGAGAGACATGGGGGGGGGGGGGAATAGGGCAGTGCGGGGCAGGCAAAAGGAAATTCTCCAGCTTTTTAATTTCCCCCCATAAACTTGGTAATACCCTGCCCACTCTGAATCTGACTGCTTTCTATGACTTCTGAGGACTCTTGTATGAGAAAACTGCACCGGTACATGGACTCAGATCTACCAAAGAACGGCTTATTTCCATTTAATTAGATCTGTTCATAATCAACTTAAACTACACTGAAATAAGCTGCTCTTATACCAGAATCAGAGTCTTCACACAGCCTCTTGCCGGTACCGGTTTAACTACACTGATACTGGTACAACTTCCTCATGGAGACAAGTTCTGAAAGACAAGTAATTTCTTAAGGGCCAGAGTCTGAAATCCATTCTCCACCTTACTCCAGAGTCAGTCCCATGGACTTTAAGTAAGGGCTAGATTGTTTCATCCTTATTCATACCAAAGTAATACCTGACTCCTTGAGTCACGCAGTCAAGCCCAATGTGGAGTAAGCTGCGAGTGAAATCCTGACCCAGCTGAAGTCCATGGGATGGGAGCCAGGCTATCACTCATTGTGTGTAGGGGTATCAGAATGTTGCCCATAATGTTCCCATTAGGACTTGACTTAGCACTGGAGGTAGGCAGAGGAGATGGGGGTGCAAAACTGAAACCAGAGATGGTTCAGACCCACCAAAGCTTAGCGAAGGGTGCAGACGTTTGGAGGAAAGGTGTGTTTTTGTACTTGGTTCCCCTCCCCTCCCCCCCAGTCCGTCTCTAAATACAGTAAGATGTTCCCTGCATGGGAGCCTTTGCTACTTCTTCGTCAGCGCTGCGGCTTACAGCGTACAGTGCGGGGGACCCTGGCAAAAGTATCGTCAACTTTCTCCGTTTTCAAAACTAGAGTCCAAACGTTTGTGGCCTGCCAAGTGAGATGAAAGGCGAAGTTTCTGTTTTCTGCTGTTATTAACCAAACAGGTTGATGTGTCACTGGCAAGAATGAATACGTCAACCTAAAGTGGTGGTTTAAGGTATTTTTGCCAACAGTTTAAAGCAACTGTTTGTTGTTTGTAGCCAGCTGCACAGTATTAAGCGGTCTCCTCCCCATCCCTCTTTCTCCTCCATCTCCTCCCTGCCTCCAGGCACCTCCATGGCTAATCCACAACTGCTTGGCATGGAGGCAGAGTAGCTCTTTCAAGTGTACCTCTGGGAACACCAGCGCTTCGAAGGCGTTTTCGCAGGGCTGGCATGCTATTTACCAGAGGTGGTTTTTACCGCCCTGGGAAAAACTAGTGAGGCCCAGTTTATTTTTTTTATTTGGGGGGGGGGGGAAGTAAAATTGCAAGTGGGGCTAATACTAATCTGTGTAATTAGACTATTGACCATCGGAATGTCTGTATGCATTTTGGTTTGGTATTTTTTCAAGGACGTTACGCACGTCGTGACTCCTATTTCAATTTTCAATATTGTATAAACAAGAGTCAAGCACATTCAGTTCCATGAAAACGCCAGTAATGCAGAGTTGCAGGCTGGAAGTATTAAACAGTCACGAGCATGCAGAGTTGCAGACGCAGCCCAAGTGCATTTCGCCAGGCAGCATTCTGCAGCAGAAGTCCAACTCTGGCGTAGCCGGTAGACCAAGCCTGTCCCTCAGTTTTGAATGGAGGGAAAGATTCGTTCTGGGCTTGCTGCACACTGATCCAATTATTCTTCCCGGTTTCCTGGTTTAAACTGGGTGTAAGATGGTATTAAACTAGTTTTTTCCTGGGAAATTTCCAACCCTGCATGTTCACCCGGTTGATAATGTCACATCTATATTCTCTTAGCTAAACTCATTTATGCCCAGTCTGGAAAGATTTTATGCCCATCTCCTGTCAAAAAGAAACAAGTGAAAGAGATTGAAGCAGTTTTTGTCATGCTGCAGGACACTTTCCTAAAGGAATCGCATGCAGCGTAAGTCTGAGATCTGTGGAAATTTCCACTCTGAAGGAGATCAAGGAAATTCCTTTGCAAGTACAAGTAAGGTAAAGATCCTATATGCGTGGAGAGTTGTTCCCTCCCCCCTCCTCTCATTATTGAGCTATTTTAATGAAAGGGAAATGTCAGCACAAGTATGTACAAACACAGAGCTGGTTTTAGAATGGAAACACTCTGTGCAGCTCCTTTGCGTTATGAAACCAAAAAATGTAGTGGCTCTTTTAAAGTTTTCAGGTAATTATGGCCATATAGTCTTAAAATACCCTTAGTGTTTTCCATTCAGAACCAGCGATATGAATCTTTCGAGCTTGAATTGAAGTCAGCTGTGCTTGAAAGGGTCAGTCATTTGAAACTTTTAACATTAAAGATCTTTGCAAATTAGTTTTGCTCTTGCCATACTGAATTTGTTTGTGTAGAAAACCTCAGCGACTTTTGGTATGTGTCCTCCTTTGAAGGGGTTTGCTTCAAAGGCTCACGCACACTTCGTATTTTAGGCCCTGAGATACACTGCCCATGAAGCTTGTTGCTTTTGGTGGAAGCCGCAGTGACTGGCTTAGTTCAGATCTTCAGGAAAGAAAACCGAGGCTTACATTTTCAAAGCCACCTATGGATTTGGATGCCCAGTTCTTGTTCTTAATAGAAACGGAACATCTAGATTCTTTAGGCACTTGGAAAACTGCAGTCAGAATCTGCAAAGTAAATCTATGTGTATGTGTGCCCATATATATACACATACATTTGCTCACATATGTTGCAAGTATACCAAGGATGTGTGGCCAGTCTGTTTTTTATCTGCAGTAAGGTGGTGTGTGAAACTGGAAGGGCAAAAATTGGAGGCAGTTTGGAAATTTGGCCAATGAAATGTTTGCCATCTGAGTGGACAGGATCAAGTAGGACCCGTTCAAGATTGGTGTTTGTTGGGTGCTTAGTTTTTGTTTTGGTGCACGTTGACGCATTCTTCCCAAAACCCCACCCACTTTCCCTTGACATGGAACTCCGTTGACTTCAGATGGGAGTGATTGACTTCTAGTCACTTGTCTGAGACTCTGAAACCCTAATTGAATGTTGGTGTAAATGGCTGCACCTCCTGCTACATTTCGCCTTGCAACATCGTTGATTTCAATGGCGGTGCAAGTGTTGGAAATCAGAAAAAAAGTCTGTGCCCCCCTCCCCCCCCCCACTGAACCCTCTTGTGTCAGGGCACCGTTTGGTCCCATTCTAAATATTGCTACAATGAGACTTTGTGCCTGATCCTCCCCGCACTTCATGGCTTCACTCCTGATTTGCATAGGTGTGAGGAGAGAAACTTTTATCAATGAAATTGAGATGCTGGAGAACACGGAAAATGTGGGCTGAAGCTACAGCTCCTCAAATTTTGGAACCAATCCCAACAAACCTCTGCCCAAATTGTTCTGTGCAGGGGACTAGACTTGAAACGATTTCATTATTTCATGAGATCACTGCATGAAATGAATGGTACTCTTCGGCCTATAACAAAAGGAACGACTTCTTCAAACATGTATCCATCTGGTTGAATTCTTTGCTGTAGGTGGCCATTCAGTCAAAACATTGTGGCTGGATTTTACAAGAGCTGGATTAGTTTGTGACCAGTAATAACATTTTTAGTTAACCATACGTGCTACGGCATAGGAAACCAAAGCTCATGTTTCAAGGCATAAGCAGATAGCGTAAAGGGAAATGGAAGATAATGTCTTCTGGGACAGTATAGTGTCCATTAACTTTTGTGTTTGCATTATCAGGGTGGAGCATCATACATTGGCATCAGAGTGTTGCCCCTGATGGTCCAGGGTTGTAACTTGGAAGGAACTTTTATTCATAACAATTAATCAACTCTTGTCCGAGGACTTAGGAAATTCAAGGAATCCATGTTTGTCTGTCTGTCTACCTAGCAGAGAAACCGTCTATTTCAAACTGAGTGACTGATTTAACACCAGACTCCAGGAAGGTATTTTCCTCCATTACTACGGTCCTGCCCCTCTTCCTTAATATATTGCTCTTTTGCGAGGAATAAGAAGAGTTTTTCCCTGTTTGTTGTCTTGTGGGTGTGTTTGTTGCCTTGCGGCTGTGTTTGGTGTATTTGCTGCTGGGAATTGTTTATGCTGTAGTTTTTTTTCACTCTCCTTGCTTAGTAGCATATTTCCAGAAACACCCGCAGAATACAATACACTCAAATACTGTTCCAACTCTTCTAAAATACACCTGTCACATGTGGATTAATAATAAGAATTTATTGGTATTTCAGTAGTTGCTTACAGACTACTGGGGCCATTGTTCGCAGACGGCGTCTTAAGCTTTTTGGACGTGTTGCCAGAATGCTGCAAGACATTCCGGAGAATGCCGTTCTCTGGGAGGCTTGCAATATCGAGGATAAAATTCCACCAACCGAGGGGTGGAGGTGGCCCACAGGCAGACCCCTGTTACATGGGTGCATCAAATCTGTTCCACGTTGGGCTCTTGTCCCGTCAATCCCTTGCAGTCGCATAAGAATGTACCGAATGGTGAATGATCACTATGGATGACTCTTTGGCTAAGCGTTGAAGAAGAAAGTTACTTGAGGCTCCAATGAGATTAAGGGGTTGAGCTAGGTCCTGTACAAACATAGTAGGAGATGGGCCCTACTCTGAGAAGTTTACAGTCTAAATAGACAATCAAAAGGCGGGGGAACGAAATACAGTATTATTTTCCCATTTACAGATGAGGAACTGAGAGGTAGAATGAGTTCCCCAGAGTCTGCGGCTAGGGTCAGAAAAACGAAAACTCCATGTCTTCCTTCTCCTTTGCCATCCACCAATAGGCCCCAGTATTGCAGAACTCACAGTCAACAGACCTGCATTTCTGAGATCCCCAAAAAGAGGAACGTAGGCCTAATCATGCAGAAACTAAATGCATCCACAACATCAGTGTAGGTTCTGTCTGCAGGGCAGCTGCAGCAACTCATTCTAAATTGGTTGCCATTCCTGGGCAGGCCGGGGAAAACACATTGAAAAAATTCCCAAGCAGTTATATAAAACAATCTTAAAAATGAGATAACTGTAAAAAATACCCATTTAATTACTGCCATGGCCAACTGTGTCCCTCGTTGTAAGAAAGAGCTTATGGGACGTGTCAAATTCCTTTAAGAATAAAAGATGCAGTAGTTGTCAAACATTGAGATCTCTGCTAAACTGATTTCTGCTTCTTTTTTCAAGTGTGAATTTCAGGGCCAGGCAAAGGTGTTGGGTGGGCAGTCATAGGATACAGAAGTTCTCTCTTTCTTCACAGAACAGGAGAGTACAGGCAATGGCACTGGAAGGATTAAAGAACACTTCAGTCACCATGATCATTTAGTATTCACTTAGTCAGCAGTTTTCTGATGGCTACAGAAGCAACCTACCTGAGCTGGATTTGAACCAGTGATGGTTCACCGGTAGATGGCCATTTAATTTAAAAAAAATTTGAAAGGCTCGGCACTTAAAAAATTCCTTTTCCAAAAGTAATCTAGTTTTGACTGCAAAAATGTCAGAAACGGGCAAACATAACATGTGTATTGGATCAATAATTGAACAGCTTTTATTAAATTAAAACATGAAGCGACAGGAAGCAGTTTTAATACCAGGTTGTTACCTTTACGTAGCGTTTCAGTGCGATGCAAATTTTAATTACTGCTTTTTCAATGCGGGAGAAAAAGATACTAATGGAACTGCCTTCAGATCCTTAATTATTGTGGTGCTATTGGGAACTGCTTTAATAGCAGAATACCAAACGACTAGGCATTTTGTAGAAAAATTGTTTGTTGGCCACATCAAATGTAAATGCTTCATTTATGGCAAATTATATTTGGATTGTGTTACCCAACTGATCCAAATGAACAGACTGCGTTTGAGAGATTTATTTGTATTACACGAGCAATCCCAGTTTAAATGAGGACACACTAAATAACACAAGAACATTTTTTGAGAGCTAAAAGATAATCCTAGATCAGGTGCTGTTTGAACTTCCAGAGTATCCTGGTGTATAAAAATCTTGTTTTCCTGCCCTTCCCCCTTTTCCACTCTCATTTAAATTTATACACTATATTATTAAAATCCTTACACTCGCCAACCTCCTCCCCCCCAGGTAGTTAAGCAGGCTGTGAAAAGTACACAATTGGAAACAGCTGACTATGAAAATGAATTTTCCCTTGAAGGCAGGAGCAAGCTGTGTACAGAGGCCTGGCAAGGTTGAAATTGGCTTACAGCAACGCCAGTGCATGTTCATTGCTTGTTTCTTGGTGCCTGTCTGGCATTCTTTCAGCTCTCGTAGCCTTCAAAACGCTTTGCTCCTGGGTCTGTTGCTTTTGAAACAGACAAAATTCTCATGGGTTCCCCCCCCCCCCTTTACCGTTGGGCCCTGTAAACATGTGTTGCTTCAGGTTTATGGAGAACCTTCCACAGAAGTTGGGCATGCTGAAACCTCAAGGGAATTTCTGTGTGCTGCTTAGGCGCTCCCGAGAATCCCATCTCACACCAATCTGCATCTTTAGGGGCCTCAGGCCCTTAGTGCCTCAGGCTGGCTGGAGGTGCTTGCACTAGAAAAGTTTTGAACTCGAAATGTAGCCCAAACATATACGGGGAATGATGTTCATTTTACAGACGATATATTCTGCTGCATCTGCTGTATAGATCATATCTCTGCAGCGATCACTCCACCCGCGGCTGAAATGGGACCACCTCCAGGGTGAAATCAAGCCATTGCTTAGCAGTGCACAGTATGATTCACCACAGATTAGGAAGGGGAGTGTCCACAAACTGTAGAGTTTCTAGCTTCTTCTCCCCATGTGGGAAAGCCCTCTAGAATTGAGCAAGGATTGAACCAATAGATTTCTATAGAATCTATATACTAAGGCACTATAGAATTAATCAAAGAACGCGATTTCTCTAGGATTTCTGATATGGAAGTCTAGAGTAGAGATGTAATTTTCTGTTCCATTCATTTGGATGGTCCGAAAAATCCTGTTGGAAAGTTATAATTTCTGCTAAGTGTTTTTGGATTGATTCCTGGGGCAGCGACGATGGTAACGAATGCACTGATCTTTCAAAAGCTACGCTTGGTTCAGGGCACAGCAATCCATTTCCCCAGCCAGCCCACTTAGAGCTCATCATTCCAGTGCTCAATTCTTTTTGCTGACTGCCAGTTTGGGATGGATTGGAACAGGTGACTCAGCTACTTCATATATCCACTGTTCCCCTTCAGGGGTTTCCTTTGTTTTGGTAAAGCAGAAAGACTGATGGAATAATAACTGGTCATCAGGCTTTTAGTTCTCACTTCAAATCCTGCACTGGCATCCATCTAAATTACCTGAGGGACCCACTTTACCCTTTCTGATCACAGCCTCCCATGACAGATACGTTCTCCTGGAGCAATGGAGATGCCAGCCCTAGGAGTGAGCGGGGTGCCTGCTGATGAGAGAACTTCCTTGGTGCCCGGCCCTTGAATTCAGAACTCACTCTCCCAAGAGATCTGAAGGTGCATGATCCTCTGCACCTTCATAGCGAAACACAAAACCCACTTTCTCCGCAGTACTGACAAGAGTCTAACAAACAGTATACCTGTAGCACGCGGTGTCGGGCTGACTCAGCAAAGGACAAGGAGTCATTTTCAGCCCCATTGTGACCTTGGGGGTGCTTTGTCCACTTACCTTGGAACGGAATTTGCCTCACAGATTCCATAGGTCTGGAGAGAACCTTTGTTTTAGACCCTTTTCTGTATGCTAGCAGTAATAGCCAGGAGCCTTCGTTTGGTGGGTTTACTTTTTTCCTCGTTAACTGTGAATGTAGTGCTGACACCATGCAAACAGGCTGATGCGCTCTACAAGACGCGCCACATCGACCAGCGGCATGGTAGGGTTCCCCACAGTGCTCCATCAAGCGACAACAACTTTGACTTGGCGGTGTGTCCTCCATCGCCCTTCAGGCCCTGGCCCTCCTGATTGGTTGTGGTGGTCATTCTTGTGATGTGTGCAGCTGGACTGAGACCACTGTGTGAGCAGACAGGGCTCAGTTGACCAGCGCATCATCACAGGATGGATTTGAACCAGTCACCGAGAGGCAAAGGGGTTAGCAGCCCTGAGCCACTTCATATTATTATTATTTGCCTGTTTGTATTACTATAGTGCCTGGCAACCCTGTATCCACAATTCCCCCTTTAGGGCCTTTCTTCTGATGGGGTAAAATTCACAGAGTCAGATGCAGGGAAAAATCTGAAGGATCCAGAGAGTTTCCGAGCCTGTGGAATGCTAGTCCCATCCAGTGGCCGCCCGTGTAAGGGATAATGATTGAATTGCTCCATTGGGGAAACGGTAGAGTGTTCCTACGCGGAGCCTCTATTTCATTATCCTTTCAGCCTCACTCTCAGAGACTACTGTTGTTTGGCTGCTTTGGACGGTGTTCAGTTTCCAAGATGCTCTCTAGCCCAATGGAACTCCCGCGGGGAGGTGAATAAATCAGGAATCAGGGCTTGGAAATAATGCGACTCGAGTACTTCCACAGCGGTGGTGCCGCTCTGTTTTGAATAAGGTTGTGGATTGTTTATTTGAGGGAAGAGAGGCCTCGGCCAAGCATCCTGCTTTTCAAACCCGACTTCGCAGCAGGAGCAAAGACCTCTGAAGCTCTCTTCTGTGTTGTGTTGTGTGTGTGTGAATAGTCTTTTAGTGTGACTGTTGAATTCTCTGAACAGAAGGTGTGCTTTGCTGCAAGGTAATGAAATAAACTGGAAGTCATCTCCATCATATCACAGGGTTTTTCAGCCATGCATTAATAAGAGGGCTCTTTTATTCCTTTTCGTTTTCAAAATGACAAACTTGACTGACAAGAAAATATGCCTGTGGAAATGTCTAAGAATAGTCTAGGGACTGGGTTGGAACAGGGCTCTACAGATCTCAGCGCTTTCAAAGTCCTGGGAGTCTGAGCCCTGAGTTTTGCGATAAAACAAAACTTGTTTGAAACTGCCAAGTATTTTTTTTCCTGGTTTTTGGTCAAAACTGCTGTGTTTTTTCCCTTATTTCAATCCCAGGCACTGGCCTGCTAGAAACTTGGCCCAGATTCACCAAAAGAATTACAAACATATTTATGTTTCTGGAGTTGTCAGGAAACCTGAAACCAGGTGAGTTTGGCTTAGTCTCGGGTCTCATTAGGGAAGTTTTGCACAGCTCTAATTGGTTCCCTCCACCCCCTTTGCACAGTTTAGCTCAAATTACTGATTGCCGATTTCTTATAACAAGTCTCTATGCTGTACACCACTGTGAAAATGAGTGGAAAATCGAATTGGCTGTGAACTTTAAAGAGTTCAGGAATGAATGGCTGTTCTAATATGAATGTTATGGGCTGGGAACAGAGCTGACGTATCTAACTCAGAATGGGGTTGTGTGTCCCATGCTATAGAGCAGGGGTTCTCAAACTGCGGTTCAGGACCCCGAAGGGGGTCATGAGGTTATTACATGGGGGGTCGGGAGCTGTCAGCCTCCACCCCAAACCCCGCTTTGCATCCAGCATTTATAATGGTTTTAAAGATATTAAAAAGTGTGTTTAATTTATAAGGGGGTCACACTCAGGCTTGCTATTTGAAAGGAGTCACCAATTCAAAAGTTTGAGAACCACTGCTATATAGACCGTATTTCCAGGACACAATCTTCTGCTCAGCTTTCAAGAGGAGCGCTCCCTTTGCTATGGATGGCCACCTCAGTTTCACTGTAGTCTTAACAGTTCAGCTAGATCTGTTGGTGAAGTCCAAGGTGTTTTCTGTGCACAAGGAGAATGCGGGGAATGGAAGCAGGAAAGAAAGCTTCATCTTCAAGTTATTGGAATGGTAAGAAGTATTCTATAGGTGTGTATGCACGTGCACACACACACATACACACACACTCACACTCTGATGTGTGATAGGCCACAAAGCAGACAGCCACACAACAAAGGTATGAAGCCAACTCGTGGATGAAGGAAGACTGGGTTTCATTCTCCTCTTGTATGCTGTACTGTTTCCTTTTGCCTTCAGGATTTCACTGTGCAGCCAGTGACTCTCTTGACTCACTCAAGAGGCCCTTTGCAATCCTTAATTTCCTGCAGCAAATGAAAAGGTGGAGACAGGGAACCCAATTAAGAAAGGGAAGGGGAAGAGCAGAGTGAATATTCAGTGGTGCCGGCAAGACTGCTCTGGTAGACGCAACACTACAAGGCTAGTCATGAACCCAGGACAGAGTGAAGCAGGGTTTTGCGTGCACGTGTATTGTGCCCTAAAAGAAAATCTTTAGCAAGTTCTGTTGGTGCAAAAAAACTTCATAATTTTGGAAGAATCCTTGTAACCAACAGGCTAACAGTCTGTTCTTGGCAATTCAAACATGTGGATCCTTCAAACTGCAAAACAACTTAATAGCAGCTCCTATTTTTAAAAAGCGATTCTAAGGTGAGACCTGTGATTCTGAATGTTGGGGTCTCCCACGCGCCAGTCTCAGTTAATCCACATCCTTAAGGCTGCCTGAATTCTACCCATTGTTTACACGCTTGGCGCCATGTGTGAATGGAGACTGGCACGTCCTTGTACAAGTGTTCACTTTTTAATGGGGTTTGTGGTATTTGAATTATGACTCGGTGTTATTTATGCTATTACCAGCAAATGGCATTTTTGGGTAGAATCATGCTAGTTATAGCAGGCAAACTAGTCCCCACCGCAGCGTGTGAATAATCCAGCCACTGCCTGGATAAGTGGACTTTCTAATTAAGGACTGGCATTTCTGATTTTTGCCAGGGTGGCGCTTGTGAATTGTATTTATATTTAAAAAGACCATCCTATTTATGTTAGCAGTTGGGGGGCTTTCTGTTTCCTGTTCTGAAACCAGGTCCATGCGGGTTGTTTTCAGACACACTGAAAAACAACCTGCGCCTAACGTGTAAAAATACCCTTCAGTTTTGCAGGCGCAAGTAAGCGAGGGCACAAATGCTAGTATTTAGGCTCCTGCACCTTTGCTTGTGCTTAGCTCGATGTTTAAATGCTAGGATTTGCATGCACAGTTCATTACCAGCACAGTTTTAAGCCCAAACTAAAATAGAGGCACAGAGCATTTTACCTGTAAAATTGCTGAAAACATTAAAACATGAGAGACCTTGAAAAATTTGGCTTTGCATGGAATTAATGGGTGGAGAAATATTTGAGGTAACTTGGTGCACCTGATGCTCTGTGTTTGGTATGAAACTTTGCCACCTTGGTTTATTCTCTTTGGCAGCCAAGCTAATGAAGAGTGTTTGGATGATCAGCTGTGGCACGTGAGGGAGAAAACCCATTTTTTAAAAGTAAAAAATAATTTAACCTATCAGCCTCTATCTGCTCCCATTCAAATCAGTGGCAAAATGCTCATTGACTTTAATCAGAGCTGGGTTAGCTTCATTTTGTTTGAAGTCAAGAACATGATGTAATGAGCAGCAAATACCATTAATTATCATGTGAGTAGGAGTTTAAAAATATCATTTTTTAATTTCTTCCTTTTATAGTAAACATTTGGAAGCTAATAGGAGGAATTTGCCCCCTTCCTAAATGTTTTCCAGATCCATTATGCAAACACTAGCTTGTTATTGTAGGGTTGCTTATGAGCACTTTGTTACCTTATATCCATATTTGTCATTTTATCTATTGATAGCTATGTAGAGCAGTCTCAACAAAGATTCTCTAAAAAATACCATAAATGAATATGCAGTGTTGTAATTGTCGATCCCAGGATATTAGAGAGAAGATGGGTGTGGGACTATTTTTCATTGGACCAACTTCTGTTGGTAAGAGAGACAAGTTGGTCCGATAAAAGATATTACCTCACCCACCTTGTCTCACTAATAAGTGAATATGGGGTTTTATACTCAAACATGCTAAATAAACAACAAAGTCAAACCTTTATGGAAAAGTCTTGTAGAATGTGATATGGATGAAACCAATGGGGTTTCATAAATATTTAGTAGGGTTCTATAGAAATTATTCCAAATAAATACAGAATTTAGTAAAGAATGGTATCTCTACTGTTCCCTCCCCCCTTTTAATTGTCCTATAGAATTCTGTAACAGGCATATAGTTTCTTCAGTTCAGTAGAGTGGACTAAAAACACCTATAGCAAAATTACAGTTTTAATTTAAATTCTATGAGTCTTTTCCATAAGGGGAGTTCATCTAAGGCATTGATTCAACTAATTGCCTAGACCATCATTTAATCATATGAATAGTACCTTTGACTTCAGTGGGTCTACCTGTGTGCTTAAACTTAAGCAGGTGCTTAAGACTTTGCTAGATCAGACCGTAAAGGAACAAGACACAAATGTGGTACAGACAAGTGTAGTGTGATGTATTTATTATACGCTGTATCTCAAATATTTCGTAGAGCTTGGGGTTTTCAGAAGCTTTTGGACGGAGCAGTGGAAAACTGGTAATTCTTAAGAGTAATATGCTCCTTGCTTTACTAACATTAGTAGTCACAATGCTTTTGTGCAAACGAGGTGAGCAGAATTTTGCCCCAAAATTAGGGGTAACATTTTCAGAAGCACCTAAGGGGGTTAGGAGCCGAAATACCATTTTCAAATGTGATTCAGGGCCAGATTTTCAGAAACTTTGATGAATCAAGATGTAAATAGGCACCTATTGGGAGTTTCCTATGGGAGCTAGACATGTAAGTGTATTTTATAAACCTGCTTGGTGCCCAGTTTCAACTTTATATGCCTAAATACCTTAAAACATCTGGCCCTTGGGCATTTAGATGCTTAATACCATTGACTTGCAGTCAGACTTGGACTTCTAAAAGCCGGAGTCTCTTGAAAATAGAACTCAGGCTCCTAAGTCACTTCAGTGCTTCTGAAAATACCATCCTAGATGATGACACCTCATAACATTGGACGCTTTGTGTGTATGCCAAATGCAAATGTATTTTAAAACGCATCTCTGTTGCCTATAACAAGACCTAATACAGTAAACCCTCGATTTAACGGACCTCGATTTAACGGACTTCGGATGCAACGGACAAAATTTCTGAGCAGGTCTGATGCATTCCTGATCCATTTCTGGCGGGCTGGCTGCCAGCTCCCGGCTGCCGCCCGGGTCACAGCAGTGGGCGGGCCGGCTGCCGGCTCCCGGCTGCCGCCTGGGTCCAGGCAGCAGGCGGGCTGCGGACCTGTCGCCCGAGTCGGCCCTGTGGTGGGCGGGCTGCTGCTCCGACAGCTCATTTTTTTATTATTATTAAATAACGGACTTTTTGATTTAACGGACACCCCCTCGCCCGAATTAGTCCGTTAAATGGAGGTTTTACTGTACTAGAACTCTCAGAATGAAATGCAATCTGAGAGAAATGTGAGATGACCAAAATGTTTATAGTCAAGATCAAGTATGGCTACTTGTTTCTGTGGGAAGAACCCTCTCATTTGGATAACATTTTGTGTTACAATTTTTTTTTTAAAAGTGATGAATTTTAAGGTTCATGGCGCTGTCTCATGCCATTGTTTGCAAACTCCCTACTGAAGTCAGCAGGGAGTTAGCTACTTAATAACTGATGGCGGCGATCAGCATTTAAAGTGGGCTGCTCTTTTTCTTTTTTAAAGAGAATTGAGTATCCAGAACCAAACTCTGCTCTCAGTTACAATGGTGTAAATCCAGCACACATGAAGTCACTGGTGCTACTCTGAACTTACATCAGTATCACTGAATTCAGCTACCAGAGTTCACCCTCGGGAGTGGTTTAGAATAAACTGGAAAAAATAATGCTGATTAGTAAATAAGTTCAGGTTGCTCACCCTATAATTAGGTTGGGTATCAAGCACATACTGGACTTTTATATCTTGTCACAACTTACCTTTTCCAAAACCAGTTACCTCACATGGCACCATTCACATGGCTGAGGGCATTGGGGTACAACAATAAATGAAAACCGAACAGTCCTAGAAATGCAAGGAATGTGAAAACCTTTAAATGATTTAGTCTGAGGTAATGTTATTTAACCATTGAATTGAATAGCACACTTTCATCTTTAAAACAGTAGCCTTTAACTGCCATCCAAGTCTTCAGTGACTTTCTTTGCACTTCATCAGACGCAACACAATGCCATTAATTTCCAACTTCTGTGAACTTGTATTTCCCCATCTCAGTTTTTTGGGGAGGGGGGTTGGCCTCAAAGAAACCTAAATTGCAGTAAAGATCTAATTTAATGGAAAATAGCTAAATGTGCTGTTTGCCCCATTAGCTAGGATGGTCTGCTTTTATTTAAGGATTTTATTTAAGTCTGGTCACTTACTATGATCAAGCAAATTACTGCACAGGCTTCAGAGCTTACTGATTACAGATGTATTCGTTGATATAACATCTTTTCCTTTGCAGAAGCAAGTATTCACCTATTGGGGATAGCAGCATTTTATTCTAGCAGCATCCACTTGTGCTGCTATAGTGAAGGGCCTGTAGTGTTTTAGACACTTATATTGTGGCCGGGATGTATTTTAGAATTCAACTATGAGAAATGAGGCTTTTCTTTAAGCCTGCCACATGGCATTTGAAAGAAAATAATTTCCTTCTTGAAGCTGAAGGACTGCAAAACAAATAGAAGTGGCTTGTTTCAGATTTACATCATTTTTGCTCTTACACTGCTGGATTTTTTTATTTTATTTTTTGCAGTATTTTCAATTGAAAAATTGCAGGTCTTCCATCCATAAGGCAGACTGTTGTGTGGCTACTGTAGGTAGTTTGGAAAAAATATTGAGTGACCACTGGAGTTGTGTTTACTATAATGGTTTATTACACATCCACACTCCATTTTGGGGGGGAGGCGGGAGAAGAGAGGTGGACCAGGTTAGTAATTATTTCCTGCTGATTTTTAGCATGAGGCGCACCCAGTGTGTAAGTGTAGCAGAGGAATGGCGTGATTTCTGGAGTTCTCTAAGGGCTCTTTGTCACAATCGACTGTAACTGTTTAAGGAGACCTTATGGTCTGTTGGGTCCAGAATTAGCTTTCAAAATGGCTGTGTTTGTATTTTTAAAAATTGTGAAGCGTGTGCTTAATCAGTAGACAGCCATGGTTCTGACATAGAGATTTATGGCCTGCTATGTACATTGTAGGAATTTTATGAAGTACCTTAAATATTTACACACAATAAGCATTTAAGGAAATTCTGGTATGTCTCCAAAGGAGCTGTTGATCATTTTGGATCCTTCAGACCATTAATATGCATTTAAAAAAATTTGTCTGTGCTCCAGGAGTTTCTTTTTCACCTAATTGCTTTTAAATAGACAAACAAATGGAAATTCATACACAGGAACCTATAAATAACATCAATGGCTGGCTTGAATCCTCAAAAGCCAGGAAATACAGAATCATGACTGAAACTTTGCCCTTAGCTCCTCAACTGATGGCAGATAGTGTAACTGATTAGATTCTCTGCCAGAAGGCATTAGAATAGTCTCCTGACCTTACACGCCACAGCACCTAGCTCCTAGGGTTGAGTTAAGGAAGGGAGACGAGTGTTGTTTAATGTGTGGAGTTCAGGACAGGTAACGGGAACTATAATAAGAATGATTCTGGTCCTAGCTTTACCGCCATACTTTGGACAAGTGTCTGACCTCGGTATCCCAGCTTACTTGTCTCTGACACGGGGATGAGTGTAGTTTACTGTCTCACAGCAATCTTGTGAGGAATCATGACTGTTCATAAAGCACCAGCAGAGCCATATATGCAAGAAGTTAAATTAGTGCAAAATGTAATAATTATTTATACAGTATAGATATTTTTAGAACTCTGATTACGTTAGCTTTTGTGGCTGTAGTTGTCCTAATGTTATAGTTTGTGACTAGCCATTTTGTCTTCGGTGTTCATAAAAGAATCCAGTGAGCATACAGTGATGGTTGGAAGGCTCTGTCGGTTAGTGGAGATTATTCAGGCTCCAGTATTTCCTCAATATCCTTTTGATTGCCGTGACTGTAACACTACAATATTTCCTATAGATGCAAAATCACTTCAGGCAGTTGGCACTGTTGTCGTCCAGTTAGTTTTTCAATTTATCTGGGCAGCATACACCACATGCGGATGGGTGTGCAATGTGATCAGGCTTGTGGTGGTAAACAGAAGCTTGAATATTTTGGTTTACACGTGTTACAAGACTTGTGTGTTCTCTGAAATTTAGCGTCCTGTTCAGCTCCTGCTGAAGTCAACAAAAGGCTCCTTTTGACCTCATTGGGAGCTGGATGAGACCTCAGTCCCCTTCTGTTCTACTCATTCTATTGCAGATTTATCCCCCTACATTCCCTCAAACTTCAGCATTTTAAAGTGTTCTCTCCCCAACCAACTATTGGCCATTGGTAAAGATCATTTATAGCAACGAGTTCCCTCTCCACCCATGTGTTCCAGAGGGATGCAGAGACATTGGAATAAACAGGATGTCTGAGTGATCAGACAGCCAGCTTAGTACAGCTTTCAGACTTCTGCATTTGTTTGGGAAGTGCCGCTCTGAAGACGCTCCCTGGAAGCAAAATGGCGGCATCTCTTTGCACGAGTTCCATGGGTCTCCATCTTCCTGTACCAGCCTCTGCTCCCGGTAAATCTGGCATCACTTCATTTAATCACTCCAGCGTTGCTGAGAGCAGACTCTGGCTCCGTGGCCTGAGGGTGGGCATTATCGTTCTTCTGACTGTAGAGCTTGTGAGTTTGTAGTTTCTTAAATTTGTCCAGCATTGAGCTGTAAAAAAGGGCGGCTAACTGTGATGAAGCTTTGTAAGGTGCTATGCATTGCCGTGAAGTGTCTTCAGATCCCATGGACTTCACTGGGACTTGCTGGTACATAACACCTTGTGGGAGTTCTCAGCCCAGCTAAGTCCTTGCTGCACAGGAAGGTCCACTGAGGTAAATGCGACCCCTAGTGGAAATTCCATTGAAATTTGTCAACCAGTTTCAGTTAGTCAGCTAGGTTTTGGAACAGAGCAATGGATCTGTTGGTGCTAGTGATTATTAGGGCTAGTGTTATTTCGGTTGGATCCTACAGATACCAGTAGAAATCTGCTGCCTGATTCTAACTTGAGTCTGCTGGCACTTCCACTAGAGATGGCTCAGGCGGATAAGGACGACTCCAATAAAGGGTGTGCAGAGTTACCACCCAGGACCTCATAGTGAACAGTCCCTCGGAGGAGAATCTGGACAAAGCTGTAATACTGCTAGACTGAGCCCTTTTTTTGGTCTACTTTAGAAAAAATGGTCCAGACCCCTGTTGTTTGCTGTTTCCTTTCATTCAGGGGCATATACTGTAATGCTTCTCCTACTTGGCATTACTAGAAAAAACCATATTGCCTAGCTGAAAGTCTGTTTCCCTCTTGTGCACACACTTGTCAACCCTTCAAATAGATTTTATTCCACTGATTTCATTTGCCTCCTGCTGACGTCCTTTACTAAACTGCTTTCCATTTTTGTCCAACTAAATTAAAGGAGAAGGCCGAATCGGAATTGATGCACACTTCAATGGCAATAGGTCGCAACTTCACTGAGCCCTAAGCAACAGTTGGATCGTGAGCAGTCTCAGAATTTGTGCTCAGCTGTTTGTTTAACTGTGTATGTGTGATGAGCTTTTCTCTTTGCTCCGTACAACATGCTGATTGTTTTGTGCTTCCTGAGATGCACGGGTTTCTCCCACTAGCACAGCAAACGGATGTTTAGATCACAAAGGAAATAAGTATGCTAGTTTCTCAGTTCTGTACACAGAGACTAGCCATCCACAATAACCGATTGAAGTCTTAAATGCCAGGGGCAAATGAAGGCAAATCACTGTAAACATATAATGGATCTTCCATTTCAAAATGCTACACTTCATCCCCAACGTTGCACATCCGTTTTATTTCACTGAATGTTGCATTTATTTTTGCCTTTTATTACCCCTTCATTCCAACCCTTCCAAAGAGCTTCTTAATCCCCAAGACCCAGCATTACAAAAAACAAACATACCACCACTGGGCACGCCTTCCTCTGCCCTGCCACTTCACTGGCATTTCCTGGCGCTGTCTTCTAGCTTGTGACCTCATGTGGAAGGCCACCTTGTCCAAAGTGTTAATGTTAATAAACAAATAACGTTGCCTCTGAATGTGAATGCAGCAGATTCCTACCCCTGGAGCGAGGAGCAAGCAGGAGAGGAATTGTGACTCAAAAGGGTGTCTGTGTCTCAATGCCTCGTACTGTACTCGGAGTGGGACAGCTTGCTCCCCAGCCTTTGCTCGGAGCTGTGGCTAAAGTCCCAGTGTGGCCCTAAGAAGGTCACTCACTTTGGACTAGGCGGCGTTCCACATGAGCTCACACGCTAGAAGACAGCGCCTGGAAACCCCAGTGAAGTGGCAGGGCAGAGGAAGGCGTGCCCAGTGGTGCTATGTTTGTTTTTTGTAATGCTGGGTCTTGGGGATTAAGAGGCTCTTTGAAAGGGTTGGAATGAAGAGATGCTGGATGGCTGGCATCGTGAGACCAGGAGGTAATTCCGTGCACCTAAAGAATACATCAGCAAAACAGGACCCTCAGCAGTTGACTCAGGCTTGCTGCGGGGCGAAAAGTAGCAGTGTAGACGTTTGGGCTCAGGCTAGAGCCCAGGAGAGTGTTAACACCTACCCTGCTATTTTTAGCCAGGCAGTGTGAGCCCAAGTCGGTTGACCTGGACTCTGAGACATGCTACTGTGGGGGATGTTATTTGCTGTGGAGACGTACCCAAAGCCCCCATGGAAGAAGGCAGGAAGACCGCAGTAGGAGAAGGACACAGAGCCATGAGGCAGGCATGATGGATGGAACAGACAGCATGGAAGGGGTAGGTGACGGTGCCCGTTTGCTCCACTCAAAAGGGGCTGCTGTATTTTTTGTTAAGCCAGATTGGTTTGAATCAGAGACACAAACAGTGGGTTTTACTGGGACCTCTCAGGTGTGACAGTAATACAAACCATGGTAAGGGTCATCTCCAGAGACTTACAGATAAAAGTGTCACAAATTGTCATTTAAACTGTGAAATAAATAAATGAGACAATACAGTTATCAGCCATCTCTTCCCGCTCCACTGGACCCCGGGCTGGCTTCTGGTCCCCTTCAGGAAAATGTTATGCATATAAATGGTGCGTGCGATGGAGCATCACAAAGACTGATCTCTTTCTCAGTGCTAAAGCTGCCAAGCTGAAGCTTTTGGCCAGTCTCTTTTCCATTGAAGAATTCACTTCATGAAACCTTGTGGTACCGTCCCTGGTGAGAATTAGCCAGTTAAAGCCACGTATCGTCGGAATCATAATGGAGACAATGGAATGACTTCAGATTTACACACAGAGGCTAGAACTAGGGGTGCTAAACAACCTCTACTTGGATCAGGGTGGAGGTCTGTAAGCTGGGAACCTATAGTCTGCTGGCTGCACAACTCTATTGAAGGTGAACTTGAGTGCAGTGGCTACATTTTATACAGATCAAGGATATCCCGTAGGCCCTGGGTTCATTGCCAGTAAGCAGCCCCTCAGTCATGCAAAAATTTGGTCGCCCCTCTTATAGGAGCTCTCAGAGTTTGTCATTCCAAGCAGGTTTTGTAAATTTAATTACCGCGACAATGGGGACTGTATAAGAGGGCTCCATTGGTTTGTTTTTTTCCCCCCTTTCTCTCCATGGGAAAGCTCTGTGTAATATTATAATTACTGCAAACATTGTGGTCCACTGAGGTGGGGATGAAGAGGATGGGGAGTTTCTTTAGACTTTATTTTATTTTTTCATTTGGAAATGCAGTCATGTTGTCACAGTTAAATAAGGTTTAAATTACAGGCCTGGCTGTGGGGTTTTTTTCCCCTTTCTTTCAGAATTTTTGCCAACTTGCAATTTAGTTAATGAAATCCTGCTATTTCATTTAACAGGGATATTTTTTGCAGATGTTGATTTAACCCAACTTTATGAAATATGTGAATTGTGCAGTTTCTTTCCTATTTTTAACAATGCAAGGATTCTAGTTCACTAACTGGACAGCATGTATAATGCCAGCAGCATGGTTTATTTGTATTCAGGTTTAACAGTGTCCCATCCTTCCCCACCACTCTCACACGCTCTTCTCCCTACCAGAAATAGTGGGAAATGTAGGACAAAGAGTAATGCTCTGTGCTGATTTACTCCAGCAAAATATAATAGACCTCACTTTTTCACTGAATATTTTTTCTGCTGCTTTTGGGCTTATTTCCTTGTGTGTATACTCACATGCGCACACACACACACACGTGCGTGTGATCTGTACTCACAAGGTACTTTAACAATGAAGCGAAATGAGATAGCAAATGCTATTGAACCTACTTTGCCAAAAATGTTTATTTCATTATTTTTTTATACAATTCACAATGAAGAGAGAGAGACTGACTAACATTTGTCCCTTGGTGCTAAACTGTGTGTAGTGTGTACAGTCTTGAACTCGTTAGCCATAATGAAGCGTTCACATGCTCTGTTAATCTGACTGCCCCTGATTTGCAAATGTTCCTACTGCCTCTCCTGTCCTCTTTTCCTTAAATGAGAAAGTCATTTTGTGTTATACTCAATCAAGCAGTCTTAATTACCAGTGTTTATAACTGAATTCTTTAAATTGGCTTCCCCTCTCTGCAGGAATGTTGTGTGTGCCTAAGTGAAGGACTGGCAGAGCTAACACTGATCAGGCGGGGCATTTTAGATTTGCTGTTTCTTGGGATCAAATTGAATACTTTCTAAAAAGGTGATTTATTTAGTTCTAAAGTCTTGCACCCGTCCCCAAAGATGTCTGCTTGTCCAAGTAAGCTAGGAGGATATATCAGTCAGCTGAAGGCCCCTCCCTTCCTGGGAACAATATTTCTCCTGACTACAATGAATCCCATAACGAACCCAATAATGATTACAGTTAAATTATGCTGAATGAGTGACACAGAAAACCAGGAGACTCAAAGTTAATGCTGTCCATGTGTCTTCACTGTATGCTTCATGCCTTAGGTCCTCATGTGCCCACAATGTATCAAATCAGGCCCCTGCTTTTTGGAGACACAACACAAGACATGATTAATGGAGCTATTCTGGATTTATAGGAGTGTAACAGAGCCGAATAGGATCTGAGTTTGAATTATCTTTCATGAGTTGGTTTCTCTCCTATCAGTCACATCATTTGTGGATTGCATGTGTGTGCATTTTGGTATTTTCTTTTGTTTCCACTTTAAAAAAAAAATAGGAGTTTTTAGAACTGAAAATAAATTCCTCGGGAAGGGTGAATAGTTGGCATGAGTCACCTCCTTTCTCATGTGTACATGTATGGTTAGGGATTTTGTCAAATGGGAGATGGTTATGAAAATGCTTTGTGGGATTTATAAAAGCCATGCATTACTGACTTGTTGGGCTGTAAATGGATTTCTGCTAGATGCTACGGATTATCTTGAATATACCTGCTTTTTAGATAATATAATAAATACATGGGGTCCAGTCTCACCAAATGAAAGTATGGGCAACGACAGAGCTGCGCTGCAGCTGCCAATTCCATTTCTGAATTTATTCCATTATGTTTATCTGATAGACTTCAATGCATTTATGGGGCCTGTTGTGAGTATATAAAACGTGGTAAAGTTTGTTCCACAACTGTGTTTAACCCACTTTAGCGGAAACCATCCAATATGTGTCCTTATGTAGTACTACTGCTCCCTTAGGAGTATTAATTTTCTCTACTGAATTTTGAGTGAGGAGTATTCAACAACACACCTTGAACTATACAATCGGCGCTCCAGTCTAGTATGCAAATGACACAAGAATTATTTTCCACTGCTGTTCTCTCTCACAGGGATTGATTCATGATGCTTTCATAGAGAGAGAAGGATAGTTCAGAGGGGCAGGAGTCTCCAACATGGAACTTTCCGTGAGATGATTATGAATATTCAAAAATAAATACTGAGATAGAGCTGAAATCCTGTGGCCCTTAATTCATTGTTTACCCATTGACTCAAGCAGAAGTAAGAGACCAAGTATTTGGGCCATAAGTAATCCTCAGTGGAGTAGGCGGAGCAAGGGCTTGAATAGTTATTAAAATGTCTATACATACATAAACAAGCTAGTGATCAGAAAAATATTCGTGTGTGTGTGTAGGTGTGCAGTGGTGCATGTTTCTGTGCCTGTGTGTGTGTGTGTGTGTGTAAGTATGTGTTTGGGAGTGTCTGTATGTGTGTGCGCTTGGGGGAGTGAGAATACTGGCAGACCAGGGGAAGAGCAGGAATCTTTCCTACATTCCCCATCCAGATCTGGATAATTATAAGTGCTGCTGATGCGCCGTAGCCTGAATCCCCACCATTGCTCCAGTCCTGTTCTGCTGGGCAGAGTTAGCAATCCTTGCAACACCCAGACCTCATCCCATTTTCAGTCAGCCTCTCTCCAAAGGAAAAGAAGGGTAGAATCCAACATGAGACAATTATATCTCTGTATTATAGCTCAACTGGCTTCACACACAGAGGGGGAAATTTGCAGAGGTACAAAGGACAATTAGGTGTTCAGTTCACACTGATCCTAACTCCCCTCTCCTCCTAAAGCAGATCAGCAAAACCCCCGACAAAGTTATACAAAATCACATCAGTTGAGCCACATACCAAATCCTGCTGCGCTTTCTCAAGTGGGAGTGTTACTTGGGGCAGGACCCCCATCGGGCCTTGGTCCAGTAGGAACAAAGCTGGAATCTTACTGTCATGTTGCAAACCACGTTGTGTGTTGCTCACATGTATGTGTGGGCATTGATCATGTACTGAATAAAGGCGGTTGAATATGGGGCGAGGGGCTGGTTCAGGTGGGAAAGGGCTGGGAGTCACTTGCAAGAGCGTCCAGACCTCTTTGAGCAGAGGGAGGTGAACTGGGATGTGGAGCTGTGTGGGGTACTGAGCGTTAGCATGGTGGGAAGGAAGTAAAAGGGGACTCCAGAGAACCCAAATTGTGGGGGGGGGGGGGGCGGGGGGGAGATAAAACTTGCACTCCCGTTAAAACAGGCACAGAACTGTCTGTGCTGCAGGGCTCCCTCTGAAGGTAATTTCCATCACACTTTTCTGGGCACTGTCACTTGTCCCAAAATCCCAAATCATCCAAGGGAGAAGGAGAAAACTCCCAGACCAGCCTTTCCATCCAGACCTGGGTCTAAGGGTCGACTTGCCCCACAAACACATGTTAAATGACAACTTGTCCTTGCTACACGAGGGTATTAAATGTGCTCTATCCCTTTTATCATAGTGTAGATGTACCAGAGCAGAGATTAGAGAGGTAGCTGTGTTAGTCTGGAATAGCAGAGGTAACAAAGAGTCCTGTGGCACCTTAAAGACTAACTAAAGTATTGAAGCATAAGATTTTGTGGGCTAATACCCACTTCATCGGATGCAAGGGTTGTTGCTTTTGCCCTGGGTTTGCCATACCATCCTTTGGGCCATGAAAGGTGGTAGCGATAAACGAATGCCTGCCAGCCCTTGAAAGCTGGGCTCAGTTCCACATGAAGATTTGAACATTTGTAGACAGGTCTTTACAGCTTCCTGGCACGACAGTCTTCCAAAAATTGTGTTGTAGTCTAAGTCCACATAGAACACCTTTTGTAAAGTGGCCTTTCCTGGTCTACACTGGCTGGAAGAGCAGTGTTTATGGTTTGCTAGTGTGAAGCATGCACAAGTGGTGTTTTAACCGCCCCCCCCCCCCCCAGCTCTGTGCTTCAGATTATCCTCTTGTAAAATAATCGTCCAGTGGTTAGAGCAGTGGACTGGGAATCGGGATTTCTGCATTCTATTCATGGCTCTGCCATTCTCTCATTGTATGGGGTTGGATAAATCATTTGACTTCCCTCTGCTTTGGTTTCTCTGTCTGTAAAATAGTTCTCTTACAGGGGAGCTGAGTCTTACCGGTAATTCATGAAACTTTGTAAAGTGCCTTGAGAGGTAGGCCTGAAATGGAAGTGCAAATTATTTCTGTTACTATTAAAGTGGACCTAATAATTAGTCGGTGTTTGCAGAATGCTTTGAAGCTCTCAGATGAAGATGTTTTATAGGCACAAATAATTATTACACTCTTTTCAGGGTCTGCTGGTTCGGGGAAACATCCCCAACTCTGCTCGTTGATCAGTTTTATCTCTCTGTTGGTCAAGGATTAGTTTATTTCTCTCAGCATTGAAGTTGGGATTTTTCAATACACTGCATTGATCTAACTGTGCTTCCACTGAAGTCAGTGGTAAAACTCCTATTGGCTTCAGTGGGAGAAGAGTTAATCCAGTGGAAATCTCACCTCAACTGTGGGAACTGCGTTAGATGGCTAGTACATTGTTATGTGTCAGAAGGGGTGGTTAGGTTTTTTTCTTTTAATGTCTGAGTCTAAATGTTCTTTCTTGCAACTTGTGGTCACAAGATACGGTTGAGATATTGCAAGGAACCTAATGTAACTAAAAGGATTTGGCAGGCTGAATTTCTGCCCACCATCCCAGCCAAAGTAGGAAGTGGTTAGGGTGGCCAGGAATGCAGCGTGCGTCCCCTACATTAATTAATAATAAGAGTTGGCTCTGTGCCACTCCAAGCAGCGGAGAGATAAAGCAAACAAAGGATGGCTAACAGTGGGGGGAAGGAAGAGTTTGACTTTGCTGTGGCTAAAAGGGAAACATACAACTGAATGATTTATTATATGAGTTCTCCCAGAGCCGCTAGTGTTTTCTGTCTTACGTTGCTGGTAAAGGACTGCAGGCACCCTTTCAGGATCTGAGAGTCACCGTTCCCAAGGTTTAAAACTTTGTCAGAGAATTTTTAAAGAGATTTTGGTGCCACTTCACCCTCCCCTGCTTCCTACCTGCACAGAGGGTGCTGTGTGCAGTGGGTGATTTCTCCTGGTAGCCTGTTGTGTCCTGAGAACAAAGCTGAAGTGCACAAGAAAAAAAGCAGAGAAATAAGCTAAATCTTGCCAGAATGAGCCCAGAAGCCTCTGGTAGCTGTAGGCCCCCAGATTTCTTGGCTAGTTGATTTCTGTACCCTTTTTCTCCTCCCTTCCAACTTCCCATTTTCCATCTTGTTTCTCTCCCCTCCTCCTGGACTGTAGAAGATTTCTGTCTGTTTGGGTCAGGGCTGATTACCCCAGGAAGATTCCTCCGCCACTGATCACCAGGACTGGCGGCTTATTCTCTGACATGGAGTACGTATCACTCAGTTTTCTTTAGGCCTGGGCCTTGTGCCCTCTTGCTTTACCAGAAGAAATGGCCTTGACTGGAGTACTTGCATTGAAGTCCATGGCAAAACGCCCATTGACTTGTATGGGAATGGGAACAATTGAAAAGTAACTGCTTGCGAAGGGCTGGATCTCTGTTCGAGACGTGCCTGTCACGGAGGGGAGTAAGGCAATTGATCACAGGAGTTGAAGCTGCCAAAGAGGTACCACTGTTTACTGTACAGCTGCCGAATGCTGGTCAGAATCCGGGACCCTTGCTGGGATTGGAACTGCCCACAGCTGATTCCCAAAACCTGAAAGAGGTGCCGTCAAATCGGGGCTGATGACAGCTCTGCTGCTTTCGTAATTGGCAGCAAATGTAGGTGGTTATATTTTGGGCTCCTTTTTATGACATATTTATACGACTGTGTTAACTTTACATGCCATGCACAGAGCAGTTACATGTACAGCGTAACCCACCGATGTGCTCGGAGATCACGGACATGCCTATAAAACTTTTAACTGTGAGACATGGAGATTAAAGGAACTAAGTTACCTTGAAAAAAAATCACCTTTGTACTGGAAAATACTGTACTCAGTGGAGTTTGCAAGTAATACACAAAAAGGTCAGTGACATGCTCAGGGTGCCAGTGACGGCCATATTTGGGGTTGGGAAGGAATTTTTTCCTGGGTCACATTGGCGGAGACCCTGGGTTGTTGGTTTTTTGGGTTGGGGTTTTTGGGTCTTTTTGCCTTCCTCTGTAGCGTGGGGAATGGATCATGTGCTGGTTTAAACTAGTGTAAATGGTGGATTCTCTGTAACTTGAAGTCTTTGAATAACGATTTGAGGACTTCAGTAACTCAGCTAGTGGTTAGGGGTCTGTTACAGGAGTGGGTGAGCGAGGTTCTGTGGCCTGCAAGGTGCAGCAGGTCAGACTAGACCAGTGGTTTTCCGCCTGTGGTCCACGGACCTCTGAGGGTCCGCAGACTATGTTTAAAATTTCCAAACGGGTCATCACCTCCATTCAAAATTTGTAGGGGTTCACCACTGAAAAAAAGTTGAAAATCTGCAAGTCTAAAAAGAAATACTTTGTTTTCAGTTTGTTTGCTTGTTCTTATTGTTTCTCCTGTATAGCCAGTTTCTCTCTTGCCAAAGAGATCCTCATAAATATCAACGGGGGAGCAGAAAACAAACCTTATCTGATGTTTAAGCAGAATATTCAGGACATGTTATTTAAAAGGCAAGGGAATGATGTATCCAAAACCAGTTTCTTGAAATTAGTCAGTTTAAAACAACACCAACAACAAAGTTGAGAGTGTCATTTAAATTGGTGTTTTCCGACCAGAACTCAACCAGAATGTATTTGTATTTGAGGGATGTGAAGGTTTTTCAGGAGCTGATGGTTTTTTGGACTGGTTTCTTTTATGCAGAAAAAGTCATTGGCATGCTAATGGAGGGTATTGTCATTGGTCCCTTGCTCTTGCATGTAGTTTTCTGTAGGATCAGGGTCTTAGCTCAGTTGTATTTTAAATTATCTTCAAGGAGGCCTGTGATAGAGTAGAAAAATACTCAGCACAGCTAAGTGGGATAGAACCTGGCCTTTATTGATTGGGAAGTTATTTAAAGAAATAAGATGACTGCATGGCTTGCGGGGTTGGTAATTGTAGTGCAGGGGTTGCGTTTGCTTGGGGCTTCTGCCCCATTGGAGGCACCTGCCAGGGCTCAGGGCTTCAGCTCCACTTCTGCTGAAGCCCTGAGCCCCAGCAAACACTGCCCACAGGGCTGAAGCCCTGAGAACTCCCTCCCCTCTGGGCAAAAGCCCCTACCCCACCAGCCTGCTTCAAGGCAGGAACCCCCTCCCGCCATCTGCAGAATGAGGGGGGGAGCAAAGGAGGGCTCTGCGAGTTGCACTTTAACTATAAAAGAGCTGCATATGCCTCACAAGCTGTGGTTAGGCCACCTATGTTCTTAAAAACCTCCAATGATGGAGATTCCACAACCTACCTAGGCAGTTTGTTCCAGTGCTTATCTACCCCGACTTTCCTAATGTCCAACCTAAGGGATGGATTCTGCAGTCACTGGAAGCTCTGTCTGAGCAGGAATGGCAGGAGCAATGCCCTCCGTGGATATCAGTTTGCAAATGGTACACATTTGTCCTTTGTATAGAAGGGAAGTCCGTGTTGTATTCCACAAGGAGCGTTTCCTCTTCCAGAGAAGATCCTGCTGAAAGAGCGAAGGTACCTCCAAGCCCCCATGTTGTTCTCTGGACATCCTCACCTCCCATTGCCCTCTCAAGGAGGTACAGTGGCCTTTTTGAAGGAGCAGGGCCTGTAGTGCCCATGCAAGGCAGAGGCCTGTGGAAAGTTCTCCTCAGCCCCCCAGTCAGACACATGCAGCTCAGTTCCCTCTGCACACATTCTGGCTTTCGCTTGGCAGAATTTTGCAGTGGGCTCTATGTCCCTTTCTCGGGGAGATGGCCCTGGGCTCTATAGCCATGACTCCATTTCCATGGGAGCTACACATACCCAGTGCTCCTCTCCTCAAAGGACATCTGCTGCTCCTCTCTCCTTTCCATTCCCTCAATAGTATTCTCCTGAGTCATCCTTGAGTGGAGGGTGCTGAACTTCTCCCAATAGGAACAAACAAGGGGGGGGGGAGGGGGACCCTCGCATCTCTCATTTTTTCTGTCCTACGTTGGATTTTCCTGTGGGAAGGATAAACACTAAGGATTGTAGCCTGACGCTGGGCTGTTTTACGCTCTGTTCCAGCCCTAGAGGCGCTTCCTTTGGTGACACATTGAAGAGACTCCATATAAGAAATTGCACTTATTGAGAGGAACATTTTGTTTCTCAGTTCCTCCACCAAATGGTGAAATGTTGGACTCTGAAAGAGTTCCAGAGCTCTCCTGAGAGGGGACAACTCACATTTGCAGAGCATCTGCCTTCCCCTAGGGATTGGTGGCTTATTTTCCGAAATTTTAGAACTGAATGAAAAATGGCAGTTACGGTTCTTGGGAACAGATAGAACAGGAACCACTGGCTCTGAAGGTAACTCAAAGAATTGGCCTCTCCATAAATAAGCAATTTGAGTAGTGACATTTTAACTGAAAAATGCTGCCATCTGTCACAAATCAATATCTCTGCACCTCAGAAAAGCAGATATAAATGCTTGTAAGAAAACAGTGGAAAATGAGAGCATTTGGGATTATCATGTTCTATTCAGTGTACATGATCACATATGTAATTTCTCCACAGGCAGAAAATCCACACAAGCTTCTTTATGTTGGAGCTTAATGTAATGTAGGAGTTGGGGTATTTTTGTTTCTTTTTTAGTTATCCATTCCAGCTGAAACTTGTAAGGCTGAAGTATGTTAAGTATATTGGCTTAACAGAAACAATTGTGAGCATTGCTGGGGCAGATTGACAATTAATTGTATTTTGTAGGGCCATAAAAATTCCATTTCTGCTGTGGAAAGTTTTAACCTCTTCACTACCCTGGAGCTTGCTTCAAAGAACATTAACAGGGTTCATTTCCGTTGATGGCTCCCTTGTGGTCTGTAACAAGATTTTTTGGAATATTTACATTTTCTTGTTGCTGCACTTTTTAGCTGGACCTTGCTTAGGAAATTATTCACAGCCAACATTTTTTTCTAAAGTTATCTCAGTTCTATGCTTTCTTATAATATGTAGTGTTTATTTTGAAGCAAAGGTAAGATATTACTGACAATAAAAGGAAGATTTTATACCGTGTTTCCCTGAAAATAAGACAGTGTCTTATATTAATTTTTGCTCCCAAAATTACATTACATTATATTACAGCGAGAGGCAAAACTGGAAGTACGTCTTATTTTCGGGGGATGTCTTACTTTCGGGGAAACAGGGTATATATAGTCTAAAGAGGGGTAAAAGTAGAATGGAAGGCCTCCTGCAAGCTTCTCTTAGGAGTGAATGAAGGATATGATTCCATAATAAGGTTACAGAAATGGTACGCGGCCCAGTAACACATTATAAATTCTTTATTACAGATCAAGGGTGGGATTTTTCAAAAGTCCTAAATGACTTAGGAGCACAGATTTTATTAAATGTTGGTGGGAGTTGTGCTCCTAAATAATCTGGCCACTTCAAAATATTGCACTCCAACTCTTTTAAGAGAGAACCAGATATTCAAATCCCTGTCTTTTAAAAGAGTTTGGGTAATGCATTAACTTTGTATCACCTTTCCTTTGGGTAACCCATAATAAGTATCATTCAGAAAATATGTAAACAACATCCCTTTGGATTAGTCTGTAAAAATACAATAAAGTAGGGTTACAGTTCTTATCCCTCCTGGGAGTCTCTGCTTAGAAAATAAAACAGGGTGATTTGTGACTTCAAATATGATAGCTCTTGAATGGTAATAAGCTTCAAAGCATTTTATTAATTAAATTCTGTCTCGGAACAAAAGTACTACTAGTCTCCATTGCTTGTTTACCATAGTCCGAATCACAACAGAATAGTGACCAAACTTTGACAATAATTTTCTGAAAACACACATGCTACATGATGTGTAATTCTCACTGACAACCATGTGTCTGTATTATGGAAGCACCGTAGTACCGCTAAAGTTAAGGGTGGATTCAGATTAGTGAATAAAGTACTATTAAAATCCCTCCATTTCACCTGCTAATGGTCACATTTAGTCTCCAGACTTAATGCTCTGAGAGCCCTGATCCAGCAAAGTGTGCCGCATGGAAGAACTGCTTTAGTCCTCATGGTGGAGCTTCATTGATTTGCCACATGGGTGCTGAGGTTTTCCCCACACAGAACAACTTGGACCTAAGCACATGCTTTACTGAATAGGGTCAGTTTAAAGAATATGCTTATAGTTAAACCCTGCTAAACTGGGGCCTAAATTCAAACATTAAAGTGTGTACCAGAGAGATGTTAATCCTGCATGTTGTATAATATCTAGCGATTTTTGTGTGTGTGTTCTGGAAAAATTTTGGAAAATTTAATGAACAATTCTGTTGTGCTTTTAAAGGTAGCATGAAACAGCCAGCAAGGACATTTTTTTGTTAGCGTTTTGTTTACAAGAGGCATTTTATTAGTGAAGTGCTTTGAATGCTACTTACATTGAAAGTGCTGTCAACTCACAAACCGTCAAAACCTCAAGTTATGTTTTCTTTACCTTGAGACCCCACAGAGAGAGAGAGAATTTCCTTTTGGATTTCCTTTTGGATGTGACTGCTGCGAGGTACAGCTTCGCCAGGGGAAATGGTGACGCTAACGAACAAGCCCACAAGTAAACAAGAGCCAGAGTTCCAGTGTATACATCTGATCGATAAAGCCGGCTTTGATGGCAGAGATAGCTCTGACGCCAGCCGAAATGTGGCTGTTAGAAGTTGTAGCTGCCTACAATGATAGTTGTTAAAAATGTGGCCTGTACCACCATTGAGGAAGGCAGTATAGGGCTAGCATATTTCTCTTTCTTCCAAAATAACTTGAACAACCATGGCTCTGTCCCAAAATCCCTCCTGATCTTGTTGTCAGCACATAAAGGGCAGCATGCAAAAGGAGCATGGGGGGTGGAGAGTGGAAATAGGCTATTTATTTAAATTGCAGGGATATGACTTTCTGTCCATTGCCCCTGCTGTCTGATGAGTGGTAGAGCCTAATGGCTGGAGGCGAAACTAATACTTGGCAGAGGATAAGAGACAGAGCAGGCTCTCTTGTAATAGAGGCTGGCTAAAGTGCTTGCTTTATGTCAGGGTTGCAAGATGAGTTCATCTTTTCAGGGTTTATTTGAATACGCTGAGAGATAAAAGAATGAAAACCAATCCACCTCTGCACAGGCAGCCACTTTGTTTAGCAGGGGAGACTGCAGAAAGTAAGGCTATGTACGGGGCACATAAAGAGACCCTTCAGAAAGCTTTCCAGAGGCACAGCCTTTTCATTTGAACCTTTTAACTGTCTCCTTTCAGTGTGTTTTATTTGCCTTTGGGCGGGAGATGGGTTTCCTTTTCAGCAGTGGGATTGCAGGGGAGACGTTTAGCTGCCTTGTCCGTCCAAACACAGTTAACTAAAACTAACATCCGTCTGCTCTAAACACAGGAGATGTTTCAAATACTTTTTCATTGCTTACCTCCCTCCTTTTTGGATATCCTTGAAAGGAACTGAAATGAGGGGGAAAGAGATGAAGTGTGTTGGCTGGTGGTTTTGGATTAGAGATATTGAGTGGGTGTGTGGATGGATGTGTGTGTACACACCAGTTTGGGGATAATTGATTCTCAAGTCTCATGTCTGGAAGTTATTTTAATAAAGGCGTCTAATCTACGGTGATGTAACGATTGATTAGGAACATCCCAGTTGAAAAAAAGTCCCTTGTTTTCATTACTCCAGACAGGGAAGAGGAATTCCTATCAAATTATTGAATATTCTTGCAAAGTATGCATGCTATCGGGGACACTAGTGGCCTGCTATTAGAGCTGGAAATTGATGTAGAGCGTATGCTGCATTCCTTCATCATTGGTTTTATTGGACAGAAGGCAGAGCAATTTGCAGTAAAGAATGGAAAACACTTATTAAATGACTAATGCTGGCTGTTCTTAAGAATTTTACTTTTAACTCAATGCAAAATCAAGTTCTGAAGTTATCCTCTTTTTAGTTTGTAGGGAAATTTAGGGTTAAGTGGTAATTTCTGAAAAATATAATAACAAAAACTACTTACCTAATGGGCAAACAGGACATTGCAAAGGTTATGAGGTTAAACAGATGCAGAACTCTGTAATTGCTACCAGCTCCAGACCTTACAGATGAAAAGCCACAAACTTTACTGTAGCTCAGTCTCTTTGGTATGACTAAGACTTAATGTGGGACAACAAAACTTAACAGTTGGTGTGGGGAGGGGATCAGATACATTGGGCATCTCAGATACATGATATTCGAGGGAAAAGATGATCTAGAAAGCTAGCAAAACGATGCCATTTTTCTGCACAGCAAATGATGTTTGTTTACACTGTACAACACCATGGAAGATTATGTTCAAATGAAATTCAGCTGCTCAACACCTGCTTTTTGTTCTTTCTACTGTAGTTCTGTCTTAGTCATCCTCTGCTCTCCTCATAAAGTTTACACATTTCAATAGAAATATATAGCTGTTTGTTTTAGTATTTTATAAAGAAGAAAATGGGCATGCAGATCTGGAACAAAATAGTATTCTCACGAGATGGCAATAGATGGGGGGGGGGGGGTATATAAGGCCAGGTCCATTATCCTCATTCCAAACTCCTTGAATTCAGTGGGTTGTACAGACATTACTGAGGACAGAATTTGATTTGCTTGATAGTGTTTTGAAAATCCTTGATTGGGTGAAACTTCAGTCAGTACAGATCTATGTTAATACTAGTGTAAAAGCCCGTGTACACGGGCCAACAGTAACGGCTCGCGCCCCCCCCCCCCCACTCGCTCAGCTCTCTCCCCCCAACACCCCCCTCCACTCGCCAGCTCTCTGCCCCTCCCGGCTCTCTGCCCCTTCCCCCCCTCGCTTGGCGCTCTGCCTCCTCCCCCCCCCCCCTCGCTCGGCTCTCTGTCTCCTCCCCCCATCCCCCTCGCTCGCTCTCTGCCTCCTCCTCCCCCCCATCCCCCTCGTTCGGCTCTCTGCCTCCCCCCCATCCCCCTCGCTTGGCTCTCTGCTTCCTCCCCCCCCATCCCCCTCGTTCGGCTCTCTGCCTCCCCCCCATCCCCCTCGCTCGGCTCTCTGCCTCCTCCCCCTCGCTCGGCTCTCTGCTGGGCACAGCTGGCCGGGCCATGCCTGGGTGCCTCCGCCCCGCCGGCCCAGCGCCCCCTTCCCACGCCCCGCCCGGCCAGAGCCTCCTGCCCGCACCTCCTGCGCCCAGCCACCCTCCTGCCCGAGCCCCTGATCCAGACCCTGCTTCCCTCTCGGCGGTGCACGCGCGGCAGCCATGTTGTGCTGCCAAACTACACCTCCCAGCATGCCGTTCATCTGGGCCGTCTCTACTGCGCATGACGGCTTCACACACACTTCTCTAGTCTTTTATTATATAGGATTATTGACTGTATTAATGCAGGTTTGCAAATACTGCAGTAATACTGCAAAGCAGTTCGGAAACTTCTTTTTAACCATTCCCTAAGTCTTAAAATTACTGTTCTTCATTCTGATTAGAGATTTGTGAGGTTGAAGAACTTGTTATGTCATATTTGGATCTATACAGATCTTTTTATGAGTCAAAATTAATTTTGAATCTTCTTCCCTTACTTTCCTAAAACTGCATGTTCCCATGACTAGTGGCTGGCAAGTCATCATGACATGTTTTGGGAAGAGCAGAGTCCAGTTGACAGTATTTATTGATGTGCTTGGATACAGGTTCATCGTTGTACTGTGAATGAAGTCATTACTCTTCCAGAGTAAGCATGCTGGTCATTTAACTCTCCTGTAAGCAGTGGGTTGTAGGTTCTTTCGAGATGGTAAAGGAGATAAAGGCTCTTGGTCAAAGGGTTAAAGAAAAAAAATCTTCGGTGTTTACAAATTCGTTGCGCTGTGAACAGTCTGGAGAACTTGGAAGGGTGCTTTATGATAAAGTGACTCACTGAGCTGTTTCCAGCCCTGTAGGAAGATGGAAGGGAAATTTGCCGGAGCTGGGATTCATTTTTTGCTTCGGAGCCCAAAGCAAACAGGTTGTAAGGGTGCTTTTGTTTATGTAGGTCAGTGCGATGTGTCGAGCCAGAGGGCTAAGTTATGTGATTGTGCTGGATGTTACTTCCCTAGAATAATTTTCTTAGTTGAACAGGAACTTTAACTTCCGCCTAAAGGTTTGACAATTAACTGTATTCAGTTTGGCAGCCTCTCCAGGCTAACGCTCAGTGTGTCAGAAGGCAAGTGGCAGATCTTTTATAGCAAGGCCTGTTAATTTCTGACTGACTTAAAAATGGTAGGGTCCAAGATGGGATATGGCATTTGGTGCTTATGAGATGGTGAAAGGCTAACCTTGAGACTGCCTGTGAGCTAGTCAAGAGGTGAATAAACTCTCTTATCTCTGGGTGTGTGCATGTGAAGAATGGCGGGGGGATGCAGTTTTAAAGATGTCATCTATGATGTATAGAAAAACAGGGGTATGACTTCAGTGTGAGAACAAAAGACTCCCATTTTCTCAGTCCAGCCTATGTGATTTGCTGATTTTCTGGATTCAGGCTGAGATTTTCAAAGGCACCTAAGTGACTTAGGCGACTAACTCCCAGTCAGGCTCTGTGGGATTTGGGCACCAAACTCCCTAGTTCTGTTTTGAAAACCACAGCCCCAATATTAACCTCTCTCTAGTTATCCCATCATGCAGCTGTTTGTCTTTTAACAGTGATTCTTATTGTGAAAAGAAAAAAGATCGACAACTCATATTGTCATTTTCCTTGGGACAGTAGTTCTGGTCGATCCACTGCTGGATCGAAACCTTTTCGTAATAATAGGTGATGTACTTGTTTTTAAAGTAGGGGTTCAATAAATTTGGACTAAATTTTCCATCAGGTTGCTGCTAAATTCCTCTCTAAATTAAGTGACATTGGAAAGACTGACCTGGGAGGTGACACACAGCAAGGGATGGATCAGTGGTTAAGGAGTAGCCTACAGATGGGGAGATCTGGGTTTAAGCCGTCTACACAGATTTCCTGTTTGAGTTTGGCAGGGAGCTTAGCCTCTCTGCAGCCCAGTTCCCCCAGATACAAGAAATGAGGGTAATAGTATTTCCTCAATTTGTATTGTGAGGCTAAATACATTTAAGATTGGGAGGTGCTCAAACACCGTGGTAATAGGGCCCATAAAAATATGTAAGAAATTCAAGGTTTGTTGTAAGACTCTTGTGTCCAGAGGAAGGCTCTGTGTGCTTGGGTACTGTTTTCAGAGCCGTGCTATTCGGTGCTTATTACCTTAGTTATTAGGGACCTCATTCACAGCTAGCTTGAACACAATTCAGGGCACCGTAATCCATAGTACGTAGTCAGAAGCATTGTATATTGTGCCGAAGATCAAACACCGTTCAGAAAGGCTCTTTTTTGTCAGCTTGGGAACTCATTTTCTCAGGCTGGACAGAGGACATTCCAAACAGGAAGCACATAAGGTATTTCCAGCGCAAACAGGAGAACAGTTTTAATACCCGTTCCCCTTTTAATTACTTCAGTAAGGAATGGGTCAGCCCGCACATCACCGCGGCTTGCATGAACTTCTAGCCTGACCTCACCTTGTGCTAACTATGGATCTAAAAAAATAAAAACCCAATCAGTACTAGCACATGCTCTCATTTATTTTATTTATTGGCATTGTAAGGGGTCCGTTGCCATAGTAACCCAATGCCATGCAAATATTCATGAACGCCTGCTCAGAACCCCATGTAAGTATTAACATTCCCCTTTCACAAATGGGGGATGGAGACACAAAGGGTCAGACTTTTAAAGGAATTTCGGCACCTATTTGTAGAAATACCCTTCCAGATCAGCCCCGAAGTGGCTTACCCAAGCTGGAACAACTCTGTTGACTTCAGGAATGCGACGGTGGTGTAACAGATCTGGATTTGGTATGCCACATGTTACAAAGAAAGATTTTGATGGAATTTGGGCTCCTGAGTGCAGAAGCTAAATATCAAATGTAGCTCAGGAATGGAGAAACTGGTGTATTTGTTGCTAAACGCAGCCACAAATGTCTTATTTTCTGTATATATAATACCTATACCAACAAATTAACTCTCCATAGGAGGTATTTCCATTCTGCCCCTCCTCTTTCCCCCTCCCCCCCACTGCCGGTTTAAAGATTCTGAGTGTTACTGGATTGGCGTTGGGATGGAGAAAAGGAGAACTATAAAAGGGGGGAAGCCAACAGTGAATCCAGTGTGTGTTTACCATCCCACTTGGCCTAAATGTAACTCCACCTCCACCCCACCCTCACTCCCAGGGAAGCCGGGGTTCTCCTGTGCACAGAATACATAGAAACACAGCGCTTATGCTAAAACACACTGACTTTGAGCTTTCTACAGCAATCTCCTTTGCCTCGTTGTTTTGGATTTTAAGCCGCAGAGCTGGGATCAGGAGATAGAAATGTGTGCTGCTGCTTTCTTTTGTTCTTGCAGCGGATGAAAGTGATACCTGTCTGAACATCCATGTATATTTTATGCAAAATTTACCTATGAACTTGTGAGTAAGACATAACCAGCAGTGGTTTTTGAATTAGGCCATAGTACACAGTGGAGCTGGAGACTTCTCTTTCCTTGCAGATTCACCAAGTCTCACTGATAGAATCAAGTCAATCTTCAAAACAAAAGCCGTTAGGAAAAGACTAAAAGAGCTACGCCTGTATAAACTGGCAAAGGGCTTGTCTGCATACAACTGTAAGGCTTTAACAGTATAGTTAAAGCAGCCCAACACCCCTAGTGTGGATGCAAGAGATATACTGTATTGGTATAAGGCACCTTCATACCAGTATAACTATATCCACACTGGGGGATGTGCCAATTCTTGCGTGGAGAATTGTACCCCTAACTGAAATTGTTAGGGATACAGACCAGGACAGAGAAATGATTCACAGGATGGTGCAGGTGGTAACAAGATCAAGAGAAAGTATCTTGGGTGGTACAAGGAATATCACTTGCCGTAACAGGGCAAAAGTAAGAAGGGAGAAATTAAGGCTGAATATTAGGGAAAACGTCCTGACAGATCTATCAAACTGTGTAGTGGTCTCTCCGGGGTGTGTGTGTGTGTGTGTGTGTGTGTGTGTGTGTGTGTGTGTGTGTGTGTGTGTGTGTGTGTGTGTGTGTGTGTGTGTGTGTGTGTGTGTGTGTGTGTGTGTGTGTGTGTGCGCGCCAGGGAATCCCATTGCTCTGGGCTTTACAAACTAGAGTAGAAAATGTACTATTGAGAACAGTCATGGGAGCTGGTTTAAGTAATAGGCCTTATGCATCTTCTGTTTTTAAGATCCTGGGAAGAAGAATCTTATCTGAAGTACATCGCCTGTGTAATGTAGGAGTAAATTCAGCCCCAGGATCCTGCCTTGTCTTTCATCCAGAATTTTAGTAGCCTGCTTATCAAAGGCACTCGGATAAATTTCGTTTAAGTGTGAGCACTACTGACCGTGCAGCTTCTGAGAAATCCTGTTTACGACCAGAGCAACCGTGGAGCCAAAAGATGCTTTTAGCCCTGCCTAGCCTTTTATGGCGGAAGTTGGAAAGCAGGCTTCAAAAGCTGGAGGACTCCTGAGGGTGAAATCCATGCCACATTGAAATCAACAGGAGATTTTCCCTTTACTTCAATGAGGCCAGGATGTTGCCCTACATTTTTGGTAGCTGCTGAGCACTGGCTTGCTGCTTTGTATAAGTCACCTTAAGCAGCAGGGAATAATCTAGCACAGGGATGGGAAAATCTTTTGGCCTGAGGGCCACATCGGGGTTGTGAAACTGTATGGAGGGCCGGGTAGGTGCCTCCCCAAACAGCCTTGTCCCGCTCCTTATCTGGCCCCCTCCCACTTCCTTCCCCTGACTGCCCCAACCCATATCCACCTCCCCAGACCCCAACCCCTATCCACCACTCCCCAGACTGCCTCCCTCCGCAAACTTCCGCCCCATCCAACTGTCCCCTGCTCCCTGTCCCCTGACTGCCCCCCCCCGAACCCTCTGTCCCTTATCCACTCTCCCCCGAGCTCCCCACCCACTTACCATGCCTCTCAGAGCGGCAGGAGCTCGCGGCCATGCCACTGGAAGGAGGAGTGGCAGGCCAGAGCACTGGCGGTGCGGTGCGCTGCAGCTGTGGGGAGACATTGGGGGAGGGGCCGGGGGCTAGCCTCCCCGGCTGGGAGCTCAGGGGCCGGACATGACGGTCCCACTGGCCGTAGTTTGCCCACCTCTGATCTAGCAGGTCTCATTCCCCAAAATGAAAATGCCTTCAAACCTCCGGGTGGGGACTCGGTAGAAACAGCTGGAGCTTCTGCATGGCAGCCATACACATGTGTGCTGGGTCCTGGAGATTATATAGACAGATGGATGGGGAGAGCCCTTCTCATACTTCCCTTGAGGTCTGTGCCTGTGACCGCTCATGAGCATCCACATAGAGGGGCTGGTGCGTGACAAGTAACAGTCCCCGTTCTTGTCTTGCAGCAGGCAGTGCTGTCAGCCAGATTTTTGCCAGGCTGCTCTATGTTTAGAGGTGGAAAAGCCCAATTACCTACCATTTTTCTTCTCCTTCCCACTCTCCCCCCCACCCCCATTAAAGTTGTATAGTTACAACTCAAGTTAAACTCTAACAAAGCAGCTTAATTCAAAGGCTGTTAATGGGAAGGAAAGCCCATTCCACTCCAGTGTAATTTGAGAATGAAAAGAAACGGGGCTGTAGTCCTGTGCTTTAAATCCGGTGCCTTAATAGAGTCTCTGAAGCAAAATAATGGCATCACCGTGTGTGAGTTAATCAGACTTGATGGCATGAAGGCAGAGGGGTCAACAGGCCATGGTCTTGTGATATATTGTTAGGGAGCTTAATGCAGGGTATAGAACAAGGCTGGCTCAAAGCAGAGCTCCTTGCCGGGTTTATGGCTCTGGGACCCTTGCCCAGAACAAGAATGTTAGGCGTATTTTATACAGAAGTGGCCAACTTAGATTGGTTATGAAACGACCAGTCCCCACACGCAGTAACAAATGAAGTAATTGTTTTCTTTAATGTTTTGTTTGCTTATTTATCTAAGCATGGCTTTTGCCGCTAAACATAGTTTTGCCAACAAAGTAAACCATTTAGCACTAAACAAATCTGAAGCAGAAAAATCTTACCCCCGAGTTAACCTCCATAAAAAAAGAGCTTTGTATAGGTGAGGGAAAGTGTGCATAGCTCACTCGTTTGATGGGTGTAATCTGTGCATGTCATTAGTATTTTGAATGCTGAGAAAACTGATGTGGAGCACGTATGCTGTGTATCCCTGGTCGCTGGAAGATGTAAGCTAAAGCTAACTGAAATGCAGCTGACAAATAGAAAGGAGAATACGGATGAAGAATCTCTGTTTAATATACGGTCATCTTTGAAATCACAGAGTGGATTCTTGGAAAATAGCCTGTAAGCATCAGGATTACGTGTTTGGAAAGAGCCTGTTTCACCTTCTAGGGCCCCTTTTAGAGATGTGAATTCCTGCACAGTTTCTAGAGGCACTGTAAATAGTGATAAGCATGAACTTTAAAGGCACCTCCAGCTGTCCCAATACTTCCATTCTTCATTCAACATGGCTCAGAGAAGGAAGAGCCTTCCTGTTGGTCAGGAAGATCAGTAATTCAAGGTTATATAAAATGATTTGTATCGTTTTGTGGAAAATATTATATCTTGGCACGAAAGGATGCCTCATATTTCTTGTTCTCACTAGAGCAACACCAGAGCCTTTTTCAAAGATTGTTAGCTAGGAGAATATACTTGCATTCAAATCCTTTACCTTGATAGGTAATAACGTTTCATGGGTATAACCGTGCATTACATGTCAATATGAGTTTGCCTTTGAAAACCAAGATACATTGGTTTATATGTTCAGTGACTAGGAAAGTGAAGGCCTGGATGAAGTAACTTCTGTTTTCAAAAGCGAGTTGGAAGAAATTTCACAGACATTGTGACCTTTGGTCTCCTAGATTGTCAAAGGAGAATATTAATGTTTAAGTTAATATGGGAGTTTATTCCCTGGTAGTCTGATAAAATACTTCCCTCATCCCCTGACATCAGGTGTAACATGAAGGAACTTGCTTTGGTTCTGTTGGTACTGGAGGAAAAGTGCAGTTGGCCAGTAGATAATATGTGTGATACTAAAGTCTGATACCATGCAGTTGAGACAGTTGCTGTGATGAACGAGAGCTGTAGGACCTGTGTCCATCCTCACCTTTAATATTGAAAAGCAAACCATGGAGTCTAGAGAGTTCAGGCTTCTGTGTCCCAAGACAGCACTGTGTGCTGAGACTTTTGATTTTCTTGTCCCCTACCCTATGTTAAAGAGGAAGATCTCTACAGTCGGCTTGGTTTCCCCTTCCTCCAAAAAACGTAAGGGGCTGTTAATGTCACGACTCATGCGAGTTAATATGACTCGCCTGAGTCAGCATTGCATGCTCATCCCCCTAAGTTGTAATCAGTGCTACTAACCAGTCAAGAGTTTGCACATCCTGATACGTTTTTATTTTGTTTCTCCTCACCCACCACCCAATCTGGCCTTCTTGGTTTGTACCATCCTCCTGCTAAGTCTTGTCTTTTGGACTACAAATTTCTTGAGGCAGGGACCGTTGTATAGCACCTAGCACAATAAGGTCCAACCTGCTTGTGGCATTTAGGCGCTATCACAATACAAATGTTGAAGTGTAGTATGTGGTACCTGTGGGATCCTGACAAGTCACTGGAATGGCCCTGATCTAGGCACAAAGGGTTTGCTGTGGGATTGACTTAGCTTGGGGGTTTCTTTCCTTGTGTCATTTTGAAGCAATGGTAATTATTAAATGGGCTATTTATTCGTGTGTGGCTTGAAATAGGTCAATGTTATATCAGCAACCTTGAATGTGTCTTTGTTCCCCCCCACAGATGCCAGTATGTCGCCTGATGCCATTAAGCAGAGCCACTGGTGTAATGTTGCCTACTGGGAACATCGGACTCGTGTGGGACGCCTCTATACAGTGTATGAACAGTCTGTCAGTATATTTTATGACCTACCTCAAGGAAATGGCTTCTGCCTCGGACAGCTAACCCTGGAAAATAGGAGTGAGACTGTTAGAAGGACTCGAAGTAAAATCGGCTATGGGATTTTACTTAGCAAAGAACCGGATGGTGTATGGGCCTACAATCGCAGTGAGCATCCTATCTTTGTCAACTCCCCAACACTGGACATTCCCAATTGTAGGACTTTAATAGTACGCAAAGTGATGCCTGGCTATTCGATAAAGGTCTTTGATTACGAGAAGTCTTGCCTCTTACAACACGCCACGGATCTGGATTATGCAGATGGGCCCTACGACCCAAACAGCGTTCGGATAAGCTTTGCTAAAGGATGGGGGCCATGTTATTCGAGACAGTTCATCACGTCATGTCCTTGCTGGTTGGAGATATTACTCAGCAACAATAGATAACAATAAGCCTCTGCCGAAAGAAAGGAAAAAGAGAGAGAGAGAAACAGACTATCCCAAATATCATCTACCTAGATTTAATATAAAGTTTTATATATTATATGAAAATATATATTATACTTGTAATTATGGAGTCATTTTTACAATGTAATTATTTATGTATGGTGCAATGTGTATATGGACAAAAAAAGGAAAATGCACTTTGGCTTATATAATTCTTACAATACAGATTTTAAAAAAATTATACAGCAAAAATAGGAGAAAGCCCTAATTTTGATGTATGGTTTTTTGAAATATTATTAATACCAGACAAAAAGCTAATACCAGTCACTCATTGATAATAAAGTATTCGCATTATAGGGGGGTTTTGTTGTCTTTTTTTTTCAAAGAGGGAAGAAAACAGTTATTTTTCTGTCTTTAAATAAAGTTCTGAGCAGTCTCTCCTCAGGCATTCTGGAGTCAGTTTAGATTTTCTATAGTGAAGATTGTAGGCTCGAATCCATGCCAATTCACTTTAAAAATCAACTCCTTTTTGACTAGAGGGCTCCAGTTGTCTCCAGTGCTCTATACATGAAGGGAGGCCAAGAGCAAAGGGGTGGAAAAAAGGATTAAAGAAAATCTGTTTAGAAATGTAGTTTTGTGTGCTGGTCTGTATTCAAGTTGGTACAACCAGTATGCTGGTTGGGATGTAGTGAAGCACCCCCCCACACACACACACATTTAGCAAGTTAATGTGTGACAGGATTGATGGAAAGGACAGAGGCCTGATCCTGAAAGACTGAGTCCACCGGGATCAGGTTGTAGTATCTAGGCCTTGTAGCTATTCAGTCTCTCTCCAATTCTTAGTTGAGAAGCCCAATATTTTAAAAAACGACTGGCAGTTTTGGGTGCCTCCTTTTTTGACATGGACAACCTGATGATACACCTTGAAGCAGCCTGAATTTCAGAAAGCTGGGAATGGGTGACGGGATGGATCACTTGATAATTATATGTTCTGTTCATTCCCTGTGGGGCACCTGGTGTTGGCCACTGTCGGAAGACAGGATACTGGACTAGATGTGACCCATTGTGGCCATGTTCCTAAAGTGCTTAAGCACCCTTTTGAGAACATCATATGCCTTTTAAGTGAGTCAGATCAGGCACCCGAAAATGGAGGCACCCCAGATCTCCATTCACTTATGAAACACTGTTGAGGCATTTTGGCACAGTAGTGTCAGGACGCTTGTACTGCCACTCCCTAGTCTATATCTCAGCCCCTAAGCTAAGACTGAAAATCATTGTTTTGTAATCACAATTGGATTGTAAGGTGCTGTTGTGATCAGAAAAGTGACTGAATAAAAGGCCCTTCCTGCTTTAGCAGATCGGCGCCCTTTGTGAATTCAGGGTAAAATCTGTTTACTTTTTTTGATGAAAGATATGATTTTCCTACTTTTTATGCCTGTTAGCACTCCCAAGCCCACCCAGCTGTGGGAGAATGTTGGGAGTTTTCTGGCTCCTGCATTGTTTATCAGTACAGTTGATAATTGCATTGTTCATTTCTAATGTGGCTACCTCTTGCCGTTTTATTTTGAGTCTCCCAATCTTTGTTTTCATAAGTCCCCGGTTTCTGAAGTCCTGTGATTAAATGAAAGCTGAAATTCTCACTTAAAATAGTCAGGTTTTAGCCCTCATAGTTGCAGAGAAAAGCTTGAATATGTGACCCTGAAAAATTAATTAACTAGAAGGCACATCTAAAGAACACCAAATTTATTATTATTTTTAAAAACCTTACTAATTTACGTCAATGTAATGATATTGGGGAACCTGCTTCATTATTTTTTGTAGCAGTAGTGAGTGAGGATGCACCAGCCAGGTGGAGTACTGCTCGGTTCTCAAATCCCAGGGTAAATTTACAAGGCTGCCATAACAACATAAGAACGACCATACTGGGCCAGACCAATGGTCCACTTAGCCCAATATCCTGTCTTCCGACTGTGGCCGGTGACAGATGCTTCAGGGGGGCCAAACAGAACAGGCCTATTTATCGAACGATCTATCCCTTATTGCCCAGCCCCAGCTTCTGGCAATTAGAGATTTAGGGACACTCAGAACATGAAGTTTCATTCCTGACCATCTCAGCTAATAACTATGGATGGACCTATCCTCAGTGAATGTCTCCAATTCTTTTTTGAATCCAGTTATACTTTTGTCCTTCACAATATCCCCTGGCAACAAGTTCCACAGGTTGACTGCATTGTGCGAAGAAGGATTTTCTTATGTTTTTTTTTAAACCTGTCGTCTACCAATTTCATTGGATGACCTCTGGTTCTTGTTTTATAGGAAGGAGTACATAACATTTCCTTATTCACTTTCTACACACCAATCATTATACTATAGACCTCCATTGTTTCCCTCCTTAAATCAGTTCTTTTCTAAGCTGAACGGTCCAAGTCTTTTTAATCTCTCTTGGTGTGCAAGCTGTTCTATACCCCTAATCATTTTTGTTGCCTTTCACTGTACTTTTTCCAATTCTAAATCTTTTTTGCTATGAGTTGGCCAGAATTGCATCAAGGTCTGGGCGTATCACATATTTTTATCGTGGAGTTATGATATTTGGGCAGTTAGGGGAAAAAATCTTCTCACTTGTAAAATAAGCAAACTGGATTGGGAAGTCAGTGAGACACAAGCATGGAATGCCCTGGTACCATTTTCACAGTCACTTTTCAAACTGTAATCACACTTTAAATGATATTTAATTGGGACCAGATTGGTTGATGTCATGCAGCATAAATATTAATATTGAAGGTCATTATTTTTCTGTTTATTTTACAAGTGTTGTTGTCGGGATGGTGTTAAAACATCATAATTTAAAGCCGGCTCTTGAAATATTGTACTGATCTTTCTCTTTTTGCCTAGTTTTGTTGCATAAGGACATTCCATCTACATCACAGGCTACATCTGTGACGTGTTATTTTAAAAGGCCACTTTCATGTTCTGTCATTTCTCAAAATATTTAATTTTTTTTAAAAGTCTAATTTACTGTTCACCATCTATGCTATTTACCTTTTTCAAAGTTCTTTTTGCCTTCCTCAGAGTTAAGTCCAAATCTCACTGAAATTCAGCGAGTTGGATACTGAATGAAAAGTTTGGTTTGTTTCATTTTCTAATTCACGTGTACTGGCAAATTCCTCATGGTTTGAATAAAACAGTATGGGGGATATTTTAAATGCAAACAACAAAAAAACCCAAGCCAAAACCCTTCCTGTTCCCATTATTCATTTACTCTTTCATGTCATGAGAACAATTGCAGCGTTAGATTGTATAAAACTTGTTCTTTTTTTTTTACTGTGCTTGTGTTTAGGGCTTTAGTAGCTGATAGTCTCCTTTTAAGCAGGGCACCCACATATTCTCACATGGGGTTCCAAAATGGCAGTTTACCAGAAGCCCAAAGGAGCTTCCATGAAATAGATAAGTTTGTACTACCCCCTCACCTTTGATGTGAACCAGGTTCTGCCGATGGAGACTACAAGTCCCAGCATGCACTTCTGTATCACTGAAGTACCCAGCACCCAAATTTGGTGCAGGCCCCTACCCAGTAATAAATGTGTTGCCACTGTGTAGAATGCCACAGAATGTACTCCCACCTGATTCTCAACTGCACCGCCCCTGCTATCATCCTTTGATGCCTATGCTCCCATTCGGATTTGATAGCTTTACTTCAGTTTTCGATAGGCATCAATCAATTCCTAGACACAGCACTGCAGAGTCAGGTTCCATCTCTTTATAACGTAATTACCTGTGATACTAACATCTTGGCTTTATAAAAGAGAATGGATTTCTGACATCCCATTTGCAGTGCACAGTTTCTGCTGTTCAATGTTTGCACGTCACTCCGCTTGGAAAATGTTAGTGACTTTTCCTTGAACCCAGTTCCTGGCCAGTATTACTTACAGGTCCTCATGAAATAGCACAGTGGTAGTGTTCAGGTTCCCTGCGTGCAATGGAAGGGTTACATTTAGGGGTGTTTTAAAAAAAAAAAAAAAATTGCACACTTTCCCATGAATAAATCTGGAAGCTAATTTAAATTGATAGTGACTTTGAAATGCGATTTAGGTTTTAGAAAGAGGCTATGAAATAAGCCATCAACTTTTGTTTTTCATTGCCAAGCTGCATCCTTTAATCTATCTAACTATGATCTTTTAGTCCTTGCCCTGTTCTAGATCCTCACTGTACTTAAGTTAAATCTTCTGTGAACTCAAGCCCCTGCACTACTTTTGAACCTGATGGTTGTTTGGTAACTATAAATCAGCACTTCCAACAGCCCTCATTGTGGTTTCAAGCAGTGTCCTGTTAAAAAGACCTTGCAATCAGACCACCCAGAACTCCCTTCTAGTCACTTCATGAGTCATGCTTTGTATGTTCAAGAAACCCAGCCTAAACAAGATGGTTTTCAGAAGTCAGATAAAAATGAAAAAGAAAAGAATGTTCCCGCTGGCCTCTGACAAAGGTGAATAAGCTTCTCATTTTGCCTTTTCTGAGCATAACCGCAGCTGCTTTTATTTTACCAATATCCCTTGTCTATGTTAAATTAGTTTGGGAGTGCGTTAGCCAATGCGCCTCAAACCTAGCTCAGAGACAGCAGCTTTCAGGGCAGGAAGGTAGATCAGTCTTGCAGTCTGTTCACATTCTTATTTCCTCAGCTAAAACTACCCTCAAGGGTCACCTGTGGGGGTAATTTTTTTGTGAGTTGGACCCCTGTTGTCTGGGAATGGGAGTGAGGCCACAGACACATTTCACATAGATGACACGCAGCCATCAAGTGATACATGAGCTTACTACTAACATGCTGGAGTTGAACTAGCAAGTTCCTCTGGACCATAGTTTCAAGTCTCCCCTGTTTTCACACTGACTTTATGCTCTGTAGCACAGCTACCCATCAGATACATGACTGCCTCGCACCAATACCTTCTAAAAGAAGCTCAGTTATTTTCAAAGATTCAGATGCTGACTCTCAAGCCAAAAACATGCATTGGAATCACAGCTAAGCAGTAAATCTGTTTCCTCCCCCAGGGTGGGAAGAGACTTTCCATCTATCAATCAGTCACATATTGAGTTCTCTCCCTAAATGCTTATGACACAGAAACCTGATGCAGACAGCTGCAGGAGTTTAAGTGGAGAACTGCCTTTAGCTCCGCCTCATGCATTCCCCTATATAAATGGGAAGAAACCAGCTGCCTGTCCCTAATAGTAGATTACAAGTTGTGCTAGTCTCTTCTCAACACAAGCCTAGCTTCTTCCAGGCCCTGTTGGAACAACATTGTGTTTGCCTTATGCAAAGTAAGTAAGGGGTTTTCTGTTCTTTTTTGTTCCTGAATCAGAGACTAAATGCACAGTTAAGTTTGCTCCTGCTGGAAGAAAATAATTACTTCAGTGTTTGGGTGGAAAGTGCTGGTATCATGGGAAGGGAGGGATGGTCTTACAAAGCCTGAGATCTGTCTAATTAGTAATCCTGCTCTCTTACTTCTGGTGCAAGTTCAATGGATATAATGCAAATAACCAAATCCTGCCCTGAAAGTGGGTGCCAACAAAGAAACCAGGCCTAAGTAGAAATGAACTGCAGGAGCAAAGGTCCGTGCTAAGCATCCCCAAAGTTTGGTGACTGGCTGGATTTAGGTCAGGCCCATCACTAGAAATGGTACAGTAATGCAAACGAAAGCTTCAAATAAGAGCTGTGCTATAGCTGTGTTTGCTCCAGGGTGGTTTTGTGTAAATACACCCCCCAACCCCTGGCATTTGAGGGTGGAGGTTGGTAGTGTAAGGCTCATGTTAGCTAGCCCTGTTCAAAGCAGGTCTAGGTAATGCAGCATGTAAAACATTAATGTCCTCTAGCACCTTGTTTATGCTGGTGCTCCTGCTATTCCTGCCCCTTCCTCTCTGGTTTCCAAGCAGTCAGCATTGAGGGGGGCAGGCTGGTCCACCAGTCACCAGTGATGTTACGGATCTGGTAGCTGTTCACCTAGCAAAGCACTCAGATTCCTGACCGCAAAAGATAAGGGCAAAGACCCCTTTGTATCTTTGATTATGGGCTGCACTGGGGACATCCATTGCTGCATAGAGACTCCAGAGACCATGGTTAAAGGCTTGGCATGAGCTTGGTTTTGGCCACTCTGGGAAATGTTGAATCATTTCCTGACTGGACATTGTATGATTGTCATTTAATGTAGGGGCAGCCATGTTCTTCCTAAGGGAAATGGGCTCTCTCCTGCCTGCATTGTTTGAGGGTATCTCAGGGTGACGTTGTCCCTTTAAGAGGGCAGAGGCCAGTGCACCCATGACTGGGTCAGTTGAGGGAGGGAGGAAGCCTGGGTGAGTGTGAGCTGAAGGAGATGCCCCTGAGGACTGCCCAAAGTTGGGAGCCCCGCAGGGACGGGAAGATCTAGCCTGGTCAGGGGAGCCCAAGCCCGGAAGCAAATGGGGGTTGCCGTGGGAGGGTGGATCCCCCTGAGCACAGTAGGACTCGGGCAGGGAGGCGCAGGGACTGGAACCCGCAGGGAGCTGAGTGAAAGGGCTGTGGGTAGACTGGCTGCTCTCAGGCAGGGAGCTCTGGAGGGGCCAAACGAACAGGGAACAGAGGCGACTTGGTGGGGTTGTCTCTGGAGAGGGAACTGGGAAAACCTGCTGTAACTTTAGATGTTTACCGTGGGACCTGGGAAATGGTTTTATTACAGGGTTAGCGAGGAGCTACTGCACTGGTGGATATGAATAGTGTGACCCCCATAGATGGGCTTGTATCAGACCTGGAAAGACTGTTCCTTTCATGTATGAAAAAGGTAAACTGAGGCAAACACACCTGTGGTGCTACAGCCTGCCATTAGGTGCTCCAGGCAGGGCTGCCCCAGACATGAGGCACAGGGAAGCGACATCTCATGTGCATGGCACACCTCGATGCTATTATCTCTTCTGCCCTCAACGCCTGTGTATGCAATGGACACATTGACTATTTGCCAAAGAGCAAAGGACAAGAAAATCCTCCAGAACTGGCTTCCCCTGACAGCCAGTATAGATGGCACCAGGCCCCTAAAAGCTTTTGTCAGTGGCAGAGAAGAGCAGTAGGCTCCAGGTATGCCAACATGTAGGTCGGGGGAGGAAACAAGGAATGTTTGTTGTCCCCAGTCCCCAACCTTATGAGGAATTACTTGTATTTAGGGTGGGACAAATACCAAATACTGGGAATGCTCAACTACAACAATGGGGCTACTGCCTCTTGCTAACACCAGCGACACACTCAGGAAGCTACAAAATCAATAAGAAAATTACAGCTGTACTGGGTCAGACCAATGGTCCATGTAGCCCAGTTTCCTCTCCTCTGACAGTGACCAATGCCAGATGCTTCAGAGGGAATGAACAGAAAGTGGCAATTATTGAATGATCCATCCCTTGTTGTCCAGTCTCCGATTGTGGCAGTCAAAGGTTTCGGGACACCAGGAGCATGGGGTTACGTCCCTGGTCATCTTGGCTAATAGCCCCTGATGGACCTATCCTCCATAAACTTCCCCAATTCTTTTTTGAATTCGGTTATATTTTTGGCCCTCACAACATCCCTTGGCAGTGAGTTCCACAGGTTGACTTTACATTGCATGAAGAAATATTTCCTTTTGTTTGTTTTAAATCTGCTGCCCATTAATTTCATTGGGTGACTCCTCGCTCTGGTTCTTGTGCTATGTGAAGCGGTAAATAACATGTATTTACATTTTCCACACTATTCATGATTTTATAGGCCTCTACTGTACCTCTTAGTCACAGGGGTGGAATGAGGCAGTGCTGTGGGGGGAGGGGAAGAATGGGGAGGAGCTTGAGGCTCCAGACAGGGCAGAAAGATCTGCCATGGGCCTAGCTGAGTGAGGGAGTTTGACCCCAGCCAGGGCTAATCTCTCAGCCCTTTCCCACCCACCCCCCAAACAGTGGTCCTGACCAAACTCTCAGCTCCCCACACCCAAGCCAAGGGGAAGCTTCGCCCATGATAATGGCAGGGAACACTAACTTAATCCTGAGGGAAGAGTTTGAGACAAATGATGGGTGGTCTGGATGGATCTTGCTCGTTTATGTGATCAGGCATCAGAGGTCTAATGAAGGGGCCTAATTTCTCTCTTGGTGGCACTGGTGTAACTGAGGTGAGCATTACACCCAAAGTTACCGTAGTTACTGCACTCCCCTGTCACTCTGGCTCTTTGAGATTCTCTCATTACAGTAATTAATTGCATTTCCTGAGTTACTGACAACAGATCTCCATTTCAAAAGGTGTACCTTCCTCCTAGTGATAATGGACCATCTACATTTAACAGCCCTCTTAGAATTGGTATGTACAATTTCTTTTCTTTTTCTTTCTTTCTGTGTTTATAAATGCATTTTACTTCTGTTCCATTCTATGCATCCGATGAAGTGAGCTATAGCTCACGAAAGCTTATGCTGAAATAAACTAGTTTGTCTCTAAGGTGCTACAAGTATTCCTCGCTTTCTTTGAGATTGTGTCATCTCCAGGAGACACATTTCTAAAGGCATGGCCCAGAGGGAGAAGGGCCCAGGTGGACTGGGGCTCTCGGGGTGAATTTAAAGGCCATTTATGGCATCCCTATGCTGTAATTGGACTAAGGGAATATCCCCCTGGTCCCTTATGGCACAGGTCTGGATGCTGTATGGCAGAAGAGTATGAAGGATGGGTTGGACAGAATTTGTCCTGTAGTCTAAAAATAAAATCAGAGGGAAGTATGGTTCCTGCTGCTTTCTGGGGCTAAACAGGGCCCCAGAAAAGTACTGGTCCCTATGTGTATTCCACTCTGGGTATGCATGAGCTCCATGCACCTGAGAGTAGGGAATTCTTGCAAGCAGCGTCCGGTTGTCTGCACCTCTTCTCTTCTTGCGCTCTGCACCGCGAGTACCTGGGGCAGTGTGGACCAAGGCTTCTCCAGTTCCTTCTTATTGTCACATGGCATGAATTGGAAACCTCCAGTGTCTAGAACTGATCCTACTTTACCAACTGGTGCACCTACCTCCTCGTGTGGTGTAAAAGCTCATTCCACAAGGGCTCAGGCAGCCTCAGTACTATCACTTCAAGGTGCCCCTGCTTGATATTTGCAGGGCAGCTACCTTGACTTCCATCCACAGTGAAGATGTTATGCCCTGGTCCAAGTCTCCTCTGCTGATTCATCCTTTGGGAAGACAGTTCTGCAAGCAGCTATACCACCTGCATCCTCTCCCCCTTTTTTTCTGAGTACTGGTTGTCCGTCATCTTCAGTGCAATACACACAGGAACCAACACTTGAAGAAGAGAAGTTGTTTACCTTACTGGAGTTCTTTAAAATGTCTGGTTCCTATTAATCCCCCTTGCCCTCTACTTTGGATCATGACTGGATTTGGAGTAAAGAAGGAACTAGAGCAGCAGTTGCTCCACTCCGCCCCTCTTCTGTTCTACGTATAGGGTCAGAGCAATGGCACCAGGTGTGGGCCAGGAGATGTTGCTTCTGAGAATTCTTCAGTCTCGGATGCACGGAGAGCATATGTACCCACTGTGGAATACAGATGGGGGCCACACATCTCGAAGAACTCCAAACACAGCAAGGTAAGTAATCTCCCTTTTTGATGGCAGGTTTTCCTTTAGGCAACTGCTCTCTGGTGGCTGTCTTACGGGCAAGACACGTTAACTGAAGATGAGAGACCTGTTAGGTCATCTAGTCCAGTGGTTCTCAACCTGGGGCACGTGGAGGTCTTCCAGGGGGTAGGTACATCAACACATCTAGATATTTGCCTAGTTTTACAATAGGCTACATGAAAAGCACTAGCAAAGTCAGTAAAAAGTAAACTTCCATAAGATAATGACTTGTGTATACTGCTCTCCTGAAATGTAAGTACAATATTTATATTCCAATTGATTTATTTTATAATTATTTGGTAAAAATGAGAAAGTCAACAATTTTTCTGCTGTGACGCCTCTGTATTTTCATGTCTAATTTTTTTAAGCAAGTAGTTTTTACGTGAGGTGAAACATGGGGGCACACAAGACAAATCAGACTACTGCAAGGGATACCGAAGCCTGGAAAGGTTGAGAACCACTAATCTAGTCCATCTTTCTGCCACTGCAGAATTGTTCTTATAATTTTTTTGGTGCTCTGTCCAGTCCTATAAATGTCTCAAATGATGAGGCTCTCCCCCCCCCCCCCCTTTTCTCTTGGGAGACTGTTTTGCCTTCTGGTAGTCCTCTCTGACAGGAAAGGTCTCCTGACATTCAGCCTGTTTTCTTTTTTGGTTCTAGTTACACCTCCATGTTACTGCTCTTCAAAGTCTTTGCTAGATGCAACTGTCTGTCTCAAAGGGAGACTATGCAACTGTCTATGTCTCAAAGGGAGCTCAAAGGGTGCTTTTGAGTGGTGAGCCCGAAAGGCCAGGCAATAGTGGGTTCTGTCTATTCGATGGTGGTAAAGGGTCTCTGCCAACACAGTAAACTTAACCTCCAAACTTGGGTTGTAGTGCGATTCCTGGCTTTCAGCTAGCAGCAACTTCCTCTGGTTAGGCTGTCCGGGGGTTTTTCCATTTCCATTTAAAACAGTTTGTTTTAGCCTTTTTACCAATGGGGAGACCAAGGCACGGATCACCGGAGTGACTTGCCCGAAGCCAATGGCAGAGCAGTGTCTGCTGGTGAGCCATGCAGGGCAGCAATAGTCTTTGATCTGGGTTTTCACAGCACTTGGTGCAATGCGGTCTCAGTCAGGATGTGGTAGTGCTATATTTGGTAGTGCTATATTTGGTAGTCTCAGGATTTGATAGTGCTATATTTTCACTTATCCTCTCAAAGAAAACATTTAGGTATCAGATGTATTAGTGACCAGTTTGTGGGTCAGATATACTTTATATGTGGGTTAAATATACTTTAACTTTTAACACGTATACATTTTTTGTACTTGACAAGAATGCATTTATTATATAGGCAGTGACAAATTTGTAGGAGCCAGAAAATGAGTAGTTCCGGTTCATCCTGGGAGTTCTGTGAAAGGTGGGGCCAGTGAAGATACTGTTGTCACTTAGCTATCTCAATTGTTATTTTACTCTAAGCCATTTTAAGGGTAGGGTGCAGAATTGTGAGTCAGGAGACTTGGGTTCAGCTCTGCTGCTGAGCAGGTGTGACTTTGAGCAAGACACTTCCCTTCTCTAATCCACTCTTTCCTCTCCTACCCTTTGCCTTGTCTCCTTAGACTGTAGGTTCTTCAGGGCAGGACTGTTTCTTACTATTGACTTGTCTACACTTAAAATGCTACAGCCTAGCGCAGGGGTTCTCAACCTGGGGATTGTGACCCTTCAGAGGTCGTGAGGTTATTACATGGGGGGGGGGGAGGTGTTGCAAGCTGTCAGCCTCCACTCCAGACCCCGCTTTGCCTCCAGCAGTTATAATGGTATTAAATAGATTTAAAAGTGTTTTAAATGTATAAGGGGGATCGCACTGTGTGAAAGGGGTCACCGGTACAAGTCAGAACCCCTGGCCTAGTGCTTCAGTGTAGACACTACCCATGCTGATGGGACAGCTAGGGCTGTCTACATGAGGATTTAGGTCAGCTTAATTACACTGCTCGGGGTGTGGATTTTTCACAATCTGGACAATCTGAAGAAGTTATGCCAACCTAATTTTCTAATAGAGACCAGGTCTTCAGTGTCTGTACAGCTGAGCATCTGGTTTAATGTAGCTCTGATCTTGATTTGAAATAACTCAGGAAGAAACCTTTCTCTCCTCTCCTTTCTGGAGACAACTAGGTGCACTGAATTGCTGAAGTTGTGAAAAATCATGCAAGAAAGCCAAGCACGCCATTCAAATGGCTGTAATTGTTATACTAATGTGGCACAGATAGTTGCTTCATGCCATTTTAGGGAGCTTGTTCAGAGTCCTTGTAACACACTGTATTTAAGGAAAAATTGGGCAGTTAGAAGTGGTAAAAGATAGAAGGAGAAAAGAAGGTAAGAGGAGTCCAGTGTAAAGGGGAAATTAGGAGTAGTATGGGACCTCTTCACTACTCCTTTTTCTGTTATTTCCTTCCCTTCTATCCTGATCCCTTCTTTCATACTATAGGACGACTGGAGCGTTCTCCCCTGCACCTATCTTGACTCTTGAAAGACAGGCACATGTGTTATGCACCAGCCTTACAGTTGAGGTGTAAGAAATCCTCCTTCAAAGACCTGTGTGTATTTAGGGGGAGATTTGCAGAGGCACGAGGGGCAGTGAGGCTCCCAACTGAACCCCATTGACTCTCTATGGTGACTAACTTGGGTGACTAATTGCCTTAGTGCTTTTCAAAAGGCCCGCCCTAAATGATTGAAGGCAACTGCTTAGATGCCTTGTGGTATTCTAGTTCTAATTTCCATACGGGTGCCCTATTGTCTTTATGATCAGTTCTAGGAAAGTGTCTCAGTGCGACACGGCAATTCACCACTGATCACCAAGGGTTAATTCATACTACGTAGTTTTATTCCTGCTTTCCTAGAAGGTTTTTAGCTTGTTGCTCTTCAATGAAACTTTGCTTGCTGCTATGTTGGTAATCCTAGTCTATTTTCCTGATTTATGACCAGGCACAATGTAGCATCTGTACGATGTACGCTGTGGGAACAGCCCAAAGTTGCTCCGCAACGAAGCTGCTTTACAATTATACTGAATCCTATTAAAATAAAGCACGTAGCACATATTACACAATAAACCACAGCTATTTCATGGATCAAATTAAGTTGCATTTGGGCAAATTACAACCTTTCTTACAGTTGTGCCTTTGTGGAACCATTCCTTTTTCATAAAAGCAAGCATTTTTGGCAAACACTCTTGAAGTGTGCATTCTCAAAACTTGCATAGAGTGTTGCTATTTTTTCGATGTATGTGGCTAATTATCTTTTCCCATTTAGGACAGATTCAAACACGAGCGCGGCAGCATTCTCCTGTCCCATTCTTTGGTCTGCTGGAATTTCTTATTCCTTTCCATTTTTTATTAGCTTGGCTGTGGAAGTCAGCAGAAAAACCTTCTCCTCGTTAAAAAGCAGAAAAGCATTTCCCGGAATTCTTGAGGAAATATGACTCACTAAATCACCCTCTAACAACTGCTTTGCTCACTCTGCTGCAAAACAAAGTAGCTCCACGGTGACTTGGAAGACAAAGGTCAAAAACAAATCTCTGGGAATGTGGATGTAGATCAGCTTGAACATTAGGGAGCCATAAGGCATCAGATGACAGGACTAAAAACATAGCCCAATGAATGGGGTGGAGACCTGGTTGGCTGGTAGTGAGTATGAAGAACGTTTACAGGCCTGAAAGAGAAATTATGGTTGGGAATGGAGACAGTCTATAACCCAAGATTTCAGTGTTTCCTGGCCCTTCTTGTTTGTTTGGGGTCATTAATTGCCTAGTGACAATCCCACACAGGGGATTCCCATTGACTATCCCTGTGGGTGTGGCATAGAGGAGATGCATCCCTATGTACTATGTCCTCACTCGCACCTTCTGGTTTAATTCACTAATTTCAGTTTTATAGGTGGATTCTTTCCTTAGCTCTGCTCAGAATAACTTGCTAAATGTTCCTCTTTAGTGGGCAAACAGGTTTGGATAAAATAAAAATAAACCCAGACAACTCTTTGTGCGGCTTGAAAAAATGTTGCTTAACTGTTTTTCCTGCCTCTCTGTTTTCCGGTTTCAGTCCGGGCCAGAGGTAGAGCCACCAATTTTCTGTGAGAAAAGCTTTTCCCACATATTCTCAGCCAGGACCAGGAAATACAGGATATCTCACAAGTACAGGCTTCCTTGGGTGATATCCAGCCCGATTTGTAGACCAATGAGATTCAGGTAAGCATCAGTTGAGCATCGAAACATTTAATTTCTTTAATGAGCTCAATGGAACCTTTGCAACTCTTAAGCTCACACTTTTTAGTCGTCGTCATCCTTGGGGGAAGCGGGAATGATAAAAATGCGTCTATACTGTATTAGTATTTGACGCTGGCTCTTTACCAGGCAAAACTAGTGTTCGGATTCTCCAACTCTCCCATTCCATCCCATGGCAAAACATTTGCATCTTCTCGTTTCTCGATGGCCAGAAGAAAAGTGGCCACAGAGCAGGGCCCGTGAGGGCAGTGAAAGAAGAAAGGATGGAGATCTAGGTAGATCCCGGATGTATGCCCACCAAGCTCCTGAAGGTCTTTGAAACTTCCGAAAACTAAAGTTTTAAAAAACTAGAAAAAGGCCCAAGTTTCAATGTTCCGATCTGGATCTAGCATGACCCGGGGAACCTGAGTCTTGCATCTTGGGGTACGACACTCAGAGGTAGTGTCTTTCACATAAGAGGGTTTCCTTTTTCATAATGCAACTTTATTTGGATAAAGTATTTGCTGCTTGTCTTAAATTGTAGTGGAGAGTTGTAATATACGATTAGGACACCACATTTCTCCCCAGAGGCGTCTACCCAGCACTGGGGGATGAAGTGATCCTTTCAGTTCTTTACACACTGGCTGGTAATGCACTTTGGAATGAAAGGGGATACATGAAAATAAGAGGATTACTTGACACAGAAGAACCCTTCCATGAGGAATGGCTTTGGTTTTCTCAGACACTGAAGCTGGCCAGATCCTAGTCCTACTATTGTTTTCACCATGCATCAAGAAGGAAGTAGCAGACACAGGTTAGAGCACTACAGAGCAACCCTCCGAAGAGACGGGCGTGTGGAGCTTGGGGTGTGTTTTCTTGCCTGCTGTTGCCAATATTACACCTGTAGCACTGTTCTGGACAGCAGTACTTTCACCAACAATGTGGCAGCCCCATTGCCAATCATGGTTCTAAAATGTCTTTATACGAGGCGCTGCTGCCTTCCAGAGAATAAACACGACTTCGGGAAATGACACCACAACCGGAGTGTTTTGACATGGCTGCCCAGAGTATTGTGGGACTACGCCAGAGGCACTGGGGTGTAGCGGGTATTTTCTGCAAGCCTCCTGTAGTTATTCCTTTATGTACATGCCTGTTTGTGTATTCAGGTGTCCAATGGCCTCTGCTGGAGCATGTGTGCATAGAAGGCACTTGACCTGTGCTTCCACATGCTGTTTGATAATAGTGCAGTGTCTCTAGGCTATAGGGCAACAGGATCACCATTGCATCGAGTCTGTTGCTTTGAGGAGTTGATTGAACATGATCCTAGGAGGCCATGTATATTAATATTAACCGAGTAACTCATATCAGTTTTGATATTCTTCTTAGGCAGAGTTTTAAATCTATTTAATCCTGGCATCAGTCTAGGTTTATTGGTAAGCACACCTGGCTGACTGGAAAAAAAAAATTTGTGAATAAGTTATCCACCAATTGCAGAAAAATCATTGTGATTACTTTATCTGACAGAGGGTTCAACCTGGTAGATCTGAGTAGAGTGGAGGCATTTATTCCTGTACCTGCACATTATAAACTTCAGGATCAAGGCCAGAATACTCAACACTACAAAGAATGGGTTGGGGGAAGACTCTCATGATTCCTGTTTTTACAAATGAGGTATTGACAGAGACTAAGTGACATGACTAGGTCACACAGGGAGTCTGTGGCAGAGCTTGGAATTGAACTCTGGTATCCTGAGTCTCAAGTTGCTCTTGTGGCTAAGGCACTATTAGTTTATCATTATGAAGGGCTCTTTAATGATGTTTAGATCTCAGCCCTAATTTGTTCTGGGGGTTTAAATAACCCCAAGCAAATCCAGGGTTTTGGTTTGGGTCTATATCTTTCTCTAATGGGTATAACCTAGAAATCTAGATTGCCTTTGTTACAAGACCAGTGCACCAGGAGCTCCATGACTTGGTCTGCATAATCTTGACTATCTTGCTTCAACCCCTTCCCCATCCTACTTGTCTGTCAAATGGTTTAACTTTTCCACTACATATTTTCCTCTCAAATGGCAGATTTCCCCTCCACCGCCCCCCATTTATTCCCTAAAATACATCTTATTGTGGGCTGAGCTAACGGCTGAGGACTGGTTAACAGCCCTGAAGTGCCTCGCTCCGGAGTCTGACAATGGTGGCCGTTCTTGTAAAGGTTTTTTTTTTTTCCCTCCATGGAAAGTCAAGAATATTTCATGCTCCTTCTGCCCCCCCCCCCCACCCGTTCCTACCCACACCAACCCCTTCCTACACTCCAAACCACAAACAGAAAGCAGAGGAGGGAAGGCTGCAGAATTTCTGATGCACTGAAAGCTTTTTCCAGACTTCTTCCCGTCTCTGCATCTGAATCCTTGTAAAATCTGGAACTAGACACAGAGACAGGAGTGTAGGATGTCTACTTTGTGCTAACCATTTCATGTATACAGCTGTGGCATTTCTCTTGTTGGGATACCAACATAGGTCGATAGCATCTGTCTGATCTGTATGGGAAATGTGTTCAAACACTGTTTTAACACTGCAGGTCAGGGCTTAGGCAACAGGGACTACAGCGTCCTGTTAGTGGTCATTGCAGCAGTGTTTGGGACTACCTCCTCATGGAACTCTTCTGAAAGAATACCCGGAGTTTCACAAATCCCTCTGGGCACTATTGTCATACAGTCAAGAGCTATTCTAATGCAGTCTCTGAAATCACATCTGCATTGGATGTATAGAGCTGTATTCAGTGGGACTATGTCCCCAGGCAGTTGACTGGTAGGCTGCAAATGAAATCCATAGCACAAAACATAATTATTTGGTGGTGGTAGCTGTCTGTTAGCCAATGAACAGCACCTCTGACACCCTCTCCCCTCCACTCCCAGACACCTGGCTTTGGTCTCTCTGAAGGTGGAACTATGTGACTCTCCCAGTCTTCAGCTGGGTCCTGGGTTACATTCCCGTGATCAACCATGATTACTTCAGCAGCCCTGACTTCCGTGGCTGTTTCCTCTCCCTCCAGGAGCAATGATGGTGCTATCCAGTGACCAGACAACCACCTTAGAGTAAGGTGTTAATTTAGAACAAAAGCATTTACAAAACAGATCTTAAAGCTATGAACCTGTGTTGCCTTCACTCATTCCTTTCTCCGAGTCCAGGCAACGATAATCCTTGGGGGGAAACCCATCCTTTCAGACTCCTCTGTTACTTACTTACTTATGCCCATCACCCCAGTCGGGGTCTTTGTCAGCCTGTCTCCTTGGGTTGACCCCTGCCCTCCTCTCCTCTGGAGGGCTTTTTAGCTGACAGTCGCTGGCTTGCAGCCTGGCAAAGTGAGGCTTGTATCTTCATTGGAGACAGGATCCTCAAAGCCGATAGCCTCTCCCACTGCCTTGTCATCGCCACCAGGTGTTTGTCCTGGAAGTTATGTATCTGGACCCATAGTGTTTGTTTCCCTACAGCCTCCTATTTAAGCTAGAACAACACAGTCCCATGGGAAAGTCGTATAACCCAACATACAATAACGTGCTCTGCATGAACCAGGTCACCTATGGGGTTAATAAAAAAATTACACATCAGTATTCTTAGCCAGGGAATTGCTATGTAATAACCTTTCGCAGTAGTATTCATGACACACTTTCCAGGCCTTCAAGAAGGAGCTCACAGTCTGAGGAAGGCTAGACAAACAAGCAGGGCTAGTGCAAGGATATTTTGCGCCAAGAGCTTCTCCCTGTTTTGCAGCATTGAATGGATTAAAAACAAAAACACCACAATCCTGCAAAAACAAGCACATGCTTCCGTTTACACCCAGGTAATCTGACATGAGTTAAGCATTTAAGTGCCTTTGGGATCAGCGTCTAAATTTCCTGGAATCTTCCCTTCTTCCGCCCCCATTTTCTTTTCCCTGTATTTGTCAGAGCAGTGCATTCTCTGCTCCAAAACGATGGCAGATCAAGGGAATCGCCATGGTGACAGAACGCGATTTCGCCTGGTATGGACAGCAGACTAATAACAAAACCCAACTGTATAGACTGCAATCGGTGCAAATGGATACTAACGTTACATTCAGTCCCTCTGAGGCTCCATGTTTTATGGCTATACTACCTGTGTGTCGGGGTTAAGAGCTAACCTTAGCCTGGGAGCTGAAGTTCCTGTTCAAGAGGTCCCAGTGGCATCAGGTTGCAAATCCCGCTGTTTGGATAAAGAGACTCCTCCTAGGAGTGCAGTGCCTATTCCACTGTTCATAGGAAGTGCCCCTCCTGACTTGCTGGAGATACTCATGCTGGATAGCTCGCTGCCAGGGTTTCTGCAGACGAACCCCTGTGCTTTTCAGAAAGGGTGTGAGGCAGGCGGAGGACTGCTCTGACCCAAGGCCTGTGGGATGCATTCAGACGCCAGCGCGAGTGCTTCGGAAACATTTGGGCTGAGGAGAATTTAGACAGTGCGGGAGAGGGGCTGGGCTGCGCCTCTCAGAGACGCAACGCAAAGCTCACAGCCCAGGCACGGGGAGTCGAGGGGAACTTTCGGAGCCATCTTTACACCCTCCCCATTCTGGACTATGCCACCCTGCCTAACTTGCAGCATCACAGGCTGTCTATGTATGAGAGTATTACCCAGAATCGCCATAGCAACAATCACTACAGCCATAGGAACCGACCCCAGCATGCCCCCTACAGGAGGGTTTGTGGAGGGGACCTCGCAAGACAACCTGTGGCTGTCTTACTCAGTTCCTGTACCCAAGTCTGATCCGGGGCTTGCGTCTCCCCTCTCCCGTGCTGCCGTAGAAGCATAAGGGGGCCATAGCAGAAGGAAGAACCCCTCCCCTAGTGTTTGCCTTCCATGAGGAGGCAGCAAAACCTCAAGTTCGAGGACAAGTCAATGAGGTGCCAAAAAGCAGTGCCTCCCAATTTTTTTTTTTTACACATTGCTGGAAAATGAATGAATAAAGAAAAGAGAAACGTCATTGAACATGCATTTTTAACTTGTCGTTCTCTCTTACCTTACAGCTATAGCCTATGCCAGCTCTGCATTGCGGGCACAAGTGTACTGCTTCACTATGGTACAAAGTGGCAATGACATCATTTTTCTCATTGTGCGCAGCCATTACCCGTTCTGATAGGCTGTTTATAATGCTAAGATTACTAGTTTTCAGAGGTCATTGACTGAGGCGAACTATTTATGTTGAGTTGTTTCAGATCTAAGACTCTGGCAAGTGCTGCAGCATCATTTTGCTAATACTTTGTCAATTGTGTGCGTATGTTAAGTATTTGAGTATATATGTTTATGTGCAAATATGCGTGTAGGTTGTTGAAATTTGTCATATTGATATTGTCAGTTGTTGTATGATGGACTATCCGCCATTCTAATTTTATTAATAACAATTGGATATTCTAAAGGTAGAATAAAACGTGGTAGATTTTGATATGAACAAATGAAGGAAGGAAGCATACATGACTAAAAGGGGGTGTATTTTTGAAAGTATTTTGAAAGTTTGTAATAGCCGATGCTCCGGGGGAGAGGAGAGGGAGGGAGGGCACAAGAGGAGACAATTCTCTCTGTCCATGGAATTTAAATACCATTACCATAGTCTGAGTTCTGAATATTGTTATCTTCACAAAAGCCCTATGAGGTAGGGCAGTGCTATTATCCCCATTTTATAGCTCAGGATTAGAGGCTGAGTGACTTGTCCCGGGGCCCAAGCAGGATATGAATGGCTGAGCAGGGACATGAGCCAGGTCTCCTAAATTCTTGGAGATCTGGGCTCATACCTAACCCTAACCACTGGCCATCCCTTCTGCTCTAATTGTGTAGGCCAGCTGAGTGGGTGCCGTCTTCCTTCTGCTTGTTGTCAAATGTAAATCATCCATGATTATTCCTGGTTTATTTCAGGCCTCTCTCCAAAATGTTGAGTATCTTCTACTTTTTGATGAACTTCTTAAAAAACAAAAACAAACCTCAAGGAAGGTGTTAGATCTTAGCACTGCACCACAAGAGTGGTGAGTTGTTATAAATCTGATTGACAGTATGATGCCTACCGATACACAATCAGACCTACCAATTCTCTTCCCATTCTTGTAAATGTTGAGGAAAACGACTCCCAACACCTAATGAGGGGTGATGGCGAAGTGAAAACTCTGAGTTTCTGTTGGTTAATGCAGAACATCTGAAACCATTTTCACAGAGCAGGCGCTGTGTGTCGTTTTGTGGCAGTGGGGTTACTTGACGCTTAAGGGGATGCTGCTTTGGAGCACAGAATTGAAACCACAAGCCAGTGTACAAAGAGCATACATCTTCTGGGAGAGGAATGTTCACCCTCCAAATCTAAAGCGGAGGGGTGAACCCCTCAGACTTCTGCAAACTGCCTCGCTTCCATTTATTTTTTTCTAACTAGTGTAACAAATAGACTGAACATCAAAATGCCATTAGTTTCGTTATTGTATGCCAAGCTTGAACGCACAGGACTTAAAAGTACTCCGAGCCTACGCGGTGAACAGTTAATTATTACTGAAATGATGCATCTGAGTTAAAACTCTTAAAGGACTGAAGAGTTATGGAACTGTAACGAGGGAGACCCATTCTTGGCAAACACTTAAATGATTCGAATGCTGGGGAATTCAGCGTGTTTTTCTTCCTCTTAACACATCATAAGCAAGCTGATGGTACGGATAGCAGAATGTGGGTTACATAGTCCCATTTCTCTAAGGAACTGACATTATAGTCAAGTTGCCACTTAAGCATCAACTAACTGAAGCTATTTGAACCCACTGTTGTTTTAGAAACTACCAACTGTTGACTTTTTAGATGACATTATTGAATGTGATCTCAAAGCGGGTTGCACCAGGGTTGGGTTCTTCTACCCAAAGCGAGCCAGAAGTAGCACACAATGGGAGTTGTACTTCCTTGTCGTGTGGGGTTGTTGAGCCCCCTTACTTCCCTATCCGTGTGTAGTGGGGGGTCTCTGGGGTGTCTGTCAAGCTGGTCAAAAAGTAATTTACAAAAATTATGCAAAATGGGGTTTAGAGGAAAAGTAAACTTTTGCGGGAAGTGCCCGGCTGCCCTGAACACTATCACATTTTTTAGTTGGAAAACCAAAAATTGAAAATTGTTTTTTGGGGGCTGGAAATTTTCACTTTTTTTTTTTTCCAAATAAGTTTGTTTTCTACAGACCACTTCCCTGTCCATTTTCCAGCCAGCTCCGGGCATGTCTACACTGCAGCTGGGAGCATGCTCACAGTGCGGTTATACTTGCGCTAGTTCTGCTTGAGCTAGTGTGCTAAGAAATAGCAGTGTGGATGTTGTGACTTGGGCTTGGATGACTAGTCTGAACTGCCACCAGTGCCACAATGTCCAAGATATTTTTAGCTCACTAGCTTGAACAGAGCTAGCGTGAGTCTGTCTAGCGGAGCCGGAAGGCTTGTTCCCAATGGTAGTGTAGACACTCCCTGTGGCTCCGAGAATCCATGTAGTTTCTTTTAGTCAACCATTATGATTTTCTCAGAGAATTGTGGGAGAACTTGTGTGTCTGTCCTGAGTCCATGGGGCATTTATGGGAAGGCACCAGAGGACCAAGCACTTGAATTGTATATCCTCATTCCTTGAGTTTGTATCCTCATTCCTTGCTGCAAAATGGGCAGGTTACCAGCCTGCATGCTAGAGTCCCCTGAGCAATGCCTTAAAGCACTGTTAAACTTGAGTGTGAGGGTTTTGTAGGAGATAGGGAGATGAGGGAACGCAAGAGGAAAAGAGTATAGACTAACTCTGCATTGAAGACACCCCGAGTGTTCTCCTGAGACAATATATCTTTGTTTCCTAACCCTGGATCTGCTGTGCCTCAGTTTCACCTTCTGCCACCACACTGCCCACAAGCTCAGGAGGACGAGAGTTGCTTTCTCTGTGCCCTTGACCCACACGCAGGTCATCTACACCTTTCTTTCCTGGTGACAGCAGAGAGCTCTTTGCATTAACGCCAGCCCATAGCTTTTCCAAGTTAAGAAAGTTAAGTCCCAGTGGGTGATTGTTAGTATTTCACCTGAAAGGAGAAAAACAAAGTTGATGCTAAAGACCTGCTTTAACATGGAACCTCCAACTCTGCGCTGACCCCGAGCTGACCCTACAAATTTAACTTGCATAGAAAAGTTAAGTAGAGCTGGTTGGGAAATGAAATCTCTGTCCTCTGAGAAAATCCAAAATTTTCTTTCATACGGCTTAAGGAGGAAATGTCAAAATTCGGAATATTTTGTTTTGGAAACATCAAAATGATTGAATCAAAATGTTTCATTTTAATATTGACACGTTTATTTTTAATAAAAAGGTAGAATATGAAATATTTAATGTAAAGTTAAATGTTAAAGTTGTCAGAACAAAATAAGAAAGTTGGAGTGAAATATTCCATTTTGATTCAAAATATTTGTGAAATTTTTCCGTCACATTGTATAGAAATCAACATGGTCCTCTGCAACATTTTGACTGACAAAACAGCATTTTCCAAAACAGAGCAGTCCCATTTAATTTTTTTTTTTAACCTACTGTATGGTGTTAAGATACTGGGCTTCTGTACAAGGTAGACTGGTCTCTCTATCTCTCTGTCCTTCTGTCTTGGAAATCCCACATGGTGTATGCCTCCCAGAGAGAAATTCATTATAGTGTGGTTAGCAGCTAGCTCTTTTATGGGTTTCCCCGTCTTCGAAGTGAAATTGTCTCAGATTGCAAAGAGATGTGTCAAAATGTACATTTGCTTTTATTTCATTGGATGCAGTCAACTTAACAGGAATTTCACCTGCCCCAAGTCCAGATTTTGTTGTTGTCCCATTTCCTGTTATAAAGATGTTTTAAATCCCTATTGCTCAGAGTGAAATATTTGCACCAACCGCAGGGGACACAGACTGACCACATAAATATCCCAATTGCACAGACATACACCTGGGCATAGCTTGATTTAGATGAATAGTCACACTGAAGTCAATGGGACTGCTCACATACAGAGCTGTGCTAGTGTTCTGTCTTTGTAGGATCAGGGCCAAAGTGCTGACAGAAGCAGAAAGTAAACCATTCCAAATAATGTAGCTGGATCTTGTTTTGGCCCCATTATTTTCTGCCTGCGGCACTTAAAAACTCAGTGCAAATGTACACAAATAATAGTGGAAGTCAAATGCACATACCAAACAAGATTGTTGATGGCTATTCCATTATATTCACAGTGTATGCGTGTAACACATGTATACATACTCACATGCTGCTATACTTGACCTACATGATTTTAAAGTGGATTTAATGGAAATCTATCCATGAAAAGTCCTCCACTGCACTGGAATGGATTTAAAATAAAGACCATGTTCAAGAAAAATTTCCCACTGACTTCAAAGCTTTCAATGATGATTAGGTTGCTGAGTCTGCTCATAATGGTAGCTGGTTGGCATAAAAAGGAAGTGGTGTTATTTGTGACCGGTAGCATGGGAGCCGTGTGTGTGAAATTCGTCACCAACCTTTCTTGTGCTTTCATGCAGGGTTAATCCCAAGTGTATTAAATATTGTGGTTAGCTATAAATAGATGTCATTTTTTTCTGCTGGCTAAAGCAGGTGGGCTACTGGTGCTGCACACTCCCCCCTCAGGGTCCTCACAGTGATGCCTCTTTCAGCAAGATGCCAGTAACCCGCAGGACTGACATCCATAAGTCAGTATTTTCTTGTAAAATACAGTTCCCTGTCTACTCCTGCAGAGAAGGGTTGCTTATCTTTTGAATGCTGAAAGAGTGAGGCTCAGCAAAGAGGGGAGATGTGCAGTAGTTAAATACATGGACAGGACAGCTCCATTAGAGTTGGCCTCAAATGTGCTGCTACTGAGATGTATCCTGAAATTGCCTTACGCTGATACAAATTTGGGATTCATTTGCGACCAGCTCCGTGTTCTTCCCTGGTAAATCAAGTTATTGAAAGCTTTGTGGTGTATCGCCTGACCTAACTGTGGAGAAGGTGTTCGGAACAACGTCCTTAATATCAAACAGCCAGGTGGTCCCAAAGAGACTGGGCCAAACTCTGCTCTCCACATTTAAACTGCTATAGCACAGTTTGGCCCAGTTGTGTCCTAAAAGGGCAGCTGAAATGGGGTCCTCTGGGAGCCAGACTGCATTGGCTCTAGATTGACTTCAAAGACTCGCCTGCTAGACTACTGTAAGGTACTAGCTTGGTGTGTGTCAGTGAGGGCTGTTGCTTTCTTGGGACTAGCCGACAAGGCAGATGAAGGAACTCTACAAGAGTTCTTTCTTGGATGTAGTGGTACAGGCCTGTTTAAGAGCTGAAGGAGCAGAGTTTTAATCCTGGTTCCTGATGTGGGTGGTAGAGATTTGCCTGGTAATTGGGGCTGTCACTTGCAGGCTGTGAATTTGTCACAATCCATTGTACAGCACAAGCTTTAGCCAAAGGTGGAATGGGCAAAGTCTTAGAGGTTCACCCACAACAAATGAGAGACATGAAAGGACAAATTCATGCTCACATCAATACTGGGATGGAATTGGTGGGGGGCTTCCATTGGTCCTGGAATCCTTCCTCAGGCAAACCTCCCATTAGACGCTGCCTGAGTCGGCATTGCAGGGAGAAGGGAGCTGTGCGAATGAAGAAAATATGGCTGCAGAACAATCTGACAGGAAGACAGTTACATCAGCAGACTGTTGTCAGGAGGAAAAACAAATACCAACAAACCCGGTTCAAGAAGATGACAACTTAACAAAGAGGACCTCACAACAATGACACATATGGAGGCAGTATTTTAGTTTAATACTGAATGACAAGCAGCGGCCAATCCCGCAGATATAGTGGAAGGAGAAGATGGGGATTTTGAACTAGAGCCTATTGCTCGAATACAAGTAGAGGGGAACACGTGCGTGCGTGTGACACATACAAGGTGCTGATTTTTATATAAAACCATATTGGGGGATATTTTACAGCACTGAAAATGTAGCAAGGGAAAAAAGTTCAATCTATTCTCAAGAGATGGTATGGTGTAGCACTGGATTGGAACTCGAGAGACATGGGGTCTGGGATGTTCTGTCTTACTACAGGTGTGTACAAGCTCTCAGTGCACTGGGGCCCTGATTCTTTTGGGGGCCTCTCTCTAGGCACTGTTATACAAATAATAAACCCTAAAAACCTCCAAGCCGTACATTTTCCAAATGTGAGCAATTCTCAGAGAGGGGGCTCATGGTCATGAACCTGCTTTCTTCCGAGCTGTGAATCTGTCACAATGTCCCACTTAAACTTTCTTATTAACTGCTACATTTTCTATAATGAGTAATTTCCACAAGGTGCCTCTAACTGTGAATGCAGAGATCGGAGTTTCGTGTTCCATTGAAACGGAACGGTCTGTTGCCTTTGCTTTCTTATTTTTATTCTTTGTCTTGCAAGAAATGTACTAGACCCTGCAAAATCCAAACCCATTAATGACTCCCACCCTTGCCCCAAGCATACTAAAAGAATAGCTGAGATAAGATCATTTATACTTTTTAAGTCAATTTTTGAGTATTATTTCTGCCAAGACAGTGACCCCTTGTGGATTTTGCAAAAGTCTTTTAATCTATTTTGCTTTATTTAGTCAAACTCTCATTTCAGACCTTTCCTTTGTCCCTTGCAATGCTGAAGTATCCGAAGATTTATTATTAAACAGAGGCTCCAGTATGATTTATGAAATTATAGCTGAAGCCTATTGCGTGCTGCTTACAAATTGCAAACCTATTCTGTGGGACGTGAGCTCCAATGAGCAGTGGATATATTACACTGTAGGGAAAAAGAGAGTTTAAAACCAGCTGGCCAACTGTAACAACTACAGCCTCTCTTCTTTTGATGAGAAGATGATCTGCATCTGGGCTTAATACAAAACATGATGGATTGACACAGGGTTTCATGATCTCTTATACAAACTGGATAAGTTTCACTTGGTTTCCTATAGCTGCCATTATAACTTTGAGTAGAGGGCTCCATTCCTGTTCTCCTCTGGTTTCCTCACGTGTCCTTTGGTTGTATGGGCTGTTTATGTCTGAGGACTTTTTAAGATGCTGTGCCTCATTGCCCACCACCATCTAGAAAGGGGTCAGAAATCACACTGTACAGATGGGCAGTAAGTCTGAGAGGTTGTAAGGCGACAGTACAGCACCATATGTGGAATCCTCTCTTTGGCTAAATCGGCTACCTATAAATATGCACCAGATGTTAGTGGGGAAGAGGGAGCTGGAACATATTATCAGGAAAGGGTGTCTCTCTTTCTAAAATGAAAACTCTCCCCTGGAGATACTCCTTTAGCTGCTACTTCTAGCTCAGCTGTTCAAGGGGAAATGACCTGCGTACCATATGCTCTTGGTATCGCTCTGGGCTCTGTGTGCACGCTGAAGGACATCCTTCAAACTCCTTCCTTCTGGAGGAAGCATCAGGGGGCTAGGTTCTCATCTGGTGTAAACTGGTGTAGCTCAGCTGAAGTCTATGCAGACTTCAGGAAGTTTTTAGTCAGTAGAACTGTGCTCATTTCCACCAGGGGAGGATCTTGCCCAGAATCTTTAGCCTATCTGAAATGAAATTACTGGTTAGAGTTGGCCTAGTGATTTGTAACAAATAATTCATCCAGTGAATTTTGCCTCCTCCTTTTCTGGTGATTTTCTTGAATGAGTTTATTCAAAATGGAAAAACTTCTACAAATACAGATTCTCAGCCTGTAGCTTGTCTGTGAGCAGGTGACTTTATTTTTGATAGTTAAACTTTTTTGATTCCGTACAGAGATCACATGCCATTCTTTCTACTTCTTGATTGGCCGAGTGTAACTCTTAGGATCAGATTTCTGATGTGGTCACTTGGAATTTCAAAACTGGATAATTATTTTTCTGCCGATGTTGTGTAATTGACTGCCTTAAAATTGGCTGTTTGAGCGAATAGTCCTGCCAGGAAACTCGCTTCCTGAGATTGATCCAGCAAGTTGAAAGGGTGTGTGATCAGAAACTTTAAAGAAACGCTTTGTAAATTTTCATTTAAAGTTTCCAACCAGTTCCACTCCTTGCAAATAATTATTCTAAATGGAATTCTTCCCCCTTTTACCTCTAAGCTGTTCACTTGTAAGGATGATTGTGTTCTCTAAGAAGGCTTTCCCGGGACATCGATTTGGTACCTTACATACAGCAGGCTCTTTGAAATGGAGGGGGTTGTTGACAGATCAACCTGATCTGTGAAAGAGAGGCTCTGTGACACTTCTGTCATTGATACATAGGAGTTAACACTGCCAGGCACTTAGAATGGATAAATTTATAGGGAACCAATAAGATGGCAGGATTTCCAGTAAACTTTCATGGCACTCAGGTACCTTGAAGAGATGCAGAGAGCGAGACAGGCAGTTGATCATACTTTAGGTCTAATAGGCTCCTTTCCTCTTAAAGCGCTTTTATAAACATCCCCACTAAGTACTAGAACTGCCATTTTACAGACGGTGCGGCTACAGCAGTGTTTGCCTTGTCCTAGGCAAACGTGAAGGTGGCATTAGAACTCTGGAGCATCCAAGTGTTAGTCATGTGCTCCCACCAGTGGACCATGCCTCCCACAAAACGAAGTATACTTGCTCTTAAATTTATTTCATGGCTGGGATGTTGGGGAGCACTCAGCGGTAGCATCAGAAGTTCCTCCCATTGCAGTCAGTAGTAAAACTCCCACTAACTTCCACGGGAGCAGGGCTAGGCTGACATTGAGAGCTGTTGAAACCTCCAAAGACCGTTGCACCAATCAAAACAAAATCCAGAAGAAAGGGAAGTAAAACACAAGATCTGGACACTTGCTTTGGTTTGGATAAGCTCCCAAAGTATAGATGCTTATCCAGTCTTGAATGAATTCAACTCCTTGAGCAGGGGTTTGCTTCCCTAGTAAACTGAAATCTACTCCCACCCTGCTGTGCATCATCAGTCATGCAAGACGGTCACTAAATAGTTTGCTGCCCTAAGCCAGCACCTATTGTGGGAGCCCATGCCAGAGGTGAGGAGATTGTAGCATTGCCAGTATTCGCTTAGGAACCTGAAATGCTTTCTAAACACGTTGTGTCTGCAGACCTTCCAGCACTCCTAATGCTTCACCAGGCTGATGGCACTGTCTGGGAGCCAGTGTTCAAAATTCCCCCTGCAACAGTTCAGTCCAAATGACTGCAACACTAAGTGTGGATGGCCACCAAAGCAATGGCAGATATACAGCTTCAGCTGAGTCCCCCCAGCATGTTATCCGCCAGTGTTTGAGAATTTCCGTCCCAGGAAGCCCTGCACTAATCTCAGTGGGAGTTTTGATGGAGCCAGGACTAGAATATGGAGAATTTAAACAGCTGGACAGAGGAGGATATATTTACCATTCAGTCCTGGAGCTGTATGAATGCGGGGTTCAAAGTGTTTGAGTTTGTCCATTAGAAGCCCAGGTGCTCAACACTACTGCGTTGATTCACATAGCTTGCTTCTCCCTGCAATGCGGACACAGAGTCTAATCCAGGGGTCTCAAACACACACGGTTATGTCCTGTGGCTTGCCAAGATCCCCTCCCCTCTTCCCATCCCACCAGCGTGCCGCTGCCCCACTCCTCTGCTTACCTCCAGGTGCTTCCTGCCGCCAAACAGCTGTTTGGCTGCACTTGGTGCTTTCCAGGAGGGCGGGGAGAGGAGCGGGGAGCCATGTGTTCAGGCAAAGAGGTGGGGTAGGAGGAGAAATTTGGAGAAGGGATTGGATTGGGGGTGGGGCAGGGGTGGGAAGATGTGGGGAAGGGGCGGGCCTAATAGAAGGGGTAGAGTGGGGGCAGGGGCTGCGGGGGTAGTATTAGTGATGTGGCTCTTGGGCCAATGCACTAGTCCTCATGTGGCCCTCCTGGTGATTCGAGTTTGAGATCCCTGGTCTAATGGGAGGTTTGCCCAAGCAAGGATTCTATCACTGAGACCAGTGAGAGCCCAAACAAATTCCATCCGATTGTTGTCCGAACATAAATTTGTCATCTCTGATGTCTTTTGTTGTGGGTGAACATCCATAAGTTTTTACTTGTGCTGTATAATAGACCATGACAAATTAGGCTCTGCAACTGACAGCCACAACTACTGGGCAAATCTCTTCCACTCATGTCAGGAACGGGGATTAAAACTCTGCTTCTTCAGCATTTAAACAGGGCTGTACCACTGCAGCTAAGAGAGAATTCCTTTGTAGCTTCTAGGAGTGGTAGTTTCTTCATCTGCCTTGTGGGCCAGCCCCTAGATGTACCAGCCCTCACTCAAACGCCAAGCTAGTACTTTACAGCAGTGGTCCCCAACCCCCGGTCCGCGGACCGGTACCGGTCCGTGGAGCCTTTGCTACCGGGCCGCGGCCGCGTTCCCCCCCCCCGGGCCGCGGCTGCGTTCCCCTCTGGTTCCCCTCCGGGCGCGTTCCCTCCGCGTTTCCCTCCGGGCGCGTTTCCCTCCAGTTCCCCATCTGGTTGCTTCCCGCCTTCCGTTCTGGTCCTGCTTCCGGCGGCTTTTCGGCGGACATACAACAGTCCGCCGCACACAGTAAAAAGTTAAATTCCGACCGGGCCGCAACCATAGAGTCGGCCGCGTTGACCGGTCCGCGGCGAACGAAAGGTTGGGGACCACTGCTTTACAGTATTCCAGCAGGCGAGTCTTTGAAGTCGATCTAGAGCCAACCCAATCTGGCTCCCAGAGGACCCCATTTGAGCTGCCCATTTAGGACACTACTGGGCCAAGCTGTGCTATGAGTTATAGCAATGTAAACGTGGAGAGCAGAGTTTGGCCCCGTCTCTTTGGAACACCCAGGCGGCTTGGCTCCTAAGGACGGTGTTCCGAACAGGATGGAGAGTAAATGCTAAATGTCTGGAACACCAAGAATCCTGGCTAAGACTCATTGTTCTCAGGAGGTTATGAAATACTGACATGGATTTCTGAGATACTAATTAGGGATGGGCAAACTAGAATGGAGAATATAAGAAATCCCCTTACACTCTTCCTGGGGTTAGAGTGAGGTCAGTTAACTTTTCCCCCAGTTGCGTTTTGTGCAACAATCCACCTCGAGGTTCCAGCAGGGATTGGAAGGAGAAGTGCTAAAACACGGTGGGAGGCTGTAGTTCTAGTCACAGAATTTCCAGACCAACTCAGAGCAGGCTGGTAACCTAAACCTTCTGTGAGAGCGTCTATTCTTGTGCGATTTCCAGCTCCCTTTTCGGACTCAGGAGCCTGGAATAAGATCACAGGTTAGGCGTGTAATCAAAACTTTTAGATGCTTCGTCTGACTAAATCCACTCTGGGGCAGCGGGCGGCCCAGGTCTGCCACAGACAGTCCGAGGCTGGTCGCACCGGCTGTTGCAGAAGTCATGGACAGACTCGCCACGTTAGTAATCCTCATTCAGTACCACCCGAGTTCACCTATTATCTGTGAGATTGCGGCATTTCTAATCACTTTGCTGAGGGATGAATGATTGTTATATTGGCATAAATTACATACGTTTAAACTGAAGAGCAACTGATAGGTTCTTACTGAAGATGAACATTAGCAAGACTGTTTTTGCACCAGGAAAGGGTTTTTTTCCCAGATTGACTTTGTTATGACGTTATTGTAAATTTTGTGACACTTATTCAAATGTTATTTTTTTAGCAAACAGTCGCCTAAGTGCTATTCCAGATAAACTCATTTGTATTGTCTATAGGTCATCAGACCATAGATCACCACATGGACAACATGTGCATTGCTCCAAGAACAGATCTGCAACCCATAGAATTATCAACGTGCATTTCCGAGGATTTATAACTAAACTGTAAACATTAGCTTCAGGGTGAAACTTGGCGGCTGTGGGCTATGCTGTAGAGAGACTGTTATGCATTAATAAAAGCAACTATTTGGTACAAATTTCCTTGTCTAATCATGTGAGTACCAGTGTAAAAATATGTAATTGTTCAGAAGTTTTGTCCTTCTGTCTGAACAATGGTTTCTTTTTTACATCTTCATATTTGGTGGTTTAATCCATAATATGGACTGAATTGCTTTTATAAATTGTATTCAAGTTTTTTAAAAGTCTAAGCTATCAAATTTAAAAAATCATTTTAAACTTAAGACAACACTCATCCTAACCTGATTCAGTGCTCTGGACAGCTGGGAAATGAATTTTTTTTCCCCCTTGGAAAATTTACAACAAAAATGGAAAATAGTATTGTTGCTTTTCATTGAAATTGTTTCCACTGAAAAAACTGAAAACTCCACCTCCCCCCCCCAAAAAAGTTCAGCTTTTTGCATTTTTTTTAGTAGAAATCCCAATGTTTTGATAAAAATGGAAATTTTCACACACAAACTAATCCAAAAGCAATTTTTTATTGAGCAAACATTTTAATGGGGGAAAAAATCATTCCTAACTGTCCAGTACCTTCTACCATTTAATCAATCAAATTATGATCTTGGCTTCATTTGATTTCAGTAACCCTACACTGATTTACACTAGCCAACTAGGCTTCGGGCCCCTATATTAGGCCTTGACCCTACTCCCATTGAAGTCATTGGTGATTTTACCATTTTCTACAATGGGAACAGTATTGATCCCTTGGATAGCTAATGAGGATGTCATGTTGTTTTGAGGTATAAGAATAAGACCACAAGTCAAATGATCTTCAGTCAAACACGTAAAATGATTCAACAAATACATAGCTTGTGATACAGGAGGGCCAGGGGAGATATATAAACTGAAGGCTAAATAAGGCGTGGCTCCGTATAGACTAGGGAGGGTTGTGACAGGTTAATTGGAGCACCTGTAGTCAATTAAGGCCCTGTCAGGAACCTAATAAACCCTCCTGCTCTAGGCAGTCATGAGGTGTGAGGAAGGAGAGGGGACTAGAGTTTGGAGGTGTGTTGCTGAAGAATTGAAAGACCAGAGAACTGGAGGAAGAGAGACCCTGCTCCAGCAGGGCAGAGAGACTCCCTCCCACCGTGTCCAGGACTGAGGATAAGCCTGTCCAAGGGGGAAGAAGGTAAGAAACCCATAGGGGTTGAGAGGGGTTGGGCTTAGAGTGAGGAGGATACCCAGACCCTTCCCCCGCTTCCCTCCTCTACCACCTTCCCTGGCCACTAGTTGGGTCCTCGGGGCCCCAAAAGCAGGGTCAAGGGGTGGCATCTTAGCCCACCGCCAAGAAAAGCGCGGGACCCCAGTTACTTGTTTGTTTTAAACCTGCCGCTTATTAATTTCATTGGGTGACCTCTGGTTCTTGTGTTATATGAAGGGATAAATACACTTCCCTATTCACTTTCTCCACATCATGCATGATTTTATAGACCATTATTCCCCGCCCCCGTCATCTCTGGTCTGGAGAGATGAGTGGAGCTGTGTGGTGTTGGGCAAGACACTTGACATTTCTGGATCATTTCCCCCCATTTGTGCAAAGGGGATAATCCTCCCAAGCCCTGCGGGAGGAAAGCAGTTGAGTATTAATGAGCAATTAAGTGCTGTGAGCATGCTGAACACTCAATACTTGTGAAATGTCAGAACTCATGAGGTTCCTGGTCCAAAGCGTACTGAAGTTGATGACTTTGGTGGGCTTTGGATCCAGCCCTGATTGCACTGGACATGATCCTGCAAGTGCTTACTGCTGTGCCTACTGCTTATTGCCCGCCGGTTACCACACTGAATTTAACCTTAGTAAGAGTTTGCAGAATTGGGTCCAGTATTTGATCACTGCTGCTCCTTGAGTAAGAGCTACGCATACTGTGTCCTAACGTGCCCTGTTGTTTTTTTACTTCATCTGTTCTTCCCTCCCCAGTCTCATTCTCCCCTTGTTTCTCATTCGCCTCGTGTTGCTTGCCTTTTAGACAAGTTCTATGGTGAGGGGATTGTCGTCATTTTGTGTTTGTGTCGTGGCTAGAACAAGATGGTTGAGGTTTCTAGGAGCTGTCCTAAGAGAAATGTTTTAAAATAATTGTAACCTATATCTGCATCACACTGCAGAAATGTGGGGCTCGGACACTATAAACCTCCTGAGAGATTCCCTAATCAAACACTCCATTGTTTTTCTAGGCTCCATTTCTTAGGATACACTTCAGATTTTTTTTTTAAATTATCTGCCTATGTATTCAGAAAACCACATTCCAACTTTTGAAAGGTCATCAGGAACTTTAGAACTTCATTGGAGACTCTGTACTGTTTCTAACAGTGCCCTAGAAGGCTGTGGAAAACAAAACCAAAGAACCTCACCACCTTTTCTGATCCCTTTCTTTTAATATGTAATACTTACCGTATTTTTCGCCCTATAAGACGCACTTTTTCTTCCCCAAAACGGGGGGGGGGGAAAGTTGGTGCGTCTTATAGGGCGAATGCAAAAAAAAAAAAAAAAAAAAAAAGCGCCTCGCTCTCCCGTCCCCGCCGCGCGGGCGGGCTGCCGAGGTTCCCCCCTCCCCGCCGCGGGCGGGCTGCCGGGGTTCCCCCCTCCACACCGGACCAAAAAAAAAAAAAAAAAAAAAAAAAAAGCGCCTCGCTCTCCCGTCCCCGCCGCGCGGTCGGGCTGCCAGGAGCGTCCCAGTTCCCCCCTCCCCGCCGCGGGCGCGCTCCCGGCAGCCCGACCGCGGCGGGGAGGGGGGAACCGGGACGCTCCCGGCAGCCCGCCAGCGCGGCGGGGACGGGAGAGCGAGGCGCTTTTTTTTTTTTTTTTTTTTTTTTTTGTCCGGCGGGGAGGGGGGAACCTCGGCAGCCCGCCCGCGCGGCGGGGACGGGAGAGCGAGGCGCTTTTTTTTTTTTTTTTTTTTTTTTCCCCGGATTTTTTATTAAAAAATGAGGGGGCGTCTTATAGGACGGAGCGTCCTATAAGACGAAAAATACGGTAATACTTTTCTGTAAACATCACCTGGACACCACTGTATAACAGCCATAAATCATAGAATCTGAGTTGGAAGGGACCTCAGGAGATCATCTAGTCCAACTCACTGCTCAAAGCAGGATCAATCCCTATTTTTGCCCCATCTGCCTAAATGGCCCCCTCAAGGATTGGTCTCACAACCCTGGGTTTAGCAGGCTGATGCTCAAACCACTGAGCCATTCCTCCCCACAATTTGTTTGCTCATAAATAGGTTAGAGACTTCTACTAGCCCAAGCCTCTCCTAATACCATCAAACCAACCACTCCCAGTACAGTAGAAAAATATGTACTCTGCAAACTGCAAGTGTTCATGAATGTATCCTCTCTATGGGCCCGATTCCAACCCTTGGCTCACATGAGTAGTTGTCACTTGTGTGAGTAGTCACTGAAGTGAATGGGATTGCTTCCATGAGTCAGCTCCAGGTTAATGCAGATGTCTTGAAACACACATTGGTGGAGAGGAAATGGGCTTGGGACATCTACCTCTTCCACTAATTCGTTGTGCAAACTTAGGCCAAGTATTTCATTCCCTGGTGCCTTGTTTTTCTCTCTATGCAAACAGAACAAAAGTTTAAAATCTGAGAACCTAAAGTTAGACTCCCAGGATTTATCTCTGACGTGCCTAAATATGGACTGGTGGGCTTAACCTTAAGAACCCACATTTGTGGTCACAATGTTTATTACCCTCACTTGGGTGTTGAGGCTTGTTTAATTATTGGTACACCCCCTTCCCGAAGATCCTCAAAACAAAGGCGCTGTGTATCGCTATTATAAACTCTCTCTGCTAGTACTGCTTGTTGAAATTGATCGTACTTATAACTGTTGATTGCATTGTACTTACTTTTTTACTGCTGCCATCAGTTATATTATCTGAAGTGCACTATGAATGATTTGCAATGTTGAACTGGTTGAGTTAATTGGCACTAAGAATGTTGTACTGTTATTAGGTGTGCCTTAATGTAGCAATCTCCATTTTCTTCTATTTATTCTGTACTACTGAGCAAACGCAAAGATAAAAGAAGGTGGATTTAGTACTCTTAGCACTACTCTCTCTTGCACTCAAGCCAAGTTGTATTATTTTCTTTTCTGCGGGTTCGGGCCTAAAAGCAGTTCAGGTATGTGCAAGTTTAAACAAGACAAACCGGGGCCTCATTAAAAATAACTCTCTCCTGGATAATATTCAACACAGGATTAATGGCAAAGTGAATGATGTCATCTCTTAAGCTCCTGTGACCCTTTGCACTTAGTTAGCAGGCTGTTGAAATGAAATGTTTGTTGCATGGCAAAGTTCTCATGCTGGAAAAAACTGACGCTACTGCATTTAGGGAAACCTAAGATGAATATATTAAGAGCAATGCAAAGAATAATTAATTAGATATGAATGAATAGATATGAATCTGCGGAACCTTCTTTTTGTTAGTGATGATAAATGAGAAGTGCTCTGCATTTGAGCTAAGCCAGCATTCCATTCGCCTTTGCCTAGCACTTTCCACCATATACCAAATGGCTTGTACTCAGGCTGCCAACAGAAGATACACGAAGTTACCTGTGCAGAGAGAGAGCCTCAGACTGGCTGCTCTCCCCGGCCTAACAAATTAACGCGTCAGCAGTTCCGCAGCAGTCAGAATAACTCATCTATGCCTTGACATTTTTTTGAACCAAACTGTCTACTGCTGAGGCTGGGTTCAATTTTTCGGCATTGGACCTGGATCCAGTCTAACTCCACAGGTTTTTACATGGATGTGATTCCAGTGATGTTGGAGTTACTGCTGATTTACCCTAGACCATAACCAGGATCTGTACTGGGACCTGTGCCGTTCGAAATATTCATAAATGATCTGGAAAAGGGAGTGAACAGCGATGTGGCAAAATGTACAGAGAAACCATAATTACTCCGATAGTTAAGTCCAGAGCTGACCGAGTTGAGTTACCAAGGGGTCTCTCAAAATGGATTGACTGGGTAACAAAATGACAGATGATATTCAATGTTAAGGACATAACAACGCACGTATGTAGAGTTGAGATTGTTTTCCAAAGTGATGGGGTCTAAATTAGCTGATGCTACTCAGGAAAGAGATGGTCACATCTTTGTGGATAGTTCTCTGAAAACACCTTGTGCATAGTCAGTCAAAAAAAGCAAACAACCCTAAAACCATTAGGAAAAGGATAGATAATAAAACCAAAAATAACCTAATCCCACTATACAAAAATGATTAAGGGGATGGAACAGCCTCCCCTGGAGGAGCCTGGCACTGTTTATCTTCGAAAAAAGATGATGGGGGTGGGGAATGATGGTCTGTAAAATCATGCATGAGGTGGAGAAAGTGAATAGGGAAGTGTTATTTATCCCTTTAGATAACACAAGAACCAGAGGTCACCCAATGAAATTAATAGACAGCAGGTTTAAAACAAACTTAAGGAAGTACTTCTTCAAATGATGCACAGTTCACCCATGGAACGTGTTGCTGAGGATGTTGTGAAGGCTAAAATTATAACTGGGTTTTAAAAAGAATTTGATAAATCCCAGGACAGGTCCATCAGTGGCTATTACCCAAGATGATCAGGGATGCAATATCATGCTCTAGGGACTGGTCTACAGTAGGGGGAGGGTTTGACCTAGGATACGCAATTTCAACTACTTGAATAACCTAGCTGAAGTTGGCGCATCTTCGGCCGACTCACCTGCCGTCCTCACGGCGGCAGCAGTAAGCAGCGGGCTCCCCCGTCGACTCCAGCTTGCGCCTCTCGGTGAGCTGGAGTTCCGGAGTCGACGGGAGCGCCTCTGGGGATCGATTTATCGTGTCTTGATGAGACACGATAAAACGATCGCCAAAAGATCGATCACTACACGCCTACCCTAAACCTCTGGCTGCCAGAAGCTAGACCTGGATGGCAAGGGATGAATCACTCGATAATTGCCCTGTTCTGTTCGTTCTCTGTGAAGCATCAGGCATCAGCCATTGTCGAAACACCAGATACTCGGCTAGACTGACGTGGAGGCTGACCTTGTATGGCCATTTTTATGTTCTTATGTTAACCAGGCCCTGTGCTGTGGTTCTGGGATGAGTGAAGCTGCCACGAAGTTTGTGCTTCAGGATGGCCTCAGTGCAGAGCTCATGGATATGTTGTTGGTGCAGTACTGCGCATGCAGCCTTTCATTCTTGCATTTTACCCTTAGCTCTGTCTTCCAAATAGATCGGCATGAACTAGACTGTGAAACCTGAACTCGGTTCAGTGAACACTTACTGACCTATCGGAGGACCGTTCAAATGCTCATCAACAGCCAGAAGGGTTTGCAGCCTCACCCAATGTCTATCACATGCCACGGGGATTAAATCGTAGCAAAAGTCGGCACAATTAAATCAATTAGTCATTCCAGATTAAGGACAAATCTAATAAATTGCATGTGCAATAATAATTGTATAGCAACCTTTGTCTTGATGTTTATAAACAATTGATTGCACATCATCAGTTAATTAATTTGCACAACACTCCTGGGGTTAGGTAACTGGCTTGGCTCTGTCACTACCTTGCTCTTTTACTGGGGCTCTGGGGGCTATTTAAAGGATCCAGGGTTCCACTGCTTCTACCACCCTGGCCCTTTAAATTGCCGCGGGAGCCCTGGGGTAGCGGCGGCGGGGCTCCCAGCCACTGCTAGGAGCTCCAGGCCATTTAAATTGCCACCTGGGAAAATCGGGCTGCCCTGGTATGGCACACCAGCTCTTGCCGATATGCCGTACCGACTTACTTTCACCTCTGCCTCCTGGCATCAGCCTTTAGTTGCTGCTGCTGTTGGAGACAATACAAGTAAAGGGGTTTCCGCCATCCAATGGTAAGAGATTACAAGCGGTTCACTGTTAATGCTGGAGGAAGGGGCCTTTATGAAGAGGAGCTGGAAGCTCACCAGTGCCCTCAAGGGAATCCTTTTGTGACTGCCAGCCTCCTGGGAGTGACATGAAGACAGAACTTACCCACTGGAACGCACAAGGTTATTTGCAGAGACACCCTACAGAGAAGGGCCTGAGCAGCAAATTTGTAATCCGGATCTGAATCCAAACTTTCATAACATCTGAGGGGGGTTCTTAGATATGCCCAGGGCACCATCTTCATAGTACCTCAGTGCCAAGGGCCTAGACTGGGTTTTGCTTTGGGACAGTCTCTAAGTTGTGCTATTTCATGGAAGTTGTTAAAACAAAGAAGAAAATGTAATGCAAAATGTTGAGGCACTTACAAGGCAATGTTCTCACTGGCAGGGACGGGAGTTTTGCTTGGGTTTAGGGCAGGGGTCGGCAACCTTTCAGAAGTGGTGTGCCGAGTCTTCATATATTCACTGTAATGTAAGGTTTCGTGTGCCAGTAATACATTCTAGTGGTTTTTAGAAGGTCTCTTTCTGTAAGTCTATATTGTATAAACAAACTGTTGTATGTAAGGTAAATAAGATTTTTAAAATGTTTAAGAAGCTTCATTGAAAATACAATTAAAATGCAGATATCAGTGTGGTGTGATCCTTGCCCTTGCTTTTCCTCCCTGAGTTTTCCAATGTGGGCCACAGCAGGGGGTGGCTGAAGAGCACTGGGCCGAGGCGAGGAGCAGGTTGCTGCAGGTTGCTGGTTGCTGACCCCTGGTTTAGGGGCTCAGAACTGGCTCTCTTTTTCCCAGGTGTGGGAGCTACCAGCTAAGAATCACTGCTGGTGAAATAATATCCTTATCTCTGTGCCCAAAGGTCAAACCTCAGTAGAGCAGCTTTATTTATGGGTGGAAGTAAGTGCTTCAGTGGAGATAAAAATCAAGCTAATGAGTTGGCTTGATGTGGCCATTTTCAAAAAGCAATATAAATAAGGCACTAAAAAGGCCAGAAGGTGGGCCCAGTCATCTGTTCAATGTGCAGGGGCTGCACACGGTGACTGACTCTAAACAGATTTAGTGAGTAAAAGCTATAGTGGACGGCATCCTTTGGACCTCCCCATCCGGGAGGAGAGTAGGATCATGGCATGAAGGGATTCATCCAAGATACCTTTTTACTCACCTCTCAGAAACTTCCCAGTGAAGAAAAAGGGACCAAAGCCTCGTTCTTAACTCCTGGAATTACACTCTATCTTTTTTAAGGTTTAAAATAACTTGCGTAGTTTGGTTATTCACAAGTTGATACAGAATAATATAATGTAGCCCTACCACAAACAGAGGGATGAGAAGGTCTGAGGTATTATGCTGCGCCCTGGTCTTAGAGCACGTTCTAGGAACAGGTAAGCAGGGCAGTTGCCCCAGAGGGCCAACTTCTAGGAGGGGCTGTTCCGCTCAATCTATTTTTGCCTCATTCTTCTAATTGACCTTCTTGTCTTGGCAGTTTTGGGGGGAGGGACAGGGACTGTCTGCTGTGGCCAGCGAAAAGCCCTGGGCTGCACCCGTCTGTGCTTAGACTCCTTCTCCCCGCACAGAATTTGTGCATGAAACAGACGGGTGTCCTAAGCTGTCTTGGCATTGATTTGCAAACCAGTATTTAAAGAGGATCCGCTTCGGGTCAGAAAAGGAGGGGGCCAAAAAAAAAAAAGCTTGATCTTATCTCTGTGCCCTTTGGCCCTAAAACCAGCTGGGGGCAGCTTGGAGCAATCTCCAGGGCCCAGTGACACAAGGAGCTATTGCTCAGCCAGGGACTCTGAAGTGCTCTGGGTGACGCACCTGATAGGTTACCTCGGCCAGGGCTGCAAAGGAAATGTCGGGCTGTCTAGAGCGGCACTGAAACACCGGAGCAGCAGTTCTCAAACTTGAGTAGCCTGAGGACCCCTGTTTTGATTTAAAATTTTGCCGTGGACTCCCAAGCCCCCCGCACTCAGGCCCTGCCCCCACTCTTCCCCTTCCCCCAAGACCCCAACCCACCTCTTCCCACCCCCACTCCACCACTTCCCCTCCTCTTCCCTGCCTCTTTCCACTTCCTCCCCCGAGTGTCCCTGTCCCCGCTCTTCTCCCTCCCAGCGCTTGAGGGAGGGGGAGGAGGTGATCAGACCCCCCGGAGTACTCTTGCAGACCCCAGTTTGAGAAATGCTGCCCTAGAGGATTATTCCCCTACATCACAGGAATCCTCAGCAGACCACTTAAATCAGGTCTGTTTGCTTTGTGCCCTAGGAGTGGCCTAAAGCAGATTTACTAAGGGATGGATTATCTAGCCCCCTATGTCTCTAACGGCCCAATAGGCAATAATTCGTGTTCAGCTGTGGCGTTGAACACATGGAAGCTACATAGGGCTGTTCGAAAAGCCCAGCTAGCCACTTAACATTCTGCAGAAAACCTTCTACAGTTGTGACTTGCTCCCAAATCTTTCAACCTTCATATGTTCTTATGACTTACGGTCTTTTCTGTGCTACTTCAGAAGGAAGAAAACAGGCTAAAACATGTGCATCATTTCTCTATCAAACACATGCTAGCAAATCGCAACCACCTTTTGTTATTGGTGTCCAAGTTACTGGCAGTAGCTACTGTTCCCTGGAAAAGCCTGGTGAGTGGGTCTTTTCCTCAAACAGGGTCCTTGATTAGTAGGTAAATGCAGCAGAGTTACATATTTTCCTTAGTTCTTCATGTGTTTGCAGAGGCATCTAGACAATATGATGACTACAGCCAGTCAAAATGTTTCTTATGGACCAGCTTTCCATCAAACATTCCAATTCAACACGTTCCACGGGAATGTGACTCTTCTGCCAAAATGTTCAATGGAAGGCAGGCTGGCTAGCTGACAGCCAATCTGCCTGTCTGGTTTCCTGCCAGGCTGTGGGCAGGTTGCCTGGGCTCCCTGGACTTCCTTGGCGGCTCATCTGCCCATCTAGCTAGCTTCTACACAACTGTAGCAATAACTTTCTGTGCCAGACAAGATAGCCATTTAAATGAGAAGTGATGCCTTTTGCAGGGTGTGGGTTTTTGTTTTTTTGTTTTTGAGAAAACACCCAGAAACTTGCAATAAAACGAGTTGGGCTTGGGTTTTTTCCATCTTTGTATCTGTGGATTGTGCGTTAAGATAGTCAAGTTCCCTCCAATGGGAAACAATGCCTTTAGCATTTGGTTTTAGGCATTATAATCAGTCTGTCATTTTTCTGTCGCTCCAAGCACTATTTTGCATCGCTGCTGCCTTCAAAACCAGCCATTCCCTTCCCTTCACTTCCAGCTTTGCTGCTGGAAATGCTCTGATGAAAAATTTGGATGCTGCTACTATGAAAGTCACGCATCATGGGCATATTTTTGTACTTGAATTCAATATTATGCACTATCACTAGCTTAATAGTCTAATATAAATGGTATCTGTGGGGCTGAATATTGTACTGTATTGATAGGACTGAACAATAAATCTTTGTGTGCAAATAGTGAAATATATTATATATGTTGCAAAGCATGTCCTTGTTGGATAGGGCCAAAGACTGTTTTGACAGCTGTCACACATTTGCACAGGCAAGCTGGGAGTTTGGGCACACAACTCCCCAGTATGTGTGTGCAAATGGCTTGCCGAGGTGTAAAATGTTTACATACCCACTTCTGCAGGTGCAATCAGTGACATGCACAGACCTCGACCCCAGTGTTGCCCTTTAAGTACTGTACTTTTGTGACACTCATTTGGATGTTTTTCAGGATAAATCTATTTTCTGCTGTTTGCTAGGTAACGATCATGTTAACTGAACTGTTAAATGCATTGCCAGATTTCTCTGAGTGTCTTGCCAATTTCACTTACCAACCTATAACAGATCTCTTTAGCAATGGTGGATCTCTTTCCTGGCAACATGGTCTTTGGTGAAATTAGTACCTTTTAAATTTAGCCAACAAGATTTGTTTGTACACTAAATATTGTGTTATGTCCAGTATTTAAATGTGCTACCCTGTGCTGACAGGAGGCAGATTTTCAACTATGGCACATGCTGCAGGCTATAAAAGAACTGAACCACTGAGACAACATCTTGGATCATGTACCTGAAAAACCAATTTGCTGATAAGTGCTACATATCCAATGGGGTTACATTCATACAGTATTTCAATCTTTCATTTTTACAGGTAAATTGGGCCCAAGGATGTTGTCTGACACACATCGATTGCCAAATGAAATGTGGTTAACACCTATAAAATATGCCAAGACTAATGCAAAAAGGGGAATGAAGCCAATCCTTAAAGTCAGACTGGTAAGTGGTACCTTTTGGAATAATGTTTGTGAAACATATAATCAGCTGTGCTAATAACCTTCGCTGTGTGGTCTTCCCTGGTGGCGGTTAATTAAGCATTAAGAGGGGCATTGTATTCATCAGAGCTAGGAATGTTAAAGACAAGAATCCCATTCTGTGATAAGGTTCTTGGACTGTGGTAACGCTTGTCTTGAAATCCTGTTGATCCTTCTACTTACAAACAGGATATGGTGGTTTAGCTCAGTAGGCAAATACAGAGACTATAGGTGGTTGAAATGTGGATGTTCTAAACTTAAAAACCCAAAGGTGAAATTCAGTTGAGAAAACAGATGAGCCCAAAATGAAAACAAATCCCTGCACTGAAGTCCCACAGAAATGCTAGATGATGAAATCTAGACCCAGAGTTTCTGACTATGTTCTATTAAAGAAGAGCCCCTAGGGTTCATAGCAAAATATTAGCTTTTCTATGGCTTCTATATGACACTGCAAACACACCTAGATTTCTAAATAGAGCCACAGGATCCCAATGAGGTTTGGTTTGAAATGGGCCAGTGAATTTCGGTGTCAATCATTTCACTGCCTATAAAATCAAGAAGGTTGGGGTTCAGACACGTTTTTCCCATGTCTAAATCTCACTTGCCAAACCTATATGCGAGTTTTGTGTGTGTGTGTGTGTGTGTGTATGTGTATGTGTGTGTGTGTGTGCCTGCCTCCCTCACATGGATTCACCAAGCCTGACAAGGAAACTGTGGCTACACAGGTTTAGTAAGGAGAAAAAGAAGCCATTTTAGAGCGTGCAGAGAGCTCACTCTTGAATGCTAGGGGTGGAGAAAAGGAATGGGGCAGGGGGGAGTGTGGAAGGTGAAGGCCAGAAGGATATGGGGAGCATAGAAAAGAGGAGCAGCCAGGTGCATCTCCTGACCCAGCTGGTCACCAGGATAAAGCTCTGCCTTGGCTCTTCTCCATGCTCTGGAACCAATTTGCAGCGGGATGTACCGAGCGCAGTGTTACCTCCAAAAGGTGACTGGTGGTCTGAGGAAGTGCTAATTAGGGGAACACCATACAGAGGTGTTGAATGGGCAGGGCGGTCATGACCGAGGCACTGGGGTGCCAGGACAATGCAGCTGACAAGAATTGCTGTGTAGGCATGAATTGCCCCTGCTATATACAGCCATAGCAACAACGGTTAGGTCTGTGGGTCTGGTTGCCGCTGAGGTTGGGGGCACTGGCTGAGTCTGGCTTTAGAGCAGGGGTGGGGAACCTTTTTTCTGTCAAGGGCCATTTGGACATTTATAATGTCATTCGTGGGCCGCTCCCCCCCCCCCCCCCCCGGGAAGCCCAGGCTGGCAACGGGAGCTGAGATCCCTGCTGGCAAGGGGCCAGCGGGGGAAACCCCAAAGCAGTGGCAGGTGGAGTGCTTAGCCCTGCACTGCTTTGGGGTTTCCCCCACTGACCCCTTGCCAGCCAGGGTCCTGCCGCCTACCCCAGTCAGCTCCTGCTATCAGCCTGGGTGTAGGGGGTGATCTTCCTTTACCCCCCCCCAGCCTCCCCCCATCTAACCGCCTTTCCTCCCCCACCCCTTCCTGGCCTGGCCCATCCCACCAAACCTAACCTCCTCCCCCCTCCCACTCCCAACCCAGCCTCCTGCCCCCCATGCCTGACCCGCCCAGCCCAGCCTCCCCCCCCCCCCCCAAACCTCCTTCCATCCCGCACCCACACCTTGTCCACCCCATCCAGCCTAATCTCCTGCCCCCCTCCCCGCCCGGCCTGGCCTCCCCCCCCTGCCCCCTTGCCTGCCCCCCAGCCCAGCCTCCCCCCGAAACCCCCCTTTACTGTTGGCTCCCCGCAGCTCCTCCGTTCGCCACCCGGCTAATGTCTGGCCACACTGAAACTGGCTAAAGTCTGGCCGTCTTCTGGGAACATGAGTCCAACCCAAACCAAAGCTGAGTTTAGGTGCATTTGAAATTTAGTTCAATGTTCAACCACTTCTGGAAGAATCTGGGTTTCAAGTTTTGTAACAAAGCTATAAGCCAGGAAAGTTGTGTGTGGTTTAGGATTTTTGCCGACTCAGGACTACAGTAGAAGGGTATTCTAGGTTATGTCTGAGGTCCATTAACAGAACTGCTGGGAAACTCAGTATACCAGGAACTAGCTAATCCTATCAGCTTTTGAGAGGGTCAATATAGCCATCATTGTTAGTTGAAAATCAGGTACCATTCATGACTGTGATGGGTATCTTGGAGCCTTTTTGTTAGTAGCTAGGCTATAACCACTTCTGCTGACCAATAAGATTTTAATTGATTCATTCTAATTAAAATTAAAAGTTATTTTTGTAGCACACTGTGGTCCTTAACAAACAATGACTTTGGCTGGTGGTCATCGCTGTTGATCCTTCGGGGTAAAGGATGATCTTCCACAGGTTTTATTTTTGGGGGCCCTTTGGTGACCAAGGAGACCAATCTTTGAGCCACAAACCCGTTGGCAGATGTTGCAGACTATGCTGGAAGGCAAGGTTTGGCCATTATTTCTGCATGACCGTTGTCCCTCCTTTCTTTTCTGGTGTTTTTCTGCCACCAGAGCAAGGCGGTTTTCCTCAAAAGTGGTCATTCCTCCTCTGCCAAGTCTTTGCCAGTTAGCCCTGTCCTGAGCGTCTGTCTCCCAGTGTGTGGTGTCGATGCCGTCTGTCTTGTGTTTGCCTTTAAAGCGTTTCTTTTGGTCTCCCCATTTCCTTTCTCCTTCGACTTGGGCGTACAATTGTTTTGGTAGGTGAGCATCAGGCATGCGCACACAGTGCCCACTCCACCTCAGCTGGTGCTGGATAATCAGGGCCTCGATACTGAAGGTGTTGGCCTCCGTGAGGACACTGACATTAGGGTGGTGATCCTCCCATTTTATATTGAGGATCTTCCAGAGAAAGTGCTGGTGATGGCGTTCCAGGTTTTTCAGGTGTTGTCTGTAAGTCACCCAAGTCCTGCAGACATAAATGAGTTGGGCTTACCACAGCTTTATAAACTAAAAGTCTAGTAGAGTTAACAAAGTCCTGTGGCACCTTAAAGACTAACTATAAAGTTTTGAAGCATGAGCTTTCGTGGGCTAATACCCACTTCTACTGCCTGCATCCGACGAAGTGGGTATTAGCCCACGAAAGCTCATGCTTCAAAACTTTATAGTTAGTCTTTAAGGTGCCACAGGACTTTGTTAACTCTGCTATTCCAGACTAACACGGCTACCACCCTGATTCTTAAAAGTCTAGTGTGTCTTCTAATGTGGTGGCGGTTGAGCACTCATTGAGAGAGTCTGCCAAAGGCCAGGCTGGCACAGCAAATTCTGTGCTAAATCTCTATATCGATGTCTGCCCTCTGTGAGGCCTGACTGCCAAGGTAGGCATTTTCCAGTTCTTCTCTGTCAGTGTAGAACTTCCTTGCTGGGTCTCATGATTGACCATGAGCTGGACGGTGGAGAACTTCTGTTTTGCCAATGTTCAGGGTTAGCCCTAGGCTTTTGTAAGACTTTGCAGTTAAGGGCTGGATATTTCCCTGCTGTAAAATGTTCCTTCTAAAAGCTCTAGTCATGGACCAAATTCAGGCCTGGAGTAAGCTCTCTGAAACCAATAGACTTGCAATGGATAAATATGGGCCAGGATATGTTTTAAAAACGCAACTCTCTAGTTTTTACAAGCTCGTCCACATGTGCAAAGCAACTCTGAGATAATCAGCATTGAAAATATGTTGTTTCTCTTGGAAACTGTTTACATAACATTTAAATGGAGCATTTAAACCGAGGTTTGTTTATACAGAAAGTCTGTCATGCCAACTAGCAAAGCAATTCTACTTTTTTGGCAGATGGGACTGAAATCACAGCCTCCTTTTTCTTTTTACTGTCCTGCGCTCCACCCTGCCATGTACAATGGTTTGCAGCTCTGCAGTTGAGAGGATTCCAGTGGCGCCCTATCATGCCACTAGAGTTCAACTTGTCAGTATTTCCAGTACCAAATCTCGCCAAGAGGCTTGTAACTCCTCATAAAAACTGCACTTTCAGCTGAAAATTGGCCTTTTGCATGGGGAGCAACCTTCCTTTACTGAATTTGAAATAAAAAATGTCTGTGTTTTTTTTAAACACCTACTTCTATCTCAAATCCGTTTTATTTTTTTAGATGCCTTTCCAGGAAGTTAATTTAGAAACGGGGGGGGGGGGGGGGAGTGATTTTATTTAGAACTGCAAGTCTGGGCCTTCTCGTGGTACATTTTCTCAGTGAATGATTCATAAAGCGTTTGAGCTTGCAGGCTAAACACTGAGCCTAGATGTGTTGGGGACCATTGCCACGTCACTTCAGTGATTGCCAATGTGCAGAAACCCCCTTCAAGTGCGCGCCCGCACAGCCCAAATTATCATAATTGCAGTGGATTTATAGGCTATACGAACGTCCTTTCTTGGGACTTACAACCCTCTGGGAAACAATCCTCCGGGAGACTGGAAAATACCCCATGACATCCCCAGGGTGCAATCTGGACTGTGGAATCCCTGTGCCCCCTCTCAATCTCCTACACTGCAATGCCAGTGAACAGCAAATCCCTCCAGGCTCTGGTCACTCCGCCATTAGCATGCAGAGGCACAGCCAGCAAAAGTACATGGAGGCTCTTCTAGCCACTTGTGAACCGCAGACAGGGAGACCCTCAGGAAATTCCTCCAGCCTTGCACCCCAGAAATGAGCCTCTTTTGCTCCTCAAGACCGTCTTGATCAATGCAAGCTCATTAATTAGTTTGCCCCTCCTTCAAAGGATAGTGGACATGGCCCAGCGTCTGTAATCTGAGTGGATCCCCCAAGCACTTTAGACAAACTCACTGGTTTCAATGAAACATCAAAACAGGTTTATTTACTAGCGAGAGAGACTTTAAGAGACTAAGTGGTATTGGCATACAAAAAGAAATAAAATAGGAAAACAGCAGTCTAAATCCTGAACTTTACCAGACTAATCATTCTAAAAGCAAAACTTCCCAGCAGTTTCTGCTAATGGGAATGCCTTCCAGTTAGGTCCAGCCTTTCCCAACATCTCAATGGAGATTGGTTTTTCAGATGGTCTTGCTCTCTTGAAAAATCCAGACTCTTCAAATGATACTTCACAAGGCATACTTCTGTACAATACAAAACCTATCCTAATCATAACAGTGATGAACATGTGGTGTGACTGGGTCAGGCCAGATGGCTACAGGAAGTGCTTTTTTTGTGTTGGTTTGTTTTTAAATGAAGGCAGATAGGTTAGCCCAGGATAAGCAGGTCCCTTTTCCCTTGGTAACTGAACAGAGGTTACTCTAGGTTAATTAGGACACCTGGGTTCAATCAAGGGCTTGCCAGAACCTGTTAAAAGCCTCCCCTCCAGCCAGATGGGGTGCATGTTAGGAGTTGTGGGAGAAAAGCACGGTATTGGAGATCTGGGCGGTGCAGACATTGACAAGCACCAGGAGGGAAAAAACCCCACAGGTATATAGGCAAAAGACAGGGCAAACCCTACCTAACAGGGCAAACAGCCCTCCCAGACCCCGGAAGTCTGAGGGAAGAGACTGAACTGGGTACCTGGTTTGTTGCCACCATACTTGGAGGGGCACCAGAGACAAAGAGGCTCCCCTCTCTCTCCCCTTGTCAGGGAGGCCAGGAGGAACCCTGGTCAGGCAAGGCAGGGACAGCAAGCCTGGGGCGTGGGGAAATCCTGAGGTAGCAGTGGACCAGGGAATTCCTCTCTAAGTGGAAGCACAGAACCTACCAAGGCAGAGAAGGAGCTCTGTCACACGGAATACAGAGGGTAATGTGGAGTACAGTATGTCATAGCCCCTAGAATGGGTATAAATAATTTCATCCCCCAATATGCAATGGCAAATGCTCATTAAAATTAATGGAAGCAGGATCAGGACTAGAGGTTTATGAGATTATAGGAGTGGCATTTACATTGTATGTGATATGGGTTTTCTATGGCATGTTAACTCAGCTCCATGAGGCTACAATTCCCCAAAGCACTCTTCCGCTCAGCACTGATAGCTCACATCCTCAAAGGCCAGGCAGTCAAAAAATAACCTCCGGAAGGGTTCTGGATGATTTTCACCCTGGGGGGGAAATACATGCACAAAAGGATACATGCTGTGCATATGCCACAGTATCGCGTTTTTAGACACTAGAAGCCACACTGAAACTGCATCCTACATCTGTCTTCTCTTTTCTAGTCATAAATCCCCAAGAACGTTCTACATAAGACAGTTGCACTGATTTAATTAAACTCGGGTTTTGGGTGCTTTTTTTAACCATACTGTGTACGAGCTTTAGTCATGAACCCAGACCTCACTATGGTTTGGTTCTATACGAACAAATTGTTTTAGTTAAACAGGTATAATCCCCAGGCAGGAGCACTCTGATTTTTGGTAAGGTCATCTTATGTTGGTAAGGAATCAACTTGCACTAAATCAGGGTCAGAGCAAAGGTGGAAATGGGGTGGGGGAAGGGAGGGTTTTCACCAGTGCAACTAAACTCAGTGCAGCTTTCTCAGGTGGACAAGTGGCCCACGGACAGATGAGGCCTACGGTTTCAAAAAGAGGCTGATGTGGATGGCTCGTTTCTTGGGTGCCCAGCTTGAAACATCAAGGGACTTGACTTTCAGAGGGCATAGTTAGTCAATGCTTCCTGAAAACCAGTCTTTAAAGGTCTTTAAAACTGTGTCAAGTTGGACACCCAAAAAATGGAGGTACCTGCAATCGTTTGTCACTTTTGCAAATGTAGGCCTGGATTTCTCCCGGTGTATAATCGCTGACTGCAGGGTTCACAGCTGATATAAGGGATAGAGCTCTCAGTAGAAAGAGGCATTGTATTTGTGTGTACCTTTTTCTGTAATGTACCACACCCAGTTATGGAAGTGATTTTTAGGAATGGCAGCGCACTCACAAAATAAATATTAAAAGAAAACAAATTAATTTCAAAACGGTCATAATAAAGCATAATACATGCATATATGCAAAATTACATATTTACATGCACAAATATGCAAAAAATATACATATCTCTCTATTATTGCTTCTATTGAGACCAAAATCATTCTAGATAACTTATCTGTTCCCAGGAACTGGCTACTGGAGTGTAAAGTTGTTGACTTTGCAACTAGTTTAACAGATTATTCTTATTTATAAAACTGGGCAAGATTAAAACTCTGAATATAGATATGCTACAGATGGTAGGAGCCAGCGGGATTCTGAAGCCTGTAACAGCTGTCTGTGTACAAAACTTTTAAACAGTGAGCCCCTCAGACTAATCTCTTAAATTGATGCCACGCAGGGAAAATCTAGCATTTTGCAAAAACTGGTCTTTTTTTCCTTTGGGAAATGAGCATTCGTGGGTTGGTCGTTTACCTGTGGGGTGAATGCAACAGTAGTTTCCTTTTGACACTGCTGACTGACTTGAGAAACTCGACTTGAGAATAGCAGCCTAAAGACTCGGGTTGAAAAACAACAAATGTCCAATCCTTTTATGGCTATTGAGGAAAAAACATAGTACAATTCTGGCCCTAGCAACAGCCAGAGGCTTCAAATTAAATTAAATGCATGAACAATATCTGTGGGCAACCTGGCTTCTTTTAATGCAGTGGAAGATGTGTGCAGTCAATGCATCATTATGTAAGCGGGGGAATAGTCCCGCTGTTGTGGGGAACTCTCCTGGCTTCTGCACTACCCCGGTGAAATGGGCTAGCGGAAGGATCTGAGTCCTCGCTCCCACTTCCTTTACCCAGAGGCCGCCCTGACCTTGAGGGCTCCCCTTCCATTCTCCTGTCTGGTGGAGTCCTCGTAACCCCAACAAGGCTGGGCCCGGGATTCCTGGGGGGCTCAACCCCAAACCGTGCTGTGGTTACCTAGGTCAGAGGCTAGGGTGTCCCCACTCCAGGGTGCTCCCTCTGCACTGGGCGCTTTCCTGGCCCACTGATCATTACATAAAACTTAAAGCAAATGCAAATTATTTAATGAACAATTTATCTTAAAACGAACAAGGAAATAGAATGGTTAGGGAAAACACATCACCCTGCTCCGTGGCAGGGAGCATTACACACACTGTCTCTGGAGTGTCAGGACAGTTCACAGTCTGGTCCTTGTAGGGCTCAGGTCTCCTTCTCAGCTGTGCTGCAGGGTTGCTGTGACTTGGAGGCTTCCTCTGTTGATGGCCACACACTCTCCGCCTCTGGATGGCTCCAGCCCAGTTCCACCCTCTGTCTCAGCTCCACTCCGCCTCAGCACGGCTGCTGCTACTCTGCATCTGGAGCTGCTGCTCTGTCCCCTCTGGCTGTTACAGCTCTGCTCCCAGCACACGGCTGCTCTGCAGGCAGCTCCTGTGTCTCTGCTCCCAGCACTGACCTGCTTCGTGGGCTGCTTTCCTAGCCTCTCTGGCTCTGGTTCCTGCAGCTGCTCCCAGGGCAGGTCTGCTCTCTCTGGACTGTGCTCCGGCTTTGGGGCTGCAACTCTGCTCCCAGCACAGGCTCTGTCTCTCTGGGCTGCTTTCCTGGCCCCTCCGGATCTGGCCCAGCTCTGTTCCCCAGCTCAGCTCTGGCCCCTGCTCTCTCCTTAGCTTGGCCCCACTCTGTCTGACCCAGGCAATTCCAGCTCACAGGGAGGGGGGAGGGGCCCACCCGGCCCTCCTGACTCCTTGATTAGTCTCCCCACCCTGTCAGGCTGACCTGGAGTGCTGGCCTCTCCCCATTGCCCCTGGGGACTGTCAGTCTCAGGGTCCTGATTGCCCATTGACCCTGCCCCTTTACATCCTGGGAGCTAATAATCAAAACACCCCACTGAGTGTTCCTACGGGGATACCAGTTCCCTTACATTTGCTACTGGAGAAAGTTGCTGCTGTGCAGAACTTTTCATGAGCTAATTAGCACCTCAGCAAGTGAGCTTGTGCCAAGAGACAGAGGAATTAACTAACTGAACTCTCCTTTAGCCATGAATTGGCTTTTGCCAGAAGTAAGCACAGCACAGAGCAGAGAGTTGTTTCAATGGCCATGCTTACGTGTAGAATCCTGTTTAGTATACAGTGCTATAAATATTACGTTAGAACCACTGGGAAGGCCAGACTGGTCCAGTCCTAGGGTTCAAAATAAAGAGAGAGGAAAATTTGGCATGAGTCGAAGTGAAGAGTAAAAAAGTATGTTCTGTTCTCAAACTTCTCTTCTCCTTCTAAAGCTTTGATGACACACTGTCCCTATTGTATGATTATTTCATACACGCTAGCAATATAGATCCGTATTTCTAGTTACAGTAGAACCTCAGAGTTATGAATGTATCAGGAACAGAGGTTTGTTCGTAACTCTGAAATGTTTGTTACTTTGAACAAAACATTATGGTTTGTTCAAAAGTTTACAACTGAACACTGATTTAATACAGCTTTGAAACTTTACTATGCTGAAGAAAAATGCTACTTTTAACCATCTTAATTTAAATGAAACAAGAACAGAAAGAGTTTCCTTAACTGTGTCAAATCTTTTTTAAAGTTTCACTCTATTTTTTTAGTAGTTCACATATATAACATTTGTGCTTTTTCTTTTTTCTCTCTGCTGCTGCCTGATTGTGTACTTCCAGTTCCAAATGAGGTGTGTGGTTGACCGGTCAGTTTGTAACTCTGGTGTTTGTAATATTGAGGTTCTACTCTAAAGTGGACTGTGCCTTTAAGGCCATCCTAGAAAAGGTACTGGCTGGATCTGGGTTTGGTACATCCAGAGGGATCTCTGAGTGAGCATGTTTCTTGGAATCTCCTGAACTGACTGTGCTAGTTGTTTGGGTCCATACTAATATGGAAAATATCACATCATCATCTATCCTACACCATGAATTGAGGTAGCAGATGGATGACCAAATGAATCCCGCTCTGTTACTTGGTATAAAATGGGAGACGTTCATCTCTGGCATAAACAGACATATCTGCACTTAAGTCAGAATTCTCCTTTTTTACACTGAGGGTGACTTTTTCTGGTTGACTTCTGTAGAGTTACCTTTGAAATTGCACCAGTGTAAATAAGAACAGTTAGTCCCAGTGTTCACAACTCAAGCGGACACAGTGTTCACTTACAGGCTTCTCTGAAGTCCGTGTCTTTTTGTTACCAATCAAAAAGAACCTGTAAAATTAGTTTGATTTGTCTAAAGTACTCTGACTCTTAATGAAACCAAAGTGAATCCAAGAGGAAAATAAAGACTTAGAAATAACATAATAAAAGGACGACGATATGAAAGGATACTTTATTTAATTTCCTCAGTGTAAATGATACTAGTGGAGGGAGCAAAACAAAAATCAGATGAAGCCGTCTTCTGTACTAAATGTTAGGACTTGGTGAAAAAACACAATTAGGAGGAAAGGGCATATGTGAGAACTGGATTTGATCACTAATCTTTTCCACATTGAAGCTGAAAAGGAGACAGCTCAAGAAATACAGTCAAATCCCTTGCTTTCAAAAACGGCACTATGAGGTTTGGCTTCCCTTTGCCATATTCCAAAGCATTAAGAACATTCCTTAAGCATGTTCAAAACAGAAAATGTTTTTCATTAAACTCCACAAATTTTGCTCTGATTTAGATGGAAAATTTTCCAAGACAAAAGTACAGTAAAAATGGTGACCTAGTGAGTTCCATCAGGCAAAAGAGGCAAACAAAAGATAAAGCATATGGACTCACCTCAGTGCGTACGGTTTTAAAGATGCAAATCTCATTAACGTAACTAGTAGCAATAGAATGAGACTGTCTCAGTTCCTAGAAAGGAAATTATACCCTTTAGTCTGCCCAGGTGCCAAATATAAAAGCCTGGAAGCTGGACCTCTTCTGCTTCCCTTATGAGTCACCAGTTATCCTCACAGCCAAGCATCAATGATTACTGTGGATTTTGTATGTAACTCGTCACCACTACTGCTGGGCCGTGTGAAGCCTTCTCTCTCTCCCTCACAGGGCCAGCGACAGGAATTTTGGGGCCCTGTACGGCAGATCGTACCCCCCCCCCCGGTCTCCCGCCACCCGCGGCCCCCCTCCCGCCGGTCTCCTGCCACCCGCGGCCCCCCTCCCGCCAGTCTCTTGCCTCCCGCGCCCCCCCCCTCCCGGCCGATCTCCTGCCTCCCGCGCCCCCCCCCCCCCCGGGCGGTCTCCTGCCTCCCGCGGCCCCCCCCTGGCCGGCCACCCGCAGCCCCCCCCGCCGATCTCCCGCCGGCCCCAACCCCTGCATGTGCTGCGGCCGCGCGGGAGAAGCAAAGGGGGGAGGAGGGAGGCTGCTGGGGGCCGGGGGAGGGGGCTGGTGAGCGCTGCAGCGGCTTCCCAGAGCCGCGCCTTGCTCACAGCCCCGGCAACAAGGGGGTACAGCTGCGTACCGGGCCCCGGACTTCAGGGGGCCCCCCTGATGTCCGGGGCCCGGTACAGCTGTACCCATAGTACCCCCCTGTCGCCGGCCCTGCTCCCTCAAGCCCTGAGTGCACTTTTCTCTGTGACATTCTCAGCCTCGGTTGGCTGGTCAGGACTGACAATCACCTGGGCTTCCTGCATGGCAGTACTTCCCCTGATTACCTTGGGTCTGTGCCCCACAAAATGGCTGAAATGTTGGCCTACCACCCACAGTCCTTCTGCAATTTGGGTCACAGCTTCAATTTTATTCCCACTGAGGAGAAGTGGCTTCTGGAAGGGGATGTGGAAGGATGGGGGGTTGCTGAGTGTGGGGGTACTTGTTGGTAAGTTGGGACAGGGGCTGGGTAAGGAGGTTTCGTGCTGCTATGTTGTGGAGTGGGAAATCTCTTTGAGAAGACCAAATGTGTTACTGCTTTGCAACTATTGGCAAACTGATGATATGGATTGAGCTGTGTGCTGAAAGCTTCAGCCGATGAGCTGTCGAGAGAGAACAGCTGGAGCATTGCAACCGAGGCGAAAGAGCAGACAAACGTGGTTCTACCATAGTTCACCTTTGGATTTTTATTTTCCTATGTGCCAGTTCTTGGTTAACTGCATCATCTCATCTTGTTGCTATAACATCTAACGGCAAAATAGTCTGAGGAGTTCAGTTGGCCTTGCCATAGGTCTGTTATCCATTGGGAAATGCCCAAGAGAAGATAGGTATAGGTGTAACACTCAAACCAGACCAGGATTTTCCCCAGAGGAAATGCATCGACTCTGGGAGGGATTCTCCAGCCAGCTATGGCCTCTATGCTGCCATGGTGGTGGGAGGGTTGTAAAAAGCTCATTTGGCAGCAGACCTAGCATAGGATCGGCATAGGCTGCCCTGTGTAGCCTCTTTGCAAGCTCTGGAGCAGGGCCAGGCTGCGGACAGGTCGGAGGAGAGTCCTGTATATCCCGCTGTCACACCAGCTCCACGCCCAACACATTCACAAGATGGCAGAACAGCAAAAGAATGGAGCATATGGGTCTCACCTGCGAACCCAGGGGTCCCTCTGATTTCAGAGACAATGGGCATGAATTTTAAGGGATTTCCGGATCAGAACACTTCAAGGGAGAGGATCAAATCCCACTGAAAAAATTGTGAACATGTCCTTCAAATCTGATCCCTTCCTGAGGCCTAGATGGTGACTGGACCTACATGTCAAGGGGGGAGCAAGAATCCCCTTTACATGGGCTATCTGGACCGGGGGTCTCGGTATGTAAGAGTAAGGAGGAGTGGGCAGGGAATGGGTGGAGCCATGACTCCATTCCTTGTATTGACTGGCCAGCACAGCTTAGCTGGTGTGTGGGGGAGGGAAGAATGTTGTAACTTCCTCTTGGTACAAACCAGAGGCAAGGAGCCGGCAGGATCCCAGTACTTTCTGGGACCACTCCTGGAGGGATGCAGATGATGTAGTGTAGCGCTTCTTGCTCAGGGCTTGGCCTAAATTCAAACTCTAGCCCTGACTTTGCCAGTGCTCTCATCCCTCCATACTGTACTCACTACATGGTTAACTCCATCTGTTAGGGGGCTGTGCCAGCTCCCCTCTTGTATGCTCTCTTCAGATTTCAATGCCACTCAGCCAGAAAGGGATTAAACACAATTGTCTGGAGTTGCTGTCAGAGCAGATTAGGTTGCTTTTAGTAGATGAGGTTTCCTTTTACATTTCTTGCAGTCCTAGTCCCCCCCTTTCCTCTACCTTCTCAGAAACCCGATAGTTGGCGTGTTCACAGTGATCTGGATTAGCGGGGTTCAGACAGAATGTGAACTGCTCTAAGGTTCCCATCTAACTCTTTCCTCCACATCTATCTGGGAATTCAGTGCTAGATTGGCAGCCCTGGGGACCGATGTTCTTCACTCACAGATATAATGTGGGAAGCAGCATTTCAGGTTTCCCCATTTACCTGGGTGTGTTGGCTCTGCCTAGGAGTGATCACCTCTACAGAATCTTGGTTGCTCATTTTTAACCCCATTTCAGACACTGGGCTCTCTAATCTCTCCTTCTAGAGCACAGAAGCTGCTGCATAAGTAGGCTTGGCAGAATTAACTTTTTATTTTTTATGATTTTGGTCGATAATCATTTTAAAGCTTTTATTTTTTGGTTATCCATTTAAATTTTCACAGTTGTGAGAAATTATTCGAGAGTCAGACGAGGGGGGGAGTCAGACAATTATTTAATGCTGGTAATCCGTTGAGATTAAAAAGTTAAATTTATAATTGTTAAAACACTAATTGTCAACATCGCATGTAGAATGTACTAAATCAAGCTCCAACAATGTCTTGAGCTGCGTTGTCTTCCTTTGTCTAGCTGTAAAGGTCGGTTACCAACAGAAATATTTGTCAGTTTGTGTGTGTGCAGAGTACACTTATCAATTAAAAAAATCGAATCCTTCCAAGTCTCTGTATAAGGGGAAAAGGACTCAGAGTAAACAGCAAATTCATGGAAATGGCTGGCTTCAGACACGGGCATGCCCTGCCACTGAAGTCGAGGACAGCTGTGTCAGAGGGCAGAATTTGGTTCTGCATTTTGAACTGTAGCCCATGGATCTTTTCCTGCCCACTCTCCTCCCTTAGGGCCAGATCCTTGGAGTCAATGGGGCTTAACATCTTATAGGCTCTGGCTTCTCTTTGGAGGAGAGGCAATGTGGCCTAGTGGGTGTAGCGCTGGGATTTAGAAGGCTGGAATCCTATTTGCAGTTCTCTTGTTGCCTGGTTGGTGGTTTGGGGCCAATCCCTTCATTTTTCTGTGCCTCCATTTCCCTGTCTCTAACATGGAGATGATACCCCCCACCCCACTCTACAGTGAGCTGAGATCTATGGATAAAAGGAGCTGTTATTTTGTAGGCTTTCACTATGAATATACATATGTATTGGGAGGCTCTTGAACTAGGGTTTTGCTTCGGATTCTGAACATTGACTCTGAATTCTTGCCTAGAAGTTAATAGTTAGGACCGAATTCAAGGCAATCACAAGAGAAACGAACTGTTCTGAGCTGCCCGTAATGAAAAAAAAGTAAAGAAAAATCTTTAAAGTAGCCATTCCAATCAGGTGAGCTACGAAAGAGTAGCAGTGATCAGATATGAGATCTTCTGTTCTCTTCCCGGCTCATGCTAGACTCTGATCCTTGGGAGCTAGAATTGGTTAAGGGGAAAGGGAAAAGCTCCCCTTGAACACGACTGAAGCATTAAGACCAGCCTCATCTTGCCGCTTGATCGCTGGGAAAACTGACAACGCATTAAAATCAAGTTCCCTTGAATTAGGAATGGCTTCTTTACGCCCCCACTAAACAATATATTTACATTGGAACATCAGAAAAAAGGCCTGGCTGCACTCAGCTAGATAGTATTCCTTAGATCAGTCTTCTCAGCAACCTCTAATTTTATTCCTCCAACCATGTTATTACCTCAGGCTGTTTCCAGACAGTGTCTCCCCACTCAGGAAGCAAAAAAAAAAATAAATTTTTTTTAAATTGTGCTGTCCCAGAAATTTACACCAGAGCCATGACTGCAAATGTTGTTAGTGCACAAATTTCTTTCCGAGCCCAATCCCCTCTGAGCGCTTGCCTAGCTGGGCAGAAAAGGAGCTGAAGGGAGAAATGGGCTTGAAAGGGAAAGGAAAAATTAAATGCCGGTTCAGGAAAGTGTACAACCCCTTAAGAAATATTAGGCCTAAAGAGTAAGCTTGGGAAGCATTGGGAAATTTGGGCACAGTTCTTAGGCAAGCCACCAACGACTGGCTGAGAATTGGGTTTCAGCTTCCAGCAGCTGGGTTCAAAGAACTAAACAATCAAGAGGAGCTACAGATGGGGTTTCTGCTACAGAATGGGAACCTGGAAATCCTGAAGGTTCCTTTGGGCTGAGGATCTAAAAGTTGGTGCTAGTCGTTCGTGTTCCTTGACCTGGCCAGTCATTGCAAAATCACAACCGTCGGAGTGGACGGAAGGTGCCGGCTAGAGGTGGTAACGCTATTAACGTCCGCCTAAGAGGAGGTCATTTCATCCAAAGTTGCACAAGTGAACAAAGGACAGAGTGTAGGGCCCTGAGTCTGCAAACCTTCCTAACGTACTGCTCGCTCACGCGAAGGGCCCAGTTGACTCCAAAGTAATATTGAGGTGAGTAAGGGCGGCAGCAACAGACCCTCTGCTAGCTTGCTCATTGTCCAGATGGCCCACCCATGTTTCATCAAAGCTTAGCGTGGGACTCAATACGTGACACTTCATCATGCAATAGAACAGTAATTCATAAATAGGCTCCCTCTGGGTATTCATTGTAGATTAAACTCACCATTCTCCTCCTTCTCCTGCTCCCCCACATATAAGGTCCAAGTAAATAGGCTTTATGGCACATAGAGGTCAAAAGAGTGTGGTCTCAATCTCCTCACGACTGGCCTAGGGAAGCTCCTTAGTGAATATCCCGGCCCCAAGGGCACCTTTTACAGGAGTCATGGCCAAATGGATCTGTGCAACTGAAGAAGCACGAACGGTGCTCCACCTCTCCATGGTGGCACGCGCAGAGCTGGTGTAGAGCCCACCTGTATTGCATGCAGGGTATGTGGCATCTGCTGCGCGTTTGCTCCACGCTGCCTTCACTTGCAAGGGAGGCTTTGCAGCCCCTGGGATGATGGGAGAATTACACCATGTGAGGACACTGATCATTGAACCCTTCAGGAATACAGGGCTATGCTCACCTGCATCCGTCTGGTCTATGAAGTCGAATATTTTGAAACTCCTAGGGATGAGGAGCAGCTCTTTGTTCGTGTTCACAGAGCGCCCAGCACAACAGACAATGACCGGCTCCTAGGTGTCATGTCAAGATAAATACTAAATGACTTGGTGCTCAAGTAACTAGAACAAGGCTGTAGCAGGTTGGCGACTCATCCCTGCGGCGCCTCCTGCTGGTCCATCCGGGAATTAGCTCGCCAGCATCCTGAGCACCCTCTGCAGGCCGATGTCCCGCTTGCTGCTCTGGCCCAGAGTCCCTCCCTGGACCCCGGTGCCCTCTTCCCTTGAGTGCTGCACCCCTGCAGTACCCCCTCAGGTCTTAGGGTCTCCCTCCCAGGGAACCCCCACACTCTAGCCCCACCTTGCCTCAGTCTAGGCAACTGCCAATCACCACTTGCCCCCATTCACTGGGGCAGACTGCAGTATCATTGCCACTCATCACCGGCAAGGAGGGTTTGGCCTGCTGCCTCTGCAGCCCTGGGCTGCCCCCTGCAACCCCAGTACCCTTTGTGGAGCCTTCCCCTAGGCCCTGCAGCTTGGGGGTTTCCAGGTCAGAGCTTCCCCAGCTCCTCATGCTTTGCCCCAGCCCTGCTTCACTCTAGGTACCCTGTCAAGCTCCCAGGAGCCAGGCCTTTCTGCCTCTGCAGCTAGAGGAGACTCTGTTCTCTCTCATGCTCCAAACGGAGCCCTATTTATCAGGGCCAGCTGGGCCCTAATTGACCCAGCCACAGCTGTGGCGGATAAGCCTAATCAGGCTGGAGCTTGCTTGCTCCCAGCCACAACCCTTTCTTGGGCTGTTTTCAGCCTGTTTCCCCAGGAGTGGGGCAGGCGCCCCACTACAAAGGCACTAAAAACCCCAGAAACAAGCACAAATACTTTGCATGTATCCTTTTCCCTTCATTTCCCCCCTTTCTTATCCAAGTTTGTTTGGATGAAGTCTTTTACTCGTATAGTTATTTTTCCTGTCTTCTCTCTCTCTGTCAGATACCCATTATAAACGGGTGTTAAGTGGTAGCATTTTAAAGTGGTCGTCTTATTGTTTTCAGGTATTTCCCTTGTCCTCCCCAACCCTGATGTTCCTAATGAAGAACTACAGATAGTATTTGACCTGGGATATCCTTTAATTTGTCATTGTGCATCTCCTTCTTGGCACACAACTAAGTGCACCTGCAATAGTGAGCCTGCACCTGTTTTGCACAAGTAAACAGCCATGTGCACAGACACAAATAGGGGTCTTAGGTACACAGATTGGACATGCATCCCTATTGGGTGGGTAGATATGCAAGGTTGGAAACTGGCTGGAATATGGAGTGTTTGGCAAGAATAAATCGGAGTGAATGGGATGATACTTCTGGTTGAGTCGTCTGCAGAGAGAAGACCTGGGTCAGGTGGCTTGAAAGGAGCAAAATGAGGATCCATTGATGCCAAAAATCCTATCTGGACAATGTTTTACTGCCTGATTTTCAAGCAGCATCTTTTCTTCTGCTTTGTCTCAATGTAAGAATAAAAAGATTCTTTCTGGTGGATACTTCAGTAACAGTAAGCCACCAGCTTTTCTGTATACCTGCCACTGTTGTTCATTCTGGCCCTTGGAGCTGATATTGGCTTGTGTTTACAAGCCCAGTAATTGCCATCCACAACCTGTTATCAGTATAAATACATACAAGGGAAATTGCAAGGTTATGGTTGAAGCTTGCAGGTTTTTAGACTAACAAATATTTGAGCCTGAAGCAATGTTCCACTCTCCCCTCCCCCCCCTTTAAGTGGATTTGGATAAGATGAGAGGTTGTCTGTCAGGTTTGATGGAGTCAATAAGATTCAGCCATGTTCTACTGTAATTAACATTTGAAAAGAATTTGCCTGCGACTTACCTCTGGGCAGTGAGGGCAGTAACTCTAATGTTAGGGAATAGTGCAAGCCCTGTGCATTTGTTGTCCAACAGTAAATAATGATGACTGGGGAAGGAAACTCCTTGACAGTGTGTTTTCTTGACAATTGCTTGGAGTTTCAGTGTAGGACACTGATCCACTACACAGGCTGCTGTGAGGATAAGGCGAGGCTATTATTCCCATTGTTCAGCTGGGCATCTAAGGGCTTGTCTTCACTTGAGCCGGCAGGGATTGATCTTTTGGTGATCGATTTATCGCGTCTCGTTAAGACGCGATAAATCAATCACCAGTGGCTCCCCCGTCAACTCCGGAAGTCCAGCTCATGAAGAGGCGCAAGCTGGAGTCGACGGGGGACCGTGCCGCCGACTGCCACCGCCGTGAGGATGGGAGGTAAGTCGGCTGTAGAGACGTCGATTTCAGCTATGTTATTAACGTAGCTGAAATTGCGTATCTACAGTCGATTTCCCCCCCTAGTGGAGACCAGCAAGGTACAGAGAAAGTGACTTTGATAAAGGCAGTCTGGCAGAGCAGGGAACAGAACCCACGTCTCCCAAGGCCCAAGCTAACCCCCTTCCTGCTGGATGTTTACCTTGACTGGGATATGGAGTAAGTCCAGCATATCAAACCTTGCCTGATTTGCCAATCCACGTTATTGTTAAACCAAACGGCATATTCATGTCAGTGGAGTTTGGGTGGGAGTTGTGCCAAACCACATTCAAGCCAATGAGGGCACCTACTCAACTTGATACCCCCGTGTGTGGCTATGTTAATATCCAGTCAAGTCTGAATAATTCCCCCTCTTCCATTTCAAGTAACGTTGGGATCAGATGACTGTTCTCCCCATAAGTGTCAAGAGAAATTTGCCAATCCACAGCCCCTCCTTAGTGAAGCAATTTTCAGTTACTTTGGGATGGTCCGGGCTACTTTTAGTATCTGTCCTTCTCTTTTTTTAAAGCTAACTCTCACTCTTTGCAGTTCAAGTGATGCTCTGGGGTCGGTGCAGGCTACGTCCCTATGGCAAAGACAATACATCAATTCAAAGCCCGCTGGGTCTCGCATTAGACCCATACCACCCCCCATTTGCAGGAGAACGCACGCACGCTGTGTTATCTCCCTGCTGTGTCATGCTTGTGAGCTGGCAGGGGGTTGAAATGTACAAGCATCATCTTGCTGTCAGTCTTGTACAGTCCAGTCCCCTGCTTGTTCACAACAATAGGGTGGGCGTGCGAGCCGGAGAACTGTGTGTTCTGCACGGGAACGTGTCTTTGGAACCGAGCCAGGGCCCTGCGATGCTGCTGGCCAGCAGAGCCCAGGGCGTTTCCGCCGTGTTCTGTGACTTTTACAGCAATTCTTCTGTATTTTTACCTGTGCGGGGGGAACCTAGTTTTCCTGACAAGCAGGACAATTACCGCAGGGCTGGGAGCCATGCCCAAACCAGCCAAATGCCAGACAGGATTTACTAACCCTGATCTGCAATAGCTTTTGCTCTTCTACTCCTGGAACTTCCCCCTCACTCTTCTCGACCTGAGCCTTCCGTGAGCAGAGGAAACAGACTGTGTCTAGTAGTAGGTTATAAACGGGTCCACCGTATCTGCAAATACAGTATGTTCTTTGCCTGACATAACTGTATGGATTGAATTTGGCACGTCTATTCTTTCCCTTTCAGAAAATCCATATTTATGACATGAAGCATACTGGAGGGAGATGGGAAGGATGCCAGAGAGAGAGAGTCACGAACTCAGAGGCACTCCTAGCAGTGTAGGGCTACTGTTTAACCCTTTCATTGCCAAAGCCACATGCCTAGCTTGAGTCTAATCTTTCCAATGGTGTATGTGTGAGAGCCTGCAAGTGGGTCCCTTGGGAAAAGGATGAGGCTGGGTGGCATAAGCTACAGTCCTCAGCTTGCCCGTCATTGTACCAAAGAGGCCTAATATTAACCATCAAGATACTGAAGCCAAGAGCTGAGCAGGTTTCAGAGGAGTTGGACATTCAGCTATGGGGAATCGCTGAAGAGAGACTAGTGAATATTAAAAACCATAAGAACATAAGAATGGCCATACTGGGTCAGACCAAAGGTCCATCTAGCCCAGCAGTTTAGGAAGGGCTATAAACTCTCCTGCTTCAGGGCATCAGCCAACTGATGGGGTCAGGAGGAAACTTTAGCCAAGAGCTGCTGGTTGCAGGGATCCTTGCACCGTCTCTGAAGCAGTTGATACTGGCTGCTGTGCAAGACGGAGTACTGGACTAGATTGGCGGCTGATCTGTCCAGTCTGGTGTTTCCTTTGTTCATAAGCTGTGCCCAGACAACACTTTTTAGGTGTGTGTTAAGTGAGGGTTCTGATACTTTTGTGTTTATACAGTCAGAGCTGTTCCACTGGTTACTGCTGCGTGGCTGTTTTTTACTGCCACAAAAAGGCAGTCCTGGTCTTAAACACCACAACCTTGTGTCAAAATTAATTGCGTTTTGGCATCCAGAGAAGGCCACTTTGAAAAATATGACCCGTAGCTCATTTTCCCCCTCTCACGCAGTTGAGTAACGCACAATGCTTTGTACAGTGTCGTGAGATGAAAGGCACCTGAGTGACAGAATTTGGTCAGGTCACATTATTCTCTACTGAACAACCAGCGACATTTTAGTTTTCCTCTGCGACAAGAAAATAAACGTTTGTCGTCATTTAACGACTCAGACTTTGGATGTCAAAGCACTAAGACAATACCGGTTTCCTTGAGCTCACAAGGAAAATGAGGTCTGTTTGTCAGAGGTTTGGCCCAATCTGTAAAATACCTTCGAAATAAATAACCTGACCAGCTTTAGCAGGGCACACTGGTACTGCTTGTTCATGCTCCGTAGTTAAGGTGGCAATTGTATTGTAAGTACTCCAAAGGCTTTTACAAATAACATGGACTACAGGGCTTCGGGGCAGAGGGGACGAGTGTGTTAGAAGATTCAACTCCTCTCTGCTGAACAGCCAAAGGCAACTTTTGATGGCTAAGGTTGTATAGAAGGCATGTCACTGAAATCAGATAAGTGAGGGAAACTGTGCCAATATTTCTCTTCTGTTGACATTAAAACACCTCAAGATGAGAGACTGTATATGTTTACGTAGTTTGGGGGTGGGGAGATGGACATTTTTTTAAAAAATTAACCCCTTAAAGATAAGACAGCAGTAAAGATCTCAAAATGTGCTTCGTTAGTTAAGGACGCCCACGCAAGGGATCAGCAGGCACTGCAGATAACCCAGCTTGCTAATGTGATAGGGCTGCTGTTAATGCGGAGGTCAGATGTTCAGAATCTGACTGCGCGGGTGGATTGGGTCCATGACCCTATAACGTGGCTGTAACTGATGGGTTGAGAACCTTTTCAAACCCCGCTCCCCGCCCCATGTACAGCCCTGTTACAGAAAGGATCTAGAGACCATTGGTTCTCAAAGTGGGGGTTGGGACCCCTCAAGGGGTCGTGAGCCCCTGCTGCCAGCAGCCAGCCCCGACCCCTGCTGGCGGCGCCCCGGCCCTGGCCACTGCCATGGTGAGCTGCCGGCGGTGCCCCGAACCCCAGACCCGGCCCATGGCGCGGCGGGTTGCCGGCAGCGACTCGAGCCCCAGGTCCTGCTGTGGCAGGCTGCTGGCAGCACCCCAGGCCCTGTCCCCTGTCCCGGGGGGTTGCTGGCACCCTCCCCTGAGCCTGGCCCCTGCCCCGGAGGGCTGGCACCCCTACACCCACACACACACAGCTCAGCCCCTATCCTGGGGGGCTGCTGGCACACACCCCAGCCCGGCTCCTGCCCCGCCCCCGAGCCCGCCCCGTAAGGGGGGTCGCGCTTAGAGGCCTGGTGTCCGAAAGGGGTCACCAATAGAAAAAGTTTGAGAACCACTGAATTCTAGACAATTGGAGAGAGGCCAGTGGAGGGCAACAAAAATGATTAGGAGGCTGGGGCACATGACTTATGAGGAAAGGCTGAGGAAATGGGGCTTATTTAATTTGTAGAAGAGCAGAGTGAGGAGGAATTTGATAGGCGCCTCAAACTACCTGAAAGGGGGGGGGGGGGTGTTCCAAAGAGGATGGAACTCTGCTGACGGCAGATTCTAGAACAAGGAGTAATGGTATCACGTTGCAGTGGGGGAGCTCTAGGTTGGATATTAGGAACAACTTTTTCACTAGGAGGGTGGTGAAGCCCTGGAATGGATTACCTAGGGAGGTGGTGGAATCTCTTTCCTTAGAGGTTTTTAAGGTCAGGCTTGACAAAGCCTTGCCTGGGATGATTTAGTTGGGGATTGGTCCTGCTTTGAGCAGGGGGTTGGACTAGATACCTCCTGAGGTCCCTTCCAATCCTGATATTAAAGGAATCTGCATGGAGTGGCTCCTTTTCAAATATTGGCTTGTTGGGTCGTCCTACTCCCCCCCCCCCATTTCACTTCTGGTATTTAAGAATATTAAATGACAACGGATCCATGTTATCTGTATTTGAGCCTTGCAAATTCCTGGGTTTCAGCTTTCCGTCAACACAACTGTCTCATTGCATTTACGCATTTCACAAGTAAACTGCAGTAGGCACATAGATGCTGGGCTGACCTCTTTATTTTAATGACATGTGAGTCAAAATTTCACAGGGAATTGGCCCCCTGTATTTCAGAGGCCAGAGGCTTGATGGGCTGAAAACTCCCAAAGGGATTGGAACAGATTGTCCACAGATGGATAATTCCTGCAATGCACAGCCGTGATATCCACTGGTATTTGACAAGCAGAAGCATTACTCGCAAGCTGACTTGAAATATCAGATAATCTTAACTCTCTGCTAGAATGGTCCTTGTGAATTTCCAGAGCACATGTTAAAACAGAATTTACTTTTGCATGTGCATTTATTCAGGCTGGGAGGGTGTGTGCTCTCATCCAATCACAGACCAGAAACAATGCCATGTGACTTATCTGACTAATCACAACTAGCCAACACCGCTTGCGCGGGGAAACGACTTGTAATCAGTCTGTGGAGTTACCAACATTAACAAACATCTTCAGTTTTGAATAAGGAGGTGGTGGTGGTGTAGCTGTTGCTCCCACGAAATTAGAGACACAAGGTGGATGAGGTAATATCTCTTGTTGGACCAACTTCAGGTCTGGCCGAAGAGCTCTGTGTGGCTCAAAAGCTTGTCTCTCTCCCCAACAGAAGTTGGTCCAATAAAAGAGATTATTTCACCACCTTGTCTCGTGAATAAGGAGGAGATTTGTGGGCATCGTTTTTGTCACTGAGATTCAATCCACACAGAGGCTAAATTAATTGGAAAACTTGTAGCATATCTATTTAATAGCACCCTCTGTGTTTGCAGTGCTTTACAACCCAATGACACTGGGTTTGGGCATTGAAAAGTCCATCGCATACTTAGAACCTACCATAGTCGGCATGAGGGTAACCTCCGAGGCTCCAATTCAAGAACGCACGGAAGGACATGTGTTAGTCAAATACAGATGCTTTGCAGAATCGGGACCTAGGTGTTGTGGATGCTTTGTGACACAGACCGTGACGGGTGGCTGGCTAACCTGCATCTTTGCAGTATGTACAGCTGATCTCCTTAAGTTGTTAGGAATGGTTTAAGTTGTTTTAAAAACTTCTCCAAGCACCGTCTCTGTAATGTTACAAACCCAACTGACAGTTTGTCTCACTTGGAATCACTTATGCTCAGCTGAAGGGATTCAGTTCCCAGCTTTCCAGATCTACCACAAATACAACAGCCTGATAGAACTCCTCTCCTGGGGAATGCTGCATGCAAAGCATGACACCAGTGTTAAGCTCCGCGGAGATATAAACATAGAGAAGAATATCCATGCTCTGGTGTTAAAAGCCTCTTTCCTCTTTATGAGATGCCAACACTCCTGTAAAATCTCACTGCTTTAGCACCACAGAAATGAAAACACAGGCAGCTTACAGCACACAGCTGGGCTCTGTGCCAGACTCTGCGTTAATCGAGATGTTTTGGTTCCTTGTTGGGTCTCTGGAATCTTCGCCCCCGTGTGAAAGAGTTCTTCCCTCGTTAATGCCTCTGAACTGCCTTGAATGCTCCCCAATGAGTCTTCGCTGCTGCTCTGCCTCAGCCTGATCCGAATAGTGAATCCACCTGGGATAGCCTGAGGAACACGGGAGTCAAAGGGGGAGAGTGGTTATGAGAGTACTGGGTACTGAAACAGCCAGCATCTTTGGACATAGCAGACCTCTTGGGAGAGTTGCTAGAGGGAGTCGTCTTCTTTTCCTGAGCTCAAGGGACTGCTTCCCAGAAGAACGATGGTCTCTTCTCCTCACTGGAACTAGTGAATGAGAAGGGTGCTATTGAGATAAAGAAGTTCCCTCAGCTCTAATCAGAAGAACATGTCAGAGCACCAGGTTGAATAGAAACACTTCTTTGGTCAGGTCATGAAAAAACTCTTCTTTCCATCCCACCAACTAGCTCCTACTCTTAAATTTTGGTAACTAATTTTATCGGAATGGCATGATCCATAGACTGGGTTGCAAAAGTTAATTTCCTCCAGGACTTGGTGTTTAAATTGTGTTGGTGTGTAGCAGCACAAGCAAGTTCCCCAAAACATATCTAGAGGTGTATTTGCATGGATGCTTTCCAGATCTGTGTTTGCAGTCATAATTGCTGGTGGAAATTAGGTGCACCGTTGCACATACTGGAGTCCTTTAAAATGGCTCTATTTCTTATTCATTGCCTCAGGCTGTCTCTCTTTGTCGTTTCAAAGTTCTGCTGTTTCTCCTCACTGCTTTACAATATGAAATCTCTTCTCATGCCAAGATCTCTTATAGGTTGTATCTCTCTGTTTTTCTCTTTTGGCAAATCTCTCTTAGATGATGGAAGCCATCACCAGGAGATGGTTTAGCATTTTCAATATGAACTAAGTCCCATTTTCCAAGGACACTTAGGTGCCGAAACTCCTATTGACTTTTCATTAAACTTATGGGCTAATGTGCGTAACTGCAAATTGATTGGCTGCCTGAGATGGTGAGATGTAATGACAATATTGTAAGGCCAGACGACAGCCTTTTGGTTTCTTCAGTGATTCTGATGTAGTCCCACTTTGGCTGAATAAAATATCATGAGCAAAGATGTCCTATAGAGAACACCTATTGCATGTCAAAATGCCCATAGCCATTCATCTTTAGACCACACTCAGAAAGTAGAAAGGCTGCAAAGGATGTCAATTGCTTCAGCTGGTAAAAGCTCTCTCCTGCATTCCATCTATATTTTTCCTCCTCGATGATCCAATTATATTTGCCCCAAATGTAGTTGAAAATGAGTATTTTAAAACATTTTTTACATGTTCTCTCTAACGATTACACAAGAGAAGTCTCAATCGGTTGCCACCTTACCCACACTCCCTTTCCTTTCTCATGGCAATCTCCAGACTCAGGTGCCAAATTGCTGGAGGTCTTTTCCCAACAGCAGAGTTTGGCTGCTTGGTAGTCTACATTGTCAGTTATGCTGACAACCTTGGATGGTTCTCTAGGTCTGTTAAGGGGGGAGACAGCAACACAGCTTTTAGCCTCTCTTCCTGTCCTGGATGCAGTTTATTGCTAACTTTCGATTCACAGGAAATTGTGTTTTTATTTTGCCAGTAAGTGTGGCAAAAATTCCTAATTAAATTTCTATGGGCTGTGGAAGTATAGCCACTGTGACCTCTTCTTTTGGCTAGATTCCTTTCAGTGATCTCATAAATAAAAATGTGCATTGGGGCTTTATTTTCCAGACTCTTGACTCTTCCCACTCACTGAGCATCTTCGGTTTTCCCTCCGTGCAAGACACCAAAAGACACTAAGGCTGTGGCTACACTAGTGAGCCTACAGCGGCACACCTGTGCCGATACAGCTGTGCCACTGTAAGAATCCTCGTGTATCTGTGGTAACTGTATCCGCAGGAGAGCATCGCCCGCTGAAATAGCACAGGGGTGCTTATGCTGACAAAACTTGTATTGCTCGGGCTTTATAGGGGGTGTTTGTCCAGACCTCTGAGCAACAAAAGTTTTGCGACATAAGGAGTAGTGTAGCCGTGGCCTAAGAATCCACCTGTTTTGCTGTGGGAACTAGAAATAGGCTCAAACCTGAACTCTGGATCCAAACCTTGTTTATTTCATAGCTGGCCATAATTAAATACAATGGACTGGCCCAGATCTCTGGATCAGAACAACTCGAACATTGAGATGGGAGAAGGCTAATTCTATGGCCCACATTGGCAGCACAGGCATATCTCCAAAAGTAACACTGTTTCTTTCCCTTTCATTTGCAGATATTTAAGCATTTCGGGCTGGTGTGCTACCACTACCGGAAAAATAGGTGGTTGTGTAAATCTCCAACAGTTGTGGCTGATCACGCATTCCTAGCACACCTTAAGCTCCCTGTAAGCCATTTGTCATCTATGGTTTTGGGTGCACATGTCCCTTATCCCCATTTCTCAATCAGAGGTAAAGAGGTGAACTGACTAGGCCAAAATCACAGAGAGAGTCAGATCCAGGATTAAAACAAGCTTCTACTCCTGCACAGAGGCAACTAGACTCTGCCTCTGTCTTCTTAACACCATGAAGCTGATTTTGCCCCCCCTTAATCCCACTGAATAATACTTCACTCCAGCTGTAGCCCCACTGATTTTACTGGGGAGTGAGGGTGCTATCAGAGAAAAGGGCAATAGAAGCAGACCCTGTAAGAAACCAAGTTCTTTGTCCTTTTTCCCCCTCCTTCTCTGACCTCCCTCTCCCACGAGATCCTTGCAGGAGCCACCCCCCATACTCCCTTGCACGTTTCTTTCCTGTTCCCAGAAAGATGAATCAAAATGTTGGTGGCAAACAGCTACATTAAACTCCTCAAGGAACATCCTGAAGACGTGACTCGCAGCCTATTTCTCACATTAACGATACACCAGAAACAAAGAGATTCTTCCCACTGGAAAATATAGTTTGTGGAAAACATCTGAAGGGAGCCCTAGTGAAAAATCATAAACACAGATGCTTTAGCTCTTCTCAGGTTGCAATTAAGTTTGCATGAACACAGGCAGGACAACACTGTGCATGAGTATCAGTCATGCTACCTCTTAACGGATGGGTGCCAGCATCACGAACAAGCAGTTATGTTTGAGTCCTGCCTGAGCATTGATCAAGGAGCTCTTCTCTTATTGTGCTGACTAAATGAGAATAACCACTGTGGAGAACATATTGGCATGGCAAGTCAAAGATGCCCCGAAGGCCTTCCAAGATGATGATGCTCTTCTACTGGAATACTCACAGCAACGTCTGCAGCTTTGTGCCTGATGAATATATTTCAGAATCTCCATTCTTCAGCCTATAAACCTAAATTAAGACAAGCCAGTCATTTGGTTAGAGATTTTCCACTGCCCTCAACCCAACGTTCCCACACTAAAACTGTAGCTGGTCTGATCTCCACTAAGGGACCTTTTCCTGAATTTGTGCAGAGCTCCACTGACACGCTAATATGGTCTCTGTGAAAGGAGGTAGCAAAGATGAGAAAATTTCATTCAAGAGGTTCCGGGGCTGGGGACCAGGTGGGGTCAAAAACAAGCATCCGACATGCACATCAGATATTCTTATTTGGAAACTCAGTCTCTTAATTTCTCCTCCTCAAGGGGTTACAGATAAACGCAGTGGTTTTCTCACAATGTGAGCTGTTGTTCACTGTTCCTTGGTTTGATTTGATGTTCTCTCCTGCATAAAGTTACTCTCTTGTTCCAAAAAGTAACTGTTGAACAACAACGAGTTTCCCTGGCACCAGCTACAAAGGAGTTGCTGCGCACAGGTACACTGAGGATGAGGTAAATATTGTGAGGCTGGAATAGGTGTGGAAAGCACACTGCACTCATGTTATGCTTCAAAGATGGCAATAATTACTGCATTTGAGACTGTATCTGTCAGTCGTCAGGGCTTTGATTAAAGATAGGCTAGAATAGTTCTGCAATGTTTTTGTTCTCTTCTTTAACTATGTGACTTAGTATCTTTGTCCCAGTCTGTTTGTACGAAGCAGGAAAAATAACAGGAAATTTGTGTGTCTGGATCATTTTCTAATGTAACAATTACCTCCCCCATTCATAGGATGAATTGCACTTTATAATCATGCAAATGTGGTTGGACAGCAATGAATGTCTTTAATCCTAAAACTAGGAGAGACGCTAGTTAGATAGGGCAAAAGGTGGACCTTGTTTAGCACTGGCTGCTGAATGCTTTCAATCCACATAGTCTCTCTTGGAGGGCTTCCATCCTCTGAGTGTCAAAATCCATCACTTCTTCCTGATGCTGTGAGGTTTTGCTCCACTGCACAGAGCAGGGAACTTGAGAGCCTGCCCAACGCTTCAGATGATGCAACACCGGATGACGAAGAAGGCAAAAGAGAATAACGCAACCAGAAGGGAAAACCAAATGCGAGACCAGTGTGACTTGAGAAAGTAGAGTCTGGTCTGAACCCTGCTGACATTTAGCTCAGGCTCATAGAGCCGGAATGGTTCGTCAATGCCTAGCGTGTCTATTGTCGGGAAGGAGTTTTTCACTGGCACATTTCCCATTCTCTTGGCGTCATAGGAGTGCTCCCAGAGATGGCCGGCAACGTCCCACTTCTGTGAACCTGTCTCGGAGTCGAATCATTGCTGTGTGGCGAGTGCCTACAAATCAATGTGTGCTCATTAGTGCAAGTGCTGCCCACCCAATCCAGCCTAATTAGGTGTTTGGCACCTCACAGGCTCCGCCCTTCTTCCCCCCCTCCTCCCCCCAGCCCAGCGATGCTTCGGTTTTGTGGTTCCTAAGTCACTGACTCGTTCAAGAAAATACAAATCCAAAATAACTGGCTCCTAATGTTACGTAGAATCCAGAGCTGAACAAGGCAGCACTTGCCCTGCCAGGCCAAAGAGCGCAGCTGCCCTGCGTGATCACCCCTCTCTGAAGTGCTATGGTTCCGGATCAGCGGCGGGGAGGGCATCGCTGTTCAGGCTGGCGGCCTCTGCAGGTGAAAGGCGACTTTGAAATGTGCTCGTTGACGGGAGCCTTGTGGCTAAGAAGCTTCACCTCCAATATTGGCCTCAACCCCCCTGCAGCGGGGTCTCACTCGGTGTTGCAAGACTCATGGTCAAGGGTAGAGCGAGAGCGAAGGAGTTTGTTGGGAGCCATCTAGACCAGCTCCTGGACAGCCCACAAAACACGTCTCAAAATGCTTCAGGAATGGGAGAAAAGAACAGAGAGGATTCTCTCATTTTCCTAACCACCTCCCCTGGGTGAACCCAGGCTTAAGGTTTCACTGCTCACAGTGAAAGAGAATCAACAAAGCAACTGTCTCCTCTGTCACTTTCCGGGAGGCAAATAAGTATCTGGAGAATGTCCCTCTTATATTCCAGGGTCGTTTTCCCCATTGGGAACGGCTTGAAACAGAAGAGCCGGGGCGTGTACAAAGGTTGTGTCAGACACTTTTATCAGCCGCTGTCGCCGGTTTTATCTCGGTGCATAATAGCTATGAAGGGAAATAGTTTAATCTCTAAATGAGAGCTCTCCATGAGACTTTTTTCCTAAATGGCTCTTGTGCCCTCGAACAATAAATGCCATGTATGCCCTGCCAGCTTGGAGCTACTAATCATATTCAAACTTGTGGGCATTTCTTTCCCAGGGCCAGCAAGGCCTTAGTACCTCTTTGGGCTTTGCCCACGCTTATACAGTCTGGCGGCAGGCTGTCACAGCTTGGCGACGGCAGGTCTGCTGGCCGATACAGGCACAAATGAGAGATCTGCATTGCATGAGTTTGAGGCTTCAGATGCACAATGATGTAACCAAGTCACTCGGCTGGCAGCGTCCCGCTGCTACAATGCGCCAGTATCAAAAATGCCCAAAGAATGCAGCCTGAGGGCATGGTGTCACCAAAGCAAATTAGAACCCCAATTGAAATGTCAGGCAAATGAAACACAGAAGAACTTGTTTAGGGAACAATAAGCGATGTGTTATTCCATGATGAATGAGCTGATCTAGTGTATGTCAAATGTTTACTCTGGGTTTTCACATAAGTCAGATGAGGCCTGATGCTCCGTTTCTTGTGTAAGTCACTGGAAGTTCACAGAATTTTAACGTGTGGTTCTGCTCAGCTGTAGCTACACCTGGCCAAATTTGCTGCTGGTGTGAGCAGTTGCAATTCCACTGGAGTTCAATGCCATATAAGATGGCGGTGTAAAAATGGCACTGATGTACTCAATGTATTTGTTCCATAGTGGCTTTTGATTCATGCCTGCTTCCTCTTCTGACAAAAGAAGATTTTTGGAAGATCCCTGCTGCTCCGGCAGAGTAAAGAAGGATATTTCTCTGCTTATCACATCCTCAGTAGAATTGTCTGCTCTGCTTGAGACTTTGACCAGAGCCAATGCAATCTCAAGCATCTGTAAGCATTCTGAGGTGTGACCCAACTCAACATATTGAAGGCCACTTAGTTCTCATTAAAGAGGAAAGGCCAGATTGGGTCATTAGAACAGAGCATGAGAGGACGGGCAGGATGCAGGGCTGGCTCTAGGCACCAGATGAGGAAGCACATGCTTGGGGTGGCACGTTCTAAGGGGTAGCATTCTGGCCATTCTTTGGGCAGCACAATCCAGCTGCCCCTTTTTTGCTTCGGCAGTCCAGCCGCCCCTCCCCATTTTTTTATCGACCACGGGCAAGCCTATCTCTCACTAGAGTCAGGGGGTAACAAGGTGATTCAGTCCTGGTACCCCAAGAGCCCTCACAGCGTTCCACTCGCTTCTCTGGTAGTGGAGGGCTGACCACGAAACCCCATGAGAAAAGCTGTCCATGCATCTAAAGAAGTGGGTTTTTTACCCACAAAAGCATATGCCTAAATAAATCTGTTAGTCTTTAAGGTGCCACCAGGCTCCTCATTGTTTTTGCTGTTCTAGCTGTATTTCAAGGTCAGTATTGTATACCCAAGAAATCAGAATACAGTAAACCCTCGATTAAACGGACCTCGATTTAACGGACTTCGGATGCAACGGACAAAATTTCTGAGCAAGTCTGATGCATTCCTGATCCATTTCTGGCGGGCTGGCTGCCGGCTCCCGGCTGCCGCCCGGGTCCAAGCAGCAGGTGGGCTGGCTGCTGGCTCCCGCCTGGGTCCAGGCAGCGGGCGGGCTGCGGAGCTGTCGCCCCGACCCTGTGGCAGGCGGGCTGCTGCTCCGATAGCTCATTTTTTTATTATTATTAAATAACGGACTTTTGGATTTAACGGACACCCCCTCGCCCGAATTAGTCCATTAAATGGAGGTTTTACTGTACTTCTGAAGCATCCAGGCAATTAGGTGCATCATAGACATATGAACGTCTGGGTCTGTAAAATCATGACTGGTGAGAAGAAAGTAAATAAGGAAGTGTTATTTACTCCTCATAACACAAGAACGAGGGGTCACCAAATGAAATTAATAGGCAACAGGTTTAAAACAAACAAAACCAAGTACCTCACACAAAGCACAATCAACCTGTGGAACACCATGCCAGAGGATGTTGTGAAGGCCAAGACTAAAATAGGGTTAAAAACAGAGCTAGATAAGTTCATGGAGGGATAGGTCCATCAACAGCTATTAGCCAGGATGGACTGGGAAGCAAAACCATGCTGTGAAGTGCCCCTAGCCTCTGTTTGCCAGAATCTGTTCATTCCCTCTGAAGCACCTGGTATTGGTCACTGTGGGAAGACAGGATACTGGGCTAGATGGACCATTGGTCTGACCCAGTATGGCCACTCTTATCCTCTTATGTTTATCTGACTTTTCTGATACTGGACTTGGAGACTGCTCACATGAGCAAGGGTTTGTAAAGTTGGGCTCTTAAATTCATGGATGTAATTAAGCTTATCTTACTTTTTTAAAGAAGAGTCTATTGTGTCTCATAGAAAACTACGGGGCATTGAGTTAATGCTACATTCACGTCAGTTGCCAATGGTAGTTAATACTTGTGCTTCTGACTATTCAGAACTATTCTAACAAGCTTTGTCTAGTCTATTGAAAAGAAATATTTGTTGATGGTTCTGGAAAGCTGAGTGGAATGTTGGGATCTCTGGCTGTCAGGGATAGTAAAGTGGGAAGAATATAAGTATAACCCAACAAAAGCTGTCAGGGCAATTAAAGGCCCAGATGTGGAAGTGTCTGGGCCTGAGTCAGTCATTACAATGAACACTAAAGAGAAGAAAGGCTTAAAAACAGGTTGACTGAGGCATATCCTGTTGGTGGAGCTTCTTTCAGGGAGAGGAGATGTAGGTTATCCTCTATGTGGATCATGAAGGTGTTTGGTGGTGGTGTCCAACAAAGTGTCAAAACTCATTAATGCCTCTGGAGACTGGATTGAAATGGATAGTTCTGGACTTGATCTTTCTGTATCCTTCAAACCAGAAGTTTGTGTAGGAATGCATATGTGTGGGTGTTCTGTCCTGGAGATGGTCTGCCTTTTAGGACAAGAGGCTGGTAGAGGAAGAAATATCATAAGATAGATACTTTCATCCTGCTCTTTATGGACCTAAAAATGCATCTGATAAGTTAGTTTTAAAATGGACAGTTGCTATTAGTGTATTTTTCTATTCAGAGATTTTCCTATGTGAGGCTTTCTTCACAGAGCTGTCACGTTAAATTTTTATCACTGTGCTTCTCACACTAATATTCCGTCACATTAAAAATACCCTCATCTGCATGTACATCCTTTTCCTAAGGATAGATACCTCCTGGTTTCATACCATTTTTCTCTGGACCTCTATTTAAGGCTTTGCTTATAGAAATATAAATTTCCATCACTCTGCCTTGTTGATTTCTATCTGACAAGTGAAGGACGTGATGAGTTCCTTGCCTTATCTTTCCTTAGTTGGTCTTCATGTCTTGGTAACTGACAAGAAGCTGTCTCAGATGAAATTAGCCTATTTTATGCAGTGTCTTCCTTCAAATCTTCAGCTGGCAGCATCTCTTGACTCTGGTATATTGTGTCATTCATTAGCACAGTGCAATTTGTGATGTGCCCAAATGATTAAAACATTGGTTCCCTGCTGTAAAGCCATGTGTACAATTTATTTTCAGCGGGCAAAAAACCCATCTAAAACTGTTGTGTTCCTTGAAGCTACTTTCCAAATTGAAATAATTTAGCAGTTGGAATAGTCAGGAGTATAGCTCAAGTGTGAAGAGCACATGAATCTCCTATCTCCATCACCAAAAACAGTTTTTTTTAAATTTAGACAGTCTCTAGCATAAAAATATCTGAAGGACCCAGAATCCTGCCACTAGCTCAGTGGTATTGAATAGAAGTGTTTGATGTCCATTATTCATCCTCCACAATACAAGAGTTTGTAGTATAGGTATCTATAATAGGGTTTACCTAATCCAGTTTAGACCCTGCTGCTGCCTCAGTTTCCCAAGTGGTTGATTCTCATACTAAAATAGTTGGAAATATTTTTGACAATGTTTTTTTGGAAATTGGAAAAGGTCCATTGTGGAAAAAATTGAAAATTGTCAGTCTTCAAAATGAAAAAAAATAAATCTGAATGGCAATTACTTTTGGTTTTAGATATTTAAAGCTTCTTTTGACTTATTGTAAAAAAAACAAAAAACACTTCAGTTGACATGAACTGGTTTTACTTTTTCTTCCTGAATGGGACAGGAAAGCCATTTCCTGCCCACCTCCACTCTCATGCTTTCACCAGGGGTTCTCCTGGCTCTTTCGCCTCCCTAACTGAATATGTTCATTCTTGTGCTGCTTTTGTATGATTTTCCTGGAGGGCTCAGTCACTAAGTTGCACCATTTTCGGGGTACCTAGGACTGGCTGTCACTTATCCCCTGCCTACAGTGAGAGGGATTCTTGTTTGTGCTTAGCTGGGTGATTGTTCTCTAATACCACCAGCCTGCTAGCTACCTAAGCCCACTCCTCTGGGCTATGCCAGCCCTTACTTTGCCTTTCAGGTTAACAATAGGTATCTCCAGTCCCTGAGTCCCTTCAAAGTGTTCCCCAGTGATATCCGGCCCCTGGCACTGGCTGCTCACAGAAATACCAGGTCAGTACTTTATATACACCAGTTTGTATGATCCAGCTCCAGACCAGATCTTTGCTTAACCCCACGGCACTGACAAGTTTATTAAGAGTAAGTGTCATCAAGGGTTAGAGATTCAGGAGCTCATGCCTTAAGGATATGGAAACAGTTGCATATAAAACAAAATAAGACACTTTCTAGAGACTATACTAAGCTAACCGGTTAACTAAAGTAGTTTTATCTCACCCAAAGTTTTCTTCAGTGTTTTCAAGGCTGGTTGAGATCCCATTTTCATGACTGCAAATGCGCAGTCCCTTTTACTTCCTAAGGGCAGGGTGAAGGGTGTGTCTTCTTTACCTCCTGCATATAGTCCCAAAGTTCAGGATCTATACCCAGAGACAGAATAACCACTCGTGGCTTGTTTTTACCTGGGTGCTGTTTCCCTGTTTTGACTTCTGACTTTTGTAGGCAAATGGATATCCATTGTGTTAGCTTACAATGCTTATTTTACATCCTGACAGAAACAGAGTGAGACATTTCTTGCTTCCTGGCTGGAGGAAAACCTGTTTTTCAACTCTGCTGGTGACTGATGCCGGGCTGCAGACTTTCAAACCATATTTTCAAGATCTATACATACCTCCTTACATAGTATCTGTACCTTTCACAGCAATAATAATGACCAGTGTGACCCCAGCTTTCATTGGAGACCTCAAAGGACATTCTTTGACCAACCAGAATCAGGATATTGCTGTAACCTCCTTGCCAGTTGGCATTAAAACATTCCTGGGTCACACTAAGGCCAGGTCTACACTGGGGAAGGGGGGGTCGACCTAAGATACACAACTTCAGCTACGCAAAGAGTGGTGGAGTTCCAGAGTGGGCAGGGAGAGTGCTCGGGGATCAGTTTATCGTATCTACACTGTGGGGGTGGGGGGAGCTACCAGATGCTATTTTTGCACAGGATACTTTTTGCAACATGTAACTTTTTTCATGAATATATTGTCAGCTTACTAGCCTGTGTGTGTGTGACAATGCCCCTTAAAAGCATTGCAAGGTGAGGCCCGACAGGAGGTCAAAGAATAAATGAACAGTCTGAAGCAGATGATATTTGTATTCCATTGCACCTGTCATGTTGGTACCCAAGTCGAGTATGAACGTCTACTTTGGGGGATGGGGGCAGAAGGGTTTTAAAGGCTCTTTAGATCTCAAGTTTTGGGTTTTATTTTGTTCTTTTGACCTTAAGTAACAGAAGTTTCCAGACAATTTAGACTTAAGAAATGAGGCTCAAATTGCTTTCCTAATCCTTTGTTTTTTGTAAAAGGGTCTGTGAACTACAGGAAATATCTTGTTCAGACCCAAACATTCTGATGTACTTTCAAGCCAATAGAATTCATCTTAGAACTAAGACGTCTTTTATGATGATGATGATAATAAAGAGGGAATGCTCCTGGATTGGTTGGATTGCTCAGCAAACAGAAATAGGAAAAGGAGAGTGATTTCTCATGCTGTTTCCTGAAGTCCAAACATGTTTTATAAACTTTCTGCTCAGGTTTCAGGAAACAGCAAACGAAACTGCATTCCTGATGGGGTTTGGTTTGTTTTTTTTTGTTGCTGTATTATTATTTTTTTGAGATGTAATAAAATATCATCTATAAGCTTGCAGCCTTTTAAAGTGTTCTCTGGACTCGAGGACAGGTGAAGAGTGGAGGCAGGTTGACTGATGGCTGGAATAGAACCTCGTTATTATCTCTGGGATTATAATTCCAGTCTATTCTGAGGGTCCAAAGTGACAGGAATTTGGTCATCTCAATTTATTTCTAGTGGACTGTATAATGTTACATGTGATTTTGCACCACTTTGTGTAATAGTAGACAATCTGTAGCAGGGACTGATTTTCTGAGGAGGCTGAACTTCCATTCACCTCTGAAAAGGATGGTCCTTCCAAACCCTGGCCTTATGCAGTTGACTCTGGATAGTGTGAAGTATCTAGCATGCAAACTAGCATCTGACACTGCAATTAAAAGTTGGGATCTAACTTCCCCATATTGCTAATCTTTCAAGAGCACCAAGGGTTAGCCTGACAAAAAGAAAATGCAGAAAAATAATCTGATCAGTGAGAAAAACAAATAAGAACTTAGGAATGGCCGTACTGGGTCAGACCAAAGGTCTATCCAGCCCAGTATCCCGTCTACCGACAGTGGCCAATGCTAGATGCCCCAGAGTGAGTGAACCTAACAGGTAATGATCAAGTGATCTCTCCCCTGCCATCCATCACCACCCTCTGACAAACAGAGACTAGAGACACCATTTCTTACCCATCCTTGTAAATAGCCATTAATTGACTTAACCTCCATGAATTTATCCAGTTCTCTTTTAAACCCTCTTATGATCCTAGCCTTCACAACCTCCTGAGGCAAGGAGTTCCACAGGTTGACTGTGCGCTGTGTGAAGAACTTCCTTTTATTTGTATTAAACCTACTGCCCACTAATTTCATTTGGTACCCCCTAGTTCTTATATTATGGGAACAAGTAAATAACTTTTCCTTATTCACTTTCTCCACACCACTCATGATTTTATATTCCTCTATCATATCCCACTTAGTCTCCTCTTTTCCAAGCTGAAAAGTCCTAGCCTCTTTAATTTCTCCTCATATGGGGCCTGTTCCAAACCCCTCATAATTTTAGTTGCCCTTCTCTGAACCTTTTCTAATTCCAGTATATCTTTTTTGAGATGACGAGGCCACATCTGTATATGCTATTCAAGAAGTGGGCGCACCATGGATTTATATAAGGGCAATAAGATACTCTCAGTCTTAGTCTCTATCCCTTTTTTAATAATTCCTAACATCCATTTTGCTTTTTTGACTGCTGCTGCACACCACACGGATGTCTTCCTGATTAGGTATAGCTAAATTAGCCCCCATCATATTGTATATATAATTGGGGTTATGCTTAGACAGAAAATGCAAATGCATAAATCTATATGGGAGAGGCAAGTTCGCTTTGCCTAACTTCAAATCAATACAAACAGTGAGGTTTCAATAGTGTGAGTGAAACATATATATTATGGGGTTCGTGTTCTCTGTGCAGGGGGGAGGGAAAGGAAAATCAGAGAAAAACTGTGGCAAAAAATGAAACCTGGAGTGACAATCAAAACCAGAGACACAAGCAAGAGGAATTCATATGGGAAAACACACATTTTTGCCCTATGTAGATTTCACAATTGTGGCAGCTTTTCTACTGGGGGTTTTATCCCCCCCAAATTGCACCAGCTTCCTATATCCCAACAAACATTGTTTATAATCCCTAAGGGAAAGAGAAGATTTAATTACAGGAATAGGAACAGCCATATTGGGTCAGACCAATGGTCCATCTAGCCCAGTATCCTGTTTTCTGACAGTGGCCGGTGCCAGATGCTTCAGAGGGAATGAAGAGGACAATTAAGTGAGCCAATCCCTGGCGTCCATTTTTTGCAAACTCATCCTGCCGTTTAGTGACGTTCTCCCATTACTGTCTAAGGCCTTATTCTGGGGTCCCGCTGGTCTTGGCAAAAATACCCGTCCACCACTTTTGCTCTTCCCTGATCCCTAACAATGCTAGGGACCAATCTGGCCCCAGATATAAGTTACAGATCAGTCTCAACTATCCCAATAAGTCATAGCCCATGAAGGGCTGTTACACCAGCCAGGGACTGCTGGAATGCAGCAAGGTTCTGTCCACAACTGCTCCCCCTCCTCTTTCCTCCACTGAAGGAGACTAGAAAGCAATGGCAGAGAGCCAGCTAAACCTGCTCAACACTGCACTGAAGGCAGAGCTGGAGGAAAGCTGGCTTCAGCATGGGGGAGCCAAGATAACTTTTCTGTAGCTCCCTCCCCGGGTGGGTTCAGCTGGGCCCAGCCATGAATTCAGCACTTCAGTTCCAGAATCACTATCACGTCCAAAAGCCAGGCAATATATCATGTGAAATCAGATAACTGAGAGAGATGGCGATAGCAGATTGAGGAGTTAGCAAAGGGGATGGTTATAGCAGTAGGATAATATTCTGTGCCTGAATGTTTAAAGCCATTTTAATCTAGTCTCTCTTCTTGTGTCCAGAATTTGCACCCACAATTCTGAGGACACAACAAAGGGTAAAGGTGGGTTTTAAGAAGAAGCCTTTACTGTTATGTGGGGCTTAATAAATGTACTAGTGCTACTCAAAAATTCCAGCTTAACTATTGAGTGCCTAGTGTGAAGTGTTCCCGGAGAGTGAGCCTGCTTGGTTTTTTTATAGTTGATCTTTAGGTCTCTGTTAGCTATATGGACAATAAATACATATGTAATAGATTATAAAGTGTTACAAAATATCCTCAACATGCCATAAAGTATAATATGCTGGAGACTCAAAGGGTTTGAAGACTAACTGGGATTGAGTGCAAAGTGTGGCATGTCTTTGCTTAACCCCCACTCCCTTTTTATATCCACACTCACTCACTCCCCATTGTAGAATCCAAAGGACCATGGTGAATGCATATGGGAGAAGCTGAAGTCAAGCAGATTACAAGTGCCCAGAGTTCACTGATCTTCCCATGTTGAATGTAACAGCTCCATAACATAAGAACGGCCACACTGGGTCAGACTAATGGTCCATGTAGTTCAGTATCCTGTCTTCAGACAGTGGCCAATGCCAGGTGCCCCAGAGGGAATGAACAGAACAGGGAATCAAGTGATCCATCCCCTGTCGCTCATTCCCAGTTTCTGGCAAACAGAAGCTAGAATAATCAGAACATTGTTTTGCATCCCTGCCCATCCTGGCTAATAGCCATGAATTTACCTAGCTCTTCAAGACAAGCCAGGTTCTGATCAGAACAAACCCCCCAAAATTCTCAGCCATTGGCATATGGATCATCAGAGAGGACCCACAATGGCAGCCTCCAGGGATACTTATTTGACAGCTAGGATGTTCCTCTGGTTTCAACTTCATTTAATCCAGTTCAATGCCAAAACAAAACCCAATTTCCCCATTTCTCTCTAACCACAAAGAGCCTTGTTGAAACAGGCACTGTGCTGGACAGGGGTAGGGACAGCGATTTACGTAAAGTTTCCTCCACCTCCTTCCTTCCTTCCTTCCTTTTCTTCCAACAATCTGTGACCCACCCCTGCACAATGGGGAAAAGTGGCTTCCTTAGCCCTGCCAATTTTAATATAATAGATTGTCCAAAATATGCAGGAACTGGTTCCAAGTCATCCAGCAGTCAGAAAAGGTCCCAGAACTCTTCTGATGATTAAACCCCATCATAATTATTTTACTTACAAGGTTTTGAAGATCAGAATTCTACATTATAATCTCTGCTTCAGCTTTCCAAAGACAATAACACTCCTAATGATAGAGTCACAAGAGTTACAATTTTGTTTCACCAATTTGCATGTTCCGTTTTTTAATGGCCGTGGCATTTGTAGCCTGGGTTATTATAAATGAGATATTTTGTACCTCCAAATAGATGATTACTGTAATTTAAATCAAAATATAGAAAGGTGCAGCCAAAGATGTCTTCATCTAACCTCAGTGTTTCTTTTGCTCTTATAGACTTGGCTGCCAGATTTAGCTGGAACATCAAAAATGCTATAGTCTCATTTCCCTGAAATGACACATTACTGAATGGGGCCCTGTCACGGGGTCGGTCACTCACCCGGCGGCGCCCCCGTCTGGTCGTCCTGGGAATTAGCTCTTTTGACTCTGGAGCGCCCTCTGCCGGCCGACGTCCGCTTCTTCACTGGCCCCGTGTCCCTCCCGGACCCCGGGGCCCCTTGCTGAGGGTGCTGCACCCTGCAGTACCCCCCCTGGTTTTAGGGTCTCCCATCCCCGGGGAACCCACCACCCACTATCCCCAACTCACCTCAGAATGTGCCACTGTCAGTCACTACTTGCCCCTGCTCACTGGGGCGGACTGCAGTATCATGGCTACTCATCACCGGCAAGAAGGGGTTGGCCTACTACAGCTATCACCAGCCCTGGACCGCCCCCTGGCAACCCCTAGTACCCCGTGGGTCGGGCCTTCCCTAGGCTCAGCAAGCTGGGGCCTTCTTGCTAGAGCTAAGGCTCCCTGGCTCCCAGCTGCCTTGCCCTCGCCCTGTCCCAGGCTGGGTACCCCGGTACAGGCTCCGTGCAGCCAGGCCCTGTCTCCCTCGGGTTACAGAGGAGACTGACTTTAGGCCCTTGCCTGCACTTGCAGCCTGGGGCTCTCAGGCTAGAGCTTTCCCCAGCTCCCACCGCCTAGCCCCAGCCCTGCACCCAGCCTGGTACCTTCTTTCAGGCTTCCTGCAGCAGGCCTGTCTCGCTCTGCTTACAGAGGAGACTGCCCTCACTTCTCTGTCTCCCAGCCCTTATATCCTGGCTGGGAGTGTTTGGGGCGTGGCCACACAGCTGAACCCAACTCCCAATCAGCCTGGGAGTTTGCAGGCTAGCCTCCCAGGCTTTTCCAAGCCCCTTCCAGTAGGGGGCGGGTGGTCACCCCGCCACAGGCCCACAGAAATAAGCATAGGGAAAGCTTGACACACGTGCTGGATAAATGAGAAATAACTACCCAGCACATCAATAAATTAATCTATGGAGTTTTTCTTCCTTTAGCCTCAAGGGAATCTGCACCGGAAGGTGCTGCAGTCATTGCAGACAATTCCCATCACCATCTCCTCTAGAGCATGAAGAGTTCCTCTCTTCAAACCAGAGATGGAGAACATCTCAGGATATAACAACGTTCTGTGGCCTGCTTCTGTGACATTTGAATACACTCAGCTTTATTTGAAACAGAACTGATGGGATCCCAAATTGTTGAACTACTTGATAAAATTCACCTATGAGCTCAATGGTAAAGAGTACGTCTGATCTTCTAAAGTGATGTTAATTGACACCTTGAACTGAAAAAAAAAAACCCAAACCTGGCTTGATTCTGGTTTGGGTGTAGATCATCTCAGAATGGCGAAGACTTGTGGAGGAAGGATGATCCAGTGACTAGCTTGAGACCTGGGTCCAATTACCTTCTCTGTCAAAGTTTCATAGACTTTAAGATCAGATGGAATCATCATGTCCCTCTGTACCTCAGTTCCCCATCTCATGGAGTATTGCAAGGAGCTCAGATACTTTGGTAATAGAGCCCATGTTAGATATATCATGTTGTAGTCTGGAGTAATAGGTCAGAAGCTGGTATTGCTACAGTTCAGTGGCCATCGTATTCACTTTATCAACTCCCCTGGGAGAAACTGACAGTCAGAATGCTGCATCAAAAGATCAATGAAAGAACTTCAGCTTGAGAGAAAACATGTAGACCCACAAACCACAAAGATACTTTGGCCTCTGGGTGGTAACAGAGGAGCATATTTAAGTAGGAACAGGTAAGATTGTATAGTAGCATACCAGACTGGAGGAATAAAGATAGAAGCATTAACTCTAGAATGAAGAGGTTTGATTAGTTCAGTGCTGGTGAGTTTCAGATAAGCATCTAAATTTTGGGTGTCTGAACACAAGCTCTATATCTTCCCCGGTGTAACTCTAGGTATCGTGTCTAGAAGGAGAAAAAAAGATAATTTATTCAAGGTAACAAATGCAAAGAAGTTCAGAGTTAAATATGTCACTGACACTGATTGGAAGACCATTTTTCCTGCAAAAATTTACTTTTAATCAAAAACATGAAAAGCAAAAATATTAGTTTCAGCCATTTTTGGCCAAAAATGGAAACAGTTTTTTCCCCAAAAAAATCTAATATTTTTGAGGAAAATAGATATTATCATGACACTTTGTTTAATCAAAAACCCTAAAGTTTTAACAGAAAACGTTCAACCAACCCTACCTGTCCCACATTGTTCTGAAATACAATAATTTAGCATTTAGCACATCATCTGCAGTTGTTACAAGCCCTGTGCAGCATGATTCAAGGATGAAACAGTGCAGTTCTCTTGGTCCTAATTCACTTTCAGTGGAATGATGATTATTCTATCACTCCGACACTTTCAGCTCTGTCCCAATTTCATAGTCTCTGGAGCATATAACTACGGTGTAAAATGAAGACTACAAAGTCTTCAGTTCAGTCACTTTCTGGCAAAGCACCTCCCATATTGAGATACAATTAAGATAATCCCAGAAACTAATCAGATCTAGGGCGCCTCTTCATTTTTGTATCTATCAACTGCCCTGAGATTATGAATGGAATTTAAGTGTATGAATCACAGCATAGATAGGTCACACCCACAACAGAATCCTCTATCGTCTTATAGTCAGCATCGTGGTCACCATGAAACGCCTTTGCAGGTAACTAACATCAACGCGGTAGTCCCAGAATTCCCATGGCATTCCCTATACCGCAGAAATGTTATCTGCTTGCAAAAGCAACGTTGTAGCAGCTTTAATGGTGACTGCTGTGGACTACTTAGGGAAGCCTTAATCTACTGATTGTTGAAATAATAGACAATTATGCCATCTTGGGAGTTGTTAAGGTCTATGTTGTGTCAATGGCAGTAACCCCACGTACTCAAAGCCATTATGAGACTTTTCAGTGCATTATGGTTACTGCCCAAGGACAGCTGCTCTTCTAAATAAATTCATTCAGCAATTAAATCTTGGGAAATGTGCTGAGGCTGCATTATAGCAGGAAGCCTCCATGGCGTGTGCATGGAGGCAATGTGTCATTGGAGAGAGTCTTGTGTGCATTGGGAGGCATCGGCTGGCCAAGAGCGATTGGCTTCCACCCAATCCGCCGACTGGCATATACCCTCTGGCATGGGCTTACTACTATGAGGGAAGAGTTTTAAAAGCAACCTGTGGTGGTTGTGCAGTACATCCTTTCACTGTGGAAAGCAGTTCCTCAGAAGAGGGGAGAGGATGTCCAGAAGGGAGGCTCTACACACATTTTCCCTATCCTTTGGACTATATTTGTGTGTGTTGTCTCCTTTTTGAGTTTTCCATTTGGGCTCCTTCCTCCTATCCCCTAGAAGCTTTTTCCATCAACAGTGTTTGACTCAACAGTCATGTTCAAATGTTTCCTATCCATTTGGTTTTTACAGTGTAGAGCAGATCCTAATTACATTTGTCCATATAACTGGAAGGCTGGCAACTCCCAACCTGCTGCTGAAAGGGTCTTTGGTACCTGGTGTGAGTGTCAGTCGAAAACGATCACTCTTCTTATTCCCGCTACTTCCTTTCTCCTCCTTGCAAACCCCGATGCCTCCCTTCACTATCCCATTCCCAACATTTGTGTTTGTCCTCCCACTGACACCCATTAATATCGTGGACACAGAATTCTGTTTTCAGCAGTGAGGATGGCCCCAGCTGTGCACGACAGGTCATTAACATTTATGCCCATGTATTATTGGAAGGTGTCCAGCTGCGGGATCCTGGCCTGAGAGCATTTTACTTTCATATCTTTTTTGAAAAGTAATCTCCAGAGTTTAGCACAGGCCCCAGGCTTCGGGGCGAGAAAGGTGGGAAATAAAGGAAATCAGTGTCATTAATGAGAGTCATGTTAGTTACCAACTACTTCCTTAAATTGTTAGTCCTCCTTTTATTTGAAGTCATACGGACTGGCAAGCATCCAGTCATTCTCCAACAGGTACTTCCCTTCTGCCCTCAGCCTCCATCCACCAGGATCTTCCGATAGGCCTATCTTGTTGGTCCGTGAAGGAAGAATTATAGAAGTAGTAGAAGGGAAATAGCCATTGGCTCATAGAGGCCATCCATGACAGACTTGGTGATTAAATCAGATTGATCCGTTTCTATAACGTTCATACTACATGTGATCTCAGCCAACCTACTGAAACTTTACTGTTGACAGGTTATGATACATTTTGTGACATACAAAATAATATAGATAGAACTGTAGCCCAAAGATCCAGAATGGAATATGATATTAACAAAAAATTATCAAAATAAGTACAGTCAATTTGGTATATCCTGACCTAGAGCAAAGCCCTGAAACTACCCATTTTAGTTTGGGGCAAATCTGTATCTTGATACACACACAGAAATACTGTAGGTCTTTTTTAAAAAATGAGCCTATAGATTTTACTCTTACGATTCAGAGGGTGGTTTTTTACAGGTACATGCAGTACCATAATCCTTGACTGACATGGAAGCTTTGTTTGATTGAGGATTGCATTTATTTATTAATTTTTGCCCTTGAGTTAGAACCATTTCTGTGATGAAGATTAACCCATAAAATGTGTGTGAGAATAATGATTCATTAGTGGTAGAACCAGTTAGTAATGTGCATGCTCTATTCCACACTAGACCAGAATGGAAATGCAAAATACTCCATAGCATGCTTCAAACATGTGTTCACAGAAAATGATACTAGTGAAATGCACTGTCAATCTCCTATTAATAGGAAAGTCAGTCATATTACCCCATGTATTAGAGGGCTAGCTGTGTTAGTCTGTATCCATAAAAATAACGAGGAGCCCAGGGTAACCTTAAAGACTAGCAGATTTATTTGGGCATAAGCTTTTGAGAGTAAAAACCCCCAACTAAAGAAGTGGGGAGTTTTACCGACGAAAGCTTATGCCCAAATAAATCTGCTAGTCTGCTAGTCTGCCAGACTTCATATTGTAGATGCTGCATTAGCACCATGGTGGAGAAAACACTTTATTTGAACATTTTTATTTCCCTGACATTTCAGATGCTTGTTCTCTGTCCAGAAATGGATTATTTTATTTTTGGAAGCTTGCTAAGATTTCATTTAGCTATTTAAAAATGGGATGGTTACCCTTTAAGATACTCAAGATGAATGAGCTCCTGATGACAGGAGAACACTAAAACAAGGGCATGCAACAACTTCATTTGCAAAGTAGAATCCTAGTTGTTCTCAAACCAAAAAAACCACACAAGGAATTTAAAAGCAAAAACTCAATACTCATGCTACCTTAAAGATAAGATTTTACATGCACAAGCTTATTCATATTTGTGGTGCCCACAGCAACTGTAACTAAGCCACATTGTGCAGGCAGAAAAGTTATTGCCACAAATGATACTGCATCTATGAAAGAGCTGAGTTGCCATTTCTCCAGAAGCCATAACTTTGAATTTCCTGATTATTATCTTTCTGCATGCACGTGGCATTAACTTTTTTGTGTGTCCATGAAATATTATGGCATTCCACCACTCGCATGACATAACAGACAAATGTCTGGAAGCCCTCCTTGGTTGCTTTAAGTTTCCATCCACAGAATGTAATTATTCTTATTTAAAGACTGAAAAATCCTGTGGCAATCCGACTGCATGCCAATTTACAGGAAAAATGCTTTTAAAAATCAAATAATATACGGGGGGTGGGCAGCTGGTGTGTGTAAGATCCCTAAAAACAAAAATGTATTTGTCCCCCAGAGTGCTGAGGGATTAGACATCATTACATACCTCTAGTCTCAGTGGGATAAACTTACTCAGGGTCCACTCCCATTTCTGTCGCTTGCCATATGGTTGAGAGGGCAGTAATCAATCTATCAGGGATTGATTTATCGAGTCTAGTGTAGACTGATAAATCGATCCCTGAGCGTGCTCCCCGTCGACTCCTGTACTCCGCCTCCACGAGAAGTGGAAGTGGAGTCAATGGGGGAGCGGCAGCGGTCACCTCGCTGCCATGAGGACGCCCAGGTAAGTCGGCCTAAGATGCTTCGATTTCAGCTATGCTATTTGCCCCTTCCCCCCAGTGTAGACCAGGCCTTATTTGAGTGTGTTCTAAGCATCTAAGATGTTTGCCAACTCCTCCATCTGTAATGCTGGCTGTCAGTTAAGGGTTAAAGAATTCTCTGCTGTGCTCCACGGCTGTTTTAACATCTTGGCACACCATTCAAAGACCCCAGCAAGGTTGCAATAGCTTCTCCTTCATCCTCAGGAAATAATAGATGGACAAAATCCAAAAGCCACCAGAGAGAGAAGAACATAATTCAGCCTATTCATCTTTTCATACCGACTTAATCAATAGTGCTTGGGATAAAATAGGACTTGAAGTGACCGTAAACTAAGATAACGTATTGGTTAAACAGCCTATGGATCTATTTTATTTTAATGTTAATCAAGTTTATTCCAGTAATGCCTAGGGACCAATGAACATGGGCTCCCACTGTGCTCGGCACTGTACAAACACAGAGCCCAAGCGCTAGACAATACAGACACAGGGCAGCTAAATGGGACAAAACACATCAGCGGTGTACACTGCATGATGGTGCTCAAAGTCTTGTTAGTTTCCTGATTTTGTGGGGCAGGTAGGTTGAATTGGGAATGAGTTAAACGGCAAGACAAGACCAAGACGAGTGAGGGAAAGGGGTTGTGCAAAGGGGACTGAGCGGGTGAGGAAAAGGAAGAGAGAGAAGGAAGGGAGATTTACCTGCTTGGTGGGAGGAATAATCTATCAACTCAGTGATCTGTGCATAGTTACTGGAGTGGTCAGATCCTTCTATCCTGCAAGGCATTGATCGACACTGTGAATTCTCCAAGCAATGTGGTTGATGGGGCTAGAGTATAAAAGCAATTATGAGTTTAGGAGGATAATTAAATGCTGACATTTATATAGCTGTACTGGCAAGGTCTTTGTAGTGTAGACAAGGCGTATGGTTAAATTAGAGCTGGTTGAAAAATAAGTTAATGGGAGAGGGTGCAAGGATGGAGCTGGGCAGGAGCCAATGTTTTAAAAATACGTCATTTCACTAGATTGAATTTTTAATTATTTTTTCATTTGTTGTTTTGAAGATAAACATTTAAAACTGAATATTTGGTCATCTAGGATCAGAGTGGGATTTTAAAACTGCCTACATTTTAAATTCCTTTTTTTAGAAAATTCTTGCTGCATTTTTGAAGGAACACTTGGATGTGGAAAAGGCAGTATTTTCACAAAAACGTTCAATCATTTCAGCTGACTCTAGACTAAACTGTGCTAAACTGACAAACTCTAACAGCAGGATTCCCTTTCATCAGCCCACTTTCTCTAGCTTTTACAGTCAACAGAAGTGTGCCATTTCTGGAGGTGTACGATGAGTATATTACACAAAGCAAATGGGTTTAAAAACAAACATTGGGTCAAATTCTGCTCCTAATCAGCCAAGGCCCAAATGTGGGTTGCAATGTCTGAGACACAAGTTATTCATGCAGGAAACTTGAAATGCTGGGAGATTTGTTCTTTTCTGGTGAATAACATTTTCTATAACTTCAGTTTCAGAGGTAAATGGCTTTCTGCAATACAAGCAGTGGATACCAGACTTGAATGAAACACAGGGAACTTTCAGGCGAAAATGAATGCTGTTCCTCATTATGAGGGATATTTGAGAAGTCTGCTTCTGGTTTTCATTGGCTCTGGTATAAACCTGAAGCAATGCCATCCACTCCAGTGGTGTCATTGCAATGAGCACCAATGGAAAGGAGAATCTGTTGTAATATGAACTCAGTGTTATGATCCTAAAGAATGGAATATGTTTAGATCACATGCTTAACAAACCCCTTTGCCTTTGCTGCAACCTCCATGCTAGAGATTTTACCTGGAAGGAGTTAGCACCTTGCTAAAGGCCAGTTGAATCCTCCCCTGCTATTCTAACCCAGTGGTTCCCAAACTGGTGTTCGGGAACCCCTGGGGGTTTGTGAAATGTTACAGGGGGTTCTCAAGAAAACATTTCCTAATGGCAGACCGAGCTTCCCTAGGGACCCCGGGCAGCACGGGGCCAGCACCCGAGAGCTCCTGGACTTCCAAGAGCGAAGCCGATCAAAGCAAGCATCTCTATCACACTGAGGAGATTTAAACTTCAAGACTCCTTATCAGAAATGGAAAGGGAGGTGGATATTTTCTGCTGTTTTTAAAATTAAATAGGCAGCTAGTGTTCATTTTAAAATGATTATGAAGTTTAAGCTTTATTATAACGTGCGTTGTTTGCCTGGACTGCTCAAGACCTGAATGCTTGTGTAGGAGGAACTTTGAGTTGGCTTCTTGGCTATGAAAGTGAGATCTTGGAAGTGTTGCCATTTTCATGATGTAATAAAAATACTGTAATGATAAATTATATTTAATAATAAATAGCTTGTCATAAGCATGTCATAAAAACAAATTTTCTATTTCCAAGGTCACTGCTCTTATAATTTATACTCAGGTGAAGGAGAAAATTCCTGGAAATATTCATTTTTAGGCGGGGGTTTGCAAGACTTGACATTTTAGTGAAAGGGATTCACAGGTTGTCAAAGTTTTGAAACCACTGTTCTAAGCTCACAAGCGTTTGTCCAGCATATGTCTAACCTGGAAGGAAAGGTGTTCCCTTAAAACATTGCCATGTTTACACTCGGATATTAAAATCGGTCAAGAGATCATGTGCTTGTTAGTTGGTTGAGATGAACCCTAGAGACAGGGAGAGCTGGGTTGCAGACTTAGTATCCATGCTATTTGACTTCTGGTTTGCTGCTTGCTGTCTGCCATGCTTGATTTGCCATTTGCAATAGTTAACACTCCTTTCCTGCGCCTACATTCAGTGCCACCTGTTAACCGAGCACCAATGACTGGTTCTGCCATTCCCTTCCCTTCCCTAGCTTCACATCTGATTTCTCCTCATTTCAATCCTCCTCTTCCTTTTCCCATTTCCACCTGCGTCCCATCATGTTCCTTCTCAATCATCCCTCCCACAAGTTCTGCCCCTTTTACGCTTCCCCTTTGTCCCTCCCTGCCTGCCTGTCCTCTCAATAAAAACAATAGAAACTATACATGCAGTTAGTGGAGCGAAAGGGAGGGAAGCAAAACCAGAGCCAACGAGAAGCAAGTCTAAACTGAGCAAAGATCAAGCCCTGTTCTCTCCTATTCTCTCTCTCTCCAGCCCACATTCTGCTCCACTTACTTGCCAGAGAGCTACTCCAGCGTAAGGGAAGGACTTGCAGTGTCAGGCCCTTTGATTGTAAACTCTTCAGGGCAGGGGCAATTTCCTCGGCCAAGTCCCCGGCATGCCAGGCACTCACGTGGTGGCATAAATAATAATCACAGCTGCTTTGTCATCTGGGTAGTGACATTAATGTTTAAAGAGAACATCCATGAAAGTCCCAGGCAGTCTGTAGACTAGGTGAGATGAGGACACACGATTTCTTCTGCTGGCCTATTTGCTATTAAATTGTCAAATATTAGATTTTCTAAAAATTATGATGTCTCTTTGGCTGTTCCCAACACTGGCCGTTGTCTGGGTATTTGATGTACCAGAGAATGCACCATAACTGAAAACGTAGACTTCATGGAACTTGTAATGAGTTGTTCTAATTCCATCCTTTTCAGTCACTCTCTCATACATTGGGCTACAAGGACTCCCTCTGCTGGTTAATTTAACACCTGCAAATACATATAGAATTTTTTTTAAACCACATATTGTGCAACCACATACTGGATAAGGGGACTGGCTTATATAGAAGCCTGAGTATTTAAAGCCTGTTGTGGGTCATGTTTGGGGAGGGTTTAAAATGTGTAATTCTGGGGATTTGGATGTCTCAGGACTTGATAACTGGATAATAGAACCTTCCTTTCTAGGTCAATAGTAGCTGAATGACCATTTAATAGACCACAAACCAACCAGGCATGTGAAATGAGTTACCTAGCTTCTGTCCAGTTCCCCTTGTACAGTTGTCAAGAATTATTTTTGTAATTCTTTCTCCAGCCGTAAGAACAAAGCAAGTGTTTGCCATTGGAACCCCTGTCCTAGGCAAGCTATGCAACTCCCAGCTCTGACCGGTCTCCCTCTTCAGCAGTGGACTAGTGGGTGTTATCCATCGATGGAGAATGGTCATGTACATTCAGTCTAAGTGACTTTTATTTTAGAGTAATGGAGCACTGAAAAGAGAATGCAGAATGAATGCGAAGTCTGCAGGAGAGAGCACGGAGTGCATCTCCTGCATACTGGTCTGTCTCAACTTAATACACACTGTCAGCTGCCTCTAACAGAGTCTCAAATGTAAAGCTGCGGGACACAAAACACAGTCATGAGAACTGTACAGCGCAGAGAAGCTCCCTTTCTTGTGAAGTTACTTACCGAAATTCACGTGAAGAGCTTGGATTCACATATGTAGCAGCCTTCCTACAATGGCTACAGTTGGGTTGTATCAAAGGAGCCTAGGGGAGACAAACAATCTACCTCCATTGAATTTATGAGATTTAGGCACCTAACTCCCCTGGGCTCCTTTAGAACTCCCAGCCTCCTGTTTTCCCACCATCAGCCTTTCTACCTTGGCTTTTGCCAAGATCTAGGAAAGCACCACTGGGCATTGTGGTGTTTGTGTGAGAGTTTGAGGGGGGATCTGAATAGCCCCTAGTTGTGTCTTGTTTAACTTGGCTATTGTGCTAACATAGCTAACCTTTCCCTCGCTCAGCTCATTTTATAGAGACCTTATCTTTCCAGACCTGACCTTTTTCTCTTGCTAATGGGGCTCTTTCTTTCTGTACATGTAAAATATTTTAAAACCCACTCTTATCTGCATAGCATTTGTGTTTTGGCAAGGAAAGGAATGTTCACGATGGATAGACCGTGAAGGTGAGTGAACAAAACAAGAGGGAAGACTAGGCAGCTAGCTGTAGCAGTAGCAACCCCAAAACAAACAGTACAAATGATGGCCCAGGCCGGGGGGGGGGGGGGCGGCGGTGATACTCCCTCCCTTACCCCCTTACTCTTCTCTAAAAGCTCTGCTCTAGGAATTAATTTGGGGATGTTCTGTGACCTGTATTACGCAGGAGGTCAGACCGTCTGTGAAGATGAGCTACACGCATTGAACACACACGGCAAAACCACGAGAAAAAGTGATTTATGTTCTAGCATCCAGACTCCTCTGGGCTAGGTGCTGAACGTACCCAGAGTAAGAGGCAGTTCCTGCCCCTAAGAGCTTAACATCCACACAGCCAAAGGGAACAGCACTAGCCGCATTTCACCAATGGGGAACCGATGCATGGAGAGACTAGGTGACTTGTCCAAAGCCTCTCGGCGTGTCTGTGACAGAGATGGGAACTGACCCTGGATCCTCTGATTCCCAGGCTGCCTGCTTTTAGAACAGAAACAAACAATCAGAGAAGCTGGCGAAAAGCTGAGGAGAAGGGAATTCAAAACTCCAGCTGAGTTTGCCCTCGGGTCATGTGCCACACGAGGAGAATACGTGAAAGGCCTGGGGTGCGAAGCCCAATATTCATTCACTGACCAGGTACAGAAAGAGGAACTGAACTGACATGACAGAACATTCAATCAGGCCTTTGTCTTCCTCTCGTTGTGACCTCTGAAATCCAGTTGGTAACAGCGGTGCTTGAATTTATTATGTATTGGCTGAGTCCCTTAGTGCTCACTGTGATGTCAGCAGTGTTTTCTCTGTTACAAGCTGGAAAAGTATGAGCCAATGATCAAAGTGCTGCTGGCAGACGCACAAGGCACGGACAGCCGGCAGTGCCAGAGAGCTGCCGATTTATCACCAAGCCTGGGAGAACATACTGTGCGGCTGCCCGCAGCTGGAGGTGTTTTCCTACCATGTATGCTCAGCTCTTGGGGTGTGTCAGAACCAGGTGTCTCTCTAAAATAAAGGGGGGCAAATGGGTTTCTGCAGCAGAGCAGAAATGACCCACTAGCACGATCCACAATCCTCATTCCCATTTAGGCAACTAATTCTTGCATTGAGCAGTACCTAACGCCTGGTCCGGCCCCACTGAAATCAGCCAGAACTAGTCAAGGAGTGAGGGGCCACTCAGCGTGGGTAAAGGTATGCCAGTCTTTAGTCCCATGTAAGCAGAATGAAATAATCTGTACAACACGCGTCTAACACTGTATATATGTGTAACAAAATACACACACACAATGTCTGCGGCAAAATCCTGGCTCAGTGATGCCCATTGGCATTCTGCCACTAACTTCAATGGAGCCAGGATCTCACTCCTAATGCTATAGGCAAGTACTGTACAAAGGTGAGTCGGTATCATTATGTTGCAAGCTCTTTGGGTTGGGCTGTCTTTTTTTTTTTTCCCTGTATTTGTACAGTACCTAGCGTAATGGCATCCTGGTGCTACGAAATGACACACAATAAATTATAACAATGCATCCCTATCTATAGGTGAGGAAACTGATGCCCAGAAGGGGAAGTGATTTTTTTCCCAGGGTCACCCAGCAAATGAGTAGTTGAATCAGCAATAGAACTTGTAATACATTGCATCGTGTGTCTAGTAATACCCAGAAGCCTTCTGCTGCAAGACAAACCCAAGAAAGAAACCAACAGACCACCACTGGCCATCACCTACAGTCCTCAGTTAAAACCTCTCCAACACATCATCAGTGATCTACAACCCATCCTGGACAATAATCCCTCACTTTCACAGGCCTTGGGAGGTAGGCCAGTCCTTGCCCACAGACAACCTGCCAACCTGAAGCAGATTCTCACCAGCAACAGCACACCGCACCATAATAACTCTAACTCAGGAACCAATCCATGCAACAAACCTCAGTGCCAACTCTGACCACATATCTACACCAGCAACACCATCACAGGACCTAACCAGATCAGCCACACCATAACTGGTTCATTCACCAGTTTACCAATGTAATATATGCCCTCATGTGCCAGCAATGCCCCTCTGCTATGTACATCGGCCAAACTGGACAATCCCTACGTAAAAGGATAAATGGACACAAATCAGATATTAGGAATGGCAATATACAAAAGCCTGTAGGAGAACACTTCAACCTGCCTGGACATACAATTGCAGACCTCAAAATAGCCATCCTGCATCAAAAAAACTTCAAAACCAGACTTCAAAGAGAAACTGCTGAGCTCCAGTTCATCTGCAAATTGGACACTATTAGGTCTGGACTTAATATTAGCTGTGAATGGTTCACTAATTACAAAAGCAGTTTCTCCTCTCTGGGCATTCACAGCTCCAGATCACCTGCTGGAAGTGGGCTTCACCACCCCCCACTGATTGAATTTACTTTGCTTTCTTGCCTGCATATTTATGCCTGCCTCTGGAGATTTCCACAACATTCATCTGATGAAGTGGGTCTTAACCCACGAAAGCTCATGATCTCTAAAATCTGTTAGTCTGTAAGGTGCTACAAGACTCTTTGTTGCTAGTGATAAACATCACTCTCTTCAGATACATTGGAGCAAAGCTACTTACCCAGGTAGAAAGTAACAGGGTAAAAGACATTTACTCCATGTGGGGCAAGTTAGACACAATGGAACAAATTCTGCCCCACTCTGCTCACTTTGAGGTTGCAGAAGAGGGAAGCAAGGGTAGACTATGGTCTTTGCAAAGATGTAAATCAGGAGAAATTATGTTGATGTTGAAAAGGTTGTAAAACCAGTGGGTTAAAGGAGATGTGTGCCCAGCCACTGAGTACTAAAGAAGGCACAATTTAAAGGTCTGGGGTCAGATTCTCAGCTGGTGGAGATCAGCAGAGCTCCATTGATTTCATTGGAATGGGACCAGCTGAGATTCTGGCTGTAAATTTCTCTTACCCAGGGGTGGGAAAGATCCTGTCCCTTCGGACTTCAGCTAAGTGGCAAAGCTTCATTTTCTGAGGACAAACTGTAAGCTCCTTTTTCTAGTAATGTTTGCTTTAGACCCCCACTCAAACTGGCCAGGGCAAACCTGCAGCTGAATGTAAGTTCCTTCCTTCTTCCTATTAACTTTTTATTGTTTTTTCTTTTCTATTCAGTGGAAGGGTTTTTTTTACACTACGTTGATTGTATTATTTGTAGCACTAGAAAGCTGCAGGACAGGTTAGATCAGTAGCCTACCTACTGCACTGGCCTGGGCAGGAGATTTGTGTCCTGTTCCCAGTTCTCTGCCACTAACTTGCTGTGTGACCTTTCCCCTGTCTATGCTCTGTCTCCCCTCCCACCCTTTGTTTGTCTTATCTATTTAGGTTGTAAGCTCTTCTAGACAGGGACTCTGTTGTTATCTGTTTGTAGGATGTCACGCCCATCCGGTGGCCCCTCTGGCTCTACCGTAATATAGATAAGTTATACACGAATGAACATTCAAATTCCAAACTGCTCTTTTGGGTTCACTTCTTTCCACACCTCTTTTGTTCCCTTGAAATTCAACCCTCTGCAGAGCCCCAGCACAAATTCTTAAATCCTAAGGGACCGTCCTTAATTATTTGCAGGGTCAATTTGGGAGTCATTTTTTCCTGATGGTGCAGCAAGTGTATGCCTTTCAGGGCTGTAAGAAATAGTCCATAGTTCAGGGGACAAAAGAGTTCCCTTTTCATTGTTGTTCATTTGTCACCTGTGTTGTTCCCACTCTCTCATGATTCTACCCCAAGATTTTTTCTCTTTGACCCCTGCTGTAATTAGGATAGAATCTCAGGGTATGTCTTCAAAAAGTGCTGCCGCAACAACACTTTAATGTGGTTGTGTAGTTGCAGCCCTCCCAGCACTGTGGGGAAAAAAACCATCCCCTCAGGGGAGTCTACACTGGTGCTTTGTGGCGCTGAAACTTGCAGCGCTCAGAGGGTGTTATTTTCACACCCCGGAGCCAGAAAGTCACAGCGCTGTAAAGTGGCAGTGTAGACAAGGCTTCAGGCCTTGGGGGAGCAGCCTGGAATCTCCATATTCCTCATTTTTAAATAATCACACTCTTGTATATAAAGCAGGCCTTGTAAAGTATCGGGGGAAAGGTTATGATCTGCTGAGTCATTTCTCTGTCCATATATGTATATCCTTAATGCATATGGAGTTATGAGAATTGTGTTGTATGATTGTCACTAAAACATGCTGTAAGTTGGGGAATCAGCCTGATATTAGCTCCCCAGAAGCAACAGCAAGGAAAGTAACCAATACCCGGGCGCGGTGTCAAACCACCACCAATAGCCATTGTCCAGCAAGGGAGCTACAATACAATGACTCACCTGCATGAGGCCACACCAGGGGACTTGTTCAACCTTGCTTGGAGAGAATCAGCAATGCCCCCCAGACATGCCTGGACTTGTGCTCCCCAAGCATAGGGACTGAGGGTAAGAAACTGAACAGGGGGAGTGGCGGAGCAGGCTTGGCCTTTCTCCTTCACCCACCTCTGGTGCAAACAAGGACACTCTGAAGATGCCAACTATTGGGAATGGCTCAGATTTCAAGGGTGAAGTTTGTACACTATGAACTGCAATATCCAGTGAGCTGAGAAAAACCGCTTAGTCTAGTTGTTGCCCAGTCTAATAGGGTTGAGAGTTTAGACTGCGTGCCTACATTTTATTACTGTTGGTTGGTAACTTATTGCCTATCACTTCAAATTTTTGACTACAAAAGATAATTTTTTGTTTTACTGTTTATCTTTACTGGTGAGTTTGTGTGACGTGTGGCAAATCTGCTCAGGTTTGCAAAGGCTGGTGTATGTCCATGTTCCACTGATGAACTGGTGAACCAATTAATAAATCTGTATTGCTTGTCTTGAGCAGTGCAAGATGGTATATTCCCGAGGTACAGTGCTGGGCGCCGGGGGGATTTGGCTCCGGTGCCTTTCTCTGTGTGATTTGTGAGTGGCTCTGGGGAGCATTCATGCCCTCTAGCCGGGTGTGGGGCTCCACATCTGTTGTGCTGAGTGATTACAGTGCCTGGAGGGGTTTGCTGCTGGTCCCTCGCAAGGCATTGTGAGAGCCCAGGCTGGAGAGAGTTAAGGGGGGCAGAGTGGTCCCACAGCCCCAGCCTGCACCCTGGGGAACCCATCATACTCAGATTTCATTTAAAAGAGAAAAATAACTTTCTAGCCCTCGTGGTTGCAGAGAAAAGCTTGGAAATGTGACTCAAGTGCATCCTAACGGCTCTCAAACTAGAAAGCAAAGAAAAAGAACCTCAAATTGTGTTTTTAATCTCCTGATTTTTGAGGCAATCTAATGATTTTTTTTTGGAGCCTCCCAACTCTCATTTTGGAGAGCTTAAGGCTAACAATACTGTCCCTTTCCCAAGAAACAAACTAGACTGTGCTTCTGCCTTTGTCCCCTGCCGTGCAGAGAAAGTCAAAATACGGCTCTGCATGATTTTCTTTTCAGTGTTTTCCTGAGCAGCTCATTTTAAATGACTTGGTTACTAAAACCTTGGTGACTCAAGAGAGTCAGCATAACTGTTAAATTAAGAACTGACGAAAATCATACATTTGTTACTGGAGATTGTTTCCAGGGCCTGGACAAATAAAAGGGTATTTAAAATAATTTAATTTGAAACCCAGTCCTGTCTCAGTTGGGTCAGCATCATCCTGTATCGACCAGAGATTCCTGGAGGATACGAGACCAGATACTTTTTACACAAATGCTCCATCTTTGAATGGCCTGTGCCATAATTTTATGGCCTTTCAAGTTAGTTTATTTTCCTTCTCAAAAGAACAATAGTTGGTACAGTCTTCAAGGTCATTGTGAAAATTGCTATCCTGTTTAAAGAACCACACCCAAACACACTAATTCAAAACAGACACACAAGCATGTTTGAATCTGCCTTGCTGAAAGGAAATAAGTGATGTCTTTGGTTTTTTTGCTGTTTCACTTTCTCATAGAAATTAGAGGTGAGAAGGCCCGAGCCTGGTCATTTATCTCATCTGCTGCTTGGGCCAATCCAGGCTTGTTCCCAGCAGTCTATTCTCCAGGGTTTTGCCCAGCCCGGCTTTAATTGGCTTGAGACATGGTTTCCACCACTTTCCTTGGGGGAGTTTGTTCCACATCTAAGGCCTGGTCTACACTAGCAGGGGAGAGGGTCGACCTAAGATACACAACTTCAGCTACGTGAATAATGTAGCTGAAGTCGGTGAATCTTAGGTCGACTTACCTGGCGTGCTCACGGCGGCAGCGGTCGGCAGCAGGCTCCCCCGTCGACTCCGCTTGCGTCTCTTGGCGAGCTGGAGTTCCGGAATCGACGGGGAGCGCCTTTGGGGATCGGTTTATTGTGTCTAAATGAGCATCCCTTGGAAGGCAGAGCAGCCTCGCTCCAGCCTGCAGATCGGCTCTTACGGCCCAGTTGTAAGAGCTGCTCCAACTCGCTCTTGGTATCTATGCCACTGACTGATCCAGCAGCTAAGAAACGCCAGAGTACAGCAGTGCACCAGCCGCCCCTCCTACACCAGTTGCTAGAGCCTTTCCTGCCTCACCCAAAGCACAGGGGAGAGAATCAGAGAGGAGGGTGGGGCCAGGTGACCTGTCAGAGTGGCTGCTGGACAGCTGTTAAGTGGGCTACTGACACAGGCCTTGCACCAGTGGGGGATTGGTGTCCCGGGGCAGGGCCCTGCCAAGCTCCGTACACCAGCAAGGCAGGAAGCGGAGACACAAGAGTGGGCTGTGGCAGATGGCATCAGCAGGGAGATTTCGTTCAGTCTATGCTGAGCCTTTGCATCCAGATTATGTACGTGTGGTGGCACGAAGGGACTGTACTCTAGATGTAAATGCCTAGCCAAGAATGTACCACCACAGACATGCACAGGGGCTGTAACCAGGTGACAGAATCGGGTCCCGGTATTTCCCAGTGGCCAGATCTGCCAGTTTCAAGGCCACTGGGTCAATGTAAAGAGGCCAGAATTTCACCGATCCATTGGCCCAATAGCTTTCAAATCAAAACTAGAGCACAGCGGATTGGGATCTGGTCAGATTTAAAAGCTGCCTGGACTTTGCTTCGCAAAATGGCAGATGCCCCTCCTGACAGGCCGCCTCCTTCGATATTTAAAGGTGCAGGAAAGAGAGGACCAGACCACAACAATCAGGTAGCTGCCTGTGCCACAGTCAACTAGGGTGATCAGATGTCCCGATTTCCTATGGACAGTCCCGGTTCTGGGGTCTTTTTCTTCTGTAGACTCCAACCCCCATCCCCGGTCCTGATTTTTCACATTTGCTGTCTGGTCACCCTACAGTCAACACAGCTGTGTTCCCATTTTACATTCCAGGAAAAGAGGCAAGGAGGGCAAACGCTTGAACTAACGCGAAGCACAAAGTTATACAGGTATCCACTGTCTAAATCAGTTCTCCTGCCCTCTTCCCCCTGAAATAGGAGGCAGGTTTGGGTTATTGTGGTTTAGCTGGAAGAGCCAATATCTAGAAATAAACTTTAGTCACTACAAGTTCCTGGGCTCAGTACAAGGGTAACTGGATGTAATTCTGTGGCTTGTGATAAACAGGTCAGCAGACTAATGATCTAATGGTGTCTTCTGACCTTAAGCTCTATGAATATCTCATTCTATTTGCAAGGGATACAGGCGATTTGAACAGACAGCCTGCTGAGAGATGGATGAACTGACTTCTCCTGTTATGTAGAGTCAGGAAAAAAATTGGATTTCTGCTGTATTTGTGCTTGCTAATCTGCAGCCTTTTCCCTCTGGGTTTCATCAGATATATTGTGAGAACAGCTAATAAGGGTGGCACTTTTAAAATAACATTTTGAATCAAAGAGCAGGGGCCCCGTTGGTGGGGACACCGTGTCCCAAGTACACTGAACACACACGCAATTCATTTGAAATCTGTCTCCTGAAAGAGGCTGGCCGTGGGAGTGATCTGACTGATAAAGCAGTTAGAACAGCTGACCCTGACATCCCTGGATTATCTGATGTTCTCAGCATTTATAAGCAAGCAAAAGCGAGTGGCAGTCAGACCGACTGGCTCCTCTCAGAGCTTGCAGCCCAGATGGGAGGCGAGACCTTCCATCATGAGGCTTGCTTTTCCTGAGGTCAGCTAAACAAGCCCAGGGGAGAGTTTGCTCTCACCCCACCCCCTCAGAAAGGCCACTTACAAATTGACTGGATACAACAGGAGGCCTGTGTGTCTTTGTGGGTCACCTGTGGGTGGTACTGTGGTGTAAAAGAAAAGGATACGAAAATAGCTGCCAAGTTACAAGCACCTTCCATCTAAAAGCTGTTCCCAGCTGTGTCCGAATCGGATGCATTAATTCCCTTTTTCTTAAACTGAACCCAACAATGCAGTAGAGCTCTGCATTCACTGGGAAGGTTGGTTAATCGATCTTACACTGAACCTGGCTTGACTGTCAGGTTTGTAACGAAAGTTGAAAGTAGATGAGGTTTGGGTAGCTTCTGTACATACTTGGGTGGCTTTTGTACATAAGAGCTTATAACATTTCTTATGTTCTTAGTTCAGTTGTAACTTGTAAAGATTCCGCAGATATTCAGCCTACATCTTTCTTTGCTTCGTTTCATCCAAGTAGTCCTATGTATATCCCTCTGCCCTTTTTGTTAAATAACTCTCGTTGCAGTTTGTCTTTTGAGTCTTTATCAGCTTTTATCCTGTCCTTTCGTCATGGTTCAGTAAAGTTCGGACATGTATAACTCTGGTGCTTACCCATGAAAATAGAAGAGAGGATGATCTCTTCTAGATGGTTGGTGATAGTATAAGTAGACTTGGCAGAATTCGATTTTTGTTTTTGATGATTTAATAGAGATTCTTTACTTAATCCATTAAAAAGGGAAATGTAAGGACTGCAGCAGGCGATGATTTGCCTGAAGTAACTCAACTTCACTGCAACAACTGATCTTGCAGACATAGCGAAGTCACAGAAACCTTAGACTTTTGTGATTAGAAAGACAACCCAGAGAGAGCCAGCTACTCCAGGAGGCTTCCAGTCTGAGATGTTTCTTCTTGCATGTTGCAAGAGCTTTTAGTATGTTTCAGAACAGTGGCCTTCCTTTTGTGGGTGAAATTTGCACCCAAACGTTTACACCTGCAGTTCGGTTCACCATGCAAATCTGAATAGCTAGATCTTTATCTTCTTGATTCCAGGTGCAAATTTATTTAGAAGTACAACAACTCCACTTGATACTCATGGCTCCTTTTGTGGCTGCCAAAGTGCAGACACAAATTGCACCCGCAACCAGGAAAGCCAGGCTTCAGCCTGGTTGCAAATGTACACTATGAAGTGTTCTATTAAGAGGAAGGATGTCGTGAGGCTAAAGCACAGGACTGGGAGGTTAACACAGTTCAATGCATAGAACCGGGGATCAGAAGATCTAGACTCTCTTCCCAGTTCTGCCACAGGTTTCCTGGACCTTGAGCAAATCACTTGACCCTTCTGTGCCTTAACTTCCCCCTCTGTGAAATGGGGATAACATTACTTAGTGTCCTTATATCTAGATCTGAGTGTCCATTATGTAGGTGAACCTTGGGGAGAAGTTAAGACGGAGCTAAAGCTAATGTACACATTTCTCCTCTCCTGAATTCCAGGATCGCTCCGCCATCAGCTGCAAGATCATCATGGAACCCAAACTGCAGCATATTTCCCCCCATCCCTCTATATGTAATCATCAGGCTGCACAGCACATACAAACCAAATCAGAATTCCCATCATAAGAACATAAGAATGGCCATACTGGGTCAGACCAAAGGTCCATCCAGCCCAGTATCCTGTCTACTGACAGTGGCCAATGCCAGGTGCCCCAGAGGAAGTGAACCTAACAGTTAAGGATCAAGTGATCTCTCTCCTGCCATCCATCTCCACCCTCTGATAAACAGAGGCTACAAACGCCAATCCTTACCCATCCTGGCTAATAGCCCTTAATGGACCTATCCTCCATGAATTTATCTTGTTCTCTTTTAAACCCTGTTATAGTTCTAGCCTTCCCAACCTCCTCAAGCAAGGAGTTCCACAGGTTGACTGTGTGCTATGTGAAGAACTTCCTTTTATTTGTTTTAAACCTGCTGCCCATTAATTTCATTTGGTGGCCCATAGTTCTTATAAAAATAACTTTTCCTTATCCACTTTCTCCACACCATTCGTGATTTTATATACCTACATATCCTCCCTCTTCCCCCCCCCCCACATCCTGTTAGTCTCCTCTTTTCCAAGCTGAAAAGTCCTAGCCTCTTTAATCTCTCCTCAGATGGGACCTGTTCCAACCTCCTCATCATTTTAGTTACCCTTCTCTGAACCTTTTCTAATTCCAATGTATCTTTTTTTGAGATGAGGAGACCACATCTGTACGCAGTGTTCAAGATGTGGGTGTACCATGGATTTATATAGGGACAATAATATATTCTCCGTCTTAGTGCTGGGCTACACTATGAAGCGGGGGGATAGCGCAGTGCAGCTGAAGTTGCAGTACCTTAGGCCAACTTACCTGGCCGTCCCCACGGCCGCAGGTCGACCATGGCCGCTCCCCCACCTACTCTGCTTACTTCTCCAGCCTAGGTGGAGTACAGGCATAGATTCGGGGATCGATTTATCGCGTCTAGATGAGACGTGATAAATCGATCCCCAATACATCGAGCACTACTCACCGATCTGGGCGATTTTCTCTATCTCTCAGGTCCCCAAAGGAGGATTACTCTCATCCTTCACAGCCTTCCAAACACCTGCTCAAAGGGATGAGATAAGAGTGAAGCTCCTTTGGGAACTTGCAAATGTTCAGTGTGTTTGGTGTTTAGTAGGAAGAGACATTTATATGGTTCATTCATCCTCGTATATTTTCTTGGAAAAATTATTTCCTCCCATAAGTTCTGGGTCTTTTCATTAGATATCTAATTCTGCTCATTTCTGATGTTACTGTAAGTTGCGTTCTCTAAAAACTAATCAACAGACTCTCCTAATCCTAGGAATATGGCCAGCCAAGCTGCTTTGAATCACAATAGAGTAGATGAATGTTTGAGTATATTTTCTAAAATGTCTTCGTCCATCTGCAGCCCACAAAGTAGCACAATCCAAAGGGCAGCTGTTAAACAAAGTGAAAACAGACAAAAGGCTGAACAGCTCCCAGGAATGAATCCTGGTAGAGCATCTGGTGGCGAGTGTGTCGGCCTTCAGCCTAAATCGAGTCTGGTGAATCTTCATCCCTCTCTCTGCTCCACAACGCTGAGAGATCCCTCCCATCTGTCTCTGGCTTTGTTTACTGTGTCTCCGCATTGTATTAAAGGGCCTTGCACGTCCTACGACACCCGACCTGTGGACTGCAGAGGGAGAGCAATATTTAAACCATTATTAGGGATGGCTTCAATCAGCATCTTGAATGATTTCCAGCTTCTTCGGAAACCAGCCTGCTGCTCCCCATAGTGCTGATCTGACACCTGCATTAAGCTTTCCTTTAATAGTCTGAATTATATTGGTGAAAGAAAAGGAGAATATACTTGTGGCTGAATAATGGTTTGTCTACAGTGCACAGTTAACCTGGGTTCTTAGCCCAGCTGCCCCTGCCGTCCACACAGGAAAACTTTGGCCCTAGATTTGGAGCTGCTTTAAACCAGGCTATTTCACCAGGCTGGGAGTGTGGATTAGAGGCCTGGCCCTGTTTTAGTTCAAACAGGAGCCCCCACATATTGCAATGAAGACACAGGCTAAAATTAAATCACTCCAGTGCTGATAGTCCCCCAGGGCCTTCCCACAATTCCCCCTGAAGGACAGTCGAGTGCACCTGGAATGGATGCAATTGGCTAGGAAAGAATCCTAGTGCCCCATGGCACAAAGGGCTCCTCGGACGCTTCCCTAGACACACAGTGGGCAGTGCAGCATCAGTGGCATTCAGTAACTCAGGTAGGGCTTTTCCTTGTGGCTGCTCACGCCCAGGTGAGGCTGACCTCTCGCCTGGGTTAACAGGGCAGTGTAGCCGAAGCCTCAAAGATTCTTAACCCCAGGCCTGAAACGGTTTACACACCCACCCCCCCTGCCACCGGGTGGCCCAACACCCCACCTCAGGAATCCTACACGTAAAACACTTCTTGGAGGCACAGATCCAGATTCACCACCATATTCATGTCCGTCAGACCCTCAGTTAAGATGTGCTCTGTTCTGGCCATCGCAAGTGGTCGGCTCTCTTAGAGGAGAATCGTCACAAGCAGCATGTTTTGTTCTTTGGCCTCCCAGTCTCCATCAATGGCGTCTTGTTCCTGAATAGTTGTAGAAGACGTGACACTTGGGAATTCATCATATCCTAGGAGTGAAAGAATTGCATCTCCTCCCAACAGCAGAGTTTTGTACGAGTCCACACTAGCGATCAGTTCAGTAGCCCCCTTTAGAAAGTTATTTTAGTATGGCAGTGTATGAGCTGGATACCTCCCAAACACCCCCTTTTGTCCTGAGCTCACTCTACAGGCAGCCTGCCTCAGTTTCCCCTTTGATGGATTTGATGGATTTTCCGGCACACAGTGGCGGGAGGGAATTTCAAAATTGTTCTAAATGAACATTTCTGATCTGTTTTTAAATGTAAGCTAATTAGACTGAAAAAGGTCAAAACCAAACGAAATGTTTCCATTGACCCAGAATGAAAAAAGGTTCAAATCTTTCTCAGTTTTCAGTGTAAATTAAATGTGAAGTCCTAGTGCATGTACAGCTTCACGCCCCATAAGGGACCAGTCAAGGAGCCTGAAGGTAATTGTCTGTTAATAGGCTGCAAGGGAAATACTGAAATTTAGGCTTAAAAAAAAATCCAACAACTTTAATTAACACTTCATTAACAGCCTCCTTAATGCGAGGCAGGAGCATTTTCCATTAGGTTGCACTGCCTCAGGCACTTACTGGTAAAATGTTGCTCTGTCCCCTTTCTTTGGTGCCTGTCTGTCTCTAAAGGATTAGGTGACGCTGCTCATATCCTTCCTGAGGTGGCCTCATTTTGGAAGAAGGGTGAAGTCCAGTGACATCAGTCTTAAGACCTCGCTCAAAACACCAATAAGAGGGTGTGGCCTAGTGGACGGAGCACTGGACTGGGACTCAGGTGATTGAGTTCTGGTCCCTGGCTCTGCCACTGGCCTGCAGCGTGACCTTGGGCAAGTCATGTTCCTGCTCTGTGCCTCAGTTTCCACATAATGGGAATAATGACACTGAGCTCCTGTGTAAAGTGCTTTGATGGGAAAGGCTAGAGAAGAGCTGGGGTGGTGTTAGCAAAAGTCATTATTTTAATTACAGATTAAACAACGTTGTTAGAAACCTTGGGGATGTTATAAAGAGGCGTGTCTCAAGGGGGAAGATTGCCTTTAATGCAGGTTCGCTATAGCACGTAGTTCTATCTAGCATTTCAAGGTTTGCAAGGCACCATCGAATTCCATCCATTGGTCAAGTACAATCAACTGCCACAATTCCCTTCTGATGGGGTGTGGGGTAGGGAACTTGAACTGACAAGCTAGCACTTCCCATCTACATGGTGGGACATAGCACCTCTGTGGCCCACACACAGCATAGATAGAGCCCAGACCGGCTACAAGAGCTGGCAGAGAAGGTCTATACCTCCTTCCCTGCAGTCCCTGGTGTACAGGGCATTCTAGGGTGTGAAGCGGGTGGTCCGGGGGCATGGCCGGAAACTGATGCTTTCCAGCGATCAGCAGCTGGCAGGTGGTTCTTTTGGGACCATTGCTAGATGGTGCTGCTCAGAACAGCACCAGGTTTCTCTAACTTCTACTCATGGTAGAGAATCAGAGAAATTTAACTGGCTCCCTGACACGGCTCCCACCATTCCAAGCTGTGAAATCTGGAAGCCGCGCAGGATTTAACTTGTATCCTAAAGCCTTCAAGTCTAGCAAATTCATTGCCTCCATACATGTATGAGAGTCACTCCTCTTACCGGCCAGGAAATTCCAGCTGATGGAGGAACAGACTCGCATGATGCGGTGTAGAACACCGGGCTTGTCTGGAACACCAGGCTTCCAGTGCTGAAACCAACAGCTTACAGCCAAAATCTGCACTGATTTACATGGAGTGCAACCCCATGGACTGGAGGGGGTACCGCAGGGACATGGGTATGTGAGGGCACAATTTATCATGGATTGTTTAAACTTTAACCCCTTTTATCACTCAGTTTGCTAGATTTGTAGATGAGCAATTGCAATGAAGACGATTTAGGACTTGCTCTTGCAAGCACGCTGGCTGACACCCATCGCCTGTGCAGAAGCCACACGAGGACTATGCCCTGCTTGTGCACAGGGGCTGGATGCTACATAGCTGCATGCAAAGGGGTGAGCTTCACCCGGCCTGGGTGGACCCCCCCCCCCCCCCGCAAAACCAAAGTGTTGCAAGCAGGGCTAGACCCTCAAACACCATTTTAAATGCTCATCTTCTGACAAGTTTACAAACTGGTGCCCTGTGAAATCGAAATAAAGTTTCCATGTAAATATAGATTTCCTTAAAATGATTTTTCCATTGCCAAATGGTGCAGATTCCAAACTAACACCTTCTTAGCCCGGGCCTGTTGTATGGTATAAGCTAGCTGTTAATTGGGAAAAGTCCTAAAATATATTTCTGCCAGGGTTGTTTTCAAACAGCAAATTCACAAATCCCCAGCTTAATTACAGCACAGCAGGATGACTTAAAGTGCCAGCAAGCTAGCACAATTTAGGATGTGCTATAGCTTTTAGCTGGGACTAATCTTGTGACAGCTAAGTCTAAGTGCATTACATCATTATAACTCAGACACTCGTTAGTCTCACCGCTTCTTCCATGCAGACGGGGCGCTTTCCTGCCATTTTCAAAAACTTCTCTCCAAAGCTAGTTAATGCCGTTTGGATTTCACAAGAAAACAGATGCTTTCACTGGTAGGTGGGGGAGCCCGACGCGTACTTTTGCATAAACATCTATACATAAGGCTTTCCATAGTGTGTGCTACAAGCTGTTGGAAGATGGCAGCTGGGAGTTGCTCTACCTGCATCAGATCAAATGGGCTTAGTGACTCTGAAGTGGTTTGTCTATGCCATGGTTTGTGTGAGACAGGAAGTCTTAAAAGATCATTTTGGCTTTGAAAGCACCAAAACAGAGTTTTTTTCCCATCTCGGACCAGCAGAAAACAAATACAGGTTAGATGAATAGTTCATTTCAGAAGGATTTGGCTCTGAAGTTAGCTGCTTCTATCTTCTCCCAAGCTCAATAAACTGCTCTTTTTGAAGTCCCCTCTTCTCAGTGGCGGGCAGGGTTAACAGCTCTGTGTGAAATGCTTGCGTCACCTCTCACGCTCCCTTGAAAGGAGCTGGGTTTGAGGTGGAATACATGTTGCGAGCCAAGCAGGAGGAAGTTTAAACAGTAAGAAAATCCCCCTTTGCCAGGTGAACATTCACCTCCTAGCCCTCAGGCAGTTTCCTTGCAGCGAATCCAGAAATGCCCCCTCTATGCCCCCATGCAACCTTTTCCCTTACCCTTCAAGTGCTGACACCCAGCCCTGGAGTGGCTGGCTGCTGAGTGGAGAGGAAGGCAAGGCCAGGTCTGGTTACTGTGAAGGCTGAAGAAGGGAATGAGGCACTGGAAGGGAAAACTGTGTGACGTGAAGCACGTTATGCTGGATCCAGACCCGGTGCTTTCTCTCCTGGATCCTTCACTTCCATTCTTGCTTCTCTTCTAGTCCTAAAATTAAAATAGTTTAGACTGAGAGCCTGTGACTGCTCTTTGGGTAGGGGAATGTACCATGCACTAAATGCAGAACATCATTGGAAGATATTTTTACTTGGTTAATTGTGATTTTGCATAGTCCAGTCTAAGAAGATAATACAGTAAATATGGTTTTTTTTATGGAGGGAAATGCTGATTGTTTTCCCAAGATTATAAATCAACTGTATTTACAAATATTCAGTGCCAACCATTCTCCAAGAGATTATCTATACTTACCTCTCTCGGGTTTTATACTTAGCACTGTGATATTCAAGCACATGACTCAATGGTACCTTAGCTTTGTGTTCAGATCACAGCTTAGCAAAACCAGGGACCCAGCTTTATTTGGGAAATATACAACTCCCTTTTTTTTTTCTTTCTCTGTGTATAAATGCATCTTCTGTTCCATTCTATGCATCCGATGAAGTGGGCTATAGCCCACGAAAGCTTACGCTGAAATAAACTGGTTAGTCTCTAAGGTGCTACAAAGTCTTCCTCGTCCTATTTAGCTTTATTTGGCTTACTCCTTAAAGAATGTAACAACAACTTCAATCTGTCTGGGGCAAATTCTATTCACCTTACTTGGGCGAGTAATCCTGCTGCAATCCCTGCAAGACAGAGGAGCGGGTTTTGTGTGTTTCTCTTTCTCCTTTGCAGTTTGTATGAAATAAATGTAACGCAGTTCAAGTTTTGGTACAACAAAGTCAAGCTTTCTATCAGAAACACATGTTCTAAGTGCTGCAGGCACTGAGTGAAATCCGATCTGTGGAGGTTTCCCTTAAATCTGCACTTTCTCATTTGGCTCTCTTATTAAAGCTGTATTTCAGAGCTCGCTAACCCTCTTGAAAGATGATGAATAACAATAAAAACATTCACTGGAGCACTGTCATCGTTTCCAAAGGAAGTGTAATAAATACTTTACAACAAGAGTTTTTTTTCTATGTACAACCATAAACTAGTTTTAAGTTACAACTTATTAAGCCTCTAAACAATTAGAGCCAAGCTTCTGAAGAGCTGTCTAACTTTGAGAGAGGCAGTTAGTGAGGATATAAAGATGGGTGCCAAAGAAGATGGCGGTATAGTCCGGTAGATTGGGCAGTGGACTATGAGCTTGGTGCATAGGTTCTTATCCCAGTTCTGACACAAACCTGCTGTGTGACCTTCAGAGAATCACTTTGCCTCTTTAAGCCTTCATTTCCTCTCCTGGTCTTGCTCCTATTTCTTACATGTTTATAGTGCCTAGTGCAATAGGGATCTTGGCTGGGCACTCTACAGAGATGTCTACACTGCAGTGGGGAGCAAGCTTCTCAGCTGGGGTAGCCAGACTTGTGCTAGTGGTGCTCAAGCTAGCATGCTAAAAATAGCATTAGGGACATTGCTGCTCCGGCGGGTACTCTGGCTAGCCACCTGAGCTCAGAGCTGAAGGGTTGGGTGGGCTTGAGAGCCTGAGTTGCAATGTCTGCGCTGCTCTTGTTGGCATGCTAGCCTACTACACAGGCTGGGAGGTTCGCTCCCCACCACAGTGTAGACATACCCTACGTGGTGTTCTACTACAAATAGTCTCTGTGAGTCATAGGAATGTCTCCTCTAGTCCTTTAATGAACCTGAAAACAATCCAACTGTTGAGCTAGTCTCCCTTGATATTGGTGTGCATCCAGGGAAAGAAGATACTCTTCCATTCTGAGCCTTATATCACTGGTCGGTTTACAAAAGGAGACAGATCAGAGGATGTGCAGATGTGCCTCTCCTGGCCTGGTTTCCTGATTAGTAAATCTCATTGAAATACCGATGAACAAGCGAACCAAGCAGTTAGAATCAATAGGAGAAGTGCTCAGGTTTTCTAAACTGCAATATTAATCTAGGAACGTGATGGGAGCATACACAACATCTAGGATCCAAGCGGAGTGTAAAACAAGTTTTACATTCTGCCCCTTAATCCGATTTACAAAACCTGGAACTGCTTGGAACTCCTTTCAAGAACGATAACGTTTCTTCATGTAAATAACTGTCCCTGCAGCTTGTCCGTAAAGAGACCGAGGCAGGTTTCTTTTGTTGTGAACTGATTTTTATTTTTTTAAATTTTGGGAGCAGGGGAGGGTGGAAAGCAGGTGAGCGAGTATCAAAACAGGAGAATTTGAGACAACCTGCCAGAGAATCTTGTCAGAGGAGACTTTGTTTTTATTTGTTTCCTTTTTAATTGAAGGATGATAATGGATTGGAAGAGCCACGTGTTTAATAATTGGGCCTCTCTCAAGCCAATATAAGCAAGCTGTGTCTGTAGCTTCCCCCTGCTTCACAAACTTTAGATGATGCCTATTACCTGAATACACCCAAAGAGAGAGATTTTCGGGATATTGTAAGCACTATGTGGGCACTGATCCCCTTGATTCAATGCTTGCGTACGGTCTGCAGGACAGAGTGCTTTGGGCATCTGAGAAGGAGGTGACTCTAGCTACAGCTACAGGTTGCTTGTGGGGGAATTTAGTTTGCAGCTCTTCACAGGACTAACAGGACAATGGGTTAATACGTCGCTGGCTGCTTGGATGGTATTTTAGTGATTGTTGCAGATCTGATAGGCTGGGTCTGTTTGATGGGGACAGCAGGTCTCCTAGCACACCCCCGCTTGTTTTCCCTACATAAGACGGTGGTCAGAGATTTTTCAAGATCTCCCCCTGTGTGGGAGAACACAGTTGAGCCCAGAGTCTGAATTCCTTACATTTCTGCTCTGGAGTGTGCTTGGCGGGAAGCCCCTCAAGACAAAATGGAGAATTGTAGCAATAAATATTAGCCAGCAGCAGCAGTGGGACTCCCAGACTGTAGCAATTCCTCTTAGCAGGCTCAATCCTGCAGGCAAAATGCCTGTTTCAAGTCACTGATGTGAGAAATGAAGCTTCTGAGGTTGACTGAACTTTTGTCTGTAAAAGACACTCCCAAGTGGGCCTGTGGTGACTCTGAAAGCTCTGGCTAGGTATCTGCCATTCTCTATCCATTCAGTCTGAGGCTCCAGCTCTGTCTCAATCTCTTTGGGCTCCTTGGAGAATCCCAGCTCTGAAGGGGGAGTAGAGTCAAACATAGGCCGAAGATAAGCCTGCCTCTGTTGGGAGTCAAAGCTCAGTACAGATATAACCCACACAAAATGCAGCCAGCCGTGCAGAATGAAATGCAGGGCCTGCTTACTACCCAGCAATGCTACAACTAAGGACAAAAGGTTTATGAATAAGAACGGCCATACTGGGTCAGACCAAAGGTCCATCTTGCCCAGTATCCTGTCTTCCGACAGTGGCCAATGCTAGGTACTCCAGAGGGAATGAACAGAACAGATAATCACCAAGTGATCCATCCCCTGTCACTTGATGGACCTATCCTCCATGAAATTATCTAGTTCTTTTTTGACCCGCCGTTGTAGTTTTGGCCTTCACAACATCCTCTGGCAAGGAGTTCCACAGGTTGACTGTGTGTTCTGTGAAAAAATGCTTCCTTTTGTTTGTGTTAAATCTGTTGCCCAATAATTTCTTTTGGTGACCCCTAGTGCTTGTATCGTGTAAAGAAGTAAATAATGCTTCCTTATTTACTTTCTCCACACCAGTCATGATTGTATAAACCTCAGTCATATCCCGCTTAGTCATCTGTTTTCCAAGCTGAAAAATTCCAGTCTCATTAATCTCTCCTCAGACAGCAGCCATTCCATACCCTTAATATTTATTTTTTTACTTTATTTTTTGGCCATTTTCTGAACCTTTTCCAATTCCAATATATCTTTTTTGAGATGGGCCAACAATCTCTACACATCATATTAATGGATTCACTCATCCAATCAAAACTATGGAGGAATTTGAAGCAATTGAGCTCTATTGACATTCTCCAATTTGCAGAAACTAAAAATCAATAGCTCTGCCTCTGGCTGGGGAAATGGGCCTTTGGTTAATTGGGGAGCTCTATGAAGATCACCACTAAATCTTTTTAATCAATTAAGGGATAGATATGGATGATCATGGCTTCAAAGTTATTGCACCAGTGTCTGGTGACCTGCTGGACTCAATGCTTTGTGCAGAGCCTCCAGAATTACATCTTGCTAATACACTATTTTTTTGTAGTATAGGGGATAATATGTCACTTTCTGAAAAGGCCTTCTCATTGCGACTTGAAGCCAGAAACGTGTCAACCTTTAAAAGACACATTCGAGAATGATTGAGAGGTTTAGTTCACAGCTGATTAGTCAGATGATGTTTCATATGGCGCACAAGGAACTCAGTAGGTACTGTATATTAAATTATGCTTCTGAACCACAACAAATTGGCTTAGAATACATCAGTCACCAGAGGCCTTATTCTATATTCTTGGTGTGCTCAGTACTCAGTTATGTGGCAGACCTGGTTGTGTAGGGAATGAAGGCTCAAACACCAATGTCCTCCAAGATAACTGTTCTGCTGGTGAGACACAGGTTGGTCCAATAAAAGACATTACCTCACTGGACCCATTGAGTCAACAGCCTTGGCCTCTCCTCTTAGCTCCGCCCCAAAAGCCCTTCTGCCACTGCACACTGAGAGTCCTACAGTCAGTAGCAGTCACAGGTCCTTTGTACATGGTCCTTGGATCCTGCCCCACTGGCAGTGCTATGCGCAGGGCCTTACAAGAAAGAGCCTGTTAAAGCATGTAAATCTATAACTCCCCCATCCCACCAGCTTCTTCTATTGCCAGGCATGAGACATCCCTGGTTCTCGGCATCTCAGCCAAGTTGTGCAGAAGGCAATAAACGGCGTCTCTAATTTTGCAGAGATCCACCAATTAGATGGAGCAGACAGTCTGATCTCATTGTTACCCTCCCAGTGCCCCACAATTATCTTGTCCCTGAGAATCCCAGCGGTAATAGCAAACACTGGATTTTAGGGTCACTTGGGGAAAGGTTTCTCAATGCCTGTAATTAGCAGCACGGAAAGGCTGGACATCAGCTGCTTTTTCCCAAAAGCGCAGTATAGACGCCAACCCTTTGTTTATCTTGCTAGTAGCAAACGTTCCCAGCCTCCGCTAAGGGCTGGGACTTAGAAACCTGTTTCTTGGGGTCCTTGCCTGCACTGGAAGATTCTAGGAGCTGGTTGCTGTCGACCTTATTACCTTAACCAAAGCCTACATCCATTTGGTCAGTTTACTCTGGGTACGAGCTAGAGTTTAGCACTGCCCTCCATCTTCCCATTAGCACTGGCCAGAGATGCCTGGGAAGAATCTAGCACAGGGGTAGGCAACCTGTGGCATGCATGCCAAAGGTGGCACGTGAGCTGATTTTCAGTGGCACTTCGCTGCCCGGGTCCTGGCCACTGGTCCGGGGGGCTCTGCATTTTAATTTAATTTTAAATGAAGCTTCTAAAACATTTAAAAAATCGTATTTACTTTACATACAACAATAGTTTAGTTCTATATTATAGACTTATAGACAGAGACCCTCTAAAAACATTAAAATGTATTTACTGGCACGCGAAACCTTAAATTAGAGTGAATAAATGAAGACTCGGTACACCACTTCTGGAAGGTTGCTGACCCCTTCTAGTGAGTTTCCATTGCTATTATTAAGAGTGCAGATTAGCTTTCTTTGTGTTGTGTTGTTTTTTCAACCTGGCCTGATCTGGGAATGGTAGATGCTTTGATTAAATGAGTTGCACGTTTAACTGGGTTATTTGTAGCTTCTGCAAGTAGTTTGACTCGGCTAAAATGGCATTTCCACTTTTCCTACAGTCACTCTCAGGAAGTCGCAAGCAGCACTCTGCACCTCCTGCAGCAGCCGTCTTGCAGGAGCTTCCGCCTCAGTGTGCCCGCCTGGCACCCTGATGGTTTCCTTGGCTCGCTGTCACCCTGCCTCTGGCACAGCCATGTTGCAGTATCATGCTGACAGGGTTTCCCCTGTGGGTATGGGCCCCAGGTCCCACCCACAAAGGTGCTCCTTGGTGCAGAGGGGATGTGTTAACCTTAGTGATTGACACACACACACCCATTTCCGCTCCCCATGCTCTCTGACATGCCCGAAAGAGAGGGGGTTATATGCCACAGCACGGGGCAACACCCTTCTTTCTACATGGGGAAGAGACCTGCCTCAGAGTGACCGACCGTTCTATGTACGGCTCCCTGGGGCTTAATCTGGCTTCTAGCTAGCAAAACACCTCATGATGCGAGGGGCTCATGCTGTGTCTACTGAGGCCGCAAAGAAAGCGTAACTTGTTTGGAAGAACGCTGCCACTTTATTTTAGCATTCACTACCATGCAGCAGTAGATATTATATAGAAATAGCTTTCTAATTTTAATATCGATTAGGGTTATTTATCTGTGTAAATAATTCTAAGCAGAACTCAGTCTATTCCCCTAAATCTCAAGAGAAGAGTAAGAAAATAAAAAGTTACACCACCAGAGAAAGCATCTTTAACTACTTTTGCAAAGAACCATCACTAAGGTTTCCATATTTTTCTCAAAGTTCAAATGTATCCAATCTTCAGATTAGTAAACCCTTGAGTGTAGCTTTAAAGAAGTGATGGCTTGAAACAGGAAACGATCATGCAGGGGTGTGGAGCTCTTTACCTATACATTTACCAGTAATTTACATCACTGTAGAACTGAATAATCCCTAGGACTGTTATTCACTCACCCACTGAATAGAAAGTACCTAGCATTTTCCTGGTAGCATTTTCCCATGTGTCAAATGTACTTATAGATTTATGTTGAAAAAAGGTGCCAATTATATTCAGATTACTGCCAGAACAGATCTAGCAGCTTTTATTATTCCATTGAAAGTATTTCTGCCAATGCAGTCATTTACCGTATTCTTAGGTCTAGCCATCAGACCTCTAGCATCTCCAACATTCGAGTCCCCTACTACAGCAGTCCATGAAAATACAGTATCTTCATTACTCACATTCATCATCTTGGTGATATTTCCTCCACAACGTCAATGTAGCTCCGTGAAAGGACATGGTGGGCTAGCCCTGATATTGAAATGTTGTCAGACTAGGTGACTTGCATTCTGAGTAACTTGAGTGATTTGGCAAATTCTGCATTTTTACATGGTTCTGTTCCCTTTGATTCTGCATTTCTGTTTGTGTCACCAGTCTGTCTGCAGAGAATATAGGCTTTAGCATACATGCCATACGGGTTTACTAATTGTTCTGTACAGTTTAAATTGCTCTCCAGGTTTTGAAGATTCTATTACATACAGAATACAGTGCAAGTGGCACCCAGGCAGAAAGTAAGACTTCCTTGTAATGCCACATAGAACCATATACCAAAAAACCCTTAGCCCAGCAATGTCTTCTTTGTATATTTTAGAAATTATTCATGACTCATTTTCAGTTTGAAATTCTTGGATTCTGAACATCCAAAAATAGTCTGGGCTACGGGCCCTTTTATTTCGGTTTCTCTTCTATTCCATTTTGGTATTTCAACTGCATCACCTCACTATTGTACCTCCCAGCCCATTGGAGCACATTGGTCCAAACACTGCTGGTATAAAATAGAGCAACTCTATTGACCTTGGCGTAGTTACATCAGCCTAACTGGGAACAGAGTCTGTCCTGTGGTGTTGAAAACAACAATCTCAGGCAGCCATCAGTGTTGTAATATATGTTCAGCGTGCAATGCCCTGGTGTTCAGTCAGGCCTCGATGCAGTCTAATTGCTGGGTGGTGGTGGGGGAACAGGATTTGACCCATCTCTACTGATAAAGTTTGGGGGACAATTTATGGCACTTTTAACTTGACAGTAATGCGGAGCCTGATGTAACATGCATTTATAAATGTCCTTCAAACATAGAGACCATCTATAAAGCAAGAGATAATTTAGTCTTCGACATTCAGATCTTGCCCTTCTGCTAACGCTGCCATCAACCGTTCCAGTTGTGGTGGTGGGAATATGTGAACGTTTGTCCACTAAGAACCATCCGTTGGTTTCATAGGGGCTTCCAACTAGCCATTAGTTAATGCTAATCTGTGCTAGATTCAAGCCAACAAGCCAGAGTAGAAAGTCTTCATGTCCCAGGGCTGATCCCTCACAGTTGGGTTATGCTAGAAATAATAGAAAACGAACATGCAAAGATTTTTTTTATTTTACATAGATCTCATTGGGCTGCTTGAAAGATCGTATTCCTTGTGATTTACCCCCAAGGCACAGGCCCTGAGATGGCATTTTCAAAGGCAGGTTTCAAATGTGCACCTCCAACTCTGAATGCACATGCCCAAGACTGGATGGCAGTGGAGCACTTGTGCAGACAGGCCTATGGGACACTTCCATTTGCACACCCACACACCTTGCACAAGGCTGGTCACGAACACCTGCCATGCTCCTCTCTGGCTAAACGATGGGCTGGTTGAAAGTTTTGGTAGAGGCTGTAAAACATTTTATTTGCTTTCTTCTTTAAAGCCCTTCCAGGCAGATTTTGGCTTGGACTGGTCTCTCACTCGTCCCCTCCTCCTCCCAATTGCAAATAGTGCCCCAAACATTTCTCGTAGAGCGCTAGCAGGTTGTGGGCAGGTGGACTATTAGAAACCCCCCACCCTGATCTGAAACACATTGGATGCAAAAAAAAAGATTCAGAACACGAAGGAAGATTTGAGCTGATAATGCAGACCTCTGTGTTGCCACTAATTGCCTTTAAACACAAAGGAGTTCCTACCGACAGAGCTGGAATTTCTGAATATCTAGATCTAAGGGAACCAAAATTACAGTTTGTTCATTTTTAAAGCCTGAATGTGGACTTCAGTCAAATAGTCTGGGGAAAAACATATACAATACAATAGAGGATATAAATAAAACACATGAGGCCAAGCAATTGCTGTCTTTCACAAAGAGACGCTCTAGTTCAACCACAAGTTGCTGGGGTCAGCAATTTAATGCGACATTCGATCGCCTGTGTTATGTGGGAGTCAGATTAGAGGATCATAATGGTTCCTTCTGGCCTTAAAACCTATGATTACAGCAGAAGGTAACTTAGGACTAAAGCTGATTGGGGAAAAACATTTTCATGAGGAAAAAATCTGACATCTAAACATTTCACAGAGACTGTTTGATTTTGATGAGGTTCTGAGGGAACAATGGAGTTCATTGCTCCAGGGCACCTTGCCAGGCAGACCGTCCTGTGGCCAAGCGCCATTTCTGTTCACAGAGAACTTTGACATTTTGGGCTTTCATTCCAGATCAGACCAAAACCATATTTTCTTAATGTCCAAATCCTCCACCAAATGGAAGTACGTTTCTCTGCCTAGTTCTTCTCAGCGTGTCTTCAACTCTCACCTGATGTGTAAAACTCTGCTTGAAGCAATAGACTTTATATGTATACCTCTAGCCTAACAATATAATTTGTCTCTTAGTTGGAAGCCCACCCAATCCTGTTTACATGTACATGTGAGAAAGCTAGATAAAGATGCAGCGGATGATTTTCAAAGGCAGAGATGAGAATTGGACACCCAACTGCTATTGACTTTCAGTGGGATATGGCTATCTAACTGACCTGTATGCCTTTGAAAAGTCTCCTCTGTAGAGGGATTTGGAATCACTGGAAAAAGGATACCAAGCTTTCCTCAATGTATGAGGAGAAAGTTCTGCATTGAAAAGAACAGTGCAAAGAGCTTTCTTAACAGGGATCGTGTACTTTGACACATTTAGATTCAAATCCTAAGGTGGTGGGTCAAATTCTCCTCGTGACTGTTGGGAGTTTGAGCAAGGTTTGAGTACATACCTGTCAGGCTGGGCATATGTGGCACGTGGATTTTGAAGCCGGTGGAATGACACCAGCAGGGGATATGGCCTTTGTTGCTGTATATGCTAACTAGCCATATCACCAGGAGTTTTGCAGGGCAGAGAGGGAGGGAGAGTTTGACTAGCACAAACAACCCTCTTCTAAAATGCCAAGTGCTTGATCCAGAGTCGCAACCGATTGTACCCCTAATATGCGTGCACACACCCAACTCTGAGCCATTGTCGGAACGGGGGACACAAGGGAAGAGGTTGTGGCTGAATTGAATAGGTGCAGCCGGTACCATCAGCAGCAAGTTCTTTCATTCTTGATGGCACAACTACACAGCTTGGGGTGCCACAGTGAGAAAGCAATTATACTACCAACAGTGCCATAGGTCTCCCACTGCCAGCCTCATGGAAACTGAGAAGACAGTAGGAACTAAGATGTTTGCTGAAAAGGTTCCATTTGTGACCATAAATAATGATGTACATCCCATCTAAGGAGGTAAATGAGATTTTCTAAGGGGGAAGGGAGGGAACTGATGGAAGCTTGTCGTCAGAAGAGAAGAAGTGAGAGTATAGAGTCTGGTTCAAGTAATGAGACTGTAGTTTCATGGAGATCAATGTGGGCCACTCACTCCTTATAAGTATCTGTGGGCGATTTCCTTGCAGAATCTGGAAGTTGCATACAGACTTAAACCCCTGAATTAATCAAATTGGCACAGTTTTATGTGTGCTGCTAAACTCTGCCCACTTGTAGAAGAGATTAACCGGGTTGCACTTTGTCACAGGGACACACCAGTCAATATTAGTGCTGACATGCAGTTCTGTGGAGATTGGATGTGGTGCTACATCTCCAAATATAAACCAAACCCTACCTTACAATTATAGGTTCTGATGCTGCAGACACTTATGAACATGAGTGTTTTTCTGTTCCCTTGATCTCAGTAAGTCTGCTCTGATGTGTAAAATTACTCATGGGAGTGTTTGCAGGATTTGGCCTATAATGTGTCCTTGTCTTGCAGAGTTTGTCCTCTGTCGGAGTACTTCTGAGCCACAGACTTGGGACTCAGGATCAAACCATTTCCAAAGTAGATTGATGGTCAGATATCCAGGCCTTTGGTTCAGTCTCATGGCTGCCAGAAATGACAATTGCTCAACAGGAACAATGCTGCAAAGACCCACCCCACAGTATCCCAGATTCCCAAAGGAAAGCCATTCCCTTCCCAAACTAGTGCATTTAGTTTCTCTCACGGACAATAGCTCTCTGTCAATGTTCAAATCTCCCCGTTCAAAGGGAAGTTTTTCTAAAGCACAAATTCAGCTCCCCAGATATGTTCCCAGTTCCAGTGTCTCCTTTTCCATTTGCTAGACACATCTCTGTAACCACAGGTGCTCCCCCCGTCCCCGGTGTGCTGATCTGCAAAGCTGGTTTTCCTATTAGATTTTACAAGGTTTGAGTTTATTACATTAACAATCACCCCCTGGGTCTGTTTCTCACAAATTGGGACCCTGATCTTGCTGCCAGTGGGAGCTTTCGCTGACTCCAGTATGTGTCAGCTCCTAAGCGCTCTTCATCTTTCCTTATTGGAGCTGAGCAGAGAATAATTGATCTGATTAATGTGGCCTCTTTTCCTGTTCTCATGGATGCTGTGTGGGCACACTGTGATTTATGCAATGATTTGCCTCATTCTGTGTGGCAGGTTTTATGTTTTTTACTTTAATTGTGACTAGGGTGACCAGATGTCCCGATTTTATAGGGACAGTCCTGATATTTGGGGGGTTTTCTTATATAGGCTACTATTCCCCCCATCCCCTGTCCCAATTTTTCACACTTGCTGTCTGGTCACCCTAATTGTGACTGACCAGGTAAAATGCATGGCACTGTTTTCTGTTCTCTGATTAGGTGAGCAGTTATAGGCATGCAAATACTCCGGCAAGCACCTTTAAAAAATAATTTTCAGTAAGTACCGTATATTTCGGCGTGTAAGACGCCTTTTTAACCCCCAAAAATATTCTCAAAATTAGGGGGGGCGTCTTATACGCCGAATATATGAAACTGATGGACCCTGAGCACCGGGCAGCTGGAGCTGAGGCGGCTGCAGGTGGCCCGGCGGGCGGGGCGGGGCGGCGCTTCCCCCCCGAGCCCACCCGCATGTGTTCGGGGCCGGCGGGGAACGGGAGCAGCTCGGGCCCCGGGGCCCCTGGGAGCGCCCGCCCGCGCGGCGGGGACGGGAGAGCGGCGCGCTCCCAGCAGCCCGCCTGCGCGGCGGGGACAGGAGAGCGGCATGCTCCGAGCAGCCCGCCCGCGCGGCGGGGACGGGAGAGCAGCGCGCTCCCAGCAGCCCGCCCGCGCGGCGGGGACAGGAGAGCGAGGCGCTTTTTGTGTGTGGTGATGGGTTTTTTTTTTTTTTTGTGTGTAATCCGGCTTTTTTACTTAAAAACTCGGGGGTCGTCTTATATGCCGGAGCGTCTTATATGGCGAAAAATACGGTATATCTGCATGTGGCTTTGAAATTCTCTTTCTTCAATCATTCACCCTGGTAAAACTTGATCGCAAAAATGTCCATGGAGAGCGAACACAAAGGGCTGTGAACGTTGCTAGAGGGAATTCACTTTAAGAACCAGGCCCAGGTGCATGACAATTCTTTTGCATTTACTTACCTACAACTATCTCTATGTTCGTATGTATCGACTAAATATCCAGTCTCTGTTCAACACCAGACGATTTGTACCCAGATTGCTGCCTTCAGCTTCCTCCCTGTTGATATGCTCCTTTAAACCCTCATATACAGTGATGAGTCAGCCAGCATAAGTGCAACACTGAGACCCAGATTAAAACTACATGCAAGAAATGTGGACTTTAGAGAATCAAATAGGGGAAAACTCCAACCAGTTTGCCACTCACCTTTTAACTTCATTTTTCACTCCATGAAAGCTTGTATAAAATGCTTCCCTTTCATATGCATTCTCGGATACATAGATCAACTAGCATACAGCCTGGCAACGTTACAAAATGTTTCAATTGCCCTAATCAGCACTAGAGGGCATTTCGTTCTGATCATGATGCAAAGTGATATGGGAATGTAACTCTGTACCTACAAAGAGGAGAATGGATCAAATCCGGGATACGGTGGTGTAGAAATTTAAATGGCATTCCAATGGGTGAGTAATCCAGCTGATTCATCCATTACAGAAGCAACAGTGACCGTCCTACAAAGATTCTGTAAGGCAAGAGCTTAAGTGTGCGGTTAACTCTGGGTCTTTGTCGAATGAGGTTGAATATGAATAAAATAAACCATTTCTCAATGACCTCTGCCACCTAGTGGCAAAGCCGAGGTGGAGCCAAAAGAGCAATTGCTTTCATGTGTTCGGCTTTGTAGCTTCTCTTTTGGTTTGGATTGTACGCGATAGTTGCACAGTTGATTTACCTGCTACCCTGCTGGATGTTTAAAGGTATATACTGTCTATTTGGAAGAGTTAAATATAACCTTGTCAACAGAGCTGCTTGGAAGAAGAGTGAAATATAGACTTGTTAGAACTGTTGCATTCTGCAACCAGGTGCGCTAGGTGTGTGTATGCCCTGTTTGTGCTTGAGGCTATGTCTATGGTATGAGCAGGGTGTGATTTCCCAGTTTGTGCTCTGTATGGCTTGGTTGTGGCTCCGGTGCCCCTGGTATCTAGCTATCCTGCTATTTATACCCATGCTAGCTGGATGGGGGTGTAGCAAGCAGGGAATCACCCCATCCATTGTAGTGTAGGCACAGCCTCAGTCAAACTTCTTCTTTTTTAATTTTCTCTGTCTTCTTGGTTTCAATATTGTACAGCTGGGTGCAGTGGGACGTCTGACATAGAGGAGAAGGGAAATAGACCCTGATTCAGGAGGCCTCTGTTTTAGTCCTGGCTTTGCCATTAGCCAGCTGAGCAAGTCACCTTCCCTCCCTGTGCCTCAGTTTCCTCAAATTCTCATGCGGTTAGTGATGCCTCCTTTAAGGGCTTTGGGGCCTTGGGAGGAGAGGCCGATGGTGTTATTATTTCATTTACTTTTTAGTACTACGGAACTTCGCTGTTTGGACTTTGTGAAAGGAGAAACGTAGAAGAAATGGAATATAACTGACCACAGTGAAACCTTGTCTCTCCCTAAGCCTGGCGACAAAGTTTTGGTACCACAGCTATGGAAATTAACCGATTCCAGCTTGAGTACTGCTTTAGGCTTCAGGCCCTAATCGCTGAGGCTGGCACAAATTGCTTGAAGAGAAGTTCCCTAGGGGTGGTAACACTTCAGTTGCAGCCAGAAATGGTGCGTGCATTGTATCGGCATTGTGTGCATGCACAGTGTGTTTTCTTTGTGTATGCACTGGATCAGCAAATCCTACAGGTACCACTCTTTTTGTAGGGCTCTGGGCTCCTGGGTTTACCTATCCTCTTTGGCAGAGAAAGCTGCAACTTCTTTGCATGGCAGAACCTGGGCCCTCTGTAGCAAAAAGTGGTACTGGTAGAATTTGGCCTTGTTCATCTGAAGTAGAGAAGATTTTAAGATCCAATTTTCAGATCTGTTGGGCCTGAGCACAACTTCAGGTTGGAACTTGGGTGAGTTCAACTGATGTCCTCCCATTGGTTCTGAGGAGCCATATGCAGGACAGGGTCATTCTGTGATGTCACCAGTGTTTGACTGTTGAGTTTGCAGTGTGAAATTTTTAACATCTGAATTCGTGAGTGATGAATTGTGGATTTAAACAAATCCACAGAGATGAAAAGCTGAGCTGCTCTGTGCACATGCTTCCTGCCTTCACCCTTACTATTTATGTATGGGACCAAGACCCCATTGTGCTACATGCTGTACAAACACAGAACAAACAAATGATCACTGCTCCCAAATTCTTACCACAGTCTTAGGGATTCAAGAGGGAGGGTAATGCCAGACCTGTGTACATCACATAACCAGCTAGTTGAGGTGTTGGCCTCAGGTTGACCTTGAAGTATTCTGGTGAAGAACAAGAGGTCCTGTGTGTGAAATGGCTAAAACCAGAAAGGTAGAATTGCTCAGAACAAACTGGATCCATGAACAATAATAATATACACCTCTGCAACTCCTTTCATCTGAGGATCTCAAAGCTCTTTACAAGCTATAATTAAGTCTCTGCACTCTGGAGGTAGGTATTAGTTTTCCCATCTGTTAAATGGGGATAATGAGGCATGGAGTGATTAAGTGACTTGCCAGAGGTCACACAACATGTCAGAGGGAGGACTCAGATCACAATCTAGAACTCCTGACTCCCAGTAATACATAATTGTATAGTCTTCACTTGCTGAACTGTTGTACGCCAATGGCGCACACAGGGCCTGAATCATACAGGAGGTCATAGTTGCTTTTGCCCTTAATCTAAGATGGTGAAAAAAACATTGTTCACTTATTCACAAAACAAAAAATCTTAAATTGGGGTTTTGTCTACAGAATAGCACCTCTCCTTATACCATTCCTTCCTGACAAGAACTAGCCCTTCATTTATTTACTGACACAGTATATATCATATGCCATTGTTTAAACAATAATAAACTGTACTGGAATAAAAACAACCTCAACCACCAATCACCCCCAAATACCTGTTTATTCATGGGCTACACTGGTTATTTTTCCATCCTTGTTCCTGGAAGTGTGCCAGTTTTAAAAGCTAGTATGACAAAGACTGAAGTCTTCTTGCCCGTCAATCTGTTTGAGGAAGTTCATAGCCTGAGGAAATACTGCCTTTGGGGGAAGAGCAATACAAGAAAAGTATCACAAATTATGAAGACGCGTCCAGCACAAATACAGAAGGTACAGAGGGCTTAGCTGTCCTAACCCAGACCTCTCAAAATAAGCCTCGCATGGAAGTATCCCACATTTTCCTACCTCACTCACCCCATCTCTTATTTGAACACTCTCATGTTCACTGGCTCATATGGGTTCGAGTAATATTTCTTTGGCAGCTGACAGCACTGAATGCTGGATGGTGACGTCGCCTTCTGTTTCTCAGCTGATTGCCGGAGCAGATTACAGTAGCAGACTCTCCTTCTCATCTATTTTTCCAAGTGCCCACGCTGGTACCGCCCTTTTCCGAAAGCCATTACTCTGGCCAGCCACAACCACCACTGTCGAAGCATAGCCGCTTGCAGTGAAGTACCTGACCTAGAAGATGGTCCTGAATCGGACAGGCTAGACTGTGATTTTCATCATGCCCAGAGAGATGTCCCATCGCTGAGTGTGGTCAGCAGTGAAGGAGCAGTTCCAAGTCCAACCCTTCACTAGTGGTATCCCTGGTAGTCACCAGAACAAATGGGATATGGCCAGCCACATCTCTGTGGTCATATTTGATGCTGATAGGTGAATAAAGCCAACTGATCACTGAATTTTCTTAAAGACCATGGGTCCTGTCCTCACTTCACTGCAGGAGATCAAAGCAGCTACTGCCAGTTTACCTGACTGATGGAGGATTCTTCATGTGAAAGGGGTATCCCCATCGTGAAAATTTTTTAACCCAATGAACGCCGGCAGCTGGAAAGGTCCCTTTGGGCAAGGTGTAAATTAGGGGTGGATCTAAGGCACAGTAATGCAGTGTACTTGCTACATCCATTGTCCAATGCATCATCTCCACAGCTAGCCAGAGACTCTTTGTCACAGCAGGTCACTTCCAGACCCAAGTTTAACTGGTCACCAACTGCACATTTCCTAGGACTTCAGACTACTCATTTGAAACGATGATCTGGGTGGCGTTTAGGAATAATCTTTAAACTTGTTTCCCGTAAGGTCAGTTGTTCTTCGGTTGCTGCTCCCTAGAAGTAATGCCTGTTCCTCCTCCTCCTCCTCCTCCTCCTCCTCCTCCAGGATCCTTGGAGAACAGTCCCAAATACAAACATACCCATTGTGCCCCTTGCATTATAGCTCCAGACATCTTCACTCACTTTGTCCAGTGCTTCTGAGCAAGGTTTGCCTGATGTATTGCAACTTGCATATCAGTCCGGGCAACCACAATATAAGGGTCAGCAATTCACTTTATTGATGGTTTTAATCAAAATTAGGCTTCTGTACTTTTAAAATTCTTGTAGTTGGGCACAATGACACCTTACCAAACTTTCTTAGAAGATACTCTATTATTTGCTCTCAAAATATGTTTATTCAGTGTCTTGTCCAAGTCAAGTAGGGACTTTCGATATTATCATCATACGGATAATAAAAAAATAAATACTAACTACTTTAGCTCCATTCTTTTAGTCACTTTGCGCACACACATCCATATTAAACACAGACTTCAGAACCACATTTTTTTTCTGCTACTGACTAATTGCCTAAGCCATCTGACAGTTCTATTTTCTTTGGCTCAACCGTCTCAGCAACAAAGTCAGTGAGGGGGACCGGCTTTGTTATGGCATTGCGGCACTTGTTTACAGGCATAATCAGCCAATCAAGCATGCACGACCTCAGGTTGACCTTAAACTTGAAGTTTTAGTTGCATGTTAACTAAAGGAGATAGACAGGACTACAACCCCCAAAAAGAACCTGAAACAAATTGGCCCATTCAGCTGTAGATTCACACTGCTGCTTTTAAACTAACTCCCTGTGCTATTTACCACCACAATATTTTACCAAGCCCTCTAGTATCCAAGATGCACTTTTGCAACTCCAAGTCAGCGGAAACTTAGCAGTTTGTTTTTCCTGCTGGAAAGTAACTAGTTCCTGTTTTTTTTTAATCCCGGTTAAAGCCCAAAGAGGCACCCATCTGACTCCTAGGAGCAAAATCCTCTTCTGTTCTTCACACCGAAAGTGGCAGGCTTTCCAAAAAGCAAAGCGGGTAATGAAAGTAACATTTTATTCCTAAATATAAGTGGAAAAAGCCATGGTTGTGGCAAAGTCACCCTTCAGTAAAGAAAATCAAGCTAACCATTAAGGGATACGAGAAACCTGGTGCTTCAGAGTTTAAGCCAAACTCTAACTATTAGAGATCAGGCTGGAGGAAGCAGATTATCCCACATCTGCTACTGCGGGGTTCTTACACCTTCCTCTGATGCATCTGATAATAGCCACTCTGTCAGACTGACTCTGATCTAGCCTGGCAATTCCTACATTTCTAATAATCGATGACGTCTGCATAGTAGATTTAGCAGCTTTGTAGGAACTGGTTTCAGTGGCCCATCCCCAAAATAACTCTGTCCAGCTGCTTTGCAACTCTTCTGCCTTGGTTTCTTCTGGTTCTCTGAGGAGCTGCATGGCTGAACTGCCAAAGGGAGTTGTGTACATCCTGAATTTTGGGGGCGATCTTGCCGAAAAGCCGCCCTTCCACAAGCATTGCCGTGCAACCTACCAGCCTTCAACAAATTAAAAACACAGGAAGAAATAGTGCTTTTTTTTTGACAGAATTCTTCCAATGCAGAACTGGCCAAAAGATGACATCAGAAGCAATTAAATGTGAGTGGGTGCCAAAACAATGAATTTGCCAAACTCTGCTACACTTGTTGACTATTGTAACCATCTCTGAATCAGTAACTATGCAACTATCCATTGGAACCCTGCACCAGAGGGCAAGGACATCGCCAGTTCCCTGGAGAAAAAGGAGTTAACCCAAGCCCAGCTCTCCTTTATTTTGCCCAAGTGATTAGTCTGAAGGGGAGACTTTAAAAAGGAGAAATTGAGATCCATAGAACTGGGCTGAATCTCGCGTTGGGGAATTTTTCCTTTTATTTTGAGGTTATATTAATTTTGTTGTTGTTGCTATGAACACCCAGTCTTCAAGAAAAGTTTGCTGTGTGAAGCTGTTTTTTCTCCTGAATGCCACCAGAAGGAATCCTCCACTAGGGTGACCAAATGTCCCGATTTTATAGATTGTGGGGTCTTTTTCTTATATAGGCTCCTATAACCCCCCCATCCCATCCCGATTTGTCACACCTGCTGTCTGGTCACCCTATCCTACACACTACGGTACAGTGCATGACTGAACTGTAGCAGGGCGAATGCGGGAGCAATGCATGGGAGGCTGTCAGGGAAGGCTGACAAGGCTCTATTTTACTGGGAGATTTGGTTAACCTCTGTTAGCTGCTCTGTAACCGGCCTGTATATTTCTCAGCTTGCTCTGCACAGTGAAATGTGAGTAGTTTTAGGCTGCAAGACTCCAAGAAAACATTTCAAGGGACGGATTTCGATAGGTCTCTTGGAAACACAAATGATGACTCTGTGGGCATGTGTTTCCAGGAGGAAAAAATCCTCAGTTGGCATTTTGTATGGGCAGCTACCCACTTTGCGTGCACGTTTCGAGTTTCTCACACATGCAAGCTCTTCAGAAACTCGGCCCTCATGGAGTCAGACTCTCCAGGAAAGGGAAGGCAGAGGGGTTATTTTAGCATTCTCTGACTGCTGCCGTTTTAAACTGAGCTCTGTGCAATTTCTTGGGCACAGCTGCCTGCTCGCTCTTAAGCTGAGCAGCACACTCTAGACTCTGGAATACTGAGACTTCAGGTGAAAGTCAAGTCTCGTTTCAGTGAGCAACTTTGATTTGTTTCTATTGCCCGAGAGAGCTGCAGATTAGCTTGGTGAACCACCTCGCCACCAGCTCAGGGAAAGCCAGGAGATCTGGGCCTCAAGACATATTTTTAAAAGGTCCTTCGAGGTGCTCCACTGGGCTTCCACCTTGTTAGTTGTTTTGGAATCACTCCACCAACTTTCTGTAGTGGGGGTGGGTTCCACACTGTTGCATCTTTCCAGCTGGTAGATCTGCTAAGCGAGAATAGAATCATGTATCACATTCCAATGACACAACACTTATGAAAATGTAATAGATATGTAACCAAGCAAATTCTACAAAATCTTCTAGCATACCATCGAAATTACTCCAGCAAGGTGTGAGCTGAAATGCTGGCTCTGTTGATGAAGTTGGCAAAATTCCCATTGACTTCAACGGAGCCATGATTTCACCCCTATGGTCTAACAGAGGAGAACATCCTTTCTAAAGTGATTTGTGGGTTGGTTTGGGTTTTTTGTGACCATCCTATAGAACTCTATCACAGGGATACTGTTCTTCATTAAGAAGTCTTCATTCCTTTCAAATGCTGGCTTTGAGTCATTCTTCTTCATTTCTGATTTTCTGCTACATTCTATATGGCTTTTCCATGAGGGCAATCAGCCACTGATGATGGACCGTCAATAAACTTGGTTTAAACGAAGTTCAAACTACTACATATTAAAGTTCTTCTCGTTTTCCGTTTTAAACCTCAGCGTATCATTCGATGAATGTTTTCCCATGGCTTATCCAGCTTACTTATGTAAACCAAATTCACCGAGCCGGCAGTTCTGGGGCCTGAAGGGAGTTGTCAGGCATTTTGAATCACAAGAATTCCTCTTTTGCTACTGCGAAAATTTTGGGCATGGTGCTGGAAGTTTTTGCACCCAACCAGAACTGGCGTGCCCCCAAAATTTTGCTGGTTCCAAGCCCACTTAAATAGTAGTTTAACATAAACAGGACTTCACTGGGTAAATATGCAAGCTTTTAGTTAAATATTCGTTGTTCTGCTGGTTTGGGCTGGGTGCCAGACATAGTGTCTGTCTTCAATAGTATATCCAGTGCAGTAAAGGGTCTTGTTTATTTTGTTCTTTGTACTGATAGATTGCAAAGATCTTTTGGATACATGGCCTGGAATGCTGTAGAGAAGAGCATTGTGAGCTGAGCTGTAGAGTCTATATCACACTAGTACACTCCACTGAGACTGGATGCTTTCCTAGTTGCACAATACAGCACCTCCTCAAGGGCTCGATTTTTGACTTGGCACAAGAGGACTGCGCCCACTTCCACCCCTGCGTGGGTTGCATGAAGTGAGCGTGCAGGAACAGGTGTGCAAGGAGTGAGTCAGGGACAAGCAGAGTTATAGCTCCACCCTCTACCCATTAGCCAGCACAGGGAAATATATGTGGGAGGTACTGTAATTATCTGCTAGCACTGGTCAAAAAAGCCTTGAGCAAGAATGTGTTTGCCTTCAATGGACTTACTGTAGATATACACTGGTGTGTCTGACCTGGGAATTCTGAGCTTGTAACCCTGGCAAACATTACCTAAGTCTTAACTGGCTTAGCCTTGATCACATGGGTTTGAGACAGCATTTCCATCACACCGTGAAATGGGATTTGGGGTTATCCCATGAGTCTGCCTGGCAATCTGAGCAGAGATTAATATTGTTTTTAAATACTGCGTCATGATTGCTCAAATAAGAGTGGATTGAAGGACAGAAATATTGCAGGATGAGTGAATGAATCAGTTTTAATATTGAGCTTCTCTAATGGTCATGCAGGCAGATTTAGCTGTAGAAAATTATCTATTTTATATAGAGTCATGTTGCCTGACTCTTCAAAATGTATTTGCTATGAGACTTCAGTGAAGTAATATATATTCTTCTACTAGTGTAACAGCCCGTGTACATGGGCCAGGCCACCCCATCCAGTCCCTTCTCCCGGACCCCCCTCGCTGCTCGCCCTCCCATCGTCACCCTCCCCCGGGATCCTTCCCCCGGGGGGCCGAGGCCTGCAGTGCCCCTCGCGGCGGGGGGGATCGGGGCTCCCCGGCCTGGAGTGACACTCGGGGGCTGGCGGCACCCGAACTGCCTCCCGCTCCGGGGGAGAGGAGCTGAGTCCTTCGGCTCCCTGTGCCGGTAACTCCCGTCCCTCCATGCCCTCCGCTAACCCTGGCGCCCGCCCCTCCCAGTAACCCCAGTCCTACTGCGCCGCCTGGTAACCCCTGTCCCACCACGTTCTCCGTAACCCCTGCGCCCGTCCCTCCCGGTAACCTGCGACGGTCCCTCCGTCCTCCCGGTAATCCCCAGTAACTCCTGCGCCCGCCCCTCCCGGTAACCCCAGTCCTACTGCACCCCACAGTAACCCCCGTGCCCGCTCCCGGTAACCTCTGCCTCACAGCGCCTTCCGGTAACCCCTGTCCCACCACGTTCTCCGTAACCCCCGCGCCCGTCCCTCCCGGTAACCTGCGACGGTCCCTCCGTCCTCCCGGTAATCCCCAGTAACTCCTGCGCCCGCCCCTCCCAGTAACCCCAGTCCTACTGCACCCCACAGTAACCCCCGTGCCCGCTCCCGGTAACCTCCGCCTCACAGCGCCTTCTGGTAACCCCTGTCCCACCACGTTCTCTGTAACTCCTGCACCCGTCCCTCCCAGTAACCTGCGACGGTCCCTCCGTCCTCACGGTAATCCCCAGTAACCCCTGCGCCCGCCCCTCCTGGCCACCCCAGTCCCACTGCCCCCGCCCTTTCCGGAAACCCTTAGTAACCCGCGTCCTCTGGTAACCCCTGCCCCCCTGCCATGCTCCCCACTCACCCCACTAATATCTCCTATCCTGCCGTGCCCCCTCCACCATAACCTGAGGTAACCCAAGTCTTCTTTCTCCTGTAAACCCTGCACCTTGTGCCACCGAACTACAACTCCCAGCATGCTATTCGTCCGGGCCGCACATGACGGCTTCGGACAAACATCCCCTGGCCTTTTATTATATAGGATGGCCTAAAAATCTTAAACTCCAGAAGTACATGTTTTTCACAGGCCTATAACTATTCCACAACGGGTTGCCCCAAGTTGTCCAAACTTTCTAAAACAATTCTAATTTCTGTTGAACCTGATCATAAGAAAATGTAGAGCCCTGCAAGAAACTCTTTTGTGGAAGCCTAGAGCTTAGGAAATTGCACCAGACTGTCCTCTTCCCCCGATCCAGTGACTCCTTATGACAGCAAGACAAGTTATTTTCTTTTTTTGTTTGAAATTGACATTGTAGCATTCAAGTCCATATGACTTCCTGCCAGTGGGATTTTAAAACTATGGCAGCGTATCCCTGTATTAGGGTGACCAGACGTCCTGATTTTATAGGGACAGTCCCGATTTTGGGGGCTTTTTCTCATAGAGGATCTTTTACCACCCCTCACACACTTCCTGTCCTGATTTTTTTACACTTGCTGTCCTGTCACCCTACCCTGTATGTATAGTGGGGAAGGAATTGGTGTTGAGTCAAACCATGGGAAATGGTTGCCAAATGAGAGAACACCTCTGGAGGTTATCTAGAGCAGTAGTCGTTTGTGTTTTTTAAAGCATGCTGGCATGTTGTGGCCATAACAATAAACTTTGGGATGCATCATGGAGTGAACGCTGTTTATTATGTGGCTTGCGTTTGAGTTAGTTGGAATGTCGGGTGCCCAACGATACCTCCCTCTCACTGCTTAGAGCTAAATTATAGATTGTATTGCTGAAATAGTCAAATATTCCATTTAAATTACAGTCCTTCTGTATTTCTAGGGGGTATTTTAAGCTCCTCATGAAATCATACCCCTATCGGATTTGGGTGTTCTGTTTTCGAAAGCACCACTACTTAAGCCAGAAACATAGCTGGTTTTAAAGAAGGGTTATGTGCCACTAATCCAGCAGGAATGGCTTCTATTTGGAACACGCTTGTAATTTTGATCTGAGGTACTCAAGCTCTCAGTAAAGCTTTTGAGACCCAAGGGACCTGAAGCCTGGTAGATAATTATAGGGTCCAGAGTCCTCCTTCCAGTTGTTAGGAAGTAAAGGTGCTTTCAGCCCTCGTGAGGTATTAAAGGGGAAATTATTATGCAGGAAATAGCCCTATACTTTAAAAAAAAAAAAGGATTGGGGGAGGTGGATAAGTAAGAAATGACATGTTAAAGCAAATGACAGATATAATGGAAGGAAACTCCAACCCAAACTACCACATTGTGACCACAATCCCAACTGATTAAACCAACATGAGACCCACAATACTGTATGCTCTCATTGTTCTGCTACTGCAGGCTGGGATCAACAGGAATATTTCTGGATAAGTGCTGTTATTTCTTTATCTGACAGGAAACAGGCCTGCTGTAAACGTTCATTTGTTACATTACATTACAGCTCCCTATAAAGCTCTCCTGTGCTAAGTATGATAACAGGCTCAAACGGCATGCCTCTGCAAGATATGGGAACATTTCAATGGAGCCATGGTGCTATTCATTTCTGATTATATGCAGTCATCGTATTCTAGCGTAGGATAGAATGCTATCTTAACACATTTAAACACCAAGCAGAAATTGTTCCAAGTGACTTGGGCTTTTGTCAATCACACTTTCAGTATCATTTACATTATTTTGTATGACTAATCTGACTACCACAAAAAAATATAATCCACTCTCAGTAGTGGCTGGATAACGGTACTGTCTTAAGATAGATTCAGTCAGTGAAAGTCTGATGATGATGATCATTTGTATTGCAATAGTGCAAAAGGCTCCAGGCGTGATTAGGGCTCTGTTGTGCTAGATGCTGTACAAATACAAAGGTAGACACAGCCTCTGCCCCAAAGGCAAATAATGAGGGGACGGCAAGTGGGATATAGCATGCATGCACAGTGGGCAAGGTGATTACGCCTTACCCCACTGAGAGGCCACGTGACATAGAAAGAGTGGGGGAGAGGAAGACAGTAAAAATCTGTACAATTTTTATACACATTATGTACTCTTTGAGAAAATAAATCTGCCTTAGCCGCTGCTGACTGTCTTTTCAATCCATCCGTTGTTACATGGGAAATAAACTGTACAATTCTGTCAGCCTGTGCCTGTAGCTGAATTCAGCTCTTGATCTTTAAAAATAGCAGTTTTCTTGTTTGCCTCCAGATTTTTTCACTGGTTACTACAAACACAACAACTTTATTTAGAGAATGTATGTCAAGTAACAGACCTATTAACTTTGAGTAGAACAATGCTCCCCCCCCCCCCAAGTATCATCCTGTAATAGAGTTAAATAACCAATAGTCAAATGTTTGAATGACAGAATACATGTTCTTGCTTGCAGAATGCTGTCTGCTTCTGTCAGAAAGCTGGCTTTTCATCCCTAATTTCTTATAAATAAGGTCTTTCTAATGTGCCATGGTGCCCTGCTTCTCCAACACATATCTTATTTTCTATCTGACACTTCAAAACTTCTGCACAACAAACAGTACTCAACATTCAAATTACTACTTTCTTTTTTCTTTTTTTCTCTCTAATCTCTCTGTTTTCCTCACTGTGAAAAAACCCCAAACCTTACAGATTAAACTAGCATGGCCCAAAACACTTTCTTTAGCACAGGGAACCTTTCATGCAGCCTTTTGGAGCCAGTGTGGAAAGCAGACAATATTTCCCACTGCACACACATTGTGGAGATTTTGCGTTCTCTTCCTGGGGTACCAAATGAGTTTCACTTTTCAGCACTAAAACTTGTGGTTTTTAAAAACACCAAGTGTTTTAAAAATCGATTAATTATAGCGGGGCTGGGTGGTTACTTTTTTTTTTTTTTTTTTTTTGGTGGCCAAGATGAAAACATTTCATGATCTTTTGTGAAATAAAGTAGGAATAAGAACGTGTTGGGAGAATTGTTATGTTAATTAGTAGTGTACAATGGAGAAAGAATACTACACTCAATTCTCCAGCTTTATAGTTTAGTTTTCAGACCTACGCCAGCATGATAGAAATTTAAGGAACTGTAGTGACCCAAAAGCTAAACCAAGTAATACAGAGAATGCTTCAGGTAATGTGTAAGTTTTCATGATTCTAAGTTTCAAGAAGACTTCTAAACAAAAGGAGATTGCAGTAAACTACCACCTATCCCCATTATAGTTATACCTCACATTAGACCAGGCACTAGGAAATAATTTCAGGTGCTATTATTCTGGTAGCTAATAAAAGATTATGGATACTTTCTCTTCTGCTATACAATTGCTCTGCCATTTTAGTGCACCTTTTAACAAAAGCTAAGTATGTACATGTTCTTGAAAGCTAAACATAAGCAACATGCTTAAAGAAACAATGAACCCTCTTATCTAGAAGAATTTAGCATTTGGCCGTTGGTTGTCTGAGTGCTTGTTAATGAAAATTCAGATAATCCATTTAACTTAGTGAGCATTGCTGGGGTACAAGAGAGAACAAGGAGATGAACAAATGCCAACAGCAATATGCTCAACAAAGTCTTTTGTTTTTAATAGCTTGGCATGACTTATTATGACCTCATGCATCCCACTATCTGAGTAGTCAGCCTCCCCCACAGACATATCTCCTTGTGCTCTGAGCCCATCAAAGACCAAGCAAGGGGTGAGGTCAGTACTCGGTTGGGGAATTCCTAAGGGACATCTATGTGCTACAGAGAGATACATTAGCAAATCAATAGGTAACAGTCTTCTGTGTCAGTAGTGAACTGATCCCCACACGCAGTCTTAGGGGGTATAGGTGCCGTCTCCTTCAGTCAGAAGGAAGCTCAAAGTCCTTTATGACAGCAACTCATAGCAGGGCTTCTGTGCAGTTGGAAGGAACTTCCCTTTGGGTGCCTCTCCCTACTTTGGATCCATGGGGCAGGTTTCCATTTGGTCCCTGAGGCCCTGATTCAGAAAAGCACTGAAACTTAAGAGTTAAGCACATTTTTAAGCATAAGTTCCATTGAAGCCAAGAGGACGCAAGAAACTTGTGCTTAGAGGCAAACACTTGCGTAAGTGTTAGCCTGAATCAGGGCTTGAAGCGGAGGCAGGGAAAAAGTGGAGGTACAGGGAAGCACCCTACAACTCTTGAGTAACAGCAGGGCGAATCCTTCAATTGCAGCTTTGCTCAGTATCTTATCAAGTGCAGTAAACCTGTTAGCCCCACTGCACAGAAACGTCAGCCATCTCCTTCAGTCCAAAGGGATGCAATCTTGGTTTTATGGGATTTTACCCTGGTTCAGACAAAGCTCACCCTCTGCAGTGGCCGCCTTAGTATAGAGGTGGAGGGCCAAAAAGGTCTGTTCTTTAAACCAAATGTTCAGCCAACGCTACTCCACTATGCTCAATGCTAGGCAGGTGAATAACATTCACCGCAGAGTGTGGACTTCAAGGAGTAGCCAAGCAGAGGCAAAAGGGGGAAGTTGGACGCCCTACCTGGCAGCAATGGATTCAATTCATACGTTAATTACCAGACACAACAAGTGGAAAGCAGGGCAGTGTGTGAGCACTGTCTCTCAGCTTGGCTGTGCTGCTGTGGTTGGGGTCACAGGGAACCCAGCAACAAATTTTGGTTTGGTTCCTAATTCCCATGGTCCGTCAGCTACATTTCTTTGGCCCAGATCATATTTTTGGGACTTCTCTGCATGTGGCGTTCTACTTTTCAATAGCTGCAACATGTTGGTTCTGGACTGCTCTGATCTGTTTGCTGGAACTGCTATTCGCTAGAGTGTGGAGAAACTCAGTAATGGATGATTGAGACAGGCAGTTATAATTGTTTCCAGTATACTCCTATGGAGGCAGTCAAGGAAAAATTAGTTTGAAGTTTATTTCTGTCCCAGTCCTGCCAAGAGTTTCCAAATACAACCTAAATATTTTTCCTCCTAACCTGTAATGGATTGTAACTGTGAGGTGTGAGCCAACAAAGCTTCTAAAGGTTTCCTGGATGCCTTCAGAGCCGAGCAGAGAGATTTCAAAGCCTTGCACAGCTAAATAAGCCAGAATGTAGCCCCAAGGTTTTGTTTGCAAAGTCAGCCTTTTTCAACTCCTCCAAGAGAACCGAAAACCAATGGCTCCAGCTTTCAAACCCAAGTGCCTAAATTAAGCTCCCAAATCCATATTTAGGACCATCACATCCCAGTGAGACCAATAGGAGTTGCACATGCTCAGCATACTTGAAAATCAGGCTGTCTGTGTTCTGGATCCTATAGAAAGTTTTAGGATTTTCAGGGCCATAAGTGTGATGTGGAAGATGGACCCCTGATCCCATCCTGGATCACAGAGTTCAGAAGTGAATCGCAGAGGAGTGCCCTCTGTCACGGAGCGCCCGGGCGATGGTCTGGAACCGCTCCCTAGGAAGCCAGACAGGACTTCAGGTGAAGTGTCCCCTCTCCGTACACAGCCTGTTTCCAAGGCTAGGAGCTTCATGGGTACCCACTTCAACTTTCCTGGGTCTGACCTCGGAGCATTCAGCACCTTCTGCCCCTCCGTGCACTTCCCGCAGTGAGCCCATGGATTCTGCACCCCAAATTCACAGTCAGAATTGACTCTCAGCCAGCCAGTAAAGCAGAGGTTTATTGGACGACCTCTACCTGGTCTAACCCAGACCATACGGTGAGCGTGACCCCTCAGCTGGATCCATTTTGGGGGGCCAGAGAGCCGGATAGCTCCTCTGCCTTCCCTGCCTGACTCCAGCTAGCTTCATACTCCAAACTGAAACTCCTTCTCTCCAGCCCCTCCTCCCCCTTGGCTCAGCCAGGTCAGGTGACCTCCCTCCCCCACTTGGGGTCAGATTACAGCTTCAGGTATGGACACCTGCAGAGAAGCTCTGCTTTGCATCAGCTACACATCCTTATCCCTTCTCATAGACGCTCAAGAAATGCATAGGGGAAACTGAGGCACACACACAGTATTCCTACTCCATCACACCCTCCATTAGGTCACCAGCCCCATCTAGATCATTATACTCCAGTTGGGGGTTGCAACCCCCAAGGCAGGTTGTGAACAGTTGTGACCACCCTCCTTTGCTTTTCAGCTAGGTAGGGAGGAAAGTCATGGTGTGGGAACTGTTGGGAAGTCTGCTGCCCGAGGTGCATCTTGAAGGCCTCCCAACCAAGCCCTGACCTGGTCAAGCCTAGTTTGTCCTTTGAGAGTTAACATTTCACAAAATGGCATGGATGCTACAGGCAACAAGTAGCAACTTGCAACAGGACAATTTATCTTTGCATCCTCTGCTACTCTAATCACACCTCAAGGCTCAGCAGGATAGCACAAGGGCCCCTTTAGCAGACCTTGAGTGCCAAGAAGCAATTTACAAGAGACTTGTGTACTGAAGTAGTAGGTGGTCATAATGTCTGGGACAAAAGCTTGGATGGTGAATCCTTTCGGCAAAGTAAATAAAAGTTCTGAAATAGGATCCTTTAGCCAGTCGGCGACCTGGGATACCACATGACTAATTATCCACATAAAACAATGTCTGCTTGATGACTACAATTATCCATTGTCATTCTCCTTGTCTTTTAGTCCGTTTGGTAGCATGAACATATGACTGTATGGAACAGATTCCAGCAACCAAACTTACATGTTCAACTTGCCTTCATTTCTACTCAGTGTTTACCATGGTTCTGATTCCTTTCGAAGTGTGTAATTCTGATCCCAGGCAACTATCAAATTAACACATTGTTAACCACATACCTGCATTGGCTTTGCCCATGAACAACCGCTCTCCAACTTTTAACTCCTTATTGACATATGATTTAAACACACACACACACACATTTGCACTTGTGTACTTGAACTGGTGCCACACTTATTTCAATATGAGTAGCTTACTTTGATTTAGTTTAAACCTGTTTCTAATCCACTTAAGCCTGGTTTACTCTGAAATAAGTGTTCACTCAGCCAGTGTAACTAAACTGGTTTAAACTCGTACGTTCAGTTCAACCAGATCTGCATGACCACAAGCCCTAAGTGAGATCAGCACCCAGCCCAATTGGAGCAATAAGGTGAAAGTATTGGGAAGTGTATATTTGGCATTGTAGCTGGACTCCATGTCTCATGTATATTAGGGCCAAATTCTGCTATGCTGCAAGTGTATTTAATTCCATTAAATTGATTTGTTTACACCAGATATTTCCTCTTCATTACACCTCTCCGCATTGCATTATTGCAGAACATTCTCAAGTACCTCTGTACTTTAAGAGAAGGGGGTATTAGGAAAATAATTACCTTAGGACATGCAGAAATATTTGTCTCTGACGGTATGCAGCAGCTGGGAGGTGTAATAACCAGCTCAGGTCGCGTGACCAGATGTCCTGGTATTATCGGGAACCTCCCGATATTAGGGGCTTTGTCTCATATAGGCAACCTATTACCCCCACTTCCCATCCCGTCCTGTTTTTTCACTCATGCTATCTGGTCACCCTAAGCTCAGATAAACTCACTCGGATCAAGCTAGCGAGCTAACAATAGCAATGTGGTCCCCGAGGCCTGGGCAGCAGTTCAAGCTAGCCACCCGAGTACATATCCAGGATCTAGGATACTGTCCTATGTGGACAGTTACCCCAAACTACCACTTACGACACCATGGCAATTTTTGCCCTGCTAGCTGGATCAAAACTAGTAGGTGTTTTGATCTGAGATCAGAATTACACCTCCCAGCTGCAATGTAGATGTACCCTTAGATAACCAGTAGGATTGGCTCTAGGAGGTGGATGCTAGCCAGGCTGTTGTGCATATAAAGAGCATGATTAATAGCACATGACATGCATCTCATAAAATCTGCACCTGCAATACGCAGTAATATCAATGACAGGTTCAAGAATAGCAGCCGTGTTAGTCTGTATCCGTAAAGAAAGCGAGGAATACTTGTAGCACTTTAGAGACTAACCTGTTTATTTCAGCATAAGCTTTCATGGACTATAGCCCACTTCATCGGATGCATAGAATGGAACAGAAGTAAGATGCATTTATATACACACAGAAAGAAGGGGAGGAGGAGTTGTATATTAGCATACCAATTCTAAGAGGCTGTTAAATCTGGATGGGCCATTATCAGCAGGAGAAAAAAATACCTTTCGAAATGGATTTCTGTGTCTGCAGGAGATAGCAAGTGTTGAAGGTAAATTAACTCGGGAAATGCAATCAGTTAGTGTAATGAGAGAACCATTCGCAGGTCCTATTTAGACCCTGGTTAATTGCATCCAATTTGAAAATTAATTCCAGTTCCTTAGTTTCTCGCTGGAGTCTGTTTTGGAAGTTTTTCTGTTTCAGAATTGACACCATCAAATCTTTAAGGGAATGGCCAGGAAGATTGAAGTGTTTTCCTACTGGTTTTTGAATGTTATGATTCCTGATGTCAGATTTGTGTCCATTTATTCTTTTGCATAGAGACTGGCTTGTTTGGCCAATGTACATAGCAGAGGGGCATTGCTGGCACACGACGGCATATATCACATTGGTCGATGTGCAGGTGAATGAGCCTCTGATGGTGTGGCTGATGTGATTAGGTAATATTAATGGATCCTCAGTACACCAATGAATTTTAGGCAAAGAAAAGTTTAGCCAGGTGGATGAGCTAATATCCAATAACCCAATCAGAGCACCCTACTGAGTGATGATTAAGTCACAGACCTGTTTTCCAGTAATGGCGAGCAGTACATTTGTCTGTCTGTCTGTCTATCCAAGGTGGTCTTGATGGTGAAACTACCCACCTGTGTAACCTGGTAAACTCAGCTCTACTTCCTTTGGGAAATACAATGTAAGACATGGAGCTTCCCAGGCAGACCTTGGGCAGGTCTACGCTGGCGCTATGTTAGTAGGAGACACTCTCCTGCCAACATAGTTTCCACTTCTCACCGAGGTGGAGTAATTACACTGCCAGGAAAGCGCTTGTGAGATTTTAAACCTAAGTAGCAGAAATCAACTTCCCCAGAAATCCTGTTATCTCCCAAGATTTTCTCTACCTTGTATGGTGGAAATCTTGTACTTTTTTTCCATTAAATTTCCACCCACTTAGGCCAAAATCTTGCAAGAACATGTTGTGTGACCCTCTGTATTGACCTGGGACTCGTCCTTTGTCCATATTTAAAGTGTGTTGTGACAGACTGACTGTGACAGTTTTTCATCCTCTAAACATTTCTAGGTCAGGACAGGGAATCATACCTGAAGAGCAAAAGAAATAGCCTTGGAGGAGGATGTGTGTGAATCTATAAATGTACAGATGTTTTCACCATCAAATGAAGTGCCAACAAAATAATTAGGTCACTGCCCTCTCAACCGAGCGAGCAATTGCTGTCCTGTTGATGGAATTTATTCATTAATTTTCAGACAGCTGATCTCCCCTGTAAACCAAAGCAACTTCTGAACTCATCCATTCAAAAATATAACAACTCCTGACCCAAATTAAACCTCTGTTTTTCACATGCACATTTAGCAGAGAGAAATAAAACATCTCATATGCATCTCACCAGGTTATATTTATTTATCCATTTGTGGCACAGCTCATATTGGTTATCTTGAACCAGTGCTAGCCCTTAAATTGTATTGCCTTTAAATTGCATTGTCACTCATGCACTGACCCTAGGACTTTGATTTAAGCAACTGTTCCCCTAATTACTTCAAATTCTCACCTAACACAGGGAAGAAATACTTGGTGGCAGTTAGGGGAACACTTAATGTAGCTCTCACATAGAGTATCTTAGAATATCAGGGTTGGAAGGGACCTCAGGAGATCATCTAGTCCATTGGTTCTCAAACTGGGGGGTCGGGACCCCTCTGGGGGTCGCGAGCCCCTGCTGCCAGCAGCCGGCCCCGAACATTGCCGCTGCCGTGGGCTGCTGGCATCCAGCCCCTGCTGCTGAAGGCAGCCCGTGCCCCTGCCGCGGCGGTCTGCCTGCACCCCTATAAGGCCGGTCCCAGCCGCAGCAGGCAGCCCCGCGAGCCTGGTCCGGGCCCTGGCTCCTGCTGCGGCGGGCTGCCGGCACTGCCACTTGCCCGACCCGGCCCCGGCCCCTGCAGAGGTGGGCTTCCGGTGCCCCCGTGAGCCCGGCCCCTGCCGCGGTAGGCTGCCGGCGCCTCCGTGGGGCTGCTAGAACCCCCCCCCCCAATCCCGACCCCTGCCCTGGGGGGCTGCCGGAACCCCCCCATCCCAGCCCCTGCCGCAGTGGGCTGCAGGCACGCCCCCCCCCCCCCCGCCTGACCCCTAAAGGGGGTCGCGCTTAGAGGCCTGGTGTGGGAAAGGGGTCACCACTACAAAAAGTTTGAGAACCACTGTTGACCAACCCCCTGCTCAAAGCAGGACCAGTCCCCAGCTAAATCCTCCAGTAGACTTTTGCCCCATGTCCCTAAATGACCCCCTTGAGGATTGAGCTCACATCCCTGGGCTTAGCAGGCCAGTGCTCAAACCAGTGAGCTACCCTGCCCCCTTAAGAAGTAGTGACTGAGAATAGTCTGTTCATACTGGTACAGTGATTGTTTAGTTAATTCAACCTGGTAGCAACAGGGCGGGGGGTTGAAAGATGGTGTCCATTGCCATCCCATTGCATTTTGTTCACTTGTCCTGGACCCTGGAGTTAATACACATCTTCAGCCCACGGAGGGGGCTGGCTGGTGACACTTGGTTTCACTTCTAGGTTCTGCACAGATGGGGTCCACCTGTCTTCAAAACTTGATCTAATTATACAGGATCTTCACCCTGCAGGCCCTATTGTAACTCTCAAGAAGGCAACAGGGCCAAAGCAGGTGTATGCTTTAGTGGGTTATAATTTGAAACAGACATTTAGGGATAAATCCCCATCTCAGGGCATTGATTGCATACCCGGTTGGGGCACTGGAAAGATGTGTCAAGGGCTGGTGGGAGGAATCCTACTACCCAGGCTATGGAGCTGTTTCAAATAGCCCTGTGCCCCTTTTAGGGACCCCTGCTCGGGGATGTATGCCCATAGGCTAGATCCAGTAGGGCAGAATCCCAAAAGTGGCGCCTACTCACTGTGTGGCGCTTGGGGGACTCGTAGAGCTCCCCCTGCTGTTGAAAGCTGGCTACGCCGCTGGCTAGATCCCATAGTCCTTTGCCAGTGTTTATCAAGAAAGCCAACGCAGAATGGAAGAGTGGGATGAGAAATAAATCTTCTCTACTTTTTGCTTAAATTTTGTCAAGATCAGAACCTAGGTACTGAGTAATGGGTAGTTCGAGTCCTATCCAGCAGTTCTTACTCAAGCAAAACACCCACTATTATTTGCTTACACTGTAATTATTTATAAAGACCTACAATGACCCCCCGTTCCTGTCACAAAGATCTTATAACCTAACTCTAGCAGACCTAGAGAAGACAAGAGGCATTGGGAAGTCCAGAGAAGCAAATCACATGGAGGACTTTTTTTAATGCATTTTTGTTATCTCAATTCTTGAGATCATTACAGGCTACATGAGATTGTGGGGTAGGAATGAGAAAGGGGAATGACTGGGTGAACCCAGGGAGGTGGCAGAAGGGTTAAAACTTGGAGTACACAGGTGTGTGCATACAGGATAAGAAAGGAGGGCAGAGAATTTGCAGAAGACAAAAAGTTTAAATGTGATGTCATGGTCAGTGGAGGGAACGAGAGAGGAGACCCGTGGGAAGCCACTGGAGAAATCATGGGAGGTAGACTTCAATCTGAGTTAGTAGACAATATTCATTATTTTGGAGTGGCCACAAGTGTATTAGGTGCTTCAGAGAAACCATTTAAAACCAAATTCCTCTTCTGAAAAGCTTACAGTCTCTGTCCCTGATTCTGCAATCACTTTTGCATGGGCATGTAAAATAAAACATAGGAGTAAATGTTTGTGGGATTGGGGCCTAAATGAGTGACGTCACAGAGAGGCAATGATTTGAGGGTTCAGATGTAGTATTTTAATTATTGGTTTTTTATTTTGAAGTATGTAGTTTAGTTATTTTTAATAAACATATATTTATTTAGTGTAAACACTCCTATTATTACGGGCAAACTGATGGAACTGGATTTTTAGGAGTGATTTGAATGAGACAGGCGTCATTCCTGTTTGTTTACAATGCTTTTTAATAAACACCAGCAGTACCATGCAGATTTTCTTCTTTATGTCAGCTGCTCTTATAAACATGTCTGGAGAAAGGTGCCTTGGTTGTATAGGGCCATAGCCAGAAAAGAAAAGTTAATATCCCCTATCTCATTCAGGAGCTAGCCAGTCCCAGGAAAAAAAATAGTTGAGGCTGGATAATTTTATCATATATTTTTAAAGATGTTTATGAATATTACCCATTTCCAGACAGGTTCAATTCCCCCCTACCTCCGCCTTCTATTATAGAGCACTGTTGCTTAAGTCCTCTGGCTGGTCTCTGTAACATACGAGCCATGCACAAAAACGAAACATTACTATGTGTGTGTATATAGTATATAACCCTAACCCTAACCCTAACCCTATGTGTGTGTGTATATATACATCATCCCCTTGCCTAATTTCATATATATATATGAAATTAGGCAAGGGGATGATGCTACAAAGTTCTGAAGAACTCTAGCAGTTGCTGAATCCTGGTATTAGCGCTCCATGTCAATGAGATGCTGCTGAAACAACAAAGAGCAAATTCATGACTGGGGTCCTGTCCCATATGAGGTCATTTTCTGTTTAAGTTTGGCTCATTAGTCCAGCAGGCTTGTTGATACAGCTCGAAGTGAGGGTGACAAGTGTGACTGGGTTGTTGAATTAGGCCTGCCCACAGAGCCTGGCACACAGAGATTCATCATTGTCTCTCTCTGGGAACAGAACCATTAATTACACAAACTGCTTGAGCCAAATTTTCCAGCCGCGTGTCTCTCCGAGGGCATTTCTGTTTCAGAATCATCAGATTTTGACAGCAGAATGTTTAAACAACACAAGAGCAGTTTATTTTGAACAATAAGGGATAGGTTCAGGTCACAGGACTTCATTAGGTAACTTCCTTTGCTTTAGATTGGGTGGATTTGGCTCTCTTCCAAATCACCAATCAAAGCCTACCTCTGAAATACTTCATGTCATCTCCTTTCTAAAGGGAGCAGTCATGATCTATATTTCACCGGGGGGCTTCAGAACAAGGGAGTTCAAGATGAGATGAGCTTTATTATGCTGTCTTTTCTTGTGATGTAACAAAACAGCCCCATAAAATCCCGATCACAAGACCGCCTTTTAATAAATAAAGAAATTAAATAACTGGCTGTTAGAAAAATCTGTTGCCCCTCCTTCTCTCACCAGCAAGGAACATTTTTTTCTTTAAAAGAAAGCTTTAAACACTAAAATCTGTTTTCCATTTAGCATTCGCAGTCAGTATTGATTCATCTATTTTGGGTCACAATTTAGGAAGAAAAAGACTGAATTTGTCAGGAAATTAATCTTGGGAGACATCTGAAATTGCTTTTGAGATTTTTGGATGAAATTTTCAAAAGTGCTTATGTGATCAGAAACTTAAGTCCCATTTTCAAAAGTGATCTAAGAGCCGAAGTCTTATTTTCTTTCAATACACTTGGACTTTTGAAAATGAAATCTAGGCACTTAACTCTCTTAAAAATGTTAATGTTTGTCTAATTTTTTACTGAACTGGAACCAGGGGCGGATTAATTGCTCCTGGGGCCCTAAGCACAGCCAAGCAATTGGGCCCCCCTTTCAACTCTCACCCCCATTCACAACCCAGCTTTTACTTGCAAAGTGTAATCGACGCAACATTGGGGGATTTGGGGCAGCCCAAGACGTTAATTGAGACTTTTTTAATTTAAGGCCGTGCAAACTTGTAATTTTGTAACCATTTTTTGTTGTTGCTTGGGGCCCCTTTTCTCTTGGGGCCCTGAGCACGTGCTTTTATTGCTTATAGGTTAATCCACCACTGATTGGAACCAACATATGAACATTTTTTCGCATGCTGCGAAATTTAAATGACACTTTCTCTCTCTCTTTTCTCCTTTGGAGAGGAGATACCTACAGATTTATGCTCATCCTTGTCTACAAAGAATAATAAAGGGCTGGTGGGTTAATGCAAGATGGTCACATAGAGATGCGGTAGCCTTTACAAAGTCTTCAAAGGGTATTCTCAACCCAAGACTAGACACTTACAGAACGACTTGGGATACAATGTGCATTGGAGGAATTCCAGCAAAGGGCTTCCTTGTGCTATTATTTATTCTGTTAGACAAACAAATTGTACCTCAAATTAAGGCTGAGCAACACTTTCATAAGAAAACCTGAAACCAGGCATCACTCGACTGTCACTCAGGTTGGGGTTTCAAGCATGAAATTTAGGCCAGGTTTATCAAAAGATTGAGTAGGGTTGTTGAGCCTTCTAGTGAATCAGGTCTGAACTTTGGATATTGTCACAGGAGGTATGGTTTCAATGCAATACCAGGTAAAATTCACTTGTTTGAAGTTACTTTTGAGATACAGAGGTTTATCTGAACCCTCCACTTAAGGTTTAGGAGATGCAAGCCCAACTATCTCCAAAAATGGACCAACAAACCAACCTTCCCCCTTCCTCCACCCCCAGCTTTGTATGGAATCAAATGACATGAGCTTCACACGACTGTAATCACCATGCCAAGACACAGCATCGTGACCTTTGTATCTTCACACCGTGACTTGGGTGTGTTAAAGATTGTGACATCATGATGTCATGACCTAATATCACTATGGCTCTTTAATGACCCAGTGGAACAAATCTACACCGACATAACAGTTTCACAACAGAGGGCAGCCTGAGACGACTCCTTTGCAAATACCTGCTGTTTAAAACGAAGGCCTAAGTTAGGCATGCAAGGGACGAATCACACACAGATATTGTTCAAAACTGGCTAGTAAGCACCTAAGGTCGTTAACTCTCTACCTGTTGCTCCTCTGAACATACATACTCCTCTCTGTGTAAACAACACATGTTTGAAGGGTTTGGGTCTCAGCATCGCTCCTGCTTAACTCATAGCCATATTTAAGATTTGCTAATGACCATACTAATGATCCAATCAGCGGTAACTTTCTCAAAAGCCTGATCCAAGCCCCCTTCACCCACTCTGAGAGCACATATGATACAGCAGGGGAGTCAAGAACAGGAGCTCTAAATGGAGCCATGCTGCCATGATGAGTAGCAGCACAAAGGGCAGCCTCACTGCCTGGGTGAAAAACATCCCCTGAGCAGATGCATAGAAAATGATGGCATTTCCCCACCAATCCTAAGACATCTGGAAGGTCTCTGGGGAGACAACCTGCTCCACACCCACCTGGCACCTCGGCAATTCCATGAATTTAAATCAGCAAAGAGTTACAACCCTGTAGCTCCTGCTGGAGTCAGAATGAACTCAGTGAGTTGCATGGGCTGTAAGTCAAAAGCAGATATTGGCCCCATGACTTGTATTTTGTCCCCCTAGAATTCTGCCTGTGGTCCGACTTGTGGTAATATACAGTGGCCTAAATTCTGCTCTGCTTCACATCCATGTTGGTGTCACTGGAGTTGCTCTAGTGTGAGGGCAGGATCTGGCCTAGTGGGTTTTACTTGTTCTGAATAATGAGTCAAAGAGTCAGCCCTGTAAATAATTTAGTACTAATTGAAAAAATACTTTACTCTGCAGCCATAGCAATAAAAGGCTTACATTACTTTTTGCAAATTTGAGTTTTAAGACAATTATTACGTGAATCCAACCTTTTTTATTAAAACAAGTAATTATGGGCTAAACTCTCTTAGAGCTCAAGTATTCTTTCTTTTTTACTAATGCGGCATAATAAAGTAATTATATAATTAGAAGTAAATTACTTACAGAACCAGGGATTTTTTTTACTGAGAACAACAAATGAATCCATCATTTGTTCCTTAGACTGAAACTCCCCAAAATGGACAGAAAACCAAGAAATAACAATTAAGTCTCTGAAATGGAAAGTTTCTTTCCCGTACAGAAGATTTGATTAGTGCACGTAAATAAATTGGCATTCAAAAAACAAGTACCACAATTTCTTCCTGTGCAGTGGTACACTTTTTCAGATGGCCTAAATAGCTTGCTAGAGGTGATGTTTCCATTGGGATACAACCATCCTTCTTAAAGCACAGAATTCCCTACATATCGAGGCAGCAGGTTTAATTGTTCCAGAACTCCCATGAGACGTCTGTGGCATTATGGATTCCTGATAACGCATTGCATTAAAAAGAGGGGGAAAAAAGACCTGCTAGAATCTATTACAACCCTCGGAAAGTTGGTACAATAAACTACGGCTCTCTGGCTAAAATACTGTGAACATACTCATCTTCATGACTAATGAAGGATTTAGAAATAAGCCTCAACCAAAACCCCAGCTTTGGGGGCATATCCAAAGCCCAACTATCCATAGGTATATGAATTCTGTGACACTCTATACTCTGCGGGAGCATACCATAAACACCATACTCCTCATTTTAATATAATCGTGATCTTGCGAATAAATCTTGTAAGGTATCAGGGGAAAGGTTATGATCTGCTGAAAATCATTTCTCTATCCATATATGTATATCATTAATGCATATGGAGTTATGAGAATTGTGCTGTATGGTTGTTACTAAAACATGCTGTAAGTTGGGGGAGCAGCCAGATATTAGCTCCCCAGAGGCAACAACAAAGAAAGTAACCAATACCCAAGTGTGGTGTCAAAAACCATCAACAGCCATTGTTGAGCATGGAATCTACAATACAATGACTCACTTGCATGAGGCCACACCAAGGGACTTACTCGCTCTTGCTTGGAGAGACTCAGCAATGCCCTCCAGACATGCCTGGACTAATTTTCCAAGCATGTATACTGAGGGTATAAAACAGAGCAGCCACATGCTTGGCCTTTCTCCTTCACTCACCTACACTGCAAGCAACAAGGTCACTCTGAAGACTCCAGCAGAGGGGACTGGCCCAGATTTCTGTGCACTATGAACTGCAATATCAGAGTGGGGTGAGAAAAACTGCTTAGTCTAGTTGTTGCCCAGTCTAATAGGGCTGAGAGTTTTGAGTGCATGCTTATATTTTATTTCTGTTGGTCGCTAACTCTGACTTTTTGCTTATAACTTAAAATCTATCTTTTATAGTCAATACCTTTGTTTTACTGTTTATCTTTACCAGTGAGTTTGCATGACGTGTGTGGCAAATCTGCTCAGGTTTTGCCAAGGCTGGTGTATGTCCATGTTCCACTGATGAACTGGTGAACCAATTAATAAATCTGTATTGCTTGTCTTGAGCAGTGCAAGATGGTATATTCCCCAGGTACAGTGCTGGGCGCCGGGGGGATTTGGTTGGTGCCATTCTCTGTGTGATTTGTGAGTGGCTCTGGGAGCATTCATGCCCTCTAGCCGGGTGTGGGGCTCCACATCTGTTGTGCTGAGTGATTACAGCGCCTGGAGGGGTTTGCTGCTGGTCCCTCGCAAGGCATTGTGAGAGACAGCCTAGGCTGGAGAGAGTGGTCCCACAGCCCCAGCCTGCACCCCAGGAAACCCATCTCAAATTCTACTTACCATATATAAGCAATGACAACTGTCAGTAAATGGCTATTAACGTAATGACCTTTCTGAAGTTAAATAGCGTCTTTTACTTGTATACATGTTATTTTTTTCTGCCCCAACAAAATGAGACCCAGTTTCCTATATATTCTATTCTTCCCTTAGTAACAGATGTTAGAAAAGATCTTCTGGGAAACTGAAGAAAAGCAACTGAGGTTTACATTTAACATGCAACTACAAATTCTTCTGTCATTGCATCAGGATAGGACTAGCAAGAGGCAAGCTACAGCATGTGTTTAACATTAAAAAAGGGTTAGACTTCAATTTATTTCTAAGCAGGAAGTTTGTTCACTTAGAAGCCCTTTTGGGGGAGCTACTTATTTTCTAATCTTATGGTAATAACGTAAGTGATACAGCAGCCTCAAGATAATTAAGACAAACTGATTTCCAAATACACAAAGCACGTCGGGAAACAGAGACGGGCTTCAGTGATGAGACCTAAGAGTTTATTTTAAATAAAGATTACAAAAATAACCTACTGTCAAAGATGATGTGAAAACCATTAAATAGTAATTTAACGTAATTATAATCATGGGTGAGCTAAGGGCTAGCTTCGTCAATTACAATCAATCTTTCTGTCTGTGTCCATATTCTGACTTAAGACCCGCATCCCCGCTGCAGAAATATGCCATCTAGAAACTGACTGAAAGAATGTTGGAGCTATTGAAAGTGAGCAAATATCCTCATAACACTGAAAAGGAACCCGGCTAGATCTCTGCCTTCTGCAACCGCAACAAACCTTTTAACAACTGCCCCTGGAGTTAATCACCGCGAATTGTACCTTACTGCCTTTGATTGCTATGAAGTGATGTCTCGCTGAACAAGTAGCAGATGGCACCATCATGCTTGGCTGTGTTGAAATTTTACGAGCATGGTGGAGTCTTATTTACTAAACTAACAGAACTATACATGCAGAAGCCATTTAAAAAAGAATGGTATGGAACATCTTGCTCAATCAGTGGAACAGCATCATTATCATTCACATAATGTGCTTATGCTTCAGAGAAATAAGAAATAATGTTTACAGGAAAAAGATACTAAAAAAAAAAATAGTGTTTGCCTCAATGGGCAAAAACCAGCTGCTTCCCCAGCACTGTCCAGAAGAGTGGCTGGGAAAAGATAAAACTATAAACTAAGGGCCGGATGTAACGCCTATAGATCTCAGTTGGAATCTACTGTTAGGAATTGGCTCCGGTCCAAAATAGATTAGGGGAGGCGATACTGATATTTGATACCAAGTACCTGGATCTAGAGTTCTTAGTCTGAAACAGAGATTGCTCGGTTGTTCCTAAACGAAGGACACAAAGGCCATGTGTACACTACCACTTACGTTGGAAAAACTTTTGTCAGTCCGGAGTGTGAAAAAAATGCATTCCTGAGTGACAACATTCACATGCATGGCACTATGTCAGCAGGAGACACTCTCCCACCCACATAGCTACTGCCGCTCAGTGAGCTGGTTTTATTATGTCAACAGGAGAGCGCTCCCCTGAAGCTCCCAGAGGCCTGCCCCCCCCCCCCGCAGAGGCCTGGGACCAGCCCCTCTCTCCCCTTCCTGAAGAGGCCTGGGACCCGCCATGGGGGGGCTGTGTCGGGCCCCAGAATAGCTAGGGATGGCCATGAGTGTCAGTTTTGGATGTTTGACCAATTATATACTTGACCAATTATATATATTCCACCCTCTTGTTGGCCTAGTACGCTTTATTGCGCTGCAAGGGAGCTGCGTTCAAACTCTACCTGCAACCTCTAGCTCCCTATAAGAACAATTTCTGATCTTGTTACACCCGTGAAAATTTGGAGCAACTCCCATGGAGTTTCCAGGATGGAACTGAGATGAGCGTTTGGCCCATCCTCTCTCCTTTCAGACATTCTTTTTCAGTTATTTGATCTCTTTGGGTTTCTTTTCTCTGTGATCTTTCCATGTATGTTTATTTCTTTTCTCTCTATGCCATTTTTCGTCTTGCTTCAGGGCATAAATCAACCACTTAAAAATGGGGGTTAAAAGGCAGTTTCTCCTGTGGGCAGTTATTCCATGATGATCCACTAAAGGTCCTCAGGCACCTTCCTCCGAAACATCGGTACAGTACTAGCCAATGTCCGAGAGGGTACTGTACTAGATGGAACACTGGTCAGAACCAATCTGGCGGTTACCTCTGTCCATGCTCTCTTGTTTTCCTAGCCCTACTTCCCCAATCCTATTTAAAGCTACACAACAGCCACATCCGTTTTACAGAATTCCTACTTTAGCAGAATGCTCCAGATCAAGCTGTCATCGTATGCCAATAGCGACACCAGAGATGTGCTCCGTTCAATATATGCCTGACATAGGCACATTACAGATTCAGCTCCACTTAATTAAACCAGTATGGTATTGTGAGTCTGACAAGGATGTCCTGGTGAGTGATTACCATGCCAAATTAGGGACCTCGCTCCTTTGCAAACAGGGAGCAAACATTTCAAAGCCTGATTTGCAGATTGGAATCCTGCAGGTTGACACATCTTTGCATTTGTCCTATTAGGATATCAGGCTGAGAACGGGTAGCCTTCACTGATCTGAGTGGTGGTATGATCCTTTCAGAGAAGGCTTCTGAGGGTTTACCTGGGACAGAACTATTATCATCTTTACCAGCTGCTAAGAATTGGCTCTGAGCACACTTGAATGTGCCTGCTTTGCCTTCTCTTTCAGCCATCATTGGAATCCACTGGTTCCTTCACAGTCATTGCCTTGTCCTGTACCATTCCCTCCCTGTTCATTAAAACCTATTCATGTTAACTCAGAAATGTTTTCAAAGCACTCTGAGATTATCCGGTGGAAGGCAGCATGCCATGGAAATGCAAAGTGCAATTGGGTCAAACCCATCAATAGTTCAGCACTAATCGGCTGACCTCTCTTTAATAACACAGCCAGACGAGAAAGGGAAAGTTAACGCACAGAATTTCATGTGTAAATAGGAAAATATATAATTTGAGAAGTACCTCTCCTGTGTGATTAGTTTGACACGCCTTTCTCACCCACCTTCCATGGGCGTGTAGCCATGCTATTACAAAAGACCCCGTAATCTATATCAGGCAGGGAATGTAAACAATTCTGGCGACAATTTTCTTGTTTATGGCTCGGAATGACTGCAGGGGAGTAAAAGGATGGAAAAATCAATAAGGTTAGGTTGTAGCATGTTGTAAAATAGCACTAATGAGCCTGAGTTTTAAAATGGGAGGAAATGGTTCACATCTGGGCTTTTCAGAGCACTGCCATCAAAAGAATCTTCTGAATGCAATGATGCTGATAGTAATCCTAGCTGCATGCTCTAGCTTGCTAAAGGTCCATTGGCTGTAAGGGGTCACATCAGATCTCCTGTTATGTGAATCATGAACTCCACGAACATGGCTGAACCGAACTGTTTACTGGGAAGCTACAGGACGCTCCCTCACTTGGATTTTGCCATTTGTATTCTGATGACACCAGTCGTTGATCCTGGGTCTGTGGCATCCTTTGTTCTGTAAATCAGAATAAGGCTGCTCAGCGGTCACACAAACCTTGCAGATTGCATGGAAAAGCAGTGAATCTAATCCAAGGGAGGAGTCCATCTCGCTATTAATAATCAGCATCCCGCATCAGTGGTCTGTGCTGCCCCTCCACTCATTTCAGGGAGTGCACTTTGGCCAAGTGACAAACAAACAGCGAAAGACAAGCTAAGACAGCGAAAGACAAGCTAAGTTTAAAAAAAACAAATGAAGCCCTAGGCTTTTAAAAAATAGCTGTATTAAAGTTATCTGACTTCATCTACTGCAAGAACACTTCTTGATATACTAACTTTGAACAACTTCTCTCTTAGTCAACGTGTCTTCAGATCATTCCTACCACCAGTTTCCATGGATACATATCGGATCCATTTCAGCCATAACATGGCTCAGCTCAGTAAGAAAGTCATTTAAGAAAGAAACAAATCATAAATGGGAAGCAATAAAAGTTGGGGCAGTGGGAAATACCCAGAAATATTAACTGCACCAGAGAGATCATTTCACCTCAGCACCTTAAAAAAACCCAAAAGCAGCGGGGGAGGGGAATAGCTTAATGCAAAAGACTATACATAGGGGAAGAATATAATAATGAATTTGATTTTCATTTGGAAAAGGAAGGTTGATCTGAGAGCTGAAATTGCCTGATTATTGCCAGAATGTAAATTTTCTCTTAGAAATGTGGTTGCAGTTTATCCTAATCAGATTCAACTTTAGGCAATGAAAATACTTCTTGCTATTTGTTTTGGCTTCTCTTGCTGTTACAACGTCTGCAAAAATATGTCATGCATGAAATGGTCCCCTATAGTTTGATAAGTTATTCCTTATGCTCACTAATTTTTCATTAAGAAAAATGACAGAAATAGCTAGATACTCGGTAAGATTTCAGCAGTGCCGAGATTAAAGATTAAGAAGCATGTGTGTTTTTAGAATCCCCTTGTTTGGCGCTTATATGATTTCAGTGTTGTGTAAAATATAGGGTCCAATCCTTTCTCAAATAAGGATTACTGAGAATTTTCCCTGTGGAAAGAATGCAGGATCAGTAATAGAGTATGTTGCCTAAACAGACAATCTATTCATCAATCTCCATCAGAGGTGGTTGTTATACATTCATCCAAAAATAGCATCAGAAGGAGCTGGTGCCATTGTAGTTTAGAAGAGGTAATTATTAGTATTCTAGTAGCGTTAGTGGTCCTATCACGTAAGGAGCTATACAGAAACATAGTACTAGCCCCACTGACCTTACAGGCTAAATAAGCAAGACAGAAAAAGGTGGGAGAGGAAACAGACTCTCAGAGGTAAAGTGACTTGTCAAGTTGGTTCACAATCGGTCAGTATCAGAGCTGGGACTAGAACCCAGCACTGAGGTGTCCAATCCTGTGCTCTATCCACTAGGTCACACTGCTCTCAATGAAGTTAATGCTTAGAAAATTACGAAGGGGTCTTTTTAATTAACCGGCAACCTACTTTTTTCCCCATGTCCCATCATCTTTAAATGAAAACCCTCAAGAACCTAGAGACTTTTGCTCCCACACGGAGTTGCTCTGGTTTTGGAACCAAATAAGTGGATGATATTTTAAAAATATGTTTCTCAACCCTGCTGTATTCTTTTGGTTTTTGGAAAAAGCTCTAAAAACCATGAATTAATCGATTGCATTCCTTTCTTGTCTGTTCTCTATTAGGTGTTTTAAAGCTACATAATTTTTAATAGAAGACATGTTTTCCACTCTTAATCCCATACCGCATCCAGCCAGTCAAATTCTCTGTCGAATGTGTGTGGCAGGATGATGTGGGGTTTGTCAACACGAATAATTAGTTCTCAGCAAGCTGGGGTATGAACTTCTTTGAAACAGAACTAGCTTAAAGCACATGAACACACTGTTAATGCACATCAGCAGGGTCCACATGGACAGTTAGTCCCCGGCAGGCTAATGCAGGGAATATGCACTGCCGCAGCTTGCTGAGAACTCAGTGTTCATGCTGACAAGACCTATGATTAGCACTTCTCCCTTCCAGGTATTCAAGCCCAGGGGATGTACCCACAGCACTGAGTTCGGGGGCTCAGAACGCTGGGGAGCAGCCTTCTGCCCCTGCACACAAGCCCTTCAACCCCAAGTCTGTGGGACTGGGGCTCCACAGGTCAGGGTGGGATCTGCTGGGGTGGAGGGGGAGAAGCTGCCACACGCTCTGGCATGGTCTGAGCCAGAGCTAATGCTCTTCCAAACAGAATGAGCTCCTGCCATGCCTGCTGAATCCCTCTCCGAGGAGTTCCGAAAGTCGCTATTCTATTCCCTTGGGAAGATCCACTAGCAGCGTGACTCCAGGTGGCGCCATGGGGGAGTCAGGCATCACTGACTACACGACTGCCACTGGGCCTGGCGGCGATGCCTGCTGCTCCCTCCCCTCCGTGGCCCTTGAGGGGGGACGTAGAAAAGGAGCACCACAAGGTTTGTCCCCATCTTTGAGGTTTGGACTTGGGATGGCAGTAGACAGCCCAGACTTTCCTCAGCTAAATTCCTTAGACTGTCCCGAAGATGAAAGGCCACTTATGTCAGAGGCCACTCTGCTCTGCTGTACACGGTTAACTAGCTTATGTCTCCTACTTAGGCAGCCAAGCTCAGCCTTTGGGTGCCTTCAGATGTCTCCCGTTTAAATCAGTGGGATCAGTTTGTGCAGGGGGTGGACAACAATGGAGTTGTAGATGGATCTGAGCTACTGGCCATCTTGAGCACACCCCAGAAGTGAACTGATCCTAACGTGCTACGGTTTCCTCTCAGGTGTCTCCAATTTCCAAATAATTGAAGCACAGCAGGCCAGAGAATTCATTCTGAGAAGGTCCACGGGGATAAAGGGATTATCAAAAGTGCTCGCTGTTGATCTAATTCTGATCCCACTGAACTCAATGAGTTAGGCTGAGGCTGTGTGCGTCGGAAAATCCCACCCCTGATGTACCTTAAAGCATGGATGTGGTTAGAGACCGTGTACTGGGAACCCGCTTCCCTGAGTTCAATTCTTCTCACGTTCACACTGCCTTGTGTGGGAGACTATAGTTACCAGAAGTCACTTCACCACTCTGCCTCAATTTACTCACCTGTGCAATGCGTTCGTTCACATTTCTAAAATGCAGCTCTAGCCATCTCTCCAGTGTTCTGAGGATTATCCAAAAATTAGGAAACAGAACAAAGAGGACTGCCCACAAATATCTGTACCTCAGCCCACCGATTTTTTAAAAGCTTTAGAGAAGAGAGACAAAAGGTGGGCACTGCAGCATGCCCAGGAGTTAATAGGGATGGGCACCAGATGTACAAAGCTGTTAAGACAGCTACAAATGCAGATGGGGTTTAGGAAAGCGCCTCAGCAGTGTAGATGCCTGAATTCCTTTTGAGAGTGTGAATTTTTTTGGCCTGGGAAGACCAAGAATGGGGAACAAGTTCCAAATCACTAAAGGGGTATTTGTAGCTCACTTACTTCACAGGCCTGTGCTGTGAAGCTCAACTGCTTACTGTTTAAGTTGCTGGGGTCCATGGAAGAACATCACAATAGATGAACAAACTATTATTAGATGCACGTATGCTTTTCCTGCTTAGAGCAGCAATCATCTCAAAGCCTGGGGCAGACATGGAATGTGCAGTTGTGTAGTTAGATTTGGAAGGATTCGATTTTTATCAATAAGTGTTGATTTCACTGCAGGCACACACACAAACCTAAAAAATATTTCCATCAATGATCATTGAAATATACAGAGAGACAAAGTATGAAAAATTCTCCTTGAGAACGAGTCAAAATCCAGTGATTTAGACTTTTGAACTTGGCTTCTTACAAATGAACTAATGAATGAAGAGTAAAAACAGGTACTTTTTGCTGATTTAAGGAATTTACTTTGTATCTTTTGAAGTGTGTTGTTGATAATTTGTGTTAACAGCCTATAAAGCTGTAACTTTTTGAATTTCATTGTCTACTGTCTGAGCTCCCCCATAGCTAACCACGACTGTGAACATTGAAACTGATAAAAATCGGAGGGTGGGAAAGTCCTGCAAGCCCTTAATGCCACACAACTGTGACAATTTAAATGCATACGAATCTAAAAAAAAAAAGCTTAAAAATAAGAATCAATATTATCCGTCAAAATTATGTAAAAATGAATTCTGTCAAGCCTATGTATGCACATCAAGTTTCTGGGTTGCTTGTGTGAAGGGAGTGAGGCTTTTCACATAGTAATTTACATGGTAATTAATAGCGATCTTACATTTCCTCTGAATGCTGAAGAGCAAATGTGTATATTTCCCCTCGGAGTTGCTATAGATCCACCATAGACTCCAGCAGCCCTGGACCACCGAGAGCAAAGAAGGAAGTGGAGTCCTTCGCACGTGCTAGTCCCTGAATAGCTTTATTTCCTTGAGGGCCTTTCCCTGACAGATGGGATAAAATTGCAGTGAAAATATTAGAATCCCGGTATGGGGATATCTGATGAGCTAGGGGTAAAGGGAGAAATAAGTGCTCAGGGATATTTATACAGGGGTGGGAGGAAAGAGGAGATTTGTCAGATCAGAAATTCCAATTAAGTCCATAATTTATTTCTACGGAAATGATAAAATAAGAGATGGGCCCAAGCTGCAAAACTCAGATTGGAGTCTAGATCCAAACATCCCCAAACTTCAGAATCAAGGTTTTGGCTGGGGCCGATTTCTACATGCAATAATCTATGCACAGTTGAATTGTACATTAACTGCCAATATCCATGTGGCAAGAACTCAGACATTACAATGATGGGAATCATATAAGAACCCAGTTAGAGAAGTAACAGCTGGTTCTCAAGAAGCATCACAAGCAATAGCTATTGCAGGACACTACGAAAATGGATTTTTTTAAAACTAAGAGGTCACAAAGAGATTGGGCCAGAGAGCAAGGGACTCATAAGACAACAGAAATTACATACATTGAATGAGGAAAAGAAAGGTTAAGTGTCTTTCCTCACACTCCACAAAGGAAGTCAGAGGCCTTATGTGCTGTTGTAATGTCAGCCCATTGACAGCTGCTGTGAATAGTAAGAAAAACTCCTACGCTCAAGTCCTTTCTTTCTTACACAGCAAACTTAGAGAAATGTCCTAGCACAACCGCAGGGTCCTTTGAGAGAACTGAACCCATCTCTAAATTCCAGAGTCATCCTTGTTCAAAAATGATTACGTTGCACACAACCTTGGCGCCATGAGGGTAAAGTCTGCTCGGTTACATAAATGTTGTTTTTCTCCATTGTGTGGACCTCTGAAAGTGTCTGCGCAAAGCTGGCTTATATGTACGCACGAGTTTATGGCAGCAAGAAAAGATCAGCGTGGATGTGCCTCCAGATAAGATATTTGGTTTGCAGTGTTGTTGTAGCTGTGTTGGTCCCAGGATATGAGAGAGAGATAAGGTGAAGTACAGTGGAACCCCGCAATACCGTGCCCCGCTATAGCGCGACCCCGCGTTTACCGTGATCAGGTATTTTTGGATCCTGATCGTCACGGTATTGTGGGGGCCAACTATAATTGGATCAACTTCTGTTGGTGGAAGGGACAAGCTTCACAGAGGTCTTCTTCAGGTCTGGAGAAGGTGACCAGAGTGTCACAGCTAAATACAAAGTGGGACTGGTGGTTAAGCATAAGGGGTTCATGCATGTTGTAGTAGACCACTTAAAATGTAGTGGGCAGTTCACAACTTTGCAGTCATAGGGCAAAGAAGGGTTAATAGGTAGTAGAGTGTGTTACAGGTTGTTGTAATGAGCCATAAAGCCAGTAATGAATCAGAGAGGTAGCCGTGTTAGTCTGGAATTGCAGAAGTGACAAAGAGTCCTGCAGCACCTGAAAGATTAACTAAAGTACTGAAGCATAAGCTTTTGTGAGCTAATACCCACTTCGTTGGATGCATAAAGCCAGTGTCTCTCTTAACTCTGTTGGACGCTAAAACTAATGGATTTATGTATTTAAGTTCCCAGGCTCATCCTTCGTAGGTGTTATGCAGGCTGCTTTTGAGGGTGGGGACTGAAAGGCCAGATGTGGAGTGAATGCTCTGTGAAAAACGTTCCTTTACGTGCAGTGGGTTGGTTTTATCTTATCATCTTTCTGTGAGAGTTCATTCAAGTGTAGTGACTGTCTGCTTTCACCCGCATAGAATCATAGAATATCAGGGTTGGAAGGAACCTCAGGAGGTATCTAGTCCAACCCCCTGGCTCCATGCAGGACTAACCCCAACTAAATCATCCCAGCCAGGGCTTTGTCAAGCCTGACCTTAAAAACCTCTAAGGAAGGAGATTCCACCACCTCCCTAGGTAATCCATTCCAGTGCTTCACCACCCTCCTACTGAAAAAGTTTTTCCTAATATCCAACCTAAACCACCTCCTCTGCAACTTGAGACCTTGTTCTGTCATCTGGTACCACTGAGAACAGTTTAGATCCATCCTCTTTGGAACCCCCTTTCAGGTAGTTGAAAGCAGCTATCAAATCCCCCCTCATTCTTCTCTTCTGTAGACTAAACAATCCCAGTTCCCTCAGCCTCTCCTCATAAGTCATGCACTCCAGCCCCCTAATCATTTTTGTTGCCCTTCTCTGGACTCTTTCCAATTTTTACACATCCTTCTTGTAGTGTGGGCCCCAAAACTGGACACAGTACTCCAGATGAGGCCTCACCAATGTTGAATAGAGGGGAACAATCACATCCCTTGATCTGCTGGCAATGCCCCTACTTATACAGCCAAAATGCCATTAGCCTTCTTGGCAACAAGGGCACACTGTTGACTCATATCCAGCTTCTCATCCACTGTAACCCCTAGGTCCTTTTCTGCAGAATTGCTGTCTAGCCATTCGGTCCCTAGTCTGTAGCAGTGCATGGAATTCTTCTGTCCTAAGTGCAGGACTCTGCACTTGTCCTTGTTGAACCTCATCAGATTTCTTTTGGCCCAATCCTCTAATCTGTCTAGGTCCCTCTGTATCCTATCCCTACCCTCCAGCATATCTACCACTCCTCCCAGTTTAGTCTTATGAGTCATCTTTTCCAACTCCTACAATTCAACACATCCCTTTTAGCCAGCAAACTTTATGGACCGTGCCTGTGGAGATTAGAAATATATGTTTCCAATCATGACAACTTTGCCCCCTCCTGCAAACCCTTAAATTACGAAACAGAGAAAAGTATTTTAAACATGTAGATTAAAATTATACACAAGCTTAAACGTGTCACTCTTTGGCACAGAACCCTCCTGTCTCAGCCAAGACTTGCAACTTAGATTTCTGTGCCTCTATTTTATTAGCCTTCTTTTTTTCCAGCAGCATGAATGTCCATATTTTAAAATCACAGTTAACTCCTTAGCAACTAAGGCCTAGAAATGTAATGGTATTTAGGCATTGCTGTGCTCAGCATTAAAACACCTAACTGATTTAGGAGCCAGTCTAATTTTCAAATGGGACTTAGGCACTTTGTCAATGAGATTTAGCCTAAGTGCCTAAATTCCTATTGAAATAGGGATTGAAATAGGAGACTCAGTCTCCTAAATCAGTCATTGCAATACTGAACATAGCAACACCCACTAAATACCTTTAAAAATTTGGGCCTATGTTCTGTATTTTTCCTGGGAGTTTCAATCTTTGTACGATATTGTTTCTAAATCAGCCTCCCTCATTGTTCATCTGAAGGGTGCCGCAGGGCAGATCCTCGGCTGATGTAAATTGTCAGACCTCCAATGGCTTCAGTGGCACTAAAAGAATTAAGATCACTTTGAGGATCTACCTCAGATGTCCTCAAACCATCATTAGCTCTAATATGGTTTTCTTAAGCTTCAAGGGTTAAATAACTGTGAAAAGCAATGATACAGTATTAACTTGTCTGCATCTCAGTCTCTCATTTCTAAGAACTGCAAAATTCTTCACACCTTGTAGCCTTTAGTATACTAAGCAATTAAGAAGGTAAGTTATTAGACAAACTGCTGTGTTTGCAGGTTGGCAAAAAATATGTGCAAGGCATGCTTGCTGCAAAGATATGATATCAGGATGTCCTCCAACTGCAAGACACTGTTATAGGAGATGCTGCATTTGGAAAGTGCTACATGGCCATTGAGATGTACTTCGTAGACAACGCTTTGTCTCACAACACACTCTGTCTAAAACAGCCACTTGCCCGGTTTTGGAGTTTGTGGTGTTTCCAAGTTCTTCTGCTGTATTTTGAACTCTTTGGCCAGAAGTGAACATATTAAATACATGTCCACCAGTATCCACAGACTAGCCAGTATAAAAATACAAAAGTGCTTCCATAGTTCAGTTCACTTAGTGAAGTTGTACGGATGGAGTCCCCAGACTAAATCCAAATCAAAGTTCAGAAGCAAGAACAAAGGAAACAGTGTCTGACTTATCAGTTTCATTTCTTTGCATGGTTGCACAATGCATTTTGCGGAGCCCTCTCAATGTATGTAAGCCTTTGTCACTTGCAGGTACTTGATGCCGGCAAATATCCGGCTTAGCTGATGTTTTTAGACAACACCTGAAATCGTGCTGTGGTTGCTAAAAAGCAAACAAATCCCAGAGTTCTTCCAACAACACTCTGAATATCCCATTGTGAAGTTACATGGCAAGTCTTTTCTGAACATCCCTATATAATAGGTAGCAGCAGAAGGATCCATAGTCACAATAATTAAGAATTGCACTTGTAAAAGTGCCTTTTCTGCAATGGTTTCAAATGCTTCTTAATCCACCTACATTATTTCTCTGTCAATAGAGGAAACATACGCAACATATTTCTTGCATATTGTATCGCAATTTTCTGTTGGTTAAAAAACAAAAACAAGCAAGCAAAAAAAAGCCCAACACAAAGAAGATGGAAAAGTGTGATCTTCCATTGTTAAGACTGGTCCATGCCCATCACAGAAGTTGATGTATATGATTATCTCATGAGCGGCCATTATGAACATGAATGAGAATTGCTTTGAATAATGGACAAATTCTGCCGTCCCTTTCGGTATGGCAAAGAGTTTTGGGCTTTTATATTATGGGATGTGTAGTTTTGTAGCAATGCTGTAAAATCAATCAAGATGTTTTAAATTTAATTCTCATAGCTCTCATGTGAGACCGGCATTGTTACACTTGGTAAACTGAGGTACAGGGACATTACAGGACCAATTCTGCAAATCAGAGCAACAGCTAGGGAAAGAATCCATGAGTCCTCCTGATTCCCGCTCTAGATTACACTGTCTCTGAGTAAAGCACTTTGTTGAAGAGTGATGACGTCTAACGGGGATCACAGTAGAATAGCTGACAGTCCATTGTATTTAAACCAAAACGCACTGGAAGTTCTTCCTGCATGCTCAGTGTTTTCACTTGAAAATTGGAATGGTCTGATCTAGGCAGGAAATGCTGGGGTCAGGTGCCTATTTGCCCATCTGTGAAATGGATCTTTTCCACTGAGGATCCACTTAAAATTCCATTGACAGCCTCACACCCAGCCTAGGCTCCATTCTGCAGCTGCTTCTGGGGCACAAATTTGGCTATCATGAGACTAAATAGTCAAAACAATGCAGACTCTGCATAATCATACATGGGTGGGTGCTTTGAATTTATAATTATAGGCTGCATTTCTGGGTCCACTTTGTGCACAAGTGAAATTTTTCATGCACAAAGTTTGGGCCAATGCATTTTATGGGGGCAACGCTTGTTCTCATGGAGTGTTAGATTATTAAAAAGGTATACACATGGGCTCTTGGAATTCATAGTAGGTGTTTTAATGCAGGGACAATTTTGCATGCATACAAGTGGAGAGTGGAATTAAAATAGAGCCCCAATAATACAAATTTTGGTATAAAAGGCCATTTGGTATAATTTTTTATTTTAAAACTCTGTAGGTCCCTTAGCATGCTGTCTTTGGTATGTTCCCATTTGTTTGGGTTGCTCTTTTGGTAGATTGTTTGTTCATTCTTTGATTTTAATGGAACAACACAGCTGCATTAAGATATTAAGAGCCAAATTCAGACCCGGTGTAAATAGATGAAGTGAATGGAGGCAGAGTGGATCAGATCTGAATTTGGCCATACAGACATGTAACTCTCCAGCTTCACTATGTTCCTACTGGTGGTCTGTTTCAGCCTTGCCATTGTCTAGATGTTTGCAGGGTCCGAGAACAGTTATACCCCAGAACATACCCCAAGTGCTGTCGTAACTAGGCAGAATGGGATGGATTAAGGGCAATGCGCCAGCGTCAGCTGTGAATTCTCTGGCATTTGTGGGCTGAAGTCAGCCGGCTAATGTGGCCCGTGCCTAGTTTTTCTGTGGTTTAATTTATATTAAATGTGACTGCATTGTTCAAATAATCTCGGCCTTTTTCTGTTTGTGCAGGTAATGATGATATAGACTCATTTATGCAAGATTATCCTTTTATCACATTTCCAGACTCATTTATGAAGCTCATGTTTTCTCCCCGAGGGCATCATCAAGTGAGTTAAGTTGTACTATTTGCCTCCTGCAGTGAACTGGCAGGAGCCTACTTCATTGACTGATGAGGGCTGCTGCCTTTGCCAAATAGGGTCTGTGTGATGGATATTTTACTTGTGAATATTGTAGCTGGAAATTAGCATGTTTATTGAGGTAGAATGTGTTTGTTTACATTCTACTACCCATGGTATTACCTTTTATGACCTGAGTTATTTAGTTGAGGATAAGCATAAATGATTCCCATTTTGGCAAAAAAAATTAATGAACTACTAGATATAGAATTATGCCTTAAGTAACTTGACTAGACACACGCTATATGGCTCAGCAGTAAAGTGAACAAGCTTAATTCTTTGACCTTGATTAGATCGTATCACATCAAACAGGGTGTGGGGAGTTGGTGTCAATTTTACCCACTGTTAATGCCGTTCAGGCAGTAGTCTGTGTAACTAAATAAATGTAACATCTTATTTGAAGGTGGAATTAGTAAGGAAGGTTGTTGAATTTATCGATCCTCCCAGGAAAAGGAAAGTAAAATCAGGATGTACAGTAGGTAGGATAGTAGGAATTCCAGGGCAGGAAAAGACCCAGGAGGGAAAGGGTCAGAGTTCCCTCTCTCTGGAAAAGGACCCCCAGGAAAGCTGTAGGGAAGGAGGTGGTGCTAGTGGTAGACCCTGGGAAAGGGGCCAGGCTCCAGGGGAAAAGCCTTGAGGGTCGGTGTTCTGCAACAGAAACAGAGAGCTGGGGAGAAACCAGCAGGACTAAAATCTCAAGCCCAGATAGGAAGAGGTTGCTGTAGCTGGGTTTGGTTTGTTTGGGGGGTTCTGCATTCGCTTGGGAGACGCTGGGGTGGGGAGTCCTGGAAAGCCACTACTCTGACAGAAGAGTGGCATGCAGACAAGCCCAGGCCAGGTGGAAGACATGCGCAGGATGCTGTCTAGACGAGATGCTGACAGCCCACAAGAGGTGAGATTTCACAGTGGCTGGTGGGCTGAGTTGTGAGAAGATGCAGGCCGCTGCAGGGCCAGATCAGCTGTCAGCCCGTGCTACTAGAGAAGGAGAACCTTCTATGCCCTGCTCCACCAGGAGAGAGGATGTCCATGCTGAGTCCCTTTGTCTACAGGGAATAACAAGAGAAACCTGTCAGTCTTCACTACAGAACTTGCACGAGTGAAAGGCAATTGGCTGAGCTTGATCTAGGCATGTTTTCAGGTCATGCACATTTTCATTAGAAGGACGTCCTCATAGCCTTAGAGTACACGATAGGACGGCCAGGATGTATCCAGGGTTTAAGATGATTTGTTGTGAGACAAGGCTAGAAAGGTTGAATTTCAGTAGTCCCAGGAGGAAAGAAGTCTTTCAGGTGACCTAACAGAAGCACTCATCCCTATAAAGCACAGTCAAATAAGCAACTCCTCATTGGTGAGGGCTTGACAGAGTCTTAAGCTCAGGAGGTGGTAAAGTGAGGGGGCTCCCAAACATCTGTGTGAATGCACAAAATAAAACCATCTGTCAGGTACCTGGACGCTCCCTGGAGCAGGGAAGGGGAATGGTAGAGGTGGTCATCCCTCCTCTGCTTCGGTGGGAGAGGCCAGCACTAAGGTAGTTCATTTTCCTGATATGAACAGATCCTGTTAATCTATGCTCTCCTCCGCTAGCCGCCCTCCCTCCCTCCTTTTCCACCTGGCCTACAGGCACCCAATATTTTTCCTTTTCTGGCATCCTATTGCTCCCGTGCCATCTCTTCAGGGAATTTGGGGGTACCATATAGTAAACATCTATGGGCTGTATGCAGCAGAAGTGAGGCTAACCAGCAGGTTTCAGTGTGGCCACATTGTTTCTCCAAATGCTTTCATGTTCCTAACAGGGAAATCTGCAGGCTGTGAGTTGACATCTGGAGTGGCCCCAGTGGGGTTTGCACTGAGTGAGAAGGACCATATTTTCCCACTGAAAATTCATGTCTACCACCTCTTGCATGGATTAGCTGGGCATCCAGTAGAGCTAGCCATAACTGACCCTAACAATCAAAAGTACCAGCTGAGCATGGACATTCCCTAAATGATTTGTCTCTCAAATCCTACGAAATTGGGGTTGCAGACTGTGAAATTGTAAGTCACACCCCACCCAGGGAAACTGTAGGGCTCAATCTAAACTAGAGTCACATGCACCCGCGCTGCTCCCCTCAACACTCCGAAAGGTCCAGAGTTGTCCAGCTGCCAACACGCAGGCAGTTGGGAGCACACCTGAAGATGACAGGACACCGTCACTGAAATGTTCACACCTCACTGGACTGAGGGCAGCACTCAGAGAACCATTTCACCACTGTCAAACGCCATTACTTAAGCAAGTCACACCACAGCTAGGCCAGTTTCCTGCTGCATTGGAAGGCACAGGTCTTATGCATCAGTCAATTGTTCTGGACTGACCTTGCAGTCCGGAGCTCTGGGACAGGCCCATTTAGATGGACTAGATGACCTCCTGAGGACCTTCCAACCCTGATATTCTATGAGCTCTAAATTCAACTTCCTATGTTTCCAGAGCATAGCATTTGTTGTTGCGGGGAGAGGAATCCAAACTTCTCAGAGATATGTGAGACTTTGTAAATTCTAAAAGAGAGTCTCTGCAGCAAGAGGAAACATGAATTAGTCCCTGTCTGCTTCATTATATCTCTAAGATTTGTGTGCAACCTACACATACAAGAAAAGGGAATTTGCATGGTTGTGTAGAATAGAAGATTCAGAGGGGTGATAAAGGGACATCTCCAGTTATTGTACTAGGAAATAAATCTAATAATTTGTAACTGGCTTAAATAGAGTTGAAAATGTTTCACTCAGTATCAGGATTTAAAAAAACAAAACCCAAACTAACTGTATTTACCAAATTCAGCTAGGGCAGATACATGTTCATGAATTGTGCTTTTAGGTGTAAACTGCTTTTTTTTTTAAATGCATGTCCTGCTGCTCCAAAGTGAAATTCTTTAAATTCTTTTTAAAAATCAAACCGTTGAATATTATTTTCACTGCTCATTCATAAAAATAGGTAAATATAGGCAGCAGTAAAAAGGAAATAAAAAAGATGAGGGCATATTTACAGTAAGAGAAACTACACAATGAAGTCTACAAAACAACTACACAATGACGAGTAAACCTTCCTGATGTTGCATCTGATCTGAAGCTCTCATGGAGCGACATGGAAGCTCAATTGAGTCACAGAATCCATGAAGCAAATGGATACCGAGAATTCACCATCCACTGCCCATTGAAGTAAATAGAAGTCTTTGCATTGACTACATTGGATCAGACCCTAATGAACTAGCTAGTGCCCATGTCATGTTCCCGCTACGCTCTATTGAGTGAGGAGCACTCTGACTCCAACAGTTAACACCAGTTTGAGCTTATTCGGTTGCCATGGAAGTGTGTAAAACAAACTGCTGTAAACATAAGTTTCATCAGTTACAAGCAAGACCCTTCAAGAACAGCAATAGATACCAGTGTGTATCTATCTTGCTTTGCTTACCATGTTAATTTAATGCTGCGTGGCTCTCAAGGGTGAAATGGAGATGAATATGACTTCAGTGTTACAATAACTAGTAATAAAAATTATGATTGCCTATATCTTAGAGGCACTTACTTGTGAATAGTAAGATGAAGTGAATTAACAGCTTGAAAAATTGTTGGCCCTGGTAGAAAGCAAAACCATAAATGTTAAGATTATTTTTCCTGTGACAGGGCCATCAGTGGAGAATGGTACAAAGGGGGAAATTCCCATCCTCCCATGAGAAATCATTTCCAGTTTCCTTCAGCTGTGCCAATGCAAATCTCTTTACAGGAGTCCTCCAGGCCATTGGAAGATGGGGAGGATCCCTATGCAAGTTAATAAAATTTGCCCTGGGCCCGCAGAAGTCTGTGGTTGGGTGGGATTTTCAAAAATGACTTATTGGACTTATGCTCCTAAACCTCTGGAAATATGATTCCATGCCATATCTATTGGCCCACAGACCTCAGTCTTCTGCGTTTGAGCTCAGATAGGAAAACAGACATATCCCATCTACTCAAGCCTTTCAAACCAAAGGAGGCTGGGAGGAATCAGATCCATGATATCCCCCACTCCCAGCCCCTGCAGAGATGGCTAGGCACAGAAGGAAGTGGATGATGCTGCAGGGGAGATGCAGTTACCATGGTTACTGGTACTCCCTTGAGCTCCTGCTGGAGCAATCCATTGCTGCTCCGCCACGTATGCTGCAATCCACCCCTTCGAGTTATGGGGACATGTCCTGATATCTACATGTGTTAGGGATTGTCTTATAGAAAGTATGGTGAGAAGAGAAAGTAACTAATAAAGCCAAGCAAGATATAGTGGTCACCATGAAATATCAACACTGATATTGGTCTTTGCTATAGTATCTGCTGTATCTCATATCAAAGTATAGTAAACACCACAATACCACAAGAAACAGAAAATCCAGTATGTAGCAAATGTTTATTTTGTTTTACTGTAGCAATTAAAATTTGGCAAGAGCCTGAAAGTGCTATTCTCAGACATCTGCGTGAATAAGAAAATGTGAACTGACTTTAACGGTCCCCAAACCTCTTTTTGTTTTCCATGAACATTTTTATGTGCAGTTTTTGCTGGCAAGAATATTTGCAGAAAGTGAACAACTTGTGAATACTTGTTGCTAATGTGTTCGAGAAAAATTGTGTGGGGCACGTCCAGGTAATGGTCATGAAATCAACTCGGTGGATATCATCTTGCTAAAATGTATCGATGTAAAGTGTTCATCGAGCAATCGTGAATCACCAACAAATTAATAAAAAAACAGTCTGTTGGCAAATAATTTGCAAACAGAAAAAAGGGCAGCACTTGCTGAAGGAATTGCTAACTACAACTAGCTTGCCAAGTTCTTGTGGCAACCATTGTAGTTTCTGGTGCTGATTAAGGTTTTTTCTTCAGTTGCACCTGTAAAACTTCATCGAGACTTGCCATGCTTAATTTCAGCAAATTACTCCTACTAGAGCAAGATGAAATACAACTAACTTGGGGGAAATAGAATATACTTTAATTAAATCATCTTGCAATTAGTATTTGAGTGTTGAGATAAGGTGTTTTATCTCTGCAAATGGCACCAAACCACCAAGGAGACACAGCTGCAAGATTCTAAAATTGGACACTATAATCATCTTAGTTAATTCACAATTTGAGACTATTTCAGAGAGAGGCAGCCAACTATTCTGAGTTATATTTGTTTAACAATTAATTGCTTACAAAGATACATATTTACAGCATTAGGTCTGAAGCAACTCCAATTTAAATCAATGGAAGTCTTCCCATTAATTTCTTTGGGATCAGGCCCCTAATGCATGTGTTTTCTCTTGTATAATAAATTCAGCAGCAAAATTATTCCAATAATTTCATTGGAAAAGTGATTGAAATATATACAAAGGATTCATTGCATTCTATGGAGTAAAACATTCTAATTCAGTTGTGAATGGAAGAACATACAATGCAAAGTAAAAACAATCTGTTATATGCTAGACCTTGACCTTTTATATATTCTTATCAATTGTTTAATACTTTGGATCTATTCTTGTGTTATTCTTGCATTCATTAGCAGCTTTCACTCAAGGTATGTCAAGTGATGCTAAATATCACTCGACCAGGAATCATTTTATGCTCCAAGATACCCCTGTCTGTAAAGAAGCAGATGAGGAGGATTCGGTCTTAATGACATTCTGAATACATTTTCTTATACAAATATAGACTATAAATCAAATGTCATTATATCATTGCTCCTATTTTCACACCAAAACAAGATTTTAAAGACCTAACAATGCGTTGGTTCTTTATTAGCCAGATTCCATTAAGTGACTATCTGAGCAGATCAATAGGGTGTTATGTAAGTTATAATGCTAGAGCAAATTGCCACATGTTTGGGTCCATTTCCTGGATAAAGCAAGAAGTGCTTCTTGTGGTGAATAACAGAACATGTATACTTGGAGTTATAGGGCTAAATCCTTGGAGCTGTGTCTGCTGTGTGGAGAGCACTGGTTGAATGGGACGGAGCCAGGCTTTGTGGCCTCAGAAACCAGCTCTTTTTCTGAGGGGGAGCTCAACCTGTACCACAGGTAGCAGCATTGTCTATATTTGCCCAAACATGCTCTTTTCCCAGGGGTGTAATTTGTGACTTCACTCAACTGAGGGATGACGACGGGGGCCCTGGACAATTACAATGCCTCCTCTGCTCTGCGCAGCAAGCAGCCACCGTCCTAAGTAAATTAGTGCGGGAGCTGTGGGGAGTGGATGGGGGCACCCTGCCCAAAGACAGACAGGTCTGTCATCTGAGGGTGGAGCCCAGTCCCACCAGACGACAGAACGAACATGCAAACATGCGTCCGTGTCCCCATCACTGATGGAGCAGCTCAGGAGCTCCTCCATCAAAATCAATCTTGTTTTTAAGCCACAGACCCCAGAATAGTTCCTCTCTTTCAGGGACAGCCTTAACATTTTGGTACCTGAGGCAGGGAGCTCAAATGATGCCCCCATGTCCCCTCGCTTGGACTGAAACTTTGAAAGGTCTCTTGTGCCCTCCTGCACAGCACTCCCCCAGCTCTGTGCATCTAGAGCAGAGAGAATACATGTGCACCAGCAGCAGACACAATTCTGGGTCCTAGTGGTGCTCCCACCCCATCCCATTCTGGCACCTCAGGAAGCCGCCTCAGTTCGCCTCATGGTAATGCCAGCCCTGCTCTCTTTTCTCCCACACAGCAGCCTGGGAGTTATTGCTGCCTCCAGGGTAGGTGGCCCCTGTGAGAGGAAAGACAGAACAAAGTACATTGTGGGGAGGGATGTTCCCCCATTCTTAGAAAAGATTCTGGCATCCTCCAAGCCCCTTACAAACTGCACCCAACTCTTTGCAGGATTGGGAGGCCCAGCACAGGCCCAGATTTGTGTGTCCTGTAGGTGACTTATATCCTGCTCTGTGCCCTCGTAAAAGAGTCAACAGTTAGGCCCATTGCTACTAACCTGACCCCACCTGCAGTTGTCAAAGGACCTTTGTTCTTTCCCCTTTCATTTTATTTATTTACTTTAATGTTAAGGGAGGCTTTCATTTTCTGATTGGTGAGGGCCAGAGGCGTATCTCCTCCAAGTAAAAGAAACAAAGGGAGACATGGTTATAAGCAAATAAAAGTTAGAATGCACTTTCTAATGGTGAGACTTAACTTCAAAAATTTATCATCTTTGCTCAAGGCAGGTTCCTCACCAGTTTTCCTTTCCCAGAGACTTCAACCCCTTTGGTTGAAGGACCATCTTTCTCATCTTGCAAGAGCCTGGCCCCTTGTATCTGTCTAGTGCTGGATGCCAGGATAGATGCTTCTCTCTCTTATATCTTCCCAAACATGTATGTCCCCAGACTCAGGACACCCTCCTCCTATTCTCCCCAAACGCCTGCTCATTTGTGTGTAAATTTGATTTTTTTTCTTCTGGTGTCCATTGGAGCTAGGCAGACAGCTAGCTGCCTTCCCTCTTGTCTGGGGGAAAACCTGTTTCTCCCTGTCTGTGGTCACAGATTTTAAAGCAGATCAGTGAGCATCTATGTTTAATGTAGTGTTAATACAGACATTTTACAATGATGTTAATCACCAGTGTGGCCTTAGCTTTCAGAAAAGCTCTTACTAAATATGTTTATAATGCGATCATATTGCACAGAATCAGTTGATTCAATTACATATCATTTGAGGTTCAGACCCCCACTCACTAGGTTGATGACTGTTTACCTTTTATGTAAATAGGTCATTATTGTCTGTGCCTGATGACAAGAAAATACCCATGCGGTTGGTTGTCTAGGGCAGACTGCACTGCATACACAGTTGCTTGCCTGACACATTTTAGAACACAATGCTAGCACTTATTCATAATCATTTGTAAATACCCTGTAAGAAGAAGAATGCTCAGGGAATTATTATTTTCCCAAGGATGTCTTACATGACACCTTTTAGGTACAGATTGTGATGACAAAGTATGTTGGGTGTAGTGAATGTGTCAGGCCTGCCAAGAGCTGCTGACACACTGCAACGAACCACAGATGGGCCTTCATGTCCCAGTGGTTCTCCACTCCTCTGTCCTGCCAGCTTGTCTCCTCTCCAGGGCCAACAGGCTGTTGAGTGGTTCCCTGTTCCCCCACAGCCTTACTACAGGAGCTACGGGGATTTCCTCAGGAGCTCTCATGCTCTCTGGGGCCAGCCATCCGCTTCCTTACAGGCGCTTTTCCCTTTGGGACTGAACGAGTAGTGAGGTGCCTTTTTACATCTTCATAGAGGACAGAGTGACATGAAGAAGGACCGATTCATGGAAACGAGGAGCCAGGCCTGAGAAGAACAGGTCTCAGTGTCCTACCCTTCCACACTCAGGCATCTCATGCCATGTGCCACAGCAAAGATGGTGATGCACAGAGCAAGGAAGGTCTCGCTGCAGAGAGGGAATAAGAACTGGGCAGGAGGTTGAGACCAAAGACTGGCTGTCATTGGCTAGAATGAGAATTGGAGGTGGGACTCTTTATGCCAGCACATTTCACTAGTGTTCTGTAGCAGGGATGGTGTCCCTAGCCTCCGTTTGCCAGAAGTTGGGAATGGGTAACAGGGGATGGATCACTTGATGATTACCTGTTCTGTTCATTCCCTCTGGGGCACCTGGCATTGGCCACTGTCAGAAGAGAGGACACTCGGCGAGGTTCATGGAAGTTTTCCTATTTGCTTCAAATGGGAGCATTCCTGGGTCTTCAGAAGAACTGTGGGATTTGGCTCATTTTTTATAAAAACAGGTTGTTATCAAACTGCATCCCATAGAAAAGTTTTTTATAATTTTGAGTTTAAAACAACAGCTCTTTTGCTGTTCCTAGAAATATAGGTATGTTGTCCCAGTTTAACCATCCCACTCTCACACACACTATCAGAGGTCAAAGATATGAGGAAACATCCTTTGAGTAATTACAGGGATAGAAGAGAAATTTCACCATTCGTCTCCCTTTGCGTTCTTTCCAGGAGTGGGAGGCTCTGATGGAATGAGCATTTCCTAGAGTAGATTTCCCCAGACATCCTCTTACGTGGTCTGAAGGTTTATTAAAGATTTATTGTTTCCAATATCTCCTAGGGACTAGTTTATATTTGCAGTGTGACCTTTCATCCTTCCCTTACGTTTGACACTTTTAGCTGGGAAAGTGGGTGGAGCTGCTGAGCTGAGCCCTCTCAGAGGAAAATGTCTGATTTGCAGATGTCTCTGTCTTATTCTGATTGAGCGAGAGTGAATCGTGTGATTCAAATGCTATGAATTCTTCTGAGTCCCAACTATATGACACTTTCTAGGAGTGATATGAACACAAGGACCATGCTAAGCATGCTCCCACTGCACTTCAGATGTTACTTTTTTAGCACCAAAACCAACAAGTCACCCATACCCAGAGCGTGATCCGATAAGATCCTTTCTTCTGGTTTAAGTAGGTGTTGAGTCAGGCCCCTATTGTGGACTAGTGATTCTGTTTGTGGAGTAGGGAATAGAAACCTCTGAGTTATTTAGCCAAGAAAAGAAATCCCCTCCAAGCCACAATATAGATTTTTGTACAACAAAAATGGCATAGTGTATTAGTGCCCATCTGGGGCCCCGGGTGTCTGTTCTCACCATATGCATGTGCATTTCCCATCAGCATTCATGGGAACTGCAGTTATGGAAAGAGGATAGGAACATATTAGCCCATCCTGCCATCAGTCTATGCTCAGAATTCCCACTGATTTCAATGGAGGTTGTGCAGGAAAAATGTGAAGAACCCACACTGAAGTGCAAAGCCCTCATTAAAGAATGATTGCAGGACCAGGACAGATACACCGGTTGTAGCAACAGGGCAGACCAGTCGACAGTCTCACCTTCCTGATGGATTTTTTTCCCCTAGCCACTTTTAAACTAAATATATAATATAAAATCAACACCCTAAGAATGTTAATATCAGGGTTGTGACCAAACACCAACAAAAGTAAAGAAATTCAAAGTGGTGGTTCTTTCCTCCTCTTAACCCATTGGACCTGATTGTTGTAAGAATCCCAGGCCAGTGGATGATGGTACCATAAACCTGATCCTAAGGGTTCTAGGATTAAGTTTGTGGTACCACCACCATCCATCTTCACATAAGTAGTCCCTTTGAAATCAATAGGACTATGTTGGAGAGTAAGGATTATACAATCAGGCTACATATATATATAACATATCTATATATAGTGCCTGTTAGTACACTGTATATATGGTCTGATAATAATAATAATACAATTATGATCTATATATGTATAAAAGCAAGCGTGATAATACCTAGGCACAACAGAGCTAGCAACAAATTGAGCACTACCCTTAAATTTAAATTTGTTGGCTTGTTAGATTGTATAACAACCTTAACGTTACTTAAACATGGGTGTTTTGTGTGCACGTGTGTGTGTGTGTGAGTGTGTGTGTGCGTGCATGTTAATAGCAATTTGTGATAGATGCCTTTGGGGCCCACACATTCAATAACAAAAAACGAGTTTTTATGGGAGATAACATAACTGCTTGCAATTTGGCTATTCATTGTATCTTTGGCATTTTATGTACTGCATTAGCTGAGGCAATTTCATGCATATGGATATAATGCATTAAGTAGAGGCATTTAAATATAGTGAAACTAATTTTATGATGATTAGTTGAAGGAAAACATTGCATTCGTATCATCTATATAGGAGCCAATTTGCATGAAAATGCCCAAAGTTGCTATGCCAACATTTTCTGTGTTGTCGGTCGGGGTCGTCTCTGTGTCAAGACTTTGTATTAAAAATCGGTCTCCAGTGCCCGTGTCTTTTAATTCATTGCAAGCTGTAGGCCATTTGCTCACAAAGCGCTTGCAGTAAAACAAATGAATAGCTAAAATACTCATTTGCATGATTCCCATTTGAAAACGATTCCCCTGAAATTAAAAAAGCGTGTTACTCGGTTGTGAAGATGGATGGGCAGATGAGCCATGCAATTAATATTTTTCAGCATTCTCTTTTAAAGCCCTCCTAAGACTAAAAGCAACACATGCTGCCTTCTAGACAAATTGGGTCCCGCAACAGTTTCAAGGCTGCCATGGCAGCAGCTTGCTTCCACTCTCTCCCCTTTATTGTCTCACTTACATTATGCAGTAATTAAAACTATTTACCATTCCTACTTATCTGCCATCTGCTGCCATTGAAGTTTCCTCTTTTTTATAAAGCCATCTTAAATAGCAACAAGAAAAGTACCAGATTCAAGAACAATTGGGAAAAAAAATTCCTTGTGTGTTTAATAAGTAATAGGCCAGTTACAATGTTTAGAATTATAATGGACCTGGTATTTTTGCATTATATATATATATATAGAATATGTATAGCTATATCATAGCTGTAGCAGTAGCATGATCTTCCACTATAGTTAAGGTTCAAAAGCATTACACGCGCGCACACACATGGATATATGTTGATGGACACACACATTGGAACAATTTCTACGCTCCCTCACACCAATGTAACTGAGAGCAGAATATGGTCTAATTATTAAGTTAATGCCTGTGCTACAGCCCACTGAAGTCAATGAAAACACAAATGACCTACATCTCAACATCTCCCTGGTAAGGATTTGAGAGAGGTTTTATAATAATGCATCTAAGTAGAATTTAATATTTGCCATCAAATACAAAGAATAAAAAGGGAAATGAGAGATTTGATATAGTAGAAAGATGGGGGTAAAGATGGTTTGCTTATGCACCTAGGAATGCTCACAACTAAATAAACGTAGCAGCAACAGGTTTCCCAGCTCTATGTGACCTAGAGCTAACTCTGATAGATGTATCTAAAGGACGGTACAACAGGTCAGCTGAATCATTGTATTTTTGCCTTTGTAAATAAAATGTGACGAATCATACAGGAAACTAGTCAGTTGGCAGGTGAAAAAGAATACCTCCTGGCTTTTTAGGTAGCTCCAGTAATTAATACACCATTTTAACACATTATTAAAAATGCAGGACAATCTAATTTTTGCGCAAGGCTCCATATTCCCAGAGCTGGGAGTGACTCAGATGCAGAGTTATCTTGTGGCCTTTCGTTAGTTTTACAAAAGCGTTTATAATGTTTGGTCACTTTCTAATCAATCAGTTTTTTGCACAAGACAGATTTGGCTCTCAGCTGTGAACAATTCCCATTAACTTCACAGGCTGGGATCTTCCTGTCATTATCTGAAGTCTGATTTTGGCTCTTTATGAGTACATCTAGCTGTACTCTGTATTCAAACCATTCATGCTTTGAGGGGTATTTCTGTTCATAAAGCACTTCTTGTTCTTTGGTAAGCCAGAGGATGATATATATAATAAGATCATAAGCTTGAAGGGAACCTAAGTGCTTACAGGTGGTGTTTTTAAACTAAGTGCTGATGCCTTTGATTTGCGTAGTGTTTGAATCCCCTTAACGGTGGAGAGATGCCCAGAAGTAGAAGCAAGAAGACACGTCAGTAGAGGTGGCAAAGAGAGACTTGATGAAAGCCAGGTAAATCGAGTCTTCAAGAAATTCTAGAGAACTAGCTGAGAAAGAGAATCTAAGAAGGGCGAGGCATTCATCACCAGGGTTGATACCCAGTCAAACAGACCAATCAGATAGCTCCCAGTGAGCTGTCGCCAATAAAAAACAAAGAAGCTAGCAATTATTGTTGCCCTTGTCACATAACTCTTACCACATGTTATTTACAGTGATTCTACAGTTACCTTAATTGTCTTTACTCCTGTATGAATGTCAGCGAGTGAGAGAAATGTGCATGGACTTTATGAACTAGAAAAACAATGGATACGTACTACACTGCATAAACAATTTACACAAATTTGCTTATTCACAGACATCAATACATCAGAGGTGATGGTGTTTTTAAGATATGAGACCATTTTAGGTTTATAGAGGCAATACACAGCAATAGCTAAGTATGCGATTGTGTAGTCCAAGCACTAAAAGGGCTATTAAATTAGGTTATGCCATTTATTTTGAACTCGCTGTGCCAGATTCCAATCTCATTTACAATGGTGTAAATCCAGTCACTCCATTAATGTGTCTCAAGAATTTTAAAAAATGATACTTTTAATATTTTTTTTAATTTGACATTTTTTGGAATGTGGACAAATTTTGTGAAAATCAAAGAATTTGGAGATGGATAAAAAACTGGGTTGGAGGGATTAGACATGTTTGTTAAAAATGTTTATTAACATTTTTCACTGGGTTTTTTTCTTCAGGGAAAAAAAAGGCTTTAAAAAAAAAAGTCCTAGCTCCCCTCAACATCTTCCCGTATAGAGAAACAGATCTCTTTCAAAGGGAATATGATATACTGATGTCAGCTACAGTGCTGACTGGGATTTGGCGCTCAGTTTGGACAGGTCATGCCGTTTCCGGGATGCTCCATTCTTGTCACGTCCGGCAGGATTTTATAGTTGTTGAGAACTTACGTATAGTTTTTTGCATTGTATTTTCCTGTCAAGAGTGCTAACTTTCATATTCAAAGTGAGTGACCGTCATTTTCTAATCAGTGAAAATCTTCTCTTGTACGCACAGTGGTGTTAGCATGCAAATACTTTTTATTCTTCCCAAAGTACAGTACATTAGTCATGATTGCACCAAAATGTTTGCAGATACACAGCTGGAACCTGAGAGGTGCGGAGCATTTCCTTTGAGGTACTGAGTTCTTTCCAGTCTTGCTGGTACTTGCAGTTCTCACCATCCAAAAAGTCCTGCCATGTGTGAGAAGAATTGACCATCTTGCATCACTAATACTTAATAAGTTGCAATGCTTTCCATGAATATAGATTTTGACTTTTGCCATGTAGGGTCTGAACCAACTCCCGTTGGAGCCAATGGAAAGACTCCAGATGACCTCAACGGGAATTGAATCTGACTCCCCATTAGGTGCTGGAGCTGTTCAAATAACAGAGGTTTTGATTAACTTAGCAATTCCAAAAAAAATCAGAATGAAACATTTTGGTTTGACCCAAACATGACATTTTAAAAAATTTCAATGGCTCAAAACCAAAAGGTTCAATTTTGACAAAATTAAAGTTTCAACTATAGTTAAATGTTTAGATTATCTATTAATAAAAATAAAGGTAATGTCAAAGCAAAGTCATTTTGAGCCAAAAAATCAAAATGTTTTGTTTTGAAAATGTCTAAAGGTAAATGTTTCAAATTTTCAGAATTTTTTCAGTGTTTTTACCAAAACAATTTGGCACAACTAGCATGAATTCACAAAACATTTGAGTGTCACTAAATCAGCATTTTTCATCGAAAGAACCCTGACAAGCATCACCAAGCTCTGCTGAATGCCTTCTTTGAGGTGCTGGGCACCCTCAGCTTAATGGACGTACTCAACACTTTGCAGGATCAGGCTCAAGATAAGGGGACATATCCCTCTATCTCTGAAGAAACCTTTGAATAATTTTTTCATCCAAAGTCGAATAATTCAAGTTTCTTTAGATCTTTACTGTACAAAATTATAATCCCTTTTAGTAAATGATCTTGCATCACAGCTCTGGAAAAAAATTAACATACAGATCCCATTTAAAGCAAGAGGAAAAAATTATATGTAAAAGGAAATATTTAAGGTAGAAGTTGAATAGCAAATGATTTTTGGTCCCTGTGGAGAGTAATGGGCCATAACAAGTACACAATTCTATATGCATGTAACATTATCCCATGCTTCAAAAAGCTTTTAAATCACATAAATGCAGTTATGGACCATTGTACAAAATAAACATTCCACTTTTGTTTAGACTGTTCTGAGTTCTTTGATCTAAAGTGATGCTCACGGATTTTATTGCTTCATAAATTAAAGTAGCTTTGATTTGATTGAGCTAAATTAATAAGACTTCTGCCTTGTTGCAAAATAACTATTACAATATATTTGGTTGCGCTGCACATATGAAAATTGCGGTTTTTAACAATTCCACTGAAGCTTCATGGAGAATTTGAATACCTATTTTAATTAAAACAAAAGCCTACACCACAGTAATGTGTTCCTTACAGAGAGAAAATGCAGTGTCCTTTTAAAACCATTTGAATGTGTCTTAAGGACTAGATGATATATGAGCCAGGCTCTGACAAGGTACTTTGAGATTCTCTATGCCTTTTGAATAATCCAATTGCACATCAAACCCACATTCTCATTTTTAAATAATACTCCTCAGGTGGAAATATGAACAGTATTTCAGGTACTTCCTTAGTACTTCCACGGGTGCTCGGAACTAAATTCTAGCCTGGTCTACACTAAGAAAGTTACCCAGGGCTGTCAACAGGTGTCAGCAAAGGGTTTGGCACAGACTGGCTCTGCTGCAAACAATTTAATTGCGAGCACAGCAAGAGACCAATGACTGTTGGAGAAAGCGATGCTTAAAACCTGCTCAGGGGGTTTTCACCAGTGCTGAGCACATTTTGGCCTGGTCTACACTTCCATTTAAACACTGTGCAGCTGAAATGGCGCTAACCCAGCAGGTCTGCAAAGGGTGATTTTTCTTGTATAGACCTGGCCTGGGGGTCTTTTTAGCTGGAGGGGGAAAACTTCAGATGACTCTCATGGGAGTTGTGTGCCTGCAAAGGGACAGCGAGCTCTGGTGGCATATGGAGAAAGTTCTTGGGGGAGCAGCTGGACTCCTTGTCTGATCAGATGCCTTTTACATTAATCATTCCCAGTACCCTTTTCTCAGTGAATGAGGGAATATTGATGTAGAAGCCTCTTGTGGATGCCCATGTATCCTCAGAAGAAAGGCCCAAACACATGGTGGCTTCTTCGTGGGCACATGATACCTCTCGGAGGTGCGACATGGCAGCCCCGGAGAAGACAGGCTATGGTGTCTTAGCTCACGTTGTGCTCTCCTGATTCTGGGCTGCTCTGCCGACCTTGGAACATAAGAGCGGCCATACTGGGTCAGACCAAAGGTCCATATAGCCCAGTGTCCTGTCTTCTGACAGTGACCGATGCCAGGTGCCCCAGAGGGAATGAACAGAACAGGTGATCATCAAATGATCCAGCCCTGTCCGCCCATTTCCAGCTTCTTGCAAACAGAGGCTAGGGACTGGTATAATTCAGACAGAGTTTTGGGGAGGGGAGCCGGGCGGCCGAGTTGACAGCTCCAGCCCGGCTCCCCACAGTGGGGAGCCCGGCGGGAGCTGTCAAACCCCCCGCCCCCGCCCGGCTCCCCGCTGCGGGGAGCCGGGCGGGCGCTGGCAGCCCACCCGCCCGGCTCCCGGCTCCCGGTGGCGGGGAGCCGGGCGGGGGGGGGGGTTGACAGGTCCCGCCGGGCTCCCCACTGCGGGGAGCCGAGCGGGGGGGTTGACAGGGGGGGGGGGAGCCGGCGCGGAGCTGCTTGGGCGATCGGGTCAGCTGCCTGGTCAATTTCACCTGAAATTGACCAGGCAGCTGACCCGATCGCCCAAGCAGCCCCGCGCCGGCTCCCCCCCCCCTCGGGTGGGCGGGGGGGGGGTCCGGCAGGGGTGCTGTTCAGGCGGGCGGGGGTTGACAGCTCCCGCCGGGCTCCCCGCTGCGGGGAGCCAGGCGGGGGGGTTGAGCCAGGCTGCGGGGAGCCAGGCAGCGGGGAGCCGGGCGGGAACTGTCAACCCCCCTGCCCGGGGGTAAAACCTCTATATAACGGACTAATTCAGGCGAGGGGGTGTCCGTTAAAGCCAAAAGTCCTGTTATTTAATTATTTTTAAAAATTATTAAATAACGGACTTTCGGCTTTAACGGACACCCCCTCGCCCGAATTAGTCCGTTAAATCGAGGTTTCACTGTAATAATAATTGCATAATATGGGTCTATTTTAGAGTCCTACACAATGAAAAAATCTCCAAAATGCCAAAATGATTTGCAAACTCCTATTGCCAGCTTAAATTATGCACATTTTACAGGTGGGTAAACTGAGGAACAGATAACTTGTCCAAGAGAATGCTGTGATTAAGGAGCTTGAAACAGGAATAGAAACAAAGTGCTGACTGAAGTAACATTTTTTGTACTTTGTATTTCTAAAATTAGTCTAAAGATCCTGACAGCCTCTGTAAAACGAAAAGCACTGTGAAGGGCTAGGTATTATTATTCGTGTAAAGTGACATTCCTTTAAATAACGTTGACATTCTAAAAACATGCAAAGGAATTCATACCCCTCTAGTTAAAGCTCAGTGCCATGGACTATGTCTGGCTAGCCAGCTAGCTTAATGCCAGGTTAAATCAGCTTTCATAAAGCTGTTCGTCGCTTTAAGAAGGCATTTTACAAAATGCAGCTGTACTATTGGCTAGTTTTTGTTGTTCTTTCTTAATGCAAATTAGCTGCCAGGAAATAGGCACCATTTTTAATATCAATTTTTTTTACCAAAAAAACAAACAAAGCCACCTTTAAGCCACCTCCTAATTCTGTGCTCATAAAAAATCAAATGCCCAACCCAGTTTCATTTTTGAGGGCACTGTTGAATATCACTGTTATCAGCTGAGTGTTTGTAAAACATTGGTCAAGTGTATGCTACGTCCTCTGCTGGTGGCTGGTGCACTACTGAAGTTATTCTTTTAGCCCCCGCCGTAGGGATCTGTGCTGCCCTGCTGAAGGGCTCATGTTCAGCCCTTTCAAATGGCCTGTGCAAAGTACTGTTCTGCTTTCTCGGGTCTCGGGTCAAGGTCCAAGGAAGCGCTTGCCATGCTCAAGAACCGTTGTCCTTCCAGAATACGATTGCCCTTTTCTAAGTCTGTTCCTGGCGTCTCTCCTGTCCCTGGGTTTTGTTACTTCCTGCTGCACAGTTGGCTTTCGTTTCTTGAACTCAAAACTTATTGCCAGTTTAATGTTAAAATCCCCTGTTATTCACCTGTCCTAAAGGCTTCTGTGTTACCCGGGTTGCCGTTCCTCCTCACCTGGTGTACACTTAATACAAGTGACACAGCATTTTCTGAGGAAATATCTGCTTTGGAATTGAGCACAGCAGAGTGTGATGCTTCTCAGGAGCAGCCAAGGTTGTGAGGCACCTCATGGGGATAATAATCCTCCTTTCCTTCTGCCTTTGTCAGTTGTATCTATTTAAAGGGTGAGCTTTGCAGGGCAGGGACTGTTACTCACCATGTGTCTGGACAGCATCTAGCACAAGGGGATAGCCATCTTGAACACAACATAAGAAGGTTGAGACCAAAGTTCCATCTAGCTCAGTATCCTGTCTGCTGACAGGTGCCCCAGAGGGAATGAACAAAACAGGTAGTCATCAAGTGATCCATCCCCGGTCGCAAACACCATCCCTGCCCATCCTGGCTAATAGCCACTGATGAACTATCTTGGATGGGTCCCAAGTTTTGCTATTATACTACTGCTGACAAGGTATATCAGTCTTTAGTTAAAGTGTCTTGTAATAACGCTGTGTACTCACATCTAATAGTTTTCTCCCATCACCAGGTCTGATTCTATGGCCTGTTCAAATTGCACCAGCCCAGACCTGGTGTCACAGAGTGTAGAACTGAACCCACCAGCTAACCAGGACAGACTTTTCCATCTAAATGACACGTGAGATTTTAAAAGTTCTGTTTAGGACGGTTTGATGCTCTAGGTGTAAAATGGGTTAAAATCTGCCATTGCCTAACCACTCAGCAGGTCAGATCCTCCACTGCTGTCAATCAGCACCGACGGCAGTGGCACTACGCTGGTTCATAGAATCATAGACTATCAGGGTTGGAAGGGACCTGAGGAGGTATCTAGTCCAACCCCCTGCTCAAAGCAGGACCAATCCCCAACTAAATCATCCCAGCCAGGGCTTTGTCAAGCCGGGCCTTAAAAACCTCTAAGGAAGGAGATTCCATCACCTCCCTAGGTAACCCATTCCAGTTCACCCCAGCTGAAGTTCTTATCCGCAGTTTCTGCTGAAGTCTGTGGAAGTCGCATGGGAAAACCCAAGGCAGATTTCCACTTTTACGTTGTTTTAGCAGTCTGGGGCGCCATGATGCTTGCGAAGGCCATTGTGTACATTAATATGGCATTGCAATTTGTTTTCTTCTAAATAAAAATGTATTTTTTTAAATTACACACCTTGCAAAAATCACCCGGTGTCAAGAGGCCAGCAGGTAACAAGTCTCACTGATAGCACTAGTTCATTCCGCTCTGGCAGAGTTGAGGTCTCTATCCTCGAAGCTTCGATAAATACAATACTTCTTTATTAACTGAAAAAAGACCCAAGAATCCTGGTTGCAAAGAACTCTGCCTGTCCTCTCCAGGAAAAGACTGAGTGTCTGACTGTTTTCTGGAGCCAGTTTCAGTGCAATGCCTGTTAGCGCCCAACCCCCAAACCAGCCAGAGGGAGCAGACGCTCTCCAGTCTACGTGGTGGGGGCACCGTACCTTTTGTACAGTGACAACACACAGTGTGTGCTGGCCAGCTTTACAATACGCGCAGTTATAGAGGGGCCTCATCTAACTCTGTTAGCATCTTGGAGCTTCCATGTGCACTGGGGTGAAGAAGTGGAGGAAAAGTCTGCATCTCAGCACTAGATACCCAATGTCAGGGAGCTATTCTTTTCAGTGACTATAAACGCTTCCCCCACACCAACTACCCTCTCGCCCCTTCACCCTCAAAAGGTTAAATTTAGCAGCTCTTCATTTAGAATATGGTACAGGGCTAAGGAACTCCATTCTCTGCTCCCACGTCAGACCCTAATCCCCTTTTCCCCTTTTCATAAATAATTTTAATATGGTACAGAACGGCTCAAAACAGGAAACTCTGGTGTTTTATTTTGGTCTGGAGTCAATTTTCCTAATCCCTGTGGTCGAGTTGCTAAGTTACCCTATCCCAAGGCCCAGCATGCTGTTTTCATGTGGAAAAAAAATATATCTGTTCTTCGCTAAGGTACTTGAGGTTGAAAAGGCCGTGGTTCGTTATTAACCGAAAGGTCCTGCGCACAGGGAATTTACAGTGTTGTCATTTAGAAATCACATTTCCCTCAGTTGAAATCTGGCCAGTGAAAAGAAAAGTCTTAGCAGGCTTCCCTGAGGTCAGGGGGGGTCAGACGTGAGATGAAATGAAAGACAAACAGTGGTCATTGAAAGCTTTCACTGCCGTCTTCTTAAATGTAATGAGCTCTGGCTGTGTGCTTGGACAGAAGCCAAACATTCATTGACCACAAATCTTCTGTAAATGATTACATTACCTTACATTCTCTGTCCCACCCCCAACTGTTCCTTCCAAAGCATAGGGTAAGCTGCCACTTTCCTGTAATTATTCTCCCTCACTCAGCCTGAGGTTGGGTTTGCAATAAAGTTACAAGGGGTACACATTCTTTTCATTGTTCCCGTGCCAGAGGAGGCTGCCGGAGGGGGAGGCACTGGGCTTTTCTGAGAGGACTCATTGGCTCTTTTTCCCTTGCCCATGTCCCACTTTCTTAAAGGATTAAAGAGTACTGACAAGAGTGGCCTCTGGTGCCTTCGTAATGCTCGGAGGAATAAGAAGGCCAATGCAGACTGAGCAACAATAACTCATGTAGTCTCCAGCCAAAGGTACTAGGCAGGCACATGGCTCCCATTTGGTTCTGCTACTGATCTGTTAACTTGTGGCTTTCTTTTTTCTTGGAGCAGCTGCGCGGTTTATTAGTGGCTGAAGGTGTCCATGTGATTGCTAGATGCAGACTTCAGCAGAGAGCTCTGATCCCAGAACGCTGATCCAGAGTCTGCGTTTTGGGTCAGTCCATTTTAAAACTAGGTGTCACTTAGAAACTCTGGGCCTGGTTTCACACCAAAATCCAGGAGGGGGAGGTTTTGGATCAGTCCCCTCTCTAGCAGATCTAGTCCTCTTTTTTTTGTTCCATTGTGCCTCTTACAAACTTTTACCGAAATAAACAGTGAAGCTGAAGTATTGTGCATCATTCCCCCCTCCACAGGCCGTATATTCAGAGCGACTTCTGGAGATATCTGTTTCTCGTGTTTTAAGTTCAGCCATCCACATGTGGGTGATGAAAGAATAACTGAGCTGCATATGCTGGGCTAAACTTACAATTGCTGGTGTGAACTAGAATTCATACATCGGAGTAAAGCCGCATGGTGATTTCTCAACTCTCCGAAGCCGCTCAGATGACAAATTCCTGTGGTTTGAAACACAGGGCCAGTTTTTCTTTTCCAGTCCTACATGTGCAGCCCATGTTACAGCCCCATCGGCCAGGTGAGCCTCAGCCCAGCTTTCTTATTTCCCTGAGGGATGGGAAGCAGCAGTGACTCCAAAAGGTTATGTTTACACTGGAGGTTAGTGTCGATGGAAACATGCTGTGAGTGGTTTGCTGGAAAAGCCAGCAAACCTACCATGAGTCAACCAAGTCGTATGAAAAATATCAGTTGGGTTACTAGGAGAGAAATTAACAAAATTGAGAGTCAGTCCCCCTGCTACTTTAGAAAATAACCCTGGGGCCCAATCTTGCGCTATGTGCAGTCCCCTTGGGGCCAAAAGCAAGAGGGACACTGAATTGCCACTGTGCTGATGGGGAGTGAAGTGGGTATTCACCCAAGGAGAGTGGAAAGCACTCAGCACTCCCCAGGCAGAGATCATCACCTACCCGCCTCAGGCCGTAATCTTGCTTCACAAACCCTATCCAACCACCATGCATATGGCCGCATCGTTCAGTCACTCTGCCACCCTCAGCTGCTTTGGCATGGCATTTGAAAAGCAATGGTGTGAGATTATAATTGTATCTTGAGATCTGAAAGCCATTCTAATGCTTCTGGTGGCGTCCCCTGAAAGTGGAATGGGGCAGTTGTCCATGAGGTGTTGCATGATTTGTAGACACCACACTCTTTGTGGAGGAGAAAGTCACACCTCCCAGGTGGTGTCCGAAGGTGGTTGAGTGCACCCCATTGCCTACGGGGAAGGCAGAATGCTGGGACTTTTATTTATTGGCTCTTCAATCAGGTCTTTGTTTGGGTCATCACAAACGGCCCGTGATTCAAGCCAGGAGTGCTGGTGTCCTTTCCATTGGCCTGTAGCATTGACATGTGGATCCAGCAAAGCTTCCTGGATTTGAGTTGGGAGAGCAGCTGTGAAGTGAGGTCTCATGTAGATCTGGAGTGCCCAGGATCTTCTTGTACTCCTGAACCACATCAAGATCTCACCTGATCATGGCTGGCATGATGCCTGCCAAAACTGGAAGCTACAGTATTGACGTGGATTTAGAGCTTCTAACAATCCTGAGATTGATTGACATGTCAATCCTGAGATTGATTGACATGTCAATCCTGAGATTGATTGACATGTCAATCCTGAGATTGATTGACATGTCAATCCTGAGATTGATTGACATGTCAATCCTGAGATTGATTGACATGTCAATCCTGAGATTGATTGACATGTCAATCCTGAGATTGATTGACATGGATTTAGAGCTTCTAACAATCCTGAGCATGTCATTGATTTCAATGTCAATAAGATTGGTGTGGAGCTGTCGCACCAAACTGGCACACAGTACTCTGCTGTTGGCAAGACCAGAGCTCATAATGTTCGAAGCGTGAAAGAATCTCATCCCCAGGAAGTGCCAGCAAACTTCTGGATGATGTTAACCCTTGTCTTTATCTTCTTGTTGGTATTGTCACAGTGTTGGCGATGGCTCAGCATCCATTCAAGGATTCCTCTGACTTACCTGGATTGTGGTCAGGCGATAGAGGCAGATCAACCTCAGCTGCCGTCACTTGAAAGTGAAAATATCTTTATCTCATTGAGCCCCCTTAAATAAAGTTTCCAAAATGGCTGTGGGAAGCTATCTCTGAGGTGAAAGTCTAAGGTGGCAGGTGTGACTAGCATGGTGAGGGATGAAGATCTGTGATCCCTTAGAACTGACAGTGCTGGAATTACTTGTTTCTAGTGAAGTCCTATTTCACAGTCACAGTCGTCTGACAGCAGTAGTTTGCCCTAGTGAAACATACCCATCTGATGACAATAGCTATGAAATATGAAATCTTCTATTCACTAGCAGTGGGTTTTAATAATATCCATGACAGACAGACACATCTTCATTGTACTTAACAGGTGCTACTGTGGTTTTACCTCCTGTTTCATTCACACTGTAACTCAGAGGAGGCAAAGTTTCATCTGTGGAAGCTATATAATTCTCACTAGCAAATAAAAGGCTGACATTTCTTATGGATATTGGTTATACCAGAGAATTGAATCATTATTATTAATAATGTATATATATTTTAACAGCACTAAAGTCTTGCAAAGGCAAAATACTCCTATTTGCACTGACTTTCCTTGTGCATGCTCTTCAGTCATTTAAGTGTGTCTGTGATGGAAAGAAGTGAGGGAGAAACACTAGTTGTCAGCCGTGTTTTTTCAAGTACTGCAGTATGGATATGTGTGAGTGTGAGAGACAGATATGCACAGATGTCACGTCATGCTTGCAAATGTAATTACAAAGAGTTGGGTTAATGCAATATTATGACAGAGTTTGAAAGCATGAGACTATAGGAAATACAAAATTACTCCTGTAACTTTGCCCCTTTGCATAATGGTAGCATTTTGCAGGACTGTTCCTAATGGAAAGTCTTACAATGTAATTGAAAATGAGAACCTTTCTCTAGAATTTTTCACCTATCATGTTACAATTAATAGAACATTATATGATGTTCTACAAAATGGGTCAAAAATTATAGAAGAGATCACATTCTCTGTTAAATTATATATGTATTTTCAAATTAAATATAATCCTATTGTTTATTGCTATTAAATTCTAAGGGATTTTTCCTAGAAGTTATATCACATTAGCTGTATTAAGAGAGGGAATACATGACAGAATAAGTGGTATAAAGTTTTTATTGCTTTGAATTTGGGATGAGCACGTTCCTTGTGTGTTCAGATCACTCCAGAACAAGTGCCAAAAAAAAACTTTAAAGCACCACCACACTTAACCCCCATATTCTGTGTATGCTACCTGTGTTACAGGGAACAGATCTGGGGAGTTTTCAAATATTTTTCTGCGCTATTTTTTTACACCCTGGGATTGTAAAGTCAGAATTCTTTATATTCATTAGAGACCTGCCCCATTTAGGTAGCGACAGTTAAATCTGGCTGCAGAACTCAATATTGAATTTTTGGACATCAGGACACAGACTGCATCATAACCTAGAAATGGAGGGGACTGGCCCATGGCTGATTCCGTGATCCCATGGGTCCTTCACAGAAAGCAAGACCAGCCGGGCTTCAGCTGCAAAATCTGGTCTGGCTCCAGATTTCAAACTAAGCATAAGTGAGAATTTCAAATCCAGTGTTTGGGCTCAGCCCTTGTACAAATGTGGGGACCTCTGCAAAATAGTCTGAACCCCGCCAAAATCCAGCGGGTGCAAGTCTAGAGTAGCAGTTCAAGCTCACCTCTGGGAAAGGATAAAATTAGCTGGGAGCTGATCCCAGGCCATTAAAGTCAATAGGAGCATCTCCTCTAAATTCCCTGGGAGCAGAATTGAGCTGCTGGTGGGTAGGAGCAGTGAACATTAAAAAAAGAAGCATTTTATCATCTTTCACTCGACAATCCCCACCACACTACCACACCCTAAGATCAGGAAAATATCACCACTGATCAGGATAGCCTCTATCATTCTGACTCCAGACATGCTTTCGTATGTCCAAGGCATGTCCATGTTGATGAGCCATTGGGACTGCCCGCCCTGTGTCAATGACACAAGTACTAAGGTGCTTTGCTGTATTGGGGCTACCTTTTGCTGATGCTTGTGTGAATTTTAATACCAGGTGGTGTAGCTACAGAATCATAGATCCTTATGAAATTATTGTCACTATCATTTCCATTCCTGCCACTCCTTTGCATCTCTGTGGCTGGAAGGCAGGGCAACCCTCTGGGCCGATTATAAACTAAAGCAATCAAATTAACAGTGGGATGTAAGACATGTTTAGGAGAAACCCAGTTTTAAAACATCACAAAGAGGTCACAGTTGGAACTGAGGCTTTTTTTACTAGGAAGTTTGCCTGTTGTTTGATCTATTTTGCACATCCCTATTAAATAACTAATTATTTAACATCTTTTAAAGCTTTGTTATATATTACAGCAGGCAGGACACAAATGGCTGCTTTTAATAATATAAAAGCCCATTAGCTTCATTTACTGTTAATGTTAAAATAAACATGAGGCAATTTAGATATACTATTCCAATTTCACGGAAACTTTGATGTTTTTCTTCTCCAGTCACATAATTAAGGGAAAAACTACTAATGATATTAAGTTTGTACAGTGTTAATGACAGAAACAAGCCACAGTAGAAATTGCAACCATTAATATGGAAAAATAAAATATTTAACATGGGAGATAAATGAAAGCAATTTTAATAAACTAAAATGAAGAAAATTAATTTTAGAAACTTTCCCCGTTCCTAACATGCTACCATTCTGTGACACATCTTGTGTATTTTTCTAGTCCAGATTATTTATAGGGGGTCTGGAGATTTATCTTCCTTATTATTATTCTTTAAAACTAACGTTTTCTTTTTCTACTGCCTATTCTTGTCTCCAAAGGCCGAATTATCCCCAATCTACACCCCTTAGTCTAACAAGGTCAGGGGTAAATTTACCCTATGAGGCAAATTATTGTGATCTGAGTTGGGGTGGCAACATATTAAGTGACTTAAGTAGGCACAGTTGGCACTTTCAGCAGAGATGGTCTCAAGAGTTTGGATCCACAGCTGGATGTGAATTTTGTTCAGAGCCAGGAGGTTGATTTAGGCTTATCGCCGCAATGTACGCCACAGTAGGTTTTTTTCTAGTATAAATAGAGAAAGGCCTGTACCTCTGGATCCATAAATCCCTTTGAATTTTAGGGAAGGTTGAGTCCTTCACAGCTTGGGCCCATATGAAACATGTTAACTGCAGCTGATGTTATGACTGGCACTGTGTGATACATTTCTGCAGTGAAATCCACAACGAGGTGAGTTTTGCCTGGTTTGAGGTTTCGGAACAAGCGCCATACTTCCTGGTTGCCAGAAGGTTCCCTGCAATTGAATGAAACGGGTGTGCTCTCAGGTGAGCGTAACTTTGAGTGTTAGCCTCACTTGAAAGTTATAAGGGAATAACATTAACCACAGGAAGCATAAGAAAGGTAGCTTTGTAATGTGAACGACGTAAGGACACGGCTTTGGGCTGAAAGATTGGCTATTGCCCTTCTGTACTCCCTATATGGGGCTTCTGGGCTACTTGGACTCAAAGAAAGCTGATCCCAGGGAATCTCTTCAGCTGCCCAGCATGGAGACACTCAGTATGACTATGTCATTCTATAGATACGCCCTACATTGCCTCACCTTGGGGTTTAATTGGGGTTTAATTGAGGAGGAATTAAAGAAAGCCTCACCTTGGGTTTAATTGGGGTTTAATTGAGGAGGAGGTTCTGGAATACCTAGGAAACTTTCACCAAGGATGAAAGTAAATGTTCACCATTGGACTATATGATGCAATGCTTAGGCCCGCGCTTTTATGTGACGCTTTAGGACTCTTCATTTGGTTTTACTCAACCATGCAGCCAGCATTAATGGATATTTCTCTGAAAAACAAAGTTGTTGTATTGACTGAAAGCTGTAGAGATGGGTGGAGGAGGTTGTGTGACGCTAGGCCTGTATTTACGGTGTGATTCATGTTTAAAGTCTAAGCATATCAAAGCTAGAATTTGGATTTTGAATTCATCCAAGCGTTCTCCCCAATAACTGAAATTAGAGATGGGGTATTCAACTTTACGGGGGAGTGAAAAACGAGTACATTGTCAACATTAGTTGTATGTAATTGGTCGACCACTGGGGGAATTGGGATAGCGGTATACACCCAGGAAATCCAGCATTGAAGTGGTGAGAATCTCATAAGCTCAGTTGCTCTTGTGGAATTTATTAGCTTGGGACACAAATCTTGTGAGAAAGCTGTCTCTATGAGCTCCCGGCAAAGTCCTGTTTTAGTTCAGGATTCAAGCCTGAATGAAAGCCAAAGGAACAGGTTTGGAACTGGAGATTGGGTGGAACCTTTTGCAATTTCAAAGCAGCTTGGTTTGAAGTCTTAGGTTTTGCCCCGGGTTTAAAGATTAATGTCTCAAGTACTACTGATTGAGTGAGTCCTGATCTGAAGTGTGTGTGTCCGAGGGTGAAAGAGAGAGAGAGAAACAAGGAGAGAGGCTCTGATATACAGTGTGTGCTGTGCCTAGCACAAACGTGAGCCCAGTCCCAATTGGAACCTCCAGTTGCTTCAGAATAATACTAATGAAACTAAAACTTTCTTACTATGCAAGAAAGGGGACTTGACAAGAGATTGGAAGCAAGGAACAAGTACAGTAATGATGGAAAAGCATTATCCCATGGGATGAACAGTTACATTTTGGATAGTCATCATCAAAGCTCTTCTGTCAGATGACTCTAATAGCCCATTGGCGTCTAACTATTTTATTCTGTGTAGTTTCTTATACCATGCTCCTCATTGTAGAATCTGAGCACTCTCCGGTAGTGCATTAAGCAACATGACTAACATCTGTCATGTGTTTTTCTGCCTTTGTTCTCTCCTCCTCTCCTTGGAGTGAGAAGTGTGTGAAGTGGAGTGTATTGTTTTGTTGGGGTGTTTTTGGCAATTTTTTAACATGTGTTTTGCTGTTAGAGAAGTCAAGGTTAAAGGAATATTGCACTTCGAGCAGAAAGTGGTGAGCTTCATGATTGTCCTTAGCTCTTGGCAGGGGGAGGTGGGGGTCATTACACTGTCTTCGCCCAGCCCTTGAGAAAACTCTGTCTCCCACTCAGATGAGTTTTACCCTTACAGGCGAGAATTCCATTGTGCCAGTGGAGCAAATGTGTTGACCACAATCTTCACCCACGAGCCTTGGGGTCTTTTTAATGTACTGATCTTAGGCCATGGGTGCCTCACAGATAAGAACTGTGGCCTTGAACTTGATGCAAAATTCTATGGGAAGCCAATGTAGGTAGTAAATGGCATGTCTGTTGAGTTTGCAGTAGCTTGTGTTGCTGAGGAGGTGAGCTGTGGTGTCCTGTACTAGCTGGTGTTTCCTATGTGCTGAAAGCTTCATGCCTGGGTATATCACATTGTTTTGGCCAGCTAAGAAGTGGCATGAATGACTGAGGCCAGATCATCATCCACCAGGATGGGACAGAGTCTCTTGGCCAACTGGAGATGGTAGGAAGCATTACTTGTGGATTCCACTATGAGAGCTCTCCTCAGCTTCGGACAACTGTTCTTCATCCAGGAGTCGACCTCAGCCAAGCAATGGGTCATCTTGGTGGTAGCAGTGAGTTGTATGTGACAAAGGATAGGTAGACCTGTGTGTCAGCTGCATTTTGCTGACCCTTGAGTCTGTATTGACTGAACAGTTCGTCTATTGGCTTCATGTAGATGTTGGGAAGGACTGGAGAGAGAATTGGGAGACTCCACAAGTGAAGGGTCCCAGTGGCAGAGGTTCAGTTTCCCATCACTCCTCTTTGGGTGCATCCCTCCAGGAAAGACTGGGACCATTTTAGCGCACCCTGCCACCTCCCTCAGGAGAAACATCAGGAGCTCATGGTTGACGGTATCGAATGCTGCAGAGAAGTCCAGGAGGATGAGATAGCCCAGCGTTGTTCTACAAGCCCATTCTTCTCAATTATCTCTACTCTATGGGATTGAAACAACACATTATTTACAACACAATCACGGTCTGAAATACTTTATACATTGCCAAAGTTTGGAGCGGCATGTGTAACATCTGCTTAATATTCACCCTGCTCCGCCCTACCATCCCTTCCACATCATCAGCTCCATTGTGCCAACATGTGAGAGGCTTTGAAAGGAAACAATTTTTTTAGAAATGATTCGGTGATTTATTTTATTCTGATTCATTTATTTACAGGAAATGATTAATTAAATAAATTCTTTTTGTTGCTATTAATTGCTTCGCCGACAACCCAAAGAGATAATCGTAGCATGCTGACAATCACTTGCAATCAATTATCCACACGCCACTGCTGTCAATGAATCACAGCTCCTACCTGGTGGGAGAGTCACTGTTGGTGCCACTGAGGCATTTAAGCAATAATGTATAACGCAGAGGATATTATCCTACATTTTCCGACAGGCTGAGAGATTGATATGCAAGCCAAAGGGAAATGCATTAAACAACTTAACTGTCTGGAAATCCAGCATAATGAACATCCAAAGGTACCTTATTACTCGTTCAGTGTAGCTTGCCTTTATTTATTTGTTAACATTTAAATTTTCCTTAAATTAGTTCTTGTGTGGGAAGCACTTCCACTCCCACTGAGGGCCCTGTCCTGCTGGCAGGGAAGAGATTCACAGTCACAGTGACGGCTGGCACTAAGGGGCTGTGAGGTGGGCACAATGCCCCCTGGCCCTGGGAACATGAATGCCAGGTGCAGACCTACCTCCGCTAACTCTGTTCCACCTCCGCAAACCCCTCCCTGCAGGGCTCATTCTGGGGCAGGTCACAGAAGGAAGGTGGTGAATATTAGATAATTAGTCCTTGTCACAAGTGCAGGAGACTGGACTAGATGACGTCTCAAGATGCCTTCCAGTCCTATGATTCTATGAATCTAGGGTAAAAGGAAGCCAAGCCAGGGAGCCCTGTAATTCTACACCCACCGTAGGGTGTTGGGGTCATGGCAATAGGGGCCCACGTTAGAAGTCAGACAGAACATTTCAGAGGTCAATGTTTTATTGGGGGGGGGGGGAGTCAGAAGCCACCACTTCCCGATCTCTGCCCAGTGCTGAGCGAACCTGCCCCCCCAGGGTCTGATTCTCCACCACTTTCCTCCTTGTGCCGTCAGTTTCCATTCTGATGTAGCTGTCTTCTGCACAAGTGTAATGGATGGCACAAGGCACAGGTCAGTGGGAAATTAGGCCTCTAAATGCATCACGAAATGATCAGACTTCACCAGCAAGAATAGGTAGGAAGCTTTTTAGCTTTATTATTCTTGCATGTTCAAGACCTCTCCTTGCATGGACTGAGAAGAACATTCCGTTTAGTTGCATATTGCACGTGTTTCGCCCCCTGCTCCCCTTTGAGGGTTGGTTGGTTTTTTGGTTTGGTTGATTGGTTGGGTATTCTCTGCAGAGACCCTTTTTTTCCACTAAAGCAGGATCTTTGCTCAATAAATGTGCATCTGCTCCTGGTTTCATTTTCCACCCCAAAATCCTACTCCTCTGTTTGCGACATCACGGGTGGCTGCTGTAGCAATAGTTGGCGGTTTTGTGACTTAACGTAGGGCAGAGGAGATGACTCTCTTGAGACAAAGCTACTATTTTTCTGCTAATGCTTTTTATAATAAGACTACTGTGGGGAAGAATCATGGGATGGGAAGGCGGAAGAGCTGCACCGTTGTCCTGCGCAACCTTGGTAGGATGACCAGATGTCCCGATTTTATAGGGACAGTCCTGATTTTGGGGGCCTTTTCTTATATAGGCTCCTATTACCTCCCACCCTCAACCCAATTTTTTCCAGTTGCTATCTGGTCACCCTAGACCTTGGGCAGGTCACTTAGGGTATGTCTATACTCCACACTAAGCCCAGGTTCTGAGTCAGTTTATGCTCAAACTCCATCGCTCACTCCCTGCCATCCACACACACATCACTCTGACTCAGTGAGCACGCGCTCAGGGCCTAGCTGGGAGATGGATCTGAGCCCGAGTCCCACTGTGACTTGGGTCCAAGTCCTGTCCTTCTGCAGTGTGGACACAAATCAACCCATAGACCTGTCAGAAGACCTGCATAGCCCAGTACGGCTGCGCTAGCACCACTGGGAGACCAGGGTCCAGCAACTCTAAACCCAAGTTTACAATGCAGTGTGGACATTCAAGTGTGAGCTTGGACACGCTGAATCCACAAGCCAGGTCCCACAGACCCACACTCACAATGCAGTGTGGACATACCCTTATGGCCAGATCAATCTAAAATGGAGACATGTCACTCATCAGATCCCGCTATGCACACATTACTGCTGACAGGACTAACCCTCTAAACGGGTTCTTCCCAATATAGCAAGATTCCCCCAGGGGTCAGATACATCCTGCTGTTGCTAAAAAAGCAATGCAATTTTAGGTTGCATTAACAGAGGGATAGCATGCAAATCACGGAAGTTGATATTCCTGCTCTAATCGGCTCTGGTTAGGCCTCAGCTGGAGTACAGTGTCAAATTTGGTCACCAGTTTATAAAAAGGATGTAGCGAAACTGGTAAGGATCCAAAAGGGAGTGACAAAGATGATCAAAGGGGCGGAACGTAAGCCACATGAGCAAGGGCTGAAGGAGCTGGGTATGTTTAGTTTGGAAAAGAGGAGTTCAAAGGGGGGGTATGACAATGGTCTTCAAATACTTGAAAGGCCGTGTAGCGATGTCGTCCACTCACCCGGCAGCGCCCCCATCTGGTCTTCTCGGGAATTAGCTCTCCAAGTCCCAGAGCGCCCTCTGCCGGCCAACGTTCGCTCCTCTCACTGGCCCCATGTCCCTCCCGGACCCCGGCGCCCTTTAGCTGAGGGTGCTGCACCCCTGCAGTAGCCCCCTGGCCTTAGGGTTTCCCCTCCCTGGGGAACCCTCCACCCACTATCCCCAACTCGCCTCAGACCTGGCCACTGCCAGTCACAACTTGCCTCGGTTCACTGAGGCCGACTGCAGTCTCATGGCCGCTCATCACAGGCAAGAAGGGTTGGGCCTGCTGCTCCTACCCAGCCCAGGGCCGCCCCCTTGCAACCCCAGTACCCCGTGGGTCGGGCCTTCCCTAGGCTCGGCAGCCTGGGGCCCTCTCACTAGAGCTTGGCCGCTCCCTGGCTCCCAGTTGCCTCGCCCTTGCCCTGTCCCAGTCCGGGTACCCTGTTTATGGCTCCCTGCAGCCAGGCCCTGTCTCCCTCTCTGCTTACAGAGGGAGACTGACTGCTAGGCTCCTGCCTCCCAGGCTTTTATACAGTCCTGAGTGTTTGGGGCGTGGCCACCCAGCTGAGCCTGCTTCCCACTCAGCCGGGGAATTAGCAGGCTCCCTGCCACAAACCCCTTCCCAGGGCTGCTTCCAGCCCCTTCCCTGGCTACTCCAGCCCTTTTAAGGGGGGGAGCGGGTGGTCACCCCGCTACAGGCCGCCATAAAAAAGATGGAGAAATGTTGTTCTCTCTTGCTACAGAGGGCAGGACAAAAGGCGATGGGTTCAAACTACAGCAGAGCAGATTCAGATTAAATCTCAGGAAAAACTCCCTAACTGTAAGAACAGTAGGACAGTGGAACAGACGCCTAGGAAAATCATGGAAGCTCCTTCACTGGAGGGTTTCAGAAAGAGGCTGGGTAGCCATCTGTCTTAGAGGGTTTAGACACAACAAATCCTGCATCTTGGGTGCTTCCAGTCCCTGCTAACCCTGGGATTCTATGATTCTGTCTCTAAGTAGCCACTTTCTCACCATCCATTTGTGCATGAAGGGTATGGAAAAGCTCTCATCATTATGCTCAGAGTGTCTCGGTGCAGGGTGACCTGTCGAGAAATATCTTAAAGGTAAGCAGCAGTGCTGGGTATCTGTGGATGTGTCTGGATATTAACAGATGTGGGGGGAAAGCCCTGGATCACTCATACTGCCCAAGTGTGTCCCTGCAGAATTTAGCTGGTACAGTGCAAATGGGTTGGCTGAGACTGTCAGACTCACCCCACCAATGACTTAGGAACCCACAAACAAACCAATCGTTCCATCTTCAGGGCATTAACTAGTCAATCCCCACATCGTCCCTGGGAGCTTTATTATTCCCACAGGGAAACTGAGGCAAGGCGGATAAGTCAGTTGCTTGAGGCCACAGATGGAGTCAGGGTCAGAGCCAAAATTACAGCCCAGAAGTCCCTGGCTCACAATTCTGTGCTCCAACTTCACTTCTCTAGCTGACGGTCTATATTTAATTTACTTTCCCATCAGTCCTTTATAGTGGCCTCTAAAGTCTCATTTACAATAGACGTTTTCCTATCAAATATTTCCACTGTTGCCAGCATGAATTTCGCTCCACGCGTAATCAGCAACAGCTGGAGCTCTAGGTGCCACCAGCCACCCACGTTTTACACACTGTGACCTCCAGCTCTTCTCAGAGCAATTCTAGATGTCGCAGCTGCGAAAACACCAGTGACCTTCTGAAGCCCTGTGTATGCTGGGAACTCCCATCATTTCTGCACTGATCGAGCTGCAGCAGTGAAATATTTCAGGACGGAAGGTTTAGTGCCGACAAGGCCGCTGAGTTCAGAGATACTCTTTAGACGTACCAGAAGGACATTAAATCGAACTTATTCAGTGCTAAGAATTATGATTTTCTTTAAAACCTGAAGTGTATAATTAAATTATAGCATCCGAGATTGGAAAAGCTCTCTCACTTGTAGGGGGAAAATTAAGACATTTTAATAACATGTCATAAGTTTTACAGTTATTGGATTTTTAAATTGTTTACAAAAGCAATATTGTTAAATTGCGTAGTTTCCTCCCCCCCAACCCCCAAGTCTTTTGATAAAAAGAATAAACTAACAATAATGTTCCCAGGAGGTAAAACAAAATTGCATTTCACTTTTGTTATTTGTTTAATTATCCATTTAGCCAGTCAGTATATAAAACTCATTTTCAGCGGAGTTCATTCTGAAAGTCCACAACACCAGCTGTAACTGCAAACAGAATTCGACTTTTATTTAACAGCAATAAGCCAAAGAAAATTGCAGGGTTTCCAGGTATTAATACAACCTTTCCTACAGGCCCAGCAGACTTCAAGGGGGCACTCTCAGGTGGTTTAAGACCCCGAGTTAAGTTCTTGTAGGAAAAAATAACAATGGGTCACAGAGTCATTGCTTTTTAAACAGAACTCCAGTGGGGCATCTGCTCACAAAACCAACAGCCCACTATGGCCAAATAACAAGAAGGTTTTACAGAACCAAATAGCAATTAGAGTGGGGTAAATCCTGCAAGGACTAAGGGAGTTTTTGTGAGCCTCTCAAGCTATATTTTGTGTTTGGAAAAACCATACAATATTTTGTAATATTTGTTTGCCTCCTGTCCTTGAAACTAGTGTTGAGGGTGAGCTGCAAGGTTTTGATCTGTAGCTGGATTTCAGATGCCACAGACTGGGTAGAGTTTTCAGCTGGGATTTTGATTTGGCCTGGTATAAAGACAGGCACTATTTGCAAAACAGGGGTTTGGACCCCACTTGGGAGTTGAGCATCTGAGTGTTCAAGACAGGAACACTTCTTAAGCTGCTTTCAGCTAAGCCTGCAGTTTGTGGGACGTGGTTCAGACCTGGGTTTGTGTTCGTGGCCGGCAAGCGTGTCTGGCACAGCCAGGCAGGGTCCTGGAGTCCCAAGCTGGCAGGGAAGGCAGGGGCAGAAATAGTCTTGGCACATCAGTTGGCAGCCCCAAAGGGGTTTCTGTGATCCAACCCATCACAGCAGGGATAGCTGAAGAATAACAAAATTATTAATTGCCTGTATAAATATATATATTCTACAGTACAACCTCAGAGTTACGAACACCTCGGGAATGGAAGCTGTTCATTACTCTGAACAAAATGTTATGGTTGTTCTTTCAAAAGTTTACAACTGAACATTGGACTTAATGCAGTGTTGAAACTTTACTAGGTAGAAGAAAAATGCTGCTGTCCCTTAATTTTTTTAGTAGTTTATGTTTGACACAACACTGTACTGTATTTGTTTGTTGGGGGTTTTTTGGTCTCTACTGCTGCCTGATTGTGTACTTCTAGTTCCAAATGAGGTATGTGGTTGAGTGGTCAGTTTGTAACTCTGGTGTTTGTAGCTCTGAGGTTCTATGGTGTAGTATAACTATGCTTCCTTCAGATTTTTCCCTTCTGCTCCTGTTTTCACAGCCCGAGTTAAGCAAAGCACAAAGCCAATAGCATTTGCATTCAAGACAGTCTTTCAGAACGACGATGCTGGAGTGTTTTCATATTAGGCAGAATAAATTCCTGCTCCAGAGCTGAGCAAACAATTGATTTTTTTTTTCAGTTTGGTGGCTGAACCAAAAAAAAAAATAGAAAAAAATTGTTTTGAGTTAACCCGAAACAGAAAGTCTTTTCCATTTTTTTTTCATTATGTTCAGGTTTTGGATATGTTTATCTTTTATTTGTTTTCATTTTTAAAAAATAAATCCAGCTAAGTTTTGAAATGAATTGTCTTTTCAACATGAAAAGCTGAAATGTTTTGTTTTGAACATGTCAAAACAAAAACAAAACTTTTTGACTTTTTCAAAGAAAATTTCTTTGCCTGGGTGGTAGGGAGACTATTCTCTGAATTCACAGATAGTTTTGGTTGACCCAAAACTTCATTTTTCCACTAACGAATTATTCATCAAAAAAATTTCCCAAGTTCTACCATCCATCCATAATATTAATAGAAACTTTCCCTACTATTTTTGGGGAATGTCATTGGAATTAGTTTTCTGTTTCAGTTTAAACATTCCTCTTGCATCTTAAACTCTAGAGCATTAGACTTGAGCAGGGGAACCATTACGTGAAACCGACTAGAAACGAATCATAAATTAACTTGTAACTGGCAAGTCTAATTTCACTGCCCAACTGCCAAGAGCAGTTAGCCAGCATGGATGGTGAAAAGCAAAGATGTTTTAGATTTAAATTTAATAAGCAGAGGGCTTGGGTCTGACCTCTGATGCAAGGAGCCAGCACATGCAAGGAAGAACAAAGCCAGATGCATCTTTTTCACTAAAGGGCAGGATTTTCACAATGGGCGGGGAGACAATACACTTTGCTTCTCCTCTAAGTAGCGTACGGTTACCAGCTATGGGCTGGCACTTCCTGTTATGTGTGCTAGTCCGCTGGGGAGATGGACACACCCTCATCGCCTGAGCCATTGGGATGGCGCATTCGCTGGTTCATTAGCTACTTTTAGACAAATCTCTCCGCCTAGAGTGTGCTCTGATAATATTCTGAATGACTGTTCTGTACATCCCCTTTCTGCAGTCTCTTTGCACACTATCTCAGCATGGTCAGGACTGGGACTTCAGATGTCACGAGTTAGCATTGGGGTGATCAGGCCAGGATTCTAGTGATCTGTTTTAGGTTTCTATGCAGCGCTGTGATGGGATGTACTGCCCACACCAGCCCTGAAAGAGTTGAATTAGGCCAGCTGGGCCCAATCAGCCAATTAAGCTGAAAATGGAAGAGATGTAGGCTGAGTGAATTAGAACTAATTAGAAGGAAGCTCACCTGGGAGGAACAGGTGGGGCATCTATAAAGCCTATAACAGCATGAGTGCCTCAGGGAAGAAGCCTGTAGCCTCTATCCCTGAGGAAAGGGAACCAGGAGCCAATGAGGAAGGGTTTACCTAGTAGGCCTAAGACAGAGAGGTCTGGTTAGGCAGGCTGGTGAAGAAGAAGCCTAAAGAAGCATGGCAGGGAGTAAGCATATGGGTTGGTGAAGTCCCAGACCAACTGTTCCCTCCAGGGCCCTGGAACCCAGAGTAGAAGGCAGAGCCTGAGTTCGTTGACTAGCCACACTGAGTGTGAGGCCGGCCTGATGCTGGGGGTGCAGAAAGTCCTTGAAAGACTTTCCAGAAGGGGAAATTACAGTGTGACCTGGCCGAGTCACTAACGGCTGTACTATAACTCCCTGTGCGAGAGGAGAACTGCGAAGGTGAAAGACCAAAAAAGGGGGTGATGAATTGAGAGGGGCTAATTTTTAGAAGCAGGCACCACCCAATGGTGAACAGAGCACCGCAGGATAGGCCTCCATCACTACAGTATTTGAGTGCTTCACACTTGTTAATATGTTCATCCTCACAACACCCCTGTGAGGCAGGACAGGCTGTTATCCCCATTGCACAGAGGGGGAACTGAGGTACAGAGACACTAAGTTATTTTCCCATGGTCACATAGGAAGCCTGTTGCAGGGGAGGGAATTGAACTGTGGTCTCTCTGAAGTCCTGAGGGACTCCTTGCCACTGGACCATCCTTCTAGAGGTTGAGGTTGAATCGGGACCGTGGTTCAACGCACCTAAAGCTTGGAAGCAGCTGCTCTCTTGCAAGCAAGCTCCTCAGCTCAGTGGTTTTTTGGGGAGATTGTCGCTGTTTTAGACCAAGCTATGAGGAGAATGGCTGTTCCTGTGAGATTCTGACTGCGTCCGTGAGGGAGCCAATAAACATGAACCTTCTGCTTTGGAGCTGACTAGAACCAAAAGCTCAACATAGGGTGTGGGTTTGCTGCAGACTCACTGTGAAGTTCCAAAAGGGCTGGCTTTGGAGTTCCACTTCGGCCCATCTCTGATTACTATTAACATGCATAAGAAAACCTGTTATGAAAAAGGTAACCGGGTAGGTTGATTTCCCTTTAGTAAAACATTTGACCAATTGAAAGAGTCACTCTAGGGATGAAGTCGGCTCAAAGTGAGTTTAAAATGCCAACTAATATTGCCAAACAGAACAGACAGGGCAAATGTAGCCATGGGGTCCTTGGGAAAACCTCCATTAGCCTCAAAAGAGTTGCACCTGTGGGCTAACCGGAGAATCCATGGCCTGACTCCATGGGTTTGCATTGTTTTCTTTGGAGAGGTAAATTTTTAGCCAAGCCAACATCACCAATTCCAGCATTACAGCACGAGAGAGCTATTTACGAGGCGTTTAGTCAGGGCTTCGGTGGTGCATGGGCCTTGGGAAGTCAATTTGTGAAAAGATACGTGTCAGCCTACCTACGTAATATACATATATCAATTCTCATGTAAGTATTTCAGTCCTATTGGTGAGTGCTCTGAGACTGACAGTACAGTCACAGAATATCAGAAAGAGAGACTCTTATTCCAGCTAGTTGATAAAGCTTATTGGCTTCTTAATGTGTGCACAGAATGTAAGGGGAGGTTATTAAGAATAATGAATTCCTTCAATAAGTCCTTAAGCCATAAAGATATTTGACTCCTCGTTTACAGATTTTCTCTTGGGATCAATCCAAGTGGAAAAGCTTGGGGATAAAAAAATAAAGGAAAACAAATATTTGCAAGAAATCATATGATCTATGCTGTGCCAGACAATCATTCAGCATGTGTTAATAAGTGGCAGGGAAATAATTCAGAATTGATCAAATACTGGGTGGTCCGATGCAATTCAGTGACTCCAAATGTCCCAGGTCTGGACGATCTCTGAAAGGGATACGTTGATGAGTTCTGTGGCTTTCCGGTTCCGTCCCACTTAGCTGCCGCTATTGACAAGCAGATTTATAGTATTAAAAAAAGATCTAAGACTTGCCCAAGGTTAAATACGTAACAGACCAGGACCTCGCTAAGAAATGCTACTGCTGTTTAAGAAGAAAAGATTCATCGCTTCATTCACTTTGTATTCAAAGGACGTCATTGCACAAACAGAATCTTACCCTTCTCTAGAGATTATACAGAGCTTGTAATAACACCCTTTCATCAGAGGACACCAGAGTATTTCACATACCTCACAGCATACTGGTAAAGTAGAGAATGTATTGTCCTCATGGTAGAGATGAGGAAACTGAGGCACACAGAGATGGAAAGTGATTTGGCCAACACCACCCAGCAAATCTGTGGGATAGCACCCAGATTTTCTAACTCCTGCTCCTGTTCTCTCCCCCAGGACATCCGTCTCCACTCATCCAACATGAGTTGTTAGGGTGCGCACAATCTGAAGCAAGACTCTCAGAGCTAATTGAAGATCTGGGTAGCATGTTTCTTGTGTTCGTAACTGTTTTTCCATTGCCTAGAAGGCTCAGATCTCTCCATTTCCTAGAATTTTTTGGATGCTCGAGCAGCTTCTTAATCATAGTCAGTCTCCTCCTTTCAAAACCCACCGCTCTTCGGTGCTGTGCTCCACCCTAGATGATCCCATGGGCTGGATTCTGTGATCCTTAGTGGAGGGAATTTCTCTTTGAAGTCAGTGGGAGTTTTGCTTGCATGAGTGCTACAGGATCAGGCCCATTGTACTGGGCCTGTTTGCCCTTACTTTGTATGCTCTTTGGGAGAGAGAGAGGTCACCTTTGTAATTGCAATTCATTTGCAAATTTGACACAATCAATCTGGGATTGAACAAAGATCTTGAATGGCTTGCTAATTACAAAAACAGCTTCTCCTCTCTCCGAGTTCACGCCTCCAATTCAGCTGCTAGAGGAATACCTCACCCTCCCTGATTTGAGATAACAAGCTGGTTCAGCCTGATTGGACTAACCTTGTTACCTCCTACCTGGTTCTTGCCTACTTATCTATACCTGCCCCTGGACACTTCCGCTGCTTGCATCAGACGAAGTGGGTATTAGCCCACGAAAGCTTATGCTTCAGTACTTTAGTTAGTCTTTAAGATGCCACAGGACTCTTTGTTACATGTGCACTGAGGACACTAGTCCAGGCCTGATCCAGCGAGAGGCTGAAGGACTCTCAAATCCTTTTGTTTTTTTCTGAGACTCGGGAGACTCAGCCCTTCATCCAATTGACCCACCCACACAATATAAAAAGCACTGGAAAATCAATCCAGACAGGCTCATCAGATGCCTCCCGGTTCAGGGGGAGATGGGGGTTTTCCAAGTCTTCCTCCTAGTGCCTGAAAGAATCCTCGGGCTCAAAATCACAGCCCGTACTGTCCTTCTGTGTTGACATGAGTCTTCTCCTCCCACCCAGCTACCCACAAAGTCCACAGACTTCACTTGGACGCTAAACCTTTCCTGAATGAAACTCAGCCCTCTGTAGTGAGGCATTGCAAAAACTACACATTGCGTCCATCCTACCTGGATGGAACTTAGCAGGACCTAAGTCATGCGTCCAAGTCTTGTGCTGGTCCTTTGCCCTGGGGCAAATTCCACCATCGGCAGTAACCCACTGGGCCCAATTCAGCGCTGACGCTTGGCCCCTGGGGCTACAAGATGAACATCTACACAGACTTTGTCCCTCCATCTCCGATGAAGAAAGGTTCCCAGCTGCACTCAGTTGGACTATAACCCACGCTGTAATGGTTCCTCATCATAGAACGCTAACTCCCAAGGCTGTGGTGAACCTTTACCCCTCTGGGGTGCAACCCTGGCCCCATTAACGTCAGTGGTGTAAGAATTTCACCGCTAGCATCTACCCCCTGCCCAGAAATGAATGGCGTATTCCCATCTATCTACACTACTGCACCATCACCCCACTTCCCCATCCCCCACCCATGATTGAATCTTGCTTCCAGAACCAGGGACCTGCCTAACCAAGGGAGCCCATTCAGGAGGCCTCCAACGCGGCCGGGCTGGGTAGAACGTCCTCAGAGAGCTGGGGAGAGGAAGCTCCACATAGGAAGGTTTCACGCGTGGCCTCCATGGCTTGGACTTTCTCTTTGCTCTTCAGCCAAAGAAAGAAAACAACAAGTTTCATGGGAACAGCTGTGTTTCCTTAACAAACAAATGTTCCCTTAAAACATCCAAGACAACAAGTTGACAGTAATAAAGTAACATCTGTCCAAGCGGCACACTTTTTGGCAGCTCCGGAGCCTTGAAATGAATGTTCCCTAATGTTCACCAGATACACGCAGCACCTGCTATTCCTAGCAAGTCTTGTACCTCGGCATCTAAACTGAGAACAGATGTGAGGGCTGAGATAAAGCTCTTCCCCAAACAATCGATCAGTTTAATAGCATTGATCAAACAAACCGTCTCCAGAACGTCGCTGGCGCCCTTTGCCATCGACTTGGGGATTAACCCTCCGAGTGCCGTGGGGAGGCAAGAGACGCCCGAGGCCCGTGCCTCTGCTGGTGTGGCAGAGAGTTTGAATACCGTCTAGCGAGCAGCATCGCCTGCAGAGTAACCAGTGATACCACTTAGAGCGATGCACGTGAGAAGAAGGGCAGTTAAGGCTCTGACTGCAGGACATAATCCAGGAGTGGCCAACCTATGGCCCCGGAGCCACATGCGGCTTTTCAGAGGTTAATCTGCGGCTCCTTGAACCAGCACCGACTCCGGGGCTGGCGCTACAGGTGCCAACTTTCCAATGGGCCAGGGGCTGCTCACTGCTCGACCCCCGGCTCTGCCACAAGCCCTGCCCCCACTCCACCCCTTCCTGCCCCCTCCCCTGAGCCTGCAGTGCCCTCGCTCCTCCGCCTCTCCCTCAGAGCCTCCTGCACGCCACAAAACAGCTGATCGGGAGGTGCAGGGATGAAGAGGGAGACACTGATGGACAGGGATGCCGGTGGGTGAGAGATCCTGGGAGTGGGGAGCTTATGCGGGGCTGCTGACGTATGACTGTGACTCTTTAGCAATGTACATTGATACATTCTGGCTCCTTCTCAGGCTCAGGTTGGCCACCCCTGACATAATCCAACCGGGGGCCGGAAGGGTTCTCCCCCCTTGTGCGTTACCGTGTGATTGGTGGGCTCTGGGGATTGGCTGAGTGAACTCTTGCCAAGTGACAAGGGCAAGGTAAGCAGGCGCTATGTAATCTGACCTTGATCTCGAAGGTAACGGCCCTGCTTCATGTAAACAGGTTCTGTTCCTCGGACTCCTCCCTCCATTTCAGAATGTATCATTCACCCCGGGCCAGGTCCAAAGACCACTGCAGTGAGAGGGGTTCCTTCCAATGACTCCAGGGAGCTTTGGATCTGGGCTAAGTGCTGTCAGTGGACAGAAGTCCTTCCTTACTGCCTGGCCAGGCGAGAGGGGTTTTCACATAGTCAGTATTCAAATACTTCCTGATCAGCCCAGGCAAAGAGAGTCCTGCTGCATGTCTTTAGTCCAAATGGCCTTTCCATTTGTTTAAAGTCTGCTGAGATGTGCAAACAATTAATATTGAGGGCTCAGGCATGCCTGGCCCTGATCGAACCTCAGTCAACGTCTTAGAGCACGTTTACTTACTCACTCGTTGGACGTATCTCTGAGAGGCTGGGCTTCCCACCTTTGCAGTTACCTGTATAAATCATCAAATGCTGTTGAGGTAGGCCTGGCATACAACACCACTAACAAGGCCTGGTTCTTACGTAGCCCTTCTCGTGAGTCCTCCCATTGACTTAAGTGGGAATCTTGCCTGAGTAAGGACTGGGGGATCTTGGCCCACTAATGATGCAGGGATGCTGGACTCTGTTGTTAGATTTTTATTAGTGAACCAAGGCAACCTCCACTGTGCTCTCCACTATAATTATAACGTATAAGAAGACGTGGGTGAGAGACACCCAGTCGCTGGGAGGGACTGGGGGAAGAGAGGCAGAGAGTTACACAAGTAAGGTCATGGGACGTACTTGATGGATCCGGTGGTCAGGAAAGAGGGTGAATGGGTGCAGATAGATAACCGAATTCAACCATTAGAGGGCAACATAATCATACATCTGTGGTGGGGAGCGGCTGGTGGATCCAAGGTCCTTTTCCCAGTTTGCGCTAGTCCTCCCACCAAGACCCTGGAGGACAGGGGGGCTTTGTAGACACCGATTCCCAACCTGCAAAATATGTAGACCCCTGAATGCTTCCCTGGTCCCAGTGTGTCCGATGAGTGGAATGCAGGATTCCCCCTGGTTAATTCCCCCTCTGTGCCCATGTGGTCAGTATTGTTCACGCCCATTTGATAGTTCTGAGTAGCTCAGTTCTCCTACCATTTACCCCATTTTCTACACTCTATGAATAGTCTGGTGATAAGGAGTGTGAAAGGGAAAAGCTAACTGAATCTTGGCTATTGGCACCAGATTCCAAGGGCACTATCTCCCTGGGAAAAGGACACAGGGAATAGAAACAATCATCCCTGCTTTCCTGGTAGGAATTTAACCAAGACATAAGGAAAGACTCGGGGGGAGCAGGGGTCTTGGAAGACTGAGCGGAGAGCACTTCTGACGAGGACTTGTATGAAAACCTGTCTGACACTGATTACAGTTCAGGTTAAGTAAATTGCAGCCTTATTAGTCATAAAAAATGTGTTATGGAAACACTTAAGAGGACCATTCAGATAGAAAGAGGCAATTTAGAAATCTATTAGGTGCAAAAGCAAAGCATATGTGGTGCAGGAAGGGATAGCAATGCAATCGTAAAAACATATGGCCACCTTCCTGCATATAAACATATCTATTAGCTCAGTGTATCTGCTCCTGCAAGTGCTGTCATTCAGGATTATTAATGTGCGGCTTAAACAGCCCAGAGTACAGTCACTGGCTATTACTTGCTGCTCGCTCTGTAGCTTCTGTCATATCTTCTTAACCAGCCATTTCTTGGAAACCAAGATCAAGTTCAAGAGAGATCCCCAGTGCCATTTATTGTGCCTCATCATTCATTAGCACCTTCAGAAAAGTTCCCCCCCACACACACACACATACATAAAAAGACCCAACACCTGCTCCCACCCCAGACAAAATCACCTCAACTTCTAGAGGCACACAGAGAGAGAGATACCTGCAGATGGGAGGTGTTGAACCAAAAAGACTTGCTCTGCACAGATCATTACATCTGCATGGATCAACCTGCAAAATGGGCCAATACAGTTTTGATGAGATGGGTATCGGTCACGACTCGCACTGTCACTGCTGAACGACTTTTATACTCTGTGGGCTGCAGCCAGTGGAGGGCAGTACAAACACACATACTTTAGTGATGTCTGTTCCATAGTTTTGGTTCATAGGATTTAGCCAGGAGAGGGGAACATCATCACCTTTGCTAAAGAGACATCGATCCCCTAAGCTGGTGTGGTACGATTGACTTTCAATGGGACTAACATGCTTTTAATACATGTTCCCCAAAAGACAGAACAGTCTCACTCAGCTGAGCTGATGTAACAGCACCTCTAGTAGAAGGCAGTGGTACAAACCCAGCACAAGAATAAACAGGGGGAAAAACCTAGTATATCGCTTAGTCTGTGACAGTGTTTGCTATGGGAAATCAGATACAAGATTTTGCTATCTTTTGGGATAATAAAAATTGGGTTGTTTCTACATAAAGGAAAAAGAATTAGCAGGAAGGTTGCCAGGAGTCCCACTGTGCTGTCGTGTACCAGTGACTTTCAAATGCTGGTGGTTTTCTTTTGACGTATTGGTGGTGATCTCCTTTTTGTGGTTCTTGACAAGCTACAAAGCATCACGTGAGATCCAGCAACAACCAAAAATGCACATGGAGTATGCTCACTATACACGTCAAGTATGGTCAACATGGGCTTTCTGAAGGACCCATCTGCATCTGCCAGTGCACCTAGAAGCCAGTTATCGAGGAGAGTGAAGATGGGCCCAAGCCGCAAAGTCCATTTGTAGATGTGAACACCGGTTTGGGGACATTTGGGATCCTGCGTTTTGATTCGGCGCACTGTGATGATCGGGTCTGGCTGTGAGGTTTGGATCCAACCCCCACAATGGTTGGAGGTTACAGCTTCTAGGAGGTTGGGCAGGGCCCATCTCTACTAAAAAAAGAAAAACGAGGTCTTGTATTCTACTTATCTATTTTAAATACTTATCTGGCCCCCATCACCATCCCGTGCAAACACCTCACAATCTTTAACCGATTTATCCTCACAACTTCTGAGGGAGGCGGGGCAGGGCTGTTAGACCCATTGTACAGATGGAGAACTGAGGCCCAGTTCACACAGGAAGTCTGTGGTGAAGCAGGAAACCGAGCCCAGGTTTTCAAATTCCCAAGCTAGCCCCTTAACTGATGGATTCCCTTTCCAAGTATTGGGGGTCAGGCTGGGACTGACAAATGGAGTCATGTAAGGTCCTGTGACTGAACTGATCAGGAAAGTTAAGGGGATCTCAGCAAACGAGGTTGTGCAGGTGGATTGTGTATTCGGTGAGTTATGTGAGGATTTTCTCCTCAAAAAATGGCAGGATCATATCAACTGGAAGAGGTTTTTTGGCCCGACCCCTCACCTGAGTTTGATTTGGTGACAATGCTAAAGGACCCTGAGCAGAACCCTTGTGAACAGAGACCTGTGCATCCTGACTGCGTGAAACGGTCAATAGATAATGAGCATTACAAGCATGAGACTTTCAGCTGGAGACATACCCAGGCGAGAGGCCACTGAACACTCAATAGGATATGTTTGATCTGCAGAGAACTTCAGCCTGCCATGCAGAATTCGCTTATCGCCGTCCTCTAATTAAATGCTCCGCCTGCAAGCTGGTTCGTGTTGGTTGTACAGTCAGTGGAATGGCGGTGCATTCCCATCTCCTGGATGGCAGCAAGCCGGCTGAGAAGTGACACTGACTTCTGATATCCTGGATTGCTTCCTCGGTGGTTTATGTCCTCAGGTAGTGAATTGTATAGTGCAGGGCTATGGCCACAAGAGGGAGCGCAAACACCAAAAAAAGGCCTATTTCCCTCTGGATGTGTTGGGCTACCACCGCGTTGCTGATTAGTTTGGAACCTCTCCTACCCATGGGGTTTTTCCCAATTGCCGAGAGGAAAATATCCGTGAAGCCTAGAGCGCCTACATGGTCACTTAGTGGTCCAAAAGGATCTGGGTGCTAATTTGCCTTTGTTTCTAAAGTCTCTATTTCTTGGTTCCTGCCCCATTTTTAGTGCGGTGGTTCTGCCACCGGGGCCGTGTGCTACGTTTGACTCCTTTTTAACCATCCTTTTTCCTGCTTTGGATTGCTCAACATCCTGAGCGGACACCGTCTTCCCCAAAGGCAGAGCCGCTTATGCCGATGCAATATGCTAACCAGAAGGTCAGAGCCTCAGCAGAGAGAAATGGAGCTCTCTCGCTCAAAGCCAATGGAGCTATGCAGATTTACCCTTGCTGTGGGTCTGGCCCAGTGCATACCTCTACAATAGCCTCTGGGGTAAACGGAGCATTGATTCCCAAGTGATCCATTCTTTCAAAGAACGTGAGGAAGATTATGCTACTAGAGCAAACCAAAGCCGCATGAGCGCATCCACACAGGGGCATAAACTTGTCTTATCTTTCCGCAGTGTCCCAGGGTAGACAAGCTCAGAGAGATGCAGTCTTGGGGCTTTCTCCTCCTCTCATTGACACCACTTTTACCCCATGCAACTCCATCAGCATCGGTGGTTTAGGATTTACACCAGTGTTAGTGAGAGGAGAATAAAGCTCATATTTGGACAACCTCAGTTATAGCAGAGTAATTTAACTCAGGTGGTCCAAGTCACTCCGGGTTATACTATGATGTGGGAAGGAGGTTAATGAGTTGTAGGAATTAGACATGAAATCCCAATATTGCTAATATTTCCCGTGCCCAGAAATCAGATTATACTGTTTAGCTTTGGATATACCGTAAAACCTCGATTTAACGGACCTCGATTTAACGGACTTCAGATGCAACGGACAAAATTTCTGATCCATATCAGACCGCGACCCCTCCCTGCTGCGGCCCCAGTCCCCTTCGCCGGCGGCCGTCTGCTGGCTCCCGGCTGCTGCCCCGGTCCCGGCAGCAGGCAGGCTGGCTCCCGGCTGCCGCCCGGGTCCCAGCCGCTGGCGGGCTGACTGCTGTCTCCCGCCTGGGTCCCACCAGCGGGCGGGCTGGCTGCCGGCTCCCGGGTCCCACCAGCGGGCAGGCTGGCTGCCGGCTCCCGGGTCCCGCCAGCGGGCAGGCTGGCTGTCGGCTCCCGGGTCCCGCCAGCGGGCAGGCTGGCTGTCGGCTCCCAGGTCCCGCCAGCGGGCGGGCTTGCTGCCGGCTCCCGGGTGCCGCCCGGGTCCTGGCAGCAGGCGGGCTGCGGAGCTGCCGCCCTGACCCTGTGGCGGGCGGGCTGCTGCTCCGACAGCTCGGGTTTTTTTTTTATTAAATAACGGACTTTTTAATTTAACGGACACCCACTCGCCCGAATTAATCCGTTAAATCGAGGTTTTACTGTATATGTAAACAGTTCTTAGCACATCTGAATTGACTGATTGAATCAATAAAACAGAAAGGGCAGATGCTTAGTGAAACAAATCTTGTATGCATGTTTCTCTGTAATATATTGGGAGAGGCTAGATTTACTCATTTAGTCAACTGGATTTACACCACTAAATACACTTATCTTGGTATGAACCAAACAAGAAGATATTGGGCCAGGTTTTCATCTTGCCCTCATGTAAATCAGAAGTAAATCTAATGCAGGCAATGGAGTTACTCTGGAGAGGATCTGGTGTGAGTTTGGATTCAGATTCTTGAAGCACATAGGGTGCTAGTGAAGGGAGATCTAATCTGAGCATTCTGGTTTATTTTTGAGCACATTCAAAGCTGCTTGGGCTTTAAATTGACTAGAATTCCTGAAAAATCTAATTAGCATATAGTCAAATCCTTCTAAAGTAGGGGTGTCTAAAACTGGCCAGTGTCAATGTGGCCATTAACAGAAGGCATATTATGAATGTGTCAGTCATTGGAACGTATGGCAGTGTGTCAAATACACTTCCAGCGCCGAGCTGTGCACTGAAGGCAGAGTACAGACCAACCAATAGATCACTAGTCTGATCAGACAGCACCTTCCATCAGTACTTTGCAACTCAAAAACTGCCACTGGCCTCAAGAGAAAACCTAGCGAGTCATTGAAATAATCACATTCCGTCCTTTCTCTCCAGTTTCCTGGTAAAACACAGGAATTGTGGCAAAGGTAGAGCTCTCAGTTCTGTTTCTGTTCTTCGCATTTCCTGGGTTTCTCGCTCCAAACATTTGCTACAGCTAGCTTTCATTCTCCCACTGCCTTATACCGCAATCCAAATCAGGCCTTTGCAGCTGACAGAGGGCAAAAGAAAGACTGCATTGTTTCCTGAATCCCCTATAATCCTGGACCATTTTTTCCCACTCAGAGGGGGATTTATAAACTCAGTACAGATTCCTGGCATGTGTAACTTCGAATGCACTTTTAGCACGGAGAGTTAACTGATTTTGAGCAGTACTAGGACAATCCTGGAAATATATATCTCAAGAAACATCCCCAACCTGCAGGTATCCATCCTAATGCTGCAGGCATGGCCCAGATTTAACCGTCTGTCCTGTTCCAACCTGCTGCATTCTTTAGATAAATGTGGTAAGTGTATTTGCAGTGCTCTGACAGTCCTTCACCGAGAGAACGGTGACTAATGATTTCATGATGGCTTCTCGGATTTGCTGAGTGTTTATCACACTGAAGGAGAACATGAATCTGGTTTGCTGGGAGCAAAGGAAGAGCCGTCTGCTTCCCCTTCATTCCAGTCACTGCTCGTAGCTTTGTTTGGATTAAACAGCACCACTCCCAGCACGCAGCATGTTTGAGCTTTTCCCAGGACTCGAGTTATGAGTGAGATCACTGCAGAGTAAGGAAACCAACCCCTGTTAGCAGAAGAGTGGCTATTTGCCGGGGTGGGAGGAGTGATGTGTACACGTTCCTGCAATCCTTACAGCCTGATTCTGATCTGGCACTGGTGAAAATCACAAGCAACCCCTTTAAGGCCACAGGGCCGAAATCTGATCTCAAAGCAGTGTAAATCAGGAGAGACTCCATTAAAGTCGGTGGGCCAAATTCTATCCCTTGATTCTCCCATGCAGCCTCACTGACATCAATGAGTTTACATGGGAGTAAGTGAGGGCAGAATTTAGACTCAGCTTTCCTATAGGACTGAGTGAGATTGCAAGGTCAGGATCACGTGTATTATTAGCCATAATTAGCAATTAAAGAACAAGGAGGGAGAAGGGGAAATCCATCTTGCCTTCCATAAGAATAAACACAGAGTGAAAAGAAAAGGGAGGAGAAAAAAGGAAGCGCATGAGAAGAAGTGGAGAGTAGGTTTTTCATTGTAAGACAAGAATGGCAGGGCTGGAATAAAGATGGGCCAGGTAAACAGATCCTTTACAGACCCCTCCTGTAGACCCTGGGCCCTCTTGATGTAGTCTTTGGGGAGTGTATTAACTCTAAGCAGCTTCCTGACCCCCCTTCCCTTGGAGTTGACTGGGAAGTGTTTTGTATAGAAGAAGCTGTTCAGAATGAAGTGGTATTTATTGGTTCACACGATCTTGAAGTGCTGAAGAGCCAGGACTCCAAGACCAATTTTCTATCCCTTTTTCACATGTCAACATCTAAACATAGTGCCTGCCATTCAGCAACGATCTACCCAATCCATCGATTGCCGTGGTATCTAGGAAATATTAGTGCATGTGCTGTGTACTTTCTGGAATCAGAGAGGTAGCCGTGTTAGTCTGGAATAGCAGAGGTAACAAAGAGTCCTGTGGCACCTTAAAGACTAACTATAAAGTTTTGAAGCATAAGCTTCAGTGGCGTCGCTAGGGTTGGTGTCACCCAGTGCGGAGGCAGCAGCCGGGGCAGCCCCCCCCCCCCCCCGGGGCTCCCCGCACGGCTCCGGCCGGGACCCTGCAGCCCCCCGGGGCCGGCCCGGGGCCAGAGGCAGCATGGGGTGGGCCCGGGGGCGCCCGGCGCCGACAGCCCGAGCCGGGTGTCACCCCTCTGAGAGGGTGTCACCCGGTGCGGTCCGCACCCCCCGCACCCGCCTAGCTACGCCAGTGATAAGCTTTCGTGGGCTAATACCCACTTCATCGGATGCAAGGCTTGCATCCGACGAAGTGGGTATTAGCCCATGAAAGCTTATGCTTCAAAACTTTATAGTTAGTCTTTAAGGTGCCACAGGACTCTATGTGTACTTTCTGTATGCCAGTGGATTCTTATACTGTACTATGAAGGCACTGAAACAACTGTGGCCTGACTCTGATCTTGACTCAAATCAGTGTAAATCTGGTGTCACTCCATGATGTGAATGGTGTAACTCCAGATTTACAGTTTATAATTCAGATCTGTCCTTCCTGGGGCAGTATATGGACATGAATGCACTTGCACTACTATCAGTTTCAGCCTCTGTGCAGTTATGGGGAGGGCTGGTCAGTAACCTCAAATATTACACTTGGGCCCTCTCTTACTGTCCTTACTTAGGCAAAACTCCCCCGACTTCTGGAGGAGTTCTGAGTAAGTCAGGATGGCAGTGCTGAGCCCTTACAGGCATTTGCATACAGACTCATAACCAGAAACATGAGCTCTGTGTTTACAGAGGTCAAAGGACATTGAGTAGGGACTGTGGAATCAGGCTTGCGGTTGGTTCTGACGACCAGGCAGATAATTAATGTTACAACTAAGCTACTGCAAGGGGATCATTGTAGGAACAGTGAGTGATTAAAATACCTTCGTCCAAACACACAAATGGGCTTTATTGTATACTCCCCAAAATGGCTTTAATCCCAGAACAACGGGAAAGGATATCTGCTGGTTAATACCCGTCATCTAAACAGGAAAAACACCATCTTTCGATGCCCATAAATGGCTAATTTTATTAGGCAAGGCTGGGAACACATTGACCTGGTTAAGGGTGATTCATGTTCTCTAGTGCATTAGGCATTCTTTATTAAAGGTGTCTTTTCCTCAATCTGCTTCATTGTTGTGTGACTAACAGGGAATCTCTAATTTCTGTTATTAATATACCATCGGACCATATGTTCACCGACTCTGCCCATATGTATTTTTGAAAAGAACCACCTGTGACTAATTCGGCCTTCATGTAGTAGTGAGCAACATATGTTTTTTGGGGGGAGGGGTGTTTGGGAGGAGGTGAAAGGAATTACGAGCTTGTTTTGGGAGGAGCCTTGGCAGCAATTTCGGCCTCCCCAAAATGTTTAACCCCAAAAGCTTTTGTGACGTATGTTGAAATGAGCAAAGGTGATCCGGAAAGATAAATAATCCACTCTCCTGGTTCTGGAATCCGTTGTTCTTTGTCAGGCAGTTCACTGTCTGTGAATCTTACTTTGCAGAACATACTCCCACTGCCCTAGAACAGAATAATGGGATGATACTAGAATGCATTTTCAAATAAATACTCCGGCTCAGCTGGCTCTCAGATCAGAATCTGGGTTTATATTTACACTGGGCCCTTAGATAGTAGTGACTCAGAAGGCGCTTTTAAACACAGCCCTATCTTGTCAATAATTCACAAATACAATAAAGATTGGAATGATTCTAGAGCCATTACAGTATGTTTGTCTGTTGACTGACTACCACTAAAATCACATGGGCTGTTAACGTCTCAAAAGCAGCCTGTCCCAATTTCAGATCACTCCTATGACCTTAATAACGGGGTTTCTTTTAAACGGAGGAAATGAAACACAAAGAAGAAATTAAAACAATAATCAGAGTTTGATTAAAGCCCACAAAACCCAGGAAATTTGAAGTGAAACCTTTTCGTCACATCTTGTATCACATACTGTTATGTCTAGGCATCACTGTGGTCTGTGGAAAGAACATTGTGGGACCTGATATACCTTGTGCTCTGAAAACACCAGGCGGCATAGCATGATTTCTGCCTGCTATTTTAACTTTTCGGGTTAGTAAATACCTAAATGTGCCTGAGCTAGCGCAAGTGGGTATATTCCCAAACATGATCCTGGCTTTAAAAGAGGCCTCAATGTATTTATTTGGAAGAAATATTAGCAAGCCCTTTTTAAAAAAGGGAAGATTCCTTCCTTAAAAGATTATTCTTTTTCTTGTGCGTGGCAGTGTTTGTCTAGTGGATAAGGCCCTGCACTGGCACTGTGAAGATCCAGATCTAATCCTGGCTCTGCCCATGACTTTCTTTGTGGCCTGGGTCAAGTCACTCTCCTTTCTGCCTTCTGTTTCCCTTCTTTTCCATTGTCTGTCTGTCTATTTAGATGGCAAGTTCTTTGGGGCAGGAGTTGCCATGTACTATGTGTTTGTGCTACCACTAATGCAATTGGTCCTTCGTGTGGGTGGGGGCCAGCGGACGTGATTGTAATGCAAATAATCAAATGTGAAGAAAAAAATTAAACCATAAGGTCATGTCAATGGACCTCTGCATTCCTAAACAAGGGCCTGGGTTTGGAGGGCAGAGGCCAGAGAGAGAAATCAGATGCCATGAAATGAACTTGTCCCCGGGGACAGGATTGCTACCTTTCTGTGAAAGCAAATCGCAAAATTATGACCCAGTGAAAGTCTGGAAATAGCTATTGTTTGCAGACACAAGAGAAACTGGTTGCTAAACACTTTCTGAAGCAGTGTTTCAGTGGAATTGAAACCACATGCTTGTGTGGTTGGTGAGGTTTGGTGTGTTTTTTTTAAATGGGAAAATGCTAGTGCAAACTTGTGGACAAACTTATTTCCAGTGTGTATATATACAGTGTCTGTGCCACGCTCCAATGCTGCAGTCACATTAAAAGATGGGCAATTTTAGTACAGTCAAAACAAAAGAGTTCTGTCTAGAAAGGGCGACTGCAATATCCCAGCGGGGTTTTCACCTCCCCTCCATGCCCCAAGAGGGATCCTCAGTTGCTTGATGTACATGTGGTGAAGAACAGCCTCAACATCACCAACCCCTCCCCCGGATTATGAATGTCACTTCCAGGGCGTTCAGCATGGAAGGCTGTGCAAGTGGAAACCAAGTACCTTGAAACACCCCCCCCTCTGTCTGAGCAGTCTGTCTGGAGCTCACACAAAGCCTTTTCCCCACTTCAAATGGAAAATCTTTCTCACTGGAGCCCCGGTATTTGACTGGCAAAACAATAATACTCCTTTTATGTATGTCAGACAGATATCTCGGCCCCACACAGGATGCTCTGATGCTAAGTCCTTTCCCTCGCTGGGGGAACTCACCAGGAGGTGCCCTTAGGACATTGGCATGTGTGTGTTTACCTGAAGTTTATGCCTTGCACGGGAGTGAGATTGTGCATCTAGGGTCCAGGCCTGCATTGGATGGGGGATGGGCAAGCTGGCCACCCTCAGTAGCGCTGACAGAGCTGTAGTGTAGACCGTGGTCAGGTGTTTTCGCCTACCTGCAACAGTGGTAAGAAAATAGACACCTGAGTCCCATGCCACAGATTCTACTTGTGCCACCACCAGCGGAGCTGCACCCATTGGGAATTTGTGAGGTCTGTAAAATCCTACTGCAGATAAACCCACTGCGTGATAGTTGGGCACATTTAACTTCTCTACCTCAGTTCCATTGTCTGTAAAATGGGACAATCGCTGTTGGGCAGGCTACTGGGTGTTACCAGATTTGCCCATTACTTTGGGGTTCGCTCATTTATTAGGGTTACTGTTCGGGGGGAGGGGGGATTCTGTAATTATATCAATGTAGTGTTTGTGTCACTTGTGTTCTTATATGGAGTTCTACTTCTCCCTTCTGCAAGTCCCCTCCCAGTGGAACTATCCTGCAGGACTGAGATTCCCCAGCGCTGGGTTCTTCCAGCTCCAGAATCCGGTGAACACACACATTAACCCAGTCCTCTCGGACGCTCTCTGTTAATCAGCACTCACAAGATGACCCCTTATATGTCCCTGGGTCAGCAGACTGGTCGAGGAGCACTTTCAAGCTGCCACCTTTATATGCCCCTGGACTCAGCACATCCCTATCCCCACTTTCATGTTACAACTGTTCTGGTAGTAACCCACTCAATGAGCAAACCCCACTGGATTTTTGGGCGCTGCAGGGATCTTTAGCTTAGGTACGAGGAGCATTGCTGCAGAGCGAATGGGGAAGCCAAAAAACACCCACAAGTGTGTGTGTGTGTGTGTGTGTGTGTGTGTGTGTGTGTGTGTGTGTGTGTGTGTGTGTGTGTGTGTGTGTGTGTGTGTGTGTGTGTGTGTGTGTGTGTGTGTGAGAGAGAGAGAGAGAGAGAGAGGCAGGCAGGCAGGCAGGCAGGCAGGCAACCGGCTTAACCATGAAAGTTATTTATTGCCAGGTAATAACCATACAAGAGGAACCAAACAAAGAAAATAGTTAGAATATTAAATCTAACTGACATTTGATTATAAAAGCCAGGTTTAGAAAACTAACTGATCACACAAGTAAGGGTCAGAAGGCTCCACCTAGAGAGAGCTGGGTTCTCACCACTCCGAGAAGCTTGAATCAATGGGTTCGCAGGTGGTGGTGGTAGCTGAGAGTCCGGAGTGCTGGAGACAGGCAGAGCCCCCAGCAGGACCAGTAAGGAGAAGATACATCCCAGTGAAACTGATGCAGATTTTGGATCCAGGCGTTAGAGCCCCAATTGAAGTGTGGGTAGGGTTTTTTGTAGGGAAACAATAGATTTCAAGGGAGAACAATAGATTTGTTTATGGGTAAACTGATGGCTCAAGGGAGTATACCAAAGTTGTTTGGTTCAGGCTAGACACTAGGAACTGATCATTCCTGGCTATGGGCGGTGTTCCTTCCAGGGAGCCCACAATGCAATTTGGCAGCTTCAGTATTTTGGATACTAATAAAGGATTTATTACTAGAATCAGTTTGATAACTACTAAGTTGGGGGGGAGGGGTGTGCAGGTGTGGGTTCATTAACATCTGCAGCAGAGATTCCCCTGTCAGGGACTGCTTCCCTACCTTTCTGGTCCCAGAGTTCAGTGCGGTCCTTGCCTTGGAATCTCTGTTCTCCATTCTGTATGCTAATTGGAATGCCTCCCTGCCCCATCTTTTATGCAAATAAGGCTAGGGGAGTTTCCTTAATCCTGTCACCCTTATCCAGAGGGGTTTAGGTATGTCACTGCCTTTTCATTGCTTTTCCTAAGTCTTTCTTCTGATCAGTTTTGGTTCAAGCAGAGGCTGAAGGGGAAGGTCTTTTGTGAGTCAGACAGGATGGACAGACAAACTGCGCCCTGGTTTCCCAAGAACTGATAGGTAACATGAGTGCATGATTCTGCTACGTTTCCTCATGCTGCCTACAAATAGTCCCGCTGAAATCAAAGGAGTGCTCTGGAGCAAGGTATCACAGTGTGTGTAAGGAGTCTGGGCCCAGATCCGCAAAAGTATTTAGGCTCCTAACTTTCATTCAGTTCAGTGGAGCTTAGAAGCCTAAATACCTGTGACTGGACCCTAGCCCTCAATTATCATTTGTAAAGCACTTTGAGAGCCTTTAATGATATTTTGTACCTTTCATCCAAGTAGTAGACAAGTTGGGGCCCTTTTAGCCATTTGCCAAATGAAATTTGAACTCTAAATAAAGGCAGTTGCTCCTTTTTTTATATTATTCAGGTCACAAAGGCTCTGATTCATCAAAGTGCTTAAGTATGTGCTTCATTTTAAGCACACTGATTTCAAAGTCCATTGAAATCCACAGAAAGACTCCTATTGATGTCATTGGATTTTAGATGGGCCTTCAGTTTAAAAATTAAGCACATATTTAAATGCTGTACTGATTCAGTGCCTGCATTCAGTGGAATTTCTGTTTGCTTCAGGTATAGTCCATTTCTGGACTGACTTTTGTTTATCATTTCCATTACCCCTGCAGTCCTGTGGTGAAAGTAACGAAGTTGTAAACTCTATTAGGAGTGTGTGTGTGTGAGAGAGAGAGAGACAGAGAGAGGGAGGGGGAGAGGGGGGGGCATAAAAGCAAGAGACTCAAACACAACTGAAAAAGCAGAATGATGGAAATAATTCAAGTGAAGATGCATTTCAGAAAGCATCTTAGACAGCACAATTCAGAATCTGAAAGAAGAACATGAAGCCCTAATTTAACAGGCTCCTTCTTTCATTAGACAGGTAAGGAGCAGAGTGCAGTGTCTGTCCTTGGTCAGAACGGCCTCCCTGATCCCCAACACACTAATTTTCTAAGGCCTTCTCTACTCACACGTTGTAGTGCTTATACCAGTGTTCAACTCCCCTAGTGTGAACACAATTATGACCAACATGGAAGTGCTCATACAGGTACAGCCTATTCCTGTATGGAAAGGGGAATATGCTACACTAGTATAAGGTACCTTTCTATCAATATAATTACATCCACATCAGGGATTGTACAGTATAATTATTTGAGTTAAAAAATCACATGCCTAAATGACTCCATTTATGAACCAATCCTTTAGACTTTAATAGAAAATTATATACCCGCTACAGATTTCTATATGAAATTTTATAAACCTACTAAAAAGACCTTTCTGTTACATTTTACAGATGTGTGGAGTAACATGTAAAGAATCTTTATCTAACCAAAATGGTTTAATCCCTGGTAAAATCTACAGGACTTTTCCATTGGAGCCTATGTAAGAGACAGGCAGGGAGCTGGAAGAATTGTTTTGATCACCAGTGCTAACCACCCTAACTAGTGTTTTCTATTCAAGGACAGTATCCTTTAATGAGGACAATCTTAAATGTCATGCCTTGAGCAAGAGACAGGGATATTTCAAGGTCCCCTCCACTGGTGATCTCATGTCTTCACCAGCAAAACCTTAATTATGATGATTTATAACACTGACTGAGACAGCCCATAGCCATTTCTGTAGCCACTCCTCACAGCATATGCTGGGTTCCCAGTTTTCCCTTCCTATCTTCCCCTTTGTTGGTCAATGTTTACATCAGACAGGCTTTCCAAAAGTGGCCGTCAGAGCAAAGGGAGGAGCAGGGTTTTGGTTTTCGGGATTAGCAGCAAAAATAAAACCTTTGCTGAGAGCCTGGGAACCTTCAAAAGAGATCCCACCCACACCAAGGGACTTTCTTGGGTGGAAAATGTAAGGTTGTTAAGGCAGAAGATGCAACTTGATCATAGACGCTTTGCTCTTTCTTATGCTGGTGTAAAACGAGACTAATCCGAGTGATTTAGTAATGACTTTGGATTCACACTGAGATGAGCGCAGAATCTCCTAGGTGAAACCATTACAAATCAAGAGTGACCCCCCTGAGGTCAATAACGCTATCCTCTGGTGTAAAGAGAATCGGGCCCACAGTCTAATTGAGAGGTCATGCACATGTTGGCCACATACTTTGCCTGTTCACCAAGATGTGCACTTTGGGACAGGCACCATGTTGAGAAGTGAGTAGAGTTTTGTGGCAGCCTCTCAAATGGCATCTCTGCTCCTCCAGATTCAAAAGCAGCTAAACAACCATTCTAATGTGATCTCTACCAAATGTATGTGACAGGACGGCCCTTTGGAATGAGCATTTTCTGCCATCTGTACGTATGCCCCCATTAGATGAACAGAAATTCAGTCAGTGTCACGCTGAGAACTCGTGCTGGTGCATGTGAATGGAACAGAAACATTTGATTTGATACAGCTGAGTGGGGAGGCTGCATGGCCTAGATTGTCCTTTGTTGGTGGAGGCCAAAGAGATGGAAAACTTGGAAAAAAACCTCAGTACAGAATTTTACCCACTGCTGCAAAGTGCTGATTTGGAATGGTCCACAGGAGTGAAAATTATCCGTATTCAGTTTTCAACCTAACAGCTGAGCTTGTGGAAAGAGAAAGGACCTGATTCTGATCTTAATTAAAGTGTAAGTCAGGAGAGTCTCTATTAAAGATAACAGATAACTGGTGTAAGCGAGATGAGTCTTTTTGTTTTTTAACCCCTCTCTTTAGCATGAATAAAACCATCCTGCTTGATTTTTGCCATATTGAAGGAATCCAATTTCTTCTCGCTTAAATAAAAAAAATCTGGTTAATTGTTGTAAGATGAACTATCAGCCCCTAGTTCGTTGATTTGGTGTTGTACAAATCGCAGCTGGAGTTTCACTGGAGTGAATGGGATTCAGGAGCGAAACAGACCTCAGTTTGTGCCAGCTAAGATGTAAACCATCAGGCCATAGAAATCGGCAAGTAATGACTTCTCAGATGGAACTGGCAGGCAGTCAACCATTTGTGGTTGCTGTCGCACTCCAGGAAGAAGCAGTCAGCCAGATAGGTCCAAAATCTCCTATTTTTGCACAGCTAGTTTTCAAAGATTAGTGAATATCCTATAGCCCATAGTGCATACATAACATGTGTGTGTTCCTTTGGTCTGTAAAGCACAGCAGTAGCCAGACAGTTATTTTTCCCCCTCCGTGATTAAGTTACACAGCTGTGATAAACAGATGTGTGTACGTCATACCCAGAATAGTTCCTCTAAGCATGTGCTTCTCCCAAGGATGCCATCATCATGTTAGCCAATACGTTGATGCCCTGCCTAGAGGTTCTTCCCTTTCAAGCAACTGTAGAGCCCCAGGCTATCTGGAAAGGTCAATGGGTCATGAAGTATTCTCCCTGTGCTGTGTATGGACTTTGATTCATCTCTACTCTCATGTTCAGAGTATTCCCACCAGTAAGTCTCTAGGTCTTGATTTATCACCACCCCAACATTCAGAAGTGCCTGCCCCAACCACAGATCTTGAAACACCATCACCTGTCTTGAGATACCCACCTGCCAGAATCCATAGGCCTTGATCTTTTGTGTCTCCATGTTCAGAGGTACCTACCTACCCAGTTCCCTCCCGGACTTTTATTCCATCTGCCTCAACCATCCTCGAGGCCTAGATACACAGGCACATGAGTGCCTACAATTTTTTAAAAATCTATGCAGCCAACTTCCAAGTTAATGTTTGAAGAAAAGCATTAATGTTTGCATATGGTGTCATAACAAGATAAGTGTCTATGGAATTAAGAAACAGCTGTTCCTGGCAAACTGCCCTATCAATCTCATTGAGAGGAGAGGCAGGTAACCTGTTTTCATCAGACTCTGGAATTCCTTTCAAACCACTCAGGCATATTAACAACAATAAAATAAAATAAGTGTTTTTATTAGCCCGTAGGAATAGCTTTTTGGTTTGGATCCAAAACACAGGATTAAATTGTTCTAACACATAACATACCGTAGTGAGGACGGCACGTTTCCACAAACAACACCTGGTGGAAGGAATTACAAACAATGCTGAATTTCTGCCAATATAAAGATTTTCTGAGGTCACTAGTCATGCAGAACTTGTCCTGGTGGGGGTTTTAATAGAGCTCAGGGCCAGATTTGCAAGTACTCAGCACCTGCATTCAACCGGCAGAGCCCTTCTGAAAATCTAGCCCATAATGTTTAGTACAGAAATATTTACCTTGATGGTGCCACAAATGGTTCTGTTACTGCACCAGGCATGAGAAGACCTCAAGTCATTGGAAGGAGCCTCGCTGCACTCCACTGTACCTCCGAAATCATGAGTCTCAGCCTTACTCTAGTTTGTCTGGTGTTTTTTCAGTTTAAATTCAACTGCCAGCATTACTCTGTGTAATTCCCTTCTACTTCCTTTCGTTTTCTTTCCTCCTTCTTCCTTCCCTGTATTTTTTTAAGTTGTTATAATGATTTTAAAGGTAGAGCGTAAAGGAAACAAAGAAATAAATGACAGTCAATCTCCCTGTCCCCCAAGCATTATCCCTGTTGTTATTCATAGTGCACAGGATCCCGGCCTTCTTGGATTAGGCACAGTGCAAACACATAGGAAAAAAGCCAGTCTCTCCATAGATTTCAGCAGCAGCCTTTCCTTGCAGGGCTGGCTATCAGACTTTGGTCCCATCCATGTGTCCCAGAAGAGAGGTCCCCATCCATCCCATTCCTCCTCACCAGGAACGCCTTCCCTCTCTAGCTAGACACAGCTCTGACCCACAAACTGGGGACCAGTTACATATTGGACAACGTGAGGACGTGATTGCAGGTTTTCTGGATCTGTCTTCCTGTGCAGCAGAACCTGCTCCCTGCGCAGTGGAAGCAGTCAGGGCAAGCAAGAAAGACCTCCCCACAGTCAATCCCGGAAGTCGGAGTGTAAATCACATAATATAGAGTCTAAACATCCCTGGCATTTGTGGATGGGACTTGGGCACAGCATCATATTCAAAAAATGTGTTTCATTTCCATCAGCTGCTAGCACGCAGCTGCAGTGCAAAGCTGGCTGCTACTCACACGTAGGTTGCCTTGTTCCCATCACGTCCTGTCCTATGTTAGTACCCGGCTCCTGGGGCAGAGTGGAACTGACAATGCTCATGTGCTGGAAGAGGATATCCATTATCAGTCTGCCAGATTTGATATATAGGAAGAAACCACTCCAAACACCCTCGGGCTTTGGGAAAGGACGGAGCTGGATCTCAGCTTCCTGTCTTCTGTTTTGCAATGGACTGGACTAAACCCCAGACACCTGTGAATTGTGGGAAAGTCTGGTTCTGAACCTTGTGGCTTGGACTACTCTTTAATTATAGGTCACAAGCAAAGTTGGTTGGAAAATCTTATATATTCTCTGTGACAAGTGTCCATTTTGTTTAAGATTTTTCAGACAACATTTTGATCTTTTTGGCTAAACAAACCCTGAAAAATATGTTGTTGCCAATATTTTGGTTTTTTCCCCATTTTTCTCTTCCTTTCCCACTTTTTTCTCAGTGGAAAAGTGAGCAAAAACTAAAAATTCATAATTGCGTTTTTTTGTTCAAAAAGAATGAAAAATTTGAACAGAAACAAAACTTGTCCACAAACATTTTCATTTTGGTCAAAAAGCCGTTTTTCATCAATGGACACTTTTCACACAAAAATATTTTAACTGTCTTCAGTCAGAAAGTTAAAGTGGGCCACACTAAAATGTCTGTTTTGCTAATGTTCAGACCCCAGAGATATCTGCAACTTTTCACTATGCTTAGGATTGGAAAGACCTGTCATATTCCCAGATTCCACTGCCTCCTGGACAAACGCTGACCTTTAAAGGAGGATGTGCTTTTCAGGGAGATGTTACTGGGACATGAAGGGTGTGGAGGCAGATTTTACAACACGTCAGTGGAAAAATATCCCAAGGCCAACAGACTTAAGCAATGGTACTTCCTGCACAGCCAAACAACAGTGAGGATAACCCCCTCGGGGAATTCATGATACAGAAGAGATCATCAGCAGGAGGAAACAAGAAAGCAAAAGAGTCAGTGCTCCTAAGTGGCTGACTCAAAGCCCACTGAAATAATTATTTTATTATTAAAATTATTTATTATTCGTATTACAGTAGCAACAAGTGACTCCCTCCCACCCCAGCTGAGATACAAACCCATTGTGCTGAAGGCTTCCCAAAAACAAAACCGGAGACAGTCCCTTCCACAGAGAGTTTAGAGTCTAAGGCAATGGCTCATGACCTTTCCAGACTATTGTACCCCTTGCAGGAGTCTGATTTGTCTTGCGTACCCCAAGTTTCACCTCACTTAAAAACTACTTGCTTACAAAATCAGACATAGAAATACAGAAGTGTTACAGCATGCCAACTTTCTCATTTTTACCATATCGTTATAAAATAAATCAATTGGAATATAACTATTGTACTTATGAATCAGAGAGGTAGCCGTGTTAGTCTGGAATAGCAGAAGTAACAAAGAGTCCCGTATCAGAGAGGTAGCCGTGTTAGTCTGGAATAGCAGAGTTAACAAAGAGTCCCGTGGCACCTTAAGGACTAACTGAAGTATTGAAGCACAAGCTTTCGTGGGCTAATACCCACTTCGTCGGATGCAAGCAGGTTACATTTCAGGTTATGGTTTATAGCGCAGTATAAACCAGTCATTGTCTGTCTGAAATTTTAGTTTGCATTGACTTCGCTAGTGCTTTTTATGTAGCTTGTTGTAAAAGTAGGCAAATATCTAGATGAGTTGATGTACTCCCGGGAAGACCTCTGAGTACCCCCAGGCATACACATCCCCTTAGTTGAGAACCACTGGTCTAAGCCTTGTCTGCACTAGTAGCAGTGTGTAGGGTACATGTAGCTATGAAAAGCAGGCTGCATCCACACAGCAGTGTAGACCTACATGTGTCAGTGAAGGACTCTGGAATGGGGGAGGCAACAGGACACTACACTGCTATTTTTAGTCACCTAAGAAGTGCTTCACCATCTACAGGGCTGTTTATACCCCTGCTGGGAAGCATGCCATATGTACTCTACATGCCACCGTAAGGGTAGAAATAGACAAGACAGATGAAGGATTTGGGGGATAGGCTATAACTCACTGGCATTCATTGCAAATAGGAAGGCAACTGGTACTATTATGACTGTTTCCCACTATGTTTCTCATGTAGGGCCTGATCCAAAGCCCAGGGACATCAATCGAAGTCTTTCCATGCTGGAGCTCAGCAGCCCTCTAGCTGATGCGTGTTTATTAAGCTGTTCCTCCAGTCTGTCAGTCTTCGCCCCACAGCACTGAAATAGGCAAGAATTCTGGTTTCCAACCAGTTCCAGCTCAACAGAAATGCTGCCAAGAGACAGAGGAATGGGGAGAGATGCTGGCATGAATGCACTGAGCTGGTAAGTCTAATTTTAGGTCTGGCATCCTTGATTGGTGTCTCTTAGCTTTTTTCCCTTCAGCTTCAGTCTTCTCACTTGGTAACTGTGCGGAGGCCCCACATAAGGATTCTACATTTCTCTGATTCCAATGGCCTTCAGCTTTGCAAACTAGAGATTACTTAAGCAGCTGCAAAACTGAAACTCGAGCCCCGTCCAAGGCTGTGACAGTTTCCTTGGAATTAAAGTCATTTGTTTCCTAAATTATTTATTTCTATATTCACTATAGTACGTCAAATGACTTGACACCATCTAGACTATCCATATACAATGGTGCATACAAATCCCAAAAGTCCCTGTGACTGAAGGTTATGCACTAGGTAACAATTAACTTTAATGCCATTATGTGTCCTTCTCTTGAGTTTAATTGTAGCTGGCAACTGTTTATCTAAGAGCGATGGTGGGAATTGCCGCCTGAGGTAGATGTGACTGAATTGTCCAATCCAAAATTTTCATGATCTTTGGCAGTTATTACAGATATATGTAACTCTTGGTTGGGAGCTGCTTGCTTCCTACGGGCTCTTTTCTCCTCAAGCTGTAGGACCCAGCTCCTGTCATGGACTTTAATGTTGTTTAGTTCAGCTAGTAAACTCTTTGGTTTGGGGACTTCATACATTTTCCTCTAAAGGGTTAAAACAAATCCCATTGAAGGGGTAAAAGTAACAGCCATCCTTAACAACAATATATTTAAACACCAACATAAAAATTTTCTCTAGAAAATCTGACATCTTGGTATTTCACCAATGTTGTAATGGATGGCTTTCTTCTTTTAGATGCCTTGGCATTAAAGCTTAAAGAGCAGAGTATACTCCCACTGTAAACTCTTTTTTCTCTTTGACAGACTGGATGCTTAGTTTGAATTTGTTAACATGGCTAGCTATAAAAATGTCTGCTTCAAGCGAACTGATGGATACTGTTTTGGGGAAATTGGACTTTTGATGCCATAATTGATTTCCATGGCAGAATAAGTTCCCATTTTCTCGCTCTGAAGAAATGAACATGAAACAATATGTACAGCAGCGTGATAAACTGATACCCCCTTTTATTAAACTGGAATTTAAGTTTAGATGGAAGTAGAAAGAAACTCAAGCTGCAGAATTCCAAGCTAGATATGGTTTATCACAGTGCATAGCTTAGAGATGTCCCAATCTAGAGATCTGACCTTGTTAATTATAATAACAGAGCTCATTTGCAAAATTTCTGATCCAGATTCAGCTCTGTGAAGCACTTCCACCCCCTAATCCTCTTCCCTACACACACACACATGCACAAAAACAGCAGCATTTGGATCTGAGGTTTACCTGAGGTTTTCACTAAGGTCCATATCTCTAAAGAGAGGATAGGCTGACAATGGCTATGTCCTTGCTTTGCAGTGTGGAAGTGTTTGTCAACGCTCATGAATTTATCATGAGTCTGGGTACTTTTTTGAAGCATCCCAGCTTCTGGTTTCATGCGATTAATATGAGAATCTCAGTTTACATATAAAAATATTAAGTTTCTAGCCCTTATGCTGTAGAATAAAGCTTGAAAACATGAACCCAAATGGCTACATTAGTGTGCTAATAATCCCTCCCACCCACACACACTCTTAGTATTTTTTTAAATCTCATGGTTATTAGGCTAATCTAATGATTTTTGGGGCCTGACACAACATTTTTCACTGTTTGGGGTTGGCATAGACTGGGCTTGTCTATGCTCCAGTCTGCTGGCATAACTATGCCAGCAAAGCCCCTTAGTGGAGATGCAGGATATACCAGCAAAAGTAGTTCTTCTACCACCATACACCACCTCCCTGAACTGCACCAGCATTACCTACGCTGAGAAAAGCACTCTTCTGTTGGTGCAGTTGCGTCTACACCAGGGAATTTGCTGGCATAGTTATACCAGCTGGAACAATGATTTTTTGACATTCCTAGCTAATGTAGCTATGCTGGAAAACTTTGCAGCCAGGGTGAATTGCTGCCAAAATCATGTCAATCTTTGTACTTCATGAACGAACACTTGATCATAGCTGGGGTTTGGGGGTTTTTGTTGTTTTTTGAGTGACTGATCCTTTCAGGTCTAGAGCACCTAATGAATAACTATGAGGTTAGTAGTTACAGGCAGACAAAGAAAGTGATTCAATACATAATGGGAAATTCCTGCAGAAAACTTTACTGAAGAAGGGTGTTCACTTCTTTTGCATTGTTTTCTTAACATAATCGCTGTCATTACCTTCCACTCATAAATGGAGCTATGACATTCTGATAAGCCTTTTCCTGGATCAGACTAGGGCAATAGACAAGCCTTTGAAAGGTGAATGCACTATGTTCATCTGAAAAAGAAAAAGTAAACCACAGATAGACTGAAGAAACCTATGCAAGGTCACAGCAAACATTTCCCAATTTATTGCAATGCCAGATGATGATTCACCATGGAGTTCCTGTTGCATAGCCCTCCCCAGGGCTTAGAGAACGGTGAAACTAGAAGACCAAAGGTCTAGAGCTGGGCTTTCGGTGACATTTACATTTAGGCAAAAATATCCAAAATGAGGTTGAACTTTCAGTAGGAAAGTGTGAGTTCTGCTCTGACAAGAAAGGGAGGGACTAGTATAATCAGGTTTCGTTTCAAAAGTGATAAACTGCTGAGTGGGTCAGCGTCTGATCTCAGTTGCACTGGTGTAAATCCAGAGTGACCCCAGTGGATTTCCATTGGATTTACACCAGTGTAACTGTGATCAGAATCTGGCCTCACACCTCTGCGGCATGGGGAAGAACCTTTGTGTGGCTGCGTAGGGTTACCTGGATCTTAGCTATGGGTGCTGGAGGCAAGGCTAGATGCTCTCCCCAGGGAGAAAGTGTGGAGGGGAGTGATTAATTGGCAGGGGGGGCAAATTCATGGCTCTGCTCCCCCTGCACACCCGGTGCCGAGTAATGAATCTGGCTGGCTACATGGCCAGGAAGGGGAGAAGGGAGAGAGTAAAATGCACCCTGAAAAGAGCTTAAACAAATTACTCCATCACCTCAGTGCCCCAGTCTGGGTGTCCTGGGAGATGTTGTATAGCTACCCCCTATCTCTTAGTCCAGACTGTGTTTAAAAGACACAGACTAGCACTTTATTCATTAGAATACAGGCCTGTATTTCACAATATGTGCAGATATGTGATTGGTGAATACAACACACACACATGGAAACACCGTGTCGAAGGTCCCCTGCTTTATTAGAACAAGTCCTCAGATATTTTGCTAGATTGATTCAGGCTAGCATGGTTTTAGAGGACATTGCATGCGTGTCACACAAATCCAGAAATTATTTGGGTCAAATTCTGCTCTGTGTTGCGTTGGTGTAAATCAAGTCAGCTCCACTGATTCCTAGAGAACACCGGTGTAATTTGTTCCCTGTGTTCACACAGTGTAAATTTCCTTTGCTCAGACTGAAAAAATCATACTGAGGATGGATCAGATATTATTGGTTTGAATGTCTCAATCTCCTGTGTTGCCTGTTGTCATATTTCAGCTGATGTGTGACATGGCCCCAGGAGTGAAAGGAACATAAAAGGCTTACTGGTACAGGAGCCAGGCTCTGGGCCCCATAAGAGGCAGATCCTTGAGTGGAAGGGGCAGGGCTGGGGGCCAGCCTTCCCCAGCCAGCTCTTCCGCGTTGCCTGGCCCACGCTGCCTGGGGCTCTGGTGGCAATTTAAAGGGCCCAGGGCTGCTGCTGTTGTCGTAGCGGTGACAGCCAAAAGTCCCTGGCCCTTTTGAATCGCTGGGCCCCGGGGCAGCCGACATTATTTGGCTACGTACAGACCGGTACCGGGGGCCACTTCTTACCCGCTATGCCATACCGACCCATTTTCACCTCTGCATGGCCCAGATGAGCATTGTTTGCCCATTCCTTGGGCAAATAATACCTTTGGTGAGAGCTGTTCTGGAACTCTTTGTAATAGTGAAGGCTGCTAGTCAGCAAAACCTCAGCTCTGCAGGTGCTTAATCCTGACTTAGAAGATACATTTGTCTCCTCCCTCCAGCTGGGGAAGGCTAGATCTGTTCTCCCGGCCCTGCATTCTGGGCCTTCTTCCTCCACTCAGGGATAGCCTCTGCATACCCATGCTGTATAGAAGGGGTCAACGCTGATGCTCCAGAGGCCTCCGTTGAGCGTATCACTAGGATAATCGGCACAGGAAAGCAGCCATTCTCCCTGAGGGATTGGCTACATTTGCTGTCCAAAGCAAGGAGAGTCTAGTCTCCAAGCCGAAGAGATTTACAAGTTTAAAAACAAAAAGAGCAACTGAGGGCAACGTCGGTCAAAAGGAGAACACAGGGAGTGCTTTCCTAAGGTTAGTGAAACAAAAGTTTTGTGCCTCTTGCCAGAAGAGACCACAAAGCCAGCGGGCAGCCGTCCGTGGGCGAGCAGGGGAGGCCTGACTCACAGCCTCATAATTCTTCTGACTGCAGCCATGGGCTGGGAGTGGGGAGGAGACGCAGCGCCAGGGCTTTATCCCGTTGAATCAGGATGAAAGAAAAGCAGCACAAGGGGACAGGGAACAAAAACCCATCAACATAAGACGCTCTCTCCCCCCTTGTGCTGACTGCATGCTACAGAAAGCAGCCATGTAGCCACAGAAAAATTCGTCCGCCAGCTGGCTGAGCCTGGTGTTGAATAGCTTTGACAGACCGAAGCTAAATGAATCAGGCTGCAGATACCTTCTAATGAACACAGCTCAGAAGTCGTTATAATAAGGGGAAGGGCATGATAGACAGATAAGGAGCTAAGCAGATGACTAGTCAGGTAGATAGGTATAGCGATGTTAGGTAGGTAGGTAGATCTATGTAGATGGATGTGGAGTTGATAGATAGCTAGGGTCTGGCAAGGATAGATCAATAGATAGCTCTAGGTAGGATGGATAGGCAGATTGCCCATCTGTGGCTACCTGATCTGAGGGATACAGGTAGATAGATCTGGTGATGAAAGGGTAGATAATGTTTATCAATCAGTTTAAGATCCTCCAGCAGAGGATAGCCTAGAAAAGTATAAGCGTATGCATATTAAAAATATATTTTAAAAGTCACAGCTCATACATGGTGACTGATGTTCCTTCCCCCCCCCCCCCCCTTCCATTTCCTGACCATGGAAAAGTTTTAACTAGAGAGTATAGTTTCCTTTTGGACAGAAGAGTGGGATGACATCACAGTTCGTTTCCACATATGAAGCCTTTTTAGAGTTATATGTGTGCAAAGCTCATCCCTACTTCCTTTCCTCCCACCCCCCAAAAAAACTGCAACATTTTTAAATTGCAAATCTTAAGCTTAAAAAATATTCACCGTTTTTTTGGTGAGGAGTGGGCCAGGGAAGAGACTGTATTGAAATATTGAAGCAGGGCTGGGAGTTTTACATGCGAACTTTCAGCCTGAAGCAGATTTTTACAGCTGAGTTATAAAACGCTGAATATAAGGGTTTCCAGTGAAAAAGTTGGCACCACTTTAACTATAGTAACTCTAGCGGGTGCTGCTATAATTACTTTGTTAACATCGGCTGTGGCTCCAGAGATGGGAAACTGCTTGTTGTTCGTTCCACATTCTGATGCAAGGACGGAATATTTGCCTCCTCTGGAGAGCGTCTTCTTCCTCTGGTATCCTGTAATTTGTAATAGTTCATATCCCATTTTAAATGGATGCTGAGCTTTCAGCTTCGTGAGACTGTCTGAATGTCATATGCAAAGTGTGGAACTGAAGTGCACTGCTGACTTGCACATTAAGGTCCCAGTTCAGCTAAGCACAGGTGTAACTTTAAGAACATGCCTAACTCCTGTGCATAAGTGCATTGCTGAACAAGGATAGAATAGAGCATGTGCATCATTTTCTTTTTTAATTTGGGCCTGAGGCTGGGTTAAAACCCCTTTAAAATCAGTGGAAAGCTCCCACTGATGTCAGATCAGGCTTTCTGACTCTGGTTTTGATGAGGCCCTAAAATTCTCTTTCTAGAGTTTAATGATTATTTCATCTTAATCCCTTAGGGGATGGATTGTGCAACCTTTAGTCACACAAAGGCATCCCTGTGCTTTGAGTTGGGAATGACTCAGTGACAGTAAAGGTGGCACAGTTTGGCCCTTAATTCTTAAATAAAGAGTATTCCTTGGCATACGTGATCAGCCAATAAGATTCTTGTATTTCCTATTTTCTCTCTTTTAGCTGATCTGGCATACAGTGCTCTCATCTGTATTGTTCACTGAAAATGCAACCGCTTGTTGTCATAACAATCTATTAACGGCACTGAACTTCTGCAGAACTTAACCTCTTTTGTAGGAGATAACATCTGTCTTCTTTTCAAGGATAAAATAGCTTCCTTTCTGGTAACAGTGCATATAATGGTTTTGCTTGACTGAGATGTCAAGTTGTCTTGACTATTAAGGAGAGGGGAAATGTCTTTGTTAGATGTTGCTGTTCTCCTTTTATCCTCTGATGAAGGCCCCCAGCTTGCTCTAAGCAAAATAAAGCTAGAGTGTCATTTAAAAACAGAACCATTTTTAAATGCCTTTGATCTCCTCAACATCCTGTTAAATATACAATCAACTCTTTCTCTAGGTCCTTAAATATTGTCGGCTTGATTCTTCTCAGCCCTGGAATTTGTGTTACCTGACAACCAGAGTAAAACAAGTGTAGAGTGGGTGTAAAATCTATTGCTGATGTGAGTGAGGACTTCTGATTTGGGAGTATTTTACTCTCCATTTACACAGATGTAAACAACACAGCTGGCTGAAAAATATTGAAGAATTTTCAAAAAGATGTGTCAACATTTAGATTATTTTTTAGAAGTCCACCACCCTACAAGCTGGTTGAAAAACAGCAACATTTCTCATCAAACATTTTTGAAACATTTTTTGTAAAACCTTTTCATCAAAAAGCCTTCCTCAATTCACCTTCCTCCTCTCCAGCTACCCCCATCTGCCCTCCTAGCTGCCTTCAAGCACCTTAGTGTATTGTCTGTCCCATCGCCTTAACTCCCTGTCCTCCAGCTCTCTTGTCTATCCACCTCAGTCTGGCTTCTCCTCTCAACTCTCATCAAGGTTCCTATTGGATAAACCTCATAGTCTTGTCTCTGGGCTTATTGGCCTCTCAATTGCCCTCATCCCTGTAAACTGTCCCCTTCTCTTGGGAACTTACCCTGCCTAGGCATCTGTGACTCTACTGTTCCAACTTGCTCCCAACAGGGCTTGTCTACACTTACAGTGCTCCAATGCCATTTCTCTCCCTTCTGTACTACTCTGGATTGTCAGACGACTTGAAATAATCTGTATGCAGACGATATTGCACTTTGTATTATTGTGAAATAGATGTACTGGAAAATTTCATTAAATGAGGACTTGGAAATTGATGAGCAAAGGAATGTAAATTCTAGCTGAATTCCACACAAAAAACCCTCACCTACTTTACCACAAACCATAAGAGGTTCAACTACAGTCTGAAACTGACATTGATAGAGAAGGTATTGCCATTGAGAGGAACTGGTATACCTTGGAGTGACCTTGGACACAGAACTAAGGTGATTTGGCCCACAAGTCAGAAAGATGGCAGCCAAAGCAAAGAAGAGACTGAATCTTCTACTCTGTATTGCTGGCGCCATTTGGGATTCATGTGTTAGGACACTGAGAAGAATGTTCTGTTCAATAGTTCATCTGATATTTGAATATGCCGCATCTGTCTGGTCACATACTGTTCTCAGTAACCTTGCAAAGATCAATGTTGTGCAATCGTCTGCCATTCACACAATAATTGGAACTGTAAGATTTACTCCAACAACAATTTGTGAACAAAAGTCTGATGTTCAATCTCATGAGAATCATAGACAAGAAAAGCTAATTTGGCATGGAAATTATCTTTGTTCCCATCCCTGTTCAGGTCTGTTCAGAAATCAGAACACAAAATCAAGACTGAAACAATCATCTTGTTTCAAAATGTAAGTAAAGACTATTGAAGAAGGGGAAGCATTTGATGATGATGGTTCATCAGAGAAATCCTTCAAGAATGGTGGTTATGGTGTCTTCATCCAGTGGCCAAATGGAGAGAGTACAAAAAAGAGCACCGGTTCGGGATATATCAGCTCAGACTATATAACTGAAATGAAAGCTATTCTCACAGCACTGAACTAAATAAACAGAAAAAATAGAGATGGATGTTGTCATGTTTGTGACTCACAGGCAGTAATCCTCACTTCCTTTCAAAGAAACCAGAATGTATCAACAATGCAACGCGTAAGGAGGCACAGAGGATCGGAAAGTGGGGCAATACATTGGCTTTTCAGTGGGAAGTGAGGTAGCAGATGATATGGCTCAAGATAGAAGCTCGGAAACTTGAGTTGGAATGACAGTGGTTGAGGATATTGACACCTTCTTGAGGAAAATATTAGCTGAAATAAATGGATACCCTGCAGATAGGGCACATGGCAGGAATAAAAATCCATATTGATGGGACCAAGATAGTCTCTCTGCAAGATGTGTTGGGAGCAGGCGTCAACACCTGCCCATGCTTTTGAATGTCACATTGGAAGGAAAGTTGTGCACTTCAGGTTTGACACCTTGGATTGAATCCTTACAAAGGACCCTGTAAGAATTGTTTACCGGTAATTCGTTCTCACATTTCATGGCCTGATATGATTATCATGGGACAAGATGACAACTACAACAACTGTAACCCCTTTGTCTGTGCCTTCCTGAGTATCACATATCCCTCCAGGATGCTCCAGTCCTGAGCATCACATATCCCTCAGCCGTTGCAACCCCAGTTTGAGTCCCTCCTCTGGTTTCTTTTTCTTCATCCTCACCTCAAAAACTTTACACACGTCCTCTCCTGTTTGCATCTTAGTTCTGGACTCCTCTTGCGTCCCCTCGAAGGACCTAAGCTCTCATAGTGCACTCCTCTAAACATTTATTTTGCCTGTTTCTCCCTCTCTTAGTTTTACTCCTTCCACAGTTCCCCCTAAGATTAGAACAGTTGTCCTTTCCCCTACTGAGTGCACCCTTCCTCTCATCTTTCAAATCACTCTGACAAACCTAGTTCCTAACACTCCATCAGTGATCAGCTTTGATGTTCTGCTCCCTCATGAAAATTTCTTTAGTTACTTAGAATATAAAAGGAGTTATCTCCAATATAGATTATAAACTCTTCAGGAAAGAGTCCATGCCTGTAAAGCACCGCATACATCCGTGGTTTTACGTGATTAATAAGAATAAGTAGAATGTTATGTATTTCCAAAATGTTGATTGGTGCGCTCCCATGTTTAATGTTAATTACCCTGAAGAAAAATGGGTCATTGTCTCTTGAACATTGTCTAACAACTCTATCATGTGTAACATTTTAAGCAAGAGGGATGTTCACAGAGGATGGAAAGCCACATAATGTTAATCCCTGCACAAATCAGATAAATTGTTCTGTAGCTTTACTGACAGTACAGACAAAAGACTTTGTCTCTCACATTGTGGAAGCAACATCTGGGAGACTGTCTCTAATTCTCTTTCCTCCCCCCCTCCACTCCCTCTCTTTGTTCAAATGAGGCCTCTCTTTGTTCAAATAAGAGGAGAGAGCACAGTTTTACATACTGCAGGTACAGCTGAACTGTTCAAAGGCCTGAAGTAAATTACAAGACTGTAATGGATGCAAGTTGCAACAAGACAGTGCAAAAATGGGGAATAGAATTTGTACATATTATGTTGCGATTTGCTGTTAAAGTAATAGATCTCCTGGAGGGCCTTTGAGTGACTAGTTAAAGAATTATTTTTCAGCTTGCTAAGTTTCCCTTCTTGCATCATATGTATTCTATGGCAGTGGTTCTAAACCAGGGGTACATGTACCCCTGGTTTTTAAGTGAGGTGAAACTTGTGATATGCAGGACAAATTAGACTCTTGAAAGGGACACAGTAGTCTGGAAAGATTTGAGAGCCACTGTTCTCTGCATAGTAACACCTGGGACCCAACAAAGGCATAGATCAAAGACCAAATTCTCAGATGATTTACTGGTGGAAATCCGTTCAAATTAATACATCATAATATCCTGTTCTGCACTGTGGCAGTTTTACACTGGTCCTCTGCTGCAAAGCTCTCATAAGCCCAGCAGATACAACTGTGTTGCAATTCCTCTTAGGTAGGGGCACCATCTGATGAAAACAAGAATCCAGCCATATTGGATCCTGTACTGACATCCTCATGGTCCCATGGTGCCCCTATACCCTGACAAACCCCAGCTGGTCTATTAGCCCCTTAGCGACCATTGGCAATAGGATGAAAATTAGAGCAGCTTTCCAATTTATGCCAAGCTTTAGACCAGCGCCCAGATGGCCCTAGGACAGAAGTCAATAATGTTTGATTTAAACTCTCTAACCCCCTCCCCCACAATGTTTGAGGTGCCAGAATTAGGCTATATGAGTCTTCCCCATCTCTCACCATGCCTTTCAATAAGATGGACTATACTTTAACCAGGAATCATGTGAAAATGAGTCCAATGACCATTTGTAGATATGACAGTAATTCGGGACAGAAAAGGCTATCCCTTAGCTCACCTCGTCTGCCTGGTCCAGTTAAGTTTCCAACACTGAACTCTCTCTTCTCTTAGGAATATTGGACTCTCTTTGGAAATTCACATTGATGTAAACCTATGTACCTATAACCTGTTGTTGCAGTATACAAGCACAAAGAGTTGTATAGGGACAAAAAGCTAACCATTTCAGATTGAGACTCTACTCCTATGGATCAGACTGCACAACTAGGACCCAAGTCTTTTAAGATATGCAGTATTTATGGATATATTTGATGTTTTGTAAATATATGACAAAGAGTAAGATCTCTAGCTACAATGTCTGCACTGGTTCTTACAACCCATCATGTTTTATGTCATTACTTGTAGCATTTCGCTTACTTGGCTGAAGTTCGCCAGGGTGGGTCATATTTTGCTTTTTGTGCCTTAAGCCACTACAAATATGGTTTATGTAGCATTGTGAGAGATACTGAAGTATATAAATAGGTATTAAATGTGAAAATACATGAGTAAACCAGGATGTTGTGGACATTTAATGATAAAGTAAAGTAATGCTCTGCCTTTCCATCTAAGGATCTCAAAATGTTTTACAAAGGTGGATAAATATTATGATGTTTGTTTGACTCCACTGGGCTTTGAATCAGGGCCTTAGACACCGAGGTTCTGATTGTATTTCACACTGTGGTTCTGTCACCTCACTCAGTGGGCACAAATTACATTTTACTTACTCAACGTGAAAAGCTGCAAACGTCTCTAGTACCTCGGTGCTAAGTGAGGAAAAAGAGAAACAGGGATAAAAGGTACCTGTCAAATCAGCCAAGACTAGAGAAAAAATTATGGTGATCGCATGGGGATATATACTCAGTGTTCAGCTTAATCATCTTTCTGTTTCAACTGCACTGAGCCAGTTTTGCATGACTCAGTCAAATAACTGTTAGGTAACTAACCTTATCTCTTTCTACCCCCCACCCTCACTGCCCTTCCCACTACCAGCAGCACTTGCATCAGCAGCCACAGCGGAAGTAAGTGCTCATAGGTAAACAGGGGACAAGACTTTCTAAAAGAGGTGCCTAAAGGAAGGATTTTCAAAGACAGTGTTAGTAGTATGGAACCTAACTCCCACTGAAAGCATGTGTGCCTTTGGAAATTTCCCCATGTCTATACTTAGGCACCTATATGAGTGGTCTGATTTTTCAAAAGAGCTAAGCACTCCATCCTCAGCTCCCATTGACTTCACTGGGACTTCACGTGCTTAAGTGCTTGGCTGGATAATAATAGTACCCAGTGAAATTATATAGTGCTCTTCATCACCGTTTCTTAAACTACTTTAGAAAGGAGGTCAGTGTCACCTCCACTTTACAGATCAGATGCTTCTCTTGGGATGTCAGTCCCAGCCCCTTTCGAGAGTACTACATCCATGAGAAAAATGTCAACATTGTAAAAGTCACCAGTCTGACGTACTATGAGGAGCCCTGTAAACACTGACATGAAATGAGCATCTGAAACTATTAAGAAGTAGGTCTGTACCAAAACCATATGTCTGAGCAGCCTGCAGCTTTGTGGAGGGTTTGAAATCCAGCGACAACTTTTGCTGTTTTGCCCATCTCTAAAGAAATGCTGCTGAGTGGCACGGTTCAGTGGTGTTTGTATGGTATGATATGTTCAGCATTTTGTGCTTATTGAATCCTGCATATCAAGCAATTTATTCCTTAGCCTGCCCACCCCCACACCTCAATAATTTACTCCCTTCTCTGCATCGCACCAGTTCCCATTGCAACGTTGCCAACTCCAGCCAGTTTATTGTGAGTGTCACACAGTTTGGTGTTTTTATTAGAGCCCCAGCTCCTGGAGCTGTATAATTATGTCAGAATCTCAGATTTCATTTCATTTCATCCCTCACGGGTGCATGGACAAGCTGGGAAACACAAACCTTACAGGCTCAAAAACCAAAAGGCAAATTAAAAAAAATCTAAAATTAATATATATTTTTTAAATCTCATGATTTTCAAGCCAATCTCCTGATATTCTGGTAGCTTGATTCGTGATTTTTGAATCCTTGGGGCTGGTAATTCTGCCTTTGGTGTTCATATAAAGTAGAATCCCCCTTTTGAAGATAGTGAATCTGACTTGTGGTCATTCTGATTGTTTTCCCCTGATCTGACAGACTGGGGATGCTTTGGTAGACTATTGAAAGTGTGTCAGACACACCATCCAAGATCCTCACACAAAGGGCCTTATCTCTGTCCAAACAAATAAACAAAGAATAAACAACTCTCCTCCCCCAACAGAGCTGGAGTTTTTCCTTTGCAATCTCTGTCCGGTTCTGTAAAAAAACAACAGGGAGTCTGGTGGCACCTTAAAGACTAACAGATTGATTTGGGCATCAGCTTTTGTGGGTAAAAAACCCACTTTGTTGGTCCCTTTCTGTGTAACTTCTATGCCTGTCACTTTTTCTCCTAAACAGGGCTTAATTTTAGGAAGGGAAGAGCAATTCCCCCACAGAACTGCATCTTGTAATAGAGAACACCCTAAAGGGGACTGAGTGAAAAGTATTAAGACCAGTGCACTGTCTTAATCTCCCCCCCCCCCTTCAGAATAGCCTTGTGTGTAGGGGATCCTTCTATTAATTACACCCAGCATGGTATATTCCCTCTGTGACTGTCAGCATGCTGTAGCTGGAATCCTAGCAGAAGTGAAGAGCTGAGGGATGGCAATGGCGCAGCTTTTGATCTTAAAGAAAAAACTTTCTTCAGTTACACATTGAACTGTCAGCAGGCAAAATCAACACTTGGGATTCTGCAGTGCTTGAAGAGTTGCTCCAAAGACTAGCCAAGCAGGGCTTCTCCCACACATCCTCCAGTTGTTGTTCTTATCTAAGCAAACTATGTATAAATATTGACACATTACTCATGGTCAAATCATTCCGTGCCACTCCTTTTTTTGCTGCTATGACAAAGAGGATCCTTGTTTGATATTAAGAAAACTGCCACTCAAACGCCAGAAAGTTTAAGATCAAAAGAGGTAAAATTAAAAAGGATGGTAAATGATTAAGTACACCTTTAAAATGCAAACATTTATACTTCTGCTGCTTACTTATATTTAAAGGAAACAGTAAATAAACTAAATAACTAACTCTATGCACCTTAAAATCAGAAACAAAACTCCCATTGACTTCAGTGGTGCAGGACTGGGACCTAAATCTTTCCTTTGCACGTATGATAAACATTGCAAGAGAACCTGCGTTCTGCCCAGTTCTAGCACAAATTGTTTATATAATGGATGGGCACGTAGGCGGCTTGGTTTTAATCTAGATCTGAATGTTCCCAAAGTTCAGAAGTGTTCAGTTCCAGTAGTCTGGTTCGAGTCCATCGCTGGTATCTAAGATCCCAGCCAATTAGTAACACTGTTTCTAACAACATGTGTGTGATTTTTCAGTTAAAATATTCCCTGTGAATCTCCCTTGTGTACAATAAAGTATTCCTTCAAGACGTGTATTTTTGTACCAGAATATCTGATATTCCAGCAGCTGTGGACAAGGTGGTATTGCAAAAGCAAGGCAGGGCCCCATTCATAAATGAAAAAAATATTTACACGTTAAAAAGCTTTTTAAAAGTTCAGTTGGCTATAGAATGCCCAATTCAAAAATGAAAATGAAGACTTAAACAGATGTGCCCTGGCAAGGAGGTAAGTATACAAAGAGCAAGGAACAGAGAGGGAATAGGCATTCATAATAAGAGGCATGGAGAAAGAATCCCCCATTTCAGATAAAATGCTTGCAGCTGGAATCCAGCTTGTGAGATACCTGTAACGAGCCTCTGTATTTTGAGCTTTCAAGCCTGGACATACTCCTTTTCTGGATACAGATTACACACCACAAGAGACTGACTCTCTCTCTCTTTCTCTCAATGTGGTCACATAAGCAGCAACTTCTGTGCAACAGAAAAATAGTAATTTACAAATTAAAAAATAAAGAAAAACTCATTGGTGGTGATCTGCAACATTTTGAACAAGGAAATAAGTGCGCTAACAAAGAATGACAACACGTGGCCATTTGAGTTGCATTGGAATAATTTGTGACTTCTATTCTGCTTCATGGGGGGGAGGGAGTGTACACAGAGGTCTTCGGGGGTACATCAACTCAGCTAGAGAGTTGCCTAGTTTTACAACAGGCTATATAAAAGTGAAGTCAGTACAAACGAAGATTTCATACCGACAATGACTTGTTTATGCTGCGCTATGTATTATATCAGCGTTCTCAAACTGTGGGTCATGATCCCAAAGTGGATCACCAGTTCGTTTTTATGGGGTCGCCAGGACCAGTGGTAGACTTGCTGGGGCCCAGGGCAGAAAGCCGAAGCCCAAGCCCTGCGGCCTGGGGCTGAAGCCAAAGCCCAAGCAACTTAGCTTTGTGGAGCTTCCCGTGGCATGGAACCCCGACAATTGCCCTGCTTGCCACCCCCTAACGCTGGCCCTGAGAGTAGGAAGATTCAACATGGAAAAAACTTAATTGTTGTCGTCACTTCACCGCTTATCAGAATGACAAGGCTCACAAATGAAAAAGCAGGTTCAAGTATCACTGAACTGTAAGTACAATATTTATATTCCAGTTAATTTGTTTTATAATTACATAGTAAAAATGAGAAAGTAAGCACACTATGATTGAAAAATTGCTGTAACACTTTTGTATTTTTATGTCTGATTTTGGAAGCAGTAGATTTTAAGTGAGGTGAAACTTGGGGTACGCAAGACAAATCAGACTCCTGCAAGGGGTATAGTAGTCTGGAAAGGTTGAACACCACTTCTGTAAACAAGCTTCACAGTATCGGAGGTTACAGCAAGGCTGGTCCTGCAGTCTTAGTTGCATCTGAACATCCAGTGACTTCAGCAGAAGTTCGGGGGTGACGAAGAAGAAGGCAGATGCAAGTTCTGCAGACAAAGGCTAACCTGTGAAAACCAGCCACCCAAAACATAAACTTGCTACTATAGTGATAAAGTTGTAACACAAACTTGAAAAATAGCATAGTCAAAAATATAGCTCAAAAATCCAGCCATAAAACATAATGACAGAACATAGAACAAGACTAAATGCTGAAATTGTTACTTTTAATTGGTTTTAATATTAATTCTGTGCATTTGGGGGTATTTGTGTCTGTTTGCCCTTTGATGTGTGGCAGCACAGAATGGAAAGACGTTCACACAACCTGCATATGTATATTTGAACCTGAATTATTGACTGACTTGGCTCAACAGTTGCTTTGGCACCATTAGTCTGTTATGTACATGAGTATTTAGTGTTGTTTGGTCCATAATACTGACATATTGATGGATAAATGAGATTACAGCTTTGCATCTACTACAAGGGTGCACGCAGCAGATCATTCCCTCCCTCCTTCCCCCAGCTAAACTAGTTTAAAGCTAGTCCATATTTTGGAAAAAGACGCTAAAAAATACTACTTTCAAAGGCTTTCTTTTGAACTGCCTGTGCACTATTGTAGCACACGTTGCTCACTATGTCCCGATGTAGCCACTCACTTAAGCATGTTTTTCTAAATTGGGGGCCTAGGAAAGAGAGTTTGAGTAAACTTTGATTTAACTAATGTGGGCTAAGTATGAAGACCTATATTACTTGTATACCACTTCTATTAAAATTTGTAAAGAATTCACAGCCAAGCCATGCTTGGAGTTGTGAGATTTTTTTTTCATGGAGAATTTTCATGGAGAACTAATTTAAGGGATACCACAATTTTGAATTCTAGTCAATTAAAAAAAGATTTAAAAGTATTTCAGATATAACTTTTTAGATAATGCTTTCTTAGCCAAAAGGCCGAGAAGCGATCTTCCCCTTGCACCCTCTGTCAATTGTTGCGGTTCTACACTGACTTTTGCATGTGTTTTTAAACACATTTTTCTCTACCCTGTTACTATGTGAAAGACCCATGCAAATGACAGAGAAATGACTAATGGACTATACAGAGGAGGCAGTGAAAGTGTCAGTACACAAAGTGCTTCAAATGCACATAGCGCACAGACGGGGGTGGGGGTGGGGAGAGAGAGGAACATTGTTTTTTCGTTTCTTTCACTTATAGTACTGTTATTTGTAACTATAGAAAATACAATTTTCAAATAAAGGTGTGCTTTTTGTGCTCATAGTGTGCCTTTAACTATATTTGCTGAATTACAACATATATATTAATGCACAGTACAGTTGACTTCCAACAAAGCAGGTTTTGTCTGGACACATTTATGTTCCTCATATGTTGAACAGAATAATAGTGTAGAACCTTGATATAGCTTGTCTATGCCGTGAGTTGTATCTTTCAGAGCGCAGAAATAGTTAAAGCAGAATATCCTTGATTTCTCAATTTGTGTCTGACTCACCCCAAAAGTTATTTTCCTGTAGGCTTGTTTTTCATGTCTAAGATAGTACTGTATGTCTATAAATGCTATACTGTAGATAGTATGTATATTATTTTAACCATGGAAAGTTCCCACACCTTCCCCTGTGCGTAATATTTTGCTTGTCAGAGATTGAAAGTTAAAGGTCATATCTCTTATTTACAAGCTAACACTCTAATATAGCCTCATTCAAAAGCATGCACAAACACTACCAAACTCTTTGCCTTTCTTCACCTGTCTGTCTTACCTCTCTATGCTAACATTTCCCAGTGACCCACGGTAGCTTCCATGAAATATTCATACTTCTCACCAATATGCTCTGCCTTGCCCAGAGACCAGGCATCTCTTTATCTCATCATTGCATTGGTGCCCTCACTCATACACAGATGAATTTCTTGCCTCCCAACTGTCCAGTCCTAAAATTAGCAGTGGCCACCCAGCAGTCCTAAAAAGAATTATCAAAATTGCCATCTGGTACAGGCATAGTTAGTGATTCCTCCCTTTGGTCATGTCCTACCACTTCATCCAGTCTGTCATTTATCCAAACATGACGCTGAACATGTCATCCCCAATATCCAGTGCCTGACTCTAGCTGGACAGAACCACCTTTGGCAATCTATTGCAATATACTGTCATGGTCATGGTTAACCACATCACTCTTGGTGAACTTCACAGAGTTACCCACTTCCCTTTTAATTGTCCTTCTACTTTGTTACACAGCAAAGTTTCTGTGTATGAATAAGTACCTAAATAGATATTATATGCAGTGTTGTTGTAGCCAGGTTGGTCCCAGGATATTAGAGAGACAAGGTAGGTGTGCTAACTATTTATGCTAAACTATCTGTTCAGACCTGTGTTTAGCTGTGACACTTTGAGTACCTTTCCCAGACTTGTAGAAGAGCTCTGTGTAAGCTAAAAAGTTTGTCCATTTCCCCACCAGAGGTTTATCCAGTAAAATATATTACCTCAGCCACTTGTCTCTTTAGATAGGCATTAGATAACTAGAAAGAAATTAGACTTAATGTTTCAATAGCTGGATGCAGCAGAAAGGGTGAGGGAGACCTTAAGAGCTGTATCCGTCCCTGATTCCCTCCCTTGCCCCAAGCACAGATTAGTGCATCTTGGGGGCTGCTCCAACATGCACCTGCTGTCCTCAAAGAACCATCTGCCAGCTGTGCATAGTCAGAGCACTGCATGCTCCAGCCATGTTTCTTCCCTGTCCTGACACGTCCATGGCACTTAGTGCCTGGGAAAGTGCTTGAGAATTACCTGACCTAGCTCTGTGCCTGCTTGGAACTCACCCACTCAGGGATTTCCCTACATCCCCCCTGAATTCCCCCATCCCTGCCCCCGGGGGTCAACTAGTTACATGCAATGTTGCCAATATAGTTCTTTTACAACCCCCCCTGTAAATTCAAACACCCCTGCTAATTTCAGTCCCTCCCCCTACTATCTTAATGGTACAAATGGAACAGAGAATTTGTTCCTTGATCTTGAAAGCAGCCAAAAGCAGTTCTGGGAAGAGAGAGAGAGAGAGAGAGAGAGTGCTGAAGAGGGGCTATTTTTTCTCATATTAGCAGTTAATCTAATATTGTTGCTGACTCAAAGCTCAATCTAAAACTCTTAGAAGGTAAAGTTTAAACCCCATTCCTATCAATTTATCAGGCCTTATTAATTAACGAGCTGTGCAAAGATTTGTAGCAGGATTGTCAATATTTTAATCTGTTATTAAACGGTTAAGAAATGCACCTTATCCATGAAAATATTATTGGTTACTTTAGGTATTTTCAAATACATAAATCATGGAGAATTAGAACTTTTACCACATTGTAAGACATTGTGCTATGTATCTTTACATTTCAGTACAAACAAAATTCAGTAGATAATGCCTCTGCACCTGTACTGTGTTACAGAGATATGAATACAAGATATAAAGATATATTTTAAAAGATGAAGACAATTGTTATAATACTATAAAAGACTACTACTTCAGCCTAGAGGTAAACCATCAGACTTTTTATAAACCAGAAAAGATATCCAGACCATGTAAAATTGGGACGATCCCGTCATTTTCCTGTCTGTTAATTTTTCCATTATGAGTGTGTCCAAAACTCTCTGAAATACTGAAAGAAATACTGTCTTGGGGTTTTGAGAGGCATTTTTCTTAAGCTAGCTCTTTTTGACAGGTAAACCCAGAAATAACACAAGTGGTCCCATAAAATTGTAATAGTCATAATCTTTAACATTAATTCTACATCTTGTGACAACATACTTTTCCTTTTTGAGTGTGCTGACCACAGTGCTGGTGAATTTCAGGTTATGGTTCACTGATTTCAGTGGATCTATTGCTGATTAACACCAGAATAAGCAAGATTGGAATTTGGCCCAATATGTCTAGTGGTCAAAAAAAACACCAATGAGCAGGAGAGCTGGCTACCCACTGATGTTTTTGGGTCCCTTAATTTTAAGGTGACCAACTGTAGAAACTGTTTTCATTTTTAGAGGTGTTGAGCAACCACAGCTTCAAATTTAACCCTGGTCTACATTACAAACATATGTTGTCACAACTATGTCACTCAGATGTTTTCCACACCTCTGAGCGATGCAGTTATACCGACTGAACGCTCAGTATAGACATGCTGTGTCGACAGGAGGGCTTCTGTCACCATAGGTAGTGTCTGATTTAGAGCAAAAAATAATGGGAGAATACCAAAGAGAGTGGCAAGGTGGGCAAGTGGTGGAATATCAAAATAGCTAGCTACATTGAGGTAAAATTACATGGCCTTGTTGCCACTAGGACTTGTAAAAACAAGTCTTTTTTTTATAGTGAAGACATATCTTCATCAGGGGCCTATCTATTTCTGGCATGCAGCACTATACTTTCCAGTGTCTCTCCTTTTGGCCATGAGGGACTTTGTTGTTTGTATTAGTTTATTTTTTGCAGCATGAGTTTCAATGACATTTCAACCCCCCACATCATTCTTAGTGTAGCTTTTTAACACTCCCACTCAGACAGCCCCAGCAGTGGGGGATTGGGGAACAACCCCCTGCAATGTGTGTGTGTGTGTCTGTGTCCTTTACTGAGAGGAGTTCCCCCCACCCTTTGACTCTCTGTAGAGTCTGCCTCTTTAGGGGGTGGTTCATGGGGAGGAAGTCCCCCTTTGCATTCTGTGGGGATATATGAGTGGGTGAGGAGAGGAAGGTCAATTGTTACCCTTTCTAGAGTATGCAGGTCATGGAGAGAAGGGAGGACATCCACCCTTTCATATGCTCTGAAGTTGGGAGGTAATTAGCTAAGAGGAGGTCTCCCCACACTATGTGTGTGTGTGGGAGGGCACGGGTAACTGAGATGAGATCCCCTTCCAAGCATCTGGGTTTACTGAGGGGGGCAGTTGGGGGGGGTTCATAAAGAGGAGCTCCCCCTTCCACTCCCTGGGCATTGTGATTAATAGAGAGGCCACCCCCCGTGGGGGGGGGGATGTCACTGAGGGGAACTCTCCGCACTTTCTGTTTATCGGGAGTCCTTGACTCCTTATGTGTATAGGGGGGTCACTGAGGGGAGTCCCTCTCCACTCCCTGGGTATATAGGACAGTCACTGAGGGGAGCCCCCTGCCCTTCCTGCATGTATGGAGGGCCACAGGGAGTGAGGGAACCCCCCTACATTCCTCAGGCTTGCTGGGTGTATGGGGGAGTTACAGGGGATGAGGGGAGGCCTCCTATGTTCCTGGGGCTTGCTGTGTGTATGGGGGGGGGGGTCACAGGGAGCGAGGGGAGCCCCCTATGTTCCCCGGGCTCGCTGTGTGTATGGAGGGTCAAAGGGAGTGAGGGGAGTCCCTGCATGTTCCCCACGCTCGCTGAGTGTATGGGGCAGTCACTGAGGGGAGCCCCTTGCCCTGCCTGGCTGTGCCCCTATGGAGGGTCACAGGGAGTGAGGGGAGCCCCCCTACATTTCCTGGGGTTGCTGTATGGGTGGTCACTGAGGGAATGAGGGGAGCCCCCCTACATTTCCTGGGCTCACTGTATGTCTGGGTCACGAGAATTGAGGGGAGCCCCCTACATTTCCCGGGCTCACTGTGTGTATATGGGGGTCACAGGGAGTGAGGGGAGCCCCCCTACATTTCCTGGGCTCGCTGTGTGTATGAGGGGGTCACAGGGAGCGAGGGGAGCCCCTCTCCGTTCCCCGGGCTCGCTGTGTGAATGGGGGTCAGAGGGAGTCAGGGGAGCCCCCTATGTTCCCCGGGCTCGCTGTGTGTATGAGGGGGTCACAGGGAGTGAGGGGAGCCTCCTAAGTTCCCCGGGCTCGCTGTGTGAATGGGGTGTCAGAGGGAGTCAGGGGAGCCCCCTACGTTCCCTGGGCTCACTGTGTGAATGGGGGGTCAGAGGGATTCAGGGGAGCCCCCTACGTTCCCTGGGCTCGCTGTGTGAATGGGGGGTCAGAGGGAGTCAGGGGAGCCCCCTACGTTCCCTGGGCTCGCTGTGTGAATGGGGGGGTCACAGGGAGCGAGGGGAGCCCCTCTCCATTCCCCGGGCTCGCTGTGTGTATGGGGGGAGTCACAAGGAGCGAGGGAAGCCCCTCTCCATTCCCCGGGCTCACTGTGTGTATGGGGGGGGTCACGGGGAGCGAGGGGAGCCCCTCTCCGTTCCCCGGGCTCGCTGTGTGAATGGGGGGGTCACAGGGAGTCAGGGGAGCCCCTCTCCGTTCCCTGGGCTCGCTGTGTGTATGGGGGGGGGGTCACAGGGAGCGAGGGAAGCCCCTCCCCATTCCCCGGGCTCGCTGTGTGTATGGGGGGGGGGTCACGGGGAGCGAGGGGAGCCCCTCTCCGTTCCCCTGGCTCGCTGTGTGAATGGGGGGGTCACAGGGAGTGAGGGGAGCCCCTCCCCGTTCCCCGGGCTCGCTGTGTGAATGGGGGGGGGTCACAGGGAGCGAGGGGAGCCCCTCTCCGTTCCCCGGGCTCGCTGTGTGTATGAGGGGGTCATGGGGAGCGAGGGGAGCCCCTCTCCGTTCCCCGGGCTCGCTGTGTGTATGGGGGGGGTCACAGGGAGCGAGGGGAGCCCCCCTATGTTCCCCGGGCTCGCTGTGTGAATGGGGGGGTCATGGGGAGCGAGGGGAGCCCCCCTATGTTCCCCGGTCTCGCTGTGTGTATGGGGGGGTCACTAAGGGGAGCCCTCTCGGTGGTTCCCGCGTGCCGGGTTGGGGGCCGGGCCGGGGGCGGCGCTGGCCGCCCGTTGCTCCCCCTTCGCTCCCCTCCCTCGGCAGCGGCGCGAGCCAGCGCGTTTGGGCGGGCGGGCGGCTGGCGGGGGTGGGGAGCCGGGCCGGGGCGGGCGGCGATTTGCATGCGAGGCAGACTGGGAATGAGCGGGAGCGGCCGCCTCTCCGCACACGCAGCGCGGGGGTGGGGGCCGGAGGAGTCTCCGCCTCAGGGGAACGCGGGAGAAGTCGGGGCAAAGTTTGCCGCCGCCGGCCGGGGCTGCTGAGGGGGCCGCGGGGCCGGGCTGCGAGCGAAGCCAGGCGCCAGGGTTCCAGCCCCCGCCGCCCGGCGGAGTCGCCGCCGCCGCCGCGCCGCGAGCCGGGCAGGCGCCCGGGGGGGGGCGCCTCCGCCAAGTTGCGCGGGGTCTCGGAGCGGCCGGGTGGGGCGCCGGGCAGGGCAGCCAGCATGTCCTCCATCCTGCCGTTCACCCCCCCTATCGTCAAGCGGCTCCTGGGCTGGAAGAAAGGGGAGCAGAACGGGCAGGAGGAGAAATGGTGCGAGAAGGCGGTGAAGAGCCTGGTGAAGAAGCTGAAGAAGACGGGGCAGCTGGACGAGCTGGAGAAGGCGATCACCACGCAGAACATCAACACCAAGTGCATCACCATCCCTAGGTAGGGGGAGGGGGGCGCCCCCCTCTCTGCGCGCTCACCCACCGGGCAGGGGCACCCATGGGTGCTCCCACCGAGAGAGACGTGTACACGGAACAAGGGGGGGGGCACAAAGAGAGACCTGCACAGGCTGCTGGGCACCACTTGTGGGGATAAGCACCTTCGTGGGGCCCCCTGCAGAGGCACCTGTGTACCCGGAGGGGGGCATGCACAGATCCGGCATGGGCACAGATACGTTTGCCCAAAGAGAGAGACCTGCGTCCATAGGCAGGCATGGGTGTCCTTGTAGAAACAAGAATCAGAGAGGTAGCCGTGTTAGTCTGGAATAGCAGAGGTAACAAAGTCCTGTGGCACCTTAAAGACTAACTATAAAGTTTTGAAGCATAAGCTTTCGTGCATCCGACGAAGTGGGTATTAGCCCAGGAAAGCTTATGCTTCAAAACTTTATAGTTAGTCTTTAAGGTGCCACAGGACTTTGTTACCTTGTAGAAACATGTATTCCCACGCAGAGGTAAGGAAGGGACAGCCGCAAGAGACAGGCATAAACATATGGGCTCCCTGTGTAAACACATGCATTCTCTTTACTCACACCTAGCTACCTGCCAGTACACTGTGAATAATGGCGTGTACACCCATTTGCACATGCCTGGCGGAGACGCATGTACCTGTGTGGATGCAGACGGATACATGCACCCACACACATTTGTGTGCATGTTATAGACATTAAGCATACACACTGAGTACTCTGAAAAGCACTGCTTTAAAGATTTGAGTTAGAAGAATTCTGCTTTTCTCTCCAGTCAGCTGCAATAGAAGTTTGGTTTTGTATTTCTTTCTTACAAACTATTGCAGAATACCATGTGTATTTAAAATTAAGACATCACAGAATTATTACAATCTGTTAACAGAGGAGACAGATATTAAGAAGAGAAAGCACGAAGGGTAATGTTTTCATCTAAGATTTGAAAAAAGATGGAAGTATTCTGGATTAGATATACTCATGGTGATATTCTCTGTTTCATAGCCAAAAGTTTCAGGCTGTTTTCTGTTACTGTGAAAATTAGTATCTCTGATTTTCTTTCTGAATGAGAGAAATTAGTTTGTTTTGGTCTCTTGCTATGATCGGTTGGACTTTTCCCTGAAAAAATGATTTAGGTCCCTTGGATACATGTTTCCAGAGTAGGTAGTTGTAAACCCTCCCCCCCCCCCCAAAAAAAAAAAAAAACCCTAAAAAGACACACAACCAAGGAATGCAATTTGCACAGCTAAATAGGATGGCTGTTTGGGGGAGGAGTCATGTACATTGAATAACTGATTTTTTTTCCCCATGTAGATTAATTCTTTATGTAGTATTTTAGGAGTGATTCAATATGATTGCACACAGGACTCATCCCAATGCACAGGAGAGGACAAGTATTTAAATGATTACATATGTTTGATTATCTTTGAGGAAACCAAATCACTGAGAATGTTTCATTCCTGAAATTTTGTTGATTTCTATAAGCTATTTCAGATAGCTGGTATTTTTAGTTTAGTATTTTATGGAATAATACAGGATTGCTTTTTAAGAAAATGTGAAAGTTAAGCGAGAACAGTTCAGTGCTGTAAAATTGTATGCTTCTGTGTGTTGATTCTCTCTTTCATGTGTGTGCGTGCACCCATGTATTCTTGATTGTCAGAATGATTTAAAATGCAATGGCTAGTACTCACAAAGCCACATCAGTGGTATGAACCACCGAAACAAGTAGTCTTTTTAAAATGTTATGTAGAGTTGGAAACCCCCCCCCCCAAGAATACCTCCAAGCCCAACAAATACAATTTTTAAATTTTGTTCGATATCTGCTCAGCTCTTTTCTACCGAATGACACTAGGTTAGAGTCTAGTGTAAATTCAAAATGACTCCACTGAAATCAGTGAGATTACCCTTGATTCTCAGTCCTTAAGTCTATATTTTGAAACTCATGGTAACCAGCTAAACCTCTTCCTTGAAGTATTTGCTTACCTTGACTCTAGGCTAGGGGCTGGTCTTCACTGGGGGTGGGTGGGTGGGAATTGACTGAAGTTGGCGTATCTTAAGTTGACTTACCTGCCCTCCTCACGGCGGCGGCAGTCGGCAGCGTACTCCACTGTCAACTCCAGCTTGCGCCTCTCGGCGAGCTGGAGTTCCAGAGTTGATGGGGGCGCTGCGGGCGATTGATTTCTCTCGTCTTCACGAGACGTGAGAAATCGATCTCTAACAGATCGAACGCTACCACGGGTAGTGAAGATAAGCCCAAAAACTTCTGCTACTGCTATGCTAGTTGGGTTTCTGGTTTTAGTAAGGACTGACAGTGCAGAACTGGGAGGGGAATCACCTGAAATGTACATCATTAAAGGTGCAGGTGTTTGGGAAGGATTGGAAGTAATTTTCGGATATATTGTAATTCCAGGGAAATCAATAGGGATAGGGCGGGTGGGCAAATTTGTTTCAATTATTTCTGGGAAAAGGGAGTTTAAAATTAAGCATCAGCAAAAAGAGTAAACATCACAAGCCTTCAATGTTGCATGAGAACATTCTAGCTAATGCTAAGCATGCAGCTAGATATAAATGTTTATTTATATTTTACAGTTCTGCAAATTAACTTTTACCCGCTAAAGTGAGTCCCCCAGCAACCATTACAATCTTTTATGTATGCTGACCCGAGGCCTAGTCCTGCAGTCCCTGACAGCAAAGGGAGTTTTGCCTGAGTAAGCCTTTCAGCAATAGTTAATAGTTTAGGTACAGACACCAGTAAGAGACGGTCCCTGCTTGGAAGAGATTACATGTAAATAGTCAAGGGATGGGGGGGGGGGGCAATGGGAATATAGAGAGGTGAAATTACTTGCCCACAGTTATTTAGAAGGTCAGTATGCAGTTTGTGACTGTTGGTCCCAGGATATTAGGGAGACAAGATGAGGTAATATCTTTTATTGGACTAACTGTTGGTGAGAGGGACAAGTTTTTGAGCTTACACAGAGCTCTTCTTCAAGTCTGAGAAACTAAATCAAAGTGTCATTGCTAAATATAAGGTCAATGATAGAACTAGAGTTATAATCCTAGGGCTTGTCCTCACTAGCGGGGGGATCGACGGCAGATACACAACTTCAGCTACGTGAATCATGTAGCTGAAGTTTGTGTATCTGCCGCCGACTTACCGCCTGTCCCCACGGCGGCGGCAGTCAGCAGTGCGCTCCACCGTCTACTCCAGCTTGCGCCTCCCGGCAAGCTGAAGTTCTGGAGTCAACGGGGGAGCCACGGGCAATCGATTTATCGTCTTAACGAGATGTGATAAATCGATCGCCAGAAGATTGATCCCGGACCGCGGTAGTGAAGACGAGCCCCAAGTCTCCTGATTCGCAGTCCAGTGCCGTATCCATTTGAGCACACTGCCTGTACTAAGATATCATTGGATAAGATAGCCAGGCCATTTGTCTCTAATCCTCAGAAGGCAGCTTCTCTGAGTATTGGCAATGCAGAGAGGGGCAGAAATGAGGGGTGGACTTGGAGCAACTTCTCATCATGCAATTTTCTCCATTCCATGATGTTATCTATATCCCATAATTTTTGCACCTTTCTAAAAAATATCACAAACCCTTCACAGCTCTCCTTTCTATCTGCATCTCTGAAAGAAGCATGGAGCCTACTCAGCTCTGCACTATTGTCATGAGTGTTCCAAGTATAGGACGCACGATTCTCTGGTATTTGCAGAGCTGCAAGAAGAACTGAATCAGTGGGGAACCTGATGATTTTATGTGGGGCAGAATGCTATGAGACCTAGCAAGAACCAATTCAAAGTTGTTGGTGGCATTCACGGAGAAGCATTCACAGTGGAGTGATGTTTCTGGACCCAGGAAAGGACCAGTGCCCGATGGCATTGCATTGTAATGCAGGCTTGGCATGATGAGCAATGACTGCATAACTTTTGTATGCACGAGGCCACATTCGTGGATTTGTATGCTGAACTAACCCCAGCCCTGATTTTCCTAGTGGAGGGACACCAGTGAGAGCTCCACTGACAGATGAGAAGTGAGTGGTGATTGCACAGTGGAAACTTACAATGCTGTCAGTGGGAAACCATTTTGGAGTTGAAAGATCCACTGCTGGGGCCATTGTCATGCAAGCTTGCAGGGCCATTAATTGTCTCTGGCTATGCAGGACTGTGACTCTCAACAATGTGCCGGACATAGTGGATGGATTTGCAGCAATGGGGTTCCCAAACTGCAGTGGGGGCAATAGATGAAAATCATATGTCTATTTTAGCACCATACCACCTTGCTGTAGATTACATCCACAAAAAGGGCTACTTTTCTATGGATATGCAGGCACTGTTGGATCACCAGGGACGCTTTACCAACATCAACATCAATGTTGGCTGGTCAGGGAAGGTCCATGACACTTTTTAAGAACAGAGGGCTGTTCAGAAAGTTGCAAGCAGGGACTTATTTTTTCAGCTGGAGGCTTACCCCTGGTGATGTTGAAATGCCAGTAGTGATCCTGGGGGACCTAGCCTCCTACCCCTTACTCCACAGCTCACGCAGCCATGCACTGGCCATCTCGATAGAACCACAGAAAGATTTGACTACAGGTTCAGCAGATTTAGAATGGCCGTTGAATGTGCTTTTAGTAGATTGTCAGGAAACTGCTATTATTTATTCACAAGATTGGATCTCAGTGGGGAAAAATAATCCCAATGGTTATAGCTGCCTGCTGTATGCTGCATAGTATCTGTGAACAAAGGGGGGGGGGGGAGCGGAAATGCTGCCAGAGTATAGGTGGAGAGGCTGTCTGCTGAGTTTGAAGAGCCACACAGAGTGGCTACTAGAATAGCTCAGTGCTGAGCTATATTGCTCAGGGATGATTTGAAATAACTCATTGAGAGAGAACCACAGTAATGCGTCATGGTGTACTGTGCTCTGCCTGGCTCTGCTGTTTTGGGACGTGTTAGGAATTGTGTAGTACTTGGCATGACATCTGTCAATGTAACACTGTCAATGGAGATTTTTAAGAGCAGGTTAAACTAACCACTGTCAGGGATGGTCTAGATCAGGGATCGGCAACCTTGGCATGCAGCCCCCCAGGGTAAACAGGGTCTGGCCGGTTTGTTTACTGGCCGCGTCAAATGGTTCAGCCGATCGCGGCTCCCACTGGCCGTGGTTTGCCCCTCCGGTCCAATGGGGGCTGCGGGGAGGAAAAAAGGCAGGGTTTTATAAGGTGATCCCTGGGCAGTGGAGTTCACAATTATGACCAGAGCGGTCAGTGTCGGGCATTGTGGAACTATTGCTGGAGGACTGTTAGGTTGACCGTGTGTTACCTATGTCTACACTTAAAGTGTGTCCACCTCAGTACATCGGCCATGTCTCAACGCCGCCTGGGTTAGTGGTGTTATGGCATCACCGTAACAGGCTGCTGCTTATGTTGGTGGGAGATGATTTAAGTGTAGACGCATACACAACTAGGTCAATGCAAGGCAGCTTACATTGATCTAACTGAGGGGTAGGCAACCTATGGCACGTGTGCCGAAGGCAGCATGTGAGCTGATTTTCAATGGCACTAACACTGCCTGGGTCCTGGTCACTGGTCCGGGGGGCTTTGGATTTTAATTTAATTTTTAACTGAAGCTTCTTAAACATTTTAAAAACCTTTATTTACTTTACATACAACAATAGTTTAGTTATATATTAAAGACTTGTAGAAAGAGACCTTCTAAAAACATTAAAATCTGTTACTGGCACATGAAACCTTTAAATTAGAGTGAATAAAGAAAGACTCGGCACACCCTTCTGAAAGGCTGCTGACCCCTGATGAGGTCTGGTCTACACTACAGAGTCTTTCAGAGTGCTCTCCTCTCCCCCCATATATGTGTAAAATACCATTTAAACAGGAATAATGCTTAATGGTACTAGTCTTAAGAAGATACTTAGAAGGTATTAGAAAACCTTTTTTGGGTGTCTTTGTGTTGCTAGCTGACCTTGCAAATTTTACAAAAATGTATCCTTAACCTTCTCCTTAGGATCATCTTAACAAAACAGTAAATACAGTAAATGGAACCAATTGAGGACAACTTTGTACTGTATGCTAACTGTGAGCTTGCAAAAATGTGGCTTCCTTTCAGTTCTGGTGTGCCATTAATATTTCTAAAGTCTCGGGTCTTGTCTACAAACAAATTAAGCCAGTGTATGTTTGAGTGTGGACATGCTTCTCAGTTTAAAACTGACTTATATCAGTTTAGCTTGCTCCTGTGGACAAGCTGAATCAATACTAATTAGGTTCATGTCAATTTGAGAGTGTCCACGTACAATGTTAGACTAGTTTGACAAAACTGATTTATAACCACCCCTTTTTTAAAATCAGTCCAACTTTGTGTGTAGATTAAGCCAAAAATTAAAATATCCTAATAGAATGAACTTAGTCTGCCTTCTCCATGTATCAGTAATATCTCTGTCAGCAGGCAGTGCTTCTCGAGGTTCTTTCCTGAGAAGTATGGGCCAGATCAACTTCTTATTAAAAGCAACTGCAAAATTCCCTTTCCAGAATCATCCTCTTTATTTGTACAGTGTAAACATGCCTTTGTTGTTGTTTTCTCTTATTCTCTCCTATTTACTTTTTTTAAAAGATAAAAACATTTTAAGCAGCTTTTTAAAGGCACACGAGTCTGATTTATATCATGTTGTAGAACAGTAAATGTTGAATCTTTGTGAAATAAAGTTTAAAATGGTTGCTTAATTTTTATAGTATTGGGGAAAAGACCCTGAATATTGTGCTCATTTAAATATAATGAGAAATAAATGCAAAAATTGGATGAAATCAGGAAATGCACACTGTACAGGATTATCACATCAGGGATCCAATTAAAATGAACTCTTCTAATAAATATTGGTTTAATAATGCAAACTTGTGATCACTATATTACTACAACAGAAATAAAATTAACAAGATTTAATGGACTGAGTGGCCATTAATTTACACTTGTTAATTTATTAGGAACTTCTAATGCTGTTTGCACAATAATATCATTATTCTGCATGACTTACTTTATGAAATAGGGCCAAACAGTGCTTGAGCTAAATTGAAATTAGATTTTATTTCCAAATTCTTTTCATTTATATTAATTTTAATATTTTGTTTTCCTCTATCGAGAGCAATTAAATACACAAGGTAGGAATGCTGCAGTCCCTCTCAGCAAGGCTCATGCATGGTCCTAATTAACTTTTATCTTTGCCTGCTTTGATGTGCTGTGTAAAAAAAGTTTTTTTCCAGACCACTACTAATCAACACAATGAGCTTTGAAGGGATCTGATGGGAGAGGGGAAGAAAGGGGGAAGTAATACGGCTAGTAAGGACAGAAACCAGGTATTCTAGTTCTAGTAGGCTAACTGCGCTAAACTTAACAAATGTTTGCTAATTGCATTGTATTACATGCAAACTTAACAACACTGAAGTTTTTTGCAAGTTGGACTGTTCTACTAGTCACTGGTAGCTTAACCTCTTCTGTAACTGAAGAAGCAATATTATTTCCTAAATGTAATGAGTGTTGAGTAAATGCTACTTTAAAGATGGCTTGAAATCTCTTTAGCTGATTCTCATTTACTTTAAGGCCTCTTTACTTCGCTTTTGCAATGTAAAAATGCCTTAAAATTATTGTAAAGAGGCCTCAGGCAGGCAGGCCTGATGTTCATTTACACTCTTGCTGCTGCTTACTTTTCTCATTTTATGTAGTACTGTGGCTCTGCATAATGAGATAAAAAGACAGGGCCCCTTCCTCTTTGAGCTGCCCAAACACTAAAGGTCTGATCCTGCAAACAAATAGCCCTGGTCTACACGTGGTGGTGGGGAATTGATCTAAGGTATGCAACTTCAGCTACGAGGATAACATAGCTGAAGTTGACATACTTAATTCCATTTACCGCAATGTCTTCACGGCGGTGAGTTGACTGTTGCTGCTCCCCTGTTGACTCCGCCTGTGCCTCTTGCAGTGGTGGAGTACAGGAGTCGACAGGAGAGTGTTCAGGGATCGATTTATCGCATCTAGACTAAACGCGATAAATTGACTCCCGATGGATCGATTGCTACCTGCTGATCTTGTTGGTAGTGTGCACATACCCTTAGATGTCTAATTTTATTCATGCATATAGTAGAACTGACTTCAAGGGAACTATTCTGTCTTATTGTACTCTACCTGTATGGCCCCCATATCTGTACATAATATATTTATGCTCACAACCACCTTGTGAGATAGAGATGGGTACACAGAGACTTGCCTAAGGCCATGGAAATCTGTGGTGGAGCAGGGAATTGAGTCCCAGGCTTGTACCCTAGCTACTGAACTATGCTTCCTCTCTAGATGAGCAATTACTGCATGAAGAAGCACTACCCAGCATGAGGAAGGGTTGCAGAAAGGGGCCTTCATTAGATCAAATAACTCAATATAGAAATAACAGACATTAGTGACTAAGGGAATGGTGGATGAAAAGACATCAGGAAGCTGATGGGAAAAGTGCTCTTTGAGGATGGTAATTATTCACTGTGACCCTGCTTCTGTCACCCTTGCTCATGCTTAGTAGCATAGTACGCCATGAGATATACCGTTGATTAGGTTTGGTTTTTAAAAAAAAATTAATTTCACATCTCTACTACATTTGCAATATTCTTAAAGGGCCTCATGGAAAGATGTTCTTTTAAAAAATCTAATAAATCCAGCAATACTCACCCCAGAATAAAAAGGAATGGATAATTCTAAAAAATGTAAATAAAATGGGTTTTGATAACTTTTATTCCTGTCTAGTAATATTTTTAGAGGCTAATCTCTATTTAACACCTGGGTTTTGAGATTTAACAGATTGTGTTTTGTAGCTGCTGTACTGTCTGGATTGCTTATTGATATAACTTACACTACAGTTTGTAGCTACGTGTATTAAAATCTTTGCTGCAAACTGTGTCCATAACCCTATTATGCCTAATATGAAAAGCTGTAGATTACAGTTGCTGATATGAGCTGTTCTGATCCTATTACAGTTGATGAGTGTCAACATGTTGTTTGTATCAGGGGTGAAGTTGCAGCCAGAAATAACAATTGGATGATGAAACAGATACTGAATCCATATCTTCCTATGATGAAACAAAGTAAATCTTGTCTTGCAGTTTTAGCTGCTTTAGCCATAAAACAGGAAGTTTACTTAAACTAGTAACCTTTACAGCAGAAAACAGTTAAATAGAAAAAATTGACATCATAGAATACAGCTGTAGAAAGAGAGAATTACCAGTATGTTTGGGTACTGAGTGTGCCTCTTATTATTAATTGACAGAACAATTTTACAAAATTTCCCTCCCATTGCTACTGAATTTTAGGCATTTGCTGTGTGGAAAAACTGACTCAAGCTACAACTATCGTAATTTTGTATACTCCAAACTAAATCTACTGTTTTTTTCATAGAGATACAATGTCTGTGGTTTTTGCACATGTGAAGTGTTACAAAAAGCCTCTCGTGAGCTGGTTGTTCTTCCCCTTGAGTGTTGTGCATAGCGAGTGTTCACCACACAACGCGTAATAATATCTGAAAAATTATACCAGTGCTTAAGAAGTACTTTGTTTCTAATAAAAGGCTGACAAGCAGCTGGAGTCTGATTCTCTTCTCTAACTCCCTTCTGTGGGTGAGAGGAGGATTGAAACAGAGAGGCTAAGCAAGGGGATTGAAACTGGTGGTTCCATTTAGGGCTAATTTGTACCTCCCTCCTCCGTATTCTCTTACACAGCCATGCAAATACAGGAAGGAGGAAAGACTCCCCGCTACAAAAAAGCCACTCAGAATTGCAGTCCATGAATTGTGAGGAGGTCAGGGGCTGCTGCTGACTTACAGCCTCCCCCCTCCCATGCCTTCCCCAGCAACTAGTTGGGAAAGGGATGCAAAGCAGGCAAAGCCATGATTCCTCCTCCTATCCATGCCCACAGGAAGGAGTATTTTACAGCGATGTAGCAAATTACTCCCACTACTGCCACCCAGTTGGTGGACCAGTTAGGCTGAGGCTCCAGGAGGCAGTTGTGCTTCTGATACTATGTCTATACTGCAAAAAAGTGTGTGTCCTTAATTCAGGTTAGCTAATTCAGACTGAAATAGCAATGAAGACGTCAGTTTGGCTTTTAATGCAGCTTAGGCTGCCCAAATTTGACCCCAACCTGCCCTAAGGCTTGTGCTTGATTTGCTAACCCAGGGGTGGGCAAACTTTTTGGGAAAAGGGAGATGGCTTGGGGAGGAGGACTAGTAGCCTAGCACTACTGCCTATAGTCTGTGAAAGGAGGAGCAAAGCCTCTCTAAGGCTGTACTGCTCCACGACCTCAAGTACACAACCAAATGAAAGGTTCTGGCTTAAAAGGATTGGAAGGAAAAGTAACAAATACAAGGCCAATAGCAGCCATTCTACAAACACCTTTGTCAAGGGGCTTTTAAAAGAAACACGTTGTATATGTCTCTGTCGCTGTGGAGCCATATATATTTATATTACGACATGGGATGTCCAATGCGGAGGTGCAGCAAAGTACCTTCTTAAATGCTTAAGATATAGCATTTTACTTTAATGGTTGCTCTGTGGTTTACTTGTATTTCTTCTCAGTCTTTCTAATCTCCTACAATGAGTAGGTCTCATTATTATATAGCTGCTCCTTTGCTTCAGGGCATCCAGCAAATGTTGTTTATAAGGCTAGTGTCCTGAAGAGATGGGCTGCTTGCAAGCCTATATCTGTCCTTAGTTCTGTTCTTGATTATTGACACACAGGATACATATGTTCAGAATAATGTGTGTAGCCATCAGACACAGAGGACAGTGTGTATAACTATGAAGGGAGATGACTCCCTCTGCCACCCTCCCATTTAAAAAAAAATCCTTCAAACAATCTTTTGGGCTAAAAGAATTATGTTTCCAGTAAACCTCTCCTCACCTCTTTTTTAGTTCTTAATTTTTGTTTATGGTCTCTATGTGCTCTGAAATAATGTTGCTGTTCTGGTTTGCCAGCCTTAGGTGAACCCATATAAACAAGCAAAGGCCTTGGAAACTGTGGCTTGTAAGTTACTGTTTTGCATGGCAGGCTTAACTCATAGGTTGAAAGCCCTATCATAACTGCTTCTAGATGGGAATAAAAATAGAGGCTTGAATGCTATCATTTAAAAAAAAATAGCATTTATAAGACTTTGGCTACTGACAGAACACAGTTGTATTTTACAGTGCTTCTCACTCTTAGTTTATTTTCTCACTTCCCATTTCCCTTCTCCCCCCTCAACCCTCTATTTTTAGGATGGCATTCTAGAGTTAGTGCTATGGTGACTGGTCAGCTGTTGCAGAGTTTTAAAAAAAGGGGAGGGTTGTCGAAGTTAAGAATCTGATAGTAATTCACCTTTTGTATGTTTAAAGCTTATATGTTTTCATTTTAGTTGATAGTGGATGGGAAGTTGTTCTTGCCTAATATGCCCGTGCCAACATTCATTGTGACATGCCTAATATTTCTTCGTGGTGGTGTGTTTTTGTTTGTTGGAAGTGCGGGCGACTAGTTTGGCGGGGGTGTCACTTGCATTCTTAGGACATTGTTGGACTTAGGACTTTTAATATAAAGTATTCACTGGAGCTGGTTGAAAAATGGTTTCAATTAAATGGAAATTTTCACTAAAGTTTTTGTCAAAAGATTTGGGGTTTTAATTGAAAAACAAAAGAGAAAATCTACTAAAATTGCAATTAAAATTATTTTTGGAGGGGATTGAGAGGATGGGTGCTACTTTGTACCTGACCATGTTGCTGATATTTTTGTGGCTTTAAAATCACATTTTTCTGTGTGTGTGTGTGTGTGGCTTTAAAATCACATTTTTCTGTGTGTGTGTGTGTGTGTGGTTTGGTTTTTGTTTCTCCTGTGGCTGTGGGAGAGACTTATAGCCCACAAGGGAAATTGACTGTTCGGAACGTAGTGGGACATAAATGTTTTATCTAATTTTTCAGCTACAGTAACTGGAGAAGTTACTTGGAATGACAGCAGGTAAAATAGTTTAGGCAGAAGTGTAGAGGTGTCCATTTAAATCTTCTACAAGTTCTGCTTGTATATGTTCTGGAGTAAATTTTTCTTTAAACTCAGTGAAGTTATTCTGGATTCACACTAACATAACTGACATCGGAATTTGGAAATCTCATCCAGTGACTACATGTGGGTGAATCACAGGTTTTGGTGGTAGTGTTGCTGCTACATTTTGCTTTTGGAAAGCCCGAATATTGATTTTTTACAAATCACAAGCTGCTAGTAAGTTCTTTTAATGATGGAATGCTACCACAGATGAATGATGAGGAGGGACAGCTGAGGAACAACTGGCTACTTAAGGAAAGTATCAAAGAGAACCTGAAGGTTCAGGGACTGATAAAGTAAAGCATCATAGGAAGTACATTTCCTCCTAATTTATTATTTGCAAATGCTATGCTACCTCTGACAAGGCCGGATATTTTTCTTTATGCGTTTTTTGGGTTGTATGCTGCAAAAACTGGTAGTGGGTCAATCCCTTGTGGCTGGATGTGGATGTGTATTGCTTTCACTAAATCATTGTCCTCCAGAAACTACATTCCAACAATTATTTTACAACACTGAAACAAAGAGTTATTTGAGCCATAATGTTTCTAATAGATATTCACCAACTCATACACGAGAAGTTAAATCATTCCTTGATCACTGTAGGCTTAGCAACGGCAGGTGGGCGCTGCTTTTGCTACAGGATTCCTCAAAGTGAGCTAGGGTACTGCACTGAGGGCAGGCCTACCCTACAGGGCTAAGCTGACCTAGTTACACAACTGCAGCTATGTGACTAATGTAGCTGGAGTCGATGTAGCTTAGGTTGACTTATTGCGGTGTCTACACTGCGCTGGCTTGTCGGCTTACCTTATGTTTCCCATTCCATTGGAGTACCGGAGTCGATGGGAGAGCAATCGACTCCCGGTAAGTGGAGACAAGCCCTGAGAGGTGTACTTAAGAGATCCTCATTAAAAGAGCAAAGTATTCCTTTGCTAGCAATACATTTCTACTTGATAGCAGGCTGCGGGAGCCAGGTTTACCCCTTACGGTGCAGATCACTTCCCTTTTGAGAGCATGATGTGTGTGGGTTTACACACAAACCAGCTCTTCCTTCTGCTTTTGTTTTTGGGTGCTATAGAAACATCCTCTTTTTGCGTAGCAGGAAGAGCTCCTCACTCTTCTTCAGTCCTTTGTACCAATTTGACAAGTAAAGAATTTAGTATGACAGAGACCTCTACACAGAACACATCACAGACCGCCGTCAGTAGCAGGTCGAGTAATTGAGATCGCTGGCCAGGGAAAATAACCCATTTCCTTCCCTGACAAACCGAGGGACGCACCCCATCTGTATACTTATTCTCTACACCACTACTGACTTGGACTCGACTCCATGGGTAACGTACCCGAGCCCACTCACTTATCTACTGATGCTTTAAAATCTCCCACATGCCAATCTGGATCTGTGCTGGTTATGTGATATGTATGTAACTCATGAACTTTGTAACTGATAGTTGTAATCCCTCATAACCCAAGCCTGACCCCAGATGTACAGTACCTTCTGTCTTAACTTGGATATATTTGATTTTTAACAGTAGCTTTAATAAAATCTTTGAGACCTGGATACTGTCTACAACAAGACGCATCTAATTCTGAAATAAACACATGCAAGCCAACTTGCCGTAGCAAATTCCATTAGGTTTATGTGAATTATTACCAGCATCGTCCAAGTTGATTTGTTTTTATTTATGATTTATTCTTACTTAAACCTTTAGTCCCTAAATGCAGTCTGAATTTTTAAAGACAATTACTGGTATGCCGGGAGAGTCTAGTTATTTTAGCCTATGCTGTTGTCTAATCTAAATGTACAGCCAAGTTCATTTTAAAATAAATTACAATTCCAAAACAGTATATTTTGGAGTATTTTTGTATTGCAGTAGTATCTCTTGTTTCTCTCTATTTATGATTAAATGTTTAATATTTCTTCCGATGGAGGCATAGTTCTTGTCAAATAACTTGTGTAGAAATGTTATACACTTGTGGGTTGAATGACTCTTAAAGAGTGGTACTGGAATAAAGTAAAATTTTTATCTGCTAGCAATGGTTCTCAAACTCTGGGTCAGGACCCCAAAGTGGGTCATGACCTCGTTTGAATGGGGTTGCCAGGGCTGGTGTTAGACTTGCTAGGGCCCGGGGTTGAAGCCAGAGTCTGAGCTCCACTGCCCAGGGCTGAAGTGGGCAGGGGGACTCAGGTCAGCCCTGGGCAATGGGGTTCAAGTTACAGCCCCATTGCTGAAGGCAGAAGCCCTTGAGCTTTGGCTTATTCCCCCTCTCCTCTCCAGCAGTGGGGCTTTGGCCATCTCACCTGGGGCGGCGGGGCTAGGACTTCAGTCCGCCTTCCTGGGGTTGTGTAGTAATTTTTATCGTCAGGAGGGAGTCGTGGTGCAATGAAGTTTGAGAAATGCTGTGCTAAGGTATATGTTTGTATCCAGCCTAGATCCATAGTGACTAAAAGTTATTACAATCTGATGGCTGTTCTGGATTATGTGAAAAAAGTTATGGTTTTGTTTATCCTTGTAAATGGGCACCTAATCACATATAAACCCTATCACTGTCTTTACAGTGAGGCTAGTGACTGACCAAACATGAAGGTTCTGCTGTCCTTTCACCTCATGAGTCATCTCTACACAACTTCTGGGAGCAAGCTTCTCAGCCCAGGTAGACAGACTCGCTTGAGCTAATGCACTAAAACCAGCAGTGTGGATGTTGCAGCTCTAGTGAAGGCTTGGGCTAGCCACCTGAGGTCGTACTCGGGGGATCAGATTGGTTTGAGAACCCTAGCTGCTGCCCAAGCCCCACACTGCTGTTTTTAGGCTCACTCCCAGCTGCAGTGTAGACCTGCCCTCAATGTCCTGACCAAACAAAAGGTTTGAGACAGAATGGTAGAGCAGTGTGTATTGAAGCCTACCACTGCCCTTTTCCTATAATGAGAAGCTTGGTTTTCAGGGCTGTCAATCTTCAGTCTAAAACTAAACCTTTTTTTTTTTTTTTTTTTTTTAAAGCAACAGATACGAACACTGAATGCATCAGGTGGTATATAGATCAATGAAATGTATGCACAAAACACGTAAACTGGATGTTGGCATAATGGAGTTCTTTGCAGAACCATTATGCAAGTTCCCCTTTAAGGGATGTAAGTAAATCGGAAGTGACATTTGAAGAAATTGCTCTATATTAATTAATTGAGTCTATCTGTGCAGTTTCAACAGTAGTTTAAGTAACAGCTGTTATACAGGGGTTCCATTCTATGCATCCGATGAAGTAGGCTATAGCCCACGAAAGCTTATGTTGAAATAAATTGGGTAGTCCAGCGGTTCTCAAACTAGTTGAGACTGCGACCCCTTTTTGTGATCTGGCGGCGCGTGCGACCCCTCCGCCGAAAAGCCGCCGAATTACAAAAAACAAACAAAAAAACGTGCATGCGCCCCGGTCCCCCCTCCCCGCTGCGGGCGGGCTGCCGGGAGCGCCCCGGTCCCCCGTCCCCGCTGCGGGCGGGCTGCCGGGAGCGCCCTGGTCCCCCGTCCCCGCCGTGGGGGGGAGGGGGGGCTGCCGGCTGCGCCCCAGCCCCAGTCGCCGCGAGTTGCAGCGGCAGGAGCTCGTGACCCCCAGTTTGAGAAACCCTGGATTAGTCTCCAAGGTGCCACAAGTACTCCTCATTTTCTTTAGCTGTTATATAGATTAGTCTATTCACATGCTAATGTTCAGGTTAGGTGTAAGAAACAACTATCCTATTCCACTACCTGCATATGTGTGAATATATACACACAGAATGTGACTGTATGTTATAGCTTTATATAATTTTTTTTCAATTGAAATATTAACTAGACTACCACACTATAGTCAGAGGCCAAGAATAACTCAGAAGGTGAATGTATTGTGACTATCTGATGCTCACAGTACTGCATTTTTAGAGCATTGGATGAAAATCTGCTCATTTTCATCTCTCCATTTTTTTTTTTTTTGATACTGCAGGAATCCAGTATAATTTTTACCGCATTGTTACCATCTGGTGCCATAGTCTGTGCTTTTTTGTTTAAATGTGCCTCTTTACAAGAAGAAAAGATCAATGCAGCTTTGTTTTTCTTTACTTTTTTGTATTAGTATAAGCACTTAAAGGGGTGTAGTTCAGACAAACTTGCCTGTGCCCCCAGGAATGCTCTCCCCCTCCCTTTTTTTTTTTAAACCAACCCTGCTTAGCCTGATGATCTTATTTCCAGTAGGCTCTGATTTATCTCCAAGTTAAAATATTAGCTATGGTCTACACTTAAAATGTAGATTGATCTACCTACCTTGCACAGAGGCAAAATTGACCCAATCTAATCCCTGGTGTAGGCATGGCTACGTCAATGAAGGGATTCACCACCTCAAACTGGAGTTAGATTGATGGAAGAATTACCTACACTGATGGAAAAACACCTTCCGTTGATGTAGGAAGCACCAATGCTACTGCACAGCTGTGCCTATAGTATAGACATGGCTTTTTTAGAGAGTGTCTGCCCCAGAAGTTTAATGGCTGCTTGATGTGTTTGTCATTAGTGATTCATTTTAAATATTTAAAAATACTTCCCATCAATACAGTTATCAGCAGTGTGGGAATCTTTATAAGAACTGAGTCACTTTTGTACTTTTTGCTGACCAGTTGGACTTTGATTGTAATTACTCTGACATGAACTGTCACTGAACATGTAGATATGACAGACTGCACAGTTTGGTCATTTGCGTTCTGTTGAAAAAGAGACGAAAACTCTGAAAGGCACAGTAACGAAGGACACTGATATGCAAGATACAATTGTGTGCATTCAGACTGTAAATTCTTCAGGGCAGGAAGTGTGTCTTCTGTATACTGTTTTTGGATGTTTGTCATCTCTTAGCAAATAATTAATAGTAATAGTATGCTGTGAGATCTGAAACCTGGAGGCGTTTACAGTGTGTGTGTAAATCAGGGTTTCTCAAACTGGGGTCGCCGAGCGCTCCCCCGGGGGGTTGTGAGCTCCTGCCACCGCAACTCACGGCGGCGGGGCCGGGGGGCCCGGGTGCAGCCGGCAGCCAGCCCGCGGCGGAGGCCGGGGGGTGGGGTGGTGGTTCACGCCGCAGCCGGCCGCCAAACCGGAGGGGTCGCGGTGTGCCGATGACGCACGAAAAGGGGTCGCGGGCTCAATAAGTTTGAGACCCGCTGGTGTAAATCATAGTCATCAGAATTTAGCAATCTGTCTAGCGAGTGGCCTACGATTCACCTGAGGGAGAAGCTAACGACTGTCTTTATAGTAGGGCTGCATGAGCCCTGGTATTCCCATCCCTACTCCTTCAGCCTCCTTGTGTATAGCACTTGCTGTCTATTCTACTATCAGTACATGTGCGTAATTACCATTAATGGAAAGGGGTCTTGACCTTGGTCTAGATGCTGTGCTGCAGAGGTTTTCAAAGTGCGAGGTATGCTTCCCTGCCAGGGGGCTCTGTCCATCAGGGGAAGCACATGGGATGTGTGGGGATGGTCTTGGTGGCAAGGACCAAGCTCCCTGCCCATCTTGCTCCCCCACTGTTGTAGCTATCACCAACCAGGAGTTACCCTCCCCTGCTGGAGAGGTCAGTGGGGAGTCAAGCGGGGGGAGCTAAAGGAGTGTCCGCTACCTCTCCACCCCCACCTTTCACTGGACAGAGCCCTCTCCTGACTCCCAACTCTTCAATGCAGGCCAGGGCACAGAGCCCCATCTGCTTCTTCTGCTGGGTCAGGAGAGAGTAGTCCAGCAGGGGGACCAGTACTCCCAGCATGCAGCTTTCTGCCCCGCCCCTCCCCCAACCCTGGTCCTTCAGCCAAACACTGTTTGCTTTCCCTGCACAGGTCAGGGAGTGAGACAGGCAGGGATGTGGGTCATGGAAGCCAAGACCACCTGACCTTCGAAGGGAGTAAAAGACTTCCTCAATTGCCATGTGGGGGGTGCCAGGCCTCCCCTGTGGGGGGTGCCACCCACATCCCCTGGTGGTTGCCAGGCCTCCCCTGTCCCTGTCTTTTTTAGAAAGGGGGAGATTGCATGGGACCTGAATCGCTGAAGGGGAGCTCAGCAAAAAAAAGTTTGGGAACCTTTGCTCTTCTGCATATCTGAAGCGATTGACTTTGCTATAGCAGTGTGTGCTATAAGACCAAGACAATATCCAGGGAGGGCAATCGTTTCAGCAAACCTAAAACAAAAGCAAAACTTAGTTTCACTAGTTCCCTTTCTTCCTTCCTTCCTTCCTTTGTGATTTATTTTTGTCATGTTTTATCATATTATTTCAGACATGGGGCGGGGTCGGAGGAGTGTGTGAGAGAAATGATGAACCCCAAGCATCATTAGAGTATTTAAGTTCTGTGCCTGCATCCCCTCCGCTGCCACATGGGTATACTTCCATTTGAATTAAGATTTCCTTGATTTTTATCCTCAATGAGCTCCTCATGGCAAACCCCTTGTGCCTTTGTGTAGTCCCTTTAAAGCAAATCAGCAAAGACCCCAATCCTGCAAAGATGCTTGGTAGCCAAATTCAATGGGACAGCTGAATCAAGGCCATGATTAGTCCCATTAAAGGTAATAGAACTTACTCACATCTGTAAGTGGGAGGATCATACTGAGCTGTTGATTTCCTAAAACATGCAACTGATTTATGGGTATACTGCTGACTGAAGTATTTGTTGGATATACTTATCTGGTTTTATTTCTGATTGCTCCACTTAGGCTTGAGTGATTTTTTGCCTTTTTGTAGTGTTTTTTTTTTTTTAAAAGAATGTGATTAATATTTACTGCTCTCACAATATTTTTAGGGGGGATGATTTTGTGGACTTGGCTTTCGGTGAACTCTATGTGTGTGTATGTATTCAGTGGGTTTTTTTATACAAATTTTATTTTGGGCATTAAAGAAAATGCTGCTCACTATTCAGGTTGTTCACTTTAAAATCCACACCTCTATTGCCAACAAAAAGAAGCTACCTTCTAGGGTCAAACAACATTTTGTGCTCTGGTGGTGGTAGCTATGCAGCTGTTAAGTAATCAATGCTGTGTTCAGACCTGAGCTGCAAACTTAAATGTTGTGGACACAGATATACCAGTATAAACTGTGTATAATCTGTCCTTAGAAACATTGGAGATGCCTCTTTGGGAAAGACAGTCGATGTTTTCCTTCCTCTTCTCACAATTTGATATGGGAAATAGAGAGTTAAACAGAATCAAAAATCATAGCGGACCTGGTCATTTTAAGGGCATAATATACTGTAGAAGCTATGGATTGCATGTTCCCTTTCATGGAGATAATGGCGCAGAGGACTGAAGATATTAGGAGTTGGCAGGATGGAATGTTTTCCTGATACTTCCATTTCTGGCAGGGTTTCCAAACACCAACCTCATGCATGTTACTCTCCTGCCCCAGGGTATGCTTGGATCTTGTCCTGTACCTCCAGTGGCTCCCACTCCTCTGGCTCAAGGCAATGTGCCTGTCCTCCTGCCCTTGGCAGCATTGCTTCAATACAGCTGTTCATGAAGGGTCTCCCTTAAGTTCTGGTGTCTCCTGAAATGCCCTCAGCGTGTTGGGTAGGGGTCTACTGCCTCAGGGTGGGGTGCAGAGGATTAACCAGCACAAATTATTGTTGACTTTCTCCAGATTAATTTTTGCTGGTTTGCCTTGTATTTTGGGGGATGGAGAAAGAACATGATGGATTCTGGCCATTTCTATGGCCTGACTCTGCTGAAACCGTGGAGGCCAAACCCCACAGAGTATAAACAGGGGAGCTTCTGCAGGGTCAGTGGAAAAGGGGGCGAGTGTGCCACAGAGCCACAATAATTCTCCCTTTTGGCCTCTGTCTTCCCCTGGCAACCAGGTGCGGACTCATCTCCTCTTGTGGGAGTCCTATGCATTTTTTGTGACTATACTCTGTATTAGCAGAAAATTTTCCAAACAGAATCAGACTGCTGTAGGATAGTGGACAAGGACAAAATAAGCGTCCGTAGTAGTCATTTGAAGAAGATTGGTTACATTTGAAATTTTTTAGTATGCTGGATTGAAATAGCTTTGGGAACATGTCTTTGACAAACTTGGATGAGGCAAGATGGAGCTGGCTGCTGAATTTCTTAAATCTTAGGAAAGGGGAGGTTTTTTAAAATAGAAAGAAGATAGAAGCCCAAAATTCTGATTTTAATCAAATTGTTCTAGTTTCAGCAGGAGTCCATGGAGAGAGCATGCATTCTTAATAAGGTTGAGTTGTTTAGGCATTTCTTTACGAGGTAAATTTGGGACACAGTGATCTCTTAGTGTTTCAAGCTATGCTTAGGATTGTTGCCCTGAGGAGAACTATATGATTCCACAGCACATAAGACTTGGACAAGTTACAGTGACTCTTAAATAATTGTTTGGCAGCTGGACACCTGCTATTAACTTAATAAATATATACTGTAGTAATGTCGGAGGAAACATCAAGATTATAAACATGCTTTACAAGCGCTTAGCAAAGTAAAGTGTGCTATGCAGTTGCAGGTATACGCAAAAGAGTTGCGAGCAATTTTCATTCACTCAGCATGCCACAATGCAGCTGCCTACTGGAGACCGCACCAGTCTCTGTGAACTGTGTGCAGAAAGACAATGCTTGGTTTATGCACTACTTACTTCAGTGAAACCTTAGCACATGTTTAAGTGCAGAGGCGTTGACTTTCAGAATTCCTGGGGGATGGTCGATCCTGCTCTGCCCCAAGCCCTGCCCCCAACTCTATTTATCTGTGGGGCCCGGTGTTGGACAGGAGGTTTCGGGGGGGGGGGGGAGGAGGAGCTGATCTGTGGGGCTGCTGAGCACCCACTGTTTTTTTTCCATAGGTGCTTCAGCCCTGGGGCAGCCACAAAGTCAGCACCTGTATTTAAGTGCTTTGCTGAATTGAGGCCCAGCGCAGCAAGTTGGCCAGGAGGAGTAATGCTGCCACTGCCTGTAATAGAACAAAGACTGGCACAGAACAAGCAAGTGTAATCAGGTTCAAGAATAGCAGCCGTGTTAGTCTGTATCCGTAAAGAAAGCGAGGAATACTTGTAGCACCTTAGAGACTAACTAGTTTATTTCAGCATAAGCTTTCGTGAGCTATAGCTCACTTCATCGGATGCATAGAATGGTATAATAAGTATAATCAGTAGCTGGAATGATACAGCACTTACAAAGCTATTTAAAACAGCAAGGTGGTTGATCTCTGCTTTAATCCCTCTTAACTAGAGTCAAGTTGTGGGCCATAGTTGCCTTTCTGGGAATCAGGTATTAGTGGGGGCTGAGGTCCCTGAAAGAGAAGATTTGTGTGCTGTTTGTGACCACCTCTGTTCAATGAGTGGTGTATATACAGTGCAATGTCATTTCTCTCTAATAAAATACCTAGACTTTTTTTTTTTTTTTTTACTGATTTCTCCTCCAATGGGAAATTGTCCTGCAAGACCCTGAAATCTGCTATTATTAGGCAGAGAGGTGACAATAATAAGTTACAGTCCATGAGTTAAGTGCATTGTTCCTTCAGTGAGTATCAAAATAACCACTGCATAAGACCCTGGCCTCTGATACATACGCATACTTTTATTGTAGAGTTTGTGAAAACAGCTAGACCAGAGGTCACCAAATTTTTCATGGTCATGCCCCCTCTTATCCTTTTCCATACACCCTACCCCACCAGGAGCTGGGAGTGAAGCCGGGGGTTCGCAGACGGGTAAGAGGGCCAAGGTGCGGTCACAGCTGGGTGTGGGACTGGGGCTGGGAACGGAGCTGCGGCTAAGATGGGGGCGGGGCTGGGTTTGGGGCCGGGAGTTGAGCCGGGAGCAGAAGTTGCAGTCTGGAGCTGGGGCTGCAGCAGAGCTGGGAGCAGAGTGGGGCTGGCGCACCCCCAAATACATTCCTCCAGGGGCACGGTGCCCTACAGTTTGGGGACCTCTGACCTAGTTCATAAACAGTTGCAGTAGCTACTCAGAAGATACTTGAAGTTGTACAAGGAATAGGATAATGCAGGATCAAGGCTCTTAGATGTTTAATGCCAGAGAGATATGGATGTGGTTTATTTTATTCTTAAACAATGGACCGTTTTAAAGAGTGAAATATAACCTGTTCCCATGTGTTCCAAATGTTTCCTTTATAAATGTGATCCATAGTTAGGGAGTCTGTATGCTGCGCTATCTACTGGTTCTGTAGTTTACACCAAGTCTTGTAGAGAGTATTTGTCATGCTATTTATTAAATCTTTGATCTTTATATTTTTATCTCTGATCAAATTCAGGTTTTACATCTTGTGCTCTGGTAGCCATGCATGTTTCAGTAAAGTAGCTGTCCAGGAATAAAATTATATCATCTATCCCATATCAGCTATGCACTTGGCTGTTAAGTATAAACATTTGGTTCATACCACATGTTTCTGTCACACATTGCACAGGACTTTCCCAGTAAAAGTTTCAAAGGGAAATAATGTGCAAGTACTGTAAAAATATTTTTAATGGCAGATTTACAGTATGAATTTTTTTGAATAACTGAAAATTTGCTGTTACAAAAGAAGCAATAATCTCTCTGACAATTGTTTTCAATGTAATTTAAGCACTTTTCCACCCACTTCCCTCTCAGTCCCCTGTACATGCTAAATGAATTTACAGTTGTGGAGGGGGATCATCAAGCTACCAAAAAAAAAAAAAAAAAAGCCAACCAAGTTTTATTCTTAACTAGCATAAGTGCCCGGCGTTGCTCGGGTCAGTCGGAGGTGGGGAGGGGGCAGACAGTTGACACCCCCTGACCAACCCCAACACCCACCCCTCACCCCCCCTGACACCTTCCCACCCCCCCTGACCAACCCCAACACCCCCCGGCTCACTTACCCCCCGACCAAACCCGACAACCCCACCTGACCCCCCAAAACAAATCCAACACCCCCACCTCACCCCCCGACCGAACCCGACACCCCCACCTCACCCCCCGACCAAACCCGACACCCCCACCTCACCCCCCGACCGAACAGTGTATTTAATAATCTGTGTGCTACACAGTGCACCGGGGGGGGGGGGGTGTCGGGTTTGGTCGGGGGGTCAGGTGGGGGTGTTGGGTTTGATTGGGGGGGTCAGGTGGGGTTGTCGAGTTTGGTCGGGGGGTAAGTGAGCCGGGGGTTGTAGGGTTTGGTCTGGGGGGGTGGGAAGGTGTCGGGGTGGGTGAGGGGTGGGTGTTGTGGTTGGTCAGGGGGTGTTGCGGTTGGTGGGGGGTTGAGGTGGGGGTGTCAGGTTTGCTTGGGGGGATGAGGTAGGGGTGTCGGGTTTGGTCGGGGGTAAGTGAGCCGGGGGGGTGTCGGGTTTGGTCTGGGGGGGGTGGGAAGGTGTCTGGGTGGGTGAGGGGTGAGGTGTGGGTGTTGGGGTTGGTCAGGGGGTGTTGCGGTTGGTGGGGGGGTGAGGTGGCGGTGTCGGGTTTGGTCGGGGGGTAAGTGAGCCGGGGGGGTGTGTCGGGTTTGGTCTGGGCACCCACCCCGACACCTTCCCCCCCCAGTCCAAACCCAACACCCACACCGCACCCCTCACCCCCCCCCGACACCTTCCCACCCCCCCAGACCAACCCCGACACCCCCCGGCTCACTTACCCCCCGACCAAACCCGACACCCCCACCTGACCCCCCGACCGAACCCCGACACCCCCACCTCACCCCCCGACCGAACCCCGACACCCCCCGGCTCACTTACCGTCCCACCAAACCCAACTCAGATCTGTCGCAGGCGGGGAGGGGGCCCAGAGCCGAGGGATTCCGGGGACCTTCGCAGGGGGGGGGGGGGGCACAGAGCTGATGGATTCTGGGATTCCGTTTGGAGGGGGGAGGGGCAGAGAACTGAGGGATCTCCGGGGTTCCGTTGGGAGGGGGGAGGGGCAGAGAACTGAGGGATCTCCGGGGTTCCGTTGGGAAGGGGGAGGGGCAGAGAACTGAGGGATCTCCTGGGTTCCGTTGGAGGAGGGAGGGGTGAGCTGAGCGAGTGAGGTGTCTGTTGGAGGGGGGTATTATGACATCATCACCACCTAACCGCCCAGCTGATGTGATTGGCCCTGAAAGACTTTCACCCCTGGGGGGCGTCAGAGGTGAGATCCGAAAATTTTTCGACCCTTACCAGCATATAGACCCCAAGACCCCTCACTGTACCAAATTTCAAGTCTCTGGCTCAAACGGTGCGGGAGGAGTTCGCTGTCATACGTACATACATACATACATACACACATACATACATACACCACTTGACTTTTATATATATAGATTGTTTGTCTGAAAGAGTTTTGAATTTCTCTATGAACCCCATGTCTGATTGATTGCTAAATTTAAATAAACAGATACTGTAGCATAATTTCCTGGTTGATGGGAACAAAACTTGAAAAACCAAGGCCAGTGAAACCATAATTGAATTAATCCGATTTCTTTACACCCTAGGGAATATGGATAAAATTTCAGTATTTCAATAGTCCTGTGACCTTGCTAGCAAAGAGCTTGGGCTGATGGCTTGTGTATAAATGTACTAAATAGCAGATGGCAACTATGCAAGTGTAAATTAGCTAGCAGCTGACATTATTTGGAGTGCTATTGATTGTTTCGATACCATTATCTGGAATAAGTGCTTGATCCTCAGTTAATCAATGGAGGGGAAAATAGGAATAACTCAGAATCATTTAAATTTAAACTGCTAGAGTGATTAGTTGGATAAAGTCACACCAAGAAAACTTTATTTAAAGAAAAGAAACTTGATTCAGAGTATTGCCTTCAGGTTGTAACCTGGGCCAAATTCTCTGTTGGCATAACCCCAGTGGATTTACATCAGCAGTGAATTTGGCTCTTGTTCTTTTTGACCTTTTTGACACACATCACACATCTCTGAGGCAGTTTTGTATATTGTCCTGGAGCAATTTCTTCCAGCTGCTGACCTAGGAATGGCCTTGGTTCTGAAGGGAGTAAAGTTCACTTTCCTTGACTAGAAAGACAGGTGAACACAATCAGATTTTCAGGGAAACACAAGATTTAGCAATAGAGGATTTTAATGTTGGCCCACCACTTCGGGCATCTTGCCTGATGCATCTCTCCCATAAAGCACCTGACAAAGCCGTGGGTAAGAGAAGAGAGAACTGCTTTCAGGCTCCTGTGTTAATCACCTGTGAAACATGTAGACTGTTTATCCTTAATTTTAGCACTCATAGCTAAAAATGGGGTGGTTGTTCTTATACTCATGGTAGGACTAAGTATTATCTAGATCTTGATGAATAACCAATGGTGTTATTGGTTATCTATCCTATTTTAAATTCCATCTACAATATTTTACTTTCTCAGTGCCTGTGACAGTGAGTTCCACAGATATGGTGAAGATAAAGGAATAAGATAAGACTCTTCCCCAAATGAACTAAACACCATTATGTAAATTGGTGCAAGTCAATATTTGGATAATGATCATGGAGTAATATTGATCTGGAAGCTGGAACAATTACAATAAAACTGAACAGGGGAAAGTGTTACTGACCCTGAATTAATAACCGATACCTAGCAGCAGCAATATTAGATTTCCTGTTGCAGATGACTTCAAATCCACTAAGTACAGGATAGGTAATCTGTCTGCACTAGAAGTGAAAACTTCATTAACAAGTTTCAGTCCCCACTCCTGAGAAGCATCAGCTCATCAAATGTGTTATTGTGTAGATAATCAACACAGGGCTTTTGGTGTCATACCAAAAGATGAACTATCCATTGTCTTGATTTCTCATGCAGCTGGCTAATGGCAAATTGCTATCGAAAAGAGACTCTAAACTTGATGTTCTGTAAAGAAGTGATTAAATGCCAGAAGTTTCTCTATTAAGGATTTATTTGTGACCTAACTGCCTTGAGTGTGAAACCTTACTTATCCTGAAAAGGGGTTATTCCTGTGGGGGGCATATTACCCATGTGATTCTGTCCATAATCACCTCTGCAGCTGCTGCAGCTTGCTCTTGGAGTCCCTGAGCCTTACAAGCTATACAGCCACACCGGTTGTGCCTTCTTCAGGGTAGTTGTCCCGTTTTAGCCTTGTGCAGTTGTCTGTGCCTACCCCTCTTTCCTAGAACTCCAGCATCAGCGCTGTGAGGCCTCACTGGGGCAAAGGAAGATAATAGAATCAACACAGAATAGTGATCTGTACTGCACAGGAAACGTGGAGCCTCACTCCCCTCCCCTCTCCGGCTCTCCTCCCACATACCCTGAGCACAGCTTCCTGGTGCAGAAACTGGGGGAGGGGTCGTTTAGGCCATGCATAGCAGGCAGACATTTCTCTGAGGGTAGGTTGCTCTGCAAAGCAGCCATCTGGGAATTATGTGCCCTGTAGAGCAGTGTATCTTTTCTCCTGAATAAGGACTTGAGTAGAGAAACCTGCAGTTGTATTCCACAGCTTTTAAATTTCACTCACTTGCCATAGTAGTCCAATGAATAACTGTGTGCTAAATATCATATGAAAGAGGAGGAGTGTGGGTGATCCTCCTCCAAAATCCTTCCATGGATTGTGTTCACATGAGGTGTTGCAGCCTACCTCAGACACAAGGGGGTGCAGATTGTTCCCTACCTGGGCAATTGGGTGGTAAATGGCAGTTCCCGGTCGGAGGTGAGGGACCATATGACGTTCCTCCTGTCCACGTGGGCCTGTTGGTAAACAGCGCAATGTCCCTGTTAGTCTCCATGCAATGCATAGAGTTCCTCGGCGGCCACAGATTCCCTCCCAAGGGACAGGTTAGAGTCCATGAAACGATGACTACAGCCAGGGCATACTTTCAGTTCCTAGGCCACATGTCAACATGCACGTACGTGATCCGCCATGCCGAGCTCCAAATGCGGCCTCTCTAGCTCTGGCTGGCCTCGAAATTCTCCAAGGCCAGGGACAGGATGGACAAGGTCCTCACCATCCCCGACTCCGTGATCGCCTGGTCCACCCCTGAGAACATGCTCCAAGGGGTCCCATTCAGAGGCAGGGCCCCATCCCTGGAGCTGGTGTCCGACGCCTCGGACCTGGGTTGGGGGGCCCACGTGGGAAGCGTTCAGACCCAGGGTCTGTGGTCAGCCCAGGACTTGACCCTGCACATAAACGTCAAGGAGCTGTGGGCAGTGCGCCTGGCATGTGTTGCCTTTCGCTCGCACTTGAAGGGGAAAGTGGTTCATCTTCTCACGGACAGCACAGCCTATATGTTCTACATCAACGGGCGAGGTGCGGCCTTGCCCTCTGCTGCGAAGCCCTACAGGTGTGGGACTTCTGTAGAGCCCACGACATCTCCCTAAAGGCCTTCCACCTACAAAGTGCTTGCAATGAGAAAGTGGACCGCCTGAGCAGGGATTTCTCCTCCCAGCACGAGTGGTCTCTCCACCCAAAAGTGGTCCACCAGCTCTTCCAAGTGTGGGGAACTCCCTGTTTGTGATTCGGCACAACCAGCATTGCGCCCGCTTTTGCTCAAGGCGGGGTCTGGGGAGGGGCACCATCTCCGACGCTGTCCTCTTCTCTTGGTCAGGCCAGTTTCTCTATGCGTTCCCCCTGTTCTCTCTGATCAGCAAGGTCCTGGAAAAGATAGACGGACAAGGCCCGGGTCCTGCTGATCGCCCCAGTGTGGCCCAGGCAGCATTGGTACGGGACCCTCATGAGCCTGGTGATTGCCCAGCTGCGGCCATTGCCGTCTCACCTGGACCTGCTCTTGCAGGACCGGGTCCGCCTCTTCCACCCCAACCTGACAGCTCTCCACCTCACGGCATGGTTGCTCAGTGGTTAGGTAGGGAAGAAAGGACATGCTTGGAAGGGGTCCAGCATGTCCTCCTGGAGAGCAGATAGTCCTCCACGCGCCATGCGTACTTGGCAAAGTGAGCACGGTTTTCTTCATGGTCGACTGAGAAGAGGGTCTCCCCAGTGGCCGAACCATCCAGCTGATCCTGGACTACTTCCTGCACCTTAGAACCCAAGGCCTGGTGCTCTCATCCATCAGGGTGGACCTCACTGCCATCTCCGCCTTCCACCCACCGGGGCAGAGCCACACGGTATTTTCCCATGCTCTGACGGAATCATCTATAGTGAAATACGCATGAGCAGTCAGTCAAAGAAGTTACCTTTTGTAACTTGTGTTCTTTGAGATGTGTTGCTCATGTCTATTCCACATCTTGCCCTCCTTCCCCTCTGTCGGAGTGGTCTGACAAGAAGAAACTGAGGATAGGGGAGCGCGCAGTGCCCCTTATAGCACGCCAGGGTGGCGCCACTTCAGGGGTTGCGGGGGGAGGGAGGGCGCTCCCCCCTACGTACTGCTAGGGGAAAAAACTTCCGGCACCGGCGAGCACACACACCTACTGTGGAATAGACATGAGCAACACATCTTGAAGAACACCAGTTACAAAAAGTAATGGTTTTTTAATTTTCTGGCTTTTATTTAAAAAAAGAAAAAGATAAGTGATAGCCTTTATAGTCATAATAGGCTCTTAAGTTAAGAAGTACAATAAAACCTCCATTTAACGGACTAATTCGGGCAAGGGGGTGTCCGTTAAATCAAAAAGTCCGTTATTTAATAATTAAAAAAAAATGAGCTGTCGGAGCAGCAGCCCGCCCACCACAGGGTCGGGGCGGCAGCTCCGCAGCCCGCCCGTTGCTGGGACCCGGGCGGCAGCCGGGAGCCGTCAGCCAGCCCGCCCGGGTCCTGGCTGCTGGGACCCGGGCGGCAGCCGGGAGCCGTCAGCCAACCCGCGAGAAATGGATTTCGGATGCATCAGACTTGCTCAGAAATTTTGTCCGTTGCATCCGAAGTCCGTTAAATCGAGGTCCGTTAAATCGAGGGTTTACTGTATATTGAATACAGAAAGTAGGTGTCACATATTGTCAGTCCAACACTGGTTCTGTGGCTTGTGAAGGTCTCTGTTAAGGTTGCAAGAAGTGATCAGAAAAAGCAGCATAGACTCAAAGAGACTCTTGTTATTCAGAGCTCTGGAATGCTGTGGCGTGCTCCAGCTTGGGTGTGGGTGTTTGTTTGGTTTGCGGTTCTTAATAGGGGGTGTATGATTTTTAAAAGCACTTGCTGAATTTGCATTTGCTTGAATAATGGCTACTTTGTAAATGATAAGAGTTAGTCACAGCAGAGCAAGACAGGCTTCTTCTGTTTGTCATGGATTTACCATATTTTAAAAAAAAAATTCATAGGATTTCATTGCTCAAGCAAATAGAAATACATGTATGCTGTGTGGCATTTGTATTCCTATGGCCTGTTTAACCTAATAGTTCCACATGAACGATTTGCCATCTTTTGTAAGTGGCATATTGTTTGGAAGTTTGTTGCCATCCTTGCTAATTCGTTTCTGTTGTCCCATTTCTGTAATAAATAAACTACAATCGTGCCTATAATGCTAGCTAGGTGTAGATACAGTCTACGCATCTATGACCAAGATTCTCTACAGTGAATGCCTATGTTTGTGTAAAATTAAATTAAAGATAAGACATGGCTCTAGAGGGTGATGGGTGCTCTCTCAGTTGCAAAAAGGTGCAAGTACACGCTATTTAATTGCATGGTATTATTATTACAAATACAGTAGTTTTAATTACCGTATCAAGAACTCTATCTGAAGCTCTTGTATTAAATTCCTGTACATGCTCAGTATCCTCATACTTGCTCCTGGGGAGGAGTCCTGAGGATGTATGTACATGCAGGATGCTCAGAACATCCTTCATGAGGAGTCCTGAGGATGTATTAAAGGATGTATATACATGCAGGATGTATTAAATTCCTGTACATGTTAAATGAATTTACAATTGTGGAGGGGGATCATCAAGCTACCAAAAAACGAGTGAAGGCAACTAACAGATTCATTTTGGCATAGAATCATAGAGTTGGAAGGGACCTCAGGAGATCATCTAGTGAAGTCCAGACCCCTGCTCAAAGCAGGACTAATCCATATTTTTGCCCCATATCCCTAAATGGCCCCCTCAAGGATTGAACTCACAATCCTGGGTTTAGCAGGCCAATGCTCAAGCCACTGAGCTATATCTCCCCCTAATAAGCTTTCATGGGTAAATAAAACCACTTCTTCAGATGCATGGAGTGAAAATTACAGATGAGGCATAAATATGCTGACACATGAAGAGAAGGAACACAAAAAAGTAAATGGACACAAATCAGACATCAGGAATGGTGACATACAGTAGCCAGTAGGAGAACACTTCAATCTCCCTGTTCAGTAACGGATTTAAAAGTAACCATCCTTCCACAAAAAAAACTTTCAAAAACAGACTTCAAAGAGAAACTGCAGAGCTACAATTCATTTGCAAATTTAACACCATTAATTTGGGCTTGAATTCAGGACTGGGAGTGACTGGCTTAGTACAAAAGCAATTTTCCCCTTCTTGGTATTAACACCTCCTCATCAGTTATTGAGAGCGGACCGCATCCACACTGACTGAATTGGCCTTGTTAACACTGGTTCTCCACTTGTAAGGTAACTCCCTTCTCTTCATTTGCTAGTATATTTATACCTGCATCTGTAATTTTCACTCCATGCATCTGACAAAGTGGGATTTTTTTTTACCCATGGAAGCTTATGCCCAAATAAATCTGTTAGTCCTTAAAGTGCCACCGGACTCCTCGTTGTTTTTATGGACACAGACTAACACTGCTACCACTCTGATGCTAGGTTTTGACTGACTATTCAGAATTTCAGGAGTTTTATTTGACTCATATGATTTAACACCACCCCTCCCCCTTCTGCCATCTCCATGAAAGACCCACATTAGACTTTTCCATGTTTGTAGCTTTCCTTAGGGAGCAAAGTGGGAGGTCCAGTGACCTGTCAACCCTCTGCTATGTTCAGGCATAGCTAATGGGCCCAGTTTTCCCCCGACCAACCCCTTGGTGTCTTAAGAGGAGGACAAATGGGCTTATTCTCCACATATATAACATTACGGGGCTGGGATCAACAATCTTTGCCCTGCGTCCTGCCAGGATAAGCCCCCGGGAGGGCTGGGCAGGTTTGTTTACCTGCCATAGGCACCGCTTTTTGTAGACACGGCAGCCTGTAGGGGGCCAAAGGTTGCCAATCCCTGTCATGGGGCATCTCTTCCCTTCTCCCTCACAGAGAAAAAATTGGCCTGTTTTTCCACAGCCCCATACCTTGCAGAATCATTTCCACTTGTGTAAAGGGTAAAGTACCATCAACTCAGAATGGCCAGTACTCTACACAGTTTGCTCTGGATGTGAACAGGGTTAAATGGCTAAGTAGCATGATGGGTAAATGGCTTGGAGTATTACAATGATTATCAGCACTCCAACCCTAGCTGAGCATGTGCTTCTCTCCCTGGCACCGCTGGGGGCTGGGGAAGGTGTTTACCTGACTGCTGTAATATGGAGTATAAAAAGGAGAACATTGTTTTCAGTACCAATGCAATGAAGGGAATTGAGGTTGACTTGGACCAGGTCTCTTTTATAATGGTGCTGAAAATGGTTCTGTCCAGTTTTATTTTAGCAGTTGAACTGATACTGTCACTGATTTAAGAGGTGGCACAGAGGGAACCTGCAGCTGAAACCATTGCCTGTAAAGGGTCATTTTCCCATAAAACCTCTTTATCGGCATTATTGCTTTTCAGGTGTTTCCCTCCCCAGTGAATAGCTATGCTTATTTTTCCCCAGATGTATTAGCTTGTACTTTTCTATACTGAATGGCAGTATAATGTCTTCCCATGTTTCTAACCTCTCACATTTCAAAGTAGTATTTGTTTGTCCTAAATTGCATTTGCAATTCTCCCTGCTTAGGTAGCAAAAACCCACGTGCTCAGAGCCTAACCACATGAGAGTTAGCTCAGTAATCTTACACTTGGTGCCTATGTTCCCCACTGAGTTATACTTTAAAAAATATGCACTATCCCAAAATGAATAAATTTTCCAGTTTCTTTATTCATGAAAGTCTGTGACCTAATGCCAAAGGAAATTGAACTGATGCATCTTTGGAGCCTTAAAAGGAAATCCTCCTCATTGAACAACTTCAGCTTCAGATATGGAATTCATATTGTTAAGTGTGACAGCAAATGCCAGGGAAGCTGTAATAATAACGGTTTCTTTCTTCAGTTTTATTAAAAAATAATAATATGCATCTCTTGAGAGGTACAATTATACAACATTTTATTAGTTAGATTAGTGGGCCACAGACCGATTTTTTTTTTTTGCTTATTTCCCAAACTTTATTTATTTTCAATACCTGTAATTGTATATGTATGTGAATGTGTGGGGCAGTGATCTCCTACAGATTTTCCATAATTTAAATGTATTTGCATGTCTATTTCCATTATAGGCTTTTATTTTTTGTATCTGGGAATTTTTTTATTCTGATTCTGAATTAGGAATAACTTCACTGAAGCTAACGGAATTGTACTAGTGTAAAACTGATGTAAGATAAGAATTGGACTACAGGGGGTCTGATTTGACACTGCCTTAGGCATTTAGACCTAGACAAAGTACTTATGCCCACTTCTCATTTACTTTATATAGATCTAATTTACTGTGAAAGGTGCAAATTAAGGCCCCAAATAAATCAGTTTTAAAATACCCTTTGGTGCTACTAAGTATTGGTAGCTGCTCTGATAAATTGCAGCATCCTTCTTGAGAAGACTGGGGTGAAATTCTGTTTCCTCTTAGTCAGTGGACGTTTTGCTATTGACTTCAGTGTAGGTCTCATGTGGTAAGTAAGGAGGGTCTGTGAGGCAAGATTTTAATTAGTGAGGGGGAAAATCCACAAATACTTCCAGGCTTAGTGAGAGATGGAATGGGTGCTGCATATCAGCAGTAAGGTCAATAACGTTAATAATAAAAAGCCACAAAAAGAAAATTAAACTATAAAAAAATATGTTAAAATAACACGAAGGATTTGACTAAAACCCACAGAGACAGGAAAGTTGAGAGTGAACACTGAACTTTATTTGACCCTGGTGTGCCCAGGCATTTACACACTTGCTAGGTAAGATTATTCACTCCTTGCAGATTTTGTAATACAACAGGAAAGGGAAGGTCAGTAGCACCCTGTTTTTAACCTGTGCAGTCATCTCTTGTATACCTCATAAAGCACTAAAAGGAATGCATTTAAAGACATGTTCTGGTACGCTATGTCCATGACAAGCTATAAAATATATATACTGCCAGAAATTCAAAAATCACTTTAAAATATACTATTTTTTCCACAGAAAAATTATATGAACAAAATGTATTTTTCTGTTATCCTTCCAAGCTGCTAGAGTTTAAAGTTATAAATCATACAACACTGTATGTGTTTCTTATTAAAATTCATTTGCAGCCTTTCTGCTGGTAGTTAACTCAATATCTCTGTGACAAACTTGGCTGTTTTTTTGGTGCTATTGCCATCTTGGGATTGTGTGTATGTGGTTGGGCTTTTGTCGTGTTTTGTTTTTTGATTCTTGCTCTTGAACCAATACCAAGAAATATATGCAGGTAGAATAGGACTTCCTCACTAATTTATAGATAATGCTAAGATAACCTGGAAAATTATTGAATTTGTTAGTGCTGCTTCTCCCACAGGAGCAATTGTTGAAGCCAAAAATTAAGCAATTAACTTTTTATTGAAGACTGAAGTATTTGTGTATTGCAAAGACAAAAACATAGTATGCCAGGCTTTTTCACCTCTTGTGACATACAGGTGTAAATATGGAGTTATCCCACTGAACAGAATAGCTTTGGCATTATTCCAGATTTACACCAAGGTAATGGAAATGGGTATGGCCCAACTAACACTAGAGGGTCACACACTTCATGGCTTCTGTAGGCTGAGCTCATTGAACACACCAGGGCCCCTTGCATTCCCCACAAACTCACTGTTTGCCACCCTCCCTTCCCACTCTTTTTCAGGGACTTGATGCAACCCCTGCTCCCCATGCCAAGGCCTCTGTATGCCCCTTCTTCCCTCTTCCCCCACTTTCCAGGAGCTTTGAACATGATTACACTGGCACTTTATAGCGCTATAAAGCCTCCAGGAGTGCTATAACTCCCTACCCGTCCACACTGGTGAGGCACGTAGAGTGCTATAAGTCCATAGTTATATCAGTCCTGGTAATCCTCCCTTCCCCGAGGATTAACAGCTATAGCGTATTGAGTGCTCTGTATTTTATCTTCAGTGTGAGTGGGTATTCACAATCCAGCGCTTTGACTGATCTCTGGAGATGCCTCTAAGGCATTTAAGGCAATTGACGGCTCTTCCCTTTGTTTTGAACTCGGCTGGAGGAATGTGGAAGTATGTTTTCAGAGTTTATCTCTTAACTTGGCAAATAAGCAATGCAAATACTTACAGAATGAGCCTGTGTGAAAGAGAAAACTAGTAGGCTTTGTATTTCAAAGGAAATTTGCTGACAGGCTCTCAGCACGACAAAAATCCACTAGCTCTCTCCCTCCGCATACACACAACACGTTCCCCCTCACCTCTCTTTTTTTGAAAAGCACGTTGCACCCATCTGAATGCTGGAATAGCTGCCCATAATGCACCACTCCCCATGCTGCTGCAAGTGCCTCAAATGTGGCCACGCTATACCTCTGGCGGGTCTCTGTGTGGACACGCTATAGAGCTATCCCTATAGCTGTAAATGAGGGCAGGTATAAACAAAACCGCTATAAAGCTGTAAGTGTAGCCAAGCCCTTTGTGTGGCCTTCCTTACCATGACAGGAGTTCCCCATTTCTCCTCCCCATTCACATACTATGGTCCCTTATTCTTCCCCATGCCAGGGGCTCTGTTTCTTTTAGTGCCCCCTCCCCTTCCCTCCCCTTTCTTAATCTCTCTCTCTCTGGGTGTCAACATTTTAAAATTCAGTCTGTTGCCAGAAAACTGCCCCAAAACAAATGTCATTAGTAGTAAGATTCAGAAAATCAGGGTTTTTAACTCTTGAACACCACATCGAGTTCAGAAATGCCACCCAGAGGAATGTAAATCCTCACAAGCTCAGCCAAGAAAACAGATTGTGGTGAATGTAGAGATGTCTGTGGCCCAGATCCAGAGTTGCAGATAAGGAATCGGATGTGCAAAGGTGACTGATCTTGGCATTGGGACTTTATACTAGGGCAACCTGAGAGAGTAGTTGATTCATGAGAGAATTTACTTTTACCACAGCTTTTTATGTCCTAATTCACCACTTCCCCATCGCAAGGAACCCCACTATCTACAAGCTGAACAATATTTGTGCATTTTAAGATTTTCGTAAAGAATTAGGCTTGTTACCCCTTGTTAGCTTAAATAAAACCACTCAAGTCGAGGTGCCCACTTTCAATGAATTCACTGTCCACTTGTGTGTGTTATTGGCCCCTTAAAGTAAGCACTGTAGGGTAAGTGGGTTACTTCGGGTTACCTTGGATAGCTTCCTAGGGTGTGTAAAAGTCTCTGGGTGCACAACACATTTCCATCAGGAGGCACTGCACGCTATTTATCCTGCTGCAGAAGCCCCCACAAAGTTAATCTCCGAGTAAAGCCTCAGGACTCCTCCCCAGAAGCAAGTATGTAGAGTCCTCATGAAGGAGGGAGTTCAATTATTTTTGATAACAGCAATTAATAAAAAATACCAAGTGTATAGTCTGATGTGAAGTCATTCAAATTCATTTTTGTATATTAAAACACACAAAAGTAGTGTTGTGAAGCAAGGACAAGGAGTGCACAGGTGCACAAAAGGTGGTAACATTTTAATGAAAACTGAAAGTGCCAGAGGGGTCCATGCTATCAGCTGCCAAAGAGAAACCCACAGAGTTCATCCCTGAAGCACAGAAATGACATGCACCAAATAGCAGTTTGTGAGTTGTGAAAACTTACCACCGTGAGTTCCCATTGCAGGAAAAGGAGAATTTCTCATCTTGCTGGAATGAGACATATATGACAAGAAGAAAATCATCATTTTAATTTGTAGTGTTCTTAGTAGGCCCTCCATAATAAATTATCTACACGTAAAAGATGAACATTGGAGGATCAAATTACAACTAAATATTGGGCAGGATGGTCTGGTGGTTACGGCACAGGACCGGGATCTGGAAGATCTGCATTTGGTTTCCCATCTTGGCCATAGACATCCCTGGGTGACCATCTGCAAGTAATTTAATCTCTGTGGCTTAGTTTCCCTTCTTTAAAATGCAGAGGGTTGTCGTGGAGATAAATGCATTAGTGTTTGTGAGACACTCAGATACTACTGTAAAGGGAGCTATATTATTACATGTTGTAATTAGGTATAAAAGTTCTCATAAGGTGGGTAAAGTAACTATAGGGATACAACATGGGCCTCATGTTTTCTAGGGTTCCCCCCCGAGCACCCAGAAATGTGCCATGCACCTCACACAACATGTGAAGACATGAGGTAGGATTTCAGAGTGCCTAAGTGACCTTGGTGCATAAGTCCCTTGACTTTCAATGTGACGTGCTTCTAAGTTACCTAGATGCTTTTAAAAATTCCCTGTGCCATCCCTTGTCCCATGAACATGCAAGCAAAATGTAGCATGACATAAGTTGAATGGAAAAGTAGTGGAAGCATAAGAATGATGATAAGAAAGTGCTTACTCAGTAAGAAGTTTACCAGGCAAATAGTGTACATTAGTTATATTTTTGTATATGTATTTTTAGAATTGTTCCAATAGACTTGCTGGCTGCTGAATGACTTTGTAATCAACTAACATTGCTGAATAATTTAGTGCAGATCAGCAACATACCGTATATACTCGAGTATAGGTCGACCCGAATATAAGCCGATGCACCTAATTTTACTACAAAAAGCTGGAAAAGTTATTGACTCGAGTATAAGCCGAGGTTCCCCCTTCCCCGCCGCGGGCGGGCTGCCGAGGTTCCCCCCTCCCCGCCGGACCAAAAAAAAAATGTGCGCCCCGGTTCCTCCCCTCCCCGCCGGACAAAAAAAAAAAAAAAAAAAAAAAAGCGCCTCGCTCTCCCGTCCCCGCCGCGCGGGGAGGGGGGAACCGGGACGCTCCCGGCAGCCTGCCCGCGCGGCGGGGACGGGAGAGCGAGGCGCTTTTTTTTTTTTTTTTTTTTTTTTTTTTTTTTTTTTTTTTTTTTGTCCGGCGGGGAGGGGAGGAACCGGGGCGCACATTTTTCACTGACTCGAGTATAAGCCGAGGCGGCTTTTTTCAGCCCAAAAAGTGGGCTGAAAAACTCGGCTTAAACTCTAGTATATACGGTATATCTTAATGCATGCAGTATAGTACACTAGGGCCTTGGTTAAATACATATCATAACTCACTGCGTATTGCTTTTGAGAGAATGCGTACAGATGAGAATGAATGTGTAAGCAGTAGCACATTAACCATCCATCGGTTGCATGTGAAGATCTGGACCCTGCCTGATACAGGTAGCTTTCTAACTTGACCCTGCTGTGCATAATGTGCGAGTTCAGGCTACAGACAAAATGTGGAGGGAGATGGCAGGGTTTGGGTGGAGTCGTCCCCAATCAGAATTTGGGACGAGATTCTGCAGTCTTCCTTTAAGGCTGGTTGAGAGTGCTTTCTGCGGTTGACAACCTGTACTGTGTGTAAATCTCACGGTTGCCCCCTGCTGGTTACTACAGAGGAGGACCATCTTTGACACTGATGGAATTGGAGAAGTTAGGGAGAGCTCCCTCTCCTTGCAAAACCAGAGGTTTAAGAGGAGACTTTGCTTTTTGTCCTTTGCTTCCCCCAGTGGGATGGAATAATGGAGGAAGTCCCTGAGGTGGGAACTGGCAGGAAAGGAAAGCTCTCGAGGGACAATTTGGAAGAGATCAGCTTGATATTTGGTCTGGATGACATTTTGGTGGCTCTGGGCCTTAGTTCCTCTTAATGCACCCCTGCTAAAAAGGGGGTTCCTGAAAACAAAAGTATTCAGTACAAAACAATGGTAGAATACATGTCATGTGCAACACTTGTCTGTACTGTAGATAATCCACCTGCATTTAAGAATGAATAGCTACCGAAGAATTAGAGTTCTCAGGATTTGTAAAGAAAACTAGGTTAAACTGAGGCCTAATCTTCACTAGGAAAATGTCAGTATAGTTTGCTGGTATATCTTATGCCAGTTCTCGAAGCAAAATAGGCTACACCAGTATAACTGCAGCTACACTAGGGCTTTTGCCCGTATAAAAATATTTTTTCAAAAATCACATCCCTAACTGACATTACTATATCAGCAAAAGATTCTGGTAGAAATCTGGTTTTTGTGACACCAAAAGCCAAAAAAGCCGAGATTTCACCTAAGAGAGATTTTCGTAAAGTGATGACAGATCTTTACAAAAGCTGTCCAGAGCAAAACAAAGAGTTGCATAATGGTGCAGTCCTGTGCCATACCCAGAGTTGAAATGTGTCTGTGCTTGTGCGTTGTCAGCAGAAATAGGAAGTTTGAAAAATACCTTGTGAGGGCAGGGGGAGGTCACTAAGTTCTGCATGGGATCTCTGCCAACTTGAAATATGGTCTTGTGCTTTCTTGTGTAGCAGCCTATAGTATAAGACCCATATGTCAGCTTACACAGCAGCTAGATCACTGTTAGGAGTGAAGTGACTTGATTGCAGAAACAGAATGTGGGATGTATTTGTGGTAGAGAAGACACAACGTAGCTTAATTAAACTGTTTAACCAGTAATACCACACATGAGGGAAGGCTTGCTCTTTGGGAATGCAGGTCCCAGAAGAAGTGGTGACTATGCTGCCCACGAGTCTGAGGAGGTTTAAAGCATTTGTTTTCAGGAAGGGTGTCTTTCTCTCCCCCCCCCCCCCCTGCAAGTTGTTTTTACCTTATGCTCTTAAAATATCAGTTACTGAGAAGTAAAAATATTTTGCATCATGAAAAAAGACACTTAATTTTCTGGTATAGTGCCACCCAGTAGTTTCACTTCTGCTTATTGTCGATCAGCCTTCACTTTAGCACCCCATACTTCCAGGATGGTTCTACTTATTTGTCAACATTTGCTCCTGGCTCAAAGTGCTTATGCACAATCTCAGTCTAGAAACATTTCAAGCTGTGCATTTTAAGGAATCACTGAGATTAGTAATAATGTTGTTTATGAAAGGATATGTTGGCCTTCTGGAGAGCATCTCATCCAAGAATCGCCAGCCACATTACAAACAATAATACTGGTCTATTTTGCAACTTACAGATGCATAAATGGGGTGTGTGTGTGGAGAGGAGGGGATGAAAAAATGAAATGATCTACCTACATCAGCAGCGAGTGGCAGAGTTGAGTGCTTACACAGTGACTGGGTTCTTCTATTTACTTTCCACAATAACTTTCTGGGCCTAACTGTGAATCCATTGTACCCACCGGTAACTAACTTCCGCCAGCATTACTGAAGTCAGGGGAGCCTTTTGTGGAGAAAGAACCTATTCATCATGAGTAAAGGCATCAGAATCTGGCTCTCTGGTCTCAGTCCTGTTCCCAAAATCACTAGTCTGTTAAAATGGTAGAAAATGAAGATGGAAAAGCTGGTGCACAGTGCAAGTGTAGACGTGTTCCCCTTGGTGTACTTGTGGGTGCCTTTACATTTAGTAGCAATTGTTCATATCACAAGAATTGGGCTGTACTGTGTAGTTCCCTGAGAGAGGCAGCTTTTCTATGCACTGCACAAATAAATACATTAAATATTCTAATATCTCCTGAAATTGCCCATTGAAACTGGAAATTAATTTCATCATTAGGAGTTTTGAACCATAATTCACAGAATACAGTATGCTTTAGACTTCGCCTGAAAGCCACATTCTCTGTACATTTAAATCACTTAAAATATCTAGGTAGAATTTACATTCATCCATGGTAATAAATCTCTATGGAAGCAAGTGCCATTAGTTTTTATTACCGACTTTAAAAGTTCCTTACCAAACATGCTTTAGAAGGTTGTTTTTTTTAAGGATGAATTAGTCCAGAAAAAAGACTTTGAAGTTCAAACTCTAAATAATGTGGGTTGGGAATGTAGCCAAAGTGGTTCAAAGATAAAAGTTTACTTCGTGCATGCGTGCGTGTGTGTGTGTGTGTGTTTGTTTACATACATGAGCACTATTAGTGATGTTTGGTCCCTTTTAGCTGCTATTAAATGCAGCCTCGCAGTATGAAGTACACAACCACCGAGCCTTGTTGTCTATATTGTTGTGAAGTGTGTCGCTTATGTTTCAAGATTTCTCTGATTTGTCCACTAGGTTCTCTCATTTGTTCCTAACCACTTCTGTGCTGGAGCCCACCTTCAAAGGGTGGATGGGCATTCTCCTGTCCCCGGGCATCCTGCCTCTGCAAAATTGCTCTATCATTTGTATTTTCCAGTCCATTGTTTCTCTTCCTCCTGTCCCTTTTCCTTTGTATAGTCTGTTTTTCTAGCATTTATACAGTATTTGTTAATGGCACCTTTTCTTAGAAGGTTCCATGCTGCTTATGTCAGGAGAATGGCCTTCAACTGGGTGGTAGCTCCATTCGCACTTAGCTGCATGCTTTCTCGCTCTGTATAGAAAAGAAAATTGGGCAGTCATGCTTTTCTGCTGCCTGAGTCTGTTCCTTCCTGCATGTGTGAGCTGCAACCAGAGCTGGCTGTGTCAGGGAGATGCAGGGATGAAAGACAGATAGAACTGTCCATTGCTTTGCATGCAGCCAGAGGAGCATGGACAGCTTCCCACACAGCCATAAAGGCATATTTACAATGGGAATGGGGGGGGGGGGGGCTACAGACCAAAATTTATGCAACTTTCCCCACAATTCTTTTCTGTCCCTTACTACTGCAGCTTCTTCTATCCCTCCCAATGCTCACACATGCTATTACTGCTGTTCATTAGTCTGGTCCTTCCCTGTTCCATATTGGGGAAACCCTTATTTAGAGAGAGGTTGGGTCCAGTGGCACAAACCTGATGGTAGCATTTGGGACCTTATGAGTTCTGTTGCTGATACGCACTATGGTTCGGGTGAGTAATTTAGCCATTCTGTGCCTCAGTTTCCTCATCTTTAGAATGAGAGTAATACTAGCCCACCTCCTAGGGCTACTGTGAGGATTTATGAAATCATTTGTATGAAGTGCTTAGTAGGAGCAGTAGTTTATCTAATAAGAAGGAAAGATAGTGTCAGTCTGAGCATTTTTTTTTTATTTTATTTTTTTATTTCTTAGTAGAGACTTTGGCCACCTGGAAAGCCTGTATGCTCTTAATGTGAGTTGAGACACTGATGCATTGGTAATAGATATTTTTCAGAAGAGCAACAAACACACATCTATCAGTTGTAAGAAACATTGTTACTGCTATGTTTTGGAACTAGAGGTGTCCAGTGACAATACGTTCAAAGTAAATGTCTTCTCTAGAGGAAATCAGCTTGTGGTTAATTAGTGGTGCAGTGGGTGAATATGAATCAGTGTCTGGATGTTTATACTGGAAGCTCTTCATGAGATTTTATAGGCTTGGGTGTACTTGCATTTTAAGGTGCTCCAGAGCCATTGAAAATATATAGAAAAGCTTCTCTGAAAGCAGCTGTTTCTACTAAACTGATTGAGTGAAGAGCTGATGATGTCATTTCCCATGAACTTGCTGTAAAAAGTCTCCCATGTAAGCATAACACCAGGGAAACCACAGCAAAGTGAGAGAGGCAAAGGCAGAGCCCAATAGCCCCACCTTGGAAAGGGGCCCAGGTACCATTTAATAGAGGAGTGCTGAAAATCTCCCCTTCTCTCTTTAAAATGTTTGGGACACCATTGGCTGGAAGCTGATGCTATCCAGAGAGGACACCTTGAGAATTCATGAGCTCCTAATCTGATCCTGAGAAGAAAAAAGCAGGCCTGTCCCAAATGAGAACGTTCTATAGAGGGCATGGCTGCCAGTGCTTGTGTGTGTGCTTCCTTTAGGAAGTTTCATAACTCAAAATGAGGTGCTTACATCGTCTGTGAGCATCTTCAGGATGTCTGCCTGATGTTACTGAATGGAAGTTGCCAAAGTGCCTCATTGTTTGTTAGCCTTTGTAGTATGTGGATTGTGCCCTGGTTTAGTGTGTAAAATAAAACATCCCAAGATGAATCCTCTTTACCTGACTTTAAGAGGAGACATAGTGGCTCAGATTCTCCCCTGTGTTTGGGTCTGTGCTCCTAATGCTAATATAGCTAACCATAGGAAGATGACCGGTCTCCTCCCTCCACTGGTCCTGAGTTGAGCCATGCAATCCACAGCTGAGGTTCTGAGCCAGTTGGCATGATGTACAACTGAGTTATGGAGATCCGTGTTATGGGAAAAGCTCCGTAAGCTAAAAATAGGACTGTCTTTTTGCCTCATGGTCAGAGATGCGTCTCCTAGTTATACAAGGTGTTCCGGAACGGAATGCTTGCAGAAGTCGGGGAGCGTCTGTACTCCTGTTTCTGCCTGGTACCTTTTCACTCTTGTACCAACTGCAGTTTCCTTTATGTAGCATTTTCCCATCCCTTTTTGGTTTTACAATGTGGAAAGTTCCTAAATTGAATGAAACTTGATTGACATAGATGTGGATTCTATTTACTGTCTCTTCAGTTATGTTAGGTTCAAGAATAGCAGCCGTGTTAGTCTGTATCCATAAAGAAAGCGAGGAATACTTGTAGCACCTTAGAGAATAGCTAGTTTATTTCAGCATAAGCTTTCGTAAGCTATAGCTCACTTCATCGGATGCATAGAATGGAACAGAAGTAAGATGCATTTATACACAGAGAGAGAAAGAAAAAGAAAAAAAATTGTACATTAGCATACCAATTCTGAGAGGGCTGTTAAATGTAGATCCTCCATTATCACTAGGAGAAAAAAACACCTTTTGAAATGGATTTCTGTTGTCAGTGAAATTAACTCAGGAAATGCAATCAATTACTGTAATGAGCGAACCATTTGGAAGTTTTATTTAGCCCCTGGTTAATTGTGTCCAATTTGAAAATTAATTCCAGTTCCTCAGTTTCTCGTTGGAGTCTGTTTTGGAAGTTGTTATGTTATGTTATTATTATGTTATATTATCATTAACAATTGTTAGCTTCTCAGGCAGTGGAGAACTTAAAGCAAAATAAGGCCTTGATGTGGTCACTTGAGATCTATTAAGTCTGTAAGTTGGGTGCATTGTTGTGCCATTATGCATGTTGAAAGCAATGATATTTTTTTTCCTTGAAAGGATCACGAATATGTAGTAAACCAGTTTTAAATAAAAAGTCATTGCATAAATTGTTTCACATTATGAAATTACTTCCCAAGAAATATATTTTATACAATATGGAGTCTCTTTAAATGTAAATAATTTTTTTAATATACACTTGTATCTAACGTCTCCCTTTCCCTACCTCCAGAATAAATCAGGCAGATAGATCAGGCAGGAGCTCGCGACCCCCCCGGGGAGCACTCGGCGACCCCCCGGGGGGTTGTGACCCCCAGTTTGAGAAACCCTGCTCTAGCCTCTGTTTGCCAGAAGCTGGAAATGGGCGACAGGGGATGGACTTTGGGGCCTTATTATTGTAACCAATCCTGTGTGAACCCAGAAAAAAGAAAGGTCAAGATTTCTAAAATGAATGCTTAATGAAATTAATTCCATTTTTAGGGATCTAAGGGGCCTGGTTTTCAAAAGTACACAGCAGCTTCCATAGGGGATAATATGCCTAATTCTCCATTGCCTTGCACTTCGCATAGTGATTTACATCTGTGCAATTAATTAGGAAACACCATCAAATCAGAACTCTTCACTCTCACAAGAGCAGCATTTCTCACCAATCTTTGAACTCAGTGGCCCAGATCTTTGCAGCTCAGAGTTTGAACTGGGGCAAGGAAAAGGAATGCACAAAGAAGCTGCTTGCAGCACCTTGATCCCAGTGCCAGTTCTGTATCAGCCAGGTCCCCAGTATAATTTGGGGCAGATCCAGAGCTGCTTCTAATCTGTGCTGATTGCTAGTAGGCCAGTAGGGTTGTTTCAGCACCTGGGAATTGTTGAGTTCAGGGGTCCTCCAGGTGCTTCCCCTTTCATCTACATCCCCAGAGCTAGGGGCTGAAAGGGGGTTGTAATTGAGCTGGCAACATTGGCACCGGTATTCCTTTTACAAATCCTCCATGCTGGGGTAATTGTCTGGCCTGTTAGGCTATAAAGCCAGCTTATGTTCTGGTTGAGCAGCACAAAGTAGTAGTATAGGGACCAGGAATCTGGCCCACTGTACTGATGACTACGCATGGTGCAAGGCATTGGAGAATCAGGCCAAATGAGCTTTGACTGAGGTTAAGGTTGTTGATTTTGGCCCAACGTGCCAAAATCCTCTGTGTACTGACAGGAGAATGAGCTGTCTAGCTGAAAGGAAAACAGAGAGTGATTTACTGAGAGCTGCTGCACGCAGCCCAGTAGAGCAAAGCAATCATTAGTCCTTTGCCAGTAACAGAACTGATCCTTAGCATGTGCAGATCATCTTATTTCTTTGAAAAGGGGGGGAAACTTTAAATGTTACCCTTCTCCATTCAGTATGGGTGTTTTCTTCTCAGAACAGATGGGGGGAGGGGATGAAACACCCCCCCCTAAACATCTTTGTTGAATACTCAGAAGTTGTATAAGTGTATATTTCATGAGAGAGAAACTTCTGTTTTTAGTGCAGTAATATTGCATTATGGCAGATATAAACTAGGTTTGAAGTAACATTTCTCTAATAAGCCTTTTCTGTTAGAATTTGATCAGTGGTGAAGCAACTGTAGCTGATTCCAAGAAGACATCAAAGCAGACACTTTTTCTTATTGCTCGTTCGCAAGATTGCCTTCTGAGACTGACGTTCTGGAAATGCATTTATTCAAAGAATGTGTATTGCATTAGTCCTCAGTTGGCCAATAAAATTATCTTAGCCATGTCTGAGCCACTAAAAGAAACTTAAAAAGCATTACTATTATAATCAAGATGATTAATACAGTTTTGCTATTATCAGACACAAAGTAAAACTAAATAGGTTAAAATGAATTAGTTGTAAAGGGATTTCAATTCATAAAGACCCGTGAAAAAAGTTGTTACAAATGAAGGTTTTTTCCCCATGAAGCCTAAGTGAGGTAAAGAAAAATAAACCCTTGCTCTTTTGCCATTCAGTTACTCCTGGTTTGCATATAGTGTATCAAGTCAGTGACACTTGATATCTTGCTTTTCCTTTCATCAATCAAATGCTAGATCTGCGGTTGCCAGAACTTTACAGCAGGAAACAAAATATGAATTATGTTGGCTTTTATTCAGTCAGGGTTTGAGAATTAGGTAGAGGAGGGATAGTAGCTTATGAACAGTCATGGCCTCTTTCTCTGATGGTTCCTCCTGATATCTTTGAATGTTACCTGCCCAGTCACTGAAATGACCCATCTGTGTGTCAGAACAAAATAATATGAAGATCTTTTGCTTAAAAAAAAAAAAGTCTGCTCCATTATCTGATGGAATAACACTGTGCAAGATTTCATTGTTTCTTATGCTCCAGTTGAGCAAAGCATTTTAAGCACTTTTTCAAGTCCATCCCTATTCAGGAAAGCGCTTAAGCACAGATTGTCAATGGGATTGAAGCCCATAACTAAATGTCTTGCTGAAATGGGCCCTTTGAGTGCCCATGTAGGTACTGTATTTATGAATTACTCACTGAGGACCATATTGTACCTTTCCATGTAAATCACGGATGGACACGAGAGGTATGGACAGGAAATTTTCACAAATAATGTGCTGGCTTCATAGCCTCCCTGGAAAAGGTGGCATCACTTCCAAAAACAGTTAAGAAGCCGATATTGAGGGAATGCTAGCGCCAACCCAGCGCTCTGTATGACCACCGGATGCACCTTGGCCTATGAGTCAGGAGTGCACCAGCCACAATCTTGGTCATATGGCAATTCCTCTACCACTGGTATGCACTTTGGCCTTCCTCCAGCACTTTTCCTATGGACACCTGCAGGACATGGTTCAGGAAAACCTCATGCAGCTTTTTTCCTTCACCCTTCTAGGCTGTTGTAGTCCACTGCCAGCTGAAAATTAATCTCACTACTTTTTCTGAATAAATTATGTACATTTGCAGGGCTGGCATGTATTTTAAGCACTGGCCTTGCCATTTCCATCTAACCAGCCATTGCAGCACTCCTCCCATGTATGGCAAAGTCACAGGTTTTGTGGAAGCAAGTGTGTTTTAAGTTGGTGCGGTATGAAGGTATACCACCTAGCCGGCAGTGGCTTCTGTGGGTGACTCATTTGTAGGTTAAGTTTTTTTTATTGCCTTTACCAGGAATGTTAAAGGGTCTTAGTTCCCCTCTTATGTGCCTGCACTGCTACTACTGATTAGTAATAGTCACGGTGTCTAAAGGTTTTTGTTACCACCATGTTTTTAAAAATAACATTATTAAATCTAAATAAATAACAAAGGCTCAGGTACTATGATTGGATTCATACAGGCATAAAGGTGTGCCCCTTAGATCCAATTGCAGAAGTGGAGATAAATTTTATCTTCCCCACATGTAGGGCATAAAAACTTTCAGAAACAGGCAATACACTAGTTGGGAGATACAGATATAGATAAGGTGATCTGCAAAGCCAATGGGATGTGTGCTATCTTTTGCTTCAGTATTATATATGAAGAGGCTAGACATCTCTAACCTCCTCTTCCCTGTCACCACTCCCTCTCCCTTTATTTTTACATACTTTTAAATTTTTTGCATTTATTTTTTCTCAGACTTTTCTCCCTCTTTCATTTAACTCCCTTCCCAATCTTGTTTATCCTGATATCCCCAGAGGACTAGCAAATTAAGTAAGTTTGTCATCAGAGATGCCATGGAAGTGAAACCTGATTAACCAAGAGGGGGATGCCATTTTTCATTGGGCTGCTTCACCCTTTTTTGTTAATTCTAGCATATTGTGTACTCCCCCTTCCTATATGTCTATTGAATCCAGCTGTTACACTTTGTCATAAACTGAAATCATAACCTCTTTGGGTTAGGAACTGTCTTCCTTGTACAGCTCCTAGATCAGTATAACCCTGGAGCTTACTAAGTGGTATTGTAACATAAATAATAAAATATCCTCAAAAGTCAGTAGTGCTGAGGTATGAAGCATTGCTAATTAAATGTATTGAACATGTAAATAAGTGTATCCTGATAGTCTGGAAAGTTCAGTGAAAACTAATATTTGTTTCCGGGGCATTAATTAACAATTTTTCTGGACCTCTCATCTTCTCTCCTTTAGAATTTTACTTTACAGAATTCATGTCAGTTTATACATTTTAACTAAATACTAGTGTAGATGTTCAAATGATTTTAACAATACATAGAGTGATTTCTTATTTCAGTGGCTATCTTCATTTATTGGCCTTTGAATTATATGTCATTCATTCCAGTAGTATCTGAGTCCCTTGTGATCTTTAATGGATCCTCACACATCCCTGTGTGGTAGAGAAGTCTGAGTACCTGCCTCTGGACACTTCCACTGCTTGCATCCGACGAAGTGGGTATTAGCCCACCAAAGCTTATGCTTCAAAACTTTATAGTTAGTCTTTAAGGTGCCAAGGACTTTGTTACTTCATTTTACAGGTGGCTATTGAGGACCAGAGAGACTAATGACTTCCCAGAATCACACAGACAGTCTGTGGTGGAGCAGGAATTGAACTTGGGACCACTGAATCAGAGTTTAGTGTCCTGATCAGGGGACCAACTTGCTTTGCAACTGGAGAAGACTCTATTATTCCCTCACTTCCACTGAATAAGGAATTTCCCCCTTCATTTTCATATTTGAAAGTGGGGATGAGGAAGAAAGACTGTAATTAACTGGAGCCTGATCATCTTCCTATCTTTGTTTAGTACACAGAATAGTGCTTCAAAGGGAAAGCAGAAGTCAGTAGTAATCTCCCCCTCCTTTTGCTTAGCTTCCTTTTTGCTATCTGTGTGAATTTTTGTTTTTAGAAGTCTTTAAAACTCTGCTCTCTGCTTTCGGGACCCATGCTGTGTGGAGAGTCAGCATTTCTGTCATTGACAGAAAGGTGAGGCTCCCACAGGTTCTGGTTTGTTTAAGGAAGGACAGATGGCAGCACTGTCGGTTTGTTTATTTATTTATTTAAATGATGGATTGGGGGCATCAGTGTGTGCAGTTCTGTTCCAGCAAAGGGAGAAGAATCTGTGTTTGCCCAAGACTGAGGCTGGCGTAGTGAGTGGCAAAGGGCCAGAGAAGAGACGCCACTATAGCCCTGCATTTTGGCCCTAGATTATTAAAAATTCATAGCCCACTGTGACACTGGGGCCCATGTGTGTACAACGGTTAAAATTAGTGCTGTGCATTATGAAAGGTCTACATAAGTGTCAAGTATGTTCGGTTAATATTATGAATACAGAGAATGGGTAGAATATACAGTCATGTCTCTGTGTTATCTGTGTGTGTGACATTTTTAGGGTACTGCTAATATGACAAATATGTGGTGATAGTATATTTGACTGCAAATTTTTGATGGTCTGTTTTTTGCCTCATGTAACAGTTTGTCTGAGGTTCAGCCAACAGTTAAGCAGTAACACTACATTTTACATGACATAGCCATAATGTTTATAGAAACGAGCCCTGCATTGCTTTTAATAAAACCATGGCCCCATCTTACACATGTTGAGTTTGTGGTAAATTGACTGCTGATGAATTCTTCAGGCCAACAGCCTATCACACAGCATTTTGAAGCCGTGGGAAATGTGGATGGTGTTGCTAATTATAATAAATGTAACAGTCTGACTGTTGTTACTGTATCCGTGCACATCTCCCCCTCCCCCCCCCCCAATTCACTGTCTTCATTATAGTTGGGGAGAGACCCAAAATGCAATCCTTCCCCACTTCACTGAAGTACAACAGGAGCTGGAGTAAGGGGTCTGGTACATATTAACTACAATGGTCTGGGTAGGACATGTCCTCTTTGTGGGTGGGAACCGGACCAGCATTGTGGAACTTGCCACCATATGTGAGTGAGTGAGTGATTGATAGATAGATATCCACTTAACTCAGGACATTCAGAACTCTGTCCCTCAATGATATTTTCACAAACACACAATGTATATGGAAGTAAAACCCTATAAAGTAATGGAACCATTTCTCCTACCAGCTGAGAAGGAAGAGGAACAGAAATAACAGTTAACTCTTTTTGTGTCTGTTTTGAAATATCTGGTTAGTGATAAGATACTGCAGAGGTGGGAAGGCCATATAAATACCTAGATAATTGAACACTGAGGAAGTTGTGTTACTGTTGTGAGTGGGAGACCAGGAGCTTTCAGTGGACACAGCACTGGGACAGAGCTGTGCAGGAATAATGACTTAAAGTGGCTGAAAGAGGACATGCCCATCCCTTCTGCATAGGTTCAACTATATATCAATTATTTTTTATTCTTATTAATTACTTAACTGCCAGCAATGTGCTATAAAGAGGTTGGGGGGAATAGACCATCCTTCCCCTGAGCTTTCCAGTCTAAATAATACAAGATAAGAGCCACTAAGAGACACCGAGGAAGGTGCAACCATAGCATGTGTTCGTGTGTTCACTTTTTTTTTCCAGAGTCATCCTCCCATGACTCTCTCTCTTGTGTCAAGTTGGTGGTGGAGATGGCACGTGATTGAATGGGGCACCCTAGAAGAAACAAGTTCATGAACGAGAGTCTGGCTTGTTGGGGTTGTGGGGGTGTTCTGGGCATTGGTGTACCATGAAAGAAGTCACAAGCCAGGAGTTTGAACAGGAAACTAACAGGAGCACAATATATATCCTCAGCAGAATGAGGAGGATAGAAATCATAATAAGGGATGAGATCTGAGACATGGCACAGCAGAGTTCTTCAGGGCCTTGAAGACGAGGCCTTGAGCAGTTCTTAAAATGTATACCTCAGGGAAGATAATAGTAGTAGAGGGATGAGAAGGAGTGTGTGTTTAAAGGGTCAGGGAGATAATTTTAACAGCTGTGGTTTTGATGGGTTGGAGGGAGAAAAATAGTAATCTGGTGTGCCAGAGAGGAGGAGGAGATTAGATGAGATGGTAAATGTTTTAGCTGTTGTGAAAGAAAGGAATGGTTTGGGGTTTTATTTAAAAAAAAAAAAAATGCTGTGCAGGAATGTGTATCAGAACTTGATAGCAGACTGAGTAGACAGGGGAGAGCGAATGAGAAATGCAAGAAAACTTAAGGAGGTGGAGCGAACCATGTTTGCAAAATTTGGTAGCTCTTTAGAGAAAGTCTTAATAGCTTCCAGCACTGTATGTACCCTGTGTTGTCATATTATAACCCTGTGCGTGCTGGAGTCAAACTTGTGTTTCTTTTGAGTGCTTGCTTGTGTCAATTCCGCGTGTGTGTGTGTGCGCGTGCGTGCGTGCATCCACATGCACAGTTGTCAGAGTCTTTTGCCTTAGAAGTATAAGTAGGGGCGGCTGTGGTGCCCCCTTGAGTGCTGTACTCATGCGTTGGTATATCAGGCACTGCCAACCCTACAGCCCTCTAAGTTCCTTTTTACCACCCAGGATGGTTGATCAGAGCATCTTGTCTTGCATTGCAAGAGCGTTCCTGATTGTTTCAGTCCATTGTTCTGTCTCCTTTGTAGTTAGTAATTACATACTTAGTTCAATCATTAAGTTGAGTGTTAGATAATAGTTTTAGTAGTTAGTCCCAGCTGGGACTTCATCCTGTTTAAGCCTGTTCATCGTGTATCTGGCGGATACCTGTTAGTGACCCCCACAATGGCTGTTTGAAATGTCTTGGGGGAGTGCAGGATCTGCCAAAACTTTTGCCCTTGAACTCAAAAGGAGTGGGATATCCGCTGAGGGCTCTCCTCGCTAAGGCTGTGTTTTGTTCTGCCTCAGAGCCCTCCTGATGAGACTTCATGCTTAGTACTTCATTGGTGGCATGCAGCCTCTGTTGGCACCAGAATCTGCATGGCACCATTCCCCCTCGCTGGTGCCCAAGAAGCGGCTTAAGCCCCAGGTCCCATCAGCACCACAGAACAAGGGGGCTTTGGGCAAAGGACCTGTATTTGGCCAGATGGCTGCCCCAGAGCTACACGGAGCCCCTAGCCCAGCTGGGGATCCGCTTCCCAGTAGCGGCAGGGGATCCCAGCTTCTCATAGGGCCACTGGCGGCCCAGAAGCAAGTAGGCCAGCTGGTGCTGCAGATGCCAAGCCAGTTAAGGCCCAAGTTAAGCTTGCCCAGTTAAGGGCAAGCAGGGTTATGGGATCTCCCTCTAGTCTAAGGCAGTGGAGTGTACTGGACCACAGGCATCGATCCCCATCACCGCAGCTTAGGACTCTGGTGCTGCAGCCTCTGTCTCCGGTTAGAAGACCCACGGCCCTAACCAAGGTCACGACCTACAAAGCATGGGACACCCGAGGTATCGCCAGGCCTCATCTTGGGTAATTATGATTTGTATCGATCTTGGTCGTGGCACCGGTCTCCAATTCTCTGGTACTGCTCTTTGGGCAGACTCCGCCCCTCACCCTTTCATTAATGCTCGCCAACGAGGGTCAGCCAACAGACTCAGGCATCTACAGCTTCACCCTGATCACCACAAGGGCAGTGGTTCAAGTCGGAGGGAGATCAGCCACTTACCTAGAAGAAGGAAACTACCAACAGCCTACAAGATGGGCATAGTCCCAGCGGTGGCAGCAGGGGAAGTGGCCCTCCCAGTAGCAGGACTGGAGCCCGTGGGATATACCCGCCGTGCCGGTGCTATATAATATAAATATAATATAATATAAATGGAGACATACCAATCTCCTAGAACTGGAAAGACCTTGAAGGTCATCGAGTCCAGTCCCCTGCCTACACTAGCAGGATCCGCCTGCCTACACTAGCAGGATTGAGTACTGTCCCCTGACAGATTTTTTTTTTTTTTTTTTTTTATTCCCACCATTCCTCTCAGGCTGCATTGGACAAACTCTGTCTTCCTGCTCCCCTGCCTAGCCTAGGCCCTCCAGAGACCAGGGCAGCCAGAAATGAGCATTTTGAGGATGCATCTGAGGATGGTGCCCCAGCCACAGTCAAGGATCCCACTTCTCCCCCCGCTTTATCCTCGACTGTCTATTCCCCTTCTGGTCAGCCTGGTCGAGGCAGACTGTTGGGTGCTTGACATAACTTCAGACTACACCCTGCAATTGAACAATGCTGCAGAGTCTGTGAACTCAGAGGTTAGGAAATGGAATAAAGAAAATGTGAAGGGGTGAAGGACTTGGACCCTTTCTAACATTTAATGTCTCATGGGGAGAGAGAGTTGGATTCTGTTTTTTGCAAAGCAGACAGTCTGTGCAGACTCTTAGTAAATAGACTTAGTGCCATGAGGAGGAGGAGGTGTGACTGGTCATTCCCTGTGTGTATTTTAAAATGAGCAAGTTTGTTTCATGGAGCTGTTTCTGAGGGTTGAGTGGGGAGTGTGGACCAAAAGGCTTAGTCACTGGGTGGAATGGGGGAGGGGAAGGAAGCTGTCTTGACTTTGCCCAAATATTTGTGCATAAGGCTTGTCATTGCCATCCCATTGTTTCCCTATTGTTTTCATTGTATATGTCAATGCAGTTCTTGTCATTTAATAATGTAGAAATGAGCAGAGATTAAAGCAATGTCTGTAGAGAGTATTCCCTCATGTACACTGTATCTCCTAAATTAAGCTGGGACAGCCTTGGTCATTATTTAGGGGAGGTGTGGGTAGTGAGATCTCCCATCCAGGGGAGTGGTCTTGGTGATTCAGAAAGAGGCACTCTTCCTTCTGAAGAATCAGAGAGGTAGCCGTGTTAGTCTGGAATAGCAGAGGTAACAAAGAGTCCTGTGGCACCTTAAAGACTAACTGTAAAGTATAGAAGCATAAGCTTTCGTGGGCTAATACCCACTTTGTCGGATGCAAGCAGTGGAAGTGTCCAGGGGCAGGTATAGATAAGTAGGCAAGAACCAGGTAGGAGGTAACAAGGTTAGTCCAATTAGGCTGAACCAGCTTGTTATCTCAAATCAGGGAGGGTGGGTTATTCTTCTAGCAGCTGAATAGGGGGGGTGAACTCAGAGAGAGGAGAAGCTGTTTTTGTAATTAGCAAGCCATTCATAATCCCTATTCAGTCCTGTATTGATTGTGTCAAATTTGCAAATGAATTGCAGCTCTGCAGTTTCTCTTTGCAGTCTGGTCTAGAAGTTTTTTTTGCTGCAGTATGGTGACTTCAGTCTGCCTGGACACACAATTACAGATTTAAAAGTATGGGACCCTGTTTGTGGAGGCTCTGCCTGGGCTGTTTAGTAGAAATAGAGGAGCAGAGGATGAATGAATTGCACTCCACAGCGCCATCTGCTCGCAGCCCGACGACAGTTCCACATGGCAATCTGACTGGGTTTGGACAGAGTTCTGAGCTGTATTAACTCCCCCGAGTCTCCTGTGGAGCTGTTGCTGAAGGGCACCAAAGGAAAAGAGCTTAACTAAAAAAGGGCAAGATTGAAAAAGTCCATATTTCTGGGATTTCGTTACTTTTTTTTTATAATTCTGCTGATACGGCTGCCAGTTTCCTGGACAAGCCAAGTCAGTGTGGCTCCCTATGGCATGCATCCTCATTTCCCCCATGTCTCCCCACCCTGCCAGATTTGACTGGGAATGATGAGAAGCGGGCACAGAAATCAAAAGCAGTTTTAAAATACACTCTGGCTTTTTCAGTACAAGCTAATATTTACCAGCGAGTCTGCTTCCCCTTCTCCTCTGCAGGCTCTCGGAAGTCCTGGTTAGAAGCATTCATCCAGTGAGGTTCCTAGTATGGGTATTAAATAACATTCCTCTAGTTTTATGCAGTGTAGTTGTAACTGTGTTGGTCTCAGGATTTTAGAGAGACAAGATGGGTGAGGTAATATATTTTATTGGAACAACTTCTGTTGGTGAGAGAGGCAAGCTTTTGAGCCACAGAAACCGGTCCAATAAAAGATATTTCTCTAGTTTGGCAGGGAGGGGATGACAACGAGAAAGCTGCTTTTAAATGTCTGACTTTTGAATGAGTTGATGTTTGCAGCTGTTCTGTGTGGAGGCCTCATGGAAAAGTTTGGAAAAACATTTAATTTTAGGAACAATCTGCCTTTGTTGATCTCCAGGGGGGCAGGGGCTGTGGCTCTTTGTGGTGGGACTGGGGGGATTGTTTTTATGTGTGTGTGTTTGCTTTTTTAACCGGCTCTTCCCTGGCTTTTAATTACTAATGACATTTGCATTATTAAGGGATACAGTAAACCCTCGATTTAACAGACCTCGATTTAACGGACTTCGGATGCAACGGACAAAATTTCTGAGCAAGTCTGATGCATCCAAAATGCATTTCTTGTGGGCTGGCTGCCGGCTCCCGGCTGCCGCCCGGGTCACAGCAGCAGGCAGGCTGGCTGCCGGCTCCTGGCTGCCGCCCCGGTCCACACAGCAGGCAGGCTGACTGCCAGCTTCCGGCTGCCGCCTGGGTCCAGGCAGTGGGCGGGCTGGCTGCCGGCTCCCGGGTCCCGCCCGAGTCCCGCTAGCGGGCGGGCTGGCTGCCGGCTCCCGGGTCCCGCCCGAGTCCCGCCAGGAGGCGGGCTGGCTGCCGGCTCCCAGGTCCCGCCTGGCTCCCGCCTGCGGGCGGGCTGGCTGCCGGGTCCTGGCTGCCACCCGGGTCCCAGCAACGGGTGGGCTGCAGAGCTGCCGCTCCGACCCTGTGGCGGGCGGGCTGCTGCTCCGACAGCTCTTTTTTTTAATTATTAAATAACGTACTTTTTGATTTAACGGACACCCCCTCGCCCGAATTAGTCCGTTAAATGGAGGTTTTACTGTATTTTGTTTCTGATGAGCTCAACTCTTGTGGTTGCTTGTTCCTGCTTAATCCTTGTATCTGATATCAGCCGACACCCTTGGCAGGTGCCAGTGAAGACAAAATTCTTGACAAGAAAGGAGGGATTTAATTTGCTAATGATATGCGCAGGCCTCAGTGTTTTCATAGAATATTATTCATACCCTTCATCGCCCCCCTCATTCTCCACATTAGTTACTCTGAGCTTGGGAAATTCTGCATCTTGGACCACATCTGTTACCACTAAAGAAAAAGATCTTGGAGTCGCTGTGGAAACCTGATCTCAATGTGCAGCTAACAGAATCTTAGGAACTATTAGGGAAGGGATAAGAAATAAATACTATATCAATCCAGGGTGTGCTCACACCTGGAATACTGTGTGCAATTCTGGTCACCCCATCTCAAAAAAGATATTATGAAACTGGAAAAGGTTCAGAGAAGGGCAATAAAGATTATCAAGAGTATGGAACACCTTCCATATGGGAGAAGCTAAAAAGATTGCAGCTGTTCAGCTTAATAAATAGACAAAATGGGGGGTGGTTATTATAGAGATCTACAAAATCATGAATGATGTGTGGAAGAACTGAATAGAGAATTGTTATTTACCCTTTCTCACATACAAAAACTATTTGTATTTAATTGTCCCCCAATTAAATTAATAGTGAGCAGGTTTAAGTACTTTTTCACACGATGCACAATTAACCTGTGGAACTTATCACCATAGGATGTTATGATGGCCAAAAATATATCTGGCTTCCAAAAAGAACTTGCTAACTTCCTGGAGAATAATCCATCAATACTGTTAACTAAGATGGTCAGCGATACAATCCTTGCTAGGGTTAACCCTAAATCTTCTGACTGCCAGAAACAAGGAGGAGAAGACAGGGGTGGATCACTCCAACAGCACTGTTCTGTACACTCCCTGTGAAACACTGTTACTGGCCACTTTCAGGGACAGGATACTGGGCTAGATGGACCATTGGTCTGACCCAGTATGTCCGTCTAGTCCAGTATCCTGTCCACAACAAGAAGGGGAAGACAGGTGTGGGTCATCCCAATGGTGCTGTTCTGTACATCTCATTAATGCTTATGCAGTGCTCCTTGTTAATTTTAGTGTGTGGCCCTGTTGATCCCTCTGATACCATGCAGCAAAGGATCTAGCCTAGGGAATTGAGGGTAGAATGAAGTGAGGACTTGGAGTGGGAAGGCTGAGGCAATGCAGACACAGAACCTGTTTGCTTCTGCACATCCCCCTGAATCCCTGTAGTTATCAAAGGAAAGATCAGTGTGGGGGGCTGAACTGCTGAGGATGGGGTGCTTTCCTCCCCTCTGCCCCGAAGCAGGGGAAAATTTCTGTGTTTTCCTGCCTTATGTACATGTGTAACCTCTATAGTGGGTGGTAGAACCCTTCATGCTGAAATTCCTTGTTTGGGCTCAATAGCATTTAAGCATTAATAAGCCAGGATATACTGATGTGGCATAAAACAGAAAGTACAACATTAAGTGAACATTTCTTTGATCTGTTTCATTTTGTCACCCAATGAAATGTCATTTTATTGCTTCTTTAAATACATTATATCAGGAGTGTCAGACCCTTTGGGGAGAGGATCAAATTCTATTTATAATTTTCAGGCCTTGGGTTGAAGTATAAATTTAGGACTATGTATAGTACAATATAAGAATGGCCATACTCGATCAGATTAATGGTCTATCTAGCCTAGTATCCTGTCTTCTAACAGTAGCCAGTGCTGAATACTTCAGAGGACTTGAACAGAACAATGCAATTACCAAATGATCCATCCCCTGTCATCCAATCCCAGCTTCTGTCAGTCACAGATTTAAGGACATCCAGAGCATGGGATTGTGTCCTTGACCATCTTGGCTATTAGCCTGTCATCCATGAATTGTTACGTAGTGTAGTTGTAGCCATGTCAGTCCCAGGATATTAGAGAGAGAAGATGGGTGAGGTAATATCTTTTATTGGACCAACTTCTGTTGGCGAGAGAGCATACCTCACCCAATGCACTACGCACCCCCATAACAACTACGTAATCACTACACTCTCAAAGGAATTCAGACTGGAAAATAAGACAAAAATGTCTTATCACCTGTGGGTGAACATTTTCCACAGAGCAATCAGTCTACATCTGACCTATCAGTCCTCGTCCCCAAAGGAAACTCGCAAAACACTTTCAAAAGATGAGCCTGGGGTCCTAAATTCATTATTCTAGCTAGACACTAAAAATCATGGACTGAAGAGACCCTGGATTTATGGCTTATTATAGCAATCTGTAACCCATTAACCTTCTCTCTTTGCCCTATGATTACAGAGGTATCAATGGGGGGAGGGATAGCTCAGTGGTTTGAGCATTGGCCTGCTAAACCTAGGGTTGTGAGTTCAATCCTTGAGGGGGCCATTTAGGGATCTAGGGCAAAAATCTGCTGGATGATTTAGTTGGGGATTGGTCCTGCTTTGAGCAGGGGGTTGGACTAGATCAGCGTTTCTCAAACTGGGGGTCACAACCCCTTGGGGGGTCGCCGGTCGCCTCCTGAGGGGTCGCGAGCTCCTTGTGCCACCGAAAAGCCGCCAAATTGATTAGTTCTACATTCGGCTGTTTTTCGGTGGACATGCCGAGTTATTTCGGGATCGCTTGGCATGTCTGCCGAAAATAGCCGTGGAATGTGGAACTAATCAATTTGGCAGCTTTTCGGCGGACATATAAAGGAAGAAAGGAAAAAGGGGTCGCGGTTCTCAATAGTTTGAGAACCGCTGGACTAGATGATCTCCTCAGGTCCCTTCCAACCCTGATATTCTGTGATTCACTCTAGGTAGAATGGTCCCTTACAATCTGTGCTAACTTACTATTTAAGCTAAACTGTATGTTCCACCTTGCATTTGCTGTGATGCTGGGAGTACTGAGGAAGAGCTCTGTGTGGCTCAAAAACGTATCTCTCTCACCAGTAGAATTTGGGCCAATAAAATATATTACCTCATCCATCTGGTTTGTCTAAATATCCTCCATGGATTTATCTATTCTCCAGCCCCAGCTAAACTCCTACTGCTGTCAATGGGGAGTTTTACACAAAGATCAACCACAGTACTGCCAGCCCCGAATGTTATAAAATCAGAAGTCAGACCTCCAAAAATTGAGATTGGTTTAAAAAATCATAAGATTTGAAAGAAAATGACCTCCACATTTATTATTATCTTTCTGCTGTTTGAACCATTAGGAACATTGAACACAGGAGATAAATTTTCATTATTTTTCTCTGCAGCTGCTAGAGCTAGCAACTGACTCTCCTCCCCATCCACCAGTGAAAGCTAAGTCTATGTCTACACTAGCACCTTTTGTCGATATGACATGAGAGCGACATAAGTTACACCACCAGATGCACCAGTGTGGAAATAGCTACCGCTGCTCGTTGGGGAAGGTTTAATTATGTCAACGCGAAGGCTCTCTTCCGTTGGGAGATCTTACAGCCATGCAGCCGCATCGGTACAGCTGTTCCACTGTAAAATCTCTCTAGTGAGATTCTCATGTTCACATAACTCAGTAGCTGAAGCTTTTAAGATTTTGGATGTCCACTGTGGAGTCACACTGCTGTAAAAATCCCTTTGGATGGATCTCTGCACCCTTTGCACAATGAAGAATAGGAAAATATAGGTGTGCATACTTGAAAATTTCCTTTCTTCAAGTAACAAAGTCCAAATATCCAGCCCACCCTTAAGACAAACACAATAGAAATGGAAATTGACATCCAAAGATTTGGCTTTGTTTCGTTAGGGGAACTTTCCTGTGCACTGCAGTAGGACAAAGGACTGTGCCTTTTCATCTAAGTATATTCCACAGACTCTCTAATTCAGAAAAATAGCCTTGAACTTCCACAGTAAGGATAATTATCTCAAGTAGGGGGAATCTGAGGGCTTTTCTTTGCTGTCAGTGACTGGCGGTCTGGTTCTGCCCCCAAGCTGTTAGCAGAGTGAAGTACCAATTACCTGTGAACTTTGTCCCTTGAAGAAAAGAAATTTTCAGGTAAGCAGAGTTAACTTTTCCTATTTTTTGATAAAGCAGCAATTTGTGGAAAATGTGTCCATATCAACTGAAATTTTATGCACCTATTTGCTGCAAATAACACTACCCAAGTATTGAATAGTCAGCTTATTTTTAGGGAAGTCTCTTTCCATATCCAAGTATAATTCGCAAAACTCAACTCTGCCTTCCCCCAAACCTTAACCCTGCATAGACTTTCTGTACTGCTCCTTCTCCCAGGAATTTACCAGATCCTTCCCGTAAGAAAAATACCCTTGCTCATTACTGTACGTTGAGCTTTGCCTAATATGCTGGAGTTTTAAAAACATCCTGTCTTTAGAAGTATGCTGTAATACTTAGCTGTAAGAGAGAGAAAATTATGAAAGATTCCCTGGGTTTTCTCTTGTGGTCTTGAGTCCCACATCTCACTAGTAATTAGAAAGGCAAGAGATTGTAAAAATGTTAACTTTTGTGGACTTGTAACAAGACTTTTCATCTGAGAGTTGCAGCGTTCTGATTACGCAGTGCACTTTTTACGTTTATTTGTGAAACTAGATTTCTCCTGCAGTGATGGTGAGTCATAATTGAGGAAGTTGGAGCTGTAAAATTAACACAACTGGACTTTTCACCTCCCCACTCCCTGATCTTTCATACATGCAGGCACTTGCTCTTAACTCTTTGGAAACTTCAAGGCATGTTTTGGTAGTGAGAGGAAGTTCTTTATCATCTGCTTTATCTGACCAGAGAGGGAAGTCCGTGAGAATCTTCTCTGTGATGAAGCGTGCAGTCTACACATAGGAAATGATTCATCCAAAACTGATTCATTAACAACTTGGTGAAGACCAGAGTGAGCTGGAAGATAGGAAAACTCATTTGGAAAAGAAGAAAGAGGTGGTTAATTGCTGGTCTGATTCTTGTTTAGCTGGGGGGAAATTGCTTCAAATGAAATGACTAAAGATTCTGTAATCACTTTTTTTTAATTTGGTGAAAAGAGCAAGCTGTTGACTATTGTAAAAGCAAACTAATTCAATTAAAATGGGCAGGGAGTTGCTTTTGTAACTCCACTTGTGATTAGTTCCATTAGCTCAAAGGGATTATTTGCATGAGTAAAGTTAAGTGCATGCATAAGTCGGATCAAACCCCATGTTTGTGATGCATTTTAGTTAATATGAATTATGCAGATAGTTGGACATCTGCGTTGCTTTTTAAAATTGCTTGAAAACCAAGATAATGTAGAGCAGGTGAGATTTGGGATAAAATTTTCAAAGGCACCTGAGTGATAAAGTCCCAATGACTTTCAATTAAACATAAGCTGCTAAATGCGTAAATCATTCTTGAAAATGGGATGTAGGCACTTCTGAAAATTTTACCCTTGATCTATTACTCAATCCAATAAAAAAGGTTTGTCTCAGAACATCAGATTTTGAAATAATTACTTTTCAAACTGAAAGGAAATCTGTGACACTTTTTTTTGACTATGTAATAAAGAAAATAAGAGCAATAAAGCTCAAGTAGCCTCAAACGAATCCAAAAAAGATAGAGGCTGTTGCATAGTGCATTTTTAGTTATATCTGTTATAAAGCACATGTGTTCGCTGCACAATGCCACCAAAGTGTTTCCATAGGAAAAGTTGGATAAATTCCAACTTGATGGAACACACAAACACTTATCTGAGGAGTCAGTTCCTAACAACCATATGCTGCTCTCGGCCTTGAAGTTCCCATTGAAAACAGTGGGAATTGCATAAGTAGAGGAGAATGGTCCAGGACCTTAAAATTGTCATTGTAGTGATACTGCTAATCACCCACCTATCCTTTCTATTTTAAACAGCATGTGTGTTTGAGGTAACAATTTTCTCCACCAGTTGAAAACTAGGCAATGTAGTAATTTTTTTCCCAGTGCTTAGAATGCATATTAATCCTTGGATTCTGTTTTCTTCGGACTTCTTTAGGGAAGTATCTATTGACTTCAGGGGAGCCAGGACAATTTACACCAGCTGAAGATTTTCCCCATAGTGTTTAAATAGTCAGAAATTTTAGGGCCAGGTCCTCAGTTGGGGTAATTCAGCATAGCAGCGTTGGAAGTCATTGCATCTGTGCTTAAGATCTGGTCCTTAAATTTTTGTCAGCTAGGTACTGTTATTGTGTAGGCATATTAAACAGCCCTCCCCTACAGACATGTGTATTGAATGCACCAAGTATTATGCAAAATGCTTTGAGTCTTTTTGACATTTTTTTTTCTCTGCCTTATGAAACTTTTCCTCGTGGCCTGCAAACACACCCAGCATTATACCTGGAGCCTCCTTTTGAAAGAATAAGCCTGCTGGTACAGCCGGCGTGAGAGTGCATACTTTCTGGAGTTTGAGATTGGCGTTAGACTTGTGATTTTGGAAGGTAATGGTGAGCTTTGGCTCATTCATTAAAGTGCTTTCAAAGAGGAATATGCCTTTCTGAGAGACTGAAGGTCTCACCCTGTCTAGTTCTCCCCACTTTAGCCGCCATCAGGGTGAAATACAAATAAACTTAAATGAGTCTGGTGCAGAGCTTGGTAAATAAACACAGTCAAAACAGTAAAAAGACCAAGGCTGTGCAGATGTATATTTATATAATTTTAAAATCTTGTGTTTTTGAACATTTTAACCATTTATGGACACAATTTCCACCTTCTTCCCCTACTCTGCCAATTTCTGAGCATGGTAGATTTTTAAATGATCACTTATTGGGTAAAATAAAATTTGCTTTTTGCAATTAAAATATTTGTGGTTTGTTAACTGTCTTGATTCCTAATACCTGGCAATCATGGTCTGCTCCAAGTTAGAGCCATTTACAAAACAGTGGCAAAGGGGCAAATTCAAAAGCATGGTGTGTTGGCTTAACTGCATAGTTCCCAGTTGTGGTCATTTAGATGCTGAGTGTCTACAGCTCTATGCGCTGCTTGGGAAATGTGTCCCCCAAATTCCCAAAGGTTAATGGTATATTTTGAGATCTACAATCTTCCATGCAGTATATATTCTACCAAGAAGAGTATAGGTCTATTAACTGGGAAGTTCAAAGCCAGAGTCCATAGTTAATCAGCCCTAAATTAGCATTTTCGGGCCTGATGCTGTATAAGGAATGTAGGATTAGATCCCTAAATTATGTCTCACTGATGTCACTGTCTAGCAGTGGAGGAAGGTGGAAAAATAGCTAAACATATAATCCATGTTTTTAAAAATTAATACATAAAAATTGATTCCAGGAAAGAAGGCTGTGCATTGCTGTCACCTTATGCCACCAGTGTAGCACATTACGTACTAATGTGGCACAAACAATAAAGAGATTAATAAACAGTGCTGAGGATATAACCCTCAGATAGTGAAATGAACAAAATATAGTCACAGTCTTAAAGAAAAGTAAAATTATTGGTGTTGAATGGATGCCAGCATAGAAAACAAGTAGGTGAAGCTCAGTGGTCAAACATCTGCATAACAGAAGATGAACTGAGGGAATCTTAACAAAGTAACAATGGACAGACAGTTTATGGTAAACCAATAAAACATACCGATATCTGAATCCAAAATTGGACATTGAAAAATATGGTCCCAAGGCCCCTGCTAAAGCATTTAGCATTGCTGGAAGCATAGTAAATGACTCATGCTGTCATAATCTGATCCTGACATCACCTTTAGCTGTTGACCAGAAAAAACAAGAACCAAATACCAAAATCAAAACTCACACATTTCAAAGGGTAAGGAGGACTCTGGAAGATAAAATATGCAAAGGACAGAATGACTGTTTCTGTAAGGTGTCAAACAGGCTTCAATGCTGGGCAAACAAAATGTGTGCAGGCAAGTCCTACGAGGTCAAAGGGAATGGAATTCCCTTACCAGCCTTCAAAATCTTTGCCGTTAGTATGGAAGTCCCTGTCTGTAGTATTCTCTCTGCACAGGATCTCATGGCCAGCTGATACACCTAGTTGTCCCATCATGTGATATGAATTAAGACCCACAGAAAACTGCACAGTGACACCCTGTGCAGTAATCCCAGTGTCACCTATCATCGCCTCACACCGTTAGCTGCATTGCTTCTGCTGCCTTTTGCAGCAAATTTAAAAGGACTGCTAATGTTCAGAGGCTTGTACTTATAGAACATTTGACAGATTAACAAAATATACGAAGTGTCAATGAGTGGGGCTGGATTTACCCCCTGGATATTTCTTCTGATTCAGATGGCGGGAGTGTGCAGTGGGAAGAGCAAGAGGAATGGGAATTTCTTAGGCTATGGCTACACTACAGCTTATGTTGGCGTACTTTTTTATTGCTCAGTGTGTGAATAAGCTACCCCTTGAGTCACTTAAGTTATGCTGACATAAGCGCTCGTGTGCACAGTGCTATGTCAGCAGGAGAGCTTCTCTCACCGACCTGGCTTCTGCTATTCACGGAGGTGGTTTTATTATGCCAATGGGAGAGCTCTGTCCTGTCAGAATGGCGTGTCTTCACTAGACATGCTGCATTCGTACAGTGCTGTACATGTAGACATGCCTTTAGCTATACCTAGGTGCAAATGAGAGAGGGTTATCAGTGTGAAATAACTCTGAGGTTATAGCAAGAGAGCTGTGATCTTGGGACAGCACTGAGTGTAAGGAACTGCTGAGAGCTAATATGGGCACTGATGCTGACTCATGTTTGGCCTTGGGAAAATCACTTAACCTCCATCATTTCAATTTTCACATCTTTGAAATGGGAGTAACAAATACATATTTTCCCCACAATGCTGTGATAAGGATTAATTATATGTTTGTCTGGTAGCCAGAAATGCTAAGTAGAAGCAGTATTAATTTATTATTAGATTCCCATATGCTTGTGCACACATAATATATCAACATTGCAACCCTTAACAGAAATTCTAGAAATTGAGTAATATCATTGTTAAGCTGAATCACATGTTGGAAAATGGAGGAGAAAGAAATGGCGAGGGATCAACTTTTGAATTACAAATGTGCTGAATGGGTCATTTTTTATTCAGTGTTGCTCATTTGGCCAGTATTCAGGGAAAGTTGAAATTTTATCCAACTTTTCTGTGAAACTCTATGGATCTTTCAGTTCTCTGCAAACAAAAACCAGATTTTTCTATGTGAATAAATGCTTACTTTCCTGGAGTACAGCAGGTGTGCGGTCAGTAAGGAGCTACTTATCACATTCGGTACCTAGTATAAAAACACAACCCGTAGATATAATTCTTGGTAATGGTGTATTTTAAAAGCATACTGACAAGCTACTTGTCATTTTAAAAACAGACTTCTGCTTGCTGCTTTTAATAAGAGCCCCTTGGAAGCTTGGGACCTAAATAATTTTTCTTTACTTTTCTTTTTCCACCCTTACCCTTACCTTTACCTTTACCCTTTCATTCCACATGCACACTGGTTTGTTGTTGTTCAGTTTGGCAGTTAGATTTGGTTTGTATTTATTTGTTGTAAGGAGTATTGAAGCATTTGGCATTTTTGGAAGATGAGGAAATGGATATAACAGTGTTATGCACTTTGCAAAGAAGAGTGTGTATGTGTGGCAAGGAGGGGGTGTGTTGTGCAGGATGGACTCAAGCTAGGCCAAATTTTGAATTTAGCCACCCTGACGGTAATCTCAGTACAACCATGCATTATGTGACTTTTGTTTGCTTTAAAGGGATTGAATTTACCCTGACCAGTAATTGCAGGGTAAATGGTTGAAGGAAAGGATTGAATAATCCAGTCTGTTTTTTGTTGGTTTTTTTTTTTTTAAAAGACAAACCTGAAAATGGAAATGACCGAGGTCCCACTCCTGAAAGGTGCTGACTCCCCCTTTGTGGTGGGACACATGCTCAGTTTTCATTGACTTCAGGGGGCAAGAGGGTGTTCAGCATCTCACAACAAAGAGAACAATTTCATAGCACAGCCACATTTTATGCATTAGTCCTCCAACCAAGTTCCCATTCTGCAAAGCAACATTCTCCTACTCACGGCTCAACTTTTGCAGTTTACTTCTCTGCTTAATCAGCATAAAGCTATAGTGGGTTGTGAAAAATATTTACTTTAGGTGTTTTCTTTAGTTTACCACCAAAACTCATTACTTCCCTGTACTCTTCGGGCAGCAGATCGCTTGGATACAGTTTGAAGTAACACTTCAAGTTCAGTAGACTTTCTCGGTTATGTAACAAGAGAATCTGAACAACATAAAAACTATGGGGTCAGTCTTAAATCTGTGTCTAAAATATTACTTCTGCTGATGCCGCTGGGGCAGTTGTGTTGACTGTAACTTATTCTCTTCTTCAAACTTGGAAATGTAATGACTGTATTCTGGAATCTGGATCTCATTTCCCCTCATTTGATGTTTTACCACCTATGACTGATTATTAGATGACTGATCTGGTCCATGGAGAAAACATCTCAGTCCATTCTCACGTTCGCATGTATCACCTTCACTTATTGTTGTTTTGCTGCATTGAATACACACTGGCTCTGTTGGGTAAACCAAAATGTGATGCTCCTGAGCAACAGTCCGGAATGACCACATAAAACTCCACCTTTGAAATTTTTGCGTCATAGGAGACTCTTTTTTTTCCACATCCTTTCCCGCTTAGTCCCACCACACAATTTTGGGACACTTTACAGGTTCAGCTGCAGCCAATGGTAGGAAACATTCCTGCCACAGGAAATGATTCTGCAGTGGAAGAAAATCACCCAACATTACAACCTCATTTAAGGAGCTTGAGCACTGAAAGAAGATCCTGTCAAGTAACCATGGGTGTGGAACAGTATCCTGGCTGGCATCAAGTCAACCTACAAGCGGAGAGCTGCTCAACAGAGGCTGGTTAAATGGAAGATGAGGGAGCAGCTTAGCAAAGAACTGGAGAAAAGCCAGAGAAAGGTCTTCACTTCATATATTTGCCGTGACAGTGGCCACTGTGGTTGAGATTTGGCTGCCCAGAACCCATTCATTTTTTTTATAGGAACTGGATGTCCAAATGCCTTAGGCAGCTTTGAAAAATCTCTGCCTTAGAGTTGAGGTTATGGTTTATGAAATTGTGACTGGGGAGGGAGATTTGGCACCTGCTTAGTGGAGAGATCTACTCTGTGCATGTGAGACATCTGCTTATTTGGGTTGTCAGTAAACTTCTGTTGAGTATGGTACATCAGGCTCCCATGTTTCAGTTACTGCCTCCTTTAGGTGCTTTGGTCTCTAAATAGCCTTCCATGTCAACCAAGCAGAACTCTACTTAGTACAAACCAGGAATGCCTCAGGCTGCAGACCTCCTGTGCTGGAAAGCATTGCTAAATGAGCAAGCTAAAAAACAAAAGGCTTTGTGTTATTGCAGTTAGCTGTTCCAAAAGCCACTGCCTTTTTCTAGTCATTGACATCTGCTCCTGCTAGTTGGCACCATGTGTTTCTTCCAACTCTTTTACAGAAAGGAGCATCTTGGAGAAATGCTCGAGGATGCATTATAGCATTATGTGTGTCCTGGTGCATTTGAATGGGATCAAAGTAGCACAGGGAGAAGACTCGTGCAGAGTTTGTGATGCCACAGGAGGATAGAAATTCTATTAACTCCTCCCATGTGGGTCACAAATGTAATCGTAGTATCATAGTATCGTCCAAGCACTGAGGGGAGGATATAATCATCTTCTCAGTTCTGCTTCTTTTGGTAGTGAGACTTGCCTCTATCCTAGCATAGTAAGGACCATGTCGTCTTTTATGTCTGCACAGCACCTAGCATGCTATGGGTGCTGCCAGAAACTAATAATAAACTAGATAAAAACAAAATGGAAGCCAAAGGTGCATTGAGTATATTTCTTTTGTATGAGCAACTTAGACCAGTTTAGCAGGAATTTAATTGATTGAATATTGTTTGGATCATTCCGGTGCATCACCTGGCGAGATGCTAAGCAGATTGTGGTATCTTACTGAGCAGCATGTTTATAGCCCAGTAAACCTCTCAGTGATTAGAAAATAGGAATTGGCATGCTGGATCAGTCCCTCTAGTCTGGTATCCTGTCTCAGACAGTGTCCAGTATCAGCTGTCTTAGAGGAGTTTAGATGGGGCAACAGAAGAAGCAAGACTGCCCTACCACCCAGCTGGCGTTCTTCCCAAGAAAACACAAGTGAGGCTGTTTCATCTTAAATCCCTTTACAGAGAGGACTTAGGACAGATTTCACAAGAATTGAAAATATAATTAGCCCAGAGTGTGTTGTGCATATCTTAATTCTCCCTCTATCACCTTTCATTATTACTATGTTGTGAAATAAAATGTATTCTGCTCTGTTTCAAAAGGTTTTCCTTAGATAAGACCCTTGACTGGTCCATCTCTACTCTTTCATGTCACAGAAATAGCATCAGATTGCAAGTAACTTCAGATACCAAACACACTTTCTACAGCTTGCATAATATCTAACAAAAATATGGAGCTTCAGAAGTCATCACTGTGAATTATCTGTTTTTAGCCTGTTGTTTCACATAATCACAGTGGAGCTATTCAGAGTTTGAGTGCTCCATTGTTTAAACATCTAGATGAGTATTGAAGCAGGATATTAGCTTAGTATCTCTTGTTCCTGAGTCCAGGTAGGGCAAAGCCATCTACTTAGGCCATGTCTACTCTTACCAGAGATTAACGCTGCTGTGATCGTTGCACTGGGGGAGGGATGGGTCGATTTAGCGGGTCAAATGAAGATGTGCTAAATTGACCCCAGAGTACTCTCCGGTTGATTCCGATACTCCAGTGGAACGAGAAGAGCAAGGTAAATCGACAAGTAGGGTGACAAATATTCGATTTTTGGGTCTTTTTCTTATATAGGTTCCTATTACCCCTACTCCCTGTCCTAATTTTTCACACTTGCTGTCTGGTCACCATGTCGACAAGCGAGCATCTCCCATCGACGCAGTGCAGCGTAGACACCATAGTAAGTCAACTTAAGCTGTGTCAACTCCAGCTATGTTATTCACGTAGCTGGAGTAGCGTAACTTAGGTCGACTTACCCCAGTAGCGTAGACAAGGCCTTGGTGTTATCTGGCAGACATACTCATTTAGGCAGGCAGCAAAAGCTAAGACTTTTGGTGCCAGGTCCAATCTCTCTACAGTCACTATGCATGTAATGGCACACAAGCGTGAACATGTGATAAAATCCAGTTGCCCATGTATGGGGTAAGGGATACTTTGATTTAAAAATAAATAAATAAAACTAACCTCCTCCCTGCATTTTCATCCTCTCTTGTATACCACATGCTCTATTGGCACAATGGGAACATAAGTACAGACAGTCAAGGGAAATAACAGGGACTGACACAGCTTTCCTGGATTTTTGTTGGCTGTTCTTGTTGGATATTTGGAAACTCTGTGAAAGTTTGCATGTGTTCTCATGTGGCATCCAGGAAATGAGTAAGATATTCAAGGCCAACTCATTTGCATTGCTTCACCTCACCTCCCCCTATCTCTCTCAGCACCTTTTACCAAGGGTACTTGGAGTACTGGGAGGAAATTGATCTTCCCTTCAACTACTTGAAGAATTCACCTTGTAGGTATAAAAAGTCTGTCCCATCTTGACAAATGTATAGGAGAATGAGCCTTGCTCACCAGTCATTTCCAGGTGGTGCACGCTTTGTTAGACCTCTCTTTCTTTGTGGGCTTACTGAAGAAGCTAAGACACATGAGGAAACAGATGGATTAACTTTCCCCTTCAGTTTGTACAGCAAACAGCTGTTAATGTCAATCTAAATCTGTCTGTACTGCTGTAATGGCAGCAGTGATTGGGAATTGTTGGAAAGTGTGTCAGGATTATGCTTTCTGTGGCACTCTGGATGACTGTGATAATCTACATGCCTTCCCCTCCGTCCTTTGCCCCCATCTAGATGTGGTGAATTACACCAAATAACTTTGTCCTTCCTAGCAGACACTGACTTTTTTGTACACTGTCCGTACCAAGGAAGTGAAAAAAGTGGTCTGATTTTAATTCCTTGTTTCTTTTCTTATCTTTAATAAACAAACTCCTCCTATACGAAAATAATTATTTTGAGTCTGTTGCTATTGACTTAGAAATTTTCCACATTATCATCAACTAGTAGATGGAGAATAAAGATCTAATCCAGCTCCCACTGAAATCAATGCCAGATCTCCCATTTATCTCACTGGAAACCTGGTCAAGTCCTATAACTTTAGGTAGTATAGATTTCGTAGAACTGGTTGCTCTAGAATCTGGATAAATCGCTTTCTAATATTCTCTTCCATCAAGCCCCCAGCATGCCCGAATACCATCCCTGGTCACCAGTCACTTGAGATTTGATAGAATACTTCATTCTGACATGCAAGTCCTTCCAGTTTTCTCAGAAACATTGTATATTTGGCCTTCTTCTGTTGAGTCTTTCACCTGAAAATCCTGTTTTCTGCTCGAAATGCCCTAAGAAGGAATGGGACAGACTTTTAGCAGCAAAGCTCAGTCTGAGAGGAGATTTGGAAAATATGCCAGATATTCAAGTGTTTGACCGCCCCTTCATGGAAAAATCTAAAGAGTGGGATACACCCTTGCTCTATTTTTGCACGTAGAGAATGTGTGATCCATAAATAATAACAGAGGAGCACCATAAAGAAATATGTGTACACTATAAATAAACCCCATGGGCTCTAAGCCATATTTCAGGGCTGTAACATAATCACAGGTTTGGGGTGTTTTTATAACCTGTGAGAGCAGGCCCCTCGGTGGTACAGATTCCTTATATGCTTTCTGCATACAGTTATTTGCTACCTAAGAGTTCTGCTACCTTGCTAAATGAAGTGCATGTGAGCTATAGCCAGTATTAGTCATTTGTTACCTCACTCTTTGTTATAAAGATGTTTACAAAAGTTGTGTTGTATATTATAACAGTCCCACTATCTCTTCTTTTGGGGAGGGTCTTGTTGGGCTGCCATTTTCCACCCTGTTTTTTAGACTAGTTTATAACTCTTTGGGGAGAAAAAAATCACTGCTGCCTGAACCCAGACAGAGGATTTAGTGGAAAACAATTCTATTTATTTATAGATTTTGGGGACAACTCTGTGTAGGAATAATAATTAAAAAAACAAACCCTAAACATAGAGGTTTCATAGAGGTTACCTACAGACTGTGGAGTACGTCTTCTGGTTTCATTTCATTTCCCCCCTCCCTGTTTGTTTAAGCATCTTAAGTGTGGGGAAATTGGTATACAGTAGTTTTTTGTTGCCATTTAAAAATGTCAGTACCTGTATTAATTTTATTCTTCATCTTCATTGTGGATGATCACAATGCAATAGACTGTCTCTTTATGTTTTTTAAAAAAGTTATAACCTTTGGTTAATACATTTATAGCACATATTGTCTTTATATGTGTAGGGCCAAATTCTTAGAGCTATCCAAAGGATCCCTTCAATAGGGCAAGTAAGCATGCTTTAGAAGCACCCTTCACATGCTGTATTCTGGTAGGCTGCAGCCTCTTTGCCCCCAAATTAGTTCCTACCAGGAGCATGAATGATCTACCCCAGGGCTGTTAATGAATAAAGCCATCTGTGAGTCAGAGAAACTGACACACCCCCAGACTTCCTTACATATCTAGGTCGTGTCCTAGAATACTTCTTTGCAGCTCCTATTGCAGAGAAATGGCCTCTGGATATTGAGGGGAGCCAGATCAGGGCAGCTTTCATTCTCCTGCTGCTAGCTGCAACCTTTGCACAGCACCTGCCAGAGCTGGTCAATAATCTGTATGTATTTTTACATGTACATTAGTTCCAGGCCAGTTGGTGACTTTTGTCAGTTTTCTTTAATACTGTACATCTCTGAGGTGAAGAAAAGCAAAACACTAGGATGTTCATTGTCATTATTTTCTTAATGCAGATCACTAGATGGCCGGTTGCAAGTATCTCACCGTAAAGGGCTTCCCCATGTGATCTACTGCCGGCTATGGCGTTGGCCAGACCTTCATAGCCACCATGAGCTGCGTGCCATGGAGATGTGCGAGTATGCCTTTAACATGAAGAAAGATGAAGTCTGTGTCAACCCCTATCACTACCAAAGAGTGGAGACGCCAGGTATTGTGGACATTCTGGATATTTCAGCTTCTCCATGCAAGAGCAGGAATCTGTTTAAAGTTTTAGGACAAAATAAAAATAGCATGAGTGGTGTTTTAAAACCCAAAGGTTTCTATTATTAGCTACCCCCTCCCTTGCTCCCTCCCACTTCTTGTGGTGAAATAATGCATCTATCTACTTTTTTTTTTTTTTTTTTTTTTTTTACATCTTTATTTATGGAGAAGGAAACTTCAGCACACACAAATCAACAAAATCTAAGTTTAAACAGGTTGCATTCCTGCCAAGCTCCAAACATATTATTTGTGTGCACATATAGATAGGGTCCAAACTTTAATGCTTTTCCTGGGGTGTTCTTTGTTTACTTAAATAACAATAAAGTTCCTGCCAGATTTTGCTAAGGAGTGGAGCTGTTTCTAAGGATTGCTACCTGCACAGGCCTTCTGTTTGTCCCTATTAGCTCCCTGTGCCTCTGAGAGATTCAAACACTCCCTTCTATCCATAGTTGTAACTAATAGGACCTATCTGGTCTATCTTTCAGTGTCAGTCAGCAGAACGGACCTAGATTTCTATACAGGGACCTAGAATATTAATTCTGCTCTAATTTACACTGAGACAGAAAAAGAAAATTTTATCTCGTCTTCTCTGTGACTGTCTCTTAGATTGCTAATATCTCAGGGTAGGGATTGTCTTTAATTTTGTGTCATATACAGCACCAAACATCTTGTCATCACTTACTAGTAGACAGTAGTATTTCACCACTAGTCTTTCCTGGAGCCACTTCCCTAGTTCTGAATGCTGATTGGCGTTACCTATATGTGTGACAGTGTTGTTCCAAGAAGTGGGTTTCTCCTCATTTTCCAATATTTCATGTTGGTTCAATGTAAGGTGTCATGTTATAAACTTGCTGCTAATGTCACTGTTCTGCTGTTTTCTTTCCATCTGGTCAGTTTTACCTCCAGTGCTGGTACCAAGGCACACAGAGATTCCAGCCGAGTTCCCACCATTAGATGATTATAGTCATTCCATTCCAGAGAACACTAACTTCCCGGCAGGTATTGAGCCACAAAGCAACTACATTCCAGGTACTGTATGGCCTCCATCTAGCAAACAAAGGGAGTGAATAAAGGACCTATTGCCCAGTAAATGACTGATCCATATGTCCTGTAGGTTTAATATTAGGCCCCAAGGGTTATGTGGCACATTGGCTGAGCTCTGTTTTTCTCCATTCCATCGTTACCCTCCACATTAACCTTTAGAACTCCTGGGCTCCCTAACTGGCTGAACCAGATTGTGTTCAGATCTGGAGGTAGACAGAACCCATTCTTAATCTCTGATTTTTGCAGTGGTATATTAACCAATGTTCTTATCGGCCAAAAGTGCACGCACTGCTGCTTAAATGCTTTGCTGTACATTCTGCTCTGCCCCCTCAGTGGGAAGAATTTAAAATGCATTGTAGAGTCTAGTGTTGAGAGAACTTTCTGAAAACAAATTCAGATTCAGACAAAATTTCGCCATTTCACATTTGGATAAGCCTTTGTGAATTTGAAAAAGCTATTTAGAGTATCTTACAGTATATCTGCATAGGGGTATGTGTCCATTGTAGACCTACAGCTCAGCTATACTGATAGTCCAGGAAGGTGCAATTCAGAGAAGAGAAAAACAGGAGGAAGGAAAACTGTAAAATCATTGTGAAATGTTATCTGAAAGTAAAATCCTGTCCTTCAATTCCGTTGTCATACAAAGCCTCCTATGGCCTCTACTCACCTTCTTGTGTTCCCTCCCCTTTGATCAAGCATTTCATTGATCTGCTATGAATACAGATCAGAGAAATTTGTTCTGATAATGTGTGAACTCTGCAGTCAACCATAATGATTATTTCATCTCCTGATTTCCAGAGACACCTCCTCCAGGTTATCTGAGTGAAGATGGAGAAACCAGTGACCATCAGATGAACCACAGCATGGATGCAGGTGGGTCATCTTTGGCCATTTCCTGTAGCTTTCTGTGTGAAATCCTGAGACTCTTACTTAGTTTTTAGGCCACCAGCAACTTCCCTGACTAAGGGCCTTGGCATCTGATTCTCTATATTTTTAAATATGTCATTATATTGCATATTTATTTGTTATACTATAACATGTAGAGGATTTTGGTTTGGGGGCCATTTTTATATGTAGGCTTCTCTTTTGAGTGCTGATGAGTAGATTGTGGTTGGAGACTTTCTGCTGTGCAGGACAAGTGCAGTTTGGATTCCGCAGGATGGCCTACGCTGTATAACATGCCCTAAACCTACTGGAAAAAGGTTCACGATGCATTCCGTGCCCCAGAGTATCTGCTGTTAGACGCTAGTAAGCAGGAGAAAGGAGCACTGACCTTTGGCCTCCCACCTTTCCTTGCAGTCAGAAGTTCTAGTATCAGCATTTAGTCTGGGTCCTTATTATTAGAACTGTGCATGCATGCTTGCACAAATTGTGTACCCAATCAGCACTTTCACTGAAAGCAATGGTGCGATCAGACCAAGTGTTTGCCCTTGCCTTGTGTTTGAAATATCAGACCATGAATATCTCAATGTTCAGAGACTGCTTTCATTGTGTTTAGCAAGTGCTTCCCCTTAAGCCATCAATCCCCTTCTTAGCTTCTCTGTGGCCTTTAAACAAGTATTGTTGGGCTGTGTATCGGATTTTTTGCTCTTGGAATTAGTGCTAAAATATATGAACGCAAGGTAGTTAAACATATGAGGGCCTACAGCCCTTACTCACGTAAGTAATCCTTACCCAAGACAACCTGTTGATGTTGGAGTTACCCTTGTGAATAAGAGTTGCTGAATCCATCCCTTAGTTCAGTGGTCTTCAAACTAGGGTGCGCGAGACCTCGACGACGATGCCGATCCCGGGTGGTTTATTTTAGTACCGCCGAAATACCACCGGGGAAAGTGGAAGCTTCTGCTTTCTGCGGCGCCATTTCGGCAGACATACCCCTTGGGGGCCGCGTGACTTTTTCCTCCGTGAAAAGGGGCCATGGAGGAAAAAGTTTGAAGACCGTTGCCTTAGTTTGGTTGTCAACCATCGCTTTTACAAAGAGGCATCTCTGGTTAAAATGGTTACTGCTTTACAAGAGAAATACACAAATATGAGCTGCATTCAGACAAAGATGGGAGTGCGGGGCCTAATTAATGCAAATACTGCATGCAGTCAGCTACCTTTCTGTGCGTGTCTTGAACTTCAGAGTGCATGTGGGACTCTAAAAGAGAAATGACAGATTTATAGTCTTTCCCCACAATGATACAGATGGAGGAAGGCAAGCGTGGGTTTGTTTGTCCATATCAAACGTGAGCCTACTGACACAATCCATTTTGGTGCATGCAATTATTGGTACTGTGGTTGACATCCGGAATGTAAATAGGGCCTTTTGGGATAAAATACTGGAACAGAGTTGGCCGAGAAGATACCATAAATGCTCAATTTATGTTCAAATGCTATATCCGTTCTCTCTGCGGGTCCTCCACTCCCTCAAATGTCATGGATTTTGTTTTTTATATAAAAACAGATTTTTTTAAAAAGCTAACAGAGCTCAGTAGAAGGCAAGGCGCTGCAACGTGCTCTCATACGTGCCTCGCCTTCATATTTTATTGCAAAGCTCTAGTGTAATGCCTCCTTTTTTTGTTGGAACAAATTCTGTTCAGATGTTCAAAATGAATGTGCATATTTTCTATACAGAATTAGAATGATAAAGCCTACAACTCTGGTAATTGTACATGCAAATTTACCTTTGATCACCTGATTCTCCACAGCCTTTATCTATATGGTAATTTACACCAGGGCAAAGTGTGCATAATATGGTACCATACTTATCTGATAGTGAGTTACACTCACTTTGCCATAATTTTGCACCAGTATAAATAAACACACAAGGTGCAGGGCAACAGAAAATCAAAGCTGTAGTTGTCTAGGTAGTTACTTTTGTGTGTAGTTGCCATGATGGTACATGCAGTCATAGTAATTTGCATATGCCATGAAGCACACGTGCCTACGTGCACAATTTTGAAAATTGAGTCTCTGGTAAATGAAGACCTGGAGCACCATGAAGATGCTTAGCAATACTACTTTTGTATCATAATGATAGTATCTGTGAGTCTGTATAAATAATAATTGGTCATTGAGGAAACTGCAAGTCTCACTTTCCCTGATCATAGAATGAAGTTCAACTGGGACATGGAAAGCTTAAGAATTCCAAGATTGTTACATATTTCACATAGATCCATTGGGCTTAAGCAACAAACACAATATTCTCAAACCAAAAAACATAAGTGCCCTTCGTTTGATCTTTAGAACCAACAACCCATGTCAGCATTGATGTCTGTTTTACTGTTTTTTCTATGCAATTACCAGCTTCATCATCATCATCCTCTTGATTTTCAGGGTCTCCAAATTTATCTCCAAATCCTATGTCCCCAGCACATAATAATCTGGGTAAGTATGCTGTCTTCAGAACTGTGTATAATTATGATAGGCATACTGAGTATATTTTAATGATGACATTACTGCCTGATGTTGTGGCTTTATTTAATGTTTCTTTGTGCTAATACCCATTTATTATGGCAACAGTGAATCATGGTAGCTCAAAGTTAATACAAAGATGAGAGTTTACAACATAGGATTGAATATAGAACAAGATGCAGTGACAGACCAAAAAAGAAAAGGGCAGTGAAGGGGGGTATTGGGGAATGAGTGTGAGAGTTATAACAAAAATATGATATGCTGATCACATAGGTTTTCCAGGAATGCGTCCTGCTGGTTCTTATTTTAATAAATTTATTTTAAATTAAACTCTCTCTTCTAGAAAGCAACTATATAATTTTAGTTGCTTATTGTCTATCTAAGGTGCTTATCAGACACCATTATCTTATTATCTGAGTGCCTCACAATCTTTAATGTATGTATCCTCACAACACCCTTGTGAGGCAGTACGGTACGAATATCCCTATTGTACAGATGGGGAACTGGGGCACGGAGAGGCTAACTGACTTGCCCAAGTCACACAGGAAGTCTGGTGGAGTAGGGAACTGGACCCAGATCCCAGACTAGTGCCCTAGCCACCTGACCCGCTATCTAAATGTTGTTTATTAGGATAATTGAGTAGGAGACGAGATTGGTGATGGGATGTTGGGTGATGGAGTTTTGGAGAGCACAGGGACAAAGTGGGGAAGGCTAGATGGGGAAAGGGTGGCAAGAAGAAACTGTAATAGGCCAAAAAGCAGGTGGTGTGCTGAAGCACTTACAATGTGAAAGGTGGATTACGGAAGTGAGTTCAATACACTTGAAATGATTAGTGAGGATATCATGGTGCTCACGTCCCAGATCAGCTGTTCCGTTGGTTTGGTTCTGCAGGGTGCAGAGCACTCCTGAGTCCCTGCACTGAAGAGCTTAGGGCCAGGGTGTAGCTGACCCCTCTATGGGCACACAAGGTGAAGCCAGGAAGCATTATGTTGCTGATGCAAGCCTTCTGGTTCCTGTATATGTCCTACTTCCTGAACTCAGGGGTGGGCTTAAGGCAGGCCCTTTGTACTGTCCGGAACAGCCAAATTCATTCTGGGAACCTAGGCAGCAGTGTAGGCCTCTGCAGCTTGGGTCTCATCTGTAGGCACCAAGAGCATAGCCCGGACCATAGCATTATACCAACACATCAGTGGTTCTGTTTTCATCCCATCAACTAGAGATATTTAAAATAATAAATAAGAGGAAAATGAAAGATGTAGAAATTAGGGTTGTATAATTCTCTGAGGTAAACCTTGTAGATTCTGAGAGTGTATTTCTGATCATGCATGTTCAGTGTTTATCCGATTGTGCTCTTTACTTTCATGTAGACTGACAGGGGTCAGATCTAACCATATTGCTGGGCTCACCCCATTTGAAATTACTCTCCGCTGTCACCCTCATAGAAAACCATTACAACCCTGCATACTGCAGGATCTGTTATCTAAATGTTTCTTAAGCCAGTTAGACACAGACCACTTCAGATTACTCTTAAAATGCCACAGCCACAAAACTGACATATGCTTACAGCCCTTGCAGAGAGTGTCTTGACAGAATTTCAGGCATTGGCTGGCTCGCTTTGAATGTCTCAGGCTAGTCAATTTTTTTTAAAAAGAGTTCTGAATATATATCTGAGTGGTACTAACATTTTTCTTTGGTTTAATTGTCAAAGCTTAAGAGGGAAGAGGTTTATTTGGAGGGGGGATTGGAGGTTGGTTTCTTTGACTGAATCCTTTATGCTCAAGTGTGCTGCTTGTGAGTCAATTGGAATTGCCAATGTTCTTATTAACATTTTCAACAACAACAACAAAACCAATCCAGATTTCTCTTTTTTGCTGCAGATAGCAACCACCTCACCCAAATGAGTAAGGAGTCTCTAGGAATCAGGCTTCAGTGCATGTTTTTTCCAACAAAGGCAATGGTTATTAAAACATGCTGCTTGGCTGGTCGATCTGTAGGATGTCTAATGTGGTGTCTGGTAGCAAAAACTAAATAAGGGCAGCCAAAGCATGTTAACCACAAGTAATCCATTTGTAGTCTCTGAAGCTGGAATCAGAAAGTGTAATAACTTGAAATCAAATAAAAGGGACACAACCAGGATTTACAAAATGAACATTTGTTGTTCTTTGACAAGTACTTAGCTTGTGGAGGTTTCAAAAAAAATGTTTTTTTTTAATTTATTGTGGGGTGTTGAGTTGTGGGTAATTTTTAAAATAAGTGAACTGACACTGATGATCAAGCCTGTCCTGTGTCAGTAGTGATGGAAGGCTTACTGCCATCTAAACGCTGTTGGGTGATCTGCCCAAAATGAAGAATTGGGTAGCAGGGTAGATGACAATACAACAGAAAAAAAACAAACCCACTTCATCCCTCAACTGACAGTGTCAGCAGACAGGCCAAGGACTGAAAGGGCCATGGGAACTGAACTCCCTTCTCCCAGCACTGCAGGTGATCTCCCAGATTAGAGGGAATGTTTTGGAATGTGAGTGCACATAGCAAGGAGTCCACTTGAAAGAACTTTTTAGTTCAAAGGTTTAGTTGTCAAGCACACATTTTTAGTGAAAGTTACAAGGACCAAGTCATCTCCTATTTCTTTTGTTTAAACTACTGTCCCCTCTCCCCCAACAAAAACCCCCCAACAAATCTATGGCTACTGGTGCTGTGTGGATATTCAGATTGAGGTCAGGGAGTTTATACGGCAAAGGGCCAGAATTGGATATGCATATTGTTATCTAGGACTTTGGTATGCTGGAAATCCATTGTCCTCTTCCTCAGTGTTGGCTCTACAAGAGGCTTGATGCAGACACTACAAGTGAAATAACCACATGCCATATGGTCAAATGAGTTAGTAATATGGGCCTCAGCTGGTTTCTGTGGTACAATGCTGCTACTCCCCCCCCAAAAATGGGGGGGGGGGGAGCGGCGGTGGTATTCCCAAGCCCTTCTGAAAGTTCAGTGGTTGCAGAGTGTAGTGATAATGAGGAGAGTGCACTCAGTGTCTCTTGCTTTCTCTCTGTGTCTTACTTTAAGGATGAAGTTAGAGATGTGGCAGACTTATTTAGGATCTGAAACAAGAGGCCTTTAATATTTTCTGCTCAACTGCCCTAGCCTAGTACAGATCTTCCTATGGGTAGATTCTAAATGAAGTCAGTATTTCAAAAATTAAATAAATTTTTGCCTTGCCTGTCATCTCATATCAGTTTTTTTGGAAACTGAAAAACAAACTGTCAATTTACTGTTTTTGGATTTTCAGGGTCCCCCCCCCCCAGCTCTGTTAAAAATTGTGAGAAAAGTGTGATGAGCACACCCCCCATACACACACACACTTTTTTTTAACCTTTTCACACCTTTGAGAAACTTTTGTTTTGGCTGGTTTCAATATTTACTGTGGAAAAGTGACATTTTTGGAAGTTTCAAATGGTCATTTCCCCCACAAAGTTTTGAGTGGGAAAAATGTTGGGTTTCCAACAAGCTCTGTGTATTATAAACATAACAAACGCTAGCTGCTCTGATCATACATTACAAGTGTCCTGTCTTGCTTGATGCAAGAATTTTCAGAAGGGAGTCACCAGTCCCATCTTTTTGCATAAATTGCTTCACCAAATTTCCCTGAATAAGATCTGAGATAAATTCATTGACCTATCTCACTGCAGGGTGAGAGCAGGGAATAGCATGAAATGATTTGTTGTATCAATTCACTTTATATTTTTACTTAGATTGATGTAAAGAACCTGCAGTTGTTCTCCTCTGCAGCGGTGCCAACAGAAATACTGCTAGAGGCCTAGCTCAGAGATTATGGGAGAATAAATTGGATGGGTTTCATCCCAGTACTCAGGGGACATTTATTGACTTCACGGTTCAGCATGATAGGGATCCTTTCATGAGAGGGACTTAGGACAGGAAAAAACAAGTATCTTGTGTATCAGAGTTTAAATGGATTGGTAGTGTGGTGTGTGGAAGATTGAAGAAGGGTTTACCTGGTTACTACGTATCCTTTATTTAGCTGTTTGCACAGTCCCTATAGGCACTATGTGGCTCTAGCATTACAACTCCTTACTTGCATGAGCACCAAATCCATAAAAATCAAAATGATGCATACAGACCACTTCTAACACCAGAGGTAACTCACCCTTTCCACAGTGGCTTAAAACTTAGCCTAAGCCTTATACCACAATCATAGGGAAGGCCTCATCATTAAACATTCAGCTGCGTTTCTTAGAGACTAGTGCATTTCCAACAAGATTCATGAGTGGTGAGTTTGTTGGTTTCTGTCTTTCCTCAAATTGCAAATTAAGCCAGAAGTGAAATTTCCGTACATCCTTTAGTGGGGACCCGCAGTCCCCTTGAGTCACAACCCAAGCGGAGGTGGTTGCTGAAGGAAAGTACCACAAAAATATGTACAGTACCACAGGTTGAGGATGCTTCTACAACCCAAGGGCAGCATCACTCTGAAGATACCACTTGCAGGGCTAAAAACTTGTTTTGCTTTTATAAAACTTAAGACTCTCATTTAGAAATGTTTGTTCTTGGATAAGAGCAAGCCTGGATTTTTTTTTTAAATTAAATCGTGCTCATTTACTTTATCTTGATTAGCATTGCTATGTGCTATAGATTTGTCAGAATGGTTGCAACACTAACAAATAGGGGCTGCAGTCCAAAACTGCTGGTCAGTGACAATTGTAGACACATACTTGACCAGGGTGGGCAAACTTTTTGGCTTGAGGGCCACATCGGGGTTGCAAAATTGTTTGGAGGGCTGCCCTCTGACTGCCTTTCCTAAGAATTTCCGACCTATCCAATCCCCCCTGCTCCTTGTTCTCTGATCGCCGTCTCCAAATTATTGTGATTATTCTTCATGCCAACTGCTTTGGGGTTGATGTAACTTTCTTGTTGCAATCCATTCAGATCTGTCAAGTAATTAAAGCTCAGTTGTTAAATAAATGCAGGCAGTGGAGCTGAATAATATTCTTAAATGTTTCATTTACTTCAAAGGGCCTCTCTGATTTCTTTCCTGTTTTGCTTTGTGCAGATCTGCAGCCTGTTACTTACTGCGAGCCAGCTTTCTGGTGCTCTATATCCTACTATGAACTCAACCAGCGAGTAGGGGAGACATTCCATGCTTCACAGCCTTCTATGACCGTGGATGGTTTCACCGATCCTTCTAATTCAGAACGCTTCTGTCTTGGCTTATTGTCTAATGTAAACAGAAATGCAGCAGTGGAACTCACAAGACGACACATTGGTAATGCCCATTTTCTTCTTGTTACCATCTGTTGGGTGGGAGTGGAAGGTGTAGAGGGTTGGACACAGAGTGCTGAAGATTAAATTAGCCACCCGTGTAACTTGATCAGTTAAGTATCTTCATTATTTTAACATATTAAAATGCCATAATATAAAAGTAAAATTAATGTTACAACAGTAAAATAAAAAGATGTTTTAGAATAGATTTATTATACATAATGGAAGTTGAATTGTATCTATTGGTAAGAAATTTATTTCTAAATTTCATGAGCGATCTTGTGTGTTTTTACTCTTTCCTTCCTGTTCTCTCATGAATAGAAAGCAGTGGTTTGATCCAAATCCCATTGTAATTAATGGAAAGACTCCCATTGATTCAGTGGGCTCTCTAGGTTTTTATAAGATCATCCATCACCTACACACATTTTAAACCAGTTGAACTCCATTTCCTTCAGTGAAGCTCTTCCTGATTTACACCCATGGAAAGCAAGAGGAGATTCAGGTCCTGACAGTGCAGAACATTAAATAGCAAGTTAGGGCCCAATTCAGTCCTTGATTAAACTGGTGTATAAATGAGTGGCGTTTTCCCCATTTACACTGGTGAGGGCAGTAGTAGGCCCTTCCTATGCGACTTAATGGTACAAGTTAGCTTCCCTGCCTCCAATTTTATTCTTCTTTGTACCCTTCTCTGGGGAAGAACTAGTGGCTCCTTCACTTAGCAGGTGTTTAATTTTTTCGTTACTAAAATGATTCCTGTTGTGAGAAATACCAAGAATCTGAAGTTAATCCTTAAATTTAGCAGGTTCCATATGCTTCAAGCAAGACTGAATGCAAAGTTTCCACACTAGCAGGATGAGAGCACAGCAGAGGTTTATCAGAGACATAGGCTGATACCTATCAACATGAGGATTTTTCAACTCATGTATTTCCCATGTAATTTATGTATTTCCCATGGGAATTCAAGCACTTTATATAAGGATATAGTGAATGTTATCTCAGGCTAAACATAACTGTTGAGAAGCCTTACATAATTTTATTCTAACTCAGTTAAAAATAGTTCCATACATCTGTGGTGACTGTAGGAGGAGGTTGAAAACCATATGTTTAACTGATGGAAAGTTCATATGGAGAATATCAGAGTGGCTAAGGGGAGGCATTTCTCACTGACGGATTTGTGCAGTGAATGCTGCAAAGGACGATGTGGCTGGAGAATGCATTTCTGGCTTCATAAATTATTATTCCACTTCACTCATCTTTCTCAGCTTGTTGTTCCCAGCATCCATTGAAAACAAAATTACTATGTTCGTTTTCCATCATTACTGACCTAGCTTGATTCCTCCCTTTTTGATTCAGAAGTAAACCAGATTTCTAAAAACTCTTCTTTCAAGAGTTTGAGGTTTTGAAGATGATAAATTTGAAGATGATGAAGACGTTTTTCTGCATGCTTCATTGCAGACTACTGACTAAACTGAAACTGTGCCATGTGTGTTTTCTAGGAAGAGGAGTAAGGCTGTACTACATTGGAGGAGAGGTGTTTGCCGAATGCCTTAGTGACAGTGCCATTTTTGTCCAATCTCCTAACTGTAACCAACGCTATGGCTGGCACCCTGCAACTGTTTGCAAGATTCCACCAGGTAACTGAGCCTGGTCTTACTCACTTATGCTGTATGCACTATCCTGTTAACATTTACATGTGAAGAATGAGAGCTCTGCATACAGAAGTTGAGCTATTCAACAAAATGAACTGGATTTTATGAATACAATTTTTTATAGTAATCAGAAACCTAAAACCTATTTTGTGCCATCTCCACAACTTCAGCAGTGTTCCTTGATAGCATGAAGGGTAAGGTTACTGTTTGGGAGTTTGTACTGTATATCCAGGTATCAGCAGTGTCCTGGTTCATAAAAGTAAATATGTAAGGGACCTTAAATAGATTCTGATATGCGTAATCAGGAACACAATCTGGCTCCTAGTCTGGACGTACTTTGCAAACTATTGGTACTACACAAATAAGTAATACAATAGTAGTAGTAAATGTTTTTAAACCTTTTGCTGAATGAATGTATGAAGAAAATATTTTCATTTAGATGCATCTATGTTGTTCTCTGTTTTCCTACTTCTATTTTATGTTAACACTTTTTAGGGTATTGATCTTATTCTAGGGAAACCACACATGAGGCAATTTCATTGTCATGGTTGTAGTACTTGTATCTATGTACAAGCTACTAAAAAGTCACAGTGAGATTTTAATAGGCCTTACTTAGAAAATATATATTTTTTTGAACTCCAAACAGTCCCTTTTCCCCCTGGTTCACAAGTGTAGCTGTATCCCAGCCTCTGAGAGTGGCAGCATAGGGGAACCCATGCCCATTGCATGCTATGGGTTTCTAGCCCGTGAACCCTAAACAATTGGGCAATCTGCCTGTAATACAAACTGCCCTGTCTTTCCTTTCCAGGACCTCTTTGTATGTGCTTCTGTCCTTTTCCTGCTCTTTAATGGAGCATCTCCCCACCCCCAGATCTGCTCTCCCTGAAGCTCCTCCTCTTACTGAAAACAAGCTTCCATATATCTCCCAGCAAGATTTGTTCTAGGATGGCCTGTTCCTTGATTTTCTCAGGGAACTCTTACAGACTCAACCAATGGGTAGCCAGGTCCTGTAGTTGCCGGACCCCTACATGTGGACATACTCCTAGCAAAAATGATTTGATCCCCAAACAGATGACAATATTGGTTATGGGCAGGCTCACAAAGCATGCTCAGGCATGATTTTTTAAAATCACTTATACTTAGTCTTGATCCGGGTATTTGTTTTTCAAACTTGAACACCAGTCATGTGCCAAGTTTCTAAGACCAGCAGTTTTAAATTTTCTGGGTTTTTTTAAAAAAAAGTGGCAATAATTTTTTAAAGTGGGGAACTTGTTATTTTTCAACTACCCAGAACTCAAAACTCGCTGAATGGATTCTTCTTTAGCTTTCAGCTGGGACCAAGCATGGAAAATTTCAATCTGAAAGGGGAAATCTTTGGAATGTTTTGATCAAGTGAAAAGTGGGTTATAACTGAAACAGTTCTGCATTCTTAACTATAGTACTTGGTACCAAACTATATAGTATAGTCCTGACATCTGACTTTCGGCGGCAAGACCAATCTTGGCAACTGGTTCTTTACAGGACGGGGTGATGATGACTTCTGCTAATGGATACCATCTAAATTCAACTTTTATGGTTTCTGTTGTTTTTAACTTGTACATCTCTGCTAATTCCCTAATTACACTGTCAACAAATATAAGGGTTGAGGTTGTAATCAAGGTTTGCTTTGTAATGCAGGGGAAATGAATGTGCTTTGTGTAGTTCACCTTCTGTATCCTTCGGAGGTAGAAGGAAGTGCCATGTGGTGATGCAGTTGTTTTAGTCCACATGCTGAGGGGGCAGTAGGGTTCAGCATTGTGGCCCATAACTTGGTATTTCCTTACTTTTTTAGGGGCTCAATTGTGGGGGTGTAGCATTTGTAATCAAACTTAATTTGTTTTAGGATCTTGCTTCTTATTTTTGCAATCTGTCTGTTATGTAATATGGTTTGGGGCTGGGGAGAGCAGAGTTAAGTGGTTTCTTTCCTTAGGCAGAAAGAAATGGGATTTCTTAATTTAGTTACGCTAATGCCATGTTGTCCTGTTCCTTCCCTGACAGGGTGTAACTTGAAGATTTTTAACAACCAGGAATTTGCAGCCCTCTTGGCTCAGTCTGTGAATCAGGGTTTCGAGGCTGTGTATCAGCTGACCAGAATGTGCACAATCCGAATGAGCTTTGTCAAGGGCTGGGGAGCTGAATACAGGTCAGATCTTTTGTCTTCAACTTTCAATAGGCAGCACATTTGTGCTTATTATCACGAATCATGCATGCTGCGGCCCTTGATTTTGGGAGTCAGAGTGCTCAACGAGGTCTTTATATGCTGCTTTTAGAGTAGGAAACTAAGCCAGCAGTAGTTTTATATTAATGCGTTTCTTAGGGACGTGTTTTTCAAATGTTTTAATTTTTTTTCCATAAATGGAGAAATGAGAGGAAAAAGCAGATCAGTCCTATACAGTATAAGCTGCACCATTCCTCACTGGGATGATGTGTATCTGGTTACAGTGTTGTACAGTACAGAATCTCTACCTGGAACTTAACTGTAGATGAATCCAGATGGACATTGTAAGAAAAATTATAAATTATTTATTTCTTGAAGTTGGGTTTAAATTTGATGGCTGGAGTTTTCTATTGAGCAGAATCATTGTGAACATTTATTAGTGGATTAGGTTTAGCCTTAACATTTTTCTTTTATCAGGGACTTGTGGGGTTAAATTGAAAGCAGATGGTCTTGGAAATTTACATTTTAAGATATTGATTAGGGTCATTGAAAAATTATGATAAAGTCTAATTCTTCTTTCCCCATTCTCATTGCCTGCCACATGGCAGTTGTTGTTTAAATGTCCTTGTAATTATTGATCTAGCTTGCTGTCTTTTCCATAACTAAAGGAGTATTGAGAGGACAAATTAATAATGACCACTGTAGTTAGGACCTATCGTGTGGTGTTTCCCAATAGTACAGTACCAGTTCAGAGAGCACAGGTTAAAAACAAATGCCAGAGCTTATACTGCCATCCTGAGTAGTATCACATTCACCAAGCCAAAAAGCTTATAAATGCTCCATAAATCACAAAGGGAGGAAAGGCAATATTTGCTAATCCCAAATGGGGGAAATTAAATTGGTCAGAAAATAAAGTTGATTTTTGATGAAACAACGTGCAAAGGATTAAAACAAGATCTGCTCTTAAGAATAATTATTTGATGGTGTCCCTTTAAATCTGCAGCCTTATTTAAAGATTCCATGGTGATATTTACCATCTCTGGATATGCTTGCAGACATGTTCTTTACAGTCTCCTGCAGCAGAAGGGGTTGGGTGGGGGTAGGGAGGTGGGATGATGCTACAGTATCAGTTGGAGCCCAGGCCTCTCACATTACTCTCCCACTTCCTTCATCTCTCCAGATGTTTGGAGTCCATTTTGTTTTTAAATCTTCTGCACCCTGGCCAGACCATTTCAGCTGTGGCTCCCGGCCATGGTCACTAATGAAATCCAGATGAGCATGACTTACTGGAAGTCAGCTATCTCATTGGAGTATTGTAGTCAGTGAAACTCTTTTACTCACATTTACTGTAGCAAAGCCCAACCTTTGCTTCCGTGCCATGAGAAATTACATCTAATTGTCTTTGTCATAGCACAGTTATTTGTTGAACTGATTTATATGAAAAGCTTATTGAAAGCTGCATCCAGAGCATTGTTTTAGTAATCTGTGCTTTAGCTGCTTAACCAGTTGAGCAATCTGTTGGCAGGATGTTTAAGTGCTTTTGTGTTCCAGCGATCAGGGGGGCAATTGCATAAGAAGTGAATGACACACAGGCTCTTCTCTGACAGCAGAGCCTAACGCAGGCAAGCCAACAGAAGGCCTCCCTGGGCTAACTTACTGAAATCCATCTTCAAGCTGATGTGCTGTCAGTGAAGTCTGATTGTCTAATAGAGTGTCAAAATAAAGCATGATGTTATAGACTTGGGGAGGAGAGGGAGGAAACAGTATGCTAAAGAATAGATTTGTATGTAATGGTGCTGAGCCATTTGTTGCTATGCCCTTTGTCAGCCAGTGTTTGAGGAGCAGAGAAATGTTCCGTGTTAATTTCAGTGGGTGTGTTTTAATTTCATGCTGGACATGAAGGGGACGTATGTTTCACTGAAATGTGAGCGAGAGAGAGTTGCTCCACTCTCCCTTGCAATCTTTCTGTCCACATAGCTCAGGAGACATCCCTTAGTACAAAAGACTCACCCTGGGGCCACTGCACGGGGTAAACCCTGCCAATACACCCACTCTGGTGGCAACACACACTCTGCTGCCAACTCTCCATGTTAAGACCGGAGGGTATTGGATGTACATTCATAGATCGAATAGGCTGCAGCTCTCGTAGGCAGCTAGGAAGGGGTCTTCTCACTGTTATTCTGCAGCTCAAATAGCTGTTGCACAATGCATCTAGCAGCCCCGCAGAGATTACCTCACACCAGCTAGGCTCTTGATTCCGCAGTAGCTTTTCCCAAGGCCACTGAGGCTTTGACCTCCTCCTCTTAAATGATTAACACTTAAAACTCTGAGGATGGGTTCTAAGCTGAGATGTAGAGTACACTTATCTCCAGCCTCTCCCTCTTCTTCCTCCTTTTCTGCAACAGACGCACCTGCCTCCTGGCCCCAGAACAAGCCCTGTAAGCCTTCCCTTGGGGAAAAACTGAAATCCAACTTGCTACTCTCAAGCAGGAGGAGAGATTCCCCCACCCTGTCCCTTGGCCTTCCTCTCCCTGCTCCATGACCCTTGTACCTTGTGGAGGCACATCACCTGCTCCAAATGGCCTTTGGTCTGAGGGGTGAAGACTTAGTAGGAGGGCAGGTTGAGGGAGGAAGAGGAAACAGGAAGATAGAACAGGGACGAGCAAACTTTTTGGCCAGATTGGGTTTCCCAAATTGTATGGAGGGCCAGTTAGGGGAGGCTGTCTCCCCCCAAACAGCCCCAACCCCCATCTGACACTCCACCTTTGTGTCTCACCCCCTGACGGCCCCTTCAGGACTCCTGTCCCATTCAAGCTCCCCTCTCCTTCCTAATGCCCCCCCCCCCGGGACTCCTGCCCCATCCAATCCCTCTGTTCTCTGTCCCCTGAACACCCCCATACTTCCCACCCCTAACTGCTCCATCCAACCCCCCCTCTCCTTTCTGCCCCCCCCCCCCCGCCTGGAACCCCTGCCCCATCCAACCATCCCTTCTCTCTGACCCCTGACCTTCTCTGGAACCCTCACCTCTGACTGCCCCCTGCTGCCCCATCCAACCCCCCCTCTTTCCTGACTGCCCCCCCTGGGACCTCTGCCCCCATTCAACCCCCCTGCTCCCCGTCCTCTGACTGTCCCGTCCCCTCCCCCCCCACCACTCCCCAAACTCCTCTGCCTTCTATCCAACCACTCCTGCACCCCGCCCCCTTCCTGCGCTGCCTGGAGCACTGGTGGCTGGCGGTGCTACAGCCGCATCACCCAGGACAGGCAGCCGTGCCAGCTGTGCACAGCGCAGAGCACCTGGTCAGGCCACCGCTCTGCAGCTGCGCTGTCCCAGGAGTTTGCAGCCCTGCTGCCCAGAGCATTGCATCAGCAGCGCAGTGAGCTGAGGCTGCAGGGGAGGGGTGCTAGCCTCCCGGGCTAGGAGCTCAGGGGCAGGGCAGTGGCCCATGGGCTGGAGTTTGCCAACCTCTGAGATAGAAGTTCCACTAGGCAACAGCTCTGGCTAAACCTCCATCCACTCACTACAGCTTTCACCTCTCAGTTGGTGAATTGTTTAGGAGATATGGGTTAGGGGTTAATGACGTGTTTCTGAAATATCTACTGGGGTGGGGGTGGGTGTGTAAGAAAATGTATTTTATTTATTTTTACAGTGCCTGGCAGTTCTGCTGCTTAGGTTCTCCTTTTATTCAGTTGGTCAAATCCAAAGTTTTCTCCTCCCCCCAACAGCCCTGGAAACAGCATAACTGCACCAATTATTGCACCTACTGGGACTCTGAGCCGGGGGGGGGGGGGGGAATGCAGAGATCCAGTGCATGGGTCTGAACCCCCTCTGCACACTGCCAAGCTGTTCTCTGCAGAGGTCCTGCTTTGCAGACCATGCCACCCCTTCAGAGTGGGTGTAGATGTCATCTGGATGATGGGTGAGATCCCCATCACTCTTTCCAAAATTCTGCCATATCTGAACTTTATAACCCAATTCTTTGGTTAAGAAAGTATCCTGATTTTTATTTTTATTTTTGAATTACACATCGTGAAGTGTTGGATCCAATCTAACTATGAGAGACGAGATATATGAAAGGCATTTAGACAATAGCTTTCCTTTCTATCTGGAGGATTAAATGTTGCTTCCTTTCAGAAATCTTTAAGTACTAAGTAGATGCTATTGCAATTATCTTCTGCCATGATCATAAAGCATATGGAAGCGGGAAAGAGCTTTGGTTGTTTTTTATTATTATTATTTTTTCCTAACAAGAATTTGGCAGCATATGAACAAAACATGTTATAGAGAAGAAAGGCATTCCTTTGGGTAACATGCAGGACTATTGTCTAAGCAGGAAAGAATGTTTTAGTAGCTGTAAAATCTCTTCATATTTTTAAAGTTCTATAAGTTACATTTCTGTTCTGATCTTTTTTGTATTCTTCTAGGCGGCAGACTGTGACCAGTACCCCCTGCTGGATTGAACTGCATCTTAATGGCCCTTTGCAATGGCTAGACAAGGTCCTTACACAAATGGGTTCCCCAAGCATTCGTTGTTCCAGTGTATCTTAAGGAAACATCTCCTTGGGGGGCAAAACAAGGACTCTGGAAAATGGAATCAGTTTAACCCTTAGCAAAAAGCATATATCTCCATAGTATTCACATGATCAGAAAAAACATCAATTGCAAAAACAAGAGGTTGTTTTTAAATGAAGTGCTCATTTTAAGCCACTTCCCTGAAACTATGTTAGTACACATGGGCCATTGGAGTAAGAATTTGAATCTGATGTTTTTCATGCTAGGAACATGGACTTCCGTTTTAGTGGAGTGAAGCAAACATTCTGCATTTAAATCCTTGTTTTGCCTATGTTGCCTCTGCTATGTACAGCTCCAAGCATGGGGAAGCTGCTTTCACCAGGTGCTCACTGGGTTGGGGGAGTGTTCCATTTGTGTTACAAAACTTCAGCCCAGTGCAATGTAGCATCTCTGTAAAGCAGATACCATTGAACATTGCTGCCGAGCCGTGCCACTGCATTACTCTCCGACAGCCTGACAGGTGTGTGTCTACCCTTTCTGAATGGGCTCATCACAGCAGAGGTGTTAAATAAAAACAACCCACTCACAAAAGAGATCCCTCCAACAAAGCACTGAGGAGTCCCCCAGGGGAAGTGTTTTTCCCTTGTCAGACAGCGGGCAATGAGGCAGGCCTGGATTTGTGCGTGAGATGTGCAGTTAATATCACAGTAATCTCAGAGACTGGGTTTACATGAAGCAAAAGACCGGCGTTAAGGTTTGTTTTAATGTCTCTGCAGTGATATTGATTGGCGAGGGCAGCTCTCAGAAAAGTGTTTGCAACTCGTTGCAATGAGCTCTTGCCATATCTGGGTGAGTTAAACCTTCCTTGCTAGGAATTAATTTGCATTAATTACATGGATTTTTGTGTTGTATCCTCTTGATATGTTGAATGGTATCTTACACTTTTTAAATGTTATGGGACTAGTGAACTTAGTGGTGGGCCCTACGGAGGAGAGCTACCCAGTCCTTGCTGCCACATTCAGAAAGCACATGGGAGTAACCTGATTTAGAGCATACAGTGCTGTCACATGCCACTCCGCAATTTAGCTATAATATCTCAGATACAGAAAAACTCAGTTAAAAACTACTGTCTAGGTGTTTTGTTGCCTATTAGAGAACATATAAGGGGAGAGCGTGTTTTTTACATGTATTATAAAATCCTTTTTTAAAAATATCCTCACTTGACAGTTGTAATGGTAATTGTTCCCAGTAGTGACTGTCACGGCAAGCAGAAATAACTTCCACAACTGGAAAACACAAACAAGCCCACACTGCTTGCTACAAGCTAAAATTTGCCATACACATTTCATAACTTATTCTTTGCCACTCAATCATCTGTTTCGCTTTGTTCCTGTTAAATATCATATGTTTGTGCCAAAACGTCAGGAAAAAAAAGTCTACCGCGTTCAGAATTTCCTATGGAAATCCAATGTAGAAAGTCAATTACAAACCTACGTCTGACTCTGGGAAGCATAGAATGCTCTTTGCAGTGCATGGAGATAGATAAAACCTCAATCCTGCAAGCACTTATGCGCACTATTAACTTTTAGACATGTGAGTAGTTCCTTTGAACTCCATGTGACTACTCTTTTGTGTGTGTGCATTTGCAGAATCACAGCCCAAGTCTCATAACGGGGCAGGGAACTTTTGATGCCATTTCACAGTGTGTCTGTATGTGTCTGGTCTGTCTATGTACTAAGGCTTTTATTACATACTTATTCTCTTGGTACCCATTTATATATTGGCCAAAACAATTGGTTTGCAAAATCACATTTTTGTTTTTGGAGGCATCACCAAAGGAGGCACAAGGGAGCTTTTCTTTAGTATGCATACTGGACAAAGCCTCCTAGATTTACCTACTACACAAGCTTTCTGTCCCTGCATGCAGGAGAGTGACTATGTTGTCAGTTTCACACTCAAAATGCCCTTCAGGAGATTCCTTGCTAGTACTGTTTTCTCCTAGCAAATAAAGCCATGTCTTGGGGGACGACTTTCCATCCAATGTGAGAAATAACCTCGAGTGTGTAATTCATGCTTGTGACCGAGAAGTCTGGAGCAGACTTGCAATGGGACTTGTGCTCCCACTGAAGAATCTTCCCTTCCAGCTTTGACTGGAGCTCTTGTGGAGCATCCAGTGAATCAGAGTACTGGAGGTTTCTGTCCTTCACTATTTCTGCAGTGCATTTGAATTTGTTTAACTATGTATGCCTGTGATTCATGCACTGAGGGGGGGTCTGAGTAATATGGTATTTGCAAGCCATTTAAAAAGAATAGGTCTGACTGTCCTTGTGAATTGATTCGTTATACATTGGCTTCTTTACTTCCAGATATGGGCTTCTGACATAATTGCATGGAAAGATCTATTCTGGAGCCTGTTACAGAGCTGTTTTGAATTCATGTTATGATTTAAAAAAAAGAATTGCTATGTAAAAATGGCTCCAGGTTTCTTCCCTGAGCATTTGGTTGGATCTGCTTATTTCACTGCACAAGCCCTGTTTTACCTCCTTACAGAATCATGGAGGAAGCTGGCCTCTGTTCTTTCTGGTGCCTTAGCAACAAAAATGACATTTTAAATTTCTGATTGTTGAATCTTTATGACTAGTGATGGTGTAAAACAAAGAACCCAGTTTGACTTTCAGATTCTAAACAGAGTTAGCAAGGTAGCAGCTACGGGAAGGGGCTGGTTCTTATTTTTTTTTTTTTATATGAAGTTCACAAAGAGAATCTCCTTCTCCGAATCTGATTTTCAGGTGGAATTGTCTGGCAAGCAGGTATCTGTTTTATTTGGCAGAGGGTTAAAACCTGCTAACCGTGATTAATATATAGCACAGAAAGCAGTATGCAGATCATGATGGTAAACTATGGTTAACATCATCATCATTCCTGTAAAATGAATTCAACTAGAAAACATAGGTCTCTGTCAGTACAGATAGAAAAAAATAATGAGGAAAAAAGTAACCTTAATATGAATATTAACTTCCTCTCTTTCCCTTCTTTGCCTTCTCACTAATTCATAATAGCTTTGTACTGTTAAAGTCATCTTTTAAGTTTAAGTAGAAAGTACTGTACCTTTTGAACAGCTGAAAAGACTAGGGGAGGAGGGAAACATTGTGATCCAAGGGTTTTGTGTTGCACAGTTTCAAGTGGATATTGTACAGATAAAAGCTTGTTCCCCATCTGGAGTTTGAAACGTACTTAATGTGTCTTAATCATGCCATTTGTGGGTGACACTACTGAAAGGGAATTGATAGCACTTGAGCATAGTTTATTGTACTCAACATTTGCTCCAGAGGTGCACGTGTGGGTTGTTTTGTTTTTCTCTTATTTTCTAAAACTTTATTATGGTAGCTTTGATATGTAGCACAAATGTATGCAGGCGACCATGCCTTAACTTAGATTACATATGTGTACTGGAATATCCTCTCATTTAGTTGTAGTCTTGGCTAGTTTACCAGGATTTCATACATTTTTGTTACAAGCACAGAGTCATTAGCAGGAACTTTGACTCTTTTTTAATTGGTGTAGCCATACACAAGGGCACGGCTGCTGGCAGACGTTACAGATCGCCTTGTGATTTTTAATGACTGTGGTGAATTTTTTATTATTAATGTATTGGACTGAATTGCAGTGTGTATTTTGTGTTTAGCTTTTCTTAGACTAAAATCCAGTGCTATACATTTGATTTAATCAACAGCTATAAAGTATGTGTGTGTGTGTGGAAAGCGGGAGGAATTTGAAGCATATCCAACTTTCCTCAAGGCTCTTGCTACAAACATTTATCCAAGGAATGATGATGGATGGGTGACCTTAAAGAAATAATTTCTATTCAACCAGTTTTCTCTCCTCTTAGAGGCAAGTATACTTGGAACAGTACAGAGACACTGTAGGGTGATAAATTTTCATAGCTGAGTCTGAAGCAGCTAGTGTAGACATCCATATCTCATTCCAGTTACTAACTGGAAGAAGCACTTGGAGGTATAGCATAGCTCTGTGGAGGATTTCAAAAACACAGTAAAATATCTCCGTGAGAGCTCTCCTGGTACTCTGAGGCACTGGGTAGGTAGAAGGAATAGAATATCAAGAATAAACTGGTCTAAGCTAGAATGAGAAATTATTAGTCACTATATAGTAGTTGATTGAGCTGTATGGTTAAGGAATTCAGTATATTCTTCTACATGTTTTTATATTTATCTAGTTTGAATATTCAGATGAATCAAATATTTAATTTTTAACAGAGCGCTTCAAAGGTTGATATTAAAGATCTGAGGTTTCTCATATGCTCCTTTCTGATGATTGTTAATAATTAGGATGTTGCTGATGTGAGAGCAGCTAGACATCTGTCCTAGAACTGATCGGCAGACTCTTGCAAATTAAACAGAACATTGACTTTTGTTCCATTTATTTCAGTTTGTTGCAGAAGCCTTTGTTTGGGTGGCTGTTCTTGTCTTTTAGCAATAAACGTCATACACAGATGGGCCATTGCACTGCACTCTTCAGGTCTTCTAGTTTGATTATTTTACAACAAAATAAGACTTTAAAAATAATAAAAGAAAGCATTACTCAATACATGTTTTGGTTCATCTTATTCTTCCTCCCATACGTGATTACTAGACCAATCTGCACCATTGCATCCTGTTCCATCTTGAGGCCGGAGGAGGCCCATCTCTTTGTTTCTGGAGGGAATTATTCCCCCTTTTTGTAGCTGCCTATGAGCATGTTTGCCTTAGTATTTAGATTTTTTTTAACCTGAGATTGTATGTTATGAATGGTTCAGCCGCCTATGTGCTTTAGCATAAGCATTATTCATCTGTTGTTACTAAAGGCCTGTACCATGTATGCCCTCTTCTTTCATATGTGAAACTTCTATTTTTGTCATTTTAATAAACTTTAATTTGAAAAATAAGGCTCTTTAGCAAGTAGATGTCATTGTACTTAAAGACATGAGGATTGAGCTGGAAGACATTTGCAATTCTAGAAATCACAGTTAACAACGCAGAACCAACAATATCTTCAGCTATTGAAAATGTCCCAGGTTGTGTGTATAAATAGGGGATTATAAACAAGAAAGATCATTGTTCTGCAATGGAGGGATAGCTCAGTGGTTTGAGCATTGGCCTGCTAAACCCAGGGTTGTGAGTTCAATCCTTGAGGGGGCCATTTAGGGATCTGAGGCAAAAAAAAAAAAAAAAATCTGTCAGGGGACAGTACTCGATCCTGCTAGTGTAGGCAGGGGACTGGACTCGATGACCTTCAAGGTCTTTCCAGTTCTAGGAGATTGGTATATCTCCATTTATATTATATTAAGTTATGCTGTATGAAGCTGTAGTGGGGCAGCTGCCCCACTCCAGCAGAAAAGGGGTTAAAATAGCTCTGGAGAGGGCTGTGCCTGGGGGCAGCAGCAAACCCAGGCTGACTGGGGAAGAAGCCACAGCTGGGCCACGCCCCAATCAGGCCACACCTGGCCCTGATAAAAGGGCTGAGAAGCAGGAGCTAGGCAGTCTCTCTCCAGGCTGGGAGGGAGCAGGGCCTGGCTGCCTTTGGGACAGAGTACCTGAGGTGGAACAGTGCAGGGAGAATAGGCTGGGGAGCTCCAGCCTAGCAACTCCCCAGGCTGCAGGCCTGATAGGAAGGCCTGAAAGGTACTGAGCTGTAGGGAAAGGCAGCAGATCCAAACCCCCTTGCCTGTGATGATGGGCTGTACACTGCAGTCTGCCCCAGGGAGCAGGGGCTTGATGAGGACTTGTGGTAGCCCTAGACTAAAGCACGGTGGGGATTAGAGGGTTGGGGGTTTCCCAGGGAGGGGAGACCCAGAGTCCGAGTGTGGGCGTATTGCCAAGGGGCAGCACCCCAGGTACAGGGCACTAGGGTCCGGGAGGGACACGGGGCCAGCGGACAGCGAGACACCGACCTACAGAGGGTACTCCGAGCTGGAAGAGCTAATTCCCAGATGGCCAGCATGAGGTGCCACAAGTATGAGTCGTCCCACTGCTACAGAAGCCCATAAGAAAGTCATACATGAAGTTCACAACAGGTTGGTTTATTTTTATTGTATTTACCACTTGACTGGAAAGTGCGGAAGTGTCATGGTTTTAGATGAAATTGTGCTGCCAATTGTGGGAAGATCAAACATGGCTAACTATTCAGTGCCTGCCTAATATACCAAACTATTCACACTCATCCAGCAGCTTTGAAATGTGAAAGGGGCCTGTGACGTACATAGAAATATCTACAGCTTTAGACTTCTGTTTCTAAAATGACTCATATTTTACACCTCTGAGATATAAGCATCAGGGAGAAAATCCGTGAAGTCTTAGGTTGACATATGATGGGCAGCTCAGCCCTTCATCTTTCCAAAGAAGATAAATGTAAGTGGATGGACCTTGATGTCCAGGTAGGGACCTTGATTTTTCCAGTATAGTTCTAAATACATTTATTAGTAAAAATCTTAAAGCAGAACTAATGGATAGGTCTGTAACCACGTCATGCATTATGATAGCTGGGTTGAAAGCCCTTCCCTTAAGAGAAAGTAAGATCAACACTTAAGGAATGTGCCCTTTGATCAGGGATCCTACAGTAGAAACTTCTTGCAGTTGTATTTGAAAATTTCATATACGTTATCTGGCTGCCCAAGAACTACACATCCTTACACAAAATGGCTTGGTCTGGAAGATATGTATAATTATAATTGCCTGCTGATGTTTTGGAGATTGTTGGCAACTGGTTAGATATTGTACCCCTTTTCTTTCAGAAGGAGTTGAGATAGTGGTAGTGCACCAAAGGCTTGTAAACCAGCCTTTATTTTTTTGAAAGCCTGGAACAATAAATGCAAACTTACAGAACTTGACAATCTCTGCTCAGAGGATCCCGCTACTGAAAGACTGAGGGCATGTATGCTTTGGGATTGCCAGGGGGAAGTTGTACGCGGCACCTTTATTATGCACAACTCTGGTCCTTCCTGACTTTTTTGCATTTTTGTGAACCAAAGCAGTCATTAGTTGCCCCCAAAACTCAAACCATACAGCATTCCTGGTAAGTGTTAGTATCGGTTTTGTACATATCCCCTCTTTGGGGAGCACATCCTGTAATGGCAAGGCTGAAAATAGCTCCTCTCAGCTCTCTTGTCCAATTACAGACCTGGATCTAATCTCTGGATGCTCATGTGTAGGCCACTAACGAGTTGCATACTCGCATCATGGAGCGATGGTACAGTTGTCTTGGTTTTGAGTTGAACATCTTTTGTGGTCAGTATCAGAGGGGAAGCTGTGTTAGTATGGATCCACAAATGCAACAGTGTCCTGTGGCACCTTATAGACTAACAGATGTATTAGAGCATAAGCTTTTGTGGGTGAATACCCACTTCGTCAGATGCAATCTTTTGTGTGTCCATGTTGTTCCTCCTCAGTAGAGCTCTTTCAAACCTTGCCTTAGAAAATGACTCCTTGGAGTCCAGTGGTGTTGCCAGAAGTGAACCATGGCTTCTTCCCTCTGTGGCCACTTAAAGCAAAGTTTGTGAACACTTCCACTGCCTGCATCCGACGAAGTGGGTATTAGCCCACGAAAGCTCATGCTTCAAAACTTTATAGTTAGTCTTTAAGGTGCCACAGGACTTTGTTAACTCTGCTATTCCAGACTAACACGGCTACCACCCAGATTCTTAAAGCAATAACTAATTCCTGTTGAATTCATTTCTGGCATGTCACCCCAACCCTATGCCAGACTCTCAAATACTTTGTCAGCACTAGCAAATTCCATAGCCATAATCTGATGGCAGATATAGCACAGAGGGAGCTCAGATATTTGCCAACCCATCTAATGATCTCAAGCATCTAATGCTGCTGAATGCTTGAGCCCTGTCTACACTACAGCTTGCACCGTGGTAGCTCTTGCTGGAGCTGCACCACTGGTACATTATGCTGTGAAGTTCTAGAGTAGGTGCAGCAGCAATAATGGAAGGTAGTTCCGTTGCACGTGATGTGAGAGCGTAGCTTAATTCTGCATGTCCGAGTCAGGAGACAGAACACTCGGAAAGCTTAATTAATCCAGTAGAGTAACTTTGAGCCTATTTCTATGAACTGGTCTAATTGCCCTCCTAGTGTGTCACAGAATTGAGCAGTACACTTCCCTCCCCCTCGCTGCTGTGATAAGGGGTTTAAGGAAGAATGCTTTTTCCACTCCACTTTCCAACGGTGTGGTAATGAACTGGCTTCATCCAGTTTTTCACTAGGTTTGCCAAAAGCTAAGGTAATGTATTAAATCAATTTCAGTTCTGTTAGTGGTCAGCTTAATTTATAATTTTCCTGTACTTCAGTATCACGAACTAGTCATTGCCGTGACATTAGAGATAAACAAAATACATGTTCAGTGATAAATGAAAGATATAATGAAGCAATTACACATTGCAAATGTATTATCCAAAAAGTTTGAAATGTCATTTCTCTTAGACTTTAATTTTAAGCAAATGTTGCATAACAAATGACTGATACCTACTGGCAGGAAACCCCTCTTCTTGTAAGCATAATTCTAGAATTATGCATTTGTATTTCAGCCTGGCAAACAGAATTTTTTAATGCCCAAATACTGGAGCATGATGGAAAATTCCTGGTTAGCAGATGTATAGTTCTCATATTGTGGCGGGTCTGTTGCTTTGTTCAATATGCATAATTCAATAATCAGTTTTGGATCCCTACCTTGGGCTTTTCCTGCTATCTTCATGGATTCCAAGACCAGAAGGGACCATGGTGATCGTCTGACGTCCTGTATAACACAGGCCATAGAACTTCCCCAAAATATTCCTAGAGAAGATCTTCTAGGAAAATGTTTGATTTTAAAAATGTCAATGATGGAGAATCCACCACACCTGTGGGTAAATTGTCCCAATAGTTAATTATCCTCACGGTCAAAAATGCACGCCTCATTTTCAGTCTGAATTTATCTAGCTTCAATTTCTAGCCACTGGATTGTATTCTACCTTTCTCTGCTAGATTGAATCAAATATTTGTTCCCATGTAGGTACTTACAGACTGTAATCAAGTTGCTCCTCAACCTTCTCTTTAAGTCAAATAGCTTGAGCTCCTTGAGTTTCTCACTGCAAGATATGTTTTTCTAATCCTTTCCTCGTTCTCATGGCTCCTCTCTGAAACCTTTCCAGTTTATCAACATCCTTCTTGAATTGTGTACACCAGAACTGGATGCAGGATTCCAGCAGTGGTTGCACCAGTGCCAATACAGAGGTAAAATAACCTCTCTACTTCTACTTGAGATTCCTATTTATGCATCCCAGGATTAGCTCTTTTGGCCACTGTCAGATTGGGAGCTCATGTTTAGCTGATTATCCACTATGACCCCCACTGCTGGAGTCCCCCGTTGTGCAAGTATGGCATATGCTCTTTTGTTCTAAGAGAAGTTTGCATTGTCATATTAAAACACATTGTTTTCTTGCACCCAGCTTACTAAAGCAATCCACATCACTCTGAATCAGTGACTTGTCTTCTTTTACAACTTCCTCAATTCCTGCAATTTTTTCAGTGATGATCTTGTTGTCTTCTCGATCGCTGATAAAACTGTTAAATAGCATAGCAGTCCCGGTGGAATGGAAATAGATAGGTTTCCAAATGTAACCACAAATGGGGAATCAATCAGCTAGTTCTTAATCCACATAATGCGTGTTTTGATTTTTTAAAAATCAAAATGTCATGAGGTACCAAGTCAAATGCCTTACTCTAAGTCTAAGTACATTATATCAACACTATTACTTTTACCCATCAAATGGGCCAGTGATATCCTCAGCCAGCTCTTTCAAAACTCTTGAATGCAATTTATCTGTAGCTGCCTATTTAAAAATATCTAACTTTAGTAGTTTCTGTTTCTTCTTCAAGTGCTTGCTCATGTCCATTCCATATTAGGTGTGTGTGCTTGCCATGTGCACCGGTGCTGGAAGTTCCCACTCCCTGACTGCCTCCTCAGACTCCTTCCTCCTCCCCACGGGAGTCCCATGCCCCATCCAACCCCACCTGCTCCCAGACTGGCCCCTGGGGACTCCACCCCCGCCTCCAGCCCCCTTGCCATGCTGCTCAGCAACGTGTCTGGCAGCCTCGTGGAGCAAGACACGCTGCCCCGCCCCCCCCCCCCCCCCCCGGAGTGCTGCCACATGACGTGCTGAGGGAAAGGCGGTGGCAGGGCCAGCGACAGCCTCCCCATCTGGGAAGCTCAGAGGGCCAGGCAGGACGGGCCCACGGGCCATAGTTTGCTCAGCCCTGGTTTAACTGGTCCACTGACATGTTAGGTGAATACAGATATCCTAGATGTGATGGTTCCAACTCACCATGGCTGACAGCCCTTCAGCGAAGGATCCCACTTGGAGAACCCTTCAGACAAGGCCTTGTGTTACCTGGGCCCCGTTCATGTGTTTAGGGCTTTTGGCTACAATTTGCCCTGCATGCGGTTTAGTGCCGTGATCCATGGCAATTGTTCAGATGGCAGCTACCTTCCCACTAGCTGTGGGGCAGCAGTTCTCCGGTGCGTGAAGCAAAGCTCTGTTTTGTAAAGCTGCAGGAGGGGAGGTGCTGTAGACAACAAAACCCATAAAAGGGTATTTCCTACCCTCTACGTTCCCAACCAACCTGTAGAATTCACTGCCACATTTGCAAGGCTAAGAACTGAGTAAGATTTTAAAAAGAATCATCCATTGTAACAGTAGAACATCTACTGCTACTTTAGAAAGAATGGATAAGGAATAAATGCTCAGGACATAAACCTGCCCCTGACTGCCCATGGCTAGGAAGAAATTTCCCTTTTGCCTCAAAAATGCCAAGTATAATTAGTTTTAATTTGAAATATACTTCTCTGTTCTTTGTAAGTAGCACCTTTCCCCCTAAGAAGTCTCAGCCCCTTGGGCTGAAGCAAAATGTGTGCTTTCTTTTTACCTTCATCTAGAATCATTATGTTGATATCACATTTCTATAGGTCCTCATGGTTTCTCAGGCTTGGAAGCTTGCTAAAAAGTCATTATGAATGTTGGCAATTTCTCTGATAATTTTACATCTGTAATAAGCTAGTGACCAGTTCAGGCGCCGTTTTGCTTATTACACAGAATTCCAACCTGAATGGGACATAAAACTGCATGAGATTCTCTATGGAGTGGAAGGAAGTACAAACTGTTCCACATAAAGAACACAGTCAATTTAGGAAGTTTACCAAGTGCCTTTTAGGAATTGTAAAAACATTGTCAAGCCAGAAGATGCTTTTCAAGTAGATGCAGACATACCGTTCTGAAAAGGCCAATCAGCATATGATAGCTTTAGGGTTTTTTGGTTTTTTTTAGACTGGATAACAAATACTGCCAAACCTGAGCTCATAAGTAGGCCTGGGTTATGTTTAGAATAGATGCAGACTGGTATTTGACAATTGAACCCGTCTGTGTAATGCACACTCTTCTTTTTTAACCGACTTCTGTAAATCCCAGTTGTGGATTAAAAACGCAAGGGGCAATTTCAGATGGAAACCAGGCAAGTGACTGCTAGTCAGGAGATGCAAGTGTCTCCATTTATACCCAGTATAAATGGTAAGGGGACTTTTTTCTAACTGCTTGATGTCTGAAGTTTTTGGAAGTACTAAAGCTTGCATTTTTGAATCACGCAACACTAAAGTGAATGGATGAGATTAAAGGTAGTGCCACTGCTTTCATTTTACAAATGTAATGGGTAATCCAGGAGTTCCACAACATTTTTCTGTGATGTGGTTTGTGTTTTAATAAGGAACATTACATTTGGATGGACTAGCTCCTTTGGAATTTGGGAACCCATTCAACAGCTGCATCCCTGGTAAAACAACACTGAGATAATGTTTCTGTATTAGAGTGCAGTTTGTCCTTTCAGTGAGAAGTGACATCACACACTCTACTTTTGTTTGTTACCTCCCCCACTCCCATCTGCTCAGTGATTCTCCACTGCAGTCAGCCAGAATCACATGACGAGCCAATTCTCAATGGAGCAGTAGGGTAAACTAGAAGTAGCAACACAGAAAATGTGTAGATTGAGGGATCTCTAAGAGTTTATCCCTTTATAAAGAAAGTGAGGAATACTTGTAGCACCTTAGAGACTAACTAGTTTATCTCTAAGGTGCTACAAGTATCCCTCACTTTTCTTTACTGATACTGACTAACATGGCTGCTATTCTTGAACCTATTCCTTTATAGTATGTCTTCTCATATTGTATGGGGTAGTAGCAGCTACACCCTATTAAAGCCTAATTATTGGTGTCTTGTGGAAGCCCAAGTTTGCTTAGCTAAAATCATCACCTGAATTTTCTTGATTGCAAAGGTTTGGGGCAGGTGTGTGTGTGGTGATTTGATTATGGTGAACTTCCCTTTTTAGTGTTAGGGTTTTCCATTTACCACAAACATACTTGCAAAGGTTGTAGCACTGGAGCCAAAGTAACTTACACTTTCAATGTTAATTGTAACTTCAGGGGTTTTCATTGGGATCCTTCAAGCCACTATCTCCAAAGTAATTTACCAGCAGCTATTTGACAGTATACAGCAGTACTACACAACTGCTTAAGGGCCCAGTGCAGCAAGCTACTTAAGCATGTGCCTAACTTTAAACATGTGAATAGTCCCCCCAAGTCAAGTGTTTATGTGCCTTGCTGCATTAGGGCTTAAGTCAGGAGTAAGGTATACTTGTCCAATTTAAAGTGCAAGGATATTTTGGGTAGCCAACAGCTTTACTTACCCTAAGCAATTAAGTAGACTACTAAAGGACCTGATCGAAAGCTCAATGGAGTCGATAGGATGCCCGTTTTCCGAGGGCTAAGGAAAGTTCACCAGTTGCAAACCACGTCCTTATTTAACTACTAACAGGAGGTTAAAATGGATTATTTCCAAACCATTATAGATGTATTTAAATAGCATTTTAATTAGTCCATTTCCATGTTTACAATGCTATAGGTTACACACTAAAGAAAACCCTAAACAAAGGATCCAGCAGCTTTTCATTTTGCTTTTCCGCTAACACTTGGCTTTATTTATTTCTAAAACGTCTACTGTCATGGTAAGAAATTTTGCAGCCAAAAAAACAGCGGGGAAAAAAAAACCACACAAGTTTTTCTCTCAAAAAATACAATTCTGTTGTCTAAGAAATGCTGAATTTAATTCCATCCTATTTTCTAGTCTGAACAGCTCATTTGACTTGTGAATAGATTTTTGCTTAAAGTGCTTCAGCTGATGGGATACCAATTTACAGCACTAAGCTGTTTCAAAGCACTCTTGGACGGGCTAACATGTTGGGGCAAGTGTTAGAACAGTGGAGACAAGTGACAGTGGCTAGACCAGTAGTCCTCATGGAAGCACATAGTGTGCTGACAATCCTGGCTAGTTAGTGCTGTTCTAGAGTCCTGGCCCTTTCCTGATCAAATACTGCCAATCGTATCAACGTGTGCTGGTCTTTTAAAGACTTCTCCCCCTGCCCTCCAAAGCTCTCTCCCATTTAGCAGGATGGAGGGTGGTTAGGTTGGACTGGTGCACTCATTCCCTGCATCCCTTGAGTTCATACCTCTTCCTGGTGTATATTGCTTCAGCTGCCAGCACTTAAAAAATTACTACCAGATGTATAATGTGAATATGCTTTATAGAGCACTCAAATACATGATGCTCTTTAGTGTATTTAAAGGAGTCTTCTCTACTCTTTTGTCATTTGCCTCCCCACCACATGACCAAATATTTAGCAATGGGTAAAGTCTCTGCTTTCCAGGAAGCAAGGAAGCATGAAAGACTATCACCCAATATAATATAACTCCATGATCTCTTCCTCAAAGCTCTTTCTGCTTGGAGAAGAGAACAGAACAGGATGAGATGGAAAAGAACAGAAGAAAGCTGTTGTGGAAAGTTGTCTCAAAGCTATTCAGTTTGGTTTCCAACACTGACTGGGAAGATGGTTCTGAGGACAGAGCAGTGCCTCCCTGTACCCTCTTCTCTGTATAAGGAATCAGATCCATCCCTGCAGCCTTTCACTTTGGATTCTTGCTTGAGGAGATCTGAGACTTTCCCATGGTCCTGCAAAGTAAGTCCAAGGAGAAACCCAAAAATGACTGGACACCAAGGCAGGAGGCAACGTAAGGTCTCTCCATACAGCGACCACCATTCAAAAATATCCACTTCGCTGTGATGGGACCACAGGCTGCAAGTCCTTACAGTTGAGCCTCAACTGCTATCAAAACAGCATTCGTTGCTATTAATCATGGCTTCACAATTTTCCGTTTTGACGTGTGGCTCTGTGTGTTCCTGCCATCCTTCTGTTTCATCTTCATTTTATACTAACCCAGGTTCAAAAGAATGGACCAAGTTCTGTGGATGTGAAAGACTAATTTTCTGGATGCATTCATGGAGTCTCACTGAAAGTAGAGGCTCAAGAATCCCTAAACTGTGTTTACGCTGAGGCTCAAGTATCAGAAAAGTAAAAACTCTTCATCCTTTCAAAGTAAAAATAGATTGTCTTGACACGGACAATTTTCAAGGGGTAAGGGAACGTGCTTGCAGAATACAGGTTGTTGCATGTGACAAACCAGAGGAACATTAGAGAAGCCTTGGCTCATGTGCTGACTAGTTGCAAGACTGGTGGTTGCATCATCTAAAGAGGCTTTTCTCTTTTGCTGAAGTTATCATGGAATGACATGTTTTATGGGCCACTGTTTAAGGTAGGCCCCACCTCCTTTCACTGAATCCTTATCTGTTCTCTGATGAGGGTTACTTATGTTTGATGAGAAAAGGAGACTAAACTGGTAACTGGTTTTTCCTTTACCTTATTACCCTGCATCCCCCCCACTTTTTCCTTTTAGATTTCTTGTCTTCATAGTGACTATCTCAATGGTGCCTGATATGCTCACACTCTAAACTTTCTAAAGGTATCTCCTATCAGTCTTTGCTTCCTAGTGTTCAGGGAGGAAAAGACACACTCAGTCTGAGCATCTACAAGGAGGAGAAGGGGAAGAGGAATACTTTGCCAAGTACACTCATTGTCAATCTATATTATACTTCTTCTAGCAGTGAATACTGGTAGAAAGCAGTATTTCTCCCACTTCCTGGTGCTCTAATACGTTCTAGTTTCCCAATTAAATACAGGTGCCTAAGGCTGTAAGGCATGTCATGTGACAATTTAGTGTTGCTGAGGTGATGGCTTTTACTAGGCATTTAGGATCAAATTCACCAGCACGAGACCTGTGCCCTTCTTTGTTATAGCAATAACTGGAAATTACCAGTTAGGTCATTTTTTACATTGCCATCAATCAGTTAACAGGACTAATCCTGTGGTCTTACTCCACCATCGCTTCATGGCTCAAACAAGTCTGGTTCCTTTAAACCAGTAAATTAGTTCTAAAGCTACATAAAAGCTTTAGAACAATCCAGGCCTCAAATCTCGAGTTTAGGTTCAAGTACCGATTTGACAACCCCATAGAAAAAAGACACCTGATGGTGAATTTTTTTTTTTTTTTAAACTTAAAGGAAACAATACAAATGTTTGGAAAATAGAAACTGGTTTGCTACTTATGATAAAGATGGTGCACACTGCCTTAAAAGTATAGGCAAACACAGAGAGAGAATACAGGCAGGAGAACAAACACAATCTAATGTCCTTTCAGGTGTTATGGAATGTGTTCTTAATGATAAGCAGGAAGGATCACTTAATTTCTAAGCAAACAAAGTCCAACAGCAGCTTCAACAAAAAATGAGTTTGTTCTTTTTAGGAGACGTCCAGGATTACTTTTAGGATATCGCATCAGCTCTACTACAAACAGCTACAGAGAACTTAGTTTTCTTCCTCGGAGGAGAGGCCTTCAATCTCATCTCTGTCTCCTCCGATTGCCATCCAGAATGCTTTGGCCACCTGTGGGTGAAAGGTAGCAAAACCAAGCTCAGGACACTTGAAGTTTGTGCTACATGCTGATAAATGTAAAGTGAGCAGGAGTTAAACACAGTAGTAACAGCTCTACACAGTACTCCTCGCTGAAATGTTCTTTTCTTTCTCTGGCTAAAATTCCAACTAAATAGATGTGACAATTTGAAATCTCTGCAAGATAAAATCTGTTTGAAATTTGTTGTTATTAAGGCCTGATCTAATTCCCACTGAAGTCAATGAGAGTTTTCCATGGACTTCAATGGGAGTTGGTTTAAGCCTTCAGTTTTACTGCATGATTTCTGAAGTTCCAATAACTGTAACCCTCCCTCAACTTTAAAATTCCAGGTTGTTGCTGTTTTCCTGGGACATCAACAGCAGGCCCATTCGCAAGCCTGTTGGCCAGATTAGATCATTTGTTTGGAAGATGCTCTATATGTATAAAACTGCAGCAGCAGATCTATTTTTCTATTTATGAAATAGTCCATCCTCAAGGGGAGCTGCTATTTAGAAAGAGGAACACACAAAGCTGGAATTACATTGCTGGAGAATTTAAATTCTTGTTTCAGACCTCACCTTCTCTGCATGTAGTTTTCTCTGTTCATGGGGCAATGTTGCTGCCTTATCTGTAGGGAAAAGAAGAGTAATGTTAGATTGTCTCCCTCAAGGGTTAACAGAGTTACTGAGCATTGAGAGAGAGCTGGCGTACTGCAGTGCTCCAGAGGGACTGGAAAGCCATTTCTGAACTACTGGGAAATCGTGGGAAAGGAGAGAGTGGAGATTTTAGCCAGGATTTCCAAAATTCAACTACACTAATAAATTCAGAGGTAACAAAGTCCTGTGGCACCTTAAAGACTAACTATAAAGTTTTATAGTTAGTCTTTAAGGTGCCACAGGACTTTGTTACCTCTGCTATTCCAGACTAACACGGCTACCTCGCTAATAAATTCAGTAGTTCTAAGTATTTTGGATTTCACCTCTCAAACATTTCTAAAGCTCCTTAAACCTCAAGATTAGCACAAAGTTGTAGATTTTATTTTTAAATAACACTTCTTGTCATGGAATTGTTTATAGAAGATTGTGGAGTAGAGGATCATGCTATAAAGCTAGTGCAGAATGTTGGTGAACTACTCCAGTGGGACCTACTCAGATGTCCTTAAAAATAAAGCACTGTTTACCTACAATGAGGAGAGTTTTACTGACAAAGAACTATTGCTTCCAAGATCAATACTAGTTAAGATGAAAAGGGAAGTACAACAGATCAAAGTGATCAAGATTTCAACCATTAGAAAAATAACTTTCAAGATGTTGAGATGAACGCAATGAAGTTCCCAGGTCTGCTACCTGGCTTTTTGAATATTAATAGTTGGGTTACTGATGGTGTGCTCTTCATTTACCTTTCATTTCTTTCAGCTTTGAAAACAGTCTTTCAAAATTCTCCAGGTCTCCTCCTCCTCCTGTGGTAAGACTGGCTAGCTCTTGAATATCCATATCTAACATAGGATCTGAAATAAGCATATTAAAGTTGATCTAAGACAGACTGTTCCTGCTGGCTAGCATATTAGTTTGATGATAAATTGCTGGATGATATTAAAAATAATACATGTAGTACTAATGAAAGACTCCTGGCTCCTTTGCAATGTGATAGATAAAAGGTTTGAATTTTCCATTGGTTCATGGCATTAATTACTGTGTTACTCAATTTTGATGTGACACACATTACAAGGTGTTTTGAACGTTATCAGATTTTAAGAACATAGTTTAAAATTGCTATAAAAGTAAAAATGTAATCTTAACACTGCCTTAGAAATGGCTGGGGATCATTACAAATCAAAGTGCTGATTTAGTTTGTGCCTAAACATCACCATCACTCCCCAAAAGACTAGGATTTGGACAATGCCTGTTAGGCACTCAATGCCAGGCAGTCTAGAAGGTCTCATATTAGTCTCCTCTAATACATCCCAGATCCTAGTCCAATAAGTTAATAACTGTACATTGGAAGCTAGAGACTTTTCTTACATTTATACACTCAATGTTGTGAACAGGGAACAATTTAAATTTGCTCTTAACCTCAAAATATTTTTTAGTTTTGTTTCCATACTGTAAAAAAACTAAGCCTATAACCTTTTTCCATCAGAAGCAGAGGCATCCATGGAACTCTGTTCTCTTCCAGTGATCTGAAGAGGTTGGGGACGAGGCTGGTAGCTAGTCTGAGACCAGTGTAGTGTTGCTATCTCTCACAACTTGATTGTGATAGTCTTGTGATGGTTTGAGATTTTCTTAAAGCCCGAGCTCCTGTAATCATGTAGGAGGATCTCCACTTTCTTTTTTAAAAAATGCTTCTAGGTGTCATGGTTGTGGAGAAAGACTTGAAGGCTCTGAGTTGGCAATACTGCGAGTGGAACCTGAGCGAATCTGTTCCCAGCCGGGTTGGGCCTTGGTTTCTCAAAAAGGAGCATGATTTTGATGAGAGGGTTAGTTTGTTTCTAGGGGCTCTGGCAACCCAGACCCCAAATATGCTATTATCTTTGGGGAGAAGGTGTGGATGGCCAGGAACCATTAGCCTTCTCTCACTATCCAGTGTAGGGGTGCACATATGTCTGCATGTGCATGTTGTTCATCACATCAACTTTTTTTTAATAGGAAATACTGTACATACATATGCTAAAATCTTTGACCAAATGGAAATGTCGACTACTGAAAGCAATGAAGGCTATGGACATGTACAAAAAGATGGCATAGATATGTGTACTGTCTCTTTAAAGCAAGATTCTGCCACAAACAAGCTGGAAACAAAAGGGGAAATTGCTTACTTGTAATTCCACTGCTCTGAAGAGGTGGTTTTTCACTCAGTTCCCACTCTTGGTCTTCTGCTTAAAAATCCCAAGAGCAGGCATCCAGTCGACATGGTATCTTTAGAGAAGTACTATTCTGTAGTTTCTAACTGGAGATTTTCTGATTGGTTAATCTACAGGCCAGAGAGCTAAGCCACAAAATCATCCAGTTGTAATGAGTAATGGCTCTCTTCCCCCACAGTTTTCCTTGGGAATGTTCCTTTTTTGTACACATGGTTTAGTTTCTACCTCACCCTGCAAAGCTTATCAGAATTTTGTTTACTAAGCAAGGGAAGAACTTACCTACAATGCTGTCAATCTGCAAATTGTTTGTGCTTGCTGCGTCTCCTCTGTTGTCTAAATGAGATTCTGCTCTGTCCACTGCTGGTGAATGGGGCTGTCGGGGAAATTACCAGTTATTGCTATAACCAAGAGGAAACAACTCTCTCTATTCCAGTCCAAACATTCGTGAAGCCAACAGGAGTTCAGAGAGTCAGACATTTACAAAAGTCTAACGAGTGTTGAGAAGAAGCATTGGTGATCTTTAATCTTCTTTTAAACAATCAGCTGAGTGAGACTTAAAGCCACAGATCAAATGTGGCTGCAGTGTAGCAACACCAAGAATTCAGTAGCTTTGTATTTTCCCTTGCAAGCTTAGCCTTTTCAAGGGATTGTTTTATATGCATCTTAAAATGCAAGGTTTTTGGATAGCACCTAGCTTGTGTATCTTTACTCATCCAAAGTGCTGTACAGAACTGTGGATGTACATATTGCTTCCATGTAACATATTTTCCTGAGCTATGATATTCCTGCAGATGACTTAGGGCTTGAGAGGTTATTTTTCAAAAGCCATAGCTCTAATCTGGCACAACCACTACTCCCAGACATAAATGAACCCCTCCTCCCCCCCAGCATCTTGACTAGAGTTTTGTATAACATTTCCTTGGCTCCAGCCTGCTGTCTGAGGGAAAGCATTTGCACAAATGTCAGAGAGCCTGTGATCAACACCCACATTGAAAATTCAACCAAGTTTCACCAGGGAAAGTTACAGAGCTCCAAGGAACTGTGCTGTGCAACAGCTCGCAGCCATGAGTTGACAGCTCTTCAGTTATTAAGGGTATGTCTTCACTACAGGAGTAGGTCGATTTCACTTAATTCGATTTTCTAAAGTCTACTTTAGAAAATCGAATCAGTGTCTCCCCACCAGGACAGCAGGTCGACACTGTCTGTCCTTAAACTTTTGCAGGGGTCAACATAGCCCGCATTGCACTGTGGGTAGGTAGCCCACAGTGCCGGGAGGGCCGGACCCCCCCCCCCCTGCCCAAGCAGCCCCTTGGACCCCCCGCCTGCCTGAGCAGCCCCGCGCCGGACCCTCCCCCCCCGCCTGCCCGAGCAGCCCCGCGCCGGACCCCCCCCCCCCCCGCCTGAGGGGGGGGAGCCGGCGCCGGGCTGCTCGGGCGGGCGGGGGGGGGGGGGGTTCGCGGGGCTGCTTGGGCGGGCTGGGGGGTCTGCGGGGCTGCTCGGAGGTCAGAGGCTTAAAGTCAGATGCCTCTTCACTATATGAAAATCGACCTAGAGAGGTCTATTTTAGCACTACTTCTCTTGTCAGGCAGGAGTTATAAAGTCGATTTTGAGGGCCCTTTAAATAGACTTTAAGGGCATGCCTGTGAAGACAGGTACACGTTTATTTCGACTTAACGTCTTAAATTCGACGTTAAGTCGTAGTGAAGACATGCCCTTTGGGCATTCATCTCACAGGTAATCCTGAGAAAAATGCAGGTTGCAAGTCTTCAGTATTTCCTTTAACACTGTATTTGGAAAGGACATGAAGTGTCCCCTGAGGGAGAGGAAACTAAAGGTGGAAGACAAAGGGAATAACCACGTTGTGTGACAGGGAGGAGGCAGGGCAGGAATGAAAAACACAGTTTTGAAAACATGAGAAATAAGAATTACTGTTTACTTCTGTCTCTTGGTTCTCTTCTGATCCAATGCTGCAGTTTGCGCCTGCTAGCGTACTGAGAAGGCCAAAGCCCTGATTCCTGTCTGAAGAAAAATGGCTGTTAAGTTTAATAGAAGATGCAACACTATTCCCAAAGAGCCATTCACTAGCTAGGATGAAGTTCATTATAGGAAATAGCTAAAGCAGTATATAAATCATGATATAAACCTATGCCAGTAGGGTTTAAAAAAACCTAAATACCTAAAATATACTTATTTAAAATAAGGTAGGGGCTTAGCCCAACTATGTCCCTGAGCCTGCAAACACTCATGCATTATTTGCAGGACTGAGTCCAAAAACACTGACATGGCAGTTTTAAGGGTTAAAATCCATGACGAGAGTTGGGACAAGGGTTGTGGGAAGTGTTAAAAAGCAAGAGCGTGATTGGCTATTGTATGTCCTGGTCTCCAAGTAACAGTTAATGCTTAGATTCCACCAGACACCCTCCATCCCCTCCCCTCCAGTCCTACAGAAACTCAGTTTGGTATTCTTTTCAGAACACAGCAGGTGAGTACACGAGTAGTTAACAAAAGGTGGGGGAGTTTGTTTCACGTGCTGCAGGCAGAATCAATGGATGTGATTGTTTGTTATTCTGTATAGGAAATGCAACAAAAGCCTTTCTTTATCTACAACTCTATCCGCTAAATCTGACACACCTTAATGTCATGAACAATAGTTTAAAATAATTTATGCAGGATTAATGTAAGGGTCCATCGGGCCCAGCACAATGTTTACTCAGACTGTATGATGAGCTGGACACTCCTTTCTTATGAATACGATGTATTTTAACACTATTTTAAAAAATCCTACCAAGCCAGCACCATGAAGCTAAAACTAGTTCATTACCCTCCCATCTCTGTCCTCTAGCATGATAGGTTTTAAACTGCTAAGTATTACAAAGCACAGACAAATCTAACAAGCAACATCCAATGTTAGGACAAATATTTTTGCAGAGCTGGTACTTACGTATAAGTGTTTATAATTATTTGCATGCTAGATATAATAAATTCAGGGCATCTTATAACAGAGGGCTTAGTCAACTGAAAAGTTAGAAGACCATAACATTCTCCGTATACTTCAAAACGGATTTCATGACAGGAATTTTTTTTTACTTTTAAAAGAAATCTGCTCTACATTAACATTGCACTAATGACTTAACGCTAGACTCCAGCTTGGATGATGTAATTTTTGTACCCATTCCAATTCCACTTGTAGTTTATACGAGATTTCATTTTTTTAAAAAAAAAAAACACAAAAGCAGCAGCTATCTGGAAAACATGTAAAAATCCCTCCAAGAGTTGTGAAGACCTCCTTTCTTTTTCAATAAAGTTTGTCACTGTGTGCTTGGGTTTAGTGCATGATTTTTTAAAGTCGGCTTTAGCCTTTTGCCGAGTATTTGTTTAAACTGGCTCTGCTGTATGCAGTTTTATTGATGAAACAGGTTACTTACCGGAGGCGCGGGGAAAAAGTGAATCAGTCTAGCTGACTGAATCGCCTGAAAAACCTTCAGCTGCAAGAAGCATGAAAGCATCTGAGGTATGCCAACTAAATTAGCATTAGATGAAGTGATAATATATTGGAACCCACAGCCCAAAAGAGAGTAGTTTTTAAAAGTTTCTGTAGGCTGTGCAAAAGCTGTCTCTTGGAGAAGTGGTAAAAATTAAAGATTATTAGCCAGTTTGAGTCAGCTGAAGGTAGGTTGGATATTAGAGTCCAGCTTGTACTAGAGAGAACATCCCTGCAGGGGCAGAGGCATGGATTCCGTGAGGTAATAGTGCAGGTCTTGGTGGCTTCTCATTTCTATAATTAGAGCTCATGTTATATAGAGAAATGACACCTGGTTTGCACCCTCTCCTGCAAGCTTCTTTGAAACCTGTCACAGTGGTTTGAAAGTACTGCCCCATGCAGCAATGACCTGGGAAAATGGAACTGGGTTTCTTTGGAGCTGTGAGTAGGCAGACCAAGACCTTGGAGTTGCAGTTACACCTTTGAGAACTCTCCCTATAAACTCTTTATTGGATGTCAAAATTATTTTATCTTCGGAGTACAGCTCAGGAACGGGGTGAAGCATTAGACTGTATTCTTCCTATGAACCAGGAGCCAAAAATGTGTTAAACCCCTCCCTCAGGAAATAACTGGCATAATTTATGGTTCCAATAGGTTTGTGGCATCAGATTCATTACAGCTTCACAAATGCCAAAGTTAAAAAGCAAAGTTTGCAACAGCTCTGAAGTGCAGGCTGGCTATGTATGTTCACAGCATCATTTTGAGCACCAGACTTGCTTATTTGGCAGTCAGGGTATATTTACTATATTGGTTTCTATTGAAACATTCTCCCCACCCACAGCAGTTGGCCATATCCTGCTGAAGATTGTATTGACTTTACACCTTTGACTACCTCGCCTGCACTCTGCCCACTAATCCTGCTCTCTAACTGCAGACTGAACACACTACATGGCTGAGCAGCTTTTAAACAGTTTCCACATCTTGAAGTGGAGGAGAAATTTGTCCCAAAAATTGTCTGGTCTGAGGTGCAGAATAGGTAATAATTAGTCCTGGATCAGAGTGGTAGATTGACAATCCTCCTTGTCTTGTGTAAGAGAGCTCAAGATGCCTGCTTTGTCGCATGGGAAGTTGGCAGTCAGCATTGGTTCAAACAATAGGGCTTACATACCTCACTACATCAGGCAGAGAAGAGGTTAACTCCCTGCAAAAAGGAAAAAACTAGTTAGCTGGCCACACCCCAGTTAACTTGCTCAGTCTCCACCTGGGCTCATTGGAACAAGTACTTAAGCAGGAAAGGAAGTCAGCTGGAGGAGTCTTTCAAACAAAAGCTGCAAGGATCCTGTTCCTCTTCCCCCTGCCAGGGGACAGTATAGCCAGTCACTTCCTCAGCCTAATCCTGAGCATCAAAGCATAGGGACTGTTTTATTTATATCAGAGAACTTTTGTTTGCCCCTCCTAATCCACAGAGGTAACAGAGCCATCTGACTCCCAAGACCAAACACTGCTAAGGACCTGCTTCACCCCTGCCAGAGGATGAAACTTGCACAGCCTCTCAGATAAGCCTATATATTTGCCTTTCATTTTGCATTCCCATCGCTGAAGTACAGCAAGTGGCCAGCTCTGTACCGGTGACATTCCATTCAGAGTTACAAGGCTTTATTCACAAAACAGGTATTTCAGTACAGTAGGGTTGACTGGTTACAATTCAGCCATGTTATACTGAAATGCCCATTTTGCTCTATAATCTCACTCTACTATAGAGCTGTTCTGCCTTATTTATGAGATGAGTGTGAAAGAGGCATCAAACGTTCTTAGTGGAGAGGGAGAAACGAAGGCTCTGATAGTCTCTCTCTGTTACAACAGAGGTTAGAAAAACTTTGAACTACTGGAGAAATGAAAGCATGTAGATGCTCCAACAATTAATTTAATATAGTTGTTCTTTATAAAGCCATTATGTAGAACAAGTTTCTTACAAATGTAAAAGACAACTGCATTTTCTGATTTTAAGATAAGGCAACTACAAAAAATAGGAATTTGAAATGTAGCCTTGATAGCCACTCCTACTTTAGAAGGTATGGTATGTCAATCTTCCTATCATTTCCTGTAAAAGCCCTCACACAAAGAAGGATAAGAAGCAAGGCCAGGCGGCCAGTGACTGGTGGTGAGGGGTCAGCCAGCAGAGAAACTAAGATTTTATTTCTACAGCAGCCAGTTTTAAGGATCAGGAGGAAGTTGAAAACAAAGGACTGTTACAAGTTGTACAATGTTTTATTTAGGCAAACAGCTTATTTAGGCAAATGTGCCCCTCTGAAAGTATACTCAAGCTGCAAGAGAGTCCAACTCATTTCCTGATACGTTTGTAGTATTATACATCAATACTGTGTAGTTATTGCATAGTGGAAACTTTAAATCTGGATTCTCAAGACGTTTGACCTTTACAAAATACACTAGTGATGTATGGGAACTCCCCCCCCCATGCAGAATTCAGCATATGACTGAGTCCTGCTCTTCAGTAATAGAACATCTATCAAATGCAGGATGTAAACCAGGAAACAAGCTGTCAAAATAAGTCTGTCTTCCACTCTAATGAAATAATTTACACCATCTTAGGTTGGCTATTGGTTTTACCTCACTCACAGCTATATAAAAGTTGGAACCTTTTTTGAAATCTCATTCTGACTTAAATGTCGTACAGTCAGCAGGTTAATTTAGAACAATCGATTTCCAGTTTACTAGTTACTCATGTTCTACTGGAAAAGCACTACCATTAGGTAATCAGTTATAAGAATTAGCAAAGACTTTTTAATGCTCAGTCACTGTGAGGGGTGGAGGTGGGAGGACGGGGAGAAGGAGCCCAGGTAGTAGAGAAATATGTGCCAGAGAGGAGATGACTTGAAAAGCCAAAGGATGATGATGTGATTAAATTTTGGTAAAGGGAAAAACACTTATCTTTAATTGAACATTTTCCTAATAGTACTCTCCCAGGCAGGTAGTCACTACAGTTTTTACAAGCGCAGTAGGAGGTTTCAAAAGAGAAGGGTGATATTCTTCTTCGAGTGATTGCTCACATGCATTCCACTATAGGTTAGGCACGTGCTGCAGGCCTGGTTGCCGGGTAGATTTTCCCCTAGCTGCAGACTGGGTGAGCAGGGAGCCCCCTGGAGTGGCGCCACTGAGGCGCTCTATAAGTACCCCTGCGACACAGCCAGACCCTCCGTTCCTTCTTTACCACTCGAGCTGGGATCAGCTAGCCTATGCACTTGCAAGGACAACTGAAGGCTTCTTTGTTTGAAAAAAATGGGTGTACCTATACCTCAAACATTAAGTACGCTAGGCCAGCACTATTTCTCCCTTTTAACGAGCCCAAGCAGATATTTCTATAATGGGACAGTCTCTACCTGATGGCCTAGTGCCTGGGGAGATGATTTTTCCATGTTTTCCCCTGTTCTCAAGTACTTCCATGTAACAAGAATTCTGAAGCTTCTATTGCTCACAAATTGAGAACTTTATATAGTTTCACACCCAACTCATCTTGTGAAGAGTGACTAACAGTAGAAGGCCACCAGTCTCCACTTACAGCATTCTGGAATACAAGGTACAAGATGGAATATGTCTGGACACTGCTTTACCAGTAGCTGAGACATTAGAAATAGAGGGTATAAATATTTGATAGTGTATTTTATGCTCCTACTTTGGGGAGGGAGGGTAATGTCCAGTTTCATGAAGTCGGACACATGGAATTAATTCCTCGGAAAATCAAATCTCTTCCCTCAACCCTATTTTAGCCACTATTTTAAAGATTAAGAACAACTGATCTGTGACTCAGTGTGAAGCACTATAAACTTGACAGACAAGTGCACTGAACTAGAGGTAGATTCATTACAAGTTTTAGAGTCAGAACTGACCGGAGGCAGGCCACCTCACTGCCAGATCTTTGGTTGAATGAGCTTTAATTTTATTTGACCCTGAAATATCTATCTTACCAAAGACAGCCAAGGAATGCTTGAATACAACCATTACAACGTAACAGTTCTGTGCTGTGAGATCCTTTAGGGCAGGGGTCGGGAACCCATGGCTCGCGAGCCAGATGTGGCTCTTTTGAGCCTGTCATCTGGCTCGCGGCGCTGCTGTGACGGCTGGGGGGCGGGGGAGGCGGTGTGGCGCGGCTCTGAAAGCAAGGCGGGGGAGGCGGTGTGGCGCGGCTCTGAAAGCGAGGCTGGGGGGCGGGGCGGTGTGGCGCGGCTCTGAAAGCGAGGCTGGGGGGCGTGTCGCTCCTCTCCTTCCCTCGCTGGAGTTGGGTCACAGCAGCGTGACCCAGCGAACAAGTAAGCACGGGGGGGAGCCGTTAGCAAAGGGGCGTTGGGGGGAGGCTGGGCTGGGAGCCGTTTGCCAGGGGGCGTTGGGGGGAGGCTGGGCTGGGAGCCGTTTGCCGGCGGGCGTTGGGGGGAGGCTGGGCTGGGAGCCGTTTGCCGGCGGGCGTTGGGGGGAGGCTGGGCTGGGAGCCGTTTGCCGGCGGGCGTTGGGGGGAGGCTGGGCTGGGAGCCGTTTGCCGGCGGGCGTTGGGGGGAGGCTGGGCTGGGAGCCGTTTGCCGGCGGGCGTTGGGGGGAGGCTGGGCTGGGAGCCGTTTGCCGGCGGGCGTTGGGGGGAGGCTGGGCTGGGAGCCGTTTGCCGGCGGGCGTTGGGGGGAGGCTGGGCTGGGAGCCGTTTGCCGGCGGGCGTTGGGGGGAGGCTGGGCTGGGAGCCGTTTGCCGGCGGGCGTTGGGGGGAGGCCGGGCTGGGTGGGTCAGTTGGGGGGGCGGGAAGGAGAGCGCGGCGGCGGGTGGCGGGGGAAGGAGAGCGCGGCGGCGGTGGCGGGGGGGGGGGGAAGGAGAGCGCGGCGGCGGTGGCGGGGGGGGGGAAGGAGAGCGCGGCGGCGGTGGCGGGGGGGGGGGAAGGAGAGCGCGGCGGCGGTGGCGGGGGGGGGAAGGAGAGCGCGGCGGCGGTGGCGGGGGGGGGGAAGGAGAGCGCGGCGGCGGTGGCGGGGGGGGGAAGGAGAGCGCGGCGGCGGTGGCGGGGGGGGGAAGGAGAGCGCGGCGGCGGTGGCGGGGGGGGGGAAGGAGAGCGCGGCGGCGGTGGCGGGGGGGGGAAGGAGAGCGCGGCGGCGGTGGCGGGGGGGGGAAGGAGAGCGCGGCGGCGGTGGCGGGGGGGGGAAGGAGAGCGCGGCGGCGGTGGCGGGGGGGGGGAAGGAGAGCGCGGCGGCGGTGGCGGGGGGGGGAAGGAGAGCGCGGCGGCGGTGGCGGGGGGGGAAGGAGAGCGCGGCGGCGGTGGCGGGGGGGGGAAGGAGAGCGCGGCGGCGGTGGCGGGGGGGGAAGGAGAGCGCGGCGGCGGTGGCGGGGGGGGAAGGAGAGCGCGGCGGCGGTGGCGGGGGGGGAAGGAGAGCGCGGCGGCGGTGGCGGGGGGGGGGAAGGAGAGCGCGGCGGCGGTGGGGGGGGGGAAGGAGAGCGCGGCGGCGGTGGCGGGGGGGGAAGGAGAGCGCGGCGGCGGTGGCGGGGGGGGGGGAAGGGGAGCGCGGCGGCGGTGGCGGGGGGGGGAAGGAGAGCGCGGTGGCGGGGGGGGGAAGGAGAGCGCGGTGGCGGGGGGGGGGAAGGAGAGCGCGGTGGCGGGGGGGGGGAAGGAGAGCGCGGTGGCGGGGGGGGGGAAGGAGAGCGCGGCGGCGGGGGGGGGGAAGGAGAGCGCGGCGGCGGTGGCGGGGGGGGGAAGGAGAGCGCGGCGGCGGTGGCGGGGGGGGGAAGGAGAGCGCGGCGGCGGTGGCGGGGGGGGGGAAGGAGAGCGCGGTGGCGGGGGGGGGGAAGGAGAGCGCGGCGGCGGGGGGGGGGAAGGAGAGCGCGGCGGCGGTGGCGGGGGGGGGAAGGAGAGCGCGGTGGCGGGGGGGGAAGGAGAGCGCGGTGGCGGGGGGGGGAAGGAGAGCGCGGTGGCGGGGGGGGGAAGGAGAGCGCGGCGGCGGTGGCGGGGGGGGGAAGGAGAGCGCGGCGGCGGTGGCGGGGGGGGAAGGAGAGCGCGGCGGCGGTGGCGGGGGGGGGGAAGGAGAGCGCGGCGGCGGTGGCGGGGGGGGGAAGGAGAGCGCGGTGGCGGGGGGGGGGAAGGAGAGCGCGGTGGCGGGGGGGGGGAAGGAGAGCGCGGTGGCGGGGGGGGGAAGGAGAGCGCGGTGGCGGGGGGGGGGGAAGGAGAGCGCGGTGGCGGGGGGGGGAAGGAGAGCGCGGCGGCGGTGGCGGGGGGGGGAAGGAGAGCGCGGCGGCGGTGGCGGGGGGGGAAGGAGAGCGCGGCGGCGGTGGCGGGGGGAAGGAGAGCGCGGTGGCGGGGGGGGGAAGGAGAGCGCGGCGGCGGTGGCGGGGGGGGGAAGGAGAGCGCGGTGGCGGGGGGGGAAGGAGAGCGCGGTGGCGGGGGGGGGAAGGAGAGCGCGGCGGCGGTGGCGGGGGGGGGGAAGGAGAGCGCGGCGGCGGTGGCGGGGGGGGAAGGAGAGCGCGGCGGCGGTGGCGGGGGGGGGGGAAGGAGAGCGCGGCGGCGGGGGGGGGGGCTACTATATGGCTCGGCCGGGGCAGGGGGGGGCTACTATATGGCTCTCTGAGCCAAAAAGGTTCCCGACCCCTGCTTTAGGGCAAGACACCTGGAAAAGATTGCTGGACAGCCAGCCCGCAAAAGCACTCAGAAGGAGCCCTGTTTTTATATACTGTTTTGCAAGTGTTGATCTAGTACTTCCACTTTTTCTGAACTTAAACTCTAGCTGTAAGAATGGAAAACTATTAGCATTAACTTATCCAGAATTACAGCTTTACACCAGAGAAATGCCTTCATTACATACCACTCTTCATTACTACATTAGACCAGACATTGGCATTCAAGGCTTGTACGATTCGTTTCACTCCTGTGGACTCTGGAAAGTCATCTAAACGAAAAAGACAAAACCCATGTAATTTATCAAAGTTATTCTGAACCCTAACAAGCATGATAGTAGAAAACTAACCTGGGAAAAGTCACAACAGTAGAAATGGAACAGATACCAGCCCTCTGTCCCAGACTCCAATTACTAGAGCTTGCAACCCAACCCAAAGGGACCTGACTACCACTGTCAGGGTTGTGTCAGGTCAGAAAACAATCCATCTCTCTCCAGGTTGGGTCAGGGAGGCTCTGATCACTTTCCGCTGCACTGAGTGAGAGGTGCTGGGACTCGTCAGCAAACTGGCAGAAGTAAGGCATGCAGCAGCACCTGCTGTTGCGCGGAACCCATGAATAGGCAACTGCTGGAAATACTGCACGGGAAGACGGGCTGTGGGAAGCCCTCACTAGGCGGAGTTCTAAGGAAAAGGCAGCAGTGGTGTGGACAGGTTCCGGGGGAAGGGTCGGGGGTGAAAAGACTCAAGCCTCTCAGGATTAGGTTAGGCTTTAGATGTAGGCTAGAGCAGACCTCTTCTAATCACTGGAAAATTTTCTTACGTAGTTAACCACTAAATATCTATCAGGTGTTAGTGTGAGTGCTTGTCCTATGCTGACAAGCAGACTGGTACTGAAACTGAAGGGATGTAAAAAGTAACCTGCTAAGGGAAAAACATTTGTTCCTTTTTGCCTCCAATACCCTACATTTTTGCCAGGTTTTTTAATTTATTGCTTTGTGTCTTCCATGAGTTTAAGCACCATTGATTGAACGCTCTCAGCCTTAAAAATGAAGGGTTGGAGATGTTGAATATTTAACAACAATTCCCCTTGCATATTTCTGAGACATTTGAGTTACAGGTATGTGAGCTACAAAGTGAAACACTGATCTGAAATCATGTCCCCTTATATTGTAGCAGGTGTCACTTATAGTATTGCTGTCTGTTCTGCTCTTGATGGAAAAACTGCTAGAATTATGACAAGTCCTGAATATTTAATATAAAAAGCAATCCACCCCCATTCCTCCAACCATTTGATTTTTATACACCATAAAGTGGCCAAAAAGGAGGAAAACACCATTTTCCCCCCTTTGCAGTTCACGATTTAAATAGACTGCAGAATAGGGCAGAGATGTTTGGCCACTTGACCATTTCCTGTTCATAAAGTATCCATGCTCTACTATCTAAAAGCTCTAGGACACCCAATATAAAAAGTCTGATTAAATTTTGATTAATTGGAATATGATTACAGGGAAAGCCTAAAATTACTTCTCTCTGGAATCTGTAACTCCAGTTGCTCCTTAAATTACCATAACCTGACAGCTATTTTTATTATTTCAGTTGGCTTACTGCGTGTATCTGACAGCACTTTGTATATAGTCTGTTTCACCATTTCCTTGGATTAGTCAGTTTCCCCTGTTTGTGGAGGTCTCTCACAAAGCAAAGGGGAAGAGAGAAACATTTTAGGATTGGAAAATATGACTGCAAAAAAAAAAAATCATGAACATTTCTGGGATGACTCAGAGGCAGGTCTAGTAAATTACATTATCTTTAACGCCTTTTAAAAAATAGATTTCAAGGTGACAGTGACCCTTAGGTTTAAAATACAACCAAAAAGCCAAAGAGCAGGGGTCTCAGGAGCCAAAGCATTAGAGTAATTGTCATGAGGCTGAATTAATAGTTCCTGCTCTCATTACACAAAATAGCTGACCGATATTAATGTAGTCACAATGAGAGCTTCAAATCAGCTGTAGCAGCTCCTTTGGTAATTTTTAAACCCCTCTTGGCACTATTTCTTTGCTGCATCCATTTTTATGTTCCTGGGAAAGCATTTCATGTAACAGGTTTACAGGGGAAACAAGTTACTCATTAGCATGTATTTCTTTCAATGTCTCAGTCCCAGTGATTCAATATGTTAACGTTAAAGGTAGAAGAGCTAGAGTTTATGTAACACCACTCAAAACCTAACATCCTGGCTGATTATTAAGATTGCTTATTTTATCTGCATCTAAACAAGCAAGTCATACTTTAAAATGAAAGTACATTTAAAAGAAATTTCCATTGAAAGAAATCATTAGTAACTTTGAAGTACAACTCTACTCTGAAAAGTGATTAAAAATGATACCATGGGGTTTCATAATAGTCTCCCGGTAATTTCTGTATCAAATGAGCTCAGTTTACAAGTCAAAACAAGCTCTTTTCCTTAACTGCCAGGCCTGCAAACTCAAGCTGATCTAAAAGGCAAGTTGGGTTCTTTCCTTCTCGTACAGCACCAGTAACAAAGGCGTTGTGAAATATGGAACCTTGTAACATTCTGCACAGAGATTCTTTAAGTGAAATTAACCTCTCCTTAACAGCTGTGCATGCACACTGCATTCAAAGTATTTGAACGGCTATAAATATTAGTGAATAACTGATGCTTGGGAATATAGCCAACTGCGTTGGCTCTACTGAAGTAGTAAACTCTTTCCTTTTCTCAACACACCCGGGAGATCTGCATCAGTCGGTGCAAAACTCAACCGCAAGAGCGGAACAGATCACATTTGGCGTCACAGATATCAACATGACAACCAGTTTTGCTTCATGGGTTTTAATTTTGAACATATGGCCACAAAAGTGATTCTGAAACTGGTTAGTTTCCTGCAAGACCACATGCACACATCTCCCTTAAACAAAAAACTAAAAAATGTTTATTCAAAAGGTAATTTAGTAGCCCGAAGACAAGATATTATTAAAAAATGTTTGTATTTTAAAAGTCTTCAAAGCTCTAAAAATACTTTCTCACCCCTTGTCTCTCTCTACCAGTTTTTGTTTCAAATGGATCTGGAAATTGAGGATAAATGTTTAGGTTTTTTTATTTTATACATGACTTAACTATATCATCACAGCACTGGGATTGGTTAACAGCTGCTACAGACCCAGAAGAGGGAATACAAAACAGTTTTTATGTAGGTGCTACATCAACAGCACTGTATTTTGGAGGAGATAAACCTGGAGGAAACAACCAACTCCTCCTAACCCTGACAGGAAAAGCATCACTCTAACCACTCTTTCAATTGTTCCACAATCAGATTTGTAATTTTACTCATTCTAAAAATAACAGGTTGTAACCCTACCGTCTTCATCAGGCAGCTCCTCTGGGCTCAGTTCCACCAGTTCAAAACTGTGTTTGATGCACCACTCTTGAGCTTTTTGTCGGGTCACACCTAAGGTTATGAAACATAAGCTGCTTTCTAAATGTTTAATTTTTTAAACTCTGCAATACCATATGCAAATAATTTTTATACCCCTTCCCCCAAAACCTGTCCTCTCACTTTGGATCCTTTGGGAACAAAGGAAATACAGAAATAATCGGGTTCTGTCCTTTACTAACATCACAAATAAGGATTCTACAGGCCTTTGAGTTAAATGGCACCCTATCTAGAATCACTCTGTTTCCCTCTTTAAAAATCATGTATCAATTCTTGCTTTTTCCATTAGAGCTGAGACGGACATGTAAAGGAAAGCCAGAACAGGGATTACTTCTGCTAAGGGCTTGGTCCTGAGCTAAATGAATTTGCTTTTGCACAGTGCATGCCAACACAGGAAGCAAGCTTACTTATATGCAATAAAAGCACATGGATTTACACAAGAAAATGACCAAAAAAAGGCTGACTTTTTCTTCACACTGCAGTCAGAATCCCATGATCCTACTGATATGCCCCAACTCTGACTCAAATGGACCATCTGCACAGGCAAGTGTATTTCAGCCCATTCAGCAACATGACCTCCCAGTTAATATTGTCAATGGTGTTGATAGGTACCCAATGTGGAGGTGACTTTTCAGTTTGTACACCTGTCCACTAGGAACTGGCCAGCCCAAGCATGTCATGGAGACAAATAAGCAGCCATCAGATGGTATATTTATGTCACTACCAACCTGGGTTGGATTTAAATTGCAATTTAAGTAAAAGGCTCCATCCAATTACCAGTCATGTGAATAACTCAGCTCCTCCCTAACAAATCTAAAGTTCTTATCCATATACTATCAGCGATAGCTGTAATAAGTTGGCCAAGAAAACAAATAGCACACAAGATCACTTTTTCCAGCCAACATTTAGTATCTCACCATTTTCAGATACTCTGTCACACACCAAGATCATAACTTCTGGTAACCATTCTTCTGCCAGAGGAAGCCATGTAGAGACGCTGTCGAGACCAGATTTCTGGAGGAAAAAACAAGGTTCTTCTATGAATATCTTAAAGCACTTTGCAACTTTAAAATTAATCTTTAAAACCCTGTTAATGTAATGTTTAAAGCTGCATGGTTAAAAAAGACAATCACAAAATGAGAGGGTTAAGGTTCAAACAGCAATGCTAACTCATTGGTGTTGTACAGTTGGTATATCTTAGGATATGTTCACAGCACTAATACATTAAACTATGCATTTTTAGCCAGAGGAAACAGGAATAGCAAATATCCCGTGTCCCACATGGCTGAGTTCATCTCACTTGTTTAGATCTTAAATATCAAAAAATGCAAATTACCTGTGCATTCCTAACTTAGATTACATAGGATTTTTTAATTTTATTATGTAATAATTTAACATTTGAGCAGTTTCAAAGAAGCTTAAAGTTAATGCATCATTGAAGCTAATGAATTATCTTTGCAGCTGCTGCAGACTATCTGTCTTGCATTGCCAGGTGAAAGGTGTCCCTCAAATTAGAGGGAGCTTGAAATAGATTTGTGCCTTTCTTGTTCATGATGTGAAAGATTCTCCACCCCAAATGGACATTTTCTTCTTGATTTTTGGTTTTGTTTTGCCTTAGAAATATTAGGAATCTCATGGCCTTTTCTGATTTTACTGGACGACTATTTGAATGACTCGAACCATGTTGGGGCTCTCTTATTTCCCTAGTTGCCATAATGGTTTCTTAGGACCACTGGTAATAGGCATAATTTAATGCTGCTCTAGCTTGCATTACAGGACCAGCCTAGAGTGCAACTGACACAGAATATGTGGAGCATAAAGATGGCTTAGTTATAGCAACAGTCCCAACTATAGTGCATGAGAAGATAATGTACAGGAACAAAAAACATTCTTACTAGTGTGCTGTCGAAGTAAACCACAAATGCCTGGACAGATTCAGCAATTTCTGTTGTCACCAGATATTTGTTTGGTACCACACACAGGTGAATATCAGCAGAATAATATTTATTGTCTATTGTCCAGGGGTAAAATCTCACACCCCCACTTGTAGATACATCTGCAGCAAGGTCTTCTGTTCCGGTGATACCTATACAAAAATCAGAAAAAATGAATGATGAAATGGTAAAAAGAATAACAAGGGTACAGTTCATCTAGAAAAGTCTTAGACATAAGGCGAAATTTAGCTGGACTGTAATACTCAGAATAGATATTTAAAAACTACCAATACTTGTATTGACTCCAAAAGCTTATTTCCCAACTTACTATATCTTAGAATATTGTTAGTCATGGAGATAAATGCTGTAGCAAGCAAGAGTTACAGAAAAGTATTAAGAAGTTATTTTGTTCTTTCTAGCCTGAAGTATGCTCTGCAAGATTGCATCTAATAATGCACATAATGGAGCATATTAAGGATGTTCTGTGGAAGGAATAAGAAAGTGGCTTAAATACTGAAGGTGCCAGCCTGGCTTATATCAGGTGTAGTCATCCAAATACCGGCTGGGACAAAAAAAAAGAGCATTCTTGTCACGTTTGCCTACCTACTTGCAGATTTACTTCAATGTTTAAGTATGTTCCTCCGAGTTCATATACTTGCAAGAGGCTGTACCAGTGACCTCTGCTCAGTCCACAACAATCTTTAAAACAATATACAAGCTATAAGGGCGTGGAATGAAATACATGCAGCCAATGTCACTCCTAGCCAAGTCATCAAAAATTGTCATTGACTATGACTGAAAACGCACAACAAGATGGAGTAAATTATCAGCTGTCAGAAGTTTAGTTGTTTGCAGTGTGGCAGCCAGGTTGGTCCCAGGACATGAAAGACAGAAGGTAGGTGAGGTAAAATCTTTTACTGGACCAAATTCCGTTAGTGGAAGGGACAAGCTTTCGGACTGCACAGAGCTCTTTCTCGGGTCTAGGAAGATAACCAAAGCGTGTGAGCTATATACAAGCCGGGACAGATTATAAGATTCCTCTATAGAGTTCTATGGGAGCCTCAACTGAAGTCCCAACTAACACTTTGAAAACTTACTCCTAAATAGCCCACTATGTGGGCCTATAGTAACCTTTGTTAGTATTGCCCCATGGCTATTACATAGCTTGACAGCCACCTGGTGGAGTTAAATTATAATTAGTAGCAAAGAACTACAACTACATAGCATTAAAATAGTCAGCATAAAGTCTGAAAAAGTTATAGAACTGTATCCATTAATGCGAGCCTATCGGAGAACTACAGTTCTGTAGGGATCAAAAGGCTCAGGGGACTTGAAATGGAATATGCAGTTTTTCAGTTCTCAGGGTCAGATTTTTATAGGTATTTAAGTGCCTAAAGGTATAGACAGATGCTTACTAGGATTTTCAAAAGCACCTAGGGGCATTACTCCCAGTGCTTTCCGAAGACCAAGTCTTTTTCCCAAGAAGTTTGATTGAATTCCATTTACAATATATGGGAGAGCAATTTAAATACAGGTAGTTTTTATTGAGGAAGTTTAATTGGCAAGGATAGCATAGTGAAAATGGGGTTTACTGTGGAATTTGAAGAAAGATGGGAAGGACTGGAACACACAGATGGTGGAGGGAGCAGCTGCTCAAACAGGTCAGTGGATGGCACATAACAGAGATGTAAACGAAAGTGTTATGCAAAACACTGAAGCAGAGGAGCTTGGTAGGAAGAGGAAGGCAGTGAAGGAATTAGAGGGCAAGATCTGACCTTGGTAACAAATGACTAATCTGTAAAAGAATCTCCTAATCTAGTTTCATAAACTTTGTTTTTCACAAACGGGCTCCTCCACACCTATATTCTAACTTATTCTAACTATATTCTTGCTTGCTTTTCTTATAAATAAGTTTTATATGACAAAACCGCTGAGACAACTTTCATCTTATTTTACATTTATCATTTTTGGTGCCATTACTTTTCTATTGTCAGAGTGAACTAATGTCTTTTAATGTAATCAAGGTCCCTTCTGATTGATAAGAATGTTCACATAACAACCAGAAAACAAAAGAAATAAAGGATTTAAGATAACTCAAGGCCAAACATATCTTGACTTTGGATTCTCTAGTATTATGTGACCAACTGTTAGTCTGCAAATCCATGGTCATATAAGTATACTGCAGGGGACACTACAACATCTAACCAAAATAATCTGGATTTATATGTATGTAGTTTAAAAAAAATGTTAGCTCACTTCTAAAAACAAACAGTTTAAAATCCTAGATCACGAAGATGTTTAGATTTAGTGTATACTGTTTATCAGTACCCTTCAACAGCATCTGAGAAAGTTCTTCCTACAGTTGTCTGCCAAAAACTGTCTGCAGGATCCAATATTTACCCTGCACCATTTTATGGCCTTCTAGACATCTAAGAAAAGAACTCTCTGTGTTTGGTGGCTGGGTGATGCCACCAGTTGCTATGATGCAAACACACAAGTCTCTAGTCTAGACAGGCTAGTGGAAGAGGACTGCTTTTCAGTTTGTTTTAAACACACATTGAGTATTTTCAGTTCTAAACCTCCTCATGTAATTTGGATTACACACACAACCTTCAGAAATCCCTTTAACAGATTGTCCCTAGCATTCAGTAACCAAGAAACTCTTCAAGGGTGATACCTCCTTCCAAAATCCACAGAACTGTTCACTGAGTCATACATCAGTTTTATTTAGAATAAAGATTGTTTTAAAAGTGTCTGTTGCATGCCAAAACTAACACTTGTTTCTAGTGTAAAGTGGGGGGTTGTAAGATTGATATACTACAGCCACATTTTTAAGTACAATGGCAAATGACCACCATTTACATTAGTTTCACACTCAGGATATTAACAAGTCCTGTATATAATAATGCCAATTACTACTGTTCCAGCAGTTTACTAGCAAATTTCTAATACTACAATTTCAGATTCTGTTGCAAAGTCAAGGTAGTTAAGTTATTGTTTGAAAAATCCAGGGACTCAATTGGCAAATAACAATCCAACAAGCAATGAAGCATGTCTAAATACATTAATACCGGTTCTTTTTCTACATGGCCAGTATATGTAGCACACTGTTTCAAATGCAGGTAAAATACAATTCACTTGTCTGGCCTAGAAGTAGTTATACTGTGATGGTTTTTTTTTTGTTTGTTTGTTTTTTTTAATTCCCACCTAAAGCATGTTTTGGCACTTTAGTAATGTCTTATGAAAGTTATCTCAGAATTGATTTTTTAGAATTTCTTGCCAATGCTAGTGGAAGTTAGTTATTTAAGTTATGCTAAAGCTGTTCCCCACCACCACCTTGAAATCATGCAAAAATTTTCAATCATTTAGTAAAAAATTTCCTATATTTTCATGTTTCCCTTTTGCTATTGAAGATACTTGGTCTCTGAGAGCTCTCATCTCTGCCCTGCTTCTCCCTCCACTTGATCCTTTAACAAAGCTATAACTCTGATAGTCTGTTGCCATTGAAATAACTTTAAAGTCACAAAATCAACATTTTAACTTCACTGAATGACCAGCGGGGAAAAAACAGACTGAGGAAAAAAAGTCTTTGTTGAAAAACACTCCCTCACCCCCCCTTACCTTAGCTAACTCAGTAAGAATTATAAACATATGCAAAAAGGAAGTCAATGTGTGTTTTTAAAAACAGCTCCCCAAACGTCACTGGGAAAGATCTTTCACATCAGCTCCGTCCATAAGAAATTTAAAATGTTTACAAAACGTCTAGCAATTTTGCCTCTAAGTTTAATCCTCTAAGAGATTCAAGAATGTAAAACCAAAAGCAAACCAACCCACAAATGCTTTCCTTTTAGCTGCTAAGTTTCTGCTATTTTATGCAACTTTCATTTACCCTATTCTGCTTCTGATTATAGATATTTCTCATCCAAACAGAATGACTTTTCCAGTCATAGTGTGAATTTCTCCCCAAGAACCACATGGAATTAAAACTTTGGTACACAAAACAACTCAAATACTGAAGATACCATAAAGTTTTATAACTTGCCTTGAGCTAAATTGCATACTTATGACTTTCCATAAAAGTAATTAGAGGTTTGGGATAGTTACTACATTTTTACAGTACAACCGTGATGTCCCATCTCTATATATTACTCTTGCTGACAATATTAACTGCAGCTTGGATACTTTATTTTTGACAGCTTCAATAGGTTTGCCACTAGTTACATTTTTCACTGAAAATCACTACCTATACGAAAGATATTTAAGTGTTTTGCCTTCTGTTTCTGCTGTACAAACAGAGGCTGTATGAGGGTACTGAAATAAACTGTCTAGACAAATTAAGAATTGTCCAGAACGTTACTCCACCATGGAATTAGTTTCATATATTCTACATACTGTACTACGTTTCCATGAATTTTCTTCCCAAAATAGAAGAGAGTTTGTATTCTAATGCAAAAACAGGTTCTCAACTATAATGAAAGCTTTCTACACCCAGTTCTAGAAAATATTTTTTTAGGATAAAAAACATTTCAAATTCTGCCTGCATTTGGCCAAAACAAACATTTCCAGAAAACTGATATCATGGCAAGAGCACGTGTCTCAGTAAACTTGCGTCTTTAGAGAATTACTCATTTTCATGTTTGATCTTCCCAGCCATCAAGAGGGTCAGTGGTTTAACATCCAAAGAGTCTAGAAAACCAACTGACTCACTCAGTGACCACAAATGTAGGCAGGCCCATTGGACTGACTTCTCTGGCTGTCCTCTTCATGGAACAGAGATGGGTTATTCAGATTACAATAGCACCCATGGGTCCAAATGGTTCAGTGCCCAGTGCAGAACACTGAACATATCGGATAGTTCCTGCCCCAAAGAGACTCTGAGCTGAATGTCACATGCACAAATGTAACATCTTTTTAAAGAAGGCTTCATCTGTAGGGTACATGTTAATGTTTATGCTCCTTTGCTCTGAGAATAACAACAGGAGATACTGGACTGGCCCAAGTAGAGATGCTAAAACAACTCTAAACAACGTGGCATTTTTGACTGGTTCAAGACCGGTCTCTTGCAACCCACAAATGACTAAAGGTTTTTTAAAATTCTGTTTAGTGTTCTCATTGCCCACATAAGTATCTAGTTCTTTTTTTTAATACTGCCAAGATCTTGGACTCCGGTAGTCAGGAGCAGCAACATTCCTCAGTAAGTTAAATTTTGTTATGAGAGAGGATACATGAAACACGGTAACATTCCGAGAAGGAAAGGGAAGTCAGACACCACAAAACTTAAGAATGTAGGTGGCATATTATATTCCTGCCATTTGTAAAACACTAAAAGTTCAGCAAACATTCCATACATGGAAGGCAACTAATGTATGGAATGGACTGTCCAAAGTACGTTAGAAGCTTGAAGTATGACCTCTAAAATGAGCTGAATATGAATATTTAAGGGAAAAGTCACAGGAGATATGCTACAGAGCTGAAGGTCTGTCCATCTTTTTCCCCCCTCAGAATTTATGACTCTATACAGCTATGAGAAAACAAATACCTAAAACTTAAGCACCCCTGCTATGTCTAGTGTTTATTACCACTGGACTAGTAATGTTCTTTTAAAACCCATTGCAAATCCCATGCTGCAGCTTTTCTCCCAAAGATTACTGTAAAGTATTTTTGATTTTCTTTTTTGGAGTGCTTCCCAATTTGAACACTAATATGTTTTAAATTGTTTTAGTCAAAGAACTGAACCTACCAAGTCTCCTCTGGGCTGGTAGGTATGCTACTAGCAGCTCTCATATTGTGTCTTGAGAGCCACCTGGTGGAAAGCAACTATAAGAAATACCCCGTGAAAGTTACACAGGAAGTAAGAACTTTTCAGTAATACATTTAAGAATTACTTTTCTGAAAGAAAGAAAACCACCAAGCACCAGGGAATAGCTGTACAGCTACCCACTTGGTCCACCGGGGTGTTTAAAGTTTGATCTGAATGAATAGACAGCATCTGGAGTGGTAATATCGTGATTTTGCAAGACTGTTTCAGATAACTAAATACATCTAAGGTGCAGGTGCCCATCCTGTGCTTTGACACCCATTAAATGTAACACACAATACAACAGTCACAATGCAGTAAAATATGAAGGGCTGCTCATTGCATCTTGAAACAAAAATATATCCAATATCAAATATGCTGACAAACCCATAGTGCTCACAATACATCCCTTCAACCCTCAAACACACCCTACTCACCTCCTGGTAAAAGGTTGAGGGAGATGGGAGAAGAGCATTGCAACAGGCCTGAAAGTTTAGAACAAACCTAGGTTCCAGAAGACCATAGAAAAGTGAGTTCCAAAGTAGCTGCAGTTATTGGTTAAAACCCAGTATCTTGACTTTTGACCCAGAAACCTCTTGGAAGCCACTGCAGATCTTAGAGCACTGCACAGTGTGTTCTTGCTTAATAAGAGGGCACTACATCCTGCTTTAGTTTCAGCTTCCAAGCGGTCTTGATGCATAGCCCTAAAAAGAGCACCTTACAGTCATCCAATCTCAAAGTAACACAGTGATGGATAATGGTGATAAGGTCCCTGCATCTGAAAGGAAAGGCTGAGATGTAACAAAAAGAGATGCTATCTGGGCCTCAAGGAGCAACACAGCATCTACCAGCACATCTCAGTTACATGTGTGTGTTACAAATGGCAGTGCCACTCCCGACTGCCACTATAAGGTCTTGTCTATACAAGCAGAGTGCACTGATTTAAGTAAATCAATTTAAAATTCACACTTTTGGTTAAACTGATACAGAGAGCCCAAATTCTGCAAACTCTACCAGAGTATTTCTCCCACGCAGTAGTGCTTCCTCTCAGTCTTGTCTTGCCCTCATCTAAATGTCAACCTCAGATAGCCCGTGGGTTGTTTGTTCCACTATTCCAGTTGGATCATGTGATTTACTTTCATACACACAACAATTTAAGTTGTTTTTTTTAATACCTGTCACTATTTTACTATCTCCATTCAGTCTCTCTTTCTTTCTGTGAGTTGCCTTCTTAAGTATTATAAGCAATTTAATTTGATGATGCAAAATAAGACTAAGAATCTTCTTTGGCATTCAAAAGCAATGGAAATCTAAACGTTTCAAATAGGTTACGACTTTTAAAAAGTCAAATCTGGTTTATCTGAGTCACTTATGAGTTCTGACTTTCATAGGTCTCAAAGAACAAATTCTTCCAATCCTATTCTGTATCACCAAGTAATCAAGATGTCACCACCCCTGTCTTATTTTAACTCCTTTAGGTTTCTCTCTAAGCCACTTAAAGCACAAAATTGTGAGGTTGTATGAAAATGCAGCATTCTCTGCAATTTCCCACAACTTTCTCACAACCAAGCAGCAACAATAGAACTGCCCATGGATAAGACTTGGCATATTTTTCTCCTGGTTCTGAACTAACATGCAGACTGAATCAGAACTTCAATGGTTTAAGTTACAACCTTAAAGTTGACCAGTTGCTTTGATGTGATTGCCTTTGCTTAAACATCTGTACTGCCTTTCAAGTCACACCTAAAGTTGTAAGATTTTGAAAGTGAATTATTTAATCTGTTACTTGTCTTGGTTCCCATGAAGTGTTTTAGTATGCATGTAATTTATTTGCCAGTTCTGACTTCTCTTTAGGATCCATAGGTGTACCTATTATTGAACCTTTACAGATGAATGATAAACCATGCCAATTTTTGCTGAACCATTAAACAAAAGCTTCTTCCTGAGCAGATTGTGGCCCTGGAGTCATATCATGCAAAAAAGTAATTTAGTGCCTTGCACTTAATCTCTCATCTCCCTAGAAGTCAACAACACTATTGCATACTACAGATTCAATCTGGGCCAAATGTATGGAAATTTCAAAAAATTTTATGGAATATTTGAGTGAGGGGAGAAAAGCAGTGGGAAGAAGAGATTTTTCCATCCCTCTAGTTTTTAGTGTTGCTAAAACAAATCTAAGTTGGAGTTATAAACAAAAATAAGTCACTTGTTAAGAAGTAGGCCCCGCCTAAAATGCATGAATTCACACTCTGCAGTCTCTGGAAAAACCAGAATGCTTGAGAATTGTGCCCCTTTGTTCTCCCCTCCTGAGGAATTTAATTTTAGAATTACCAGCCTCAACCAGTGAAACACATGTTCATTTTTCACAGGTACTTCCTGGAAGCTCACAGTGTCTGATTTCACAGTTTGTGCTTTACTCAGATTGTTCTCTGAAATTTTAGCTATTCCTGGCTACTCGTCATTTATTTTAATAAAATTTGTCTTGATCCCCAGAAGAATGTCAAACTTCAAAACTTAAACTATTTGGTTTGGTGCAGGCTTTCACAGAAAGCTACTTTCCCCTATACGGGAATGCATGAAACAGATTGTGATGATTTCTCTCAGGCAGGATGAGCGTTGAGAGGCAGCTGTGACTGGGCCTGCAGAGCACTTACATGAAGGGTACAGGGTAAAATCCTACCCCTTCCCCTTTTAACGTCTATAAAATCCCCAGGAGAGTTTGCTTAAGGCCAAAGCAGCTCGTGTCAATAACATGCTTAAGGCAGAAGCCCAAACATTTCCTGGACTGCTGTGACCGAGGTCATCAGGCAGAGGTTACAATGCTTGACTGGAGGACACTGGGCGACGCTTAACCTGTCCCTGTACACCCCAATGCCACCCCACCAAGCCTGTTCCATTTTCACCCGGGCACTTCCACCGTGGCTTTAGCCGGGCCACTCTCCAGTCCGGCTCGGCGGGTGCTTCCCAAGGCAGCGGCTGTAGCTAGAACTCGGGTAGCTCTGCTGAGGCGGCTCAAGCCCGAGACGAACCCACCGGGCGCTCTCGGAGCAGCGCGCGGTTCGCGCCCCGCGAGGGGCGGGAATGAAACGCAACGGGCAGCGAGCGGGTCGTTCCGAGCCAGGCCAGCGAGCGGGCAGAAGGGCGCTGAGGTAGCTAAGAGCGGCGGTTACGGGGGACCGTTGGGGGGAGGGGCCAAGGGGGGGGGACAGAACTCTGCCCCCCGACAGTTACTCACTTTTAACCAACTCTTCCTCGGCAAAGTCGGCAGCGCAGCTAGTTATCAGGACACAGGGACCCGCCACCGCCATCGCGACCTCCCCCAACGGCCGCCTGGTGCTTCCGCTTCCGCCCCAAACTCCGCCCCTTCCGGTCCGGTGAATGGTACCATCCGAGCAGGGGAAGCGGCAGCTCAGTGCAATGAAGGACCTTCTCTGCGAAGGGAGTGACCCAGGTAAGAGGGGTGAGGTGCCGCTGGCAGGATCAGCCCTCCCGGAGGGTGCCCAGAAGGCAGAGAGTTCCCGCCCGCCGCATGGAATGTTCCTCCCCCGGCAGCAGATGGTACGGTCCGGCCAGCGCGTCCCGTTGCTAGGGCACTGTCACGTGCACCCTCATGCCCCCTCCGAGCGGGACCCGGGAGCCGTAGCCCCGGGCGCCGATGAATCGGAAGCGGCCATGGCCGACGTCTTCGGGACGGGAGAGGAAATCGGAGCCGTTTTGGTCCAGGTAGGTCGCAAGTGACCGATTCCCCCGCTCCCCGGCCGCACACGTCTCGAGGGGCGGGGGGAGGTCAGCGGCCCCCTTTCCCATGAGCCTTTGCCCCTGGCCAGACTCCCGTGAGCCTCTGAGCGGCCAGCCAGTCCTCCCGGGACTGGGGGGCCGGGCGCGTCCTGGCCAGGGGCAGCCCAGGCTCGGTGGTTGGGCCGCAGCGCGAATGGGAGGGGGCAGGGTGGACCCTGCGGCCGGCCGGCCGGGCAGGGGGTCCCCCTGGGTGAGGAGCTCGGTAGCTGTGCGGGTGGGGCACCACGGCCGGAGGGAGTCCGAGCCCCCCCGGTGAGGGGAGGGTGGCACCACTGAATGGCAGGTGGACGGTGAGGTTCGGGCAGGGGGTTCGCAACCTTCATCGCACCCTGACCCCATCCTGAGAACAGAAATCACTACACAAAACCCAGGACGGGGGACTGACCCTGAGCCTACCCGGGCCCTGCTCTCCTGGGCGTTGAGGGGCTTCAGACCCCGGGGAGGAGGGGAGGCGGTAACCTGAGCCCTCCCACCCAGAGCTGAAGCCCTCCCACGAAGCATAAATTAGAAAGTAGCATGCTGTTGTTTCTATTGGAAAGAACCCTTTCTACAATCTGTAAGCGGTGACAGTTGCTCTATAATTCAGGTTGTACTTTAGTTTTATGCATTTCCTTCACGAATCACAAAGGCTTTAAAGGCTGAGGACATGATCTGCTCAAGTTGAAGTAAATGGAAAACTTCCACTGATTACAGTGGAGATAGGCTGTGCAGATGGGTGAAAGGAAGTGCAAAGAGATTAAGGGGATCACCCCAGCTACCCACTGAGTTGATGGTAGCACTGGGCATATTGGTGGTGAGGCATATTCAATCAAACCTGGGCCCCACTGCAAGACTAGACGCTGGACTGAAAGGTACAAGAGGTAGTTTACAGTCTTATCCATGTCATATTCCCCAAGCTGATCTCCTGTAATGGCTGAGCATGGCAAGGGGAGACCATAGGGAATGTATTCACAAATGATATGTTTATGGAAAGAAATACTGGCACAGCTGGTAAACTGGAGGGAAGAACCTGTGATGTGAAATCAATCTGGACAAAGGAGTCAAGGGGGTGATTCTGGTACCCCAGGAGATTCAAATGATAATTATTTCACAAAGCCACTTGTACTCTAAACTCTGTGGCACAGGAATATGAGTAGAAAATATCACCTGGAATTTCAAACTGTCTCTGATGGGATGGGGTTGCCTGTGGCTTCAGGTTTAGGAACATTATCTGAACTGGCACTGACTTAGAACCCAGCCCATGTAAAGGAAGTGAGTTGATTTAATAGGTCTTTTCCATTGCTGAGTATTTTGATTCAGAACGGTTTCTGAAGAGTTATTTTTCCCTTTGTTTTGCTTATAATAGTGCATATTATTATAAGGGTAGAAAATAAAATGCACTTATCCCTGGTGGCTGCACTAGCTAGCATTCACCTTCTAGGTGAAATTCAGCAGGCTGGTAAACCAGGTTTCAGAGGAGGTGGATGTGGGCCCTGCTGTCAGTAATGGGATGGAATGATGGGGGTCTATGGCCCAGTGGGGAGTGAGGAAAATTGTTGTCCTATATGTCCAGACACAGAAAAAATATCCCTTTATATATTTTCTTCTCCTTCAAGACTAAGATTCTATTTCTGTGGGATAGGCAGGGTGAAAGGAAAGCACCTTGAGTAATAAATGTCACAGCAAGTTGGCTGGAGTACTAGCACACGGAGGAGGGAAGGTGGATGGTCTGGGGAAACTTAGTTATATAAATGTGCTTTATAATGTGTAGGAATATATATAAATCATATGTGCATATATAACCATGTATGTATCATTGACATTTTGCTTTTATATTATCTGCGTAATTATTGTTTGTCTTGTCTATTTAGATTTATAAGTTCGGGCATGTACGGTCTCTTCCTAAATGTTAGTACAGTTCTTAACATAATTGGGCCTTGAATCTAGTTGGGATCTTTTAGTGTTACCACAGTACAAATAATAATAATCAGTGACAAAGACCTATGTGATCTTGATGTAAGCTACTTCAATGACTTCCTCTGCCTTTCAAACCTTTTGCAACACCTGTATGCCTCCAGAACTGTGCCAAGAGTGATGCTTGAATGGAATGGGGTCAAGATCCCACTTAGTAGCAGGCCCTCACTTCTGACGTGCACTCTCTCAGGTGTCATTGTAAGATGTTGTTCAGGTTTTTGCACGATCTGTCAGTTTCAGAAGTACTTGGCAAGATTTTTCTGTGTCTCCTGTAAAATTGCAGGGCTGCAGGGGGTCATGAGGGTATTTGCGTCCTCTATTTAGGTGATGTTTTTGCTCTGAATTGAAACCAGATGAAGTACATTTGTTATGGAGAGATGTGTGCATTATCGGTATAACAACATAATTTTGTAGGTTCAAGAAGACCTTCACCAGCTTAAAGACAATTTGACAAGCATCAACCTTGAACAACATGAAGAGGGTGTGGATGTTCATGTTCTTGAAACAGCCATTGAAAGAACTGAAATTGGGCTGAGAGTAAGTAGATCCACGGTTCAAACAGAAGAGGAAGAACTTGCCAATAGTGAAGTGTGTGTCAGTAATTCATTGTAAATTGTAATTCATTGTAAATACATGGGTCTAAAGAGTTGCCTCTGTCTGTATTCCATTTCTGAATAGCAAGCAACAAGATGCACCAATCATTATATTTCAAGCCATTGTTGCACTTTTTGGGTCTTGTGGCTTATGAAGTTATCCAAGATGTGCTATAATTACCCATAAATGTCCGGCCTGTCATTCCTTTTCAAGTAATTATAAGAGACAGAATGTTACGTTAATTGATCCAAGTGAATAGCTGAGTGTCCCTAACTCCCCTGTAATAATCTAAACTTGATTTTTTTTCTCTAACAGAAACATGCTGAGAATTATTTAAATGCCATAAATAGAAGTGTGTTGACTATTCCCCATAGTGAGGAAAAAGAAATATATTCAGAACAGCCCTCCAAATGGTAAGTAAAAATGAAAATGATTTTATTGTGGAAACTAATGCAAGTAAATACTGTAAACAATTAACTTTCACATTCAAATGGGGCACCCAAAGAGTGGAATTTATATTCTCCTACCAATGGAGAGAGACTTGAAAATCACTTTATAAGGTCAGACTCCTCTAAAGGGAATGGAAGCGGCTGAATATTTAAGCCATCAGCTGAAACATTTAACTTGGATGAAGTTAATAGATGAGTGCTCTCTCCTAATTCCAGACTCGCATGTCTGGAGAAATACCTTGCATTGTTAAAATTGTATTGATTCATGGATTTCTCTTCTGTATTACATAAAATGTTGACGAAGAATATACAAACAAAATGCAGTTCCACATAGGTATATCAAGCTTTTCTGCTAACTCGTATAACTACTATTTTTTCTGATTTGGTTATATGTGAATTTTAGTGAAACAACAGCAGCCAAGCAGATGGAGGCAGTACAAGATTTATAGGTAAAACAAGAGCAAGTCTTGTAACTTTTGTAATTTCTGTTTCTTTCTAAACTAGGAGGCTTCCTACTGGTGCTGCTCAGAAGCAGTTTATTTTTCCACGGGTGCCTGTTAAACCTCTGACTCGCCTGCCGTGCAGCAGATCAGCACCACGTATTTCTCCAGGTTCGCAGGTCTGAAATAACTTATTACAACTATGACAAATAGACCCAAAGTAAACATTGTACACTAGGGTCAAGAAGCTTACCAAGAATGCCTTGAGTCTGAGTCAGTTAAATATAGGAAATTGCTTAGCAAATACTCCTGTAATTTACATTCTTTTAGCCGTCCTGTTCCAAACTCCACACAGAGTCACTTTAGGCCAGCATGGCCAGTTGGTGGCTCTGGGTTTTAGAAAATTCTCCGAAGATTGAGCACTCCTCAGAGATGGGAGGCCCTTTTCCTGTCTTCAGAGCAAGAGAAGATCTTGGCCATAGAGGACTTCAAAAGCCTCAGAGGAGCCTTTAAAAAGAGGCTCTTCAAAGCCAAGAAAAAAGCTGCTGCCTTTTTTCCTTTATACAATGACATCAAAGAGCTTGTTAGGGAATCCTGGAACAAGTTAGCTGCTTGTTCTGCTTTAAGGCTTCAATCCTATATAAGCAGGTGCTTAACTTCATGTCTGTGAGTAATCCCTTTAAAATCAGTTGCACTAATATGTTCAGCATATGCATAAGTGCTTGGAGGATCAGGGTCTAAAATGGTGCCCTTTTTTACTTGAGAGATTGCAAAAGCCCAGGGGAATTCTATCCATATACATGGTCATTACCTCTGTAGAAAAGTCAGCTCTCCCACTGGAAATTTGATATTTGGCTGTTTTTTACAAGTAGATTTTTTTTCCCCCCCCACAAAAGTTATGTTTTTGAAAATGTTTTTTATTCTGTCTTGTCAATTTTGTTTGTCAGTTTAGTCACATAGTGGTAATTTTAAAAGATTATTTTTGAAAAAAAAAATCAGTGACAGATTTGAAAAATAAAATTTTTATCACAAATTTTAAAAGATATTTGTGATAAGGTCTAATCAGCATCGTGACCATTGGCTGAATAGTATCCTAGGTTATCTGGTATAATCCAGAGTTCTCAGGATGTTTTTTAAATTAGGGAGGCATCAAATAGGCTGAGAGCAGGCTGTTGGTAGGAGGAGTTCTGTTGGATGCCAGAACCCTAACAACAAGGTAGGGAACAAAGCTTGCAGGAATGAACCAAGGAGCAGCAGCCCGGATTTCGTACTGTTGGATCCCTCTGCAGAAAATCAATTTATAAATTAAGACTAAAATTTCCTTTGTCACTGTAAAATTGAGGAAATTTGGTCTAGAAATCTTAAAGAAACAATGAATGTAGAACTCTGTGACCCCCTGTTTGAAGAGGGATTGTTCAGAATACACCTGCATTTTAATTCTTCTGGTTTCTTTCTATTTTGAGATGCAACCTTAACATTAATATGTCTCTGTGCGCTAAAATCTCATCATTTACACTTTAAAAGGAATGTAAACTTTTCACTTCTCTAGGGTTCTGTTGAACAGAACACTCACAAGACCATGCAATTTGGGATGTAAAAAAGTGCTGATGCAGAAAATAGTTTTTAGAATCTTTTGAAAACAAAATACAGTTTCCTAGAAAATGTTCCAGCACTCTGCTGTATAAAGACACTTGTGTCATGAAAAATTACCAAAGGCCAACTAGTGTATAATCGGAGTATAATCCATGGTCTTTCAACTGTTACATGCACGGGTGAATTTAATTTAGAGCAGGACACACACTACGTCTTACCCTGTCTTTCCCTTGGGGGGCTTTGGAGCCCCATTGTCCTTACATTTCTGATATCTGTGACATCTGCTTAAAAATGCATATCCACGGACACACAAGATAGCCCTAATTTCCCATTATGAAGTAAATGACAAACAGTGCTGTTTTGCCAGCTGTTCTACATGCATGGCATGCTAACATAAAAGCTTTTATTATTAAATAGTTGTGAAATCCAGCTGGGAAATTACCACCTATAATTTCCCACTTTCTGTCTTTTAAACTAGGTACCGGTAATCCCCAGTTGCAACTATAAACTGTTTTTCCACATTAAAAGCAATGTTAGGTGAACAGTTATCAGTTGTTAAGAGTACTTAAGCATCTACAGGCTACCTGTTGGTTAGAGGAATCAAGTTTCAAACATATATTGTAGATTCTGAAAGAAAAAAATAGTTCATATAGCATTATCTCTGTGGTTTGTAGTCAGTAGCAGGCTGCATGACGATAGATATGGAGCATAAATTGTGCTTGCAGTAGTTAGCAGAAAACAAGATTAAAATCAAATTAACATAGACTATATTTTCACATACAGATTGTTAGAATTCTTGCCATATGCCAAATAGTCTGGCCACAGATGTGCTAGTATACACTTGAAATTATTATTTGCACACAGGTACAGTATTTCTGAATCCTAGCAACAGCAGGATGAGATTGTGCTAGCCCAGATAATATGGAAAATCAGGATGCATTGGCACCATTCCTCACTTACAGACAACCCCACAATCTGAAGCAAATACTCACCAGCAACCATACACCACACAACAAAAACACTAACCCAGTAACCTATCCTTGCAACAAATCCCTATGCCAACTCTGTCCACATATTTACTCAAGTGACACCATCATAGGACCTAATCACATCAGCCATGCCAGCAGGGGCTCATTTAACTACACATCTACCAATGTGATATATGCCATTATGTGCCAGCAATATCCCTCTGCCATGTACATTGGCCAGACCGGACAGTTTCTACACAAAAGAATAAATGAACACAAATTTGACATCAGGAATCATAACATTTAAAAACCAGTAGGAGTACACTTCAGCCTCTCTGGTCACCCAATAATAGACTTGAAGGTGATAATTTTACAACAGAAAAACTTTGAAAACAAACTCCAGTGAGAAGCTGCGGAACTGGAATTAATTTGCAAATTGGATACCATCAATTTAGGCTTAAATAGAGACTGGGAATGGCTAGGTCATTACACAAATTGAATCTGTTTTCCCATGTTAAGTATCCTCACACCTTCTTGTCAACTGTCTGATACAGGCCAACTTGATTATCACTACAAAGTTGTTGTTTTTTTCCTCTCCTGCTGATAATAGTGCATCATAATTAAATAGCCTCTTAGAATTGGTACGGCAACTTCCACCTTTTCATGTTCTCTGGGTATATATAGATAGATAGATAGATACACCCAGAGAGCATGAAAAGGTGGAAGTTGCCGTATATATCTATATCTATATCTATATATCTTCCGACTGTCTGTTCCATTCTATGCATCTGATGAAGTGGGCTATAGCTGACAAAAGCTTATCCTTTTAAATTTGTTAGTCTCTAAGGTGCCACAAGTATTCCTGTTCTTTTGTCACCATTGTCATTCTTGCTTGTTGTAATTGGGTTTGTTCTTCCAGGGAAGCCCGAGAGACTTACACACACATCTCCCACTAGAATTATTTGGGTTGTTTCTTAAATCCCCTGCACAGCAGTGGTAGTGAAGACCTTAGTGTCCTTAGAACTGGGTAATTCAGTTCAAACTTATTTAGAGAATCTGCTGGGGTGAAAAGACCCAAACTAATCCATTTGTTTTTCTTTTCAAAAACTGTTTTACTTGTGGGGTCCTAAAGGCATAATGTAGGTTCCTTGTTCTCTCATTAGTATCAATGAGAGTTACAAAGGTAAATAAAGAAAATAGACTCTGTATAGTACTGTCAACTAGGTGCAAGTTGTCGATTGTTAGGGATGAGAATTGGTTCAAAGCTGATGAATATACTTTTTGATTCTAAGACTAATGTGGTATAGTCAGTTTACATGGTGGAGTTCACCCTGGACAGTGGGCCATATGCCACTTAAGTCCTCAAAAATAGGCTTTATGTGGTGGACAGGGTTGGTTGGCCCTCTATATGGGCTGAATTTCACCCAGTATGAAGTGACATTTGTACTGAAGTAGAATGAGACTTGATTGTAACGTACATACTATACAGTTCTGTGGATAGTGAACCCATATGTAGAAGGGAGAAATATACAGAACCTCCGGTAGTATGGAGTCCTTTAGCAGCTTTTGATGACATGGGTAGACATATCCACACTGCTCTAGATTGTCCCACTTCCCAGTTATCCTGACCAGAGCCAGTGACACCAGGTGGGATACATCATCTTTTCCCTATTGGCTCCTTCCCTTGGCTCCTGTTGAGACCTAATTACCCAGAGGCATCTTCCAGTGGCCAGTTTAAAAATAAATGTGGTACACATCAACCATGATTTTTCTTACTAAAACTGGAATAAATCATGGACAGTACATTTGCAGGGATTACCACTAGATTATTTGCTTGTTGTTCATGCGTAACATGCCTGTTGCCCTGTCCATCACATCCCCTTCTTGTTGTGCACTGTGATAAACGAAGCTGGAGATATAGATGATAGAAGTTACAGAGAAATAGACCTTTTAGATCATCCAGTCTGTCTCTCTACAAATGTGAGATTGTTCCCAACTGTACATTTACATTTAGAAAGTAGCTTTTGTAAGCTATCTTTCTTAAGCATTTCATTTCTCATTGTCCTGAGTGGAATTTGCCACTGGGAGATTTATCATTTTACTGTCAGCCTGTCACTGGAGAGTTTACATTGTGAGTTGTCTCTTGTTTTTAATTGAGAAGGTCTTCAGAAAAAAACATTGTGTCTTTCTTTCCAACCCTTGTTTAATAGCACAAGCAGTTTCTTATTGTATAGCGGTGTGGTGTGGTAATAAAATAAATACTGTACCACAAAATTGTTGTTGAGGTGAAAAATTAACTTTCTGCCTCTGTGCAACCATCTAGGTAAAAGATCAATTGGTGTGGATAATAACTTTTGGTTTTGTAAACCAAATTTTGACAATCACATTTGATATATTTGCTTGTAATTACTTTCAAAAGAAGAGGATATAAAGGTCAGATAAATTCAAACATGTTTAGTTCTTCAATAAATAAAACAAATGGAAATTTTGTATTAATAGTTTGAGATCATTTTGAAGGTAACCCAGAGCCTCGCTAGAACGTGGGGTTTAGGGTCTATGTGTAGTACCATGTTAACGCGAGGACCGCATTACCATGTATTCCAATTAAAGTTACTAAATTTGGGATCCATGGCTGCGACCACATTATATGCAAATTTGCGCTAAATAGATGCACATTCTAGTGAGGATCCGCTGTATTGTTTTTCAATAATTGACATCCCCTTAGAACCTTTTTTAAAAACTTGATAGAAATATCAGTGATAAGTTCTCGCCTATAAGTGCATTATATATGTAGCTGGATATATTGAGGCTGTACTTTTCCATTCCTATATGTAGATAATGGGAGTTGGTGTTAATCAATGTATTTCTATTGACTTCATTGGTGATATGTCAGTTTACTCCAGTGGAGAATGTTTCCTATTCATCAGTTGGTGAATAAATCCATATCTGTGCAAGACAATTGAGCAATGTTCAGTGGAACTATAGGGAGATATTACTTCTCTTGATAAGATCTAGATGTTTTGTTCTGACTTTCAGTGCATTAAAACACATGCATCATGGTAAATGCAAGTGTTTTTTCACAGTGATAATTTTATTCTGTGCAGTGCTCCTTTTTTTTTTTTTTTTACAAAAATTGTATGCATTAGGTTAATTTAAAAATGGAATTATTAAGAAACTATCTTTACATGTTTTCTGTCATTTAGGATTGTCTCCCACACTAATTTTTATGAGCAACACAGCTGGATCCATGCCACACAAATGAAACAGGATATTTTAAAAACAAAAACAATGAAGTCAATTGTTACTATAATTATTATTTATTTTCTCATTTACTTACTAAATAAATCCTCTACCTGCTTTGAACCAATAGGCCATAACTGATCCACAGAAGCTTCTCTGGTCCATAAGATCAATGATCCCTGAATGTAAAAATCTCTGGCAAGCTTGTCATGATGGATGAAACTATTACTGTAAAGTATATCAACAATGCACCCCTCCCATAATCAGAGTTCATATGTGTTGCATCCAGTTAATAGGAGTCTGATTCAGCAAAGAGCTTCAGGAGAGAATAAGCACACCCATCAAGGAGAAAATAGATTCTTGTGGCCAAAAATCATGGCTTACTTTGTCCTGAACTTAACTAATTTACTTACTCTCAAGTACATATTCATTCAGGAATGATCCTGCACCCATCAAAATTAATAGGAAGACTCCTAGGAAAGGAGGAGAGAGTGAGGAGAATTGGACCAATTTTGAATTTCAAGCTGTATTTTAATCCTTGGCTCTAAGTTTCTTTGCTTTCTATATGGTAATTTATTTCAATATATTTTCTGTTCAGCTACAGAAACTCAAGTGTTGCTTATGCCTGTAACTGATCTTAGTATTAGATGTTTGCTGTGTCTCTTGCATACCTTACTAAGTCAGAGTATAGATTTATAGTGTAGAGATGTAGCTAGAATCCCTTATGGTGCTTGCAAACCTAGTTTGGAGTTTACCTTTGGTGATCCTGAGAGAAAAGTGTCCAATTTAACAGAGTAAGAGCATGCTTTGCCTGTTTAGCCACCTGGGCTAAATCTTCCACTTGGATGGTGACAAGTAAATCCCAGGCTGGATTTTTAGTTCCATCATCCTCACTGGAATTTTGATTTTTTTAAAAAATTAGGAATGTTTTCTTTTGGCAAAATAGTAGTTCTCCATTTGTAGATTCAATGATAGAAACTACATGCAACCTACATCACTCAAATGGGTCAAACCTAATGTATAGTTTTCCTTCACAACTGAAATTTAACTAAAGTATGATGTGTAGCTCTAGAACTTTCAGGACATGTTAAATAAGTAGATCCAACAGAGTATGGTAGAATGATATTTGTGCGTAGTTATTTTGACCTCTTCTGTGTTAATTGTCAAATAATCTAATCACAAATACATTTTTTCATTATTTGTACAGTTCAGTGGATTGTTAAATAACATAAATCAAGTTATTCATGAGCAATGTTTTTCATTATTCAATCACTCTTGTTTTTAAACATTTTAGTTTATGTAGTAAATATATTTTGAGAATATGCCTAGTATTCTTTTATATCTGTGTTTCAGCACAAGCTTGCGATGAATATGAAAATCATGTATGATCCAGGGGACACCAGTAACCGAGTTCTTTTAAAACAGAACTATGGAATCAGTTTGCCTCTTATTAATAAGAGAAAATCAGCTCCTGTAAGTGATTTGTTTCTGTGCCTTTTTTTATCAATATTGACCTTATTTTTAGTTTAGCCTTTCGTATTGTAATGTTTTACATAAGTATATCACACTCTTTTCTCTCTCTCTCTCTTTTTGAACTTTATAAGTATAACTAAGGTCATTTTAACAGAGCAACAATGCTGTCAAATACAGTAGTACAGCAGCACTGTGTTTAAAGTAACAGGGCCTCGATCCTGTGAAGACTTAAGCTTGTGCTTATCTTTACACACTGTGAGTAGTCCAATCAAAGTCTGTGTGAGTAAATAGCTGTGTGAGTAAAGTCTGTGAGTATGTAAATATACATACATTCCTTTGCAAGTCTGGGGCTGATGGGATTTTGGGCCTGCTCCAAAGTGCATTGAAGGAAATGGAAAGACTCTGGTTTTAAGGGATTGGATCAGTTCCTTTGTTAAGGAACTGTGAAGGAATAAACTCTATTTCCCAAGCTTCTGAGAGCATAATATAAACAATGAGTTTTAATTAATTATGAAAAATACATATACGGCCCTTGACATTTTGGTGTTTTATTCTTAATTGACATTTTTTCAAATGTAATCCTAACAAAATATTGTAATTTCAGAGATAAGTGTCAGTGAACTAACAAAGAGAGAGTCCCTTATTTAAACTAGAGAATCAAATAATCTTAAACATCTGTATCTAGGTGAAGTCTAAAGTTTGCAATAAAGAAAGAAACCCAGAAATACAATGAACTAGTCAGATAGACTTTTATGTTTTAGAAACATTCTTAGAGTAATATTATAGTTTTCCTCACATAAATTGCTATCAAATCCTACCCTTTTTTTTCTTTTTCTCCCTGCTGCTGCCTGATTGTGTAATTCCAATTCCAAATCAGGTGTGTGGTTGACTGGTTAGTTCGTAACTCTGAGGTTCTAATGTATTTATAATTCAGAGCTGTAAAATTATAGTACGTAGAGTGCCCATTCAAAACACTTCTGTTTAGCTGATGATCTTTAAAACATCAACAAATCAAATGCCTACTGTATTTCACAATTTTGTTACCAAGAAAGAAAAAAAATAGCAAGATCACACTTCGTACATGAGACTTTTGTTGTCAAGAATACATTGCCTGTGGAGTGCGAAGTGTCAGCTCAGATACACTTAGTTGTATAAATGACATCATTTCGATACTACGATAATACTGTGTTTGAAATATTTAAAACAAATTCTTTGGAATATTTTGGAAGACTAGACTTCATTGTTGTCTACTTCTCCTTATGTGAGATTGAGTTTTTCTAATATGGCCATTATTCTAAATAATCTTTCAGCTCCTCTACATACTGTCATTATGTTTGGACACCAAAAACAAAATAGTTAGGTTTATATCATCCTTGTAGAACAACATTCTCTATTCCATGCTCAGTTGGGCTATATTTGACAAGCTTTCTTTCTTCAGCGGAAACATATATTGAGGAAGATGGGGAGAGAGAGAAAAGGTATCATCAGCTACAATGTCATTGCCTATTTTGAGGAGAGGTTTGTGAAAACAGATGTATTGACTAGACACAGAATCAACATTCGACTTTGAGCTCTGTTAAACAATATGGGTAAGGCTCAAGATGACTACCTAAGCCTTTGTTTTCTCAGAGCATGGTTTTAAAGTAACTAATCCCTCCCATCTAATTTGTGTAACTCCAGCATCACAAGTTATCAAAAACATTCTTTCAGTTTTTGAAGCATTCTGTTTATCCAAGATAGTTCTGTGGATGGTGAGCTGAAAAGGTTCTGAGATTTCATTTTCAATGGGCTTGATTAAGATCCCATTGAGGATAATAGAAAGATTCTTCAGTGGAAATTGTGTCAGACCCAAAGGCTGTTTACTCCATCTCTATAGACAGGAAGGAAAAAAAAAAAAGTAAAATCACTTTGACCAGCGGGGTACAAGCACCTCACTACTGATCTAAGGCATCTGCCACACTCAAACCTACCCTCTTACTGGATGAAAATGGACATTTTGAAAAGAAGTGGCACAACTGTGTGAGACTAAAGTTTGACTCACAAATGTCTACCCCTCCACCACTGTCCTTTTTAAATATATGAATAAGCATTAACGTGGTATTTTCCACCAATGTTGCTTTTATATTTAATATGCACAGACTTATTCCAAAGATCAATTACTCTCATAATTTCAATTCAGTGGTGTGGACCACAGAGAAGAACATGCCCAATGATCTAATCCAAAACAGTCTTTTACAATTTAATTTATGTAATAGAAGCATTATGCAGCAAGCCCTGTGCCATACGCAGCATTCTAGGGTGTTTGGTTTTAAACAACATAAACAGCATCTGTGAATGGCACAGTTGTGGGCTGCCACTTATAAAAAATGATTTTTGAATGCCGTTGCCCAGACTAAGAGGTGATTTGTCTAACCCTGTGATATAGAGTTAATTAGAAAAAAACATCATGGTTAATGGCATTTTAAAACCACTCTAAAACAGAGGAATATTATTCTGCTGCAGAGAGTCGTGTGTTTTACCACTCTCATTGAAACATGTACTGATCAGCAGAAACTGCTTAATGTTGACTTAAATTACAAATGTTACTCTAAATTAGGGAAGCTATTGGATACATACAGTTTCTTAGCAATTGTTAGTATAAAGCATATGGTTTTATATATAAAAATATGTTGGAGGTGGAATAACCAAACAGGCATTTTCCATCTTCAACTTCTATAATTCTTCAATAGCACTACTTAACAAGTGAAAGTTTTAAAAGTTTGTTTGTTTGTTTATATCTCAGGAAGTGCTGTGTTTGTACATTTTTTTAGAAGATGTTTCAGTTGCCATGAACACCAAATGCCAACAATTTGAAAAGATGAGGATTATCATGGATTTTTTTCAAAATAGGCCTCAGAGGGTATGTCTGCACGGCAATAAAATACCTGTGGCATGGCAATGGCTGGTGCGGGTTCAGCTGATTTGGGCTCGCAAGGCTATAACATTGTAGCTTAGGTTTTTCAGGCTCAGGCTGGTTCAAACCCCATGAGCCCAAGTCGGCTGATCCATGCTCTGAGATTCTGTGAAATGGATTTCTTATCACAGTCCAGTCATACCCCAAGAGTGGGATTGTGGTTGCACTGTTATCTATAACTGTCAACTATAGTGAAGCAAGTTACTATTGCTGCTCCATAATTAATACATAATTGTGGAGCTGGGACAGAAACCATGATCCTCTAGTTTTAAAAATAAAGGTCTCTACCACTTTAGCTACAGAAAGACCTCGATTAGAAAAACCTTTATTCTCTCTGAAATGTAACCAGTCAATAGAGGGCAACCTGCCTGTAGACACAGTTCCTAAACTTGCTCCCACTGAAGTTAATGGCAAAAGAACTCCTATTAAAATAAACAGGAGCTGAATTTGGACCAATAGTATCCACAGCAAAAAATGATCATAATTTTGCTTAATTATAGCCTATATTCTTCAAAGATAGCTAACACCCAAGTATGCAAGAAAAGTTAATTATTTGGAAGGTTGGAAGGGATATTAACAAACTAGTTTTGAGGTAAAAGGAGAAAAAAGTTGTTAGACAAATCAATTTCAAATCAGAATATAATTTTTTTGTAGTGACTTGTAACTTAAAAACAGTTTGACAGATTTTCTTCAAACTGTGGAAACGTTGTTCTTTGAAAGAAGAGTGAATGTGGCAACTTTCCAAGTCAGTAGCTGATATTGGATTTTTATGATGAAAGCCAAGTGCAAGCTTTAACTGTGAAGCAGCTAGTCACTCGCCATAGTTTTGTTATTTTGTTGCCTCAACTTCTATTTGTCTGATCAGCATTAGCACTCTTCCTCTATCATAACCTTCCATACATATCTAAAACCAAGTAAAGAATATAGTCCCATTTTAAACAACAAAGGTATTTTGGGCATCACGTTATTTGCCGAGTACATTCTGGGTAACCAGTGAAAAATGATGAGGCGATAACCATTAAAAATAAACACTTCCCATGGAGAATCTGGCAAAACAAAATGCTGATCTGAATTGCCGCAAAAATAACTCTAACTGCTGTGACCTAAAAGAGATTCACAACCGTACTTTGGGTTATCCTAGGATCGCTGTGCTGCTGTAGAATTATACTGGCACTTTGGTCCCAGTTTCCATCTAAATAAATATATAATGTAATGTAAACTTAGAACCTTTTAATTTATTCATGAGGTATAATTTAATGCTCTGATTTCTCGTTTTTATAAGTCGCATCATATTCATTGTTTTTCACTAACTTACTCCCAACTGCTGCGGTATCCATCACCATTTCATTATTCACTCTTTTCCCCGTGTGTGTGTGTGTGTGTATGTGTGTGTTGATGCTAATCTTATACTGTCTTACTAAAAGCATATATATTTCCATAATTATAAAGTAATGCTAAGTGTGGCAGTTCTGTTAATTTCAAATGATTAGAAGGACGAGCAGAAGCAAGAAAGGAACAAAAGATCTCAAAACCTACTTGTATTTTAAGCCCATGCATATAACAACAATTACAGTCAAAACATAATTTGGCACCGGTAGCAGAATTAGATTTAAACAAATTGATTTTGCACGACAGTAATTCCAAATGAGCTTGTTGCATTTGTAAACCATACTAAGAAGCACATGAATTGTTGCCACTAAAAATAAAAAAGGGAATAATTGGTGAGAGGGAGTTAACTTAACAGATGACTACAGTCAGCATCCTTTCAACCTAGAAATGGGACTGTGAAGGTCACCCCCATTTCAGATGACAAACAGAGAACATTTTGTTGGTAAACAAATTAATCTTTTGAAAGGTCACCATTTGTTTTAAGTTTTTATCCAGTTCTTGTCATCTGGAATCAGAGATTGACTGTCATTTTGCTAGGCAGGGTGCAGTCGGAGCCACCGAAGCTGCTTCTGTACGTATCAGCATTCCTTGAGAAAACTCAGTGCCTGATTGCGATGCTATGGGCTGCTGGTTTACAGCTGTCTCCGGACATGAATGGAGGCCCACCCCTGAATTCCAATAAGATGGGCCTGCATATTCCGCTTGGTGTAAGCTGGCCCTTTGCCCACAAGTAAAATGTATTGGAGTTCAAGCCAGCAATTATCTCTCTTACTTCCTTCTGTGCTGCTTCTGTTCTCTTGTTCAAAAAACAGATGTGGTATTGACTGAAGTTCTGCATCTATTCTCTTTCACACCTGCTATGGCAGAATTTTGACAGAGGTAGATTTTGGGAAAGCTAGCAGTAAGCCATCAGCTATTATTTCTTTGATAATAGTTTAAAGAAACAGTGCTGATTTTTCAGGTAAAGGGCATTCAGTGCTATCTCTTTAGAGGACCCAAAGGAAATTCAGAATAGATCTGCTATATTATTATGAAGAAGCCTTGGCAGTTCCATATTTAAGATTATGTTGGGCTGTCTACTTAAAACAGAGTTTATATCGCCCTGTCTACATAAAAGCTCCTTTTTATCATCACCCACAGTCTATACTAGTGTGTGTACATTAGGATAAAAGGGCAAACTTGAATTTTTGAGAATTTCAGCAGATAAACCCCTTGAAAATCATTCATTTCTGACATTTTTGCAAAGACAGTTATACTTTTTTGGGCATTTATCACATTACAATGGCTCTGTGGAAGTCAATGCAAGCTTGGATTCCACATGTCACTTCTTGGTGAATAGAGGAGAAGAGTGAGGTCATTTGAAAACCATTTTAAAAAATACTAAGATTATCTGCCTTATCATAGTGGCTTTTTTTTTTTTTTAAACCATGGAGGCTGATGGAGCACTGAGACCTTCTATTCTCCAATGCTACCCCTCTAGCTCACACACACACTGCTTAGCACATACATATTCACACAGAAAAACGATGTCAGCTTAGAGGCTAAGTTATTAAGACTGTACATCCCAACACTGCCAACCATAAAAAAAACCTGGGGAAATAGGTAGTTAAATCACTCAGCACCTATTGCCAGTGTTTCACAACTTGAATTAACTTCATTCTATCATTCACAGCCCACGTATCCTCCACCCTCCTCCTGAGCAACCAGCAGGTCCCTTTGACCACCAACCATGTATATTCATGGGGTTTGATTATTAACATAGAATTTCTATGGTTTCATAAATTACATCATATGTGCCTTAGCATAGGTGTATATATGTATGTAAGGTCTGGTGTCAGAGTGCAAATGGTGGCTGCAAAGTATGTTTTTCTGTAGGGCTTAGGGAAATGTGGGTGATCTGTGGTGTTAGTGATCACGGTTAATCTGTAATGAGGAAGTTACAGGATAGGGTGGGGTTAATAATAATAAAAAAATTACATGGAAAATTGTCCTTTGAAGAATTACTGGACCTGATTCTTCACTCCACTAGTGTAAATCTGGTGTAGGAGAGTGGAGAGTCAAGTGTAGAGAGCAAATTCACAACCAAATTCTGTGCTTGCATTCCTCCATAAATGTCAGTCGATTTATACCAGTAGAGAATTTGGCTCCTAATCATTCCTCTGAAACAGATTCTAGGTGTGCTTCAGGTGTAGATTTCAATGCAGCCTTAACTATCAAGTCACTACAGTGACCTGTCTGGTCATTCTCACTAAGTACAGCTGTGTTTGTTTTTTTTTCAAACAAAGGAAATAGTGAACTAGTGGGAAAATCTTTGCTGCATTAAAACACGTACTCCATTTAAAATGAAGCAAAAAACAAACAAACCATATAGAGTAGGACAGTTGTATCCACCAGAGAAAAACATGTTTAAAAGGCTTATAAAATTGTTTTCCTCCTGTCTCAGGTTAATTATACTCGGAAGCGCTTGAGATGAAAAAATACTTTTGCGACACACTCCAGGCACATTATGCAGAGCAAATCTTAGCCTGCACTACAAATAAAGTGCTCGCTCTTAGCCTTTGAAAACAGTACTTTAAAAGCACCCATCACAAGCAAGCACACTGCTGACTCTATAAAAATATACTTGCTGAATCATAATTGTAACATGATTTACTAGACGATATTACTCATGGAGGAACATCTCTTAACTTCTAATCCACTCTCGTAAACCGTTTAGGGCTCAATTCTAGCTCTTCTAAGCCTGAATTGTGTTGTGGTCAGAGGAGGTGAACTACCAAAAGTTATTAGGCCTGAATCTTTGCTTGCTGGTCATTTAGACCTTAGCAACCCGGGTGTAAAACATGGACAAATGAGAATGGTAGAGTTTTACACTTTGAGTAGCCATTTACAACTGTACCATTGAAAGCATTCCACAGGCCTGGGGGGAGCATGGGAAGGAGTGTCACAGGTGTAACCAATGCTTTTATAGACCTCCCTTTCCCCACTCCAACCAGAGAAGTATGCAAGACACATGGTGCCCTTGCCCAGGAATATTCTCTCTAGAAGCATCAGCCAGCCAGCTACTTCTATTCACATTCCCCAGCACTGGAAGTCACTGTGTCTTCTTTCCCTCTCATGCACCTACATCATGGGAGACATTATTTAGTCCTTCACATGTAATTAAAGCGCACAATTCTGACCATCACGGTACATGTTCCTTCTTTATTCTATTAATCCTGTGTATTTTGATGGTCTAATTGTTCTATAGAATGCCTCTCTTCCCAAGACCAGTTTAATAAACAAGCCAAGCCTCCTTTTATGTGCACGTCTACCACATTTTGGATGCTGTTGCCTTACAAATAATAAATAAACCTGATTGAGGTTGACTAGATGACATGGTGAATTCGTACAGTCACTTTTTAACTCTGGAGAAACTCCATTGAAAGCTCGTTTGAAGCATGAACTCATACAGCACTGAATAATAATACAAATAATGAATGATAGCAATAGTAAGCTGCCCATGGACACTTTCTTCAGTAGGAGTTAGCTTTCTATTAATTAATTGTATGTTTACTATTTTTTAAACAGGCCAAAAGTCAGTTAAAGGAAAATAACTAATGCCTTACAACATACTTGCCACATTCTGCCTTCACTGTCTTCTGGGCAACCACATGGCACATGGCATAAATTTCAGGGGAGAGCATTTGAAGCAAAGCACATAACTCCGTTATATAAGCAGAAATGTCTTTGTGGTGAAGAAAGGCTGTGATGGAAAAGCAAGAGGGTTAGTAAAAAGAGGAGGTATGCTGGGCTGGATAGAATTTTTCTGATTAAGAATTCTGGGTCATTCAGCTCAGGCTGTCCAGATACAACGATTTCTTTGCAGTGGGGTTGCACAATGTAAATGGAAGCATAAATCACCCGACTGTTCAAAATGCAGAGTTACATCTGCCCTGTTAGTTGACACTTGCCTTTTACTTTACAGAAATTTAATTCCACCTACCTGCTTCCTTGCCTTACTCCTCAATTTGCTCCTCCACCAGAAACAAATCTAGGCTTCTCTTGAACGCACACTCTCTGCTTCAATTGCTTTCCTCTGTAGCTTATTCCATGCATTTACTCACACACACAGAGCGCACACTGCTGCCTATCATGAAAAATCTACTAAGATTTAAACTGAGGGTAAATCTGGCCAGCAGTAAAATCAATGCTGCTTTACAGATACAGCACAAAATTGCAATGGTCTGAAAAGAGAGCTGCTATTTAATTAAATCCCATTCTTTTAGTATATACTTTATTGTGTCTCCACGTGAAGGGAAACAAAACAACTCCATGGTGGCAAGATTTAAGTGTGGGGAGGGGAGAAGCGTAGCTGTGACCCTCTTTGCTCAATATCAACCCATTTATAATCCTGGCCGGTGTAAAGTTAATCTTTGCCACATTTCTCATTGTTATACTCTTGGAACATAATGAAGTAAAGATTCATACCTCTAGTTCCCTTAGAGTGCAATGTTTCATAATCGCCGCAACCCAAAATATGCATCTGTTACTGCCCTAAAAATCTTTATTGTAATGAAGCATGCATACTATTCAGTCTTCTTGGTGTCTGCCATCGGCAATGCTATTGTATGAATTAGGGTGGAGAAATTATAAATTGCATATTTCAATCTCTATCCATTTCATAGTTAGAAATATGAATAGATCTTCAAAAATGGCCTATCCTTTTTATAACATTGATTAATTCTGTTATTATTTGTTTTACAATAGCACCCAAATCAAGGCCAGGGCCTCATTGTGCTAAGTGCCATACACATAATAATAACAGTTATTAACACTTAGCTCTTATAACACTATTAGTCAGTAGAGCCAAAAGTGCTTTACAAAGGACGTAAGTCTCATTATCCCCACTTTACAGGTTGTCCAGGCAACCTTAATTCTGGCATTTCGTAACTTTTGAGTGCTTGACCGTACAGTCTTAATGTTCTTTTAATGAAATTTTGTGTGTGTAATTTCCTAAGCTTTTAAAAAATTGAACTGAAAAATCAGGAACTCCATCATGTGGTATCATATTGACACCTACATGTTTCAGCAGCAGATTCGGAACATTCAGTTGCACCACACAGATCTCGCTACTTGAGGGAATGGAGTCTGGATGGCAGTAGTACATTATCATACTCTGTGGACCAGAACCATGGTGGGATAGGGTGGGGTGTTGGGACGCTCTGCCAGTGGATTTCAAAGGCCTTTGCTGACATCAGACGAAGGGGAGACTAAGGACTCTGAGGTTCCATTCCAGCTCCGGGGGGCAGTGTTCTCTAGTGGGCACAGACTCTTCTGTCTGTTTTCCCCACACTTTCCCCCCTTCTTACTCTTCCCCTCCAACCTGTCCCACTCCTATCCCTTCCCCACATCTTCCTCCTAGCCCCAGTCCCATTCTCCTCACCTAGCCAGTCCAATTTCTACTCCTCAGGCTTCTCATCTGTTGTGAGGTACTTTGGATTTTGCGAGACAAGGCACACACACGTGGTTGTAGAGAGTAGATGAGTTTATTGGAAGGCCCGGTCCCTCGAATAGGCGCTGAGGGGCCCGATTCTGATCAGCGCGACCACAGAAAGGGGTACCTAGCACTTCAGAGCCATTGCTAGGTCGGAAGAGCCCACAGACAACCCACAGGTGTGGGCTTAAGTACACTCACACATTTGCATCTCATACATACTCATGTCTCATTTGCAAGCAACAAGCTGATTGGTTACACTCATTGATTACGTAGTTCTACCTTAGTTTCCCCAATTAGTTTCCCACGCATTTGCTCTCACACAGACGGGGTAAACACTCACACAGCTGGGAACTGTTCCGTTCCCAAACACACAGATAGCAGAAGCTCAAGGCTGTTCTCACATCAATACCATCATTATGCACTCTTCTGGAGTTGACTTAGAAGTGTAACTGCGCCTTCTAGTGGTTGCCCGTCACAATGTCTTCCGGTCCTAACATCATCTCAGTCCCAAACTCCTTGTCCAGCAAGTGCTCATCTCACCCCTCTGGAATCCCTGACCCAGTCTCCCCCACTTCCAGGCCTCCCTTCTCAGTGCCTCCCTTCCCAGTTCCTGTCTAGTCTCCCAACTCTTTGTCCCCAGTCTCCTTGATCAGCCAGCCCCAATTTTCCTTCAGCCCCATCTCCTCAAACAACGTCAGTCTCCGTCCACCTCACATGGCTCCAACCCATGCATTTACCTCCCCGCACCTCCCATTGCCAGTCTTCTTGCCCAGCCAGTCAATCTGCCTCTGCACTTGAACTCCTACTACCACTTTCCCTCTCTGCTTGACACTCTTTAGTCCTGTCTTCACCCCCCTTCCCACCCAGTTCCTTGTCCTAATATATACTCCCATAACTCCCTTTGCAAGTCTGGCTCTTGTCTCCTTTGCGTTCAGATCAGACAGTTCCTCCTCCGTGCTGCCTGGGCCCAGCAGGAGGGTTACTGGCAGCACTGGAGAGACAGGCCCGCTTCCATCCAGATATGGCACAGCCCAAAGCAGCCCAGAGTTGCTATCACAGGGAAACTCCATCTTAGCCACTGGCTGCAGCCTGCCCAGTGTGGATGGAATCTTTGGAGAATGTAGCTGCTGAAATCTAAGAAATCTCTTTTGAGCATGTGTAAACTGTGATTTTTCAAGGCTTATAACTTGGCCAAATTTTGGTTTTGGTAGACAAGGATAGCAAAAAAACTACTGAAACAAAGATCAACTCCCTGATAAATGTCAAGTCCCTTCTCTGAAATAGAGGAGCACTAGAGCCTTTCAAAGAAAAGGGCACCAGAATTTTTCAGCATGGGCAAAACAGTGTATTTTTCCATAGCCTTGTCCTAAGAAACGTCTGCATCATTTTGGCAGAAATTTTCCAGAAAAGTTCAACCTGAAGCAGGCACTATGCATGGAAAATTTTAGCCCAAATGGTTAAAGTCTGGCAAAGTTATAAGCAGCCGGGGGGGAAAAAAGGGTTCTATACTAGAAAGTGTTGAGCAACCTGAATAATAAGTGGACTATCTGCCCTACCTATGATAAAACATCGGAAGTCTTTTCTTGTCACTTGTCTAGCCATTATCCATGAGCAGTTTACTGGGAGCTTCGCAGTAGTAGTTAGTTTTAAGGAGGACGGAATAATGACCTTGCAAACAGTAGAATAATTGACTCTGAAGACCAGATTTTCAGCACTCTCCTCCACTTTTATGTGTGAAATGAATTGGGTGAGAAGCAAATGTTGTTTGCCTTCAAATAGCCCTTTGTATGAGCAGCTTGGTTAGCTGAACATCCACTGGGCTGAAAGTGTGTCCCTGAATGCTCTTGTTTTGGGTTCAGTCCCCTTTACTTCTGTCCTTTCAAAAGCTCCATATCATACAGCCCTTCTCGCTACACATGAGGAAGGTTGGATGAATCCATCCTTACTGCTTCTAAAATCCGCTCCAGAGGGAGTTCTAGTAAACACTGAGCCCCTGACCTACTAGAAAGGGAGGGAGGGAGACTTTTTGTAGCAGAGTATTCTGCATCCATCAGACTAATGGATTGACCAAGATTCTCACATCATTTGTCCTTTGCCAGTGGAGCAGAGCACCTCTGAGATGAGCATTTTCTTCCCTTTCCTATGTTATGTCATTAGTAATCATCACAAGTTGGTATCTGGAACCTTCATCTATTCTAAGCTATTTGTCACAAATGGGTAAAGTCTAAGAGCGGCCGGTTATTGTCAACAAAACTCTGCTTTCACTTTTCTTGGCTTTATCGATTGCTGCATTTTAACTTGGATCCCAGCTACTTCTGATTTCAGAAGCAACCTGGCAGAGATACTTTATCAAAGGCTTTCTGGAAATCTGGATAAACTGTGCTGTATGCCTCAAAACTGTCAGACTTGCCTTTTACTTCTCCAAAACGGTTGAGAATATTATTTAAACTGGATCTTCCTTGACTCCCTAGATTTACCTGTGCCTTACTGGCCCTAGAATCAATTGAGCATTGCCATTTTCTGCTGATGTGGTTTTATTATCATTTGGCCATTATCCCCAATTGGTGTGAATTATCATGGTCCCATGGAAGTCAATTGAGCTATCATGGTTTAACCCAGCTGAGGATCTGGAGCTGTGTTTCCATAGTTATAAAGCAGAGCCACATTTATCCAAATGGAACAGGCAACATGGAATTTATTTGGATAAACTGGAGTTCAGAAAAGAAGGGGAAGTTTTTCACAAACTTAATTAAATCATTGTCCCTAAGAAGCTCATCAACTGTAGTTTTCAGATATGTAATGTATAGAAGGGAACAGAACCGATGGGGTTTCAAGTAGTGGATTCTACAACATACATCATTATTCAGGCTTTATGTTCAATACTATCTTTCTGTCTTCTTGATAGATTCCTCCCAATCCCCCCGCAATAACATCTCGGAACATGTAGTGTATTTAAGAGCTTTTTTAAAGTCACTATATCACCCTTTCAGTATAGCCATTCATATGGAGCTATTTCTATATGTATATTGATAGAACTCACCAATAATTAGAAATTGCATCTTCTATTCCGAAACATTCCACCAGTTTTTTAGAGAAGTGGTATGAAGCAATATCAAATTAAAACAGATTAGACAGTACTTTCTTTCTCTCTCCTTCCCTCTTTCATCATTACAGGTATTTGTGCTCACATTTTTCGTGACTTCTGACCAAAGATGCAATAATTTAGTCCTAAAAATAATAATGGTCAAATCTGTGATCAGATATCAGGACCAATTCATATTGTCTTTCTCCAGTTATCTTGGCCTCTGAGTTTGCATGTTCAATTTGGCATGTGCAGAAATAGGCAAGCATCTCTTTCCTGGTCACAAATCAGGATATTTGTGATGTTGATAAGCCCAAAGTAAGTGCATGCCTACAGTTGCACACACAATGTCAGAGGCTCATTTGACCCTCTCTCTGGACACTCATTTGCTTCAGGTGGGATTAGTGCACACAGAATGGCAACATCTGGCCCATAGTGCACAGCAAAATGTATCCTTACCAGTGCGTAACTGAAAATGTGTATACCTGACAAGGGAGGCAAAATGTTAAGTGATGATGTTGAGTGTATGTGTGTATATAGTAATGTAAGATTATAAAATCTGTTCTTTCCCCTGTGCAGTGCTCCATATGTGGGATACTAATCATAATAGCTATAATCTCATTGCCATATGAGGATTATGTGTGTGTGTGAAGATGGTGCCTTCACACTAGCACTTAGAAGATGCAGACTTTACCTTTAAGATACTGTCAGACTCCATTGTCCTATAGTAATTAATGTTCCCTGATTACAAATAGTTACATATACTGTAACTCCAATAATATTCTGTGCAGTGATTTTGCTTAGGATCTATTTACGTATTTCCAACTATCTCTCTGCTTCCTTTCCAGTACATGGCATGTGTACATGTTTCCTGTATTCAAAACCTGCTCTGTCAAGAGATACTATGTTTATAATATAGTCATTAAAATTGAGCAAAGTCCTTGCAGTTCCTTTATTAACTAGTACACTGAGTTTGTGTAGCAGAAATTGCAAGATGTTGATTGGATTTAATTAACTTTATTTTAAATTACATACACTAATGACAGTAGACAATAGTGCAGCATGTTCATAAGCAGTAAAATCAGTGCCCGTACTGTTACATTATTAAACCTTAATGAAACTGTTCATAGCAGAAATTGTATTTATTATTTAGCTTTATGCAAGTAGAAGACAGTTCTTTGCAAAACCAGGAATATTGTTTGCTAAAGGAGCGTACTGTTGTTTTTTAGGTATGCACTCAGAAGATAGTGAAAGGCCCTACAGTTGGTAACCTCTTGGCTTTGCCTGCTTCTCATCAAATGGATGCTCCCTTATCTATATTAGAAAGGGATGCAAAGAAAGGTCAGTCATAGATGCCTACTTCTATCATTTTAAGTCGACAAGATGAAATACTAAGCTCTAAGGAGACAGTGTTGTCTTCTGGGAGTCAAGACCTTGTTTGCCTTGTGCAAGCCACTTAGTGTCTTTTCCATTTTACAGACTGGCACAATAATATCTGCTGCACAGGAATATTGTGGGAGTTCATTATTTAATGTTTGTAATGAGCATTGAGATTCTTTGATAAGAGAACTGAAAAGCATTATCATCATCAGTAAAGGGTAAGGGCCAAATCCAGGCTGCTTATCCCATGAATAGATTTATGGGAAAAGAGCTTGCCAGTTGGAGAACCTTGGGGCACAACTGTTGTACCCTATGCTAGGTTCCCCCAAACCAACAGTTTATTCTCAGCTGCTCTTTGAAGCTCCAGAGAATGAGTTAAGGAACACTGGTTGGTATATTAAGCACATGCTTTCTGTAAGACAGCGATCCACTTCTTGCACAGAGTTTTGTTGCTGCTGGAAAGAAAAATCTGTGAAGACTTTCTGTGTGGTTGCACCAAGATCAAAATAAGTGGCCACTATGAATGCCCATTTCGTCAAAATAATCAAAGGGGCCTGAAGGTGCCCCAGGACTGTAACTGGAGCTGCATTTGGATTATTTAGAGAATGGATCAAATCATTTGTAATAACTCGATAGCCGCAACTACAGTGTAATTTACAAGTCTTTCTTTTCAGTAGTTCTACTACATGTACCTGAAACCTGCCATTTCACAAACATATAACTCCTGTTTATAATACTGCCCCAGTACAGTATATTTCATCGGTATGTCACCGTCTATAAGCAAAGTTCGCCTTCCTTTGTTTTGTCATGTAAAGAACACCACTGCTCCTCTAGTTCCAATTGGCTTGAGGAAGAATTCATTAAAATAAACAAAAAGGCTTGTCTTAATCTCCATCTAATTTCTTTCTTTACAATTACTAATTGACAACGTCTCATCTTTGACGATTGGGGAAAGAATAGCTACAAGGCCTTTAAAGAGGGTGACACATTTTTCTTTAGGTAACCTGGGATGCTCCATGCAACTTTATAAGACAAGAAATTAAATATACATTATTCAGCAGTGTTGTTCTTTTTCTAGGTATTCTGAATCTAATTGAGCGAAGGCTAATCCCATCAGCGGCAAGGATTACGCTTGAGTCCCCTCCCGTTGTACTCAAAGCAGCTCCTCTCCATGAATTTCACAAACAGCACAAGAAGCCAGTTGTAGGTAAGGATAACGGGTTGATCATGCTGGTCAGTTACATTCTGAACTTTGCCTTCTATTCCCCAGGCTCTTGTTTCCTTTTAAGAGGCTGCTGAGGCAGTGAACTCAGGGCCAGGTTTTAAAGGTATTTAGGCATCTAACAACACAGAGAGGCCTCTACCGGGTTTTTCATAAACATCCAGGTTCCCCCAGATCCCATAGATTTTGATTAGGGACCAAACAGGCTGCTTATCTGATGTGTGGATATATTGGAAAAGAGCTTGCCAGTTGAGGAATCATGGGGCACAACTATTGTGCCCTACTCCAGGCTTTCCCAAAGCCAAGAGAGTTGATATTCAGATGCGCTCTTGAGGCTAGAGTTTGAGTTTTCAATGGGAGTTCGGCACTGGGACGCTCCTGAAAATCCCACTAGATGCTTATCTGCCTTTGTAGATGCCTAAATACCTTTGAAATCTGGCCCTCAGTGCTCAGTAGTGAGTAAAGTCCATAATTCAACCGTGACTTATGCTAACTGATTGGGAATTGATATTGCCAAGATACTGGAAGGCGCTGTGTCTGGCTATCTCAACAAGAGGAAAATCAGAGAGTTACTCAGAAGAGGAGTGCTACCACAGTACACCAGACCGGAACTGTGGAATACAGAATCTACTCAAACCTAGTGTTCTTCTTCGAGTGCTTGCTCATGTCCATTCCCATATGTGTGTGTGTGCGTTCCGCGCATGCCCGGTCCGGAAAGCTTTTCCCCAGCGGTACCCGTAGGGTCGGCAGGGGCGACCCCTGGAGTGGCGCCCTTATGGCCATGTATATATGCCCCTGCCGACCCTCCCCCCGCTTAGTTCCTTCTTTCCGTCCGTGGCGGTTGCTGGAACAGTGCTCTTCTCGTGCGGTATCCTTATCTCGTAGTTAGTTAGTTAGTTAGATATTTAGATAGTGCATTGTGTAGTTAATTAGAGTAGTTAGAGTTGTTGTTTACATAGATTTAGTGTTAGATAGTTAGTTCTTTGTTCCCTGGCGTCAGGTTATGCCTGGGGCGTCAGGGTTCAAAGCGTGCACAGCTTGCGGGAGGCCCATGCCCATCAGCGATCCCCACTCTCGCTGTCTGAAGTGCCTCGGCGAGGGACATCAAACGGATCGCTGTACGATCTGCAAGGGCTTCAAACCCCGTACGAAAAAAGAGCGAGACTCCAGGCTTAAACTCATCTTAATGGAGTCCGCCCTGCAACCAGCGGAGCCGGCGGCATCGGGCAGTGCACCGGCATCGGTCCGCGGCACCGCGGCACCGAAGACCGCGAAGTCCTCCCGGCACCGGTCTCCCCGGCACGGTGCAGGTTCATCTAGAAGGCACCGGTCTCAATCCCCGGTGCCTTCTAAGAAATCAAGAGGGCGCTCCCCGGTGCGTAGGTCCACGGGTGATCCCTCAAAGGTGTTGGCAGCTCCGGAGCGCGCGAGGCGGCCCCGTTTAGAGCCCACACCGGCACCGGCGGCACCGGAGTTAGGGGTGATTCCCCCTGAAGAAGAACTCCCCCTGGAAAGCGAGACACCCGGGATAGGGATCCCATCCACCCCGGAGGTGTTCGTCGCAGCGGAGGACCTTATTGGCCTCACCACGGACCCGGCACCGGACTTCATCGTCCCGGCACCGGTCCCCCGTATAGCGGCACCGTCCGCACCGCCCTTGACAGCGGCGCCGGCACCGCCAGCTCCCTCTCTCCAGCCACCAGTGGGGCCCTCGGCACCGCTAGTTCCGGCACCGGCTCGGCCGGCACCGCAGGGCTACATGTACCCGGGCAAGCCGGATGTCTACGGCAGGCTGGTGGCACCGGATGGCGCGGCACCGCCCTGGTCCCAGTCGGAGTACTCCTCCGGGTCGGACGTATCCTCGTATCGCTCGAGGTCGAGGCACAGCCACCGCTCGTCTCGACGGCACCACTCACGGCACCGTCATTCTTCACACCGTCGGCACCGTCAATACGAGGAGGGCAGACAGGCCACCAGCCCATGGCCATTCTGGACGCCCTTTGCCTACCATCAGGCTCAGGGCCCTGCCTCAATAGCGTCATTGCCCTCGGTACCAAGGGGCCCGGTGTCCGCCACTATAACGAGGCCACAGTCTGAGATGGGAGATGACCAGCCTGGACCATCTGGTACAGCATCTCAGGTGCATGAGGAGCAGGATAGGGACGCCTACCAGCAGCAGTTCCAGGAGGACCCCCAGGTAGCCGACCCCCAGCCAGCCTCCTCTTCTTCATCACCGGACGACGCGGTGGCGGGCACTTCCATGTCATTGCCCCCCATGGATCTCAGGGGCCACCAGGACCTATTGAAGAGGGTGGCCCAGAATCTGAACCTCCAGACGGAGGAAGTCCAGGAGGAGGAGGAGGATCCCAATATGGACATCCTTGCCTCTAATCTACCGCCCCAAATAGCTCTGCCGTTTATGAGGAAAGTTAAATCCACCATGGAGACCTTGTGGCAGACCCCTTCTTCTCTTCCACCGACGGCAAGGGGAGTGGAGCGTCGCTATTTCGCACCCAGGCAGGGGTACGAATACCTTTTCACCCACCCCCCGCCAGGCACTTTAGTAGCAGACGCTGTAAACTATCGGGAGCGTCAGGGGCAGACGGGACCCACCCCTAAGTCCCACGACTCCAAAAAGTTGGACTTGTGGGGGCGAAAGGTCTACTCGTCGGCGGCATTGCAGCTAAGAATAGCAAACCAGCAGGCCGCCCTGGGCAGATATGCATATAATACCTGGTCGTCTATGTCCAAATTTGAAGGGACCCTCCCGAAGGAATCAATCCAGGACTTTAGGGCGATCGTCCAGGAAGGCAGGCTGGTCTCCAGAGCTGCTCTCCAGGATGCCCTAGATTCGGCAGATTCGGCATCCAGACAGCTAGCCACAGCAGTGGCCATGCGTCGTGGGGCGTGGCTGCACGTGTCGGGAATTCCACCACCGGTGCAAGCCACCATACAGGATTTACCCTTCGACAGACAAGGACTGTTTGCGGCCGATACAGATAAAAAACTCCAGTCAATGAAAGATTCGAGGGCCATGCTTAGATCACTGGGGTTGCATACTCCCCAAGGACAAAGGAGGCCCTTCAGACCCCCTCCGCCTCCGCCAGTCAGGCCTTCCCAAGCCCCCCCTTATAGGAGGGACCAACCAAGGAGAGGCGGAAGGGGTGGGGGTAGAGGACGACAGCGATCTTCCTCCCGACAACCCCAAGGCCCAGGGAGCAATCACCCTCCCGCACCCAGGCCGAACTTTTGAAGATGCGCCCGGGGACGCCGAGCCAGCCTCCACTTCCATGATTTCCCTCCCGTTTGTGAACCGTTTATCCCATTTCTACCAGGCATGGTCCTTTATCACCTCGGACAAGTGGGTTCTCAGCCTGGTAGAGATGGGATATTCTATCCAATTCTCTGTTCTCCCTCCCACCCATCCCCCGTGCCCGTCCCTCTTCAGGGACCCATCTCACGAGCAACTCCTAGAACAGGAGGTTCATACCCTCTTGTCTTTGGGTGCCATAGAGGAGGTTCCTCAAGAATTTCGGGGCAAGGGTTACTACTCCCGTTATTTCCTTATCCCGAAGGCCAAAGGGGGGCTCCGCCCCATCCTGGACTTGCGAGGCCTCAACTCCTACATAAAGAAGCTGAAGTTTCGCATGCTCTCATTGGCTGTCATAATTCCTGCTATGGATCATGGAGACTGGTTCGCCGCCCTCGACTTAAAAGACGCATATTTCCATATTTCCATCACCCCGAGTCACAGACGATTCCTGAGGTTCGTGATGGGATCCCGACACTATCAGTTCACCGTCCTTCCGTTCGGCCTCTCCTCAGCTCCAAGGGTATTCACGAAATGCATGGCGGTGGTCGCAGCATTCCTCAGACGAAACGGCATCCATGTCTACCCTTACCTGGACGATTGGCTCATCAAGGCACAGTCGCGGGAGCGGCTTCTATCGCAAATAACGTTCATCAGAGCCACCTTCCTAAAGCTGGGACTCATTCTGAACGTGCCGAAATCAACCCTCATCCCTACCCAGAAAATCGAGTTCATTGGGGTGATTCTAGACTCTCGCCGCGCGAGAGCCTTCCTACCTCCCTCTCGGGCCAAAACCATGGGGGACATTATTCGACCACTCCTCCGGTCTCCCATGACAACAGCAAGGAACTGTATGGTCCTGATGGGACACATGGCAGCGTGCACTTACGTGGTGCCATTTGCAAGGCTCCATCTTCGTCCTCTGCAAGCCTGGTTCGCGAAGGTATACAACCAGCGCAGAGACCCCCTCGACCTCGTAGTGACTCTACCATTGAAGGTAAGGCAGTCCCTCTACTGGTGGCTCCAGCCCACGTCCCTGGAAGGAGGGGTGCCCTTTCACAAGCCCCAACCATCCATCACGTTGGTGACAGACGCTTCGGCGCTGGGTTGGGGAGCTCACCTGGGGGAGGCCACGACTCAGGGCCGATGGTCTCAGGAGGAGTTGTCCCTCCACATAAATGTTCGAGAGCTCAGAGCAGTTCGCCTGGCATGCCAGACGTTCCAGTCGCTCTTGAGGGGCAAGAGCGTGTCAGTCCTAACAGACAACACGGCCTCGATGTTTTATATAAACAAACAGGGTGGTGCTCGCTCCTCTCTCCTGTGCAAGGAAGCCCTCGCCCTGTGGGAGTTCTGCATTCCCAGAGGGATCTCCCTCACTGCGACCTACCTTCCGGGAGTTCAGAATGTACTGGCGGACTCCCTGAGCCGCTCATTTCGGGGTCACGAATGGTCTCTCAGACCCGATGTAGCCCACTCAATTTTCCAGAGGTGGGGGTTCCCCCGCCTCGACCTGTTCGCCACAAAGGCCAACAGGAAGTGCCACAGGTTCTGCTCCCTCCTCAACCTCAGCCCAGGTTCAGAAGGGGACGCATTCCACACTCTATGGGCGGGGGGTCTGCTCTATGCATTTCCCCCGTTCCCCCTCGTACACAAGGTACTAGCGAAGGCCCGCCAGGACAAAGCATCGATCATACTAATAGCGCCGGCCTGGCCTCGGCAACACTGGTACACGACCCTGTTGTCTCTCTGTGTGACGACGCCGATAACACTTCCTCTGTCACCGACACTGATCTCCCAAGACCACGGGAGGATGTTGCACCCCACCCTCCAGTCCCTCCACCTCACGGCGTGGTATATCCGTGGCTGAACCCAGCAGAGCTTCAGTGCTCGGATTCAGTCAGGGAGGTCCTCCTGGGTAGCAGAAAACCCTCCACAAGGGGAACCTACACTGCCAAATGGAAGCGCTTCTCACTGTGGGCTCAGAACAAGGGGGTGGATCCCCTGTCTTCTTCAGTCTCCACTATCCTTGACTACCTCCTTGAGCTGAAGCAGCAAGGACTAGCGCTTTCCACTGTTCGGGTACACCTGGCCGCCATTTCGGCGTTCCACCCAGGGGTCGATGACAATTCGGTCTTTAGTAACCCCTTGGTTAGCAGATTCCTTAAAGGGTTGGAGAGATTGTATCCTCATATACGCCAACCAACCCCCCCTTGGGACCTCAACCTGGTTCTAACGGCCCTAATGAAACCCCCGTTCGAACCCATATCCTCCTGCCCCCTTTCTTATCTCTCATGGAAGACCGCGTTCTTAGTAGCAATCACTTCGGCACGCAGAGTCTCTGAGATTAGGGCGTTCACTTCTGAACCGCCCTACACGATCTTCCATAGAGATAAGGTTCAGTTACGTCCTCACCCGGCCTTCCTGCCCAAAGTAGTCTCGCCCTTTCATTTGAATCAGGAGGTGTTCCTACCGGTGTTTTTTCCCAAACCCCATGCGGATAACAGGGAAAGAATGCTTCACTCGTTGGACGTCAAAAGAGCTTTAGCCTTTTACATAGAAAGGACCAAAGGTTTTCGTAAATCTCCACAACTTTTTATTTCAGTGGCAGAAAGGATGAAGGGGTTACCAATTTCTATTCAGCGCCTCTCGGCCTGGATCACTTCTTGTATCAAATTGGCTTATAACCTCTCGAATGCTACTCCACCAGCACTGTCGGCGCATTCCACCAGGGCCCAGGCCGCGTCCACGGCGTTCCTGGCACACGTTCCAATCGTCGACATCTGTAGAGCAGCAACGTGGTCTTCAGTGCACACCTTCACGTCGCACTATGCCATCGTGCAGCAGTCGATGGAGGACGCAGCTGTGGGACAGGCGGTCCTGTTAACAGGTACTCAAAGTACTCCTCTCCCTCCTCCGAGATGACTGCTCGTAAGTCACATATGGGAATGGACATGAGCAAGCACTCGAAGAAGAAAGAACAGTTACTTACCTCGTAACGTTGGTTCTTCGAGATGTGTTGCTCATGTCCATTCCGAATCCCACCCGCCTCCCCTCTGTCGGAGTACCGGCAAGAAGGAACTAAGCGGGGGGAGGGTCGGCAGGGGCATATATACATGGCCATAAGGGCGCCACTCCAGGGGTCGCCCCTGCCGACCCTACGGGTACCGCTGGGGAAAAGCTTTCCGGACCGGGCATGCGCGGAACGCACACACACACATATGGGAATGGACATGAGCAACACATCTCGAAGAACCAACGTTACGAGGTAAGTAACTGTTCTTTCTCTTGCTGCATAGCTCTGTATAGAAGAACTGAGGTCCCTATGGCAGGAATGATCAAGTCCACCAGTGAGCCGACAGCAGTTGCTTTGTATTTGAAAGGCTTCATGATGGATGGACGTGACCAAAAATTAAAACCAAGGGCTGTGAGTTATCATGGCAGTGGCATGGAATCACATGGAGTAAACGTGACAAACATTTCAGGAGTGATATAGTATATGCCATGGGTGGGCAAACTTTTTGGACCAAGGGCCATATCGGGGTGGGGAAATTGCATGCAGGGCCGGTGCAGGGGTTTGGGATGCAGAAAGAGTGTGGGGTGTGGAGGGAGCTCAGGGCAGGGAGTTGGAGTGTAAGAGGGGTTCAGGCCCCAGCCCGGTGCTGTTTACCTGGAGCGTCTCTGGGATTACAGTGTTTCCCGGAGCTCCCTGCCCCATGCTGCTCCGGGAAGCATCCGGCACTATATCCCTGTGGCCCCTGGAGGACAGGGGGCAGAGGGCTCCATGCATTGCCCTCGCCTGCGGGTACCTCCCCTGAAGCTCTCATTCGCCACGGTTCCCCGTTCCTTGCCAATGGGAGCTTCAGGGGAGGTACCCACAGGCAAGAGAAGCGCATGGAGCCCTCTGTTCCCCCTCCTGCAGGGGCCGCAGGGATATGGTGCCATCCACTTCCTGGAGCGGTGCGGGGCCTGCAGTGCCATAGAGATGGTAATCCCATGGGCCGGATCCAAAGACCTGAGGGGCTGGATCTGGCCCACGGGTCATAGTTTGCC